>CM046882.1:291396990-294194932 GCA_025667525.1 Glebionis coronaria | reverse complement strand
ACAAATTTACAAAACATTTGAATGAAAATTGTTATTAAATGCGGGCCATAAATTCTTATCTTCTTCCCGAGGAATTACCTTCAAGTAGTTGAGATAAAACATGTTAAAAAGTTAGCGAAACGTCGAGTGAATTCAGAGTTTAATAAAAGCCATTAATATGTCACCGGTATATAATTATTACAAAAATCATTTTGTACAAATCTTTGTCGTAAGCTATAAAATAGGCCAAAGACATTTTATACAAATCTTTGTCGTAAATCATAATATGGGCTTTTGCCTTCAAATCCATTATACGAACCATTGTCGCAAAAACAACATACAATACGTTTTATAACGTTGTATAGAGTTAAATAAAAACCGTTATATGTAAATGGTTATGTAAAACCAAAACACGAACATAATATCCGTAATAAGACCCCCGTATTGCTAGTCAGGCAATATATTATAATTCAATGCGTATATCAGTATTTTCGTTATTGGATTATTATAAGTCACATGACATTGCTACCATTACTAAAACAAACAACGGGTAACTAACCAGTAATTCCTTTGCCCATCTAAAACAGCGTGTCCGTCACAATAATCACGCTTATATAAATCTTCTCATACATAAATTCGCTTACCAATCAATGTGGCACAACGGGGATCAACCGTCAAGGCGGCGAACTAGGGTGATCTTCCCCAAATAGTACTATTATATGCATAAGCGTCTACCAAATCCCGGTAGTTCACAATTCATGCTAATGGGACGTTTAGTGACATAACCTAACTAATATAATCCATTTCATTTCATTCATTGGGTCATATAATCATTCGGGTCCATATCAATAAGCATACAATCGGGACATCTGGTGTCCTATATTTATTAAAACTAACATGTTATCTACCTCGCGGGTTTATAAACAATCACATAAAAACATTTAAAAGAGTACGAGGCTATAAACTCACGTTGATTCGGAAAGGCGGGCTATCGGTGTTTTGGATGTACGGTACGTGCTTCAATCACGGAAACCTAAACAAATAATACACGGTCTTAGACTCTTTCCAATGACTTAATAAATATAATGGTTATGTATATATGATGACATCATAAGTATGATGATGATCAAGTGGGGTTTTAATCTCTTCATACAATATTATAGTTGTTATGTGTTAGTCAATTTAGACTAGTAATACTAGTTTAAACCCATTACATATAAAGGCCTAATAAGCCCATTAAAAGTTCAATTCATTATATTATCCCATTTATACTTTTTAATACCAGGCCTATACTCATATGTTGGGCCCAAGTGGGTTAAGCCCATGAGTAAGTCCATTAGTGTTAAGCCAAACTAGTTGGACCTAATGGTCCAATAAGGCTACTATGGCCCATTAAGGTCCATAAGTTATAAAGCTCAGGTTTATCGGTTTTTACTTGTCAATGTATTCACATATCAGTATATGAGTTATAAAAATGTTACATAGACGGGTCCGACCGTCTAAGTTTTATTTGGCGAGTTATATATATATATATATGTATATATATAATATATATATATATATATATATATATATATATATATATAATATATATATATATATATATTATATATATATAATACATATATATATATATATATATATATATATTTATATATATATATATATATATATATATATATATATATATATATATAATATATATATATATATATATATATATATATATATATATATATATATATATATATATATATATATATATATATATATATATGTATATATATATATATTTATATATATATATATATATATATATATATATATATATATATATATATATGTATATATATATATATATATATATATATATGTATATATATATATATATATATATGTATATATATATATATATATATATATATATATATATATATATATATATATATATATATATATATATATATATATATATATATATATATATATATATATATATATATATATATATAGTTTTATAACTTTAGAAAACATTTGAGTTTTTACTTTTATAAAAATGCCATACTTATTTATTTTAGTATACAACTCATTTTATAATAATGATTCTTAGTTAGTGGGTTTATATATTTATTTTATAATAATATTTACTTGAGTGCTCTTTTTATACTATAAAAATTATTTACAAATCTGATTAATAAAGTTCATTCCACTATTTTTGCCATATCTTGAGTTCTACAAGGAGATAGAAGCTCAAATTTGAGCAACACAAACTACATGATATGTGCTACAAATAACTACCTTATAACTTCTTCTCAATCATCTTCTAAGTACTTTAAATAATTCGTCCAAAACAGACTATACATATTTTTACCTTAATGGTAGTTTGATCATATCTTACTCATTTTAATGATTCCATTGAGTGGCCAACTCACCACATATGTAAAAATCATATATCTATCTGTATATTAAATAATCCAAGCCATTTTACCAAGTGATCATATTGATACTTACTGTTTTATACAACCTATGAATCTAACCATGATTTTAACATATTAACTTGTAGATTTTTAATCTTTTTAAGCAAATCTATTAACACAAAATCCCCACATAATACTTTCATCATCATTCATCATCATATACATATACATTTAAAAAGAAAATATATAATTAAATTTACAAAATAACAAGATGATAGAAGGAATGATCTTGTACCAACCAATATAGTGAAAGGTTAAGAACAAGACTTGGTTTTTGGTAACCAATCTTATGAAATAGCAAGACCACCTTCAAGATCACCAAGAATATATAGACTTCTTCAAAAATCAGCCCTACACCTTCTTGAAAATTAGCCCTAGGACTCCATGAAAACTTCTTTTTACATGTTACAATCACCTCCAATCTTCACCTTTTTAATTAGCTATCAACATATATTGATTATAGCTTAAGTTGTAGGTTAAAAATTGATGATGATGGTGATTTGTGGTGATGTTGGACGTTCATAGAGGGAACAAGAGAGAGAGGGGAGAAAGTTTAACTAAATTTGCATGTGTTGTGTGAAAAATGAAAGAAAGTTGCTAGTTTTGTTTAGTGGTTTTGGTGCATTTGCAAGTAATGAGACAAGTGTCTCACACTTGTGTAAAATGTTGACACCAAAAGAGATATGTGGCATTGTAAAATCAGCCCTTTGTGGGGGTGGGACAAGTGTCCAACTTGTCTCATCTCCACTAATTTACGGGTACTCCTCGATTCTAGTTTCCTTGATTTACGTGCCCTCGGGTCGACTTACGAAAAACGTTTTTATAAATTATGAATCAACGGCACAAAACGAATCTAATAAAATTGTCTCATCAAAAACGGAGTTCAAAAACGTAAATACGTAAACCTAGGGTTTCCGGTTAGTCGTAAAGGAAGCTAAATTATTCACGTAAGCTCTAATTTCTTCTCGTAAATTTGTGAGTTTATGAACCAACACAAATTAAAATTCCAAAATAATATTCAAGGATAAATTTATTTTCTGAAATGTCGGACTGTCACCAAAAATGGTGTATGTAAACGTAAGCACGTAACGTAGAGATCTCCGGTTTAGACGTAGTCGATGCTACTTTAAGATGTAAACCCAAATTTCTTCCCAAAAATGAGTGAGTTCATAATACAACATTGAATTAATGATTTTAAATAATACTTGAGAATAAAATATCGACCATAAATTGACGGATTGTTACAGCAGTTACCCCTAAAGAGGATCTTTGTCCTCAAAGATCGATTTATCTTACTACTCGCTTCTCATAGAATCAAGACATGTGGGCATTTCCTCCACATTCGGTCTTTTCTCTCAAGTGTAATCCATTACAATACGAGAGTTTCATCAAACATAACTACGGGAATACGATCACGCTTAAGTTGACTTACTTTCTTTATCCATGATGTTCACGGGTTTTTGATGAATGCAACTTTTCGCCGATCCATACTTCATCAGGAAGTAATAAGATTTTCACTTAATAGACATTTTATCAAGTTCGATATACGAACATAATTTATGCTGCCCTTGAAGTCCTCGGGTAGATCCAGCTTATATGCCTTTCAAGCCAACTTTTTACATTATCTCAATGGTCCCATACAACGGGGACTTAATTCCCATGATCTTTCAGATCATCAATTCACTTTTTCCATGGTGAAATTTTTTGGCATAACTTCGCTACCCATCCTGCAATTCAAGATCTACATTTCATATTCATATAACTTCCTGCCCACTACTGGTAGTCAATAATCAGATCCTAATTTCAACAATCATTTCAGGTCTCGCGGGTCGGGTATTTTGTAAGGTTAGGTTTGTCATCATAGGCAACCTTAAACCCAAAAGGCATGTCCAACTCACAATGGGTGTATGTCGGGTATCTTCATCCCAACTCCCACCTACAGGTGCTCTTAGACTTATATCCTCACAAGATTCGATCTCGATCCTAATACGATAATTATCAATGATAATCTCTCCAAAGGGAAACGATTATCCCATTCATTACCAAAGATCAATTACTCAAACATATAACAAGACTTCTAGTGTTTTTACCGTTACTTTACCCTGTCCCTTTGATTAGGGTGGTAAAAAGTACTCTCATCAAGATTCGTTCCCAATAACTTCTGATTAAATCTCTAGAAATTCGATGCGAAGCGAGGATCTTGATAGAGATGATCGATACAGGCAGACCATGCTTACACAACTCCTTTAAATACAAAAGAGTCAATTTCTTCATCGAGAATCTATCATTAGCGAGAATGATATTAGCAGATTTGGTCAGTCTGTCGACGAAGACCCAAATCGAATCAAATTCAGATGATGACCTTGGAAGATTTATCGTAAGAATCCATGGTGATTCCATCCTATTTTCAAACAGGAATAATAAGCTATAGAAGCAATCCTAATGGGTTTATGCGTTTAGCCTTGACCTTTGCAATAGTTGGATGTTTACCAATGTATGAGGCGATGTCTGCCTTCATAATTTGACATCAGTACAACTTCTTCAGATAAGATACATTTAATCAGAAATGGCATGAATAGAATACTTAATCTTATGAGATTCCAACATGACTAAATCTCAAAATCTCCATATTTAGGCAACCACAAGTGGCCTTTTAAACATTTAACGCCATCGGCTCTCATTTCTAATTGTTCTCATTAGCCGCGAACCTCTTTATTATTTATATTATCCTTTTTACAATCATCGGCTATTTTTAAATTGCTCGGCAATTTATTGTGTATGGTCAATACTAAGGAACACATCTTAAATTGGTTCTCTATTCTTTCTACATAATGTCAACAACTGCATTCACCTTCCCCGATGAAATAATTATCATGACCACAATTCACTCAGAAATTCTTTCTTCATATTTTCTAAGTTTTAGTTTCGTCTCAACTATTATCTTTATTAGTGCTCAATCCGACGTTTAAAGTGTCGATAAATATTACAAGTAATTTAAATAATAAATATTTACTTTTTATGAAACGTAAACATAAAAAATCTTAAATTCTCAGTTCGTCCAATTATAGAAAAAATGTTCAAAATCTATTTGAATTTAGTTAAAACGATCTTTGTTGATTTATCGAAAATAATTAATAAGATCCGTAAATGTTCGAAAAATCTTTCTTTATACTTTGGTCAAAATTTTCTTAGTTGAAAAGCAAAAATTGTCGTTTCAAATTCCAAGTCATGGTTTAAATGTTTTCCTCAATTCCTCCTAGGTTGTCTTGAGGTATACACAAACATCTACTCCTAAGGGAGTTTAGTTAAATGATCTAGGTATAAGGGAATAATTCCTTAAAAATCCTTTGATGAATATTTGTCAAAACATTTTTGCACTTTTCTTTTTGGTATAACCCAAAGCCTTAATGGCTCTAATCTTTGAACAGTCAATATAGATTCCATTATCTATTAATCACACGGTCAAATAATGAAAGGATTAAGCATTTAAATCACATGATGAATACTCAAGGTACAGGTTTTCACTGCTCAGCCAACACAAGGCAGTCTGCAAATGATTGCTAACTCCTTCTTATTCTTAGAAACAAACAGATGGTTCTTACTGATAACAAGCACGAATTTATCAAATTACAGCCTACACACGTGATTCACCAAATTTATGGATGCTACATGTGCATTGGTCAATCCAAACGACATAACATGAAACTCATAATGTTCATTAATAGTTATAGATGTAGTGATTAGAATAGATAATCTTCTTTGCGGACGCAAAGTTGATGATAATCATGCCGTAGATCAAATTTTTGAACACTCGCTAGAACCTTGTAAATGATCGAACAATTCCTCCATCTTGGGTAATGGATAAAAATTTTGATCGTCAATTTACCTAGTTCACGGTAATCAGTAAATATAAGGAATGATAACACCATAGCTCTTCATGATGACGAGCTCGGTAGAATAAAAGATTTCTCCGACAACTCTCTCAGTTGTACGGTAACTCTTTTGATTCAGATGGTGCTGACATATAGTGTACATGCCACAGGTGCAGCACCGGGAATATAATCAATACCAAATTAAACTTTCCTTATTGGCGGAAGTCTAGGTAATTCATTAGCAATTACCTCAGAAAGTCTCGGATAACAGAAACATCTTTTTTAAATTTACTTTAAGTTCTTTCTAGATTACAAGATCTATGACTAGTTCATAACTATTCATGGTATAATTTCAAGTCTAAATGTAGGATATGGTCATTCATCAGGAATTATTTAGATCACTTTTGAAAATCAACATCTTATCTTTTAGGGGAATTCTACTCGAGTTCCCAACAATTAAGACAATGACATCATGTTATAATCAATCAATTCATTCTACTGGCACTACCAACTTTTTAGTTTTATTGTCGTTGATAAGATGTGAACTTCTCAAAAGACTACTAATAACTCATAACCCTTCACAAAAATCAAGGATATCTTGAGACATAACTAACATTAAAAGAGTAAGGTCAACGCATAATCTACACGAGAGAATTTCAAATCAGATAAAGACAAAAACATTAACTACCATGGATATATTCCATGTTTTCATGAATTGAGTACGCATTCGAAAGCACCTCGGATCGTTACCCATGTCATTCAAATGGAATCTAATTAGATAAATGATAGGAACGTCAATACACCCAGTCGGGTATCAACACTCGATAATTAGTAAAGTTTCCAAAGAATCTTGCCACGAAAGAATTGGACAAGAAGGGGATATCAATTGTCAAATAAGACAATTTCCACAGATGAGTAAATTCGATTCAGAAGTATTAATGGTACGGGCACATATGTAGGTGTCCCTAACAATCTGTCCCTATTTTGCACTTCTTGCAGATCTCATAAAAATTCAATCTTTCACAATTACAAAGAAAAATGTAATGTTTTATAACAATTTCATGGTGACTACTAGTCAGCCTTGCATGGTCCCTTCCAAATTGTACGTAGGCGTGCAACTATATACCATTTAGGATTAACGATGCAATACTCAGTTCGTCAAAATTTTGTCATCATGTTTAAAATAAAAGTATTTTCATGCTTAATTCTGGAATAAGAATCAAAATGAATTTACAGAGATGTTCTTTGTTATGGAAACAATTAAGTTTTCCAAGGTGTTTCATAAACAATTTTACTTCGATAATGATTATTTATAAGTCTCACTTCAAATAATCCATATGGTGATGAAAATTCAATTTTTCTCAAGGAAGACTTGTTTTAACTTATAAAAACAATGAGTGATCTACAAAAGAGTGATGAAAAGTTGTTCACCAAGAACTAACTACGATATGATGGCACTCAGGAATACAAAGAGAAGAATCTCCAACACAACTCTATCTGAAATAAGTACTTGCTCAATGGTTGTATCACTAATGCTAACATTAGGTAGAAGCAAGAAAAGATAGATGACAATGATACATGTATAATTTAGCAATCAAAGATAGTCCTTTCATTAATCACAAACAAGTCAAAATTGTACCGTAACACATTACGTGTCGCCATGTCATACAATTCCAAGAACTCATCTTACCAACTGATGTCTCAGTTAAGTTAGGGATTTTAAAAAATACTACAATGAATACTAATCTACATGAGTCATTAGGTGTTCCACCTGTCCCGGAAGATCCATCGGTCCCAATTCAGAAGAAGATTTCTTCAGTTTATTTCTTGGACACTAGGCATCCTCGTCGTTAGACAACGGCCTAGGAACAACCCTTAACACGAACCAACAATCATTTAAAACCTTATAATTCAACCACATGACTTAACGAATTCCTCTTAACAATCTCATATTCCATACGAGTTAAATTTTACTTTATTTAAGTTTCAATCAACCTATACTCAATGCGACATCCTACCTCATTCTCTAATACTTTCAACCTTATTCTTAGACCTTGAAAGGGCAATAAAAGTTCGACATGAACAACACTTAATTTCCAATCCTATAACTCTTCAACAATAGTTATCAAATGAGTCACTAGTATGAAATGACTCACACATTCAATTAGACTTCTCGGAAAGATACTAGTGGCATGAGGCTTTTGGGTAATGGTTCCAATGACAGCCTTAGGTGCAACATTTACCTCTTCGATTTCAATTTAAGAATTGGGTGATACCGAATCAGATGACACCTTTCTAGGTGGTAAGGTTTTGTCAAACTCCACTCTATAAGGAAAGATCGTCATGACATCGATATCATATTTAATCTCGCCAATTCTTCTTCAAGATCATAATCAACTACTATCAACATTTCTACGAATATCAACCATTTTGTTGGGATCATAAACATCCACAACTTGGTTTAGATCTAGAATATCTAGATTTCCTACAAGAATAGCTTCGATTAATATGCTAGGGAAGTTAGGGTTCCTTGTGACAATCTACGTCGTATAAATACCTCGTATAAGTATTAAAATAATCATCAAACAATCATGTAATCAAATTACAACATATATATATATATATATATATATATATATATATATATATATATATATATATATATATATATATATATATATATATATATATATATATATATATATATATATATATATATATATATATATATATGTATATATATATATATATATATATATATGTATATATATATATATACATATATATATATATATATATATATACATATATATATATATATATATATATATATATATATATATATATATATATATATATATATATAAAATTCAAGTTATATATATTAAAATAACACTTCTCAGTCTGGCCTTGTAGGTAACTCGGGAATTATTCAGCACCGTTATAGTCAAAAGATTTTTAAACATTTTATTCAAAATATTTATTTAAAAGTATTTATGGTTAAAAGATTTTGAAATGTTTTATTCAAAACCTTGGTTTTAAAAAATCTTTCGTTCTCTATAACGAGAGCTCTAGTACCAAACTGTAACACCCCCAAATATTCATATTTCAATGCAGCGGAAGAGTAGTTGGTGTTACGGGATAGCACATTACTCAAATCATAGACAACGCTTAAAAATCGCGTCTTTTAATAATAAAGCGTTTTCCATTCATAGATATCAAATTACATAGGTCCTCAGGTCAATATATGTCTTACAAATTTACAAAACATTTGAATGGAAATTGTTATTAAATGCGGGCCATAAATTCTTATCTTCTTCCCGAGAGTTACCTTCAAGTACCTAAGATAAAACATGTTAAAAAGTCAGCGAAACACCGAGTGAATTCATAGAGTTTAATAAAAACCATTAATATGTCACCGGTATATAATTATTACCAAAAATCATTTTGTACAAATCTTTGTCATAGGCTATAAAATAGGCCAAATACATTTTATACAAATCTTTGTCGTAAATCATAATATGGGCTTTTGCATTCAAATCCATTATACGAACCATTGTCGCAAAAACAACATACAATATGTTTTATAACGTTGTATAGAGTTAAATAAAAACCGTTATATGTAAATGGTTATGTAAAACCAAAACACGAACATAATATCCGTAATAAGACCCCGTATTTCTAGTCAGGCAATATATTATAACTCAATACGTATATCAGTATTTTCGTTATTGGATTATTATAAGCCGCATGACATTGCTACCTTACTATAACAAACAACGAGTAGCTAACCCGTAATTCCTTTGCCCATCTAAAACAACATGTCGTCACAATAATCACGCATATATAAATCTTCTCATACATAAATTTGCTTACCAATCAATGTGGCACGAATAGAATCAACCGTCAAGGCGCGAACTAGGGTGATCTTCCCCAAATAGTACTATTATATGCATAAGCGTCTACCAAATCCCGGTAGTTTTCAATTCATGCTAATGGGACTTTTAGTGACATAACCTAACTAATAATAATCCATTTCATTTCATTCATTGGGTCATATAATCATTCGGGTCCATATCAATAAGCATACAATTGGGACATCTAGTGTCTTATTTTTATTAAAACTAACATGTTATCTCCCTCGCGTGTTTATAAAATATTTCATAAAACATTTAAAAGAGTGTGAGGCTATGAACTCACGTTGATTGGGAAAGGCGGGCTATCGGCGTTTTGGATGTACGATACCTGCTTCAATCACGGAAACCTAGACAAATAATACTCGGTCTTAGACTCTTGTCCAATGACTTTATAAAAATAATGGTTATGTATATATGATGATATCATAAGTATGATTATGATTGAGTGGGATTTTATCTCTTCATACAACATTATAGTTGTTATGTGTTAGTCAATTTAGTTATACTAGTTTTAACCCATTACATATTAAGGCCCAATAAGCCCATTAAAATTTCAATTCATTATATTAGCCCATTATAATTTTTAATACCAGGCCTATACTCATATGTTGGGCCCAATTAGGTTAAGCCCATGAGTAAGTCCATTAGTGTTAAGCCAAACTAGTTGGGCCTAATGGTCCAATAAGGCTACTATGGCCCATTAAGGTCCATAAGTTATAAAGCTCGGGTATATCGGTTTTACTTGTCAAATGTATTCACATATCAGTATATGAGTTATAAAAATGTTACATTAGACGGGTCCGACCGTCTAAGTTTTATTTGGCGAAAACGTTAATATTTCAGTTTTAGCCGAAAAGACGTAAAACTTATATATATATATATATATATATATATATATATATATATATATATATATATATATATATATATATATATATATATATATATATATATATAGGTTTATAACTTTAGAAAACATTTAAGTTTTTACTTTTATAAAAATGCCATACTTATTTATTTTAGTATATAACTCATTTTTTAATAATTATTATTAGTTAGTGGGTTTTATATATTTATTTTATAATAATATTTACTTGAGTGCTCTTTTTATACTATATAAATTATTTACAAATTTGATTATTAAAGTCCATTCTACCATTTTTGCCATATCTTGAGTTCTATAAGGAGATAGAAGATCAAATTTGAGCAGCACAAACTACATGATATGTGCTACAAATAACTCCATTATAGCTACTGCTCAATCATTCTCTAAGAACTTTAAATAAATCGTCCAAAACAGACTACAAATTTGTACCTCAATAGTATTTTGATCATATCTTGCTCATTTTAATGATTTCATTGAGTGGCCAACTCACAACATATGTAAAAATCATATATCTATCTGTATATTAAATAATCCAAGCCATTTTACCAAGTGATCATATTGATACTTACTATTTTATACAACCTATGAATCTAACCATGATTTTAACATTTTAACTTGTAGATTTTTAATCTTTTTAACCAAATCTATTAACACAAAATCCCCACATAATACTTTGATCATCATTCATCATCATATACATATACACTTAGAAAGAAAATACATAATTACATTTACAAAATAACAAGATGATAGAAGGAATGATCTTGTACCAACCAATGTAGTGAAAGGTTAAGAACAAGACTTAGTTTTTGGTAACCAATCTTATGAAATAGCAAGATCACCTTCAAGATCACCAAGAATATGTAGATTTCTTCAAAAATCAGCCCTACACCTTCTTGAAAATCAGCCCTAGGACTCCATGAAAACTTCTTTTTACAAGTTACAATCACCTCCAATCTTCATCTTTTTAATTAGCTATCAACATATGTTGATTATAGCTTAAGTTTTAGGTTAAAAACTGATGATGATGGTGATTTTTTGGTGATGTTGGACGTTCATAGAGGGAATAAAAGAGAGAGAGGAGAAAGTTTAACTAAATTTGCATGTGTTGTGTGAAAAATGAAAGAAAGTTGCTAGTTTTGTTTAGTGGTTTTGGTGCATTTGCAAGTAATGAGACAAGTGTCTCACACTTGTGTAAAATGTTGACACCAAAAGAGATATGTGGCATTGTAAAATCAGCCCTTTGTGGGGGTGGGAAAAGTGTCCCACTTGTCTCATCTCCACTAATTTACGGGTACTCCTCGATTCTAGTTTCCTCGATTTACGTGCCCTCGGGTCGACTTACGAATAACATTTTTATAAATTATGAATCAACGGCACAAAACGAATCTAATAAAAATTGTGTCATTAAAAACGGAGTTCAAAAACGTAAATACGTAAACCTAGGGTTTCCGGTTTAGTCGTAAAGGAAGCTAAATTATTCACGTAAGCTCTAATTTCTTCTCGTAAATTTGTGAGTTTATGAACCAACACAAATTAAAATTCCAAAATAATATTCAAGGATAAATTTATTTCCTTACATATCGGACTGTCACCAAAAACGGTGTACGTAAACGTAAGCACGTAACGTAGAGTTCTCCGGTTTAGACGTAGTCGATGCTACTTTAAGATGTAAACCCAAATTTCTTCCCAAAAATGAGTGAGTTCATAATATAACATTAAATTAATGATTTTAAATAATACCTGAGAATAAAATATCGACCATAAATTGACGGATTGTCACAGCAGTTACCCTAAAGAGGATCTTTGTCCTCAAAGATCGATTTATCTTACTACTCGCTTCTCATAGAATCAAGACATGTGGGCATTTCCTCCACATTCGGTCTTTTCTCTCAAGTGTAATCCATTACAATACGCGAGTTTCATTAAACATAACTACGGGAATACGATCACGCTTAAGTTGACTTACTTTCTCTATCCATGATGTTCACGGGTTTTTGATGAATGCAACTTTTCGCCGATCCAAACTTCATCAGGAAGTATTCAGATTTTCACTTGATAGACATTTTATCAAGTTCGATATACGAACATAATTTATGAAGCCCTTGAAGTCCTCCGGTAGATCTAGCTTATATACCTTTCAAGCCAACTTTTTACATTATCTCAATGGTCCCATACAACGGGGACTTAATTCCCATGATCTTTCAGATCATCAATTCACTTTTACCATGGTGAAATTTTTTGGCATAACTTCGCTACCCATCCTGCACTTCAAGATCTACATTTCATATTCACATAACCTCCTGTCCACGACTAGCAGTCAATAATCAGATCCTAATTTCAACAATCATTACAGGTCTCGCGGGTCGGGTATTTTGTAAGGTTAGGTTTGTCATCATAGGCAACCTTAAACCCAAAAGACATGTCCAACTCACAATGGATGTATGTCTGGTATCTTCATCCCAACTCCCACCTACAGGTGCTCTTAGACTTAGATCCTCACAAGATTCGATCTCGATCCTAATACGATAATTATCAATGATAATCTCTCCAAAGGAAAACGATTATCCCGTTCATTACCAAAGGTTAGTTATTCAACCATATAACAAGACTTCTAGTGTTTATATCGTTACTTTACCCTGTCCCTTCGATTGGGGTGGTAAAAAGTAATCTCCTCAAGATTCGTTCCCAATATTACTAGTTTTTCGTGTATCAGTTGTGTATCATAGTTTATCAATTATTTTGTTATATCGAATGCAACATGTGATAATATATCACTGAATTTGTGAATAAATGATTATTTATGCTAATAATATTTTTTGAAGTAAAACTATGTATCATATGTATCAACTATAAATTTTTACGTATTAATTTTTTTAGTTTTTTATACCATTTTTATGTATAAGATTTATTGTTTTATGTTTAATATTAAATAAATCACATGTTAATTGATAAAATCAATTGTTAAGATGACTTTTCATTTTAACAATTTCAAGATATTACACTCTAGTAACCTAACTCTCTCTCTCTCTCTCTCTCTCTATATATATATATATATATATATATATATATATATATATATATATATATATATATATATATATATATATATATATATATATATATATATATATATATATATATATACATATATATATATATATATATATATATATATATATATATATATATATATATATATATATATATATATATATATATATATATATATATATATATATATATATATATATATATATATATATATATATATATATATATATATATATATATATATATATATATATATATATAAATATATATATATAGAGTAAGGATCCAATGAGAAGAAACTTAAAATAAGAAGTGATGTGAAGAGACTAAAACCACACATTTGAGATGCAACGAATTGCATTAGACGCATTTCTATTCATGTTGATGCACCATCTTGAGTTTCGAAGGTTAATTTGATGTGTAGATGGTACAAATTGATTTTCATGATTTAGGCACGCGTAGAGGAACAAAAATATAGATAAATCATGAAATGCATCTAATATACGTATATGCATCTAATTAAAAGCTATAAAACATGTTATGATGCATTATAATGCATCTAAGATTATAAAGATGCATCTAATTTAAGTGCATGCATCTCGAATATGCGGTTATAGTTTCTTCTTATTCTTCTTATTTTAAGGTTTCTTCTCATTTGATCATAACTCTCTCTCTCTCCCTCTTTCTCTCTCTCTCTCTCTCTCTCTCTCTCTCTATATATATATATATATATATATATATATATATATATATATATATATATATATATATATATATATATATATATATATATATATATATATATATATATATATATATATATATATATATATATATATATATATATATATATATATATATATATATATATATATGTATATATATATATATATATATATATGTATATATATATATATATACATATATATATATATATATACATATATATATATATATATATATATATATATATATATATATATATATATATATATATATATATATATATATATATATATATATATATATATATATATATATATATATATATATATATATATATATATATATATATACATGTATATATACATATATATACATATATATATATATATATATATATATATATATATATATATATATATATATACTAGCGGCATAACCCGCCCAATGGGCGGGTTTGTTTCGTAAATCTTTTCCGAAAGTATGTTTGTGTATTATTATATTTGTTGGCAGTGGAACTCATTTTTGTTAGAAAGAAATTTAAAGAAAACTAATCTTTTATATTTTTAGGCATTGACTTACCCAACGGACGTATTTTGTGTCTACGTATTTTGTGTCATGTGAATATTTGGTTGTACAATCATTAGTTTTTTTTAATACTTTATTATTAAATGTAAACTTACCTTAGTGCTACATCAATATCCAATATTTATAGTTATATCAATATTTTTTCAAACATATATAATTTTTATGTATATATTTAAAAATCAGCATGGTGTTTAATTACATGTGTCTCTCTATAGAAATATGATTTATTTAATCGTCGTGCTGATATGTTTTTTTTTTGTAACGGTTAAGGATTTGTGAAAAAAAGATGAAAATTGTTTTTTTTCTAATTAAACAAATAGTAGTCATGATTGGTTCATTTGATGTATATGTAAACCGTGTGATTAGTTTAACATTTTTTTAACAAAATTCATCTAAAATAAATGCCTTTAAGGAAACAACTACCATATATATTACTGTATTAGAAAGTTGTATTACGTAAGAACATGTGGGGTTTATATAGAAACAATTTTTATATAGAAACAATTTTTTTTATGAATCCATATATATTCAAATCTCGATCAATATCATTCCCTGTAAATACTTGTCTTCAACACCGAATGAAAGAAACGCGATTTTACTTGTCTTCCCCTATAAAACCTTACCAAAGGACTATTAGCTGTAGCAAGATTTTGCATAAAATCTATGGATAAACCAAATTCTTATCTTCAGGGGAAAGTGAGCATCTTAAAGTAGTCTGATTCGTCATCATATTTGTTTTCGTTCATACACTTAGTTTGTGGATTCAAGAATGTATAGATAACTGACATAAAGATAATAAAAAATAAAGATAAAGATAGGTGTTTCAGCTTTAAATTCTTTGTTACAAAACGAGTGTAGTCATGCTTCAATGTGGACTCTACTGTTCGTTAATTTAATTACACATTGTTCTGCTTCTAAATTATGCACATTCCTAAAAGAAATCTTTTTTCTTGATTCGTAGGAAGTGCTGAAAGATGCAAATTTAAAGATTTATATTGAATGTTATCTTTCTCATCTAGGCTTTATGTACTGGCATCGACTTTGGAAAATCCATCATTTGAGTTGTTCTGTCTGTTCACCTAATATAAGTGACGTGTGAAGGCTGGTTGTATTTACTTCGCGGATGATCTTTATGAATCTTATCATGATCCACCAGATGGAGGTGGTGGAGATGTGGGAGTTTCGAATATGTCCAATGGTAGCATATAAGCAATCTTTGATTCAAAAGAGTCAGTGTTCCGTGGTATTCCTCCTCTACTGCTTAAGTCAATGTAAGTTTTCTTCTTACGTATTTGTTGCTACAATTTGTTATATCCTTTTCGCTAGATAAAAAAGTTCAGACAAAGTAAAACATTATTCTCTAAAATATAGTATAGATTTCATCTGAGTGCACAAGACATGATTGGAGTTTGATGTGCTTAGCTTAGATAAAGTGACTTGAGGGACCTGTGACAAAATTCAAGATAAACAAAACCATTCACTCGCGAGGAGCCCGTGACACCGCAGACCCCCTAATTCCGTTCTTGCTCACGTTGCGGGAATGGAACCTTAAACCTCTCCAGAAATACTTCCCGATTCCGTTCAAGATAAATCATGCACTCCTACAAATGTAAAGCACTTGCATATAAATATATTGGATCCTGATTGACTATTAAAAAAATCTCTTATAGTCTTTTGATTAAAAAGGAAATGGTTAGATGTGAGTCAAAAGATCGTCAAATAACCTTAACACAAATACCTTAATCAGTCCTACTTTCCTATAAAATGAACGCATAAGTTTTGTTAAGACTATAGACTATAGGGTGAGTGGACCGATGATGAGATGGCATTTATACATGATCTCATCGTTCTTTTCGGGCTTTAAATGCATAAAAATGTCATAATATACCATATATATGCTTGTGTTTGTTTACTTGTGTATTTTAGGTATGGATATCGTGAAAAAGGCAAAAGATCACAAGTTACAAGGAAAAACGGACACGAGAAACGAAGCCGTACAAAGAACCGGGCCCTAATCATGGAATATTCAACATTTATCCTTGAAGACTTAAAGATGTGCAAGTTTGATCCTTATTTATTAAAGAAATGACACTTAAAACCCTTGTATATTGATAATTACAAGTTTGGTCCCTTAAGTTTGTCAAACTTACACAAAAGGTCCCTCAACTTTGAAGAAATGGCAAGATTAGTCCCTCAACAAATCCAAATTGCCAACAATGGTCCCTCATGAAGTTTAAGATGCATTGAAGACCTTTGAAGATCAACATTGTCCAAAATCAGCCCTTGAAATATCTCAAAATGGCAAAAACAACCCTTTGAAACCTTTTTCAAAAAGTTTGTGCCAAAACTGTCAAGTGGTGAAAGTTAAATACAAGGGAAACACGTTTTGTTTGCAAAATAACTTGTTATACAACTTTTCACAAAACTCAAGGACCTAAACTGCCAATTCCAAACTTCAAATTCCTAAAAATGCGCCAAACACTTACTGTTTGGATTTTTACCAGGCATGAACAAGCTTTTTACCCAGGATCAAAAATGAGCAAAACAAAGGGGAAATCAAAATTGACTCAACCCACGTGTGATTCACATCACCTCAATCACATCCCACACCTTAAACCCCAAATCCCACTACCAGAATGATACCCCCATCCCCACTCACAATACGACACTTGGCACTTGATCCTTACTTGGCAAAATCAAGGGCTACAAATCATTACATGGTCCCTAAGCACTCAACAAACGTCCAGGATTCAACCAAAACAGCTGGCAACACACCTAGAAGATTTTGCAAGGATAGAATAGGAATTTCAGTTGCTAGGGTTTGTGAATAGTGTTTAGCCAGGCATTTGCCTATAAAAGGAGACCTCAACATGTGAGAGTCCCTTTGTTCCAGTTTTAGGCTATTATCTTTGTAATTCCTTTTTAAGTTTAAATAAAATTTGAATTTCTGAAATTTTGAAATCTCTTTTTGATTTAATTAAAAGTTTGGTGTTTGAGTAGCCTGATTCTGAGTTCCATTTGATTGTTAAGACCTACCTTAATCTTGTGGTTAAGGCACGTCTTGGTTCATAAGGTTTTTAAGGTTCAGATACCTTGAAATCCTAGGTTCTGTTTTGGCTTATTTTGTGTACTAACCCTTGGCCATTTGCTATAAGCTCTTACAAGCTTGTTGAAACAAAGCTTGTGAAGGGATTAGAGCCCTTGGTTGAGTTGTTTGCTGCTTGTGTTGAAGACATAAAGTCCTTGAGGTTCTACTTTGAACCATCAACCAAGGCAGTTTGCATCATCTTCATTGAAGTACATTGGTCTTGTTCTAGTTGTTGAACAAGGTCCAAGGAGCATTGCTGGCCTTCCTAGGATGTTGTGGAAGGCAGGTATAATCTCTTGGTTAAGATTCCCCTAAATATTTCATGTTTATGACTGTTTTGAATTTGGTGCTTTGATTTTGAGTATTTGTGTTTGTGCTGGTGATTTTTGTGTTTGATTGTGTTAGTTGCTACCTAGGAAGTGTTTTTGATCATTAAAATCAGTAGGTTATTAGTTAAAATCACAAGTTTCTTTGTTAAGTGGTAGATTAAGGAGTGTTTGGGTCTACTGCATACTTTGGATTTGTGGTTTGCTAAGTGCTTGTGTTGTGGTTGCAAGTGTTGGTATCTGTTTGTTAGGTGCATATGTTCATCTATTTGCAGGTTTTGTGAGTTTGAACACATAGATTCATAATTTGGCTATAAAATCTTAAATACTTGGTAAAATTGGCTAGGATTTTGAGGACACCTAGACCAAAGCTTAAGCTAGGGCTAACAAGTGCTAAGTCTGAGTTAATCACACCAGGGAAGAAGGATTTGAGGCTTGAAATTGGATCAAGTGCCAAATAGATCAGCAAACTTGTTTCTGCATATGTTCATTGTTTATCAGTAACTTTTTGTGCTTTGATCTTGTTATTTACTTTGATTCAGTGTTTGATTCTTGTTGCTTTGTGTTTGTTCTTAGTTTATATAGCTTGTGTATGCATCTTGTTAAGTTTGGTTGGCTTATTCAGTCTAAATCTGCTTATTAAGTGCTTAACTGCTTATTTCCATATCTAGTGCATATCTGGTGACTGTTTGGCTTATTGTGGCTTATTGTGTGAACCATATTGTGATTTTATTGTTGCTATTGACTCCTTGTGATTCACTGATCACAAGGGTGCCTTTGTTTCCAATTGAATCAAACCAGAACTCTCAAATAAGCTTGGTCAAATAGTCAAAGCATTGGGAACTCCTTTCCCCTGCTAGTTGCCACTGATAGTGTAAAATTGGGTTCAGCTTATCAATAAGCTCTAATAGCTTATTCCAACCAGCAAAAACTTTGTTTTTGTAATAGGTGCTCATATTTTGACCCATTTGTTCATACTGGAGCATTTGGTGGGTTGACTTTAGGGTTTGACTAGAAAACCAACTCATTTGACTTTTTCATAAGTTCATTTGTGCTTATTCTGGCTTATTGGTTGTGCTTATTGGATTTTTGTTGATTGATTTTGCTTATTGAGTCCATTTGAAATCTTTTGCAAGTTGAATCAAGTCCTGAGGTGCCCTAAATCTCTAAAACGACTATTTTGTCTTTTAGTGAATTTTTACTTTGCTTATTTCTGGCTTATTGAGTGAGCTTTTTCAAAATTTCTTTTTACAGATCTCATAAGCATCCCAAAAGAAGGTTGTGTGTCAAATTAGAGCTTATGGCATTAGCTTATGGCTTAATGGGCTGAAAAGCCCAATAAGAATAAGCTTTGTGTTCAATAAGCTGTGATAAGCTCATATTCAGCTTTTGGGCCTTTAAAGTTTTGTTCTTAGAATTGAATTTTAAGTCAGATAGGGCTTTTCCAAGTCAATTGGGCCAAGTTTGACTTTTTGGGCCCAAAAGCCCAATTTGGTTGACTGTTTTTGGTTTTGGCCCATTTGAGGGCCCAATAGGGGTATTTTGGTAATTTCACTTTGATTTTCTGATTATTTAGGTTAAAATAAACTAGTTTGCAAGTTTTTAGAATTTTTTATAATTTTTGGATTTTTAATATTATTTTATTATTATTTTATTATTATTTTTAAAATTTCTCATTTTCCAACTTTTTACATTTTTCTTAGGTTTAATACATTAAAATAGGAATTTAGCAACTTTTAGAATAATTTTATCTCTTTTAGATTAATTTTTATAATTATTTTAAGTTTTAATAGTTTTAAATCATTTTAAATAGTTTTTGTTAGTTTAAAAATTTCTAAAAATAGTTTTTAATCTTTTTAGGTCATCTTAGAGGTTTACCAATTGAAAAATCTTTATTTGGGCTTTTTGATAATTTATTTGATTTTTAGGGCTTTAATTAGCATTTAAAAATTGAATATTTAATTATTTAAAAGGTTTGAAAAAGTTTTGATCATTGGTAAACTCTTAGTTTATTTTGATTTTTGGTGAATTTTTGGTAATTTTTAGAAATTAATTTATTTTTGTGGTTTTTAAGGTTCTACGTTTTAACTTTCTAGTAGTACTTATTTTTATTTTTACGACTTCGTCATCTTCTTTTCTCATCCCCTTCTAAACCAAATATTAATCTCAAATCTTGTACATCTTAGTCACACACATATACCTCCTTGGGAAACGAACTTTCATACCTTAAGGGTCATTAGTGTTGATTTTCCTAAATCATCACTCGATACTTTCCCTATTTTAAGCTCTTTGTTTTCCTAAGCAAGAGTTGTAATTTACCACAATCATTTTGGCGCCGCTGCCGGGGAGGTGTGTCGTGATTAATTTGCATTGTTGTTTTTAATATTAACCATATAGTATTTGTATTAGTAGAACTCTACTAATACGTATTATCGGTTTTCTTGGTTTTTCTTGTACAAATATTAGTACTATATTGTATTAAGTATCACAATAAATTCACAATATCTCCAAAAGTGTGAAAACACAACCTTAATTGGGATTTCATCACTCAATTATTGTATTCGAATCTCAAACAAAAAGAAAAAAGGCAAAAATAGATAAATACTTTCGTGAAGCTCGATTTTGAAAAATACAAACTATAAGGTGGGTATAAGGCGGGTATTATAAAATATACCCTAAGGAAAAAGGCTCTTAAGTGCTTCACGCCGCCTCGTTTCCCCGCTTGCTTGTGAGTATTTTTAGATTGAAGGCTAATCGAGGGTTTTGCGCCCAAAGTATTATTACGTATAATATATTTGCTTGGTTTCTTTGTGATTAAACCCTCTTGAACAATTTGGTTTTCACCAAAGTTCTAAAGTCATTCGAAGGCGTTCACTCCACATGATCGTTTTCATTCCTTTGAGGCTTCTTTAATCAAGAGTTTGATTCGAGAAGAGATTTTGTAGATTGTTGTCTACGAAGATACACCAAAATCCAAAAAAATTAAATATCATTAAAAACACAAAAAAATTGAAAATCTACAAAACACCCAAAAAGAATCTTCTTTGCTCACCTCCCATTCTTTGTGAAGTTTATGATCACTCGTAATCAAGCAAAACGAGCTCGTAAACGACTTCAAAAGCAAGCCAATCAAGATACGTTGATTGTTGAACAACCTCCAATTGTTGAACCTATTGTAGAACAAGAAGTCGTCATGGCTAATCGTACTATGATGGAGTTGCTACAAGCACCCACCGAGGGTTTTGGAGAGGCTATTGTGATTCCCGCCATCCTTGCGGAGAATTTCGAGATTAAGACGGGTTTAATGTCGATGTTGCAAGCAAATAAGTTTAGAGGTCATGAGAAAGACAACCCGCATTACCATATTAGGAATTTTAACCGTCTCACCGCCACTAGCAAGTTTAAGGATGTTCTACATGACGCCATTAAGATGATGTTGTTTCCATACTCGTTAGATGGACCCGCAAATTTGGCTCGAGAAAGAACCGCCAAATTCGATTTTGACATGGGCCGATATCGTTTCTAAGTTTGTGAACAAGTTTTTTCCACCATCTAAAACAACACACTTGAAAAATGAGATTTCACGATTTGTGCAAAGAAATAATGAAAGTTTTTCAATGGCATGGGAACGATTTAAAGAAATGTTACATGAATGTCCACACCATGATTTTACGGAATTGCATCAAGTTGATACTTTTTATAATGGGCTTAATGATCATGAACGAGATTATTTGAATGCCGCCGCGGGTGGTAATTTTTTGTGCAAGACGACAAATGAGGCTTTACAAATCATCGAGAATAGATCTAAGGTTTATAACCCTCGTAACACACCGAGTGTTGCCAATTTGGGTCCGTCATCATCGTAACAATCGTCTCATAGCATTAATGCCTTACATGATGAAGCTAATGAGGAAAATCGGTTTTTTGATAGATTTGCTAATCTTATGTCCCATTGGAAGGCTCAAGAAGCTTCCAATTCCGCTTCGGTTAAAGCGGTTGCTAAGAGTTGTTTATCTTGTGGTGGAGCTCATGATCTTTCCGAGTGCATTACCGCGGATGGTAACACTTCGAGTGCTTATGTAGCAACGAGAACTTACAACCAAAACGACCAAGGTTCCCGCCAAAATCAAGCTCCACCAAATGAAAATGTTAACAATTATCGAAACAACACCAAGGTAATTACCATGGCAATTTACGCAATTACAACAAGGGGAATTATCAAAATGGGAATGGACAAATCTCTAATCAAAACCAAAACCGTGATTTTCAAAACACTACACAAGGTCTTCAAAATGCTCACACTAAAAATTTGCAAGGAGAATTTTTGGATTATGCAAAAGCAAATGATGCTAAATTTGATAACATGCAACGTGAGATGATTAGCTTAAGATCCGAGTTGAAAAACGAGATAAAAAATGAACTTGCTAATGAACTTAAAACTCATGCAAACAAAATGGAAGGAAATGTCCAACGTCTTCAACAAAATCAACAAAAGATGGAATTAGGACAACATGAGATTAAGCAAGAGTTATTAAAAGCAGATGCTAGGCAATCAAAATTTGAGGACCGAATGGCTAAGATGTTTGAAGCAATCATGTGCAAACCCTCTTCCTTGGGTGGTCTTCCTAGTGATACCATTGCAAACCCGAAGGGAGAAATGAAGGTTATTACTACACGAAGTGGTAAGACTTTCAAGGAACCAATCTCTCGTCCAAGTACTTCTACGGAGAAGGAAATCGAGAAAGAACCCGAGATGATGGTCGAAAAGGAGCACATTACAATCCCACGAAGTACCGCTCATACCACACTTACGGTTGAACCAATACCAATTTTGGAACCCGAGTTTCCAAGGCCGTTGCCTAATGACCAACCCACACCACCTTTACCCTACCCTTCGAGACGAAACAAAGAGAAGTTGCAAGAACGTAACAAATAACAAATCGAGCTTTTTATAAAAATGTTTCAACAAGTGCATTTTGATGTGAGTTTAGCCGACGCGTTGTTGTATATGCCTCGTTTCGCTTCCACTTTTAAAAGTATGATGAGCGATAAGGAAAAGCTTCCAAAGCTTGCTAATTGTTCTTCGGTTTATCTTAACCGCATACCGGAAAAAGTTGGTGACCCCGGAAAGTTTCTCATTCCTTGTGACATACAAGATATGAAAGAATGCCTCGCCTTGGCCGATCTTGGTGCGAGCATTAATTTGATGCCATTTTCCATTTGGAAATCGCTTTCGCTTCCGGCTCTCATTCCTTCGAACATGTCCATCGAGATGGCCGATCATTCTACGATTATGGCATGTGGAGTTGCCGAAGATGTTTTCGTGAAAGTGGGGAAGTTCTACTATCCCGTTGATTTTATAGTAGTTGACATCCCCGCGGATCCTCAAGTTCCTCTAATTTTAGGTCATTCATTTTTAGACACTTCAAGATCGCTTATCGATGTTCATGCAAGAACTATCACTTTGAGATTCAACGAAGAGGAACTTGTTATAAACGCTACTCAAAACTCGAAACCTTCTCATGTTTATGCAATCGCTACCATCAATCACATTGACATCGTTGATGTGGTTTGCGATGAGTTTTCACAAGAAGTGTTAGGTTTTTCTGATAGCTCGTCAAGTGGCAATCCCACTATTTTGGATCCGATTCTTGCTAATTCCACACCAAATCTCACTCCATTCCAAGGAGGCGATCTCACTTCAAATGAAATCGAGAATGAAGATGAGGTGTTGATTAGTGATGATACTTCTATTCCACCATTTCTTTCGCCGATGGAAGTTATGAGTGTTGAACCAAAATCTTCAATCGAGGAACCACCTATCCTTGAATTGAAAGATCTTCCTTCTCACCTTGAATACGCATTCTTGGAAGGTGATGACAAGTTGCCGGTTATTATTGCAAAAGGTCTTTCCAATAATGAAAAAACCGAGCTCTTGAAAGTTCTTAAGGCTCATAAAGGGGCAATTGCGTGGAAAATATCCGACATTAAGGGTATTGACCCAAAATTTTGTACTCACAAGATTTTAATGGAGGAGGACTACAAACCCGCAATTCAAAGTCAAAGAAGGGTGAATCCCAAAATTCACGATGTCATTAAAAAGGAGGTCCTTAAACTCCTTGACGCGGGAATGATTTATCCTATATCCGATAGCCTATGGGTGAGCCCAATCCATTGTGTCCCTAAAAAGGGAGGAATGACCGTTGTGCCTAATGAAAACAACGAGTTAATTCCCACTCGTGTTGTGACCGGTTAGAGGGTGTGTATTGACTACCGAAAGTTAAATGACGCCACTCGTAAAGACGACTTTCCTTTGCCCTTCATGGATCAAATGTTGGAGCGACTTGCGGGAAATGAATTCTATTGCTTTTTAGATGGTTTTTCCGGTTACTTTCAAATCCCTATCGACCCTCGTGATCAAGAGAAGACTACTTTTACGTGTCCTTATGGAACGTTCGCTTATCGTAGGATGCCTTTCGGACTTTGTAATGCACCCGGTACGTTTCAACGGTGTATGATGGAAATTTTTCACGATATGATCGAGAAGTCGATGGAAGTGTTTATGGATGACTTCTCGGTGTTTGGTAATTCGTTCACGTCGTGTTTATCTAATCTCGAGCAAATGTTAAAACGTTGTGAAGAAACCAATCTTGTGCTTAATTGGGAAAAATGTCATTTATGTGTAAACAAGGAATCGTCTTAGGACATAAGGTGTCGAAGGCGGGGATTGAGGTCGATAAAGCTAAGGTAGACGTCATCGCCAAGTTACCTCATCCCAAAACCGTTAAGGGAGTTAGGAGTTTCCTAGGCCACGCGGGCTTTTATCGTCGTTTCATCAAGGACTTTTCGAAAATCTCTCGACCTATGACACACCTTCTCGAGAAGGATGCTCCTTTTAACTTCAATGAGGATTGTGTTAAGGCTTTCGAAACTCTCAAAAGGAAACTTACCGAAGCTCCCATTCTTGTTGCTCCTAATTGGGAATTACCCTTTGAAATCATGTGCGATGCAAGTGATTATGCTATAGGGGCCGTCTTAGGGAAATGTTATGACAAGCATTTTCGTCCTATCCATTATGCTAGTAAGACGATGACCGAGGCTCAATTAAAGTACACCACAACTGAAAAGGAATTCCTTGCCGTGGTCTATGCTTTTGAGAAATTCCGACCATATCTCGTCTTGACTAAAAGCATCGTGTATACCGACCATTCGGCTATCAAGTATCTCTTAGCTAAGCAAGATGCTAAGCCGAGATTGCTTCGTTGGATGCTCCTCCTCCAAGAATTTGATGTCACCGTGCTTGACAAAAAAGGAGCCGAGAATCTAGCGGCCGATCATCTCTCTCGTCTAGAAGATCCTCACAAAGATGTTTTCGAGAACAAGGAAATCACCGAAACATTTCCTCTTGAGACTCCCGGTGTAGTGAATTCTAAAGACACCACCCCATGGTTTGCCGACATTGCAAATTACCATGCGGGCAATTTCATAATCAAGGGTATGACGACACAACAAAAACGAAAATTCTTTCGTGACGTCAAGTTCTATTTTTGGGACGACCCTTATCTCTTTCGAGTTTGTGCGGATCAACTCGTTCGACGTTGTGTGTTTGGTGCCGAAGCTTCTAATATCCTTAGAGCTTGTCAAGAGGGACCCACGGGTGGTCACCACGGTGCTAATCTCACGGCTAAGAAAGTGTTCGATGCTGGTTTCTTTTGGCCTTCTATCTATCGTGATGCACACGCACTTGTGAAGTCGTGTGATTCGTGCCAACGTCAAGGAAAATCGACTCAACGTGATGAAATGCCGCAAAACATAATTCAAGTGTGTGAGATTTTCGACATATAGGGTATAGACTTTATGGGGCCGTTCCCATCGTCTCATGGCAACAAATATATCCTCGTCGCGGTGGACTACCTTTCTAAGTGGGTGGAAGCTAAGGCTTTGCCTACTAATGATGCTCGTGTGGAAGTGAAGTTTTTGAAACAACTATTCTCTAGGTTCGGAACCCCTCGTGCTATTATAAGCGATCGTGGAACCCATTTTTGTAATGACCAATTCAAAAAGGTTCTAAAGAAATATGGAGTTACTCATCGTCTTTCTACGGCTTATCACCCGCAAACGAGTGGGCAAGTCGAGGTTTCGAACCGAGCTTTGAAGAGGATTTTAGAGAGGTCAATTGGAGAAAACCGTGCTTCATGGTCCGACAAACTTGATGACGCTTTGTGGGCCTTTAGGACCGCTTATAAGACACCTATCAGTTGCACTCCTTATAAGTTAGTCTATGGGAAGAATTGTCATTTGCCCATTGAGTTGGAGCACAAGGCATATTGGGCCCTTAAGCATGCAAACTTTGACTTGAAGACCGCGGGAGATCACCGGTAAATACAATTGAATGAATTGGATGAATTAAGAGACAATGCTTATGAAAATTCATTAATTTTTAAAGAAAAGACTAAAAAGTTTCATGATTCAAAGATTAAAAACCGGGTTTTTAACGTTGGTGATCAAGTGTTGCTTTTTAACTCTCGTCTTAAGATATTTTCCGGGAAATTGAAATCTCGATGGTCGGGTCCGTTTACCATTACACAAGTGTTTCCTTATGGGACCATTGAGCTAGCTCAAGATGATGGTCCTAATTTCAAGGTGAATGGACATAGGCTTAAGCACTACTTTGGTGGGGAAATTCCTTCAATGGTTGCCCTCGACCAAGTCACCGTCCCCAATGATAATTAGCATTGAGGGGATCGAGTCGAGCTCATGACTCGGTAATCAAAAACGAGGTGCCTCGTGGGGGAGATCCCATGCTTATCCTTTATGCTTACTATTCACTAATAAGGGAAATTGTACCCTTTCAACTCGTTGTCTCGTGGTTGTTTGTGATTGTGTTATCTAGATCATCATCATCTACGATTGAAGACTCTCGTGTTCGTTTACGTGAGCCTCCATCGTTCGTTTGAAGAAGTTTTTCACGAATCCATGACATATCCTTTATTGTTCTAACAATTATCTTTTAGCATACTTAATAAACGGCTTTAGATATATTGTTGATCACCCTTTCCATGCTAGATCCTAAGCATTCGACTCTTTGTCTCTAGTATGGGGGTGCTCCACCTTTAGACTCGAAACATTGAGGACAATGTTTACTTTTAGTATGGGGGGTTAATAGGTACTTGCTTTGCTACGCCCTCACGCTTTCTAACTTTCAATGTTTTGTTTTGCTAATAAGGCTAAAAATGGCCAAATTTTAAAATTTTTCTTAAGTTTTCATAAGTGTTTTTAAGACACGAATGTATATTTTCCGATGGGTAGAATAAGAGTTAATTTTTGACTTGATGGGCATTTGGAGCCATTTACATTCCTTAACCCGCTCAATTCAAGTTTTGCTAGACTTTTATATAGGGAGCTTTAAAACGCGAAAGTCTTAATTCATACGGGTTAAGAACAAGAACTTTTCGCAAGTTCCTATAATTGATCCTAGAAATTCACTTATCAAGGGAACTTTAAAACGCATTCTCTAAACTTGAAAAAGTCCAAGAAAGTGCAAGATCCTATAGGTGGCTTGAAAACCCAAAACTTTGATTTGATATATTCTTAATGAAACCTAATCCAAATTTGGCTTAATTTTGACTTGCATGGTTAAGTATTAACGAGTCTCTTTAATTAGAGGTCTTTATATAGTGAAGAACGAGAAATGATAGAGTTAGACAAGTGATCATGCTAAACGTAGAACATGAAAATGTTCTTTCAAAAACTCATATGTTTTTAATTGTGGCTTTTTCTTCCCATAAGATCAATGCATTAGGAATAAATCATAATTGCAATAAGTAAGGTCGTACGATTTGAAAGGTTACTTAGCCTCTAGCGCAAGATCGTTTAAAAGTTGCTCGGGGTTGAATAGAGTTCATAGCCAAGGCATAACTTATTGAAGCGGGACGCGCAGATTGGCGATTATCCAAAAAGGCCCTAACAAGGCATGAGGAGCTCTATTTTGGCTAAAGATCCAAAGATGATGTGAAGTATCATTATTCCTAAATCAATATGAAGGATCGAGACACACGACGAAAAGTAATTACTCCCCTAAAGATCATGGAGAAAGTCTATCCAAAAAGACCCTAACAAGGTATGAGGATAAATATATCCAAGTCCGAAAAGGAGGCGGATCGTTGTTTATCAAAATCCAAAGTAAAGATTGAAGAAAAATGATGAAGTCGTGGTCCAATATGAAGAATCTCTCAAAAACGTCAAGTGAAGAAATTCCAAATATATGAAGAGAAGACCATAATTTCAAGAACGTCTTCCCAAGATTTGAAGTATGAAGTACATGCCAAATATCGGTCCGAGAAAGGTCTCAAATCGTGAAACGCGTTATGCCAAGATATGAACTTAAGGAGATACACGAGAAGCCGTTTTAAAAGATTTTGTCCTTCGGCTAACTATTGATCAAATCGTGCTACTTTGCTTTCGGACTAATAACTACTCAAATAAGTCAATATGAATCACTTGTGATCCATGACAAATAGATAAAAAATGCTAGTAACCCATTTCTTTTTATAATAACTTGGATTGCAGGGAGAAAAAGTATTACACAATTTGGACGTATGAGTAGTGTTAGCATTGTGACTTGTACCAACAATGATCTCATTTTTGCACTTAGCATGGAATGTATGACAATCAAGGATGACGAAGTTTACTCTAAGGGACATTTACTTGTTTCTATTCTTTGACCCTAAAAGTCACTTTTTGTGATGAAAATCATACATTATGTCTTTACACATCTTCGTAGCATGTTGCAAGTCTTTTACTCTTCAATAAAGGTTAATAAAATTGAACTTTGGTGATGCTTTGATACTTTATTCTAGCATTGCGTGAGGGCACAGCAATGGCTTAGTATGGGGGAGTGATGAGATGGCATTTATACATGATCTCATCGTTCTTTTCGGGCTTTAAATGCATAAAAATGTCATAATATACCATATATATGCTTGTGTTTGTTTTTTGTGTATTTTAGGTATAGATATCGTGAAAAAGGCAAAAGATCACAAGTTACAAAGAAAAACGGACACGAGAAACGAAGCCGTACAAAGAACCGGGCCCTAATCATGGAATATTCAACATTTATCCTTGAAGACTTAAAGATGTGCAAGTTTGATCCTCATTTATTGAAGAAATGACACTTAAAACCCTTGTATATTGATCATTACAAGTTTGGTCCCTTAAGTTTTTCAAAATTACACAAAAGGTCCCTCAAATTTGAAGAAATGGCAAGATTAGTCCCTCAACAAATCCAAATTGCCAACAATGGTCCGTCATGAAGTTTAAGATGCATTGAAGACCTTTGAAGATCAACATTGTCCAAAATCAGCCCTTGAAATATCTCAAAATGGCAAAAACAACCCTTTGAAACCTTTTTCCAAAAGTTTGTGCCAAAACTGTCAAGTGATGAAAGTTAAATACAAGGGAAACACGTTTTGTTTGCAAAATAACTTGTTATACAACTTTTCCCAAAACTCAAGGACCTAAACTACCAATTCCAAACTTCAAATTCCTAAAAATGCGCCAAACACTTACTGTTTGGATTTTTACCAGGCATGAACAAGCTTTTTACCCAGGATCAAAAATGAGCAAAACAAAGGGGAAATCAAAATTGACTCAACCTATGTGTGATTCACATCACCTCAATCACATCCCACACCTTAAACCCCAAATCCCACTACCAGAATGATACCCCCATCCCCACTCACAATACGACACTTGGCACTTGATCCTTACTTGGCAAAATCAAGGGCTGCAAATCATTACTTGGTCCCTAAGCACTCAACAAACGTCCAGGATTCAACCAAAACAGCTGGCAACACACCTAGAAGATTCTGCAAGGATAGAATAGGAATTTCAGTTGCTAGGGTTTGTGAATAGTGTTTAGCCAGGCATTTGCCTATAAAAGGAGACCTCAACATGTGAGAGTCCCTTTGTTCCAGTTTTAGGCTATTATCTTTGTAATTCCTTTTTAAATTTAAATAAAATTTGAATTTCTGAAATTTTGAAATCTCTTTTTGATTTAATTAAAATTTTGGTGTTTGAGTAGCCTAATTCTGAGTTCCATTTGATTGTTAAGACCTACCTTAATCTTGTGGTTAAGGCACGTCTTGGTTCATAAGGTTTTTAAGGTTCAAATACCTTGAAATCCTAGGTTCTGTTTTGGCTTATTTTGTGTACTAACCCTTGGCCATTTGCTATAAGCTCTTACAAGCTTGTTGACACAAAGCTTGTGAAGGGATTAGAGCCCTTGGTTGAGTTGTTTGCTGCTTGTGTTGAAGACATCAAGTCCTTGAGGTTCTACTTTGAACCATCAACCAAGGCAGTTTGCATCATCTTCATTGAAGTACCTTGGTCTTGTTCTAGTTGTTGAACAAGGTCCAAGGAGCATTGCTGGCCTTCCTAGGATGTTGTGGAAGGCAGGTATAATCTCTTGGTTAAGATTCCCCTAAATATTTCATGTTTATGACTGTTTTGAATTTGGTGCTTTGATTTTGAGTATTTGTGTTGTGTGTGCTGGTGATTTTTGTGTTTGATTGTGTTAGTTGCTACCTAGGAAGTGTTTTTGATCATTAAAATCAGTAGGTTATTAGTTAAAATCACAAGTTTCTTTGTTAAGTGGTAGATTAAGGAGTGTTTGGGTCTACTGCATACTTTGGATTTGTGGTTTGCTAAGTGCTTGTGTTGTGGTTGCAAGTGTTGGTATCTGTTTGTTAGGTGCATATGTTCATCTGTTTGCAGGTTTTGTGAGTTTGAACACATAGATTCATAATTTGGCTATAAAATCTTAAATACTTGGTAAAATTGGCTAGGATTTTGAGGACACCTAGACCAAAGCTTAGGCTAGGGCTAACAAGTGCTAAATCTGAGTTAATCACACCAGGGAAGAAGGATTTGAGGCTTGAAATTGGATCAAGTGCCAAATAGATCAGCAAACTTGTTTCTGCATATGTTCATTGTTCATCAGTAACTTTTTGTGCTTTGATCTTGTTATTTACTTTGATTCAGTGTTTGATTCTTGTTGCTTTGTGTTTGTTCTTAGTTTATATAGCTTGTGTATGCATCTTGTTAAGTTTGGTTGGCTTATTCAGTCTAAATCTGCTTATTAAGTGCTTAACTGCTTATTTCCATATCTGGTGCATATCTGGTGACTGTTTGGCTTATTGTGGCTTATTGTGTGAATCACAAGGGTGCCTTTGTTTCCAATTGACTCAAACCAGAACTCTCAAATAAGCTTGGTCAAATAGTCAAAGCATTGGGAACTCCTTTCCCCTGCTAGTTGCCACTGATAGTGTAAAATTGGGTTCAGCTTATCAATAAGCTCTAATAGCTTATTCCAACCAGCAACAACTTTGTTTTTGTAATAGGTGCTCATATTTTGACCCATTTGTTCATACTGGAGCATTTGGTGGGTTGACTTTAGGGTTTGACTAGAAAACCAACTCATTTGACTTTTTCATAAGTTCATTTGTGCTTATTCTGGCTTATTGGTTGTGCTTATTGGATTTTTGTTGATTGATTTTGCTTATTGAGTCCATTTGAAATCTTTTGCAAGTTGAATCAAGTCCTGAGGTGCCCTAAATCTCTAAAACGACTATTTTGTCTTTTAGTGAATTTTTACTTTGCTTATTTCTGGCTTATTGAGTGAGTTTTTTTAAAATTTCTTTTTAAAAATCTCATAAGCATCCCAAAAGAAGGCTGTGTGTCAAATTAGAGCTTATGGCATTAGCTTATGGCTTAATGGGCTGAAAAGCCCAATAAGAATAAGCTTTGTGTTCAATAAGCTGTGATAAGCTCATATTCAGCTTTTGGGCCTTTAGAGTTTTGTTCTTAGAATTGAATTTTAAGTCAGATAGGGATTTTCCAAGTCAATTGGGCCAAGTTTGACTTTTTGGGCCCAAAAGCCCAATTTGGTTGACTGTTTTTGGTTTTGGCCCATTTGAGGGCCCAATAGGGGTATTCTGGTAATTTCACTTTGATTTTCTGATTATTTAGGTTAAAATAAACTAGTTTGCAAGTTATTAGAATTTTTTATAATTTTTGGATTTTTAATATTATTTTATTATTATTTTATTATTATTTTTAAAATTTCTCATTTTCCAACTTTTTACATTTTTCTTAGGTTTAATACATTAAAATAGGAATTTAGCAACTTTTAGAATAATTTTATCTCTTTTAGATTAATTTTTATAATTATTTTAAGTTTTAATAGTTTTAAATCATTTTAAATAGTTTTTGTTAGTTTAAAAATTTCTAAAAATAGTTTTTAATCTTTTTAGGTCATCTTAGAGGTTTACCAATTGAAAAATCTTTATTTGGGCTTTTTGATAATTTATTTGATTTTTAGGGCTTTAATTAGCATTCAAAAATTGAATATTTAATTATTTAAAAGGTTTGAAAAAGTTTTGATCATTGGTAAACTCTTAGTTTATTTATTTTGATTTTTGGTGAATTTTTGGTAATTTTTAAAAATTATTTTTATTTTTGTGGTTTTTAAGGTTCTACGTTTTAACTTTCTAGTAGTACTTATTTTTATTTTTACGACTTCGTCATCTTCTTTTCTCATCCCCTTCTAAACCAAATATTAATCTCAAATCTTGTACATCTTAGTCACACACATATACCTCCTTGGGAAACGAACTTTCATACCTTAAGGGTCATTAGTGTTGATTTTCCTAAATCATCACTCGATACTTTCCCTATTTTACGCTCTTTGTTTTCCTAACCAAGAGTTGTAATTTACCACAATCAACCGAGTTTCCCTTTTTGAAGACCAGCTCGTGCATAGGAGGCTTGTGCAGACCGGACTGAATTTTCTTTTTGTAGAGAATCTCGTGCGTAAAGTAGGGTTTCGGGGATTACTTACACCATCTAAACTTTTGAACGACTCTAACGGAGTCCCCTGAACCACTTTTGGCATGTAATCAGCAACGCGAGTAATACCATTTCCCCCACGGAGTTACATCAGATGGGAGCACGCTTGCTATTGGTAGCTATGATACAACAGTTATGATTTGGGAGGTTTTGCGTACAAAAACCCCAGAAAAAAGAGCACGTCATCTACCAACAGAGTTTCACCGTAAAGACTGTGTCATCGCAGATACTCCTTACCATATATTATGTGGACATACCGTCACAGTTGGGTCCGATAATTTTTTCAAGCTGAAAGCATATGAACAAAAACCAAATGCTACATTTTAGAAGTAAGGGGAAAGAAAACCATACCAGACACTATGAGGAGTGTCAAGACCAGTTCCAAAAACGTTATATAACTTTACATTGTCTGGAAGTTTGGCTGAAGATAGAATCTTTCGTGTTTCATTAGTCCATTGCAATACTTCTTGCTCCTACATTGTTCATAAAATCAGAACCAATGCCCCAAACCTTCAGATTTGAACTTAAAAAATGGTGCAAGAAAGTTGTTGTTTCAACTATTCAGATATTGAGATTATGAGATAGCATTATACTATATTTACAATAAAAGGGAAGCGACTACAAATAGCCACATAATCAGTGCAAAGTCCACCTATAATTATGTAAACCAAAAAAAAAGTAAATCAGTCACCTCTTTGTAGTGTTGCATTCGGGGACCCAATGAAAGTGAAGTTAAGGTAGCATCAGCAGCCAGTTGTCTTCTTTCAAGCAAATCCGCATTTGAAAACTTATTACACCGAGACCCAAGGAACAACCAAAGGCGCATTCGGGTGATTTCTTTTCTGAATACTTTTCTTTAAAGTTCACTTTCGGCTCTTCTACCTGTATAAAAGGATGGGTGAATATGAAAGTCTGAAATCACTCATTAATAGAAAACAGTGTACAACAACCAAAAAATCAGTTCAAATAAAAGGATAATGGGATATATTTTGCAATAATCAGTTCAAATAAGCTCAATGTTTGACAAACAATCAGAAAACAGTGTTTGTCAAACAATGTTAAGAAGTAAATATATATCAAGTTTGGCGAGATTTTGAACAACATTGATAGAAGGTCTACAAAGGAGCTCGAGAACCATTAAACGTCCCTATCACTTTAGTTTGGGCAATCCAACTTATTTTCCCATATTTTTATGGAAAAACCTATATAAAACCACAGGTCTGTGTACAACAGCCAAAAAATGAAATAAAGCATTCATTTTATCTTTGACCAAAACCATGTCCTTCAGCCACCATAAAGAGAAGAATCAATAGATTACCTAAAATTTGACAAAGAGGTATTAGACTATTCAGAGACTGTTCTATAAACCAACCAATAGCCTAAATCCAATCACCACATACAACAAACTAATTTGTGGGCATCCCATTCACTTAAAAGATGATGGACTTTCTGTTGAAGTTTAATAAGTGGATCTACCATCTTAGACAACAATAAAGCATTTGAATCCTATATCACATTCCAAGAAGAGTTAATAACTAAAAATTAATAGTTATTACCAGCAGAAAAGGTAAAAGTAATGGCACAATGTACCTTGTAGAAGTTGTAAGCCTTCTTTGGTAGATGAAAGGATACAAAACTTCCATCATGCTCCAAACAAAGCCGTAAGACATGTGCTAGGATTAACTTCGAATCCAAACTCGAACACATTAAGCCATCAAGATCTGTAAGTATTAATAATGATAAAATTTGTATCTTAACGCGATATAAAACTGCATAAGTCCGAAATTAATCACCTTTTGTATAAGAGTCTAGCAAAGAACGCAGTCTATCCGAATCAGACACTTGAATATGGACATTGACCATTTCGTTCGGCATAGATTCCAATCGATCCCAATATTTCTCTAACATTTCATGATCTTCATTGACGTTTGAATATTATAAGTAGATGTGCATTAGTACTACAGCCTCACCGTTAGAGGTCGCAAAATCTGCTGGTCAGATGTCTGGTAAAGGGTAAAACCGACACTTTAATTGTACCAAACTGACATGCTTTTGGCGTAGAAAATGTTACCTTTTCAACTGACGCTACATGGTTGTTAGATCAATTTCAATGACATTATTTATGTCAAAATCACAGAACTGAACCTATAGTCTTTGAACTTCCAAAACCTGATCCTCCAAAACCTCCACTAGTTGCACTCTTTCTGTAACTGTGGCTTGACAAAGCTGGTGAACCTCCATGTTTGAGGACCTGCATTCACAGGAGATTGTCTCAGTTGAGGTTCCTTGTGAACGATGGGAGATTAATGCTACTTTCACCACTTCTCATTGTATCAGCTGATAATTAAGAAAAATATATTAGAGAAAAGATATAAAAAATAAAAAAATAAATAAGATCACGTATTTTCACCACTTCTAATATTGAATTCAGAATATAATAAAAGGAAAGCAAGTGTGCTGATATCTATACCTCTAAAATATGTAAATAAAACAGCTCCGGAAGCTTTTCACAGTATACTTCATCCCCTTTGTCTGTCTTGGATAATTCAGCCACTGGAAGTTTGAGATGTAATCCTCCTAGAAGCTTTGTGAATGCTTCGGCATCATCACTTCTTCGGTTCTTTCTGTCTAAATTTGCTAAAATCATACGAACAATGATATCAAGAAGATATAAGCTATTATTATATGTAAGAGCGTACCTGAGGCCGTGAGTTTAGTGATCTCTCCACATCATTCCAAACTTCTGGCTTTAAACCAAAAAAGACCCAAAACTAAAATAAATCTCCAAATTTTTAAGAGACATTATATTATGGCATTAATTTCATGTTCTAATGATTTAAACAAATCATTAAGAATGTGTAAAAATATCTGTACACAACCCTGGTTAAATGATTACAGTATAACATTTATTTAAATTTGGGGTTGAAATGTCATTTTTCTGCGGACGTCCCAAATAGGTCGAGGTGTAGACTTTATCAACAGTCCAGTAACATGTTGAAGCGGCGCACCTATTCACTATTATATTAGTATAAATTTAACTCCAAAAGAATGTAGTTTTCATTACATACTTACATTCAAATGTGCTAATGATATCATTTATCAGTTGTGGTGAGGTATACTGATAGGTGTGAAAACACCCATCCTTTTTACCACTTAATTGCAATAATAACCGAGCCAAAACGTGTATTTTATGTCATTTATGTCGGAATTATGCGTGGTTTGTGTTTTTGTTGTGATTTAGGACGAAAAGGTGAAAAGTGGAGAAAACACGGCATTCACGGGCTTTTATCGAAGAAAAAGACGAAAGACGAAGTCGAAAGATCAAAAGTGGAAAAAGAACGGAAGTCCAAGACCAATTCTGAAGATTTATCGAAGAAAAAGTCAAAAGACGGAAGTTTACTAAAAGCCGAAGAACTCGAGTCTTATTTATGAAGAAAATTCAAGACGAGTTCAAAGAAATCCCAAGACAAGTCACAAAGTCCAAGTATTAAGGAGATTTAAGAAGATTAAAGAAGCTTGGGGACCTAAGTGCACAATTAAGGAAAAGAGGAAAGAGGGAGGAAGCTTCCTAAGCCCCTCCCTAATCACCACTATAAATAGCCATTAGCTAGTTCATTTTCATGTTGTTGGTGGCTTGACAAACCACTCTTCCACCATTTTCATTTCTTGTCATTCTTATTTTCTCGCACTTTAATTAAATGTTATGCACTTTTAATTATTTAAATCTTCAAGTAAGTTTTCATCATTTGTTCTTTAATCTTTAATCTTTACTTTTCTTGTCTTAATCTCTCATCTTCCTTTCTTGATTCTAATTTACTTTTGGTGCGATTTACATATGATCCGTGTTGTTCATTTATGTTTTCGTGCTTAAAAGTTCATATTTTTATGTTTTGGTTTTAAAGTTTGTTGATTTTAAGTTTGGTAAGTCGATGTTAGAGCTTATTTAGTTATTTTTCATTGTTGATTCGTGTTAGTTTTGGTTTTAGCTTAATCAAATAAGCTTTAAACCTTGCCTTTATTTTCGGATCAAGAGACCCAATCAGAAAGGGTTTTAAAACCCTTTTCCGATCGTCCCTTTCTGATCTACACATTCCGACCATCCCCAATACCCTTATTCCGATCATTAGATCAGAAAAGGGTTTAGCCATTCCGATCTAGGATCAATTTTTGCTATATTCCGATTGGTATGTGTTCGTATATTCCGATGATGATTCCGATTGGTTCTAGTTTTTCATACATTCCGATTGTTCAAATTCTGTTAACATTCCGATTGGAATTTTTCTCTGTATTCCGATCACCCGACCGGAATGTATTCCGATCGGAACATTTTGTTTTGTTTGTTCTTCCGCCATTTCACTCGTTTTATTTTTAGTCTATTTTAGTTACGATTTGCATTTTCATTTACTTGTCATTTTACTTTTCGTTAAGTTTTAATTTCACTTCATTTAAATTCTCGTAATTTACTTTTAACACTTTAAATGTTGCACCGTTTACATTTCAACTAGTGTTAGTTTTAATTTCCCGTCATTTAATTTTAAGTCTTGCACATTTATTTTACCAAAACCAAAAATATTATTTTCACCAAGAACAACTAATCTCACACAATTAACCGGAAATCAATTCGATTAGACACCGAGAAAACGAAAACTTTCAGCTAGCAAAATCTCTTGTATAAAATGGCGCCGCTGCCGGCTCTTTTCGTGAGGATCGAAAGTTTTTTGTGAGAGAAGCGTTGGCTTTTGGGATCCGTTCACTTGTGAACGTTATTTTTCGTGTCCAAATATTTTCAAAAATCCAAAAACATTTGAAAAATCATAAAAAGCATTCCTTTTTCAAAGTTTTGCACCAAAAATATTCTTCTTGCTTATCTATCTTTCTTTATGGATTTTTATGTCCATTGCGTCGGGTGTGGGAGACAATTATACGGGAACGATTCTTGTCAATGGTGTACATGTGAGCGGTGCGGCAACGATATCGACAACACACAATTCGGATTTTGTCCTTTGTGCAACTCGACTAATTCGTCATTTTTGAACCCACCTCCTGTTCCCACGTGCAGTTATTGTGGAAGCGATTCTCATTGGCATATTTCGTGCCCGGTTCCTTACCCGTATGATCACGGGCAAGAACCGGGATACAATTATGACAATGAAAATAACTATCCACATGACGCACCCGATTTTTCTCCTCACCCTTCCTGCCAAAATTGTGGGGGTCCTCACGATACCTATTATTGTCAACCAATGAATTGTTATGAGCCAACTCCGTGCCCTCAGTTTTCTTCACAAGTGTATTATTATGAACCAAATCCGGTTTATAATTCTTCTCAACCGATGAACTACTATGAGCCACAACCATGCTATAATTCAGGTTTTCAACATTTTGAACCCCCACAGCACATCATCGATCATCAACCTTCCTTCGAACAATTGAGCCCCCACGAACAATGGAACTCTCTTGTTAAGCAAAGTCAACAAATTCAAGAAACTTTCAACAAGATCATCGAAAAATGGCAAGAGGATCAACGACAAGAGCAAATATCGAATATCGAGACTTATACTCCTCCTCCGGTGTATCCATACTATTATGATGATGACGAGGATGATGTCTATGATCTCAACCCATCTTCTGAGATTACTACTCCTATTCTTGATAACACCAATTCATCTAAGGATAGTGATACTTCGAGTGAGATTCGTGATTTTGGTCTTGAAGAATTCTTTGATGAGGTTTATGATATTCCAACTTTTGCTGAAGGTAAGGATGAGGTCGCTTTTAATGATGAATTCCAATTCGAGCCTGAGATTGCGGAAATTATCGAACGAGAGCTAGCTCTTTTACTTCCGCTTCCTCCTACAAGCGAGGTCGATTTTTCCAACATCGATGCCGAACTTGATGAGTTGGAGCGTCTTATTTTTCATAATAATGACGAACCAACTCACTTGACCAATCATCCTATTCTCGAGGAGTTACCTAATCAACACTCCTCCACTGAGAATTACGTTTACCACATTCGTGCGGATTTAACTTATCAACAATCCCCACAAATGGATGATGGTTTCGTACTTGATCGTGATCTTTTAGAGCGAGTTTCTGAAATCCTCAATGATGGGAACGACAAACCTTGGTTTGACGCACCTATCTATGATGCAGAAATCGAAGAGATTAACGTTCATGAGGATAACCGCTTTGACCCGGGGGGTGTCATTGATTATTTTATACTTGATGACCTTACGGCTTTGCCGCTTGCTGCTGAGCATCCATTGTCTTTAGGGGATGACAATGTGATTCCTTTACCCACCCCACCTCCCGTGGATCATTACCTCACATACCTCTCGTATGTTGAGCGGACCTTTCCCCCATTTAAGACTTATTCCCCCGCCTCTCCTTTGTTAATGTCCACCGGGAACGAGGACAAGGTCTTTGATCCCGGTATCACATTCGAGGCTTCCCCATGGACCATTTAATTCGGGGACGAGTCAGGCTCGTGACTCGGTCAACAAAAACAAGCGCTTTTTGGGAGGCAACCCAATTATCTATCTTTACCTGTTTTCACCATAAGTGTAGGGGGGAGCCCCGTGGTGTTTCTTGCTTTCTTTCTTACCATGTGCAGGGATTAGAGCTTCAAAGACACACTCTTGATGATTTTTAACGAACCGTGATTCCGTGTTCCATTATCCCGGTTCTATCCTAAACTCTTTTCGATTCACTATTTTATATTTCTCAATATTAAAATAGGAATCTCTTTAGTTGTCTTTTCCTTAGCAAGATTTAAACAACGTGCACAATGTCCTAAGTGTAGGGGAGTTTACTCCCACATGCTTAAACATTGAGGACAATGTTTATCTCAAGTGTAGGGGGGATTTCTATCGTAGTAAGTGGTCTTTTCCATGAAATTGCCCTCATTTTAACCGGAAAATTTGATTTTTCGACATTTTTCAAATTTTTTTATCTATTTTGGCCTAGTTGTATAGTTGTATTTGCCTTTGTTATGTTTCCTTTGCTGGAATAAATTTTTAATAAAGTGGTTTTAGATTTTTCTTAGTCGTGAACATTTTGACTCAACCCGAGTTTACTTGCCTAAGTTTACTCTAGCTAGTATCCTTAACGTGTTTAAGTCAAGTTTTGCTAGGCTTTTATATAGGGAGCTATAAAACGCGAAAGTCTTAACTCTCACGAGTTAAGAACAAGAACTTTTCGCAAGTTCCTATAATTGATCCTAGAGAGTCGTTTATCAAGGGAACTTTAAAATGCAATTTCTAAACTTGAAAAAGTCTAAGAATTTGCAAGATCCTATAGGCGACTCGAAAACCCAAAACTTTGATTTAATAGGCTAAGCATCCACAAGTCTCATTCCTTGAGATTTTAAATTGTGGAGAACGAGAGATGATAGAGTCAATTATAAGTTCGGTATTCTTTCGTGAATTTATGTGAGTTAATTATGAGCCTATTCTCCCTCCGCTTGTTAATAAATTAATCTGCTAATAAATAAGGTTGTACGATTTAAAAGGTTACTTAGCTTCTAGCCCCAGATCGTTTAAAAGTTGCTCGGTAATGACGAGAGTTCATAGCCAAGGCATAACTTATGAAGCGGGGCGCGAAGATTGGCGAGTCCGAAAAGGCCCTAACAAGGCATGAGGGCTACATTTTGTTGCTAAAGATCCAAAAGTGATGTGAAGAATCATTTATCGAAAATCAATATGAAGGATCGAGAAACACGACAAAAAGCAAGAACTCCCCAAAAGTCATGGAGAAGTCTATCCGAAAAGACCCTAACAAGGTATGAGGATAAATAGATCCAAGTCCTAAAAGGAGGCGGATCGTTGTATATCAAAGTCCAAAATAAAGATTGGAGAAAAATGAAGAAGTCGTGGTCCAAAGATGAAGAATCTCTCAAAAACTTCAAGTGAAGAAATTCCTATTATGAAGAGAAGACCATAATTTCAAGAACGTCTCTCGAAGATTCGAAGTATGAAGTCACTGCCAAATATCGGCCCGAGAAAGGTCTCAAATCGCGAACCAAGTTATGCCAAGATATGAACTTTCTGATATCCCGAGAAGCAGTTTTAAAAGATTTGGTCCTTTAGCTAACTAGTGATTAAATCGTTCACTTTATTTTCGGACTAAATAACTATCGAAATAAGTCAAAAATGCATCCTCGTGATCATTCAAGACAAAAATAAAATATAAGAGATACACCTAGGAATAAGGGAGTCTAAGTGAATAATTGGCCCACATGAGTTCGTGATAGTTTGCTAACTTATAATCACAATGATCTCGTTTTTAAGCTTGGTATGGAGAAAGTGAAAACTTGAGGATGATGATCATTCACGACATTTTCAAAACCCAAGGTATGTTTTTGATTTCTTTACTTTGTAAGTTTATAATTTTCTATTTCTTTAATAAAGGCCAATGTGGATTGATTATGATGGAAAATGTAATCTTGCTTTGTAACTAATGCATTGCATGAGGACATTGCAATGGTTAAGTGTAGGGGATTTGATAGGTGTGAAAACACCCATCCTTTTTACCACTTAATTGCAATAATAACCGAGCCAAAACGTGTATTTTATGTCATTTATGTCGGAATTATGCGTGGTTTGTGTTTTTGTTGTGATTTAGGACGAAAAGGTGAAAAGTGGAGAAAACACGGCATTCACGGGCTTTTATCGAAGAAAAAGACGAAAGACGAAGTCGAAAGATCAAAAGTGGAAAAAGAACGGAAGTCCAAGACCAATTCTGAAGATTTATCGAAGAAAAAGTCAAAAGACGGAAGTTTACTAAAAGCCGAAGAACTCGAGTCTTATTTATGAAGAAAATTCAAGACGAGTTCAAAGAAATCCCAAGACAAGTCACAAAGTCCAAGTATTAAGGAGATTTAAGAAGATTAAAGAAGCTTGGGGACCTAAGTGCGCAATTAAGGAAAAGAGGAAAGAGGGAGGAAGCTTCCTAAGCCCCTCCCTAATCACCACTATAAATAGCCATTAGCTAGTTCATTTTCATGTTGTTGGTGGCTTGACAAACCACTCTTCCACCATTTTCATTTCTTGTCATTCTTATTTTCTCGCACTTTAATTAAATGTTATGCACTTTTAATTATTTAAATCTTCAAGTAAGTTTTCATCATTTGTTCTTTAATCTTTAATCTTTACTTTTCTTGTCTTAATCTCTCATCTTCCTTTCTTGATTCTAATTTACTTTTGGTGCGATTTACATATGATCCGTGTTGTTCATTTATGTTTTCGTGCTTAAAAGTTCATCTTTTTATGTTTTGGTTTTAAAGTTTGTTGATTTTAAGTTTGGTAAGTCGATGTTAGAGCTTATTTAGTTATTTTTCATTGTTGATTCGTGTTAGTTTTGGTTTTAGCTTAATCAAATAAGCTTTAAACCTTGCCTTTATTTTCGGATCAAGAGACCCAATCGGAAAGGGTTTTAAAACCCTTTTCCGATCGTCCCTTTCTGATCTACACATTCCGACCATCCCCAATACCCTTATTCCGATCATTAGATCAGAAAAGGGTTTAGCCATTCCGATCTAGGATCAATTTTTGCTATATTCCGATTGGTATGTGTTCGTATATTCCGATGATGATTCCGATTGGTTCTAGTTTTTCATACATTCCGATTGTTCAAATTCTGTTAACATTCCGATTGGAATTTTTCTCTGTATTCCGATCACCCGATCGGAATGTATTCCGATCGGAACATTTTGTTTTGTTTGTTCTTCCGCCATTTCACTCGTTTTATTTTTAGTCTATTTTAGTTTCGATTTGCATTTTCATTTAATTGTCATTTTACTTTTCGTTAAGTTTTAATTTCACTTCATTTAAATTCTCGTAATTTACTTTTAACACTTTAAATGTTGCACCGTTTACATTTCAACTAGTGTTAGTTTTAATTTCCCGTCATTTAATTTTAAGTCTTGCACATTTATTTTACCAAAACCAAAAATATTATTTTCACCAAGAACAACTAATCTCACACAATTAACCGGAAATCAATTCGATTAGACACCGAGAAAACGAAAACTTTCAGCTAGCAAAATCTCTTGTATAATATACACATACTATATTATATTACTTTCCATTTCTGACCTCTGGAGCAAGACTGTTAAACCGACGGTTATCAACAGACTCACCAGTTTTGTTTGTTCCAAAAATGTAAATCGGTATAACATGCAATTCCTTTGACTGGGGTATCTCGGTTGTTGGAAAAGATGGGAAAATGAATGTCAAGACACAGACTTGATTCGGAGCAATTGCTAGGAACAATCAATCCTTCTCTTTGATTACTGTATACAGAAATAAACATACGTCCCTGCACCATCTTTTTTCCTTCTTGAAATTCATGTAGAAATTCACCACGAAACGATATAGAAATATGCAATCAAAATTATTATACCTAAGCTGTTAATTGTGTAGATAAATGATCATACCTGAAGCTGTTCAACTAATCTTTTTTGAACCCCACATGCAATTGTAATGGTTAAGTAATATGTAAGGAGTTCTTGTGACCATTATTTATAAGAGAGTGTATAAGATTGCACAACATTGTATACGTAGTTGCAGTACTATGGATGATTATACACCAATTATGAGAACAAGATCATTAGTACAAACCATTTTCAACTTGCTGATAACGTTCATGGATCATTAGTGAACTGAACTTTGTCCGGCAACAGGGGTAGTTGCATTGTTACTATCCCTTCTTCCGGGAATGAAATCGATCCCTCAACAACATCTCCACTTTCTTCAGCAACGATACCACTGAGGAATATTCAGAACCTTCACAGTACCAACGATACCACCGAATAAAAAACCTTTACTTCTAACCTAATGCGACGATAAAGTGGACTATGTTCAAGAGCGGTCTTGGCAACACTGGAAAACCGTCGAAGTGAGATCAAAAGTCGAGTATAGATATTACCACTTCCAAACCATGTCCACGAGTGTACCTGTAGCCTAAAACAAAAAAAAAGTTCTTGTTCTGGATCTGCGTGTGGGGACTTCCGAATTCTCAACAGTAGGGCCTGCGATGTCTAGTCTTATACCTGTGTTATTGTGAAGGTTAGTGTTTTTCAAAGATAGTTCATGTAATTGTAGGACTGTGAAAAAGAGTGACCCCATCGCAATATCAGCAATAGACATGTTTTTTACAGACAGTTCATGTAATTACAGACAGTTCATGGGCTTAAAGATTATGCATCACTCTAACTGAATCAGCTTGTCTAATGTGAAGACACGGAAACACTAAGTGCACTTTGGGATCTGCAAGTGCAGCATGCCATTCATTTGTAATGGTATTAGAAGCTTACTTTTGACACATGATTCAAGTGAAGTTAGCTAATTTTGAGGTTGCTTCTGATGCATATTCCACCTTTAAGGTCAGATCTTTTAGTTAAATTTGTTTAAAGTTTGGGCAGAATTGGCTGGTACACTCGTAGAAACAACCGGAGAGAAAACTTGATTAAAAAACATCTATTTACCTTTTGTTGGATGCTGATTTCTTTTGGTTTCTGCTATGTGCAACCAACCTCTCTGAATCAAGATGTTCAAGTAACGACTCCTAGTTCAAGCAGTAAAAGGTACTATACAGTTGTACAAAAGTCCATATATAGGGATCAGGCTAAAGTAACTTACTTGCATACTTCACTTAAACGATTTTAAATTGTTGCCGGTACGGTTCTGGTATCTGACTACGAACCGAGGCCTTAAAAGGAGGTGGGTTCAGTCTGGTCTTGATGGCACTTTTGGCGGTCTGAACTTATATCTGTAGATAGAGCTTAACGTGAGAAAAGCAGGAGAAAATGAACAAAAGACAAAGGAAGGCCTTATTTCAACTAATAGTATAAGCCACTCAGATTACATTTATATAGGGTAAATAGGTCACTGAAATCTCTCCTAAGAAAAACAGTTAGCGTTAAACATCAATGCATAGATTTAGACCAATGGACTGTTTTTGAGTATCTCATAACTACTACGTATTAGCTATCAGTTATCAATCATTGACTATGAATTAAGCAAACATTCACATAACTCCTTTTTTAAACTCTTTTTTTATTATTTATTTATTTCTTTGGAAAAATTGAACTCACATAGGTGCATGATTCATGCACATTGAAATGATTCAAACAGACCCATCACCAAATAGATTGATTACATGGTCATAATGAAGCAAATTTTCACAAAACACGATCTTAGCTTTATGAGTACAAAGTTCAGAACTCATATAGAAACTGAGACTACTACACTTATATAGCAGCAGACAATTCAGTTACTGCCACCACCATTGTCAAAGAGGTATCCAAGAGAAGATCCACTACCAAGCGCATCGTAGACCTTAGTTGAGGGTCATTCCGTAATAAAGTTCCCAGTGTTCTGACCATCAACTCGCAATTAGTTGTTAGAAAAATTTCTGTTTATATCTGTAGGAATCTGCTTGGTAACATCTATCGGGGGAGAAACAGGGTCGGGTTTTGCAACTGGAACATTGGTTGCTGCATGTGTTTCACATGGAGCAACCTGTGTAGGTTTTTGAGCTGTTGGTGCCTCTCCACCCCCAAATAAGTAGTTCAAAGAACTCTGCTCACCACCACTGCTCACTCCTCGGTTCATATTTCCTGGTAACTGTAGAAAACCATGGTGATTTAGAGATATGTTTAGCTTGTGAGTGAGAGAGCAGTCGTGGTGGTCAGTGTTCTTTGAACTACTTGTTTGGGGTTTAAGAGGCACCAACAGCTCCAAAAGCTACACAAGCTGCTCCATGTGAAACACATGCAGGAAACAATATCCGCTCTTTGTAATCCATCATAGCCTATTTATATCACCAAATCCTAATCCTACAGGTAGAAAGACTGAAGGTATAATGAGACATGATATTTGATATGAGAACATAATGACAAAGTGGGATTACTCTAATCTATGAAACACTTGCAACATATATTTCACATTAACTCAAATATAGCAAGAGCTTCTCCTTTTCTTCTTAGGTTCGATGCCATGGTGCCACTTCCATTCGGTAAATCTAAAAAAATCCTACTTAATAAAACTGTATATAGTAGAATGAGAAAAGATCACTGATCCAGTCTACTATCGGAGGCCACCGCCTCCCCAGATACCAAGTCGCTGAAATCAGATCAAAAAAGGCAAATAGGTGATTTATATTTTTACATATATAAACAAAAAAAAAACAAATTTTGAGCACATAAATCAAATATATATATGAAATCACTTATCTGATATCATTAAATATATGAGTGTATCTTCGTTTCTTACCATAATAAAGATCGATCCTTCAGGCTTGCTGGGCAGGTTACACCAGGGACATCTTTAATTTCCTCATATCAAATTTTTGGATCTTTTTTTTAATATGCTTATGATTTTTAAGAAGAAATCTTATTTGGTTTTCCCAAAGGATATAGGGGACTGCTTCCTGCACGTAACAAAGACAATAATATATAGATGAAATTGTGAGACTATGAGTCACCAACCAGAAACAAAAAGAAAACCAAAGCTACCAGGAATGGAAATTATATCATAACCAATAAATTGATCGAGAGAGATATATCCTGATTGAGAGAGATAACGAAGGAGGGTGAGAGACCAAGACTGACACTATGGAAGGGACAGATAGAGACATGAGGCATGAAGACTATGATCCACCAACATTGGTTTAACCTACATAGGTTTAGATTTAGGGTTCTGTTTAGTTATGTTTTTGCATTTTGTATGAGGGTATATAAATAGCATTGATTTAGAATTTATTAATATTGTTTTGGATAGAAAATCATTAAAAGTAGTCTAGCTTAGTGGTAAACCTGGTTACTTGTTAACCATAAGTTACAGGTTCAAATCTTCTATTCGGCACTTTTTTACATAATTTCCGAAAATCTTATCAAAATTGCGTTTAAAAACACCATTTTCATAACTGCGTTTCCAAAACGCGATTTTCAAAAACATGCGATTTCAAATCATTAAAAATGTGGAAAAATGAGATATTTTAGGGATTTCTGAAATACTATTGGCTAATAGCTGCCATGTCACATATGACTGGGATTAGAGGTGTGATATCAACTCATAGTTATACCTATATATAATATATATATATATATATATATATATATATATATATATATATATATATATATATATATATATATATATATATATATATATATATATATATATATATATATATATATATATATATATATATATATATATATAGAGTTAGGATAAAATGAGAAGAAACCTTAAAATAAGAAGGATAAGAAGAAACTATAACCGCATATTTGAGATGCATGCACTTAAATTAGATGCATCTTTCTAATCTTAGATGCATTATAATGCATCATAACATGTTTTATAACTTTTAATTAGATGCATATACATATATTAGATGCATTCATGATTTGTCTATATTTTTGTTCCTCTACACGCACCCAAATCATGCAAATCAATTTGTACCATCTACACATCAAATTAACTTTCGAAACTCAAGATAGTGCATCTACACGAATAGAAATGCATCTAATGCAAGTCGTTGCATCTCAAATGTGTGGTTTTAGTCTCTTCTCACCACTTCTTATTTTAAGTTTCTTCTCATTGGATCTTTACTCTATATATATATATATATATATATATATATATATATATATATATATATATATATATATATATATATATATATATATATATATATATATATATATATATATATATATATATATATATATATATATATATATATATATATACTAGACGAGTACCCGCTCATTGCGGCGGAAATTTCTAGTGGCAGATTATTAACGATACGCGATATTTTGATAAGTGTTTTAATATTCAGAATAACGTGAAAATATTAAGTTGTTCACTTTATGTTGAAGCTAATCAACTTTTTAAAAAATTAATGTTTAATTTAGAGAACATAAACTCCTATCTGTGTTAAGTTAACTACAAAAACGATTTCAATGTTGGCGCAAGTTTTGTACAATAACTTGCCACAACCTTTTTCAAACACATGCATTATGTGTCAAATGCACCAACTAAATGGCTCAAATAACCCAAACTGTGTTCCTTATATATAGATGATAGAAGTAACATGACCACAAGATTACAATATTACTACTACTTATTTATCATCTAGCTCCAAATTATGTTCCCGTGTCTTCTTTTAAAAAGTTAAGTTATGCTTGCTTGGTTTTTTTATAACAGCTGCAATATAAAATCAAGCTTAAGTTCCAGAATTGTGGTTTATTTAGTTAGACAAAACTCAAATGACAGACTAAATGTCATATATGACAGCAACTACAATATACTCATATCCACAACATGTAAAAATTTATGTGCATCGGTGCATTACATGTATTTAGGTCAACACAAGTACTCCATCTCGCTTTTCAGTAGGTTACACAGCCCGTCCATTTTGCCACCTATACGTTATGCTTACCTTTTTCCTTTCTTTGTTTGTTGGATTCTACAACAGTTGATTTCTATTCCTCATATTTGTGATTCTCCCAGCGCTTACACATGCTAAAGGCTGTAACATGTTATAAGAGGAGACAAAAATTAGTTTGATAACAATTCATTGTCATGAGTTATGAATATTGTGCACGGTGTTCATTGTTTAAACTCATGTTATTATAAGAATGCCACTCTTGCATTTGGAAAGTGGTAATCGTTCAAAAGCTTATTGAAGATCGCATTAGAGTTTGCAAAACACCGGATTGGGAGAAGATCGTAACTGATCAAGAGCAGGTTGTATTGAACTATTGATGAAAGACTATACATTTGGACTCTAATCACTAAGATAACACTAATGAAAATCATAGCATATGTGGAAAGAAAAACAAATTCATTCCTTTGGGGATATTTGTGAAGCCACCGAGAGAGTGAATGCTAGAAGAACGTGATGTATGATGTTGTGTACTGTAAATCGCATTTCAACTTGTTCTTTTAGATCATAGCAATAAGTTACACTTATAATGCAAAAATAATAAATAACAGAGAGCAAAGTTGTACATCTTTTCCTTCATCAAATGAGTAACCACCATCCTCGTCTTGTCTCTTCTCGAGTAAGGCATCCAACAAGTCTACAAAACAAGTCATAGAACATAGCTAAAGAAGTATTGTAGTCAATCACGTTAGATGACAAAGGTGTTTGGCATTCTCTCTAAAAAGTGATAATATGAGTAAACACGAATATAAAGAAAACAGACCTCAAGATCATTGTCCATATTTCTTTTGTTGTTCATGGCCATCTGTTCTTTGCAATGTGAAATGAAATTCATACAAATATACACACTAAAATGATTGTTTATATAGGCTTTGGGGTTTCGTAAATTTGAACTTCAAATTAAAAAAAGTTTCAACATTTCATGCCTCTTATGGGGTTATGGACAACCAAACATTATAGCAATACCTTCTGGTGTTTAATGGCCAGCCAATACATTCCACAAATTGTTATGGGCAGCCAATACATTCCGCTAATAGCCCTGTACAACCAAACCTTCCGCGAATAAATTTTTGTGTGTTAATACTTTCCCATTGTTTGTATGAAGCCTTCCTCAAATAATTTTTGTATGGAGCCTTCCTTAAATAATTTAAGTTTTCCAATATTTTCTCACTGGTTAAACCAAATATATTGCAATCAGTTTTCAACTTCTAATTATGTTTTCAACATTTCCACATTTATTTATTTATCCAACTTTTCAACATTTCAACATTTCCACATTTCTTTATTTATCCAACTTTGCAATCAGTTTTCAACATTTCTATATTTATCCAAGATTCCCTAACTCTTATACATACAGATTCCCTAACTCCGGTACAAATGGATTCCCTAACTCCGGTACAAACGAATTCCCTAACTCTGGTGCAAACAAAAATGAATGTACCCTAACTAATTCAACAAAATATTACATTGACTCCCTTTATCATCTATATAACCTAACTAATTTAGTAATATTGAAAATATGTAGTACTAAACAAAAATGAATTTGGATCATACCTACATCATTAGGTAACAAACCGCCACTCAAAATATTATGCATCTCACTAGCCGGAGGCAAAACCAGTCCATCGTCAGTATACAAGCCATCATGAAATCCTGAAAACGATACACACACAGTATGATCATTTTCTCTCTCCAAAAATACAACTCGATCATCATAAGCACTTACCGTGTTGCATAAAACTTTATTAATCGTGCAGACTTTCCATTAACATAACAAACCACACAATCCCATTAGCGCATTAAATTTACTTGAAGTCTAACATGTTTGTGACCTTCTTTCCCATAAAGAGTGTCTTTATTAGCTGATGAGTTTTCAGCACTTTGGGCAGCAGTTTCTGTACTTAAAAAGCAACAGACCCCAGACTGTTCCTATTATAGGTTACATCATTATAAAAGATGAATTAAAATCCTAACATAAACATATTTCTATAATAATTCAAATAATTACAATCTGTTCCAAAATATTACAAGATCTACCTTTTGTTTATAATTACTTCGTATGGTATCCTGACCGCCTAGAAGATATGGTGATAACTCTAGGATCTACCTTTTGTCCTGGCATCTCGACCTGCCATTAGTGTTCTTTATAAAACAAAACATTTTCAAAAATATTAAACTCGTACAAAGTGGTTAGATACAACTCCAATAAAAATAATAACACACAAATGACTTCCTAAAAATCGAAGTGTCACGACAGTGAGTCTTAAGTAGGCCAAAAAGCAATTTGCCATAGATAAAATAGTTTACTTCTACTTACAAAACCTACACAAGAAGGTATCTATATGTAATTTTAGAAATAATAAATTATATTCCATTCCAAGGGGAGTGTCTTGCAAAGAAAATCTGGGTAGAGCATCCTCCATTTCACACACTTGTAGCACTGCACCCATTCATAAGCAGTCTTATGATGTAGACCACCTTTTTTATATGATGGTATAAAAGAAGATCAAAATTATAAGATGATAAAATAAAAATTTACAGTAGCTAGGCAGAAAACTAAATCGCTAGCAACATACCCATATGGTCACTACATCTAAAGATTAACATATTCATTTTGTAAGTATTAACATATTCATTTTTTTATGATTAACAAATTCATTCTATATTGTAGCATTCACTTTCTACTAGATCTATGGATGAGTTACGAGTATCAGTAATAATCGGTTAAGCTACCCCAAACACTCTAATTGGGTGTTTCAATTAGGTTACTTTGTCGACGTATGAATTTATTTAAATGCAAAAATCTCACTTTTTTAGCTTATGAGCTGCTTATAAGCCTTAAAGAAACGAGCTTATGAGCTTTTATATACTGATTTGCTTAATGCTCTTAGGCTGGTACACTGGCCATTCATATATTCTACCCTCATAGCTCGTGAATGAGTATCATCAGTAACTTGCAGAATTATAAAGAGATGATGATCCATGAAAGATTGAGATACCTAAAGAGTCTTAGTAATGGAATGTTGGGAATAGAGTTTTACATGTGCACTACATTAATATGAATATTTGACATATGGTGGGTTGATGGTTTTCCCATGTGTATTCAGTATGTTATAATTATTCCTAGTTGAGCTACGAATATAAATCAATAGGTGGAGTTGGAAGGTACACTGCTTTATGTAGGATTCAGAAAATATAACCAAGTAACTAATTATAATGTTAGTGGTTGTATCACCTGCCAAATTGAGGTATGAATATAAGTGAGAAAGTTAATGATGCAATTTGATGTCTATTTGTGCTAGAAAAACATATATAGTCGTAATCATAAGTAATCCTGATAAGCATTGAGGTTTCAGAGGCGTAGGGGAACAGTAAAGTGATAATTATATATCAAGTGATTAAGACTAAGGGCAGTAGTCTAATAACTTAAAAGGAAATTATGAAAAATTAGTAACTCATTACAAATGAAGGGTAGCATTTGAGGTTGGAGTCAAGCTGATTACACCATCTGACACGGCAAAATTACCCAAAACAGATATTATTCAAACATTTGAATCCAAACACCCTTTATTGTCATTTTAACATCATTACGTTCAATAAAAGCTGTTTCACTAAACACATGCTCTTAACTCATGCAAGCGGGTGCACTTAAATCATAAAAAATAGATGCCGTAAAAAACATATGCGATTAAACAAGTGGATACCCTTAAAAAATACAAATAGGTGCCCGTAAATCATACAAGTAGATGTTATTTCAAAAAACAAATAAATGCCTTAAGTTAATTGATGATGCTTTAATCAAACAAAAAAATGCTCTAATCATTAATAAGTTTTTCACCTATTATACTAACAAGTATGCCCTAATTCTTTTTTACCATGATGCTTTATCAAACACCTTGGTGAGCAATTGAAGCAAATACATTTTTGATGCATTTGTTTTATCAAATTTGTTCCATATGCATTAATTTTGATCAATACAATTTCAAATTAATAGAAATGTTCTAAATTTACACATACTTGCAAAAATACAAAATATCAAACTTGGTGTCATACCTTAATCATCCCAACTTTATTGAATTTAAACTTGGCACATCAATCAGATACTAATTATCCAATCTAGTTCATCTAAACTTTAACAAAAACACCAATATTCAACAAAAATCCCAATTCTTTACAATTTTGATATATTCTAACTCGATACATTCTTCAACAAAAACCCCAATATAATCACACCAATCCGATGTACTTTTTGAGTTTAACAACTTGTAACCCTAAATCCCCCAAAGCTGAATCAAAACCACAATATCAACCGATACAATCAAAATTAAACAAAATTTATGATAATGAACTAAAATAAATTAAAATCAATTGAAATTAATTAAAATTAGTTCAAAGTAGTTACCTGCTATGTTGTCTCGGTGAGATGATGACGCAGAACATGGAATGTATGTGTATTTTTTTGAAGGTTTTCAATTAGAGGGATGATAGTGACGACGCCGGATGATAGTGACGGCGTACATGTGGTGGTGTCCGTGGCTTTGCCGCCGGTGACCGGACCATGGAATAAGAGTGGTGGTCGGAGAAGAAGATATGATATGTGAGGTGTGTTATCTTGTTTGACCAAATGAGAATAGGTGTTGGCAGATCCAACCCTCCAATTTTTGTAATGTTTCGAATCTTACCCTATACTTTGAAATGTTGCAAAACCTACTATGTAATTTGTTTTTAAGGTTTTCTACTAATGTATGGTTTTCTCTAGAACTCATCCCTATATATATACACACACACACACACACACACACACACATATATATATATATATATATATATATATATATATATATATATATATATATATATATATATATATATATATATATATATATATATATATATATATATATATATATTATATATATATATATATATCTTTACATTATATAACAGGAGGGATTTGCCACGTCATCTAAGCATTCACTAATCCACGTCAGCACATGTTATGGGCTACGTTATATCATGGGCTTACGTTTTGTCTAAATCGATTTTTTTGAAACAAAAAACTTCCACTCTGTTTCGTATGTCATGACTCTTACAAATCCCAAAAACATTATCGTACCTTAGAAAAATCACACATAAAACTTCAAATCGATTCCTTAGAAATCATTATCAGATTCATAAATTGTTGATCAACTAATCTTCCGACACAAATCCATCCATCAACACCTTGAATCCAAATCAATGGGAATTGAATTGAAGATAACTATTCAAAGAATGAGCAAGGTCATGGTAGAGCGTAAACCTGTTTTTGAAACTCAATTCAGCTATCTAAACCATGGGTATAGTTTTACCTGAACCCATGTATTATTTCTTGAGTAAACTATTCTAAACCAAATACTAATAGACTAGCATTGAATCTTTTAAGGTCACGTTTTTATTCAAGTGTTATTGGGTTTTTTTGTTTTGTTTAGAACCAGACCGTGTTCTATTAATTCACCTAATTCATGTAATTTTATAATAGTTTCTATCATTAGTTTATTCAAATGGATTATCCTTATTGGAGATTTACAATTTGCAGGTTATGTATGTTGATTTGCAGTCATGGTATTCATAAACATCAATGGTCACTTGAAGTTACTGAGGGATTAATGATTAAGCTGTGAGTGACGGCTTACAAAATTACACATGTAGCCATAGGTATTTAACTCTCTACTCCTTTATGGACCTAAAATTATGGTATGTTACTATCCTATTTACTTGATTCTCATGTTTTCGAGTTTATATGATGATCAGTAATTAAAGTCAGTTAGTTTGTTAAATATCTTAATTGTGGTGCAAAGTAATCAATGTACTTGCTAAAATACAGTATACGCATATGCTTTTAGAAGATTCTCACAATCATTTTACACATAGCGCCATTACTAAAAAGACACTGCTTATTTATAACTAAAAAGTTTCTGACGAGGTCAAACTACACTTTCCTGCTTAATAATTTCCAATTTCATCTAAGCTATTTGCATACTTGTGTTACTACCTATTTTATTGAAAAAGTTTAAAGTGATACTTTCCTGTATAATATTAGGCCTATAGGATAGAATAACTCAGACAGAAAGTGGCAGAGCTATCTGAGCCAAAAACAGAAATTAGAAGCACGAAACAAATAGCTGGCAAACGCTAGCTAATATGACAAAGGATTAGTATCTGCTGCTGCTATAGTCAAGCTTAAAGCTCTATCTGAAGAAGTAGCTAAACTAATGAACCAAAACGAGTAAATAACCGCTAAATTAGCCACATCAACACACTCACCATGTGACAATCCGTCAATTTCAGGTCGTTATTTTAATCTCGGCTATCACTTATTACGTGTTTACTTTAATGAGAGTTTTAAATTATCGACTAACCGAGAAGGTTATGACTTGAAACTTAACTCAAGAATGTCGTTTCGATGAAAACCGACAAGAAATACAGTAAGTATCGATATTATATTCTCAATTTATCATGTGAATGATTTTATTGTATTTATTTTTATTTCTCGTGTTTTACGTTTTAACGAATGACGAGAACTACTGATGATCGCGATACCGACGGATGCCTAAATATTTATGTTTTATTATCGATTGTCTCGATATTTTATATTTTCGACGTTTTCGATTTAATTACGTTTTAAGTCGTGTCGAAGTGATATTATTATTTTTAAGAAGTGTTTTACCTTTTAAAAAGTATTTTTACGAAACCCGAGTCCCGTAAATATTTTCAAAAAATTAATATTTACATTTTCTACCCTTACAACTATTGAATTTCATCTTGGACCAAAACTATGCAAAATTGGCAATTTCTACCCTACACCACCACTATATAATGATTCTCCACTAGCATAAAACACATACAAATCATTATTTAATAAAAATCCACCCACCCCACCCCTTTCTTCCTCTTTGTCGTGAGATCCAACCAACAAAAACACCAAATCATTTTGATTTCTAGCTGGAATCCAAGAAAACTAAAACAAGACCCACTTTGCAAATTCAACAAGGATCATTTTGGTATAAATTTCTCCCACATGCATTAACTTTTCAAAATTTTATTTTTTTCTTGATGAACTAGTAGTGTTTGATCTATTTTTATGTTGTAGATAAGTGTTAATGTTATTATATTCAAGTTTTAATTGGATGCATGTTTGAATTTTTGAGTGGGTAAATTTTTAAATGATTATTCAAGGGTGATTGAGGTTAGATGAGTTGTTTAAAATGATATTAGGATGATATTAGATATATAAAAGTGGTGGAAATGGGTCAAAATATTTATTTGACATGGTTTCTAAAAATGTATTTTGGGACAGCAGCTTATAACAGCTTGTTTCGTGGGTTTAAGTTCTGAGATAGGCTTATATTATTTGATATTGTTGTAGTAATCTTCAAGACGCTCGTTTTGCCGCTTGAATGAGCTTCTAACTCATTACGAGCAAAAAGTTATGCTACTTTTAGTATTTGTGTACCGGGAGACGGGTATCGGCACAATCCGAAAATTGTTGTCGATATTTGGATCGAATCTCGGGGACTATAGAATGAGTTTTAAAAATGTTCAAGGACTGATATTGGAGTCTAGACCTCAGGTCATGAGTGTATTTTCAAACCCGAGAGTCGGTTTTATAAATTGAGTTGTTTAAATATGTCAAAATAGTTTTACGAGTTGAAGACGTAAATCTGTCCGGTTTTTACAACACGAAGATGTGTCGGGCAGAAGGTCTTAGAAGTAATATTTTTGAATGAAATTTAAACTGAGTCTTATTCATATTTTATGTGAGTTTGTGACCAAGTTTCGTCGAAATCGGACAAGTGTAGATAGGGTAGATTGGTGTGTACATTTGGAGTGTACATGCTGATTGGTATCTTGGACATGTAGTTCAATAATTATGTGGCGTGAGTTGAGTATTCGCCATTGGACATGGTGATTTACTCAAGTGTTAAGTCGTTATATAAATGACTTAGCTACTGGTCCAAGTGAAGTAAAATGATAATTTGACTTGTGTTGACTTGGCATCTTAAGACGGGTCAATATCGAGAGTGAAATTGTTTAAAATAATAGTGTTGAATAAAAGGGTTTTGTAATAACACTTGTATTATTAGATTTTTCGGGATTGTTTTGGTTTTGTAATTTTGATTTTTATATTATTTAAGTATGATTTATACTTAAGTCGATTTTTAACGAACGCGCCTTATTTGGTAGGTTGTGATTTCGTGTTTAAACGGGCATCACTAATCGTCGGCGATCGTCTCATTACCACTATTGGCTAAGGTGAGTGTATAGCCTCGCTTTTAACATGTTTACTTGTTTTATAAACCCGCGAGGGGGATAACATGCTTGTTTTATTTAAATAAAAGGGTACAACGATAAGTTGTGGAAACTCTACTAATTGGAAAAGTATGGGTGCAACGAGAAGTTGTGGAAACCCTTAGTATTGGAAAAGTAATTATTATAAATGAAGGGTACAACGAGAAGTTGTGGTAAACCCTCTTTGTTTTAAAAATTGAACACAAGGAACTTGATTGTATGCTTAGATGAAATTTATTGCATAAGTTAGTTTTAGCCTTAAAGGACCCATGAATCGTGAATTGTTAATCGAAGTAACGCTAATGCTATGTATAGATCTATCGGGGTGACGCCCAGTCCGGTCGCGATTAGCTCTCGTGTGGTGTTGTGATGCACTAGTAATAAAACATCGGATGCATTGTATAAGAGAAATATACGCACTTGGCTAGGTGTGTTGGGCTGAAATAATATATATTAACGTTCAATGTCACGAGGCTTATGTAATGAAACCGATAATTATGTCCGTACAACATAATGGTAATTCGGTAAATTATTAACCATGGAAGGTTATTTTGAATACTTGTGTTCTCTTTATTTAAATTTAAACTCTATAGATTCACTCGGCAAATTTTGCTGACTTTTTAAGCATGTTTTATCTCAGGTCCATATAGAAGGCACTCGAGGAAGGCGGTTTCGTGAAGCTTGCATATTTGAAATGTTTTGGCCCACTTTTCTAAAACATATCCATTCAAATAACTTTTATCATTTATAATAGTTTGTAAACTTTGATTCATCTGGGACCGTGTATGAAATTTATCTTGATTAAATGAAATTGAATGGATGTTTATTAAAACGTCTTGTTTTGAGCCGTTTTCTATGATTATGAGTTTGAACCATGATAGTAACACCCAATGACCCTTCCGCTATTATGACCGAAATTAGGGGTGTTACAGATTGGCATCAGAGCTCAAGTTATAGAGAACGAAAAGATTTTCCAAAAATAAATTTTTGAAATCTTTTAACTATAACTGTTGCAAGCGAAACCTCCGAGTTGCCAATGGACGAGAATGAAAGTATTTATATATATATGGCATTATATATATGTTGTTGTAATCTTTATCGATTATTTGTACTTGTGAATTACAAGGTATGTTTTCATTTATTTAATTATAAATGATAATTTTATACTTATACGAGATTTATACGACGTAGATTGTCACGAAGCCACTCTAGTCATTTTAATGCTAGCGCCGAAGCTATTCCTGAAATGAATCCTGTTTTTCTCGAGATTAACTAAGTTGTGGATATACATGATCCTAACGAAACGGTTAATATTCTGCTGATATTCTTTTGGTTACAAGGATTTTGATTTCCTTGATTCTTATTCTTAATTTATCAATTCGTTCATTTCGTTTAGCAAATTTAATTTGCATTTTCATAAATCCTCGACATTATACTGTTTTGATAAAAACAAGTTTGTCCGAGATGGTACTTTTGATTGTTAGGAATTGAGATTGATTTGTATGGTATTCACATGCCAACCAGGATTCCATATCATATCACTGATCATTTTCTGTTAAATCAGTTCTCATTTGTTTCGATCTTGATCTTTTGCCTTGAGCTGGCGATGCTTGAATAAAGTGATTTATAATTGTTGAGATAAATTGGCCATTTATTTGAACAAGGAAATTATAAATTGTAGAACTACAAATTTCTGAATCTTATTTGGAAGGACTTGATCAATCCATGGAAATAATAATTCATAAATGTGTAGGCTTAAGCATATAGCATCTACGTAATTAAACTCTTATTGACTCATAATTTGTTTGCTCGATTCATTCTTTGATTTTGTTCCTTAATTCCTTGATCGTGAAATAGTTGTATTGAGGCTGTTCCAAAAGCACCAATTGAGGAGGATATCAAGCGTCTCTGAAAGACATTGAAGAAATCTTCTTCTTTTGGGATCGAGGAGCTTTCTTAGACATGTGAATTACCAAGTAACTTTTAGTAGATTTGTTTATCAATTGTAGTATCTTCTTATTAATCCCTAACTAAACTATGACAACAGTTAGTAGGACTAGTCTTTTAAGTTATATGGCATTAGACGATGATTATCTATAATGTTTGACAATACGACTTGTACTAGTTTGTCATCAATGGAATGACTATCTTTTGATTCCAAATTCTACATCGTTCTATTGTTATCTTTCTTTGCTTTTCTCTTGTAAATTCCTGTGGTATAACTCAATCATTGAATGAATACTCATTATGATTTGATTTGCGTGCACAATATTCATGCAGTCAATGAAAGCTATGACTGAAGCACGAATGCGCCAAGTTATTAGTGAATAAGTTGTTGTATCTTAGTTGAATTCATGGCCAACATGAATGATGGATCTGGGACTGGTAGAGCTGAAGCTGGAGCCGATGATGTTCGTGGTACGGATGGAACAAATGTGCCCGAAGTTAGAGGCTATAACTACACTTCGTTCGTTAATTGCAAACCGTAGACTCTTAAGGGGACTAAAGATGATGGAGGATTGTGTCAGTTATGGAAAGCTGGCGTCAGTCTTTCGAATCAGTGACCCTAATCAGGAGGATAAGGTGCAGTTTGAAATCGCTACTCTCCAAGGTCGTGCATTAATTTGGTGGAATGGCAGACTTGCTTCCATAGGTATCGTTACTTATGGGACACCATGGACTAAGGTGAGGAAACGGTTAACTGAGGAGTTTGTCCTCGAAGTATTTCCAAAGTATGGAGCAAGTGTTGTACAATCTGAAACTGAAGGGAACTAACATTGGTAGATATATCAAGTGTTTCCATAAGTTGACTCTTTTATGTCCAAGAATTGTGGCACCCGAACCGTCAAGGTCAAGCAGTATATTTACGGCTGACCAGGAATATATGCGGTGATGTGACTTCTTCTAAGCCAATTGCTTTTGTGAAGCTGTCTGCGTGGCTTATTAGCTCATGGGACACATAATTCAAGGCAAGGCTGACAAGGTCACTGAAGGGAAAAATAATTCCAAACTGAAAATTCTTTTCGTGCAATAGAGCTCGTAAGTATATCGAAAAAGGTTGTGGATTATTCATGGCTTAGGAATCGTAGAAGGAATTGTAAGAGAAGTAAGTAGAATTACTCTAGTCATTTGCGACAATTCTGAAGTGTTTCTGGAAGATTTGCCAAGGCTTCCGCCTCCAAGGCAAATAGAATTCCTAATTGATCTGATTTCTGGTGTTGCAACTGTGGCACATGAGCCATATTTATTAGCACCCTCTGAGTTGAAGTAATTATTTGTGCAGTTTTAAGAACTATCTGATAGAGGTTTTAGTCGATCGAGCTTGTCAGTTTGTAGAACTCCTATTCTGTTTGCTAAGAAGAAAGATGATTCGTTTCGTATGTGTATCGATTACCGAGAGCTGCATTGGCTAACGATCAAGAATCGTTACCCGCTTCTAAGAATTGATGATCTATTTGATCAACTTTAAAACTCTCGTGTTTTCTCCGAAATTCTGGTGTTTTCTCCAAAGATTGATCTTTGTTTTGCTTATCATCAACTTCGCATACGCGAGGAACAGATTCCTATTATGGCGTTTAGAACTTGTGATGATCATTATGAGTTTAGTGTTATGCCTTCTGGTTTGACCAGTACACCTACTGTATTCATTGACTTAATGAACCATAGGTGTAAGCCGTATCTTGATAAATTCGTGATTGTTTTCTTTGATGATGTTCTAATCTGCCCGAAGAGAAAGGAAGAACATGCCGAACACTTAGGGATTATCTTGAACTTGTTAAAGAACAAAAAGATGTACCCAAAAATTTTAAAGTGTGATTTTTGGCTCTGTTCTGTGCAACTTCTCTGTCATGTGATTGACAAAAGTGGCATACATGTTGATTCTGCGAAAATCGAAGCCATCGAAAATTTGAATGTTCCAACTACTCCAACTGAAGTACGACAAATTCTAGGTTTAGCTGGTTATTACTGAAGGTTTATCAAAGGATTCTCTTTGATATCAAAACCATTAATTAAGCTAACTAAAAAGAATGAACCGTTTGTGTGTGGCGATGATGAAGAGAAAGCTTTTCAGACTATGAAAAGAAAACTCTGCGACACGCCGATCTTATCATTACTCGAAGGAAGTGAAGATTTTGTTGTTGATCGTGATACATATCCTTTATGATTTGGGGTTGTTTTGATTTGTATATGCTTGTAGGAATCCTAGGAAGGATGAGAAAACTGCACAACCCTAACTTGAAATTGGGTGCGGTGATTTTACTCTTCGTCTATTGAGACCTTAATTGTATGGCACTAATGTACGGTATCCACCGATGGTAAGAGCCTATAGTGTATTCTGGAATAAAAGAGGTAAATAAGCCTTAAAGTGATTACGATTGTGTTATTCGTTATCATATGGGAAGTAGGAGCGAATTACAATGGATTCATTGTTCAGCTCTCGAAAACTCAGTCTGAATATGACTCGATTTCTGTCAATGTTGATTGATTGACTCTGCTTATTTTATTTGGATAAATAAATCGATCGTGCTAATTAAGAATCGTTCGTTAAATGCTCGTAGTAGACATAGAAGTTATGACGATGTGAAGCGAAAAACGTTGGAAATCGAGGTAGGTGGAAAAGTTATGCCAAAGCTATCACCCTGAAAAGGTGTTGTGTATTTTGGAAAACGTGGGAAGTTAAGTCCCCGTTAGTTTGGACCATTCGAGCTGATATCGAGTGTAAGTCCAGTGGCATGAAAACTTAAATTACCCCAAGAAATACAAGGAATTCACAATACTTTTTATATGTCGAACCTAAAGAAATTTCTTCCTGACGAAGATCTTATTATCTCTCTTGATGAAGTATGAATCGACGGTAAGTTGCATTTCATCAAAGTACTTGTTGATATTATCGATAAGGAAGTTAGGCAACATAAAATAAGTCGAATTCCTATTGTCATGTGTGATGGAACTCTAGACGAGGACCAGAATACGTTTAACTCTTTGATTTCAACGAGCGATCGAGGAAGAACGCAAGTTGATCTTCGGGACGAAGATCCCAATTTGGTGGGGATAAAGTGACAATCCGTCAATTTCTGGTCGTTATTTTAATCTCGGCTATTACGTATTACGTGTTTACTTTAATGAGAGTTTTAAATTATCGACTAACCGAGAAGGTTATGACTTGAAACTTAACTCAAGAATGTCGTTTCGATGAAAACCGACAAGAAATACAGTAAGTATCGATATTATATTGTCAATTTATCATGTGAATGATTTTATTGTATTTATTTTTATTTCTCGTGTTTTATGTTTTAACGAATAACGAGAACTACTGATGATCGCGATACCGACGGATGCCCAAATATTTATGTTTTATTATCGATTGTCTCGATATTTTATATTTTCGACGTTTTCGATTTAATTACGTTTTAAGTCGTGTCGAAGTGATATTATTATTTTTAAGAAGCGTTTTAACTTTTAAAAAGTATTTTTACGAAACCCGATTCCCGTAAATATTTTCAAAAATTTAATATTTACATTTTCTACCCTTACAACTATTTAATTTCATCTTGGACCAAAACTATGCAAAATTGGCAATTTCTACCCTACACCACCACTATATAATGATTCTCCACTAGCATAAAACACATACAAATCATTATTTAATAAAAATCCACCCACCCCACCCCTTTCTTCCTCTTTGCCGTGAGATCCAACCAACAAAAACACCAAATCATTTTGATTTCTAGCTTGAATCCAAGAAAACTAAAACAAGACCCACTTTGCAAATTCAACAAGGATCATTTTGGTATAAATTTCTCCCACATGCATTAACTTTTCAAAATTTTATTTTTTTTCTTGATGAACTAGTAGTGTTTGATCTATTTTTATGTTGTAGATAAGTGTTAATATTATTATATTCAAGTTTTAATTGGATGCATGTTTGAATTTTTGAGTGGGTAAATTTTTAAATGATTATTCAAGGGTGATTGAGGTTAAATGAGTTGTTTAAAATGATATTAGGATGATATTAGATGTATAAAAGTGGTGGAAATGGGTCAAAATATTTATTTGACATGGTTTCTAAAAATGTATTTTGGGACATCAGCTTATAACAGCTTGTTTCGTGGGTTTAAGTTCTGAGATAGGCTTATATTATTTGATATTGTTGTAGTAATCTTCAAGACGCTCGTTTTGCCGCTTGAATGAGCTTCTAACTCATTACGAGCAAAAAGTTATGCTACTTTTAGTATTTGTGTACCGGGAGACGGGTATCGGCACAATCCGAAAATTGTTGTCGATATTTGGATCGAATCTCGGGGACTATAGAATGAGTTTTAAAAATGTTCAAGGACTGATATTGGAGTCTAGACCTCAGGTCATGAGTGTATTTTCAAACCCGAGAGTCGGTTTTATAAATGGAGTTGTTTAAATATGTTAAAATAGTTTTACGAGTTGAAGACGTAAATCTGTCCGGTTTTTACAACACGAAGATGTGTCGGGCAGAAGGTCTTAGAAGTAATATTTTTGAATAAAATTTAAACTGAGTCTTATTCATATTATATGTGAGTTTGTGACCAAGTTTCGTCGAAATCGGACAAGTGTAGATAGGGTAGATTGGTGTGTACATTTGGAGTGTACATGCTGATTGGTATCTTGGACATGTAGTTCAATAATTATGTGGCGTGAGTTGAGTATTCGCTATTGGACATGGTGATTTACTCAAGTGTTAAGTCGTTATATAAATGACTTAGCTACTGGTCCAAGTGAAGTAAAATGATAATTTGACTTGTGTTGACTTGGCATCTTAAGACGGGTCAATATCGAGAGTGAAATTGTTTAAAAGAATAGTGTTGAATAAAAGGGTTTTGTAATAACACTTGTATTATTAGATTTTTCGGGATTGTTTTGGTTTTGTAATTTTGATTTTTATATTATTTAAGTATGATTTATACTTAAGTCGATTTTTAACGAACGCGCCTTATTTGGTAGGTTGCGATTTCGTGTTTAAACGGGCATCACTAATCGTCGGCGATCGTCTCATTACCACTATTGGCTAAGGTGAGTCTATAGCCTCGCTTTTAACATGTTTACTTGTTTTATAAACCCGCGAGGGGGATAACATGCTTGTTTTATTTAAATAAAAGGGTACAAGGATAAGTTGTGGAAACTCTACTTATTGGAAAAGTATGGGTGCAACGAGAAGTTGTGGAAACCCTTAGTATTGGAAAAGTAATTATTATAAATGAAGGGTACAACGAGAAGTTGTGGTAAACCCTCTTTGTTTTAAAAAATGAACACAAGGAACTTGATTGTATGCTTAGATGAATTTTATTGCATAAGTTAGTTTTAGCCTTAAAGGACCCATGAATCGTGAATTGTTAATCGAAGTAACGCTAATGCTATGGATAGATCTATCGGGGTGACGCCCAGTCCGGTCGCGGTTAGCTCTCGCGTGGTGTTGTGATGCACTAGTAATGAAACATCGGATGCATTGTATAAGAGAAATATACGCACTTGGCTAGGTGTGTTGGGCTGAAATAATATATGTTAACGTTCAATGTCACGAGGCTTATGTAATGAAACCGATAATTATGTCCGTACAACATAATGGTAATTCGGTAAATTATTAACCATGAAAGGTTATTTTGAATACTTGTGCTCTCTTTATTTAAATTTAAACTCTATAGATTCACTCGGCAAATTTTGCTGACTTTTTAAGCATGTTTTATCTCAGGTCCATATAGAAGGCACTCGAGGAAGGCGGTTTCGTGAAGCTTGCATATTTGAAATGTTTTGGCCCACTTTTCTAAAACATATCCATTCAAATAACTTTTATCATTTATAATAGTTTGTAAACGTTGATTCATCTGGGACCGTGTATGAAATTTTATCTTGATTAAATGAAATTGAATGGATGTTTATTAAAACGTCTCGTTTTGAGCCGTTTTCTATGATTATGAGTTTGAACCATGATAGTAACACCCAATGACCCTTCCGCTATTATGACCGAAATTGGGGGTGTTACACACCAACTCAGTGTAAAACAACAGTTCCCACTAAGAACAGAAAAATCACAAGACCGGAAGAACAAAGTCCTACTCAGATGGATTTAAAACAAGAACTTGCACAACGAAACTAAAGAGATATTTCGTATGAAACACTACGAAGCAATTTCTCTGAAGCTTTTGCAAGGTTTGGTTTCTATTACCAAGCTTTTGTTAAGTAAATCACATGTGAATGAGCCACAAAGAATGTATTGCTATATGGACTAATTAGCTAAATTTTACTTTAGGAGTTGCTAACTGTGGTGCTTAGAAAAAAAGTTATATCCATGGAAAAGTGGGCCTGTGTGATGTAAATAGTGGTGTAGTGGATTTCAGGTGGCAGAAACACATCACTCATGTACCAAAGGGCTCTGGTTGTGGAGTACTCCCATAAAGAGAACATCTCTTGATGGAACTGAATATAATCTTTTATTATTAAACTGCCAAGGAATTGATGCTTATGATCAAACGGAGGCAGAACTTACTTTGATAGATTTTAGTTAATACTTTTCAGCTTCACTTCAACATATTACAATTTGGTTTTGCTGATTTATCTCATTTTCTGATAGATTTCTAATCCTTCGTGGATCATTTTGAAGAGGACACACAATACACAAATCTTTTAACTAGATGTCCTATTATTAAGCATGTTCATATTAATTATCTTTTTTTTTCATTGCCTCTATCTATTTAATATTTTTATTTTTCTGTGTCTTCAGATGGTCGGTGTTGATGAGGCTGCACTTGATTGCCTTTCTCATGTGACCGAAATCACTAAGCACATTCATGTAAGAGCCTCCGGAGGAAAGACTACAGCTTCTGAGTTGGGCCAGTTCTCCCTAATATTTGTTCACTATAATATTTTTTTACATCAATTGTTAACAATACTTTTAAATATATATGCTCTTATTATATTATTAGGTTTTATATGAAGTTTGAGTCACTATAATCAACTGTTAACAATTGAGTACTGTAAATCTCTTTACAACTGCCTGATATAATTAACATCACGGAATACCTACCAAACCTCATATCTAATGAATCACTAATAAAGTATCTTTTGTCTGTTTCTCGACAGGTTCAAGCAAGAAGAGGTGTAGATCGAAGCTTGGGAGAAAGAGAAAAAACGAGATGGAAATGAAAAGAATTGAGGTAAAAATTTAGTATTTTTTCATGAAGTTTATATGGTGTATCATGTTATAGTAGTTTGAATGATTATAATACAAGGGTAATAGTACAACACATAGGATTATAAACGTTTCTACCATCCACTTCACAACTCTATAATTAACAAAGTAACTCTCCCCTCCGATTCTATAATAAATCATACTAATAATGTGTTATGTATATCTCGACTTTGAGCTTTTTCATGGTTAGAAACCACTGTTAATGTTACTATATAAGCTTCATGCCTGGCTGTGAACCTTTGAAGCCTTTTTGGTGTGTGGAGAGCTTATGGCCTCATGTTGCACAGTTGCACATCAATAACGATATCTAAACAATGTTTACAGGTTGAATTGGAGAGATTGCATTAAACTGGAGAAACTGAAGGTATGCTTCCCACAAATTTAGGGTATTATACTTTTAAACCATGGTATAGTGTCTAGACATGGCTATTGGCTACCCACGTAGTCCCCCTTCACTAAAATGCTCCTTGATCAGGTTCCATTTTTAGTCTAATTTATTTGTCAAAACAAGAGTATCAGTTACGGTTAAACCTTTGTGTTAAAATATTGGTTTCATCTTAGTGGGGTATATATATATGGCATAATGGGTGGGCCTGTTTGGATAAAGGGTAAGCGGGTTTATCGAAGCATGATAATTGCATTAAACCAATTTGGATTAGTTTATATTTAGTTGTTCTTATTTGTTGTTAACAGAAATCTGAAACTAGATTTTTATGTCTCTGTATGAATTTATTGAAGAGGATGAGACAATTAAAATGAACCTAGAAAAAAAGGAAAATGAACCAGTCTTATTTGGCCGCGAAACTAACTACAAAAGATCGTAAGTTTGTACATAAGTGTCTGCACGTATATAATCTTTAGTGCTGGACAAAACAAGAGTAGATTAAGATTCTGGCTTTTGTGTAGGTTCTTTTTATTTGTTGGTTTTTGTCGGAAGACAGTTAGTTTCTATTGGTTATTGTTTTTATGTAACACTAGACTACTGCACTGTCGCGGATAAAATATATTATGGAACATTGTACTGATGCATGTGCTTGCTGGTATAATGAATTTGAGCCAAGATCAAACTTCTTTAAGCATATGTACCAGGAGTATATAGCACAACACAATAAGTTTACTAAGCCATGTGTTGCAGCACCTTTGTACAAGTCATTTTAGTAAGTACACTATAACGTGGCACAAGTTTAAAATATACTCATTTCTTCTTAATAATGTTGCTTGGGAATGCCAAAGTATGATAGATTCTTACATATGGGATATAATCTCAAAGCAGAGTTCACATACAATCCCAATGTTGGGGAGCTATTTTGCCAATTCTAATAGTAACCCAAACTTCAACTCAGCTGTTGTTGGCTTTGTAAGCACACGTTCAAGGAAAACAATGCATTCAATTTATTGACTGAGCTTTTACGCGTCAAGATGTGTATGCTTCTTTTCATACAATTTTTTAATGTTCCTCCCTCCGGTCTGTAAGGATGCAAGCCTTCTTTTCTACATAAGGAACACACAGATCTGCTTGATGGATCTGCACAACCCATAAAAACCATCAGAGATTAAGATCACAACAGCAGCAAATTAACATGGTGAAAACTTTGACGATCAAGGCAACATACAAAGAAAACACAACAAAGTTTCCATTCAAACTTTCAAATGGATTGGTAAAGTTGGAAGATTTGGTAATGTTGTTTCTCCTTTTTCTCTAAAGTAAGTGTAGCATTATCAGTTCGGTTATTGATTTTTAGAATATTTAAATTATCTATATTCGCTGAGATCTGCTGTTCCCTGAGGGGAATCTTGTGCACCAATTGGATCTTGCCATTCATTTTTGTGGTTCTCCTTCTACTGAAATCATTGCAAGGGTTTGTTTCTTCTTTGAACCTTGTGTATTGATGTGTGATAGATTTTGAGCCTGTGAGCAGAACCAGATAATTATCTGGATTAAAACAAACCTAGGAGATATGTTTAATTAGCTGCGCTTTTGTTGTTTGAAGTAGTAGAAGATGAAAGTTTTTAGCTTAAAAGGTACCTCGTGGGCTTATCAATAGGACCATGTGCAAAGGAGACTGAATCGTTGTAGTTTTCATAAAACAAGTTCTTTCTATTACTCTTAGAAAGTAAACAGTGTTTCTTAATTATCTAACTGTGAGATGATTTTAAATGACATCCAAGTATCCAATTAAAAGTTCAAATACATGCAATACAATATATATTCATTTTTTTGTTTTACATTTTCTTTTCATCAGTGCATCTTGCTGTAAAACATGGAACGTAAAACTTGTCGATTACAAAAACCGTAACTAATCTCATACAAAACATTGGTTAGCCAGATAGGCACAGATAATTTTGTTACGGTATTACAGTTTTATTGGGTTCGTCAAAATGGTATTCATACATATCTATTTTCTTTAAGTTTTAAAGCCACTTGGTATGTTCGAGACTGTATAACTTCAACTGTAACTAATCTCATACAAACATTGGTTAGCCACAACATGTAATCAAAAAGTGCCTGATTTGTTAACCAACTTAGCCACTGCCAAAATTCCATTTTTAGACCGCTGTCACATTGTACAATTACCTGAAATTTGATAAAAGTTTGACAATACATGTTGTTGTCATAATTTATGCAATTATCACAATCCTAACATCACATACATACGTTAATCGTTTCAATTTGTATTTTTGTGTTAAATATGTTATGCTTATTTATATTTCATACCATTCTCAACGCGTGGTTAAGAAAAACTCGATTATATACTTCGTGCAAAGCGGATAAGAGATTAACATAATTAGACGATGGTTAAAAGAAGACATTCTGCCCCTTGGATGTCATTACACGACTCGACCCACTAACCACTAACATTTGTTGTTTTTTTTTAAAAAAGAACTCGATTATAAAGTTCGACCTATATATTTAGATAGTTGTGAAACTACTATAAAATGTAAACCTTTCTCGGCTATTATATAAATTTTAGTTTTTATGGGTGGGACATTTGGAGCGAATCATGCAACTATACAATAACAATCTTCAAGATTGAATTTAATAGATTGTATTTTTTTCGATTTTCTCTTATGTACAATTTTTCTTAAAAACTTTTTATAAAAAAAACCATTAAAATTTTACTAAAAAATTTAATAAATGATAACTCTTATTTTTTATTATATAATGTACGTCTATCGATATTTTGTCGTGGTCAACAAAGTTAATACGACTTCTATATAGTTACTTCAAAAACAATAAAATATATATACTAAAACGCCCAAACAATTTGTTAAACATTGCTACTAATAATATTCTCAAAAAAATGTATAGTTAGTAAAATTATAAACAAGACAATTTGATAAACATTGCTACTATGCTTAAAAGAATTCTTTTTAGAATATACAATTTATAACACAAATATTTAATTAAACAAAAAAAGCTAAAAAACTTTACAATTTTAAACAACAATATTTAGCTAAACCAAATATGATAAACGATAATTATAAGTCATGCCCGTTCATCGGGCGGGCTTAGCCACTAGAATACTTATTGTTAATTAATTTTAAAAGACAATCGTATAAGTCATACCCGTCCATCGGACGGGTTTTGACACTAGTATATATATATATATATATATATATATATATATATATATATATATATATATATATATATATATATATATATATATATAATAAAATAATATTAAAATATTAATAAAAATCCAGAAATCCTAAAAAATTATAAAAACTTGCAAACTAGCTTAGTTTAACCTAAATAACTCAGAAATGAACTTGAAATTACCTAAATACCCTTAATGGGCCTAGAAAATGGGCTAAACCCAAAACAGACTCCTAAATAGGCCAAAATGAGCCCAAAATGAAAAGGTGGCCCAAATAAGCCCATAAAGCACTACTTGACTCAAAATTTGATTTTAAACAACTTTTTCCAAAGGCCCAAAAGCTGAAAGTGTGAAATAAGCAAGCTTATACCAAACAACTTATTCTTAATAGGCTTTTTGGCCCATTAAGCTATAAGCTAATGCCATAAGCTCAAATTAGACACACAAGCTTCTTTTATCCTAAATAAGGCTTCTGTAAAAAGAAATTTGAAATGAGCTCAAGGAATAAGCCTAAAAATACAAAAAGCAATTTACAGAAAACGACAAAATAGTCGTTTTTAGTTCTAGGCCACCCCAAGAGCTGATTCAAGTTTCCAAAGCTTTTAAATGACTTAAATAAGCTAAATCAACAAAAAGTTTTCAAATAAGCTGACTCAATAAGCTGGAAAAAGCAAATAAGCACTTATGAAAAAGTCAATTAAGTTTGTTTTCTAGCAAAAAGTCAAAGTCAAAGTCCAATAAGCTCCAGTCTAATCAAATAGGTCAAATAATGAAGATCTATCACAAAACATAAGTTGTTGCAGGTCTGGATAAGCAAATATAGCTTATTGATAAGCTGAGTACAAATTAACACTAGCAGGGGCTAGTTTTGGGTGTTGAGCAGTGGGAACTTTTCCCACTGCTAGACTTGTAGACTTTTTTGTCTTTAGTGACTTTTTTGGAGATTCAAGTTTCAACAAGGCACCCAAATGATCATTGGATCATAAGGTGTAAATATCAATCAAAAAATCACAACAAGCAAAAGCCAATTTGTACAGTTAATTCAATTAAGCACCAGATCTGTCACAAACTTAGAACAATAAGCAATTTAGGTTCAATAAGCACTTTTAGCAATTTTCAGCCAGCCAAACTTAACCAAATGCATACATAAGCTATATTAAACTCAAATAAGCAAGTCTAAACAGGTTTCATGCAATGATTCAAAGTTTTAAGCAAGATTCAAGCACTTAAAGTTACTGATGAACACAAGAACATGCAGTTTTATACTTTGCTGATGTATTTGACCAACAAGACAGATTCAACCCTCAAGATCTATCACATATGTTATAATAATGATGTTTAAACAACTTTTAACCCTAAGCATGCACAAATTCTAGATTTCACCAAAATCTTAGGTCAAAAACAGTTAAAATCAACAAGTTATAGCAGATTATGTGATTCAAGGTTTCAAACTCCAAAACTTGCAGCAAAACACTCACAACCAAGCATATATCAGATATAAAGCACAAACACAAACTTTCCACAACACAATAACAAGTTTTGAACTCAAACAGGTAATCCCAAACACCCTTTTAACTTTTCAATCCAAAAATTAAACAAGTATAAGTGTGATTCAGTTTACCAAATGATTAATCAAGCATACCAAGACCATTAACATGCAAGATTAAGCAGATTCAAGCCAAGAAATCAACAAGAACACAAGTAGAGCACAAATCTACCAAAAATCCAAAATTTATCAGATTTTCAAGGTTTTAAGACAAACTTCATGGATGTACATCCACACCCACGAAAGTTAGAGCTTATGTGCTAGCAAGAACAAGCACAAGCTTCCAACAGCAAACCTGCTAAGATTCAACAAGGTTAAAAGCACAATATCAATACAGAAAGGTGACTTTGTTGGAAAATAAACTTGATTGATGCAACTTCTTGTACCCACTCTTGATTATCCCCAAGATATGAGCTTCACAACACCTTAATATACAAATTAGGGTGCTATACACACCTTTAGGAAAAGGAGGCAAAATAGGGCAAGCGTTAAGTGTCGGTTTAGGAAAACCAAGCACTAATGACCAATGAGAAGTTCGTTTCCCAAGGAGGCTAGTGTGTTGTGTTAATGAAATGATTCTCTTTGTGATTATATTGTTATAAGAAAAAAAATAGAAATAGAATAAGAAGAGAATGAAGGTTACGAAGACGGATTATACTAAGGCGATAAAGGCGTACACGTAAAACCGTAAAAAGCACCAAAATTAAAATTTTACTCTAAAAATTCCTAAAAATCACTAAAAATCCACTAAAATATTTTAAGGGTTTACAAAAAATCCAAACTTGCTAAAACCTTTTAATTAATTAAATATTAACTTTTTAATGCTAATTAAAGCCCTAAAAATCAATATTAACTAATAAAAAGTCCCAATCAAGATCTTTAAGTTTGTATACCTTTGAAATAACCTAATTAAGCTAAAAAGTATTTTTCAAAATATTAAAACCACTAAAAACTATTTTTAAACAATTAAAAACTATTAAAAGCTATGAAAACTTAAAATAATTCTAGAATATAATTAAAAGACCCTAAAAATATTTGGAAAGTTGCAAAATTCCTAATTAAGTGTCTAGAACCTAGGAAAAATGTAAAACTTAGAAAATTAGACTTTTAATTTTTAATAATAAAATAATAATAAAATATTAATAAAAATCCAAAAATCCTAAAAAATTCTAAAAACTTGGAAACTAGCTTAATTTAACCTAAATAACTCAGAAATGAACTTGAAATTACCTAAATACCCTTAATAGGCCTAGAAAATGGGCTAAACCCAAAACAGACTCCTAAATGGGCCAAAATGAGCCCAAAATGAAAAAGTGGCCCAAATAAGCCCAAAAAGCACTACTTGACTCAAAATTTGATTTTAAACAACTTTTTCCAAAGGTCCAAAAGCTGAAAGTGTGAAATAAGCAAGCTTATACCAAACAGCTTATTCTTAATGGGCTTTTTGGCCCATTAAGCTATAAGCTAATGCCATAAGCTCAAATTAGACACACAAGCTTCTTTTGTCCTAAATAAGACTTCTGTAAAAAGAAATTTGAAATAAGCTCAAGGAATAAGCCTGAAAATGCAAAAAGCAATCTACAGAAAACGACAAAATAGTCGTTTTTGAGTTCTAGGCCACCCCAAGAGCTGATTCAAGTTTCTAAAGCTTTTAAATGACTTAAATCAGCTAAATCAACAAAAAGTTTTCAAATAAGCTGACTCAATAAGCTGGAAAAAGCAAATAAGCACTTATGAAAAAGTTAATTAAGTTAGTTTTCTAGCAAAAAGTCAAAGTCAAAGTCCAATAAGCTCCAGTCTAATCAAATAGGTCAAATAATGAAGATCTATCACAAAAAATAAGTTGTTGCAGATCTGGATAAGCAAATATAGCTTATTGATAAGCTGAGTACAAATTAACACTAGTAGGGGCAAGTTTTGGGTGTTGAGCAGTGGGAACTTTTCCCACTGCTTGACTTATAGACTTTTTTGTCTTTAGTGACTTTTTTGGAGATTCAAGTTTCAACAAGGCACCCAAATGATCATTAGATCATAAGGAGTCAATATCAATAAAAAAATCACAACAAGCAACAGCCAATTTGTACAGTTAATTCAATTAAGCACCAGATCTGTCACAGACTTAGAACAATAAGCAGTTTAGGTTCAATAAGCACTTTTAGCAATTTTCAGCCAGCCAAACTTAACCAAATGCATACACAAGCTATATTAAACTCAAATAAGCAAGTCTAAACAGGTTTCATGCAATGATTCAAAGTTTTAATCAAGATTCAAGCACTTAAAGTTACTGATGAACACAAGAACATGCAGTTTTATACTTTGCTGATGTATTTCACCAACAAGCCAGATTCAAACCTCAAGATCTATCACATATGTTATAATAATCATGTTTAAACAACTTTTAACCCTAAGCATGCATAAATTCTAGATTTCACCAAAATCTTAGGTCAAAAACACTTAAAATCAACAAGTTATAGCATATTATGTGATTCAAGGTTTCAAACTCCAAAACTTGCAGCAAAACACTCTCAACCAAGCATATATCAGATATAAAGCACAAACACAAACTTTCCACAACACAATAACAAGTTTTGAACTCAAACAGGTAATCCCAAACACCCTTTTAACTTTTCAATCCAAAAATTAAACAAGTATAAGTGTGATTCAGTTTACCAAATGATTAATCTAGCATACCAACAACATTAACATGCAAGATTAAGCAGATTCAAGCCAAGAAATCAACAAGAACACAAGTAGAGCACAAATCCACCAAAAATCCAAAATTTATCTGATTTTCAAGGTTTTAAGACAAACCTCATGGATGTACATCCACACCCACGAATGTTAGAGCTTATGTGCTAGCAAGAACAAGCACAAGCTTCAAACAACAACCCTGCTAAGATTCAACAAGGTTAAAAGCACAATATCCAAACAGAAAGGTGACTTTGTTGGAAAATAAACTTGATTGATGCAACTTCTTGTACCCACTCTTGATTATCCCCAAGATATGAGCTTCACAACACCTTAATATACAAATTAGGGTGCTATACACACCTTTTGGAAAAGGAGGCAAAATAGGGCAAGCGTTAAGTGTCGGTTTAGGACAACCAAGCACTAATGACCAATGAGAAGTTCGTTTCCCAAGGAGGCTAGTGTGTTGTGTTAATGAAATGATTCTATTTGTGATTATATTGTTATGAGAAAGAAAATAGAAATAGAATAAGAAGAGAATGACGGTTACGAAGACGGATTATACTAAGGCGATAAAGGCGTCCACGTAAAACCGTAAAAAGCACCAAAATTAAAATTTTACTCTAAAAATTCCTAAACATCACTAAAAATCCACTAAAATAATTTAAGGGTTTACAAAAAATCCAAACTTGCTAAAACCTTTTAATTAATTAAAGATTAACTTTTTAATGCTAATTAAAGCCCTGAAAATCAATATTAACTAATAAAAAGTCCCAATCAAGATCTTTAAGTTTGTAAACCTTTAAAATAACCTAAATAAGCTAAAAAGTATTTTTCAAAATTTTAAAACCACTAAAAACTATTTTTAAACAATTAAAAGATATTAAAAGCTATGAAAACTTAAAATAATTCTAGAAAATAATTAAAAGACCCTAAAAATATTTGGAAAGTTACAAAATTCCTAACTAAGTGTCTTGAACCTAGGAAAAATGTAAAAACTTAGAAAATCAGACATTTAATTTTTAATAATAAAATAATATTAAAATATTAATAAAAATCCAGAAATCCTAAAAAATTCTAAAAATTGCAAACTAGCTTAATTTATCCTAAATAAATCAGAAATGAACTTGAAATTACCTAAATACCCTTAATGGGCCTAGAAAATGGCCTAAACCCAAAACAGACTCTTAAATGGTCCAAAATGAGCCCAAAATGAAAAGGTGGCCCAAATAAGCCCAAAAAGTACTACATGACTCAAAAGTTGATTTTAAACAACTTTTTCCAAAGGCCCAAAAGCTGAAAGTGTGAAATAAGCAAGCTTATACCAAACAGCTTATTCTTAATGGGCTTTTTGGCCCATTAAGCTATAAGCTAATGCCATAAGCTCAAAATAGAAACACAAGCTTCTTTTGTCCTAAATAAGACATCTGTAAAAAGAAATTTGAAATAAGCTCAAGGAATAAGCCTGAAAATGCAAAAAGCAATCTACAGAAAACGACAAAATAGTCGTTTTTGAGTTCTAGGCCACCCCAAGAGCTGATTCAAGTTTCTAAAGCTTTTAAATGACTTAAATAAGCTAAATCAACAAAAAGTTTTCAAATAAGCTGACTCAATAAGCTGGAAAAAGCAAATAAGCACTTATGAAAAAGTTAATTAAGTTGGTTTTCTAGCAAAAAGTCAAAGTCAAAGTCCAATAAGCTCCAGTCTAATCAAATAGGTCAAATAATGAAGATCTATCACAAAAATAAGTTGTTGCAGATCTGGATAAGCAAATATAGCTTATTGATAAGCTGAGTACAAATTAACACTAGTAGGGGCAAGTTTTGGGTGTTGAGCACTGGGAACTTTTCCCACTGCTTGACTTATAGACTTTTTTGTCTTTAGTGACTTTTTTGGAGATTCAAGTTTCAACAAGGCACCCAAATGATCATTAGATCATAAGGAGTCAATATCAATAAAAAAATCACAACAAGCAACAGCCAATTTGTACAGTTAATTCAATTAAGCACCAGATCTGTCACAGACTTAGAACAATAAGCAGTTTAGGTTCAATAAGCACTTTTAGCAATTTTCATCCAGCCAAACTTAACCAAATGCATACACAAGCTATATTAAACTCAAATAAGCAAGTCTAAACAGGTTTCATGCAATGATTCAAAGTTTTAATTAAGATTCAAGCACTTAAAGTTACTGATGAACACAAGAACATGCAATTTTATACTTTGCTGATGTATTTCACCAACAAGCCAGATTCAAACCTCAAGATCTATCACATATGTTATAATAATCATGTTTAAACAACTTTTAACCCTAAGCATGCACAAATTCTAGATTTCACCAAAATCTTAGGTCCAAAACAGTTAAAATCAACAAGTTATAGCATATTATGTGATTCAAGATTTCAAACTCCAAAACTTGCAGCAAAACACTCTCAACCAAGCATATATCAGATATAAAGCACAAACACAAACTTTCCACAACACAATAACAAGTTTTGAACTCAAACAGGTAATCCTAAACACCCTTTTAACTTTTCAATCCAAAAATTAAACAAGTATAAGTGTGATTCAGTTTACCAAATGATTAATCTAGCATACCAACAACATTAACATGCAAGATTAAGCAGATTCAAGCCAAGAAATCAACAAGAACACAAGTAGAGCACAAATCCACCAAAAATCCAAAATTTATCAGATTTTCAAGGTTTTAAGACAAACCTCATGGATGTACATCCACACCCACGAATGTTAGAGCTTATGTGCTAGCAAGAACAAGCACAAGCTTCAAACAACAACCTTGCTAAGATTCAACAAGGTTAAAAGCACAATATCCAAACAGAAAGGTGACTTTGTTGGAAAATAAACTTGATTGATGCAACTTCTTGTACCCACTCTTGATTATCCCCAAGATATGAGCTTCACAACACCTTAATATACAAATTAGGGTGCTATACACACCTTTTGGAAAAGGAGGCAAAATAGGGCAAGCGTTAAGTGTCGGTTTAGGACAACCAAGCACTAATGACCAATGAGAAGTTCGTTTCCCAAGGAGGCTAGTGTGTTGTGTTAATGAAATGATTCTCTTTGTGATTATATTGTTATGAGAAAGAAAATAGAAATAGAATAAGAAGAGAATGACGGTTACGAAGACGGATTATACTAAGGCGATAAAGGCGTCCACGTAAAACCGTAAAAAGCACCAAAATTAAAATTTTACTCTAAAAATTCCTAAAAATCACTAAAAATCCAATAAAATATTCTAAGGGTTCACAAAAAATCCAAACTTGCTAAAACCTTTTAATTAATTAAATATTAACTTTTTAATGCTAATTAAAGCCCTAAAAATCAATATTAACTAATAAAAAGTCCCAATCAAGATCTTTAAGTTTGTAAACCTTTAAAATAACCTAAATAAGTTAAAAAGTAGTTTTCAAAATTTTAAAACCACTAAAAACTGTTTTTAAACAATTAAAAAATATTAAAAGCTATGAAAACTTAAAATAATTCTAGAAAATAATTAAAAGACCCTAAAAATATTTGGAAAGTTTCAAAATTCCTAACTAAGTGTCTAGAACCTAGGAAAAATGTAAAAACTTAGAAAATCAGACTTTTAATTTTTAATAATAAAATAATATTAAAATATTAATAAAAATCCAGAAATCCTAAAAAATTCTAAAAACTTGCAAACTAGCTTAATTTATCCAAAATAAATCAGAAATGAACTTGAAATTACCTAAATAACCTTGATGGGCCTAGAAAATGTCCTAAACCCAAAACAGACTCCTAAATGGTCCAAAATGAGCCCAAAATGAAAAAGTGGCCCAAATAAGCCCAAAAAGTACTACTTGACTCAAAATTTGATTTTAAACAACTTTTTCTAAAGGCCCAAAAGCTGAAAGTGTGAAATAAGCAAGCTTATACCAAACAGCTTATTCTTAATGGGCTTTTTGGCCCATTAAGCTATAAGCTAATGCCATAAGCTCAAATTAGACACACAAGCTTCTTTTGTCCAAAATAAGACTTCTGTAAAAAGAATTTTGAAATAAGATCAAGGAATAAGCCTGAAAATGCAAAAAGCAATCTACATAAAACGACAAAATAGTCGTTTTTAAGTTCTAGGCCACCCCAAGAGCTGATTCAAGTTTCTAATGCTTTTAAATGACTTAAATAAGCTAAATCAACAAAAAGTTTTCAAATAAGCTGACTCAATAAGCTGGAAAAAGAAAATAAGCACTTATGAAAAAGTCAATTAAGTTGGTTTTCTAGCAAAAAGTCAAATTCAAAGTCCAATAAGCTCCGGTCTAATCAAATAGGTCAAATAATGAAGATCTATCACAAAAAATAAGTTGTTGCAGGTCTGGATAAGCAAATATAGCTTATTGATAAGCTGAGTACAAATTAACACTTGCAGGGGCTAGTTTTGGGTGTTGAGCAGTGAAAACTTTTCCCACTGCTTGACTTGTAGACTTTTTTGTCTTTAGTGACTTTTTTGGAGATTTAAGTTTCAACAAGGCACCCAAATTATCATTGGATCATAAGGAGTCAATATCAATCAAAAAATCACAACAAGCAACAACCAATTTGTACAGTTAATTTAATTAAGCACCAGATCTGTCACAGACTTAGAACAATAAGCAGTTTAGGTTCAATAAGCACTTTTAGCAATTTTCAACCAGCCAAACTTAACCAAATGCATACACAAGCTATATTAAACTCAAATAAGCAAGTCTAAACAGGTTTCATGCAATGATTCAAAGTTTTAAGCAAGATTCAAGAACTTAAAGTTACTGATGAACACAAGAACATGCAGTTTTATACTTTGCTGATGTATTTGACCAACAAGACAGATTCAAACCTCAAGATCTATCACATATGTTATAATAATGATGTTTAAACAACTTTTAACCCTAAGCATGCACAAATTCTAGATTTCACCAAAATCTTAGGTCAAAAACAGTTAAAATCAACAAGTTATAGCAGATTATGTGATTCAAGGTTTCAAACTCCAAAACTTGCAGAAAAACACTCTCAACCAAGCATATATCAGATATAAAGCACAAACACAAACTTTCCACAACACAATAACAAGTTTTGAACTCAAACATGTAATCCCAAACACCCTTTTAACTTTTCAATCCAAAAATTAAACAAGTATAAGTGTGATTCAGTTTACCAAATGATTAATCTAGCATACCAACAACATTAACATGCAAGATTAAGCAGATTCAAGCCAAGAAATCAACAAGAACACAAGTAGAGCACAAATCCACCAAAAATCCAAAATTTATCAGATTTTCAAGGTTTTAAGACAAACCTCATGGATGTACATCCACACCCACGAATGTTAGAGCTTATGTGCTAGCAAGAACAAGCACAAGCTTCCAACAGCAACCCTGCTAAGATTCAACAAGGTTAAAAGCACAATATCGAAACAGAAAGGTGACTTTGTTGGAAAATAAACTTGATTGATGCAACTTCTTGTACCCACTCTTGATTATCCCCAAGATATGAGCTTCACAACACCTTAATATACAAATTAGGGTGCTATACACACCTTTAGGAAAAGGAGGCAAAATAGGGCAAGCGTTAAGTGTCAGTTTAGGAAAACTAAGAACTAATGACCAATGAGAAGTTCGTTTCCCAAGGAGGCTAGTGTGTTGTGTTAATGAAATGATTCTCTTTGTGATTATATTGTTATAAGAAAGAAAATAGAAATAGAATAAGAAGAGAATGAAGGTTACGAAGACGGATTATACTAAGGCGATAAAGGCGTACACGTAAAACCATAAAAAGCACCAAAATTAAAATTTTAATCTAAAAATTCCTAAAAATCACTAAAAATCCACTAAAATGTTCTAAGGGTTTATAAAAAAATCCAAACTTGCTAAAACCTTTTAATTAATTAAATATTAACTTTTTAATGCTAATTAAAGCCCTAAAAATCAATATTAACTAATAAAAAGTCCCAATCAAGATCTTTAAGTTTGTATACCTTTGAAATAACCTAATTAAGCTAAAAAGTATTTTTCAAAATTTTAAAACCACTAAAAACTATTTTTAAACAATTAAAAAATATTAAAAGCTATGAAAACTTAAAATAATTCTAGAAAATAATTAAAAGACCCTAAAGATATTTGGAAAGTTGAAAAATTCATAATTAAGTGTCTAGAACCTAGGAAAAATGTAAAAACTTAGAAAATCAGACTTTTAATTTTTAATAATAAAATAATATTAAAATATTAATAAAAATCCAGAAATCCTAAAAAATTCTAAAAACTTGCAAACTAGCTTAATTTAACCTAAATAACTCAGAAATGAACTTGAAATTACCTAAATACCCTTAATGGGCCTAGAAAATGGGCTAAACCCAAAACAGACTCCTAAATGGGCCAAAATGAGCCCAAAATGAAAAACTGGCCCAAATAAGCCCAAAAAGCACTACTTGACTCAAAATTTGATTTTAAACAACTTTTTCCAAAGGCCCAAAAGCTGAAAGTGTGAAATAAGCAAGCTTATACCAAACAGCTTATTCTTAATGGGCTTTTTGGCCCATTAAGCTATAAGCTAATGCCATAAGCTCAAATTAGACACACAAGCTTCTTTTGTCCTAAATAAGAATTCTGTAAAAAGAAATTTGAAATAAGATCAAGGTATAAGCCTGAAAATGCAAAAAGCAATCTACATAAAACGACAAAATAGTCGTTTTTGAGTTCTAGGCCATCCCAAGAGCTGATTCAAGTTTCTAAAGCTTTTAAATGACTTAAATAAGCTAAATCAACAAAAAGTTTTCAAATAAGCTGACTCAATAAGCTGGAAAAAGCAAATAAGCACTTATGAAAAAGTCAATTAAGTTGGTTTTCTAGCAAAAAGTCAAATTCAAAGTCCAATAAGCTCCGGTCTAATCAAATAGGTCAAATAATGAAGATCTATCACAAAAAATAAGTTGTTGCAGGTCTGGATAAGCAAATATAGCTTATTGATAAGCTGAGTACAAATTAACACTTGCAGGGGCTAGTTTTGGGTGTTGAGCAGTGGAAACTTTTCCCACTGCTTGACTTGTAGACTTTTTTGTCTTTAGTGACTTTTTTGGAGATTCAAGTTTCAACAAGGCACCCAAATTATCATTGGATCATAAGGAGTCAATATCAATCAAAAAATCACAACAAGCAACAACCAATTTGTACAGTTAATTTAATTAAGCACCAGATCTGTCACAGACTTAGAACAATAAGCAGTTTAGGTTCAATAAGCACTTTTAGCAATTTTCAACCAGCCAAACTTAACCAAATGCATACACAAGCTATATTAAACTCAAATAAGCAAGTCTAAACAGGTTTCATGCAATGATTCAAAGTTTTAAGCAAGATTCAAGCACTTAAAGTTACTGATGAACACAAGAACATGCAGTTTTATACTTTGCTGGTGTATTTGACCAACAAGCCAGATTCAAACCTCAAGATCTATCACATATGTTATAATAATGATGTTTAAACAACTTTTAACCCTAAGCATGCACAAATTCTAGATTTCACCAAAATCTTAGGTCAAAAACAGTTAAAATCAACAAGTTATAGCAGATTATGTGATTCAAGGTTTCAAACTCTAAAACTTGCAGCAAAACACTCTCAACCAAGCATATATCAGATATAAAGCAAAAACACAAACTTTCCACAACACAATAACAAGTTTTGAACTCAAACAGGTAATCCCAAACACCCTTTTAACTTTTCAATCCAAAAATTAAACAAGTATAAGTGTGATTCAGTTTACCAAATGATTAATCTAGCATACCAACAACATTAACATGCAAGATTAAGCAGATTCAAGCCAAGAAATCAACAAGAACACAAGTAGAGAACAAATCCACCAAAAATCCAAAATTTATTAGATTTTCAAGGTTTTAAGACAAACCTCATGGATGTACATCTACACCCACGAATGTTAGAGCTTATGTGCTAGCAAGAACAAGCACAAGCTTCCAACAGCAACCCTGCTAAGATTCAACAAGGTTAAAAGCATAATATCAAAACAGAAAGGTGACTTTGTTGGAAAATAAACTTGATTGATGCAACTTCTTGTACCCACTCTCTATCCCCAAGATATGAGCTTCACAACACCTTAATATACAAATTAGGGTGCTATGATCAGCTTATATCCCAAAAACTCCAAGGTGTACCAAGAAAACTTAGCAAAATATCAAATTTTGATCCAATGTGTAATTTCTTACACAAGGTTTAAAAAACGTTTTGAGGTTCAATTTCAGTTAACAAATATCATAAACAAGCTTAAAATTAAGTGGCACTTGGTCTTTCTTCAACAAACTTAACACAATTTCATTAAACTGAAAAGAGGATTTACAAGTTGTTGAACAAGGAAAAACCAAAAGCAGGAAACAAATGAACTAGTGCTATGCCTTTTATAGGCTTACAAGAGTGACTACAAACCCTAAAAACGTGAACCCTAAAGCTGTGATCTCCCAGAATTACCCTTGGAGATTTTGGCATTTTCTTCAATCATGTGACTTTGAATTGGCGTTTTGTTGTAGCTGGCAAGTTTAAAACACATCCAAGGGTCCATAAAATGCTTAAGGAGTAAGCTGGAATGTGGGTGGTTGATTCTCTGGCCACTTTTGGCTTCTTCCTCAATGGCGACAAAACAGGTCTTATCATGTGACAAAGGAATGACGTGGCATGGTTTTTTTAAGGTTGGGTTGTGTTTAGGGACACCCTAATCTTAATTCTGGAAGAGATTAGGGTTTAATTTTTGGTGGTTAACAAATGCCTAATTATGTTCAAGAACATGAAGAACACTGTTTTAATCCGTTTTGGGTTTAAATTGTGGTGTTTAGCGCCAAGGATTAAACTAATAAAAAGATTAGTTATAACCGGTTTTGAGTGGATTGTGAGGTGGTAAATAGGAGAGTGGTGATTGGTTGTTTAGGGTAAGTGGGGCACGTGTCAGCTTATGGTTGGTTAAGGAAAGTTTTGTGTCTGCCATGAATAAACCCTCTTCTTCCCTTTTCTTGTCTTTTCAATTTAGAAAGCTGTCAACGCTAATTCCCTTTGTAACAACTTTTCAAATTTCACACTTTTGCCCCAAAAAGTTTTCTAAAATGATTTCAGGGGTATTTCTTGCCAATTTTTGATTTTTGAAGGACTGATTTGGTATTTTCTTCAAGGATAATGGTCTAAACTTGAATGATTGACATTTTGGAGGACTGAAATTGCCAATTCATGTTTAATGAGGGACCATTTTTGCCAAATCTTCAAAGTCAAGGGTCCTTTTGGTAATTTTGATATTTTCAAAGGACCAATCTTGTAATTCTTGTAACTTGGAGTCCTTCTTGGTATGTTTGACTTTGAGGAGGATAAATATTGACATATTAGCTTTGTTGAGGGGCTAAACTTGTCAATTCTTCAAAGTGGAGGGCCCTTTTTGCAATATTGACAAACTTTAGGGACCAAACTTGTAATTATAAAGATACAAGGGTATAAAGTGTCAATTCTTGCATAATGGAGGACCCTTCTTCATAGATCTTCAAGTCTTCAAAGGTTTTATTGGGAAAATTCTTCATTAGGGCTTGGTTCAATGTGCGGCTTCGTTTCCCGTGTTCGTTTTTGCATGATCCTTGTGATCTTTTGTCATTTTCTCAATATCCGTACCTAAAATAAACAAGCAACAAACACAAGCATATATATGGGTATTTTGATGATATTTAATGCATTTTAAGCCCTTTTTGGACGATGAGACTATATATATAAGCAGTCTCATCAAGCATAATTTGAGTCATGAGATGGATGCATCAACTCCTGAAGAGGAGGCATACATGTAGAAGGTACCTTATGCTTCGGTTGTAGGATATATAATGTATATTGTTAGATGCACAAGGTCTGATGTGGCGTTTTCTCAGAACTTGGTCAGTAGATACCAATAGAATCCAGGGAAGCTCCACTTGACTAATGTTAAACATTTTCTGTAGTATTTGAGGAATATGAAAAGAAATGTTTTGGTATTCGAAGGGTAGCCATATACATAACTAAATGTGGTTTGGATTAGGAAATTTATTAGAGATCTTGGGATGATGCTTGCAATAAAAACCTAATAAAAATGGACTGGGACAATTCTGCTACAATCATATTTGCCAATGACCCTGGAGTCATGAAATGCGCCAGACACTTTATGCGTAGACATCACTACGTCCGAGAACAAGTTGAAGCTCGGGAAATCAAATTGATAAAAGTTCACACAGATGATAACGTAGCAGATCTTTGACTAAGGCTTTGCCTAGACCAAAGGTAGTTAAGCATGCCAAGGCAATTGGGCTGCAAATAGCTAGCGAACTCATGCAATAAATATGTGATTAGTATTTGGATAGAGGATGTTATGACATTATTACATAATGAAATAAAGATTGGGTTTCGTTTATTTCTATTATTTAATAAGTGTATCCTATTTTACATGTTTTAATCCATGAATAAATGTTATTCTAAATGTCCGTTGTCGATTAAATATATGGGAATATTATTAAACTAAGACAAATCAAAATAGGGATAGAGTATACTTGAAAGTATATTGATCGATTTTGGATGATATTCGATGAATCGAGTATAGGACTTATCCCAACTATATGTTATTATTTATGGATCTTTATCATTAAGTAAAACATAAATAGTTATCCTTAGACTAGAGATACCAGGAAACTGTTATGAGTCTAGTGCATCTCTATGGAATAATCTAACGCTAAACTTAACTGGTAGCTATAAGAATTATTTTCAGAAATGTTGCAAAATTCATAAGTTTTGCTCGTAGTCAATATGGTATTTATTTCCTCCAATTTTGTTTTGGAATTTATTACAGCTGGGCCCCTCGTGGGATTAGTAAGATGTTTGTGTGGCCACACCCAAATTTGTTTTGGTAATCTTGCTGAATCTGTGAACGAAAAATAGAATGGTTAATGAAAGGAATGACTAAGATCCATATCCTTATTAACATTGTATTAGAAATAAAAGGATAATAATAACGATGCGTAAACGTTAAAAGGTTTGTCCAGGAGACCTTACTCGAGTTGTACTAAAGGCATTGCTAGTGTAACTAGACGCTAGTCAATGTAATCACAATATTCGAACTTTTGGCATAGACTACGAGGAGACATTTTCTCTTGTAGCAGACTTAGGAGCTATTTTGATTCTCATAGCTATAGAAGCATACTATGACTATGAGATATGGCAAATGGATGTTAAAACTGACTTCTTGAACGGTTACTTAGATGAAGACATCTATATGCAGCAACCAGAAGGGTATGTTGATCCTGAGAATCCAGGACATGTGTGCAAACTTCAAAGGTCCATTTATGGTTTAAAGCAAGCATCACGTCAATGGAATAAAAGATTTGACGAAGATATCAAAATTTTGGATTTGTTCATAATCATGATGAGCCATGTGTATATCACAAAGCTAGTGGGAGTGATGTAGTAATCCTAGTCCTATATTTTGATAACATATTAATCATGGGAAGTAATATTCCAAGACTTAAAGCTATTAAGGATTATCTTGGTACATGTTTTTCTATTAAAGGATTTAGGAGAAGTTGCATACATTCTGGGAATTAAGATCTATCGGGATATGAAAAGACGGTTAAATGGTCTATGTCAAGATGCTTATATAGATAAGATTTTGAAGAAGTGTAATATGCATAATTATAAGAAGGTTTTCAACATATGGAAGTTAAGCATAATCTGAGTCATGAGATGGATGCATCAACTCCTGAAGAGGAGGCATACATGTAGAAGGTGCCTTATGCTTCGGCTGTAGGATCTATAATGTATGTTGTTAGATGCACAAGGTGTGATGTGGCGTTTGCTCAGAACTTGGTCAGTAGATACCAATAGAATCCAGGGAAGCTCCACTTGACTAATGTTAAACATTTTCTGTAGTATTTGAGGAATATGGAAAGAAATGTTTTAGTATTCGAAGGGTAGCCATATACATAACTAAATGTGGTTTGGATTAAGAATTTTATTGGAGATCTTGGGATGATGCTTGTAATAAAAACCTAATAAAAATATATTGGGATAATTCTGCTACAATCATATTTGCCAATGACCCTGTAGTCATGAAATGCGCTAGACACTTTATGCGTAGACATCACTACGTCCGAGAACAAGTTGAAGCTCGGGAAATCAAATTGATAAAAGTTCACACAGATGATAGCGTAGTAGATCTTTGACTAAGGCTTTGCCTAGACCAAAGGTAGTTAAGCATGCCAAGGCGATTGGGCTGAAAGTAGCTAGCGAACTCATGCAATAAATATGTGATTAGTATTTGGATAGAGGATGTTATGACATTATTACATAATGAAATAAAGACTGGGTTTAGTTTATTTCTATTATTTAATAAGTGTATCCTATTTTACATGTTTTAATCCATGAATAAATGTTATGCTAAATGTCCGTTGTCGATTAATAATATGGGAATATTATTAAACTAAGACAAATCAAAATAGCGATAGAGTATACTTGAAAGTATATTGATCGATTTTGGATGATATTCGATGAATCGAATATAGGACTTATCCCAACTATATGTTATTACTTTATGAATCTTTATCATTAAGTAAAACATAAATAGTTATCCTTAGACTTGAGATACCAAGAAACTGATATGAGTCTAGTGCATCTCTGTGGAATAATCTAACGCTAAACCTAACTGGTAGGTATAAGGATTATTTTTTGAAGTGTTGAAAAATTCATAAGTTTTGCTCGTAGTCAATATGGAATTTATTTCCTCCAATTTTGTTTTGGAGTTTAATACAGTTGGGCCCCTCGTGGGATTAGTAAGATGTTTGTGTGGCCACACCCAAATTTGTTTTGGTAATCTTGCTGAATCTGTGAATGAGAAATAGAATGGTTAATTAATGGAATGACTGAGATCCATATCCTTATTAATGTTGTATTAGAAATAAAAGGATAATAATAACGATGCATAAACGTTAAAAGATTTGTCTTGGAGACATTACTCGAGTTGTACTAGAGGCATTGCTAGTGTAACTAGACGCTAGTCAATGTAATCATGATATTCAAAATATGCCCAAGTGGGAGCTGTAAGTTTATGGACTAATAAGTGTGAAAACACTTATCCTTTTACCACTTGTTTCTAATAATAACAAGACCAAAACGTGTATTTAATGTCGTAAAAGGCGGAATTATGCGTGGTTTGTGTTTTTATTGTGTTTTTATTGTGTTTTAGGACAAAAATATGAAAAAGGAAGAAAACACGGGCTTTCACGGGCTTTTATCGAAGAAAAAGACAAAAGACGAAGTCAAAAGGTCAAAAGTGCAAGAAGAACGGAAGTCAAAGGCCTATTCTGAAGATTTATCGAAGAAAAAGTCTAAAGACGGAAGTTTAACGAAGTCGAAGAACCAAGTCTACTAAAATAATAAAATTAGAAGACGAGTTTATTTTATCATTCGACTAATCCTGAGACAAAGTCGAGAAAGACGAGTTATTTAAAAGACGAGAAGACAAGAAGAAAGAAGGAGGAAACAACACCTTTCTGTTCCCCTATATATAGTTTCCTAAACATGTCATTAGAGAGTAGTCTTTATTTTTCTTTAAGTTTAATAGGTAATTAGTGTGTGTTTTACTTTTTCTCTCTAGCTTTTCTTTCAAGCTTATTAAACTTTCATCTTAATCTTGTAATTTTGGATCTTAATCTTCAATCTAATCAAGCTTTTGAATTAACTCATTCTACCTTTCTTAATCATAATCTATTATTTTGTCTCTTTAATAATGTATTTGATTTTATCTTGTTGAATATGTGATTGATTTGCTTATTGGATTGTGTTTATTGATTTGGTGTGTTTGAGGTTTTTAGATTATTGTGCTTATTGCTTCATTTTTATGTGTTCTAGTTTTTAAATAAGTGTTTTAATAGTTTAATTTTTTAAATAGGTTATTTTAAATATTTTGATTATTTAGTCTTTCTAAAAGTTTTTAAATTTTGTCTTATTAACTTTTTCTAAAATTTGATTTGGTTAAAGTTTTGGTAAGTGCTTATTTGATTTTTGCTTATTTTGGTTTAATTCGGATTTTGAAAACCCCATTATTCCGACTTATGTGCAAACCCTAGTATCCCGAACTAGTTGCAAATATATATTCCGACTTAGCCTTTATTTTCCCTCCAAAATAATGACTGCATATTCCGAACTAAGAACCTAAGGTTATTCCGGATTACTATCCGGAATACATTCCGGATTACATACCAAACCAAGCATTCCGGATTAAGTCCCTCATTCAACATTTTGAATTACGTGTGGGTGTTTGGATCCCGAATTAGGTTCAGTTTTCCTTGATTCCGAATTAAGTATTGAATCCGGATTCCGGATTACGTACAAGCAACATATCCCGAATTAGGTCAGGAAGGAAGGTATTTCGAATAAGGTGCAACATCCTATATTTCGAACCGTGTTGGCTTCTAGGATTCGGAATTACTTTAAGCAAATTATTCCGGATTGTTATCCGGAATATAGATTCCGGATTACGTTCAGTTGATCATTCCGGATTAAGAACTTGGCCACATTCCGAATTGTTTGAAGGACAGGGATTCCGAATTAAGAGCATAATCCATATTCCGGATTGTGTGTAGGATACACATTCCGGATTAGTTCAAAATTTGGTTTCCCGACTTATGTTCAGTTTTAGTTTCCCGAATTAACTTTCAAACCCTAATTGTTCCCGCCATTTTTTTCTTAATTATTATTTTAATTATTTCATCTTAGCTTAATTTTCAAGTTTACGTTTTTATAAATTTTACACTTTTATAAAGTTTTAAGTTTCAAATTTACTTTTAAATTTTTAATTTTTTGTCATTTATTTTTAAGTCTTAATTTTTAGTTTAACTTTTAAAGCTTTCAATTTACTCATCGACATTTACATTTTTACTTTTATTTTTAAAAATAGATAATCACTTTTAGTTTCTTTCACGAAGTTCTACTGTGAAGCATTCGTTCTGGACAAGCAATCAAGGTTAGACATTCTTATTTGGTTTTTATATTTAATAGCTTTAACGTTTATATTATTAGTAGACTTAGATAATCAAGCTCCCCCTTTTAGTGACCAACACCAATAATTCCACCCTAAACCGTGATCAATTCTATTAGACACCGAGAACGACTGAGTACACATATGCAAAAACACCATTAAATTAAATGGCGCTGCTGCCGACTCTTTTTGTAAAGATTAACGGTTTTTAGTGAGAAAAATTGGATTTTGGGATCCGTTCTTTTGGGAACGTTATTTTCAAGCATAAAAAATTTCCAAAAAATCCTAAAAAAATATAAAATTTTCAAAAATCCAAAAAAATAAATGAAATTGAGTAAATTGAATTTCGTTTCTCTCGATTCTTAACCAATTGAAAGTCCTAACAATCTCAAGTTCAATATTGTTTTTGGTTGATAGGGTTTTTTTGGATATTCTATGTCTATTTCAAACGACACGTAAAAATGGTGAAAAATATTAAGCTACGTAACCGTAGAACACTTAGCATTTACCAATTAATATTCACAAAAGGAAAAAATTGTAAAAACATAAAAGTAATGTGCCAAATATGTGAAGTAAATGAAAGTCTAAGCTTGAAATGTAAATTCTGAAAAGTTAACGGACCAAAATTGTAAATTCTAACAACTTTCTAACTAAATTTAACAAACTAACAAAAACTCTAACTGAATTTAGCAAGTAACAGAAAGTTAAAAGACTAAACAATTGCAAACCCTAATTTCTAGCCAGATTAGCTTCTAATGAAAACAGTAACAAACTCAAAGGACCTAAATGCAATTAAAAGAAACTTTTAATCAAAAACGGGTACAAGTCAAGAATAATCTCGTATGAGCTTATTACTGAACCAATTAAGCTCTAACAAGTTTCAAAATGCTTAAAATTGAAAATCACTTAGACATGTATAAGGAAAATGCTTGAAACACAGTAAAACTCAAATAAGCTCAAACCAATAAGCCATGAATAAGCTAAATGAAAATCCAGACATGCACATTCATATTTTTAAGCTCAATCTTTTTAAACAGCTTAATGAGAGTATAGAATGTCTTTTCTTTTGGAAAATGATCAAGTGAATAAGCAGGAAAGTTGAATTAAGCTGAAACCTAGCTTATTTGACTTTTGTTGACCAAAAGTTGAAAAGGCTCAAAAGTTCAAAACCAACTCAAGACATGTTTCTAAACAAGAATATGAAAGAAAATAAGCACTTTTGTGAAGTAGATTTGTCTAACAAAGAAAACAGTCAACTCCAATATTACAGAAACTTGACTTAGCCTGAGTGCTTATTCAAAATCTGATTTCTAGCCAAATTTGAAAACTGTAGAATTTCCTTTTACAAAAGTAAACTTTGGGTGTTTAGACACAATTAAGAGCTTGTTTCACTTAATTTTGTTGAGAAATGAACTAATGACAAGAACTTGAAAATTGCTAGTTTTCTGATGAACAATATTATAGACTTGAACCCAAACTTTTTCTAGCCAATTGCCTGTTTGACCTAAATTCTGACCACAAAATTGAGCACAAATGTTCCTACTAGTCTACTAAAGATGAATGAACAACACTTAAAATTTTTAACAACCTTTTATTACAAAAACTCAACAGATCCAAACACTAGTTATGAATATTGATATGAACTTTTTCAAAGTAAATTTGATTTAAAGGATGAATAAATCTAAGACTTATATCAGAACATATTTGGTGAGTAAAATGAAGAGTTTTAAGACTAAAGTCAAGCTTGTAAACAGGATTGAACCCAATGTGCACTTACAAGTACTTAATTGATGAATAAAGGTGTGGAATCAAGTAAAAACAGATAAAATGCTACAATGCTACTCAAGAGCTATCAAATCATCAAAATTACACTAAATAAAACTAGAACACATGATCAGAGCAGCAAATACTCATTACACTAAGAATTAAGCAGGCAATCAACTTTTTAGTGGAATTCTAAAAACATAATAAGCAAACTTGTGAGCTTAGGCCTCCTTTGATGGGGGAGTGTGGTGCTGAAGCAACTCAAGACTACAAAAACGCCATAAGATCGTCACCATACACCATTTAATCACCTCCAACAGCTATTTCTGAACAAAATCAAACCACAACTACAAATCTGCTTCAAAAGACTAGAAATGACTGATTCTTGACTAGAAAACGTCTTGTAACTTCCAAATCTCTCAAACAAACTCCATTAATCACTTAAGATCAAATGGAATCACAAACAGTAACTAGAATAGAAGGATTTGAGTAAGTGAAGTGAGAATGATAGGAGAAATGAATATTTTTGTGTTTTTATTGATTGAAGAAGGTAATACTGTTACAACTTCCTAACTGAATCTATAACTAACTCTCAAGAGTGTGTCAAACTCTTGAGAGAATTCCACTAACTGAATGCTTAACAGAAATGTGAGAGAAATTCTAAGGTGTGTGTGTTTTGCACACTTAGCTACTTGTTAAAAATGAGACCTATCCTCTCTATTTATAGACTTGAAATGAAGTGTAGGGGATGTCAGTGACGTGTTCCCACCAATTAGAGGTTGCTAGGTGTCCTCATACTCTTGATTGATACTAGCCGTTATGAACTTGAATTTGGGCTTTTCTTCTCCTTCGATCTTCAGCTTAATTGGCTTATGTAATTGAATTCGTCATCCAAAAACGAGCACTTTTCATGTAGAAATCTTTTTATGAAATGCATTGTAGAAGAATCCCCGTTCTGGGTTTGTTTGAAGAAGAAGAAGACACGTGTCTTGATATGGTTGGTGTTTTTGTGTCACACGGATCACTATCTAAACTGGATAAAGGGTTTATTGAGTGTCAAGTTTCTATTGGCTCAAAAATAAGATAGTGGAAGTTACTGTGTAGATCTGTTTCATTTAATGAGCTAGTGACCTGGCCACTTAGCTGGCAATCCATGTGTAGAGTTTCTTGCAATATCATTGGTTAAGAGCATGTGAACACGGATCATGTCTAAACTTGATGCATTTTTGTCACTTTACACCCTTATACTTTGACAGAATATCAAAGTAAGCTATAATCTTCATTCCAATGACTTTTTTAGTCCTTCAACTTGCATTCTTGTTTATTTTGGCCCTTTGACTTGGTTGACTTTAAAGTTGACCAGTTTTGACTTGAATCTTAACTTTATCCAAATTACACTTTAAGTCCCTCAACTTTAGAATGTTGTCAAGATAGGTCCTTCATCTTCAATTGACTTGTCATCTTTGATCCTTCTTTGTATTTTTCATCACAAATAAGCTTGGTTTATTCTTGTTTGCTTGAAAATGTATCCTTGTTACCTATTTAAGCACAACACAAAACATACCATATAATTCCGCTTTATAGCACAAAAGTTTGGTATTTTCCATGTGTTTTAGGGTGATTTGTTGATTAATTGATATGAGATTTTGCTCATATCAGATCCCCTACACTTGAACATTGCCATGACCTCATGCAATGCTATATTTTAAAGCACAAATTTAAATTTTCCTCATAATTAACCCACCTTGGCCAATATGAAATGCTATTACACTATACTACTCTATATGATGCATGATTTTGATTTTGAACAATGCAATGCATAGAAAAAAATTCTACTTATATATTTTTGATTTTCTTGAAATGGCTTTGATGGAAAAACTCATAAAGAAGTCAATGACTTAAATTAGGGCTTAAGTACCATGGATACTTATCACCCTCAAGTTTCACTTTCCCATACCAAGCTTAAAAATAGGATCATTGTATTCACAAGTAAAAAGTGCATCAACTTATTCATGACAATTAAATGTGGAACCGGTTATTATTTGAGCAAATTGCTTGAAGGTAAATTTATCATTATTTGAAGCGTGAAATATAAGAAATGTAAAATCCAAAAAATAAGGAAGCGGTTTTAACCGTAAGTAATCCTCTGATCCATTACTTGAAAAACCGCTCACAATTAATATAAGTCCGTTTCAAGAGTAATAAGTCAATCGCCTTATGTGTAAAATCCTCATGTCGTGCATTAATAAGTAGCTACACACTCGCTAAGGAAAAAAAATAAAACTCACGCAATAATTTACATCCTCCGCCTTTTTGAGACTTTGGGTCTTCAATCCCGCAACACGTCAAGGTAATATTGGATTGGAGCAACTATTAAATCCCCGCAACCCGTGAAGGTAATATTGGAATCTAATAGTTTCTATAGTTAACACTTCACTGCCCCTCTTGGGAGTCTTGTATAATTATTTTTTTTCTTTTTTTTTCTTTTCTTCTTTTTTTTCTTCTAGCCACTCATTTTTTTATAAGCCGCTCTTATTTTTCTTTATTCCTCACAAAGAAAGTTGAAAAGAATAAAAGGAAAAACACCCGCTAAATATTAAGCATGACATAAGTCTAGTACACATAAAACGTTCTAACTTAGAATCTTAAGACGTACTTATACCAACCATGAATGATTAGACAAAAATGCATAAGAGATTACAAACCAATTAAAACCGTTCTTGATTATTTATTAACATAATGCGAAGAAAATAGAGGTAAAGAAGAGAATGGTTTAGCCGCAAGTAATTATCAGGAAGTTTGTCTAGCCCTTTTATATTTGCTTCAACTCTATCATCTCCCATTCTCCACAGATTTAAAATCTCAAATAATGAGATTTGTAGATGCTTAGCCTAATAAACCGATAAAGTTCTACATGGTTAAGGATACTAGCTAGAGAATGCTTAGATAAGCAAAATCGGGTTGAGTCAAAATATCCATGGCGGGCCTAACATGTTAAAGAAGTCCAAATTTGTTAAACCATGTCCTTAGTATATTTTTTCTTTTTTTAAATTTTTCATAATGAACAAAAGAAGAAATATATACAATGCAAATGTGTTATGCAAATAAAAAATGATTGATGCAAAAATTATGAATGCATATTTTTGGTGGCCAAAGTAGATCAAAAATTTGATAAATGTTTGAAAAATTAATTTCCAAGTTATCATGAAGGTCAATGACAAAGTCTAGGTAAGGTCACTTTGATAGAAACCCCCTACACTTAAGCTAAACATTGTCCTAAATGTTTAAGAGCATGGAAGTATAAACTTCCCCTACACTTATGACAATGAATAGACTTTGCTTAACCCAAGTTAAGGAAAGATCAACTATAGTGAATTCATTTTTAAGCACAATGTGTCTATGAAATATCACAATAGTAACAAAGTGAACCGGATACAAGGGCCTCCTCCATAAGCTCCAAAGCATGTGATGAGTGAGCAACCCTACAAAAAACATGAAGACAATAGAAGGTCCCCCTACACTAGTCATCAACTCTCCATCCTTATTTCTAACCTACAACACTCTAAATCTAAAACATCTAAACCTAGTTATTCAAGCTTGATTTAAAGAGTCTCTAGCTCTACTCATCCCACACTCAAAAGTGTTTAAAACCTATCATGGAGAGTAAAAGTTTTTCCCTTTTTAAGAAAAATCTCCATGCTGAGGTAAAACAAGTTTTCAATTATCAAAACTCCATAAATATCCCCCCCGGATCAAATACATAATTACCATCCCCACTTATAACACAATTAAACAACTAACTTCCCAAGCAATGGTGAAAAGGGTGAGGTGTGGTTCTCCAAAATGGTTGCCTATATATTCTTCAAAAGGTGATAAGGTGATACTCTCAAATCTTTCACAAGTTTTCCATTTGTTGCATCAGGCGGATACTGAGATGGTTTAGCAAGCTCTATACCAGGATCAAAAATCCGTTCCTTGATGGGAAAACAACAAGTGGTGGTTGCCTTAGAAGACTCTCCTTTGTAGGTCACATGATGAGAGAAAGGTTGTAGAGTAATGGGTAACAACAAGCTCTTCGAAGGAACCATGATGACTTGTTTTCCTTTATCACTTTGATAGGTTGAGGGGGATAAGAAAGAAGGTAAAGGATCTTCATGCAATAGAGATTCTAGAAAGAGTATGTCCCCCTCCTCATCAATATAACCAAGAGTATACTCAAAAGGAATATCCACCTCTAAAAACTCATCACTCTCATCCATGATAGAATTCTCCTCATCACCATAAACTTCATAGATTGGTCTATAAAAAATTGGTGATTCCTTAAAACTCAAGGAAGTGTGATCATCAACGATTGGAGAGTCACAAGTAGAGAGCTCATCATCACTATAATCATCATATGTTGGTGGATCACAAAGAAGAGATTCTTCATCACTAAAATCCTCATTGACGTCTTCATCATGGTGGAAAAGTGGGTTATCATATGATGTTTCGAAAAGAGGATTGGAATAAATCACAAAATCATCAAAGTTAAGCTCTTGAGGTTCATGAAAATCCAAGGATGAGGTAATGGAAGCAATGGTCTCAACATGAGGTAAAGCATAATCTCCACTTGAGCAAGCTTCATAAAAGTATTCATCACAAACTTCATCAAGGATATCATCTTGAGTTTCCTCAATCACAACATCAATATTCTTAACCGCTTCGGGCACATTAGACTTCTTTGACAACTTTACCATGTTAAACACAAACTCTTTCATCTCTTACCTTCATTGTAAGTTCACCCTCCGCCACATCTATAAGAGGTCGACCCGTTCTCAAAAATGGCCTACCAACAATCAAAGGAACTCTCGGATCCATATCATAATCAGCCACCACAAAGTCCGTGGGAAGGATAAATCTATCAACCCCAACAAAAACATCCTCCGCAATTCCCACCGGATAAGCTATAGTACGGTTGGCCAACTCAAGATTCATCTTAGTAGGAGTGAGCTCGGGAAGTGAAAGTTTTTCCAAACCGATAATGGCATGAGATTTATGCTTGCTCCTAAATCCGCTAATGCCATGCAATTTTCCACCCCCGGGAAATTGAAAAGAATCAAAAACCTCCCCGGATCTCCAAGCTTAGTAGGGAACATCTTAAGCAAAACCGCGGAGCAATTTTTATTTAAGGAAGCATTAGGCAAATCCACCAATATCTCCTTGTTAGAAAGTAAGTCCTTGATCATCTTAGCAAACTTAGGCATATTGACTAAGGCTTCCGCAAAGGAGATATTTATGTTAAGTTGCTTGAACCTCCTCAAAAAGTTTGAGACTTGTATATCATCCTTGTTCTTAAGCTTGTCCTTTCTCAATCTTGATGGATAAGTGAGACTTGGTTTTGGTTGTGGTTGAGTGGTTGTTGAAGTATTTTCTTTGATGGGTTCCTCATTAATAGGTGTGGAAGTGAAAGGAATAGGAGGTATATGTTGAGAAGGTGTAGAACTTGAGGGTGGTGAACTAGATGTAGAAGGCTTATCACAAGAAGGAATCATAGTAGGCTTTACCAAAGTAGGTTTGGGTGGTGAAGGATCATGAGTTTTCTTCCAACTTCTTGTTGTGATAGCATTGACATTAGCTCTCGGGTTTGTTTGTGTGTTAGAAGGAAGAGCCCCTTGTGGTCTTTGATTTAAAAGCATCATAAACTTTTTGTTTATTTCCTCATGCATTTCCCTCATTCTTTTCTGATTAGCTTGGAACCTCCTTTCATTCTCTTGATTCATTTTATGAAGAAGCTCAATGGTATTATAATCATTTGGCACATTCCCTTGAAAACCTTGGGGTTGGAAAGGTGGAGGTTGATTGTAAAACCCTTGGTTGTTGCCTTGAAAGGTATTTCCTTGATTATGAAAGGTATTTGGTGGTCTATAGTTGTTCCCTTGGTATTGTGGCCTTGGCCCTTGGTTCCTTTGTAACAATTGAGGGGGATTGTTTTGAGTTTGGGTGGGTGGATGGGGTGGGAATCCCGGTGGAGCAAGGTAATTTTGTGATTTTTAAGAAAGGTTGTTTGGATTAATGTTGGGTTTGAAATGTTCACGATGTTCTTATTGGTATGCAAAACACTCCCCTTGATAACCTTGAACTTTATCACATTGTTGATATGAATGGGGATCTCCACAAGTCTCACATGAAAGAGTAATAGCATGCACATCATTGGTGGAATTGTTGCCCAAAGAAATTTTCATAAAGTCATTCATCATGGTTTGTTGCATCTTTTGGGTGTTTTTCAAAATTGTTTGACTTTATTTTTGAGCTTGAGTCAATTCTTGTATTGATGAAATGAGTTGAGCCTCAAATGGTTTGGAACCTCCTTCTTGAATGACATGGACTATCTCATCAAATTGTGTGTTAGTTTGCACCATTGATTTGGTCTCAATAATGACCCAAGCATCTTGAATGGATTTAGCAAGAATATTTCCTCCCGTGGAAGCATTGAGTGAGTCTTGGTGATGAGGTCTTAGTACATTGTAGAAAGTATTGATTTGGTGAACTTCATCGAATCCATGATTTGGGCATTTCCTTAATAACTCCTTGAACTACTCCCAAGCATCACTAAAGGTTTGACTAGGTTTTTATTGAAAGCCTATAATTAAGTTCCTCAAAGCCGTGGTCTTAGATGGGGGAAAGAACTTGTTCAAAAACTTCTTAATGAAACTATCCCATGTGGTAATGCTCTCGGGTGGTTGTGTATCTAACCAATGCTTAGCACTTCCCTCTGATGAAAATTGTACCAATATCAACTTAATGGCATCATGGGGAACTCCATTTTACTTAATGGTGTTGCAAAGAGCAATAAATTTCTTATGGCGATCAAAAGGATGTTGATCCCAAAGTCAGATCTTAAACCTTAATAGCTTGTTTAAGGGTTGTGATAGAAAGAAAGAATTCAATCTAACACTAGAGAAACTTTGCAAAGCAAAGTAACTAAACAAGATGCGGAATATAATGTTTAGCACAAGAACAATATGATTGAAACGTTGAACTTTAATATATCAATGATATATGAATACCCTAAAATGGTATTAGGGTTTACAAAACCTTAAAGTATGATAATGAAAGACAATAAAGAAAGACACACATTGCATGCTAACCTAGTGAGTCCTTTTATAGCCATAAGGACTCACGTACAAGATTACTACTAACAAACTTGGAAAGTATTAAGGAATAGTAACTGAAACGCGTAAAATTCTATTCCAAGTTTATCTTTGACAGCAGGGCCTTTGACTTCAGCAGGGGAACCAATCCCCCTGCCTTTGTTATTTAGCAGGGGGAACTTACACTAGCAGGGGTACGGATAATCAACTAGCAGGGGTAACAAGTAAGCATAGATTTATTCCCAACAATCCTCCCCTAAACTTGTGCTTTCCCCTAAAGACAAGTTTCTGAATAAATCCTAGTTGATGAGGATGCTTACAAACTTTCTGGCCAAATATGACTATGAATCATTCTTACCAGATCATAAGTGTTGTCCCTAATATATGATGTTATAATCACGAATTTAAAGAAAGAAAGGTAGAAAATAGATGAAAAGAGATGGATTCCTAGAGAGAGAAAGTAGTGAGAGAAAGTAGAGAGGATTAACTTGTAGAATATTAGATTAAGAGAAAAAATGAATCACCAACCCTCCTAACATGCTAGGAGGGTAGTATATATAGTCCACCCACATGCGGGCTTCTTTATGGACTATATGGTTTGGGTCGGGCTTTCCTTTTGGGCTTTAGTTACTTATTAATGAACTTTAGCCTAAAGTTAAGCCCGTATAGCACGACTAATATACTACCTATTACAACGTTCTAAAATACGATACATAATAAACATATGACCGAGCATTCTTGTTTGGCTCAATATTTTGAGGCTAACAATCTCCCCCAATGAGAGGTCATAAATCTTGGTCATTTAGGAAATTTGTAGAGATTACTAATCTCGCCATAAATGAGTCTTGAACGTGTAATCGTAGCCTTATTCCTTCATGCTGTGATCTTTGAGCCTTTGTCGTTGTCTTTCGACTTTGTCTTTAAGCTTGAGATCTTCAAATCATCCTTGACTTGTCTTTGCCATCTTGCGATCTTGTGTCTTCATCCACATGCTCGCACTATTAATTGTTGTATATGTCTTTAGGCATGAGTATGTGGTTTCTGAATCATTGACTTTGCTGTGTACACCGTGACGCCACCTTCTCGAGACAAAACATAGACACGGACTGAATGGCTTTGACATTCGTCCTAAATCGGTAGTGTTTTACCTCCGGTCGGTGAGGACCGTTATACGATATTAAATATCGTACCTGTGATCAGGTAGATTCAATTAAGAATCTCCTTGACAGGGTTTCGCGGCTGTACTAGCCGTTCTCTTTACTCGACCGTCTCAAAGCAAGACTGCGAACATAAAGAGTGAATCAATTGGATAAATATCCGCTTGATTAAAGTCGTCAATTCAAATTCCTGGAACAAGTTTGATTCATTAAGAATCTTACCATTGTTGCTTTCCAGTTGACACAAGCTTGATTCATAAGAATCTCGCAAGTTACCTACCGTAGCGCTGTTTGATGTTGACGCTAGAAGGATTTCCATTCGTCACTGTGAATATTAATAAATATCACTCTGATTGTTCTGGCAAGACCATAAAGATATTGCGTAGAAACCTGAAACGAGTTTGAATCAATTAAGAATCAAACCACTGTTGCTTTTCAGTTTTACACATGTTCAATTCATAAAGAATCTTACATATGACCTACCGCAGTGCTGTTTGATGTTAACACTGGAAGGATTTCCACTCGTCATTGTGAATACTAAGTAGTATCACTCTGAGTGTTCTAGAAATATCGCAAGGATATAGCGTAGGACTTTGTTGATCTTCATCCGTGTGTCCTAACGAGATTTGATTGATCTCTTGGCTCTAGACTCTATTTGTGCACTTTTAGTGGTCGGAGGCTGGAGCAGATGCCACCTATTCAATATCAACAATCTCGGAGTGAGAAAGTCAATAGAAGTCGTGTTGATCTCCGTGACAATAAAACAAACTTCTTTTGAGAGAAGCCTGAGTAGCTAGGAAAGGGTTGTGCTTCACATAACTGGGTCCATGATGAGTTTGTCTTCATGATGAGTTGACCCGGTTTCTGCCTAAGTTGTATGGAGGGCCTCTTTCTTTACACCCTTTATCCTTACATTTCTTTTTCAGTCTTCAACCCCTTCAATGCTTACGAAGACATCATTACTAGCACCTTGTTGTGATTGTTCCAGTGCTAGCATCAGTACTTAGTCGACATTCAGCTACACTCACATTCTACTCCATCTTTCCTAAGGACTTCTAATAATCTATTGGATTGTCCCTGGGAAGATCCCTCCGGTTCTGGTTGGATCATAGAACTTAAACCTAACCACCCTTTTGACACCAATAACGTCGTGAATTAAAGATGTTGTGGGTATTTGATCGTAACCATGAAAACCACTTTAAATTCTAACAAAGTGTTTGAAAAAACATTTAACACCTTTCTAGTTTTGTCGTTTTAGAAATGCTCCCCCTTCACATGTGCATCGATAATCGAAAGTGTTTCGCACATGTAGGTAAGAGTTAAAGTGCTTGAGTCTTATATTAGATCACATTTTAATCACATTTTCTCCCCCTATCTCTAATATATAAAATCTTTGATATTAGAGATACCAAATTTGATTAAAATATATTTTGAAAAAATAGTCTTGAAATCTCTGGGAGAAAGATGTGTTAATCTTTTGCATGAAGTTAAAATGCTCCCCCTCAAAAATTGATCCAATTGAATTGTCATTGTGAGGATATGATCCACATTTCGCTTTTTGAGGATGGGAGTTGTTGAACACACAATTTTTGAAAGATTTTGAATTATCATTGAGAAATTCTTGAAAAAATTGTGTTCAACGCTTTTTTGAAAAATCCTATTTCTTTTTGTCGAAGAGGTTTTTCTAAAGCATAAACTTGAGTTCATAGACTTTGAATGTCTTGACGAATCCACTCAAGTGTAAGAAGATTTCTCTTCTTTTGCTTAGGGTAAGAGCACGAAATCGTACACTCCCCCGTGAATATAGAACCGGGTTGTAATGTGAAAGTGATTACAAGCCATTATGTTGAGCTCAAAACGTTGAATGTTTTGTGACAAGCTCAACCCGTGATAGATTGCTCTACCCGTTGTTTGGAAATATTGTCCAAAATAGACAATTTCCTTTATTAAAAGAAGAAATGACATGTTTTGAAAAATATTTATAACTTTCATTCGAGCTTTATGTACACACCCGTGTCGTTATTGAGCGACATTTCTAGGCACGTCCATATTATCGATACTGAAAGACATGTCGAGAAGAATATTTTTAGATTTTGAAAGATTTTTAATTTTGTGTTTTGCTTTTATGTGTTTTATATTTTTGTATTTTGCTTTTTCAAAGATATTTACAAGTTGATGTTTGATAGATAAATCAAGCAGGCACCTTTTCCAGAATCTCCAGGTCTGCTGGAGTCAAACATCTCATACCAATTTGCCTAACGAGGTACTCAAACCTATCTTTCGACAGAGCTTTCGTAAACAAGTCGGCTAATTGGTAATCCGTTCCAACAAAGTATAGTTCAACGATACCTCTTTCAACTTGTTCCTTTATGAAGTGGTATCTGACATCGATGTGCTTCGTGCGGGAATGCTGTACCGGGTTGCAGGAGATGGCTATGGCAGACTTTGAGTCACAATACATAGGTACTTTATCAAAGTGGAAGCCATAATCCGTGAGTTGTGTTCTCATCCAAAGAACTTGAGCACAACACGCAGATAGAGACACATACTCCGCTTCGGCTGATGAAAGTGACGTGCGATCCTGCTTCTTGGAAGACCATCCCACAAGCTTATCTTGTCCTAGAAATTGTGCACCACCAGAAGTACTTTTACGTCTATCAAGACACCCTGCATGATCAGAATCTGAATAGGCCGTTAGAAAGAAACCAGTTTCCCTCGGATACCAGAGTCCCATGTGAATGGTATTCTTAAGGTACCGAAAGATCCGTTTAACCTCCTTGAGGTGCTTTTCATTGGGTCGTGCTTGATATCGTGCACAATAGCATGTAGCATGATGAATATCTGGTTTGCTTGCTGTCAAGTACATGAGGGACCCGATCATGGAACGATATCTCGTTTGATCTATGGGAATCCCTCCAAGTCAGCATCTAGGGATGTGGTTGATAATGGTGTCCCAACGGGGTCACATGAGGTCATACCATGCTTTTTGATTATCTCTTGACAATACTTAGCTTGGTTTATAAAGATACCACTTGGGGATTGGTGAACTTGATTTCCTAGAAAGAATTTTAGTTCGCCCATCATAGACATTTCAAATTTGTTGTGCATTACTTTTTCAAACCATTTTGAAAGTTTTGAGTTTGTAGATCCGAAAATAATGTCATCAACATACATTTGCACAAGCAAAATGTCATCCCCATATTTATAAGTGAACAGAGTTAGATCAATGGAACCTTTTGAGAAACCTTTGGATACCAGAAATTTTGAAAGCTCGTCGTACCACGCCCTTGGAGCTTGCTTGAGTCCATAAAGTGCTTTGTGGAGACGATACACCTTGTCAGGATAATAAGGATTGACGAATCCTTCCGGCTGCGTGACATAGACTTCTTCCTTCAAAGGACCGTTAAGAAATGCTGTCTTTACGTCCATTTGATAAACCGTGAATCCCTTATGTGCAGCATAAGCAAGAAAAATCCTGACTGCTTCCATTCGAGCTACTGGTGCAAATGATTCTTCAAAATCAATTCCCTCTTTCTGGCCATACCCCTTAGCCACTAGCCTAGCTTTGTTTTTGATGATCGTGTTTTCTTCATCCATCTTCTTTTTCCAGATCCAACGAAGATTTAAAGGAGTCACATCGTATGGTCTGTCAACAAGTTCCCAGAATTTAAGTCTTTCAAATTGGTGAAGTTCATCCGTCATCGATTCAATCCAAGCATGATCAACCATGGCTTCTTTGATGTTTTTCGGTTCAGCAGTACTCACAGCGAGTGCGAACATACAAACATCACCATCGGTTGCTAGTTGTCGTCTTGTACGAACAGGCTGTGAAGGATTTCCAATTACGTGATCCAAAGGATGATCTCGGGTCCAATGATGTGTTGAAGGATGTCGTTGATAGAACGTATGCATATTTGACGGATCAACATGGCGAGTAGAAGACTCTCCAGTTTCATGTACCGGTGTACCGAATGGGTTGATAAATTCGTCTTCGTCAGATAATGCATCGTCTGCTTGATGTGTGTTCTCTGGAGCAATGACAGTAGTTGTGGATGTTGTAGGATCGATTGTTAATGTGATATTCTGAGGAAGTAAATCTGTAGCAACCCGTGTTGAAGTAGATGAAGTTGTATCCTTTTGATGATGATGATAGGTATCATCATTCTTATCATGAGTGACAGCGGAAGACTTCGATGCAACTTGTTTCTCCCCCGTGAAATATTCATCATACATTGGTCCATATAATATTTCCAACTCTTCAAGTGTCGTGTCCACTGGCATATCTGCTCTAGGAACATGTTCAGGAACCAGCTTTGAACTTGACGGTTCATTTCTGTGGTCTTGAGTTCCGAGTTCCGTGCGGTTGTGAACGGAAGTCGTGTGTCATTGTGGATCGGGACTTAAACTGCTTTGTTCAAGTGCCATGATGTTGAGCTTACATGTGAAACCCCTGAGACACATATTTCTCGGATATTTGTTTCTTTAGCAACCAAACTCTGAGAGTGTCTTTTGTTGAACGGTATGTATAAGGAAAACCTTTATGTTCTTGTTGAACTGTTACTTTATTACCTGCACTTTCATCAGTAGTTTGTATGCTTGCATGTGGGTTAGAGATATCTTTACGAGAACCATGTGGGGGTTCACAATGAACCTTTGTCGTGCGAGAGGGAAATATTTTTCCAGTAGGAACCCATTTAAGACCAGTTGTTTTGAAGATTCTACCTGTTTGTCTCCACTTAAGACAGGGTCTAGGAAACTTAGCTTTCTCATGCACCGCGGAAGACTTAATTGGAGAAAAACTACTTCCTTTAGGGTTACATCTTTGAGATGCTCTAGCTGTTTGGTTCACCTTGTTCAGGACTTTAGTGATGCAATCATCATGAATGGCATTAAACACACATTTGTTACATTTCGTGCAAACAAAGTGCTTAGCATCTGAGAAGGATCTAGTGTTCCTAGGATAGGCTGATTTGGGCACATCATAGAAGGGTCTAGAATTCCTAGATGTGTGATTAGCGCTCCTAGGTTTCAGTTGGGTCCTATCTCTTGCTTTTGTCTTTATCTTAGCATCCTCTAGATAGCTTTTATGACCCGTGACATTTGAACTTTGCCTAGGCATGTTCTTGTGGCTATTGCTAGAGTTGCTTGAATCATTCATGTGATTGGGTTTTACATAGGCAGAATATCTTAAGGAGTATCTAGATTGTGGAGTGACAGTGTTTGGTAAATTGCTACGCTTGTCATCTTGGGATGCAAACCTCGAGTTCGATGTTTTGGGTCGTTCAGATTTAAACGCATTCGGTTGTCTAGCAACTGAGCGGTTTCTGAATGGTTGAGTAGGAGGTTTCCCTAAGATAGACTGATTTGCTAAGTTAGTATCCACACTATTTCCTTTTAGCTTCCTTAATTCATTTTTCACTGCTGTTAATGCAAAAACCTTTTCCTGAATCTGAGCTTTCAATTGCTCATTTTGTAGAAGTAATTGAGCGACACGTTGTTCTAACTTAATGTTTATATTATCAAATATGTCGTTATCAGCATTCGCGTCATTACTATCTACAGTGTCGATAGGTTGCACATATATTTCACTTACTGAAGCAGGCGGAGGACTTGGATTTTGAGAAGCTAACTTTGATTCTAACAAATTTATTTGTTTCACAAAATGTTCTTTTTCCGCATTAGAATCTTGAATCTTACGATCCAGTTTTTGTTCAAGAACAACGTTTGCTTTTTCAAGTTTTTCAAAATAAGATTCAAATTTGTCATTTTCTTTTAAAAACTCGAGTTTGGCATCCTCAAAATCTTTTGTCTTTTGAGCTAACATAGATTCAAGCTCATGAATCTTAGAATCAATATATTGCTGATCATCAGACACATCATTTAATTGTACCTCAGCCATTGGCTCTTCATTATAAATGGGTCTGATATCTGCATCATCGGTTGCTGGATCATTCCCTGAGTTGTGGATGGTTTGTTGCTGTTCTGATTCTATCCCGCTGATTTCTGTGATAATCGAACAATCATCCAATGTTTGACCATCATCGACATTGATCTCGTTCGTCTGCAACAGTCTTTCATTCACCCGTCTTTCAACTGGTAGTTTATGACATGTTCTTTCGGCAATTAACTTCCTTACATCTCTCATGTGTTGAAGAAACGTCTCCTTGAAGTCTTGAACTTCTAACCGAGTATATTTAAAGAATTAATTGTTTATGAATTCTCGTTCATAGTGTACAGACACCTGTGTACCAATGAATTGCTGAAACTGATTTTCGAGAACCAAAACGGCATCTATGGATTCAACCTCTTGAAATTCATCGTTGGCAAGTTGTTGTTCAAGGTGAGCTGCATTGAGTAACATTGTTCTTGTGAATGTCTCAACATCTTGACCAGTTAGTGACATGAATACCCGTTTGAATCCAAGTTCGACGCGAGTGCCCTTTAAATCGTCATTTGAAATAACTTGAAGGTGTGACTGGAGTGATCTAAAGTGTGTCATGCATCGTTCTTTTGCAACCGACATCTTGGATTTGAGTGCATGCACATCTTGTGTTACGGAATCCATAATGGGTGACACAGTTGATGAATTGACTTTGGATCTTAAGTAGATATGGTGTGATTGGTTTGTGGTTGCAATTTCGAAAATTCCGTTTTTTTCAGTCCGACAATAAATTCCTCAGTCCGACAAAACGGTAAACTGAAAATATTGACTTACCAAATTTTGAAATGAAGTCCGAAATAGCCAAAAACTAATAGGGAAAAATTTTGAAAAGTGAAAAATTTTGACAAAAATAAAACCTAAAAATGGCCTAAAATTTTGAATTTTGGTCCGAAAATTTGAATTTTTGGTCGAGAAATTTTTTTTTTTTAATCTTCGTGTAAACTACGTTCCTAAACTAGTCTAGATGGTGGCTAAGTCTAAAAAATACTCAAACAAAATTTAGCAAAAACACATCATCGGAATCAGTTCGTCGGAATGTGTAATCGGAATGTCTAATCGGAATCCCTTCGTCGGAATGTCTAATCGGAATCATGATCGGAACGACCTTGTCGGAATACCAAATCGGAATGATGATCGGAAAGACCTTGTCGGAATACCAAATCGGAATGATAATCGGAAAGAGCTGGTCGGAATGTTTTTGAATAACCCTTGATCGGAAAGTCAAATCGGAATACTGATCGGAATGTCAAAACCCTTTTCTGATGTGAGTGATCGGAATCACTAATCCCTTTTCCGATTGCACTGATCGGAATATATCCCACTTTTCTCGGACAAAACTCAACCAATACGTGATTTTAAGCCAAAAAATGATCAAAACACCCAAAAATTTTGTGTTTTTAGCCAAAGTAAATATACCAAATCACTACTACAACTATGTACAAGATGTAGATGAAGGAGTAGAGCACGGAAAACACAAAAAAAATTTGAATCCGAGATGATTTATGGATTAAATTATTCGAATCAAATATAATAACAACAACCAATCACAAATCTACCCCGTGGCGATTGATACCAATTGTTGTCCCTAATATATGATGTTATAATCACGAATTTAAAGAAAGAAAGGTAGAAAATAGATTAAAAGAGATGGATTCCTAGAGAGAGAAAGTAGTGAGAGAAAGTAGAGAGGATTAACTTGTAGAATATTAGATTAAGAGAAAAAATGAATCACCAACCCTCCTAACTTGCTAGGAGGGTAGTATATATAGTCCACCCACATGCGGGCTTCTTTATGGACTATATGGTTTGGGCCGGGCTTTCCTTATGGGCTTTAGTTACTTATTAATGAACTTTAGCCTAAAGTTAAGCCCGTATAACACGACTAATATACTACCTATTACAACGTTCTAAAATACGATACATAATAAACATATGACCGAGCATTCTTGTTTGGCTCAATATTTTGAGGCTAACAATAAGCAACAGGAGTTTTAGCATCTACAATCAAGTTAGCCTGTGCTAGTTTCTTTGGCCTCCTGAGTGAAGGGATAATACCTATGATTGATCAAGTACACACTTACTCCTTCCATTACTACCTCATAGACCCCAGAATTGGTAAACAGCTTCCAATACAACAAATCTCCTTTATTCACTGCATCAAATATAGGATCAAATAACTCATGCTCATACATCCTCTTCATGCACTCCCAGATTACCCAATCCTTCTCCACACCATCCATGGTAGGAGGTTTTGCAGCAAACGTCTTCTTCAAATTTTTCCACAGATCTTTTAAGTCCTCATTATCCAAGGTCTGAAACATGACATCTAGACTTAGAAATGTCTGTGATGTATTGTCAGCTCTTGTAAGCTTCCACCAAGTCCTCCCTTTGTGTTCATAAACAGCATACTCTATGATAGCAAACTTCTTTCCAAGTTCACTAGGTGAGATATCATCATTTTCCTGCAGAATTAGCAGTTTATCAATTTCATCATTTGAAGGCCGTTGAGACTCCTTAGTAACTGTGCCAACCTTCTCCATTCTTTTGAGTATTTTGGATGCTCTTTGTACATTAAGTACAAACTTCTTAATTTCTGGAAAACTTTCACCTTCTTGATGTAATGCCCCTGCTTGTGATGATGCACCTGCTTGGGATAATGTACCTGCTTGTGTAGTTTCCAAAGTTTTTCCTTCAGCTTTTCTTTTCTTAGATTCCCTAGCTTTCTATAACATTTCACTTTGTCTCCTAAGATACTCAGCTTCCTCAGGAGAATTCATAGTGATCCAATCTTCCACATCATATTCTCTTAAGACTGGTCTGACTGCTCTTTTTATGGCTTCAAAACTCATATCTCTAAAGTCACCATCCTGCCACTTCTTATGTCTCTTGAGCAAAACTTTGTAGTGTTCAAGTTACCCTTTCTCTGAAGTTAAATACTTCTCTCTCTGAATTTGATTTGCCCTTCTTTCCAGATACTCAGTTTGATATTTGTAAACAAGGCAAGTCAACTCATACCTGTCTTCCAAAGGAGCATTTATTAACTCCTCCCATTGATCAAGAAATTCTCCAACATGAGGTACCCTTTCATCCAACTCGCTATGCATAATCTCAACCTGCTTGAGCATATCTTTAGGCCTCATCTTTTGCATTCTTTGATCCTGCATATCCATCTCCTCTTGTTGTTGCCTGAGAGCTACTTGTGCATCATGTGCTTCTTGAGCCCTTTGCTGTTCAGGAGTTAGATGCTTGTATTTTCTCTTGGGCTGTTCAACCATGATTCCTTTTCCTTTGTCTTTTGGATCCACTGCTGGTGCTGGTTTAACTTTAGATGCAGGTTCTTTGATTGCAATCCCCTTCTGAGCTGGTTTCTTTCTGTTCTTTCTACAAAAGTTTGAGTAATATTCTTAGCAGGGGAACAACTTACAGCAGTGGGATCAGCAACAGCAGGGGGAACTTTTGAAGCAGGGGCTTCTTCTTGATTGCCCATGGTGAGCAATGTTTGAGCAATCTCTTTGGTTGCACTCCCCTTATCACTTCCCTTATCAGCACTTCCTTTCCCAATCCCTTTCTCAGCACTTGCTATCTTTCTATGTACACCACCAGGATATGAATAGTATTGAGTAGACTCTTCTGTATTTGGAACTTCCTCCCCTTTAGAAGCATCCTCATCTGTGGATATGATAAGTCTGGGCTTTCTCCTCCCCTCAAGAGTAGCAAGTCTGGTTTCCAAGTTATTGATAACCAAACCTTGCTTTTTGACATTTTGTACCAGTTGTGCATTCTGCCTTTTCAGACTCATGCACATTTTCGTCAATTCCAAATTAGTCAAAGGTTTCATGCTGCTCTCAATCCTAGAAGGGGATTTCTCCCCTGTTTAGATATCATGGAGTGAGGGAGAGGACTTACTGATGGTGTCACTGTCCTGCTCACCCCTTGAGGATGAGACAGTAGTGGCAGCCAAACCCTCAGTTTGCTCCAAACCCTTGGAGACTCTCCTCTCTGCTGCTTGTGAAGATTCACCAGGCAAGGGAGACCTGGCAAACCTGGATTTAGATCGCCTTTCATGTTGTGGGTCAGCAGGGGGTAGAAAACTGGCAAGGTGTAGGTTCTTGGCAGGGGAATCAGAAGGTTGGTGTCTAGCTGTTTGATTCTTGGCTTCTTCCTGTCTGATTTGTTGCATCATAATTGAAGTGAGTGGAATGGACCTGCCAGAAAACTGTGGTGATGGTGCAAGAAGTGTGGTGAATAGTTTGGTGGTATGTTTGGTTGCTGAAAAATAGTTTTTGTGTTTAATTGGACCATGATCACTCATATTCAGCAGAAGTTCTATAAACCTTGGGTACATACAAAACTTTGAGTTGCTTGAAACATTTTTAACCATTCCTTTGAAAATCATTTGAGAAAAACAATACTTCCTCCATGTTGTAAAGCAGATCAGGGCAGAAGCCATCTCACTACCAAATTCATTAAAATCAGTAGTTTTTGGTGACAAACATTGCAAAACTGTATGAATCAAATACTTCCAATGAGGGGCAAACTGACCTTTAGCAAACTTACATTTTTGGTTTTTAGAAAGAGTGTACCCCAATTTAACAAGACCCGCAAAGATTTCAGCCTCAGATAGGTTGGTTATCCCATCCTCATCATCAAGAAGAAGATTGTCCCTGATGGAGGCAAGTGTAATCACCTTGGGATGACCATCTATAGTGCTTTGAATTGTAACCTCTCCATTCACTGTTTTGGTCATGGATTTAGACCAGAACTGCTGAATGTGTGAGGTATAGATTCTAGGGTTGATGAGAAGGGCCACTCTAAAATACGAGGACTTTAGAAAGGCCACAGCATCAGCAAACTCTACTGGTTCATCATGTAATAAAGCGATTTGATTATGATTAGCAGCAATTTTGAGAGGCATGATAAAGTTTGAAAATATTTTGAAGGTTTATAAAGGTGAGAGGTAGGTGGGATTTAGTCGAGAGAGAGAGGTGGACCTGCTGGTGAAGGGAATTAAGTTTTTATAGGCAAATTGGAGAGCTGTGATTGGACCAAATTTTCAAATTGCAAAAATATCAAAGATAAATCTTGATAAAAAAGTAATTTATTTGAAATAATAAAGTAAAGATTACCAATCAGCGAAGAAAGCGCCTTAAATATCTTTTAAAAACAATAAAATATTCCCTAACAAAAATTTGTGCAAGCAGGCCCAACGTCTATGAGCAGGGTAACGGTATTGTCGGTCAACGGTCAAATAGGGGAATGATATGAAAGCAGGGGAAGCAAAGGGTGAAAGCAGGGGAAACTTTCCTAGGGGTATTGGACTAGTCATGGAGAGACCAATGCTAACTAGCTCTGCTCTAATGCACACACTTGTATACACAAGATAGATACATAGAAACTCAAGAGTCCTCTATTCAGCAAAGGTCTCAGCACAAAAAGTCAACACATAAGTCACCATGCACCAGGTCAGCCCAAGAAAATATGCATACCCTAGTCACCATCCCTACCTTTTTCCTTACCGATGGTCAGTTAGTCTTGGCAATGTGTACCACACATCTGTACTTGAACAGCAAGCTGTTTTGATAGAGAAGTGTAAGCACCCATTACAGTGCCTCAAGGTTTCAGAGTTCTGACAAGCTTTGCAGCAAGTCATCATCACCCAGAACCCTTACTCACCAATGGATATGATCTAAGATCATATATGAGCATCCTAAGGATACCCTGAGTCCTAAAGGTGTGACCTAACCTCCCCTTAAACATAGAGCATATACCTGATTCACCAATGAGAATGGTATGCACAACATGAAACTTTGCATTGTTAGTCTAAAACCACATATAACCACTTTGTAAAAAGAACAAACCCAGTGTAAAGAGAAAAATTCTCTTAGCAGGGGAATGAACCCCCAGCAGGGGAATCTGTGTTAAAAAGCAGTGGAATAAAAAGTGATGGAAAAATTGACTAACAACTACACAACAACAGCAGTAAAGCAACCCTGAAAATACATGACATAATAGACATCAGTTTTTAGGGAGTAACCATTCCAATACCTACAACCAGGTACTGAAACCTCCCTACTTCAAAAGCTTTTGTTCAAAGATCAGAAACATTAAGTTCTGTATCAATTCTCAGGGACAATCAGTCCTTTTTCAAAACAATCTCTGATAAAGTGATGTCTAATTTCAATATGTTTAGTTTTGCTATGAAAAACAGGGTTCTTAATAATGCAAATGGTGTTGTTGTTGTCAATGAATATCTTGGTTTTAAGAAAGTTATACCCATAATCAAGCAATTGATTTTGCACCCAAAGTACTTGACCACAGCATGCAGCAGCTGCTACATACTCAACTTCAGTTGTGGATGTGGCCATAATAGTCTGCTTCTTACATTGCCAAGATATAAGCCTGCTTCCCAAAAATTGGCATCCCCCTGTTGTGGACTTTCTATCATTGTTGTCACCAGCATAGTCACTATCTGAGTAAGATATCAACTCAAATGGTGACTCCTTGGGATACCAAATTCCTAAGGTAGGATGACACTTTAGATACCTAAAAATTCTTTTTACAGCAAATAAGTGACACTCTGTTGGTGCCACCTGGTATCTTGCACATAAACAAACAGCAAACATGATGTCAGGTCTTGAAGCTGTTAGATACATGAGAGACCCAATCATAGACCTGTAGTTCCTGACATCAATAAGCTTTCCAGGACCATCTCTACCCCATGGATGATCCTTATCAATTGGTGTGGACACCTTCTTTCCATGAGACATGCCATACTTCTTGACAATCTCAGCCACATATTTGTCTTGTGAGATAAATATCCCATCTTTCCGCTGCTGAACTTGTAACCCCAAAAAGAAGTTTAGCTCTCCCATGGCACTCATTTGAAATTTATCCTGCATCAGTTTGGCAAACTATTTGCTAAGCATAGAGTTAGTGGATCCAAAGATGATGTCATCAACATAGACTTGTACTAGCAGAAGGTCACCCTTTTGTTTCTTGGTAAACAGGGTCTGATCAATCTTCCCCCTGCTGAATCCATTATCTAGGACATATTTAGAGAGAGTACCATACCAGGCCCTGGGAGCTTGGTGAAGTCCATACATAGCCTTTTTCACCTTGTATACTTTGTCTGGATGTTCTTGGTCTTCAAATCCTGGAGGTTGCATAACATAGACTTCTTCATCAATGGTTCCATATAGAAAGGCACTTTTCACATCCATTTGGAAAACAGTGAAATCCATAAATGAAGCATAAGCAAGGAATAATCTAATGGCTTCAATCCAGGCAACTGGAGCAAATACCTCCTCATAGTCAATTCCTTCTTCCTATGTATACCCTCGTGCCACTAGTCTTGCTTTGTTCTTAACAACTATCCCCCTTTCATCCTTTTTGTTTCTGAGTACCCACTTTGTCCCAATAGGCCTTTCCCATTTGGGACAATCTACCAGAATCCAAACCTCTTGTATGTCAAACTTTAAGAGCTCCTCTTGCATGGCTTCAACCCAGCTTGGGTCATTTAAAGCCTGGAAAATCTTCTTTGGCTCTTCTTGTGACAAGAATGCAGTAAACAAGCAACACTGCATGTTGTCATGATTGAACTTCATGGTGATGTTAGCAATGAAGCTGTGCTCCTTTGCTGTATACCTTGTATGTCTAGGGGCTTTAGGATTACCAATGATTTGAGAGATAGGGTGATCCTTATTGATAATGTAGGTAGGCTGCATGATTACTTCTGTTTCATCTTCTTCCAAATCAGAATTGATGGGGCTATTTTGATTAGGAAAGAAGTCCTCAAAGGAACATCCAAAAGATACAGCATGACCTAGAGATGGGTGCTGGTGAGCTGAATGTAGCTCTGAGTAACTTGGGCCTCCACTCTTGATTACTCTGCTTCTACTGCTGGATATAATAGGACCATCAGGTATGGGTGTAGATGATAAAATGAGTGGGGATTCTCTTTCTTCATCATTAGTATCATTAGCAACAGGATCCTTTGTGGAAGGGGAAGCAGTTGGTGTAGCAGGGGAATCCTGTATTCCCCTGCCTTTAGCCATTCCGCTACTTTCAGGAGGTGACATAGCAGGGGATGAGATTGGCTATCCTTTTCCTAGAGAAGTATTATCTTCTTTATCATCAGCTTCAATAGGAAATAGTGAGGGTACATTCATGTACCTCAGGGGTGACTTCTCTGCACCAGTTGGTTCTTGAGTACCTGAAATATTAGTGTTCTGCAATGCAACAGGTACTAATTCATAGATTTTGAAAGTACTTCTATATCAAAGAACCAGTCAGGACCTGTTTGAACATCTTCAGGTTTGTCTTCAAGAAAGTTCACATGAATATTTTCTGTGATTTTGCTTGTCTTCTTGTTGAAGACCCTATATCCCTTGCTGTTTAATGAATAACCCACAAAATATCCATCATCACCTTTTTCACTAAACTTGCCCAGGTTGTCAATAGTGTTCAAGATGATCATATGACATCCAAAATGTCTGAAGAAGTCAATTAAAGGAGGTCTTCCATTGAACAGCTGATAGGGGGTCTTGTTGTGTGCCTTAACCACCAAGGCCCTGTTTTGTACATAGCAAGCAGTGGATACAGCTTCAGCCCAAAAGATAACTGGAAGTTTGGAATCAGACAGCATAGTTCTTGCAGCTTCAATGAGTGTCCTATTCCTTCTTTCTGCCACTCCATTCTGTTGAGGTGTTCTTGCAATGCTGAATTCCCTCTTGATTCCTTTGTTTATGCAGAAAGAGTCCTGTTTCTGATTTCGGAACTCACCACCATTATCTGATCTCATAGTTACTACCTTCATGCTTTTTGATAATTCAATCTGATTGATGAACCCAATAAGTACATCAGCAGTGTCACTCTTCTGAAATAGAAAGAATGTCCATGTGAACCTTGAAAAATCATCAGTAATCACTAGGCAGTACCATTTCTTCATTATGCTTGCCACATAAGTAGGACCAACAAGATCCATATGCAGTAGTTCCAATGGCTTGGTGGTGGACATACTTGTTTTTTATTTGCAAGATGCTCTGTATTGCTTCCCTTTCAGACAGGCAGCACAAGTATGATCATTGACAATAGACTTGGAAGGAAGACCATGAACGAGATTATATTTCACTAGTTTGTTCATGTTCTTGAAATTAAGATGGCCAAGTCTTCTATGCAATTTCTTACATTCATCTACTGAGGCTTTGGCAATGAAACAGGTTTCATTATCTTGGAGAGAGATGTCCTTGAGATCAATTGTGTACATGTTCTTTTGTCTTGGTGTTCTGAGTACAATAGGAGTGTCTGGTGGTAAGACAAACTCCTTTCCTAACACCAGGCATTCAGTGTCAGTAAACAAGACAAAATTCTTGTTATCAGTCATCTGTGACACACTGAAGAGATTGTACTTGAGTTCTTTCACCAAGTAAACATTGTCAAAGGTCATCCCATTGGTGACAATAGTTCCTTTTCCTGTTATTGTTCCATGCCCATCTCCAAAAGAAACACCATCATTGTCATGCAGGGGCACAAAGTTAGACAGATAAGATTTTTGTCCAGTCATGCTTCTTGAGCATCCACTATCCCAATATGCTCTATCATCCCTTGTCTTCTTTGTCACCTGCAAAAAGAAAAAAAAATTAGTTTTTCTTGGGGACCCAAGCCATTACAGACTTGGATCTACCTCGTGTATCAATGTAGGATAGCTTATCAAAAACTAGAGATACACCATTAGGCTGAGTACCCCTTTTGGGTACCCAAACCCAACGAGCTGAGGCTTTTACAGCTTTTACCCATCTACCCATGTTCCTAGAAGGCAAACCTTTGTTAGCAGGGGATACCCCAGTTTTAGCAAGGGAATCCCTATGCTTAGCAGAGGGAAACCATCTTTTGTTTTGGCCTCTATTCATGTGTTGGTAAGGTCTAGGGCTAGATCTATATGCATTATAAGGTGTTGGGGTGGTCACAGAAGTGCTGGGCTTGGTGTGAACATCATTCTCCTTTCTAAGTGCAGGAACAACATATTTGTCAGTCACCCTGTTTCTCAAGGCAGGGGCAACATACTTAGCAAGGGAAAAGGATTTTGCCCCTGCATTCAGAAGAATGGTTTTAGGTTGCATATCCTTTAAAGGATTTGCAGCCACCACTTCCATAGGTGCCTTACACTCTTGATAAGTGTGCTCAAAACTGCCACATGTGAAGCAGGGATTGGTGTTAATCACAAAGTCTTCTCCTAACTGATGAGACTTTTGGTCATTCCAATTTCTTTGATTACCTCTGATAGTCCTGTACATACCATCATATTTAATGGTGGACTTAGGAGACTGTGATCTGGTTTTAGATTTGGGAGAGCTACTCTTAGAACTAGAATCACTACCAAAAAGTCCTTCTCTTGAAAATAGAACAGGATTATCAATTTTCCATTGTTTTAAAGCAACCTGTTCCTTTTCAAAATCCCTAATAACACTAGTTTTCAGTAGAGGCTCTTCAGTATCAAGATTATTAGGTATGTAAGCACTCAAGTCAAACTCAATATCATCTTGTTTTTGAAAACAAGGGAGACTAGTCCAAGACAGGTCTTTTCTAGGAAAAGGTGCATGGATGTTGGCAGGGGGTGGTGGTATGGTAGCATGCTCATTTTTAATCCCAAACCCAGTTTTGTCCCTAGTAGATTGACCAATTTCAACTGCTTTGGTTAAATCTTTTGAAGCTTTTCCAAATTTTTCAATAGTTTCCTCATTTATCTTTTTGTTAGATTTAAAAATTTCAAGTTCAGCAGTCAACTCCTTAATGGATTGGTTATTCTCCTTGGCATCTCTTTCTAGAATCACAATGTGATCCCTATAATCACTTTCTCTTTGCTTAAACTCTCTTATGGTGGACTCTAACTGTTCTAAAGCACGTCTATAATTATCAAGGTCATTGTCACAGTTGATATAGTCAGCTTTTACCTTTCTGATTTGATCATTCAATGACCTAGTATTTTTCCTACAGGCTTTAGTACAATATGAATCGTCATATACCTCATTGTCAGAGCTGGAACTTGACATGGCCATTAGTGCAAAATCTTCTTCTTTTTCCTCAGCAACCAAAGCTTGATTTCTTTCCACATTCTCTGTCATGGCACTCCAGTCCCATCCACCTGCTCCATCTATCCCCTGCATGGCTACCATGGCTTTAGCACCAGAATAATCATCTCTGGTTTCCTTCCTGTAGCTGTTCTCAGTCTTAGGTCCTCTGCATTCCCTAGCAAAATGACCCTTCTTGCCACAATTGTAGCATGCAACCTTTGTTTTGTCAAACCCAGCCACATCAGAGGGATTGATTGAGATCTTCTTCCCATACTTCTTGTAAAACATGTTGGCTCTCATACTGAGCAGAGCCATGTTCCATTTGATATCCATCTCTTCTAATCCTAGCTTACTAATTTGACTTAGATCTTCGTGCTATACCGTAGATCCTTGTGGCCCTTGAGATGCTATAAAAGCACAAGCAGTATCAAGACTGAATGTAGCTGGCCTTTCTTCATCATAAGATGATCCAGACCTGGTGGCAGGGGAATAAGCAGCAGGGGCTACTTCAATTCCACTGTTTTTGGAGATTCCGCTGCTTTGTGATATGAATGCCATGTTAGCAGGGGAATCAGTAGATCCACTTGAGTTGGTGGGAATCGTTCCTTTTGACTTCATCTCATTGACAACAGGTTCAAAAACTTTTAGGTTATTGTATATGTCATCAATATTCTTGTTGTCCAATTCATCCTTATTCTGCCAAATTGCCTTGTAGACAAACCATTCTTTCTGAAGGCTGTTAAGAAACCTGGTATTCACCTGCTCTCTTGACACCTCAATATCAAAGAATTCCAACTGGGCCACCATATCTTGAAGCCTATTGTATATAGCTCCAACTGATTCATCACCAATTGCTTTGAAAGAAGCAAAATCATCCAGCATTTGATTTTTCTTCTTCTTCTTTGTGGCTTCATTTCCTCCAAAGGTTGTGCCTATGGCTTCCCATAGTTCCTTAGCTGTTTTGTATTTTCTGAATCTTAGTTGATGTCTATCAGGTAGAGCCAACAGCAATGAGCTGTGAGCCTTGACATCATGCCGTCTGGCCAGTATTTCCTTATCACAAAGAGTAGCATATTTCTTCTTGTCCTTACCTTTGGAACTTTCACCTTTCTCTTCTTCCTTGCCCTCTTCAACTGCTAATATTTTATTGAATTGATCACCAAATTCTATGATCTCCCAGAGAACATAGTGTTCCATTCTCAGGTATTGTTGGATTCTGAATACCCATAATTCAAAGTTTTCAGGATCCAACATAGGTAACTTGAGGTTATTGTGGTTGTTGCTGTTTGAGGAAGAGTCTAAAGACATGGTTGCTATGAGGGTTTTGTTCTTGATTTAGACAAAGTTTCTCAATAAGCTCTGATACCACTTGTTGATCCCAAAGTCAGATCTTAAACCTTAATAGCTTGTTTAAGGGTTGTGATAGAAAGAAAGAATTCAATCTAACACTAGAGAAACTTTGCAAAGCAAAGTAACTAAACAAGATGCGGAATATAATGTTTAGCACAAGAACAATATGATTGAAACGTTGAACTTTAATATATCAATGATATACGAATACCCTAAAATGGTATTAGGGTTTACAAAACCTTAAAGTATGATAATGAAAGACAATAGAGAAAAGACACACATTGCATGCTAACCTAGTGAGTCCTTTTATAGCCATAAGGACTCACGTAGAAGATTACTACTAACAAACTTGGAAAGTATTAAGGAATAGTAACTAAAACGCGTAAAAATCTATTCCAAGTTTATCTTTGACAGCAGGGCCTTTGACTTCAGCAGGGGAACCAATCCCCCTGCCTTTGTTATTTAGTAGGGGGAACTTACTCTAGCAGGGATACGGATAATCAACTAGCAGGGGTAACAAGTAAGCATAGATTTATTCCCAACAAAGGATTATCATTCTTGTTCCCAAAAAATGGTGTGTTTGAAACCAAGTTAATCATTGATGTCATTAGCTCAAATGTGTTTGCGGGAATATCGGGTATCTTGATAGCATCGGCATATCCTTGCACATTGGATTGCAAGTGCTCCATCAAAGGTCGAGTGTCAACTCCTGCCATGGATTCTTGTGGTGTATGGATCAAAGCACGATTCTCGGGATCGTCTTGATGGACGGTGGTGTTTCTACTCTTTCTCTTTTTCTTCCTTTTTGGAGGAAGGGGTTGTACACCAAATGGTATTTGTGCACGCCCGCGAGTGAGCATGCAACTCAATACAAGAAGTGAGAGAGAAGCTCTCGTTTGACTTTGAAGAAGAAGGGATTATCCTCTTCGAGATTCAACATGAAATATCCACAAGAAAGTATAATATATGTAATTACTACTTGGGTGCAAGACCCCCAATCAAGCCTTCCTTCGTAGAATACGCACTAGTGAACGGGGGTTAGGTGGCGTGAAGCAGTTAAATACCTATTAACCCTTAGATGACATTTTATACCACATCGCCTTTCTATTCACTTTGTAGTTTGTATTCTTCGAATTATTGCCTATTGGAAGTATTTATCTATTCTTGCTTTATTGAATTTGATCGATACACGTGTCAAGGACCGGAACGCCCCTAACACGGTGTATTGCCTTGGCAATACTTATGGAAGATATGTGTATTGGTTGTTCTTATACGTATACGTATTTACATATAATAATATAGAGAAAATATTTTTGTATTTATTGGGGTTTTTTTTAAGAAAATACTATATGTACATAAAAAGCGAGGAAATCCAATAATATATATTTTTGGGTGCAATCTCTTAGGAAAAAGATTGCTTTTTTTATTTTTTGGTTAATTCTTTAGGAAAAGAATTGTTTTTGTTATTTTTTAGTTTTTATATTTTTATATTTTTGATTTTTTTTTTGTTTTTGATTTATGATACGTAAAAATAACGTTCACGAGGTGAACGGATCCCAAAAGCCAATGAAAACCGTCAATCGATAGTCTCTCGTAAATTCAATGAACCGGCAGCAGCGCCATTTGAAATTGAGTAAATTGAAGTTCGTTTCTCTCGATTCTTAACTAATTGAAAGTCCTAACAATCTCAAGTTCAATATTGTTTTTGGTTGATAGGGGTTTTTTGGATATTCTATGTCTATTTCAACAACACGTAAAAATGGTGAAAAATATTAAGCTACGTAACCGTAAAACACTTAGCATTTACCAATTAATATTCACAAAAGGACAAAATTGTAAAAACGTAAAAGTAATGTGCCAAATATGTAAAGTAAATGAAACAGACCAAAATTGTAAATTCTAACAACTTTCTAACTAAATTTAACAAACTAACAAAAACTCTAACTGAATGTAGCAAGTAACAGAAAGTTAAAGGACTAAAAAATTGCAAACCCTAATTTCTAGCCAGATTAGCTTCTAATGAAAACAATAACAAACTCAAAGGACCTAAATTCAATTAAAAGAAAATTTTAATCAAAAACGGGTAAAAGTCAAGTGTAACACCCCCAAAATTTTGGTCATAACAGCGGAAGAGTCATTGGCTGTTACTATCATGGTACAATCTCATAATCATAGAAAACAGCTCAAAACGAGTCGTTTCAATAAACATCCATTCATTTTCATTCAATAAAAGTACAATTTTACACACGGTCCTAAATAACTTCAAGTTTACAAAACCTAGTAATTGGTAAAAATTATTTGAATGGATATTATTTATAAAAGCGGGCCAAAACATTTCAAATAAGCAAGCTTCACGAAACCGCCTTCCTCGAGTGCCCTCCCAATGGACCTGAGATAAAACATACTAAAAAGTCAGCAAAATTTGCCGAGTGAATCTATAGAGTTTAATTTAAATAAAGAGAACACAAGTATCCAAAATAACCTTCCATGGTTAATAATTTATCAAAGACAATTATGTTGTACGGACATAATTATCGTGTCATTAAATAAGTCTCGTGACACTGAATGTTAACATATATTATTTCGGCCCAACACACCTAGCCAAGTGCGTATATTTCTCTTATACAATGCATCCGATGTTTCATTACTAGTGCATCACAACACCACGCAATAGCTAGTCGCGACCGGACTGGGCGTCACCCCGATAGATCTATCCATAGCATTATTACTTCGATTAACAATTCACGATTCATGGGTCTTTTAAGGCTAAACAAACTTATGTAATAACTTTCATCTAAACATACAATTAAGTTCTTTGTGTTCAATTTTTAAAACAATCATGAATTTACCACAACTTATAGTTGTACATTTTAATTTCAATACTTACTTTTCGAGTAAATAGGGTTCCCACAACTTCTCGTTGCACCCATTAATAGGGTTTCCAAAACTTCTCGTTGTACCCTTTATTTTAATAAAACAAGCATGTTATCCCCCCCGTGGGTTTTATAAAGCAAGTAAACATGTTAAAAAGCGAGGCTATAGACTCACCTTAGCCAATAGTGGTAATGAGACGATCGCCGACGATTAGTGATGCCCTTTTAAACACGAAAACCGCAACCTACCAAATAAGGCGCGTTCGTTAATAATCGACTCAAGTATAAATCATACTTAAATAATATAAAATCAAAATTACAAAACCAAGACAATCCGAAAAATATAACGATACAAGTGTTATTACTAAACTCTTTTTATTCAACACTATTCTTTTAAACACTTGCACTCTCGATATTGACCCGTCTTAAGACGCCAAGTCAACGCAAGTCAAATTATCATTTTACTTCCCTCGGACCAGTAACTAAGTCATTTATATAATGACTTAACACTTGAGTAAATCCCCATGTCCAATGGCGAATAGTCAACTGACGCCAAATAATTATTGAACTACATGTCGAAAATACCAATCAGCATGTACACTCCAAATGTACACACCAATCTACCCTATCTTGACTTGTCCGATTTTGATGAAACTTGGTCACGAACTCACATATAATATGGATAAGACTCAGTTTAAATTTCATTCAAAAATATTACTTCTAATACCTTCTGCCCGACACACATTCGTGTTATAAAAACCGGACAGATTTACGTCTTCAACTCGTAAAACCATTTTGACATATCTAAACAACTTCATTTATAAAACCGGCACTCGGGTTTGAAAATACACTCATGAACTGAGGTTATCATTCCTTGAAAATTTTTAAAACCCATTTTATAGTCCCCGAGATTCGATCCAAATATCGAAAACAATTTTCGGATTGTGCCGATACTCGTCTCCCGGTACACAAATACTAAAATTGTTGTAACTTCGCACTCGTTTAGAGTTGAAAGTCCTACTTTATATCAAATCGAAGCTAACGAAATTCTCTACGACCCTATCTTATTAGTTTAACAACTTTATTACAGTAAGTAATTCAAAAATACCCTTTAAGTTACTGCCTAAAATTAACCATCTAAACATCATACCAAATCAACATTTTGACCCATTTTAACAATTTACATACTCCTAATATTACCTTAATATCATCATAACACATGTATCTAACTCCTAACACCCTCAAATTCAATCTAATAAAAATCAAATATATAAAAATCATGCATGCAACATCATCCCACTACAAATATAATAATAATAACAACACCACAACTACAAAAATGGATCAAACATGATGTTCTTCACCAAAAATTTGAAAGAAAAATAAAGTGTATGCATGTAGGAAAATTTTATACCAAAATGAAGCTTATCAAATTTCTAGAATGGGTCTTTTATTAGTTTAGGATGAATCAAGGTAGAAACAATTTTTTTTGATGGTTTTGGTGCTTGGTGGCAAAAGGAAAGAAAAGGAGAGGTGGGTGAAGATTTTTAAAAAATGAATTTTATATGTGTTATTTGTTAGTGGAATTTTAATATATAATGGGGGTGGTGTGTAGATTTTGCCAATTTACGATAGTTTTGGTCCAAAATACAATTAAATAGTTGTAAGGGTAGAAAATGTAAATTGTAAATTTAAAACATTTACGGGAGTCGATTTTCGTAAAAATACTTTTTAAAAGTTAAAACGCTTCATAAAAATAACAATAAAGCTTCGACACGATTTAAAAGATAATTAAATCGAAAACGTCGAAAATATAAAATATCGAGACAATCAATAATAAAATGTAAATTTTCGGGCATCCGTCGTTATCGCGATCATTAGTAGTTCTCGTCATTCGTTAAAACGTAAAACACGAGAAATAAAAATAAATACAATAAAAACATTCACATGATAAATTGAGAATATAATATCGATACCTAACGTATTCCTTGCCAATTTTCATCGAAACGACATTCTTACGTTAAGTTTCAAGCCACAACTTTCTCGGTTAGTCGATAATTTAAATTTCTCATTAAAGTAAACATATAATATTTAATAGTCGAGGTTAAAATATCGACATGAAATTAACGGTTTGTCACATTATCCCCACCAAATTGGGATCTTCGTCCCGAAGATCAACTTGAGTTCTTCCTCGATCGCTCGTTGAAATCAAAAGTTAAATGTATTTTGGTCCTCGTCTTGAGTTCCATCACACATGACAATAGGAATTCGACTTTTATTCGGTTGTCTAACTTCCTTATCGATAATATCAACAAGTACTTTTGATGAAATGCAACTTACCTTCGATTCATACTTCATCAAGAGAGATAATAAGATCTTCGTCAGGAAGAAATTTCTTTAGGTTCGACATATGAAAAGTATTGTGAATTCCTTGTAGCTCTCGAGGTAATTTAAGTTTTCATGCCGTCGGACCTACCATTGATATCATCTAGAATGGTCCAAACTAACGGGGACTTAACTTCCCACATTTCCAAAATACATAGCACCTTTTTATGTTGATAGCTTTGGCATAACTTTTCCACCTACCTCGATTTCCAAAGGTTTTCGCTTCACATCGTCATAACTTCTATGTCTACTACGAGCAGTTAACAAACGATTCTTAGCTAGCACGATCGATTTATTTATCAAAATAAAATGTGCAGAATCAGTCAGTGACCATTGATAGAAATTAAATCATATTCAGGTTGAGTTTTCGAGAGCTTAGCAATGAATCCATTGTAATTTTCTCCTACTTCACGAATGATAACGAATAACACAATCGTAATCACTTAAAGGCTAGTTTACCTCTTTTTATTCCAGAATGCATTGTAGGCTCTTTCTATCGGTGGATACCGTGCATTTATTGTCATACAACTAATGTCTCCATAGACAAAGAGTAAAAATCACCGCACCCAATTACAAGTCGTGGGTTGTGCAGTTTCCTCATTCTTCCTAGGTTTTCTATAAGCATACACAAATCAAAACAACCCCAAATCATATAAGAGATGTATCACGATCAACAACAAAACCTTTAGTTCTTTCAGGTAACGATAATATCGGCGTGCAACAGAGTTTTCTTTTCATGGTTTGAAAAGATTTCTCGTCATCAATGCCATACACATACGATTCATTCTCTGAGTTAGCTTAGTTACTGGTTTTGATATCAAAGAGAATCCTTCAATAAACCTTCAGTAATAACTAGCCAAACCTAGAATTTGTCGTACTTTAGTTGGAATAGTTGGAACATTCAAATCTTCGATGGCTTCGATTCTCGTATAATCAACAGGTATGCTAATTTGTCAATCACATGACAGAGAAGTTGTACAAAACCAAGCAAAAAATCACACTTTAAGAATTTTGGGTACATCTTTTCGTTCTTTAACAACTTCAAGATAACCCCTAAGTGTTCGGCATGTTCTTCCTCGCTCTTCGAGCAGATTAGAATATCATCAAAGAAAACGATCACGAATTTATCAAGATACGCTTACACATACATTTCATTAAGTCAATGAATACAGCAGGTGTGCTGGTCAAACCAGAAGGCATAACACTAAACTCATAATGATCATCACAAGTTCTAAATTCCGTAATAGGAATATCTTCCTCGCGTATGCGAAGTTGATGATAAGCAAAGCAAAGATCAATCTTGGAGAAAACACCAGAATCTAGGAGAAAACACGAGAGTTTTGAAGTTGATCAAATAGATCATCAATTCTTAGAGGCGGGCAACGATTCTTGATCGTTAGCCTATGCAGCTCTTGGTAATCGATACACATACGAAACAAACCATATTTCTTCTTAGCGAATAGAATAGGAGTTCTACAAACTGACAAGCTCGATCGAATAAAACCTCTATCGGATAGTTCTTAAAACTGCACAATTAATTCCTTCAGCTCGGATGATGCTAATAGATATGGCACACGTGCTACAGTTGCAGCACCAGAAATTAGATAAATTAGGAATTCTATTTGCCTTGGGGGCGGAAGCCCTAACAAATCTTCCAGAAACACTACGGGATAGTCACGAATGACTACAATATCTCTGCTTGCTTTCTTTACGATTCCTTCTACGATACCTAAGCCATGAATAATCCACAACCTTTTTCGATATACTTACGAGCTCTAATGCACGAAAAGAATTTTCAATTTGGAATTATTTTTCCCTTAAGGAACCTCATCAGCCTTGCCTTGAATTATGTGTGCCACAAGCTAATAAGCCATGCAGACAGGTTCACAAATAGCAATTGGCTTAGAAGAAGTCACATCACCGCATTTATTCTTGGTCAGCCGTGAATACACTGCTTGACCTTGACGGTTCGGGTTCCACAATTCTTGGACATAAAGGAGTCAACGTGTGGAAACACCTGATATATCTACCAATGTTAGTTCCCTTCAGTCTCAGATTGTACAACACTTGCTCCATACTTTGGAAATTCTTCAAGGATAAGATCCTCAGTTAACCGTTTCCTCACCTTAGTCCATGGTGTCCTATAAGTAACGATACCTATGGAAGCAAGTCTTCCATTCCACCAAGTTAATGCACGACCTTGGAGAGTAACGATTTCAAACTGCACCTTATCCTCCTGATTAGGGTCACTGATTCGAAAGACTAACGCCAACATTTTCAACAACTGACACAATCCTCCATCATCTTTAGTCCCCTTAAGAGTCTACGGTTTGCACTTAATGAATGAAGTATAGATATAGCTTCTAACTTCGGGCACATTTGTTCCATCCGTACCACGAACATTATCGGCTCTAGCTTAAGCTCCACCAGTTCCATCATTCATGTTGGCCATGAATTCAACTAAAGATACATCAACTTATTCACTAGTAACTTGGCGCATTCGTGCTTCAGTCATAGCTTTCATTGACTGCATGAGTCTTGTGCAACACAAATCAAATCATAATGAGTATTCATTCAATGATTGCATTATACCACAGGAATTTATATGAGAAAGGCAAAGAAAGATAATAATAGAACGATGTAAAATTAGGAATCAAAAGATAGTCATTCCATTGATCACAAACTAGTACAAGTTATATTGTTAAGCATTATAGATAATCACCGTCTAATGCCATCTAACTTAAAAGACTAGTCCTACTAACTGATGTCACAGTTTAGTTAGAGATTTATGAAAAGATACTACAATTGATAAACTAATCCACAAGATTTACTAGGTAATTTACATGGCTTAGAAGGCTGCTTTGTCCCACAAGAAGAAGATTTCTTTAGTGTCTTTCAGAGACGCTTGATATCCTCCTCAATTGGTGCTTTTGGAACAGCCCCAATACAACCATCTCACGATCAAGGGATTAGAGGAACAGAATCGAAGAATGAATCAGTAAACGATTATGAGTCAATAAGAGTTTAATCACGAAGATGCTATATGCTTAATCCCACACATTTATGAATCATTATTTCTGAGGATTGATCAAGTCCTTCCAAATAAGATTCACAAATTTGTAGTTCAACGATTTATAATTTCCTTGTTCAGATAAATGGCCAATTTATCTCAACGATTATAAATCACTTTATTCAAGCATCGCCAGCTCAACGCGAAAGATCAAGATCGAAACAAATGAGAAACTTATTTAACAGAAAATGATCAGTGATATGATATGGAATCCTGATTGGCACGTGAACACCATAACAATCAATCTCAATTCCTAACAATCAATAGTACCATCTTAGACAAACTTGTTTCTATCAAAATAGTATAATGTCGAAGATTAATGAAAATGCAAATTAAATTTGCTAAACGATATGAACGAATCGATAAATCAAGAAAATGAACCAAGGAAATCAAAATCCTTGTATCCAAAAGAATATCAGCAAGAATATTAACCATTTTGTTGGGATTATGTATATCCACAACTTTGTTAATCTCGAGAATAACATGATTCATTTCAGGAATAGCTTCAGCGCTAGCATAAAAATAACTAGGGTGGCTTCGTGCAATCTACGTCGTATAAATCTCGTATAAGTATAAAATTATCATTTATAATTAAATAAATGAAAACATACCTTGTAATTCACAAGTTCAAATAATCGATAAAGATTACAACATAAATATAATCCCATATATATAAATACTTTCATTCTTGTCCATTGGCAACTCGGAGGTTTCGCTTGAAACAGTTATAGTTAAAAGATTTCAAAAATTCATTTTTGGAAAATCTTTTCGTTCTCAATAACTTGAGCTCTGATGCCAATCTGTAACACCCCCATATTTCGGTCATAACAGCGGAAGGGTCATTGGGTGTTACTATCATGGTTCAATCTCATAATCATAGAAAACAGCTCAAAACGAGTCGTTTCAATAAACATCCATTCATTTTCATTCAATAAAAGTACAATTTCACACACGGTCCCAAATAACTTCAAGTTTACAAAACCTAGTAATTGGTAAAAATTATTTGAATGGATATTATTTATAAAAGCTGGCCAAAACATTTCAAATAAGCAAGCTTCACGAAACCACCTTCCTCGAGTGCCTTCCCAATGGACCTGTGAAAAAACATGCTAAAAAGTCAGCAAAATTTGCCGAGTGAATCTATAGAGTTTAATTTAAATAAAGAGAACACAAGTATCCAAAATAACCTTCCATGGTTAATAATTTATCAAAGACAATTATGTTGTACGGACATAATTATCGTGTCATTACATAAGTCTCGTGACATTGAACGTTAACATATATTATTTCAGCCCAACACACCTAGCCAAGTGTGTATATTTCTCTTATACAATGCATCCGATGTTTCATTACTAGTGCATCACAACACCACGCGATAGCTAGTCGCGACCGGACTGGGCGTCACCCCGATAGATCTATCCATAGCATTAGCGTTACTTCGATTAACAATTCACGATTCATGGGTCTTTTAAGGCTAAACAAACTTATGTAATAACTTTCATCTAAACATACAATTACGTTCTTTGTGTTCAATTTTTAAAACAATCATGAATTTACCACAACTTATAGTTGTACATTTTAATTTCAATACTTACTTTTCGAGTAAATAGGGTTCCCACAACTTCTCGTTACACCCATTAATAGGGTTTCCACAACTTCTCGTTGTACCTTTTATTTTAATAAAACAAGCATGTTATCCCCTCGCGGGTTTTATAAAGCAAGTAAACATGTTAAAAGCGAGGCTATAGACTCACCTTAGCCAATAGTGGTAATGAGACGATCGCCGACGATTAGTGATACCCGTTTAAACACGAAAACCGCAACCTATCAAATAAGGTGCGTTCGTTAATAATCGACTCAAGTATAAATCATACTTAAATAATATAAAATCTAAATTACAAAACCAAGACATTCCCGAAAAATATAACGATACAAGTGTTATTACTAAACTCTTTTTATTCAACACTATTCTTTTAAACACTTGCACTCTCGATATTGACCCGTCTTAAGACGCCAAGTCAACGCAAGTCAAATTATCATTTTACTTCCCTCGGACCAGTAACTAAGTCATTTATATAATGACTTAAAACTTGAGTAAATCCCCATCTCCAATGGCGAATACTCAAGTCACGCCACATAATTATTGAACTACATGTCCAAAATAACAATCAGCATGTACACTCCAAATGTACACACCAATCTACCCTATCTAGACTTGTCCGATTTCGACGAAACTTGGTCACAAACTCACATATAATATGGATAAGACTCAGTTTAAATTTCATTCAAAAATATTACTTCTAACACCTTCTGCCCGACACACCTTCGTGTTATAAAAACCGGACAGATTTACGTCTTCAACTCGTAAAACCATTTTGACATATCTAAACAACTTCATTTATAAAACCGGCACTCGGGTTTGAAAATACACTCATGACCTGAGGTTTAGACTCCAACATCAGTCCTTGAAAATTTTTAAAACTCATTTTATAGTACCCGAGATTCGATCCAGATATCGACAACAATTTTCGGATTGTGTCGATACTCGTCTCCCGGTACACGAATACTAAAATTGTTGTAACTTCGCACTCGTTTGGAGTTGAAAGTCCTAATTTATATCAAATCGAAGCTAACGAAATTCTCTACGACCCTATCTTATTAGTTTAACAAGTTTATTACAGTAAGTAATTCAAAATTCCCTTTAAGTTACTGCCTAAAATTAACCATCTAAAAATCATACCAATTTAAAATTTTGACCCTTTTTAACAATTTACATACTCATAATATTACCCTAATATCATCATAACACATGTATCTATCTCCTAACACCCTCAAATCAATCTAATAAAAATCAAATATATAAAAATCATGCATGCAACATCATCCCACTACAAATATAATAATAATAACAACATCACAACTACTAAAATGGATCAAACATGATGTTCTTCACCAAAAATTTGAAAGAAAAATAAAGTGTATGCATGTAGGAAAATTTTATACCAAAATGAAGCTTATCAAATTTCTAGGATGGATCTTTTATTAGTTTAGGATGAATCAAGGTAGAAATCAAACTTTTTTGATGGTTTTGGTGCTTGGTGTGGACGACAAAAGGAAAGAAAAGGAGAGGTGGGTGAAGATTTTTACAAAATGACTTTTATATGTGTTATTTGTTAGTGGAATTTCAATATATAGTGGGGGTGGTGGGTAGATTTTGCCAATTTGCAATAGTTTTGGTCCAAAATGCATATAAATAGTTGTAAAGGTAGAAAATGTAAATTGTAAATTTAAAACATTTACGGGACTCTGGTTTCGTAAAAATACTTTTTAAAAGTTAAAACGCTTCATAAAAATAACAATAAAGCTTCGACACGATTTAAAACGTAACTAAATCGAAAACGTCAAAAATATAAAATATCGAGACAATCGATAATAAAATGTAAATTTTCGGGCATCCGTCGGTATCGCGATCATTAGTAGTTCTCGTCATTCGTTAAAACGTAAAACACGAGAAATAAAAATAAATACAATAAAATCATTCACATGATAAATTGAGAATATAATATCGATACCTAACGTATTCCTTGCCAGTTTTCATTGAAACGACATTCTTACGTCAAGTTTCAAGCCAGAACTTTCTCGGTTAGTCGATAATTTAAATTTCTCATTAAAGTAAACATATAATATTTAATAGTCGAGGTTAAAATATCGACATGAAATTGACGGATTGTCACATCAAGAATAAGCTCGTATGAGCTTATTACTGAACCAATTAAGCTCTAACAAGTTTCAAAATGTTTAAGATTGAAAATCACTTAGACTTGTATAAGGAAAATGCTTGAAACACAGTAAAACTCAAATAAGCTCAAACCAATTAGCCGTGAATAAGCTAAATGAAAATCCAGACATGCACATTAAGATTTTTAAGCTCAATCTTGTTAAACAACTTAATGAGAGTATGGAATGTCTTTTCTTTTGGAAAATGATCAAGTTAATAAGCAGGAAAGTTGAATTAAGCAGAAACATAGCTTATTTGACTTTTGTTGACCAAAAGTTGAAAAAGCTCAAAAGTTCAAAACCAACTCAAGACATGTTTCTAAACAAAAATATGAAAGAAAATAAGCACTTTTGTGAAGTAGATTTATCTAACAAAGAAAACACTCAACTCCAATATTACAGAAACTTGACTTAGCCTAAGTGCTTATTCAAAAGTTGATTTCTAGCCAGATTTTGAAAACTGTAGAATTTCCTTTTACAAAAGTAAACTTTGGATGTTTAGACACAATTAAGAGCTTGTTTCACTGAAATTTGTTTGAGAAATGAACTAATGACAAGAACTTGAAAATTGCTAGTTTTCTGATGAACAATATTATAGACTTAAACCCAAACCTTTTCTAGCCAATTACCTGTTTGACCTAAATTCTGACCACAAAATTGAGCACAAATGTTCCTACTAGTCTACTAAAGATGAATGAACAACACTTAACAATTTTAACAACCTTTTATTACAAAAACTCAACAGATCCAAACACTAGTTATGAATATTGATATGAACTTTTTCAAAGTAAATTTGATTTAAAGGATGAATCAATCTAAGACTTATATCAGAACATATTTGGTGAGTAAAATGAAGAGTTTTAAGACTAAAGTCAAGCTTGTAAACATGATTGAACCCAATGTGCACTCACAAGTACTTAACTGATGAATAAAGGTATGCAATCAAGTAAAAATAAATAAAATGCTACAATACTACTCAAGAGCTATCAAATCATCAAAGTTACACTAAATCAAACTAGAACACAAGATCAGAGCAACAAATACTCATTACACTAAGAATTAAGCAGGCAATCAACTTTTTAGTGGAATTCTAAAAACAGAATAAGCAAACTTGTGAGCTTAGGCCTCCTTTGATGGAGGAGTGTGGTGCTGAACCAACTCAAGACTACAAAAACACCATAAGATCATCACCATACACCATTTAATCACCTCCAACATCCTTTTCTGAACAAAATCAAACCACAGCTACAAATCTGCTTCAAAAGACTAGAAATGACTGATTCTTGGCTAGAAAACGTCTTGTAACTTCCAAAGCTCTCAAACAAACTCCAATAACCACTTAAGATCAAATGGAATCACAAACAGTATCTAGAATAGAAGGATTTGAGTAAGTGAAGTGAGAATGATAAGAGAAATGAATGTTTTTGTGTATTTATTGATTAAAGAAGGTAAAATTGTTACAACTTCCTAACTGAATCTATAACTAACTCTCAAGAGTGTGTAAATCTCTTGAGAGAAGTCCACTAACTGAATGCTTAACAGAAATGTGAGAGAAATTCTAAGGTGTGTGTGTTTTATACACTTAGCTACTTGTTACAAATGAGACCTATCCTTTCTATTTATAGACTTGAAATGAAGTGTAGGGGATGTTAGTGACGTGTTCCCACCAATTAGAGGCTCCCAGGTGTCATCATACTCTTGATTGATACTAGCCGTTATGAACTTGAATTTGGGATTTTCTTCTCCTTTGATCTTAAGCTTAATTGGCTTATGTAATTGAATTCGTCATCCAAAAACGAGCACTTTTCATGTAGAAATCTTTTTATGAAATGTATTGTAGAAGAATCCCCGTTCTGGGTTTGTTTGAAGAAGAAGAAGACATGTGTCTTGATGTGGTTGGGTGTTTTTGTGTCACACGGATCACTATCTAAACTGGATAAAGGGATTATTGAGTGTCAAGTTTCTATTGGCTCAAAAATAAGATAGTGGAAGTTACTGTGTAGATCCGTTTCATTTAATGAGCTGGTGAGCTGGCCACTTAGCTGGCAATCCGTGTGTAGTGTTTCTTGCAATATCATTGGTTAAGAGCATGTGAACACGGATCATGTCTAAACTTGATGCATTTTTGTCACTTTACACCCTTATACTTTGGCAGAATATCAAAGTAAGCTATAATCTTCATTCCAATGACATTTTCAGTCCTTCAACTTTCATTCTTGTTTATTTTGGCCCTTTGACTTGGTTGACTTTAAAGTTGACCAGGTTTGACTTGAATCTTGACTTTGTCCAAATTGCACTTTAAGTCCCTCAACTTTGGAATGTTGTCAAGATAGGTCCTTCATCTTCAATTGACTTGTCATCTTTGATCCTTCTTTGTCTTTTTCATCACAAATAAGCTTGATTTCTTCTTGTTTGCTTGAAAATGTATCCTTGTTACCTATTTAAGCACAACACAAAACATACCACATAATTCCACTTTATAGCACAAAAGTTAGGTATTTTCCATGTGTTTTAGGGTAATTTGTTGATTAATTGATATGAGATTTTGCTCATATCAATAAAAAAAGAGAAAAAAACCAATAATATTGTATTTCATTTTAGTGTATGCGTACTCGATGTACGTCTTATTCTGAGCCCGAGACTTGTAGAGACTTAGATATGGCCGGTGTGCATAATAATAATAACAACCCATCTCATCCCAATTTGAATAATAACAACAATAACAACCATGTCCCTCAACCCGACCTTCGTACAATGGAGGAGCTATGTCAACCAACAATGAATGGACGTGGAGGACCGATTGCGCCGATGCAAATCACGGATCCCGAATTTTCATTGAAGCATCACATGATCCAGCAAGTTTAAAATGCTTGTCATTTCGCGGATTACCGGATGATGATGCCAACAAACACCTCGATAAATTCATAATCGTCGTTCAAAGCATGAAATTGCCCGGTGTTTCCATGGATTTTCTTCGCCTTCATCTTTTTCCACACACTTTATCCCACCATGCCGAAAAATGGTTTTATCGTCTTCCCAAAAACTCAATTCATACATGGGACGAAATGACTCAAAAAAATTTGTCGCGCTAATTTCCACCATCCATGGTCACTAGTCTTCGCAATCAAATCAGTGGTTTCACTCAAGAACCTGATGAGTCGTTTTTTGATGCTTGGGGACGTTATAATGTCTTGATCGATCGTTGTCCTAACCATAATATGCTCCCCGTTACTTTGATTGATACTTTCTACAATGGTTTAACTTTTCGTGATCGTGATACGATTAATGCTGCCGCCGGTGGTACATTCATGAAGAGAAGACCCGAGGAGTGTAGAGAGCTTATAGAGAACATGACCACTCATCACAAAAAATTGGGATTCATCCGCATCTTCAAGAAATAACCCGAGGGCCAATGTTTCTTCTACTTCAACAAACCCCGAGTTAACCGAACTCACCCGCCAAATAGCCGAGATGAACAAAAATTCCTTAACCATGACTACGAACCAATTTCAACAAGTCAAAGCTGTAACACCTTCTTGTGAGACTTGCGGGGGTTCTCATTCATACACTGATTGTCCTTCTACTCATGACAATCCGGAAAACGTGTATGCGGCTAACGGTAACTTTTCCACGGGAGGCTATCTAGCACGTCCTCAAGGTGACCGCAATTTGTTAAGTTATCGTTCAAACAACTTTCTTTCACCACCCAGTTTTCCTCCTCAAAACCAAAACAACTTTAATTGCAACAATCAAAACCAACCTCGAGCTCTTAATCAATATCAAACCCAAAGAAACCCATATCCACCTCAAGGAAATAATCAAGTTTACCAACAACCCACTTATCAACCACCCGCTTACCAAGTTCCCCATCCCAATCAACCCACGACATATAATCAAGAGGTTGAAACTTACATGAGGACTAATGATGTGCTTGTGAAGAATCTTTAGAGTCAAATTATTAACTTGAAAGGTGACATGGCGAAACAAGGGAATGATCTTTGAGCCGAGCTTAGGAATGACATGCGAAACTCTTTAAATAGTCAAACGAATGACATAAGGGATATGATGGCTAGTTTCTTCCGAAGTAATCAAACCTCTGCTTCGGGTTCTCTTCCGAGTAACACCGTTGCTAATCCAAGAGGGGAGATGAAATCAATCACCACCCGAAGTGGAAAAGGTTACAAGGAACCTGAGATTCCTAAACCTCCTTCGGTGATTGTGACAAAGTAAAACGAGCCCCCTTCACCAATTCCTCGACCTTCTACTTCTACCCCTCCTCCACCCAAGGATGTGAGTGAGAATTCCATTCTAAAGCCTTCCTCTCAACGCGATATACCTTATCCCTCAACGTTGAGTAAAGAGAAGTTGAAGAACAAGGATGATATTCAAGTTTCAAACTTTCTTAAAATGTTTAAACAATTGAATTTCAACGTCTCCTTTGTCGAGGCTCTCGCTCACATGCCTAAATATGCTAAAATGTTTAAAGATCTTCTCAGTGAAAAGGAAAAACTCCTTGATATTTCTCAAACCCAACTTAATGAGAATTGCTCTGCGGTTCTTTTAAGGAAATTACCAACCAAAGTTGGTGATCCGTGTCGCTTTCTCATTCCTTGCAACTTTCCCGGGGTAGAGAATTGTATGGCCCTACCGATCTAGGTGCTAGTATCAACTTAATGCCATTAAGCGTTTGGAAACAATTATCTCTACCCGAGCTAGTCCCCGCACGAATGACATTGGAATTAGCTAACCGTACGGTTGCTTATCCGGTGGGGATAGCCGAAGATGTCTTCGTCGGTGTCGACAAATTCACCTTTCCGGTGGATTTTGTTGTCGTTGACTACGAGATGGATCCTCGTGTTCCATTAATCGTTGGACGTCCATTCTTGAGGACCGGTCACACTCTTATTGATGTAGCCGCGGGAGAATTAATCATGGGAGTTGGTGAGTAAAAAATCGTCTTTAACATGGGTAAACTTTCTAAGCAACCTCATGAACATGAGAGCGTTAACTTCATTGACGTACTTGATGAGGCTTGTGAAGAACACTTCAAAGACGCTTGTAAAATTGGTTTTTCTTCTCTACCCATTGTTGAGACCGTTGCTTCTATTGCTCCCTCATTGACTCCATCTGGAGAAAGTGATTTTTTTTTGAAAGAATTTGAAGCAACTTTAGGGGATGTGGACTTAAAATATGACGATTCTCCCATCGGTTGGGAAGAAGACATTTGTACCATTGAGAAACTTCTCAATGAGGACCATATTTCTCCACCTTTTCCTACGGAAATTACAAACGATGATCCGAATTTGACTAAGCCTTCCATTGACAATTCTCCAGATTTAGAGCTTAAGGATTTACCGTCTCATCTTGAATACGTTTTCCTAGAAGACAATAAGAAGTTACCCGTCATCATTGCAAAGGACTTACAAGAGGATGAAAAATCTCGCCTTATCGATGTGCACAAAAATCATAAGAAAGTAATTGCTTGGACAATTTCTGATATCCGCGGAATTGATCCTAACTTTTTCACTCATAAAATTCTCATGGAAGATGAATTTAAACCCGCAATCCAAATCCAAAGAAGGGTTAATCCAAAAATTCATGACGTCATCAAGAAAGAAGTTATCAAACTTCTAGATGCCGGAATGATTTACCCTATTTCAGATTCGCCATGGGTTAGTCCCGTCCATTGTGTGCCTAAGAAAGGCGGAATAACCGTTGTTCCCAATGAAAAAAACGAGTTGATTCCTACTCGACTTGTCACGGGTTGGCGAGTTTGCATAGACTATCGCAAGCTCAATGATGCCACTTGTAAGGATCATTTTCCTCTTCCTTTCATGGATCAAATGCTCGAGCGTTTAGCGGTTAATGACTACTATTGCTTCTTAGACGGTTTCTCCGGGTATTTTTAAATTCCTATCGATCTAAAAGACCAAGAGAAAACCACATTCGCTTGTCCTTATGGAACATTTTCTTACAAAAGAATGCCTTTCGGCTTATGCAATGCTCCCGGGACTTTCCAAAGGTCTATGATGGCTATATTCCATGACATGGTTGAAGAAACTATGGAAGTCTTTATGGACGATTTCTCGGTCTACGGTGTCACACCCCACCATGGCGGAATATGGGGCGCGACGTATGGATATCATCACAACATGGCGTGTCTATAGAGATAACTATATGAAATAAGAAATGTCATAAAATGGTGACACAAAAGTCATGCCAATATCTCATCAAATGCAGGAGTCTAGGTAAGTAGGTAACAGTCCTACCTCTTACCCAAGACAAATAAGTAACATAACCAAAATAAACATATGTGTGCCACTGTAAAACTTATTAAATGAACAAATAAAAACTAAGAAGGAAACGGGGATATCCTTCTATATGAATTCCTACGCTCTCCAAATCCTAGCCACTTAAGTTCTCATGCCTACCCATAGCATCACCTGAAAGAGACACTAAAACACGTCAACATAAAGTTGGTGAGAGTCATAGGTTTAGACTCCAACGCTAAATCAGTTATAAGTTGTGAATAACAACCATCAACACAATAATGTATGGACAATGCGCTACAATTATGTATTAACAACTAGCATTCAAGTTCAATCAATCATCACAATTCCAAGGCATCACGCCATACCAACAACCACAATTCCCAAGGCATCACGCCTTACCAACAACCATAATTTCCAAGGCATCACGCCTTACCAACAACCATAATTTCCAAGGCATCACGCCTTACCAACAACCATAATTTCCAAGGCATCATGCCCTACTAACAACCATGATACTATAGGCGCCCATACACCTATGTACCTTTCCCAATTTCAAATCATACACAAACAAGAATCACATAGCAGTTAATCACATAATGTACACACAAGCCCATCTGGAAGTGAAAATCAATAGTAAACATGGGACTATGAAACTCACCTGATTGAGCTTCTCCAAAAGTCCGCGCACTAGCAAGAGCTAACAAACCAAAAACACATAATCAATACACGAACCAATCACCAAGATGGCTCATCAACCTATGATGGACATCTAGCCTATTCCCATATAAATACCTCATTGATAAGCTCTAATCACCCCATTACCCTTCCCTAACAAGTCCTTAACTTGGTTAAGTTTAATAATTATCCCGTTCATATTTTACACAAAACAGTCCCAATTTTTAGGTCTCATGGTTTCTGTAAAAGGAATATTCATACCCTTACATATGTTAGCTAACACCACCCACTTGCCCTAACCTTAAAGGTACTGTTAAGGCCTCGATATATATATATATATATACTTTTGTCATTCCAGATTTCCTGATTTTATACATACTAAAAGTTTGTTACAATTAAGGGGTCTTACCATAAACCACAACCTTAGCCCAAGTGCAGATACTTAATACAATATATAAACCATCTCTCATGCTCGTGAGAAGATCCCAATGCAACCCTAAGTACCCCAAACAACTCAAAACTTAAAAAGAAAACAAGCTGAATTCAAAACTGTTTTGACCTCCGACTGTTGTGACCTGTTTTTGACCCACTTACCAACCTCCAATTCAGTTCTCGTTTCTTGATTTAGAAAGACAACTCAATTACCTATCCAGGGCTAGTTTTATCGCATCTTGAATGTTCCTAGAAATCTAGATATGATCAAAACAATAGACTCATTCTGCCCAGTTTTTAAAAACGGGTTTAACTAAATTAACCTCATTAATTAACCCTAATCCCACTAATTACAAGCCCTAAACCATCCAATCATTATGAACTCATTCAAATACATATTTTTATTAAAACCCTAACCTAAATCCATCATAATATGATCATATAAACATTAAAAATAATTAATTTAAAAAGGGTTTTGAAGGTTTTACCTTTAGATCAATGGAAGATGAAGAAAACCTAATTTTTTTGTGAAGAACCCTAAAAACTCTCCCAAAACCCACGACTATGATTTTTCTCTAGGGATTTTTATGAATTTTGGTAGTGAATAATATAATATATAGGGTGTACATAAAATCCTAGTCCAAGTATAAGCCCACTTTCCTTTTTTTCCTCTTTTTTCCTTTTTTCCTTCTTTGGTGCGTCTAAACCGACCCAAACACCCCTTAAATTCGTTTTTTTTTTCTTTTTATTGCTAATATATTTATTAATAATATAACCTTAATTTTTCTTAATTTATTTCAGCTCCTAAAGCCTCCAAAACCTCAAAATCGTAAAACTAGTCAAATTTACGCGTTTTACCGTAAAAGTCGTAAAATATACACTTTTATAAAAAATCTCAAATTTTGAAATAAACTTTATATCTAAGTCCTAAATGACTTAAAACCATCCCGAAAAATATTCATATGACTAAACACCTCATCCGAGACCTCTAAATGCTAAACCGTAAATCGTAAAAATACGTTTTTCTATAATCATATACGTATACGTAAAACCACTAAATAACACCATCTCACTTCATAGTCACTACCATGTGAACTCATGAACATGAAATCATCACACATCGTTTCACTCACAAGGTACCCCGTACCGGAAACGATATCCAAACCACAATCTATACACACCAATAAGCACATAAACACATAAAGACACGTAACTAGCACATAATAAAACTAAGTGACGAACCTCAAAACCAGGGTTGTCACATCACTCCCTCCTACTAGAAATCTCTTCCCGAGATTTACTCCTTAGGATCAACACACAACCAACAAATCACATGCGGATACTTGTTCTAAACGAACTCCTCTCATTCCCACGTGAACTTTAGTTCAAGTTTCAAAATACCACATATACAAACCAAAAATAATTAAACTCATTGCCAAACTCTTGACCTCACAGTCAATAAATCTCGCTGATGATTCTTTGATATAAACGAAGACTCTTATCAATACAAGTCCCGAATAACCGTACATGCAAAATGCATTCTCAAACAACCTTTACCAATCTTAATACATGAAATGTATCATGTATACAACTCATTTCCCTCGGGTAATTCTATGCTCATAAGCTAATGGTCCGATCTTTCCAAAGATCATAAATGGACCTACAAAACTCTACATCAACTCTTCCATTTTACCAAAACGTACCACCCATTACTATGGGTGAAACTTCCCTACATAACTTTGTCACTAAATCTAGTGGATTCCTCTTTTTCTACATAGCATCCCTTGTTGCTCTCATCCCGTCCACAAACACCATTACCACATTAGTAGCCTGCTTTGTGCTTTATTCTACTCATTAGGCTCTACCAAAGTTCTACCTTCGGTTCCTATCTCGACCTATTTCATTTATGCTTCGCTTATATACACACTTCCTTCTTCCTCCTTAACTCATACCATACATCACGATGTGATGCTTCCCATCGTTTCTTCCCTTGCCATAATCCCTCATAAGGCATTCCATACATATCGGGCTAACGTTTACGCAAAACCCTCTATTCCATCACATCCGTACGCAATCCTTCCAACTTCTCAACTACGTGACTTCTCATTCCTCTTGAAATGTGAGATGAATTAGTCTGTCTATCGACTATCACCCAACTCTCGTCGTACTTATTCCACCACCGCATTATGTATCCCTTCCACCAACTTCGTCCTTACATCGCCCCTTTCTAAGCTACTCCTATCTATGTAGGAAGTATAGTCTACATCCCTTTTCTCCACATGATTGTCCAAGCCACGCAACATACATATTGACGCGTTCACTGCTTTAGACAACTCAGCTCGCGCAACCTACATCCTTCATCCAAACCACCCTAATACGTCATCCCTATAGTTCAAGTTCGTCTCAGCTTCACTTCATTCTTCTTATTCCATGTCTTATCAATCATGCTTGCCTTTCCCAGATGGTACTTGGCCTTGCAATTTTCTTTCATCACTTAACTCCACCCATCACCTTTGCCAAATGTTCAATCAAGATGACTGAATATGTGTTGGAGACGTTCATGATCCGTATAGATCATTCTCCACGTCTCGTACACCAAATGCCTCTAGCATTCTAGGCAGATATAACAGTCCAGCTCCACTAACTAAATCTATTTAGTTCTTCCAAATCTTCAGTTCTTGCAACGTATAAGCAATCGCCTTTCTTTGTCGTTCTCGTACACATCTAAATCCTTGCTCCACGTATCGTCATGCTTTGCGAATTCATCCAGTCCTTCTGATAATGCCAAGATCGGCTCATTATCCCATCCACCTCTTCAGCCTCCAAAATGCTTCCTCATCCTTCTTCACTTCGCCCCTCGCTGGGTCCATGATATGTCATCATCTCTAACTACTCATCATGGTAGACTTAATACTAAAACTCACACTTGAAAATCTCACGTATAATTCCACTCCAAAACCAGCACATACTTCGCCTCACTCTCCTTCTTAGATTTGAGTAGATCAAGATGTCGTCGATGCTCCCAATGACAACTCTTTATACACGTTCATGCACACTTGGTTCATTGACACCATAAAAACCGCTAGTGCTTTGGCGAAGCCAAATGCATAACCGTAAACCCAAAGCGTTCATACAACATCCTTAGAAATCTCAACTATGTCCTCCTTGCACCCTTTCTTAGAAGCAATACGAATAAATTTCTACCTCGTTCTACTCGCGAAAAATCTACACGTATTATATAAGACCAATACTCCCTCTTATTAGACCACTCAACCGCTTCCACATCACATTTACTACCAGGCAACTCAACATTTATCCTGAATCCCTTGCAATTTCTAACCACTCTCTATGGTGCGTTACTTGTGCCAATATCCATACGTTATACAAATCTGTACTCCTCTCCCTGGTACTCCAAAGAAACCATATATTCTCATTTGTTCGTCTACGAACTTCTTCCCTTCCCATTAAGGGCATTCTGATCATTCTCTCATGGCCACCTACTTAATCGTGTAGGCGCGACCAAGTCTTTCGTATGACTACCTCAACGCTCCCAAACAATACAAAACCAAAACTACATCCTGAGTCCACCAGATACGATCGACGAATCAAACCCACTGACAACTAACGACATTTCACGTGCACCAATTAAAACAAACCAAAAACCACGAGACTCCAAAGAAAACTCAAACCCAAAACATGTATCAATTCAAAACGACCCATGACAACGAAGAAAAATAATCCAAGAAAATACCCAATGGAAACCAAAACATATTACGCCCCGCGGCATATTATTTAAACTGTGCAAAAGATCGACTTTTCCAAAAGAATATATATCTTTTTTTCTTTTTATTATTACCTCTCACATCTTTGTGACTCAAACCATCTACAAACAACCCTCTTGACGAACTCCAAACTCAACTCAAAGACTAGGCATCCCGTGCATCCCAAATCATAAAAATAAACTACTATTCAAAACTCAACCTTGGACCCGACACTTGTACAACAATTCCGACCCGTCCACTGACCTCCTATGAGTATACATTCTGAATATTTGTAAAGCACGTTCCGAGTACATAATTTTTTGCTTTTGAATCACTCAAAAAGCTCTAGAAACGAACAAGTTATGACCAAAAACGTTTTATGCTAGTTGTTTTAAAAACTAAAGAATAGACTTAGTGATCAATGCAATCCTTTTAAATGAAAGATATAATTGTATGTGAAATATTCATAAACTCCATTTAACCTTGTATTTATAATTATAAATGACGTGGATCGGTTAAACCCAATTATATAACCTATGTAAGTAGAAAGAAATTTTACTTCGCTTTATTTTAAAGAAAGTCTTTTAGAATTTGAAATAATTAAGTGTTGATTAAAAAGAAACTTATGTTACATCTTGTTACAAACATGACTCCAACACCTTACCCATATTTTACCGAATACCACCAACTATCTAACTCTATAGTAGATTTCCAAGTCCCCTTTTTTTCCATACACCAATCAAAAGAAATGTAAGACTCAGCCCAAAAGATTTCATTATCCCAAAAGAAATCTCAATTTATTTCAACAGACATAAAACCAAGAACACCATTTTAAAACGTACACGTGAAATACGAACTCAAAGAATACGCTACAAGACACAATTCAAAAGATTCAAAACGTCGTTGAAACTCCATCAAACTCCAGCACCATAAAACACGAACAAACACATGGTACGTTCAAGTTATAATAACTAGTGAACGACCATAAATCATAACATAACATCTATCAGTATATATACATCCGCATATGTATACCTATTGAATCCCCCAAACATACTCGTTATCATACACGTAAATCAATCAATCGCTTTATACGCTCGTTTTTCCATACAAGTAATCACCATCTCACCGTACCACAACAAGGCATAATGCCCACATCCAAAACCAAACCATATCGTGTGACCCCAAAATCACACAACACAACTATAACCCAAAACATATAACACAAAAAGAACAGTAGCCATATCATAGGCAGCCATTACATAAACCCATATATTATACATATACCCAACTTCTACATCTCATCATATACATGCATGTACTAACCCTCTTTCATGCAATCATACTTGAGAACCCATTGAAGTTGTGGTACTTGTATAACTATGTTGACCACCATACTTATACAATTACCCTTTCCCTAATGCACTCCCTCCTATGATGACACTTATAAGAATCAATACAACATATAACACATAAATCCATCTACTCACATAAGCTCATAACCACATAACCAATAAGGTCCAAAACTCCAACTATAAAAATAACATAATAAAACTCTTGGAATACCGAAATCCATAGTCTAGCTAAAACAAAATAGACTAAATCCAAAACGAAAACATAATCAGTTAAAAGTCATGTCGCCCGTAAGAGTGGAAACAACTTAAAATCCTTCATATCCACCTACTCCTAGTAACTCGAACCACCACACGATTCTTAGGGAACATGACTTAAACATCAAAAGAAAAATAACATACCTCAGGTATGTAAAATAACTCGATAAAAGATAGAAACTACCTTGTACTAAATTATGTACTATAATGTACAACTTAAGCAAAATACATCAGTGACTAGCGTGGACGATTATGCTTCAACCCGCACTAGTCACAAACCCGAAAAGAAAATAACATGTGACTAAGTATGAACATACTAAGGTTCAATTCATACTAGTCAAAACATCGCAATAAATAACATACAAACACATCAATTAATATAAAATGCACACATAATCCTATGACGCCTATATGCAGGGACCCTTAAGCTATAGACTAGGCTACACGACTAGGCAACCTAATTCTCTATAACCATTGGCTCTGATACCATTCTGTCACACCCCACCATGGAGGAATATGGGGCGCGACGTATCGATATCATCACAACATGGCATGTCTATAGAGATAACTATATGAAATAAGAAATGTCATAAAATGGTGACACAAAAGTCATGCCAATATCTCATCAAATGCAGGAGTCTAGGTAAGTAGGTAACAGTCCTACCTCTTACCTAAGACAAACAAGTAACATAACCAAAACAAACATATGTGTGCCACTGTAACACTTATTAAATGAACAAATAAAAACTGAGAAGGAAACGGGGATATCCTTCTATATGCATTCCTACGCTCTCCAAATCCTAGCCACTTAAGTTCTCATGCCTACCCATAGCATCACCTGAAAGAGACACTAAAACACGTCAACATAAAGTTGGTGAGAGTCATTGGTTTAGACTCCAACGCTAAATCAGTTATAAGCTGTGAATAACAACCATCAACACAATAACGTATGGACAATGCGCTACAATTATGTATTAACAACTAGAATTCAAGTTCAATCAATCATCACAATTCCAAGGCATCACGCCATACCAACAACCACAATTCCCAAGGCATCACACCTTACCAACAACCATAATTTCCAAGGCATCACGCCTTACCAACAACCATAATTTCCAAGGCATCACGCCTTACCAACAACCATAATTTCCAAGGCATCACGCCCTACCAACAACCATGGTAACATAGGCGCCCATACACCTATGTACCTTTCCCAATTTCAAATCATACACAAACAAGAATCACATAGCAGTTAATCACATAATGTACACACAAGTCCATCTCAAACCTTAAAAACATTCACAACATCAATTTATAAATAACTCAACATAGTGTCTCTTCCATCCCATCTAGAAGTCAAAATCAATAGTAAACATGGTACTATGAAACTCACCTGATTGAGCTTCTCCAAAAGTCTGCGCACTAGCAAAAGCTAACAAACCAAAAACACATAATCAATACACGAACCAATCACCAAGATGGCTCATCAACCTATGATGGACATCTAGCCTATTCCCATATAAATACCTCATTGATAAGCTCTAATCACCCCATTACCCTTCCCTAACAAGTCCTTAACTTGGTTAAGTTTAATAATTATCCCATTCATATTTTACACAAAACAGTCCCAGTTTTTAGGTCTCAAAACTTTAAGTCAAACGCCCACTTAAACATACCCATGGTTTCTGTAAAAGGAATATTCATACCCTTACATATGTTAGCTAACACCTCCCATTTGCCCTAACCTTAAAGCTACTGTTTGTTACAATTAAGGGGTCTTACCCTAAACCAAAACCTTAGCCTAAGTGCAGATACTTAATACAATATATAAACCATCTCTCAGGTTCGTGAGAAGATCCCAATGCAACCCTAAGTACCCCAAACAATTCAAAACTTAAAAAGAAAACAGGCTGAATTCAATACTGTTTTGACCTCCGACTGTTGTAACCTGTTTTTGACCCACTTCCCGACCTCCAATTCAGTTCTCGTTTCTTGATTTAGAAAGCCAACTCAATTACCTATCCAGGGCTAGTTTGATCGCATCTTGAATGTTCTTAGAACTCTAGATATGATCAAAACAATAGACTCAAAATTCTGCCCAGTTTTTAAAAACGGGTTTAACTAAATTAACCTCATTAATTAACCCTAATCCTACTAATTACAAGCCCTAAACAATCCAATCATTATGAACTCATTAAAATACAGATTTTTATTAAAACCCTAACCTAAATCCATCATAAGATGATCATATAAACATTAAAAATAATTAAATTAAAAAGGGTTTTGAAGGTTTTATCTTTAGATCAATGGAAGATGAAGAAAACCTAATTTTTTTTGTGAAGAACCCTAAAAACTCTCCCAAAACCCACGACTATGATTTTTCTCCAGGGATTTTTATGAATTTTGGTAGTGAATAATATAATATATAGGGTGTACATAAAATCCTAGTCCAAGTATAAGCCCACTTTCCTTTTTTCTCCTCTTTTTTTCCTTTTTCCCTTCTTTGGTGCGTCTAAACCGACCCAAACACCCCTTAAATTCGGTTTTTTCTTTTTATTATTAATATATGTATTACTAATATAACCTTAATTTTCCTTAATTTATTTCAGCTCCTAAAGCATCCAAAACCTCAAAACCGTAAAACTAGTCAAATTTACGCGTTTTACCGTAAAAGTCGTAAAATATACACTTTTATAAAAAATCTCAAATTTTGAAATAAACTTTATAACTAAGTACTAAATGACTTAAAACCATCCCGAAAAATATTCATATGACTAAACACCTCATCCGAGACCTCTAAATGCTAAACCGTAAATCGTAAAAATACGATTTTCTATAATACATATACGTATACGTAAAACCACTAAATAACACCATCTCACTTCATAGTCACTACCATGTGAACTCATGAACATGAAATCATCACACATCGTTTCACTCACAAGGTACCCCGTACCGGAAACGATATCCAAACCACAATCTGTACACACCAATAAGCACATAAACACATAAAGACACGTAACTACCACATAATAAAACTAAGTGACGAACCTCAAAACCAGGGTTGTCACATATGGTGATTCTTTCTCATCTTGCCTTGCCAATTTCGAATGTATGCTTAAACGGTGTGAAGACACTTGTCTCGTTCTTAATTGGGAAAATGCCATTTCATGGTAAAAAAAGGTATTGTCTCGGTCATAAAATTTCCAAAACCGGTATCGAAGTCGACCGTGCTAAAGTTGACGTCATTGCTAAGTTGCCTCCACCTACTACTGTCAAAGGAGTTAGAAGTTTTTTAGGTCATGCGGGATTTTACCGTCGTTTCATCCAAGATTTCTCTAAGATAGCTCGACCAATGACTCATCTCTTAGAAAAGGATGCTCCTTTCATCTTTTCTCAAGAATGTATCGATTCTTCGAACTTCTTAAAGGTAAATTAACTAAGGCACCGGTCTTAGTCTCTCCAAATTGGGAGTTACCTTTCTAGCTCATGTGCGATGCTAGTGATTTCGTGGTAGGAGCGGTTTTAGGTCAACGAGTGAACAAACACTTCCAACCAATCCATTATGCTAGCAAGACAATGACGGGGGCTCAATTGCATTATAGCACTACCGAAAAAGAGCTTTTAGCTGTAGTGTATGCTTTTGAGAAATTCTGCCCCTATCTTGTGCTTTCCACCACCATCGTTTACACGGATCATTTCGCCTTGAAATAGTTGTTGACCAAGCAAGATGCTAAACCGAGACTCATTCGTTGGGTTCTACTCCTTCAAGAATTTAAAATCGAAATTCGTGATAATAAGGGAGCGGAAAACCTAGTTGTGGTTCATCTTAGTAGACTCGAGGATCCTTATCAAGGGGAACTTCCAAATCAAGAGATTAATGAATATTTTCCCCTTGAGGCCTTAATGTCTATTAACTCCAATCTTGACGATACCCCATGGTTTGCAGACATTGCAAACTATTTAGCGGGTGGTGTTCTCATGGAAGGGTTAACGTCCCAACAAAAGAAAAAATTCTTCAAGGACATTAAGCACTATTATTGGGACGACCCTTACCTTTTCAAGAAATGTGCTGACTTGATCCTTCGTCGGTGAGTTGACGGACCCGCAGACTTTACAAATCTTGGAAGCTTGCCATAAAGGACCAACCGGTGGTCACTTTGGTCCCAATTACACCGCGAAGAAAGTTTTTGATTCTGGATTTTATTGGCCCACCATTTATCGTGATGCACACGAAATGGTTAAGCATTGTGATGCTTGCCAACAACAAGGCAAGATCACACATAAAGATGAGATGCCTCAAAATTTCATCCAAGAGTGTGAAATCTTTGACGTATGGGGCATCGACTTTATGAGGCCATTTCCATCATCTAAAGGGAACAAGTACATCCTCTTAGCCATTGACTACGTATCTAAATGGGTTGAAGCAAATAATTTACCTACGAACGATGCGAGGGTGGTTGTGAACTTTCTGAAACAATTATTTGCTCGATTCGGTGTTCCTCGTGCTATCATTAGTGATCGCGGGACTCATTTCTGCAACGATCAATTTGCTCGAGTCATGGCTAAGTATGGTGTCAATCATCGTCTTTCCACCACGTATCATCCACAAACTAATGGTCAGGCCGAGATCTCTAACCGTGGACTAAAAAGAATCTTAGAGCGTACTGTGGTAGAGCATCGTGCCTCATGGGCCGATAAGTTAGATGATACTTTGTGGGCTTTCCGTACCGCATATAAGACACCTAGTGGTTGCACTCCATATCGTCTTGTGTACGAAAGGCATGCCACCTCCCCATTGAGTTGGAGCATAAGGCCTATTGGGCCTGGAAGTGGGCTAATTTTGATATCAACAGAGCCGGTAATCTTAGGAAGATCCAACTCAATGAACTTAATGAACTGAGGAATGAAGCTTATGAGTATTCATTGATCTACAAGGAGAAAACCAAGCTCATTCATGATTCTAAGATCAAAAACCGAGAGTTCAAAATTGGTGATCAAGTTTTACTCTTTAACTCTTGGTTGAAAATCTTTTCGGGCAAGCTTAAGAGCCGTTGGTCTGGTCCATTCATCGTTGCTAAAGTCTTCCCTTATGGCACCATTGAGCTATCTCAACCAAATGGGCCAAAATTTAAGGTGAATGGCCAGCGTGTTAAGTTGTACTTTGGTGAGGACATCTCTCATGAGATGATTCCATCCCTCACCACGTTTCCCTTAAATTAGTTCTGGGTCGAGTCAGGCTCGTGACTCGGTTAACAAAACCAAGCGCTTCTCGGGAGGCAACCTATTGATCTATCCTTTACCCGTTTTCATAATAAGTGTAGGGGGAGCTACATAGGTGTTTGTTGTTTTCTTTCTTATAATGTGCAGGGATTAGAGCTTTCAAAGATCCACTTTTGATGACTTTTGATGACCCGTGATTCCGTGCACCCGTCTTCCCGGTTCTATCCTAAACTCTTTTGATTCACTATTTTATATTCTTCAATATTAAAATAGGAATCACTTTAGTTGTCTCTTCCTGAGCAAGATTTAAACAACGTGCACCATGTCCTAAGTGTAGGGGAGTTTACTCCCACATGCTTAAACATTAAGGACAATGTTTATCTTAAGTTTAGGGGGGGACTTCTATCGAAGTTAAGTGGGCTTTTCCATGAATTTTTCCTAATTTTAACCGGAAAATTGATTTTTCAAAAATTTTCAAAATTTTTATTCTATTTTGGCCTAATTGTATTTTCCTTTGTTTTCGTTATTTTCTTTCATTAGAATAAATTTTAATAAATGGTTTTAATAAGTTTAGATGCCTTTGATATATTAGGCCCGTCGTGAATCTTTTGACTCAACCCGAGTTTACTTATCCAAGTTTACTCTAGCTAGTATCCTTAACGTGTTTAAATTAAGTTTTGCTAGGCTTTTATATAGGGAACTTTAAAACGCGGAAGTCTTAACTCTTACGAGTTAAGAACAAGAACTTTTCGCAAGTTCCTATAATTGATCCTAGAAAGTTGTTTATCAAGGGAATTTTAAATGCGAATTCTAAACTAGAAAAACTAAGAAGTTGCAAGATCCTATAGATGACTTGAAAACCCAAAACTTTGATTAATAGGCTAAGCATCCACGAGTCTCATTCCTCGAGATTTTAAATTGTGAAGAACCAGAGATGATAGAGTCAATTATAAGTTTGGTATTCTTTCATGAATTTATGTGAATTAATTATGAGCTTCTTCTCCCATCGCTTGTTAATAAATTTAATTTCAATAAGTAAGGTTGTACGATTTAAAAAGTTACTTAGCTTCTAGCACAAGATCGTTTAAAAGTTGCTCGGGATTAATTAGAGTTCATAGCCAAGGCATAACTTATTGAAGTGGTATGCGAAGATTGGCGAGTCCGAAAAGGCCCTAATAAGGCATTGAGGGCTACATTTTGTTGCTAACGATCCAAGGTGATGTGAAGAATCATTTATCAAAAATCAATATGAAGGATCGAGACACACGATGAAAAATAAATACTCCCCTAAAGATCATGGAGAAGTCTATTCGAAAAGACCCTAGCAAGGTATGAGGATAAATAGATCCAAGTCCTAAAAGGAGGCGGATCGTTGTATATCAAAATCCAAAATAAATATTGGAGAAAACTGAAGAAGTCGTGGTCCAAGTTTGAAGAATCTCTCAAAATCTTCAAGTGAAGAAATACCTATTATGAACAGAAGACCATTATTTCAAGATCATTTCTCAAGATTCAAAGTATAAAGTCAATGCCAAATATTGTTTCGAGAAAGGTCTCAAATCGTGAAGCGAGTTATGCCAAGATATGAACTTTATGAGGTTTCGAGAAGCAGTTTTAAAAGATTTTTTCCTTTAGCTAACTATTGATTAAATCGTCCCACTTTATTTTCAGCCTTAATAAACTATCGAAATAAGTCAACAATGCATCCTCGTGATCATTCAAGACAATAATAAAATATAAGAGATACACCTAGGAATAAAGGAGTCTAAGTGAATCATTAAGCCACATGAGTGATTGTTAGCTTGCTAACTTATAATAACAATGATCTCATTTTTAAGCTTAGTATGGAGAACGTGAAACTTGAGGGTGATAAACATTCATGACAACCAAAGCCCTAATGTAAGTCTTATATTTCTTTACTTGTTCTTCCTTCTTGCATTTTGTAATTTTCTAATCTTTTTAGTTTCCTTATTGTCTAGTATTTAATAAAGGCCAAGGTGGGTTAATTATGATGAAGAATGTAAACAGTGCTTTGAAACTAATGCCTTGCATGAGGGCATTGGAATGGTCAAGTGTATGGGATTTAATAAGTGTGAAAACACTTAGCTTTTACCACTTATTTCTAATAATAACAAGACCAAAACGTGTATTTAATATCGTAAAAGGCGGAATTATGCGTGGTTTGTGTTTTTATTTTGTTTTAGGATGAAAATATGAAAGGAAGAAAAAACGGGCTTTCACGGGATTTTATCGAAAAAAGAGACCCTCGATTCACTTCGCGATTCTGTAGAAGTCTGCAGAAAGCTTAGGGTACACAACTTAAGCTTAGCACGGCTTTTCATCCTCAAACAGACGGGCAATAAGAGCGAAAGATTCAGACATTGGAAGACATGTTGAGGTCATGTACGTTGGAATGGACGGGTGATTGGGACGATTATATCTGTCTGGTGGAGTTTGCATACAACAACAGTTGGCACGCAAGTATCAAGTGTGCTCCTTTCGAGATGTTATATGGCAGAAAGTGTCGTGCCCCAATCTGTTGGGATTAGGTTGGTGAGCGAACACTTGAAGGACCAGAAATCATAGAGATGACTAATGAGAAGGTCGCAGTAGCTAAGCAGAAACTGCAAGAAGCACGGTCACGTCAAAAGAGCTACGTAGACAAGCATCGTATGGACTAACATTTTAACGTAGGAGATCATGTTTTCCTTAAAGTTTCGCCGGCACGTGGTGTTAGACGTTTTGGAGTTAAAGGGAAGCTCATCCCTCGATTCATCGGACCGTTTGATATCATTGAACGAGTCGGTGAAGTATCTTACCGTTTAGCGTTACCTCCTCAGCTTTCACATGTACACAATGTTTTCCATGTCCTTACTCAGAGGGTACCAGTATCATCCCCTTCACATGGTTCAGTATCCACTGGAACAGATTCGTGAAGATCTCACTTTCATAGAAGAACCCGAACGAGTTCTTGACAGACAAGAACGAGTCATGAGAAGGAAGACAATTCCATTCGTCAAAATCCTTTGGAGGGATCATACCGAGCGGGAAGCCACTTGGGAAACAGAGGAGTCTATCCGGGCTTCTTACCCTCATTTCATATTTTGAATTCGGGTATGTTCTTCTTTTCCAGTTACTTTATCTATAATTCGGGGACAAATTATTCTTTTTAGGGGGGAAGAGTTGTAAAAACCGCATGCTTTTACCATGAATAGTACCCTTACGATAGTACGTACATGATTAGAACTTTCCTTTTATAACATGGTTACGTTTCACGAAAAAGAATTACAAGTATTACGTACGTGTTATAACACGATAAGTATTTATTACGTATGAACACACGATAACTATTCCAATAATAATTATAATCACGAACATACGAACATGAAATCGTGAACGTAATTAATCACGAGCTAATATTACGTATGTATGTATATTTATTACAATCACGAATAAATATATTAAGTCACGATCGATAACTAATTAAATCACGTAATTTACGAACACGAGAACACACTATTATTTTAGACACGGAAAATGTTCGGGTTACCCTTTGTGGGCCCCATACCCGCGGATACACCAAGACCAAAGGGGCCAAGCCCATTAATTTTACTAAACAAGGAAAAAGGGAAAAGATTATTTTCATAATTCAAGATTTAGAAAATAACTAAAAACCCTAAAAATCCCTTTTCTTCTTCCTCTCTTGGCCGCCGGGTTTACATCACCAAAGGGGTGATTCGGTTTGATTTTGGTGTTTGATCTAGTGCAAGGATTCTTGTGTGTTCATCCTTATTGATTCCACGTAATCGGTATAAACCCTAACTCTTTTATTTTATGTGTTGATTTATTTAATCACATAAAATCATGAAGGTTTTTAATAAACTAATTAAAAACAAGTAATTAAACATGTTACTAATCATGGGGTTTAATCAATCATGGGTTTAGGGGTGTTTTGTTTGTGGCGACGCCTAACCGAGCCCCAAGAGGGGTCTCAGCTTGGCTTATATTCATACCACCGAGACCTTAAGGTCTCGGTTTGGTGGTGGTGGTGTCACGGCAAAAACAAGGCAGGGGAAACCCCGACTAGGTCGGGGTATGGTGGTGTTTCGGGTCCATTTCATGGGTTTTAATCACGGGTCCGGTTCACACATGTTAGATTTAAAACACGGTCTGGTTCATGAGTTATTTTTCAAGGTTTATTTTTTTTACAAGTTATATTATTTTTTACAAGATTTAAATTAAATTAATTAAAGGCATAAACATGATTAATTTAATTTACATGACTTAGGTTATTAATTTTATTATTAACACATGAATTTTAACCTAAGTATTTTTATCTTTAATTAGACGAGATAATTAATTAATTATTAAAACCATGACTTATAATTAATTAATTTCATGACTTAGGATATAATATTTGTAAATAATAATAAATGTTTTAACCTAAGTATTTTACCTTTTATTTAATTAATAATAAATGTTTTAACCTAATTATTTTAACCTAAGTATTTTAACCTAAGTATTTTACCTTTTATTTAATTAATAAACTATACTATATAATCACATGACTTAGAATATTAATCAAAAAACACATAAGCTTATATAATTAGCTTAATTATCCAGCTTATATCTAATTATGGAAACTTCCTATTTTTAGAAACTTATTTATTTAAGGCAGCTAATCTATTTATGGAAACTTTTCTATTTTTAGAAACTTATCTACTTTAAGCAGTATATCTATTTTTGGAAGCTTTCGATTTTTGAAACTTTCTATTTTTGGAAATTTCTATTTTTGGTAACTTTCTGTTTTTGGAAACTTTCTATTTTAGGAAACCTTCTATTTTTAGAAAGTTACTTATTATTAAACAACAAGTATAATAATACATGAAATACAAGTAATACTTAATCAGAATAGACAGAATATATGATAAACACAGTATAAAGCTTAAATCAGTAAAACATGACATGAACATATAAAACAAGCTAAGACATGATATAAAAACCAGTTACGTACTCAGTAATCAGATACTTATACACGTATGTATTTATGTAGCATTAGTGATACCGAAGTAGGACTCTCTTCCGTTCGTCTTCTTTGTTCACTGGACATAAGGTACGGATTCTCCGTCCTTTCAGTATGGACATTATTTCCTTATTAGGATTTCTCGTATGCAGCCAACTGTTTTCCCCAATATATGTTTTATATGTTTTGATTGCTTATGTTTAATTAGAATACCTAAAGCCATATAAATGCATGACCAGTTTCACCTAGTTATGGAGGTACCATAACCATAACACTAGAGGCACTTGTGTTATGACTTCACCACGGCGGAGTGATATCTCGTTGCGTCCCTTCAGCTTTTGGCCATTTATTATATTATCCGGTGGGGCGTATGGGTGCATCCTAGTTACATGTTTTAAGCAGATTACTCAATGTGAATGTGGTGTGTGCCTTGCATCCTTCACAAGGAGCTGATCCCTCCTACCCAAAACCAGTATATTAAATTAGAGGCAGCCCCTCTAATTTGCATGACGAGGTCACCCCTCCAAGTATTCATAAACGTTGATATTTCATGACCTATATTGGCTAATGGTAAAATATGTTAAACAGTTTTTACAAGATAAACATAAGGTTTTTCCGCTGTTTCATGCTTATATGCTTATATTTATTCATGCTCTATTTGTATATCCGTGCACTGAGCGTTTTGCTCAGCCGTTTTCCTTTTCATGTTCCCAAAACGGCAGGTACTCCGGGACGCTCGTAGACTTTAAGCGTACGTGCATATGGACTGGAAGCTTTCTAGCCTTCTTTACTTTATGCATTTATCTATACTTTGATACTCATTTCCATGGACATTATTTAGTCCTTTCATTTACAATACTTATGTTTGTGTGTGAGAGTTCTACTTTTGGACTACCGATGTTTGATTCTGGTATTTCCTTTATGGTCATGTAATGTTTAGACATTTATCCTTGTATGCTTTGATGACACGCTATAATCACGCGTGACATTCCATTTATCAAAATGAGGTGTTACAGTTATGGTATTAGAGCCAAGGCTTCGACTTGTAGGCTCTCAAAACATAACCTGTGATTAGTGGGTAGTCACTATGGTCTTCCTAGAACAGACAATCGGTTTTCACGCATTCATCATTTTCATGCATACATATATATGTCATTGTCGCAGGTTTATGACTAAGTAATGGTTGGTACAGGACTGGCCCTATTTAGTCGCATGTGTTTTATGAAAACTTTTAAATTTGGGACCGACCCATAGGCATCCCCTCGTCGTGTCTTTTATTTTGGGTGAACTGACCATAGGTGTTCACTCTCGTGCATACAAATGTTTTCATAAAACTGCATCATGCATTCATGTACTAGTTTTCCTACATAAAATTTTTCTCATGATTTATTGGTATAAATTTTTTTTCATGTATATAGTTTATGTTTCGATCAGTTTAATCATGTATTTTGTGTTATATTGTCAGATGGTTCTCACACGCGAGCAGGAACAACTCAATGTAGCAATCCAAGCTGCAATGCAAGTTTTACTTCCTCAGCTGAGGAACGAAATCAGGGCTGGGGTTCAGACAGCCAACAATCAGCAGCATCACCCAGTACCTCCTCCTCCTCCAATGACATTGGCCACATGGCTAGAGAGATTCAACAAGCTCCGTCCTTGAGCTTTCGAGAGAACAGATAGCCCTAGTGAAGCTGAAAGCTGGTTGGCTCACATTGAGAAGATCTTCGATGCTATGGGTTGTGACCCCGTTTTTAAGTCGAGGTTGGCATGCTACCGGTTCGAAGGCGATGTGTTAATTTGGTGGTTAGCACTGAAGCAGTCTAAGGGAGGTGATAATTGGGTGGTTGGTTTGACATGGGATCAGTTCAAGGATAGGGTGATGGAGCAGTTCTTTCCCAAGGCTGAGCAGGAAAAGCTGAAGAGAGAGTACCATGGGATCCGACAGAGAGCTGGGGAGAATAGCAACGAGTTCATGCAGCGCTTTCTTCGCTTAGCTGGTTTCCTTGGTGCAGCAGGCACTCCTAAAGATCAGGCACACCACTTCAGGTGGGCTCTTCGCACATCGGTCGCAAACAACTTGGTGTGTGCTACGTTCAACACGGTAGCACAAGTGGCCGATGCAGCACGTAAGCTAGAGATGCTGTAGGAGAGAGATGAGTTCGGGGAATAAGAGAGGCCCGATAAGAGGTAAACATTCGTATTCAAGCGGTGACCAATTCTATTCTTTCAGTATATGTCAATATTTCATCTCTTTAAATTGTATCTTCCAGGCAGAAGACTAGGGACCTGTCTTAGCCGGCTACTCAGTAGCAGCCTAATCAGCCCAAGGAAAACGGTCAGACTAACGACCGTTCTGCTACGGATAGGCGCGGCGGTAATGGTAATTACCGTAACAACGTTGGACACTCCAACAGCAGCAGGTCCTTATACTTACGCATTTTCTTATGATTCATGTTAAAATTCTTAATTCTGACACATTAGCAAATCTTCTACCAGGAATCATGGTAACGATAGGGACCAGAACCAGAGAGGTTCGCAGCCTAACCGTCCAGCTATCACTGGTATTCAATCTTACGATTATCCGCATTGTCCTTGTACCCTATTATCATGTCTCATGTATAATGTTTTATCAGGTTCTTAGCCAGTCAGGACACATGCTGTAGGATATACTCATTCTCTTTGCTCTACTTGCCACTATAGGCACCTAGGGCCATGCCGCCGTGACAGTGACGCATGCTTCAAGTGTGGTCTTCCTGGCCATCGCATGAAGGACTGCCGCAACGGAGAGATGGAGGGCACATCGGGACATGCTGATACCAAGCCGCCTCCTACTACTGGACGCGTTTACACGACATCTCGCGATCAGGCCTACAAGTCTACAGGTACCATCACTGGAATCTTGTATGTGTATGGTCAAGTTGCATGTGTTCTGTTTGATATGGGTGCTACTCACTCGGTCATTTCTACTGCTTATGCCAATAATGTTAGGATACTTCCCATGCCACTAGAGAATAGACTTAGTATTTCCATCCCTTTGAGAGACTCTGTACTTATAACCCATGTGTACAAGAGCTTTCCCCTAGAGTTTGATGACAAGGTTCGTCCTGTTGACTCACTTCCACTGGACATGAATGATTTTGACATGATTTTGGGCTTGGACTGGCTATCCAAGCATCATGCTACCATAGACTTCCATTCATATCGAGTGATCTTCGGTGATGTTAATGCACCAGAGTACATTCATAACGGGTTTGTACCCGGCAGATCTATACAAATCATATCAACCCTGCAAGCACGTGCACTACTGTTACATGGGTGTGAGGGTTATCTAGCTACAGTTCTTGAAATGGATGCTGAATCCCCATCAATTCAGGATCAGCCGATAGTGTCAGAATTCCCAGATGTATTTCCAGATGAACTTCCGGGCATACCACCTGTACGTGAAGTGGAGTTTAATATCGAGCTCATCCCAAGAGATGAGCCGATTTCCAAGGCTCCTTATCGCATGGCTCCCATAGAGTTAAAGGAGCTAAAGGATTAACTGCAAGAACTTCTGGAACGAGGTTTCATTCGACCGAGCGCATCTCCATGGTGCGCACCGGTCTTATTCATTAAGAAGAAGGACGGCAGTATGCGTCTTTGCATAGATTATCGCGAGCTCAACAAGATTACCATCAGGAATAGGTATCCACTCCCACGTATAGACGATCTGTTTGACCAACTCCAAGGGGCCAAACATTTCTCCAAGATTGATCTTAGGTCAGGCTATCATCAGCTACGGGTTAAGAAGCAGGACATCGCCAAGACTGCTTTCCGTACACGCAATGGCCACTACGAATTTGTAGTCATGCCACTCGGCCTGACCAATGCTCCAGTAGTATTCATGGATTTGATGAACATAATCTTCCATGAATTTGTGGAAAAGTTCGTCATTGTTTTCATTGATGACATCCTGATTTTCTCTAAGTCCAAGGAGGAACACGAAGACCATCTTCGTACAGTACTACAGATTTTTCGTCAGAAGCAGCTGTATGCTAAATTCTCCAAGTCTGAGTTCTGGTTAGACAAAGTGGCATTCTTAGGCCACATTGTATCAGCAGAAGGAATCACTATAGATCCAGCAAAGGTTGAGGCTATTACTAAGTGGCCGAGGCCGACATCAGTGACTGAAGTCCGCAGCTTCTTAGGCTTAGCTGGTTATTACCGTAGGTTCGTGGAGAACGTTTCCTGCCTAGCACTACCATTCACCAAACTGATGCGAAAAGGGGAGAAATTCGTCTGGACTGAAGAACGAGAGAATAGCTTTGAAGACCTGAAGCAGAAGTTAGTATCTGCAACTATTCTTACTCTCCCATCTGGTACGGGTGTATTTCAAATCTACAATGATGCATCGGGGAAGGGACTTGGTTGTGTTCTCATGCAACATGGGAAAGTGATCGCGTACGCTTCACGGCAGCTTAAGCTTTATGAGGAAAATTATCCTACACATGACTTGGAACTTGCAGCAGTCGTGTTTGCATTGAAGATATGGAGGCACTACTTATATGGAGAATCATGTGACATTTTCACGGACCACAAGAGCTTGAAGTATATCTTCACTCAGCGTGAATTGAACATGAGACAGAGGAGATGGTTAGAGCTGTTGAATGATCGTGACATGAATCTGCAGTATCATCCCGGCAAGGCGAATGTAGTAGCAGATGCACTTAGCAGAAAGTCTGGAATGATCAACGGCATTAAGATTGAGGAAGAAATCATAAGAGACTTGGAGCGACTAGACAGAGAGATCATGGTACGTGGACAGCACGGTTATTGGGCTAATCTTAGAGTAGAACCTGATTTACTCTCTAAGATCAAGGAAGCTCAGAAAGATGATGGAGAAATCTGGGCGATAATTCAGAATTTGGAGAAGCAGACAGAATTTCGAGTAGATGCAGATGGTATCTTATGGCAGGGCATGAGACTTTTTGTTCCGGATGATCAAGAACTCCGGGAAGCCTTGTTAGCTGAGCCTCATAGCTCCCCATTCTCTATACATCCTGGTTCGACCAAGATGTACCATGACATCAAGCAGTACTTTTGGTGGAGTGGTATGAAACAGGATGTTGCCACTTACGTCTCCAAATGTCTTACCTGGCAGCAGGTTAAGATCGAGCATCAGCGATCTGACGGTCTTCTTCAAACGTTAGATATTCCAGAGTGGAAGTGGGACAAAATCACCATGGATTTTGTTACTGGTCTTCCGCCAACCAAGAGGAAGCACGATGCAATTTGGGTTATCTTTGATCGACTTACCAAATTAGCTCATTTCTTACCGATCCGCAAGGAATATTCGGTCAGTAAAATCGCCGATACTTATAGAAGGGAGATCATGAGACTTCACGGTGCTCCATCCAGCATCGTCTCAGACATAGACCCTCGATTAAATTCGTGATTCTAGAGAAGTCTGCAGAAAGCTTGGGGTACACAACTTAAGCTTAGCACGGCTTTTCATCCTCAAACAGACGGGCAGTCAGAGCGAACGATTCAGACATTGGAAGACATGTTGAGGTCATGTGCGTTGGAATAGACGGGTGATTGGGACGATATATCTGTTTGGTAGAGTTTGCAAACAAAAATAGTTGGAACACAAGTATCAAGTGTGCTCCTTTCGAGATGTTATATGGCAGAAAGTGTCGCCCCCCCAATCTGCTGGGATCAGGTTGGTGAGCGAACACTTGAAGGACCAGAAATCATAGAGATGACTAATGAGAAGGTCGCAGTAGCTAAGCAGAAACTGCAAGAAGCACAGTCACGTCAGAAAAGCTACGCAGACAAGCATCGTAGGGACTTACATTTTAACGTAGGAGATCACGTTTTCCTTAAAGTTTCGCCGGCACGTGGTGTTAGACGTTTTGGAGTTAAAGGGAAGCTCAGTCCTCGATTCATCGGACTGTTTGATATCATTGAACGAGTCGGTGAAGTATCTTACCGTTTAGCGTTACCTCCTCAGCTTTCACATGTACACAAGGTTTTCCATGTGTCCTTACTCAGAGGGTACCAGTATCATCCCCTTCACATGGTTCAGTATCCATTGGAACAAATTCGTGAAGATCTCACTTTCATAGAAGAACCCGAACGAGTTCTTGACAGAAAAGAACGTGTCATGAGAAGGAAGACGATTCCATTCGTCAAAATCCTTTGGAGGGATCATACCGAGCGGGAAGCCACTTGGGAAACAGAGGAGTCTATCCGGGCTTCTTACCCTCATCTCATATTTTGAATTCGGGTATGTTCTTCTTTTCCAATTACTTTATCTATAATTCGTGGACAAATTATTCTTTTTAGGGGAGAAGAGTTGTAAAACCCGCATGCTTTTACCATGAATAGTACCCTTACGATAGTACGTACATGATTAGAACTTTCCTTTTATAACATGGTTACGTTTCACGAACAAAAATTACAAGCATTAGGTACGTGTTATAACACGATAAGTGTTTATTACGTATGAACACACGATAATTATTCCTATAATAATTATAATCACGAACATAAGAACATGAAATCATGAACGTAATTAATCACGAGCTAATATTATGTATGTATGTATATTTATTACAATCACGAATAAATATATTAAGTCACGATCGATAACTAATTAAATCACGTAATTTACGAACACGAGAACACACTATTATTTTAGACACGGAAAATGTGCGGGTTACCCGTTGTGGGCCCCATACCCGCATCTACACCAAGACCAAAGGGGCCAAGCCCATTAATTTTACTAAACAAGGAAAAAGGGAAAAGATTATTTTCATAATTCAAAATTTAGAAAATAACTAAAAACCCTAAAAATCCCTTTTCTTATTCCTCTCATGATCGCCGGGTTTACATCACCAAAGGGGTGATTCGGTTTAATTTTGGTGTTTGATCTAGTGCAAGGATCGTTGTGTGTTCATCCTTATTGATTCCACGTAATCGGTATACACCCTAACTCTTTTATTTTATGTTTTGATTTATTTAATCACATAAAATCATGAAGGTTTTTAATAAACTAATTAAAAACAAGTAATTAAACATGTTACTAATCATGGGGTTTAATCAATCATGGGTTTAGGGGTGTTTTGTTTGTGGCCGATGCCTAACCGAGCCCCAAGAGGGGTCTCGGCTTGGCTTATATTCACACCACCGAGACCTTCAGGTCTCGGTTTGGTGGTGGTGGTGTCACGGCAGCAGCAAGGCAGGGGAAACCCCGACTTAGGTCGGGGTATGGAGGTGTTTCAGGTCCGGTTCATGGGTTTTAATCACGGGTCCGGTTCACACATGTTAGATTTAAAACACGGTCCGGTTCATGAGTTATTTTTCAAGGTTTATTATTTTTACAAGTTATATTATTTTTTACAAGATTTAAATTAAATTAACTAAAGGCATGAATATGATTAATTTAATTTATATGACTGAGGTTATTAATTTTATTATTAATACATGAATTTTAACCTAAGTATTTTTATCTTTAATTAGACTAGATAATTAATTAATTATTAAAACCATGACTTATAATTAAATAATTTCATGACTTAGGTTATATTATTAGTAAATAATAATACATGTTTTAACCTAAGTATTTTACCTTTTATTTAATTAAATCATGTTATATTTAATTAAATACTTTATCCTATAGTTTATTTAATTTGCATGAAATAATTAGTAAACTATACTATATAATCACATGACTTAGAATGTTAATCAGAAAACACTTAAGCTTATATAATTAGCTTAATTATCCAGCTTATATCTTATGGAAACTTTTTATTTTTAGAAACTTATTTATTTAAGGCAGCTAATCTATTTATGGAAACTTTCGATTTTTAGAAACTTATCTACTTTAAGCAGTAATTCTATTTTAGAAACTTTCTATTTTTTGAAACTTTCTATTTTTGGAAACTTTCTATTTTTGGAAACTTTCTATTTTTGGTAACTTTCTATTTTTGGAAACTTTCTATTTTAGGAAACCTGCTATTTTTAGAAAGTTACTTATTATTACAGAACAAGTATAATAATACATGAAATACAAGCAATACTTAATCAGAATAGACAGAATATATGATAAACACAGTATAAAGCTTAAATCAGTAAAACATGACATGAACATATAAAACAAGCTAAGACATGATATAAAAACCAGTTACGTACTTAGTAATCAGATACTTATACACGTATGTATTTATGTAGCATTAGTGATACCGAAGTAGGACTCTCTTCCGTTCGTCTTCTTCGTTCACTGGACATAATGTACGGATTCTCCGTCCTTTCAGTATGGACATTCTTTCCTTATTAGGATTTCCCGTATGCAGCCAATTGTTTTCCCTAATATATGTTTTATATGTTTTGATTGCTTATGTTTAATTAGAATACCTAAAGCCATATACATGCATGACCAGTATGCAGCCTTCAGCTTTTGGCCATTTATTATATTATCATGTGGGGCGTATGGGTGCATCCAAGTTACATGTTTTCAGCAGATTACTCAGTGTGAATGTGGTGTGTGCCTTGCATCCTTCACAAGGAGCTGATCCCTCATACCCAAAACTAGTATATTAAATTAGAGGCAGCCCCTCTAATTTGCATGACGAGGTCACCCCTCCAAGTATTCATGCACGTTGCTATTTCATGTCCTATATTGGCTAATGGTAAAATATGTTAAACAGTTTTTACAAGATAAACATAAGGCATTTAAAACTATAAAACCAGTTTTACTAAGATGTAATCAGGTTATCTAGGACTTAGTTTCTTCCGCTGTTTCATGCTTATATGCTTATATTTATCATGCTCTATTTGTATATCCGTGCACTGAGCGTATTGCTCAGCCGTTTTCCTTTTCATGTTCCCAAAACGGCAGGTACTCCGGGACCCTCGTAGACTTTAAGCGTACGTGCATATGGACTGGAAGCTTTCTAGCCTTCTTTACTTTATGTATTTATTTATACTTTGATACTCATTTCCATGGACATTGTTTAGTCCTTTCATTTACAGTACTTATCTTTGTGTGTGATGAGTTCTACTTTTGGACTACCGATGTTTGATTCTGATATTTCCTTTATGGTCATGTAATGTTTAGACATTTATCCTTGTATGCTTTGATGACACGCCATAATCACGCATGACATTCCATTTATCAAAATAGGGTGTTACACTACTAAAAGAAGAAAATTAGAAGACGAGTTCATTTTATCATTCGACTAATCCCGAGACAAAGTCGAGAAAGATGAGTTATTTAAAAGACGAGAAGACAAGAAGAAAGAAGGAGGAAACAACACCTTTCCCTTCCCCTATATATAGTTTCCTAATCATGTCATTAGAGAGTAGTCTTTATTTTTCTTTAAGTTTAGTAGGTAATAAGTGTGTGTTTTACTTTTTCTCTCTTGCGTTTCTTTCAAGCTTATTAAACATTCATCTTAATCTTGTAATTTTAGATCTTAATCTCAATCTAATCAAGCTTTTGAATTAACTCTCATTCTACCTTTCTTAATCATAATCTATTATTTTGTCTCATTAATCATGTAGTTGATTTTATCTTGTTGAATATGTGATTGATTTGCTTATTGGATTGTGCTTATTGATTTGGTGTGTTTGAGGTTTTTAGATTATTGTGCTTATTGCTTAATTTTTATGTGTTCTAGTTTTTAAATAAGTGTTTTAATAGTTTAATTTTATAAAAAGTTGATTTTAAATATTTTGATTATTTAGTGTTTTTAAAAGTTTTTAAATTGTGTCTTATTAGCTTTTTCTAAAATTTGATTTGGTTAAAGTTTTGGTAAGTGCTTATTTGATTTTTGCTTATTTTGGTTTAATTCGGATTTTGAATACCCCATTATTCTGACTTATGTGCAAACCCTAGTATCCCGAACTAGTTGCAAATCTATATTCCGACTTAGCCTTTGCTTTCCCTCCAAAACAATGACTGCATATTCCGAACTATGAACCTAAGGTTATTCCGGATTACTATCCGGAATACATTCCGGATTACATACCAAACCAAGCATTCCGGATTAAGTCCCTCATTCAACATTCCAAATTATGTGTGGATGTTTGGATCCCGAATTAGGTTCAGTTTTCCTTGATTCCAAATTATGTATTGAATCCGGATTCCGGATTATGTATAAGCAACATATCCCGAATTAGGTCAGGAAGGAAGGTATTCCGAATAAGGTGCAACATCCTATATTCCGAACTGTGCTGGCTTCTAGGATTCCGAATTACTTTAAGCAAATTATTCCGGATTGTTATCCGGAACATAGATTCCAGTTTACGTTCAGTTGATCATTCCGGATTAGGAACTTGGCCACATTCCGAATAGTTTGAAGGACAAGGATTCCAAATTAAGAGCATAATCCATATTCCGGATTGTGTGTAGGATACACATTCCGGATTAGTTCAAAATTTGGTTTCGCGACTTATGTTTTGTTTTACTTTCCCGAATTATTTTTCAAACTTTAATTTTTCCCGCCATTTTTTTCTTAATTATTATTTTAAATATTTCATCTTAGCTCAATTTTCAAGTTTACGTTTTTATAAAGTTTACATTTTATAAAGTTTTAAGTATCAAATTTACTTTTAAAGTTTTAATTTTTCGTCATTTATTTTTAAGTCTTAATTTTTAGTTTAACTTTTAAAGCTTTCATTTTACTCATCGACATTTACATTTTCACTTTTATTTTTAAAAATAGATAATCACTTTTAGTTTCTTTCACGAAGTTCTACTGTGCAGCATTCGTTCTGGACAAGCAATCAAGGTTAGACATTCTTATTTGGTTTTTATATTTAATAGCGTTAACTTTTATTTTATTAGTAGACTTAGATAATCAAGCTCTCCCTTTTAGTGACCAACACCAATAATTCCACCCTAAACCGTGATCAATTTGATTAGACACCGAGAACGATTGAGTACACATATGCAAAAACGCCATTAAATCATGGACTTATATTTAATAGTCATGTGATAGGATCGAACTCGAGATTATGGGATTGCACACAATACGTAAAGAGTTAATTTCATTATTTAATATGTTTATTGTATTTATTAATTTATTTAATAAATATTTTTATGTATTTATTAATTTAACCGAGCAAGTAACTATATAACTTTAAAAATCGTTAATTAATTAATAGTTAAGTTATAACGAGCGTTAGATAAACATATATTATGTATAAACAAAAGGAAAGAAGTTTTGAAGATTCCGGAACACCCCTAAGGGGTGTTTGGTTGGTCGGTTATGGGCTCCAAGAGGGGGGGCAAAAGTTTCCTTTTATTTATCTTGGGCTATAAGATGTTTAGGCATATAAATACACCTCCCTATCCCTCATAATACACATCAAAAATAATATTTCCCCTCTTCTTTCTCTTGGTCGATCGCCAAACCCCACCACGGTAGGGTTTCGGTTGGTTTTTCTTGGTTGATCGATTGTATTCATAATCTAGTCCTAGCCCCTCTCTAGGGTTGTTGGGTAGATTAATTACAAGCGTTGTAGCTCGCTTTCACGTGCTAGAATCACGGTTAGATCTTTGTATTACGTGTGTACAAGAACGTAATATAGTCTTACTTAGACTATATCTTGGTATATACGGTTTAAACCCGAATCGGTGATTTGTTCTTCGTCTTGTGGAATTGCTTTAGCGTAAAGGTATGTAACCCTAATTCGACTAATTTTAATTGTGTTATTATTATGATCTTGTTAAATCGCTTCAACTATATGTGCTTTGATCTCGTTTAGGGTTTTAGATAATTGTTATGATACTAATAAACCTTCATTTTTTACTTATTTCGATAATTTTTAAGGCCGAAAATAAAGTAGGACGATTTAATCAATATTTAGCTAAAGGACACGATCTTTTAAGACGTTTCACGTAATCATTTAAAGTTCATATCTTGGCATAACTCATTTCACGATGTGAGACCTTTCTCGGACCGATATTTGGCATGTACTTCAAACTTCAAATCTTGAGAGACGATCTTGAAATTATGTTCTTCTCTTCATTTTGGTATACATCTTCATTTGGAGTGAGAGATGCTTCAAACTTTGACCACGCCTTCTTCATTTATCCTTGTCTTTGTTTAGGATTTTGATGCACAACGATCTGCCTCCTTTTCGAACTTGGATTTATTTATCCTCATGCCTTGTAAGGGCCTTTTTGGATAGACTTTTCCGCAACCTTATTGGGAGTAAATTTCTTCTAGACGTATGTCTTGATCGTTCATATTGATTCGGATTAATGATTCTTCACATCATCTTAGGATATTTAGCAACAAAGGGAATCCTCATGCCTTGTAAGGGCCTTTTTGGACTCATTTATCCTCATCCCTTGTTAGGGCCTTTTTGGATAAGCCAATCTTCGCGTCCCTCTTCAATAAGTTATGCCTTGGCTATGAATGCTATTTAATCACGAGTAACTTTTAAACGATCTTGGGCTAGAAGCTAATTTATCTTTTAAATCATACGACCTTACTTATTGCAATTATTTATTTACAAGCGTGGGAAGAATAAGCAAATAATTAACCCACATGAGTTTTTGAAAGAATGCGAATATTCTACGTTTAGCATAGTAACTTATAATTGACTCTATCATTTCTCGTTCTCCATAATTTAAAATTTCAAGTAATGAGACTCGTGGATGCTTAGCCTAATAAACCAATTAAGGTCTACATGGTTAAGGATACTTGCTAAAGTAAGCTTGAATAAGCAAACTCGGGTTGAGTTAGAATATTCACGACAGGCCTAATCTGTCAAAGACGTCTAAACTTGTTAAAACCATTTTATTTATTCATTTTTATTTACTTTATTCATGTAACACCCCACTTTGATAAGTGGACCGTTACGTGTATTTATGGCGTGTCATCAAAGCATGCAAGGTAATATGTCCTAAAACATGTATGACCAAAAGGGAAAAACTGGAATCAAACATAGGTCCTCAAACATAAGCCCAAAACATAATTAAGGTAAATAAAATGAGAAGGACAAAACAAGTGTCCAAACAAGCATAAGTATCTGAAGGTAAAAGGAGAAGAAGTCTAAGGCAGCTTCCATCCTATGCACATCCTCCAAACGCTCAAGTCTGTCCTTGGGTACTTGCCGTTTTGGGACATGGAAGGAAAGTAACGGCTGGGCAAAATGCTCAGTGAAAGAATATATAACATGATATGAATGACTGAAAAATAAGTAAAGACTGAAAAGCAGTAGAATAATGTAAGTTCTGGAAAACCTAGAACATGTTTAGAAACTGGTTTATATTTCTGAAAACTTGTGTTTATATCTGAAAACTGTATTTTAATTTGCCAAGAGCCCATATAGGTCATGAAGGTATCAACTGGCATGAATACATAGAGGGGTGACCTCATCATACATTAGAGAGGTGACCTCTAATTATATTGGTCTGGGTAGGAGGGATCAACTCCTTGTGAAGGATGTAGAGCACACACCACATTCACCTGATAACTATAAGCTGTAAACTAGGATGCACCCATACGCCCCACTGATAATATTGATAATGGCCAAAATGAAAACTGAAGGGAAGCCACGAGAAATTACTCCCTCGTAGAGGAGTCATAACACCGGTACCTCAAGTGTTATGGTTACGGTACCGCCATAACTAGATGACATGGTCATGCATGTATATAGATGAGGCATTTTAAAATAAACATAAGTATTACTAAAAAGCTTAATAACATAAAGTACTGGGGAAAATAGATGGTTGCAAACGGGGAAATCCTAATCATACATACGAAGGGAATGTCCATACTGAAGGACGGAATATACGTACCTCGTGTCCAGTAATGAAGTGAGAATGAAAGCTGAATGATCCACTCTGACTTCACAAATACTACATAAATAAGGGATGTGAATGAGTTGTCTGATTACTGTATACTTTACTGGTTTCGAGTGTTCTTAGCTTGTTTAATATGTTCTTAACATGCTTTATTGTTTCATGTATTATCTGGTAAATATTCATGGTTTCCATGTATTCTGATTACTGTCTTTCATGTATCATGTGTTATTATAATTGTTGTATCATAATAAGTAACTTTCTAGAAATAGACGGTTTCCATAAATAGTAAGTTTCAAAAAATAGAAAGTTTCCATATTTAGTAAGTTTCCAAAAGTATAAAGTTTCCATAAATAATTATAAGCTTGATTAGTAAGTCCAAAATATAAGCTAGAGCTTAATAAGCATAATTTATAAGTCATTTTAAATTATTAGTAACGTTTATAAATACTTAAGCTAAACTGATGGTTATTAATTAGTAACATAAAGCATGGTTTTAATCAGGATTATTAATTAATAACATAACCTAACTTATTTTAATAAAACTTTACCTTAGCTGAATAATTAAATTAAAGAATGTTTATTAATTTAATTATGTCATAATTAAATACTTAGGTTAACTTAATTATACATGTATCTTAATTAATTAAATTAACTAAATTAAAAAAAATACTAATTTAATAATACATTCATGTATTTCCTGAGCCCCGAACCTGAGCCTACCGAGACACCCATCTCGGTCGCACTAAACAATCCATCAGAACACTAAACCAAAACACCACAGAATGTTTAGCGACATAAATTCCTGTCGCTGTTATGTCGCTAAACTTACCCAGGTCTGTCAGGAATCTGGCTATGGAAATCAGCGACAGAAATTCTGTCACAGAAGCTGTCGCTAATCTGAAACCAACCAAGCCCCTGATGTGTGTTATCTACCCACCGAGAGCGATAAGGATCTCGGGTTCCTACTGTTTTCAACCGATCCCCACTGTTTGGGGTTTGTGGCTTGCGGTTGGCCAAACAAACCACACGCCGACCCTTAGGGGTTGCGGTTGGTGGAACAAGAAGACCGCCGAGAGTCTTAAGACTCTCGGTTTTTGTGCAGCCGAGACACAAGACCAAAAGCAATCTGATCACCATATTTTTACCAATCACATAATCATGTTTTTATTATTAACTGGATCTACACATGAATTAATAATGATATGAATAGATTAAGGTTTTAATAATACCGAATACGTGATGATCAAGAGTTAAAGGACACGAACATAAACACGTAACCAATCCGAAATCAAACAAGCTTTTTCTCCTTTTTTCCTTTTAAACTCGGCGACTTCCCTTTGTCTCAAAACCCTAGTTTTTTTTTTCTTAAAAAGTGAAAGAGTAAACTAACTCCCCTGGTTGTACATTTGTAAAATGGGTTGGGCTCAAGGCCTATCGTTCTTTTCTTTGTTTTGATGTCACGACCCATACAAATACACACATGTATTCCTTTTGTTTTTCGACTTTTATTAAATATCGTGGGTTAAAATTCATGGCGTGAGTTCATGTTTATACTTCTATAACTATTCTGACTTTTATTATTTATTTTAATAAAATAAATTGTAATATACGTAATACTTGGATATGAACGTTAATTAATCTTGTTTCATGTCGTGTATTAATTAATGTAACGTTTTAATTAAATCTGTGCTTTCGTGTAATTAATAGTTCATGGATTTTAAGCGGGTTTTACAACTCTTCCCCTATAAAAGAATAATTCTTCCTCGAATTAGAGACATGATAATGTTGCGGGTTTTATAATTCTTCCCCTCTAAAAGAATCATTCGTCCTCGAATTAGAAACATGATGTTGTTGAAAAGACATGAACGTGACATGGCTAAAGAGGACATGGAACTTGACGTGACTGAAAGAACATATCTGAATTATGGAAGTAAAAGGATGAGAAGTCTGGATGGACTCCTTCGTTCCAAGTGGCTTCCCGCTCGGGACGGTTCCTCCAAAAGATCTTGACACAATGAAAATCTTGTTCTTCATGACCCCGGACATGACGATACGTAAAAGCGTCTGGTTCATCAACATAAGATAGATCCTCATGAATCTTCTCGTATGGATAAGAAATAACGTGCAAGGTTAAATGATACGTTACGATGCCAAATAACTTGGAATAACTTATCTTAGTAACGTATGAGCAGCGATACGCGGGACATACTAAAACGTAGTATGTGAACAATTGTGAACGTGATACATGAACAATTGTGAACGTGGTACGTGAAGATATAGTGAATGTAATATGATCACATATGGTGGACGTGATACGTACGACATATCATGAACATGGTATGAGAAACGTGGACTGAACATGATATGTGAAACATATCATGAACGTGAGATAACTGAGGGGTAAAACCAAACGATATGAGGTGAGACGTGAAATGTGACGTGGAACGTCCGTCTGAGGATGAAAAGTTTATTAAACTTGAGTCTGGTCTCCCAAGCTTTCTACAAAACTTACCCAAAACGAAATGTGAAACATAAATTGTAAGCTAGAATACAATCATGAACGTGAACAGTGTCATGAATGTGAATGCGGAAGCATATCGTAAAATTAGACAAGGACGTGAACGTATTAATGAATGTGTACGTGACTCTTCATCTGAGTTGTTGTAGTCTGGTAACAAAATCCATGGGGATCTTGTCCCGCTTTTGTTTGAAAATTTTATGCTAGTTGAAATGAACTACTAGCATGTTGGTGTTCTATCTTAACCTGTTGGTATGTCAGGTACTCAGATATGAACATAACTGCACCTTGTTTCATGTTGCTCCACCAAGATGTGGTTTGAGATCATGATACATTTATAGAAACTAGATATATAGAAATTGGAAGATTATGAGTCCCTGTAAGTTAGACCTCTTTTAGCGTAGGATCCTCTGGAACACATAATACAGTGCATGATTTTCTCCTTTACGCGTAAGCTTAGTCATGGTAAAACTAGTCGTGAGAATAATGGATTCAGCGTGTCACTGAAATCACCAATAATTCATACTAAAAGTTTCAGGGTTAAGTTCCTTCTATCGTAGAATTGTAACATAATGCGAATATGCTCTTTGTGACCTTCTCTAGGCTTGTAGAGAAGCACGATTTCATCAATGAATACAACTAACGAATTTGTTTGGGAGTTCATGGAAACCCCGTTCATCAAATTCATAACTGTTGTTGGAGCATTCGTGAGATCCAAATAAAATCATGAATTTGGCATGACCAAATCGTGTAGAATAGCAGTCATGGACATGTCCTGCTTTTCACTCGCCACTGTTGGCAGCATGATCGGTGTTCAATCTTGGAAAAGTGTTTGGCACCCTGGAGTCGATCGGACACGTCGTCAATACGTGAAGGAGGATAACGGTTATGAACGATGATTTGTTTACATCGACGGCATTCGATAGATAATCTCATGTTACCGTCTTTCTTCTTAATAAACAGAACTGGTGCACACCATTGTGATACATCTGGGCAAATGAACTTCGTTCAAGCATCTAATGCGACTGATCCTTCAACTCTTTTAGCTCACATAAGCCATGAGATAAAGAGCCTTGAAAACTGGTTCTGCTCCCTTACCTGCTCAGTGTTAAGTTCCACTTTGTGGATAGGAAGTATACTCATAAGTTCTTCTGGAAATACATCTAGGAACATTCTGAAATAATCGGCTGATTATGAGTAAAAGGAACTTCAGAAGTCGTGTCATAAATGATAGCTAGAGAATCTTCGCAGCCATGGGATAACATAACACATGCTTGTAAAGAAGAATTTTTGTTCCACAGATTTCCTTGGTGGAAGACATGATGAATGTATTTAGAAACTTGAACACCGCTGAATATAATCTGATGTGCATGGAGATCAATTTTAGCGTAGTGTGTTGTTCATATTCCATAATCAGAATTATATCTAACTCGCATCTGTCCGAGGAAGGTGCGTTAACAGAATGGATCTTGTCGGCAGACTGAAAGGAAGATTTTGTATATGTGGGTGATACGAACAACGTCGTTTATGTACATAGACATATTAAATATGATTAAGAAATTTAATTGTCATGTCAATACATGACATAAATGTGACAGATCACACTAAATGTGTTTTGCATGTCTCACGTAGAACGGACCTTGCGTGTTCAAACGTGAACATTACGCCGTTGATGGTACTGAAATTCTTGTGGCCTGATTAATACATGGAAAAACATAATAGGTATACCCCTTGGAGGGTACACTGAATTTGTTAGGGCCTGGTTCAAAAATATACGTGAGTCATGTGTCCTGACTTGTGTGTTGGGAAAATATACGTATGACATGTGTCTTATCTGGTGTCTTGACATGTGTCCTCCGAAATTATACTTGAGACATGTGTCTTGACTGATGTCTTGACATATGTCTTCGAGGTGTGAAACAAATAAATTAGAAAATATTAGGTTATCATGCCAGAATTGGCGGGTCGGTTAGACTGCTGAACCTTTGTATTTCTGATCATGTCCATTATCGGGGCTTCTGTTGTTACTGCCATAGTATTTTCTGTCACGGTAGTTGTCACTACTTCTGTGACAATCTGTCATTTTCAGGTCGTTATTTTAATCTCGACTATTAAGTATTATATGTTTACTTTAATGAGAATTGTAAATTATCGGCTAACCGAGAAGGTTATAGCTTGAAACTTAACGTAAGAATGTGGTTTAGATGAAAACCGACAAGAAATACATTAAGTATCGATATTATATTCTCAAATTATCATATGAATGATTTTATTATATCTAATTTTATTTCTCGTGTTTTACGTTTCAACGAATGACGAGAACTACTAATGATCGCGATATCGACGGATGCCCAAAAATTTACGTTTTATTATCGATTGTCTCGATATTTAATATTTTTGACGTTTTAGAGTTGGATTGAGCAAAAATAATAAAAATAATAGATGAAACGATTCAAAACTAAAACTTTGAAAATACGAAGAAATAGTATTTTTATTTTATTCTAAAACGTTGCTAATAACGTGAGTATTAGAGTTATGTTTAATTTTTACGGTGAAATCTAACGAAATAGCTAAATTAATTAAACGAGCATTTAAATAAATAATAGCAAATATTTTCGGAACGTGACGAAGTAAGGACTCATTTTTATTGGAAAAATAATTTTTAAAAACGATGGTGCAAGTCTCGTGTCTTGAATCGTCCGTTAAGTCGTCCAAACGAGTCCCGAACCGTTTATTATTAAACACATGATAAAATGTTACACTTTAGGCCCTTGTAAAATAATTGCAAACATAAGCTCTCAACTATTATAAACTTTGTAAATAGGTTTTATAACTTTTGAGGGGTATATATGGGTGCATTAGGGTTTCACTTCCTCATTTTCACTCTAACCCTAGCCTCCATCTTCAACACACACATATCTCTCTCTTTCCTCCTCATATGCCGAGATCCACCATCACCAAACCACCATTTTCATAATTTTTTACAAGCTCAAATCCTATCATAACTTATTCGTCTATGATCATCACAACTAATGGTGATGTTCATCTACTCATTTGGAGCCTTGAAGAAGGAGTTATAAAGAACTTATGGGGCTGAAGTTGAAGACTATATTAAATGGTTAATGCATGTCTAGATCTTAGTTAGATCTATGATTATACGGGTCTAACCAAGAAGATCTATTTGGTGTATCTGTCCTTTCGTTTCTAAATCTCGGATCTAGGTCTACTCCACTTTTCTCTTGATTTTGATCTTTTCATTTTATTTCTTATATTAACTAGATCTCATATATTCTGAAAATATATATATAAAAATTAATTAATGAGTATTTGGACATTGTATATGAGTTTTTGACACTAAAATGAAGCTAAACAAGCCCTAGTGATGATTTGATTTACAACGATTTTCGAACAGTAGCTAAAACAGATTGCATGTCGAAATCAGTAGGTTTGGGATACTAAAAACTTACATATTAAGATAGATAATTGTTTTGTGATTAATTTCCCGGGTGGCTCGTCCCATGACGAATTTTAGATAGCAAGATATGACCAAAATGGTGAAAACTAGTCAGATCTGAATATACTGTTTTGATGGACTGTTTTCTTTTAAAATTTGTATACTGACCTACAAATATGTAAAACTAAAAGTTGTAGATAAAATCATGAAGAACTAGAATCAATTGGATGGTTTACCAATTCCTTACGGTTTGGAAATGGTGGCCAAAATAGTGAAAACTAGTCAGATATGAACATACTGTCTTCACGGACTGTTTTCTCATATAAGAACTCAGACTCATTGAAAAAGGTAAAACTGTAGGTTTTAGATAAAATCATGAAGAAGTAGAATGAATTGGATGGTTTACCAGTTCCTTACGGTTTGGAAATGGCGACCAAAACGGTGAAAACGAGTTTGGCTGCCCAAAAACAACCCACTCTTCTAAGTGGCAAAATGGGTTAATTAGCTATGAAAAGTATAAATTGGGGATAATTAGGCTTATAATCAGTAAAGTACATGAGTTAATAATGATTTTGGTAAAAAGAACACACTTAGATGATTTACGGTTCAAGAGATATGATCAAATTAGCGGGACATGTCGGGAGAATTGTAATAAACTGACTATACCTCATTAACGTAAAAAGTGATGTTTTTCATACAAACCGACGTGGTAGGACCCACTTGTCGGGAATTTTAGACTTAATTATATACTGATAATTATGGAACCCGAGACCCGACCAACATAAAATATTAAGTGTACGTGTTTGTGATGTGTTTTAGAACCCAAAAACTATATAAAGTGGATTTGAGCCATAAAAGCCTAACATACAATTGTAATGGCTATTGGGCCATTATTGAACCTAAGATTTATAACCAATTTAGAGTGAAATACTGAATTTAAAATGGACCTAAGTTATAAAATCATATAATGGACCACTATTGGGCTTAGGATGGGCTAAAAGTGTCAACTTGGATTTTTCACTTAAAATGACTAAGTCTTCACCTAAAAGTTTTATAAAGAATCACAAAACTTATGCAATGTCCAAGAACTTATTAAAATATACTTATTACATATATGTACGATTCATTTATCGTCTCGAGCCTAAGACGTGCCTCATTATCGTTTGGTCTCATGTGATCATGTATCGACCATCGACATTTATTCTCGATTGACGTTCGTTCTCTATCAACTATTGTGACGATTGTACCAGGTGAGTCTATAGCCTCGCTTTTAACATGTTTACTTGTTTTATAAAACCCGTGAGGGTGATAACATGCTTGTTTTATTAAAAATAAAGAGTACAACTATAAGTTGCGGTAAACCAATTGAATGGTGCAACCAAAAGTTGTGGAAACTCTATTTTACTTGAAAAGTAATTATTTAAAGTAAAGGGTACAACAAGAGTTGCTGTAAACCCATGAATGGGTGCAACAAGAAGTTTTGGTAAACCCTATTTGTTTTAAAATAAAACACAAGGAACCTGATTGTATGATTAGTTGAAAGTTATTACATAAGTTTGCTTTAGCCTGAAAAGACCCTCTGAATCGTGACTTGTCGAAAGAACGCTACTACTATGGATAGATCTATCGGGGTGACGCCCTGTCCGGTCGCGAGTAGCTATCTCGTGGTGCCGTGATGCACTAGTAATGAAACATCGAATGCATTGTAATAGAGAAATATACGCACTTGGCTAGGTGTGTTGGGCTGAAATAATATATGTTAAGTTCAATGTCAGGAGGCTTATGTAATGACACCGATAATTATGTCCGTACAACATAATTGTGTTTCGATGAATTATTAATCATGAAAGGTTATTTTGAATACTTGTGTTCTCTTTATTTAAATTAAAACTCTATAGATTCACTTGGCAAATTTTGCTGACTTTTTAGCATGTTTTATCTCAGGTCCATATAGAAGGCACTCGATGAAGGCGGTTTCGTGAAGCTTGCATATTTGAATTGTTTTGGCCCGCTTTTATAAATTATACCATTCAAAGAATATTTTATCATTTACTATGTTTATAAAAATTAAATTATCTGGGACCGTGTGAAAAGTTTTATTGTTAAATCAAAATGAATGGACGTTTTTATTAAAATGACTCGTTTTGAGCCGTTTTCTATGATTATGAGATTGAACCATGATAGTAACACCCAAGGACCCTTCCGCTGTTAAGACCGAAATTTGGGGGTGTTACAGATTGGTATCAGAGCTCAAGTTATAGAGAACGAAAAGATTTTCCAAAAATAAATTTTTGAAACCTTTTAACTATAACAATTGCAAGCGAAACCTCCCGGTTGCCAATGGATGAGAATAAGTATTTATATATATATATGTAATTATATATATGTTGTAATCTTTATCGATTAGTTGTAATTGTGAATTACAAGTTATGTTTCATTTATTTAATTATAAATGATAATTTTATACTTATACGAGATATTTATACGACGTAGATTGTCACGAAGCCACCATTCTAACGATAACGCTGAAGTTAACCCTTCTATTCTCGAGATTAACTAAGTTGTGGATAAACACGATCCCAACAAAATGGTTAATATTCTTGATAATATTCTTTTGGTTACAAGGATTTTGATTTCCTTTGTTCTTATTTTTAATTTATTGATCCGTTCATTTTGTTTAGCAAATTTAATTTGTATTTCAATTAATCTTAGACATTATACTTTTTTGATAGAAACAAGTTTGTCTGAGATAGTACTATTGATTGTTATGGTGTTCACATGCCAACCAGGATTCCATATCATATCACTGACCATTTTTTTTGTTAAATCAGTTTCTCATTTGTTTCGATCTTGATCTTTTGCGTTGAGTTGGAGTTGCTTAAATAAAGTGATTTATAATCGTTGAAATAAATTGGCCATTTATTTGAACAAGGAAATTATAAATTATTGAACTACAAATTTTTGAATCTTATTCGGATGGCCTTGATCAATCCATGGAAATAATGATTGATAAACGTGTGGGCTTAAGCATATAGCATCTGCGTGATTAAACTCTTATTGACTCGTAATACGTTTTCTCGATTCATTCCTTGATTTTGTTCTTCTAATTCTTTGATCGTGAGATGGTTATATTGAGGCTTTTCTAAAACCGCCAATTGAGGAGGATATCAAACGTCTCTGAAAAACACTAAAGAAATCTTCTTCTAGTGGGACCGAAGAGCCTTCTTAGTCACGTGAATTACCTAGTAAATCTTAGTGGATTACTTTATCAATTGTAGTATCTTTTCATAAATCCCTAACTAAACTGTGACATCAGTTAGTAGGACTAGTCTTTTAAGTTGTATGGCATTAGACGATGATTATCTATAATGTTTGACAATACAACTTGTACTAGTTGTGATCAATGGAATGACTATCTTTTGATTCCTAAATCTACATCGTTCTATTATTACCTTTCTTTTCTTTTCTCTTTCAGATTTATGTGGTATAACGCAATCAATGAATGAATACTCATTATGATTTGATTTGTGTTACACAAGAATCATGCAGTCAATGAAAGCTAAGACTGAAGCATGAACGTGCCAAGTTATTAGTGAATAAGTTGATGTATCTTTAACCGAATTCATGGCCAAAATGAATGGCGAAGCTGGGACTGGTGAAACTGGAACCGGTGGAGCTGAAGTTGGAGCCAAAAATGTTCGCGGTATTGATGGAATAAATGTACCCGAAATTAGAGGCTATAACTACACTTCATTCATCTAGTGAAAATCGTAGACTCTTAAGGGGACTAAAGATGATAGAGGATTGTGTCAGTTGTTGAAAAGCTGGCGTCAGTCTTTCAAAGTCAGTGACCTTAATCAAGAGGATAAGGTGCATTTTGAAATCGCTACTCTCCAAGGTCGTGCATTAATTTGGTGGAATTCTAGACTTGCTTCGATAGGTATCGTTACTTATGGGACACCATAGACTAAGTTGAGGAAGCGGTTAACTAATGAGTGTGTCCTCGAAGTATTTCTAAAGTATGGAGAAGGTGTTGCACAACCTGAAACTGAAGGGAACTAACATTGGTAGACATATCAAGTGTTTCCACGAGTTGACGCCTTTATGTCCAAGAATTGATGATCTATTAGATCAACTCCAAAATTCTCGTGTTTTCTCCAAGATTGATCTTTGTTTTGCTTAACACCAACTTCGCATACGCGAGGAAGATATACCTATTATGGCGTTTAGAACTCATGATGATCATTATGAGTTTAGGGTTATGCCTTCTGGTTTGACCAATACACCTGCTGTATTCATTGACTTAATGATTTGTATGTGTAAGTCGTTTCTTGATAAATTCAAAATCGTTTTCACTGATGATATTCTAATCTGCTCGAAGAGCGAGGAAAAACATGTCGAACACTTAGGGATTATCTTGAACTTGTTAAAGAATGAAAAGTTGTACGCGAAATTCCCAAAGTATGATCTTTGTCTTAGTTCCGTATGATTTCTCTGACATGTGATTGATAAAAGTGGGGTACATGTCGATCCTGCAAAAATCGAAGCCATCGAAAATTTGAGTGCACCAACTACTCAAATTTAAATGCGACAAATTTTAGGTTTGTCTAGTTAATACCGAAGGTTTATTGAAGGAGTCTCTTTGATATCAAAACCATTAACTAGGCTAACTAAAAACAATGAACCGTATGTGTGGGGTGATGATGAAGAGAAAGCTTTTCAAACCATGAAAAGGAAACTCTGCAGCACGCTGATCATATCGTTACCCGAATGAAGTAATGATTTTGTTGTTAATCGTGATTCATCTCGTAAAGGATTTAGAGCTGTCTGATTTGTGTATACTTCTAGGAAACCTAGGAAGAATGAGGAAACTACTCAACCCATGACTTGTAAATGGGTGCGGTGATCTTTACTCCTTGTCTATTAAGACATTAATTTTATGGGACTAATGTACGGTATCCACCGATAGTAAGAGCCTACGATATATTATGGATTAAAAAGAGATAAATAAGCCTTTAAGTGATTATGATTGTGTTATTCGTTATCATTTGGGAGGTAGGAGAAAATTACAATGGATTCATTGTTAAGCTCTTGAAAACTCAGTCTCGATTTGGTTCAATTTGTGTCAATGTTGACTGACTGACATTGCTCATTTCATTTCGATAAATTAATCGATCATGCTAATTAAGAATCGTTTGTTAACTACTCATAGTAGACATGAAAGTTATAATAATGTGAAGCAGAAATTCTTTGGAATTCGAGGTAGGTGGAAAATTTATGCCAAAGCTATCACCATGGAAAAGTTGTTACATAGTTTGAAAAACGTGGGAAGTTAAGTCCCCGTTAGGTTTGACCATTCGAGATGATATCGAAAGCGAGTCCAGTGGCATGAAAACTTAAATTACCTCGAGAGCTACAAGGAATTCACAATACTTTTCATATGTCGAACCTAAAGAAGTTTCTTTCCGATAAAGATCTTATTATCACTCTTGGTGAAGTATGAATCGACGGTAAGTTTCATTTCATCAAAGTACTTGTTGATATTATCGATAAGGAAGGTATACAACTGAAACAAAGTCGTATTCCTATTGTCAAATCTGATGGAACTCAAGACGAGGACCTAAAATACGTTTAACCCTTTGATTTCAACGAGTGATCAAGGAAGAACGCAAGTTGATCTTCGGGACGATGATCCCAATTTGGTGGGGATAATGTGACAATCCGTCATTTTCAGGTCGTTATTTTAATCTCGACTATTAAGTATTATATGTTTACTTTAATGAGAATTTTAAATTATCGGCTAACCGAGAAGGTTATAGCTTGAAACTTAACGTAAGAATGTGGTTTAGATGAAAACCGACAAGAAATACATTAAGTATCGATATTATATTCTCAAATTATCATATGAATGATTTTATTATATTTATTTTTATTTCTCGTGTTTTATGTTTCAACGAATGACGAGAACTACTAATGATCGCGATACCGACGGATGCCCAAAAATTTACGTTTTATTATCGATTGTCTCGATATTTAATATTTTCGATGTTTTAGAGTCGGATTGAGCAGAAATAATAAAAATAATAGTTGAAACGATTCAAAACTAAAACTTTGAAAATACGAAGAAATGGTATTTTTCATTTTATTCTAAAACGTTGCTAATAACGTGAGTATTAGAGTTATGTTTAATTTTTACGGTGAAATCTAACCGAAATAGCTAAATTAATTAAACGAGCATTTAAATAAATAATAACAAATATTTTCGAAACGCGACGAAGTAAGGACTCATTTTTATTGGAAAAATGATTTTTAAAAACGATGGCGCAAGTCTCGTGTCATGAATCGTCCGATAAGTCGTCCAAACGAGTCTCGAACCGTTTATTATTAAACACATGATAAAATGTTACACTTTAGGCCCTTGTAAAATAATTGCAAACATAAGCCCTCAACTATTATAAACTTTGTAAATAGGTTTTATAACTTTTGAGGGGTATATATGGGTGCATTAGGGTTTCACTTCCTCATTTTCACTCTAACCCTAGCCTCCATCTTCAACACACACATATCTCTCTCTTTCGTCCTCATATGCCGAGAACCACCATCACCAAACCACCATTTTCATAATTTTTTACAAGCTCAAATCCTATCATAACTTATTCGTCTATGATCATCACAACTAATGGTGATGTTCATCTACTCATTTGGAGCCTTGAATAAGGAGTTATAAAGAACTTATGGGGATAAAGTTGAAGACTATATTAAATGGTTAATGCATGTGTAGATCTTAGTTAGATCTATGATTATACGGGTCTAACGAAGAAGATCTATTTGGTGTATCTGTCCTTTCGTTTCTAAATCTCGGATCTAGGTCTACTCCACTTTTCTCTTGATTTTGATCTTTTCATTTTATTTCTAATATAAACTAGATCTCATATATTCTGAAAATATATATATAAAAATTAATTAATGAGTATTTGGACATTGTATATGAGTTTTTGACACTAAAATGAAGCTAAACAAGCCCTAGTGATGATTTGATTAACAACGATTTTCGAACAGTAGCTAAAACAGATTGTATGTCGAAATCAGTAGGTTTGGGATACTAAAAACATACATATTAAGATATATAATTGTTTTGTGATTAATTTCCCGGGTGGCTCGTCCCATGACGAATTTTAGATAGCAAGATATGACCAAAATGGTGAAAACTAGTCAGATCTGAACATACTGTTTTGATGGACTGTTTTCTCTAACAATTTGTATACTGACCTACAAATATGTAAAACTAAAAGTTGTAGACAAAATCATGAAGAACTAGAATCAATTGGATGGTTTACCAATTCCTTACGGTTTGGAAATGGTAGCCAAAATAGTGAAAACTAGTCAGATCTGAACATACTGTCTTCACAGACTGTTTTCTCATATAAGAACTCAGAATCATTGAAAGGTATAACTGTAGGTTGTAGATAAAATCATGAACAAGTAGAATGAATTGGATGGTTTACCAGTTCATTACGGTTTGGAAATGGAGACCAAAACAGTGAAAACGAGTTTGGCTGCCCAAAAACAGCCCACTCTTCTAAGTGGCAAAATGGGTTAATTAGCTATGAAAAGTATAAATTGGGGATAATTAGGCTTATAATCAGTAAATTACATGAGTTAATAATGATTTTGGTAAAAAGAACACACTTAGATGATTTACGGTTCAAGAGACATGATCAAATTAGCGGGACATGTCGGGAGAATTGTAATAAACGGACTATACCTCATTAACGTAAAAAGTGATGTTTTTCATACAAACCGACGTGGTAGAACCCACTTTTTGGGAATTTTAGACTTAATTATATACTGATAATTATGGAACCCGAGACCCGACCAACATAAAATATTAAGTGTACGTGTTTGTGATGCGTTTTAGAACCCAAAAACTATATAAAGTGGATTTGGGCCATAAAAGCCCAACATACACTTGTAATGGCTATTGGGCCATTATTGGACCTAATATTTATAACCAATTTAGAGTGAAATACTGAATTTAAAATGGACCTAAGTTATCAAATCATATAATGGACCACTATTGGGCTTAGGATGGGCTAAAAGTGTCAACTTGGATTTTTCACTTAAAATGACTAAGTGTTCACCTAAAAGTTTTATAAAGAATCATAAAATTTATGCAATGTCCAAGAACTTATTAAAATATACTTATTACATATATGTACGATTCATTTATCGTCTCGAGCCTAAGATGTGCCTCATTATCGTTAGGTCTCGTGTGATCATGTATCGACCATCGACATTTATTCTCGATTGACGTTCGTTCTCTATCAACTATTGTGACGATTGTACCAGGTGAGTCTATAGCCTCACTTTTAACATGTTTACTTTTTTTATAAAACCCGCGAGGGAGATAACATGCTTGTTTTATTAAAAATAAAGAGTACAACTATAAGTTGGGTAAACCAATTGAATGGTGCAACCAAAAGTTGTGGAAACTCTATTTTACTTGAAAAGTAATTATCAAAAGTAAAGAGTACAACAAGAGTTGCTGCAAACCCATGAATGGGTGTAACCAGAAGTTGTGGTAAACCCTATTTGTTTTAAAATAAAACACAAGGAACCTGATTGTATGATTAGTTGAAATTTATTACATAAGTTTGCTTTAGCCTTAAAAGACCCTCTGAATCGTGACTTGTTAATCGAAAGAATGCTAGTACTATGGATAGATCTATCGGGGTGACGCCCTGTCCGGTCGCAAGTAGCTATCGCGTGGTGCCGTGATGCACTAGTAATGAAACATCAGATGCATTGTAATAGAGAAATATACGCACTTGTCTAGGTGTGTTGGGCTGAAATAATATATGTTAAGTTCAATGTCATGAGGCTTATGTAATGACACCGAGAATTATGTCCGTACAACATAATTGTCTTTCGATGAATTATTAATCATGAAAGGTTATTTTGAATACTTGTGTTCTCTTTATATAAATTAAAACACTATAGATTCACTCGGCAAATTTTGCTGACTTTTTAGCATGTTTTATCTCAGGTCCATATAGAAGGCACTCGATGAAGGCGGTTTCGTGAAGCTTGCATATTTAATTGTTTTGGCCCGCTTTTATAAATTATATCCATTCAAAGAATCTTTTATCATTTACTGTGTTTGTAAAAATCAAATTATCTGGGACCGTGTGAAAAGTTTTATTGTTAAATGAAAATGAATGGATGTTTTTATTAAAACGACTCATTTTGAGCCATTTTCTATGATTATGAGATTGAACCATGATAGTAACACCCAAGGACCCTTCCGCTGTTAAGACCAAAATTTGGTGGTGTTACAACTTCCTTGTCTGTCAGTTCCATGACGGTCATTAACATGACTGTGATTCATGTAACTATATAGCGGAGTGGCCGGCTGGTACCGGTTCACACTCACATGCTAGAAAAGACAACTGAATGGCATGTGACATATAACTGAGGGAATAAAGACATAGACTGAAATGGTACGCCTGGTGGATTAAGAAAATTCTATTTTGGTTTCTCCAATCTATCGCCTTCGTCTTTGTTCTGTAGAATCTCTAAGCTGTGAGCCTCATCATCTCTTGCCCAACATTGTAGGTGGAAGACATCTGAGATAATTAAAACCCGATTAGTAATACACATGGAGTGCGGTAACTAGAATACACCTGGAATATGGTACATAAGGTACACATGGAATATGGTACATGGAGTACACATGGCATTCACATGAGATGATTGGTACGGTGTCAACCATCTGATATGATCAAAGGAAGGTTTTGTTTTAAACGGTTAGAAACCAACTAAAGAGGACAATGTAATAGCCTAGCTCCTATAGCGTAGACATAATTCTGGTTGCGTAAGAGAACAAAAGCATGATTTAAACGAAATCGAATAATGGCCAGCATGAAAGCATGATTAATGAAAACCGACCATGATTATCATGAAAGTATGCTTAAATGAAATCCATCCATGTCTAGCATGAAGGAATAAACAACATGAAGAACCATTAAAACATAATCGGCATAGGGAGCATAGCTTGCAAAGCTGCGTTGACAGCTGTAGCCAGTTACTCATCGTTACGTGTGTTAACCATCTGACAGTTTAAAACAAAACAACATAATGATTGGTCTGACATAACATGAAATAAACATAAAAGATGCATGGAATAGTTTATGAAGGCATAGCCAAACGAAATTGACATGGAAAAGGTGAACGCCTATGGATCGGTTCACAAAATAAGATTGACATGAGCAAGGGTGACAGCTTATGGGTCGGTTCACAAAATAAGATTGGCATGAGCAAAGGTGAACGCCTATGGGTCGGTTCATAAAATAAGATTCGAATGAAAATCACATGCGACTAAATATGGCCAGTACTGTACCAACCATTACATAGTCAAAACTTAGCATAAAACTATGATACGTGAAATAAACAAATGAAAATCAATTGTCAGTTTAGGAAGATCCTGTTGATTACCCACTAGTCACAGGTCAAGTTTTTAGAGCCTACCGGTTGAAACCTTTGGCTCTAATACCATAATTATAACACCCCACTTTGATAAGTGGACTGTTACGTGTATGTATGGCGTGTCATCAAAGCATGCAAGGTAATATGTCCTAAAACATGTATTACCAAAAGGGAAAAACCGGAATCAAACATCGGTTCTCAAACATAAGCCCAAAACATAATTAATGTAAATGAAATGAGACTGACAAAACAAGTGTCCAAACAATCATAAGTATCTAAAGGCAAAAGGAGAAGAAGTTTAAGGCAACTTCCATCCTATGCACGTCCTCCAAACGCTCAAGTCATTCCTTGGATACCTGCCGTTTTGGGACATGGAAAGGAAAGTAACGGCTGAGCAAAACGCTTAGTGAACGGATATATAACACCATATGAATGACTGAAACATAAGTAAAGGCTGAAAAGCAGCAAAATAAGTGTAAGTCCTGGAAAACCTGGAACATGTTTATAAACAGGTTTGTATTTCTGAGAACTTATGTTTATATCTGAAAACTATATTTTAATTTGCCAAGAGCCCATATAGGTCATGAAGGTATCAACTGGCATGAATACATAGAGGGGTGACGTCATCATGCATTAGAGGGGTGACCGCTAATTATATTGGTATGGGTAGGAGGGATCAACTCCTTGTGAAGGATGTAGAGCACACACCATATTCACCTGATAACTATAAGCTGTAAACTAGGATGCACCCATACGCCCCACAAATAATACTCATAACGGCCAAACTGAAAACTGAAGAGACGCCACGAGAAGCCACTCCCCCGCAAAGGAGTCATAACACTGGTGCCTCGAGTATTATGGTTACGATACCTTCGTAACTAGATGACATGGTCATGCATGTATATAGCTCAAGCATTTTAAAATAGACTTTAGTATTACTGAAAAGCTTAATAACATAAATGTACCAGGGAAACAGATGGTTGCAAACGGGGAAATCTTAATCATGCATACGAAGGGAATGTCCATACTGGAGGACGGATGATGAGACCGTATTTATACATAGTCTCATCGTTCAAATCGGGCTTAAAACGCTTAAAATATCATTAAAATACCCCAAAATATGCTTGTGTTTGGTCATTGTGTATTTTAGGTACGGATATCGTGAATGCACCAAAAGATCAAAGGAATCAAGCAAAAACGAACACGGGAAACGAAGTCGCACAAAGAACCGGGCCCAAGAATGGAATTTCCAAAAAAGTCCTTGAAGTTTGAAGATTGTACAAGTTTGGTCCCTCAAGTTGTGAAGATTGACACTTTATACCCCTCATCTATCACAAATTACTTTGAGGTCCCTAAAGTTTGAATACATTCCAAGATTAGCCCTCCCATTGTGAAGAAACTACAAAATTAGTCCTTATAATGAGATTGTTAAACAAAGGACTAACCATGCAAATGCTTAAAGGATGGATGGTAAAAAAGACATGGACTGTTTTTGCGAAATTGATAAAGGGAGTAGATAACAGGGGGGACCATTCCTGCCAAAACCCCAAACTTTCTAACCAACCAACCCATTAAACCTAACCTAACCCGACAACCTGAAAACCTTATACTCCCCTCCAATCCCCAGCCGCCACCTCACCTTGACCATTTGACCCACCACTCACAAACCTCTAACTCATTCCCCCACTCCACGTCAAATCCCACTACCCAATTAATAAACTTATTTAATCACTTTACTAGTTTTCCCATTAAAACACTCTTTTTAAAAATCCTTAACCCCTAAACAGATTAAACTCATACCTGACTTAACCCAAACCTACATAAACCCTAATCTCCATCGTCTTCATTAAGCAAAATTGTGGCCCCAATTTGTGCAGATTGGTGATTAGCCTTTTCCTAATAAAAACCCACCCACCATATTCCCTTCACACTCACCCCATATGGACCCCCCATGCTCCCTTGCTTAACTATTTTGGGTAAAGAAGGAATCCAAGCAGTGCATCAACCATCCTTAGCAATTTCGTGTTCCCAAAGCTCAAATTAACGTCCCAGATCAATCAGAGAACAGCTGTAACATCACATGCCAAAGATTGACCAAGACCTTAAAGGGCAAGACTGGAAATTCTGCATTTAGGGTTTAGGGTTTTCCCTTTTTCTGTATAATTTTATTCTAGCTTCTAGTAAAATCCTTAGAGTAGTATAAATATGGACGGTTTGTGTCCATATTTTCTTTGTTCCAGTTTTTTGTACAATTTATAAAAAGTAATGAAAATGAAACTTTTAAATGTGCAAATACTGAGTTCCTCTTTCTTGCTTTATTAGTATAATTATTTCAATATTTGCAATTTAGTGTTAAGTTACTGTTAAAAGTTTTCATCAAAAACGTTTTTTAGGAATTTCTAAAACTCAAACCTAAGCTAATTGTGGAAGTGAAAGTGGAAGCAATTAGCTTGATTTGCTATTTGAGAGTTACTTATCTCAGTTTGTTAAGAAGTTTTCAAAAGATTGGTTTCCACACGTTTTTTTAAGATTTCTCTCAAAAATCTCATTTTCATTTTTTATCATTTCACTGTAGCAAAAGCTACAAGCCAAAAGCTTGTAGCTCTTGCTACTTGTAGTTTGTCTGTTGGTTTGTGATTGTGTGCAGGTTTCAAGACATAAGTCCCATTCGACTTTCCCCATTCCACCATCCATTTGAAGACTCTGTTCTGCCTAGGGTCCTACCTTGGATTCCTACAACAGGCATCTCTACTCATCTTTAAGCTCACACAATCTCCCTAATCACACCCTAGAAGGAATCAGCAGGTATCTGCTTGAACCCTATGGTTTTGGTTTATGAACTTTTCATGTGAACTTATTTGGAATTTGTAAGTTGCTTGTTTATTGTGTGTTATTTGTTTGTTTATGCTCAAATCTGATCTAGATGCATGCTAGAAGTAGTTGATATCTGTTTAGTTAAAGTTTGAGTAGATTTGGTTTGCAAAAATTTGTTTTCAGTAAGTTAAGGGCTGTTTGGGATAAGGGTTTAGTGGACAAGTTTGACAAGCTTGTGACTGTATACCTGCCCTAACACACTTTATTTATTAGTTATAGGTCATATCAGTAGTAGGTCTTTAGTTTGAAAGAGTTAAATAGATTCTTGCATGTTACTCTTTGGTTAAAAAAATTGGTAAAAATCAGTAACTGCATTTTGTCTTGTTTAGTGTAAAAATTTGACCACTGATATCATGTTAGCTTAGGGTTATGGGTAGCTAATTTGTTCTTTGGGTAGATAGTCATCAAGTTTGGGTGGAGTAAAATTCATCCTTGTGCAAAGTGAATCTGATTACTGTTTACAGACTCCAATATAACCATATCGGTAACTGTCTTGGGCCTTTTGTGCTTGATTTTTGTGTGCAAGTTGAGTGTTTTACATTTTTACTGACTCCCCACAACCCAACTAGTTGTGAGGGTGCCAATCATTGCCCAAAATACCAAGCCAATCAAAAGTTACAAGTCAAAAGGTGCCCAGACCTGAAAGTTTGTGAAACAGTGGGAACCAAATTTCCCACTGCTAGTGTTATTGTTGGTACTGCTACACAAGCAGACAAAAGTCCTGGAAGTGTCACTATCAGATTCTTCTTTTTTTTGTCTTTAGTGGGCTTAGTTAGGAATTAGAACTTGATTTTAGTTTCATAATTTTTCTTATTTAATTTCTGAATTTTCTGTTTAATTCATTTTTATTTTACTATTCATTTCCTATTTTTTTATTTAATTGCATTTTAAATTACTTTTTAAGTTACTGTTTTTGTCTTTTAGTGTCAAAATTTGATATTTTTCAGTTTTAAAAATTTTCTTAGATTAAGAAAAATATTTTAAGACTTTTAGTTTAAAAAGATTCACTGTTCACATTTTTAAGTATTTTGTAGAATTAATTTAGTTTAATTAGGGTTTTATTATAAACTGTTTTGTCTTTTAGTGAAAAATTTAATTTTTTCAAACTTTTTCATTTTTCTACTGTTCATTAGTATAATTTAGGATTTTTAAAATTGTCAAATCATTTTTAGCATTATTTTATTATTTTTAATCATTATTTTAGATTAAAAAGAGTTTTTACTGTTAAAAAATAGAAAAATAGTTTTTAAAATTTAGGAAAAATACTTTTTAGTCTTTAAATAATATAAGTGATTTATTAGTTCAATAAAATAATACTTTGGGCTTTTTCTTAATTATATCTAATTTTAGGGCTTTAATTAGCATTTAAAATTGAATATTTAATTAATAAAAGGTTATAAAATTTATTTATTGGATTTTAATTCTTACTTATATTATTTTAGACTTAGTTTAAAGTTTTAATTATTTTTTAGGTTTAATTTTCAATTTTGTCACGTTTTACGTATTTACGTTCGCGTTTTACGTCATTACGTCGTAGTGTAATCGTAGTCGTAGCTCGTCTTTACTTTTTCTCTTCTATACCAAAAACGTCACTAATCCAAACTTTGATTTTATATATTGGCACAGTTAATCCACACACCTCCTTCGAGAACGAACCCGCACTTATTCGGTTTTACGTTTTTCCTAATGCGTAAGACTTAATATTTGCCGCTCATACGCGTTTTTCCTAAAACGTGTACGATTTACCTACATCAATTTTTGGCGCCGCTGCCGGGGAGGTGTTTTAGTGTTGCCATTATTATTATCGTGTTTGTGTGAGTAGTGCGTTTTTTATTTTCATTTTTGGAAAGCTTAAATAACGTACATACTCATTTTTGTTATTTTTTCTTATTATATTATAGTAGCAAAATAAATCATGTTTAATTTTCCTAAATTAAACACAAACAACAATCATTTTACTATATTGTAGATATCCCATTATCGTTTTCGTTTTTCTTGTAAATATATTACTATATTGTACTTACGTAGAACAATAAATATACAAGTACTCCAAAAGCGTGAAAACGCAACCTTGATTCGGGATTTCATCACTCGATCATTGTATTCGAATCTAAAGCAAAAGTTTAAAGGCAAAATAGATAAATACTTTCGTGAGGCTTAATTTCAATTAACACAAACTATAAGGTGGGTATAAGGGAAAAAGGCTCTTAAGTGTTTAGCGCCGCCTCGTTTCCCCCGCTTGCTTGTGCGTGTTTTGAGAAAGAGGGCTAATCGAGGGTTTGCCGCCCAAGTATTATCTACGTATCATATATATTTGCTTGTTTTTAAGATTAAACCCTCTTGAACGTTTTGGTGTTCCACCAACGTTCTAAAGTCATCGAAAGCGTTCACTCCACGTGATCGTTTTCATTCTTTGAGGCTCCTTTAATCGAGAAAGTTGATTCGAGGGGAGATTTGTAGATTTGAGTCTACGTAATACAACAAAAATCCAAAAAAACTTAAAAAACAATCAAAAACCAAAAAAATTAAAAAATCAAAAAACCGCAAAAAGAATCTTCTTTGCTACCTCCCATTCTACGCTTAGTGTATACGCACTCGATCGAAGGATTATTCTAATTATAGCGACGCTTCGAATCGACGCAATCGTAATCGAAGGAATCGACGACGTAGACGAGAATTAGAAACCGACGTTCCTAATATCGTTGTTGAAGAGACCATTGAGGAGATGGCTGACAATCGTTCGATGATGGAATTGCTCCAAGCACCCACCGAGGGTTATGGAGACGCGATCATAATTCCCACTATCAAAGCGGAGAATTTTGAGATTAAGAGCGGAATGCTTATGTTAATCCAAGCTACGAAGTTTCGAGGTCGTGAAGCCGATAATCCTCACGGCCATATTTGAAATTTTGATAGTGTTTTAGCCACGAGCAAGTTTAAGAACGTCGACACCGATGTCGTCAAGCTTATGCTTTTTCCGTACTCGCTCGATGGTGCCGCCAAAGATTGGTACGAGAAAGAGCCACCTAATTCGATAACTACGTGGAAGGATCTCGTCTCCAAGTTCGTTAATTATTTTTTCCCACCGTCTAAGACAACATTTTTCAAGAATGAAATTACGAAATTTGAGCAAAAACAGAATGAATCTTTTAGAGACGCGTGCGGTCGTTTTAAGGAATTGCTTAGGAAATGTCCTCACCATGGTTTTTCCGAGTTGCACCAAATCGATACGTTTTACAACGGTCTTAATTTTCAAGAACAAGATTCGTTGAATTCCGCCACCGGTGGCAACTTTTTGTGTAAGACTCCGAAAGATGCATTGATAATTATCGAAAACCGATCCAAGGTTTACCAACTCCGCAACGCACCGAGTGTTTCCAATGTCGCCAATGTTAGTAATTCTAATCGCGACATTGAGAGGGTTGATGCAAAAGTCGACAAGCTAACGAATGTATTTACGTCTTTTCTCGTCGAAATGCAAAAGAAAGACGCTCCCTCTACGGTGAAAGCGGTTGAGGTTTCGTGTATGTTTTGTGGTGGACCTCATAATTATTACGAGTGTGCTGCTACGGATGGCCAAACGTCGAATGTGATTGCGTTAAATGGAAACAATAATTTTCAAAATCAAAATAACACGGGTCCATCACAACAAGGCAATTATAACCAAGGCAACAATTTTTCGAATCAAAACCGTAACAATTTTCAAGGAAATAATCAACAAGAAAATTTTTCAAATCAAAATCAAGGTTATAATCAAGGTCGTAATTTGAATTGGCAAAATCGAGATAATAATCAAAACTTGAATTTTTCAAACAACAACAATCAAGGCAACAATTTTTCAAGTGGTAATCAAGGAAATTTTCAAAGAAACAGTCAAAACCAAGGGAACATTAATTCTAATCAAAATGGTTCGTCAAACGATTTTCAAAATTACATGACTTTACTAATACTTTGAAATTGCAAAACACGAAGATTGAGCAAGGTCAAATCGACATAAAAAAGATGTTTTCGGCCATTTTGAACAAGTCCTCGGGTGCGTCATCGAGTTCGTTACCTAGTGACACCGTTGCAAATCCGAAGGAACAATGTAAAGCCGCCTCGTCTCGTGAGAAAGGTCATGTGATTACCCCTAACCTTGAAGGATTTCGAGTTGTTCCTTCTTCTCAACCCTCGACTTCTAAGACGTCTTATTGTTCTAAAGTCGATGGGGTGAACGTGGCGACCAAGGAAAAGAGTGCACACCCTCGTGTACCTCAAATTCCATCCATGGTTCAAAAAGAGAGTTTTATCGACCTTGCCAAAGTAACCCTTGAAGAAACTTGTGCTTCGATCCTTCTTAAAAAACCCAAAAGGCATATGCCAAGAAAGGAAGAGGATCCAGGCTAATTTCTATTACCTTGTGATTTTTCCGAGATTGAGGGATGTTTAGCCCTTGCCGATTTAGGTGCTAGCATCAATCTCATGCCTCATTCTCTTTGGAAATTGATGAGATTGCCTAATCTTACCCCCACGAACATGACAATCGAGCTTGCAAATTGTACGCGACTTATACCAATTGGAATAGCCGAGGATGTCTATGTTAGAATTGGAAAGTTTGTTTTTCCCGCGGATTTCGTTATATCTGATTACGAGTGTGACCCTAAATGTCCCATTATTTTAGGCCGACCATTTTTATCGACGACTCGAACCGTAATCGACGTTCACGAGGGGAGACTTACTATGAGATATGGGGATGATAAAATGGACTTTTTCACGAGTAAATCCCAAGTGTCTTATGACAATGAAAAAACCGAGGTTTCAAAACCTAATGTTTCTAAACCTAATGATTTCAAAATGTTCACTTTAGCGGAAAGAATGAGGCTTAATGCATGTTTTGAAAAAATTAAGAAGAACGGTTTTAAAGATGAGGATTTTAATGATAAAGAATATGTGTACCTAATTCAAAAGGGTATGTGTAAATTTATGAATGAAAATTCACTTTGGGATGAATTTGATGAAACAAGTGAAACACCAATTCCGAAGGGCGACGTTAGTGACATCACGACAATGACCAAAATGGGCTCGTCTTCACCACCTTCGAAGGACCACGTCTTTGAGGCTTCAACTTCTAACTCCATGGAAATGCCTCCTTTGCCTAGCCCAACACCCGTTGAGGCTAAAGGTTTTATCGACATCGATCCTCTCGTCTTAGAAAAGTCACCTAAGCATAGTCATTCGACTTGTAAGACCATGGTTGTGAGTGCTCACATCGACTCTTTCTTTGACGATGACGATGGCGATTTTGCCGAGATTGATCACGTACTTCGAAATCCACATGCAATTTTTGATTCTCCTAAAAAGAAACATGTGAAGTAAGATGACTACGAGTTTGATCCCGAGATTGAGGAAATTATTGAACGAGAGCTAGCTCTTTTGCCTCCACTCCCACCTACGAGTGAGGTCGATCTTTCCAAAATCGAGGATGAACTAAATGAGTTGGAACGTCTTATTTTCGATGACGAACCAACTCATGTGACCACCAAAAATCCAATTCTCTAGGAGTTACCTAATCAACACTCCTCAAATGAGAATTACGTTTACCACATTCGTGAGGATTTAACTTATCAACAATCCCCACAAAAGAATGATGGTTTCGTGCTTGATCGTGATCTTTTCGAGAGAGTTTCTAAGATACTCAAGGAGGGGAATGACAAACCTTGGTTTGACAAGCCTATCTTTGATGAAGAAATCGAAGAGATCGACGTTCATGAGGATGATGAATATGTAGACCCCGAGGGGGCGGTGTTCTTTATTGACAAATGTTTTGAGAACTTATATAATCCACCAACCCCTAACCGCGACTTAAATGTGAGGATTTTTAGCGCGACTAATTTTAAATTTGACACGCCAAATATTTTCGACATTGTAAAATTGGGTTTTCATAAAGAGTTTTTAAACGATGAAAAAGGAAAGGATTTTAAAAATGTTTTAAAAGAATTTTCTACAAGTTTAACTCCGTCATCACCGCGTTTTATGAGTGCTACCACATCGTCTACTCCTTTTGACGACGGTTGGTGTGGATCTAGTGTGGGGGAAGCCCCATATGTTCCCTCACATTTCTCCACCGAGGACGAGATTTACGATCCCGGAATTTCTTGTAAAGGGAAATCTCAGTCTTCCACTGATGCAATAAATGGAAATATTATCTATTTGCTTGGTGTGAGTCTACCTCGAGTAGCTCATTATGTTGACTTACCCATTGCCCCACCTTTCTACTTCTTATCTATTTTCTTCTACCTCATTGGGGTTCTAGTTGGAGTGGCGTTGTTTCGTCTTTCATCCGAAACAAGGACGCTATCTTTGACCCCCGGTATACGTGTATCGAGTTTTTAAAGTACTCCATGTACTTTTGGGCCTTGTTCATCATGTAAGACCCACCAAAATTGACCATGCCAAGATTATCCCTAAATGATCACATTTATGGGGATTCGAGTCGAGCTTTTGACTCCGTTATAAAAAACAAGGTGCCTCGTGGGGGATTCTCATGCTTATCCTTATAAATATTATCGCTTTCTTAGTTTAATGTAACGAGGGGATTTGTGCTCTTCCTACCTTTGTTCCGTGGTTGTTTGTGATTGTGATTTATTAGGTTCGTCGTCATCATTGAAGCCTCTCGTGTTCGTTTTACGGATCACTCGAGCTTCGATCGTTTCCTTTGGAGATTCCGATATCCGATGATATCCTTTTATGTTCTAACGTTTATCTTATTAGCACAATTCATAAACGGCTTTTAGGTTATTCGTTTTACCCTTTCCATGCTCGAGATTAAGCATTCGAATTCGTCTCTAGTATGGGGTGTTTTCACCCCTAGACTCGAAACATTGAGGACAATGTTTAGTTTTAATATGGGGGGTGAGTAGATACTTCACCTTGCTTACATCAACACGCTATCCAAATTTCATCTTTTTGTTATCGTTTTGTTGCAAATAAGGCTAAAAATGGCCAAATTTTAAAATTATTCTAGTTCTTCATAAGTGTTTAAGACACGAATGTAGGTTTTCCGATGGTGAGAATAAGAGTAATTTTTGACTCGACCGTGCGTGTTGAGCACTTAGCTTCAATTCCTTAACTTTTTAGGCTAAGTCTCTTAAATGAGGATGAGAAATGAAGAGTTATTTATAAGTCTCGTAATCTTCACGATCTCATGTGTAGTAATTATTAGCTTATTCTCCCCACGCTTTTGTATAATAAATTGTTAATAAATATTGATTTAGCGGTTTAGTCACTATTGTTGGTTTCTAATTTGTTTTAGTAGCTTCCATGTAATTAAATTGGGAAAACATTAAGGTATCGCCAGCGTCACGGTTTTGAAGTATTGGCACCCGAATAATCGAAAGCTTCACCTAATAATAAGATTTCAAGTGCTCACCTAAATTAAGCAAAAATTTGAAGCTCACAAGGCCGAAAAATCTATGCCCATATTAAAAGTGAATCAAGCCTTAATCTTTGAAGCTTTAAAGATCCAAAATTCGCTTTAGCGTGAGGATATACGTCTTTGGCTAATAAAACCACCGATGAGGCGGATAATAAAAGGCAAGGCAAGACCGAAGTCATAATAAAAGCTCCATGGCGGAGTTGAATAATAGATGGAGGTAAACCTATGATAATAAGGCCCTTCCGTTAGGGGGCGTATAAAAGTCTTGGTAATACGTCTCATGTTCAAAACCGTTATAAAACCGTGTTTATCGATCCTTCTTGTTGAGTTAATTTTTTGACATCATTGTCTTTAGGATGAATTATTAATTTAATGATTTTGGTTACTGAAATGTGTATAGTTGAAGTTCGTTTTCTCAGTTCTTAACAAATTGAAAGTCCTAACAAGATCGAGTTTTTAATTGTTTTTGGTTAGTAAGGTATTTGGATATTCCATATCTAATTCAAACAAATCCTTGCTAAAATGAAAAATAAAGTCTAATTATACGTAAAACAAAGTGCACAAACCAAGTATTTATTCAATTAAAATGCACAACTGTAAATTCTACAAAATTTAAAGGACTGAAATTGTAAATTCTATGAAAATTAAATGCCAAGATATAAAGTCTAAAAGTCTAGGGACTATTATTGCAAAAACAGTTAACCAAATGGACTAAATGTGAAAATATATCTAACAATGTAACTGACTTTAACAAATTTTGAAAACTGACTAACTACTTTTCAACAAACTTGAAAATATAAGGACTTAACTTTTGAAAAACTTAATTAAGTAGAATTTTAGCTTGTAATGGAAACTGCTTAACAAACAAAGGACTAAAGTGCAATTTCCAAAAGATTTTTAGCAAAAACGGGTTGATGACTTAAACAAGCTCGTATAAGCTCATTTCTTTACCAAATAAGCTCAAACCAGTTTTAAAAGACTTAAAATTCTATTTTAGCTAGGCTTGTGAAAGGAAATAAGCTGAAACTTACTAAAACTCTAATAAGCAGTTTCAAATAAGCTCAAAATAAGCTATCTAATAAGCTACACGTGCACAACTTGATTTTAATGCAAAAATCTGTTAATCAGCTCAAAAGAAGAAGGGGAAATTTAGTCTTATCAAAAATGGTTCATTAATAAGCTCACAAAAAGATAATAAGCTAAAATGAGCTTATTTTGACTTTTGTTGACCAAAAATCCAAAAATCTGAAAACTTTAAAACTTAACAAGGAACACTTTTTGAAGTGATTTGTGAAAGAAGATAAGCAAGTTTCTGAAGTGGAAAAGCAGGAATGAGAAATCAGAAAAGCTATTTATCACAGGGAATTGAATTTGCTCAAAGGCTTAAACAAACGCTTATTCCTAGCTTATTAATGGATACTGTAGAATTTCCTATTAACAGCTTAAACTACATATCTTGTGTGAGGACTAGAAACAAATTTCAATAAAATCCATCAAGTAACAAAGAAATGGCAATGGATTGAAAATCAAGACTTTTCTGAAAACTAGTTAATCAAAACTGACCCAAACTTTTTATGATGCCAATTGCCTTTTTGACTAAAGACTTGACCTGAAAACTTTGTAGACTAGTTTGTAATGACTTACTGACTGAATGAAAGCTAGAACTAACCAACTAACAAGACTTGAACACAATTGAAATCCTAATCCCAAACACAAGTTTATTGAATTGATAAAACTTTGTGAAAGAAATTTTAGCTAAAGACTTAACTGATTAATGACAAATATAAAACCAAGTTTTTTGACTCAAATGTGATGAAAAGGAACCAATTTCAAGCTATGAAACAAACTTATACTCTAAATGCTAAGACAAGCTAAAAATGACAGCTAATATGCTTAACAGAATGGAGATTAAGCAACAGATCAAGTTCTATGCTACAATTAAGCTACACAATTATCAAAATCAACTCAATATCAGCTAAACACACTTGATCATGCAGGCAATTACATTTACACTAGGAATTGAGCATGCAATCAACATTTTAGAGGAACAAAAATTCAGAAAATGAACACCTTCTAGCTTAGGCCTCCTTTGGGGAGTAGAGTAGCGCTGAGTTATCTAGCTAGTGCTAAACCACCACCTTAGCACTAGTAACTACTAATCAACAACCAATCAATAGCTAATCAACCCTTAAACGCCATTAATGATCAGAAAACCTTCAATGCTTGAAAATGGATGATCAGAACTAAGAACTCAGCTATAGGATGAACTCAACAGCAACAATCTTCAACAAGCTTCTAATGATCACTCATGATCATTAGAAACAAAGCAATAACAATGGAGAATGAACAGTAGGTAAGCAATGGAAGAATTGGAGGGAAATTTGAATTTTATTGATTATGAGTGAAAAGTGGTTACAAAGTTTGGTTATAACTACCTAACAGACTCTCAAAAGGTTGTCAAGCTTTTGAGAGTTGTTAACTACAACTGCTAACAAAATTGAGAGAGAGAACTAAAATCTAGTGTGTTTGTTTTCACACTAGCTAACTATGCACAAATGAGAGCCTACATCCCTATTTATAGAATGAGAAATTGAAGTAATTGGGGAAAGTGACGTGTCCAATCCAATCATTTAGCTCCACGTGTCAAAATTCTGCTAATTGATATTTGTAGGTGAAGAACCTAATTGGGGATTTTTGATTGAGTTTTTATCAGCTTAATTGAGTTGTTGGGATGAATTCGTCTCTTGATTTTGATCAACTTTGATGTTTATAACTCTTTCTGAAATGCACTCTAGCTCATTCCCGTTCCCGGCAATTTTTGTTTGAAGAAGATGACACGTGGCAGACTGTGGTTGGTCTTCATTAGCTCACACGGATTGCTATCCGAATTGGATAAAAGAATTATTGAGTGGCGTAATATTATTGGTGGAGAACTAGTGAGTGGAGGACACTGTTGGGATTTGATTATTTATTACTGGCGGCTGTGAATGGCCAGGTGTCAATGATTTGGCAATCCTGGTGAACCCTTTCTTGGATTCTGATTGGTTGTTTACTCCTTCACACGGATCAAGCACAAACTATCTTCCAAAAATGGCAGAAATGGTCCTTGTACTTGGCAGTTTTGTGTTTTGAGCTAAAATCTTCATTTCTTTGGCATAAATGGTCCTTCAACTTGCATTCTTGCTTGATTTGACCCTTTGACTTGGTTGACTGAAAAGTTGACCATGTTTGACTCTCATCTTGACTTGCCAATTTTACACTTTTGGTCCTTCATCTTTGGAATGTTGTCAAGATAGGTCCTTTGTCTTCAAAGTCTTGTCACTCTTGATCCTTCTTTGTCTTTTTCATCCATTAAGCTTGATTTTCTTCTTGTTTACTTGAAATTGTATCCTTCTTACCTATTTGATCACACACAAAGAACATACCACATAATATTGCTTTTATAGCACAAAAGTTAGGTATTTGCTCTATGTTTTAGGATGTTTTGTTGATTAATTGATATGAGTTTTTGCTCATATCAAATCCCCTACACTTGAACATTGTCATGTCCTCATGCAATGCTATATTTTAAAGCACAAATTTACATTCTCCTCATAATTAATCCACCTTGGCCATTATGGAATGCATCTACACTACTCTACACTATATGATGCATGATTTTGATTTTGATAATGCAATGCACAAGATACAATTCTATTTATATCTTTTTGGATTTTCTTGAAATGGTTTGATGGAAATAACTCATAAAGAATTCAATGACTTTGATTAGGGCTTGGGTACCATGGACATTTATCACCCTCAAGTTTTACTTTCCCCATACCAAGCTTAAAAATGGGATCATTGTATTCACAAGTAAAAAGTGCGTCAACTTATTCATGACAATTAAATGTGGAACCGGTTATTAGTTGAGCAAATTTCTTTTGGGCAAATTTGTCTTTATTTAAAGCGTGAAGTATAAGAAATGCAAAATCCAAAAACAAGGAAGCACGGTTTTAATCCTAAGTAATCCTCTCATCCATTACTAGAAAAACCGCTCACAATTAATATAAGTCCGTTTCAAGAGTAATAAGTCATTCGCCTTATGTGTAAAATCCTCATGCCATGCTATCATAAGTAGCTACACACTCGCTAAGGAAAGAAAAATAAAACTCACGCAATAATTTACATCCGCCGCCTTTTTGAGACCTTGGATCTTCAACCCCGCAACCCGTCAAGGTAATATTGGATTGGAGCAATCTATTGAATCCCCGCAACCCCTCAAGGTAATATTGGAACTCAATAGTCACTATAATTAACACCACACTGCCCCTCTTGGGAGTCTTGTATAATTATTTTTTTTTATTTTTTTTTCTTTTTCTCTTTTTTTTTCTAGCCACTCCTTTTTTTATAAGCCGCTCTTATTTTTCTTTATTTCTCACAAAGAAATTTGAAAAGAAGAAAAGGAAAAACACCCGCTAAATATTGAGCATGACATAAGTCTAGTACACATAAAACGTTCTAACTTAGAATCTTAAGACGTACTTATACCAACCATGAATGATTAGTCAAAAATGCATAAGAGATTACAAACCGATTAAAACCGTTCTTGATTATTTATTAACATATATACATGCGAAGAAAGTAGAGGTAAAGAAGAGAAGGGTTTAGCCACAAGTAATTATCATGAAGTTTATCTAGCCCTTTTATACTTGCTTCAACTCTATCATTTCCCATTCTCCACAAATTTAAAATCTCAAATAATGAGAGTGGTGGATGCTTAGCCTAATAGACCAATGAAGGACTACATGGTTAAGGATACTAGCTAGAGAATGCTAAGATAAGGAAACTCGGGTTGAGTCAAAATATTCATGACGGGCCTAATATGTCAAAGAAATCTAAACTTGTTAAACCATGTTTTTATTATATTTTTTACTCTTTTGGATTTTTGATGAAAAGCAAAAGAAAAATATATACAATACAAATGTGATATGCAAATGAAGAATGATTAATGCAAAAATTATGAATGCATATTTTTGGTGGCCAAAGTAGATCAAATTTTTGAAAATGTTGAAAATTTAATTTTCCAATGTTATCATGAAGATCAATGACAAATTCTAGGTAAGGTCACTTCGATAGAAGACCCCCCTACACTTAAGCTAAACATTGTCCTCAATGTTTAAGAGAATAGAAGTATAAAAACTTCCCCTACACTTATGACAATGAATAGACTTTGCTTAACCCAAGTTAAGGAAAGGTCAACTATTGGTGAATTCATGTTTAAGCACACGGTGTCTATGAAAAAGCACAATAGTAACAAAGTGAACCGGATACAAGGGCCTCCTCCATAAGCTCCAAAGCATGAAATGAGTGAGAAACCCGACAAACAACATGAAGACAAAAGAAGGTCTCCCCCTACACTTATCCTCAATTCTATACCCTTATTGCTAACCTACAACACTCTAAACCTAGTTATACGATGCTTGAGTTAAGGAGTCTCTAGCTCGACTCGTCCCTCAATGAATTAATTCATGGGGAACATGGGGATCTCTTGGACCATTTCAACGGAAATGTCCTCCCCAAAATAATGTTTCACACAGTGACCATTCACTTTAAAGTTTGGACCATCGGGTTGTGACAACTCAATAGTTCCATATGGAAACACTTGAGCAATTGTGAATAGACCGGACCATCTCGACTTAAGCTTGCCCGCAAAAAGTTTCAACCTTGAGTTAAAGAGGAGAACCGGCTCTCCAACTTTAAACTCACGGTTCTTGATCTTAGCATCATGCATTTTCTTAGTCTTTTCCTTGTAAAGCAAAGAATTATCATAGGCATTGGCTCTCAATTCATCCATCTCATTAAGTTGATCTTTCCTATGTGAACCGGCTTGGTTTAAATCAAAGTTAGCCCACTTGAGAGCCCAAGATGCCTTGTGTTCTAACTCGAATGAGAGGTGGCACGCTTTTCCATAGACAAGCCTATAAGGAGTACAACCAATTGGTGTCTTAAAAGCCGTTCTAAAAGCCCACAAAGCATCATCAAGCTTATCCGACCAAGAAGCTCGATGCTCTCCCACCGTTCTCTCTAAAATTCTCTTTAAACCACGATTTGTGACCTCGGTTTGACCATTGGTTTGAGGGTGATACGCGGTAGAAAGTCTATGATTAACTCCATATTTCTTCATAACTCTCGTGAATTGATCATTACAGAAGTGCGTACCACGATCACTTATGATGGCCCGAGGTACACCAAATCTAGCAAACAATTGCTTTAAGAACTTCACAACTACTCTAGCATCATTGGTAGGTAAGGCTTTAGCCTCAACCCATTTAGACACATAATCCACCGCCACAACTATATACTTGTTTCCCTTAGAAGATGGAAAAGGTCCCATAAAATCTATGCCCCATACATCAAAAATCTCACACTCTTGAATAAAATTTTGTGGCATCTCATCACGTTGCGTGATTTTTCCTTGTCTTTGACACAAATCACAAAATTTCACCATTTCTTGGGCATCTTTGTAAATGGAAGGCCAATAGTAACCCGAATCAAAGACTTTCTTGGCGGTATAGTTGGGCCCAAAATGTCCACCCGTAGGTCCTTTATGACATGCTTCTAAAATTTTAAATGCCTCGGGCCCATCTACACACCGTCTAATTATTTGGTCCGCACATTGCCTAAAAAGATAAGGATCATCCCAAAAGTAGTACTTAACTTCCTTAAGAAATTTCTTCTTTTGTTGGGAAGTAAGACCCTCAATAAGCACATTCCCGACAAGATAGTTCGCTATATCCTCAAACCAAGGGGTGGCATCCTCTTGGGAAGAGATAGACATGAGCTCCTCTAATGGAAAGGATTCATTGATTTCTTTATTAGGAAAATATCCTTGAAAAGGATGCTCAAGTCTACTCAAGTGATCCGCCGCTAAATTCTCGGCCCCTTTCTTATCTCGAATTTCTATCTTAAACTCTTGAAGCAACAAAACCCATCTCAAAAGCCTAGGCTTAGCATCGTGTTTTGTCATGATATACTTGAGAGCGGAGTGATCCGTATACACTATGGTTTTGGAGCACAAGGTATGGTCTAAATTTCTCAAAAGCATAGACTATAGCAAGCAACTCTTTTTCCGTGGTAGTATAATGAAGTTGTGCACCGGTCATGGTTTTACTCGCATAGTGTATAGGTTGAAAATGCTTATTAACTCTTTGTCCTAAGACGGCCCCCACCGCATAATCACTAGCGTCACACATAAGCTCAAAAGGTAATTCCCAATTTGGAGAAACCAAAACGGGAGCCTTTGTCAATTTCTCCTTAAGAGTCTCAAAAGATTCCAAACAATCTTGGTTAAAAATGAAAGGAGCCTCTTTTTCCAAGAGGTGAGTCATCGGTCTAGCTATCTTAGAAAAATCTTGTATGAAGCGCCTATAAAATCCCGCATGACCTAAGAAACTCCTTACACCTTTAACCGTAGTGGGTGGGGGAAGCTTAGCAATCACATCAATTTTAGCTCGATCCACTTCTAATCCCTTATTGGATATTTTATGTCCTAAAACAATTCCTTCTTTCACCATAAAGTGACATTTCTCCCAATTAAGCACTAAACGTGTTTCCTCACAACGCTTAAGCATTCTTTCTAAATTGGTGAGACATGAGGTAAATGAATCTCCAAAGACGGAAAAGTCATCCATGAAAACCTCCATTGTTTGCTCTATCATATCATGGAAAATCGCCATCATGCACCTTTGAAACGTCCCCGGTGCATTACATAAGCCAAAAGGCATCCTCTTGTAAGCAAATGTACCGTAGGGACAAGTAAATGTGGTCTTTTCTTGATCCTTAGGGTCAATGGGTATTTGGAAATAACCCGAAAAGCCATCAAGAAAGCAATAGTACTCATTTCCCGCTAAGCGTTCAAGCATCTGGTCCATGAAAGGTAATGGGAAATGGTCTTTCCTAGTAGCCTCATTGAGCTTCCTAAAGTCAATACAACCTCTCCAACCGGTAACAAGTCTCGTAGGAATAAGCTCATTGTTCTCATTAGGTACTACGGTGATTCCACCCTTTTTTGGAACACAATGTATCGGGCTAACCCATGGAGAGTCGGAAATGGGGTAAATCATGCCCGCATCAAGGAGTTTGATCACTTCCTTCTTAATGACCTCATGGATTTTTGGGTTAACCCTTCGTTGACTTTGAATGGCGGGTTTGTAATCATCCTCCATAAGGATTTTGTGTATACAAAAATGTGGATCAATTCCCTTATGTCGGATATTTTCCATGCTAAGGCTTTCTTGTGTTTCTTAAGGACTTCAATGAGTTTTTCCTTCTCATCCTCTTTCAATTATTTAGCAATTATCACGGGTAATTGGTCTTTGTCCTCTAAGAAAGCATACTCTAAATGGGATGGAAGGTCCTTAAGTTCAATTGGAGGTGGAGTCTCTATGGAAGGTTTTACTATGGAAGGATCCTCATTGGTAACTTCTTGTGGAGTAGGGGAAGGAATAGGGTCCTCATTGAGCAACTTTTGGATAGTAAGAATATCTTCTTCCCAATTAATGGGAGAATCATCATCACCAAGAAAGTTGGACTCAAATTACTCCAAGAGGAAATCACTCTCTCCAAAAGGTGTTAAAGAGGGAGCAATTGAGGCTACGGGTTCAACATGGGGCATTTCCTCACTATTACTCTTGCAAGCATCATGAAAGTGTTCATCACACACCTCATCTAGCACATCAACTATGTTAATAGTCTCACAAGGTTTAGACTCCTTAACCTCTTTCCTATCACAAACTTTTCCTAGCTTAAACACCAGTTTCTCATCCTCTACTCTCATAATTAGTTCTCCCTTCGCCACATCTATCAAAGTACAACCCGTTCTCAAAAACAGTCTACCAATAATCAAAGGAACTCTAGGATCCATGTCATAATCAACCACTACAAAGTCAGCCGGAAATGTAAACTTATCCACACCTACAAACACATCCTTCGTGATACCTACGGGGTAAGCAATGGTTCGGTTGGCTAACTCAAGGGTCATCCTAGTGGGAGCGAGCTCGGGAAGAGAGAGTTTTTTCCAAACCGATAAAGGCATGAGGTTTATGCTTGCCCCTAGATCCTCCAAAGCCATGCAATTTTCCACACTGGGAAAATTACAAGGTATCAAGAAGCGCCCCGGATCTCCAAGTTTTGCTGGTAAGGTTTTAAGTAGCACGACAGAACAATTTTCATTAGGGGATGTGTTGGGCAAATCAACCAATTTTTCCTTGTTTAAGAGTAAATCCTTGAACATCTTAGCAAACTTTGGCATATAAGCAAGAGATTCCGCAAAGGATATGTTAATGTTGAGTTGCTTGAACATCCTTAAGAAATTTGAGACTTGGATGTCATCCTTGTTCTTTAACTTGTCCTTTTTCAACCTTGAAGGATATGGAAGAGTTGGTTTAGGTATAGGTGTTGTAGTGGAAGATTTGTCTTTGATAGCTTCTTCATTGGGAGTTGTGGAAGGTAGAGGAGAAGTGGGAATAGGTTGAGAAGGTGTGTTTGATTGAATGGGAGCATTTTGAGGTAGTGAAGTAGATGTAGCAGGCTTGTCACATGTAGGAACAAAAGTGGGTGTAACAATAGGAGGTTTAGGAGGTGAAGGATCCTTTGTTGTCTTTCCACTTCTCGTTGTAATAGCATTAAAATTTGCCCTTGGGTTTGTTTGTGTGTTTGATGGCAAAGCCCCTTGTTGTCTTTGATTAAAAAGCATCATCAACTTCTTATTTGTTTCTTCATGCATTTCTCTCATTCTTTTCTCATTAGCTTGGAACCTCCTTTTATTCTCTTGATTCATTTTGTGAAGAAGCTCAATTGTGTTATAATCATGTGGCACATTTCCTTGAAAACCTTGGGGTTGGAAAGGTGGAGGTTGATTGTAAAACCCTTGATTGTTACCTTGAAAGGTATTTCCTTGATTATGAAAGGTATTTGGTGGTCTATAGTTATTCCCTTGGTAAGGTGGTCTTTGACCTTGATTCCTTTGTAACACTTGAGGGGGATTTTGTTGAAGTTGGGTGGGTGGTTGGGGTGGGAATCCCGGTGGAGTAAGGTAATTTTGGGACTTGTAAGAAAGGTTATTGGGATTGATATTTGGCTTGAAGTGTTCACGATGTTCCTCTTGGTAAGCATAACATTCCCCTTGATAACCTTGCACCTTATCACATTGTTCATAGGAATGGGGACCTCCACAAGTCACACAAGAAAGAGTAATGGCATGTACATCATTTGTGGAATGATTTCCCATAGAAAGCTTCATAAAGTCATTCATCATTGTTTCTTGCATTTTTTGAGTGTTTTGCATGAATGTTTGACTTTCCTTTTGAGCTTGAGTAAATGCTTGAATGCATGAAATGAGTTGAGTCTCCAATGGTTTAGAACTTCCTTCTTGAATGACATGGACTCTTTCATCAAATTGTGTGTTGGTTTGCACCATTGCTTTGGTCTCAATAATATCCCAAGCCTCTTGAATGGATTTAAGAAGAATATTCCCTCTCGCGGAAGCATTGAGTGAGTCTTGGTGATGAGGTTTAAGGCCATTATAGAAAGTATTGATTTGGTGAACTTCATCCAATCCATAGTTAGGGCATCTCCTCAATAACTCTCTAAACTCCTCCCAAGCATCACTAAAGGTTTTACTAGGTTTTTGTTGAAAGCCTATAATTAAGTTCCTCAAAGTCGTGGTCTTAGATGGGGGAAAGAACTTGTTCAAAAACTTAGTAGTGAAACCATCCCATGTGGTGATACTATCGGGTGGTTGTGTATCTAACCAATGCTTAGTCGGACCCTCTAGTGAAAATTGCACCAATATCAACTTAATGGCATCATGGGGAACTCCATTGTACTTAATGGTATTGCAAAGAGCAAGAAATCTCTTAAGGTGATCATGAGGATTATCATTCTTGTTTCCATAAAAAGGTGTGTTTGAAACCAAGTTAATCATAGCCGTTTTTAGCTCAAATGAATTTGCGGGAATATCGGGTATCTTGATAGCATTGGTATATCCGTGAACATTGGATTGCAAACGTTCCATCAAAGAACGAGTATCAACTCCGGCCATGGCTTCTTGTTGTGGATGAATCAAAGCACGATTCTCGTGATCGGCTTGATGGACGGTGGTGTTCCTACTCTTTCTCTTTTTCTTCCTTTTCGGAGGAAGGGGTTGTACACCAATCGATATTTGTGCACGCCCGCGAGTGAGCATGCAACTCAATACGAGGAAAGAGAGAGAAGCTCTCGTGTGACTTTGAAGAGAAAAGGATTATCCCCTTCGAGTTTCAATATGAAATATCTACAAGAAAATAATAATATATGTATGTACTACTTGGGTGCAAGACCCCAATGAAAAGCCTTCCTTCTTAGAATACGCACAAGTGAACGGGAGGTTAGGTGGCGCGAAGCACTTAAGTACCTATTGACCCTTAGATGGCATTTTATAGCACATCGCCTTTCTATTCACTTAATTGTTTGAACTCTTCGAATTGTTGCTTATTGGAAGTATTTATCTATTCTTGCTTTATTTTGTTTGATTGATACACGTGTCAAGGACCGGAACGCCCCTCAACACGGTGTATTTCCTTGGCAATACTTATGGAGAATATGTGAATTGGTTGTTCTTATACGTATACGTATTTACTTATAATAATATATGGAAAATATTTTTGTAGTTATGAGTTTTTAAGAGAAAATACTATATGTACATAAAAACCGAGAGAATCCAATAATATATATTTTTGGGTGCAATCTCTTAGGAAAAAGATTGCTTTTTGGATTTTTTATTTTGTTTGGTCAATTCTTTAGGAAAAGAATTGTTTTGTTAATTTTTTTGTTTTTATGTATTTTTATATTTTTGATTTTTTATTTGTTTTTTATTTATGATACGTAAAAATAACGTTCACTAGGTGAACGGATCCCAAAAGCCAATGAAAACCGTCAATCGATAGTCTCTCGTAAAATCAAAGAACCGGCAGCGGCGCCATTTGAAATGTGTATAGTTGAAGTTCGTTTTCTCAGTTCTTAAGAAATTGAAAGTCCTAACAAGATCGAGTTTTTAATTGTTTTTGGTTGTTAAGGTATTTGGATATTCCATATCTAATTCAAACAAATCCTTGCTAAAATGAAAAATAAAGTCTACTTATACGTAAAACAAAGTGCACAAACCAAGTATTTTTTCAATTAAAATGCACAAATGTAAATTCTACAAAATTTAAAGGACTGAAATTGTAAATTCTATGAAAATTAAATGCCAAGAATATAAAGTCTAAAAGTCTAGGGACTATTATTGCAAAAACAGTTAACCAAATGGACTAAATGTGAAAATATATTTAACAATGTAACTAACTTTAACAAATTTTGAAAACTGACTAACTACTTTTCAACAAACTTGAAAATATAAGGACTTAACTTTTTCAAAACCTAATTAAGTGGAATTTTAGCTTGTAATGGAAACTGCTTAACAAACAAAGGACTAAAGTGCAATTTCCAAAAGATTTTTAGCAAAAACGGGTTGATGACTTAAACAAGCTCGTATAAGCTCATTTCTTTACCAAATAAGCTCAAACCAGATTTAAAAGACTAAAATTCTATTTTAGCTAGGCTTGTGAAAGGAAATAAGTTGAAACTTACTAAAACTCTAATAAATAGTTTCAAATAAGCTCAAAATAAGCTATCTAATAAGCTACATGTGCACAACTTGATTTTAATGCAAAAATCTGTTAATCAGCTCAAAAGAAGAAGGGGAAATTTAGTCTTATAAAAAATGGTTCATTAATAAGCTCAGAAAATGATAATAAGCTAAAATGAGCTTATTTTGACTTTTGTTGACCAAAAATCCAAAAATCTGAAAACTTCAAAACTTAACCAGGAACACTTTTTGAAGTGATTTGTGAAAGAAAATAAGCAAGTTTCGGAAGTGGAAAAGCTAGAATGAGAAATCAGAAAAGCTATTTACCACAAGGAATTGAATTTGCTCAAACGCTTAAACAAATGCTTATTCCTAGCTTATTAATGGATACTGTAGAATTTCCTATTAACAGCTTAAACTACATATGTTGTGTGAGGACTAGAAACAAATTTTAATAAAATCCATCAAGTAACAAAGAAATGGCAATGAATTGAAAATCAAGACTTTTCTAAAAACTAGTTAATCAAAACTGACCCAAACTTTTTATGATGCCAATTGCCTTTTTGACTAAAGACTTGACCTGAAAACTTTGTAAACTAGTTTGCAATGACTTACTGACTGAATGAAAGCTAGAATTAACCAACTAACAAGACTTGAACACAATTGAAATCCTAATCCCAAACACAAGTTTACTGAATTGATAAAACTTTGTGAAAGAAATTTTAGCTAAAGACTTAACTGATTAATGACAAATATAAAACCAAGTTTTATGACTCAAATGTGATGAAAAGGAACCAATTTCAAGCTATGAAACAAACTTATACTCTAAATGCTAAGACAAGCTAAAAATGACAGCTAATATGCTTAACAGAATGGAGATTAAGCAACAGATCAAGTTCTATGCTACACAATTATCAAAATCAACTCAATATCAGCTAAACACACTTGATCATGCAGGCAATTACATTTACACTAGGAATTGAGCATGCAATCAACAATTTAGAGGAACAAAAATTCAGAAAATGAACACCTTCTAGCTTAGGCCTCATTTGGGGAGTAGAGTAGCGCTGAGCTATCTAGCTAGTGCTAAACCACCACCTTAGCACTAGTAACTACTAATCAACAACCAATCAACAGCTAATCAACCCTTAAACGCCATTAATGATCAGAAAACCTTCAATGCTTGAAAATGGATGATCAGAACTAAGAACTCAGCTACATGATGAACTCAACAGCAACAATCTTCAACAAGCTTCTAATGATCACTCATGATCATTAGAAACAAAGCAATAACAATGGAGAACGAACAGTAGGTAAGCAATGGAAGAATTGGAGGGAAATTTGAATTTTATTGATTATGAGTGAAAAGTGGTTACAAAGTTTGGTTATAACTACCTAACAGACTCTCAAAAGGTATTCAAGCTTTTGAGAGTTGTTAACTACAACTGCTAACAAAATTGAGAGAGAGAACTAAAATCTAGTGTGTGTGTTTTCACACTAGCTAACTATGCACAAATGAGAGCCTACATCCCTATTTATAGAATGAGAAAGTGAAGTAATTGGGGAGAGTGACGTGTCCAATCCAATCATTTAGCTCCACGTGTCAAAATTCTGCAAATTGATATTTGTAGGTGAAGAACTCAATTGGGGATTTTTGATTGAGTTGTTATCAGCTTAATTGAGTTGTTGGGATGAATTCGTCTCTTGATTTTGATCAACTTTGATGTTTATAACTCTTTCTGAAATGCACTCTAGCTCATTTCCGTTCCTGGCAATTTTTGTTTGAAGAAGATGACACGTGGCAGACTGTGGTTGGTCTTCATTAGCTCACACGGATTGCTATCCAAATTGGATAAAAGAATTATTGAGTGGCGTAATATTATTGGTGGAGAACTAGAGTGGAGGACACTGTTGGGATTTGATTATTTATTGCTGGCGGCTGTGAGTGGCCAGGTGTCAATGATTTGGTAATCCTGGTGAACCCTTTCTTGCATTCTGATTGGTTGTTTACTCCTTCACACGGATCAAGCACAAACTATCTTCCAAAAATGGCAGAAATGGTCCTTGTACTTGGCAGTTTTGTGTTTTGAGCTAAAATCTTCATTTCTTTGGCATAAATGGTCCTTCAACTTGCATTCTTGCTTGATTTGACCCTTTGACTTGGTTGACTGAAGAGTTGACCATGTTTGACTCTCATCTTTACTTGCCAATTTTACACTTTTGGTCCTTCATCTTTGGAATGTTGTCAAGATAGGTCCTTTGTCTTCAAAGTCTTGTCACTCTTGATCCTTCTTTGTCTTTTTCATCCATTAAGCTTGATTTTCTTCTTGTTTACTTGAAATTGTATCCTTCTTACCTATTTGATCACACATAAAGAACATACCACATAATACTGCTTTTATAGCACAAAAGTTAGGTATTTGCTCTATGTTTTAGGGTGTTTTGTTGATTAATTGATATGAGTTTTTGCTCATATCAGTTACACCGTTAAGACTCTATTTTTAGAGTTAATCTCTATTCACGCATAAGTCAATGATGTATCCTCGTGATCATTAAGACAAAATAAAATATAAGAGATACCAAGTAGGAATAAGGGAGTTTAGGTTCATAATTAACACTCATGAGATATGATCGTGTTGCTAACTTATAATAACAATGATCTCGTTACACGCTTAGCATGGAATTGGGTGAAAATCGAGGACGACGAAATTATTTCTAACGAAGCATTCACGTGTTCTTGTTCTATGATCCCAAAAGTCACTTAATCGTGATGAAAACAATACATTATGTCTAAAACACGTGTAGTAGCTTATTTAAGTTTATGTCTTCAATAAATGTCATCATAAAATGAATTTTGGAAGTGCTAAGATACTTAATTCTAGCATTGTGTGGGGACACGGCAATGGGTTAGTATGGGGGAGTGATGAGACTGTTTTTATACATAGTCTCATCGTTCAAATCGGGCTTAAACGCTTAAAATATCATTAAAATACCCCAAAATATGCTTGTGTTTGTTCATTGTGTATTTTAGGTACAGATATTGTGAATTCACCAAAAGATCAAAAGAATCAAGCAAAAACGAACACGGGAAACGAAGTCGCACAAAGAACCGGGCCGAAGAATGGAATTTCCAAAAAAGTCCTTGAAGTTTGAAGATTGTACAAGTTTGGTCCCTCAAGTTATGAAGATTGACACTTTATACCCCTCATCTATCACAAATTACTTTGGGGTCCTCAAAGTTTGAATACATTCCAAGATTATCCCTCTCATTGTGAAGAAACTACAAAATTAGTCCATATAATGAGATTGTTAAACAAAGGACTAACCATGCAAATGCTTAAAGGATGGATGGTAAAAATGACATGGACTGTTTTTGCGAAATTGATAAAAGGAGTAGATAACAGAGGGGCCATTCCTGCCAAAACCCCAAACGTTTTAACCAACCAACCCATTAAACCTAACCTATCCCGACAACCTTATACTCCCCTCCAATCCCCAACCGCCACCTCACCTTGACCATTTGACCCACCACTCACAAACCTCCAACTCATTCCCCCACTCCATGTCAAATCCCACTACTCAATTAATAAACTGATTTAATCAGTTTACTAATTTTCCCACTAAAACACTCTTTTTAAAAATCCTTAACCCCTAAATAGATTAAACTCATACCTGACTTAACCCAAACCTACATAAACCCTAATCTCCATCGTCTTCATTAAGCAAAATTGTGGCCCCAATTTGTGCAGATTGGTGATTAGCCTTTTCCTAATCAAAACCCACCCACCATATTCCCTTCACACTTACCCCATGTCGACCCCCCATGCTCCCCTGCTTAACTATTTTGGGCAAAGAAGGAATCCAAGCAGTGCATCAACCATCCTCAGCAATTTCGTGTTCCCAAAGCTCAAATTAACGTCCTAGATCAATCAGAGAACAGCTGTAACATCACATGACAAAGATTGACCAAGACCTCAAAGGGCAAAACTGGAAAGTTTGCATTTAGTTTTAGGGTTTTCCCTTTTTCTGTATTATTTTATTCTAGCTTCTAGTAAAATCCTTAGAGTAGTATAAATATGGACGGTTTGTGTCCATATTTTCTTTGTTCTAGTTTTTTGTACAATTTATAAAAATTAATGAAAATGAAACTTTTAAATGTGCAAATACTGAGTTCCTCTTTCTTGCTTTATTAGTATAATGATTTCAATATTTGCAATTTAGTCTTAAGTTATTGTTAAAAGTTTTCATCAAAAACGTTTTTTAGGAATTTCTAAAACTCAAACCTTAGCTAATTGTGGAAGTGAAAGTGGAAGCAATTAGCTTGATTTGCTGTTTGAGAGTTACTTATCTCAGTTTGTTAAGAAGTTTTCAAAAGATTGGCTTCCACACGTTTTTTTAAGATTTCTCTCAAAAATCTCATTTTCATTTTTTATCATTTCACTGTAGCAAAAGCTACAAGCCAAAAGCTTGTAGCTCTTGCTACTTGCAGTTTGTTTGTTGGTTTGTGATTGTGTGCAGGTTTTAAGACACAAGTCCCATTCATCTTTCCCCATTCCACCATCCATTTGAAGACATTTGTTCTGCCTAGGGTCCTACCTTGGATTCCTACAACAGGCATCTCTACTCATCTTTAAGCTTACAAAATCTCCCTAATCACACCCCTAGAAGGCATCAGCAGGTATCTGCTTTAACCCTATGGTTTTGGTTTTTGAACTTTTCATGTGAACTTATTTGGATTTTGTAAGTTGCTTGTTTATTGTGTGTTATTTGTTTGTTTATGCTCAAATCTGATCTAGATGCATGTTAGAAGTAGTTGATATCTGTTTAGTTAAAGTTTGAGTAGATTTGGTTTGCAAAAATTTGTTTTCAGTAAGTTAAGGGTTGTTTGGGATAAGGTTTTAGTGGACAAGTTTGACAAGCTTGTGACTGTATACCTGCCCTAACACACTTTATTTATTAGTTATAGGTCATATCAGTAGTAGGTCTTTAGTTTGAAAGAGTTAAATAGATTCTTGCATGTTACTCTTTGGTTAAAAAAATTGGTAAAAATCAGTAACTACATTTTGTCTTGTTTAGTGTAAAAATTTGACCACCAATCTTGTATGCTGTTAGATATCATGTTAGCTTAGGGTTGTGGGTAGCTAATTTGTTCTTTGGGTAGATAGTCATCAAGTTTGGGTGGAGTAAAATTCGTCCTTGTGCAAAGTGAATCAGATTACTGTTCACAGACCCCAATACAACCATATCAGTAACTGTCTTGGGCCTTTTGTGCTTGATTTTTGTGTGCAAGTTGAGTGTTTTACATTTTTACTGACTCCCCACAATAAAACTGGTTGTGGGGGTGCCAATCATTGCCAAAAATACCAAGCCAATCAAAAGTTACAAGTCAAAAGGTGCCCAGACCTGAAAGTTTGTGAAAGAAGTGGGAACTAAATTTCCCAATGCTAGTGTTATTGTTGGTACTGCTACACAAGCAGACAAAAGTCCTGGAAGTGTCACTATTAGATTCTTCTTTTTTTATCTTTAGTGGGCTTAATTAGGAATTAGAACTTGATTTTAGTTTCATAATTTTTCTTATTTAATTTCTGAATTTTCTGTTTAATTCATTTTTATTTTACTATTCATTTCCTATTTTTTAGATTTAATTGCATTTTAAATTACTTTTTAAGTTACTGTTTTTGTCTTTTAGTGTCAAAATTTGATATTTTTCAGTTTTAAAAATTTTCTTAGATTTAGAAAAATATTTTAAGACTTTTAGTTTAAAAAGATTTTACTGTTCACATTTTTAAGTATTTTTTAGATTTAATTTAGTTTAATTAGGGTTTTATTATAAACTGTTTTGTCTTTTAGTGAAAATTTTTACTTTTTTCAAACTTTTTCATTTTTATACTGTTCATTAGTATAATTTAGGATTTTTAAAATTGTCAAATCATTTTTAACATTATTTTATTATTTTTAATCATTATTTTAGTTTAAAAATAGTTTTTAGTGTTAAAAAAATAGAAAAATAGTTTTTAAAATATAGGAAAAATACTTCTTAGTTTTTAAATAATATAAGTGATTTATTTGTTCAATTAAAAAATATTTTGGGCTTTTTCTTAATTATATTTAATTTTAGGGCTTTAATTAGCATTTAAAATTGAATATTTAATTAATAAAAGGTTATAAAAGTTATTTATTGGATTTTAATTCTTATTTATATTATATTAGACTTAGTTTAAACTTTTAATTAATTTTTAGGTTTAATTTTCAATTTTTTCACGTTTTACGTATTTACGTTCGCGTTTTACGTCATTACGTCGTAGTGTAATCGTAGTCGTAGCTCGTCTTTACTTTTTCTCTTCTATACCAAAAACGTCACTAATCCAAACTTTGATTTTATATATTGGCACACTTAATCCACACACCTCCTTCGAGAACGAACCCGCACTTATTCGGTTTTACGTTTTTCCTAAAGCGTAAGACTTAATACTTGCCGCTCATACGTGTTTTTCCTAAAACCCGTGTACGATTTACCTACATCAACGGAATATCCGTACCTCGTGTCGAGTAATGAAGTTAGAATGAAAGCTAAAGGATCTACTCCGACATCACGGCTACTACATAAATAAGGAACTAGAATGAGTTGTCTGATTACTGTATACTTTACTGGTTCTAAGTGTTCTTAGCTTGTTTAATATGTTCTTAACATGTTTTACTGTTTCATGTATTATCTTGTAAATATTCATGGTTTCCATGTATTCTGATTACTGTATTTCATGCATCCATGTGTTATTATACTTGTTGTATCATAATAAGTAACTTTCTAAAAATAGTAGGTTTCCATAAATAGTAAGTTTCCAAAACTAGAAAGTTTCCATATTTACTAAGTTTCCAAAAGTAGAAAGTTTCCATAAATAATTATAAGCTTGATTACTAAGTCCAAAATATAAGCTAGAGCTTAATAAGCATAATTTATAAGTCATGTTAATTTATTAGTAAAGTTTATCAATACTTAAGCTAAAATTATTGTTATTAATTAATAACATAAAGCATGGTTTTAATCAGGATTATTAATTAATAACATAACCTGACTTATTTTAATAAAACTTTGCCTTATCCGAATAGTTAAATTAAAGTATGGTTATTAATTTAAATTATGTTATAATAAAATACTTAGGTTAATTTCATGAATCATTACATTTAATAATTATAACCTAAGTTCATGGTTAATTTAATTATACATGTATCTTAATTAATTAAATTAACTAAATTAAAAAAATAACAAATTAATAATACATTCATGTATTTCCTGAGCCCCGAACACGAGCCTACCGAGACACCCATCTCAGTCGCACTAAACAATCCATCAGAACACTAAACCAAAACACCACAGAATGTTTAGCGACATAAATTCCTGTCGTTGTTCTGTCGCTAAACTTACCCAGGTCTGTCAGGAATCTGGCTATGGAAATCAGCGACAGAAATTCTGTCACAGAATTTGTCACTAATCTGAAACCAACCAAGCCCCTCATGTGTTTTATCTACCCACCGAGAGGCATAAGGCTCTCGGGTTCCCACTGTTTAGGGTTTGTGGCTTCCGGCTGGCCAAACAAACCACACGTCGACCCTTAGGGGTTGCGGCTGGTGGAACAAGAAGACCACCCAGAGTCTTAAGACTCTCTGTTTGTGTGTAGCCGAGACCCAAGACCAAAACCAATCCAATCACCATGTTTTTACCAAACACATAATCATGTTTTTATTATTAATTGGATCTATACATGAATTAATAATAATATGAATTAGGTTTTAATAATACCGAATACGTGATGATCAAGAGTTAAAGGACACGAACATAAACACGTAACCAATCCGAAATCAAACAAGCTTTTTCTCCTTTTTTCCTTGTTAAAACCCGACTACTGCCCTTTGTCTCAAAACCCTAGTTTTTTTTTGTTTTCTTGAAAAGTGAAAGAGTAAACTAACTCCCATGGTTGTACATTTCTAAAATTGGCTGGGCTCAAGGCCCATCATTCTTTTCTTTGTTTTGATGTCGCGGCCCACACAAATACACACATGTATTCCTTTTGTTTTTCGACTTTTATACTTCTGTAATTATTCTGACTTGTATTATTTATTTTACTGAAATAAATAATAATATACGTAATACTTAGATATGAACGTTAGTTAATCTTGGTTCGTGTCATGTATTAATTAATGTAACGTTTTAATTAAATCTGTGCTTTCGTGTAATTAATGTTTCATGGATTTTAAGCGGGTTTTAAAATTCATGAAATGTATATATACATATGATGGTGATGACAAAAGGAAAGGAAATAAAAGACAATAAATGGAAAATTACTACTAGGCCAAAATAGATCAAAAATTTGAAAAACGTCGAAAAATATAAATTTCCGGCTTAAATGAGAACATATTCATGGAAAATCCCACTTTTACTTCGATAGAAGTCTCCCTTGCACTTAAGATAAACATTGCTATCAATGTTTAAGCATGTGGAAGAATAAACTCCCCTACACTTAGGACATTGTGCACTTAGTTTAAATCAAGCTAAGGAAGAGACAACTATAGTGATTTCAGTTTCAACATTTATTTATATACAATATTGAATCACAATAGTTTTGATAGAACCGGTATCACAGGTATACGGGATCTCGTGTCGCCTCAAAAGCACCAGAAGTGGAATGATATATCAATGAAGTCCCTGCACAATCACCAGAAACAACAACCTACTTGGCTCCCCTACACTTATTGGTTGAAAAAGGTAAAATCTAACCTAGTTACACGATTCTTGATTTATTCTTCACAAGTCTCTAGCTTGACTCGATTTCCCGAATTTAATTCAGAGGAAATGTGGAGAGGGATGGAATCATCTCATAAGAGATGTTCTCTCCAAAGTACAACTTAACCCGTTGGCCATTCACCTTAAATTTGGGCTCATTTGGTTGAGATAGCTCAATGGTGCCATATGGGAAAATTTGGGCCACGGGGAATGGACCGGACCAACGGCTCTTAAGTTTACCTGAAAAGATTTTCAACCGAGAGTTAAAAAGTAAAACTTGGTCACCAACGTTGAACTCTCGGTTCTTAATCTTGCTATCATGAATTTGCTTAGTTTTCTCCTTGTAAATCAACGAATTCTCATAGGCATTGTTTCTAAGCTCATTCAATTCATTAAGTTGGATTTTTCTATGGTCGCCGGCTTTGTTCAAGGCAAAATTAGCCCATTTAAGATCCCAATAAGCTTTATGCTCCAACTCAATAGGGAGGTGGCACGCCTTTCCGTACACAAGGCGATAAGGAGTACAAACTATAGGTGTTTTATAAGAGGTACGAAAAGCCCACAAAGTATCATCTAATTTATTGGCCCATGAGACACGATGCTCTCCCACGGTACGCTCTAAGATTCGATTAAGTCCACGGTTGGACACCTCGTCTTGACCGTTGGTTTAATGATGATACGCGGTGGAAAGTCGGTGATAAATACCATACTTAGCCACAATTCTTGCGACTTGATCACTTAAAAAGTGTGTACCGCGATCGCTAATGATAACACGAGGAACGCTGAATCTAGCAAACAATTGTTTCAAGAAGTTTACAACAAGCCTCACATCGTTAGTAGGCAAAGCCTTAGCTTCAACCCACTTGGAAACGTAGTCGACGACTACAAGGATGTACTTATTACCCTTAGACGAGGTAAATGACCCCATAAAGTTGATGCCCCAAATGTCAAAGATCTCACATTCTTGAATTAAATTTTGTGGCATCTCATCTTTGTGAGTGATCTTTCCTTGACGTTGGCAAGCATCACAATGCTTAACCATATCATGAGCGTCATGATAGATGGAGGTCCAAAAGAATTCGGATTCGAAAACTTTCTTTGCGGTGTAATTTGGACCAAAGTGACCACCGGTGGGTCCTTTGTTGCAACCATCAAGAATGTGTAAAGCCGCCGGCCCATCCACACAACATCGGATAATTTTGTCCACACATTTCTTGAAAAGATAAGGGTCGTCCCAATAATAGTGTTTGATGTCCATGAAAATTTTCTTGCGTTGTTGGGACGATAACCCTTCAATAAGCACACCACCCACTAAATAGTTTGCAATGTCCGTAAACCATGGGGTGTCATCCTCCTTAGAATGGATAGACATTAAAGTCTCAAGAGGGAAAGATTCATTTATCTCCTTACTCGGTAATTCTCCTTGATAAGGATCCTCGAGTCTACTAAGATAATCCACGGCTAGGTTTCCGCACCTTTTTTATCACAAATTTCAATTTTAAATCCTTGTAAGAGCAAAAACCAACGAAGGAGTCTCGGTTTAGCATCTTGCTTGGTCAACAAGTATTTCAAGGTTGAATGGTCGGTGTAAACGATGGTGGTGGAAAGCACAAGATAGGGGCGGAATTTTGCAAAAGCATACACTACGGCTAAAAGCTCTTTTTCGGTAGTGGCATAATGCAATTTAGCCCCCATCATTGTCTTACTCGCATAATGGATAGGTTGGAAATTTTTGTTAACTCGTTGACCTAAAACCGCTCCTACCGCGAAATCATTAGCATCACACATGAGCTCGAAAAGTAACTCATAATTTGGAGAGATTAAGACCGGTGCCTTAGTTAATTTACCTCTAAGAATTTCGAAGGATTTAAGACATTCGGGTGAAAAGATGAAAGGAGCGTCCTTTTCAAGAAGATGAGTCATCGGTCGGACTATTTTGGAAAAATCTTGGATAAAGCGTCGTTAAAATCCCGCGTGACCTAAAAACTCCTAACTCCTTTGACGGTGGTAGGTGGAGGAAATTTAGTAATGACGTCAACTTTAGCACGGTTGACTTCGATACCGGCTTTAGAAATTCTATGACCGAGGACGATGCCTTCTTTTACCATGAAATGACACTTTTCCCAATAAAGAACGAGAGAGTGTCTTCACACTATTTAAGCATATGTTCTAAATTAGCATGGCAAAAAGAGAAAGAATCTCCGTAAACCGAGAAATCGTCCATAAAGACTTCCATAGTTTGTTTAACCATGTCATGGAATATGGCCATCATCACCTTTGGAAAGTCCGGGGGGCATTGCATAAGCCGAAAGGCATTCTTTTGTAAGCAAATGTTCCATAAGGACAAGTGAATGTGGTTTTCTCTTGGTCTTTTGGATCGATTAGAATTTGAAAATATCCAGAGAAACCGTCTAAGAAAAAATAGTATTCATTACCCGCTAAACGCTCTAGCATTTGATCCATGAAAGGAAGAGGTAAATGATCCTTACGAGTGGCATCGTTGAGCTTATGATAGTCTATGAAAACTGGCCAACCCGTAACAAGTCGAGTAGGAATTAACTCATTGTTTCATTAGGAACAACGGTTATTCCTCCCTTTTTTGGCACACAATGGACAGGACTAACCCACGGCGAATCCGAGATAGGTTAAGTCATGCCGGCATCTAGAAGTTTGATAACTTCTTTCTTAATGACTTCATGAATTTTCGATTTTACCCTTCTTTGACTTTAGACCGCGGGTTTAAATTCATCTTCCATGAGAATTTTATGAGCGCAAAAATTAGTATCAATTCCACGAATGTCTGAGATTTTCCAAGCAATAGCTTTCTTATGCTTCTTAAGCACTTCAATAAGTCGAGATTTTTCATCCTCCTTTAAGTCCTTAGCAATAACGACGGGTAACTTAACAACTCCTTCTAAGAAAGCATATTCTAAATGAGACAGTAAATCCTTAAGCTCTAAATCCGGAGGATTTTTGGTGGAAGGCTTAGCCAAATTTGGATCATCGTTTGTAACTTCCTTAGGAGTAGGTGGAGAAATATGTTCCTCATTGATAAGTCTCTCAATGGTACGAATGTCTTTTTCCCAGTCGGTGGGAGAATCGTCATATTGTAAATCTACGTCTCCTAAATTTGCTTCGAATTCTTTCAAAAGAAAGTCACTTGCCCCAAAAGGAGTCAAGTAAGGAGCAATAGAATCTACGGTCTCAACATGAGGTAAAGGAGAAATCCCGCTCTTACAAGCCTCGTGAAAATGTTACCCACATGCTTCGTCAAGCACATCGATTAAGTTCACGGATTCGGGCTCATCGGGAAGTTTAGAAAGTTTACCCATATTAAAGATGATTTTGTCATCCCCAACCCTCATGATAAGCTCACCCGCGGCTACATCAATCAATGTACGCCCTATCTTCAAGAAGGGTCGTCCCACAACTAAGCGAACACGGGGATCCATCTCGTAGTCGACAACGATGAAATCAGCGGGGAAAGTGAATTTGTCGACTCCTTCTAACACATCCTTGGCTATCCCCACAGTATAAGCAACCGTACGGTTAGCTAACTCTAAAGTCATACGAGTGGGGACTAGCTCGGGTAGAGATAATTGTTTCCACACGGACAACGGCATAACATTGATACTCGTCCCGAGATCCACCAAAGCCATACAATTCTATACATCGGGGAAATTCCAAGGGATAAGGAATCGACCGGGGTCTCCAAGCTTAACTGGTAATTTTCTTAAAAGAACCGCGGTATAACTTTCATTTAATTGTGTATTAGCGATATCAAGCAATTTTTCCATGACGGTTAAAAGATCCTTAAACATTTTGGCGTACTTAGGCATGTGAGCGAGAGCCTCGGCAAAGGCGATATTGAAATTCAATTGTTTGAACATTTTTAAGAAGTTCGAAACCTGAATATCATCCTTGTTCTTCACCTTATCCTTCCTCAACCTTGAAGGGTAAGGTATATTGGATTTAAGAGAAGATTGAGGAAGAACCGGTTCACTCACAACCTCGGGAATTGGTTGAGGAATCGAAGGGTTGGTAGAATATTTAGGGGAAGGGTGAACATATGGTGTAGAAGGGTTGCTTAGGGGAGGAATATCACAAGTAGGTGGTGAAGTAGGTTGGGTATAAGTAGAAGGAATCTCGGGTCCTTGTTTATCAATGGTAGGTGGAGAAAAAGAAGGTCCCTCGGTTGTCTTACTGTTCCTAGTACTGATGGCATTCACGTTAGCCCTAGGGTTGGTTTCAATGTTAGAAGATAGAGCACCTTGGGGTCAAAGGGTTTGTAACATTTGCATAAATTTCCTATCCGTAGACTCTTGCATTTCCTTAAGCTTACGATCTTCCTCATTAAGTTTTTGTAGAACCAAGTCCATTTGAGGATTAGGCATATTGAACCCTTGGTTATTAAACCCTTCATTTGGAAAATCTTGGTTTTGATATTGATTATAGTTTTAAAAACCTTGATTATTAAAACCTTGATTATTAAACCCTTGATTTTGATTATTAAACCCTTGGTTTTGCCCTTGAAAATTTCCTTATTTTTGATTATAACCCCTTACGTTTGAATACCCTTGAAAATTACCCTGTTGTGGACCTTGGTTCCTATTTTTGGTATTGGGTATTTTGGGCGGGTGGGGTGGTCTTTGAGGAGCTACAAAACCGGGAGGAGCCAAATAGTTAGTAGACTTATATGACAAGTGGTTAACATCAACATTAGGTTTAAAACTAACCCTCTCATTATCATTGTTATTATAAGCAAAAGCTTCTTGGGTTTGATTATAAACCTTGTCACAATTAAAGTATGAATGTGGTCCACCACAAGTCTCACAAGTCTTACTAAGGGCATGCACGTGTCAAGTAGGAGGGTTCTCAACTTTTAATGCAAGATTTTTCACAATTGAAGCAAGTTCTTTAATTTTATCTGTAACCTCGTGACTACTAGACTCTCCTCCACTAGTATTGTCCATTAGAGCCCTAGTTCGACTCAGAAATTTTGCCTTGTTCTCAATAATGTCCCATGCTACTTGCATCGTTTTAACAAGAATATTACCCCTCGCGGCCGAGTTTAGTGAATCTTGGTCATTCAAAGTTAATCCGTTGTAAAAGGTATTGATTTGGTGAACTTTGGTAAAACCGTGTTGTGGACATTTTCTTAAAAGTTCCTTAAATCGATCCCAAGATTCATGATAGGTGTGAAAACACCCATCCTTTTTACCACTTAATTGCAATAATAACCGAGCCAAAACGTGTATTTTATGTCATTTATGTCGGAATTATGCGTGGTTTGTGTTTTTGTTGTGATTTAGGACGAAAAGGTGAAAAGTGGAGAAAACACGGCATTCACGGGCTTTTATCGAAGAAAAAGACGAAAGATGAAGTCGAAAGATCAAGAGTGGAAAAAGAACGGAAGTCCAAGACCAATTCTGAAGATTTATCGAAGAAAAAGTCAAAGAACGGAAGTTTACTAAAAAGCCGAAGAACTCGAGTCTTATTTATAAAGAAAAAATCAAGACGAGTTAAAGAAATCCCAAGACAAAGTCCAAGATTAACAAAAGATAAAGAAGAAAAGGATCTAAGTGTGCAATTAAGGCAAAGAGGAAAGAGGGAGGAAGCTTCCTAAGCTCCTCCCTAATCACCCCTATATATAGATGATCCTAGTTTCATTTTCATGTTGTTGGGCGGTTTGACAAACCACCACTTCCACCATTTTCATTTCTTGTCTTTTAATTTCTTGCTTTTTTTAATTTCATGTTATGTACTTTTAACTCAATTAAGTCTTTTAATTTTTGAATCTTTTCTTTTAATCAAGTTCTTATTTTTAATCATCTTCTTCTACCTTTCTTATCTTGCTTATCTTTGATTCATGTTCATCTTTGATCTTATTTTCATCTTAATGCTTATTTGATTTAAAGGTTTCTTAAAAAGTTCATCTTTTTATCATTTGATTTTAAAGTTTTTTGGTTTTACGTGGGATAAGTAGTCTTTCATGCTTATTTTGTCCTTTTCATTATTGATTCGTCCTAGTTTTAGTTTTAGCTTTTCACCATAGCTTATTACTTGCTTAACTTTCGGATCAAAAAGCAATCGGAAAGGGTAAACCCCTTTCCGATCACACATTCCTACCAGCACCCTTTTTCCGATCACTAGATCGGAAAAGGGTTTTACTTATTCCGATTATGCTTGCTTTGATACATTCCGATTTGCCTCTTTTTCATTATTCCGATCAGTGTGATTTTTAAACATTCCGATTATAACCTTTTTCTATATTCCGATTTCTTGTTTTTCATGTATTCCGATCATGCTTACTTTCCGATCATGCATTCCGATCACCTCCCTTCTCAATATTCCAATTAGCAGCTTTCCGATGGGATACATTCCGATCGGATTCCGATAGGATTCCGATAGGATTCCGATCGGGTGTATTCCGATGGGGTGTTTTTGTTTTGTTTTAATATTTTGTTTTAATTTAAGTGTCAATTTTTCTCGATTTGTTTTTAGTATATTTTAATTTCGTCTTGCATTTTTATTTAATTGTCAATTTACTTTTTGTTAAATTTTAATTTTACGTCATTTAATTTCTCGTCATTTACTTTTAAAGTTTTAAATATTGCACCGTTTTACGTTTCAACTAGTTTTAGTTTTAATTACTCTTCCTTTATTTTATAGTCTTGCACATTTACTTTACCAAAACCACAAATATTTGTTTCACCACGAAAAACTAATCTCACACAATTAACTGGAAATCAATTCGATTAGACACCGAGAAAACGAACTTTCAACGAGTAAAATCTTTTACATTAATTCACTAAATGTCTCACCGTATTTTTGTTCAAAATTAATGATGTCATTCCGCAAAGCGGTAGTACGTGAGGGTGGGAAGAAATTATTGATAAACTTAGCCTTTAAGTCCGCCCATGTGGTGATACTTTGGGGTGGTTCCTTATCAATCCAAATCCGGGCTTGCCCCTCGAGGGAGAAAGGAAAGAGTAGCAAACGAATTGCCTCTTGTGGCACCCCATTGTATTTAACGGTGTTTGACAAGTGAAGAAACCTCTTAATATGAGCGTGTGGGTCATCATGAGTACGGCCTAGAAATTGTGTAGCGGAAACATTTGAATAAAACCTATTTTAAGTTCAAAATTAGTCACTCCAATATCCGGGACCACAATTGCGTCATCATTACCCTCAACGTGAGATTGCAAGATCTCAATCATCGGTCGGTTATCCATGGCCATAGTAGTGTCGAAAGCTCGATTCTCGGGATCGGCTTGATTTGTTGACAGTATTTTTGTTCGCCTTCCTTTTAGGAGGAAGAGGTACACCACTTGGTATGTGTGTACGCGCGCAGTGCGTATACAACTAAAATCCGAGGAGTAAAGGGATTTCCCTTGGTAACTTTGAATATGGAGGGATTACCCTGATCGAGGTTCGATATTAAAAAGCTACAAGAAAATATATACGTAATACTACTTGGGTGGCAAACCCTAGATTAGCCTTCCTTCTCAAAATACTCACAAGTGAACGGGGGAAACGAGGTGGCGCGAAGCACTTATGTACTTTTTTCCTTAGACAGCCTTTTATAGCATGTCGCCTTTCTATTCACCGTATAGTTCGTATTTTTTCGAATTCTTGCTTAACGAAAGTATTTATCTATTTTTACCTTTTATTTGAATTTGATCGATACACATATACGGAACCGGAACACTTCCAAATACGGGCTATTGCAAAGCAATACTTAACGAATATTGTGTATTGGGGTTCGTATACGTAATATTTATAGTAATATAAAAGAAAAATATTTTTGTATTTTTTATTTTTATAAAAGAGAATATAATATGTATGTAAAAACGAAGAAGAAAACAAGATAGAAAATATATATACGTAAAAAGTTTTGGTGTAATACATTAGGAAAAGTATTACTTTTTGATTTTTATTTTTTTGTGCAAATCTTAGGAAAGAAATGCTTTTGTGATTTTTTATTTTTTGTATTCTTATAACTTTGATTTTTTATATTTCTGATTTTTTCAACAAGAAAAATAATGTTAAAAAATGAATGGATCCCAAAATCCAAATCGTCTCACGAAAAATCGTCAGTCGTAACGAGATCGAAGCGGCAGCGATGCCAATTTAATATTGATATTTTACTAGTTCGTTTTTCCTCGACTCGAATCGAATTGATTTCTAATTTATCATGAGATTAATCATTTTTGGTTAATAATACTTGGCCATTATCTTTCTTTCTTTTCTCTTTTGGCAAATCCAGTCCTTGTAGTTTTGGCAGAATTTGGTTTTTGCACAAATCTTTAAAAAATCTTCATTTTAAGCCCTCTAATCTTCATTCCTTTTGCACTTTTGGTCCTTTAACTTTGACACTTGTACACTTTTGGTCCTTAGACTTTGTATTTGATAAATGTCCGTGAAAACCCGTGTTTTCTTCATTTTTGTCCCTTTGTACCTATTTCACAACAAAAACACAAAGAACGCATAATTCTGACTTTTACGTTATTAAATTCACGTTTTGGTTTATATTTTCCTTGTTTTTAGTGGTAAAAGGGGTAAGTGTTTACACACTTATCAGTTTGTTTACATACTACAAACCATAGCTGTTACAAAAGATAATAATTAAAAACAAAATCTCGTATATAAATGTCATGATATTCTTCATTCTTATCTTTGATACTTTGTCCACCAACTTGAAGAATTCAGCATAGGCAGATTTAGTCTTTATTTGTCACACCCCACCATGGCGGAATATGGGGCGCGACGTATGGATATCATCACAACAATAACGTGTCTAAAGAGAGAATAAATGAAATTGAAATATCATAAATGGTGACACAAATGTCATGACAATATCTCAACAAATGCAGGAGTTTAGGTAAGTAGGTAAAAGTCCCACCTCTTATCATAGACAACAATTAAAACAAACATCAACACATAGGTCGAAAAATGAGACCGAAAAATGCAAGTAACGTTTTTAGGCATCATTGCATAAACAAACACCACATATACTAAACTTCTAATACAAACACACATAACTTCAAATTTCATTAAAAATATATACTTAAATTTAGCCCGTCCACCGGACAGGTTTATATATATATACATATATCTATATATATGTATATATATATATATATATATATATATATATATATATATATATATATATATATATATATATATATATATATATATATATATATATATATATATATATATATATATATATATATATATATATATATATATATATATATGTATATATATATATATATATATATATATGTATATATATATATATGTGTATATATATATATATATATATGTATATATATATATATATATATATATATATATATATATATATATATATATATATATATATATATATATATATATATATATATATATATATATATATATATATATATATATATATATATATATATATATATATATATATATATATATATATATATATATATATATATATATATATATATATATATATATATATATATATATATATATATATATATATATATATATACATATATATATATATATATATACACATATATATATATATACATATATATATACATATATATATATATATATATATATATATATATATATATATATATATATATATATATATATATATATATATATATATATATATATATATATATATATATATATATATATATATAAAAGTCTGATTTTCTAAGTTTTTACATTTATCTTAGGTTCTAGACACTTAATTAGGAATTTTGCAACTTTCAAAATATTTTTAGGGTCTTTTAATTATGTTCAAGAATTATTTTAAGTTTTCATAGATTTTAATATGTTTTAATTGTTTAAAACTAGTTTTTAGTGGTTATAAAATTTTGAAAAATACTTTTTAGCTTAATTAGGTTATTTTAAAGGTTTACAAACTTAAAGATCTTGATTGGGACTTTTTATTAGTTAATATTGATTTTTAGGGCTTTAATTAGCATTAAAAAGTTAATATTTAATTAATTAAAAGGTTTTAGCAAGTTTGGATTTTTTGTAAACCCTTAAAATATTTTAGTGGATTTTTAGTGATTTTTAGGAATTTTTAGAGTAAAATTTTAATTTTGGTGCTTTTTTACGGTTTTACGTGTACGCCTTTATCGCCTTAGTATAATCCGTCTTCGTAACCATCATTCTCTTCTTATTCTATTTATATTTTCTTTCTCATAATAATATAATCACAAATAGAATCATTTCATTAACACAACACACTAGCCTCCTTGGGAAACGAACTTCTCATTGGTCATTAGTGCTTGGTTTTCCTAAACCGACACTTAACGCTTGCCCTATTTTGCCTCCTTTTCCTAAAGGCGTGTATAGCACCCTAGTTTGTATATTAAGGTGTTGTGAAGCTCATATCTTGGGGATAATCAAGAGTGGGTACAAGAAGTTGCATCAATCAAGTTTATTTTCCAACAAAGTCACCTTTCTGTTTTGATATTGTGCTTTTAACCTTGTTGAATCTTAGCAGGGTTGCTGTTGGAAGCTTGTGCGTGTTCTTGCTAGCACATAAGCTCTAACATTCGTGGGTGTGGATGTACATCCATGAGGTTTGTCTTTAAACCTTGAAAATCTGATAAATTTTGGATTTTTGGCGGATTTGTGCTCTACTTGTGTTCTTGTTGATTTCTTGGCTTGAATCTGCTTAATCTTGCATGTTAATGTTGTTGGTATGCTAGATTAATCATTTGGTAAACTGAATCACACTTATACTTGTTTAACTTTTGGATTGAAAAGTTAAAAGGGTGTTTTGGATTACCTGTTTGAGTTCAAAGTTGTTTAAACATCATTATTATAACATATGTGATAGATCTTGAGGTTTGAATTTGGCTTGTTGGTCAAATACATCAGCAAAGTATAAAACTGCATGTTCTTGTGTTCATCAGTAACTTTAAGTGCTTGAATCTTGCTTAAAACTTTGAATCATTGCATGAAACCTGTTTAGACTTGCTTATTTGAGTTTAATATAGCTTGTGTATGCATTTGGTTAAGTTTGGCTGGCTGAAAATTGCTAAAAGTGCTTATTGAACCTAAATTGCTTATTGTTCTAAGTCTGTGACAGATCTGGTGCTTAATTGAATTAACCGTACAAATTGGCTGTTGCTTGTTGTGATTTTTTGATTGATATTGACTCCTTATGATCCAATGATCATTTGGGTGCCTTGTTGAAACTTGAATCTCCAAAAAAGTCACTAAAGACAAAAAAGTCTACTCAAGCAGTGGGAAAAGTTCCCACTTCTCAACACCCAAAACTAGCCCCTGCTAGTTTTAATTTGTACTCAGCTTATCAATAAGCTATATTTGCTTATACAGACCTACAACAACTTATATTTTGTGATAGATCTTCATTATTTGACCTATTTGATTAGACTGGAGCTTATTGGACTTTGACTTTGACTTTTTGCTAGAAAACCAACTTAATTGACTTTTTCATAAGTGCTTATTTTCTTTTTCCAGCTTATTGAGTCAGCTTATTTGAAAACTTTTTGTTGATTTATATTATTTAAGTCATTTAAAAGCTTTAGAAACTTGAATCAGCTCTTGGGGTGGCCTAGAACTCAAAAACGACTATTTTGTCATTTTCTGTAGATTGCTTTTTGCATTTTTAGGCTTATTCCTTGAGCTTATTTCAAATTTCTTTTTACAGAAGTCTTATTTAGGAGAAAAGAAGCTTGTGTGTCTAATTTGAGTTTATGGCATTAGTTTATAGCTTAATGGGCCAAAAAGCCCATTAAGAATAAGCTGTTTAGTATAAGCTTGCTTATTTCACACTTTCAGCTTTTGGGCCTTTGGAAAAAGTTGTTTAAAATCAAATTTTGAGTCAAGTAGTGCTTTTTGGGCTTATTTGGGCCACTTTTTCATTTTGGGCTCATTTTGGCCCATTTAGGAGTCTGTTTTGGGTTTAGCCCATTTTCTAGGTCCATTAAGGGTATTTAGGTAATTTCAAATTTATTTATGAGTTATTTAGGTTAAATTAAGCTAGTTTGCAAGTTTCTAGAATTTTTTAGGATTTTCGGATTTCTCTTAATATTTTAATATTAATTTATTATTAAAAAGTAAAAGTATGATTTTCTAAGTTTTTACATTTTTCCTAGGTTCTAGACACTTAATTAGGAATTTTGCAACTTTCCAAATATTTTTAGGGTCTTTTAATTATTTTCTAGAATTATTTTAAGTTTTCATAGCTTTTAATAGTTTTTAATTGTTTAAAAATAGTTTTTAGTGGTTTTTAAATTTTGAAAAATACTTTTTAGCTTAATTAGGTTATTTTAAAGGTTTACAAACTCAAAGATCTTGATTGGGTCTTTTTATTAGTTAATATTGATTTTTAGGGGTTTAATTAGCATTAAAAAGTTAATTTTAATTAATTAAAAGGTTTTAGCAAGTTTGGATTTTTTGTAAACCCTTAGAATATTTTAGTGAATTTTTAGTGATTTTTAGGAATTTTTTGAGTAAAATTATAATTTTGATGCTTTTTACGGTTTTACGTGTACGCCTTTATCGCCTTAGTATAATCCGTCTTCGTAACCGTCATTCTCTTCTTATTCTATTTCTATTTTCTTTCTCATAACAATATAATCACAAAGAGAATCATTTCATTAACACAACACACTAGCCTCCTTGGGAAACGAACTTCTCATTGGTTATTAGTGCTTGGGTTTCCTAAACCGACACTTAACGCTTGCCCTATTTTGCCTCCTTTTCCTAAAGGTGTGTAAAAATAACTAAATTAATTTTGGCGTCGCTGCCGGGGAGGCGTGTTGTGTTTTGATTTGGAATTGTTGTTTTTATATACTAACCATAATAGTATTTGTATTAGTAGCACTGTACTAATACGTATTATCGGTTTTTCTATTTTTGTGTGAATACTATTACTATATTGTATACGTAGAACAATAAATTCACAAGTACTCCAAATACGTGAGAAATCACAACCTTGACTTGGGAGGTCATTACCCAATCATTGTATTCGAATCTCAAACCAAAGAAAAAGGCAAAAATAGATAAATACTTTCGAGAAGCTCAATTTTGAAAAATACAAACTATAAGGTGGGTATAAGGCAGATATTATAAAATATATCCTAAGGAAAAAGGCTCTTAAGTGCTTCGCACCGCCTTGTTTCCCCGTTTGCTTGTGAGTATTTGATTTTGAGAGCTAATCGAGGGTTTTGCCGCCCAAAGTATTATTAAGTATCATATATACTTTCTTAGTTTCATTGATTAAACCCTCTTGAACGTTTTGGTATTCCACCAACGTTCTAAAGTCATCAAAGGCGTTCACTTAACGTGATCGTTTTCATTCCTTGAGGCTTCTTTAATCAAGAGATTTGATTAAGGAGGAGATTTGTAGATTTTTGTCTACTTAATACATTCACCAAAATCCAAAAAAGGTTAATACAATCAAAAACCACAAAAAAAATAAAAAAATACAAAACACCAAAAAGAATCTTCTTTGCTCATCCCCTCGTTGTACGTGACGTTTATGCTAACTCGTAATCAAGCAAGACGTGCACGGAAACGAAAGAACAAAACTCTCACTCCTAATCTTTCTACTGAGGAGTCTCCTATTGATGAACCCATTGTAAGAGAAGCACCAACCATGGCGAATCGAACTATGATGGAGTTACTTCAAGCACCCACCGAGGGTTATGGAGAGGCTATTGTGATTCCCGCTATCCTTGCGGAGAATTTTGAAGTGAAAATGGGTTTGTTGTCGATGATCCAAAACAACAAATTCCGTGGTGATGAGAAGGAGAATCCACACCACCATATCCGCCAATTCAATCGTCTTACCGCCACTTGCAAGTTTAAGGATGTCTCGAATGACTCGATAAAGATGATGCTTTTTCCGTATTCTCTAGCGGGGCCCGCTAAAATTTGGTTAGAGAAAGAGCCACCCAATTCTATATTGACGTGGAAGGATCTCGTGTCTAAGTTTCTGAACCAATTTTTTCCGCCCTCTAAGACTACGCACTTGAAAAACGAGATTTCAAAATTTTCACAAGAGTTTAATGAATGTTTTTCAATGGCTTGGAATAGGTTTAAGGAAATGTTACATGAATGTCCTCATCACGGTTTTTCCGACTTGCATCAAATTGACACGTTTTACAATGGACTTAATGATCATGAAAGGGATTATCTTAATGCCGCCGCGGGTGGTAATTTTTTGTGTAAAACGGTTGAGGAAGCTTTGGTGATAATTGAGAATAGATCTAAGTTGTATAGTCCTCGTAGCACGTCTAGTGTTCGTAAGGCTTCGTCTTCGGCTTCACCTTCTTTGTCTACTACCATTGATGCTTGCCAAATTGAGGCGAACTTGGAAAACAAAATCTTTGATAAGCTTAAGGGTCTTTTGATTGAGTTAAAATTTGGAGAACCAAGTGCTCCCGCTACGGCTAAAGCGGTTGAGGTTTCATTCATGTATTGTGGTGGAGGTCATGATTTCTCCGAGTGCATTACCAACGTTTGTAACACTTCGAGTGCCTACGCGGCCACGGGAACTTACAACCAAAATGTTCAAGTTACCTGCTCTAATCAATTGACTCCACCAGGTTTTGGTTCAAATCAAAATGCTAACAACAACTATCGCAACAATCAAGTTGGTTTCAAAAACAATTACAACAAGGTAAACTATGGTAATCAAGGGGCTAATAATCAAGTTTCAAACAAAACTCAAACTGATTTTCAAAACAACAACAAAGGTTTGCAAACATTGAAAGATCTTCCAAATGAATTTGTTGAATACGCTAATGGGAATGATGCTAGGTTTGACAATATTCAAAGAGAAATCATTAGCCTAAGATCCGAGTTTAAGAACGACTTGAAGAAAGAGTTAAAAAATGAGTTAGCTAATGAGCTTAAACTCCACACCAACAAGATGGAAGGAAATGTAACTAGGTTACAACAAAACCAACAAAAAATGGAACAAGGGCAACATGAGATTAAACAAGAGATGGTTAAAGCCGAGAAGAGGCAATCCAAGTTTGAAGATAAAATCTCATCTATGTTTGAGGCAATTATGTGTAAACCGTCTTCGAGTAGTCTTCCTAGAAACACCATATCAAACCCTAAGGGTGAGATGAAAGTGATTACCACACGTAGTGGTAAGACACTTAAGGAACCGACTCCTCAACCAATTGCTCCTACGGAGGAAGCAATTGAGGAAGAACCCGAGGTGGTGGTCCAAAAGGAGCATGTTCCAATCCTACGAAGTACCGCTCATGCCACACCTACGGTTGACCCATTACCAACATTGGAACCCGAGATTCCAAAGGCTATGCCTATGCCTCAACCCACACCACCTTTTCCCTATCCATCAAGACTTAGGAAGGAGAAACGTCAAGAGCGCGACAATTACCAACTTGAGCTTTTTATGAAAATGTTTCGTGATTTGCACTTTAATGTGAGTTTCGCCGATGCCTTGGTCATGATGCGTCGATTTGCCGCTAACTTTAAGAGTATTTTGAACAACAAGGAGAAATTGCATCAATTGTCTATTTGTTCGTCGGTTTATCTTAATCGCATACCTCAAAAAGTCGGTGATCCCGGTAAATTTTTGATCCCTTGTGCAATCCAAGATATGGAAGAATGCTTTGACTTGGCCGATCTTGGTGCTAGCATTAACTTGATGCCGCTTGCAATCTTCAAGTCGCTCAATCTTCCTAATCTTACTCCTTCACTAATGTCTATCGAGTTGGCCGACCATTCCACGATTCCCGCATGTGGATTGGCGGAAGACGTTTTTTTGAAAGTGGGAAAGTTCTACTATCCCGTAGACTTTATCGTTGTCGATATTCCCACGGATCCTCAAGTTCCTCTCATTTTAGGTCGTTCGTTTTTAGATACGTCTATGGCTTTGATCGATGTTCATGCTAGAAAGATCACCTTACGTTTCAACGACGAGGAACTCTGATGAGACTGTATTTATACATAGTCTCATCGTCCAAATCGGGCTTAAAACGCTTAAAATGTCATCAAAAATACCCAAAATATGCCTGTGTTTGTTCATTGTGTATTTCAGGTACGGATATCGTGAATTCATCAAAAGATCAAAGGAATCAAGCAAAAACGAACACGGGAAACGAAGCCGCACAAAGAACTGGACCCGAATCATGATTTTCCAAAATTTCCCTTGTAGAGTTGAAGATTGGCAAGAATGGTCCCTCAATTTATGAAGACTTGTCATAAATGACCCTCCACTATTCATTTTTGCAAGATATATCCTTGATATTTGAAGACATGTGCATGATTGGCCCTTGAAGAATGCCTTTTGTACACTTTTAATCCTTGGTGAAAAGTTCACCAAGTCATTGTGCCAAATTTGACAAGTGCTTGAAAGATATAACAAAAGGAAATGGGTTTTGGGCTGTTTAATGTGAAGTGCAAAAGCTTTGGGAGTCCAGGGACCTAACTTGGCCAGACAACAAACTCCCATCCACCAACCAATACCCTCCACGTCACCCTCTCACTCTCCCTCCAACCAATCAGAAAATACCCCTTTTCCACATCCGCATTCCACCAGACTTGATTAAAATAGATTAATTTATAATCTGTTTAAACTTATGTTTTGGTGGTAAACACCCTTTTAAACACAAACTAAAATCAAAACCTATCCTATTCATCCTTCATCCCATATAAACCCTAATCTCCCATAACTCCAAATCAAAGGGGTATTAAACAAAAGCTTCCAGATTAACAATTAACCCAAGCCTAACCAAAACCCACCTCTCATAACTTACTCCCGTGACCTCTTTGGACCCCACCATGGTTCCCCTGCTCAACCCAAAATAGCAAAAATGGAATCCTAGCAGAAATCCAACGCCTCTCATCCATTCCTTTGTCCCAAAGCCACAATAAACGTCCATGATCACTCCTTTACAACCTGGCATCCAACAAACATCACATGGGCTCTTCTTTGACTGTTTATCAAGACTTGACCAAGGGCAACTTAGGAAAATCAGTTAGCTAGGGTTTTTAGACTAGAATGTTCTATGCATTAGTAATTAAGGAGCACCAAACATGTTGGTTTGCCCTTTGTTCAAGTTTTATGTATTATTTTTTAACGAATTAATGAAAATGAAGAGTTTTTGAATTTACATTCTACTGAGTTCCCAAGTTGTTTAATACTTGTTTTTAGTTTAATATTTACTTCATTGCAAGATTAGTTTAAAAAAGTTTCCAAGGTTTAGCTAAAAAACGTTTTCAAATTTTCAGTCTTCAAGTTTTTGAAGAAAGTTTTTATTAACTGGATTAACCTTGGTGAGGAAGTGAAAGTGGAATCACAAAGGAAAATCCAGGGATTTGCTTAAGTTTTATCTAAGGTTTCAATATTTGGTGTTCCAAAAATTTCAAAAATCAGTTTTACAATTTTTCTTTTTTTTCTTTTATTACTCACCATCTTACTGTACCAAAAGCCATAAGCTGAAAGCTTATGGTCTTTTGACTGCAAAAAGTGTTTCCTGGTTGGCTTTGTTTGTGCAGGTATCAACAAGAGGCAAGCAAGTCCATTATCCATTTCATTTCATTTTTTTTCTCACTTTGAAGATATTGAACACCCCTGGTTCTGTTGTTGAACCACAGTAGGGGTCCTCTACACTTCTCACAAGCTTGCATAAGCCCTTATTCCACCTTTTTGAAGGCATCAGCTGACCTAGGTTTGGCTTGAACCCAAAAAGCATAGGATATTGAAGTTTATGTGATTTTGTGGGTATTTGTGAAATCTGTGTTCTTTTTGTCTATTTATCTGTTGATTATGCTTAATATAGGTCTTTATGCATGTTTATATCTGCTACAATCAGTTTGGTAAAGTTTCAAGAGCAAGTACTTTGTTAATTTTTGATTTCAGAAAATTAGGGAGTGTTTGGATTTGAGTGTTAGCTAGGGTTTTATGATAGCTTTAGGTTTGAAAATTGTTTAGACACACTTTAAATGCTAGCTTAGGGTGTTATCAGCTATTGGTGTTGAAATTAGATAGGATTTAAACAAGTGTATGCCCTAAAATTTGGTAAAACCTAGCAAAAATCAGTTAAACCAAGTTTCTGCCTTGTTTCAATGTGTTTTGTGTTTGATTTTCTATATATTGTTAGATATTAGGTCAGCATAGGGATTTAGATTGATTATTTGTGATTTGGTGGATGTGTTATTGAAAATTTGAGCTCTGAAATTCATCTTATTGCCAATTGCATCAGCACTGTTCATCAGATACTTGCTATAGCTATATCAGTAACTTATTTTCCAGTTTTGTGCCTGAATTTGTGAAAGACTTGTGAGCTTTTTGTGCTTAAACTGACTCCCCACACTTCCATGAGTGTGGGGGTGCCTTTGTTTCCAAAAGAATCCAAGAATTGAGCTTGAAATCAAGCTCAAAACCACCAGACCCGTTTTTTTTCATTGTCAGTGGGAACTCCTTTCCCACTGATGGCTTTGCTGTTCCCACTGCTTAGCTAAAAGACAGAACCATCACAAATGTCACTATCATAGTTCTTGTATTTTTGTCTTTAGTGGAGTTAATTAGGAATTAGGACTTGATTTAAGTTTCAATAATTTTCTTATTTTAATCTTGATTTTTCAGTTTAATTACTTTTTAAGTTACTGTTCATTTAGTATTTTTAGGTTTATTTGCATTTTTAATTACTTTTTAACATTTCTGTTTTTGTCTTTTAGTGGTAAAATTCAGTATTTTTTAGTTTTAAAATTTTTCTTATATTTAGGAAAGTATTTTAAGATTTTTAGTTTAAAAGTTTTTCATTCTTCACTTTTTAATTATTTTTTATAATTAATTTAAGTTAATTAGGGTTTTATTATTAATCAGTTTTGTCTTTTAGTGCAAATTTTTACATTTTTCAAACTTTCTCAATTTTCTACTGTTCATTAGGGTAATTTAGGATTTTTAAAATTGTTAAATTAATTTTGACATTATTTTATTATTTTTTAGGATTATTTTAATTAAAAAAATAGTTTTTAGTGATTAAAAATAGAAAAATAGTTTTTAAAATTTAGGAAAAATACTTTTTAGTCTTTAAATAATATAAGTTAGTTATTAGTTCAATAAATTAATATTTTGGGCATTTTGTTAATTATATTTGATTTTAGGGCTTTAATTAGCATTAAAAATTAAATATTTAATTAATAAAAGGTTTTAAAATATATTTGTTGGATTTTTATTCTTATTTATATTATTTAAGACTTAGTTTTAACTTTTAATTAATTTTTAGGTTTTATTTTTATTTTCGTCACGTTTTACGTATTTACGTTCGCGTTTTACGTTAATTCGTCGTAGTTTAAACGTAGTCGTAACTCGTCTTTTATTTTTCTCTCTTAAAACCAAAAACGTCACTAATCCAAACATTGTTATTTTATATATTGGCACATTAATCCACACACCTCCTTCGAGAACGAACTTGGAATTTATTCGGTTTTACGTTTTTCCTAAAGCGTGCAACTTAATACTTGCCACTCATACGCGTTTTTCCTAAAACGTGTACGAAAACCTACACCAAATTTTTGGCGCCGCTGCCGGGGAGGTGTTTTAGTGTTGCCATTATTACTATCGTGTTTGTGTGAGTAGTGCGTTTTTGCTTTTCATTTTTTGGAAAACGTGAATATCGTACATACTCATTTTTGTTATTTTTCATTATTATATTATAATATCCAAATAAATCGTGTTTAATTTTCCTAAATTAAACACAAAACAATCTTTTACTATATTGTAGATATATTGGTTTTCGTTTTTATTGTGAATATATTATTACTATATTGTATCTACGTAAGAACAAATAAATATACAAGTACTCCAAAAGCGTGAAAACGCAACCTTGATTCGGGATTTCATCACTCGATCATTGTATTCGAATCCAAAGCAAAAGTTTAAAGGCAAAATAGATAAATACTTTCGTGAGGCTTAATTTCAATTAACACAAACTATAAGGTGGGTATAAGGCGGTTGTATTTCACGACCTAAGGGAAAAAGGCTCTTAAGTGCTTAGCGCCGCCTCGTTTCCCCCGCTTGCTTGTGCGTGTTTTGAGAAAGAAGGCTAATCGAGGGTTTGCCGCCCAAGTATTATCTACGTATATTATATTTGCTTGTGTTTTCAAGATTAAATCCTCTTGAACGTTTTGGTGTTCCACCAACGTTCTAAAGTCATCGAGAACGTTCACTCCACGTGATCGTTTTCATTCTTTGAGGCTCCTTTAATCGAGAAAGTCGATTCGAGGAGCGATTTGTAGATTTTTGTCTACGTAATACATTCAAAAATCCAAAAAATAAAAAAAACCAATCAAAAACCAAAAAAAATAAAATTGAAAAATCAAAAAACCGCAAAAAGAATCTTCTTTGCTACCACCCATTCTACGCTTGGTGCATGCGCACTCGATCGAAGGACTATTCCAATTCTAGTGAAGCTTCGAATCGACGCAATCGTAATCGAAGGAATCGACGACGTAGACGAGAATTAGAAACCGACGTTCCTAATATCGTTGTTGAAGAAACCGTAGAGGAGATGGCCGACAATCGTTCGATGATGGAATTGCTCCAAGCGCCCACCGAGGGTTATGGAGACGCGATCGTAATTCCCGCTATCGAGGCGGAGAATTTTGAGATTAAGAGCGGAATGCTTTCGTTAATCCAAGCTACGAAGTTTCGAGATCGTGAAGCCGATAATCCTCACGACCATATTCGGAATTTTGATCGTCTTTTGGCCACGAGCAAGTTTAAGAACGTCGACACTGATGTCGTCAAGCTTATGCTTTTTCCGTACTCGCTCGATGGTGCCGCCAAGGATTGGTACGAGAAAGAGCCACCTAATTCGATAGTTACGTGGAAGGATCTCGTTTCCAAGTTCGTTAATTATTTTTTCCCACCGTCTAAGACCAGGTTTTTCAAAAATGAAATTACGAAATTTGAGCAAAAACCGAATGAATCTTTTAGAGACGCGTGGGATCGTTTTAAGGAATTTCTTAGGCAATGTCCTCACCATGGTTTTTCCGAGTTGCACCAAATCGTTACGTTTTACAACGGTCTTAATTTTCACGAACAAGACTCGTTGAATTCCGCCGCCGGTGGCAACTTTTTGTGTAAGACTCCGAAAGATGCATTGATAATTATCGAGAACTGATCCAAGGTTTACCAACTCCGCAATGCACCGAGTGTTGCCAATGTCGCTAATGTTAGTAGTTCTAATCGCGACATTGAGAGAGTTGATGCGAAAGTCGACAAGTTGACGAATGTGTTTACGTCTTTTCTCGTTGAGATGCAAAAGAAAGACGCTCCCGCTACGGTGAAAGCGGTTGAGGTTTCGTGTACGTTTTGTGGTGGACCTCATAATTATTACGAGTGTGCGGCTACGGATGGCCAAACGTCGAATGTGAGTGCGTTAAATGGAAACAACAATTTTCAAAATCAAAATAACGCGGGTCCATCACAACAAGGCAATTATAACCAAGGCAACAATTTTCAAAATAGAAACAATTTTCAAGGAAATAATCAACAAGGAAATTTTTCGAATCAAAATCAAGGAGGTTATAATCAAGGTCGTAATATAACTTGGCAAAATCGAGACAATAATCAAAACTCGAATTTTTCAAACAACAACAATCAAGGCAACAATTTTTCAAGTGGTAATCAAGGAAATTTTCAAAGAAGTAATCAAAACCAAGGGAACTTTAATTCTAATCAAAATAGTTCGTCAAACGATTTTCAAAATTACATGAAAACGAATGAGGCTAATATGAGACGATTAGAGGGAAAAATTGGTACTTTGAAAAATGACTTTTCCAATACATTGAAATTGCAAAACACGAAGATTGAGCAAGGGAAAATTGATATCAAAAAGATGTTTTCGGCCATAATGAACAAAGCATCGGGTTCGTCATCGAGTTCGTTACCTAGTGACACCGTTGCTAATCCGAAAGAACAATGTAAAGCCGCCTCGTCTCGTGAGAAAGGTCGTGTGATTACCCCTAACCTTGAAGGATTCCGTGTTGTTTATCCCTCTCAACCCTTGACTTCTAAGACATCTTCTTGTTCTAAAGTCGATGGGGTGAACGTGGCGACCAAGGAAAAGGGTGCACACCCTCGTGTACCTCAAATTCCATCCACGGTTCAAAAAGAGAGCTTTGTCGACCCTACCAAAGTAACCCTTGAAGAAACTTGTGCATCGATCCTTCTTAAAAAACCCAAAAGGCGTATGCCGAGAAAGGAAAAGGATCCGGGCCAATTTCTACTACCTTGTGATTTTTCCGAGATTGAGGGATGTTTAGCCCTTGCCGATTTAGGTGCTAGCATCAATCTCATGCCTCATTCTCTTTGGAAATTTATGAGATTGCCTTCGCTTACCCCCACGAACATGACAATCGAGCTTGCAAATTGTACTCCATTAATACCAATTGGAATAGCCAAGGATGTCTATGTTAGGATTGGAAAGTTTGTTTTTCCCGCAGATTTCGTTATATCCGATTACGAGTGTGACCCTAAATGTCCCATTATTTTAGGCCGACCATTCTTATCAACGGCTAGAACCGTAATCGACGTTCACGAGGGGAGACTTACTATGAGATATGGGGATGAGAAAATAGACTTTTTCGCTAGAAAATCCCAAGGATTTAATGAGAATGAAAAAACCGAGGTTTCAAAACCTAATGATTCAAATTCTAATGATTTCAAAATGTTTACTTTAGCGGAAAGAATGAAGCTTGATGCATGTTTTGAAAGAATTAAGAAAAACGGTTTTAAAGATGATGATTTTAACGATAAGGAATACGTGTACCTAATTCAAAAGGGTATGTGTAAATTTATGGATGAAAACTCACTTTGGGATGTTTTTAGCGAAACAAGTGAAACACCAATTCCGAAGGGCGACGTTAGTGCCATCACGACAAAGACCAATATGGGCTCGTCTTCACCACCTTCGAAGAACCACGTCTTTGAGGCTTCAACTTCTAACTCCATCGAAGTGCCTCCTTCGTCTAGCCCAACACCCGTTGAGGCTAAAGGGTTTATCGACATCGATCCTCTCGTCTTAGAAAAGTCACCTATGCATAGTCATTTGACTTGTAAGTCCATGGTTGTGAGTGCTCACATCGACTCTTTCTTTGACGATGACGATGGCGATTTTGCCGAGATTGATCACGTACTTCGACATCCACATGCAATTTTTGATTCTCCTAAGAAGAAACATGTGAAGTACGATGATTATGAGTTTGATCCCGAGATTGAGGAAATCATTGAACGAGAGCTAGCTCTTATGCCTTCACTTCCACCTACGAGTGAGGTCGACCTTTCCAAAATCGAGGATGAACTTAATGAGTTGGAACGTCTTATTTTTGATGACGAACCAACTCATGTGACCACCAAAAATCCCATTCTCGAGGAGTTACCTTATCAACACTCCTCATTTGAGAATGACGTTTACCACATTCGTAAGGATCTAACTTATCAACGATCCCCACAAAAGAATGATGGTTTCGTGCTTGATCGTGATCTCTTCGAGAGAGTTTCTAAAATAATCAAAGAGGGGAATGACAAACCATGGTTTGACAAGCCTATCTATGACGAAGAAATCGATGAGATCGACGTTCATGAAGATGACGAGTATGTAGACCCCGAGGGGGCGGTGTTCTTTATTGATCGACGTTTTGAGAACTTATATAATCCACCACCCCCTCTCACCAAAGACTTAAATGTGAGGATTTTTAGCGCGACTAATTTTAAATTTGACACGCCAAATATTTTCGACATTATTCAATCGGGTTTTCATAAAGAGTTTTTAAACGATGAAAAAGGAAAAGATTTTAAAAATATTTTAAAAGAATTTTCTACATGTTTAACTCCGTCATCACATCGTTTTATGAGTGCTACCACCTCGTCTACTCCTTTTGACGACGGTTGGTGTGGTTTTAGTGTGGGGGAAGCCCCAAATGTTCCCTCCCATTTCTCCACCGAGGACGAGATTTACGATCCCGGAATTGCTTGTAAAGGGAAATCTCGGTCTTCCACCGATGCAATAAATGGAAAATCTTTTCGTTTGCTTGGTGTGAGTCTACCTCGAGTAGCTCATTTTAGTGACTTACCCATTGCCCCACCTTTCTACTTCTTATCTCTTTTCTTCTACCCCATTGGGGTTTGTGTTGGAGTGGCGTTGTTTCGTCTTTCATCCGAAAACGAAGACGCTATCTTTGACCCCGGTATACGTTTATCGGGTTTTTAAAGTACTTCATGTACTTTTGGGCCTTGTTTATCATGTAAGTCCCACCAAAAATGACCATACCAAGATTATCCCTAAATGATCACATTTATGGGGATTCGAGTCGAGCTTTTGACTCGGTTATCAAAAACAAGGTGCCTCGTGGGGGATTCTCATGCTTATCCTTGTACATATTATCGCTTTCTTAGTTAATGTAACGAGGGGACTTGTGCTCTTCCAACCTTTGTTTCGTGGTTGTTTGTGATTGTGATTCATTAGGTTCATCGTCATCATTGAAGCCTCTCGTGTTCGTTTTACGTAGCACTCGAGCTTCGATCGTTGCCTTTGTAGATTCCGATATCCGATGATATCCTTTTACGTTCTAACGTTTATCTTATTAGCATAATTCATAAACGGCTTTTAGGTTATTCGTTTTACCCTTTCCATGCTCGAGATTAAGCATTCGACTTCGTCTCTAGTATGGGGGTGTTTACACCCCTAGACTCGAAACATTGAGGACAATGTTTAGTTTTTGTATGGGGGGGGGGGGGGGGGGGGGGGGGGTGAGTAGATACTTCACCTTGCTTACGTCACCACGCAATCCAAAATTCATCTTTTTGTTATCATTTTATGCAAAATAAGGCTAAAAATGGCCAAATTTTAAAAATTTTCTTGTTTTTCATAAGTGTTTAAGATACGAATGTAGGTTTTCCGATGGTGAGAACGAGAGTAATTTTTGACTCGACCGTGCGTGTTGAGAACTTAGCTTCGATTCCTTAACTTTTTAGGCTAAGTCTCTTAAATGAGGACGAGAAATGATAGAGTTATTTATAAGTCTCGTAATCGTCACGATCTCATGTGTAGTAATTATTAGCTTATTCTCCCAACGCTTTTGCATAATAAATTGTTAATAAATATTGATTTGGCGGTTTAGTCACTATTGTTGGTTTCTAATTTGTTTTGGTAGCTTCCATGTAAATAAATTGGGAAAACATTAAGGTATCGCCAGCGTCACGGTTTTGAAGTATTGGCACCCGAATAATCGAAAGCTTCACCTAATAATAAGATTTCAAGTGCTCACCTAAATTAAGCAAAAATTTGAAGCTCACAAGGCCGAAAAATCTATGCCCAAATTGAAAGTGAATCAAGCCTTAATCTTTGAAGCTTTAAAGATCCAAAATTCGCTTTAGCGTGAGGATATACGTCTTTGGCTAATAAAACCACCGATGAGGCGGATAATAAAAGGCAAGGCAAGACCGAAGTTATAATAAAAGCTTCATGGCGAAGTTGAATAAAAGATGGAGGTAAACCAAAGATAATAAGGCCCTTCCATTAGGGGGCGTATAAAAGTCTTGGTAATAAGTCTCATGTTCAAAACCGTTATAAAACCGTGTTTATCGATCCTTCTTGTTGACTTAATTTTTTGACATCGTTGTCTATTAGGGTGAATTATTAATTTAATGATTTTGGTTACACCGTTAAGTTTCTATTTTTAGACTTAATCTCTATTCACGCATAAGTTGATGATGTATCCTCGTGATCATTAAGACAAAATAAAATATAAGAGATACCAAGTAGGAATAAGGGAGTTTAGGTTCGTAATTAACACTCATGAGATATGATCGTGTTGCTAACTTATAATAACAATGATCTCGTTACACGCTTAGCATGGAATTGGGTGAAAATCGAGGACGACGAAATTATTTCTAACGAAGCATTCACGTGTTCTTGTTCTATGATCCTAAAAGTCACTTTTTCGTGATGAAAACAATACATCATGTCTAACACGTGTAGTAGTTTATTTAAATTTATGTCTTGAATAAAAATCATCATAAAATGAATTTTGCAAGTGCTACGATACTTAATTCTAGCATTGCGTAAGGACACGACAATTGTTTAGTATGGGGGAGTGATGAGACTGTATTTATACATAGTCTCATCGTCCAAATCGGGCTTAAAACGCTTAAAATGTCATCAAAAATGCCCAAAATATGCCTGTGTTTGTTCATTGTGTATTTCAGGTACGGATATCGTGAATTCATCAAAAGATCAAAGGAATCAAGCAAAAACGAACACGGGAAACGAAGCCGCACAAAGAACCGGACCCGATTCATGATTTTCCAAAATTTCCGTTAAAGAGTTGAAGATTGGCAAGAATGGTCCCTCAATTTATGAAGACTTGTCACAAATGACCCTCCACTATTCATTTGTGCAAGATATATCCTTGATATTTGAAGACATGTGCATGATTGGCCCTTGAAGAATGCCTTTTGTACACTTTTGATCCTTGGTGAAAAGTTCACCAAGTCATTGTGCCAAATTTGACAAGTGCTTGAAAGATATAACAAAAGGAAATGGGTTTTGGGCTGTTTAATGTGAAGTGCAAAAGCTTTGGGAGTCCAGGGACCTAACTTGGCTAGACAACAAACTCCCATCCACCAACCAATACCCTCCACGTCACCCTCTCACTCTCCCTCCAACCAATCAAAAAATACCCCTTTTCCACATCCGCATTCCACCAGACTTGATTAAAATAGATTAATTTATAATCTGTTTAAACTTAAGTTTTGGTGGTAAACACCCTTTTAAACACAAACTAAAATCAAAACCTATCCTATTCATCCTTCATCCCATATAAACCCTAATCTCCCATAACTCCAAATCAAAGGGGTATTAAACAAAAGCTTCCAGATTAACAATTAACCCAAGCCTAACCAAAACCCACCTCTCATAACTTACTCCCGTGACCTCTTTGGACCCCACCATGGTTCCCCTGCTCAACCCAAAATAGCAAAAATGGAATCCTAGCAGAAATCCAACGCCTCTCATCCATTCCTTTGTCCCAAAGCCACAATAAACGTCCATGATCACTCCTTTACAACCTGGCATCCAACAAACATCACATGGGCTCTTCTTTGACTGTTTTTCAAGACTTGACCAAGGGCAACTTAGGAAAATCAGTTAGCTAGGGTTTTTAGACTAGAATGTTGTATCCATTAGTATTTAAGGAGCACCAAACATGTTGGTTTGCCCTTTGTTCCAGTTTTATGTATTATTTTTTAACGAATTAATGAAAATGAAAAGTTTTTGAATTTACATTCTACTGAGTTCCCAAGTTGTTTAATACTTGTTTTTAGTTTAATATTTACTTCATTGCAAGATTAGTTTAAAAAAGTTTCCAAGGTTTAGCTAAAAAACGTTTTCAAATTTTCAGTCTTCAAGTTTTTGAAGAAAGTTTTTATTAACTGGATTAACCTTGGTGAGGAAGTGAAAGTGGAATCACAAAGGAAAATCCAGGGATTTGTTTAAGTTTTATCTAAGGTTTCAATATTTGGTGTTCCAAAAATTTCAAAAATCAGTTTTACAAGTTTTCTTTTTTTTCTTTTATTACTCACCATCTTACTGTACCAAAAGCCATAAGCTGAAAGCTTATGGTCTTTTGACTGCAAAACGTGTTTCCTGGTTGGCTTTGTTTGTGCAGGTATCAACAAGAGGCAAGCAAGTCCATTATCCATTTCATTTCATTTTTTTTCTAACTTTGAAGATATTGAACACCCCTGGTTATGTTGTTGAACCACAGCAGGGGTCCTCTACACTTCTCACAAGCTTGCATAAGCCCTTATTCCACCTTTTTGAAGGCTTCAGCTGCCCTAGGTTTGGCTTGAACCCAAAAAGCATAGGATATTGATGTTTATGTGATTTTGTGGGTATTTGTGAAATCTGTGTTCTTTTTGTCTATTTATCTGTTGATTATGCTTAATATAGGTCTTTATGCATGTTTATATCTGCTACAATCAGTTTGGTAAAGTTTCAAGAGCAAGTACTTTGTTAATTTTTGATTTCAGAAAATTAGGAAGTGTTTGGATTTGAGTGTTAGTTAGGGTTTTATGATAGCTTTAGGTTTGAAAATTGTTTAGACACACTTTAAATGCTAGCTTAGGGTGTTATCAGCTATTGGTGTTGAAATTAGATAGGATTTAAACAAGTGTATGCCCTAAAATTTGGTAAAACCTAGCAAAAATCAGTTAAACCAAGTTTCTGCCTTGTTTCAATGTGTTTTGTGTTTGATTTTCTATATACTGTTAGATATTAGGTCAGCATAGGGATTTAGATTGATTATTTGTGATTTGGTGGATGTGTGATTGAAAATTTGAGCTCTGAAATTCATCTTATTGCCAATTGCATCAGCACTGTTCATCAGATACTTGCTATAGCTATATCAGTAACTTATTTGCTAGTTTTGTGCCTGAATTTGTGAAAGACTTGTGAGCTTTTTGTGCTTATACTGACTCCCCACACTTCCTGAGTGTGGGGATGCCTTTGTTTCCAAAAGAATCCAAGAATTGAGCTTGAAATCAAGCTCAAAACCACCAGTCCCGTTTTTTTTCATTGTCAGTGGGAACTCCTTTCCCACTGATAGCTTTGCTGTTCCCACTGCTTAGCTAAAAGACAGAACCATCACAAATGTCACTATCACAGTTCTTGTATTTTTGTCTTTAGTGGAGTTAATTAGGAATTAGGACTTGATTTAAGTTTCAATAATTTTCTTATTTTAATCTTGATTTTTCAGTTTAATTACTTTTTAAGTTACTGTTCATTTAGTATTTTTTAGGTTTATTTGCATTTTTAATTACTTTTTAACATTTCTGTTTTTGTCTTTTAGTGGTAAAATTCAGTATTTTTTAGTTTTAAAATTTTCTTATATTTAGGAAAGTATTTTAAGATTTTTAGTTTAAAAGTTTTTCACTGTTCACTTTTTAATTATTTTTTATAATTAATTTAAGTTAATTAGGGTTTTATTATTAATCAGTTTTGTCTTTTAGTGCAAATTTTTACATTTTTCAAACTTTGTCAATTTTCTACTGTTCATTAGGGTAATTTAGGATTTTTAAAATTGTTAAATTAATTTTGACATTATTTTATTATTTTTTAGGATTATTTTAATTAAAAAAATAGTTTTTAGTGATTAAAAAATAGAAAAATAGTTTTTAAAATTTAGGAAAAATACTTTTTAGTCTTTAAATAATATAAGTTAGTTATTAGTTCAATAAATTAATATTTTGGGCATTTTGTTAATTATATTTGATTTTAGGGCTTTAATTAGCATTAAAAATTGAATATTTAATTAATAAAAGGTTTTAAAATATATTTGTCGGATTTTTATTCTTATTTATATTATTTAAGACTTAGTTTTAACATTTAATTAATTTTTAGGTTTTATTTTTATTTTCGTCACGTTTTACGTATTTACGTTCGCGTTTTACGTTAATTCGTCGTAGTTTAAACGTAGTCGTAACTCGTCTTTTATTTTTCTCTCTTAAAACCAAAAACGTCACTAATCCAAACATTGTTATTTTATATATTGGCACATTAATCCACACACCTCCTTCGAGAACGAACTTGGAATTTATTCGATTTTACGTTTTTCCTAAAGCGTGCAACTTAATACTTGCCACTCATACGCGTTTTTCCTAAAACGTGTACGAAAACCTACACCAAATTTTTGCTCATCAAACTCGTTATAAACGCAACTCAAAACTCTCAAATTTCTCATGTTTATTCCGTTGCTACCATAAACCTCGTTGATATGATCGACATTGTTTGCGAGGAATTTTCACAAGAAGTTCTAGGTTTTGGTGATGTTGAAAATAGTGGCAATCCCACTATGCTTGATCCCATTCTTGATAACTCGACACCAACCTTCACTCCATTTGAAGGTGGTGATTTTACGTTGGAAGATTTCGATGTTCCACATACTTGTAACGAAGACCTCGACAACGATGAGGACTTCTCGATTATCAAGGATTTTCTTAACGATTTCCCATTTCCTCCACCCGAGGAGGTTATGAGTATCGAGCCCAAATCTTCACTTGAGGAACCACCTATCCTCGAGTTGAAAGATTTACCTCCTCATCTCGAATATGATAATTTGGAGGAGGGTTACCAGTTGCCGGTTATTATTGCGAAGGAATTTTCGAATGATGAAAAAACCGCACTTGTCGATGTTCTAAAGGATAACAAAGGGGCACTTACGTGGAGTTATCCGACATTAAGGGGATCGATCCCAAATTTTGTACCCACAAAATCTTAATGGAGGAGGATTACAAGCCCGCAACCCAATGTCAAAGAAGGGTGAACCCAAAAATTCACGACGTCATCAAGAAGGAAGTCCTTAAACTCCTTGACGCGGGAATGATTTACCCTATTTCCGATAGCCCTTTGGTGAGTCCTATTCATTGTGTCCCTAAAAAGGGAGGAATAACCGTTGTGCCAAACGATGCCAACGAGTTAATTCCCACTAGACTCGTGACCGGATGGAGAGTGTGCATTGACTATCGTAAGTTGAATGAAGCCACTCGTAAAGACCATTTTCCCTTGCCCTTCATGGACCAAATGTTGGAGCGTCTTGCGGGAAACGATTTCTATTGTTTTTTTGATGGTTTTTCCGGTTACTTCCAAATCCCCATCGATCCTCCTGATCAAGAAAAAACTACGTTTACGTGTCCATATGGAACGTTTGCCTATCGTAGAATGCCATTTGGACTTTGCAATGCACCGGTAACCTTTCAAAGGTGCATGATGGCTATTTTTCATGGCATGATCGAGAAGACGATGGAAGTCTTCATGGATGACTTTTCTGTGTTTGGTAATTCGTTCACTTCGTGTTTGTCGAATCTTGAGAGAATGTTGAAACGTTGTGAGGAAACCAACCTTGTGCTCAATTGGGAAAAGTGTCATTTTATGGTTAAGAGTGGAATCGTCTTAGGGCACAAGGTCTCGAAAGCGGGGATTGAGGTAGATCAAGCTAAGGTAGACGTCATCGCCAAATTACCTCATCCCAAAACCGTTAAGGGAGTTAGGAGTTTCCTAGGCCACGCGGGCTTTTATCGTCTATTCATCAGGGATTTTTCAAAGATCTCTCGACCCATTACATATCTTCTTGAAAAAGAGGCACGTTTTGTCTTTGACGAAGATTGTGTACGAGCCTTTGAAATCCTTAAGAGAAAACTTACCGAAGCTCCCATTCTTTTTGCTCCCAATTGGAACCTCCCCTTTGAGCTCATGTGTGATCCTAGTGATTACGCTATTGGGGCCGTATTGGGGCAACGTCATGAAAATCACTTCTTGCCTATTCACTATGCTAGCAAGACAATGACCGAGGCTCAACTTAAATACACTACAACGGAAAAGGAGTTCCTTGCCGTGGTGTATGCATTTGAGAAATTTCGACCTTATCTCGTCTTGACGAAATCCATAGTGTATACGGATCATTCAGCTATCAAGTATCTTATGGATAAACAAGATGCAAAGCCGAGATTACTTCGTTGGATTCTCCTCCTTCAAGAATTTGATCACAAAATTGTTGACAAAAAAGGAGCCGAGAATCTAGCGGCCGATCATCTTTCTCGTTTGGAAGATCCTCACCAAAGTGTTTACGAGCCCAAGGAAATCACCGAAACATTTCCGCTCGAGACGCTTGGTGTAGTGAATTCTAAGCTTGATTCTTCCACCCCATGGGTTGCGGACTTTGCAAACTACCATGCGGGTAACTTCATCATCAAGGGTATGACGACTAAAGAAAAAAGAAAATTCTTTCGTGACGTCAAGTTCTACTTTTGGAATGACCCTTACTTGTTTCGAACTTGTGCGGATCAAATCTTCCGACGTTGTGTATTTGGCACCAAAGCTTCTAATATCCTTAGAGCTTGTCATGAGGGACCCACGGGTGGTCACCACGGTGCTAATCTCACGGCTAAGAAGGTGTTTGATGCTGGCTTCTTTTGGCCTACTATTTACCGAGATGCACAAGATCTTGTGAAGTCATGTGATTCATGCCAACGACAAGGAAAAGCCTCACAAAAAGATGAGATGCCACAAAACATCATCAAAGTGTGTGAGATCTTTGACATTTGGGGTATAGACTTTATGGGGCCGTTCCCATCATCTCGCGGTAATAAGTACATCCTCGTTGTGGTTGACTACCTATCTAAGTGGGTAGAAGCTAAGGCTTTGCCCACCAATGACGCTCGTGTGGTAGTCATGTTTTTGAAAAGCTTGCTTTCTCGGTTTGGAAACCCTCGTGCGATCATAAGCGATTGTGGAACCCATTTTTGTAACGACCAATTCGAAAGGGTCCTAAGGAAATATGGGGTTACACATTGGCTTTCTACGGCTTGTCACCCACAAACGAGTGGGCAAGTCGAGGTTTCAAACCGAGCTTTGAAGAGGATCTTGGAGAGATCCGTTGGGGAAAATCGACAATCTTGGTCGGATAAGTTGGACGATGCTTTATGGGCCTTTAGGACCGCTCATAAGACGCCCATTGGTCACACTCCCTATATGCTTGTGTATGGGAAGAATTGCCACTTGCCTATCAAATTAGAACACAAGGCTTATTGGGCCCTAAAGCATTGTAATGATGACATGGAGACCGCGGGAAAACACCGGAAAATGCAATTAAATGAATTGGATGAATTGAGGGACATTGCTTATGAAAATTCATTGATTTATAAAGAAAAGACTAAAAAGTTGCATGATTCTAAAATTAAAAACCGGGTTTTTAACATTGGGGATCAAGTTTTGCTTTTTAATTCTCGTTTGAAAATCTTTTCCGGTAAGTTGAAATCCCGTTGGTCCGGTCCATTCACCGTGACTCAAGTTTTTCCATATGGGACCATCGAGCTAGCTCAAAATGATGGCCCCAATTTCAAGGTGAATGGACATAGGTTGAAGCACTACTTTGGCGGAGAAGTTCCATCCTTGAACTACCTCGACCAAGTCACCTTCCCCAATGATAATTAGTATTGAGGGGATCGAGTCGAGCTCATGACTCGGTAATAAAAAATGAGGTGCCTCGTGGGGGAGTCCCATGCTTATCCTATGTACATATTATCGCTTTCTAATGTAGTAACGTGTGGGGATTTGTGCCCTTCCAACCTTTGTTTCGTGGTTGTTTGTGAATTGTGGACTTTAGATGATCATGATCTTCACAATTGGAGCCTCTCGTGTTCGTTTTATGGGAGCACTTGATCGTTTGCTTTGAAGACTTTCTCAATATCCATGATATATCCTTTGATGTTATAACCTTAAGTTTTTAGCACACTTCATAAAGGGCTTTAAATTTAACGGTTACACCCTTTCCATGCTAGATTAGGCATTCGACTATGTCTCTAGTATGGGGGTGTTTGCACCCCTAGACTCGAAACATTGAGGACAATGTTTAACTTTAGTATGGGGGGTGAATAGATACTTTCCTTGCCAAACCTTCACGCTTTCCAAAGTTTATCTTTTTGTTTATCGTTTTGTTGTAAAATAAGGCTAAAAATGGCTAAATTTTAAAAATTTTCTCATGTTTTATAAGTGTCTGAAGACACGAATGTAGATTTTCCGATGGCGAGAATAAGAGTAATTTTTGACTCGACCGTGCGTGTTGAGCACTTAGCTTTGATTCCTTAACTTCACATTAGGCTAAGTCTCTTAAATGAGGACGAGAAATGATAGGGTTAATTATAAGTTACTATGCTGAACGTAGAGTACTCGTATTCTTTCAAAAACTCATGTGTTCTCGTTGTTTGGTTATTCTCCCTTCGCATGTAAATATTTTTTGCTTAATAAATATTGCCTTAGCGGTTTAGTTAGGATTGTTGGGTTTCTAGTCTTTTCTAGTAGCTTCCGTGTAATTAAATTGTGAAGACATTAAGGTATCGCCAGCGTCACGGTTTTGAAGTATTGGCACCCGAATAATCAAAAGCTTCACCCAATAATAAGATTTCAAGTGCTCACCTAAATCAAGCAAACAATTTGAAGCCCCACAAGGCCGAAATATCTATGCAAAATTAAAAGTGAATCAAGCCTTAATCTTCGAAGCTTTAAAGATCCAAAATTCTCCTTTGCGTGAGGATATACGTCTTTGGCTAATAAAACTACCGATGAGGTGGATAATAAAAGGCAAGGCAAGACCGAAGTCATAATAAAAGCTTCATGGCGAAGTTGAATAAAAGATGGAGGTACACCAAAGATAATAAGGCCCTTCCGTTATGGGGCGTATAAAAGTCTTGGTAATAAGTCTCATGTTCAAAACCGTTATAAAACCGTGTTTATCGATCCTTCTTGTTGACTTAATTTTTTGACATCGTTGTCTATTAGGAGGGGTTATTGATTTGATGGTCTTGGTTACACCGTTAGGACTCTATTTTTAGACCTAAATCTCTATTATCGCATAAGTCAAACAATGTATCCTCGTAAAACATTCAAGACAAAATAAAATATAAGAGATACAACTTAGGAAAATGGGAGGATAAGTACGTGATTAGGGCATATGAGTAGTGTTAGCATTACTAACTTATAATGACAATGATCTCGTTGTACGGTTGGCATGGAATTGGGGTGAAAATCGAGGATGATGAAATATTTCTAAGGAAGCATTCACGTGTTCTTGTTCTATGAACCTAAACGTCCAATTTTGTGATGAAAATTATACATTATGTCTAAAACGCAAGTAGTAGTAGCAATAGTAGTAGTGTAGCTAGTTTATCGTTCAATAAAGTGAATAAAAATGAATTTTGGAGATGCTACGATACTTTATTCTGCATTGTGTGAGGGCACGGCAATGGTTTAGTATGGGGGAGTGATGAGACTGCTTTTATTTATAGTCTCATCGTCCAAAAAGGGCTTAAAATGCATTAAATATCATCAAAATACCCATATATATGCTTGTGTTTGTTGCTTGTGTATTTTAGGTACGGATATTAAGAAAATGACAAAAGATCACAAGGATCATGCAAAAACGAACACGGGAAACGAAGCCGCACATTGAACCAAGCCCTAATGAAGAATTTTCCCAAGAAAACCTTTGAAGACTTGAAGATTTATGAAGAAGGGTCCTCCAATATGGAAGAATTGACACTTTATACCCTTGTATCTTTATAATTACAAGTTTGGTCCCTAAAGTTTGTCAATATTGCAAAAAGGGCCCTCCATTTTGAAGAATTGACAAGTTTAGCCCCTCAACAAAGCTAAATTGTCAATATTTATCCTCCTCAAAGTCAAACATACCAAGAATGAGTCCAAGTTACAAGAATTACAAGATTGGTCCTTTGAAAATATCAAAATTGCCAAAAGGACCCTTGACTTTGAAGATTTGGCAAAAATGGTCCCTCATCAAACATGAATTGGCAATTTCAGTCCTCCAAAATGTCAATCATTCAAGTTTAGACCATTATCCTTGAAGAAAATACCAAATCAGTCCTTCAAAAATCACAAATTGGCAAGAAATACCCCTGAAATCATTTTAGAAAACTTTTTGGGGCAAAAGTGTGAAAAATGAAAAGTTGTTACAAAGGGAATTGGCGTTGACAGTTTCTAAATTGAAAAGACAAGAAAAGGGAAGAATAGGGGTTATTCATGGCAGACACAAAACTTACCTTAACCAACCATAAGCTGACACGTGCCCCACTCACCCTAAACAACCAATCACGACTCTCCTATTTGCCACCTCAGAATCCACTCAAAACCGGTTATAACTAATCTTTTTATTAATTTAATCCTTGGCGCTAAACACCACAATTTAAACCCAAAACGGATTAAACTAGTGTTCTTCATGTTCTTGAACATAATTAGGCATTTGTTTACCACCAATAATTAAACCCTAATCTCTTCTAGAATTAAGATTAGGGTGTCCCTAAACACAACCCAACCTTAAAAAAACCATGCCACATCATTCCATTGTCACATGTTAAGACCTGTTTTGTCGCCGTTGAGGAAGAAGCCAAAAGTGGCCAGAGAATCAACCACCCACATTCTAGCTTACTCCTTAAGCATTTTATGGACCGTTGGATGAGTTTCAAACTTGCCAGCTACAACAAAACGCCAATTCAAAGTCACATGATTGAAGAAAATGCCAAAATCTCCAAGGGCAATTCTGGGAGATCACAGCTTTAGGGTTCACGTTTTTAGGGTTTGTAGTCACTCTTGTAAGCCTATAAAAGGCATAACACTAGTTCATTTGTTTCCTGCTTTTGGTTTTTCCTTGTTCAACAACTTGTAAATCCTCTTTTTTCAGTTTAATGAAATTGTGTTAAGTTTGTTGAAGAAAGACCAAGTGCCACTTAATTTTAAGCTTGTTTATGATATTTGTTAACTGAAATTGAACCTCAAAACGTTTTTTAAACCTTGTGTAAGAAATTACACATTGGATCAAAATTTGATATTTTGCTAAGTTTTCTTGGTACACCTTGGAGTTTTTGGGATATAAGCTGATCATAGCACCCTAATTTGTATATTAAGGTGTTGTGAAGCTCATATCTTGGGGATAATCAAGAGTGGGTACAAGAAGTTGCATCAATCAAGTTTATTTTCCAACAAAGTCACCTTTCTGTTTTGATATTGTGCTTTTGACCTTGTTGAATCTTAGCAGGGTTGATGTTGGAAGCTTGTGCTTGTTCTTGCTAGCACATAAGCTCTAACATTCGTGGGTGTGGATGTACATCCATGAGGTTTGTCTTAAAACCTTGAAAATCTGATAAATATTGGATTTTTGGTGGATTTGTGCTCTACTTGTGTTCTTGTTGATTTCTTGGCTTGAATCTGCTTAATCTTGCATGTTAATGTTGTTGGTATGCTAGATTAGTCATTTGGTAAACTGAATCACACTTATACTTGTTTAATTTTTGGATTGAGAAGATAAAAGGGTGTTTGGGCTAACCTGTTTGAGTTCAAAACTTGTTATTGTGTTGTGGAAAGTTTGTGTTTGTGCTTTATATCTGATATATGCTTGGTTGAGAGTGTTTTGCTGCAAGTTTTGGAGTTTGAAACCTTGAATCACATAATCTGCTATAACTTGTTGATTTTAACTGTTTTTGACCTAAGATTTTGGTGAAATCTAGAATTTGTGCATGCTTAGGGTTAAAAGTTGTTTAAACATCATTATTATAACATATGTGATAGATCTTGAGGTTTGAATCTGGCTTGTTGGTCAAATACATCAGCAAAGTATAAAACTGCATGTTGTTGTGTTCATCAGTAACTTTAAGTGCTTGAATCTTGCTTAAAACTTTGAATCATTGCATGAAACCTGTTTAGACTTGCTTATTTGAGTTTAATATAGCTTGTGTATGCATTTTGTTAAGTTTGGCTGGCTGAAAATTGCTAAAAGTGCTTATTGAACCTAAACTGCTTATTGTTCTAAGTCTGTGACAGATCTGGTGCTTAATTGAATTAACTGTACAAATTGGCTGTTGCTTGTTGTGATTTTTTTATTGATATTGACTCCTTATGATCCAATGATCATTTGGGTGCCTTGTTGAAACTTGAATCTCCAAAAAAGTCACTAAAGACAAAAAAGTCTATAAGTCAAGCAGTGGGAAAAGTTCCCACTGCTCAACACCCAAAACTAGCCCCTACTAGTGTAATTTGTACTCAGCTTATCAATAAGCTATATTTGCTTATCCAGACCTGCAACAACTTATTTTTTGTGATAGATCTTAATTATTTGACCTATTTGATTAGACTGGAGCTTATTGGACTTTGACTTTGACTTTTTGCTAGAAAACCAACTTAATTGACTTTTTCATAAGTGCTTATTTTCTTTTTCCAGCTTATTGAGTCAGCTTATTTGAAAACTTTTTGTTGATTTAGCTTATTTAAGTCATTTAAAAGCTTTAGAAACTTGAATCAGCTCTTGGGCTGGCCTAGAACTCAAAAACGACTATTTTGTCGTTTTCTATAGATTGCTTTTTGCATTTTCAGGCTTATTCCTTGAGCTTATTTCAAATTTCTTTTTACAGAAGTCTTATTTAGGACAAAAGAAGCTTGTGTGTCTAATTTGAGCTTATAGCATTAGCTTATAGCTTAATTGGCCAAAAAGCCGATTAAGAATAAGCTGTTTGGTATAAGCTTGCTTATTTCACACTTTCAGCTTTTGGGCCTTTGGAAAAAGTTGTTTAAAATCAAATTTTGAGTCAAGTAGTGCTTTTTGGGCTTATTTGGGCCAGTTTTTCATTTTGGGCTCATTTTGGCCCATTCAGGAGTCTGTTTTGGGTTTAGCCCATTTTCTAGGCCCATTAAGGGTACTTAGGTAATTTCAAGTTCATTTCTGAGCTATTTAGGTTAAATTAATCTAGTTTGCAAGTTTTTAGAATTTTTTAGGATTTTTGGATTTTTATTAATATTTTAATATTATTTTATTATTAAAAATTAAAAGTCCGATTTTCTAAGTTTTACATTTTTCCTAGGTTCTAGACACTTAACTAGGAATTTTGAAACTTTCCAAATATTTTTAGGGTCTTTTAATTATTTTCTAGAATTATTTTAAGTTTTCATAGCTTTTAATAGTATTTAATTGTTTAAAAATAGTTTTTAGTGGTTTTAAAATTTTGAAAAATACTTTTTAGTTTAATTAGGTTATTTTAAAGGTTTACAAACTTAAAGATCTTGATTGGGACTTTTATTAGTTAATATTGATTTTTAGGGCTTTAATTAGCATTAAAAAGTTAATATTTAATTAATTAAAAGGTTTTAGCAAGTTTGGATTTTTTGTAAACCCTTAGAATATTTTAGTGGATTTTTAATGATTTTTAGAGTAAAATTTTAATTTTGGAGCTTTTTACGGTTTTACGTGTACGCCTTTATCGCCTTAGTATAATCCGTCTTCGTAACCGTCATTCTCTTCTTATTCTATTTCTATTTTATTTATCATAACAATATAATCACAAAGGGAATAATTTCATTAACACAACACACTAGCCTCCTTGGGAAACGAACTTTTCATTGGTCATTAGTGCTTGGTTTTACTAAACCGACACTTAACGCTTGCCCTATTTTGCCTCCTTTTCCTAAAGGTGTTTAAAAACAACTACATCAATGCTTAACTTTCATAGGTTGGAAACCTTTCTTAGAATTATGCATATTACACTTCTTCAAAATCTTATCTATGTAAGCATCTTGACAGACCATTTAATCGTCTTTTGCTATCCCGATAGATCTTAATTCCCAGAATGTATGCAACTTCTCCTAAATCCTTTAATAGAAAAACATTTACCAAGTTAATCCTTAATAACTTTAAGTCTTGGAATATTACTTCCCATGATTATGTTATCAACATATAGGACTAGGATTACTACATAACTCCCACTAGCTTTGTGATATACACATGGCTCATCACGATTATGAACAAATCCAAACTTTTTGATATCTTCATCAAATCTTTTATTCCATTGACGTGATGCTTGCTTTAAACCATAAATGGACCTTTGAAGTTTGCACACATGTCCTGGATTCTCAGGATCAACATACCCTTCTGGTTGCTACATATAGATGTCTTCATCTAAGCGACCGTTCAAGAAGTCAGTTTTAACATCCATTTGCCATATCTCATAGTCATAGTATGCTTCTATAGCTATGAGAATCAGAATAGCTCTTAAGTCTGCTACATGAGAAAATGTCTCCTCGTAGTCTATGCCAAAAGTTCGAATATCGTGATTACATTGACTAGCGTCTAGTTACACTAGCAATGCCTCTAGTACAACTCGAGTAAGGTCTCCTGGACAAACCTTTTAACGTTTATGCATCGTTATTATTATCCTTTTATTTCAAATACAACGTTAATAAGGATATGGATCTCAGTCATTCCTTTCATTAGCCATTCTGTTTTTCGTTCACAAATTAAGCAAGATTACCAAAACAAATTTGGGTGTGGCCACACAAACATCTTACTAATCCCACGAGGGGCCCAACTGTATTAAACTCCAAAACAAAATTGGAGGAAATAAATTCCATATTGACTACGAGCAAAACTTATGAATTTTGCAACACTTCCGAAAATAATCCTTATAGCTACCAGTTAGGTTTAGCGTTAGATTATTCCACAGAGATGCACTAGACTCATAACAGTTTCCTGGTATCTCTAGTCTAAGGATAACTATTTATGTTTTACTTAATGATAAAGATCCATAAAGTAATAACATATAGTTGGGATAAGTCCTATACTCGATTCATCGAATATCATCCAAAATCGATCAATATACTTTCAAGTATACTCTATCGCTATTTTGATTTGTCTTAGTTTAATAAATTCCCATATCATTAATCGACAAGGGACATTTAGCATAACATTTATTCATGGATTAAAACATGTAAAATAGGATACACTTATTAAATAATAGAAATAAACAAAACCCAATCTTTATTTCATTATGTAATAATGTTATAACATCCTCTATCCAAATACTAATCACATATTTATTTCATGAGTTCACTAGCTACTTGCAGCCCAATCGCCTTGGCATGCTTAACTACCTTTGGTCTAGGCAAAGCCTTAGTCAAAAGATCTGCTACATTATCATCTGTGTGAACTTTTATCAATTTTATTTCCCGAGCTTCAACTTGTTCTCGGACGTAGTGATGTCTACGCATAATGTGTCTGGCGTATTTCATGACTCTAGGGTCATTGGCAAATATGATTGTGGCAGAATTGTCCCAATACATTTTTATTAGGTTTTTATTTCAAGCATCATCCCAAGATCTCCAATTAAATTCCTAATCCAAACCACATTTAGTTATGTATATGGCTACCCTTCGAATACCAAAACATTTCTTTTCATATTCCTCAAATACTGCAGAAAATGTTTAACAGCAGTCCAGTGGAGCTTCCCTGGATTCTGTTAGTATCTACTGACCAAGTTCTAAGCAAACGCCACATCAGGCCTTGTGCATCTAACATCATACATTATAGATCCTACAGCCGAAGTATAAGGCACCTTCTACATGTATGCCTCCTCTTCAGGAGTTGATGCATCCATCTAATGACTCAGATTATGCTTAACTTCCATAGGTTGAAAACCTTTCTTGGAATTATTCATATTACACTTCTTCAAAATCTTATCTATATAAGCATCTTTACATTGACCATTTAACCGTCTTTTCCTATCCCGATAGATCTTAATTTCCAGAATGTATGCAGCTTCTCCTAAATCCTTTAATAGAAAAACATTTACCAAGATAATCCTTAACAACTTTAAGTCTTGGAATATTACTTCCCATGATTAATATGTTATCAACATATAGGACTAGGATTACTACATCACTCCCACTAGCTTTGTGATATACACATGGCTCATCACGATTATGAACAAATCCAAACTTTTTGATATCTTCATCAAATCTTTTATTCCATTGACGTGATGCTTGCTTTAAACCATAAATGGACCTTTGAAGTTTGCACACATGTCCTGGATTCTCAGGATCAACATACCCTTCTGATTGCTGCATATAGATTTATTCATCTAAGCGACCGCTCAAGAAGGCAGTTTTAACATCCATTTGCCATATCTCATAGTCACAGTATGCTTCTATAGCTATGAGAATCCTAATAGCTCTTAAGTCTGCTACTGGAGAAAATGTCTCCTCGTAGTCTATGCCAAAAGTTCGAATATCGTGATTACATTGACTAGCGTCTAGTTACACTAGCAATGCCTCTAGTACAACTCGAGTAAGGTCTCTTGGACAAACCTTTTAACGTTTATGCATCGTTATTATTATCCTTTTATTACTAATACAACGTTAATAAGGATATGGATCTCAGTCATTCCTTTCGTTAACCATTCTGTTTCTCATTCACAAATTCAGCAAGATTACAAAAACAAATTTGGGTGTGGCCACACAAACATCTTACTAATCCCACGAGGGGCCCAACTGTATAAAACTCCAAAACAAAAAAAGAGGAAATAAATTCCATATTGACTACGAGCAAAACTTATGAATTTTGCAAAACTTCCAAAAATAATCCTTATAGCTACCAGTTAGGTTTAGCATTAGATTATTCCACAGAGTTGCACTAGACTCGTAACAGTTTCCTGGTATCTCAAGTCTAAGGATAACTATTTATGTTTTACTTAATGATAAAGATCCATAAGGTAATAACGTATAGTTGAGATAAGTCCTATATTCGATTCATCGAATATCATCCAAAATCGATGAATATACTTTCAAGTATACTCTATCGCTATTTTGATTTGTCTTAGTTTAATAATATTCCCATATTATTAATCGACAACGGACATCTAGAATAACATTTATTCATGGATTAAAACATGTAAAATAGGATACACTTATTAAATAATAGAAATAAACGAAACCCAATCTTTATTTCATTATGTAATAATGTCATAACATCCTCTATCCAAATACTAATTACAGATTTAATGCATGAGTTCACTAGCTACTTGCAGCCCAATCGCCTTGGCATGCTTAACTACCTTTGGTCTAGGCAAAGCCTTAGTCAAAAGATCTGCTATGTTATCATCTGTGTGAACTTTTAACAATTTGATTTCCCGAGCTTCAACTTGTTCTTGGACGTAGTGATGTCTACGCATAAAGTGTCTGGTGAATTTTATGACTCTAGGGTCATTGGCAAATATGATTGTGGCAGAATTGTCCCAATACATTTTTATTAGGTTTTTATTGCAATCGTCATCCCAAGATCTCCAATAAAATTCCTAATCTAAACCACATTTAGTTACGTATATGGCTACCCTTCGAATACCATAACATTTCTATTCATACTCCTCAAATACTACAGAAAATGTTTAACAACAGTCTAGTGGAGCTTCCCTGGATTCTGTTGGTATCTACTGACCAAGTTCTGAGCAAACGCCACATCAGGCCTTGTGTATCTAACAACATACATTATAGATCCTACAACTGAAGCATAAGGCACCTTCTGCATGTATGCCTTGTAACACCCCATTTTGATAAATGGAATGTCACGCGTGATTATGACGTGTCATCAAAGCATACGAGGATAAATCTCTTAAATATTACATGACCATAAAGGAAATACCATAAACAAACATCGGTACTCCAAAGTAAAGCTCATCACACACAAACATAAGTACTGAAATGAAAAGGACTAAACTATGTCCATGGAAATGAGTAGCAAAAGTATGAATAAATGCATAAAGTAATGAAGGCTAGAAAGCTTCCAATCCATATGCACGTACGCTTAAAGTCTACGAGCGTCCCTGAGTACCTGCCGTTTTGGGAACATGAAAGGAAACTGAAAGTCCCTAATCAATGCTAGAAACAGTAAACTTAACTAATCAACACAAATAAATACTTTTCAAATGTAATACTTATTATTGTATAATAAAGAAAATACAAGTGTTATGGATAACACCATTTGATGACAATGTGTTGTGCACACTTTGAAAAACTATATAACCTAACTTATGAATACAGTCACAGCTATTTGATTAAATAAGTTCTAAGCATTAATGTGTGAATATTCTCAAAGTGTTAAACATTAATGCTGGGCTACACATCCTATTTATAGTGATACGAGGTTGACCTAAGTACTAGTTGATAGTGACTACACAAGACATTCGCTTTTCAGACATCTGTCACAAGATGCTCTTCTATTCTTGGTAGTCTGCCATAATGTTTTAAGGAAACAGATCTTGAAACAGTTTCCCTTTTCTTCATAGTCTCTTACACACAAATGGCATGTCCAAAGTGTGCTGAGTGTTAACAGGGTATTGCCACCCCTGTTAACCCTCAACCCCTCAGAGTCCCTGATACATCTTGGTTGTTATCCATCACAGCCAATGAGTATGTCTTCAAGTAATCTTCGACTTCCTTGACAATGTCTCTGACATGGACTCCTCTGAGGTTGCTCACAGAGACTTGGATCTCTGTGAGTCTTGCGATACTTGCCTGCCTCCTAGGCAAAGGAAAGTGACCATCTAACAGCTTAATTTTTGTTTAAATCTATGATACAGGGAATTTAACAAACTTAGATTCCTAACAATCTCCCCTATTTAAACATAAATATAGCTAGATCTATCTAATTTAAGGTAAGCGAGATAACAACTTCTTCTTACTCATAACAGATCTAAACAAACATTACAAAAGTGAAATAAAATGTAAAGGTAAAATTGAGTTGTGAAATTCTTCAATAGTCATCATTTTTGATCTTTTCTTCAGCTTCAGCTATGTCTGTTCTAGTATCCAATTATGCTTGTAAAGCTTGTGCAAAAACCTTGGAATAATCTGAGTTAATCTTGAGCCCCTTTTTGAGACAAAGCAACTGAATTGTTGATGCTAACCCAAGCTCATCTTCTCTTTGAAATTCATACTAGCAAGCTCTGTTCATGAAGGCCATACCTCTTTCAGGCTCTGTGTAGGTCTGACCATCAACAGGACCAACGATTCCATTTGGTAGTATCAAATCCCTGTGCATTCCATCCACTTGAACATCATATGTGACGAAGGTCTCCTTTACAAGTTGAGTCACCCTTCTTCTTTTCTTGCCAGAATTTGGGGGTTCTTGTTCAAACAGCTGTGGTGGAGGATCTATTTTGAGCTTGGCTGCTGTTTCTTTAATCCAGGTGAACTTAGCCTTAAGGGTCTTAAGAAGAATGAAATTAGTCTGACAAGTTCTTTTAGCAGCCAAGGCTTCAAGTTCAAACCATTCAGGCAACCTAAGTTTCTTTAACCTCAAGTCCTCAAAGACATCCATATTACCCTGTTGGTTATCTCTCCACAAGATCATTTGTGGTGTATTGGTGGACTTGTGAATTGTGTATTTGAACTTGGTTATCTTGCCAGGTGCATACCTGTTGTTGATGCAGGTATCATAATCAGCTTTTACCTTTCTTAGTGCCTCTGCGCGTTTAGCTTCCATTTCCCTCAACCTTTGTCTCTGCTTCTCCCTTTCAGGTGGAGTCATCTTCCTCAGAGTTTCCTCATTGAGCTCCTTGGCTTTCTTGATTTCATTTAGCCTCTTGAATTCCTCAGCCTGTTTCTCTATCTCTTTAGGTGTTAAGGGATTCTCATTAGAAGGTGTAAAGTTTGAAAATTGGGAAAGGTCTGTGGTGGATCCTCCTGTCTCTAGCATCACAGCTATCTTCTTTAGTTTGGTGTTTGTGTCAACCAAAACTATTTGCTTTCCTTTCTTCGAGACAGAGGATTCCATACTCATGTTTTTCAGCTCCTCAGCTCTTTTGATGAACGCTGACTGAGCTTGAGTTTGTATTGCCTTGGGTAGGGAGCTAACAATGAACTTTAGCTTCTTGGCAGCTGGTTCACCATTATCCCCAGACTCGCAGGTGTTAACCAAAGTCAGGGACTTTGATGAATCAACTCTATCATTATTATGTTGCTCCCCCTTAGTTTCATCCTCATCATCGGTTATGATTACATGTGTGATGACTTGGAGGGGGACAGGTGAGGAAATAGTGTTATCAGCAGAGGTTGAGCCCTGTTTGGCAGATTCAAGGTTAAGCACCTTTTCCTTCTCCCCCTCACGTTCAGCCTGTCTCTTCAGACGTTTGGATGAACGTTCCTGAAAGTGCCTTGCAATCTGGTAAACAGAGGCAGCCATATCACGTTGCCTGGTCCTTGAAGCTCTGGCAATCTTCAGCAGAAGGTTGCAATTTCCATTGGTGTTGCGATGAACACGATCAACGATAAAGTTTGTGTGACGATATTACCTGCTACGAACAGCTTCAAACTCTCTATGCATTGTCAAATCATGAGCATTAAAAAGAGCAGCGACCTCTGTGACAATGGAATCCTTGATTCTTGTAGACAAATTACTAAGTCCTTGGGACACTCCTTTTCTTGCACCATCCTTGATGGGTTTAGTGACTGCATCCCTAACCGCCTGACTGATGATCCCTGGGAATGTGACAGTGAAATTATGCATCTCAGATTTGATAACATCCATCTTTCTTGATACGCGCTCCATATCTGATTGATGATGAACAGCTGAAGATTATTGATGTTCAGGCTTTGTTGTGCATAATCATCCCCCCTTGGCAAATGATCAAAGTTGGTTTTGGCAGGATGATCAAACATAAGGAATTCAGCAGTTGGATCATAAATAGGTCTTTGGAAGACTGTCGTGTTGGAGGTAGCAGAGGTGGGAGTTACAACAGCTTCCTTGGGAGGAGGAGTGGTATTATCAGCTGGTTTGGACACACCTATTTCCTTGGGAGGAGACACAGATTGTTGATCATCTTCTTCTTCATCTTCCTCCTCCTCAAACATCCCCTCAGGGAGTATTTCGTACTCAGGCATCGATTCAGGTTCAGAGAAATCATCAACTAATGAGAGCACTTCTTCTTCAATATTAAGCAGGGGCTCTTCTTCATTTGGTTGATCCTGAATGATTGTACCAGCTTCTTTGTCTTGTTGCTCTAGGGATTCTATGTTTGGATGTACAATATCAGCCTGCAAATTGTTTCAGATTAGTAACAGTGAAATAAGGAAGGGGAATGGTCGCCATGTCGATGTCCCAGAGAGGCTGAGGGTGATTACTCAGCCACTCCAAAGGATAAATCCTTGGGATTCTTTTAAGGGTGAAAAGTATAAGATTAATGATCGCCATTCGCTGCCCCTAGGAAAGCTCAGTGTGATTATTCAGCCCCCCAAAAGGTTAAAACCTTTGGGACTCTTTTGATTGTGAAACATATGTTGTTTAGGATCGCCATTCGCTACCCCTAGGAAGGCTGAGGGTGATTATTCAACCTTCCCCCCCCCAAAAGGTTAAGAAACCTTTGGGACTCTTTTAATGATGAAACATATGTGGGTGAAGATCGCCTGTTACGCTGTCCCTAGGAAAGTTGAGGGTAATGATTCAGCTCCCCCTGAAAAGGATAAATCCTTTGGGATTCTTTTTAAGGTTAAAAAGATATGGTTTAAGATCGTCTTATTACGCTGTCCCTAGAAGAGCTGAGGATGATTATTCAGCTCCTCTAAAAGTAAAACTTTTGGGATTCTTTTTCTGAGGAAACCAAGAGGCTGTGAGGTACAGCTGGTCAAGGTCGAGACATATATGTTTTCAGGTTGTTGTTTGCCTGAATACTGTCTAGAGGGTGCAGGGTCATCGGGGTGCTTTATAAACACAAATGAATCATTCCCTGGTGCATAGACAGGGTGTACAGAAGTCTTAAAGAGTTCTAAGTGCATATATTGACTTCTATTGGTCCAGGATTACCCTAACTTCACCACTCTCACCTATAGATATTTGAGAGTGGTTGCTTGTGGACCTCTAAAAATTTACACTGATTACATGTGCGATATCCGCAGAATTCGGTTGGTTCCCTGTTGTCTCGGCTGACATCGAGACACTAGACCCTTGTTGTTGGTCAGCTGAAGTCTCTGATTCCACAGGAGTCTCTGGAACAGAGGATGTTTCGAGGTTCACATTCTTCTTTCCCCTGGCCTTGGCGACAGTTTTGGTGCGGGAAGAAGATGGGTTTTTCTTCTTCTTAGGTTGTTGACCAGTTGTTGCCTTGGACGTCGTAGTGTGCTGCCCAGAGGTCAAAGACGTAGACTTGCCAGACACACCAGAGGTATTCACCTTCTCAGAGGAAGGGAGCAAGGACTTCTCAGCAGATGGTTGTTTGTTTTCTATGTTCATCATGTGAGAGGTGACAGGGACATCTTCAGCTCCAATTTCCTTGTAAATGGCACCAGTGATGCGATAGGGCTTTAGAGAAGTGAGTGCAGAGTTGTGATAGATGTCACCCAACAGGATTTCGAAGATCAGAGATAGAAAGCGAACGTAGCATATGTTTTTCTCCCTGACCTGGTTACGTCCCTTCAGTTGTTCTACAAGGTTGGAGAAAAGAATACTTCCTGCATCAACATCTGTGCCCCAGATCAGCCCATATGCAATAGATTAGTTGTTGAAGGACATCTGATCTTGGGATCCCTGCATTCCTCCTAGGTATTTGACTATATGGGTGAAGAGGACACTGTTGATCCCAAACTTAGATCGATTTAGCTTTGTGTTAACGAGATTAAATCAAGTTTAACACGTAGAGAAACTTTGTTGTATTGAACAATCTAAGTGTTATGCGGAATTTAACACTTAGAACAAAAAACAAAACAAAGTAAAGCAAACTTTCACTTTGATTAATAATATCAATGAATGATTACGATTGAAAGTGTTGTGAAATATGTGGAAGAGGTGTATATGAGATGTGTATTATGTCTAACCCTAAGGCCTCCTTTTATAGGTTTAAGGAGCCTTGTACAAAAAGCTAAGATCAACTATTTTAGGAAGAGAAATAAGATAAACATACTCAAATAACTTATTTACTAAATATTTTAAACATTTAAGAATATATTCTGAATTCTTATCTTCATATTTTGTCCACCAGCTTGAAGAATTCATCATAGGCAGATTTAGTCCTTGTCTTTGTGTTAAGATTCTTCTTGTCAGTGCCTTGATAATTCTTATCATCGTCTCATCTGTCAACGCCTCGTTTACTCTTGTCAGCGTCCAAGTTCCTCTTGTCAGCGTCTAGGGACTTGGTCAATTTTATTCCCAACAATCCTCCCCTAAACTTGATATCTATTCTAGTAATCAAGTTTCTGAATAAAATAAAACACAGAGAGGATTCTTACAAACATGCTCTATCCTTCAATTTGAGTATAAATAAACCTCAAAATGTTAACACTCAAACTTGATCTTAATCATCTTCTACAATACATCTTATAACAGTAAGCTTCTTTATAACTTTTGTCACTTAAATTCAACTGATAGACTCGTTTACTCTTGTCAGCGCCCAGACTAGGGTTTGCTATAGGAACATACTGCTTGTTTGACCAAGTGTTGGTCTTTTGAAAGGGCCTTTGTCCATGGGTATTAGCTGCCTTAGAGAAGAAAGGAGCTAGTCTAGTAGCCTGTGGTCTAGTGTGGACAAAAGGTCTATGGTTGACATTGGATGACCTATTGTAAGCGAATGAATTGTATCTACTGACACAATTATAGGCCAAATGAGAAAAGCTCCCACATGTATAACAAGCCTTTTTAGACACAATCTTAGGCTTAGACTGGTAAAACCCTGTCCCATTAACACTTGCTTGGCTTTTGAGTGACCTAGGTTTTCTATACATTTCAGCATATTTAACACTAGGTTGTTTCTTAATTGGGGAGCCAAGATTAACAGCTTTTCCAGTTATGGGATTGGTCACAGTGATAGGTGTAGATACTACTGGACTCTCAATAGGTGTAGGCACAAATGGGCTCTCACTAAGCATCCCACCCTTAACAAACAAAGTGGGGTTGGCCTTCTTCCACTCTTCTAAATCTGTTAGTTTCTGCTTGTACTCCTCTACTGGGGTAAGAACTCTAGGTGGAGGAATAAATTCCTCTTCTTGGAGTTCTAGAATACCAGTCCAAGACAAATCATTTCTTTGGACACCATAGAAGTCCCCAGCTGGTGGTGGAACACCAGCATACTCTTTCATCCCAATCCTAGTCATGTCCCTAGAATCCCTTTTTTTACTAACACATTCTCCTAGGTTTGTGAGGCCTTATCAAATCTCTGAATTTTAAGGTCTACATTATCCTTATTATTGATAGCCTCATCTAAATTAGCATGTAATTCAGCATTGACCCTTTCCATGATGTTTCTAACCTCAGTACTAGCATTTAAATCATGTTTTAAGATATTTATTTTATCTTTTAGGTCAAACTCCATTTTCTTATACACAGCTACAGTCTTTTCAGTTTGAGTAAGAGCAAGTTGAGAGTTAGACAACTTGCATCTCTCAGTACTCACATCTGATAACAATCTTAAAACTTCTTTATTAGTCTTTCAGTATTTAACCTACAAGAAGAGTCATCACATACCTCATTATCAGAACATGGAGAAGAATTGGAACTTGTGGAACTTGAAGTAGACGTGGCCTTAACTGAAAACATCATCAGATTCTTCTTCACCTTCTTCCTTAGCTTGGTTCACCTCACGATATTGGATCTCGTTCTTCAAATCAAAGTTTCTCAACAAGCTCTGATACCACTTGTTGATCCCAAACTTAGATCGATTTAGCTTTGTGTTAACGAGATTAAATCAAGTTTAACACATAGAGAAACTTTGTTGTATTGAACAATCTAAGTGTTATGCGGAATTTAACACTTAGAACAAAGAACAAGACAAAGTAAAGCAAACTTTCACTTTGATTAATAATATCAATGAATGATTACGATTGAAAGTGTTGTGAAATATGTGGAAGAGGTGTATATGAGATGTGTATTATGTCTAACCCTAAGGCCTCCTTTTATAGGTTTAAGGAGCCTTGTACAAAAAGCTAAGATCAACTATTTTAGGAAGATACATAAGATAAACATACTCAAATAACTTATTTACTAAATCGTTTAAACATTTAAGAATATATTCTGAATTCTTATCTTCATATTTTGTCCACCAGCTTGAAGAATTCATCATTGTCAGATTTAGTCCTTGTCTTTGTGTTAAGATTCTTCTTGTCAGTTCCTTGATAATTCTTATCAACGTCTCATCTGTCAACGCCTCGTTTACTCTGGTCAGCGTCCAAGTTCCTCTTGTCAGCGTCTAGGGACTTGGTCAATTTTATTCCTAACAGACACGCCACATAGGGGAAAAACACTTGATCTTCGAAGGAGACTTGGAGAGGACCTCAACGGGTGTAGGAGCAGGGTTTACATCATGAAAGGGCTTTAGTGTGGCAAGTGATTCCTTAACAGCCTTTTTGTCAATCACCTTCAGGCATTCATCGCCATGTCTTAACCCAGCCACACTAGCAGTCTTTTAGAGAGAAGGAAAAGGGATGTTCGTTGCATGAGAGGCTAAAGGTAATGGTGTCATCAACGACTTCAGTAGAGGACCAGAATTCCCTAAGGTATTCTTGGTAGAAGGTGGTTGGGGATTTTGTGAATGCTTCACTTGCATCATAATTTTTCATGAAGTTTACCAGATATGAGTAGGATTCGTTTGGAGCCTTGAGCCATCCAATGGAGTTGTTCGATGCAAGGATGATTTCGTTAAGTTCGAAGTTGACGTTTGCTGCCTTGGGAACTGGGAATGCCATAGATTCAAGGTTTAAGAAGAGCGAAAATGGAGGATGGGTTTAGAGAGAGAGAAAGCTTAGAGAGAGAGAGAGAGATATTTGTGAAATGAGAATAGTGGTAGGTGAGGAGAGACGTGAGACAATATATATATTTAAATGTGAAAACAGTTATTCAACCGCATTTAATGCAAAGTGGGAAAATGACTGCACATGTGGGTCCCTTGACCTTTCAAAAACTATTTGTCTCCTCGTTATTCGGAAAATAAATGATTAAATATTGAGAATATTTTTTGCATTTACTTGGAAAGTAACTACCTAGTTTCATGTGAAAAACATTTAATACTGAATCAGATATTTAATGAACACATTTATTATCAAGCCACAGGCTTTGAGATATTGAGCATCCCTAGCTCAACAACTAGCCTGTTGAACGAAGGTTCAGCCAAAGGTTTTGTGAAAATATCAGCTAGTTGCAACTCTGTGGGAACAAAGTGCAGCTCAATATCTCCCTTCATTATGTGATCCCTGATAAAATGATACCTGATATCAATGTGTTTGGTACGAGAGTGAAGAACAGGGTTGTTGTAGATGGCAATGGCGCTGGTGTTGTCACAAAAGATTGGCACTTTGTCATATAGGATCTCATAGTCAGCCAATTGACTTTTCATCTAGAGCACCCGAGCACAACAGTTGGCAACAGCGACATATTCTGCTTCAGCTGATGACATGGCCACAGAGTTTTGCTTCTTAGCACTCCATCCAACCAATTTTCCTCCTAGGATTTGACAGCTACCTGAGGTGCTTTTCTTGTCAATACAGCATCCAGTATAGTCTGAATCTGAATAGGCCTTGAGATCAAAGCCTGATTCCTTGGGATACCATAGACCTAGGGAGGGTGTTCCTTTGAGATACCTGAAAATTTTCTTAACAGCCACTAGATAGGATTCTTTTGGGTTAGCTTGGTACCTTGCATAGAGACATGTGGAGAATTGGATATCAGGACGACTAGCTGTTAAATACATGAGTGACCCAATCATGCCTCTGTATAAAGTATCATTAACAGAGACCCCTGACTCATCAGGACCCAAGTTGTTGGGTGGAAGCATGGGGCATTTCACTGATGCACAATCAGCTAAGTCATATTTTTTAAGTAAATCTTTTACATACTTTTATTGACAAATTGAAATTCCCTTAGGACATTTTTTAATTTGAAAACCCAAAAACTAAGTTAATTCACCCATCATACTCATCTCATATTTCTTGGTCATTAATTTAGCAAAACGTTTACTAAGATTAACATTTGGTGACCCAAAGATGATATATCGACATAAATCTGCACAATGATGAAATCACTCTTATCCTTGAAGGTAAAGAGTGTTTTATCAATTAAACCCCTGACAAATTTTTTTTCAGTTAAGAAATTAGAAAGAGTTTCATACCTTGCTCTTGGAGCTTGTTTCAGCCCATACATGGCTTTGTGTAATCTGTACACATGATTGGGAAACTCGCTGTTCTCGAATCCTTCAGGTTGTTCAACATATACTTCCTCAGCCAAATCTCCATTGAGGAAGGCACTCTTAACATCCATCTGATACACAGTGAAGTTCATATAAGCAGCATAAGCAAGGAAGATTCTGATGGCTTCAAGTCTTGCTACAGGAGCAAATGTTTCATCATAATCAATTCCTTCAGTCTGTGTATACCCCTGTGCCACCAGCCTGGCCTTGTTTCTGATGATGTTTCCAGTTTCTTCCATCTTATTTCTATAGATCCATCTAGTGCCTGTGATGTTCTTACCAGGTGGAGCTAGCACTAGTGTCCATACCTTGTTCCTTTTGAACTGATTGATTTCTTCCTGCATAGCAGCTACCCACCCATCTTCTACAAGAGCCTTAGCTACTCTCTTAGGTTCAATTTGAGAGAGAAATTCAGCAAAGAGACATTCGTTGGCTAAGGCAGACTCTGAGTCATGAATTCGCTGTCTAGTAGTAACCCCTGCATTAGGTTCCCCAATGATGTTGACAAGAAGAATGTGTTGATCTCTTGACCACTTGGTTTGAGGAGCTGGGGAATCATGGACAGGGACAATTGTGGGTATAGCTGGTACTATTTGAGTTTCATCCTGCTGACTAGGAGGGCTTTGTTCAAAGATGACCTCAGTGTCTGAGTCTACTTCAGTCATATCAAGGGGTACAAGTTCATTATCAGCAGGAGATTCTTTAGGGGTTTGAAGAATTGGTGAGTCATCAATACTAGTTGAGGAAGAAGGACTACAAGAAGGATGTGGTTCTTCTTCGTTAAGTTCCTGAGAGGTAGGAACTTCAATGTTGAGTGTAGACAGAGGGTCAAAAGCGGGAACATAAGGAGTGAGAGTGTTGGAGTGATGATGGTGATGACAGGCAGGTCTAGGTTATAAGAATTCATCACTTGGGAATGACACATTTTCATTAAAATCAATTTCATCACCCTCTGTTCCAGATCTCTGTATGACATCATCATCTTCATTGAATCTTACACGAAAGATTTCTTCTACTTCTTGTCTTCTGATGTTGAATACTCTGAAGGCTTTGGCTGTTGGAGTGTATCCCAAGAAGAAACCATCATCAGCTTTTTCATCAAATTCTCCAATTTTATCTCTGTAGTTATAAATGAACACAGGGCATCCAAAAACATGAAAATAGCTGACATCTTGAGCTCTGTTTCTGAAAACTTCATAGGAAGTTTTACCATGTCTTTTGACAATGATTGATCTATTTTGGGTATAGCAGGCAGTGTAAACAGCTTCTCCCCAAAATTGTTTTGGTAAAGCTGCACCATTTAACATAGTTCTGGCGGCTTCAATCAAAGTCCTGTTTCTTCTTTCAGCCATACAATTTTGTTCAGGGGTTCCAGCTGAAGAGAAGTTTTGTGATATTCCCTTTTCATCACAAAAAGATTCAAGTTGATGATTCTTGAATTCAGTACCATTATCACTTTTTAGAGCTTTGACTCTAACATCATTCATATTTTCAACCTGTCTGATGAAGGACATGATGGTATCAGCTGCATCACTTTTCCTTCTAAGGAAGAAAACCCATGTATACCTTGAAAACTCATCAACTATGACCAAAGTGTATTTGTTGTGATTAGTGTTCTGAGGTTTGACAGGCCCAAACAAATCCATGTGAAGGAGATGTAAGCACTTGTCAATAGAAAATGATTGCCTAGTCTTGAAAGAAGACCTGTGATTCTTTCCCTTGACACAAGCAGAACAAGTCTTGTCTTTAGAAAACATCACTGAAGGTAGACCAGCAACCAGGTTTTGTGTGGCTATCTTGTTGATGTTCTTGAAGTTGAGATGAGGCAGTCGTTTGTACCATAGCCAATTGAAACTTTCAGAGGCTTTAGCTAGAAAACAATTTGAGTTGTCTTCAGCACAAATAACCATGTTGATGACATAAACATCTCTCCTTCTTGGTGAAATAAGCACTACATCATTGTTCTTGTTGAATATGGTTCCCTGAGTCTTAGTAAACAAAACATTGGTAGTCAGCATCACACAATTGGATGATGCTAATGAGATTGTGTTTAAGACCATTCACATATGCAATCCTTGTAAAAGTTATCCCATTGTAGTTCACTGAGCCGTATCACTCTGTGTCGCCTGAAGAATTATCCCCAAACACCACTTTAGGACCTGGCTCCCTTGAGTATCTGTGCAGGTATTGTTGAATCTATGTCATGTGTCTATAATAGCCACTGTCTAGATACCATACCGATTCCTTAAGATGTTTCTACACAGATACATAGAAACAAGTTAGTTCCTATGGTGAACCTACTTTCCAGTGGGTTCCCTGAATTGTTGATTAGCAACTCTTGAGTTCCTGTAGAACTTTTGGTGATGGGAAGGAAAATTAGCTATCTCATGGGCGAAACTTCCACAGATATCACAACCAGGGAAGTCACCACACTCATCTGAGTGATGGTCTGTGAATCCACAGAATTTACAAGGAGGATAAGGTCTGTAGTTCCCTAGTTGTCTCTTAGAACTCTGTTGTCTTTCCCTAGAAGGTGTTTGAGCTCTCTTAACAGCCATTTGTTTATCATGGTCTAAGGTCATGTGATGAGAGTTTTTATAGATGTTGCAATAAGGTTTGACTAACCTTTCCCCCTTGGGTTCACCTAGAACAGACTTAGGTTCACGAGAAGTAGAGCATTCAGTGGAAGGCTTAATGTGTTACTTTAAGAGTTCTACTTCTTTCATTAATGACAAATGGCGTTCTTCAGTTGAGGAGTCAACTTTGTTCACAGATTTTTTGAGACAGGCTTAAATGCAACTTGCTTAGCAGGTTGTTTAGTAGGTACAGAAAATATTTTAGCTAGTGGTTTCTCAAGATCTGTTTTAAGTTCACCCTTAGCTCCTCTAGAGGAACTGCTGGGTTCAACTCCTGAGAGTTTGGGTAAAGGTGGTAATTCAGCCACATCTTCAGAGACAGTGTCATCAGTCAAAATAGGATCTGACATATGAATAGTCTCTGTAGATTTAAAAACAATCTCTTGGGTTTGGTGAGAATTTTCAGCTTATTTTTCTTTGCAGATACATCCCTTTTAATATCAGCAGGCAGTTCATCATTAAGCAATTGATCTATAGTGAACCTACTGCACATCCATTTTTCAATAACCTTGTTTAATTCAGATACTTGATCATTTAAGGCAGTATTTTTCAAGGTTAACCTACTGACTTCATTTTGAAGGGATATCTTTTCTAAATTAACCCGTTTGAAAGTTTCACATTCAGATTTAGCATTCAACAGTTCATTTTCAACAGAGTGAAACTTATCAAGCAGGTTCTTTCTTTGTTCCTCAACAAAGTGCAAATCAACAAGGTGTAATCAAGGACATGTTTGCGATCATCACTATCAGACATAGATAAAAGCCTGTGTACCTTTTTCATTGTGATGTCAACCCATTGTCCTGATCTTGCATCACCTTTCCCAACAGCTGGTTCATCCTCAGCTATAGCCATGAAAGCCCTATCTCTAGTAGTATCTTCCTCATCTGAAGTCAGCGGCTCATCATTCTAATCATATGCTTCAGCTACCAACCCTTTCTCTGTCTTTTTATCACATCCTTTTTTCTTAGACAAAGCTTCAAGCTTCAAATTCATCTGTTCTAACTCAGCTTTAAGCGCCTTGTACTTGTTCTTGTAATCCTTCTTCTCATTGTCTGATGAGTTGAATTTGGTGAGATGAGTTGTTGTGTTGAGATTTGAACTTGTAAGGTTTGGTGGTAGATGATGGATAGGAAGGTGAGGATGTCTTGGTGGAAGGACAGTCTTTTTGGAAGGGTCTAAGCTTTTCACAGGCAAAGCAAGTTTCTTTTGATATGTCGGTTTGTTTACTAGCTGATCCTATTCTCCCTGATCTTTTGAAGAATCTTCTTTGATTGGCTAGCAAGGCTCTTTCATGAAACTCAGCATTAAGGTCTGTCAAGAACTCTTGGCTGCTGTGCGTGTCTTCTTCAACATTAGAGTCGCTGCCATGAGGATGTGGGGTAGAGATCAAGGCTTTGGAAGTTGCTCCTTGAACTACAAATCTTTCTGTCTCTGATTTATATATAGTATCAATCAGCCCTTCTTCATAATTGTACTTTCCATAAAGCTGAGCTAAGGTGTCATTCTTGATTAAGTTATTGGCTCTCTGAGTCTGATTCATACTCAACCATTTTCTTGGAAGGCTGTTGACAAATGTGACATTAATCTTTGCTTGACCAATGGCGACATCATTCATAGCAAGGTCATTGAGAAGAATCTTCACCCTTGTATAGGTTTGTTGAACATTTTCACCTTCAAGTGCCTTGAAAGCATTGAACTGAAGTCTGAGTGCCTGAATCTTGGTTTCTCTGGTTTCAGAGGGTCCTTCATGACCAAGGATGAGGTCTGTCCACATTTGTTTGGCTGTGGGACACTGAATGACAGACTTTATGATGTGTTTGGGAAGACAGGATATGATGATGCTTTTGAGACGTTTATCTTGGTTTGCCAATTTTCTATCAGCTGGAGTCCATTGTTTGAGAGGTTTGGGAAGAGGGTTATCTTCAGTAGAGGTAAGCGTCATGGGAACATATGGACCATTTTCTAGAATCTCTAGAAGAAATGGTTCAAGTCCATCGAGATACCTGAGGAATTGACTCTTCCAACTAGCAAAATCTTCTTCATTAAAGACTGGTACGCTGGTGACATGTGATCCGCCTCTTGAGTCAAGAAGTTAAGGTAGATCATCTTCATTAGGAGGTGGAGGAGTGAGTCTTGGTGAAGATGGTTATGCATTGTTGTTGTTTCCAGAAGGCGATTGTGGTGGGTTGGTTGTTTCTGGCATGGTGGATCTTGATAATAAAACTGAGAACGATGTTTCCTGAAGGTTTAATATCAAACACCGCTCTGATACCAATTGAAAGTCCCTAATCAATGCTAGAAACACTAAACTTAACTAATCAACACAAATGAATACTTTTCAAACGTAATACTTATTATTGTATAATAAAGAATTACAAGTGTTATAGATAACACAATTTGATGACAATGTGTTGTGCACACTTTGAACAACTAAATAACGTAACTTATGAATACAATCAGAGTTGTTTGATTCAATAAGTTCTAAGCATTAATGTGTGAATATTCTCAAAGTGTTAAACATTAATGCTGGGCTACACATCCTATTTATAGTGATACGAGGTTGACCTAAGTACTAGTTGATGGTGACTACACAAGACATTCACTTTTCAGACATCTGTCACAAGATGCTCTTCTATTCTTGGTAGTCTGCCATAATGCTTTAAGGAAACAGATCTTGAAACAATTTCCCTTTTCTTTCATAGTCTCGTAAACACAAATGGCATGTCCAAAGTGTGCTGAGTGTTAACAGGGTATTGCCACCCCTGTTAACCCTCAACCCCTCAGAGTCCCTTATACATCTTGGCTGTTATCCATCACAGCCAATGAGTATGTCTTCAAGTAATCTTCGACTTCCTTGACAATGTCTCTGACATGGACTCCTCTGAGGTTTCTCACAGAGACTTGGATCTCTGTGAGTCTTGCGATACTTGCCTGCCTCCTAGGCACAGGCAAGTGACCATCTAACAGCTTAATTTGTGTTTAAATCTATGATACATGGAATCTAAAAAACTTAGATTCCTAATAGAAACGACCGAGCATAATGCTATGTGCATGGATATACAAGCATAGAATGAATAACATAAGCATATACAACATATAGCAGCGAAATTTATTAAGTCCTGGAAAACCTGGTATAACTTAGTAAAACTGGTTTTATAGTTTGAAAAGCCTTGTGTTTATCTTATAAAAACTATTTAACATATTTACCATTAGCTAATATAGGTCATGAAGTATCAACGTGCATGAATACTTGGAGGGGTGACCTCGTCATGCACTTAGAGGGGCTGCCTCTAATTAATATAAGTTTGGGTAAGAGGGATTAGCTCCTTGTGAAGGATGCAAGGCACACACCACATTCACCTGAATAATCTGTAAAAACATATAATCTAGGATGCACCCATACACCCCACATAATAATATAATAATATGGCCAAAAGCTGAAAGAGACGCCAGGAGCTATCACTCCGCCGTGGTGAAGTCATAAGACTGGTGCCTCCAGTGTTATGGTTATGGTACCTCCGTAACTAGGTGAAACTGGTCATGCATGTATATGGCTTAGGCATATAATTAAACATAAGCAATTCAAAACATATAAAACATATACTGGGAAAACAGTTGGCTGCATACGGGGAATCCTAATAAGGAAAGAATGTCCATACTGAAAGGATGGAGAATCCGTACCTTATGTCCAGTGAACGAAGAAGACGAACGGAAGAGAGTCCTACTTCGATCTCACTAATGCTACATAAATAATATACGTGTATAAGTGTTCTGATTACTATGTACGTAACTGGTTTTATATCATGTCTTAGCTTGTTTTATATGTTCATGTCTTGTTTTACTGATTTAACGTTATGATGTGTTTATTATGTATTCTACATCTTCTAGTTATGTATTACTTGTATTTCTTGTATTATTATACTTGTTGTGTAATAAAAAGTAACTTTGTCAAAATAGCAGGTTTCATAAAATAGAGAGTTTCCAAAAATAGAAAGTTTCCATAAATAGATTAACTGCCAAAAATAAATAAGTTTCTAAAAATAGAAAGTTTCCATAAATAGATTAACTGCTTAAAATAAATAAGTTTCTAAAAATAGAAAGTTTCCATATTTAGAATAAGCTGGATTATTAAGCTAATAATATAAGCTTAAGTCTTACTAATTAATATTCTAAGTCATGTGATTAAAAGTATAGTTTATTAATTAATACATGTAAATTAAATAAACTATATGTTATAAGATTTAATTAAATATAGCATGATTTAATTAAATTAAAGTGTAAATAATACTTAGGTTAAAACATGTATTATTATTTATTATTAATATAACCTAAGTCATGGAAATTAATTAATTATATGTCATGTTTTAATAATTAATTAATTACTTTAGTCTAAATTTCATAATAAAATACTTAGGTTAAAATCATGTATTATTAATAATAATAACAAACCTAAGTCATGTTTTAATTAAATTAATTATATAACATGTTAAATTAATTTAATTAATCTAGCAAATAATTAAACTTGTAAAATTAATTAGGCTTGTAAAATTAAGTCGTGAACCGGACCCGTGTGTTTAATCTAGACATGTCGTGAACCGGACCGTGTTTACCCTTGAACCGGATCAAACAAACACCCCCTTAACAGTGGCAAACCGGCTTGGCCGGTTGCCACGGTTTTGGTTAAAATGCCACCGGCTTAAGTCGGTGGTTCCCTTGGTCCTCAGCTAGCCGCTGCCCATGCGAAGTTCCCACCGGCGGTTAGCCGGTGGTTCCCCTTGTCGCGGCTCGTGTTCCCCCTGCTTGGTTAGTTTAGCCACCGGCTTAAGCCGGTGGTGCTTGTTTGTTTTCAGCCGAGAGCCATAAAAACCACAAGGCCACCCCGACTCGCGTCGTGGTCCCTTGTTTTGCCTGCTGCCGAACCACAAAGACAACACCGAGACCCAAAGGTCTCGGTTGTGGTCACACGAGAGACACCGAGAACTTCGGCTCTCGGTTTGTGTGCGTCGGCCGAACCAAAACCCAAAAACCACCATGTTATTTACCCCGTGATTTAATAAACATGTCTGCTTAATAGTTTTTAATGAACCTATAATTTCATTTGTTCTTGATCTAATAAAATAATTAAAAATAAAACCTTATAGGATTACCAACGCGTGAAACAAAAGGAGAACGATAATACGAACGATTCCACTTGAATTAGATCACCAAAAATCAACAAACACCTCTCCTTAGTGTGTTTAAAATCGGCGACCAAAAGGGAAGGAGAAAAGGGGCTAGGGTTTTATTCTTTTCTAAATCTTCTGTAATATGAAAACATGTTTTCCCTTTTTTTTCTATTTAGTTAAAAATAAAAGTGGGCTTGGCTCCTTTTCTTTGTCTTGCCGCGGGTAGGTGGGGCCCACAAGGGGAAACCCGACGTTTTCCGTGTTCTAAAATATTACGTGTTCTCATGGTCGTATTTACGTGAGTTTATACTTAATTGTTCGTGTTATAATATATACTTGTACATAATCGTAATAAAAATTACGTAAATACATAATAATAGGTTCGTGATTATTTACGTTCATGTTTTCATGTTCGTGATTATAATTATTGTTTATAATAATTATAGTGTATTAATATGCTTAAATACTTATCGTGTAATAACACGTACGTAATACTTGTAATTAACATTCGTGAAACGTAAACATGTTATATAAGGAAAGTATTAATCATGTACGCACGATTATATATACGTACGATTATAATTATTGTTGATAATAATTATCGTGTATTAATATTCTTAAATACTTATCGTGTAATAACACGTACGTAATACTTGTAATTAACATTCGTGAAACGTAAACATGTTATATAAGGAAAGTTTTAATCATGTACGTACGATTATATATGTACTGTTCATGGTAAAAGCATTTGGGTTTTACAACTCTTCCCCCTAAAAAGAATAATTCGTCCCGAATTATAGATAACGTAAACTGGAAAAGAGGCACATACCCGAATTCAAAATATTAAATGAGGGTAAGAAGCCCGGATAGACTCCTCTGTTTCCCAAGTGGCTTCTCACTCGGTATGATCCCTCTAAAGTATTTTGACGAATGGGATCGTCTTCCTCCTCATGACTCGTTCTTGCCTGTCAAGAACTCGTTCGGGTTCCTCTATGAAAGTGAGATCTTCATGAATCTGTTCCAGTGGACACTGAACCATGTGAAGGGGATGATACTTGTACCCTTTGAGTAAGGACACATGGAAAACATCGCGAACATGAGAAAGCTGCGGAGGTAACGCTAAACGATAAGATACTTCACTGACGCGTTCAATGACATCAAACGATCCGATGAATCGCGGACTGAGCTTCCCATTGATTCCAAAACGTCTAACGCCACGTGCCGGTGATACCTTAAAGAAGATGTGATCTCCTACGTTAAAATGTAAGTCCCTACGATGCTTGTCGACATAACTCTTCTGAAGTGACCATGCTTCTTGCAATTTCTGCTTAGCTACTGCGACCTTCTCGTTGGTCAACTCTATCATCACTGGTCCTTCAAGTGTTCACTCACCAACCTGATCCCAGCAGATTAAGACGCGACACTTTCTGCCATACAACATCTCGAATGGATCACACTTAATACTTGCGTGCCAACTGTTGTTGTATGCAAACTCTACCAGACAGATATAATCGTCCCAATGTCCCGTCCATTCCAACGCACATGACCTCAACATGTCTTCTAATGTCTAAATCGTTCGCTTCGATTGCCCGTCTGTTTGAGGATGAAAAGCCGTGCTAAGCTTAAGTTTTGTACCCCAAGCTTTCTCCAGACTCCTCCAAAATCGCGAAGTGATACGAGGATCTCTGTCTGAGACGATGCTGGATAGAGCACCATGAAGTCTCATGATCTACTTCTTGTAAGTATCGGCGAGTTTACTGACCGAATCTTCCTTATGGATCGGTAAGAAATGCGCTGACTTAGTAAGTCGATCAATGATAACCCAAATTGCATCATGCCTCCTCTTTGTCAGCGGAAGACCGGTAACAAAATCCATGGTGATCTTTTCCCACTTCCACTCTGGAATATCTAACGGTTGTAGAAGACCGCCAGATCGCTGATGCTCGATCTTAACCTGCTGGTAGGTAAGACATTTGGAGACATAAGTCGCAACATCCTATTTCATACCACCCCACCAAAAGTATTTCTTGACGGCATGGTACATCTTGGTCGAAACAGGATGAATATAGAATGGGGAGCTATGAGCCTCAGCTAACAATGCTTCCCGGAGTTCTTGATCATTAGGAACACAAAGTCTCGTGCCCTGCCATAAGATACCGCCTGCGTCTACTCGAAGTTATGTCTGCTTCTCTAAGTTCTGAATTATCGCCTAGATTTCACCATCCTCCTTCTAAGCTTCCTTGATCCTAGAGAGTAACTCGGGTTCCACTCTAAGATTAGCCCAATAACTGTGATGTCCACGTACCATGATCTCAATGTCTAGTTGCTCTAAGTCTCTTATAATTTCCTCCTCAATTTTAATGCCGTTTATCATTCCAGACTTTCTGCTAAGTGCATCTGCCACTGCATTCGCTTTGTCGGGATGATACTGCAGATTTATGTCATAATCCTTCAACAGCTCTAACCATCTCTTCTGTCTCATGTTCAATTCACGTTGAGTGAAGATGTACTTCAAGCTCTTGTGGTCCGTGAAAATGTCACATGATTCTCCATACAAGTAGTGCCTCCATATCTTCAATGCAAACACGACTGCTGCAAGTTCCAAGTCATGCGTATGGTAATTTTCCTCATAAGGCTTAAGCTGCCGTGAAGCGTGCGCGGTAACTTTACCATGTTGCATGAGAACACAGCCAAATCCCTTCCCTGATGCATCACTATAGATCTGAAATCCACCTGTACCAGATGGGAGAGTAATAATCGGTGTAGATACTAACTTCTGCTTTAGGTCTTCAAAGCTCTTGTCTCTTTCTTTAGTGCAGACGAATTTCTCCCCTTTCCGCATCAGTTTGGTCAATGGTAGTGCTAAGCGGGAAAAGTTCCCCACAAACCTACGGTAGTAACCAGCTAAGCCTAGGAACCTTTGAACCTCAGTCGCTGATGTCGGTCTTGGCCACTTGGTAATAGCCTCAACCTTTGTTGGATCCATGGTGATTCCTTCTGCTGATACAATGTGACCTAAGAACGCCACCTTGTCTAACCAGAACTCACACTTGGAGAATTTAGCATACAGTTGCTTCTGGCGAAGAATATGTAATACTGTACGAAGATGGCCTTCGTGTTCCTTCTTGGACTTAGAGAATATCAGAATGTCGTAAATGAAGACAATGACGAACTTGTCCAGAAATTCATGGAAGATTCTGTTCATCAAATCCATGAACACTACTGGAGCATTGGTAAGGCCAAATGGCATGACTACAAATTCGTAGTGGCTATAGCGTGCATGGAAAGCAGTCTTGGCGATGTCCTGCTCTTTAACCCGTAGCTGATGATAGCCCGACCTCAGATTAATTTTGGAGAAATGCTTGTCCCCTTGGAGTTAGTCAAACAATTCTTCAATGCGTGGTAGAGGATACCTATTCCTGATGGTGATCTTGTTGAGCTCGCGATAATCTATGCTAAGACGCATACTACCGTCATTCTTCTTCACGAATAAGACCGGTGCGCCCCATGGAGATGCGCTCGGTCGAATGAAGCCTCGTTGAAAAAGTTCTTGCAATTGTTCCTTTAGCTCCTTCAACTCTATGGGAGCCATGTGATAAGGAGCCTTGGAAATCGGCTCAGCTCCTAGGATGAGCTCGATATTAAACTCTACTTCACGTGCAGGTGGTATGCCCGGAAGTTCTTCTAGATATACGTCTGGAAATTCTGACACTATCGGCTGATCTGACTTGATGGAGATTCAGCATCCATGTCATGAACAGTAGCTAGATATCCCTCGCAACCATGTGAATGTAATGCACGTGCTTGTAGGGTTGATATGATTTGTACAGACCTTCCGGGTACGAACCCGTTGTGAATGTAATCTGGTGCATTAACATCACCGAAGATGACCCGATACGTATGGCAGTCTATGGTGGCATGATGTTTGGATAGCCAGTCCATGCCCAATATCATGTCAATATCATTCATGTCCAGCGGAAGTGCGTCAACAGGACGAATCTTGTCGTCAAACTCTAGGGGAAGGCTCTTGTACACATGGGTTATGCGTACTGATACACATGATTTTGCTATGGTTCGGATTTAGTTCTAGATTTGTCTCGGTATCTCCTCGAATTGATCACGGCTCTAAGTGGAATGATTTGTTCTTGGTTAATAAAAAGGTGTTGGTTTGTTTATCTATTTTAAACTAATAACTAATAAGTAAGTGTCGAATAGTAATTGCTTAGAAAGATTAAACTAAATTGGCGAGTTAAAAATAAAAGCTTGAAGACTTAAGGAAAGGATTAGAAAAATACTTGGTAAACTTAATTAAACTAACACTTAAAAACTTTGCTAAAAACTTTGGAACTTAAAACCTTAAGCTATCGGAATATCAAAACTCTTTGTCTATCAGAATACAATTAAAACAGGTCCATCGGAATCCCAGCTGCAAGCTATCGGAATATGGTCTATCGAAATGCAGTTCTATCGGAATGTTCTAGATCGGAAAGTCTGATCGGAATATCGTAAACACTTCTGTCGCAATGACTTGCTATCGGAATGTGGTAAATAAAAATTGGCAAGAGTTTCGAATTAAAAAGGACCTTAGTCCCGTCGGAATGTGCGATCGCAATAAGCGATCGCAATCCAGATCGAAATAAGGGGGAATTACCAACCTATCGCAAAGTAGAACCCACACTTGGGTTATTACGATACAAATCAGAAAACCGTCGGAATATGTATAAACCCTTATATTGCGATGGAAACCAAATCAATACGAGAATGATAATAAGCTGAAACTTGGATAAGCACATACAATAAGCTATCTTAACAGGACTTAAACTTCTTCAAAAAGATTAAATTAGACACCTTTTGAAAAACGTAAACCTTAAACTTTATGAAAGGAACTTTCGAAGGACTAAAACATTGATGAAATCCGAAATCCAATAAGCTAAAACAAGCAATAAGCCAATAAGCATAGAAGGCCTATAACTTATACGAGTGAAAGCTTGAAAAGAAACAAGAAAGATTGAACTTTGATCACGAACTCATCCACAAATCCAAACCGTATGAAATTTAACAATCGGATCGAGGATTTAGGTAAACTAAGAAAAGTAGAAGAAGATTGAAGAACTCAAAAGCTTAACTTGAATAAGATTAATGAAATATAAAGTACAAAGATTAAAGAAAGCTTAAATTTAAAAGATGAAAACAAAGAAAAAGTTTAGTGAGAGAAAGCTTGGATCTTTCTCTCTCTAAAACTAGAGAAAAAAATGAAAACTAAAAACTAAACTCAAGACTAAGGCTCTCTCAAATTGTGAAGTAGAAACTTTATATAGGCGTGTGATATGGGCTTGTGAATGGGCTTTGGTATCGGGCTTCTTTTCTTCTTTCTTCTTTAGTCTTCTCGTTTCTTTCAATAAACGTTTCCGACTTTGGATTTTGAGAAGTGTCGGTGAATAATTCCAACTCGTCTTATAATATTTTGTTTAATAGACTCGAGTTCTTCGACATATATGAATCTTCCATCTTTGGCTCTATTCTTCGATAAATCTTTAAATAGGCACAATGACTTCAAATCTTTTGCATCTCTTGGAAAATAGACTTCGTCTTGAGTCTTTTTCTTCGATAAAACCCGTGCAATCCCATGTTTTCTTCAATATTCATCAGGTTGGCTCTGAAAACACAATGAACACAAAAACCACGCATAATTCTAAACAAATGATATTAAATACGTGTTTTGGTCTTGTTTTAGTAAGAAATAAGTGGTAAAAGGATGGGTGTTTACACACCTATCAAATCCCCTACACATAACCATTGCCATGCCCTCATGCAGTGCTTAGTGATAAAGCAATTTTACACTTTTCTCATAATCAATCAACCTTGGCCTTATTAAAATTCTACTAAACAAAAATTTAAATACTAAAAGAAATTAATACTTTAAAGGAAACATAAGGAATAGAAAACCATTTTCCCTTGAAAATAGCTACATGGAAATGACTTGCAAAGAGATCTAAGACTTACATTAGGGCTTCGGTGCTACGAAGATTTATCACCCTCAAGTTTCACGTTCCCCAAACTAAGCTTAAAAACGAGATCATTGTTATTATAAGTTAGCAAAACAAACACTTACACACATGGCTTAATTATATGCTTAAACTCCCTTATTCCTAAGTGTATCTCTTATATTTTATTTTTGTCTTAGAATGATCATGAAGATGCATTTTTGGACTTATTTCGATAGTTTATTTAGGCTGAAAGCAAAGTAGGACGATTTGATCAATAGTTAGCTAAAGGACAAAATCTCTTAAAACTGCTTCTCGGGATATCAAAAAGTTCATATCTTGGCATAACTCGGTTCACGATTTGAGACTTTCTCGGGCCGATATTTGGCATGTACTTCATACTTCATATCTTGAGAGACGTTCTTGAGATAATGGTCTTCTCTTCATTATAGAGTTTCTTCACTTGGAGACTTTTGAGGGGTACTCCAACTTTGTTGACCATGACTTCATGATTATTTCTTAAATCTCTAATTGGGATTTTGAGATACAACGATCCGCCTCCTTTTCGAACATGGATCTATTTATCCTCATACCTTGTTAGGGTCTTTTCGGATAGACTTCTCCATGATCTTTATGGGAGTTGATTGCTTTTCGTCGTGAATCTTGATCCTTCATATTGATTTTGGGAATAATGCTTTTCACATCACCTTGGATCTTTAGCAATAAGATTGAATCCTCATGCCTTGTTAGGGCCTTTTCGGACTCGCCAATCTTCGCGCCCCGCTTCATAAGTTATGCCTTGGCTATGAACTCTTATCATTACCGAGCAACTTTTAAACGATCTTGGGCTAGAAGCTAAGTAACTTTTCAAATCGTACGACCTTACTTATTGTAGATAAATTATTAGCAAGTGATGGGAAAATAGGCAGATAATTACACCAAGTGAGCTTGCGCAAGAATACCGACTTATAATTGACTCTATCATTTCTCGTTCTCCACAATTTAAAATCTCAAGTAATGAGACTCGTGGATGCTTATCCTAATAAACCAATTAAGGTCTAAATGGTTAAGGATACTAGCTAGAATAAACTTGAATAAGTCTATTCGGGTTGAGTCAAAATAATCGCAACGGGCCTAATATGTCAAAGACTTCTAAACTAGCTACTTTATTAATATTTTTGACTTTATTGCGGGATATATACATATGAAAGCAACGATAAAAATTTAAAAATTACGACTAAATGGCCAAAGTTAATTAAAAATTTGAAAAATGTTGAAAAAGATGATTTTCCGGTTAAATGAAGGCATTTTCATGGAAAAGTCCACTTAAAACTTCGATAGAAGTCCCCCCTACACTTAAGATAAACATTGTCCTCAATGTTTAAGCATGTGGGAAAAGTCTCCCTACACTTATGACATTGTGCACGTTGGTTAACTCGAGTTAAGGAAGAGACGACTAAAGTGATCAATTTCAAATGTGAGTATGATGAAAATTGAATCACGATAGTTGAGAGATAGAACCAGATTTTGGATAACACGGGAGCACGGTTCTTCAGTGATTCCAAGAGGACTTATCCCTGTAATCACATCACCACACAAATACAAACACCTATATAGGTCCCCTTACACTTAGGAGGTTAAAACATAAAAGGATAGATACTCGGGTTGCCTCCCGAGGAGCGCTTGTTTTTGATAACCGAGTCACGAGCCTGACTCGACCCAAAATTAGTTCATGGGGAACGTGGTGAGGGATGGAATCATCTCTTGAGAGATGTCCTCACCAAAGTACAACTTCACTCGTTGGCCATTCACCTTAAAATTTGGTCCATTAGGTTGAGCGAGCTCGAGAGTACCATATGGAAAAATTTTGGCAATGGTGAATGGGCCGGACCAACGAGATTTCAGCTTCCCCGAAAAGATTTTAAACCGAGAGTTAAAGAGTAAAACTTTGTCTCCAACTTTGAACTCTCGGTTCTTAATCATAGAGTCGTGAATGAGCTTAGTCTTCTCCTTATAGATCAAAGAATTTTCATAAGCCTCATTACGGAGTTCATTCAGCTCATTGAGTTGGATCTTGCGTAGGTCACCGGCTTTGTTGATATCAAAATTAGCCCACTTCAAGGCCCAGTAAGCCTTGTGCTCCAACTCAATGGGGAGGTGGCACGCCTTTCCGTACACGAGACGATATGGTGTACAACCAATCGGAGTCTTGTATGCGGTACGAAAAGCCCACAAAGCATCATCAAGTTTATCAGCCCATGAGGCACGATGGTCTCCCACGGTTCTTTCGAGAATTCGCTTTAATCCTGGGTTGGATATTTCAGCCTGGCCATTAGTTTGTGGGTGGTAAGCGGTGGAAAGACGATGTGTTACACCATACTTAGCCATGACTCTAGCAAATTGGTCGTTGCAAAAATGAGTCCCGCCGATCACTAATAATGGCACGAGGCACACCGAATCTAGCGAATAGCGATTTCAAAAAGTTACAAACCACCCTTGCGTCATTAGTGGGTAAAGCTTTGGCTTCAACCCATTTGAAGACGTAGTCAACGGCTACAAGGATGTATTTGTTTCCTTTAGAAGAAGGGAATGGCCCCATAAAGTCGATCCCCCAAACATCAAAGATTTCACATTCTTGAATGAAATTCTGAGGCATCTCGTCTTTATGTGTGATCTTGCCTTGTTTTTGGCAAGCATCACAATGTTTAACCATCTCGTGAGCGTCACGATAGATGGTGGCACAATGAAATCCCGATTCAAACACTTTTTGGCGGTGTAGTTGGGACCAAAGTGACCACCGGTGGGTCCTTTGTGGCAAGCGTCAAGGATTTCAAAAGCTGCCGGTCCATCAACACATCGACGAATAATCAAGTCAGCACATTGCTTGAATAGATACGGGTCATCCCAAAAGTAAGTCTTAATGTCGTTAAAGAACTTCTTCTTTTTCTGGGATGTTAACCCGTCAACGAGAATTCCACCCGCCAAGTAGTTTGCAATGTCCGTAAACCACGGGGTTTCATCAGAAGTCGAGTTGATAGACATTAAGGTCTCCAAGGGAAAAGAATCATTGATTTCTTTGTTTGGATGATCCCCTTGGTAAGGATCCTCTAGTCTACTGAGAAGATCCGCGGCTAGGTTTTCAGCTCCTTTTTATTGCGAATTTCGATTTTAAATTCTTGGAGTAGCAAAACCCAGCGAAGAAGTCTTGGTTTGGAATCTTGCTTAGTCAACAAGTACTTCAACGCGGAATGATCGGTGTAAACGATTGTGGTGGAAAGGACAAGATAGGGGCGTAACTTTTCAAAGGCATAGACAACAGCTAAAAGCTCTTTTTCGGTTGTCGTGTAATGCAATTGAGCCCCAGTCATTGTCTTGCTAGCGTAATGGATTGGTTGGAAGTGTTTGTTCACTCTTTGGCCCAAAACCGCACCAATACCAAAGTCACTAGCATCGCACATCAACTCGAAAGGCAGCTCCCAATTAGGGGTAACCAAGACGGGTGCCTTAGTTAGCTTATCCTTAAGCGAGTTGAAGGCTTCGATACACTCTTTGGAAAAGATAAAAGGAGTATCTCTTTCCAAGAGGTGGGTCATCGGGCGAGCGATTTGAGAAAAATCTTTGATGAATCGACGGTAGAAGCCCGCATGACCAAGGAAACTTCTCACACCCTTCACGGTTGAAGGTGGAGGCAACTTAGCGATAACATCGACTTTAGCACGGTCTACTTCGAGACCGGCTTTGGAGATCTTGTGTCCTAGCACGATGCCCTCTTTTACCATGAAATGGCATTTTTCCCAATTAAGAACAAGGCGAGTGTCTTCACACCGCTTCAGCATACGTTCTAAATTGGCAAGGAAAGCAGAGAAAGAATCGCCATAAACTGAGAAATCATCCATGAATACCTCCATAGTGTCTTCCACCATGTCATGGAAGATAGCCATCATACACCTTTGGAACGTCCCAGGAGCATTACATAAACCAAAAGGCATGCGTTTGTAAGCAAATGTTCCATATGGACAAGTGAATGTGGTCTTTTCTTGGTCCTTGGGATCGATGGGAATTTGAAAATACCCGGAGAAACCGTCTAAGAAGCAGTAATAGTCATTACCAGCTAGACGCTCGAGCATTTGATCCATGAAGGGAAGAGGAAAGTGATCTTTTCTCGTGGCATCATTGAGTTTGCGATAATCAATACAAACTCTCCACCCAGTTGGGAGACGAGTGGGAATCAACTCGTTGTGTTCATTGGAAACAACGGTTATTCCGCCCTTCTTGGGCACGTAATGGACGGGACTTACCTACGGCGAATCCGAAATAGGGTAAATCAAGCCGGCATCAAGAAGTTTGATAACCTCTTGTTTGATGACGTCATGAATTCGAGGATTAACCCTTCTTTGGCTCTGGATTGCGTGTTTAAAGTCATCTTCCATGAGAATTTTGTGAGTACAAAAGTTCGGATCAATTCCGCGGATATCGTAAATTTTCCAAGCAATTGCCTTCTTATGATCTTTAAGCACGGCGACGAGGCGAGATTTTTCTTCTTCTTTCAAGTCCTTCGCGATGATGACAGGCGACTTCTTGTTTTCTTCAAGGAACACGTACTCGAGATGGGGCGGCAACTCCTTAAGTTCTAAATCTGGAGGATTTTCGATGGGAGGCGTTTTCAAAGTCGGAGCATCGATAGCAATAACCGTGGGAGATGGTGGAGAAAGATTGTCTTCTTTGAGAAGGTTTTCAAAGAAATGCATGTCTTCATCCCAATCGGTGGGAGAATCGTCATTTGCTAAGTTCACATCTCCCATGGTGGCTTCAAGATCTTTCCAAAAGAAATCACTTTCTCCAAATAGAGACAGTGATGAATCAATAGAGGAAACGGTCTCAACATTTGGAAGAGAGGTAGGAATATTTTTACAAGCATCAATAAAGTGTTCTTCACAAGCCTCATCCAGAACATCAATACAATTAACACTCTCGTATGAATAAGGTTGTTTAGACAACTTTCCCATGTTGAAGACGATTTTATGTCGCCCACTCTCATGATAAGCTCACCGGCTTCAACATCGATGAGAGTGCGTCCGGTCCTCAAGAATGGACGACCAACGATCAATGGCACACGAGGGTCCATGTCGTAGTCAACGACAATGAAATCGGCAGGAAAAGTGAATTTGTCGACTCCTAGAAAGACGTCTTCGGCTATCCCCACTGTATAAGCAACCGTACGGTTAGCTAATTCCAAAGTCATTTTGGTGGGGACTAGCTCAGGGAGAGATAATTGCTTCCAAACGCTTAGAGGCATTAGATTAATACTGGCACCTAGATCGGCTAGGGCCATGAAATTCTCTACTCCCGGGAAGTTACAAGGGATTAAGAAACGACCCGGATCACTAAGCTTGGTTGGCAATTTCCTTAAGAGCACTGCAGAGCAATTCTCATTAAGTTGGGTGTTAGCAATATCAAGAAGCTTCTCCTTGTCGCTAAGAAGATCTTTGAACATTTTTGCGTACTTAGGCATGTGAGCGAGAGCCTCAGCAAAGGAGATGTTAAAATTCAATTGTTTAAACATTTTAAGAAAGTTCGAAACCTGAATATCATCCTTGCTTTTGAGCTTCTCTTTCCTCAACCTTGAGGGATAAGGTATATCGGAAGAAGAGGAAGGCTTTGGGATGAAGGATCACTCACATCCTTGGGTGGAGGAGGGGTAGAAGTAAGAGGCAGAGAAATTAGGGAAGTAGAAGGAGGAGTAACAGGATCAGGGGACTCGTTCTCCTTAGTCACAAGCACCGGTGGAGGTATAGGAAGCTCGGGTTCCTTGGTACCTTTGCCACTGCGAGTGGTGATTGCTTTCATCTCCGCTCTTGGATTCGCAACGGTGTTACTCGGAAGAGTACCCGAAGAAGAAGGTTGATTACCTTGGAAGAAACTAGCCATCATGTTTTTTAAGTCATTCGTTTGACTATCCAAAGTGTTTCTCATGTCAGCTCTCATATCGTTCCCTTGTTTTACCAGGTCTGCTTTCAAGTTGCGCACTTCCTGTTGGAGATTGTCCACGATCACATCATTAGTCCTCATGTAGGTTCCAATGTCTTGGTGTAATGCGGTGGGTTGGTTGGAAGGAGCATTGTATGCGGGTGGTTGATAAGCAGGTTGCTGGTAAACTTGGTTGTTTCTTTGAGGTGGATGTTGTTGTTTGTGAGGTGGTATGTATGGTCCACGAGATTGTTGTTGTTGTTGAGGAGGGCGGTTGAGGTGTTGTTGTTGGTTTGGGCTGTTAGGAGGAAAACCGGGTGGTGAGAGATAGTTGTTGGAGCGGTAGCTAAGCAGGTTGCGGTCACCTTGAGGACGAGCTTTATAAGCAGGTTGAGGATAGGTACCGTATCCTGCATTCACATTCTCAGAAGGGTAGTCTTGGGTGGCGGTACAAGTGGTGTAAGAGTGAGGACCCCCTCATATTTCACATGGTTGGCTAACAGCATTGGCTTGAGCGTTTTTAGCATTGATGTTGTTGGTGTTGCTGGCGGTTTGGGTAGCAAGCGATTCAAGAAGCGCAGTGATTTTGTCAAGTCGCTTATCGCTGTCACTAGTACTAGCACTAGCGACATTGGTCCGAACACTCTTGGTTTGCACACGAGACTTATTCTCAATGACATCCCAAGCAGCATTGGAAGTCTTAGCCAAAAGATTACCCCCTGAGGCACTGTTTAGTGAATCTTGGTCATCCATGCTTAAACCATTATAAAAAGTATTAATTTGGTGCACTTTGTTAAAACCATGTTGTGGGCATTTTCTTAAAAGATCTTTAAAACGGTCCCAAGATTCACAAAAAGACTCATCGTACTTTTGTTCAAAAATAATGATTTCATTCCGCAAAGCGGTAGTACGAGAGGGTGGGAAAAAGTAGTTGATAAACTTGGTCTCCAAATCCGTCCACGTAAGAATACTCTGTGGCGGTTCCTTAGCAAGCCAATGCCGGGCTTGTCCCTCTAAAGAAAAGGGAAAAAGTTATAAACGAATTACCTCTTGTGGAACACCATTGAATTTGACCGTATTCGTGAGTTGCAGGAATCTCTTGATGTGGTCATGTGGATCATCAATGGTACGCCCTAAGAATGGTTGAGCAGAGACCATCTGAATAAAGCCGGATTTGAGCTCAAAGTTGTTGGCTGCAAACGCGGGTATGACAATTGGATCATTGTTGCCATCTACATGGGCTTGCAGAAGTTCAATCATCGGGCGATTATCCGGTAGAGGCTCATTGTTGTTAAGAGGAGGATTGTTATTGTTGTTGTTATTATTGTTGAGAGGTGGGTTATTGTTGTTGTTTTGTACACCGGCCATGTCTAAGTCTTCGAGAGGGTCGGGCTCTTGATAAGACGTTGATCGTGTACGCATGCACCTGCAAAAGAACTAACAAGGCAAAAACAAAGCAAAAATATTTTTGATTTTTATGTTTTTTAATTTTTAGGATTTTTGAAAATTTTATATTTTTTAGGGTTTTTGAATTTTTTTTATGAAAAAGTAACGTTCACGGTGAACGGATCCCAAAATCCAAGTTCTCACAAAAACAGTTGATCTTAACGAGAAGAGCCGGCAGCGGCGCCATTTGATACACATAATTTTGCTATGGTTCGGATTTAGTTCTAGATTTGTCTCGTTATCTCCTCGAATTGATCACGACTCTAAGTGGAATGATTTGTTCTTGGTTAATAAAAAGGTGTTGGTTTGTTTATCTATTTTAAACTAATAACTAATAAGTAAGTGTTGAATAGTAATTGCTTAGAAAGATTAAACTAAATTGGCGAGTTAAAAATAAAAGCTTGAAGACTTAAGGAAAGGATTAGAAAAATACTTGGTAAACTTAAATAAACTAACACTTAAAAACTTTGCTAAAAACTTTGGAACTTAAAACCTTAAGCTATCGGAATATCAAAACTCTTTGTCTATCGGAATACAATTAAAAAAGGTCCATCGGAATCCCAGCTGCAAGCTATCGGAATATGGTCTATCGAAATGCAATTCTATCGGAATGTTCTAGATCGGAAAGTCTGATCGGAATATCGTAAACACTTCTGTCGCAATGACTTACTATCGGAATGTGGTAAATAAAAATTGGCCAGAGTTTCGACTTAAAAAGGACCTTAGTCCCGTCGGAATGTGCGACCGCAATAAGCGATCGCAATCCAGATCGGAATAAGGGGGAATTACCAACCTATCGCAAAGTAGAACCCACACTTGGGTTATTGCGATACAAATCAGAAAACCGTCGGAATATGTATAAACCCTTATATTGCGATGGAAACCAAATCAATACGAGAATGATAATAAGCTGAAACTTGGATAAGCACATACAATAAGCTATCTTAACAGGACTTAAACTTCTTCAAAAAGATTAAATCAGACACCTTTTGAAAAACGTAAACCTTAAACTTTATGAAAGGAACTTTCGAAGGACTAAAACATTGATGAAATCCGAAATCCAATAAGCTTAAACAAGCAATAAGCCAATAAGCATAGAAGGCCTATAACTTATACGAGTGAAAGCTTGAAAAGAAACAAGAAAGATTGAACTTTGATCACGAACTCATCCATAAATCCAAACCGTATGAAATTTAACAATCGGATCGAGGATTTAGGTAAACTAAGAAAAGTAGAAGAAGATTGAAGAACTCAAAAGCTTAACTTGAATAAGATTAATGAAATCTAAAGTACAAAGATTAAAGAAAGCTTAAATTTAAAAGATAAAAACAAAGAAAAAGTTTAGTGAGAGAAAGCTTGGAACTTTCTCTCTCTAAAACTAGAGAAAAGAAAATGAAAACTAAAAACTAAACTCAAGACTAAGGCTCTCTCAAATTGTGAAGTGGAAACTTTATATAGGCGTGTGATATGGGCTTGTGAATGGCCTTTGGTATCGGGCTTCTTTTCTTCTTTCTTCTTTAGTCTTCTCGTTTCTTTCAATAAACGTTTCCGACTTTGGATTTTGAGAAGTGTCGGTGAATAATTCCAACTCGTCTTATAATCTTTTGTTTAATAGACTCGAGTTCTTCGACATATATGAATCTTCCATCTTTGGCTCTATTCTTCGATAAATCTTTAAATAGGCACAATGACTTCAAATCTTTTGCATCTCTTGGACAATAGACTTCGTCTTAAGTCTTTTTCTTCGATAAAACCCGTGCAATCCCATGTTTTCTTCAATATTCATCAGGTTGGCTCTGAAAACACAATGAACACAAAAACCACGCATAATTCCAAACAAATGATATTAAATACGTGTTTTGGTCTTGTTTTAGTAAGAAATAAGTGGTAAAAGGATGGGTGTTTACACACCTATCACGTACAGAGTCTCTTAAAGGCGTGGAAATGTTCAGTACATTCTCTAGTGGCATAGGGGATATCCTAACATTTTTAGCATAAGCAGTAGCAATGACCGAATGAGTAGCACCCGTGTCAAATAAAACACATGCGGCTTGACCAGACATATAGAAGATTCCAGTGATGGTACCTGTAGACTTGTTGGCCTGATCGCGAGAAGTCGTGTAAACGCATCTACTAGTAGGAGGCGGCTTAGTATCAGCATGTCCAGATGTGCCCTCCATCTCACCCTTGCGGCAGTCCTTCATGCGATGACCATTAAGGCCACACTTGTAGCATGCGTCGTTGTCGCAGAGACATGGCCCTGGGTGCCTACGGTTGCAGGTAGTGCAAAGAGGATGAGTATACCCTCCAGCAGGTGCCCTTGCTGGCTGGGAGCCTGTTAAGAACAATATACATGAGACATGGTAATATGTACAAAGGACAATGCAGAAAATTCGTAAGATGTAATACCAGTGATAGCTAGACGGTTAGGCTGCGAACCTCTTTGGTTCTGGTCCCTCCCGTTACCATGATTCCTGGTAGAAGATTGCTAATGTGTCAGAATTATGAACTATTACATGTAACATAAGAAAATGAGTAAGTGTAAGGACCTGCTGCTATTGGAGTTTCCAGCGTTGTTACGGTAATTATCATTACCGCCACGCCTATCCGTAGCAGAATGGTCGTGAGTCTGACCGTTTCCCTTGGGCTAAGTAGGCTATTGTTGAGTAGCCGGCTGAGACCGGTCCCTAGTCTTCTGCATGGAAGATGCAATTTAAAAGAGATATAAATATTGATATATACTGAAAGAATACGGTTTGGTCACCGCTGAATAACGAATGTTTACCTCTTCTCGGGTCTCTCTGCTTCCCCGAACTCTTCTCTTTCTTGCAGCATCTCCAACTTACGTGCTGCATCAGCCACTTGTGCCACCGTGTTGAACGTAGCACACACCAAGTTTTTGGCGACCGTTGTACGAAGAGCCCACCGGAGGTGGTATGCTTGCTCTTCAGGAGTACCTGCTGCTGCACCAAGAAAACCAGCCAAACAAAGAAAGCGTTGCATGAACTCGTTGTTGTTCTCCCCAGCTCTCTGTCTGATTCCATGGTACTCTCTCTTCAACTTGTCTTGCTCAGCCTTGGGAAAGAACTGTCCCATCAATAACTCCCTGAACTGGGCCCAAGTCAAACCAGCCACTTAATTATCACCTCCCTCAGACTGCTTTAGTGCCTTCCACCATGATAGCACATCACCTTCGAATCTGTAACAGGCCAACCTCGACTTGAAGACGGGGTCACAACCCAATGCATCGAAGATCTTCTCAATGTGAGCAAACCATCTTTCAGCTTCGCTGGGGCTATCTGTTTTCTCGAAAGATCGAGGGCGTAGCTTATTGAATCTGTCCAGCCATGTAACCAATGTTGCTGGAGGAGGAGGATGAGGTACTGGGTGCTGTTGCTGATTGTTGGCAGCCTGCACCTCAGCCCTGATTTCGTTCCTCAGCTAAGGAAGCATAGCTTGCATCGCAGCTTGGACTGCTGCTTTGAGTGGTTCTTGCACGCGTGTGAGAACCATCTGACAGTATAACATAAAAATACATGATTAAACTGATCAAAACATAAAATATATACATGAAAAAAAAATTATACCAATAAATCATGAGAAAGAATTTTATGCAGGAAAACTAGTACATGAATGCATGATATAGTCTTATGAAAACTTTATATGCGCGAGAGTGAACGCCTATGGTCAGTTCACTCAAAACAAAAGACATGGCGAGGGGACGGCAATGGGTCGGTCCCAAAGTTAAAAGTGCCGATAAAAGCACATGCGACTAAATAGGGCCAGTCCTGTACCAACCATTACATAGTCATAAACTTGCGACAATGACATATATATGAATGCATGAAAACAATGAATGCATGAAAACCGACTGTCAGTTCTATGAAGACCATAGTGACTACCCACTAATCACAGGTCGTGTTTTGAGAGCCTACAGGTCGAAACCTTGGCTCTGATACCATAATTGTAACACCCCATTTTTATAAATGGAATGTCACGCGTGATTATTGCGTGTCATCAAAGCATACAAGGATAAATGTCTTAAACATTACATGACCATAAAGGAAATAACGAAAAAAAACATCGGTACTCCAAAGTAAAGCTCATCACACACAAACATAAGTACTGAAATGAAAAGGACTAAACAATGTCCATGGAAATGAGTAGCAAAAGTATGAATAAATGCATAAAGTAATGAAGGCTAGAAAGCTTTCAATCCATATGCACGTATGCTTAAAGTCTATGAGCGTCCTTGAGTACCTGCCGTTTTGGGAACATGAAAGGAAACTGCTGAGCATAACGCTCGATGCACGGATATACAAGCATAGAATGAATAACATAAGCATTTACAACATATAGCAGCGGAATTTATTAAGTCCTTGAAAACCCAGTATAACTTAGTAAAGCTGGTTTTATATTTTGAAAAGCCTTATGTTTATCTTATAAAAACTGTTTAACATGTTTACAATTAGCCAATATAGGTCATGAAATATCAACGTGCATGAATACTTAGAGGGGTGACCTCGTCATGCAATTAGAGGGGCTACCTCTAATTAATATAAGTTTGGGTAGGAGGGATCAGCTCCTTGTGAAGGATGCAAGGTACACACCACATTCACCTGAATAATCTGTAAAAACATGTAATCTAGGATGCACCCATACGCCCCACATGATAATATAATAATATGGCAAAAAACTGAAAGGGACGCCACGAGCTATCACTCCACCGTGGTGAAGTCATAACACTGGTGCCTCCAGTGTTATTGTAGAATATTGATAATCTTGTTAATCTATGAAGTGGGTTGAAGATTCCTAGAGAGAGAAACTAGTGAGAGAAAGTGAGAGAGAAACTATGTTTTTCATTCAAATGATAAAAGTGGAATGTCAACAACCAACCCCTTTCCATGGTGGAAAGGGGTATTTATATCCAAGGCCATTATTTGGGCTTGGACCGACCCATGACAAGCCCATGGGTCGGTTTCTTACTTAACTTAATAAGTAACATTAACTACGAGCTATTACAACATTAATACTATTGTGGAGTGACCGATACTTCTAATATACGTTAAAACGTATTTCTAACAATCTCCCCCTAAGGGAGGTCACTCCACGTTACAAAGTTCTAAACCTAGCATACTATACTAAGTCTTCGTTCTTCAGCTCGTAGTCTTTTCTTCTTTCTTTTTGTTGTGAATATGTTTATTTGATCTTTTAGGCTTTGGCTTGAGAGCATTGTTCTTTTGACCAATCACGTGCGATCTTTGCCTTCTTGTGAATCTGGCCTCCTCGTGACTCCATGTTCCACACACTTATGTCTTTTTGTTGAATTCTCGAAAGCTTCAGAGTTTGGTACAGCGGAAGACTTCATTTTGCACTTTCTTGAATTTTGCTGAACTTTAATGCAGAAAAACATAAGCATGTGGGAACGACTTCAACAGGTACACCGCAACGCCACCGTCTTCAACTGGTACACAGCAACGCCACCGTCTTCAACAGGTACACAGCAACGCCACCGTCTTTAACAGGTACACATCAACGACACGAATAAAATGGCTTTGACATTTTATTCTAATTCGGTAGCATTTTACCTCCGGTCGGTGAAGACCGTTGGACGATATTAGATATCGTACCCGTGACGGATAGTTTCAATTAAGTAACTTCCTGACAGGATTTCGCGGGTAAACCCGTTCTTTTTATTCGACCGTCCAAAGCTGACTGCGAACATAAAGAGTGAATCATTTGGTTAAAAATCCTTATGATTGAAGCCGTCAATTCATGAAACCTGGAACAAGTGAATTTCAGTTAAGATTTTCACCATCGTTGCTTTCCAGTTATCACGAGCTTAATTCATAAAGAATCTTACACGTCACCTACCAAGTGCTGTTTGATGTTAACACTAGAAGGATTTCCACTCGTCACTATGATCAATAAAGAATCACTCTGAGTGTTCTGGCAAGATCATATGATAATGCGTAGAGTCCTGGAACGAGTTTAAGTTCAATTAAGAATTAAACTACTGTTTCTTTCCAGTTTTTCACAAGATTAGTTCTAAAAGAACGGCACGTGTAACCTACCATGAGCTTGTTTGATGTTGGCTCAAGCAGGATTTCCATCTTCATTGTAATATTTGCGTATTACTCGGATGTTCTGGCAATATTACAAGAATACTGCGTAGGACTCATAAAAATCTCTTACTTTTCACAGTGTGTGAGAAAGCAAGGAATAACTGGAAAGTGTCCTAATGAGACTTTTGATGATCTCGTGGCTCTAGACTCGATAGTGCGTTTTGATTTAGTGAGCGATGGCTGGAGAGGAGTGCCACCTTTTCAATATCAGTCTATTCGGAGTGAATAAACCAATAGATAACGTGTTGATCTCCGTGTGATTAAAACAAATACCTTTTGAGAGATATTTGAGTTAGCTGGGAAGGGTTGTGCATTGCATCACTGGGTCCATGATGTCTTTCTTCAATATCGAGAATCATTAACAAAAATGATCTCAATAGCATATGTATTGACCCGGTTTCTTCCTAAAGTTGTAAGGAGGGATTCTTTCTTTACACCCTTTATCTTTACAATTCTTTTTCATTCTTCAACCCCTTCAATGCTTACCAATACGTCATAACTAGCACCTTGTTGTGATTGTTCCAGTGCTAGCTTAAGTACTTGGTCGGCATTCAGCTACGTTCACAATCTTTCTCCAACTTTCCTAGGACTTCTAATTCTATCTAGGGAATTGTCCTTGGGAAGATTCCATCGGCTCTGATGAATCATTGGACTAGACCTATTCCTACCACCCTTTTGTCACCACATTCGTCGTGAATTAAGCGTGTTTTGGGAAAGTATAGCCACCATTAAAAATCCTTGAAAATCACCTAAGGTACTTGTGATATTGAAATCAAAAGTTTTGTACCTTAGGTGTTTTGTTCATCAAAAATGCTCCCCCTTAACACGTGCTTTACACATATTAAGTTGGATTATGGTTAAGTCTTTTTCATCTTTTAGCCAAGTATCATTTAAGTCTCCTTAATCCCATTTTCTCCCCTTATCCAAAATGTTAGCCATTAATATTTGGGATATTGAATGGATTAACCAGTCTTGGGTAAAAATGAAATCGATTTTTGGCCATAGAACATGTTAATGCTCCCCCTTAAATTAATAGGGGATAGTTGTAGTGCTTTAGTATGATATATTTTGAAAGATTTAGAATCTCGTGAGAAATTCTTGAAAAATTATCATACCTTAACACTACATCAAGCCATAAAAGCACAATATTCACAAATTTACATATTCACAATTAAAAACCAATATAAAGTGGACCTGAAATGTACGAACCATTAGATGGATCGTTGCAGTAACTTGTGGTGCACTCCATATGGTCTACCACCAACGAATCTTTCTAAGCTCCTCATCAATCTACGTTCACGGAGCTTTTGATCAATCTTCTTGATCACATACTTCGCCATTTGCCGATAACCCTGATGCCAATCCTCAGTCATCTCTGGTAAAGACCCACCCAAATTAAGATGCTCCAATTTTCCTCTGACGTAAATGAGAGTCCCATCACTGTACTTATAAAGCTCACCCACCCTCATAAACTTCATTATCCCTCGACTGTTCAAGTAGAAAATCCCGTAATTCGGAACAGTAATGCTGGTATAGGGACATCTATCGACATGTTGAGGTAGAACATGATTCATTGGACGGGTGAGGTTAAGCTTCCTTTGGTAGCTTTCAACTCCCAATTGAAGATCTTCAACTCGTTTCTTGATAACAACGCTTCGTGTGAACATACGAAGTGTTGTATTCAAGGCAATGATGTCTTCACGAGCAATATGGGTGAGTTGATCCCGGGTCATCATAAGCAACATGTCTTCGATATCCTCAAGGCGAATGATAGAAAAATCTCCCTGTTGGATTGTGTATTCTCTGTCATCCTCCCTTTTTAGACGAATCTCCGTCACATGATAATAGCCATTCTTGGCTTCAGTTTTCAGTCCCAAAATGCTGGAGATGCGAATATCGGATCTAACGTTACTTCCTGAATTGGCTAAGCAGCAACCCCTGTACGCCCTTCGAACTCGTTCGTCCCAATGAGATGCACCTATAACAGCATACATATCATAATTACGAGTTACCTTTGGGACCCAGAGTCGGTTTACCTTTTCCTCGTTCCAAGGTATTGTCCCCCAGTTAGCAGCTTTCAGCAAGGTCAGCGAGGTTGCGTACTTTGATGAACCCTTGAGAAGATACTCAAGATCATTGGTGACGAAGAAGTCGAGAGCGATTTGATTATCTTGAGAAGGATCAAGTGGAGGTGGAGCTCTTTCTGATTCATGGAGGCCTGGCCTTTAAACGGTGTTAAGAGCTTTCAGGACCTCGTCAGCATAATACTCGTACTCCATTCGGGTTAATCGGACTACGGATACGGAGATATAGAACATCTCTGTCAGCGTCTGTGATTGGATCATATTGAGCCGCTGACGTGATCCAAGCTTGTGGCGGTGCAGTCTCGTCAATCTCCAACGTGTCTACCCAGTCCCGTGTGCTTGACTCAGGAACAGTAGATTGTGGTTCTTGTTGTAGAGGAGTAGAGACATGAACACGTGCTGGTTCTGATTCAGGCATCTCGGCGGTGTCATGAACAGGCGAGTGTTGTGCAGCTTCAGGTTCAGTTACTGATTCTGCAATCACAGGAGCAACAAACGAACTAACAGGGTTAGTGGTAACATGTATAGACACAGCAATAGATGTACCGGGAATCGATGACGCCGTAGTAGCATTCACATCATGGCGCCACTTGGATCGTCTTGATTCCGTTGAAGTGGATTTTTCCTTTTCTGCAGCATCTTTCTTAGACTTGGTTCTAGACTTAGAAGGTTTCTTTGTACTGGCAACCTTATCCCCTGTTTCAGGCTGTTTACCATCATCATCCTCATCGCTATCCTCGTTGCTTCCCTTAGCACTCTCCTCATTACCATCACCACCATCATCGCCATCATCATCATCATCATCCTCATCATCATCACCATCATCGTCACCATCATCATCTTTTTCTTCTTCTTCTTCTTCTTCTTCACCTTCTTCTTCCCCGTCACCCTCTTCTTGTTCACTTTCTTCCCTTTCTTCCTCAGGCAGAATGTGGTAAGGTACCACACTTCCAAACATCTTAAATAGCCGATCATCCTCCATAATAGCATCGTTGAGTGACTTGTAGAGAGTCCGTTGAACTTTAGACTTATTAAAAGATCCAACTTCCCTCATACGAGCTTTGAGGATCTTCTTTAATTCAAAATCCGTTAAATCATAGGCAATTTTGTAGGCGGATTCAGAAGGATTGGATGACTTGATCATCAAGTTATCAGCCGCGAGTGTCTTCAACTCATCACGCAGTTTTGGCATAATGGACTCAACAAATTCTTTCACTCTCTCTTCAACAGAAGCTTCAAGTGTTTCTTTCTGCTCCTTGTATTTATCCCTCATAGCTTGAAGTCTCGTGATTCATGCAACATACTTATCAGCTTCAGCCTGCTTAACCTGAGCTAGTTCTTTTGCATGAGCTTTACGTGTCAACTCCATCTCTGCAGCGAACTTAGCAAGCATCTCTTCTTGGGCTTTCTTAGATGCTTCTTCACTTTGAACTCGTCTAAGTAGCTCTTGGCGAAGTTCATTCATCTCTCTTTTTTGATTATCCGTATGTTTATCCAACATTTCTACCATTACAAATGCAGCCATTGAAGATGATGCAGAGCTACTCTGGGTTGGTTGAAGAGGCTCGGTTGTGACTACAGTACTTAGGATGGAAGTTATTGGAGGTGGAATGAATGGTGTTGGAACCGGTCGGGTTGGTAAGGGCTGTATTGGTGGAGGTTGAGTTACTAAAGGCTGAGTAGGTACCATGATTGTAGGAGCACCGGACTCCTTTTCAACACTTGCTGAAACAGGGATGGATGTCTCCTTCGAAGTAGAATACCGTTCAGGTGATCCAAACTCATCAATATCCTCTGGTTCCTCGTACTCTTCTTCAATATTTATCTGTGCACCCGAACCACTATCGCCCGTGTCCCTCCTACTCTTTTCAATAGCTATCTTCATTAATTTTCTCTCAGCCTTGTCAAGAGTAGGATCATCAACATCTTCTTCATCGTGGAGAACTAACTCATCAGCCGTACCCTTTCCCTTCTTGGCCTCAGTCTTCTTCTTCTTGGTTTCGGGTTCAGATAAAGCAGCTGGTTGCTTACGTTTACCTTTACTATTGACCATAGTAGACGAGTCTTCTCATGTCTGAAGGCTTGCTTTTAGCTTCTTGATTTCTAGTAGCAGTAGTTTGTAATCAGCAGAAGCTTTAATTTTATCCGTCAAAAGATAATCGGGAATAGGACCAGGAATAACACCACCAGAGGGTCCTTCATGCCTTAGATCCACAGTGTGATCAGCCTCTTCAGTGTGATGACGACTTGCTGCACGCTTATCAATAGAGACATCATTCTTCATAAAATAGTTAATAATAAGCTTGATAAACCGAGGGTAAGGAAAGAAATTAGTCTTCAGCTTCTTGTTTTGGAAGAGTTGAAAGTTAAATTCTTCCCACATCAATAATGCATAATCTACATTTGAGCCTTTGTACATGCCATAGAAGATGTTCATGATTGGACTACGCAAAGCATCATGCCCAGATGTTTTAGGTGTGAGACATCTACTGAGAATACCCAAGATTGCTCTCCAAGGTTGACCTACTTTAGCGGTGGTAAACTCAGACACTACTCGTATGTCAGGACATCCAAGAGCATCGAACATCTCCATGAGTTCGTCTTTGGTAGGATCCCTAGAAAATGACATACCTTTGGGTGTATCCCGTATTCCAAAAATCTTACAGAAATCTGAAACTGTAAGTGTCTGTTGCTTGTTGTCGAGAGTGAAGGTGATCTTGTTTGAAGTGCTTTCCTTGGTAGCCCAGAACTCATACATGTAATCATAAGGCACCGAGGCAGTACTCCTTAAAGCATTCTTGAAATGAGAGTGATCAAGAATTGCTATGGCGACTTTAAATCCATGGTGAGTGGATTTTGAAACTTGCTTCAGCCGGTAATTGTTTGGTATGAACTTGAGAGCTCTTGCTTCGGCAATTGCGGCTGTTCTAGCATCTTGGAGTGCTTGTACTGTTGGATTAGTCATCGTATCTGCTTAAGATAAGACATAAAAGGTTGATGCACAAACAATATGTAGATATATATCATTATGACTTCTAAGCATAATACATTTTAACAAGTACTTATAACAGGTAAACAACTATCAATCCAACAACTCTTCATTCGGAACTCTTCATTCGGAACTCTTCATTCGGAAGTCCTTCATTCGGAACTCTTCATTCGGAAGTCCTTCATTCGGAACTCTTCATTCGGAAGTCCTTCATTCGGAACTCTTCATTCGGAAGTTCGTCCGGAACTTCTTCATTCGGAAGTTCATTCGGAACTTCTTCATTCGGAAGTTCACTCGGAACTTCTTCATTCGGAAGTTCATCCGGAACTTCTTCATTCGGAAGTTCATTCGGAACTTCTTCATTCGGAAGTTCACTCGGAACTTCTTCATTCGGAAGTTCACTCGGAACTTCTTCATTCGGAAGTTCACTCGGAACTTCTTCATTCGGAAGTTCATCCGGAACTTCTTCATTCGGAAGTTCATTCGGAACTTCTTCATTCGGAAGTTCATTCGGAACTTCTTCATTCGGAAGTTCATCCGGAACTTCTTCATTCGGAACTTCTTCATTCGGAAGTTCATCCGGAACTTCTTCATTCGGAAGTTCATCCGGAACTTCTTCATTCAGAAGTTCATTCGGAACTTCTTTCATTCGGAAGTTCATCCGGAACTTCCTTCATTCGGAAGTTCATTTGGAACTTCCTTCATTCGGAAGTTCATCCGGAACTTCCTTCATTCGGCAGTTCATAACCCTTGTTCATCTGGAAGTTCTAAAGGCAGCCTATTGATGATTATTCTAAGCGCGATTATGAGTTTTAAGGCATGCTAAGGCAACACAACATCTTTCTAAGGCTAATCCGCATAAAACCCAACTAAAACCCCTAATTAATTAATCCCTAATTAGGCAAACGAACCCTAATTTGATAATCTTAATTCAAACGAATTAATTAAGTGGATTTCAATGAATTAGGCGAATTAAAAATCAAAGATTGTTGTTTGTACCTTGTTTGATCGAATGAAACGGATTGAGTTGATTAGAAAGTGAGTTTTGTGAGAGCTTGTGTTTGTGTTAATGGCGGAAAAAGAAACAGTGAAGAATAAAGTAGAAAAAGAAAAAACGGGGAGGGGATTTGACTAAGTCAAATTTCACAAAATTCACCCCTTGTCACATTTAACCCTGTACTTTACTTTTCTTTTCCTTTTTAATTAATAACTTTGTTTAGGCTAACATCCGTTTCACTTAACACTCGTTAGTCTATCTCATTGTAATAATTATTCTAACCCTCACACAACTTAAGCATCCCATCCTATTAGCAAGTCTCCAAGATCTAAAGCAAGTCATATCTCATTGAACGAGCACAAGTCGTATTCTAAAGCAAGACCACTCATAAACCATTTAGTCAATTAAATTTCCACAATCACTTTTGAAAATCGTTTTGATGACGAAGATGATTTAATATTTTCTCCCCCTTAAACGATGACCCGTTTTCTATTTAAAGAGATGTAATCATTGTTTAAAGAGTCAAATATTGATGAAAGCATTTCCAATTAGTATCTTGAAAAAGATTGATTCGTGGTGGCAATAAGATTTCTCTTATTTTGACAAATTAATGCACTGAGACGTACACTAACTCGTGTTAGACCAAGTTGTAAAGTAAACTTGATCCATTTGCATGATTTGGCTTGTAAATGATGCCCGAGAAAATTAATTCCCGTTGTGAGCCAACGTTTTCCAAGGAAATACGTGACTTTAATGCGAAAACCGGGTTGCAGTCTGAAATAACTACAAGCCATAATGGGCATGTTTTAAAAAATGTACAACTTTTATACGGACTCTATTTATGGCGCCGTGTCAATTTTGATCGACATTTCTAAAGCCGTAAATATTACCGTACTAAAAGACATGCCCGATTTAAAAAACGAAAAATATTTTTGATTTAAAAAATATTTTCGTTTTGTTGTGGAGTACGTGCAGCGGATGTTTCATGTGAGATACCAACTTCTTCATAGTAATCACGAAGAGTCTGGTTGACGAACTTTGTTCCATTATCTGTACGAATACGGCGGACAGTAGTATTTAAACGTACCTGAATGAATTTCAGAAAAGTGATAATAGCCTTCGGTGCTTCATCCTTTGTACGTAGAAATCTAACCCATGTAAACCTGGAGAAATCATCCACAATAACAAGAATGAATTTCTTACCGCTCACACTTTCAGTTCTCATTGGCCCACAAAGATCCATATGCAAAAGATGAAGTTTTTCTTGATTGGTGTCTTCAGCTTTTGGCTTGTATGATTTCTTGGTACTTTTGCCCCTTGAACACGCGGAACATAAATGGTCCTTGTGAAATTTGAGCTTTGGAAGACCACGAACTAATTTGTTTTTAGCCAAATGATTAATAGCATCAAAGTTGAGATGAGATAATCTGCGATGCCATAACCATGACTTGGTCTTAGATGCTTTAGAGAGAAGACATACTGGAGAGGCGGCCATCATGTATTGTAGGGACAACATATAAAGATTTGCACCACGAGATCCCTTCAACAAGTCTTTTCCTTCAAAGTTGCGGATGAAACAAGTATGTTGTCGAAAAGCAACCTCTAGGTTGGAATCACAAAACTGTCCTACTGAAAATAAATTATGACCAAGACCTTCTACATAGTATACCCTTGCAATATGACCATTACCGAATTTAACCGTTCCAAGAAACGTGCTGACAAAATTTCGGAGCATCGAGCGATCTCCGGTCATATGCTTTGAACAACCGGAGTCCAAATACCAGAGGATGATTTGGGCCACCTGAAAATATCACCAAACGAGGAAAATGTAGAGGTATCGGAATCTGAATGTTCCTTGTTATTAGCAGGTACAGATTTAATAATATTAGATTTGCTAACTTTAGGTTTCTTAGATTTCCTAGCCTTCTTCTTCCTAGTTGGTAGTGTAGATTCTAGTTGGCTTAAATCTTGAGGTATTTCTTCACTGATAGGCACTATAGTGGGGGCTGACCTAATTAAAGGGCGCTGTTTCCATACTTTAGTGCTAGTGTGCCTAACTAAAGGACGCTCAGACCTAACCTCAATGGATGCATTCCTAGTTAAAGGGCACATTTTTCCATCTAGTGTAAAGGTCCTACCAGTGGGACGCCATTGCCAGCCAACTTGGGCACGAGTTCTACCAGTTGGCTTCCATTCAAGATCATTCCTAATGGCATTCATTTCATTCACATGATCAATAAGACACAAATCATGACATTGGGAAAACATACATTCAATACAATTCCAACATTTCAAATCAGAATTCACAAATGGTTTAGGCTTCTGCACAGGCGCAGAGCTTTTAGTCTTAACATGATTCTTTTTATTTAAATATGAACTAACATTCCTATGGTGAGCTTCTACTTTCTTCTTGTTGGTACTACTAGTGCAGGGCTTGATCTTATCTTTCTTGAGTGGCGATCCTTTAGCGTTAGTAGACTCTTTTACTCCTGTAGAAGGCAAACTGGGAATATTAGCAACAGATTTTAAAGGTGCCTTACTTGATGGTGCCAATGACGGTTTTGCTCCTGGGGTCTTATTGAATGGAGTTACAGCAATGGGTCTATTAGTGAGTAGTGCAGAACCTGGTTTACCTATGTATTGCAAATATGCTAAGCAATATTGAACTCGCTTAATATATTCATGAGCTGAATAATAGTAGCTACTTGAGGGATCTAAGGCATAAAGATCATCTAAGATATCCCTAACAAGATCTACATTCTTAATTGCGTTCCTCATATAATCATCGTATGTAACCGGGTTGTTTTTATGGAGCGGGTTCTTATAAAGCACTACTGACTTGGTTGTTGGAGCACTAGAGGACGGTGCAGAGTTGGTAGCTAAGTTATTAACAGCTTCTTGTCGGGTGAGAAGAAGTGTCTCCTTTAACTCGGCCAAAACCATGTTTTTGTCAATGAGCAGGATGTTTTAGTCAGAGATTTCCTCACATTTTTGGTTCAATTGTTCAACATAAGATTGTTGCTGTGCCGCATTAAAAGTGAAGCGTTCTTCTAGTGAACCATAAAGTTTGGACATTCCCTGTCTTGCACGATCCATCTCCCCTAGAATAGACGAAAGTCTAATTTCTAAGTCCTGGTTTTTAGACTCTGCAGCCTCTAGTTCCAATTTTAGTGTTTCATTTGATGACACATCTCTCTTTAATCTCATGATCTCTTCCTCTAATGCCTTAACTATTGCAATCATCTTGTCACTCGTCTCAACACTGTTTTCACAACCATTTGTTATCAAAAGATCTTCATGTTGAGTTTGTTGTTTTAATTCTAAAGATATACAATGTTGTTCAAGTTGATTAAAGCGTTTTGAAAGTAAATTGTAAGAATCTTGTAGCTTTAAAAATTCAGCGTTAGATCCGTGACAAGAATGATTATCTACCTCATTTACAGTATCAGCAACATTTACAGAGAGATCACACACATCATCACATATATTCACAGCATCATAGTTAATCATAGCGGATGTAAGCTCATTCGAATAATTAACATTCACAGTAGTAAGCACATCACACGAAATTACTTGGGACAAGAATCGGTCATATTTGGATAAAATCTTTTCCTTTTCAATTAATTGTAGTTTGTAAGCGGTGTCCATTTCATAAAACACTTTTTGAACTTCTGCAATTTCAAACTCAAGATTTTCCGAAAGAGATGCAAAACTTCCTTTTAGACTTTCGTCAAACGGATTGATCTCATTCTTAAACACCTCGTTCATGTGTTCGAAAGCCCATTCTCCGGCGTTTAGGCCATTTGAAGTCGTACATTCCAAAATGACCTTGTCAAAACTAGCAAAGTATTGATTAATCTCTTGCAAGTTTAACCATACAGTGCTAACAGGTGGAAGATCCTTTGGAATTTCCTTAGGTCCTTCCATTCTGACAAGTGTAGGAAGTGTACTAGGGTTTTCTTCATCTAACATGTAGGTTGGTGCTGTGATGAGATCTTTATCCATATGGAAGCGAATTCTAAAATCCGTTTTTGCAAGCTCTTGATTCATTTTAAAATTATATGACCGATTCTCATCAACTAGATCCTTATTTGTGCGATCATCGAAAATATCAATCGGGTCTAAGACCAATCCTAATTGGGTTGCAATATAAAGTCTAGGACTATGGATAAAAGCTTGTTTTGCATACCGTGGGTTAGGGGGAAGGCCTTTTTGACGCGATAAGTTAAACTCTCTAAAAGATGCATCAAATAAGTGTACTAGTTGAGAGGCAGCGTATTGTCTTAAAAGCAAATAATCTAGACTTCTAATCTTATTAGCCGCATTAATTTCCATTTCATTCTTCTTAGACTCGAGTAATTCAAAATCCGTTTGAAGTTTTTGAAAATTAGTGACCACTAACTCTTTTTCTTTAAGTTCGTTAGAAAGATCTGCTCTTAAGGTTTCAGTTTCTTGCAAATGACCCATTTGTTTGTTTCGAAAATGATCATATTCGGGATTTGTTAGAACACTAGACGAAGGAACTAATTCCAAAGTTTGAACTTTCTCATTGCATAAGGCAAGCTCATCATAAAAATTCTTATTCTTAGCTAGGGTTTCTAAGAGTGCAGCATTCATTTGGCTAAGTATTGTAGCAGGAACCATGACCAAATCTTGTTGAGCAGGAGTATGCGTATGCGAAATGGCTCCCGGTTATGATTCACTCAAAGTCTGGGGACTCACATTGATATTACTATCATTGATTGTCTCCTCATTTGAAAGACTCACCACCGAAGACTCATTCGAATCAGCACGCTCTTGCATAACTTGATGTGGTTGAATACTTGCATCAGTGGTATTATCAATGGTATTAGTAAGTACCTCAGATCTTTTTTCTGGCCCTAGGCTAGAGATAGTTGCCATAAGAGCTGCCTGTGCAGATTGAAGTTCATCGCAGTCTGAATCATAAGCATGAAGATCATCTGCTTCGTATGCTGCATTCTGTGTAGTGACAACGTCTTGTTCAGCAATCCCTGGATCAGCAAGAAATGCAAGCTCCTCTTCATCAAGTTCCCTTCCGTGTGCCTGGGCATTCACCAGATAAATCTTCTCTGCAAACCATTGACCATCCCTTCTCCTCTTGGGTTTTTTGCAATCCCTGGACATGTGACCTTCTTCCTTACAGTTGTAGAATGTAATCATTCTCAACTTGCCTGTGGAATTAGCCCGTGGAGGAGTGTTGACCATTGGAGCAGGATTGACCGTGCGTGCATTGGTGGTTGATGTAGTAGGTCTCCCCTGATAGGGTTGAATAGGTTGAACCATTACCCTGTCATTCTCAATAGTAGCTTGTTAGCGAGAATTGGATGAATTCCTCAGCTGATTGTTAGTAGGAGCTGGTCCTTTAAATCCTCGTTTGCTTAAAGTCCTTGTGAGATAAGCAGACATAGTGGCTAACACTTCAACTGGGTCAGTTCCTTGTTTGAATTCAGGAATGGGGACTTCATCATCATCACAATACATTGCTTGGTCTTGTTGAGCTGCATAAGCACTAGAAGGAATACTCATGTGGTCAGAGTAGCTTGTTGGATATGCTGCATTCTCTTGATAAGAAGAATATGAAGACTGAGCATAAGGTGCAATGCTTGCTGGGTGTGGTTGTGAAGCATATTGTGATGAAGGTGCATTAAACCGATATTGTTGCTGATGTGAGGTGGGTGGTTGCGGTAGAATCGAATATTGGGGGAAGCTTGGTGTCATGTAAGGTGATGGATGATAGGCTTGGTGTCCCAAGATATAGGGAGTGTTGTTGTGTGACAAGCTTGGTTGATTCGCCATCAAAGCTAAAGAATCAGGGTACATACCTCGAGGCGAACGGTGCATGATCACGTGTTTCTCATGCTGCTGAAGAAAAGCATAGAGTTGATCCAAATTGCACTTATGCAAATCCCTGGTTAACTTAACATCGGTAATATACTCACCCCATTCAGCTTGAGGTAAAGTATTCAAAAATTTGGTGTTAACCTGGAATGGAGCAATCACGAGATTGTATACATTCAGATCATTCATGAGAGTAGTGAATCTGAAGTAATAGTCGTGAGCGTTTCCCCTGGGCTGTACGTGAATCTATCAAACAGATCATACAACTGACATTCCCTTTCCTGTTTGGTAAGAGACGTTGAAATTGTGTATAATGCAGTTCGTTTTTTTCTCAGTTCTTGCTAATTGAAAGTCCAACCAATACCGGGTTTTTAACTGTTTTTGGTTGTTATTCTTGTTTGGATATTCTATTTGCTAATTCAACAAAGTCTTGTAAAACGGAAAAATATTACCTACTTATATGTAAAACATCTTGCAAATACCAAGTTTTTATTCAAGTAATATTCAAAATGTAGAATATGAAACTTAAAGGACTGAAAATGTAAATTCTAGAAAAGTTAAATGCTTGAAATGTAAATTCTAACAAATCTAGGGACTAAAAGTGTAAATTAGTTAACTACAAGGACAAAATATGTGAAACTTGTAACAAACTAACCAAAATGTAACAAATCCAACAACTTGCTAACTGAATTTTAACAAACTCAAAATTACAAGGACTAAAATGTTGCAAACCCTAAAAACAATGAAGATTAGCCAAATTCAGAAACTGTTTAGAACATCAAGGACCAAATTGCAATTCCAAAAACTTATTTTTCAAAAACGGGTTTAGAAGGAAAATAAACTCGTTTGAGCTTATTACTGGACTAAATTCAATGAGACAAATTGCAAAACACTTAAAATCCAAATTAAGCTATGTCTGTAAAAGGATTTTAAATGAAAGTTCACAATAAGCAAATAAGCACTTCTTGATAAGCCCAAAATAAGCTATTGAACAATCCAGACAAGCACAACTTGATTTTCTTGCCAAGACTGATTAAGCAACTCAAAAAATGAACGGGAAATCAAACTAGAACAAATTTCATCCAGTATTAAGCTAGAAATCTGAATTAAGCTCAAAAGTGCTTATCGTTGACCAAGCGTTGACCAAGCTTTCTGTCAAAAAGTTGAAACTTTCAAAAATCAAGTAACTTTATATTCTAATTGGATTTGTGAAGAAAAATGGCCAGGTTAATGAAAAGAATCAAGAGATACAAAATCTCAGTTTTCATTTACAGAAACATGCTCCATCTCAGCTTATCTGAATTTTGCTTATTCCTAATTGCTGAATGAAAACTGTATAATAAGCTCTAAGAATCTGAAACTTTATGATGTTAGCTACAACTAAGAACAAGTTTGATGAAATTTCATCAAGTAATGAGCAAATGCTAGCTAAAAGAAAATGATAACTTCCAAAGAGCAAAACTGAATCAAAGTGACCCACACATTTTTATTGCCAATTGCCTGTTTGACCAACAATTTGACTTGAAATATTCTCAAAACACTTTGTAAAGTCCTTATGACCGAATTTGAACACTAAACTTGCAAAAACCAATTCTTGAAATTCATTTACCAACTAGTTCCAAACACTCCTTTACTGAAATTAAAGAAAATTTCCCAAGACTTTTATCAGCTGATTAAGAGTGAATGAAAAGCTTTTATTTACCATACTTGAGACTACAATTGAGATGTTTTAAGACTATAAGCAAGCACTAAAACCAACAGTTACTCTATCAAGACACAAGTACTAAATTTTGAATGAAAATAAGCTATAACCAGAACTTAATCCAAATCTATGAACAAGTAAACAAAAACAAACTACAAGTAATCAAAGATCAATCAATGAGCAAATCTAAACAACTTTTATCAGGCAAACATCAAAATTACACTATGAAAGGTAGCATGCATTTGACAAATTCAGTGGAACCAAAAATCAGAATTTTAAAACCTTTTGTAGTAAACCATTGGGAAGAAGAGGAGTGCTGAACTCTCTTACCCTAGTGATAACCACCACCTTATCACTAGTTCATCTAATCAATCATCACAATCAGCTACTAATCAACAGAAATCATCAAAATGGCTTAAAAACTTCAATAGAACTAGTTTCTGAACTGGAATCACAACAACAGCTTCCAAACTTCTTCAAGGTCAGTTATGATCATTCAATGATCATAACAAACACAATGCAACAATACAAGTATCAAGTAGTAGCTGGAAATGAATAGTAGAATGAAGAACAGAATTGGCGGGAAATGAGAATTTGAATTTTTATTAATGGAAGTTCGTTACAAAGCTGTTAAAAGTATGCTAACTAACTAACTAACTCAAGAGTGTGTCAAACTCTTGAGTATTTTAGCTAAAAAGGGAAAAGGAATGAAAGGAAAAGTAATTGTGTGTTTTTTTACACTATTTACTAACTGTTACAAATGAGGTCCTAACAATCTATTTATAGACTTGAGAAAGATGATTGTTGGGGTTGGTGACGTGTTGGGACCAATCCCAGCTCTCCACGTGGACTAATTCTGTTTAAGTGATTTCCAGGTATGAACAATAATTTGGGCTTTCTTGATTGAGTGGATGACATGTTAATTGATGATAACCATTGAATTAGTCTCTCAAAATTGAGCAACTTTGATGTTTATACTTCTCCATGAAATCGTCTCTAGCTCAAAAACGATCCTGGGAAACTTTTGCCTTCTTGAAGATGCCACGTGTCGTCATGTGAATGGCTGAAAAGTGATCACACGGATCACACTGTTATGATTTGTTATTAAATGAGTGGCGGCTGTGAGTGGGAAATTAATGCATGAGCTGGTGATCCGTGTGCTTTATTTGCTTTCTTCTCATTGGCCAACACTTAGTCACATGGATTGAGCTAGTAATAATCTTCCAAACTTGGCAGAATTAGTCCCTATACTTTGACAGATTACATTTTTGAGCTAGCAGCTTCATTCCTTTGGCATTTTAAGTCCTCCAAACTTCATCTTTGAGCAGAAATTACCCTTTGACTTTGTTGACTTGATAGTTGACCAATTTTGACTTTGATCTTGACTTTTTACAATATTTGCACTTTAGTCCTTCAACTTTGGCAATTTGTCAAGATAGGTCCTTGTACTTCAAAGTCTTGATACTTTTGATCCTTCTTTGTCTTTTTCATCCATTTGAGCTTGATTTTTCTTTGTTTGCTTGAAAATGTATCCTTTTACCTACACAAGTGTACACAAACACAAACATACCACATAACACTGTTTTTGCAAGATAAATTGGTATTTTGCTTCATGTTTTAGGGTTATTTGTTGATAAAAGGATATGAGTTTAAGCTCATATCAAATCCCCTACACTTGAACATTGTCATGTCCTCATGCAATATTATATATTAAAGCTTAAATTTACATTTCCCTCATAATTAATCCACCTTGGCCATATGAGATGCATCTACATTACTCTAAACTAAATGATGCATGATTTTGACTTTTAATAATGCAATGAACAAAATACAATTCTATCTATATCTTTTTTATTTTTCTTGAAATGGTTTTGATGGAAATAACTCATAAAGAATTCAATGGCTTAGATTAGGGCTTGGGTACCATGGACATTTATCACCCTCAAGTTTCACTTTCCCCATACCAAGCTTAAAAATGGGATCATTGCATTCACAAGTAAAAAGTGCATCAACTTATTCATGACAATTAAATGTGGAACCGGTTATTATTCGAGCAAATTGCTTGTGGGCAAATTTGTCATTATTCAAGTGGGAAGTATAAGAAGTGTAAAATCCAAAAATAAGGAAGCACGGTTTTAATCCTAAGTAATCCTCTCATCCATTACTTGAAAAACCGCTCATAATTAATATAAGTCCGTTTTAAGAGTAATAAGTCATTCGCCTTATGTGTAAAATCCTCATGTCATGCTTTCATAAGTAACTACACACTCGCTAAGGAATGGAAAATAAAACTCACGCAATAATTTACATCCGCCATCTTTTTGAGACTTTGGATCTTCAACCCCGCAACCCGTCAAGGTAATATTGGATTGGAGCAATCTATTGAATCCCCGCAACCCGTCAAGGTAATATTGGAACTCAATAGTCACTATAATTAACACCACACTGCCCCTCTTGGGAGTCTTGTATAATTATTTTTTTTTTTTCTTTTTTTTTTCTAGCCACTCATTTTTTTTCATAAGCCGCTCTTATTTTTCTTTATTCCTCACAAAGAAATTTGAAAAGAAGAAAAGGAAAAACACCCGCTAAATATGGAGCATGACATAAGTCTAGTACACATAAAACGTGCTAACTTAGAATCTTAAGACGTACTCATATCAACCATAAATGATTAGCCAAAAATGCATAAGAGATTACAAACCAATTAAAACCGTACTTGATTATTTATTAACAATTATATACATGCGAAGAAAATAGAGGTCAAGAGGAGAAGGGTTTAGCCACAAGTAATTGCCATGATGTCTATCTAGCCCTTTTACACTTGCTTCAACTCTATCATTTCCCATTCTCCACAAATTTAAAATCTCAAATAATGAGATTGGTGGATGCTTAGCCTAATAGACCAATGAAGGACTACATGGTTAAGGATACTAGCTAGAGAATGCTAAGATAAGCAAACTCGGGTTGAGTCAAAATATCCATGGCGGGCCTAATATGTCAAAGAAATCTAAACTTGTTAAAACCATGTTTTATTATATTTTTTTCTTTTTCCATATATTTTTGATGAAAAATAAAAGAAGAAATATATACAATGCAAATGTGTTATGCAAATGAAAAATGATAGATGCAAAAATTATGTATGCATATTTTTGGTGGCCAAAGTAGATCAAAAATTTGAAAAATGTTGAAAATTTAATTTTCCATGTTATCATGCAAGACAATGACAAGTTCTAGGTAAGGTCACTTCAATAGAAGACCCCTCTACACTTAAGCTAAACATTGTCCTCAATGTTTAAGAGCATGGAAGTATAAAAACTTCCCCTACACTTATGACAATGAATAAACTTTGCTTAACCCAAGTTAAGGAAAGGACAACTATTAGTGAAATCATGTTTAAGCACAAGGTGTCAATGAAAAATCACTATAGTAACAAAGTGAACCGGATACAAGGGCCTCCTCCATAAGCTCCAAAGCATGAGATGAGTGAGCAACCTTACAAACAATCATGAAGACAAAAGAAGGTCTCCCCTACACTTATCTCCAAGTCTATACCTTTATTTCTAACCTACAACACTCTAAACCTAATTATACGATGCTTGAGTTAATGAGTCTCTAGCTCGACTCGTCCCTCAATGAATTAATTCATGGGGAAAATGGGGACCTCTTGGACCATTTCAACGGAAATGTCCTCCCCAAAGTAATGTTTGACACGGTGACCATTCACTTTAAAATTTGGACCATCGGGTTGTGACAACTCAAGAGTTCCATATGGAAACACTTGAGCAATAGTGAATGGACCGGACCATCTCGACTTAAGCTTGCCCGTAAAAAGCTTCAATCTTGAGTTAAAGAGGAGAACCGGCTCTCCAACTTTGAACTCACGATTCTTGATCTTAGCATCATGCAATTTCTTAGTCTTTTCCTTGTAAAGCAAAGAATTCTCATAGGCATTGGCTCTCAACTCATCCATCTCATTGAGTAGATCTTTCCTATGTGAACCGGCTTGGTTTAAATCAAAGTTAGCCCACTTGAGAGCCCAAGATGCCTTATGTTCTAACTCAAATGGGAGGTGGCACGCTTTTCCATAGACAAGCCTATAAGGCGTGCAACCAATTGGTGTTTTAAAAGCCGTCCTAAACGCCCACAAAGCATCATCAAGCTTATCCGACCAAGAAGCTCGATGCTCTCCCACCGTTCTCTCTAAAATTCTCTTTAAACCACGATTTGTGACCTCGGTTTGACCATTTGTTTGAGGGTGATACGCGGTAGAAAGTCTATGATTCACTCCATATTTCTTCATAACTCTTGTGAATTGATCATTACAAAAGTGCGTACCACGATCACTTATGATGGCCCGAGGTACACCAAATCTAGCAAACAATTGTTTCAAAAACTTCACAACCACTCTAGCATCATTGGTAGGTAAGGCTTTAGCCTCCACCCATTTGGACACATAATCCACCGCCACAAGTATATACTTGTTTCCCTTAGAGGATGGAAAAGGTCCCATGAAATCAATGCCCCAAACATCAAATATCTCACACTCTTGGATAAAATTTTGTGGCATCTCATCACGTTGTGTAATTTTTCCTTGTCTTTGACACACATCACAAAATTTCACCATTTCATGGGCATCTTTGTAAATGGAAGGCCAATAGTAACCCGAATCAAAGACTTTCTTGGCGGTGTAGTTAGGCCCAAAGTGTCCACCCGTTGGTCCTTTATGACACGCCTCTAAGATCTTAAATGCCTCGGGCCCATCTACACACCGTCTAATGATTTGGTCCGCACATTGCCTAAAAAGATATGGATCATCCCAAAAGTAATACTTAGCTTCCTTAAGAAACTTTTTCTTTTGTTGATAAGTAAGACCCTCAATAAGCACATTGCCCACAAGATAATTTGCGATATCCGCAAACTAAGGAGTGGCATCTTCTTGGGAAGAGATAGACATGAGCTCCTCTAATGGAAAGGATTCATTGATTTCTTGGTGTGGGAAATATCCTTGAAAAGGATGCTCAAGTATACTCAAATGATCCGCCGCTAAATTCTCGGCCCCTTTCTTATCACGAATCTCTATCTTAAACTCTTGAAGCAACAAAACCCATCTCAAAAGCCTAGGCTTAGCATCTTGTTTTGTCATAAGATACTTGAGAGCGGAATGATCCGTATACACTATGGTTTTGGAAAGCACAAGATATGGTCTAAACTTCTCAAAAGCATATACTATAGCAAGCAACTCTTTTTCCGTGGTAGTGTAATGAGGTTGTGCACCGGTCATGGTTTTACTCGCATAGTGTATAGGTTGAAAATGCTTATTAACTCTTTGTCCTAAGACGGCCCCCACCGCATAATCACTAGCGTCACACATAAGCTCAAAAGGTAATTCCCAATTTGGAGAAACCAAAACGGGAGCCTTAGTCAATTTTTCCTTAAGGGTCTCAAAAGAGTCTAAACAATCTTGGTTAAAAATGAAAGGAGCCTCTTTCTCCAAGAGGTGAGTCATCGGTCTAGCTATCTTAGAAAAATCTTGTATAAAGCGCCTATAAAATCCCGCAGGACCTAAGAAACTCCTCACACCTTTAACCGAGGTGGGTGGGGGAAGTTTAGCAATCACATCAATTTTAGCTCGATCAACTTCTAATCCCTTGTTGGATATCTTGTGTCCTAAAACAATCCCCTCTTTCACCATAAAGTGACATTTCTCCCAATTAAGCACCAAACGTGTTTCCTCACAACGCTTAAGCATCCTTTCAAGATTGGTGAGACATGAGCTAAATGAATTTCCAAAAACGGAAAAGTCATCCATAAAAACCTCCATGGTTTGCTCTATCATGTCATGGAAAATCGCCATCATGCACCTTTGAAACGTCCCCGGTGCATTACATAAGCCAAAAGGCATCCTCTTGTAAGCAAATGTACCGTATGGACAAGTGAATGTGGTCTTTTCTTGATCCTTAGGGTCAATGGGTATTTGGAAATAACCCGAAAAGCCATCAAGAAAACAATAGTACTCATTTCCCGCTAAGCGTTCAAGCATTTGATCCATAAAGGGAAGCGGGAAATGGTCTTTCCTAGTTGCCTCATTGAGTTTTCTATAATCAATGCAAACTCTCTAACCGGTCACAAGTCTCGTGGGAATAAGCTCATTGTTCTCATTAGGCACCACGGTGATTCCACCCTTCTTTGGAACACAATGAACCGGGCTAACCCATGGAGAGTCGGAAATGGGATAAATCATACCCGCATCTAAGAGTTTAATCACTTCCTTCTTAATAACCTCATGGATTTTTGGGTTAACTCTCCTTTGGTTTTGAATGGCGGGTTTATAGTCATCCTCCATAAGGATTTTGTGTGTACAAAAATGTGGATCAATTCCCCTTATGTCGGATATTTTCCATGCTAAAGCTTTCTTATGTTTCTTAAGAACTTCAATAAGTTGCTCTTTCTTATCCTCTTTCAACTCTTTAGCAATGATCACCGGTAATGGGTCTTTGCCCTCTAAGAAAGCATATTCTAAGTGGGATGGAAGGTCCTTAAGTTCAATGGGAGGTGGACTCTCTATGGAAGGTTTAACTATAGAAGGTTCCTCAATAGTAATCTCTTGTGGAATAGGAGAAGGAATAGGGTCCTCATTGAGCAACTTTTGGATTCTAAGAATATCTTCTTCCCAATTGATGGGAGAATCATCATCACCAAGAAAGTTTGACTCAAATTCCTCCAAGAGGAAATCACTCTCTCCAAAAGGTGTTAAAGAGGGAGCAATTGAGGCCACGGTTTCAACATGGGGCATCTCATCACTAGCACTCTTACAAGCATCATGAAAGTGTTCATTACACACTTTATCTAGCACATCCACAATGTTAATAGTCTCACAAGGTCTAGACTCCTTAACCTCTTTCCTATCACAAACCTTCCCTAACTTAAACACCACTCTCTCATCTTCTACTCTCATAATTAATTCTCCTTCCGCCACATCTATCAAGGTACGACCCGTTCTCAAAAACGGTCTCCCAACAATCAAAGGCACTCTAGGATCCATGTCATAATCAACCACTACAAAGTCGGCCGGAAAGGTAAACTTATTCACACCTACAAACACATCTTCCGCTATACCTACGGGGTGAGCTATGGTTCGGTTGGCTAGTTCAAGAGTCATCCTAGTGGGAGTGAGCTCGGGAAGAGATAGTTGTTTCCCAGCCGATAAAGGCATGAGGTTTATGCTCGCCCCTAGATCCGCCAAAGCCATGCAATTTTCAACACCGGGAAAATTACAAGGTATCAAGAAGCGCCCCGGATCTCCAAGTTTTGTTGGTAAGGTTTTAAGTAACACCGCGGAACAATTTTCATTAAGGGATGTGTTGGGCAAATCAACCAATTTTTCTTTGTTTGAGAGCAAATCCTTGAACATCTTAGCAAACTTTGGCATATAAGCAAGAGCTTCCGCAAAGGATATATTGATGTTGAGTTGCTTGAACATCCTTAAGAAATTGGAGACTTGGATGTCATCCTTGTTCTTTAACTTGTCCTTTTTCAACCTTGAAGGATATGGAAGAGTAGGTTTTGGTGTAGGTGGAATAGGTGTTGTTGTGGAAGATTTGTCTTTGTTAGCTTCTTCATTGGGAAGTGTGGAAGGTAAAGGAGAAGTATGAGGTGGTTGAGAAGGTGTGTTTGAGTGAATAGGAACATTTTGAGGAGGTGAAGTAGAAGTAGAAGGCTTGTCACAAGTAGGAACACAAGTGGGTTGAACAATAGTAGGTTTAGGAGGTGAAGGATCCTTTGTTGTTGTTCCACTCCTTGTTGTAATAGCATTGACATTGGCCCTAGGGTTTGTTTGTGTGTTGGAAGGTAAAGCCCCTTGTGGTATTTGACTTAATGCCACTAAAACCCTATTGATTTGGTCATTCATTTTCTTCTCCATAGCTTGGAACTTCCTTTCATTCTCTTGATTCATTTTTTGCAAGAGATCCATTGTGTTATAATCTTGTGGCACATGACCTTGAAAACCTTGAGGTTAGAAAGGTAAAGGTTGGGTATTAAATCCTTGATTTGGTGGATAAAAGGTATTTGCTTGAGGTTGAAATTGATTGGGTGCCTTGTAGTTATTTCCTTGGTAAGGTGGTCTTTGCCCTTGATTCCTTGGTAAAATTTGAGGTGGATTTTGTTGAATTTGGGTGGGTTGTTGGGGTGGGAATCCGGGTGGAGTAAGGTAGTTTTGGGACTTGTAAGAAAGGTTATTTGGATTGATATTTGGCTTGAAGTGTTCACGATGTTCCTCTTGGTAAGCATAACATTCCCCTTGATACACTTGCACCTTATCACATTGTTCATAAGAATGGGGACCTCCACAAGTAATACAAGAAAGAGTAATGGCATTCACATTATTTGAAGAATTGTTCAATGACATGGTCTTAAAAGCTTGAAGCATTTCTTGTTGTACTTTCAAATTCCTCTCACTATCTCTATCCATCCTTTGAAAAATCTCTTCTTGAAACTTGAGGAGTTGGTTGTCACAAGGAGTTTGAGAATTTTTTTGGATAACATGAACCCTTTCTTCAAATTGATTGTTTGTTTGAACCATTGCTTTAGTCCCAATGATGTCCAAAGCCTCTTGGTAGGTTTTAAGAAGAATATTCCCTCCCGCGGAAGCATTGAGTGAATCTTGGTGGTGAGATTTAAGGCCATTATAGAAGAGATTGATTTAGTGAACATGATCCAATCCATGATTAGGGCATCGCCTCAATAACTCACTATACTCTTCCCAAGCATCACTAAAGGATTGACTAGGTTTTTGTTGAAAGCCTATAATTAAAGTCCTCAAAGCCATAGTCTTATGTGGAGGAAAGAACTTGTTCAAAAACTTAGTGGTGAAACCATCCCATGTGGTGATACTATCGGGTGGTTGGGTGTCTAACCAATGCTTAGCGATTCCCTCTAAGGAAAATGACACTAACATCAACCTAATCTGTAACACCCCCAAATTTATACAACTCAATACAGCGGAAGACTCGTTGGTGTTACGGGATAGCACATTACTCACATCGTAGACAACGATTAAAAATCGCGTCGTTTATCAATAAAACATTTCCATTCATAAACATCAAAGATACATCGGTCCCAAGTCATATTATTTCATACAAAGTTTTACAAAGTATTTGAATGGAAAATATTGTTTAAGTGCGGGCTATGAATTCTTGTCGTCTTCCCGAGAATTACCTTCAAGTACCTGAGATAAGACATGTTAAAATAAAAGGTCAGCGATAACGCCGAGTGAATTCATAGAGTTTAATATAATCCATCAATATAATATCAGTATAAAATTTATTACTGAAAATCATTTTGTACAAATCATTTTAATAGGCCATAAAATAGCCAAAGTCATTTTATACAAATCTTCATCAAAATCATAATATAGGCATTTGCCTTAAAAATCATTATACGAGCCAATGTCGTAAAAACATCATACAATACGTCTTATGACGTTGTATAAAAATAAAAACCGTTATATGAATATGGTTATGCAAAACAAAACACAAACATAATATCAATAGTATGACCCTGTATTGCTAGTCAGGCAATACATCGTAATTCGGAGCGTCTAGTAGTATTTCGTTAGTTTGGATTATTATAAGCCGCATGACATTGTTACCTTACTAAACCAACAACGGGTAGCTAACCCGATACCAATTGTGCCCATCTAAAGTAGCGTGTCGTCACAAAGGTCACGCTATGGAAATCTTCTCATACATAAATTCGCTTACCAATCAATGTGGCACGACGGGGATCAACCGTCAAGGCGCGAACTGGGGTGATCGTCCCCAAATAGTACTATTAAATGCATAAGCGTCTACCAAATCTCGGTAGTTCACAATTCATGCTAATGGGACTTTTAGTGACATAACCTAACTTTAATAATCCATTTAATTTCATCTATCGGGTCCTTTAATCATTTATCAGGTCATACAATCGGGTCATACAATCATTCAGGTCCAAATCAATAAACAAACAATCGGGAAAAATGGTGTCCTATTTTATAAAAACTAACATGTTATCTCCCTCGCGGGTTTATAAAACATTTCATAAAAACATTTAAAAGAGTGCGAGGCTATGAACTCACGTTGATGTGGGAAGGCGGGTTATCGGCAATTCGGACGTACGGTACGTGCTTCAATCACGGAAACCTAGACAAATAATACTCGTCTTAGACTCATGTCCAATGACTTTATAAAAATAACAATTATGTATACATATGATGATTTTATATATATGATGATCAAGTGGGTTTACATGTTCTCATTTACTCATTTTAGTGTTATATGTCGATAACTTTTATACTAGTTTACTAGTTTTACCTATTTTCGTGTTTTAAGTCCAATAAACTTATTATAAGTTCTTTAACTCTTATTGATCCATTTTATACTTATATTATCAGTATTTACACTTTACAAGTTGGGCCTAAATGGGTTAAGCCCAATAAGTTCTTTTTATAAGAGTTTAACTTATTTAGTCCAATTATTAGTCCAATATGTTTACTTAGATCGTTAATGTCCGTATGCCCTATAGTTCGGGTTTTATCTGTTTTTACTTGTTATTTATGTTTATATATCAGTATATGAGTTTTATAAAGTTTACATTAGACGGGTCCAACCGTCTAAGTTTTATTTAACAAAAACGTTAATTTTACGCTATTAGCCGAAAAAGTCGTAAAAACAATGTTTATAGTTTTATAACTTATAAGTATTATTTCACTACCATTTATATAAGTTATTCATTCATTTACCCTTTTACATATTTATATAAATAAGTTTTATAAGTTAGTGGGTTTTCATTTATATTTTATACAATATAATTTTGAGTGCTTATATAATAGTATTATACTTTATTTTTCAAAAATCTGATTTTTATCTTCACTTTCACCAAAACTGCCATATCTTGAGTTCTATATGGAGATAGAAGCTCAAATTTTTATCACATAAACTACATGATATGTGCTACATTTAACTCTTCTATAGCTACTGTTGAATCATCCTTTAAGTATTTTCTAAAAATCGTCCAAAACAGTGAACTCAGATTTATACCTTAAACTTGTTTTGATCATATCTCACTCATTACTTTGATTCCATTGCATGGCCAACTCTCACATGTGTACAAGACCCATAGCTTACTGTAAATCCATTTTACTTCATCATTTTATCAGTTTACCATATGGTTCTTTACTGTTTTTATACAGCCTATCATTTAAACAAGATTTACCCATTTTTACTTATAGTTTTTCATCTTTTTATCCATGATTATCAACACCAAATCCCCACACAATATTTTTATCCTCATATAATCATCATAAACATATACAATAGGAAATAAAATACATGATTACATAACCAAAAATAACAAGAGGATGAGGAGGACAATCTTTATACCACCAAGTTGATGTAGGTTGTGATGAAAACATGGATTTTGATGGAGAAACTTGTGGATAACCATGACCATCTTCAAGACCACCATGATTCATGTACTCCTTGTGGAAAATCAGCCCTAAGACACCATGAAAACGCCTCCATGGATGTTATAATCACCACCATTCAAGAGAGCTCCAAGAGGGCTTCAACATATGTGTAAATAACACATGATTTTGTGGTTGAAATTGATCAAGTGAGGGTAGAAGGGGACGGCACATTGAGAGAGTATGAGAGGAAATGGTGAAGTTTTACATGTGTGAAATGAGATGAGTGGTAAGTAGCTAGTTGTTTTGAGGTGTAAAAGCTTAATGTGTAAGCTAAGGTGACAAGTGTTAGCAACTTAGCTTACACTTGACACCAAGTTGGTGAAGTGGCTAAGTTAAGGCCGGTTTTGATGAGGGTGGGGCAAGTGTCCCACTTGTCTCATCCCCATTTATTTACGGGTACTCCTCGATTCTAGTTTCCTCGATTTGCGTGCCCTCGGGTCGTTTTACGAAAAACGTTTTTATAAATTATGAATCAACGTCACAAAACGAATCCAATAAAAATTGTCTCATCAAAAACGGAGTTCGAAAACGTAAATACGTAATCCTAAGGTTTCCGGTTTAGTCGTAAAGGACGTTAAAATAAAATCGTAAGTCCTAATCTCTTCTCGTAAATTTGTGAGTTTATGAACTAACACAAATTTAAAACTCCAAAATAATATTCACGGATAAATTTATTTTCTGAAATGTCGGACTGTCACCAAAGACGGTGTATGTAAACGTAAGCACGTAACGTTGAATCCTCCGGTTTAGACGTAGTCGACGCTACTTCAAGACGTAAATCCATATTTCTTCCCAAAAATAAGTGAGTTCATATTGTAACATTAAAATAATGTTTTCAAATAAATATGGAGAATAAAATATCAACCATAAATTGACGGATTGTCACAGCATTTACCCCTAAACAGGATCTTTGTCCTCAAAGATCATCTTACTACTCGCTTCTTATAGAGTTAAAGCCATGTGGGTATTTCTTCCACATTCGGTCTTTTCTCACAAGTGTAATTCATTACAATACGCGAGTTTCATCAAACATAACTACGGGAATAAGATCAGGCTTAATGTTGACTTACTTTCTCTATCCATGATGTTCACGGGTTTTTGATGAATGCAACTTTTCGCCGATCTAAAATTTATCAACAAGAATTCAGATTTTAACTTGATATATATTTATCAAGTTCGATTTACGAAACATAATTCACGCAGTCCGTGAAGTCCTAGGGTAGATCCAGCTTATATGCCTTTCAAACCAAAGCTTTTACATCATCTCAATGGTCCCATACAACGGGGACTTATATCCCATGATTTGTCAGATCATGAATTCATTTTTTTCCAAGGTTAATAATTGTGGCATAACTTTGCTACCCATTTGGCACTTCAAGATCTACATTTCACATTCACATAACCTCTTGCCCACTACCAGCTGTCAATAATCAAATCCTAATTTCAATATTCATTTCAGATCTCGCGGGTCGGGTATTTTGCAAGGATAGGTTCGCCATCATAGGAAACCTTAAACCTAAGAGACATGTCCAACTCACAATGGGTGTATGTCGGGTGTCTTCATCTCAACTCTTGCTTACAGATGCTCTAAGATTTAGATCCTAACAAGATTAGATCTCGATCCTAATACGATAATTATCAATGATAATCTCTTCAAAGGAAAACGATTATACGGTTCATTACCAAAGGTCAATCATTCAAACACAAAACAATACTTATATTACCTTGTATCATTACTTTACCTCGTCCCTTCGATTTGGGGTGGTACATAGTACTCTCATCAAGGTTCGTTCTCAATGATTTCTGAGCAAATCTCTAGAAATTCGATGCGAAGCGAGGATCTTGATATAGATGATCGATACATGCATGCTATGTTTACATAACTCTTTTGCATTTATCATTAACGAGAATGATATTAGCAGATTTGGTCAGTCTGTCGATGATGACCCAAATCGAATCAAATTCAGATGATGACCTTTGCAATAGCTAAACATTTACTAATGTATGAGGCGATGTCTGCCTTCATAATCTGCCATCAGTACAACTTCTTCTGATAATGATACATTAAATCAGAAATGACATAAATAAAATACTTATACTTACAAATTCCAACATAACTATATCTCACAATCCTCCATATTTAGGCAACCACAAGTGGCCTTTAAAACATTTAACGCTATTGGCTTCTCTATTTTAATGATTCACATTAGCCGCGAACCACTTTTTATTATCTATATTAACCTTTTTACAATCATCGGCTATTTTTATATTGTTTGGCAATTTATTTTGCACCGTCGTTATCAAGAAATACATCTTAATTGATTCTTTATCTTTTCTACATAATGTTTCGGTATCTATATTTATTTTTCCTGATGATATAATTATCATGTCCATATTTATTCAAAAATTATTTCTTCACATTTTCTGAGTTTTAGTTTCTTCTCAACTATCATTTTTTTTTGCTCAATTCGACGTTTTAAAAGCGTCGATACTTATCACAAGTAAATTAATAATAATTATTAAATTTTTATGAAACGTAAACGTAAAATTTTAAGTTTCCTAGTTCGACCAATTATATAAAATGTTCAAAATAAATTTGAATTTAATTAACAAGATTTTTGTTGATTTATCGAAAATAATTAATAAGATTCGTAAATGTTTGAAAAACCTTTGTTTATATTTTGGTCAAAATTTTCTTTAGTTAAAAGCAAAAATTGTCGTTTTATGTTTTCAGGGTATGGTATAAATGGTTTTACTCAATCCTTCTTAAGTTATCTTGAGGTATACACAAACATTTACCCCTAAACAGAAGTTTAGTTAAATGGTTTGTGTATAAGGGAATAATCCCTTAAAATCCTTTGTTAAGACATTTGTCAAAATATATTTGCACTTTCTTTTTAGTATCACTCAAAGTTTTAAATGACTTCTAAATTTTTAAGAGTCAATTTATATTCCAGTATCTATTAATCACACGATTAAATCATGTAAAGTATTAAGTCTTAAATCTCATGTTAAATATTCAAAGTACATGTTTTTATCGTTCGGCCAATTCAGGGCAATCTATAATTAATTATTAACTCCTTTCTATTCTTATAAATAAACAAACGGTCCTTAATGATCACAAGCATGTATTTATCAAATTACAGCCTTCACACGTGATTCACCAAATTATGAATGCTACATGTGCATCGATCAATCCAAGCGACATCACATGAAACTCATAATGTTTATTACAAGTTCGGGATGTAGTAATTGGAATAGATAATCATTTTCGCAGATGCGAAGTTGATGATAACCATGCCATGGATCAAACCTGTAGAACATACGCTAGAACCTTGTAAATGATCGAACAAATCTTCCATTTCGAGTTATGGATATCGTTTTCGATTGTCAATTTACTCAGTTCACAGTAATCTATAAATATAAGGAATGATAACACCATAGCTCTTCAGGATGACGAGCGTGGCAGAATAAAATCTTTCTCCGACAACTCTCTCAGTTATACGGTAATTCCTTTAATTTAGATGGTGCTGACGTACAGTGCACAAGCCACAAGTGCAGCACCGGGAATATAATCAATACCAATTTCAACTTGCCTTAATGGCGAAAGTCTAGGTAATTCACCAACAAATACTTCCTAAAGTTTAGATAACATAAACATCTTTTAATACATTCATATTAGGTTCTTTCTAGATTACAATATATATATGACTAATTCTCAACCATTCACGTTATAATTTCAAGTCTAATTGCAGGATATCGTCATCTACCAAGAATTTTTTAGATCACTTTTGATAAGCAACATCTTATCATTTAGGGGATTTCTACTCGAGTTCCCATCAATTAAGACAATGTCGTCATGTCATAATCAATCAATCCATTCCACTGGCACTATCAACTTTTCAGTTTCATTGCCGTCGATAAGATGTGAACTTCTCAAAAGACTAATAATAACTCATAATCCTTCACAATTCAAGGATACATAACTAACCTTAAAAGAGTAAGATCAACGCATAATCTATGCGAGAAAATTTCAAATCAGATACAGACGAAAACATTTAACGAATATGAATATATCCCATGTTTTCATAATTTGAGTACGCATTCGAAAGCTCCTCGGATCGTTACCCAGGTCATTCAAATGAAATCAAATCAAAAGAAATGATAGGAACGTCGATACATCCAGTCGGGTATCAACACTCGGTAATCAGATACTTTTCCTAAGAATCTCACTACGGGAGAATTGGACAAGAACGGAATATCAATTTGTCAAATAAGACAAATTCCACAGATGAGTAAATTCGACTCAGAAGAATAGATGCTACATGCACATATGTAGGTGTCCCTAACACTATGTCCTTATTTTTCACTTCTTGCAGATCTCGTAAATTTAATCTTCCACAATCTTCAAATAAAAAGTAGTGTTTATTATTCATTTATTTTATGGTGACTAATAATCAGTCTTGCATAGTCCATTCCAAATTGTATGTAGGCGCGCAACTATATACAATTTCAAGATTAACAATGCAATACTGAGTTCGTCAAAATTTTATCATCGTGTTTATAATAAAAACATTTTCATGCTTAATTCTTAAATAAGAATCAAGAATAAATTTACAAATAGTTTCTTTGTTATGAAAACAATTAAGTTTTCCAAGGTGTTTTATAAACAACTTCATTTCGATAACAATTACTTATAAATCTCACTTTGAATAATCCTTATAGTGATGAAATTAAATTTTCTCAAAGGATACCGTTTTAACTTTATAAAAACAATGTGTGATCTGCAAAAGAGTGATGAAAGCTTGTTCACCAAGAATTAACTACGATATGATAGGAAATGAGCTTAGCCAAATAATCATGAGGTTCATGATCTCGATGGCACTCAAAAAGAATAATCCACAACGTAACTCAATTTGATATGAGTACTTGTTCAATGGTTGCATCACTAATGCGAACATTAGGATATAGAAATAAAGGATAGATAACATCGATACATGTAGAATTTAGCAATCAAAGGTAGTCTTTTCATTAATCATAAACAAGTAAAATTGTACCGTAACACATTACGTGTCACTATGTCATACAATTCTCAGAACTCATCCTACCAACTGATGTCTCAGTTAAGTTAGGGATTTTTAAAAGATACCACAATGAATACTAATCTACAAGAGTCATTGGGTGTTCCACATGTTCCAGAAGATCCATCGGTCTCAATTCAGAAGAAGATTTCTTCAATTTATTTCTTGGACACGGGGCATCCTCGTTAGTGGACAATGGCCTAGGAACAACCCTTAACACGAATCAACAATCAATTTAAACCTTATAATTCAATCACATAACTTAACGACTTCCTCTTAACAATCTCATATTCCATACAAGTTAAATTTTACTTTATTCAAGTTTCAACCAACTTACACTCAATTCGATATCCTACCTCATTTTCCAATACTTCCAATCTTATTCATAAACCTTAATAGAGCAATAAAAGCTTGATATGAATTAATACTTAATTTCCAATCCTATTAGCTCTTACAACAACAATTATCAAATGAGTCTCTAGTATGAGATGACTCATACATTCAATTAGACTTCTCGGAAAGGTATTAGTGGCATGAGGCTTTTGGGTAATGGTTCCAATGTCAGCCTCAAGTGCAACATTCACCCTTTCGATTTCAAATTACGAATTGGATGACAACGAATCAGATGACATCTTTCTAGGTGATAACGTTTTTTCAAACTCCACTCTATAAGAAAAGATCGTCATAACATCGATATCAAATTTAATCTCGCCAATTCTTCTTCAATATCACAATCAACTACTATCTACATTTCTATGGATATCAACCATTTGTTGGGATCATAAATATCCACAACTTGGTTTAGATCTAGGATAGCTAGAATTCCTACGAGAATAGCTTCGATTAATTTACTAGGGGATTTAGGGTTACTTGTGACAATCTACGTCGTATAAATATCTCGTATAAATATCAAAATAATCATCAAACAATCATGTATTCAAAGTACATCATATATATATATATAATCCAAGTTATATATATGCTAAAATAACACTTCTCAGTCTGGCCTTGTTGGTAACTCGGGAATTCTTCGGCACCGTTATAGTCAAAAGATTTTTAGACATTTTTAGAAAAATGTTAATAGTTAAAAGATTTTGAAATGTTTTATTCAAAACCTTGGTTTTAAAAATCTTTCGTTCTCTATAACGAGAGCTCTGATACCAAACTGTAACACCCCCAAATTTATACAACTCAATACAGCGGAAGACTCGTTGGTGTTACGGGATAGCACATTACTCACATCGTATACAACGATTAAAAATCGCGTCGTTTATCAATAAAACATTTCCATTCATAAACATCAAAGATACATCGGTCCCAAGTCATATTATTTCATACAAAGTTTTACAAAGTATTTGAATGGAAAATATTGTTTAAGTGCGGGCTATGAATTCTTGTCGTCTTCCCGAGAATTACCTTCAAGTACCTGAGATAAGACATGTTAAAATAAAAGGTCAGCGATAACGCCGAGTGAATTCATAGAGTTTAATATAATCCATCAATATAATATCAGTATAAAATTTATTACTGAAAATCATTTTGTACAAATCATTTTAATAGGCCATAAAATAGCCAAAGTCATTTTATACAAATCTTCATCAAAATCATAATATAGGCATTTGCCTTAAAAATCATTATACGAGCCAATGTCGTAAAAACATCATACAATACGTCTTATGACGTTGTATAAAAATAAAAACCGTTATATGAATATGGTTATGCAAAACAAAACACAAACATAATATCAATAGTATGACCCTGTATTGCTAGTCAGGCAATACATCGTAATTCGGAGCGTCTAGTAGTATTTCGTTAGTTTGGATTATTATAAGCCGCATGACATTGTTACCTTACTAAACCAACAACGGGTAGCTAACCCGATACCAATTGTGCCCATCTAAAGTAGCGTGTCGTCACAAAGGTCACGCTATGGAAATCTTCTCATACATAAATTCGCTTACCAATCAATGTGGCACGACGGGGATCAACCGTCAAGGCGCGAACTGGGGTGATCGTCCCCAAATAGTACTATTAAATGCATAAGCGTCTACCAAATCTCGGTAGTTCACAATTCATGCTAATGGGACTTTTAGTGACATAACCTAACTTTAATAATCCATTTAATTTCATCTATCGGGTCCTTTAATCATTTATCGGGTCATACAATCGGGTCATACAATCATTCAGGTCCAAATCAATAAACAAACAATCGGGACAAATGGTGTCCTATTTTATAAAAACTAACATGTTATCTCCCTCGCGGGTTTATAAAACATTTCATAAAAACATTTAAAAGAGTGTGAGGCTATGAACTCACGTTGATGTGGGAAGGCGGGTTATCGGCAATTCGGACGTACGGTACGTGCTTCAATCACGGAAACCTAGACAAATAATACTCGTCTTAGACTCATGTCCAATGACTTTATAAAAATAACAATTATGTATACATATGATGATTTTATATATATGATGATCAAGTGGGTTTACATGTTCTCATTTACTCATTTTAGTGTTATATGTCGATAACTTTTATACTAGTTTACTAGTTTTACCTATTTTCGTGTTTTAAGTCCAATAAACTTATTATAAGTTCTTTAACTCTTATTGATCCATTTTATACTTATATTATCAGTATTTACACTTTACAAGTTGGGCCTAAATGGGTTAAGCCCAGTAAGTTCTTTTTATAAGAGTTTAACTTATTTAGTCCAATTATTAGTCCAATATGTTTACTTAGATCGTTAATGTCCGTATGCCCTATAGTTCGGGTTTTATCTGTTTTTACTTGTTATTTATGTTTATATATCAGTATATGAGTTTTATAAAGTTTACATTAGACGGGTCCAACCGTCTAAGTTTTATTTAACAAAAACGTTAATTTTACGCTATTAGCCGAAAAAGTCGTAAAAACAATGTTTATAGTTTTATAACTTATAAGTATTATTTCACTACCATTTATATAAGTTATTCATTCATTTACCCTTTTACATATTTATATAAATAAGTTTTATAAGTTAGTGGGTTTTCATTTATATTTTATACAATATAATTTTGAGTGCTTATATAATAGTATTATACTTTATTTTTCAAAAATCTGATTTTTATCTTCACTTTCACCAAAACTGCCATATCTTGAGTTCTATATGGAGATAGAAGCTCAAATTTTTATCACATAAACTACATGATATGTGCTACATTTAACTCTTCTTTAGCTACTGTTGAATCATCCTTTAAGTATTTTCTAAAAATCGTCCAAAACAGTGAACTCAGATTTATACCTTAAACTTGTTTTGATCATATCTCACTCATTACTTTGATTCCATTGCATGGCCAACTCTCACATGTGTACAAGACCCATAGCTTACTGTAAATCCATTTTACTTCATCATTTTATCAGTTTACCATATGGTTCTTTACTGTTTTTATACAGCCTATCATTTAAACAAGATTTACCCATTTTTACTTATAGTTTTTCATCTTTTTATCCATGATTATCAACACCAAATCCCCACACAATATTTTTATCCTCATATAATCATCATAAACATATACAATAGGAAATAAAATACATGATTACATAACCAAAAATAACAAGAGGATGAGGAGGACAATCTTTATACCACCAAGTTGATGTAGGTTGTGATGAAAACATGGATTTTGATGGAGAAACTTGTGGATAACCATGACCATCTTCAAGACCACCATGATTCATGTACTCCTTGTGGAAAATCAGCCCTAAGACACCATGAAAACGCCTCCATGGATGTTATAATCACCACCATTCAAGAGAGCTCCAAGAGGGCTTCAACATATGTGTAAATAACACATGATTTTGTGGTTGAAATTGATCAAGTGAGGGTAGAAGGGGACGGCACATTGAGAGAGTATGAGAGGAAATGGTGAAGTTTTACATGTGTGAAATGAGATGAGTGGTAAGTAGCTAGTTGTTTTGAGGTGTAAAAGCTTAATGTGTAAGCTAAGGTGACAAGTGTTAGCAACTTAGCTTACACTTGACACCAAGTTGGTGAAGTGGCTAAGTTAAGGCCGGTTTTGATGAGGGTGGGGCAAGTGTCCCACTTGTCTCATCCCCATTTATTTACGGGTACTCCTCGATTCTAGTTTCCTCGATTTGCGTGCCCTCGGGTCGTTTTACGAAAAACGTTTTTATAAATTATGAATCAACGTCACAAAACGAATCCAATAAAAATTGTCTCATCAAAAACGGAGTTCGAAAACGTAAATACGTAATCCTAAGGTTTCCGGTTTAGTCGTAAAGGACGTTAAAATAAAATCGTAAGTCCTAATCTCTTCTCGTAAATTTGTGACTTTATGAACTAACACAAATTTAAAACTCCAAAATAATATTCACGGATAAATTTATTTTATGAAATGTCGGACTGTCACCAAAGACGGTGTATGTAAACGTAAGCACGTAACGTTGAATCCTCCGGTTTAGACGTAGTCGACGCTACTTCAAGACGTAAATCCATATTTCTTCCCAAAAATAAGTGAGTTCATATTGTAACATTAAAATAATGTTTTCAAATAAATATGGAGAATAAAATATCAACCATAAATTGACGGATTGTCACATAATCACCTCATGTGGAACTCCATTATGCTTAATGGTATTGCAAAGAGAAATGAATCTCTTAAGGTGAGCATGAGGATCCTCATTCTTGTTACCAAAGAAAGGTGATTGCGAAACCATAGTGATCATAGATGTATGTAGCTCAAATGTGTTTGCGGGAAAGTCGGGAATCTTAATAGCACTAGCATATCCATGAATGTTGGTTTGCATACGTTCATACAAAGAGCGATTATCAATAGCCATGGCTTCTTGTGGTGGAGTCAAAGCACGATTCTCGTGATCGGCTTGGTGGACGGTGGTGGTCTTACTCTTTCTCTTTTTCTTCCTTTTCGGAGGAAGAGGTTGTACACCAATCGGTATTTGTGCACGCCCGCGAGTGAGCATGCAACTCAATACGAGGAATGAGAGAAAAGCTCTCGTGTGACTTTGAAGAGAAATGGATTATCCTCTTCGAGTTTCAATATTAAATATCCACAAGAAAATAACAATATACGTATGTACTACTTGGGTGCAAGACCCTCAATGAAGCCTTCCTTCTTAGAATACTTACAAGTGAACGGGGGGTTAGGTGGCGCGAAGCACTTAAGTACCTATTGACCCTTAAATGGCATTTTATAGCACATCGCCTTTCTATTCACTTAAATGTTCGTATTCTTCGAATTGTTGCTTATTGAGAGTATTTATCTATTCTTGCTTTATTTTGTTTGATCGATACACGTGTCAAAGACCAGAACGCCCCTCAACACGGTGTATTGCCTCGGCAATACTTATGGAAGATATGTAGATTGGTTGTTCTTATACGTATACGTATTTACTTATAATATATGGAAAATATTTTTGTATTTATGAGTTTTTTAAGAGAAAATACTATATGTACATAAAAACCGAGAGAATCCAATAATATATATTTTTGGTTGCAATCTCTTAGGAAAAAGATTGCTTTTTGGATTTTTTTATTTTTTTGGTCAATTCTTTAGGAAAAGAATTGTTTTGTTAATTTTTTAGTTTTTATATATTTTTATATTTTTGATTTTTTATTTGTTTTTGATTTATGATACGTAAAAATAACGTTCACAAAGTGAACGGATCCCAAAAGCCAATGAAAACCGTCAATCGATAGTCTCTCGTGTAGTCAAAGAACCGGCAGCGGCGCCATTTGAAATTGTGTATAATGCAGTTCGTTTTTTTCTCAGTTCTTGCTAATTAAAAGTCCAACCAATATCGGATTTTTAACTGTTTTTGGTTGTTAATCTTGTTTGGATATTCTATTTGCTAATTCAACAAAGTCTTGTAAAACGGAAAAATATTACCTACTTATATGTAAAACATCTTGCAAATACCAAGTTTTTATTCAAGTAATATTCAAAATGTAGAATATGAAACTTAAAGGACTGAAAATGTAAATTCTAGAAAAGTTAAATGCTTGAAATGTAAATTCTAACAAATCTAGGGACTAAAAGTGTAAATCAGTTAACTACAAGGACAAAATATGTGAAACTTGTAACAAACTAACCAAAATGTAACAAATCCAACAACTTGCTAACTGAATTTTAACAAACTCAAAATTACAAGGACTAAAATGTTGCAAACCCTAAAAACAATGAAGATTAGCCAAATTCAGAAACTGTTTAGAACATCAAGGACCAAATTGCAATTCCAAAAACTTATTTAGCAAAAACGGGTTTAGAAGGAAAATAAACTCGTTTGAGCTTATTACTGGACTAAATTCAATGAGACAAATTGCAAAACACTTAAAATCCAAATTAAGCTATGTATGTAAAAGGATTTTCAATGAAAGTTCAGAATAAGCAAATAAGCACTTCTTGATAAGCCCAAATAAGCTATTGAACAATCCAGACAAGCACAACTTGATTTTCTTGCCAAGACTGATTAAGCAACTCAAAAAATGAACGGGAAATCAAACTAGAACAAATTTCATCCAGTATTAAGCTAGAAATCTGAATTAAGCTCAAAAGTGCTTATCGTTGACCAAGCGTTGACCAAGCTTTTTGTCAAAAAGTTGAAACTTTCAAAAATCAAGTAACTTTATATTCTAATTGGATTTGTGAAGAAAAATGGCCAGGTTAATGAAAAGAATCAAGAGATACAAAATCTCAGTTTTCATTTACAGAAACATGCTCCATCTCAGCTTATCTGAATTTTGCTTATTCCTAATTGCTGAATGAAAACTGTATAATAAGCTCTAAGAATCTGAAACTTTATGATGTTAGCTACAACTGAGAACAAGTTTGATGAAATTTCATCAAGTAATGAGCAAATGCTAGCTAAAAGAAAATGATAACTTCCAAAGAGCAAAACTGAATCAAAGTGACCCACACATTTTTATTGCCAATTGCCTGTTTGACCAACAATTTGACTTGAAATCTTCTCAAAACACTTTGTAAAGTCCTTATGACTGAATTTGAACACTAAACTTGCAAAAACCAATTCTTGAAATTCATTTACCAACTAGTTCCAAACACTCCTTTACTGAAATTAAAGAAAATTTCCCAAGACTTTTATCAGCTGATTAAGAGTGAATGAAAAGCTTTTATTTACCAAACTTGAGACTATAATTGAGATGTTTTAAGACTATAAGCAAGCACTAAAACCAACAGTTACTCTATCAAGACACAAGTACTAAATTTTGAATGAAAATAAGCTATAACCAGAAATTAATCCAAATCTATGAACAAGTAAAAAAAACAAACTACAAGTAATCAAAGATCAATCAATGAGCAAATCTAAACAACTTTTATCAGGCAAACATCAAAATTACACTATGAAAGGTAGCATGCATTTGACAAATTCAGTGGAACCAAAAATCAGAATTTTAAAACCTTTTGTAGTAAACCATTGGGAAGAAGAGGAGTGCTGAACTCTCTTACCCTAGTGATAACCACAACCTTATCACTAGTTCATCTAATCAATCATCACAATCAGCTACTAATCAACAGAAATCATCAAAATGGCTTGAAAACTTCAATAGAACTAGTTTCTGAACTGGAATCACAACAACAGCTTCCAAACTTCTTCAAGGTCAGTTATGATCATTCAATGATCATAACAAACACAATGCAGCAACACAAGTATCAAGTAGTAGCTGGAAATGAATAGTATATGAAGAACAGAATTGGCGGGAAATGAGAATTTGAGTTTTTATTAATGGAAGTTGGTTACAAAGCTGTTAAAAGTATGCTAACTAACTTACTAACTCAAGAGTGTGTCAAACTCTTGAGTATTTTAGCTAAAAAGGGAAAAGGAATGAAAGGAAAAGTAATTGTGTGTTTTTTTACACTATTTGCTAACTGTTACAAATGAGGTCCTAACAATCTATTTATAGACTTGAGAAAGATGATTGTTGGGGTTGGTGACGTGTTGGGACCAATCCCAGCTCTCCACGTGGACTAATTCTGTTTAAGTGATTTCCAGGTATGAACAATAATTTGGGCTTTCTTGATTGAGTGGATGACATGTTAATTGATGATAACCATTGAATTAGTCTCTCAAAATTGAGCAACTTTGATGTTTATACTTCTCCATGAAATCGTCTCTAGCTCAAAAACGATCCTGGGAAATTTTTGCCTTCTTGAAGATGCCACGTGTCGTCATGTGAATGGCTGAAAAGTGATCACACGGATCACACTGTTATGATTTGTTATTAAAAGAGTGGCGGCTGTGAGTGGGAAATTAATGCATGAGCTGGTGATCCGTGTGCTTTATTTGCTTTCTTCTCATTGGCCAACACTTAGTCACATGGATTGAGCTAGTAATAATCTTCCAAACTTGGCATAATTAGTCCCTATACTTTGACAGATTACATTTTTGAGCTAGCAGCTTCATTCCTTTGGCATTTTAAGTCCTCCAAACTTCATCTTTGAGCAGAAATTACCCTTTGACTTTGTTGACTTGATAGTTGACCAATTTTGACTTTGATCTTGACTTTTTACAATATTTGCACTTTAGTCCTTCAACTTTGGCAATTTGTCAAGATAGGTCCTTGTACTTCAAAGTCTTGATACTTTTGATCCTTCTTTGTCTTTTTCATCCATTTGAGCTTGATTTTTCTTTGTTTGCTTGAAAATGTATTCTTTTACCTACACAAGTGTACACAAACACAAACATACCACATAACACTGTTTTTGCAAGATAAATTGGTATTTTGCTTCATGTTTTAGGGTTATTTGTTGATAAAAGGATATGAGTTTAAGCTCATATCAGACATACCTTGTAGCAACACCTTTAGACGTTCCCATAAATCCTTTGCCACCGTATACTGACTTACCATTCGATAGATGTCATGTGGAAGAGCTTGGAGAATGGTTTGAAGAGCCTTTTCGTCTGCATCGGCAACAAGTTGTTGAGCTGGTGTAAGTTCTTCAAACTCCCTTGGTCGAGTCACATTGTTAACCACGATGGTACCATAGTCAAGTGGACCATTTAGAATTGACTTAACCATAAGCCTCCCATATGTCGGTTTTCCCTTAAGGTATGACATCATACGGCCTTGCCATGCTTCAAAGACTTCTTTAATGAGCATTAGAGGGCGACTATCCGTTCCCGTAATGACGGAAATATCCGTAAGTGATGTCATCTGAGGCATTAATGAATTCAGATTCATTTTGATCACTTCAAAGAGACAAAGATTATCGGTTGATCGAGCAGTGATGTAAAGCTTGTGAATTGTGTTGAGTTTTTGTTGTAAGAAACCAAGATTAAATCCTCTAAAAAATCGTCGAAAAAACAAGTGAAATATCCCTTGATCCGGAACTTTTGTTGATTCGGAAGTGTTGCTTCGGAAGATTTTGGCTTGGAACTCCTTGATCCGGAACTTTTGGTTCGGAAGATTTGATCCGGAACTTTCCTTGATCCGGAACTTTTGGTTAGGAACTTTTGATTCGGAACTTTGTCTTGATCCGGAACTTTCCTTGATCCGGAACTTTCCTTGATCCGGAACTTTCCTTGATCCGGAACTTTTGGTTCAGAACTTTTTGATCCGGAACATTCCTTGATCCGGAACTTTTGGTTCGGAACTTTTTGATCCGGAACTTTTGTTGATCCGGAACTTTTTGATCCGGAACTTTTTGGTTCAGAACTTTGTCTGGGAAACAGAAACTTGTACGAGTATTCAGTCGATCAAAAAAATGAAGAACAAACCCAGATTTTTACCAAATAACCCAAAAAGTTTTGTGATTTCTACTAAAATAAGTAAAAACTAATACTTATCTACTAATCCCAATCACAAAATCACCAAAAACTCCAAGAATCAAGATGGATCTTCTTAAAGAACACTAATACAATCAAAAACTAATTAACAACACAAATCATTACCTTAAATCACCCCATAGCTCTTGATACCAAATGTAGAATATTGATAATCTTGTTAATCTATGAAGTGGGTTGAAGATTCCTAGAGAGAGAAACTAGTGAGAGAAAGTGAGAGAGAAACTATGTTTTTCATTCAAATGATAAAAGTGGAATGTCAACAACCAACCCCTTTCCATGGTGGAAAGGGGTATTTATATCCAAGGCCATTATTTGGGCTTGGGCCGACCCATGACAAGCCCATGGGTCGGTTTCTTACTTAACTTAATAAGTAACATTAACTACGAGCTATTACAACATTAATACTATTGTGGAGTGACCGATACTTCTAATATACGTTAAAACGTATTTCTAACAGTTATGGTTATGGTACCTCCATAACTAGGTGAAACTGGTCATGCATGTATATAGCTTAGGAATTTAATTAAACATAAGCAATTCAAAACATATAAAACATATAAAACATGTACTGGGAAAATAGTTGGCTGCATACGGGGAATCCTAATAAGGAAAGAATGTCCATACTGAAAGGACGGAGAATCCGTACCTTATGTCCAGTGAATAAAGAAGACGAACGAAAGAGAGTCCTACTTCGATCTCACTAATGCTACATAAATAATATACGTGTATAAGTGTTTTGATTACTATGTACGTAACTAGTTTTATATCATGTCTTAGCTTGTTTTATATGTTCTTGTCTTATTTTACTGATTTAACGTTATGCTGTGTTTATCATGTATTCTGGATATTCTGGTTAAGTATTACTTGTATTTCTTGTATTATTATACTTGTTGTGTAATAATAAGTAACTTTCTCAAAATAGCAGGTTTCCTAAAATAGAAAGTTTCCAAAAATAGAAAGTTTCCATAAATAGAAAGTTTCCAAAAATAGATTAACTGCATAAAATAAATAAGTTTCTAAAAATAGAAAGTTTTCATAAATAGATTAACTGCTTAAAATAAATAAGTTTCTAAAAACAGAAAGTTTCCATGTTAGGAATAAGCTGGATTATTAAGATAATAATATAAGCTTAAGTCTTACTGATTAATATTCTAAGTCATGTGATTAAAAGTATAGTTTATTAATTAATACATGTAAATTAAACAAAACTATATGTTATAAGATTTAATTAAATATAGCATGATTTTATTAAATTAAAGTGTAAATAATACTTAGGTTAAAACATGTATTAATATTTATTATTAATATAACCTAAGTCATGGAAATTAATTAATTATAAGTCATGTTTTAATTATTTATTAATTACATTAGTCTAAATTTCATAATAAAATACTTATGTTAAAATCATGTATTATTAATAATAATAACAAACCTAAGTCATGTTTTAATTAAATTATATATCATGTTAAATTAATTTAATTAATCTTGTAAATAATTAAACTTGTATAATTAATTAGGCTTGTAAAATTATGTCGTGAACCCGACCCGTGTGTTTAATCTAGACATGTCGTGAACCGGACCGTGTTTACCCTTGAACCGGATCAAACAAACACCCCCTTAGTAGTGGCGAACCGGCTTGACCGGTTGCCACTGTTTGGGTAAAAATGCCACCGGCTTAAGCCGGTGGTTCCCTTGGTCCTCGGCTAGCCGCTGCCCATGCGAAGTGCCCACCGGCTAACCGCCGGTGGTTCCCCTTGTCGCGGCTCGTGTTCCCCCTGCTTGGTTAGTTTAGCCACCGGCTTAAGCCGGTGGTGCTTGTTTGTTTTCCGTCGAGACCCCCAAAAACCACAAGGCCACCCCGACTCGCGTCGGGGTCCCTTGTTTCGCCTGCTGCCGAACCACAAAGACAACACCCAAGACCCGAAGGTCTCGACTGTGGTCACACGAGAGACACCGAGAGCTTCGGCTCTCGGTTTGTGTGCGTCGTCGAACCAAAACCCAAAAACCACAATGTTATTTACCCCCATGATTTAATTAACATGTTTGCTTAATAGTTTTTAATAAACCTATGATTTCATGTGTTCTTAATCTAATAAAATAAATAAAAATAAAAGGTTATAGGATTACCAACGCGTGAAACAAAAGAAGAACGATAACACGAACGATTCCACTTGAATTGGATCACCAAAAATCAACTAACACCTCTCCTTGGTGTGTTTAAAATCGGCGGCCAAAAGGGAAGGAGAAAAGGGGCTAGGGTTTTATTCTTTTCTAAATCTTCTGTAATATGAAATGTTTTCCCTTTTTTTCTATTTAGTTAAAAATAAAAGTGGGCTTGGCCCATTTTCTTTGTCTTACCGCGGGTAGGTGCATATAGATGTCTTCATCTAAGAGACCGTTCAAGAAGGCAATTTTAACATCCATTTGCCATATCTCATAGTCATAGTATGCTTCTATAGCTATGAGTATCCTAATAGCTCTTAAGTCTGCTCCAGGAGAAAATGTCTCCTCGTAGTCTATGCCCAAAGTTCGAATATCGTGATTAAATTGACTAGCGTCTAGTTATACTAGCAATGCCTCTAGTACAACTCGAGTAAGGTCTCCTGGACAAACCTTTTAACGTTTATGCATCGTTATTATTATCCTTTTATTTCTAATACAATGTTAATAAGGATATGGATCTCAGTCATTCCTTTCATTAACCATTATGTTTCTCGTTCACAAATTCAGCAAGATTACCAAAACAAATTTGGGTGTGGCCACACAAACATCTTACTAATCCCACGAGAGGCCTAGCTGTATTAAACTCCAAAACAAAATTGGAGGAAATAAATTCCATATTGACTACGAGTAAAACTTAAGAATTTTGCAACACTTCTGAAAATAATCCTTATAGCTACAAGTTAGGTTTAGCGTTAGATTATTCCACAGAGATGCACTAGACTCATAAGAGTTTCCTAGTATCTCAAGTCTAAGGATAATTATTTATGTTTTACTTAATGATAAAGATCCATAAAGTAATAACATATAGTTGGGATAAGTCCTATATTCGATTTATCGAATATCATCCAAAATCGATCAATATACTTTCAAGTAATACTCTATCGCTATTTTGATTTGTCTTAGTTTAATAATATTCCCGTATTATTAATCGAGAAAGGACATTTAGCAGAACATTTATTCATGGATTAAAACATGTAAAATAGGATACACTTATTAAATAATAGAAATAAACGAAACCCAATCTTTATTTCATTATGTAATAATGTCATCGATAGTTGAGTTTTACTACTCTTTAGGAAAAGAGAGCAAATAGGGTAAGTAATGAATACGATATATATATATATATATATATATATATATATATATATATATATATATATATATATATATATATATACATATTTTAGGAAAACCGTGTCTAAATGATCCTAAATGAGTTCGTTCTCAAGGAGGCTAGTGTGTTATGTGTGTAATGACTTGGATTAGATTTGTGATTTTATTGTTGAGAAAGAAAAATAGAATGAGATTAGAAGAGAATGACGGTTATGAAGACGGATTAAACAAAGTCGAAAAAGGTGTACACGTAAAACCGTAAAAAGCACTAAAATAAAATTTTACCCTAAAAATTCCTAAAAATTACCAAAAATCCACAATAATATTCTAAGAGTTTACAAAAAATCCAAACTTGCCAAAATCTTTTAATTAATTAGATAATGACTTTTTTAATGCTAATTAAAGCCCTAAAAATCAAAATTAATTATTAGAAAGTCCCAAACAAGATTTTAAAGTTTGTAAACCTCAAAAATACCATAATTAAGCTAAAAAGTATTTTTCAAAATTTTAAAACCAATAAAAACTATTTTTAAGCAATTAAAAACTACTAAAAACAATTAAAATTCAAATTAATTCTAGAAAATAATTAAAAGACTCTAAAAATATTTGGAAAGTTGCAAAATTCCTAATTAAGTTTTTAGAACCTAGGAAAAATATAAAAACTTAGCAAATCAGACTTTTAATTTTTAACAATAAAATAATATTAAAATATTATTAAAAATCCAAAAATCATAAAAAATTCTAAAAACTTGCAAACTAGCTTAATTTAACCTAAATAACACAGAAATGAAAGTGAAATTACCTAAATACCCTTAATGGGCCTAGAAAATGGGCTAAACCCAAAACAGTACCTTATTGGGCCAAATTTGGGCCCAATAATAAAAAGTGTTCAAAATAAGCCCAAAAAGCACAGGTTGACTCAAAAATTGATTTTAAACAACTTTTTCCAAAGGCCCAAAAGCTGAAAGTGTGAAATAAGCTAGCTTATACCAAACAGCTTATTCTTAATGGGCTTTTTGGCCCATAAAGCTATAAGCCAATGCCATAAGCTGAAATTAAACACACAAGCTTCTTTTTTTCCTAAATAAGACTTCTGCAAAAATAAATTTGAAATAAGCCCAAGGAATAAGCCTGAAAATGCAATAAGCAATCTATAGAAAACGACAAAATAGTCGTTTTTGAGTTCTAGGCCACCCCAAGTGCTGATTCAAGTTCCTATAGCTTCGAAATGACTTAATTAAGCAAAATCAACAAAGAGTTTTCAAATAAGCTGACTCAATAAGCTGGAAAAAGCAAATAAGCACTTATGTAAAAGTCAAATAAGTTGGTTTTCTAGTAAAAAGTCAAAGTCAAAGTCTGATAAGCTCCAGTCTACTCAAATGGATCAAATAATGAAGACCTATTACAAAAAATAAGTTGTTGCAAGTCTAGATAAGCTAAAATAGCTTATTGATAAGCTGAGTTCAATTTTACACTAGCAGGGGCTAGTTTTGAGTGTTGAGCAGTGGAAACTTTTTCCACTGCTTGACTTGTTTGACTGTTTGTCTTTAGTGACGTTTTTGGAGATTCAGATTACACAAAGGCACCCAAATGATCTTTGGATCAAGAGGAGTCAAGAACAATCAAAATATCACAATCACAAACACCCAATTGATACAGTTTAATCAAAAAATCACCAGATATATACAGACATGAACAAATAAGCAGTTGAGCACTAATAAGCAGTTTTAGCACAAATCAGCCAGCCAAATTCAACCAAATGCATACACAAGCTATATTAAACTCAAATAAGCAAGTCTAAACAGGTTTCATGCAATGATTCAAAGAATTAAGCAAGATTCAAGCCAATGAATGTTACTGATGAACACTAACACATGCAGTTTTACACTTTGCTGATGTATTTGACACACAAGCCAGATTCAACACCTCAAATCTTTCAAACAGGTTACTATGACTTTGTCTAAACCACTTTTAGACCTAAGCATGCATACACACTAAGTGTTCCCAAAATCCTAGGTCAAAACAGGCAATAACAAAGGTTCTATAGCAGATTGTTTGATTCAAGGCTTCAAACCCAAAAACTTGCAGCAAAACACTCTCAACAAGGCATATATCAGATACCAAGCTCAAACAATACCTTCTAACAACATAATACCAAATTGCAATCACAAACAGGTAATCCCAAACACCCCTTTATCTTTTCAAAATCAAATTTTTCAAAGGAAAAGTGAGATTTAAGACCACCCAAGCATCAATTAACACAATAACAAGTAAGATTAACATATTCAAGCAAGTATAAGCCACAAAATACACAAGAACTAAGGCAACACTCAAATATCACAAAAATCCAAAGTATTATCATATTTTGGGATTAAGGGTGTGTACCTAATGGATGTACATCCACACCCACGGATTTTGAGCTTATGTGCTAGCAAGAACAAGCACAAGCTTCCACAACAAAGCCTGCTAAGAATCAACAAGGTTAGAAGCACAAGTATAAAATCAGAAACTTGAAAAATTCTTGATTGATGCAACTCTTGTCCTCCACACTTGATTATCCCCAAGTTATAAGCCTCACCACACCTTAATCAACACAATTAGGATGCTATGATCAGCCGTATAACCTAAGAATTCCAAGATAGACCAAGAACTTAGCAAAATATCAAGAAAATGAAGAAAATGTGCAAACTTTTGCACACTCCTCTTTTTGAAAACAGGTTTTTAATTCAAATTCAGTAAACTAAGAACATAAACAAGCAATAATAAGATGCCACTTGGTCTTTCTTCAAAACACTTAACTCAAATTTCATAAAACTGAAAAAGGGATTTATAAGTGCTTGAACAAGGAAAAACCAAAAGCAAACGTCTAAGTGAGACCCTATGGCTTTATATATAGCCTTACAAGTGAGCTAAGAATAGATAAAAATGCTTAACCCTAATGCTTGAACTTCCAAAATTGCCCTTGTAGATTTTGAAAACCTTGGAGTCTTGTGAAGAATTCTTGGCTGTTTGTGGTTATTATAGCTGTAGAAAGTTGATCAATGGTCTCAAATAAGCTTAAGTTTGAAGCTTTGTTGTGGGACGTTGGATTGTTGGCCCTACTGTTTGTCTTCTTCCTTTCTTTGTAGCAGGGGAGGCATGTGTGGGACAAAGGGGTGGTGAGGTGTCCAATTTTAAGGTTGGGATGTGATTAGCAGACCACTAATCATAAATTTGCACAAGATGGTGGCTTAATTTTGGGTTAAACAAAATTACCCAATTTGTGTTAAGAATACCAAGAATAGGTTTTTGATCTTGTTTTGGGTTTAAATACCTGTTTGGCGCGTGTTTAAACTAATCAGTTAGGATTAGTTAATAAATACAAGTGAGTGGGATCTGATGTGGACAAAGGGTGAGGTGTGATTGGTGGAAAGGAGATAGTGGGACACGTGGGAGGTGTTGGTTGGTCTAGGTTAGATCCTTGTCTGGCCAGCATTAAACCTTCAACTTTTATTAACTTTCTACTTTGTAAATAATCACTCAAAACTGAATTTCCTTTGTATTTAAACTTTTAGTTTTCACACTTTTGCCCCAAATACTTTCCCAAATTATTTTCAGGGGTATTTCTTGCCATTTTTGAATTCTTCAAGGGCTGATTTGGCATTTTGATGATGGATAATGGTCTTGACTTGTATTTTGAGCATTTTGGAGGACTGAAATTGTCAAGTCTTGTTTGATGAGGGACCATTCTTGCCAAATGTTAAAAGTTAAGGGTCCTTTTTGTAATTTTGGGATTTTCAAAGGACCAAACTTGTAATTTCTTGTACTTTGAAGGACTTCATGATGTGTTTGACTTTGTGGAGGACAATGGTTGACAATTTAGCTTTGTTGAGGGGCTAAACTTGCCAATTCTTCAAAGTGGAGGGCCCTTTTTGTAATTTTGACAAACTTTAGGGACCAAACTTGTAATTATGACGATACAATGGTATAAAGTGTCAATTCTTCTATATTGGAGGACCCTTCTTCATAATTCTTCAAATCTCCAAGGTTTAATCTTGGAAAAGTCTTCATTAGGACTTGGTTCATTGTGCGGCTTCGTTACCCGTGTTCGTTTTTGTATGATTCTTGTGATCTTTTGTCATTTTCTCAATATCCGTACCTAAAATACACAAGTAACAAACACAAGCATATATATGGGTATTTTGATGATATTTAATGCATTTTAAGCCCTATTTGGAAGATGAGACTATGTATAAAAGCAGTCTCATCACTCCCCCATACTAAACCATTGTCGTGCCCTCACGCAATGCTAGAATAAAGTATCGTAGCATCTCCAAAATTCATTTTTATTCACTTTATTGAATGATAAACTAGATACACTACAACTGTTGCTACTACTACTTGCGTTTTAGACATAATGTATGATTTTCATCACAAAATGGGACGTTTAGGTTCATAGAATAAGAACACGTGAATGCTTCGTTAGAAATAATTTCATCGTCCTCGATTTTCACCCCAATTCCATGCCAAGCGTACAACGAGATCATTGTCATTATAAGTTAGTAATGCTAACACTACTCATATGCCCTAATCACGTACTTATCCTCCCATTATTCCTAAATTGTATCTCTTATATTTTATATTGTCTTGAATGTTTCACGAGGATACATTGTTTGACTTATGCGATATTACAGATTTAGGTCTAAAAATAGAGTCCTAACGGTGTAACCAAGACCATCAAATCAATAACCCCTCCCAATAGACAACGATGTCAAAAAATTAAGTTGACAAGAAGAATCGATAAACACGGTTTTATAACGTTTTTGAACATGAGACTTATTACCAAGACTTTTATACGCCCCCTAAGGGGCCTTATTATCTTTGGTTTACCTCCATCTTTTATTCAACTTCGCCATGAAGCTTTTATTATGACTTCGGTCTTGCCTTGCCTTTTATTATCCACCTCATCGGTAGTTTTATTAGCCAAAGACGTATATCCTCACGCTAAGGCGAATTTTGGATCTTTAAAGCTTCGAAGATTAAGGCTTGATTCACTTTCAATTTTGCATAGATTTTTCGGCCTTGTGGGGCTTCAAATTTTTTGCTTGATTTAGGTGAGCACTTGAAATCTTATTATTGGGTGAAGCTTTCGATTATTCGGGTGCCAATACTTCAAAACCGTGACGCTGGCGATACCTTAATGTCTTCCCAATTTAATTACACGGAAGCTACTAGAAAAGACTAGAAACCCAACAATCCCAACTAAACCGCTAAGTCAATATTTATTAAGCAAAAAATATTTACACGCGAAGGGAGAATAAGCAAACAACGAGAACACATGAGTTTTTGAAAGAATACGAGTACTCTACGTTTAGCATAGTAACTTATAATTAACCCTATCATTTCTCGTCCTCATTTAAGAGACTTAGCCTAATGTGTAGTTAAGGAACCAAAGCTAAGTGCTCAACACGCACGATCGAGTTAAAAATTACTCTTATTCTCGCCATCGGAAAACCTACATTCGTGTCTTTAAACACTTATAAAACATGAGAAAAATTTTAAAATTTGGCCATTTTTAGCCTTATTTGCAACAAAACGATAAACAAAAAGATAAACTTTGGAAAGCGTAAAGGTTTGGCACGGCAAGTATCTATTCACCCCCCCATACTGAAGTTAAACATTGTCCTCAATGTTTCGAGTCTAGGGGTGCAAACACTCCCATACTAGAGACGTAGTCAAATGCATAATCTAGCATGGAAAGGGTGCAACCAATAAATTAATAGCCGTTTATGAAGTGTGCTAAAAACCTATGGTTATAACATCAAAGGATATATCATGGATATTGAGAAAGTCTTCAAAGCAAACGATCGAGTGCTCCCATAAAACAAACACGAGGGGCTCCAATCGTGAAGATCATGATCATCTAAAGTCCACAATTCACAAACAACCACGGAACAAAGGTTGGAAGGGCACAAATCCCCACACGTTAACTACATTAGAAAGAGATAATATGTACATAGGATAAGCATGGGACTCCCCCACGAGGCTCCTCGTTTTTGATTACCGAGTCATGAGCTCGACTCGATCCCCTTAATACTAATTATCATTGGGGAAGGTGACTTGGTCGAGGTAGTTCAAGGATGGAACTTCCCCGCCAAAGTAGTGCTTCAACCTATGTCCATTCACCTTGAAGTTAGGGCCATCATCTTGAGCTAGCTCGATGGTCCCATACGGAAATACTTGAGTCACGGTGAATGGACCGAACCAACGGTATTTCAACTTACCGGAAAAATTTTCAAGCGAGAATTAAAAAGCAAAACTTGATCCCCAATGCTAAAAACCCGGTTTTTAATTTTAGAATCATGCAACTTTTTAGTTTTTTCTTTGTAAATTAATGAATTTTCATAAGCAATATCTCTTAATTCATCCAATTCATTCAATTGCATTTTCCGGTGTTTTCCCGCGGTCTCCATATCATCATTACAATGCTTTAGGGCCCAATAAGCCTTGTGTTCTAACTCGATAGGCAAGTGACAATTCTTCCCATACACAAGCTTATAGGGAGTGCACCCAATGGGCGTCTTATGAGCGGTCCTAAAGGCCCATAAAGCATCGTCCAACTTATCTGACCATAATTTTCGGTTTCCCCAACGGACCTCTCCAAGATCCTCTTCAAAGCTCGGTTTAAAACCTCGACTTGCCCACTCGTTTGTGGGTGATAAGCCATAGAAAGCCGATGTGTAACCCCATATTTCCTTAGGACCCTTTCGAATTGGTCGTTACAAAAATGGGTTCCAAGATCGCTTATGATAGCACGAGGGGTTCCAAACCGAGAAAACAAGCTTTTAAAAAACTTGACTACCGCACGAGCATCATTGGTGGGCAAGGCTTTGGCCTCCACCCACTTAGATAGGTAGTCAACCTCAACGAGAATGTACTTATTACCACGAGATGATGGGAACGGACCCATAAAGTCTATACCCCAAACGTCAAAGATCTCACACACTTGGATGATATTTTGTGGCATTTCATCTTTTTGTGAGGCTTTTCCTTGTCGTTGGCATGCATCACACGACTTCACAAGATCTTGTGCATCTCGGTAAATAGTAGGCCAAAAGAAGCCGGAATTAAACACCTTCTTAGCCGTGAGATTAGCACCGTGGTGACCACCCGTGGGTCCCTCATGACAAGCTCTAAGGATGTTAGAAGCTTCGGTGCCAAATACACAACGTCGGATGATTTGATCCGCACAAGTTCGAAACAATTAAGTTTCCTCTTAAGGATTTCAAAGGCTCGTACACAATCTTCGTCAAAGACAAAATGTGCCTCTTTTTCAAGAAGATGTGTAATGGGTCGAGAGATCTTTGAAAAATCCTTGATGAGTCGACGATAAAAGCCCGCGTGGCCTAGGAAACTCCTAACTCCCTTAACGGTTTTGGGATGAGGTAATTTGGCGATGACGTCTACCTTAGCTTGATCTACCTCAATCCCCGCTTTTGAGACCTTGTGCCCTAAGACGATTCCACTCTTAACCATAAAATGACACTTTTCCCAATTGAGCACAAGGTTGGTTTCCTCACAACGTTTCAACATTCTCTCAAGGTTCGACAAACACGAAGTGAACGAATTACCAAACACGGAAAAGTCATCCATGAAGACTTCCATTGTCTTCTCGATCATATCATGAAAAATAGCCATCATGCACCTTTGAAAGGTTCCCGGTGCATTGCAAAGTCCGAATGGCATTCTACGATAGGCAAACGTTCCATATGGACAAGTAAACGTAGTTTTTTCTTGATCACGAGGATCGATGGGAATTTGGAAGTAACCAGAAAAACCATCTAAAAAGCAATAGAAATCGTTTCCCGCAAGACGCTCCAACATTTGGTCCATGAAGGCAAGGGAAAATGGTCTTTTCGAGTGGCTTCATTCAACTTACGATAGTCAATGCACACTCTCCATCCGGTCACGAGTCTAGTGGGAATCAACTCGTTGGCATCGTTTGGCACAACGGTCATTCCTCCCTTTTTAGGGACACAATGAATAGGACTCACCCAAGGGCTATCGGAAATAGGGTAAATCATTCCCGCGTCAAGGAGTTTAAGGACCTACTTTTTGATGACGTCGTGAATTTTGGGGTTCACCCTTCTTTGACATTGGATTGCGGGCTTGTAATCCTCCTCCATTAAGATTTTGTGCGTACAAAACTTGGGATCGATTCCTTTAATGTCGGATAACTTCCACGCAATTGCCCCTTTGTGATCCTTTAGAACATCGACTAGTGCGGTTTTTTCATCATTCGAAAGTTCCTTCGCAATAATAACCGGCAACTTGTCGTCCTCCTCCAAATAGACATATTCGAGATGAGGAGGTAAATCTTTCAACTCAAGGATAGGTGGTTCCTCAAGTGAAGATTTGGTCTCGATACTCATAACCTCCTCGGGTGGAGGAAATGGGAAATCGTTAAGAAAATCCTTGATAATCGAGAAGTCCTCATCGTTGTCGAGGTCTTCGTTACAAGTACGTGGAACATCGAATTCTTCCAACGTAAAACCACCACCTTCAAATGGAGTGAAGGTTGGTGTCGAATTATCAAGAATTGGATCTAACATAGTGGGATTGCCACTAGTTTCTTCATCACCAAAACCTAGAACTTCTTGTGAAAATTCCTCGCAAACCACGTCAATCATATCAACGAGGTTTATGTTTGCAACGGAATAAACATAAGAAATTTGAGAGTTTTGAGTTGCGTTTATAACAAGTTCCTCGTCGTTGAAACGTAAGGTGATCTTTCTAGCATGAACATCGATCAAAGCCATAGACGTATCTAAAAACGAACGACCTAAAATGAGAGGAACATGAGGATCCGTGGGGATATCAACAACGATAAAGTCTACGGGATAGTAGAACTTCCCCACTTTCACAAAAACGTCTTCCGCCAAACCACATGCGGGAATCGTGGAATGATTGGCCAACTCGATAGACATTAGTGAAGGAGTAAGATTGGGAAGATTGAGCGACTTGAATATTGCAAGTGGCATCAAGTTAATGCTAGCACCAAGATCGGCCAAGGCGAAGCATTCCTCCATATCTTGGATTGCACATGGAATCAAGAATTTACCGGGATCACCGACTTTTTGAGGTATGCGATTAAGATAAACCAACAAACAACTAGACAATTGGTGCAATTTCTCCTTGTTGTTCAACATACTCTTAAAGTTAGCGGCAAATCGAGGCATCATGACCAAAGCATCAGCGAAACTCACATTAAAGTGCAAATCACGAAACATTTTCATAAAAAGCTCAAATTGATAATTGTCGCGCTCTTGACGTTTCTCCTTCCTAAGTCTAGATGGATAGGGAAAAGGTGGTGTGGGTTGAGGCATAGTAGGCATAGCCTTTGGAATCTCGGGTTCCAATGATGGTAATTGGTCAACCGTAGGTGTGGCATGAGCGGTACCTCGTGGGATTGGGACATGCTCCTTTTGGACCATCACGTCGGGTTCTTCCTCAATTGCTTCCTCCGTAGGAGCAATTGGTTGAGGAGTCGGTTCCTTAAGTGTCTTACCACTACGTGTGGTAATCACTTTCATCACACCCTTAGGGTTTGATACGGTGTTGCTAGGAAGACTACTTGAAGATGGTTTACACATTATTGCCTCAAACATAGACGAGATTTTATCTTCAAACACGGATTGCCTCTTCTCCGCTTTAATCATTTCTTGTTTAATCTCGTGTTGCCCTTGTTCCATTTTTTGTTGGTTTTGTTGTAACCTAGTGACATTTCCTTCCATTTTGTTGGTGTGGATCTTAAGTTCATTAGCTAACTCATTTTTCAACTCTTTCTTCAAGTCGTTCTTAAACTCGGATCTTAGGCTAATGATTTCTCTTTGAATATTGTCAAACCTAGCATCATTCCCACTAGCGTATTCAACAAACTCACTTGGAAGATCTTTCAATGTTTGCAAACCCTTGTTGTTGTTTTGAAAATCATTTTGATTTTTTGTTTGAAACTTGATTATTAGCCCCTTTATTACCATAATTTCCCTTGTTGAAATTGTTTTTGAAACCAACTTGATTGTTGCGATAATTGTTGTTAGCATTTTGATTTGAGCCAAAACCCGGTGGAGTCAATTGATTAGAGCGGGAAACTTGACCGTTTTTGGTTGTAATTTCCCGTGGCCGCGAAGGCACTCGAAGTGTTACCACCGTTGGTAATGCACTCGGAGAAATCATGACCTCCACCACAATACATGCAAGAAACCTCAACCGCTTTAGCCGTAGCGGGAGCACTTTGTTCACCAACTTTAAACTAAATCAAAAGTCCTTTTAGCTTATCAAAAATCTTGTTTTCCAAGTTTGCCTCAATTTGGCAAGCATCGATGGTAGTAGACAAAGAAGGTGAAGCCGAAGACGAAGCCTTACGAACACTAGACGTGCTACGAGGACTATACACCTTAGATCTATTCTCAATTATCACCAAAGCTTCCTCAACCGTTTTACACAAAAAATTACCACCCGCGGCGGCATTCAAATAATCCCTTTCATGATCATTAAGTCCATTGTAAAACGTGTCAGTTTGATGCAAGTCGGAAAAACCGTGATGAGGACATTCATGTAACATTTCCTTAAACCTATTCCAAGCCGTTGAAAAACTTTCATTAAATTCTTGTGAAAACTTTGAAATCTCGTTTTTCAAGTGCGTAGTCTTAAAGGGCGGAAAAAATTGGTTCACAAACTTAGACACGAGATCCTTCTACGTCAATATAGAATTGGGTGGCTCTTTCTCTAACCAAATTTTAGCGGGCCCCACTAAGGAATACGGAAAAAGCATCATCTTAATTGAGTCATTCGAGACATCCTTAAACTTGCAAGTGGCGGTAAGACGATTGAATTGGCGGATATGGTTGTGTGGATTGTCCTTCTCATCACCACGGAATTTGTTGTTTTGGATCATCGACAACAAACCCGTTTTCACCTCAAAATTCTCCGCAAGGACAGCGGGAATCACAATAGCCTCTCCATAACCCTCGGTGGGTGCTTGAAGTAACTCCATCATAGTTCGATTCGCCATGGTTGGTGCTTCTCTTACAATGGGTTCGTTAATAGGAGACTCCTCACTAGAAAGATTGGGAGTGGGAGTTTTGTTCTTTCGTTTACGTGCACGTCTTTCTTGATTACGAGTTAGCATAAACGTCACGTACAACGAGGGGATGAGCAAAGAAGATTCTTTTTGGTGTTTTGTATTTTTCAATTTTTTTGTGGTTTTTGATTGTATTAACCTTTTTGGATCTTGGTGAATCTATTAAGTAGACACAAATCTACAAATCTCCTCCTTAATCAAATCTCTTGATTAAAGAAGCCTCAAGGAATGAAAACGATCACGTGAAGTGAACGTCTTCGATGACTTTAGAACGTTGGTGGAATACCAAAACGTTCAAGAGGGTTTAATCAATAGAAACCAAGAAAATATATATGATACTTAGTAATACTTTGGGCGGCAAAACCCTCGATTAGCTCTCAAAATCAAATACTCACAAGCAAGCGGGGAAACGAGGCGGCGCGAAGCACTTAAGAGCCTTTTTCCTTAGGATATATTTTATAATATCCGCCTTATACCCACCTTATAGTTTGTATTTTTCAAGATTGAGCTTCACGAAAGTATTTATCTATTTTTGCCTTTTTCTTTGGTTTGAGATTCGAATACAATGATTGGGTAATGACCTCCCAAGTCAAGGTTGTGATTTCTCACGTATTTGGAGTACTTGTGAATTTATTGTTCTACGTATACACTATAGTAATAGTATTCACACAAAAACCAAAAACCGATAATACGTATTAGTAGAGTGCTACTAATACAAATACTATTTATGGTTAGTATATAAAAACAACAATTCCAATCAAAATACAACACGCCTCCCCGGCAGCGGCGCCAAAATGATAGTTGAGTTTCTTTAGGAAAAGAGAGAAAATAGGGTAAGTAATGAATACAACGATTTAGGAAAACCGTGTATAAATGACCCTAAATGAGTTCGTTCTCAAGGAGGCTAGTGTGTTATGTGTGTAATGACTTGGATTAGATTTGTGATTATATTGTTGAGAAAGAAAAATAGAAATGAGATTAGAAGAGAATGACTGTTACGAAGACGGATTAAACTAAGTCGAAAAAGGTGTACACGTAAAACCGTAAAAAGCACTAAAATTAAAATTTTACCCTAAAAATTCCTAAAAATTACCAAAAATCCACATTAATATTCTAAGAGTTTATAAAAAATCCAAACTTGCCAAAATCTTTTAATTAATTAGATAATGACTTTTTAATGCTAATTAAAGCCCTAAAAATCAAAATTAATTATTAAAAAGTCCCAAACAAGATTTTAAAGTTTGTAAACCTCAAAAATACCCTAATTAAGCTAAAAAGTATTTTTCAAAATTTTAAAACCAATAAAAACTATTTTTAAGCAATTAAAAACTACTAAAATCAAATTAATTCTAGAAAATAATTAAAAGACTCTAAAAATATTTTGAAAGTTGCAAAATTCCTAATTAAGTGTTTAGAACCTAGGAAAAATATAAAAACTTAGAAAATCAGACTTTTAATTTTTAGCAATAAAATAATATTAAAATATTATTAAAAATCCAAAAATCATAAAAAATTCTAAAAACTTGCAAACTAGCTTAATTTAACCTAAATAACACAGAAATGAAAGTGAAATTACCTAAATACCCTTAATTGGCCTAGAAAATGGGCTAAACCCAAAACAGTACCTTATTGGGCCAAATTTGGGCCCAATAATAAAAAGTGTTCAAAATAAGCCCAAAAAGCACAGGTTGACTCAAAATTTGATTTTAAAAAACTTTTTCCAAATGCCCAAAAGCTGAAAGTGTGAAATAAGCTAGCTTATACCAAACAACTTATTCTTAATGGGCTTTTTGACCCATTAAGCTATAAGCCAATGCCATAAGCTGAAATTAAACACACAGGCTTCTTTTGTCCTAAATAAGACTTCTGCAAAAAGAAATTTGAAATAAGCCCAAGGAATAAGCCTGAAAATGCAATAAGCAATCTACAGAAAATGACAAAATAGTCGTTTTTGAGTTCTAGGCCACCCCAAGTGTTGATTCAAGTTCCTATAGCTTCTAAATGACTTAATTTAGCAAAATCAACAAAGAGTTTTCAAATAAGCTGACTCAATAAGCTGGAAAAAGAAAATAAGCACTTATGTAAAAGTCAAATAAGTTGGTTTTATAGTAAAAAGTCAAAGTCAAAGTCTGATAAGCTCTAGTCTACTCAAATGGATCAAATAATGAAGACCTATTACAAAAAATAAGTTGTTGGAAGTCTAGATAAGATAAAATAGCTTATTGATAAGCTGAGTTCAATTTTACACTAGCAGGGGCTAGTTTTGAGTGTTGAGCAGTGGAAACTTTTTCCACTGCTTGACTTGTTTGACTATTTGTCTTTAGTGACTTTTTTGGAGATTCAGATTACACAAAGGCACCCAAATGATATTTGGATCAAGAGGAGTCAAGAACAATCAAAATATCACAATCACAAACACCCAATTGATACAGTTTAATCAATAAATCACCAGATATGATACAGACATGAACAAATAAGCAGTTGAGCACTAATAAGCAGTTTTAGCACAAATCAGCCAGCCAAATTCAACCAAATGCATACACAAGCTATATTAAACTCAAATAAGCAAGTCTAAACAGGTTTCATGCAATGATTCAAAGAATTAAGAAAGATTCAAGCCAATGAATGTTACTGATGAACACTAACACATGCAGTTTTACACTTTGCTGATGTATTTGACACACAAGCCAGATTTAACACCTCAAATCTTTCAAACAGGTTACAATAACTTTGTCTAAACCACTTTTAGCCCTAAGCATGCATACACACTAAGTGTTCCCAAAATCCTAGGTCAAAACAGGCAATAACAAAGGTTCTATAGCAGATTGTTTGATTCAAGACTTCAAACCCAAAAACTTGCAGCAAAACACTCTCAACAAGGCATATATCAGATACCAAGCACAAACAATACCTTCTAACAACACAATAACAAATTACAATCACAAACAGGTAATTCCAAACACCCCTTTATCTTTTCAAAATCAAAATTTTCAAAGGAAAAGTGAGATTTATGACCACCCAAGCATCAATTAACACAATAACAAGTAAGATTAACAGATTCAAGCAAGTATAAGCCACAAAATACACAAGAACTAAGGCAACACTCAAATATCACAAAAATCCAAAGTATTATCAGATTTTGGGATTAAAGGTGTGTACCTCATGGATGTACATCCACACCCACGGACTTTGAGCTTATGTGCTAGCAAGAACAAGCACAAGCTTCCACAACAAAGCCTGCTAAGAATCAACAAGGTTAGAAGCACAAGTATAAAATCAGAAACTTGAAAAATTCTTGATTGATGCAACTCTTGTCCTCCACACTTGATTATCCCCAAGTTATAAGCCTCACCACACCTTAATCAACACAATTAGGATGCTATGATCAGCCCTATAACCCAAGAATTCCAAGATAGACCAAGAACTTAGCAAAATATCAAGAAAATGAAGAAAATGTGCAAACTTTTGCACACTCCTCTTTTTGAAAACAGGTTTTTAATTCAAATTCAGTAAACTAAGAACATAAACAAGCAATAATAAGATGGCACTTGGTCTTTCTTCAAAACACTTAACTCAAATTTCATAAAACTGAAAAAGGGATTTACAAGTGCTTGAACAAGGAAAAACCAAAAGCAAACGTCTAAGTGAGACCCTATGGCTTTATATATAGCCTTACAAGTGAGCTAAGAACAGATAAAAATGCTTAACCCTAATGCTTGAACTTCCAAAATTGCCCTTGCAGATTTTGAAAACCTTGGAGTCTTGTGAAGAATTCTTGGCTGTTTGTGGTGTGTATAGCTGTAGAGAGTTGATCAATGGTCTCAAATAAGCTTAAGTTTGATGCTTTGTTGTGGGACGTTGGATTGTTGGCCCTACTGTTTGTCTTCTTCCTTTCTTTGTAGCAGGGGAGGCATGTGTGGGACAAAGGGGTGGTGAGGTGTCCAAGTTTAAGGTTGGGATGTGATTAGCAGACCATTAATCATAAATCTGCACAAGATGGTGGCTTAATTTTGGCTTAAACAAAATTACCCAATTTGTGTTAAGAACACAAAGAATAGGTTTTTGATCTTGTTTTGGGTTTAAATACCTGTTTGGCGCGTGTTTAAACTAATCAGTTAGGATTAGTTAATAAATAAAAGTGATTGGGATCTGATGTGGACAAAGGGTGAGTGGTGATTGGTGGAAAGGAGATAGTGGGACACGTGGGAGGTGTTGGTTGTTCTAGGTTAGATCCTTGTCTGGCCAGCATTAAACCTTCAACTTTCATCAACTTGCTACTTTTTAAATAATCACTCAAAATTGAATTTCCTTTGTATTTAAACTTTCAGTTTTCACACTTTTGCCCCAAATACTTTTCCAAAGTATTTTCAGGGGTATTTCTTGCCATTTTTGAATTCTTCAAGGGCTGATTTGGCATTTTGATGATGGATAATGGTCTTGACTTGTATTTTGAGCATTTTGGAGGACTAAAATTGTCAAGTCTTGTTTGATGAGGGACCATTCTTGCTAAATGTTGAAAGTTAAGGGTCCTTTTTGTAATTTTGGGATTTTCAAAGGACCAAACTTGTAATTTCTTGTACTTTGAAGGACTTCATGATGTGTTTGACTTTGTGGAGGACAATGGTTGACAATTTAGCTTTGTTGAGGGGCTAAACTTGCCAATTCTTCAAAGTGGAGGGCCCTTTTTGTAATTTTGACAAACTTTAGGGACCAAACTTGTAATTATGAGGATACAAGGGTATAAAGTGTCAATTCTTCTATATTGGAGGACCCTTCTTCATAATTCTTCAAATCATCAAGGGTTAATCTTGGGAAAGTCTTCATTAGGACTTGGTTCATTGTGCGTCTTCGTTACCCGTGTTCGTTTTTGTATGATTCTTGTGATCTTTTGTCATTTTCTCAATATCCGTACCTAAAATACACAAGTAACAAACACAAGCATAGATATGAGTATTTTGATGATATTTAATGCATTTTAAGCCCTATTTGGAAGATGAGACTATGTATAAAAGCAGTCTCATCAGTCATAACATCCTCTATCCAAATACTAATCACAGATTTATTGCATGAGTTCGCTAGCTACTTACAGCCCAATCGCCTTGGCATGCTTAACTACCTTTGGTCTAGGTAAAGCCTTAGTCAAAAGATCTGCTACGTTATCATCTGTGTGAACTTTTATCAATTTGATATCCCGAGCTTCAACTTGTTCTCGACGTAGTGATGTCTACGCATAAAGTGTCTGGCGCATTCCATGACTCCAGGGTCATTGGCAAATATGATTGTGGTAGAATTGTCCCAATATATTTTCATTAGGTTTTTATTACAAGCATCATCCCAAGATTTCTAATAAAATTCCTAATCCAAACCACATTTAGTTATGTATATGGCTAGCCTTCGAATACCAAAACATTTCTTTTAATATTCCTCAAATACTGCAAAAAATGTTTAACAGTAGTCCAATGGAGCTTCCCTAGATTCTGTTGGTATCTACTGACCACGTTCTAAGCAAACGCCACATTAGGCCTTGTGCATCTAACAACATACATTATAGATCCTACAGCCGAATCATAAGGTACCTTCTTCATGTATTCCTCCTCTTTAGGAGTTGATGCATTCATATCATGACTTAGATTATGCTTAACTTCGATAGGTTGAAAACCTTTCTTGGAATTATGCATATTACACTTCTTCAAAATCCTATCTATATAAGTATCTTGACATAGACCATTTAACCCTCTTTTCCTATCCTGATAGATCTTAATTCCCAGAATGTATGCAGCTTCTCCTAAATCCTTCATAGGAAAACATTTACCAAGATAATCCTTAATAGCTTTAAGTCTTGGAATATTACTTCGCATGATTAATATATTATCAACATATAGGACTAGGATTACTACATCACTCTCACTAGCTTTGTGATATACACATGGCTCATCACGATTATGAACAAATCCAAACATTTTGATTTCTTCATCAAATCTTTTTCCATTAACGTGATGCTTGCTTCAAACCATAAATGGACCTTTGAAGTTTGCACACATGTCCTTGATACTCAGGATCAACATACCCTTCTGGTTGCTGCATATAGATGTCTTCATCTAAGCGACCATTCAAGAATGCAGTTTTAACATCCATTTGCCATATCTCATAGTCATAGTATGCTTCTATAGCTATGAGAATCCTAATAGCTCTTAAGTCTGCTACAAGATAAAATGTATCCTCGTCGTCTATGCCAAAAGTTTGAGTAAAACCTTTAGCTACTAAACGAGCTTTATAGGATTGTACTTTTCCGTCCATGTCGGTTTTCTTCTTGTATATCCACTTATGTCTACACAGAGGAACTAATTCCGGTGGAACCGCCAGACTTTCTTGTTCTACAGGAATTACATCGCTAGTGTTTTCAGAAGGTAATGTATCTATATGACTCTCCTCAAGATCATAATTTCTCACACTGAATTCTTTCTTTTACAAGATCAGATTCAAGGAAGTCTCCATACCTAGCAACAATTACTTTGTTCTCAGGTGGATAATAAAAGTAATAACCCATATTTTCCTTAGGGTATCCTACAAAGATACATTTTACAGATCGTTGTTAGAGTTTGTCACCTGAGTCACGTTTCACATACGGCTCGCAACCCCAGACCTTTAAATAAGACAAATATGGCTTCATGCCATGCCATAGTTCATATGGTGTCTTATCAACCTTCTTTGTGGGAACCATATTTAATATGCGAACAACAGATTCTAGAGCATAATCCCAAAAGGATAAAGGTAAAGTTGTAAGATTAAACATAGATTGTACCATATCCAATAATGTACAATTTCTCCTTTTGGATACACCATTTTGTTGTGGAGTATAGGGAGAAGTAAGATGTTGAACATTTCCATTCTCACCTAGAAAATTTATAAACTCTTGACTTAAATATTCACCACCTCTATAAGAACGAAGAGCTTTAAACTTCTTCCCTAATTGCAGTTCTACTTCCGCTTTAAACACTTTGAATGTTTCAAATACCTCATGTTTATGCTTAAGTAAATAAACATAACCATAACGGCTATAATCATCCGTAAATGTTAAGAAGTAGTAGCACCTTTCCTTGACGTATGTCTAAGTGGTCCACACACATCAGTATGTATAAGTCCAAGTAGATCAGTATCCCTTTCAATATTTCTATTAAAAGGTTTCTTTGTCTTCTTTCCCGAGATACGAATCACATTTATCAAATGATTCATCATTGATATTTTCCAATAGACCTTCACGTTGAAGCTTTTGTATACGAGTCTTCCCAATATGGGCAAGTCTACAATGCCAAAGATAAGAAGAGTTATTGTCAAACTTTCTCTTCTTACTCATGCTAAATACATATTTATCGTTCTTGGATTCATTATCATGCATGTCTAATTCAAACACACCATTCACAAAAATTTCATTAAAATAGAAAATACCATTTTTCCAAACAAAAATTCCATTATTATCAATCGTGTAAACGAATCCATTATTTAACAAACAATAAAAGGAAATAACACCCCTAACAATTGTAGGTGCATAATGACAATCATTTAATCTCAGTACTAAACCCGAAGGTAAAACTAGATCAAAAGTTCCTATAGCTTCAACCGCTGCTTGTGTGCCATTTCCTACTTGCAGATTTTGTTCACCATAGGAAAGCTTCCGTTCCAGATTAAATCCATGCAGCGTATTACAAATGTTAATACCGCATCCCGTATCATATACCCAGGAATTTAATTTGTATGTTAAATTGAACAATTCAATCATAAATAAAGTACCCGAAGCTGCAGCGCTCTGCTCAGACTTCTTCTTTATTTCTCTCAATTCTTCGAGGTAAAGAGGGCAATTCCTCTTCCAGTGACCACTTGCCTTGCAATGGTGACAAGTCTCATCCTTTTTAGATTGACTCCTCTTAACAAAGTTCTGCTTGGGTTTAAAATAAGTCACAACTTGTTTGCCCTTATTACCCTTGCCTTTGCCTTTCTTCTTATTCACTTGCGGTTTTGGCTTACTCACACTACCCTTTTGTATGGTTAGTATAGAAGGCGTAGTGGTAGATGCCTTATCTTTCAACCCCTTTTCATAGTCAATGAGCATTGCATGCAAATCATTAACTGTCTTCCCCGTGCAATGCATATAATAGTTTCTAACGAAATCATTGAAGTCCTTGTTAAGAGACCTATTGATCAAGTTGATAGCCATATTATGATCATAGGATTGTCCTAGTACAATCAGCTGTTCCATATAAACCCTCATCTCCATTTAATGGGCACTTACAGACTTTCCTGGAGCTTGCTTGCAGCTATGCAAAGCATCTACCAAGTCGTAGATCTCCACAGCTTGCGGCTTTTCGAACATAGCCTTGAGCTCATCAAGCATTTGCTTTGGTGAAAATAGCTCATACTTCTGTTAGTGCAGGAGCCATTTTTCCTAGAATTAGGCAAGCCACCTTAGAGTGCTTCTTAACATTAGCAGCATGTTCAAGCCTTTGTGCATCAGATGCTCCTTCAGCAAGATCCTCCGGATATGGAGTAGTCAAGATATCAATAGTACCCGCTGCTCTCAAGAGAATTCTTAGCGAGCGGTACCAATCATCGAAGTTTGGGCCAGTAAGTTCAGGTCGTTCAAAGAAAGCTTTGAACGGAGAACTTATAGTGTTATTGGTGGGTTGAGCCATTTCTACAGAAATAAGTTCAAATATTAGTATTTTCGATAACAAAATACTTTCTAGAAAATAGAATTAGCCGGTACTAAAACCATATTATTTTCCTTGAATTATAGAACTATATTGACATAGATCCATTACATCAGTTGATCTGCTAGTAATGAATGTACTCAACACAGCGACTTGTCGAAAAATTCAATTAACAAACAATTTCAATTTCTAGAAATTTTAGGGATTTACATTGCTAAAAATGTTTTGCATTGTAAACATGTTTCATCCCTTTTGAATGCATTAAGTTTCCAGATCTCACTAAGTAACTTAATTAAGTCGTCTAATCTGAGTAACGTAAAACCATCATACGAATTCTCATTCTAAAAATGGTTTTCTCTTCATCACAACATCTGTTGTCCCAAATAATATGATGATAGATTAAAGAAATGAGATGGAAAAGATATGAATTTTAGAGAGAGAAAGTAGTGAGAGAAAGTAGAAAGAGAGATAGTTAACTTGTGAAAAATTAGATTAAGAATTATGAGATCATCCACCCTCTTAACATGCTAGGAGGGTACTTATATAGGCCACCCACATGCGGGCTCTCTAATGGACTATATATCTTTTGGACCGGGCTTGAATAAATGCTTAGTACCTTGAAAGAGGCCTTTTAAGCTAACCATCAAGCCCGTAATGTCACGACTATTTTAACTATCTATTACAACGTTCTAAAAAATATTACAAAATAACCGAACATTCTTGTTTGACTCAATATTTTGAGGCTAACAATCTCCCCCAATGTGACGTCATTCCTCTTCGATATTTGAAGTTCAATGGAGATTATGAATTTCGTCACAAATGAGTCTTGAACGTGTAATAGTAGTCTTGTACCTTCATGTTGTGATCTTTGAGCCTTTGTCGTTGTCTTTCGACTTCGTCTTTTAAATTTGAGATCTTCAAATTATCCTTGACTCCTCTTTGCCATCTTGTGATCTTGTGTCTTTATCCACATGCTCATACTTCGCATCATCTTGAAAGCTTGATAACAATCTCCTTTGAAGAGAGGTCATTCCCCTATATTAATTGATAAGGAAGATTTTGATCATCAGATTTGCGAAACTCTTTAGATTTCTTGATTGTTGAATATGTCTTTGGGCATGAGTGTGTGGTTTTGAATCTTTGACTTTTATTAGTACACCATAACGCCACCTTCTCGAGATAAAACATAGACACGGACTGAATAGCTTTGACATTCGCCCTAAATCGGTAGCGTTTTACCTCCGGTCGGTGAAGACCGTTACACGATATTAAATATCGTACCTGTGATTAGGTAGATTCAATTAAGAACCACCTTGACAGGGTTTCGCGGCTGTACTAGCCGTTCTCTTTACTCGACCTTCTCAAAGCAAGACTACGAAATTAAAGAGTGAATCAATTGGATAAATATCCGCTTGATTATAGTCGTCAATTCAAAATCCTGAACAAGTTCGATTCATTAAGAATCTTACAATTGTTGCTTTCCAGTTGACACATGCTTGATTCATAAGAATCTCACAAGTTACCTACCGTAGCGCTGTTTGATGTTGACGCTAGAAGGATTTCCATTCATCACTATGAATATTCATAAATATCACTCTGAATGTTCTGGCAAGACCATAAAGATATTGCGTAGAAACCTGAAACGAGTTTGAATCGATTAAGAAACAAACGACTGTTGCTTTTCAGTTTTACATGTGTTCAATTCATAAAAAATCTTACACATGACCTACCACAATGTTGTTTGATGTTAACACTAGAAGGATTTCCACTCATCATTGTGAATACTATTTAGTATCACTCTGAGTGTTCTAGCAATATCGCAAGGATATAGCGTAGGACTCTATTGTTCGTCATCTGTGTGTCCTAACGAGATTTGATTGATCTCTAGGCTCTAGACTCAATTTGTGCACTTTTAGTGATCGAAGGCTGGAGCATATGCCACCTATTCAATATCAACTATCTCGGAGTGAGAGAGTCAATAGAAATCATGTTGATCTCCGTGACAATAAAACAGACTTCTTTTAAGAGAAGCTTGAGTTAGCTGGGGAGGGTTGTGTAATACATCATTGGGTCCATGATGTGGTTGTCTTCATGAGGTGTTGACCCGGTTTCTGCCTAAGTTTTATGGAGGGCTTCTTTCTTTACACCCTTTATCCTTACATTTCTTTTTCATTCTTCAACCCCTTCAATGCTTACCAAGACATCATTAACAGCACCTTGTTGAGATTGTTCCAGTGCTATCATCAGTACTTAGTCGGCATTCAGCTTCGTTCACATTCTACTCCATCTTTCCTAAGGAATTCTAATAATCTATTAGATTGTCCCTGGGAAGATCCCTCGGGTTCTGGTTGGATCATAGGACTTAAACCTAACCACCCTTTTGACACCAATAACGTCGTAAATTAAAGATGTTGAGGGTTTTTTTAACGTAACCATGAGTGCTTGAGTATTTAGATCACATTTTAATAATATTTTCTCCCCCTATCTCTAATATATAAAATCTTTTGATATTAGAGATAGCAAATTTGATTAAAATATATTTTGAAAAATAGTCTTGAAAATTTTCGGGAGAAAGATGTGTCAACCATTGCATGAATTTTGGAACGCTCCCCCTCAAAAATTGATTCAATGGAATTGTCATTACGAGGATATGATCCACATTAAACTTTTGAGGATAGGAGTTGTTGAACACACAATTTTTGAAAGATTTTGAATATAATTGAGAAATTCTTGAAAAAAATTGTGTTCAACGCTTTTTGAAAAATCAATAATTTTTGGCGAAAAGGTTTTTCTAAAGCATAAACTTGAGTTCATAGACTTTAAATGTCTTGACGAATCCACTAAAGTGTAAGAAGATTTCTCTTCTTTTGCTGAGGGTAAGGGCACTAAAGCGTACACTCCCCCGTGAATATAGAACCGGGTTGCAATCTGAAAGTGATTACAAGCCATTGTGTTGAGCTCAAAACGTTGAATGTTTTGTGACAAGCTCAACCCAAGATAGATTGCTATACCCGTTGTTGGAAAAATTGTCCAAAATAGACATTTTCCTTTATTAAAAATAGAATTGACATGTTTTGAAAAATATTTACAACTTTCATTCGAGCTTTATGTACACACCCGTGTCGTTATTGAGCGACATTTCTTGGTACGTCCATATTATCGATACTGAAAGACATGTCGAGAAGAATATTTTTGGATTATTAAATATTTTTTATTTTGTATTTTGCTTTTTCATTAATATTTACAGGAAAATGTTTGATAGATGAATCAAGCAGGCTTCTTTGCCAGAATCTCCAGTTCTGCTGGAGTCAAACATCTCATACCAATTTGCCTAACAAGATACGCAAACCTCTCTTTCGAAAGAGCTTTTGTAAACAAGTCAGCTAATTGGTAATCAGTTCCAACAAAGTATAATTCAACGATACCCCTTTCAACTTGTTCCTTAATGAAGTGATATCTGACATCAATGTGCTTCGTGCGGGAATGCTGTACTGGATTGCAGGAGATGGCTATGGCAGACTTTGAGTCACAGTACATAGGTACTTTATCAAAGCGGAAGCCATAATCCGTGAGTTGTGTTCTCATCAAAAGAACTTGAGCACAACACGCAGATATAGACACATACTCCGCTTCGGCTGATGACAGTGACGTGCAATCCTGCTTCTTGGAAGACCATCCCACAAGCTTATCTTGACCTAGAAATTGTGCATCACCAGAAGTACTTTTTCGTGTATCAAGACACCCTGCATGATCAGAATCTGAATAGGCCGTTAGAAAGAAACCGGTTTCCCTCGGATACCAGAGTCCCATGTGAATGGTGTTCTTAAGGTACCGAAAGATCCGTTTAACCTCCTTGAGGTGCTTTTCAGTGGGTCGTGCTAGATATCGTGCACAATAACACGTAGCGCGCGATATAGCTGGTCGGCTTGCTGTTAAGTAAATGAGGGAGCCGATCATGGAACGATATCTCGTTTGATCTATGACATCTCCCTCCAAATCAGCATCTAGGGATTTGGTTGACAATGGTGTCCCAACAGGGTCACATGAGGTAATACCATGCTTTTTGATTATCTCTTGACAATACTTAGCTTGGTTAATAAAGATACCACTTGGGAGTTGGTGAACTTGAATTCCTAGAAAGAATTTAGTTCGCCCATCATAGACATTTCAAATTTGTTGTGCATTACTTTTTCAGACCATTTTGAAAGTTTTGGGTTTGTAGACGCGAAAAAATGTCATCAACATAAATCTGCACAAGCAAAATGTCATCCCCATATTTATAAGTGAACAAAGTTAGATCAATGGAACCTTTTGAGAAACCTTTGGAGACCAGAAATTTTGAGAGCTCGTCGTACCACGCCCTTGGAGCTTGCTTGAGTCCATAAAGTGCTTTGTGGAGACGATACACCTTGTCAGGATAATGAGGATTGAAGAATCCTTCCGGTTGTGTGACATATACTTCTTCTTTCAAAGGATCGTTAAGAAACGCCATCTTTACGTCCATTTGATAGACAGTGAATCCCTTATGTGCAGCATAAGCAAGAAAAATCCTGACCGCTTCCATTCGAGCTACTAGAGCAAATGATTCTTCAAAATCAATACCCTCTTTCTGTCCATACCCTTTAGCCACTAGCCTAGATTTATTCTTGATGATCGTGTTCTCTTCATCCATCTTGTTTTTCTAAATCCATCGAAGATTTAATGGTATTACATCGTATGGTCTGTCAACAAGTTCCTAGACTTTAAGTCTTTCAAATTGTTGAAGTTCATCCGTCATCGATTCAATCCAAGCATGATCAGCCATGGCTTCTTTAATGTTTTTCGGTTCAACTGAACTCACGGCGAGTGCGAACATACAAACATCGCCATCGGTGTTAAGCTGTCGTCTTGTGCGAACAGACTGTGAAGGGTTTCCAATTACTTGAACCAAAGGAGGATCTCGGGTCCAATGATGCGTTGAAGGATGTCGTTGGTAGAACGTATGCATATTTGACGGATCAACATGGCGAGTAGAAGACTCTCCAGTTTCGTGTACCGGTGTACCGAATGGGTTGATAAATTCGTCTTCGTCAGATAATGCATTGTCTGCTTGATTTGTGTTCTCTGGAGCAATGAAAGTAGTTGTGGATGTTGTAGGATCGATTGTTAAAGTGATATTCTGAGGAAGTATATCTGCAGGAACCCGTGTTGAAGTAGATAAAGTTGTATCCTTTTGTTGACGATGATCGGTATCATCATTCTTATCATGAGTGATAGAGAAAGACTTCGATACAAGTTGTTTCTCCCCCATGAAATATTCATCATACATTGGTCCATATAACATTTCCAACTCTTCAATTGTCGTGTTTAGTGTCATATCTGCTCTTGGAAAATTTTCTTGAACCAGCTTTGAACTTGACGGTGCATTGTTGTGGTCTTGAGTTCCGAGTTTCGTGCGATTGTGAACGAAAGTCATTTGTCGTTGTGGATCGGGACTTAAACTTTTTTGTTCAAGTGCCATTTATTGTAATTCATCAAATCGGATGTAAATATCAATTTTGTTCTCTTTTTGTATACTCTATATCCCTTAGACTGAGTTGCATATCCCACAAGAATACACGCATGACCTTTCTCTTTCATCTTATCCAAATTTTCACCATCTCGTATTATGTAACAAGTACATCCAAAAACGTGAAGGTGTTTGAGTGAAAGTTTTCGATCATGAATTATGTGATATGGTGTGTTTTCGTGTCTTGGGATAATTAAGGAGCGGTTTTGTGTGTAGCATGCGGTTGACACGGCTTCGGCCCAAAAGTATAGTGGATCTTTTGAAGCGGATAATAATGTTCGAGCAGCCTCAACTAGAGTGCGGTTTCGTCTTTCAACAATGCCATTTTGTTCGGGTGTTCGAGCAATAGATGTTTCATGTTCAATTCCTTCGGCTGCAAAATAGTTTCTCAGATTTGAATTCAAAAATTCTGTACCTCTGTCAGTACGAACCACTTTAACTTGAGCTTGAAGACCACGTTATATCAGTCTAAGAAAGCTCATGAGAACTTCGGGTGTTTCATCCTTGGACCTCAAGAAGTGAGTCCATGTGTACCTTGAGTAATCATCGACAATTACCAGAATATATTTCTTTCCATTGATACTATTAACACGCATGGGACCACACATATCCATATGGAGAAGATCTAAACGTCCTTTAGAGCTTGGTGTGGTCTTTGTTTTGAAGCTACTTCGTTTAGCTTTACAAAGCTCACAAGAAGAACAAAGATGATCTTTGATGAATTTCAAGCTTGGAAGGCCTCTCACAATATCTTTCTTGGAAAGCAAGTTGATGGTATCAAAATTAAGATGAGATAAACGTTGATGCCATAACCATGCCTGAGTCGTTGTAGCTTTATCCATGAAGCAAATTGGAGTTGATGAAGTTGTGTCTTGAAGTGAAATTGTGTAATGATCAGTACCCCGTGTACCGGTAAGTAAGTCATTCCCATCATAATCACGAATAAAACATGTCTTCTTTCTGAAAGCAACCTCCAAATCCGCATCACAGAATTGACCAACCGAGAAAAGATTGTGATTGAGCACTTCTGTTGGGTCCACTAGATGTGGATCTTGTAGCCTGTCAGGAACAGTGAACGACTTCTGTAATCACAAGTCTATTCACAGAGAGACTCTATACACAATATAAATGCGGAATACAAATACTATAAAGAAGAACAGAATAACTATAAAGACTTGATCCTTTCTAAGGATTTCTAATATTGATAATGACTAGAACTACGTTTGATGAAGGTGTCAATAACCCTTCTGCCTAAGGTTCCTTTTATACTACAAGAAAGCCCTAATACATCATTAAACAAAACGTATAAAACTGATATGCATATCCTTTTCTAACATATCTCATGCATATCCTAACATAATAATAAATAAATAATAAAGTTTGACTTTAACTAGGACCAGGAGCACGACTTGCTCCTACTACTACTAGGACCAGGAGGAACTACATACCTCCTAGTCTACCTATTACAAATAACTATTCCAATGGTCCTAACAATCCTCCCCTAAACTTGAATTTGACCTGTTGAGTTCAAGTTTCCTGGTAAAACGTGCAATAAAGCTGGAGGATTGAATCAGCAAAAGAAACAACAGCATCAGCAAGATAAGAAACACAAGAACTTCCGCAACATGGAACACTAGAAGCTTCTCCAAAGCTCGAAACAAATTAGCATCGTGTTGAATCTTTACAGCAACATGAGCAGATTTGATGAGCCTTTACCAAGTAGCTGCTCGCTCTTGGGCTAGCCAGTCTTTCTGGTGGAATAAGCATCACCCTGGGAGACCAGAACCCAGCCCAACTCTTAGAACGTGAATCAATGGTGAGTGGGGGTACCCTGATGATTTTAGGCAAACCATCACAGCCGTCAACGGATTTGATATGTCTTTACCAGAAGCCGTACCCCTCTGGACTCGCCAACTCTTAGCAATGAAGCATCGGTGAGTTGAAAACCCTATAGCTTTAAGAAAGCTATTACAGCTATCAACGTATTTGATAAAATCTTTACCAAGAGCCGTACCCCCTTGGATTAGCCACTTTTCAGTCTAGGACCATGGCAAGTGAAAACCATCCAGTTTTGGGTAACCTGGCAACCATCAACGGATTTGAGAATCACACCAGGAGCCGTACCCTCAAGGTGAATCAACTCTTTCTTGTCGGTTAGACATGGTGAGTTGAGGACCATTTGTTGTGAGGACCAAGTCCAACACCAGATGAAACCAGTAACTAGCTCAAGTATGAATCAGCAACCGGAACTCAAAGTTTGAATTAGCAGATGGTATTTTATTCACAAGTGTAAAATCCATGATTTGTTTAAAGTATAAGCAGATATTATATAAAAAGTATATTTTTTTCAATGTTTTTTTTTAACTATAAAGAATGAAAGTCACCAATCACTTTACATATTGGTGAAAAGAATTTCAATATTAACAAATGATCAAAAACACAAAACATAAAAACTTACAAATCAACCATATCACAGACCAGAAGCAGCCACCTTATCAGCTTGCAAACGAGCTTGGATCCCTTCCACCAGTGCAGTTGCCATAGAAGACTCATTCCCGGAGGGGGCATTAGAAATCTGCAAGTGACAAGCAAGCATAGCCTCCATCGAAGCAATCGTCAACGGATAATCCAAGTCTGTGAGCATGAACACCATAATACCAGACTCCAACTCTAACATATGCACACCACAGCCAACATATAACTTCCATCGCTGAATAACCCATCGTGGTTGATCCTTCCAGACACCAGAAACAGGAGCATGTGGAGTGGCATCAAGCATCATCTTCAAATCAGCCCATACTCGCAGACAAGGCCAGGAGGGCACATCAGTAGGATGAACAGGCATGCCAGCATCCACAAACCCATATAAAGCCATAAGATCCTTACAATCCGCCCATGACAAAATACCTTGCAGACCCGAAGCAAATCGAACAGAACCATCACTAAGAGTAATCCTATGAGATACAGTACCCGGTAGAGTCGTGGAATGCGTAACCGTCCAACCAGTAATATATCCATTACCGAAAGGCAAATCGGAGTCACTATCAGAAGTTGCATCAATAAGATTTTCAGGAGCACGCTTCTCATAGGGAACAGTCTTGCCACGTCTAGCACGTCGAGCCAATTTCTTGCGAATCGAACGGCGAGGTGTGGGATCACTAGGCGAGGGTTCAACCTTTACCTTTACCTGAGCAGTAGAAGTGGGAGCAGTAGAAGTTGAATCAATAGTTTGCCCACCCAAAGGATCAACAGGAGCTGCACCAGAAAAAGGAATAGGTGTAGGACCAGGCACTGGTGGTGATGGTGATGCCATAGCTGGTGTAGCAGTGGTAGTGGTAGTGGTAGCAAAGGTGGTGGTGGTAGTCGGACAAAGAGAAGAAACTTGAGGAGCAACCGAAGGAGTAGGGATGGAACCAACTGTAGAAGCATCAACAACCGATGGAATAGCAGCAGAACCAGGAGTATTATCAGATGTAGAACTAGTAACAACAGCAGCGTTAGTAGTAGACACCACACGTGGAGAAGGACGATAGATGAATCGCTCCGGAATTGGGGTGCTCTGGTGCTTGATCATTCGTTCATAGAGCGCCTTAAGCTCATCAAAAGTCAAAGCCCTAACCCGTTCCCACGTCCAACCAGTAGTGAAATAGGTAGCCGACTGATACTTCACATATCGCTGCATCTGCTTTCGCTCCTCAGCTTTCGACAAAGGCCGGTTCTTCCGCTTCTCATGAAGTTGTGCAGCAAGCGCCAACTGTTGCTTGCGCATTAACACCATGGCTCGAGGAATACAGTTGTGCTCATTCACATCCGAACCCAAAAGATCAGTGAACTGGGAATAATCCGTGGTAAGAATAGTCAACACCCGCATCCAATCACTATCATTCCAATGCATAGCATCATGCTGCATTTGGTCACGTCTCTGCTATTGAAGCGCTTCCTCCTCAGCCCGAGCAACTTCATCAATTTCTGCTTGCATCCATTGAGCAGCCTCCTCACCCAACCTATCCTCCTCAAGTTGTCTACGTGTACGCTTGCGAGGTGGTGAGGGAGCATCAGTCATGGGGGCCTTCCCCTTTGGATCATGAGAGGAACCAGCAGTGGAACCAACAACACCTTCCATTGGTGTGGGAATATCAGCAGGAGAAGGAACGCTGGAGGAAGTCGGAGGAATCGACAGATCATCATACAACTTATTAGCAAAGGCAGCCTTTGCTAACAAAGTCAAACCATCCTCAACACGATCCTTAACCTCCTCATCAGAATCAGAGTGAACCACATGCTTCTTCCGTCGCCTTTACAGGCGTTGATTCGGTCAGCCATGGGAAGAACAAATTTTCGAGTAAGCTTCTGGTGTTGATTGAAATCTGCTTCCAAGGAAAGAATCCGTGCATGATACCTGTGCATAAGATCAAGTAAAGAAGTAAGTGTAATCGGCTCCTCCGCGTTCCCACCAAGAGGACTTGGGTCTGGGAAGGCTTCATTGGAACCAGAAGCAATAAATGGGTCATCATTATGAGCACCAGCACCAGAAGGCTTATCAGAAGAGTGTGGAGCAGGACTAGGAGGGGGAGTCTCCACAAAGGGAGACGAATGTGGCACTGAAGAAGGAGCAGCCTTGGAAGTGGATGGCCTTTCAACCACCACCTCCTCAACCGACTCTTCCTCAACCACATGAGGTGCACCACCAGCATGAGCCTCCTCCTCCATTGGGTCATCACCTAATTGAGGTTCCTCCTCGGCTTGTTCAACCGGAGGAACAACATCAGGAGGACCCTGAGCAAGGCCTAACATGGCAGCAGTAAGGGGCCTCCACACCCCGCTAAACCCATGGGCCATGTTATAGTATACTTTAGCAATAAGCTTAGAAGGCACATCTTCCGCCCTAGCACGAGGTATACAAACAAGTATCTGTTGTAAAAACCTAGGATACATCAGAAACTTCTTCCTAGAACCAGCACTAGACAGATTGCTAACCATCCCCTCAAACAAATACCGAGAGAAATTAAATACCCTACCCTGTGCTAAGCATATTAGACCAGTAGCCAAAGGAGTAGGAAAAGCATCCCAACTCCCAGACTTAGGCCTTAAACAATGAATCAGAAAGTGTACTATAAGCTTCCATGGGGGGGAAAACCGATTCTTTTGGAAGTTAAACTTCCCCCCATGATTATACCCAATAGCAGCCATCCCCTCCAACACCTCCGCATTGGGGATGGAAACAACACCACCTTCATCTTGAAGATGAAGGGAACTATGAATAGAAGCTTCAGAAACCACGTATGAACGTCCATCTATGGTAGCATGGAGTTCACGTGGACGACCAACCACAGCCACAAGACGAGCAGTAGCCCAAAACTGACGAATGACACTATCATAAATAATGGGACATACAGTAAAGGCATACCTGAGGTTTGAAGCCTCAATAAAGTCCAGAATGTCAGTGAAATCATCACGGTGTGGACCATCTCCTAGATAAGCGACCTTATTATGAGCAGGTTGGTATACCAGGGCAGCCATGGATGTTGATTAGTAAGAATGGAAGATGATTTGTTAGGGTTTGAGCGAGTAGGATCGGATGTGTGTATGTTATGAGTGGGATGAATGAGTCAAGAAAGGTTAATTGACCATAAATAATGGTGGGAGTAACTGTTCATTGACCCCTAATAATAGGGGTTGCCCTTTCAAATTAGGCAGTTATTGCAAAGTAACCACTTGCCCCTTTTAACATTATTTTCAAATTCCAACTTACCAAAGTTAAATAGGAGGATATATACCAGAATTTGAATGCGTTGACTAAAAGTCAAAGCGCACAAAGGTCAATATTAGAAGCAGAATGTGGTCAACAGAAGTCAACAAAGTGAACAGTGTCTCAAACCAGGACCATAAGTCAACCACCACTTGACAAAGAAGGATTTATATCCACTAGAAGACAACTAATGATGACTAGAAGCCAACTAATGATGACTAGAAGCTAACCAATAAGGACTAGAAGCCAGTCATGAATGAATATAACCATCAGAAGTGAGCAAAAACCTCCACCAGAAGTAGCACACACCACCAGAACCTATGCAATATGTTGTTAAAATCTACCAATATGTTAGTCTTAAGCACATAAATATGTACACTAAGCCTCCCCTTAGGCTTAGCCTCCCCTCAATCCTAGATCTCAAGGATTGACCATCCCAATGTGAACCACCAAGTGGTTGAACCGAGGACCATCAAAGGCTTTTTTCAAAAGATCAGCAACATTATCATCCGTATGAACTTTAAGAACCTGTATCGACCTCTTCTCAATTGCATCCCGTATAAAATGGTGCCGAATTTCAATATGCTTTGTATGTTGATGAAAAACAGGATTCTTCATAATGCAGATAGTGCTTTGATTGTCAATGAAAATTTTGGTGTTCATAAAATTGAACCCATAATCCAACATATGATTTTTGATCCACAATACTTGTCCACAACAGCTAGCAGTAGCAACGTATTCAGCTTCTGTTGAAGAAGTAGCTACGATCGTCTGTTTCTTGCATTTCCATGAAATAAGTCTTCGACCCAAAAATTGACAACCACCAGTAGTAGATTTTCTGTCATTATTAGCACCTACATAGTCACTATCACTATAGGCTTCCAGAACAAAAGGTGATTCTTTAGGATACCACAAGCCAAGCTTGGGTTGAGCCTTGATATACTTGAAAATCTTCTTGACTGCATTCAAGTTAGAAACCGTTGGAGCCACCTGATGTCTAGAACAAGCACTTACTGCAAACATGATATCCGGACGTGATGCAGTCAAATACATGAGTGAGCCAATCATAGACCTGTACATGTGAACATTTACCGGGGGATCTGGCTCATTCTTGAGTTTGACTTTAGCATCTTCATAAGGAGTTGCTGCTGGTCTAAGAGGATCCATGTCAAACTTTTGAAGGATCTCATGAACATATTTATCTTGACTGATGAAAATCCCATCCGACTGTTGCTTGACTTGAAGACCAAGGAAGAAGGAAAGCTCTCCCATAGCACTCATCTGATATTCGCCTTTCATCAGTTCTTCAAACTCATCACACCATTCTTTCTTAGTAGAACCAAAGATAATATCGTCCACATAAACCTGAACAAGGATAATTTCCTTCGTGTTCCTCTTAAGAAATAGTGTCTTATCAATTGTACCTCTTCTATAGCCATTCTTTAACAAGAAAGTTGAAAGACGCTCATACCAAGCTCTAGGAGCCTGATGTAGTCCATAAAGAGCCTTGACCACCTTGTAAACTTTCTTGGGATGAAGTGGATCTACAAAGCCCTTAGGTTGAGTGACATAAACTTCCTCATCAATCTTGCCATAGAGAAATGCACTCTTGACATCCATCTGAAAAACTGTAAAGCCCACATAAGAATCAAAAGCCAAAAACAGACGAATAGCCTCACTCCTAGCAACCGGAGCAAAAACTTCAGTGTAGTCAATGCCTTCAATTTAAGTGTGGCCCTGTGCGACAAGCCTAGCTTTATTCCTTACTACAATTCCCCGTGCATCTTTCTTGTTCTTGAGAATCCATTTGGTATTGATTGCTGTCTTTCCATCTAGTAAGTTAACTAGAATCCAAACATTCTAAAACAAGAATTGCTGCATTTCCTCCTGAATAGCCTCCACCCAACTTTGATCCTCAAGAGCATGAGTGACTGATCTAGGTTCCACCTGTGAAAGAAAACAAGCAAACAAACAGTGTTGAAAGTCCGTATGATTATTACGCTTTTGATCTTCAATATAACTCACAAGAGCATGATGATCAGACGAGGCCTTCTTATGCATTCTGCGTGTCTTGACAGTAGAACCAGGATCTCCAATGATTTGAGTAGTAGGGTGATCTTTGTGTGATTGAAACACTGGATTGGAAGCTACCTCCACTTCTGGTGCCAAGTTATTGAGATCCCCAACAAAGTCATCATCATATGAAGCAGTGTTGAAAATGCCATCTATTGGTTGTTTATGAATGTCATCCAGCTTGGTAGAAGACTTCTTTTGATGGTTCCCCAAATCAGAAGGACTGGAGAATCGAGTATGAGAAGTAGACTCACTAGCCGGACTACCAATAGGTGTTAAACTAGCACTAGGAGTAGTAGCTGGGGTACTAGGAGCAGCTTTTTCAGTAGGCGTATGTAAGGGAAACTCAAAGCCACCTTGAGCAGCTGCTGTAGTAGCTTCTTGTTGTTGTTTGAGTAGGGTGTCAAGAGCTACTTGTGAATCCAATACATCCAATGGAGTTGCATCACTAGGAGGAGTAGGAGGGACTGAGCTGGAGTAGGATGGAACCACAAAAATATCATCCTCGTCATTTGAGTCGGAAAGACTAGAGTGAGCACCTGTACTAGAAGTTGCAAACACTTGTGGACCTGCATCATGGTTAGTTTTGAAACGAAAATATCCTAATGAATCACTAAGATAGTCAAGAACAAAATACCATTCAGGACCCTTGCCTTGGATGTTTGACTTCTCTTCAAAATACCTAAGATTTATAGTTTCAATTACACGCTTGGCTTGGAGATTGTAGACACGATAAGCCCGAGAGTGAGCTGAATAACCCACAATGTATCCTTCATCTGCCTTGCCATCAAACTTCCCCAAATAGTCACTAGTATTCAGAATGGTGACAGGACACCCAAATGGCTTCAAATGAGTGATATTTGGAACTTTGGCTGTTAGGAGCTCATAAGGAGTCTTCTTGTGAGGATTTGGAATAGAAACTCTATTCAAAACATAATTTGCAGTATTAACAGCCTCTGTCCAGAACATGGTTGGAAGCTTGGAATCGGCAAGCATTGTTCTTGCTGCTTCTATTAGAGTCCTGTTCTTTCTTTCTGCCACACCATTTTGTTGAGGAGTTCTCGCTGCACTATAATCTCTTTTGATGCCTTTAGAATTACAAAGTGCTATGAGGTCTTTATTTTTGAACTCGGTTCCATTATCACAACGAATACCTTTAACCTTCTTGGACAACTGGTTCTCTATAAGGGTAAGAAAATCTTTAAGAATTGAGTAGGTCTCACTCTTGGCAGCCATGAAGAACACCCACGTAAACCTGCTATATCCATCAGTTACCACCAGACAGAATTGTTTGTGGTCAATGCTCCTAATAGAGGTAGGACCAAATAAATCCATGTGTAGTAGCTGCAATGGTTCAGTTATGAGGCTGAGAGCAGTAATGGCCTTGAAGGATGCTTTATGTTGTTTGCCTTTGCTGGAAGCAACACAATTAATATCATTTCTAAATGACTTGGGAGGTAAACCAAAAACCAGGTTCATATTCGCTAGTTTGTGAATGGTCTTAAAGTTCACATGCCCCATCCTTCTGTGCCATTGAGTGGCTTCATCTTCTGAGGCTTTAGCAACCAAACATGCTAGTTGACCAGTAGGGTTGACGTCATTCAGCTTGATGCTACAGAGATTGTGTCTTCTAGGGATTCTGAGCAGAACCTGTGAGTCATCCGGAAGTTTAAAGTCTTTGGATAGCACAAGTGCATCAGTATCCGTAAAGAGAACAAACTGCTTCTTGTCACAAATCTGAGAGACAGATATCAAGTTGAAGTGTTGAAGTGCTTCCACATAGTAGACCTGCTCAAAATTAAGATTGGGCGTCTGAATTGTTCCTTTGCCAGTGATCCTGCCTTCACCTCCACCAAAATAGACCTTGCCGCCTTGAAATGGTACAAAGTTAGAAAGAAGACTTTTATTTCCTGTCATGCTCCTAGAGCAACCACTATCAACAATTCCTAGAGTAGGATGTTGGTATGGAGTAACCTACAACAACAAGATAATAAAGATGCAAAAGTTAGTGTCTTAAGGGGACCCAAACCTTTTCAGGTTTGAGCCTGCCTTGTAGATCTTTAGTAGAGAGCCAAGAAGATTGATGAGATCCACCGTTGTTCTTTGGTTGCCTATGCATCATATTGGTATTATTGTTTGACCAAGAACAACCTGCTGAGGGCTTAACAGCAGTTCCCAAATTTCCTAAACCAAAATACATGTGGTCAAAATTATGTGGATAAATTGGATTAAAATTCTGAAAATAGTTACTGGTGGTTCTATTTGTTGTTAATCCAATGTTTCTCCAATGATCAAAAGCTAATGGAGAGGTCCTTCTAGAAGAAGAAAACGATTGAGCACTAGGATTGAGTCTTCTAGAAGAATATGGAGCAACTCCTGGTGGACCAGGAGCAGGAAATACTTGAGGAACATAAGATTGTTTGTCATAAAAATCACAATCTTTAATCAAATGAAATGCACTTCCACAAACAAAACATGTTTTAATCGACCTTTTATTAGAATGACATTGTTTCATACTGCTAACTTTATTACATAAAATTCTAGGAGAATCAATCTTCCTAGGACTCAATAAACCAGGACTAGACACAGTGGAATTAAAAGTAACGCTCTCGTCACACTTCCTAGCACCAGTAGCAGCATGATCATTCGTCTTGGAACTTGTAGGTCTCGACTCTTCACTTGAACCACTTGATGCAGAGTCACTGGCTTTGTCACTGAAAGTACACGAGACAAAGTCATTAGTATTAGTAGAACTTTTTGGGAACTCATGCATCTGTGATCCATCCAAGTCAATATTCCTAGAAGTGGGCATGAAAGTTCCAGTAAGAGATGGAGGGACAGCATGCATTTCTGCTGCTGGTTTAAACCTATTGTAACTAGGTTCTCCCTCTTCCTCTTTGTCGGCATCAAAGACACTCGAAAAAGATAAATCAAACACATCTTCTGAATCAATATATTTATCAAATCCTAACCCTCTTTTAGTCCTACCAGACATGCTACTATTGATTAATTTTGAAAGATTTTTTAGGTGCCTTTTGCCATTTTTCAAATCTCAACATTGTAGCGTCTAATCTTTCTTTCATCTCCTGTTTTCTTTGATACTGTCATCTTTTACCTTTTCTGTATATTTAAGCATATTTGTTGTGTTTTCTAAATCGATGCTCAGTATCCTAATTTTATCCTCATACTCACGTTGAGTATCTTGAAGCCACCTCTTTTGTTGTTCCAATGTGTTTAAAGAAGCCTTATAGGCTTGAACTTCTAAAAAATACTTATCATTCTAATCATTTACGTCATTATATTGAGACAACAATTCTGAATATTTATCATGACAACCAAGAGGACAATGTTGTACCTGAGGTGAGATGCCCATAAGAGCAAACTCGTCTGCTTCTTCTGCATCGGATAGATTCCCAGCAATCATTGCAAACACGTCAGCCGAGGACTCAGCTGATTCCAAAGAGGTAGTCTGATGATCATTCCAGTTGACCATAGAGTCAACATGTACCAATGCCTTCTTGTCATCTTTTACCTCCTGAACCTTAAAAGCTGAGTATCTGCTCTTCTCCTGGTCATTCTTGCTAGGGCATTCCCTTGCAAGTGACCTTGGTGCTGGCAGTTATAGCATCAAACCTTGCTTTTGTCGAACCTTGCTGGCTCCCTTGGGTTATAATTGAATTTACGACCAGCTTTCTTTTCAAACTTGTGAACCCTAAGAGTGAGCATGGCCATCTGCCATTTAAGATCCATTTCATCCAGGTCAAGTTTATCGACCTGTTTGAAGTCATCAAAAGCAAGTTGTTGTTGAGCATCAACATCAACCACAAAAGAATGAAGAACGGCTTCTACCATGCTACCAGACTTGGCTGTAGGATCAGGAGCAGAAGTATGCTGAAAAGTATGTTGAGAAGACACAGTATTGCTTAGGCTACTAGCATAAGACATGGGACTGGATGCCATAGAACTCACAAAGGCAGAATTAGCAGGAGTAGGAAAAGAATCACTTGAATATCCTCTCACATGAGGTTCAAAAGTTTTGAGCTTATGAAATAAATCATCAAAGTTGAGATAGTCAAGCCCACCTTTTGCTTTTAGAGAGATTACCACCTGATTCCATGAGTATGGTAAGGCTCTAAGAAATCTTGCATTAATATCACCATCGTCAGGTTTTGACCGAAGTTGATTCAATTGGCTCAATATCTTTTGGAACCTGTCATACCCTTGATGAATACCTTCAGTTTCTGAGATTTTAAATTTTGTGAATTCATCTCTCAGCATGGATCTTCTCATTTTCTTTGACTCCTCATTCCCACCAAACCTTGCTTTTATTCCATTCCAGATCTCTCTAGCATCATCCAAATGGTAGAAGTCACCCATGTGATCATTAGGAAGATATTGAAGCAAAATAGTTTTTGCTTTGACCTCCTTCTGAATGGCTATGATTTCTTCATGAGTTTTAGGGTCAAGAAGAGTAATATTACCATTCTTGTCTCTTCTAGTTAGCTTCCTGTTGTTCCCATTAAGAATAACCTTCCAAAGGTCTTGATCAGTGTTGGTGATCCACCATTCCATCTTCATTGCCCAACTATCATACTCATCCTTTTTCAGAAGAGGGAATTTCCCATTTGTGTTTGAAACCGTAGCAATGATCTGCTGAGGTTGCACAGTTTTAGGAGTGCTATCTTCTCCTGTTTGAGTAGAACTTGAGGCAGACATGATAAAACAAAAATGTTAGTAATAAAAAAATTGATTCTTCTTGTACAGAGACTCTCCCAGGCTCTGATACCACTTGTTGGGTCCACTAGATGTGGATCTTGCAGCCTGTCAAGAACGGTGAACGACTTCTGTAATCACAAGTCTATTCAAGAGAGACTCTATAAACAATATAAATGCGGAATACAAATACTATAAAGAAGAACAGAATAACTATAAAGACTTGATCCTTTCTAAGGATTTCTAATATTAATAATGACTAGAACTACGTTTGATGAAGGTGTCAATAACCCTTCTGCCTAAGGTTCCTTTTATACTACAAGGAAACCCTAATACATCATTAAACAAAACGTGTAAAACTGATATGCATATCCTTTCCTAACATATCTCATGCATATCCTAACATAATAATAAATAAATAATAAAGTTTGACTTTAACTAGGACCAGGAGCATGACTTGCTCCTACTACTACTAGGACCAGGAGGAACTACATACCTCCTAGTCTACCTATTACAAATAACTATTCCAATGGTCCTAACAACTTCGACGTAGTATACCCTTTTGATCGTGATATTCCCTTGAACCAAATCTCTATATCCTAAGATTGGTGCAAATTGATCATTTCCGAATCAGACCGTACCCAGGAACTTCTCCACGAACATAATTAGAAGCTTGAGATTCCCCGTCATGTACTTCGTGCATCCGGAGTCCAGTATGAAGAGAATTATTTGTATCACCTGCAGAAGAGTTAGAACACGATGGAGAATTTGCTAAATTAGATACCACAGTAGTTGTGATAGTAGAATTATTAGTGTCCTTAGCATCATTTAAAGTCATACTAACACTCATTGTCACATTTTATGTCCTAACTTTAGGCATCCATTTATATCCTGGAGGACATTGATTAGCAAAAAACCATTTCCAAGACTTGCTAGCAGACTCATATAATTCCTTAATTCTGCTTCTAGGGTTCTTAGTGGTGGAGTCTGATGCATTAATTTTCTTAGTGGGAGTTGCACCAGAATGGTTCACTTTGTGTTTGGGTTTACTAGCACTAATAGGCATCGCAACTTGCTTCTTAGTTCTAGTTTCTATGCCTTTGACATTATTCGTAGCACACATAGAATGATTAGTATTCACACACTTTCCACATTTGACACAAACAAATTTCACATTCATAGCATTCAAATCGTCATTACACGCGATTACAGACTTTTTATTCTTAAAAACATTTAAATTCCTTGGGTGTTCTTCTACTTACTTCATCTTCCCTTGACTCTTGTGTTTCCAGACCTTATCATTCACTTGAGTGCTCTTAAGCTGAGGCCGCCTAACACTAGCAGTGGAAACTACTCCTATAGCAGAAGACACACGAGTATTAGTGTTTCTAGAAGTTTGAGGCGATTGACTAACTTTGTTTGTGGATTTAGTGGTCATTCTATACATCCCTGGTTTAATCACATTATTGTGCTTAATGCTTGGTGCTATAGAATTCCTTATGGGTTGAGTATGTGGTAAACTTTCCTTTCCATTCATATTGGGGGCAAACCCAGGTTTTGCAAACGAAGAATTTGAGAAAGCATATGGTTTTCCCAAGATAGATGATCTATTTACTCTAGAGGCATTGGGTTGTCTAACAACAAGTTGCCTAACGCTAGGTTCCATAACTTTCCCACCCATCTTAGCAACGAGTTTCTTCAACTCAGCTATTGCTATGTCTTTTTATTGTAACTGAGCTTTCAAATCCGAAATATCAAGACTTTTTTCGTTTAATAATCGACATGACTCAGATAATTTTACTTCTAAAGATGTATCATTTGAAAAGCTGCCAATTTTCTTTTGTAATGCAAGTTCAAGTGAGTGACAATGTTTTTGAGGATAATCATATCTATGTTGAAGTAACGAAAACTCTTTTTGGTCAACTTTATATGAAAGCTCAGTTTCAAGACGTTCACATTCTTTAACTTGATCAAGATATTTGCATGCAACATCAGAATATTCATCAATATCAGCACAAGATCTAACATAAGCACACATAATATCTTTTGAGAGACATTCATGTAAGAGTAGATCATAAGCTGTAGAAAACTCGTCTCTTTCAGGTTGATGGTCGTTAACTTCTTGTTCAAGAGATTCCACATATTTCAAATCATCAAACATTTCTTGCTTAATTAGTGTTTCAAATTCCATAATATGTTTTTGCGTTCTTTCCGCAAGCAGAATCAAAATACTTTTCACAAGCATAGTTATATCGTGAGGAATTTCTTTGTCTCCTTTCGAAAGTTCACGTTTGTTCCAGTCATCATCAACAACCTTGTTGAAATATTTAATATTACTCCTGAGAATACTAAGTGCTTGCTTACTCTTGCTTATAGAAGCTTTATATGGCAAATAGTCAATAAATTTTGAAACATTGCAAAAGCTTGTCTCCATTTAATTCTTATTTGTTCACATTCGAAAAATATTTGCTCACGAGTTTTCTGTGTTTGCGGTGTGAAAAGACCATAACTACTATTTTCATAAGCATAATTATATGGTTTAACAAATTCTTTTTTAACTTTTGGACTACTCTCTTCTTCCAAATCATTTGTCTCTTCACTATCGGGCCTAACAACAAGACAATCAAGATCGGTCCATTGGGACTCATCAAGATATAAGCGCTGTGTCTCAGATTGAGCATGCTCAAGGTACTTAGGATTAGCAAAACTAGGTCTATCCTTGAAGAACGAACGAGGTGCCAACATTCTCATGGTTTGAATTGATTGATTTGTTTTGTAAACAATTTTCTTGTAAAAATCAAGTTGAGTTTCAATTTCCACATTTTTGTCGATGTCCTTTGCTTGTTTAGTTTTGAAATCCTTTTCCATCTTTTCAACAACAGCTTTCTTTTCATTCATAAGTTTAGTTTTATCCTCTTGAAGAAAACCATTTACTTGAGTTAGCTCATTGAATTTAGTGGTAGCAAGATACGTTTTGTGATGTTCAGTACTCAAAGAAGTGTTATAATTACGTTTTTCTTGTTCAAGAAGCTTAAGAGTTTCGTTATATTTCTCTTGAAAATCGTCCTTTTTAACATTAATTAAACACCCTTTGTATCCCTCAACCTCATTGGTCTTTTGAAGAAGCTGAGCTCTATAGCTATCAATGGTCTCACTAGATTTAATTAGAGCAGCTTTGCATTCTTCAACATTTTGAGTGAGCGTAGCGTTTGCCTTCTTTAATTGCTTTTGACTCTTTCTAGTTTCTTTGACATCATTTCGTAAAGAAGCAATTAAGTTAGCAAGTGCAATACGCTCCTCGTCATTATCATACTCATTTGCATGTTGATCATAATCAGACTCATTATTGCACATGTCTGATGAATCGGGTGTGGTATTGCTATCAACCGTTTCCATCATACATGTGTCATTAATGGCTTTGGATAACTCACAATGCTCATGAGTATTACCAAACACATTATATTCCTCTTCAGTGTGTGACTTATCGATTGGCTCAGTGTCAAAGATAGGACCATTGTCATCTTCAGTGACGTTGAGAACTTCTTCAACATTTTCCATGTACGATTAATGTGCTTCAAGTTCTTGATCGGAGGCTTCATCATCTGTATCATCAAGCATTGCTCCTTCCTCAGACGACAGTTTAACCCCAACTTCCATCTTCTTGCAAAGTAGCATTTTTTCGTTATGATAGCCAGAGTCCCTAACCCGTTTCGGCTTCCTACATTCCTTTTCCAAATGACCATAGCCTTGACAATTAAAGCACTGAATCCCACTTTGCTGAACCACTTGAGTACCAACAGTATCCCTATTCCCAACAGCAGTAGCAATCCTCTGAGCATCATACTTAGCAGTTTGTCGGTCATATCGTGCATCATACCTTCGGGGACTCTCAACATATTGGTTCCTTGTATTTGATGATGTTCGAAGATTGTTGTTGGTGGGTTTGAAGATTTTCTTGTAGGTATTCATAATGAAAGCAATTTGTTGCTTCATTTCCCTACCCTTCTAAGCTAGTTCTTCATCACTGTCCTCTTCAGATGATGGCTCAGGTGATGGTGATAGTGCTCTTGGTTCTTTGTCTCGTGATCATGTTGGAGCAAAATACTTAAATGAAGTGGATTATCTTAGTGAGGAGGATGTAGTTGAGTACCTTGGTGAGGATGATGTTGTGGAGTATGACTTTGGAGCACGAGATCGATGATCTTGAGTGTGTTAAGTGGTAGACACCAAAGCAAGTGGATTAGCAGTCTTTGCTATCCTTTCAGCTCGAAGTTCATTTGCCTCTTTCTGAAGTTGTTTTAGAATGTCAAAGAGCATGTGATAGTTGACCTCGTCTAACTTACTTTGTTGTTTCACCAAAGTTACAAATCGTGTCCACCCAGGTTGAAGTTGCTGTAGAAATTGCACATTGACTTGCATGGTAGAGACTTGCAAATTGTTTCTTGTCATGTCATTCATCATCTTGTAGAACTTTGAATAATATGAATCAATTGATTCCCCATCCAATGAAGTAAACTTACCAAAGTTCCAGAACAAGTTAGTTTTGACATCTTGCTTGTTAAGTGATTCACCTTGTTGCAAGCGTTCAATGGCAAATCACATCTCTTTAGCAGTAGAGCATGCTTCAACCGTTGAGTAAATATCATCCCCTATCCCACTTAGAATCAAGTAGATTTCTTCTTTCTCTGCATCAATCCAAGCACGGTTCTCTTTCGAAGTGTTCTCATATGTTTCCTTAATTGTTTGCTCAACGGAACCGGGCGTCGAGTCGGTTGTTGGAATTGCAGGAACGGTGATTGTAGTGGGAGTATAAGGTCCTTCTTTGATGCAACGTCGAAGAACATCACCATTGGGTTTGGTGTCAAGATATCTAAGGAATCGTGATTGCTATTGTGCATATCTACCAGTCATAAGCATTGGTGGTCTCTCTTTGTTACCCGCCACCATGATGTTGTTATTAGTAACACGATATTCAGCAGTAGAATCCATCTCAAGAATGAAGTGAAGTGAATAGGATCTTAAGTAGATGTTGTTATGAGTAGATTGTGGTTGAAGCTTCAAGAAATGGTGTGAAAACCCTAAACAATGTCTTTGTATGAAACCAAAAATTCTTAAGTAAAAAATCACACGATTAAAAATTTTCAAAATCACGTTTTTGAAAATTTTAGAATAATTCGGAATAAATCTTCAAAGATCAATTCAGAATGTGAATCAAAGAGCTAGTTCGGAATCTGTTAAACCTTGACATAATTCGGAATCAGTTAAACCTTGACCTAATTCGGAATCGATGAAGTTCTAACGTAATTCGGAATCGATGGAAGTCTGATGTAATTCGGAATGATGGAATTCTGATGTAATTCAGAATGATGGAATTCTAATGTAATTCGGAATGATGGAATTCTGATGTAATTCGGTATGATGGAATTCAGATCTAATTCATAATGTGAAGTCAACACGTAGTTCGGAATTCGTCTCTTTCCCACCTAATTCGGAATACGCCTCTTTCCCACCTAGTTCAGAATGCCTATCTTTCCCACCTAATTCGGAATACGCCTCTTTCCCACCTAGTTTGGAATGTCTATCTTTCCCACCTAATTCGGAATACACCTCTTTGTTACTTAGTTCGGAAAAATGCAAAACCCTTGTTTCCCAAGTTATAAAACTCCAAATTCCGAACAGTGTAACCAAAAACTCCAAAATGACGAATTTTTACCCAAAAAACAAGCCAAAATTTCCAATTTTTTCGTGGAAATCACGAAAATAAAGAACACAAATTCCTACCACAACTTTGTAGGCAATTTGTATGAAGATTTTGAGCTCAAAAACACAAAAAAAATTCTTTGATACGAAATGATTTTAAGATGAAAATCACACAAAATCAAAAATGATAACCACAAACTAAACACGAATCTACCCCATGTTGATTGATACCAATTGTTTTCCCAAATAATATGATGATAGATTAAAGAAACGAGATGGAAAAGATATGAATTTTAGAGAGAGAAAGTAGTGAGAGAAAGTAGAAAGAGAGATAGTTAACTTGTGAAAAATTAGATTAAGAATTATGAGATCATCCACCCTCCTAACATGCTAGGAGGGTAATTATCTAGTCCACTCACATGCGGGCTCTCTAATGGACTATATATATTTTGGGCCGGGCTTGAATAAATGCTTAGTACCTTGAAAGAGGCCTTTTAAGCTAACCATCAAGCCCGTAATGTCACGACAATTTTAAATAACAATTACAATATTCTAATAAATATTACAAAATAAACCTATGACCGAACATTCTTGTTTGACTCAATATTTTAAGGCTAACAACATCATCCAAAAATCTCATTTGATGACGAAGTAATTTCAAGTGTTCGTCAATTAGGAGCATTCGACTTAAATTTTAAGGGTATAAATTTTGATGTCAAAATCAATGTATGGAGAAGCATGCATACAATCTCCATAGTATAAGTTTAATAAAACATTTAGTAAACTTATTTCATGAGATTAAATTTCTTCATAAATTATGTTGCGGTATTAGTTAAACTAATTAAAGAATTTACCCACAACTTATCACATCGTACTTTGCTAGAACTTGGCTACTCACAAAGCAATACCCTTATTCATTGTGGTTCGGATGTGAATTTGTGGTAAATCACCCTTAAGGTGTAATTCAATTAATAATCGTAGGTACTTTCAATTTGACTCACAGGCGAGCCGGGAATTTGGTCAGCGACTAATGGCATAACATCTCCTTCCTTAACCGGGTACATGACCAGCGGTGCGTTATACCCACTTTACCGTTTTTCAAATTGAGTAGGCCGTTAGATTATTATTACAATTCACCAATCAACGTATAACACCCCCAATTTCGGTCATAACAGCGGAAGGGTCATTGGGTGTTACTATCATGGTTCAATCTCATTATCATAGAAAACAGCTCAAAAAGAGTCGTTTTAATAAACATCCATTCATTTTCATTCAATTAAAGTACAATTTCATACACGGTCCCGGATAACTTCAAGTTTACAAAACCTAGTAAATGGTAAAAATTATTTGAATGGATATTATTTATAAAAGCGGGCCAAAACATTTCAAATAAGCAAGCTTCACGAAACCGCCTTCCTTGAGTGCCTTCCCAATGGACCTGAGATAAAACATGCTAAAAAGTCAGCAAAATTTGCCGAGTGAATCTATAGAGTTTTAATTTAAATAAAGAGAACACAAGTATTCAAAATAACCTTCCATGGTTAATAATTTATCAAAGACAATTATGTTGTACGGACATAATTATCGTGTCATTACATAAGTATCGTGACATTGAACGTTAACATATATTATTTCATCCCAACACACCTAGCCAAGTGCGTATATTTCTCTTATACAATGCATCCGATGTTTCATTACTAGTGTATCACAACACCACGCGATAGCTAGTCGCGACTGGACTGGGCGTCACCCCGATAGATCTATCCATAGCATTAACGTTACTTCGATTAACAATTCATGATTCATGGGTCTTTTAAGGCTAAACAAACTTATGTAATAACTTTTATCTAAACTTACAATCGAGTTCCTTGTGTTCAATTTTTAAAACAAAGAGGGTTTACCACAACTTCTCGTTGCGCCCTTCATTTATAATAAATGCCTTTCCAATAAGTAGGCTTTCCACAACTTCTCGTTGTACCCTTTATTTTAATAAAACAAACATGTTATCCCCCTCGCGGGTTTTATAAAACAAGTAAACATGTTGAAAGCGAGGCTACAGACTCACCTTAGCCAATAGTGGTAATGAGACGATCGCCGACGATTAGTGATGCCCGTTTAAACACGAAAACCGCAACCTACCAAATAAGGCGCGTTCGTTAATAATCGACTCAAGTATAAATCATACTTAAATAATACAAGACTCAAAATTACAAAACCATGTCAATCCCGAAAAATTTAATAATACAAGTGTTATTACTATACCCTTTTATTCAACACTATTCTTTTAAACACTTGCACTCTCGATATTGACCCGTCTTGAGACGCCAAGTCAACGCAAGTCAAATTATCATTTTACTTCTCTCAGACCAGTAACTAAGTCATTTATATAATGACTTAACACTTGAGTAAATCACCATGTCCAATGGCGAACACTCAATTCACGCCACATAATTATTGAACTACGTGTCTAAATTATAATCAGCATGTACACTCCAAATGTACACACCAATCTACCCCATCTACACTTGTCCGATTTCGACGAAACTTGGTCACAAACTCACATATATTATGAAGAAGACTCAGTTCAAGTTTCATTCAAAAATATTAATTCTAAGACCTTCTGCCCGACACACCTTCGTGTTATAAAAACCGGACAGATTTACGCCTTCAACTCGTAAAACCATTTTGACATATCTAAACAACTCCATTTATAAAACCGACACTCGGGTTTGAAAATAGACTCATGACCTGAGGTTTAGAAATTAACATCAGTCATTGAACATTTTTAAAACTCATTCTGTTGTCCCCGAGATTCGATCCAAATATCGACAACAATTCTCGGATTGTGCCGATACTCGTCTCCCGGTACACGAATGCTAAAATTGTTGTAACTTCGCACTCGTTTGGAGTTGGAAGTCCTACTTTATATAAAATCGAAGCTAACGAAATTCTCTACGACCCTATCTAATTAGTTTAACAAGATTCATACAGTAAGTTACCCAAAAATGGCCTTTTACCTACTGGTCTAAAATGACAAGTTAAAAATCATGTTAAATCAATATTTTGACCCATTTTAACAATTCATATACTCCTAATAACATCCTACAATCATTCTAATCAACCCCTTTCAATCCTATAACACTTGTATGTACATATCTTCAAAACAAAAGTTAAAAATTCATACATGCAATCACTATAAATCAAATATAATAATAATAACAACATACACACTTCATCAAAATAGATCAAACATGCATAGATCATATGAACAAAAAAAAAAGTTGGTGCATGTTTATAAAAGTTATACCAAAATACTCTCCTTTGAATTTGCAAGCTGGGAGTTTAGTTAGTTTTTCTTGAATCAAGATAGAAAATCAAGATTCAAGGGTGTTTTAGTTGAGGGTTTGGACGACAACAACAAGGAGGAAGAGAGAGTTTTGTGAATTTTTTTATTTTTAAAATGAATTAGTGGAAAGTAAATGTTTTCCTTTTATAGTAAGTAGTGGACGGACTAGTTTTGCCAAATAGGTATACTTTTGGACCAAAAAGTAATTAAATAACTTAAAGGGTAGAAAATGACTATTAGTAAAAACTAAAAATATATACGGGACTCGGGTTTCGTAAAAATACTTTTCAGAAGTTAAAACGCTTCATAAAAATAATAATAAAGCTTCGACATGACTTAAAACATAATTAAATCGAAAACATCGAAAATATAAAATATCGAGACAATCGATTATAAAACATAAATTTTTGGGCATCCGTCGGTATTGCGATCACTAATAGTTCTCGTCATTCGTTAAAACGTAAAATACGAGAAATAAAGATTAAATATAATAAAATCATTCATATGATAATTTGAGAATATAATATCGATACCTAACATATTCCTTGCCAGTTTTCATCGAAACGACATTCTTACGTTAAGTTTCAAGCCATAACCTTCTCGGTTAATAAAAAATTTAAAATTCTCATTAAAGTAAACATATAATACTTATTAGTCGAGATTAAAATAACGACCTGAATTTAACGGATTGTCACATTATCCCCACCAAATTGGGATCTTCGTCCCGAAGATCAACTTGCGTTCTTTCTCGATCGCTCGTTGAAATCAAAGAGTTAAACGTATTTTGGTCCTCGTCTTGAGTTCCATCAGATTTGACAATAGGAGTACGACTTTGCTTCGGTTGCTTAACTTCTTACTGATAGTATCAACAAGTACTTAGATGAAATGCAACTTACCGTCGATTCATACTTCATTAAGAGTGAAATATGATCTTCGTTGGGAAGAAATTTCTTTAGGTTCGACATATGAAAAGTATTGTGAATTCCTTGTAGATCTTGAGGTAATTTAAGTTTGCATGCCGTCGGACCTACCATCAATATCATCTCGAATGGTCCAAACTAACGGGGACTTAACTTCCCACGTTTTCCAAAATACATAACACCTTTTCAGGGTGATAGCTTTGGCATAACATTTCCAACTACCTTGAATTTCAAAGGTTTTCGCTTCACATCGTCATAACTTCTATGTCTATTACGAGCAGTTAACAAACGATTCTTAGTTCGCACGATCATTTTATTTATCGGAATAAAATGAGCAGAGTCAATCAGTCAACAATGACACAAATTCAATCATATTCAGGCTGTGTTTTCAAGAGCTAAACAATGAAGTCCATTGTAATTTGCTCCCACTTCTCAAATGATAATGAATAACACAATCGTAATCACTTAAAGGCTTATTTACCTCTTTTATTCCAGAATACATTGTAGGCTCTTACAATCGGTGGATACAGTACATTAGTGCCATATAATTAATGTCTCAATAGACGAAGAGTAAATTCACCGCACCCAATTTCAAGTCGTGGGTTGTGCAGTTTTCTCATTCTTCCTAGGTTTCCTACAAGCATACACAAATCAAACATCTCTAAATCCTATAGGAGATGTATTACGATCAATAACAAAATCTTTACTTCTTCCGGGTAACGATAAGATCGGCGTGTCACAGAGTTTTCTTTTCATGGTCTGAAAAGCTTTCTCTTCATCAATGCCACACACATACGGTTCATTCTATGAGTTAGCTTAGTTACTGGTTTTGATATCAAAGAGAATCCTTCAATAAACCTTCAGTAATAACCAGCCAAACCTAGAATTTGTCGTACTTCAGTTGGAATAGTTGGAACATTCAAATCTTCGACGGCTTCGATTTTCGCAGAATCAACAGGTATGCCACTTTTGTCAATCACATGACAGACAAGGTGTACAAAACCAAGCCAAAAATCACACTTTAAGAATTTTGGATACATCTTTTCGTTCTTTAACAAGTTCAAGATAATCTGTAAGTGTTCGGCATGTTCTTCCTCACTCTTAGATCAGATTAGAATATCATCAATAAAAACGATTACGAATTTATCAAGACACGGCTTACACATTCAATTCATTAAGTCAATGAATACAACAGGTGTATTGGTCAAACCAGAAGGCATAACGCTAAACTCATAATGATCATCACAAATTCTAAACGCCGTAATAGGAATATCTTCCTCGCGTATGCGAAGTTGATGATAAGCAAAATAAAGATCAATCTTGGAGAATACACCAGAATCTTGGAGAAAACACGAGAGTTTTGAAGTTGATCAAATAGATCATCAATTTATGGAAATGGGTAACGATTCTTGATCGTTAGCTTATCCAGCTCTTGGTAATCGATACACATACGAAACGAACCATCTTTCTTCATAGCGAATAGAATAGGAGTTCTACAAACTGACGAGCTCGGTTGAATAAAACATTTATCAAATAGTTCTTAAAACTGCATAAAATAATTCCTTCAGCTTGGATGATGCTAATAGATATGGCACACATGCCACAATTGCAGCACCAGGAATTAGATAAATTAGGAATTCTATTTGCCTTAGAGGCGGAAGCCTTGGCAAATCTTCCAGAAACACTTCAGGATAGTCACAAATGACTACAATATCTCTAATCACTATCTTTACTATTCCTTCTACGATACCTAAGCCATGAATAATCCACAACCTTTTTCGATATACTTACGAGCTCTAATGCACGAAGAGAATTTTCAATTTGGAATTATTTTTCCCTTCAGTAACCTCATCAGCCTTGCCTTGAATTATGTGTCCCATGAGCTAATAAGCCATGCAGACAGCTTCACAAATAGCAATTGGCTTAGAAGAAGTCACATCACCGCATTTATTCTTGGTTAGCCGTGAATATACTCCTTGACCTTAACGGTTCGGATTCCACAATTCTTGGACATAAAGGAGTCAACTTGTGGAAACACTTGATATATCTACCAATGTTAGTTCCCTTAAGTCTCAGATTGTACAACACTTTCTCCATACTTTAGAAATGCTTTGAGGACAAGCTCCTCAGTTAACCGCTTCCTCACCTTAGTCCATGGTGTCCCATAAGTAACGATACCTATGGAAGCAAGTCTGCCATTCCACCAAATTAATGTACGACCTTGGAGAGTAGCGATTTCAGACTGCACCTTATCCTCCTGATTAGGGTCACTGATTCGAAAGACTTACGCCAGCTTTTCAACAACTTACACAATCCTCCATCATCTTTAGTCCCCTTAAGAGTCTACGGTTTGCAATTAACGAATGAAGTGTAGATATAGCCTCTAACTTCGGGCACATTTGTTCCATCCATACCACGAACATTATCGGCTCCAGCTTCAGCTCCACCGGTTCCAGTTCCATCAGTTTTAGCTTCAGCTCCAGTTCCTGATCCATCATTCATGTTGGCCATAAATTCAACTAAAGATACAACAACTTATTCACTAATAACTTAACGCATTCGTGCCTCAGTCATAGCTTTCATTGACTGCATGAGTCTTGTGCAACACAAATCAAATCATAATGAGTATTCATTCAATGATTGTGTTATACCACATGAATTTAAAGAGAAAAGCAAAGAAAGATAATAATAATAATAGAACGATGTAGAATTAAGAATCAAAAGATAGTCATTCCATTGATCACAAACTAGTACAAGTTGTATTGTTAAGCATTATAGATAATCATCGTCTAATGCCATCCACCTTAAAAGACTAGTCCTACTAACTGATGTCACAGTTTAGTTAGGGATTAATGAAAAGATACTACAATTGATAAACTAATATACTAAGAGTTACTAGGTAATTCACATGGCTAAGAAGGCTCCTCGGTCCCACAATAAGAAGATTTCTTTAGTGTTTTTCAGAGACGCTTGATATCCTCCTCAATTGGCGGTTTTGGAACAATCTCAATGCAACCATCTCACGATCAAAGAATTAGAAGAACAAAATCAAAGAATGAATCAAGCAAACAAACTATGAGTCAATAAGAGTTTAATCACGCTGATGCTATATACCTAAGCCCACATGTTTATGAATCATTATTTCCATGGATTGATCAAGTCCTTCCAAATAAGATTCAGAAATTTGTAGTTCAACAATTTATATTTTCCTTGTTCAAATAAATGGCCAATTTCTTTCAACGATTATAAATCACTTTATTCAAGCATCGCCAGCTCAACGCAAAAGATCAAGATCGAATCAAACGAGAAACTGATTTAGCAGAAAATGATCAGTGATATGATATGGAATCCTGGTTGGCATGTGAACACCATAACAATCAATCTCAATTCCTAACAATCAATGGTACCATCTCGGACAAACTTGTTTTTATCAAAACAGTGTAATGTCGAAGATTAATGGAAGTGCAAATTAAATTTGCTAAACAAAATGAACAAATCGATAAATCAAGAATAATAATCAAGGAAATCAAAATAATCGTAACCAAAAGAATATCAGCAAGAATATTAACTGTTTCGTTGGGATCATATAGATCCACAACTTAGTTAATCTCGAGAATAACAGGATCATTTCAGGAATAGCTTCGGCGCTAGCATTAAAATGACTAGGGTAGCTTCGTGACAATCTACGTCGTATAAATCTCGTATAAGTATAAAATTATCATTTATAATTAAATAAATGAAAACATACCTTGTAACTCACAAGTTTAAATAATCGATAAAGATTACAACATATATAATCCTATATATATATAAATACTTTCATTCTCGTCCATTGGCAACTCGGAGGTTTCGCTTGCAACAGTTATTGTTAAAAGATTTCAAAAATTCATTTTTGGAAAATCTTTTCGTTCTCTATAACTTGAGCTCTGATACCAATCTATAACACCCCCAATTTCGGTCATAACAACGGAAGGGTCATTGGGTGTTACTATCATGGTTCAATCTCATTATCATAGAAAACAGATCAAAAAGAGTCGTTTTAATAAACATCCATTCATTTTCATTCAATTAAAGTACAATTTCATACACGGTCCCGGATAACTTCAAGTTTACAAAACCTAGTAAATGGTAAAAATTATTTGAATGGATATTATTTATAAAAGCGGGCCAAAACATTTCAAATAAGCAAGCTTCACGAAACCGCCTTCCTTGAGTGCCTTCCCAATAGACCTGAGATAAAACATGCTAGAAAGTCAGCAAAAATTGCCGAGTGAATCTATAGAGTTTTAATTTAAATAAAGAGAACACAAGTATTCAAAATAACCTTCCATGGTTAATAATTTATCAAAGACAATTATGTTGTACGGACATAATTATCGTGTCATTACATAAGTCTCGTGACATTGAACGTTAACATATATTATTTCAGCCCAACACACCTGGCCAAGTGCGTATATTTCTCTTATACAATGCATCCGATGTTTCATTACTAGTGCATCACTACACCACGCGATAGCTAGTCGCGACCGGACTGGGCGTCACCCCGATAGATCTATCCATAGGATTAGCGTTACTTCGATTAACAATTCACGATTCATGGGTCTTTTAAGGCTAAACAAATTTATGTAATAACTTCTATCTAAACTTACAATCGAGTTCCTTGTGTTTAATTTTTAAAACAAAGAGGGTTTACCACAACTTCTCGTTGCGCCCTTCATTTATAATAAATGCCTTTCCAATAAGTGGGGTTTCCACAACTTCTCGTTGTACCCTTTATTTTAATAAAACAAACATGTTATCCCCCTCGCGGGTTTTATAAAACAAGTAAACATGTTGAAAACGAGGCTATAGACTCACCTTAGCCAATAGTGGTAATGAGACGATCGCCGACGATTAGTGATGCCCGTTTAAACACGAAAACCGCAACCTACCAAATAAGGCGCGTTCGTTAATAATCGACTCAAGTATAAATCATACTTAAATAATACAAGACTTAAAATTACAAAACCATGACAATCCCGAAAAATTTAATAATACAAGTGTTATTACTATACCCTTTTATTCAACACTATTCTTTTAAACACTTGCACTCTCGATATTGACCCGTCTTGAGACGACAAGTCAACGCAAGTCAAATTATCATTTTACTTCTCTCGGACCAGTAACTAAGTCATTTATATAATGACTTAACACTTGAGTAAATCACCATGTCCAATGGCGAACACTCAACTCACGCCACATAATTATTGAACTACGTGTCCAAATTATAATCAGCATGTACACTCCAAATGTACACACCAATCTACCCCATCTACACTTGTCCGATTTCGACGAAACTTGGTCACAAACTCACATATAATATGAAGAAGATTCAGTTCAAGTTTCATTCAAAAATATTACTTCTAAGACCTTCTGCCCGACACACCTTCGTGTTATAAAAACCGGACAGATTTACGCCTTCAACTCGTAAAACCATTTTGACATATCTAAACAACTCCATTTATAAAACTGACACTCGGGTTTGAAAATAGACTCATGACCTGAGGTTTAGACTTTAACATCAATCCTTGAACATTTTTAAAACTCATTCTATAATCCCCGAGATTCGATCCAAATACCGACAACAATTCTCGGATTGTGCCGATACTCGTCTCCCGGTACACGAATACTAAAATTGTTGTAACTTCGCACTCGTTTGGAGTTGGAAGTCCTACTTTATATCAAATCTAAGCTAACGAAATTCTCTACGACCCTATCTAATTAGTTTAACAAGATTCATAGAGTAAGTTACCCAAAAATGGCCTTTTACCTACTGGTCTAAAATGACAAGTTAAAAATCATGTTAAATCAATATTTTGACCCATTTTAACAATTCATATACTCCTAATAACATCCTACAATCATTCTAATCAACCCCTTTCAATCCTATAACACTTGTATGTACATATCTTCAAAACAAAAGTTAAAAATTCATACATGCAATCACTATAAATCAAATATAATAATAATAACAACATACACACTTCATCAAAATAGATCAAACATGCATAGATCATATGAACAAAAAAATAAAGTTGGTGCATGTTTATAAAAGTTATACCAAAATACTCTCCTTTGAATTTGCAAGATGGGAGTTTAGTTAGTTTTTCTTGAATCAAGATAGAAAATCAAGATTCAAGGGTGTTTTGGTTGAGGGTTTGGACGGCAACAACAAGGAAGAAGAGAGAGTTTTGTGAATTTTTTTATTTTTAAAATGAATTAGTGGAAAGTTTGGTGAAATGTTTTCCTTTTATAGTAAGTAGTGGAGGGACTAGTTTTGCCAAATAGGTATAAATTTGGACCAAAAAGTAATTAAATAAGTTAAAGGGTAGAAAATGACTATTAGTAAAAACTAAAAATATTTACGGGACTCGGGTTTTGTAAAAATACTTTTCAGAAGTTAAAACGCTTCATAAAAATAATAATAAAGCTTTGACACGACTTAAAACGTAATTAAATCGAAAACATCGAAAATATAAAATATTGAGACAATCGATTATAAAACATAAATTTTTGGGCATGCTTCGGTATCGCCATCACTAATAGTTCTCGTCATTCGTTAAAACGTAAAATACGAGAAATAAAGATTAAATATAATAAAATCATTCATATGATAATTTGAGAATATAATATCGATACCTAACGTATTCCTTGCCAATTTTCATCGAAACGACATTCTTACGTTAAGTTTCAAGCCATAACCTTCTCGGTTAATCAAAAATTTAAAATTCTCATTAAAGTAAACATATAATACTTATTAGTCGAGATTAAAATAACGACCTGAATTTGACGGATTGTCACACAACGTAAACTTATGTAATTTATAACTATAAAAAATCATTATTTTTAATATGATTTAGTCCATATTATTTCTTTTCAAAAAAAACCATGTATATAACAATTCAACAATTTTATATATAAACAAGTAAAAAAAGTAAATCATAAACACATAATAACAATTTATATGTGCAACAAATAAATCAAATAGCCACATGCATATGACTTATTTAATAATCATCAAATCTAGGTCTTTATATCTCTATATAAAAGTCTTCCCTAATTCTAGATTTATTAAATCAAATAATCATGTAGCACATAAAATCATATAACCATATTTTATGATCCATGAAAACATGCACGTAATCATGGAATCCCCACAAATCTTAACAATTAAATCTCTACGGATCGTAACCATACATGACATAACAATTAATCCTGCAATTTAATCTAAAACATGTAATTTAGGGTTTCTAAACAATTCATTTCTTTATTTAAAAATAGAGTAAAAACCCTAATTTTATGAAAACCTAAAAAACATGTAGTTTTAACTCAAAACAGTTATTGTTAAAAAACATTAAATTTTCTATAATTATAACATGTTAAAACGGCTCTCGATGCCACTGAAGGTTTATTAGTATCATAACAATTATATAAAACCCTAAACGAGATCAAAGCACATATAGCGGAAGCGATTTAACAAGATCATAATAATAACATAATTATAATTAATCAAATTAGGGTTACATACCTTTACGCTAAAGCAATTCCACAAGACGAAGAACAAATCACCGATTCGGGTTTAAACCGTATATACCAAGATATAGTCTAAAGTAAGACTATATTACGTTCTTGTACACACGTAATACAACGAGCTAACCGTGATTCTAGCACATGAAAACCGAGCTACAACGCTTGTAACTAATTTACCCAACAACCCTAGAGAGGGGCTAGGACTAGATTATGAATACAATCGATCAACCAAGAAAAACCAACCGAAACCCTTCCGTTGTGGGGTTTGGCGATCGACCAAGAGAAAGAAGAGGGGAAAGATTATTGTTGATGTGTATTATGAGGGATAGGGAGGTGTATTTATAGGCCTAAACATCTTATAGCCCAAGATAAATAAAAGGCAACTTTTGCCCCCCCCCCCCCCCCCCGGAGCCCATAACTAACCGACCAAACACCCCTTAGGGGTGTTCCAGAATCTTCTAAACTTCTTTTTTTTGTGTTTTTACATACTATATATTTATTTAACGCTCGTTATAACTTAACTATTAATTAATTAATGATCATTAAAGTTTTATAGTTACTTGCTCGGTTAAATTAATAAATACATAAATATATTTATTAAATAAATTAATAAATACAATAAATATATTTATTAATTAAATTAACTCTTTACGTATTGTATGCAATCCCGTAATCTCGCGTTCGATCCTATCACACGACTATTAAATATAAGTCCATCAACATACAAAAAATGCATCTTTATGATCATTCAAGGCAAAATAAAATATAAGAGATACAATTAGGAATAAGGAGGTCTAAGTACGTGATTAATTCATATGAGTAGTGTTAGCATTACTATCTTATAATTACAATGATCTCGTTTTTATGCTTTGTATGGGGAACGTGAAACTTGAGGATGATAAATATTCATGACACCAAACACCCTAAAGTAAGTGTTAGATTTCTTTACGAGTTTCTTCCATCAAACAATTTCAAAGTTAATAAATTAAGTGGAAATTGTTATCTTTTGTTTCTTTCACAAGTCTTTTATATTTTTTGTTTTAAAAGTTCTCATTAGTTTAGTATCGTGTCGTAGTATTTATATTATATAATAAAGGCCAAGATGGGTTAATTATGATGAAAAATGTAAATTTGTGCTTTAAAATCGTGCATTGCATGAGGACATTGCAATGGTCAAGTGTAGGGGCATTAGATAATTGTGTAAACACTTACCCCTTTTACCACTAAAAACAAGGAAAATATAAACCAAAACGTCAATTTAATAACGTAAAAGTCAGAATTACGCGTGGTTTGTTTTTTGTTGTGAAATAGGTACAAAAGGACAAAAATGAAGAAAACTCGAGATTTCACGGACATTTATCGAAGAAAAAGTCAAAGACAAAGTCAAAGGACCAAAAGTGTAGAAGTGTCAAAGTCGAAGGACCAAAAGTGCAAAAGGAATGAAGATTGGAGGGCTTAAAATGAAGATTTTATAAAGATTTTTGCAAATACCAAATTCTGCCAAAACTCCAAGGACTAGATCTGCCAAAAGAGAAAAGAAAGAAAGATAGTGGCCACGTGGACCACTAATATTCTCCCCTTTCCTTTCACATGGATCACCAGAGTATACTTGCTTTTTTAGAGCCACATCAGCCAAATCAGCCAATCACAGGTTTCCATGTGTCACTCTCATACCAATCTTCTTTAACAAATCGTGGAATATGCTAGAGGTCGATTTAACCTAAGTTCAATATGTAAAAGACTCGTCTCGATGAGACGAGTCCATTGGTGTAAGCCAATTGAGGTACCGTTTCCCCAATCAAAAAAACCCTATTTCCCCCTAAACCCTAATCCACGTGTTACTATCTAATTGGCCATTTTAGCTGTCAAAACTGACACAACTGTCACCCTACATTCTTTCCCTCACCCACACGCAAACTTAATCACCTCACCTACCTCTCACACCTCCTATAAATAGCCAGACGTTCCTCACCTCACACACAACCCTTTTCCTAGCTTATTTTTCTTCAATTTCCTTTTATTTAGCTTATAATGTTTTAGTTATAATATATGCAAACTTTTCCTTTCAGTTGTACTTTAAATTCACATATAATAAATAAAATCTTAATTTCAAGTACTGTTCATCTTCGTCTTCAATTACTCTGTTGTCTCTACTGTTTTAATTGTTGTTTATGGTGCTGGATATTGTTATAGAGCTTGGATAAGAGCTCTAGGTACTTTTGGTTTGATGTTTGGTTGAGTATTGAAGTTTTTAAGGTTTTTTGGAGGGAGTTTTGGATTTTAAACACACAGATCTTGAATCTGTGTGTTTTGGTGGTTGATTTGAGTTGATAAAAGTTAGTATAGGTTTGTGGTGGTAGGATACGGCTACTACTTAATCAAAGGAGGCCTGGAAGTCAGGTTTACTCTATTTTCATTTTCTAGGTTTATTTAGGACTTATAATTGTGTTTATATGCTCTTATGTGTTTATGCCCGTTTTGGTTGCAATCAATTCTATTTGAGGTGTTTGAGTTTCATGAATATTTGATTTAGCTTGGTGTTCATCAGATCTGGTAGTCTCTTTGTTATATATGCATAATCTTCTCATAAGGACTGTTTGCATTTGATTGTTTTGGATTTGTTAGTAAGTGTTGGTTTATGAGGTTTGTAGTTTTATTTTAGCCTTCTGTCAAGAACCTAGAAATAGTCAAGGTTCTGTTAAAATTCAAAGTCAAACAAGTTGTTAAGTAATTAATGCTTTATAAGTTTTCTCATTTCAAAAGTACTAAACAGTCTCTTTTCAAAGGTCATATAATCTTCATTAATCAGAGTTAGGGCTTGAAATTTTGATTTTTAGAAACCTTAGAGGTCAAGGAATAAGTTTTTAGTTAATAGCTTTGTTTATTAACAGCTAGATAAGTCTGGATTTAGATTTGAAATTGCCTATTCATGCTTGTTTTCACTGTTGGATTATAGCTCTTCATAAGTTCTTAATACATTTTAGTCTTGTTTATTTCCTTTATTAAAGTAGCTTAATATCATCTAAATAGTAGATCTGGAACTTTTGAAGATTTTTCATTAAGGTCAAAAAGTCAACGAGCTTATTAATAAGCTGTTTTTGAGTTTTGAGTTTGTCTAGCTTATTTGGTGTCTTATTTTCAAATCTATGTAATATTTCGTTAATAATCTCACCTAATAAGCATATCTGGTAAGTTTTAGCTCATAACGTTGTCTAAATAAGCTGGAATCAACTTTTGTGTTTATTGAAAAATGCGTTCTAGAGTTTTAGCTTATCTCATAAGCTCATTTTAAGTTTGGCTAGCTAAAAATAGATTTAGAGTCTTTTGCAAGTTGAACGAACAAATATGGTTGAGTATTAAGCTATATATAAGCTTATTTTCTATAAGCCCGTTTTGTTAAGTTTAAGTTTGTATTAATTGCATTTTAGTACTTCTTGTTTTAGTTTGTTTTATTTCCTACACGATTAGTGTTGGGAATAAAATGTAGCCAGTACACTTGAACGCTGACAAGAAGAAAACAAGCGTCGATAAGAAGAAAACAAGCGTTGACAGATCAAGCGTTGACAGGAAGATGTCAAGCGTTGATAGGATGAAGTCAAGCACTGATATAAAGATATGGTCTACGCGTATTATGTTTCTAGTTTGTTTCTAGTAAAGATAGGATAAACAATGTATTTTCTATATTTATCTTTACCTAGAATAGCTGATACGTAGACTCTTGTACAAGGCTTCTTATGTCTATAAAAGAAGACCTTTAGGTTTTGTTTCATATAAGTTTTTCATACATTTAACACTTTCAATATATGCAAGTTTGTTATAATCAATCAAGTGAAAGTTTGTTTTACAATTGTTTGTGTGTTCTTGTTTAAGTATTAATTCCACATAATACTTAAATTGTTTTATACACAACAAAGTTTCTCTACGTGTTTAACTTGATTTAATCTCGTTTACACAAGCTAAATCGATCTAAGTTTGGGATCAACAAGTGGTATCAGATCTTGTTGAGAAACTTTGATCTAAAGAACACAAGAACCCTAAATTACCAAAAACCCTAATTTTCACAAAACCCTAAAAACATCATGTCTACCCCAGAAGTAAACTCCTCCTCCTCCTCAAACCACAACATCAAGATTCCCATGCTAGACCCAGAGAATTTTGAGCCGTGGAAGTTTAACTTTGAGCAATATCTACAAATCCATGACTACATTCTATGGGAAATTATTGAATATGGAAACACATTCAATAAGGCTCAAAAGATTGTAGTTGCCATTGCTGCAAGAACAACTATGGATCAACTGAAGAGGAACGAAGAGAAAAACCTGAAGATGGTAGAGCTGTCTCAACTGAGGATATAGAAAAGAGAAGGGTTGTTATGAAAACCCTAAGCGTTCTGAAAATCTCTTTGGGACAAGAAAATCAGCACAAATACAGAAGCTATGAGTCTGCAAAAGATCTTTGGGCAGCCCTTGAAGTTGCTTATGGTGGTAATGTTGATATTGTGCAAGAGAAAAAGAAACAACTCTTGCATGAGTATGCTGTTTTTAAAGCTCAACCTAATGAGAAGCTAAGTAGTGTGAGAAGCCGACTTCTGGACATCACAAGCAAGCTATCCTTCACGAGAACGATGCTTGGTGATGTTGATATTATCTCCACTTTCCTTAAAAGCCTTGGTGATGCATGAAAGATTGAAGCAAGGTCTATAATTGCTAATAACACTCACAAAAGTTCTACTTTTGATGATGTGTACAATAAACTGAGGCTGATAAAGAATGAAACTCTTTTGGATCATGGAAGCAAGCCTACCAATGGAAACATGGCCTTCTTCTCACATAGTGAAGGTCAATTTGATCAGAAGGAGTCATACATGCATCCAGTTACTGGATCAACCTGTGTCAACGCTGGATCATATCCTGTCAACGCCTCACATTCAGACGCTGACACATACAAAATTGACTCACCAAGAGTTAAGCCTGCTGGTATTGATCTGGATACTGTGTGTGCATACATTGTTTCATTGCCCGATGGTTCAGTGATTAGTTATGAGGACCTTGAGCAAATTAGTGATGAGCATTTGGAGGAGATGGACATAAAGTGGAATATGGCTCTTGCAAGTATAAGAGCAAACAGATGGAATAGAAGATTCAAGAAGAAGATGACTTTTAATGCTAAGGACACTGTTGGATTTGATAAATCCAAGGTTGAGTGTTATAATTGTCATCGTATGGGACACTTTATGAGAGAATACAGATCTCCAAGAAGATCTGATGCTGGAAAACGCTCAAGCCAAATTGTTAAGGCTCAAGATCCCAAGGCCATGGTTGCAATGCAAGAAATTGATGGTGTTGGATAGGATTGGAGCTATTTGGCTAAGGACGAGGAAGAGAATAAAGCTTTGGTTGCTGAGATGGAAGAAGAAGAGCATGTTCACTATGCTCTCATGGCATAATCCTCATCTTCATCAGACAATGAGGTATATGATGATGCTTTTCGTAGTAAGGGTTGTCGTCTAAATACTGAAAGACTTAACAAAGAAGTCTTAAGATTGTCAACAGATGTGGGTAATGAAAGATGCAAGTTGTCTAACTATCAACTTGCTCTTACTCAAACTGAAAAGACTGTAGCTGAGTATAAGAAAATGGAGCTTGACCTAAAAGATAAAATCAATATCTTAAAACATGATTTAAATGCTAGTACTGATATTAGAAACATCATGGAGAGGGTCAATGTTGAATTACATGCTAATTTAGATGAGGCTATCAAGAATAAGGATAATATAGATCTTAAAATTCAGAGATTTGATAAAGCCTCACAAACACTAGGAGAATGTGTTAGTAAACAAAGGGATTCTAGGGATATGACTAGGATTGGGATGAAAGAGTATGCTGGTGTTCCACCACTAGCTGGGGAATTCTATGGTGTCCAAAGAAAAGACTTATCTTAGACTGGTTTACCAGAACTCCAAGAAGAGGAATTTATTCCTCCACCAAGAGTCCTTACCCAGGTAGAAGAATATAGGCATAAGTTGACTGATTTAGACCAATGGAAGAAAGCCAACCTAATAGGTGTGAAAACACCCATCCTTTTACCACTTATTTCTTGCTAAAACGAGACCAAAACGCGTATTTAATATCATTTGTTTGGAATTATGCGTGGTTTTTGTGTTTGTTGTGTTTTTAGAGCTAACCGGATAAATATTGAAGAAAACATGGGATTGCACGGGTTTTATCGAAGAAAAAGACTCAAGACGAAGTCTATTGTCCAAGAGATGCAAAAGATTGGAAGTCAACGGACCTATTTGAAGATTTATCGAAGAAAAGGGCCAAAGACGGAAGATTTATCTATGTCGAAGAACTCAAGTCTATTTAACGAGAGATTAAAAGACGAGTTGGAAATATTCACCGACAAATCTCAAATTCAAAGTCGGATACGTTTATTTACTTAAGTGACGAGAAGACTAAGAAGAAAGAAGAAAGCCCACTTACAAGCCCACAACAAAACAAGCCCACATCAAACTTCTATATAAAGCTCTTTCCATCACCAAAAGTTGGCTAGTCTTTATTTTTTCTTTCATTTGGTAGTTTTTAGATTCTAGAGAGAGAAAGCTTAACTTTCTCTCACTAGAAAACTTAATCTTTTATCTTTCTTGTTTTCATCTTATTAATCTTGTCTTAATCTTATTAATCTTCATCTTGTCTTAATCTTCATCTTATTAATCTTTCTTGTTAATCTCAATCTTGTTTTCATCATCTTTTTATCAAGTTTTTATATAAAGTTCAAGTCTTTTTGATTTTTCGTGACTTTAAGTTGATGTTTTTATAAGTTTTGATCTTCTCCCTAGCTTATTGATAGCTTATTAGAGTTGTTCTTAGCTTATTGTCCTTGAAAAAGTGCTAAAAAGTTGCTTATTTTCGTCATACATCTGGTTCCTATTTTGTAGGAACGTCTGATTCGATTTTGGAATTCTTCACAAGTTGCGAAAATGAACTTTTCATAAAGTTGTGAAATCTTCATCTGGTTAATATTGCGAAATATTTTATCTCCTTAATTGCGAATTTGATCTTTCTCTTCAATTGCGAAATTGAACTTTCATAAAGTTGTGAATTTGTTCAATTATTATTATTGCGAATTTGTATCACTTCCACATTGCGGAATTGTGGTTTTCAGGGATTGCGAGATCATTCATTTAGGGGAATTGCGAAATCATGGCCATAGTATTGCGAAATCATAGTTTCCCAATTGCGAATTTATGCCATATCTTCGATTGCGAAATCTTACACAAGTAATTGCGGAATTGGGGTTTTAATTGCGGAATTATGTAATTTTAACATTTGCGGATTTGTGTTACTTTCAAGTTGCGAATTTAATTTAATTTTTGATTTAATTGCGAAATTAATTAGTTTTATTTAAAATTTGATTTTTGAATTTGTTTTTCCCGCCAATTTTCTTAGCTTTATTTTTACTCATTCGTCTTAGTTTAATTTTCGAGTATTTTAATTTTCAAAGTTTTCATTTGAATTACGTTTTTAATTTCCAAAAATTTCACGCTTACCGAAATGTTCATTTTTACCGAGTGTTTTTCTAATTTTTAGTTTAATCTTTTCTTGCTTATTTTTTTAGTTCTCAACGACGCTCATTTATTTCTTTATTAGTAGAATAGAAAACTAAATCCCCTATTTGTCACCAAGAACAACTGTTCCACTTTGAGCCGTGATCAATTCGAGGAGATTCAGAGATTAATCTGAACCCATAGCAAATCTAAGTATAAAATGGCGCCGCTACCGGCTCTTTTCGTGAGGATTAACGGTTTTTTGTGAGAGACGCGTTGGCTTTTGGGATCCGTTCACTCGTGAACGTTATTTTTCATGTCCAAAATTTTCAAAAATCCAAAAAAATTTGAAAAATCATAAAAAGCATTTCTTTTTCAAAGTTTTGCACCAAAAATATTCTTCTTGCTTATCTATTTTTCTTTATGGATTCTTATGTCCATTGCGTCGGGTGTGGGAAACAATTATCTGGGAATGACTCATGTAAATGGTGTTCATGAGAGCGATGCGGAAGAGATCTTCCTCCTATTTCAATCGATTCACAAATAGGATTTTGTCCCTTGTGCAACTCGACTAATTCGTCCTTTTTGAATCCACCTCCTGTTCCCCCGTGCATCTATTGTGGAAGCGATTCTCATTGGCATGTTTCGTGCCCGGTTCGATACCCGTATGGTCACGAGCAAGAACCGGGTTACAATTATGACAATGGTAATAGCTATCTACAAGAAGCACCGGATTTTTCTCCCTACCCTTGTTGCCAAAATTGTGGGGGCCCTCACGATACTTCTTATTGTCAGCCAATGAATTATTATGAGTCAGATCCGTGTCCTCAATTTTCTTCACTGATGGATTATTATGAACCAAATCCATGTTCTAATTCTTCTCAACCGATGACTTACTATGAGCCACATCCGTACTATAATTCTAGTTTTCATAACTGTGAGCCCCCACATCCCAACCTCAATCATCAATCCTCTCAGAGAAGTCGTATTGCCCAACAACTCACTACTTTGAATGAAGAAACACACTCCATTGTTTTGCAACTTCAAGAAGCCGTTGTTCTGCTTAAAGAAGTTAGGGACGAGGAAAAGCGACAGCAACAAGAGCAAGTATCTAATCTTAGTGATTATACCCCTCCTCTTGTGCGTCAATACTATTATGATGATGATGACGATGAGAATACTATTTCTTGGAATGATTTAGTTGCTCAATGTCCTAGCGCAATTGTACTTCCTTCTCTTAATATCCCCAATGCCTCTAAGGATTGTGATACTTCGAGTGAGATTAGTGATTTCGGTCTTGATAAATTCTTTGATGAGGTTTGTGATGTGCTAACTTTTGAGGAGCTTACGGATGAGGTCGCTCTTAATGATGATGTTCCTTCCACCAACACTTTGGGAGATGAATCTTTGGCTTTCTCTAATCCTATTTTTGATCAAGATGATGATTTTACTTCTAGTGATGACGAGTCACTATCCGATGAAGACGTTCTGCATGAAACTTTCAAGATTTATTCGAATCCTTTATTTGATTTTGATGACGCCTACATATCTAGTGAGGTGAATCCGCTCTTTGATGAAGGGATTGAGGACATTGATAGCGCTGATTCTCTTGCTATTAATGAGCATACTTGTTAACCATACCTCCTTCTATCGCAGAGGTGGAAAGACTTGACTCTACTAAGAAAGGGACGCAGGTGGAAGGTAATTGTTCTCATACTTCTCATCTTATATTGCCACCTCCTCCTACCACGTGCACACCCAAGCGGGTGATGTATCGCTTTTACTCTCCTCGTTTCATACCGGGAAATGAGGATGCGTGCTTTGACCCAGGAGGTGCCAATGACAATTCTATAATTGATACCATTATGGCTTTGCCGAGTGCTCAGCATCCATTGTCTTTGGGGGATGACAATGTGCTTACATTACCCACCCCACCTCCCGTGGATCTTGATTTCACATACTTCTCGTATGTTGAAAGGACCTTCCTCCCATTCAAGAGTTATCCCCCCGCCTCTCCTTTGTTGATGTCAACCGGGAACGAGGACAAGGTCTTTGATCCCGATATTACATTCGAGGCTTCCCCATGAACCATTTAATTTGGGGACGAGTCAGGCTCGTGACTCGGTTAATAAAAACAAGCGCTCTTCGGGAGGCAACCCGATTATCTATCTTTACTTGTTTTCACCATAAGTGTAGGGGGAGCCCCGTTGGTGTTTCTTGTTCTCTTTCTTATCATGTACAGGGATTAGAGCTTCAAAGACACACTCTTGATGACTTTTGACGAACCGTGATTCCGTGTTCTCGTCTTCCCGGTTCTATCCTAAACTCTTTTTGATTCACTATTTTATATTTTCCAATATTAAAATAGGAATCTCTTTAGTTGTCTCTTCCTTAGCGAAATTTAAACAAAATGCACAATGTCCTAAGTGTAGGGGAGTTTACTCCCACATGCTTAAACATTGAGGACAGTGTTTATATCAAGTGTAGGGGGGACTTCTATCGAAGTTAAGTGGCCTTTTCCTTGTATATGCCTTCATTTAACCGGAAAATCATCTGTTTCAACATTTTTCAAATTTTTTATTAACTTTGGCCATTTAGTCGTAGTTTTTAAATTTTTATCGTTGCTTTCATATGTATATATCCCGCAATAAAGTCAAAAATATTAATAAAGTGGTATAGCTAGTTTTAAAATCTTTGACATATTAGGCCCGTTGCGATTATTTTGACTCAACCCGAATAGACTTATCCAAGTTTATTCTAGCTAGTATCCTTAACCATGTAGACCTTAATTGGTTTATTAGGTAAGCATCCACGAGTCTCATTACTTGAGATTTTAAATTGTGGAGAACAAGAAATGATAGAGTCAATTATAAGTCGGTATTCTTGTACAAGCACACTTGGTGTGATTATCTGCCTATTCTCCCATCACTTGCTAATAGTTTATCTGTAATAAGTAAGGTCGTACGATTTGAAAAGTTACTTAGCTTCTAGCCCAAGTTCGTTTAAAAGTTGCTCGGTAATGATAAGAGTTCATAGCCAAGGCATAACTTATGAAGCGGGGCGCGAAGATTGGCGAGTCCAAAAAGGCCCTAACAAGGCATGAGGATTCAATCTTATTGCTAAAGATCCAAAGTGATGTGAAAAGCATTATTCCCAAAATCAATATGAAGGATCAAGACTCACGACGAAAAGCAATCAACTCCCATAAAGATCATGGAGAAGTCTATCCGAAAAGACCCTAACAAGGTATGAGGATAAATAGATCCAAGTCCGAAAAGGAGGCGGATCGTTGTATCTCAAAATCCCAATTAGTGATTGAAGAAATAATGATGAAGTCGTGGTCAACAAAGTTGGAGTACCCCTCAAAAGTCTCCAAGTGAAGAAACTCTATTAACGAAGAGAAGACCATTATCTCAAGAACGTCTCTCAAGATACGAAGTATGCAGTACATGCCAAATATTGGCCCGAGAAAGGTCTCAAATCGTGAACCGAGTTATGCCAAGATATGAACTTTTTGATATCCCGAGAAGCAGTTTTAAGAGATTTTGTTCTTTAGCTAACTATTGATCAAATCGTCCTACTTTGCTTTCAGCCTAAATAAACTATCGAAATAAGTCCAAAAATGCATCTTCATGATCATTCTAAGACAAAAATAAAATATAAGAGATACACCTAGGAATAAGGGAGTTTAAGCATTTAATTAAGCCATGTGTGTAAGTGTTTAATGTGCTAACTTATAATAACAATGATCTCGTTTTTAAGCTTAGTTTGGGGAACGTGAAACTTGAGGGTGATAATCTTCGCAGCACCAAAGCCCTAATGTAAGTCCTTGATCTCTTTGCAAGTTATTTTCATATAGCTATTTTCAAGTGAAATTAGTTTCTATCCTTTTGTTTCCTTTAAAGTTTTAATTTCTCTTAGTACTTTAATTTTTGTTTTTAGTAGTATGTTAATAAGGCCAAGGTTGATTGATTATGAAAAAAGTGTAAAGTTTGCTTTGTCACTAAGCATTGCATGAGGGCATGGCAATGGTTAAGTGTAGGGGATTTGATAGGTGTGAAAACACCCATCCTTTTACCACTTATTTCTTGCTAAAACGAGACCAAAACACGTATTTAATATCATTTGTTTGGAATTATGCGTGGTTTTTGTGTTTGTTGTGTTTTCTGAGCTAACCGGATAAATATTGAAGAAAACATGGGATTGCACGGGTTTTATCGAAGAAAAAGACTCAAGACGAAGTCTATTGTCCAAGAGATGCAAAAGATTGGAAGTCAACGGACCTATTTGAAGATTAATCGAAGAAAAGGGCCAAAGACGGAAGATTTATCTATGTCGAAGAACTCAAGTCTATTTAACGAGAGATTAAAAGACGAGTTAGAAATATTCACCGACAAATCTCAAATTCAAAGTCGGAAACGTTTATTTACTTAAGTGACGAGAAGACTAAGAAGAAAGAAGAAAGCCCACTTACAAGCCCACAACAAAACAAGCCCACATCAAACTTCTATATAAAGCTCTTTCCATCACCAAAAGTTGGCTAGTCTTTATTTTTTCTTTCATTTGGTAGTTTTTAGATTCTAGAGAGAGAAAGCTTAACTTTCTCTCACTAGAAAACTTAATCTTTTATCTTTCTTGTTTTCATCTTATTAATCTTGTCTTAATCTTATTAATCTTCATCTTGTCTTAATCTTCATCTTATTAATCTTTCTTGTTAATCTCAATCTTGTTTTCATCATCTTTTATTCAAGTTTTTATATAAAGTTCAAGTCTTTTTTATTTTTCGTGACTTTAAGTTGATGTTTTTATAAGTTTTGATCTTCTCCCTACCTTATTGATAGCTTATTAGAGTTGTTCTTAGCTTATTGTCCTTGAAAAAGTGCTAAAAAGTTGCTTATTTTCGTCATACATCTGGTTCCTATTTTGTAGGAACGTCTGATTTGATTTTGGAATTCTTCACAAGTTGCGAAATTGAACTTTTCATAAAGTTGCGAATCTTCATCTGGTTACTATTGCGAAATCTTTTATCTCCTTAATTGCGAATTTGATCTTTCTCTTCAATTGCGAAATTGAACTTTCATAAAGTTGCGAATTTGTTCATTTATTATTATTGCGAATTTGTATCACTTCCATATTGCGGAATTGTGGTTTTCAGGGATTACGAAATCATTCATTTAGGGGAATTGCGAAATCATGGCTATAGTATTGCAAAATCATAGTTTGCCAATTGCGAATTTATGCCATATCTTGGATTGCGAAATCTTACACAAGTAATTGCGGAATTAGGGTTTTAATTGCGGAATTATGTAATTTTAACATTTGCGGATTTGTGTTACTTTCAAGTTGCGAATTTAATTCAGTTTTTGATTTAGTTGCGAAATTAATTAGTTTTATTTAAAATTTGATTTTTGAATTTGTTTTTCCCGCCAATTTTCTTAGCTTTATTTTTACTCATTCGTCTTAGTTTAATTTTCGAGTATTTTAATTTTCAAAGTTTTCATTTTAATTACGTTTTTAATTTCAAAAAATTTCACGCTTACCGAAATGTTCATTTTTACCGAGTGTTTTTCTAATTTTTAGTTTAATCTTTTCTTGCTTAATTTTTTATTTCTCAACAGCGCTCATTTATTTCTTTATTAGTAGAATAGAAAACTAAATCCCGTATTTGTCACCAAGAACAACTATTCCACTTTGAGCCGTGATCAATTCGAGGAGATTCCGAGATTAATCTGAACCCCATAGCAAATCTAAGTATAAAATGATGATTTCACAAATCTAAGTATAAAATCTAGTTTGCCTACCTTGTTTGTTAAGGGTGGCATGCTTAGTGAAAGCCCAAATGAGTCTGCACCTATCAAAGTAACAAACCCAATCACTGGTAAGACTATTAACCTTGGCTCAAACGTTGTTAGAAAACCTAGTATTAAATATGCAGAAATGTATAGACAAACTAGGTCACCAACAGCCAAATTAGTGATAATGGAACAGGTTTCTTTTCTTCTAGATCTAGAGTTATGTCTAGAAAAGCCTATTATATTTGTGGTAGCTTTTCACATTTAGCCTATAAGTGTGTCAACGCTTCAAAGGTCAATTCTGACAAAAAGTCAAACACTATCAAACCCAAAACTTTTGTTCAGCAAAGTCCACAAGTTGTTAGACCAGCCCCATTCTTTACTAAAGGGTCTAATACTTATGGACAAAGACCTTTTTATAATTCTAATACATGGTCTAATAGACAATGGGTTCCTGTAGCAAACCCTAGGTTCAACGCTGACAAGGGTAATTTCAGCGTTGATAGGACCAAATCAAACGCTGACAGAAACGTTGCCAAACCAAATAATGGTAAATATTTGCAACCAAAGGGAAAAGGGTCTAAAGCTTCCTCTAGCTTGACATGGAGACCTAAACAAGATCAAAACCCTAATTCAAATGGGATTTCTATGACCTGTAAAAGATTTAATTATATTTCAAAGGTCATCACAAAACCAATTGGGGTTAACTAGGTGTTTAATCCAAAAAGGGATGAACAAGGGGTTTTTATGAGGACTAAGTCTGTTCTTGTTGAACAACCAAATGAATCCCAGTCTGCTCAGGCTTGGGTTCCCAAATAAAACTAATTTGTTTTCTTTATGTGTAGGGCATTCAAAAGCAGGTTAATGATTATGGCTATGATAGTGGATGCTATAGGCACATGACTGGGAAGGAAGATTATCTCACAAACTTCACTCCCATTAAGGATGGTGACAAAGTTTACTTTGGAGGCGGATATGGAACTATCACAGCCAAAGGAACTCTTCTCACCAACAATTTGCGTTTTGAAAACGTGTTTCTGGTAAAAGAACTTGACTATAATCTGTTTAGTGTATCACAAGTTTGTGATAACACAAATAAGGTTCTTTTCACTGATACTGAATGCTTGGTGTTGAGCAAGGATTTTAAAATACCTGATGAGAAATTCATTGATTATAGAACACCTAGGCATAAGGACATTTATAATGTGAATCTTAATGGGATTAGGATGAATAATAACTTTTCATGTCTTTATTCTAAGGCTTCAGTTGATGAGAGTAATCTATGGCACAGGAGACAAGGGCACATTAACTTTAAAAATATAAACAGACTTGTGAGACATGGCTTGGTTGATGGTTTGCCTAAAAAGGATTTCCACAATGACCACTCTTGTGTTGCATGCCTTAAAGGCAAACCGCACAAGGTCTCATTTAAGTCTAAACAGGTGCACTCTAGTTCTAAACCACTTCACTTACTACATATGGACCTGTTTGGTCCAACTAATATAGAATGCTTGAATGGTAAATCTTACTGCTTTGTCATTACTAATGATTTTTCTAGGTTTACTTGGACTTTCTTTTTAGCTTTGAAAAGTGACACTGCTGATACTTTAATTAACTTTATTAACCAAATTGAGAAGAAGACTGGTAATGAAGTTAAGATGCTTAGAAGTGATAATGGTGGTGAGTTTAGAAATAAGCTGTTGGATGATTTTTGTGCCAAGAAAGGGATTACAAGACAGTTTAGTGTAGCCAGAACCCCAAAACAAAATGGGATTGCTGAGAGAAAGAATAGAACCCTCATTGAAGCCGCCAGGACTATGTTGGCTGATGCTCACTTTCCTATTGCTTTTTGGGCTGAGGCTGTGAATACAGCTTGTTATGTTCAGAATAGAGCATTAGTCAACAAGATTCATAACAAAACACCTTATGAGTTACTTTGGGGAAGGAAACCTAATATTGGTTTTCTTAAACCCTTTGGTTGTCATGTAGTTGTGTTGGACACTAGTGATGCCTTAGGTAAATTTAGTGCTAAAGGTGATGAAGGCTACTTCATAGGTTATTCAGTACAGAGTAAAGGATATAGGGTTTACATTAAGAAGGAAAAACTTATACTTGAAAAAGTACATGTTAGGTTTTTAGAAAGTAAACCCAATGATCCTGAAAGTGGTCCAAATTGGTTATTTGACTTGGAACCTCTGTCTAGGACTTTGAATTATATGCCTGTTACTAATCCAAACATTGTGAAGGTAACTTCAAATGTTGTGGAATAACCAGTTGTTGATGTTTCAGGTACACAGGTTAATGAAGAGGTTGGATCACAAGCAGACAAATCATCACCCATACTTGAGTATGTCACTATTCCCATATGGACAGATGCATTTGCGGCTGCTGCTGGAAAGGAAAATGGTGGTCCCCAAGTATCACCAGTTGACAACATGCATGATCATTCAGGCGCTGATAAAGGAAAATCTGGCGCTGAAAAGACAAATTCAGGCGTTGATGGCTCAAACGTTGAGAACTCTAATTCAGGCGTTGATGGCTCAAACGCTGACAACCTTGGTTCAGGCGTTGACAACTCTTTTGACCATATTTTCTCTTCCAATTTTGAACAAGGTGAACCTTCAAGCAGAAATGGTGAGGTTCATACAGATGTTGAGGGAAGAGAGTCTGAAGAAGATATTGGCAACATGGAAGATGAGATTGAAGACAACACACTTTCTGAGGGAGGAGTTCTTACTTATACATTGAAGGATCACCCTTCTTTTCTAATTATTGGTGATGTGATGTCTCCTGTTCAAACTAGAAGATCTCATCAGAATCTTGGAGGATTTATTGCCAATATTCACAAGAAGGTTGATACCCCTCTTATTCAAGCATGTTTGTTTGCTTGTTTTCTGTCACAACAGGAACCCAAGAAAATTTTTGATGCTCTAAAAGAACCAAGTTGGGTGGAAGCAACGCAAGATGAGCTTCACCAATTTGCTATACAGGATGTTTGGGAGTTAGTTGATTGTCCCAGACATGTCAGACCTATTGGGACAAGATAGGTTCTTAGAAACAAGAAAGATGAAAGAGGCATTATGGTCAGAAACAAGGCACGTTTAGTGGCTCAAGGATATACACAAGAGGAAGGGATAGACTATGAGGAGGTCTTTGCACCAGTTGCAAGGATTGAGGCTATAAGGATATTTCTAGCCTATGCTTCATGAATGGGCTTTACTGTCTATCAAATGGATGTGAAGAGTGATTTTCTTTATGTCACCATTGTAGAGGAGGTTTATGTCATGCAGCCTCCTGGATTTGAAGATTCAGAGCATCCAGACAAGGTATATAGAGTCAAGAAAGCTATGTATGGACTTCATCAAGCCCCAAGAGCATGGTATGGCACATTGTGTAACACCCCCAAATTTATACAATTCAATACAGCGGAAGACTCGTTTGGTGTTACGGGATAGCACAATACTCACATCATAGACAACGCTTAAAAATCGCGTCGTTTAATAATAAAGCATTTCCATTCATAAATATCAAGTTTAAATAGGTCCCAAGTCATAGTCATCTCATAAAATTTTACAAAACATTTGAATGGAAATTATTATTTAAGTGCGGACCATGAATTCTTGTTGTCTTCCCGAGAATTACCTTCAAGTACCTGAGATAAAACATGTAAAAAGAAAAGGTCAATGAAAACGCCGAGTGAATTCATAGAGTTTAATGAAATCCATCAATATAACATCGGTATAAAATTATTACCGAAAATCATTTTGTATAAATCTTTGTAATAGGACATAAAATAGCCAAAGTCATTTTATGCAAATCCTTATCAAAAATCATAATATAGGCTTTCGCCTTCAAAATCATTATACGAACCATTGTCGTTAAAAACATCATACAATACGTTTTATAACGTTGAATAAAAACCGTTATATGAATATGGTTATGTAAAACCAAAACACGAACATAAAATCAATAATAAGACCCCGTATTGCTAGTCAGGCAATTCATTGTAATTCAGTGCGTATAGCAGTATTTCGTTAATTGGATTATTATAAGCCGCATGACATTGTTACCTTACTACAACAAACAACGGTTAGCTAGACCAAAACTCAATTTGCCCATCTAAGTTAGCGTGTCGTCACAATAATCACGCTTGTGTAAATCTTCTCATACATAAATTTGCTAACCAATCAATGTGGCACGACGGGGATCAACCGTCAAGGCGCGAACTAGGGTGATCGTCCCCAAATAGTACTATTATATGCATAAGCGTCTACCAAATCCCGGTAGTTCACAATTCATGCTAATGGGACTTTTAGTGACATAACCTAACTTTAATAATCCATTTCATTTCATTTATCGGGTCATATATTCATTCTTCAGGTCATACAATCATTCGGGTCCAAATCAATAAACAAATAATCGGGACAAATGGTGTCCTATTTTACCAAAACTAATATGTTATCTCCCTCGCGGGTTTATAAAGCATATCATAAAAACATTTAAAAGAGTGCGAGGCTATGAACTCATGTTGAGGTGGGAAAGCGGGTTATCGGCAATTCGGATGTACGGTACGTGCTTCAATCACGGAAACCTAGACAAATAATACTCGTCTTAGACTCTTGTCCAATGACTTTATAAAAATAAAAAATATACATATGATGATTTTATATATATGATGATGATCAAGTGGGTTTATACATTCTCATTTACTCATTTTAGTGTTATGTGTTGGTAAATTTTATACTAGTTTACTAGTTTTACCTATTTATATGTTTTAGGTCCAATAAGCCTATTATAAGTTCATTAACTTGTATTAATCCATTTTGTACTTGTATTATCAGTATTTATACTTTACATGTTGGGCCCAAATAGGTTAAGCCCAATAAGTAATTTTTATAAGTGTTTAACTTATTTAGTTAAATTATTAGTCCAAATATACTAACTTAGCTCGTTAATGTCCGTATGTCATATAGTTCGGGTTTTATCGGTTTTTACTTGTATTTGGTACTTATACATAAGTATATGAATTTTAAAAACTTTACATTGGACCGGTTTGATCGTCTAAGTTTTAATTGGCGAAAAACGTTAATTTTACGGTAATAGCCGAAAAAGTCGTAAAAATCATGTTTATAGTTTTTATAACTTATAAATATTATTCAACTACCATTTTTATAAAGTTTCCATTTATTTAACCTTATACATATTTATATAAATGAAATTTATAAGTTAGTGGGTTTTAATTCACATTTTATACTATATTAGTTTGAGTGCTTATATAATACTATTAAACATTAATTCTTCAAAATCTAATTTTTAGTTTCATCTTCACCATTTTTATCATATCTTGAGTTCTATAAGGATATAGAAGCTCATTTTTGGATGGCATAAACTTCATATTATGTGCTACAAATAAGTTAGTTATAGCTACTGCTCATTCCATGTTTAACTATCCTTAACAGTCCCTACAAAACAGACTATTAAGATTGGTACACTAATCTTGTTTTGATCATATCTTACTCATTTTGATGATTCCATTGCATGGCCAACTCTAACATGTGTATGAAATCTAACACTTACCATAAATGGATTCCACCATGCAATTTTATCAGTTCATAACTTGGTTACTTACTGTTTTTATACAGCCAACAATTTAAGCAAGATTTTAGCCTTGTTTCTTATGGTTTTTCATCTTTTTAATCATATTTATCAACACTTGATCCCCACACAACATTTTTATCATCATATATTCATCATATATATATACAATAAGAAAGAAAATACATTATTACATAATCAAAAATAATAAGAGAATGGGAAGAACTATCTTTATACCACCAAGGTTGTGTAGTTTATGATCAAGGCTTGGATTTTGATGGAAGAACTTGTGATAGATCAACACCAATATTTATGGCCACCAATACTTATAAATTTCATGTAGAAATCAGTCCTTAAACATCACGAAATCTTCTCCTTGGATGTTAAAATCACCACCAATCAATAGAGCTTGAAGAGGTTTCCATCATATGTGTGAATAACATAAGATTTTGTGGTTAAATTTGATCAAATGAGGGTGTTTGATGGTGGAAATGGGACGGCAATGGGGAGGATGAGATAGTTTTGGAGAGTAGTTTGCATGTGTAGCTAAGTGTAAATGGTATATGTGAAGTGGTTTTGTGGTTTTGTGTAAGTGTTAACTTACATGTTAAGCTTAGCTAACATGTGTTAGCTTATGAGTTACAAGGGTGCCACATCTTATGATGTGGTGTCCTCTTTTGGCCGTCCTTTTTGAGTGGGGTGGGGCAAGATTTATCTTGTCTCATCCCACTAATTTACGGGTACTCCTCGATTCTAGTTTCCTCGATTTGCGTCCCCTCGGGTCATTTTACGGAAAACGTTTTTATAAATTGTGAATCAACGGCACAAAACGAATCTAATAAAAATTGTTTCATAAAAACGGAGTTCAAAAACGTAAATACGTAATCTTAAGGTTTCCGGTTTAATCGTAAAGGACGTTAAATTATTCACGTAAGTCCTAATCTCTTCTCGTAAATTAGTGAGTTTATGAACCAACACAAATTTAAAATCCCATAATAATATTCACGGATAAATTTATTTCTTGAAATGTCGGACTGTCACCAAAACGGTGTATGTAAACGTAAGCACGTAACGTAGAATCCTCCGGTTTAGACGTAGTCGATGCTACTTCAAGATGTAAATCCAAATTTCTTCCCAAAAATAAGTGAGTTCATAATATAACATTAAAATGATGTTTTTAAATAATATTTGAGAATAAAATATAAACCATAAATTGACGGATTATCACAGCATTTACCCCTAAACAGGATCTTTGTCCTTAAAGATCATCTTATATTACTACTCGCTTCTTATAGAGTTAAAGCCATGTGGGTATTTCCTCCACATTCGGTCATTTCTCACAAGTGTAATTCATTATAATACGCGAGTTTCATCAAACATAACTACGAGAATAAGATAAGGCTTAATGTTGACTTACTTTCTCTATCCATGATGTTCACGGGTTTTTGATGAATGCAACTTTTCGTCGATCTAAACTTTACTAAGAAACAATCAGATTCTCACTTGATAGACATTTTATCAAGTTCGATTTACGAAACATAATTCTCGAATCCCTTGAAGTCCTAGGGTAGATCCAGCTTATATGCCATTCAAACCAACTTTTACATCATCTTTATGGTCCCATACTACGGGGACTTATTTCGCATGATCTTTCAGATCATCTATTCGTTTTTCCAAGGTAAAATTTTTTGGCATAACTTCACTACCCATCAGGCAGTCAATAATCAAATCCTAATTTCAACAATCAATTCAGTTCTCGCGGGTCGAGTATTTTGTAAGGTTAGGTTCGCCATCATAGGAAACCTTAAACCTAAAAGACATGTCCAACTCACAATGGGTGTATGTCGGGTGTCTTCATCCCAACTCCTTGATGTGTTGTTGATAGTATATGTGATAATTAAGATACGTTATAGGGTAAATTAGAAAATTACCTTTAGGAAAAAGTAATAGACTAATATTACCAAAACGAAATTAATTAAACGCGTGATGAACCAAGTTCGTTGTACACGAAGATCTTTGAATTTGAGACGTTTTATTTCGATTTGGACAATTGATTCGAATTTGTTTTTGGTTTTTAAACACAAATTAAATTCTACCAATTTTAAACTATTTAATTTTAACCTAAAGTGCATGAATCGTAAACCCCAAAATTATTTAAAGTAAAAACAATTAATTAGAATTTAAACTATTTAAAATTTAAACTATTAATAAATCTATAAAAATTAATCTATTATAATAATTTTAACTCTATTTAAAAATCTAAAAAAAATTTTAAAATTTAAATATTACTTCTAAACCTAATCTATTTTCTTAAAACCGTATTTTATTTAAACCTAAAATAATAACAAACTAATATTGAAAATTAATAAAAACAATTTCTTTTATTTATTTTTTAAACTAATTATTATTCTAAAAACTCAGAATTTACTATAATAAAAATATTATTAAAACTAAATATTTAAAATCGTAAATCTAATTAAAACAAATTTGAAGTCAAAATCTGCCAAACTCAGTTCTACTATATTAATCAACTATCTGATATTAAAATCAAATAAGCATGTAGCTCAGTTGGCTAACACGCATGACACATACCCTTGAGGTCAAGGGTTCGAGTCCCACAAGGGACTTATTTTTGGATTAATATTTTTTGACAGTTAAATCGAATGGAGTCACAGGAGTGACTTTTGGCAGCAAAACAATTTGACTTGTAAATTCAGTATAAGACTAGCAGCTCACTTGAGCCTGCTAGCCATTTATATTTATCAAGTTTAGATCAACAAAGTATAATAAAACCTGAAACTAAATTATCAGCAAAAGAAAGTCATAAAGCAGCAGATTAAAATCCCAAATCAGACAAACAAGTACTCACGACTTGAAACAATACAAGCTATAAACTGGGTAATTAAACATATAGCTGATAACCAAATGCAAATCTAATTCTAACAAACCACAATCGCAGCAACATCCTATAAATTCAGTAAACAAGCAGTCTAAATCAAGAATAAATCTCATTTAACAAGTTGCATAAAAACAGACTACAATAAAATTCAGCAACTCATAAAAACTCAACAAATAACTAAACAATTAAGTATCATCTAAATGACTGATATCAGAAAGATCCATTCAACAAAATGAGAACAAGTATAAACCCTAGAATCAGTTACAAAAATCAAAAGTAGCAGATTACTAAGAAAAATTGAACCTAGACAAAACAGATTATATCAACTACTTTACTCTAATAAACCCCAATCTCAAACTCAGATTTCAATCAAAGCTCAATCCATCGAAGTTTCAGCAGACTGAACAAATTAAGACTTAAACAAATTTATCAAACCTCAAACCTAACATTATAACCCTAAAACATTAATCATTCATCACATAAATAGTTTATTTCTACAATATAAAATAACATAGAATATAAAATAGTAACGAACCTTATGAAGAAACCTTTGGGACGTAGAAGCGGCGCTGAGCCGTCTAAATCATTAGATCGCGACCACCATCAACCTCATTCGATCCATCATCAACCACCATTTTATCAACTCATACGAGCCAGATTAATTAAATGTGATACTTTCCAGTGGGGAAAGTATTATCCCAATTTTTACTCTGTTTAATTGACTAAAGCTATTTACTAGCTTAAATCAGCTAACATCAATATTATCATAATAGAATAGATTGAAGAATTAAATTGTAAAATTTAATTTAAGCAGAAAACAAGGCACAAGTTTAATTAAACGCAATAAACTTTTATTAATAACCAATTAAGATTACAATACTGACGGAAAGAAAGATTACAAAAACAATCCTAAATCTATTTTACCATAATAACAATAAGTAAAAAAATGGAATGAATGATTACAAGTATTTTTGGGGGTTTATATAGCCAACCCCCTAAGCTATTAAGGAAGAATATTTGCATCTTATTCAGCATATTCCATCTTCAATCTTGATCTTCTCTTTCTTGGTGGTTTTGATCGTAGGGCTGATAATTCATAACTAGCACACGGATTGCCAACGTGGCATCCGTTTGTGCTAGTTGTGCTTCTTGGATGATGAGGTGTCCCTTTATGATTGGCTAATTGAGGAGGGTGAGGTGTTGTCTCCAATAAGATGCTGCCACATATCTACTCGCTTCCATCATTCTCTTCCTTAAAACATGGGGGATTTAATTCCCCCATGCTTGAATCATACGTGTGCCAAAAAGCCCCTTATTAATTTGAAGTAATTATTGATTAGGGTTGGGTGAACAGTAATAATATCACTGGTTATTTTTTGGGGTTGAAGAAGATACATTAGATGTATCGAAAGGATTTTTTTAATTTATTGTGTGAGAAAGTGTGAAAGTGGGTGAGGGAATGACGTTTTATTTATGTGTGTGGTGATTGTGAAATAAACGGCTTGACCAAAAAAGATTTATACTCGCTTCTTTATCTAACCTAATGGGTTTAAAAACCCATTATACGTCCCAAAATTTGTGGTAAGTGAAAAGTTATGGGCTTGAAGCCCCATTAGCACACGTATGTCCCAAGATTTTCATCCTTTTGGACTTTGAAGCCCAAAAACAAATATTCACATCCGTTTATTAGTAGTGTTTGGGCCTATTGGGCTTTGACCCAAAAGTGACAAGTTATATTTCCTCAAATGGGCTTTTGGGCCCATTTCCCCACATGTGGGACCCACAAAGCCCAATATCTTCAAAAAGATTAAATCCACTAGCAACGAGCTCGATATTGGCTTCTTCGATCTTTTTCTTCAAACTCGTGTCGTTTTTTACCGAATTTCGCGAACTTGGTACCTACACACATAAAAACAAGAAACATGCAAATACAAGGCAATATTGATACATTTTATGCACTTATTCATTGTTTATAGATACAAATGATATGAGTAAAATCACTCATATCAAACTCCCCCTTGCTAAGCAATTGCCGTGTCCTCACGCAATGATAAAATAAAACACTAACTACACTTTATTCATCTTTTGACACTTTATTTTGCGAAGACATAATGTATTGCTTTCATTATTGAAAAATAACTTTTAGGATCATAAAACTCAAATAGATTCATCGTCCTCGACTTTTCACTTTTCCATGCCAAGTGCAAAAACAAGATCATTGTCAATCATAAGCCCCAAAACTAACCAACTCATACAAGTAATTTGTGTTAAACTCAATCTCCTATTATTCCTAATTGTATCTCTAGATTTTATTTTTCATTCACCCAAAGGCTCATTTGACTTTATTTGATATTTATTAGTCCAAAAATAAAGGCAAGAATGGTGTAAACTCAACACTCAAAACCTAACCTCGACTTCAAAAACCGTTATCACTAAAGAAAGCCCACATCAAGGATAACTTAACACGATTTGAGGGATAAATCCCCAGACCCGAAATTTGGCTAATATGGCTACTTAAAGCAACAATAAAAACCTCCAAAGTCAATTATGACCTTATTAATGGAGTTAGCAACAATCACATCATAACACCTTTTGGCTCTTTAAGATGCAATTGTGCTCCTTATTTAAACACCACACCCTAAGGCTCCTTGGACAAAAATAAGGGAATTGACAACACCATCCCACCTTACGGATCATGATGATGAAGTAATTTTTATTCAACACGCCCCTTGACATACACCCTAAGGCTCTAATTACAAGGTTAGTGCTACATGACTCCCACCCGAAGGCTCCTAGAGAACATGTTTTTATTTATTCTTCTTTATTAATATGATATTTATAGTAAGCCAAATTTCCGCAATCCCATGATCAAAAGTCCATGACGCTGACACCCTTAATGTGTTCTCACTTTAATTACAAGGGAAGAAAAAGAAGGAGTTACGAGTTAAGATATCAAGCCTAAACCGCTAAAAACTTCATTTATTAAGCAATTATTATTCAAGTGTGGAAAGTAAATACGAGGAGATTAAATCAAACACAAAAATACTTGCACAAAGAAGAGTTTAACCTTAGAAACTTATGATTGAACTCTATCATCTCTTGTTCTCCATATTGTAAAATTTCAAAAATGTGAAATCAATGGATACTTAGCCTATTAAATCAAAGTTTTGGGTTTTCAAGTCATTTATAGGATCTTGCATCTTCTTATACTTTTTCAAGTTTTAGAATTTGCGTTTTAAAGTTCCCTTGATAGATGACTTTCTAGGATCAATTATAGGAACTTGCGAAAAGTTCTTATTCTTAACTCGTATGAATTAAGACTTTCGCATTTTAAAGCTCCCTATATAAAAGCCTAGCAAAACTTAATTCAAATACGTTAAGGAAAAGCTAAGGTTATAAACCGAATCGAGTCAAAAACTATTTTTATTTTCACCAACGGAAAGCCTACATTCGTGTCAAAAGCACTTATGTTATTTATTAAAACTTAAAAATAACACTAAATATTTAAAATTTTATTGAAAAATGAGAAAACAACGTTCGGACACGACAAAAGCAATTGCAAGCGATTATATCGATTGACTCCCCCATGCTAAAACCAAACATTGTCCTCAATGTTTCTTAGCTCAAGAGTAACACCCCCTTACTAAAACACGAAGAGTCTAATGCAAAATCCTAACATGGAAAAAGCACGCAAATCTATAAGCCGTTTATTAGTTATGCCTCAAGATAAAACGTTAGTCGATAAAAATCAAGGGATAGAAAGTGTGCCCCTTTTTGGCATTCAAAGAATGGAAGATCAAGTGGACCGGCAAAAACCGAACACGAGAGTCTTCAAATATTAGGTTCATACCTAAGATTCACAACACAACAAAACACGAGCAAAAGCTTGAAAGATCAAGCCTTATTAGTGTTAGAAAATAGAAGATAGAATGTATGGGACTCCCCCACAAGGCACCTCGTTTTTGTTAACCGAGTCATGAGCTCGACTCGATCCCCGCATTCATTGGTCCTTAGGGAAAGTGGTGAAAACCGGCATATTGGAATAAAATCCAACATAAAGCACGATGCCGGGGTCAAAGATTACATCCTCGTTGTCGGATGAAAAACGAAAGGATAAAACTCCAACACAAATCCCTAACAAGAGATGATAGTCACAAATCACTAAATGGATGAAGCATGCTCCCCGAGATAAACTCGCACCAAGATGATTAAAAAGTCTTTCAATTATTGCATCGGTGAAAGGCCGAGATTTCCCTAAATCAACGATTCCGGGGTCGAATACCTAAGGAATAGACAACACGGTGTCGTCCCCCCATGCTAATCCTAAATCATATGAAGCACATGGTAAAGGTGGTATAAAAGTCTCAACACTAGTGGTATCAACTTGCATGACTTTGTCGACCTTGTCACTCTTAGTAATGTGAACAAAGGGGTCATGATACTCAATATGAGTCACATGAAAAACCCGCATATTAAGATCAACGCGAGTGGGAGGGAGATTGGGAATAAAGAAAGTTTCTCCATCCGGGTCGACATATTCATCATCACAAAAGGTGTGAGATGTAGGAGGTATGATGTTCTCAAAATCCTCTTTAAACAATGGATTATTGTTCATTGAAGCTTCAAAGAGGGGATTTGAGTAAGTCACAAAAGTGTCGTCATTCTCATCATCACAAGAAATTTTCGACAAAGTATCAAGTGTATCACACTCGGATACAAGATCATCATTCTCATTTGAAGGAAATTCATCGGTGAATTCCTCGAGAATGGTAGGTAAAACATGAGAAACACGCTCGATCTCGAGATCGGAAACGTCTTCACTTCCCCGTGGAAGTGGATCAATGATAGCAAAAAGTTCATCGACGAACTTATCCAACGAATAGTCACTAACCTCACTCGGTGTGAAGATAGGAATCAAAGTCTCTTCAACGGAAGATTGTGCCTTAGGAACATCAATTTGATCCTTTGAAGAGAGTGAAAATGAGTCCATTTTCAAAGATTGTTCAATTAAAGCAATATCCCTCTCGGGATCGAAATTCTCACTATTAAGCTCACTAGCATCGAATGGTGCACTTAGGTATTCATCTATTTCTTTTTCAATCTTAGAAATATCATCCTCGTGTGGAGTGAGTGGAGATGAGGTAACATTACAACATGATTCAACAAAGATGGGGTTTTCAACACTTTTCAATTTCTTAGGAACCAATCTTGGAATTTTTTCCGGTTTGAAAATCATATGTTTATTACCATGAAACAATTTAAGCTCCCCTTCTTTCATATCAACTAAAACATCGGCCGTGCACAAAAATGGTCGTCCTAAAATTATAGGCACACGAGGATTCGGCTCATAATCAATTATTGCAAAATCGGCTAGGTAAACGAACTCCCCCACTTTAACAATGACATTTTCCGCTATACCGGATGAGTTGTGGTACCATTAGCAAGCTCAATGATCATTCGAGTGGGCATAAGTCGCAAATAGTCAAGATTTTTCCAAATGGACAAGGGCATAACGTTAATACTAGCTCCTAGATCGGCTAGAGCTTTGTATTCCCCAAGCTCATCAAAAACACAAGGTATCAAGAATTGACCCGGATCATTATATTTCTTAGGAAAGAGATCAAGGAAATCCGAGGTACTACTCACATTTAAAGTAGCCTTGGTGACATTACAAAGGTTTCTTTAGGTGGCACATAAAGCTCAAGCTTTCTTTCTAAATTATCATAAGCGGTGATAGCCTTAAGCTCTCCCCTCGGGTTTGGAATGGTGTTACTAGGTAAACAACCCGAAGAAGTAGATGGTTTGGACATAAATCCCTCAAACATCGAAAGCAATTTATTTTGACTTTGTTCCAAATTTTGTTGCATACGATTTTGACTTTGCTCGAACATTTGCTCAAATCTTTGTTCCATTCTTTGTTGATCAAGCTAAATCTTATTATTTTGCCTCTTTTGCGTATTTTGAAACTAATTTTTCAAAGTTGCCATTTGTCCTTGAATGTTGTTTTGAAAAGCTTTCAAATTTGCCTCATTTGACTTGATATAGCTTGACAACGCATTTTGATTATTGCTTTGAAAACCTTGATTGTTTTGATTAGCATTAAACCCATTTCCTTGATTAAAATTCCATTGGTTACCACGGTTAAAATTATTCCCATTGTTTCCATTGTTGTACCTATTTTGAACCGATGGAAAACCCGGTGGAGCAACATGATTTTGACGAGGAACTTGACCGTTGGAGCCATAAGTTCCCGTCGCGGCAAAAGCACTAGCTTGATCAAACCCCGTGGTTAAACAAGCATGATTAGGATGTGCTCCACCACATGATACTTAAACATTCTCAACCATATTAATCGATCCATGAGGATTCTTCCTAATCTCATTCAACAACGTTGCAAATCCATTATCAATCTTAGAGTCCAATCTAGCAATCTCGATATTAGACGAATTCACATTGGAAGCACTCGGTGTGTTTCGTGAATATTGTGCTCTAGACTTATTCTCAATTATGCACCACGCGTCTCTCGGAGTTTTTCTTAAAATATTACCACCCGCGGCGGCATTTAAAGAATCTTGTTTAATCATATTAAGCCCATTATAAAAAGTATTTATTTGATGCAATTCCGAGAAACCGTGGTGTGGACATTGTCTCAACAAATCTTTAAATCTTTCCCAAGCAACCCCAAACGATTCATGCACTTTTTGTTCAAATCTAGTGATCTCTTTCTTAAAGTGTGTTGTCTTAGATGGTGGAAAGAAATAATTCATGAACTTAGACACTAAATCATCCCATGTTATGATCGAACCCAGTGGTTCTTTCTCATACCAAATCTTAGCATTACCCTCGAGCGAGTACGGAAAAAGCATGAGCTTAATCGCGTCATTCTGCACAACTCTAAACTTGAGAGTCGAGGTAATTCGAAGAAAATTCCGAATGTGAGAATGCGGGTTATCGGTCTCATTGCCACGAAATTGGTCGGCACGAATGAGCGATAAAAGACCCGTCTTAATCTCATAATGATCCGCCAAAATAGCCGGCACAACGATTGCTTCCCCATACCCTTCGGTGGGTGCACGGAGCAATTCCTCCATTGTTCGGTTATCGGCCATCTCTACAACAATAGGTGGAAGCTCGGGGTCCACTATTCGTTGTTGACGATTTCTATTTCTACGAGGAATATTTTCAAGCCTATTAAAATCAATCACAAGACGAGAAGAACGTAATTGCATACGCTACAATGACGAGAATTTAGAGGATTGAAGAAAAGAAATTAGACAAGAAGAAGATTATTTTTGGTATTTTATTTGGTATTGCTCAATAAAAAATGATCGATAAAAAACAAGGAATAAGGATAACTACTATGGAAGTAAATTACCCTCGGTCGACTTTGAAAGGATAGGTGAAAACCTAAACGTCTCGAGGTTCAATAAGTAAACTACAAAAATAAGATTTATTACTACTTGAGTCGGCAAACCAATAATAGGTTGTCCCTCTCAATATACGCACAAGCAAGCGGGGAAACGAGGTGGCACAAAGCACTTAAAAACCTTTTTCCTTAGACGGCTTTTTATAGCACGTCGCCTTATACCCACCTTATAGTTTGTATAAATCGAGTTCAAACTTCTTATTAGTATTTATCTATTTTGCCTTTTATTTTTGTTTTGGATTCGACTACAATAGCTAGGTGATGAAATCCCAACTAAGGCCTTATTTGAAAAGTATGTAAATTTATTGTTTTACGTAATACAATATATTAATCACAAAAAACGAGAAAAACGATACATACTATATAATAGAAAAGTAACAAAACTTTCCGAGAACGGAAAGGGTCTTCGAATCAACGATCAACAAATCTCCACAAAAACAAATCGTACACAAGATCCCCGGCAGCGGCGCCAAATTTTTTGATGTGTCGTTGATAGTATATGTGATAATTAAGATACGTTATAGGGTAAATTAGAAAATTAGCTTTAGGAAAAAGTAATAGACTAATATTACCAAAGACGAATTTAATTAAACACGTGATGAACCATGTTCGTTGGACACGAAGATCTTATGAATTTGAGACATTTTATTTCGATTTGGACAATTGATTCGAATTTGTTTTCGGTTTTTAAACTCAAATTAAATTCTACCAATTTTAAAATATTTAATTTTAACCTAAATTTCATGAATCGTAAACCCCAAAATTATTTAAACTAAAAACAATTAATTAAAATTTAAACTATTTAAAATTTAAACTATTAATAAATCTATTAAAATAATTTTAACTCTATTTAAAAATCTAAAAAAAACATTTAAAGTTTAAATATTACTTCTAAACCTAATCTATTTTTTTAAAACTATATTTTATTTACACCTAAAATAATAACAAACTAATATTGAAAATTAATAAAAACATTTTTTTTTAATTTTGTTGTTAAACTAATTATTATTCTAAAAACTCAAAATTTACTATAATAAAGATATTATTAAAACTAAATATTTAAAATCGTAAATCTAATTAAAACAAATTTAAAGTCAAAATCTGCCAAACTCAATTCTACTATATTAATCAACTATCTAATAATAAAATCAAATAAGCATGTAGCTCAGTTGGCTAACACGCATGACACATACCTTTGAGGTCAAGGGTTCGAGTCTCACAAGGGACTTATTTTTGGATTAATATTTTTTTGACAGTTAAATCAAATGGAGTCACAGGATTGACTTTTGGCAGCAAAACAAATTGACTAGTAAATTCAGTATAAGACTAGCAGCTCACTTGAGCCTGCTAGCCCTTTATATTTATCAAGTTTAGATCAACAAAGTATAATAAAACCTGAAACTAAATTATCAGCAAAAGAAAGTCATAAAGCAGCAGATTAAAATCCCAAATCAGGCAAACAAGTACTAACGACTTGAAACAATACAAGCTATAAACTGGGTAATTAAAAATATTGCTGATAACCAAACGCAAATCTAATTCTAACAAAGCACAATCGCAGAAAAATCCTATAAATTCAGTAAACAAGCAGTCTAAATCAAGAATAAATCTCATTTAACAAGTTGCATAAAAACCGACTACAATAACATTCAGCAACTCATAAAAACTCAACAAATAACTAAACAATGAAGTATCATCTAAATGACTGATATCAGAAAGATCCATTCAACAAAATTGGAACAAGTATAAACCCTAGAATCAGTCACAAAAATCAAAAGTAGCAGATTACTAAGCAAAAACTGAACCTAGACAAAACAGATTATATCAACTACTTTACTCTAATAAACCCCAATCTCAAACTTAGATTTCAATCAAAGCTCAACCCATCGATGTTTCAGCAGACTGAACAAATTAAGACTTAAACAAATATATCAAACCTCAAACCTAACATTATAACCCTAAAACATTAATCATTCATCACATAAACAGTTTATTTATACAATATAAAATAACATAGAATATAAAATAGTAACGAACCTTATGAAGAAACCTTTGGGACGTAGAAGCGGCGCTGAGCCGTCTAAATCATTAGATCGCGACCACCATCAACCTTCATTCGATCCATCATCAACCACCATTTTATCAACTCATACGAGCCAGATTAATTAAATGTGATGCTTTCCAGTGGGGAAAGTATTATCCTAATTTTTACTCCGTTTAATTGACTAAAGCTATTTACTAGCTTAAATCAACTAACATCAATATTATAATAATAGAATAGATTGAAGAATTAAATTGTAAAATTTAATTTAAGTAGAAAACAAGGCACAAACTTAATTAAACGCAATAAACTTTTATTAATAACCAATTAAGATTACAATACTGACGGAAAGAAAGATTACAAAAACAATCCTAAATCTATTTTACCATAATAACAATAAGTAAAAAATGGAATGAATGATTACAAGTATTTTTGGGGGTTTATAGAGCCAACCCCCTAAGCTGTTGAGGAAGAATATTCGCATCTTATTCAACATATTCCATCTTCAATCTTGATCTTCTCTTTCTTGGTGGTTTTGATCGTAGGGCTGATAATTCACAACTAGCACACGAATTACCAACGTGGCATCCGTTTGTGCTAGTTGTGCTTCTTGGATGATGAGGTGTCCCTTTATGATTGGCTGATTGAGGAGGGTGAGGTGTTGTCTCCAATAAGATGCTGCCACGTATCTACTCGCTTCCATCATTCTCTTCCTTAAAACATGGGGGATTTAATTCCCCCATGCTTGAATCATGCGTGTGCCAAAAAGCCCCTTATTAATTTGAAGTAATTATTGATTAGGGTTGGGTGAATAGTAATAATATCACTGGTTATTTTTTGGGGTTGAAGAAGATACATTGGATGTATCGAAAGGATTTTTTTAATTTATTATGTGAGAAAGTGTGAAAGTGGGTGAGGGAGTGACGTTTTATTTATGTGTGTGGTGATTGTGAAATAAACGGATTGACCAAAAAAGATTTATACTCGCTTCTTTATCTAACCTAATGGGTTTAAAAACCCATTATACGTCCCAATATTTGTGGTAAGTGAAAAGTTATGGGCTTGAAGCCCCATTAGCACACGTATGTCCCAAGATTTTCATCCTTTTGGACTTTGAAGCCCAAAAACAAATATTCACATCCGTTTATTAGTAGTGTTTTGGGCCTATTGGGCTTTGACCCAAAAGTGACAAGTTATATTTCCTCAAATGTGATTTTGGGCCCATTTCCCCAAATGTGGGACCCACAAAGCCCAATATCTTCAAAAAGATTAAATCCACTAGCAACGAGCTCGATATTGGCTTCTTCGATCTTTTTCTTCAAACTCGTTTCGTTTTTTGCCGATTTTCGCGAACTTGGTACCTACACACATAAAAACTAGAAACATGCAAATACAAGGCAATATTGATACATTTTATGCACTTATTCGTTGTTTATAGATACAAATGATATGAGTAAAATCACTCATATCACTCCTGCTTACAGATGCTATAATATTTAGATCCTAACAAGATTCGATCTCGATCCTAATACGATAATTATCAATGATAATCTCTCCAAAGGAAAACGATTATACGGTTTATTACCAAAGGTCAATCATTCAAAAATAAAACAACACTTCTAGTGCTTTGTATCGTTACTTTAACTCGTCCCTTCGATTGGGGTGATAAACAGTCCTCTCATCAAGGTTCGTTCCCTGTAACTTCTGAGCAAATCTCTAGAAATTCGATGCGAAGCGAGGATCTTGATAGAGATGATCGATACAGGCACACTATGTTTACACAACTCCATTAAATACAAAAGAGTCAATTTCTTCATCAAGAATCTATCATTAACAAGAATGATATTTAGCAGATTTGGTCAGTCTGTCGACGATGACCCAAATCGAATCAAATTCATATAATGACCTTTGCAATATTTAGACGTTTACTAATGTATGAGGCGATATCTACCTTCCTAATTAGCCATCAGTACAACTTCTTCAGATAAAGATACATTAAATTAGAAATGGCATGAATAGAATACTTAATCTTACGTGATTCCAACATGACTATATCTCAAAATCTTCTATATTTAGGCAACCACAAGTGGCCTTTTAATCATTTAACGCTATCGGCTTCTCAATTCTAATGATTCATATTAGTCGCGAATCCCTTTTTATTATCTATATTATCCTTTTTACAAGCATCAACTATATTTTAATTGTTCGACAATTTATTTTGCACATTCATTATTAAGGAACACATCCTAATTGATTCTTTCTCCTTTTTACATAATGCGTCAGTATTCACATTTATCTTTCCTGATGAAATAATTATCATGTCTAAAATTTACTCAGAAATTCTTTCTTCATATTTTCTAAGTTTTAGTTTCGTCTCAAGTATCATTTTTATTAGTTTTGCTCAATCCGACGTTTAAAGCGTCGATAAATATTACAAGTAATTAAATAATAAATATTTAATTTTATGAAACGTAACCGTAAAAATTTTAAATTTTCTCAGTTTGTCTAATTATAGAAAAAATGTTCAAAATGAATTTGAATTTAATTAACACGATTTTTGTTGATTTATCGAAAATAATTAATAAGATCCGTAATTGTTCGAAAATCTTTGGTTATACTTTGGTCAAAATTTTCTTAGTTGAAAAGAAAAAATTGTCGTTTAAATTTTCAAGTCATGGTTTAAATGGTTTTCTCAATTCCTCTTAGGTTGTCTTGAGGTATACACAAACAGTTACCCTAAACAGGAGTTTAGTTAAATGTTTTGGTTATAAGGGAATGATGCCTTAAAAATTCTTTGGATAAGACATTTGTCAAGACACATTTGCACTTTCTTTTTGGTAAAACCCAAAGTCTTAAAAGGGCTCTAAATTTTTGAAGAGTCAGTATATATATATCTTACCATCATTAATCAAACGGTCATTTTATGTAAAGGATTAAGCATTAAATCTCATGTTTAAATATTCAAGGTACATGTTTTCATTGTTCGGCCAATTTAGGGCAGTCTATAACTAATTATTAACTCATTCTTATTCTTATAAACAAACAAATGGTCCTTAATGATCATAAGCATGAATTTATCAAATTACAGCCTACACATGTGATTCACCCAATTTATGAATGCTACATGTGTATTAGTCAATCCAAACGTCATCACGTGAAACTTATAATGTTTATTACAAGTTCTGGATGTAGTGATTGGAATAGATAATCTTTTTCGCGGACGCGAAGTTGATGATAACCATGCCGTGAATCAAATCTTTAGAACATACGCTAGAACCTTGTAAATGATCGAACAATCTATCATCTTGGGTAGTGGATATAGATTTTTAATCGTCAATTTTACCTAGTTCATGGTAATCAATAAATATAAGGAATGATAACACCATATCTCTTCATAATGACGAGCTTGGTTAAATAAAAGCTTTCTCCGACAACTCTCTCAGTTGTACGGTAATTCTTTTAATTTAGATGGTGCTGACGTACAGTGCACAAGCCACAGGTGCGGCACCGGGAATATAATCAATACCAATTTCAACTTGCCTTAATGGAGAAAGTCTAGGTAATTCATCAACAAATACTTCCTAAAGTTTTAGATAACAGAAACATCTTTTAATAAATTCATATTAGGTTTTTTCTAGATTATAATATCTATGACTAATTCACAACCATTCATAATATAATTCCAAGTCTAAATGCAGGATATGGTCATCCATCAAGAATTATTTAGATCACTTTTGATAATCAACATCTTATCTTTTAGGGGATTTCTACTCGAGTTCCCATCAATTAAGACAATGTCATCATGTCATAATCAATCAATCCATTCTACCGGCACTATCAACTTTTCAGTTTTATTGCCGTCGATAAGATGTGAACTTCTCAAAAGACTAATAATAACACATAATCCTTCACAAAATCAAGGATATATGGAGACATAACTAACCTTAAAAGAGTAAGGTCAACGCATAATCTACGCGAGAGAATTTCAAATCAGATACAGACGAAAACATTTAAGAATATGAATATATCCCATGTTTTCATAGGAACGTCGATACATCCAGTCGGGTATCAACACTCGGTAATCAGATACTTTTTCTAAGAATCTCACTACGGGAGAATTGGACAAAGAAGGGGATATCAATTGTCAATTAAGACAAGTTCCACAGATGAGTAAATTTGACTCAGAAGAATAAATAGTACGGGCACATATATAGGTGTCCCTATCAATATGTCCCTATTTTTCACATCTTGCAGATCTCATAAAATTTAATCTTTCACAATCTTCAAAGAAAATTTAGTGTTATTAATAATTTTATGGTGACTACTAATCAGCCTTGCATGGTTACTTCCAAATTGTATGTAGACGCGCAACTATATACAATTTCAAGATTAACGATGAAATACTCAACTCGTCAAAACTTTATCATCATGTTTATAATAAAACATTTTCATGCTTAATTCTTAAATAAGAATCAAAATATATTTACAAATATTTTCTTTGTTATGAAAACAATTAAGTTTCCAAAGCGTTTCATAAACAACTTTTTGTTGGGTCTACTAGATGTAGATCTTGCAGCCTGTCAGGACCGGTGAATGACTTCTGTAATCACAAGTCAAATCACAAAGAGACTCTATACACAATATGAATGTAGAATATAAATATAATTAAGAAGAACAGAATAACTATAAAGACTTGATCCTTTCTAAGGATTTCTAATATTGATAATGACTAGAACTACGTTTGGTGAAGGTGTGTCTAACCCTTCTGCCTAAGGTTCCTTTTATACTACAAGGAAACCCTAATACATCATTAAAGAAAACGTGTAAAACTGATATGCATATCCTTTCCTAACATATCTCATGCATATCCTAACAGAATATTAAGTAAATAATAAAGTTTGACTTCGACTAGGACCAGGAGCAGGACTTGCTCCTACTACGTCAGCATCATATGAAGCATTTTGGAAAATCCCATCTACCGGTTGTTTATGTATATCATCCAGCTTGTTAGAAGACTTCGTTTCATGGTTCCCCAAATCAGAAGGACTGGAGAAACATGTATTGGAAGCAGACTCACTAGCCGGAGTACCAGTAGTTGATAAGCTAGCACTAGGAGCAGAAGCTGGAGTACCAGGAGCAACGTTGTCAGTAGGCTCAACCAAAGGAAACTCAAAACTACCTTGAGCAGCTGCTTGAGTAGCTTCTTGTTGTTGCTTGAGAAGAGTGTCAAGAGCTGCTTGAGAATCCTGTACATCCAATGGAGTTGCATCACTAGGAGGAGTAGGAGAAACCGTGGTGGAATAGGATGGAACCACAAAAATGTCATCCTCATCATCTGAATCAGAAAGACTAGAAGGAACACCAGTACTAGAAGTTGCAAACACTTGTGGTCCTGCATCATGGTTAGTTTTGAAACGAAAATATCCTAACGAATCACTAAGATAATCAAGATCAAAATACCATTCTGGACCTTTGCCTTGGATGTTTGACTTCTCCTCAAAATACCTGAGATTAATAGTTTCAATTATCCGTTTGGCTTGAAGATTGTAGACACGATACGCCCGAGAATGAGCTGAATATCCCACAATGTATCCTTCATCTGCCTTGCCATCAAACTTCCCCAAATAGTCACTAGTATTCAGAATGGTGACTGGACACCCAAAAGGCTTCAAATGAGCAATATTTGGAACTTTGCCCGTGAGTAGCTCATAAGGAGTCTTCTTGTGAGAATTGGTAATAGAAACCCTATTCAAAACATAACTTGCAGTATTAACAGCTTCTGTCCAGAACATGGTTGGAAGCTTGGAATCGGCAAGCATAGTTCTTGCTGCTTCTATTAGTGTCCTGTTCTTTCTTTCTGCCACACCATTCTGTTGAGGAGTCCTAGCAGCACTATAATCTCTTTTGATGCCCTTAGCATTGCAAAGAGCGATGAGGTCTTTATTTTTAAACTCGGTTCCATTGTCGCAACGAATACCTTTAACTTTCTTGGACAACTAATTCTCTATCAAGGTAAGAAAATCTCTAAGAATTGAGTAGGTCTCATTTTTGGCAGCCATGAAGAACACCCACGTAAACCTGCTATAACCATCAGTCACCACCAAACAGAATTACTTGTGGTCAATGCTCCTGATGGAAGTAGGACAAAATAAGTCCATGTGTAGAAGCTGCAATGGTTCAGTAATAAGACTTAGAGCAGTAATGGCCTTGAAGGATGCTTTGTGCTGTTTGCCTTTGCTGCAGGCAATACAATTTATATCATTTCGAAACGTCTTGGGGGGTAAACCAGAGACCAGATTCAGATTGGCAAGTTTGTGAATGGTCTTGAAGTTCACATGTCCCATCCTTCGGTGCCATTTAGTGGCTTCATCTTCTGAGGCTTTTGCAACCAGACAAGCTAGTTGACCAGTAGGGTTGACTTCATTCAACTTGATGATATAGAGATTGTGTCTTCTAGGGATTCTGAGTAAAACTTGTGAGTCATCCGGAAGCTTAAAGTCTTTGGAAAGCACAAGTGCATCAGTATCGGTGAAGAGAACAAACTGCTTCTTGTCACAAATTTGAGAGACCGATATCAAGTTTAAATGTTGAAGTGCTTCCACATAGTAGACCTGCTCAAAATTTAGATTTGGAGTCTTTATTGTTCCTTTGCCAGTGATTCTGCCTTCACCTCCACCAAAATAGACCTTGCCACCATGAAATGGTACAAAGTTAGAGAGAAGACTTTTATTGCCAGTCATGCTCCTGGAGCAACCACTATCAACAATGCCTAGACTAGGATCCTGGTATGGAGTAACCTACAACAACAAGATAATAAAAAATGCAAAAGTTAGTGTCTTAAGGGGACCCAAACCTTTTCAGGTTTGAGCCTGCCTTGTGGATCATTAGATGAATGCCAAGAAGATTGATGAGATCAACCATTGTTCCGTGGTTGTCTATGCATCATATGGGTATTATTATTGGACCAAGAACAACCTGCTGAGGGCTTAACAGCAGTTCCCAAATTTCCCATACCAAAATACGTGTGGTCTAAATTATGCGGATAGATTGGATTAAAATTTTGAAAATAATTACTGGTTGTTTGGAATCCACTATCTCTCCAATAATCAGAGGCGAAAGGAGAGGATACTCTAGAAGTATTAAACATTGGAGCACTAGGATTAAGTCTTCTAGAAGCATATGAAGCAGCTCCTGGTGAACCAGGAGGAGGATAAGCATGATTAACAGAAGCATGTGTGTCATAATAATCACAATCTTTAATTAAATGAAAGGAACTGCCACAAACAAAACATGTTTTGAAAGACCTTTTATTAGAATGAGATTGTTTCATACTGCCTACTTTATTACACATATTTCTAGGAAAAACATTCTTCCTAGGACTCAATAAACAAGGACCAGACACACTTGACTTGACAGCAACTTTTTCTTCACACTTCCTAGCACCAGTAGCAGCATGTTCATTCGACTTGGAACTTGTAGGTCTTGACTCGTCACTTGAACCTTTAGATGCAGAGTCACCGGCTTTGTCACTGAAAGTACATGAGACAAATTCATTAGTATTAGTAGAACTAGTTGGGGACTCAAGCATCTGTGATCCATCCGAGTCATTATGCCATGAAGTGGGCATAAAAGTTCCAGTAAGAGGAGGAGGGACAACATGCATTTCTGCTGCTGGTTTAAACCTATTGTAACTAAGTTTGCCCTCATCCGCTTTGTCGGCATCAAAGACACTTGAGAAAGATAAATCAAATACATCTTCTGAATCAATATATTTTTCAAATCCTAAGCCTCTTTTAGTTCTGCCAGACATGCTACTATCAATTAATTTTGAAAGATTTTTAGGTGCCTTTTGCCATTTGTCAAATCTTAGCATTGTAGCATCTAATTTAGCTTGCATCTCGTCTTTTTCTTTGATACTAGCATCTTTTTCAGTTTATGTATATTTAAGCATATTAGTAGTGTTTTCTAAATAAATGCTTAGTATCCTGATTTTATCCTCATACGCACGTTGTGTATCTTGTAACCACCTCTTTTGTTGTTCCAATGTGTGTAATGAAGCCTTATAGGCTTGAACCTCTAAAAAATACTTATCATTTTGATCATTTACTTCATTAAACTGGGACAACAATTCTGAGTATTTATCATGACAACCAAGAGGACAATGTTGTACCTGAGGTGAGATGCCCATAAGAGCAAACTCGTCTGCTTCTTATGCATCAGAGAGATTCCCAGCAATCATTGCAAACACGTCAGTCGAGGATTCAGCTGATTCCAGAGTAGAAGCCTGATGATCATTCCAGTTGACCATAGAGTCAACAGATACCAATTCCTTCCTGTCATCTTTAACCTCCTGAACCTTGAAAGCGGAGTACCTGCTCTTCTCCTGATCATTCTTGCTAGGGCACTCCCTTGCAAAGTGACCCTGTTGCTGGCAATTATAGCATCGTACCTTGCTTCTATCGAATCTTGCTGGCTCCCGAGGGTTGTAATTAAATTTCATTCATGCTTTCTTCTCAAACTTGTGAACCCTAAGAGTAAGCATGTCCATCTGCCATTTAAGATCCATCTCATCTAGGTCAAGTTTATCGACCTGTTTGAAGTCATCAAATGCAAGTTGTTGTTCAGCATTAACATCAGCCACAAAAGAATGAAGAACAGCTTCTACCATACTACCAGACTTGGCAGTAGGATCAGGAGCAGAAGTATGCTGAATAGTATGCTGAGAGGAGACAGTATTGCTTGGGCTACTTGCATATGACATGGGACTAGATGCCATAGAACTCACAAAGGCTGAATTAGCAGGGGTGGGAAAAGAGTCACTAGGAAATCCTCTCACATGGGGTTCGAATGTTCTGAGCCTATGAAACAAATCATCAAAGGTGAGATAGTCAAGCCCACCTTTGGCTTTGAGAGAAATCACCACCTGATTCCATGAGTAGGGTAAGGCTTTAAGAAACCTTGCATTAATGTCACCATCATCAGGTTTTGACCGAAGTTGATTCAATTGGCTCAAGATCTTCTGGAACCTATCATACCCTTGATTTAGACCTTCAGTTTCTGAGATTTTGAATTCTGTAAATTCATCTCTCAGCATGGACCTTCGCATTTTCTTTGACTCCTCATTCCCGCCGAACCTTGCTTTTATGCCATTCCAGATCTCTCTGGCATCATCCAAATGGTAGAAGTCGCCCATGTGATCTTCAGGAAGAGATTGAAGCAAAATCGTTTTTGCTTTTACCTCCTTCTGAATAGCTATGATTTCCTCATGAGATTTAGGGTCAAGAAGAGTAATATTACCGTTCTTGTCTCGTCCAGTAAGTTTCCTGTCCCATTCAGAATGATCTTCCAAAGATCTTGATCAGTGTTGGTGATCCACCATTCCATCTTCATTGCCCAGTTATCATATTCTCCCTTCTTCAGAAGAGGGAATTTTCCATTCGTGTTGGAGACCGTAGCCAGGATCTGCTGAGGTTGCACAATTTTAGGAGTGCTTTCTTCTCCTGTTTGAGTAGAAGTTGAGGCAGACATGATAAACAGATTGTGAAAAATAAGAGAACTTGATTCTTCTTGTATAGAGACCCTTCCAGGCTCTGATACCACTTGTTGGGTCTACTAGATGTAGATCTTGCAGCCTGTCAGGACCGGTGAATGACTTATGTAATCACAAGTCAAATCACAAAGAGACTCTATACACAATATGAATGTAGAATATAAATATAATTAAGAAGAACAGAATAACTATAAAGACTTGATCCTTTCTAAGGATTTCTAATATTGATAATGACTAGAACTACGTTTGGTGAAGGTGTGTCTAACCCTTCTGCCTAAGGTTCCTTTTATACTACAAGGAAACCCTAATACATCATTAAAGAAAACGTGTAAAACTGATATGCATATCCTTTCCTAATATATCTCATGCATATCCTAACAGAATATTAAGTAAATAATAAAGTTTGACTTCGACTAGGACCAGGAGCAGGACTTGCTCCTACTACGACTAGGACCAGGAGGAACTACATACCTCCTAGTCTACCTATTACATATAACTATTACAATGGTCCTAACACTTTTCTTCGATAATGATTATTTATAAATCTCACTTTAAATCATCCGTATAGTGATGAAAATCCAATTTTTCTCAAGGAATACTATTTTAACTTATAAAACAATGAGTGATCTGCAAAAGAGTGATGAAGGGTTGTTCACCAAGAACTAACTAAAAAATAATAGGAAATGAGCTTAGCCAAATAATCATTAGGTTCATGACCTCGATGGCACTCAAAAAGAATAATCCACAACGTAACTCAATTCGAGATGAGTACTTGTTCAATGGTTTCATCACTAACTCGATTATTAGGATGAAGCAATAAAAGATAGATAACATCGATACATGTAAAATTGAGCAATCAAAGGTAGTCTTTTCATTAATCACAAACAAGTCAAAATAGTACCGTAACACATTATGTGTCACTATGTCATACAATTCCAATAACTCATCCTACCAACTGATGTCTTAGTTAAGTTAGGGATTATTTTTAAAAGATACCACAATGAATACTAACTTACAAGAGTCATTAGGTGTTCCACATGTCCCAGAAGATCCATCGGTCTCAATTCAGAAGAAGATTTCTTCAATTTATTTCTTGGACACTGGGCATCCTCGTTAGTGGACAATGGCCTAGCAGAAACCCTTAATACGAACAAACAATCATTTAAAACCTTATAATTCAATCATAGAACTTAACAACTTCCTCTTAACAATTTCTTATATTCCATACAAGTTATGTTTTATTTCATTCAAGTTTCAATTAACTTATATTTAATGCAACATCCTACCTCATTCTCCAATACTTTCAACCTTATTCTTAGACCTTAATAGGGCAATAAAAGCTCGATATGAACAACACTGAATTTCCAATCCTATAGCTCTTACAACAATGGTTATCAAATGAGTCACTAGTATGAAATGACTCGATCATTCGATTAGACTTCTCGAAAAGGTACTAGTGGTATGAGGCTTTTGGGTAATGGTTCCAATGATAGCCTCAAGTGCAACATTCACCCTTTCGATTTCAATTTAAGAATTGGGTGACAACGAATTAGATGACACCTTTCCAGGTGGTAACGTTTTGTCAATCTCCACTCTATAAGGAATGATCGTCATGACATTGATATCAGATTTAATCTCGCCAATTCTTCTTTAATATCGTAATCAACTAATATCAACATTTCTACGAATATCAGCCGTTTATTGGGATCATAAATATCCACAACTTGGTTTAGATCTAGGATAGCTAGAATTCCTACGAGAATAGCTTCGATTAATTTACTAGGGGATTTAGGGTTCCTTGTGACAATCTACGTCGTATAAATACCTTGTATAAATATTAAAATAATCATCAAACAATCGTGTAATCAAATTACATCATATATATATATATATATATATATATATATATATATATATATATATATATATATATATATATATATATATATATATTAAAATAACACTTTTCAGTCTGGCCTTGTCGGTAACTCGGGAATTCTTCGGCACCGTTATAGTCAAAAGATTTTTAGACATTTTTAGAAAAATGTTTATAGTTAAAAGATTTTGAAATGTTTTATTCAAAACCTTGGTTTTAAAAATCTTTCGTTCTCTATAACGAGAGCTCTGGTACCAAACTTTAACACCCCCAAATTTGTACAATTCAATACAGCGGAAGACTCGTTGGTGTTACGGGATAGCACATTACTCACATCATAGACAACGCTTAAAAATCGTGTCGTTTAATAATAAAGCATTTCCATTCATAAATATCAAGTTTACATAGGTCCCAAGTCATAGTCATCTCATAAAATTTTACAAAACATTTGAATGGAAATTATTATTTAAGTGCGGGCCATGAATTCTTGTTGTCTTCCAGAGAATTACCTTCAAGTACCTGAAATAAAACATGTTAAAAGAAAAGGTAAGCGAAAACGCCGAGTGAATTCATAGAGTTTAATGAAATCCATCAATATAACATCGGTATAAAATTATTACCGAAAATCATTTTGTACAAATCTTTGTAATAGGCCATAAAATACCCAAAGTCATTTTATGCAAATCCTTATCAAAATTCATGATATAGGCTTTCGCCTTCAAAATCATTATACGAACCATTGTCGTTAAAAACATCATACAATACGTTTTATAACGTTAAATAAAAACCGTTATATGAATATGGTTATGTAAAACCAAAACACGAACATAAAATCAATAATAAGACCCCGTATTGCTAGTCAGGCAATTCATTGTAATTCAGTGCGTATAGCAGTATTTTGTTAATTGGATTATTATAAGCCGCATGACATTGTTACCTTACTACAACAAACAAAGGGTAGCTAGCCCGAAACTCAATTTGCCCATCTAAGTTAGCGTGTCGTCACAATAATCACGCTTGTGTAAATCTTCTCAAACATAAATTCGCTTACTAATAAATGTGGCACGACGGGGATCAACCGTCAAGGCGCGAACTGGGGTGATCGTCCCCAAATAGTACTATTATAGGCATAAGCGTCTACCAAATCCCGGTAGTTCACAATTCATGCTAATGGGACTTTTAGTGACATAACCTAACTTTAATAATCCATTTCATTTCATTTGTCGGGTCATATATTCATTCGTCGGGTCATACAATCATTTGGGTCCAAATCAATAAACAAATAATCGGGACAAATGGTGTCCTATTTTACCAAAACTAATATGTTATCTCCCTCGCGGGTTTATAAAACATTTCATAAAAACATTTAAAAGAGTGCGAGGCTATGAACTCACGTTGAGGTGGGAAAGCGGGTTATCGGCAATTCAGATGTACGGTATGTGCTTCAATCACGGAAACCTAGACAAATAATACTCGTCTTAGACTCTTGTCCAATGACTTTATAAAAATAACAAATATACATATGATAATTTTATATCTATTATATCTAAAGATTCAGTCCTATCATTGAATGTGGAGTAATAATGCCTATTTGCTTACACTGTTATATGCTTCACTATCCTTTACACGAAACATAATTTTCTTAAGGACATACAAAGGGTTTGCAGTTTCAACAATCATTACTCCAGCAGCATATGAAGAGTTGCTGGAGTTACATCAGTTATGGATTGTATAAATTGTATACATGGAGACCATTCATTCATAATAATATAACGATCAAATAATAATACAAGTTCTTCAGTTTCTTTGATTTTTGATAGCTATTCCAGTGTGTCCAATAAGGCCGTTTGGAAAATGCCCATAGAGGATGAACAACCCATTGCTGAACTGAAAACCTGTGTGGACAACAAGCAAACTGTTGGTGAGCCCAAAGATGATGACATAAGCAAAACGGTGAAGACCAAGGCAACTGTTGGTGAGCCCAGTAATGGTCCTCAGCTTATAACCGAGTTGTTCTTGGACGATCTTTTTATTGATGTCACAGGTACAATTATTGTGATGTTGTGTAGGATGTGGGATGTCACCTGTTTGCTGCAGATGAGGATTTACCATCTAATCACTTTGATCAAGTTGAAATGGCCAGAAACCATCCTTCAAGTCTCTCAAAATCTGCACACAAAAAACATAATAATCTTTTATTTGTATGAATACATATTTATAAGCATCTTCCTCTCCAACAAGTGTGTCAAAGGAGAGACAGATCCATGACCAATCCTTAAACGAAGTCATAAGTTCACATAAATGCATATATGTATATTTAATGCGTGTATAGGATTTGTTTGTGTATAGATGTGTGTTTTGTATAGTTTATCTTCTAAAACAGGTCAATATCTCAAGAAATAGACAGGTTCAACCTTCACGCATGCAGTTGTCACAATATGTTGGTGATCAAACTATGTACTTATCGAAGAAGTGTTGGAGCACCAATGAAAGAGTAACAGTATCGTAAGACCTATCCTTTTCCCTTCACTTTTCCTAAAATTTAGTTAAGTGGTTTACCATTTTATTTTCCATTGTTGTAATTGTGTTAAAAACACTCAGCAGTTGCACATGAGGATTTGCCATCAAACTGCTTAAGGTAAATAGTTCTTATTGTTAAAGGTAATTGTGTGTAAATAAAATACATTTACAAATGTGGTCCACGCGTCGTCATAATATGGTTTCTTGGCTACCCTTCCATTTGATTTGTATTGGACATAAAGAATTGTACTCTTAAGATTCAGTGATATATATCACAGATGTTTGTCAGTGAGTTAAAAGAGGGCATTATTAACTCAATAAAAGACTTTACTGTCCTACTAAACAAAGACGAGTATAAGATTTTGAAATATAATCCTTACATGATTGAATTTGACGAGCAGAAAACCACAAGAAGATCTTCGGTCAAGGCTGATGGTTTTATCAAGGGTCTCTATAGTTACCACCAGGCTGCAAGTTAAGAGGTACGAGAGTTAAATATTCATGGTGGTATTCATGAAAGCATTCATGGTGGTATTCAAGGATTTATGAGAGCAAGGATGCATTATGAGTTATATCTATGCAATATTTTGTGCAACTTCTCACATTATAGTTAACAGTTTTTAAGTAAATGGATACCTTGCAGATGTTGTGGGTTACGCTTACGCCACGAATATTGGCAGGAAATCTCGGCGAAAAACTAGGTTCAAGGCTGCTTGATTTCTACCTCTCCAATCAAAAGTGCCTGTAATTGTGTTTAGTTATTACACGTGAAAGTGTTATAGATTAAAAAAATACTAACACACACTTAAATTGTATTTCTTAGACACGCGGCACGCTTACCCATGAAAGTTAAAGTTTTACCAATTTTTAAACCATTCAAACCTTGACTCATTACTGTCCAATACTAACATGTACATCACTACATTGATGTTGCTTTCAAATAATTGTCGAGACTGTCACAGTGACCTTACTTTCGGCAGTTCTACTCATATATGAGCTACCAAGGATTCATTGATCAACTGAACCGAAATCATGTTAAAAAATACAAAAAATAAAGCCACATGCGCTATCTTTATGCAAATTTCCGCTGCTTTGATTTTACTCATAATTTACGTGAAATCAGAAATGTGTTTCACAAGGGAGTCAGAGTGGTCTAAAATGTTGTTGGACTGAAAATAAAAAACGTTTTAATATGAGAAAATGAACCGCCGAAAACACCGAACAACAGAATTTTTGAAAACCAAATTGAAACTCCAAACGGATAAGTGTGCAATACCAGGGATGTAACACAAAGAGATTGAAGTCAACACGATTTGGTAGTACCCTGATACACTTGCATCAATTCATACCACCATCTACTTTTGTTGTATTCCATAGATGGCATCGGATCACGAAACTTTCCAGGTGAATCTACCCTGCTAGGAAAATTTATAAATGATTTTGAGTGAGCTTTGCTATAAATCAAGTTCTATTTACCCGAGATACTGCAATCCAACAACAAACGGTTGTTTCTTAGAGGACATGAATACAACTGCCCATATATTTTTATCACATATAGTAATTTATAAAGTTCGATAATAGTTGCAGACACAAAATTAAAGAAAAAAATTAACTTATTAATAATAAATAAGATTTTAAACAAAGACGCGTGTGTCATATAAAGCCAAAGCGTTAAATTATATCACTAAGTTGGTATCTTATGGTTAAAAAGTGATAATGCATTGAAAACATTATAGTAGTTGTTGTACCTTTTATTTATGATATAATACGAATTATTAAGAAAGAAAGGTAGAAATGAGATGAATTTTAGAGAGAGAAACTAGAGAGAGAAAAGAGAGAGAAGTGTGTGAACTTGGTGAGATTAGATTAGAGAAAAGAATTTGTTACAAATGACCATCCACCCTCCTAACATGCTAGGAGGGTAGTATATATAGTCCACCCACATGCGGGCTTTAATGGACTATATATTGGGCCGGGCTTGTCTTTTGGACTTTAATTAGTTTAAATCCAAGCCCGTGAACCACGACTAAATAACTACTTATTACAACGTTCTATTAAATAATACAATAGAAACCTATGACCGAACATTCTTGTTTGACTCAATATTTTGAGGCTAACAATCTCCCCCAATGTGAGGTCATTCCTCTTTGATATTTGGATTCCAATGGAGATTTATGAATTTTGTCATAAATGAGTCTTGAACGTGTAACAGTAGTTTTGTTCCTTCATGCTGTGATCTTTGAGCCTTTGTCGTTGTCTTTCGACTTTGTCTTTAAGCTTGAGATCTTCAAATCATTCTTGACTTGTCTTTGCCATCTTGTGATCTTGTGTCTTTTTCCACATGCTCACACTATCAATTGTTGGATAAGTCTTTGGGCATGAATATGTGGTTGTGAATCTTTGACTTTGCTGAGTACACCGTGACGCCACCTTCTCGAGACAAAACATAGACACGGACTGAATGGCTTTGACATTCGTCCTAAATCGGTAGCGTTTTACCTCCGGTCGGTGAAGACCGTTATACGATATTAAATATCGTACCTGTGATCAGGTAGATTCAATTAAGAATCTCCTTGACAGGGTTTCGCGGCTTTACTAGCCGTTCTCTTTACTCGACCGTCTCAAAGCAAGACTGCGAACATAAAGAGTGAATCAATTGGATAAATATCCGCTTGATTAAAGTCGTCAATTCAAATTCCTGGAACAAGTTTGATTCATTAAGAATCTTACCATTGTTGCTTTCCAGTTGACACAAGTTTGATTCACAAGAATCTCACAAGTCACCTACCGTAGCGCTGTTTGATGTTGACGCTAGAAGGATTTCCATTCGTCACTGTGAATATTAATAAATATCACTCTGAATGTTCTGGCAAGACCATAAAGATATTGCGTAGAAACCTGAAACGAGTTTGAATCAATTCAGAATCAAACCACTGTTGCTTTTCAGTTTTACATATGTTCAATTCATAAAGAATCTTGCATATGACCTACCGCAGTGTTGTTTGATGTTAACACTGGAAGGATTTCCACTCATCATCGTGAATACTAAATAGTATCACTCTGAGTGTTCTAGCAATATCACAAGGATATAGCGTAGGACTCTCTTGATCTTCATCCGTGTGTCCTAACGAGATTTGATTGATCTCTTGGCTCTAGACTCGATTTGTGCACTTTTAGTGGTCGGAGGCTGGAGCAGATGCCACCTATTCAATATCAACTATCTCGGAGTGAGAAAGTCAATAGAAGTCGTGTTGATCTCCGTGACAATAAAACAAGCTTCTTTTGAGAGAAGTTTGAGTAGCTAGGAAAGGGTTGTGCTTCACATCACTGGGTCCATGATGAGTTTGTCTTCATGATGGGTTGACCCGGTTTCTGCCTAAGTTGTATGGAGGGCTTCTTTCTTTAGACCCTTTATCCTTACATTTCTTTTTCATTCTTCAACCCCTTCAATGCTTACCAAGACATCATTAATAGCACCTTGTTGTGATTGTTCCAGTGCTATCATCAGTATTTAGTCGGCATTCAGCTACGTTCACATTCTACTCCATCTTTCCTAAGGACTTCTAATAATCTATTGGATTGTCCCTGGGAAGATCCCTCCGGTTCTGGTTGGATCATAGGACTTAAACCTAACCACCCTTTTGACACCAATAACGTCGTGAAATTAAAGATGTTGTGGGTATTTGATCGTAACCATGAAAACCACTTTAAATTCTAACAAAGTGTTTGAAAAACATTTAACACCTTGCTAGTTTTGTCGTTTCAGAAAAGCTCCCCCGTCACATGTGCATCGATAATCGAAAGTGTTTCGCACATGTGGGTAAGAGTTAAAGTGCTTGAGTCTTATATATGATCACATTTTAATCACATTTTCTCCCCCTATCTCTAATATATAAAATGTTTTGATATTAGAGATACCAAATTTGATTAAAATATATTTTGAAAAATAGTCTTGAAAATCTTCGGGAGAAAAATGTGTCAAACTTAGCATGAATTTTGGAACGCTCCCCCTCAAAAATTGATCCAATGGAATTGTCATTTCGAGGATTTGATCCACATTAAACTTTTTGAGGATAGGAGTTGTTGAACACACAATTTTTGAAAGATTTTGAATATCATTGAGAAATTCTTGAAAAAATTGTGTTCAACGCTGTTTGAAAAATCAATTCTTTTTGTCGAAAAGGTTTTTCTTAAGCATAAACTTGAGTTCATAGACTTTGAATGTCTTGACGAATCCACTCAAGTGTAAGAAGATTTAACTTCTTTTGCTAAGGGTAAGAGTACAAAAGCGTACACTCCCCCGTGAATTTAGATCCGGGTTGCAATCTGAAAGTGATTACAAGCCATTGTGTTGAGCTCAAAACGTTGAATGTTTTGTGACAAGCTCAACCCGTGATAGATTGCTCTACCCGTTTGTTAGGATATGGTATCTTTAAAGATACACTTTCCTTTATTTGAGGTCCGAGTTACAGTCTGACATTTTAACTGTAAGTCGTTTACATGAGCTTAAAAACTTTGAATGTTTTTAATGAGAGCTCATGACCGAGAAAATTTATTTTCCCGTTGTTAAGGATAAGTTATCATTCGTGATCAACTTTCCTTTCTTGGAAGTACGAGTCACAATCTGAGGTAATTGTAAATCATTGAAATGACATGTTTTGAAAAATATTTACAACTTTCATTCGAGCTTTATGTACACACCCGTGTCGTTATTGAGCGACATTTCTAGGTACGTCCATATTATCGATACTGAAAGACATGTCGAGAAGAATATTTTTGGTATTTTGAAAGTTTTTCCGTTTTTTAGTTTGTTTTTCTATGGATATTTACGTTTTATTATATTTTTGTGTTTTCTCAATTTTTTCGAAAATAATCCAAAATAGACTTTTGTACAGCAGAAGAAGGTGATATTGAATATACAGAATTGGAACCCTTTGAAGAAGGAGAAGTGGGTTCAGAATCCGCTGTTGTACCTGCAATCACAGAAGAGGAGTTTGCACAAATACTAGAATTAGGAGTAACAAATTCCTTTTCAGCGTGTAGAACAGTAGCATTAGTGCTGGTGCAGGTGTCATCACTCTTCTCTATTGGAATCCACTTAAGACCAACTTCTGTGAAGATCCGACCCGTTGGTTTCCACTGAAGACTAGATTTAGGAGTAGCTTTCTCTTGCACAGCGGAAGACTTCTTTGGAGAAAAACTATGTCCTTTTTGAATCCACGTCTCAGATTTGGTGTGGTTGCTTTTCTTTACGACGGGTTTGTATCTCCTTGTTGTCTTATGGGATTCTGTATTCGATCTCCGTTCAAAGGAACGAGATTTGACCTCATAGAGGTATTGCAAAATGCAATGGTCATGATTTCCATTTTGAATGCCCTTTTTGCAAGTGGGACATACAGGGAATTTGGGATTCACGAAAGTACTTGTATTCCTTTGTTTTCCAAATCGTTCAGGCGTAGTGTTTGAAACACGACTATTCATGGATGGTCTCCAATTCCTAGATTGCTGAAGAGGGATCCTAGGTTTTGGGTGACTACCATTAGGAGTGTGTAGAACTCTAGCGGGATTTGGTGAACTAGGTTTTTCATACACTGGTTTGTCTTTCTGAATCTTCCCTTTTTGTTTCGCATCCTCTAGGTTGTGGGTATGAACGAGGTCATTTAAACCTACAGATTCCTTTGTGGACGTGAATGTCACACGTTTTGGAGGAGTCCTAGAAGTGCTAGGTGCATTCACATGGTCGGGTTTAGCAACAGTGTGCTTTCTAAATGGAGGAACATAGGGTGATATGGATGGTTTTGGAACACTTGGTTGCACATCAGTCTTAGGGGGTAACCTAGATTTCATATGAGAAGAATTGGAGAACGGAGTCGGTTTTCCTAAGATAGACAGCTTTGGATCCTTGTAGGCATTGGGTTGTCGAACAACAGGTTTCACAACTTTAGGTTCCACAATTTTCCCACCCATTTTAGCAATGAGTTTCTGCAACTCTGCTATCGCTCTGTCCCTGTCTTGTAATTGAGCTTTCAACCCTTTAATTTCCAAATTCTGTTCATTCATTTCTCGAAATGTTTGCGAAAGTTTTTCTTGCAATTTATTATCATGTGGAAAACGACCAACGTCTTTTTGCAAAGCAAGTTCAAGTGAATGACAATGTTTTTGAAGGAAATCAGTTTTGTGTTGAAGTAACTCAAAAGCCTTTTTGTCAACATTTTCTTTCCGTTTCGAAAGCTCAATTTCAAGACGTTCACATTCTTTGATCTTATCAAGATATTGGCATGCAACTTCAGAATATTCATCAATATCAGCACAAGATGTAAAATAAGCACACATAATATCTTTAGAAACACATTCTTGCAAGAGTAAATCATATTCATCAGAAAAAACGGACTTGTCCATTTGAAGATCATCAATTGCTTTCTCAAGAGACTCAACATATTGTAAATCATCAAACATTTCAGACCGAATTAAGCTTTCGAATTTAAGAACATTTTCTTTTAGTGTGGCCGCGTTCGGTATTAAGATTTGTTTGACAAGCACAGTTATGTCTTGAGGAATTGGTTTCTTCCACTCGTCATTTTGTCGTTGTTTCCAATCATTATCAATAATGGACTTAATATTATCTATGTAATGAGTAAGAAACCCAAATATCTGCCTACTCTTGCTTTTAGAAGCATCTAGGGGCAAGTAGTTGATGAACTTAGAAACGTTTGTTTTCTTAGTGGCAAACGCTTTCTTCCATTGAATTCTCTTTTGCCTGCATTCTAAAAATACTTCCTCACGAGATTTCTGAGTTTGTTTGTGGAACAGACCATAAAGACTATTCTCATAAGCATAATTATATGGTTTCACAAACTCCTTATTAACTGATGGTTGACTATCAGCATCCCAAAGGGCAGTCTCTTCACTATTGGCACTTAGAGGCATGCAATCAAGATCTGTCCTTTCAGTCTCATCAAGATAAAGATGCGGGTTCGCAGCTTGAGCTTTGGCAAGGTACTCAGGACTTGCAAAGCTAGCTTGACCCTTAAACATCGATGGAGGTGCTAGCATTCTTACGGATTGAATAGAATCATGCGTTTTATAAACAACATTCTTCAAAAAGTCGACTTGTGCTTCTAGTTTCGTAACTTTTTCGGTTTCTTTATCATATCTACTTTTGAAGTCTTGTTTTAACGCATCTACCTCTTGTTTCTTATCCTCTAGAATTTTAGCAGAATCAGTAGTGGTCATAGAGAGCTTTTGTTCAAGTTCATTAACTTTGGTAGTGGCAAGGTACGTTTTTTGACGTTCATCCATTAAGAAAACATTATATTGACGCTTCTCTTTAGCTAATAACTCAAGAGTGGTATTATATTTGTTTTCAAAATCGTCCTTTTGACTTTTTAACGCACTTCCCTTGTACCCCTCAAGCTCTTTGGTTTTCTGAAGGAGCTCATCTCTATAGCTTTCAGTCATCTCAGTAGATTTGATAAGAGCAGCTTTACATTCTTCAAAACTTTGAGTGAGCGTAGCGTTTGCCTTCTTTAATTGCTTTTGACTCTTTTTATTTTCAGTGACATCTTTTTGTAAAGTAGCAATTAAATTAGCAAGCGCAATACGTTCCTCTTCATCATATTCATTTGCATGTTGATCATCCTCATACTCATTATTGCACATGTCTGATGAATCGGGTGTGGTATTACTATCAACCGTTTCCATCATACACGTGTCATTAATGGCATTGGGTAGATCACTATGCTCAGGGATATCACCAAACACATTATATTCATCAGTAGTGTGTACCTTATCGATTGGCTCAGTGTCAAAGATAGGACCATTGTCATCTTCAGTGACTTTGAGAACTTCTTCAACATGTGCCATGTACGAGTAATGTGCTTCTAATTCCTGGTCGGAGGCTTCATCATCAGTGTCATCAAGCATAGCTCCTTCCTCAGCTGACAGTTTGACCCCTGCTTCCATTTTCTTGCATAGCAGCATCTTTTCCTTGTGATAGCTGGAGTCTCTAACCCTTTTCGGCTTCCTGCATTCTTTTGCCATATGCCCATAACCTTGACAATTAAAACATTGAATCCCACTCTGCTGAACCACTTGACTTCCAACCGTTTCCCTATTCCCAGTAGCAGCAGCAATCCTCTGAGCATCATACTTAGCAGTTTGTCGATCATATCTTGCAGAACCCTCAACATGTGTTGGATTATGTCGATCATACCTAGAAGGACTTTCACCACGTCGACGTGTGTCATACCTTGGAGGACTCTCAACATATCGGTTCTTTGTGTTAGATGATGTGCGAAGATTGTTGTTGGTGGGTTTGTAGATTTTCTTGTAAGTCTTCATTATGTAAGCAATTTGTTGTTTCATCTCTCGGTTCTTTTGAGCTTGGTCTTCATCACTATCTTCAGATGAGGACTCAGATGGTGGTGATGGTGCTCTTGGCGCTTTACCTCGAGATTTTGTGGAAGATGAAGACTTAGATGATGTGGAATATCGTGGTGAGGATGATGGGCTAGAGTATGGCTTAGGAGTACGAGATCGATGATCTTGGACATTTTGAGTGGTAGTCAATAAAGCAAGTGGATTAGCCGTCTTTGCAACTCGTTCAGCTCGGATCTCATTTGCTTCATGCTGAAATTGTTTCAAGATATCAAAGAGAGTGTGATAGTTTACCTTGTCTAACTGCTTCTGTTGTTTCACCAAAGTGACAAAACGTGTCCACTCTGGTTGGAGTTGTTGTAGAAATTGCACATTGACTTGCATGGTGGAGACTTCCAAGTTGATTCTTGTCATATCATTCATCATCTTGTAAAATCTTGAATAATAGGACTCAATTGATTCTCCATCCAATGCAGTAAACTTACCAAAGTTCCAAAACAAGTTTGTTTTGACATCTTGCTTGTTGAGAGACTCTCCTTGTTGCAAGCGTTCAATGGCCGTCCACATTTCTTGTGCCGTAGGACATGCATCGACTGTGGAATAAATATCATCTCCAATTCCACTTAGGATCATATAGATCGCTTCTTTTTCTGCATCATGCCAAGCACGTTTCTCGGGTGTAAGGTCAGATAAAGTTTCCTTTTTCTTTGTTGCAGGTACTTCTGGACATGTGTCTGTGGCTGGTGTATAAGGAACATCAATTTCAGAAAAGACATATGGGCCATGGTTAATACATTGTCTCAAGGCATCACCATTAGGTCTTGTATCAAGATAGCGAAGAAAGCGTGATTGCCATTGAGCATATCGACCAGCCACAAGCATTGGTGGTCTCTCTTTATTACCCGCGACCATGATGTTGTTGTTCGTCACACGATATTCTGCAGTAGAATCCATCCCAAAATTCTCTGTAATGATGAAGTGAGTATGGATCTTAAGTAGATTTGTTGTGATTGTTGTTGTGGTTTAAATTCCAAAAATTGCAATTTTTTTCCAGGCCGACAATAAATTCTCCAGTCCGACAAAAACGGTAGTCCAAAAATTTTGTAATCGCCAAAATTTGAAATCGAGCTAGAAATGTCCTAAAACTAGTATGGAAAAAATTTGAATTTTTTTTTTTTGATCTTCGTGGAAACGATATTCTGAAACTAGTCTAGATGGTGGCTAAGTCTAAAAATTACTCAAACAAAATTTAGCGAAAACATGTCATCGGAATATCCATCGGAATGTGCCATCGGAATACCCATCGGAATGTTTCTTAGATCGGAATGTCCTTTAGATCGCAATGTGCACCTGTCGAAATCCTCCAGATCGGAATGTTCAGATCGCAATGTGTACCTATCGAAATCCCAGATCGGAATGTTCAGATCGCAATGTGTACCTATCGGAATCCCAGATCGGAATGTGGCTGTCGCAATGTGGGCAGAGTAACGTTTCAAGATTTGCCTTAAACCCGTCGCAATCCAGATCGCAATAATGATCGGAATGTGCAGATCGGAATAAGGGGCTATCGCAATACTGATCGCAAAGTAAAACCCTAGGGTTATTGCGATCGAAATCGTACTCTCCTTTCCTAAATTCAAGCTGTCGCAATAATGGTGCTTTTTCTTCCAACTTTTTAGGCAACGGTTTTTGGCAACTTTTAGGCAACAAATTAGCAACTTTTAGGCAACAAATTCGTGATTTTTACCAAACCAAAACAACCAAATCTCTACAACAAGTATATAGATGATTTGTAGCAAGATAAAGAACACGAAAACCACAAAAAAATTTTGAATTCGAGTTGATTTATGGAAGAAATCACACGAATCAAATATAAGAAGAACAACCAATAACAAATCTACCCCGTGGCGATTGATACCAATTGTTGTCCCTTTTATTTATGATATAATACGAATTATTAAGAAAGAAAGGTAGAAATGAGATGAATTTTAGAGAGAGAAACTAGAGAGAGAAAAGAGAGAGAAGTGTGTGAACTTGGTGAGATTAGATTAGAGAAAAGAATTTGTTACAAATGACCATCCACCCTCCTAACATGCTAGGAGGGTAGTATATATAGTCCACCCACATGCGGGCTTTAATGGACTATATATTGGGCCGGGCTTGTCTTTTGGACTTTAATTAGTTTAAATCCAAGCCCGTGAACCACGACTAAATAACTACTTATTACAACGTTCTATTAAATAATACAATAGAAACCTATGACCGAACATTCTTGTTTGACTCAATATTTTGAGGCTAACAGTAGTAGTACACACAAACAACACCATATATTTAGACAGTAAATCACCACCATCACACAAACCATCATGTTATGTAATAGTTATATGTACTACACTAATTAATTTTCAAACAACAAAATCATAATTTTACACACAATATGCTACTCCAATGTGGTTTTCTAGATCCTTATTTTGATGTAGTAAAAACTAATCAGGCCCAACCTCTTTACCAAACACCCACAAATAAAAAACAATTAAATACAATGATTAGAGCAGTTACAGAAAATCTAAATCACAAAATATAAACGCATAAACCAGATTCCTATTCGAAGAAATAAAAAACGACCTAATGTCATCTGATTAGAGTGAAAACCTGTAAATGGGATATTCAATTGTTGTTCGAAATCAACCACGAATGTAAGTTTACCCCGCTATACACATTTGTTAATCAGAAACACTCGATCAGTATAGATAATTCTAAAAGGATGTTGAGATCGCAGATCAAAAAATTAGATTGATGATAACTAGCTAAAAACAAACACGAGATCTTTAGCCACAAGAGGTTATAGATCTAGGGGACTTTTTTTATAAAAAAAAAGAAATGAATATGCCGAAGAGCAATGTTTACGAGATGATATGCTGTTGAGATTCACGAAGAAGCTATGTGTAAAGTGTGTTTTTTATTATTTCTACAATGTATAAGAAAATAGATCAAAATTTATTTACTAGGTAAAATATACCATGAAATAAAAAAGTGACATTTAGTAACAACTGAAAAACATGTTGCAATCAATGTTTTGAAACCCGGGTCGACCCTGACGGGTCAATCGGTTCCGGCCAAATAAACGGGTCATATCGATCCGGGTTTCATATTTTAAACCCGGCTCGACCCGCCAGGTTTGGGGTGACCCGGGTCAACCCGGTTCTCGAGACCGGTCGGGTTTCGATTTTTTCGGTTTTTTTTTTAAATATGTAAATTTTACGTATTTGCGACGGAATATTATTTTTACATATTATATTGGTTGGTAAACAATTTATATCTTTAATATACGGGAATTTTTATGGTTTTTAGATATAATTTTTGTTAATTATTAAAAATATAAAAAAAATATATTTTTTTAGAAAACCGGGTTAACCCGGGTCGACCCGGACCCGGTGACTCGACCGGGTCAATTTGAGACCCGGGTTTCAAAACATTGGTTACAATGGTGGCAATCGCTATTTTCTTTTTGAGTTTTTTAACATGATATTATTTTTAAAATTATTGTTCTGACAAAAAATATATGGTTTGAAAAAATGATACGACTTTCTCTTTTATAAATGAAAGAGAAGTTGATTAGTGACCCTCTAACCTTAAGGTTGTGGGTTCAAGTCTCGGTAAAAATACGTGAGTTGTAAAAATTACCGTTCTTAAAAAAAGAATAGTTTGAAAAATTAATTTATTATTTCATGTAAGCAAAAGTTCGTAATAATATATAATCAAAATTTCATGTTTTTATCGAAAAAATAAAGACGTGCATCGAGAGGCGGACTTCAATAGAGACTGGGGAGGGCTCCGGCCTCCTCAAAAATTGTGACGATTAGTGTAAATATTATGCATTTCGTCTAAAGGTTATTGTCTATTTTTTTATTTTGGTATGTAAAAAATAACTCGGCCCTCCCAAAATAAACGCTCAAGGTTCGTCATTGCATGCGTCGCATGGGTATGAACACAACAGTCAGTTGAAAGGGAGGGAGGGAGGGGAGGAACACAGATTAACAATTAATTTCACCTTTAGTGTTTAGATATAAACTTAACATCAAAATTAAGCCCGATGCAACACAAGGCCGTTGAAAATATTATATTATATTAACAACAAGATCCTATAAATTAAATATAAGCCTCTAAAAATAAATTATTAATATAAATATCTTAAAGTACACAAATTAATTTAGAAATTAGAAAACTAAATTAAAAATACTAAATATCACAATTTCTTTAATATTACGATCATAATATAAAACCAATATAACAACAAATATCATGCCTCAAGAAAAGTAACCCCATGACCCTTTAGTGCAACGCACGGGTGCCGGATGCCTCGTATATGATGATGATCAAGTGGGTTTATACAATCTCATTTACTCATTTTAGTGTTATGTGTTGGTGACTTTTATACTAGTTTACTAGTTTTACCTATTTACATGTTTTAGGTCCAATAAGCCTATTATAAGTTCATTAACTTGTACTAATCCATTTTATACTTATATTATCAGTATTTATACTTTACATGTTGGGCCCAAATGGGTTAAGCCCAATAAGTAATTTTTATAAATGTTTAACTTATTTAGTTAAATTATTAGTCCAAATATACTTACTTAGCTCCATAATGTCCGTATGTCATATAGTTCGGGTTTTATCGGTTTTTACTTGTATTAGGTACTTATAAATCAGTATATGACTTTTAAAAACTTTACATTAGACGGGTTTGATCGTCTAATTTTTTATTGGCGAAAAACGTTAATTTTACGGTAATAGCCGAAAAAGTCGTAAAAATCATGTTTATAGTTTTTATAACTTATAAATCTTATTCAACTACCATTTTTATAAAGTGTCCATTTATTTAACCTTATACATATTTATATAAATGAAATTTATAAGTTAGTGGGTTTTAATTCACATTTTATACTATATTAGTTTGAGTGCTTATATAATACTATTAAACATTAATTCTTCAAAATCTTATTTTTAGTTTCATCTTCACAATTTTTATCATATCTTGAGTTCTATAAGGAGATAGAAGCTCATTTTTGTATGGCATAAACTTCATATTATGTGCTACAAGTAAGTTAGTTATAGCTACTGCTCATTCTATGTCTAACTATCCTTAACAGTCCCTAAAAACCAGACTATTCAGATTAGTACACTAATCTTGTTTTGATCATATCTCACTCATTTTGATGATTCCATTGCATGGCCAACTCTCACATGTGTATGACATCTAACAATTACTTTAAATGGATTCCACCATGCAATTTTATTAGTTCATAACTTGGTTACTTACTGTTTTTATACAGCCAACAATTTAAGCAAGATTTTAGCCTTGTTTCTTATGGTTTTTCATCTTTTTAATCATATTTATCAATACTTGATCCCCACACAACATTTTTATCATCATATATTCATCATATACATATACAATAAGAAAGAAAATACATGATTACATAATAAAAAATAACAAGAGAATGGGAAGAACTATCTTTATACCACCAAGGTTTTGTAGTTTATGATCAAGGCATGGATTTTGATGGAAGAACTTGTGATAGATCAACACCAATCTTTATGGCCACCAATACTTGTAAACTTCATGTAGAAATCAGCCCTTGAACATCACGAAATCTTCTCCTTAGATGTTAAAATCACCACCAATCAATAGAGCTTGAAGAGGTTTCCATCATATGTGTGAATAACATAAGATTTTGTGGTTAAATTTGATCAAATGAGGGTGTTTGATGGTGGAAATAGGACGGCAATGGGGAGGATGAGAGAGATTTAGAGAGTAGTTTGCATGTGTAGCTAAGTTTAAATGATATATGTGAAGTGGTTTTGTGGTTTTGTGTAAGTGTTAGCTTACATGTTAAGCTTAGCTAACATGTGTTAGCTTATGAGTTACAAGGGTGCCACATCTTATGATGTGGTGTCCTCTTTTGGCCGTCCCTTTTGAGTGGGGTGGGGCAAGATTTATCTTGTCTCATCCCACTAATTTACGGGTACTCCTCGATTCCAGTTTCCTCGATTTGCGTGCCCTCGGGTCATTTTACGGAAAACGTTTTTATAAATTATGAATCAAAGGCACAAAACGAATCTAATAAAAATTGTTTCATAAAAAACGGAGTTCAAAAACGTAAATACGTAATCTTAAGGTTTCCGGTTTAATCGTAAAGGACGTTAAATTATTCACGTAAGTCCTAATCTCTTCTCGTAAATTAGTGAGTTTATGAACCAACACAAATTTAAAATCCCAAAATAATATTCACGGATAAATTTATTTCTTAAAATGTCGGACTATCACCAAAACGGTGTATGTAAACGTAAGCACGTAACGTAGAATCTTCCGGTTTAGACGTAGTCGATGCTACTTCAAGACGTAAATCCAAATTTCTTCCCAAAATAAGTGAGTTCATAATATAACATTAAAATGATGTTTTTAAATAATATTTGAGAATAAAATATAAACCATAAATTGACGGATTGTCACACATTGTCCACTTATCTGGTGGAAAATGGATTCAAAAGGGGCACCATAGACCAGACCTTATTTATAAAGAAGAATGGTAAGGATTTCTTACTTGTCCAGGTTTATGTAGATGATATCATATTTGGCTCATCAAGCCCAAAGATGAGTAAAGACATTTCCAAGCTCATGACAGACAAATTCAAGATGAGTGCAATGGGGGAGATGAACTTCTTTCTAGGGTTACAAGTTCAGTAGAAAGAGGATGGTATCTTCATCTCTCAAGATAAATATGTAGCAGAAATCTTGAAGAAGTTTGACTTTTCTCCACATGAGAAAAGGGACAGTACTCCTATGGATAGAGAACACCCTTGGGGAAAAGTTGGAGATGGAAAATATGTGGATGTCAGGAACTATAGATAAATGATTGGTTCATTGATGTATCTCACAGCTTCCAGACCTGACATTATGTTTGTTGTGTGTGCATGTGCACGCCATCAAGTGACTCCCAAAGAGTGTCATCTTCATGCTGTCAAGAGAATCTTTAGGTACCTTAGATGTTATCCAGACCTGGGATTATGGTATCCAAAAGATTCACCATTGGAGCTTATTGCTTATTCAGACAGTGACTATGGTGGTGACAAATTTGATAGAAAATCCACAACTGGTGGATGTCAGTTTCGTGGGAGTAGGTTGATATCTTGGCAATGCAAGAAACAAACAGTGGTGGTCAATTCTACAACTAAAGCAGAGTATGTTGCAGCAGCTTCTTGTTGTGCACAAGTCTTATGGATTAAGAACCAGTTGTTGGATTATGGGTATAATTTCGTGCATACCAAGATTTTTGTAGACAATAACAGTACTTTATACATTATTAAAAATCTTGTACATCACTCTAAAACAAAACACATAGAAATTAGACATCATTTTATAAGAGATTGTTTTGAAAAGGGTTTAATACAACCAGATAGGGTTTACACAGAAGAAAATGTGTCTGATTTATTAACTAAACCTTTTGATACTGGAAGGTTTCAATACTTGGTAACAAGTATTGGAATGATCAATCTCACTTAATATGTGTTTTGGGGTCTTATTGTAAAAGTATGTACAGGATATGCATTGTTATTGGTCTTTTTGAGAAGTTAGATTTTCCACTATATTTGTCTAACGCTGACAAAGGTTGTCTTAACGCTGATAAGTGTTATCGTGACGTTATCAGCAACATGTTAGTTTTGTGGTTTTTGATCTAAGTGTGCAGGTGTTGTTAGCATTGTACCATTGGATACAGAGTTGCTTATGGATCCTTGGAGAATCATTGGAGCATGTTTTAATTTATGGATGATGGTTGGAATATTTATATTCCTATCTTGACATAAATTTTTATTTACATGCATATTATTTGGCAACTTATGTATCACAGTTTAAGGGGAGGTTTTAGGAACCTTTAGGACTTTTTGGGTATTCATATAATGCTCACAATTCTAGATTGTGTCCACAGGTGAGTATGAGTTAGTTTTCTATCTCATGAGGCACTGTAGCATGCAAAGTTGATATACTATGCATGCTGCCAAGACCTTTTTGGCCTAGAATTGGATGTGGTCTGTTGGGAGACTTGGGAATGATTTATAATGGGTTTACCTGGGAGTTACAAGGAATTTTATGAGATAACTTAATTGTTAAGAATTTTGGTTACCAAGGGACACTAGAGGACTGTTATGTCTATCTTGCATAAGCAAGTGTGCATAACTGGACAGTGCTTGCCGCCCTATAATAATTTTCAGTTTATAGGTTATCTTCACTAGGATAAATTACTTTGTTAAGGTCCTTTTTCATTTTTATTACTTTTATTTTTAGACGCTGACAAATATTTTTCCAAACGTTGTTGTGACCAATTTAAACGTTGACATGACTTTTGCAAACGTTGACAAGAATATAGCCGTTGGGCGTTGATGGGTTATTTTTGACCGTTGACACTCATTGGGACCTACCCAGTTGTTATTTTTGACGAATTTTGGGCCGTAATTTTGGGAGTAGATAACTTTTAATTAATGCATAAGATAACTTATTTTCTTTTCAATATTTTCATCATTATATTTTGAAAATACTTGCCTTATTTTTGACCAATCACATGTGCCTATCTCTCCTATATATTTGGCTCCTATTTTTAAACAGGGTACTATCATATTCTTGTCTAACACTTTTTCTCCTATTATTCATCTTTCATCAATCTTTACAAACAACTTTCTTCAACAATGGCAGCAAAGTTTAAACCAAGTGACTTGGTATTAGGATTCAGGAGTCAGCACAATATGATTGTTTATTTGGAGGCTGATGATACTTTGTTTCCACAATACACCCAGATGGTGGCGTATTTGAATGCATCTCCAATTAGGTATGCACTTTCTCATGCTCCTCTCATCTCCGTCACTCATATTAAACAGTTTTGGAACAATGTTAGTTCCTCAACGCTTAATAATGTGACTACATTAACAGCTATTGTTCATAGGCGTACTTGGGTGGTTACTGAAGCCTTGGTTCGCCAGGCTTTGCATCTTAATGATGCAGATGGTATAACCACTCTCCCCATTAATGAGATAGAACAAGGACTTCGGGCTATGGGGTATCCTTTCCCTGAAGAGGGTACTTTAAATAAATACCATAAACAAGAATTTCCCCCAGCCTAGAAGTACCTCATACATGTCATCCTTCAATGTTTGAGTCCCAAATGTACTTCACATAATGAAATTAACAGATCTATTGCTACTACAATTGTGTGCATTACAAATGGGCAAAAGTATAATTTTTCAAAACTCATTTTTGATGGTATGTGTAAAAACAAGGGAAGTAAGATGACTTTGTCTTATCCCAGATTTTTACAAATGGTTTTTCATGAACAAGGGTACTGCATAAGGGATCATGATGATTTTTATGAGATCCCTGTGCAAAAGAAAGATATTTTTAGTAAGATGAACTCACCCCCTCACCGTGACTTACCCCTCACCCAAGTTATGCTTGCTGCTATTGCAGCAGCACAACCTCAACCAGACCCACAACCATAACCTGACCCAATACCAGACTCTTTACCTTCACCTCAACACATGGAAATTGACCAAGAATCCTTCAACGCTGACACATTAAATGTTGGCGTTGACACCAGTAATCCAAACGTTGACACCTTTCCTTCACAAACCCAAACACCCCTTAACCTTCAAACTACAACCCAATCAACATCATCTTCTACACCCCCTGAATATAGGTTGATTAAACATCCAAGGACTACTGGAGTGTTCTCTTCTAGTGGTCCTAGCCATGTTGGAGAGAGAACCACCAACACAAGTGTGGTTGGTGCTATGGATGAGGCTGGGACTATTGGTACTCGCTTAGATGCAGGCCAAGCCAGTCCTAACATCTTTAAGACCTAATCCATGCCCTATGACTCTACTTTGGGAGGTCAAATACCCATTCTAGAGGAGGGCAGATTGGAACTATACACAATGATGGAATTGACGGCTGTCTGCAATAGCTTGCAAAAGCAAAATGCAGACCTGGTAAACACAGTTAGTACACAAGACCTTAAACTCAAGCAATTAAGGGAGAGGCTTTTTATTTTGGAAGATGCTAACACTAGGCGTGGTATGGAGGAATCTTCCAAAGGGGAGGATGAGCAGATCCATGTGAAGCGCTGGCAAGAGTAAGTTGGGCGATGACACACAGAATTTGAGCGTTGACAGACCTGCAAATATGGTTGATGTATTCTAGTCATCAGCTATCATCAAAGAAGTGTCTTCATAGGTACCATCATTATCTTTACCCATCATTGATCCATTAGATAAGGGTAAAGGAATTATGGTAGAAGTAGAAGTTCGAAAGGATGCAGCACAAGTAGAGTTTGATTCAAGGTTGGCTGCACAACTTGTGGAACAAGAAATGAAGAAGGTTGGTGAATCACCATTTGTTGTACTTCTGAGGAACAAGAAGGAAAGTATGAAGGGAGTTCAGATTCAAGTGTGATGATAATTGAACAACCAGAAAGACTTGAATATGGTGATGAGTTGGAAAGGGAGAAGCTTAGAGAGTTAAGATTGTAAGTAGATTATGATATGCCAGAAGTTTCTCAGATGTAACATGCTTGGGAGAATATGATTATGGAGAATCCAGATTAAACAATTTCAGACCAAATTTGGGGATTGGTGATTCTTCTAAGAGTTCAAAGAGACTACAGGGTAATTCTGAAGCATAAAGCTAGCGATGTTTTCTCACTGCTGAATAGGGATAGAAGGGAGATTTAGTACATGTTACTCAGATGTCATGGAACTGGATGGACCTTCAAGAAATTTTAGGGATTATCCTTTGAAGAATTGGAGTATAAGGCTTATCCCATTTGGGCGAGAGTGCAAGAGATGAATACTATCAGACTTCTTTCAGATGAAAGGAAAGAAGAACTTTTAGAAGAGATGGAGATTCAGAAGGCTATGATTGTACCAAGGCCTTTGAAGAAGGGAGTTCCACTTGAGTTTCCTAAAGATTTAAATAAAGTGGTTCCCAATGAAGCTGTTCTTACAAGGAGTATTAAGCTCTCACCCATGGAAGCTTCAGATATGGTACAAGTGTTACCTATTGATGCCAGAAACCCTATCATTGGCTATGAAGAAGATGCAAGTGGGTTTTGGATGATTGGAAGATATGGGAAAGAGATACACACATTTACTACTCTTATGTCTCTCTTTGAAAGTATGGTTAGGGAAGACTTGGCAGACCTTTGGAGGTTGTTGATGGCCAAGTATGAGACTGAAGCACCTACTTCAGTCAATGGAATAAAGCTTTGGTCAACATTTAAAAGAATGTGTGCACCAGAAGAAGAAGATCCTGTTTTGAAGGATCTTGAGGATGATATCAGTGGACTTCAATGGCGTTTGTATTCAGCTGTTGGTGTGTATTATTTGAGTTCTACAAAGTTTGCTGAGTATCTTCTTGTAGATGTTGAGTATCCCATGTCCAAAGAACTTTTGGAAAAGATGAAGACAACACAGCTGGAGATTGACTATTCAAGTGACGTGGCCAAAGATTTGATTAGGCATGTTTACTACCAATATGATAAAGATTAGTAAGATTCCTCCTAGTTCTTAATTTTTATTCAGAAACTTGATTACTAGAGTAGATATCAAGTTTAGGGGAGGATTGTTGGGAATAAAATGTAGCCAGTACACTTGAACGCTGACAAGAAGAAAACAAACGTTGATAAGAAGAAAACAAACGTTGACAGATCAAGCATTGACGGGAAGATGTCAAGCGTTGATAGGATGAAGTCAAGCACTGATAGAAAGATATGGTCTACGTGTATTATGTTTCTAGTTTGTTTCTAGTAAAGATAGGATCAACAATGTATTTTCTATATTTATCTTTACCTAGAATAGCTGATACGTAGACTCTTGTACAAGGCTTCTTATCTCTATAAAAGAAGACCTTTAGGTTTTGTTTCATATAAGTTTTTCATACGTTTAACACTTTCAATATATGCAAGTTTGTTATAATCAATCAAGTGAAAGTTTGTTTTACAATTGTTTGTGTGTTCTTGTTTGAGTATTAATTCCGCATAATACTTAAATTGTTTTATACACAACAAAGTTTCTCTACGTGTTTAACTTGATTTAATCTCGTTTACACAAGCTAAATCGATCTATGTTTGGGATCAACAATTAGTAAATTGCATTATAGTCCATTACTTTCAGTTTTATTTTTGTTTCGCCAAAAAGTCCCTGAGCTGGGTGGAGGATTTGGGCCAGTTACTGGGCTGGGGTAATTCGGTTTGGTTTTAAATTTAGATTGGGCTTTATTAGTTTTAATAACCGGTTTTATTAATTTCCAATTTCAAAATTCTAAAATTGATTTTAATTAATAAAAAAAGTTTTAATAATATAAAAGAAATATTAAAAAATTCTAAAAAAATATAAAAAATCATTTTTTTAACTTTTGGCATTTTTACATTTTCGTTTTGGGGTATTTGTGTATTTTGCATGTATTTACTTTGTATTTGCATTTTATATTTCATTTACGTGATTTAAATACTTGTACATTGTGAAAAAATTATGGTACATGTACCTTATTTATAAGATTAATAAGTATTTTACATATATAATATTTTTATCTTTTTATGTGCGTTTAAATAGAAATAGATACCAATCAAGTATTATTAACCAAAAACGATTAATCTCTTGATAAACTGGAAATCAATTCGAGTCGATTCGAGGAAAAACGAACTAGTAAAATATCAATATTACAAACCACTGTAGGTTTTACATTCGTTCCATTACTTACAATGTAACCTACAATAAAGTTTGATCTCTAGGCATGGGATGTAATGTATATATGCCTAGAGTTGTTTGTGTTAATTATTAATATAGGCACTTTAGGAGAATTCATCTTGTTTATAACATCTTGTTCTTATATCTTGTTCAAATTCCGCTATGTTCGATTACGTAAGAACTTGATATAATCCTAGATAAATGGTGTAAACCATTGAGTCTAATGATCCATATATTCCACAATTGGTATCAGAGTCTTGTGGCTCTCGATGCTAGGATCAACGAGGTGTTTGAGTCGAAGAATGGCGAAAAATCATAAAAATCCATATATGATTTTATGGTCGATTCTCACTGTGCAGCTATATCTCCTTCGTTAACCGTTGAATCGTCGTGAAATTCGTGTTGTAGGTTCTCGACACATGTGTCTTGAATCTCACCGGAGCGATCGTCGATCTGAGAAGTTTTGAATGAGTTATTGATGGTCGAAGTTGGCTGTGGAGGTGTTTTTCAAACTTTATGTTTTGCTCTAAATATTGATTTAGGGTTTCTACAAACCCTAGGTCGTTTATGAACATAATAATATGGCGTGTTGTTACTCATAATGATTGATCATACTAGCTTTGGTGAGTGGATTCATGAATCCACGATGAACCCTAGTATGATGGTTCTCGTTCATGCTTGCTATGACAATTTTTGTTATAGGGTTTCACAAACCCTAGACCTATGATGAGTCAAAACACAGTAGATCCACGAGAAGTTGTTCGTGATTAGAAGTTGTTGTGATGGTATTAAAAGAAGATTTTCATTTTTAGGGTTTGCATAAATCCTTGTTTCTGTTAGACATTAGTTTTATTATGATATAGGCTTTCTCAAGTTTGTTTGGCCTAGCCCATCTTTATTAATTTATATTTCCAATATGGTATCAAGGTTAAAAACGATCCTCTCCCAATTTATTAGAAGATATAGTTAAGCCCAAGCCCGGTTTATGGGATATTGGTCTATTAGGGTTTTATGCATTGTCTTATAAATGCTTTATCAATACACACATACATGTTACGAGGTTTTCTATCTTCTTACATGGTATCAGAGAGGTAAGATCTTGTGACCGAGTAGGTCATCAAGCCGCCACTTCATTACCACCCTGTCAAACTTCTTCTCCATCATTCTACATGTCGGCCGTCATGAGCCGCTTCTATCCTCTTCAAAAATTTCTCCCTCTCTCTCATCCTGTTATTGGTCGTCATGAGTCGCTTCTCAAAACTTTTTATCTACTATAATCAAAATATCTCTAAACCTACTTTTCGGTCGTCATGATCCGCTTCTCAAAACCAAATATATGTATCTCGATCATCAAATCCTAGTCGGCCATCATAAGCCGTCAAAATATATATCATCATGTGACAAAACGAGTCTCAAAAAGCAATGAAGTTATGTCTAATAATTTTTTAATGTTTATCTTTTTCCCTTTTAATGTTTTATGGTTTATGTTGATCTCTAGTTCCAGCTTTCATGATTTCAACGCTCGAACTGCGGGAGGGTATTGGAACATAGTTAAGCCCAAGCCCGGTTTGTGGGATATTGGTCTATTATGGTTTTATGCATTGTCTTATAAATGCTTTATCAATAATCACATACACATTACGAGGTTTTCTATCTTCTTACAGTTTCGTCTTATTAAAACAAAGTAGGAGCAGGTTATGATCAAGATGTGAGATGCGTTTGTGTTTTGGAATATATGTTCACTAGAATGATATTGCTGTGATCAATGTACAGCAGATTCGATGATCATCATTGGGATCATGTTTGAAGAAAAATTGCAGCATGAATGATGCTGTTGTGGTTATTAATTAACTCATAAGGAAAGCAGAGGTAGTAATTATATGTACTCCATGTTTGTTCGTTTACTTTGGATGACAATGAGAATCATACACGTAAGCTTTAGAGAATGGTCCTGAATTTGGTTTGTTCAAGCGCTGACCCATTGTTAGCCTTAAAATGTATGCGACTAATGGAATTACAATAGTTTACATAGTCAGGACTTCTAGGGACTAATATTGTCACATGTAAAGTAGTTCAAGTCCTGAGCTATATATACCCCTCCATACTTCCATGGAGGGTTGAGGATTGTCATTTTCTTTCTTTTCTTTCTCTCACTAGAAATAAACAAATAGTTTCTAGTATCTCTTGTTTCTCTCTCTACCATGGCTAAACATCTCTTCAATCCTCCCCGACCTCCGGATCAAACCCGCGTTATGGTGAATCTTATTATTAACAATTGGTGTCAGAGATAACCGGGGGTGTTTCGTGTTTTTGTATCGTGTTTTGTTTCGTGTTTGTTTTTCATTCGATTTCATATGGTACGAGGTTTTTGATTTTTTATCATCTTTTTTTGTGTAAACTGCCACAGTTTCTTTTTGGTTTCACTAAATCTGTCCAAATCTTTATGTCACAGTATCTATCACAATTTATGTCCATTTTTTTATCTGAGTTTTAATATATCAGTTGTTTTTTTTCTCGATTACTGTCCGTTCAGTGTCATTTTTTAAAGTTTTTTATCACCTTTTTCCATCTGTCCACAGATCTGTTATCAGTCAACTACTACTTTTTTTCCGTTTTTCATCATAAAAAATTATCAACAGTTTCTGGGTGTAAAACTCGTATAAAATACCCATGAACAGTAAATACATGAAAACACGACTAAATTAAAACTTTCCATTAATAACATACGACACGTGTCACGAACATTAAATTATAAGTAATATATATATATTATTAATTTACGATAAACATTTATGTATAATATTTAATTCACGACATTTAAAACACGAACACATACGAATAATATTTAGACATGAAAAACAAATAGTTTTGGTGTTTGGACTTGTGTTTGTCCGAGACAACATGAAGAAATGGAGAGGGCCCAACCCATATTGGTAATCCATGTTGTAAACAATTGTGCCAGGGGAATTAACATAACATATTTTAAAGAAAACTAAAACAAACCCTAGCCTCCTCTCTCCCCATAGCCGTGGCGGCCACTAAGAACACAAGGGCTATTTTTGGGTCTTTGATCTTGAGTATTTACGTGTTTGTGTTCGTGCTTCGATCCTTTTTTCATCCACGCATTCGGTATTTAACAAAACCTTAATATTTTATTTCTTTTATTTTAAATATGATCATATGTGTATGATTCTTTAAAAACATGAATTAAAGATATTTTATGGAAATATTAAAACAAGGAAAAAGGGTTGGTTTGGTTCGTTTGGCTCGACTGCACGCAAACCGAGACCAATCTTGGTCTCGGTGCCATTTTCGGTCGATTAGCCGAAACCCCAAGGGGTTCGGTGGTGTTTGTGTTCGGGCAGCAGCAAACCAAGGCCCCAGGGTGGGGACCTTGGTGATAAAAGTGGGAACCGAGATCCTCCAACGTCTCGGTGGGTAGTTTGGTCACGGCGGGGCACACGGCTTCGACCGGTGTGAACCGTGGGCCAGTAGTGGCAACCAACGGCAGCAGCCATAGGCTGCTTAGCTGCCAGCCACACCACCAGCCGCCGACTGTGTTGGTTTGGTTCGACTTCGTGTGGTCTCGGGTTTTGGGGCTCGGGTACTTTTGTGGTGATAAAAATTAATTGGTTAATTTAATTGATTTAGTTACATGTATAATTAAATTAACTATTAACTTAGGCTATATTAATATATTTAAATTAATCATGAAAATTACCCTAAGTATTTATTTGGAATTAATTAAATTAACCATGAGTTTATTATTAATTAATAAATTATGCATATCCTTATTAATTAGTAATCACGTTAGCGTAAGTAATAAATTTAATAAACTTTACTAATATATTATCATGACTTATGAAGTTTAACAATTAAGCACTAGCTTATATTTTGGACTTATAAATCAAGCTTATTTCTATTTCGGGAAACTTTCTATTTTTGGAAATCTTCTATTTTTAGAAAGTTATTTATTTTGACAATAAAAGTATAGTAATACCAGATCACATGAAATACATAATCAGAATACATGTAAAACATGAATAAATACAAGATAACACTTAAAATAGTAAATCATGACAAGAACATATAAAATAAGCTAGAACACACGGAACCAGTAACACACACGGTAATCAGAAAACTCTTACACGTCCCTTATTTATGTATTATTCGTAAGGTCAGAGTAGATTGTTCAGCTTCCATTCTAGCTTCACTACTAGACATAAGGTACGGATATTCTGTCCTTTAGTATGGACATTCCTTCGTATGTTTGATTAAGATTCCCCGTTTACAGCCATCTGTTTTCCCCAGTTATTTTATATGTTTTGAATGCTTATGTAATATTTTAAGTGTATGTGCTAAATATATGCATGACCGCGTCATCTAGTTACGGAGGTGCCGTAACCATAACACTTGAGGCATCGATGTTATGACTTCCCTACGATGGAGTGATTGCTCATCGCGTCCCTTCAGTTTGGCCATTTATTTATCTTATCATGTGGGGCGTATGGGTGAATCCTACTTACATGTTTCAGTCAGGATTTTCATGGTGAATGTGGTGTGTGCCTTGCATCATTCACATTGGAGCTGATCCCTCCTACTCAGACGAGTATAATTAGAGGCAACCCCTCTAATTGCATGATGAGGTAACCCCTCTAAGTATTGATGCACGTTGATACCTCATGACATATATGGGCTCTTGGCTAAATTTAAAATACAGTTTTCCCAAGTTAATTATAAGCTTTTCAAAATATAAAACCAGTTTTATAAACATGTTCTAGGTTTTCCAGGAGTTATACATTTCTACTGCTAATCAGTCTTTATTATGCTTATGTTATTCATACTATGTTATATTCGTTCAATGGGCATCTTGCTCAGTCGTTTTCCTTTCCATGTTCCCAAACGGCAGGTACACAGGGACGCACTTATGATCTTGAGAGTATGTGCATTTGGATGGAAGCTATCCAGCCTTCTTTACCTTATGAATTTCCATACATTACTTTATTTCTTTTGGAAATTGTTTAGTCCTTTCCTTTAAGTACTTATTGCATGTGTGTGAGCTTATGTTGGACTACCGATGTTTGATTCCGGTATTTGTCTTTATGGTCATTTAATGTTTTAAGACATTTACCTTGCATGCTTTGATGACACACCATAATTTCCTGTAACGGTCCATTTATCCAAATGGGGTGTTAGAATTATGGTATCAGAGCCAAGGTTTCGACCTGTAGGCTCTAAAAACTTGACCTATGATTAGTGGGTAGTCACCAAGGTCTTCCTAAACTAACAATTGATTTGTATTTATTTATTTCATGTATCATTGTTGTAGATATTTTGACTAAGTAATGGTTGGTTCAGGACTGACCATATTTAGTCGCATGTGCTTTTATTCAAATTTTGTTTTGGTGAACCGACCCATAGGCGTTCACCCTTGTCATGTCAATTTTGTTTTGTGAACAGACCCATAGGCGTTCATCCATGCTTATGTCATTTTGTTGGCTATGCCTTCATAAACTATTCCATGCATCATTTTCTTATGTTTATCATATGTTCTAATCAGATTAATCATTTCATTTTCTTTTTTAAACTCTCAGATGGTTAACACACGTGAGCAAGAACTTTAGGCAGCTGTTCAAGCTGCTCTCCAAGCTTTACTTCCACAACTCAGAAATGAGATTCGCGCTGAGGTTCAAGTCAATCACAATCACCACCAGAATCAGAACAGCCCTCCTCCTCCTCCTCCACCATCTACTCTTATCACATGGCTATAAAGGTTCAATAAACAATGATCTAGATCTTTTGAGCAGACTGACAGTCCATCTGAGGCTGAGAGATGAAATGCACACATAGAGAAGATTTTCAACACCATGGGGTGTGATGTTGTCTTTAAGGCGAGGCTGGCTTGTTACGAATTTGAGGGAGATGTGATGGCATGGAGGAAAGCATTCAAGCAATCAAATGGTGGTGATGACTGGGTTGCTGGTTTGACTTGGGCGTAATTTAAGGAGTTGGTCCTAGATCATTTCTTTCAGAAAGCTGAGCAAGATCGGATCAAGAGGGAATACCACGACATTCGATAGAGAGCTGGGGAGAATAGTACGAAATTTATGCAGAGATTCCTTAGACTTGCTGGTTTCATTGGTGTAGCAGCCGGGACAGCAGAAGAGCAGGCATATCATTTTCGTTGTGCTCTTCGTACTTCTATCACCAACAACTTTGTGTGTGCTACATTTACCAATGTGGCACAGGTGGCAGATGCAGCTCACAAGCTAGAGATACTTCAGGAGAGAGACGAATTTGGTGAAGCAGACAGATCTGAGAAGAGGTATATATCAATCATCAAACGTTAATCATTTCATTCATTTTAGTACTTTCCATTTTATATCATTCTCTATACAATTGCATCTTTCAGGTAAACGACTGGGGACCGGTCCCAACCGGCCACTCAGGAGTACCAATCCAAGGGAAACGGTCAGACTCAGGACCGTTCTACATATGATAAGTGTGGCGGTAGTGACAACTACCGTAACAACGCCAACAACTCCAGCAATAGCAGGTCCCTAAAAGTTATTCATTTCTATGTTATGCTGCTATATGATTCATAAATTCTGATACTTCAGTATCTATTACCAGGAACACTGGCAACGGACGGGATCAGGACTGCAAAGGTTCATAGGCCAACCGTGTAGCTTCATTTGGTATTACAATCTAAACTTTATGTATAGTCATGTTGTGCCCCAATCTAAACTTTATCTGAAACAGGCTCCCAGCCAGCTAGAGTACCCGTTGGAGGGTACACTCATCCTATTTTCACCACATGCGGGTGCAGGCACCCAGGGCCGTGTCGCCGTCCTAGTGTTGGCGGCTTCAAATCTGGCCAGCAAGGCCACCAGATGAAAGATTGTAGGAAGGGTGAGATTGAGGATACTTCAGGGCATGTTGATTCCAAGCCACCTCCGACAACTAGACGCGTGTATACTACCACCATAGACAAAGAAAACAAGTCGACAGGTACCATCACTGGAATCTTGTTTATGTATGGTCAAGCTTCTTTTATTTGATATGAGTGCTACTCATTTAGTCATATCCACTGCTTATGCTACTCGTGTTAGGATATCCCCTATGCCACTTGATAATGTCTTAAACATATCCACGCCCCTGAGAGACTTTGTGCGCATCACACATGGGTACAGAGATCTTCCCCTAGAGTTCGATGACATGATTCGCAAAGTTGACACACTTCCGTTGGACATGTGAGAATTTGACATGATATTAGGCATGGACTGGTTATCCAAGCACCATGCCACCATATATTTTCATACATATCGGGTTATTTTTGGTGATGTCAACGCACCAGAGTACATTGATATGAGTAAAATCTCATATCAATTATATCATATTTAACCCTAAAACACAAAGTAAAATACCTGATTTTGATATATAAAAGCAGTATTATGGGTATACTTGTTGTTTGTGCTCGTATAGGTAAAAATATACAAAATTGAAGCAAACATGGAATTCAAGTCATATTTGATGAAGAAAAGACCAAAGAAGGATGAAAGATGACAAGCCAAACAAAGTCAAAGGACCTTTCTAGACAACTTTCAAAGTAGATGGACTAAAAGTGACAAGTTAGAAAAGTCAAGAAGATAGTCAAATCTAGTCAAAGTTCAAGTCAAAAAGTCAAGGGATCATTATTGTTCAAGTATGAAGTCAAAGGGCCTAAAATAACAAGCTAATTAAGTTTGAAGATCAAGATTCAAAACTGAAAACCAAAGGGACTTATTTAACCAAAAATGAAAGAAGATTCAGACATCATCCGTGTGCTTTGTTTATCAACCAATGGGAGGCCAGTATTTCATAAACAAGGATGACCAGCTCATCACATTTATGAATAAAGAGAGAAGTGATATTAATGAGCAGATCACATAGTGCAAACGCACTAACCCATTCTCCACTAATAGCAACACGCCACTCCATAATCAACACTGTGTAAACGGATATCAATCCGTGTGACCTTCTCTCCACAAATTACAACTTGCCACGTGTCACCTTCAACTCCAGAACGAAGAACAAGATGGAGTGGATTTCACAAGGAGCTCTTAACATGAAAAATACTCGTAATCATGAGACGAATCAATCCCACTTATCCAATTAAAGTGAAATCCACTCATGAAGAAAAGCCCAATTGTGTTCATCACCTTCAAATTACATTTAACTAATTAAAGACACGTGGAAGCTTCTGATTTGTTGCAACACGTCACCAACGTCACCCTCACTCCTTTTCTAATCTATAAATACCCCCAACTTTCTCTCATTCCTTGTAATGTAGCGAAGTGTGAAATTCACACACACTTAGACTTTCTTTCTCAATTCAGTTAGAGTTTAGAAGTTAGAAACTTCTCAAGTGTCTGACAAGCACTTGAGATAGTTTGTTAGTTTGTTAGCATACAGTTGTAACAACTTTACACCATTAATGAAACTCATCTTTTCCTAAATTCACTCTCATACTCAATTCACTTTCACTATCTTTACTATCCTGCTTAGATTCTATTGTTCTTGTTGAACAATGGAGTTGTGTTGATTGATATTGAAGCTTTGTATAAGAATTCAGCATTTACAGTTCAAGTTCTTAGCAGCCATAGCCATTGTTTTGATCAGACATTGAAGCAGGGGATATTTGATGATGATGATGGTTAATCTTGGTGTGTAGCTGATTATAGATAGTTGATTGGTGTTGATAAAGTCATAAGTGAGTTCAACACTCATTTCTCCATCAAAGGAGGCCTAAAGCTAAAAAGTGCTTATTTCTCATTTAGTATTCCTCTAAAATGCAATTGCCATGCTTAATTCAGCTTTCTACTATAATTCAACTTGCTGATGCATGCTTCATGTTCCATTCTAGCTAGTTGATCTGTTTTGAGTGATTGTTAGCTTAATCTGCTAGCTTTACATATTGCATAGCTTATATTCTTGCTTATCAGATAAGTAGTATTTGGGAGTAATCACATATCTTAATTCGGTTGTTAAAACTTGTTGTTTAAATTTCACACACACCTAATAGTTAGTATTAAGTAAACCTACAAGTTTTTGTGGTCAAATAAAAGGTCAAACAGGCAATTTGCCACTTAAAATCTTTGGGTCATTTTCACAGCCAAAACATGCCTTATTCATAAGCATGCCAATTCTTTGTTATTTGGAGTTAGAGTGTAATTCTTGTAGCTGAGTGTAGCTTATAGTATAAGCTTTCTAGACATATAAGGTAGACAATACATTATCCACTAATAAGATAGAATTCAGCCTTAGAATAAGCTTAGAAGCAAATGCAAGTTTTTGTGATAAGTACTAATCAGATTTTCATTTCCCACTTATTTCTTTCATAAAACTATTGATTTTCTTCCACATATCAGTTACATAAGCTAGGAAAATAAGATTGGACCAAGCTCAATGCTGGTCAACGTTGGTCAACTCTTGGTCAACATAAGCCAAAACAACTTATTTGATTTTCCAGCTTATTCTGTTGAGGTTTTTGAGATTTTCTTGGATAGGTCTTCCTCATTTGGCCTTTATATCATATTGTGAACAAATCAACTAAGGTGCTTATTCCAATAAGCAGTTCTCTTAGATTGTGCTTATTCAAAAAATGCTTATTTGACTTTTAGACCACTTAGCTTAAATCCTTGATACTAGCTAGGTAATTTTGCATTACAAGACTTTTGGAACAAAAATTAGCTTATTTGATGGAGTATAACTCCAGTTCTAGCTTAATCAATGCTTAAGTCTGTTTTCACTATAAGTCTTGTTTTAATTGCAATTAAGTCCCTATATTTTAGGCAAGTGTTTAAACTGTTAAAAATAGTATTAACTTTTTAGGGTTTGCACTCAGGTCCTTGGATTAGCAAGTTTCTTACATTTCAGTTTAGATAGTTTTCAAGTTTGTTATATTTTAGTTACAAGTTTGTTATATTTTTATTTTCAGTCCTCCAAGTTTCTATATTTTCACTTTCAGTCCTTATACTTTTGAGTACTTTACATTTTTAGAAAATTTACATATTGTGCATTGTTTACTTGTACATTTAGCATTAAATGTGGTATGTGCACTTTGTTTTAGACTAGTACGGTTACGTATAGATCATATTTTTACATTTTTACGTGCTTTGTGAAATTAGACCTAGATTACCAAATCATTATATTCTAACACCAAAAACAATTTGTGAACTTGATATCTTTTGGACAATCAATTCGTATTGAGTTGGGAATTATGAACTAAAAAATATATTAAATGGCGTCGCTGCCAGTTCATTACGTTACGATTGACGATTGATTGATGGTTACGATTTGATTTTGGGATCCGTTTACCTTGTGAACGTTCCTTTCAAGGGTAATGGTAGTGAGTGGTGTGCCACCGAATTATTACTTACATATATTATATTTTCTTGTGGATATTAATTATTGCACCTCGAGAGAGATAATCTCTTCTCTCTCAAAAGTCGACCGAGAGCTCCTCTCTCATTCTTCGAGTTGAGTTACATGCGCACTCGAGCGCGTGCACATATACCTTTTGGTGTACAACCCCTTCTTCCCAAAAGGAAAAAAAAGAACAAGAACAACACCGTCCATCAAGCTGATCCCGAGCATCGTTCTTTGAAAAACTTACAAGAAGTCATGGTCGCCGTTAATAATAGACCATTGATTTAGATCCTCCAATCAAATGTGGAGGGGAATGCGGATGATATAGTTATACCCGAGATACCCGGAAACACTTTTGAGCTTAAGACGAATATGGTTTCTTCCATCCCCTTCTTAGGGAGACCCATGGATTACCCGCATGAACACATCAAGAGATTCATGTCACTTTGTAATACACTTAAGTATAATGGGGTCCCTTATGATGCTATTAAGATGATCTTATTCCCTTTCTCCTTAGAGGGTAAAGCTAGGTATTGGTTAGACAAGCAACCTTCTATGAGCATTTTCACATGGGAGGATTTAAAGAAGAAATTTGTGAATAAGTTCTTTCCTCCTTCACGAACAACCGCCTTGAGAAACCAAATCATAGGATTTCAACAAAAGTAAGACCAAAACTTTAGTGAGGCTTGGGAAGAGTTTAAAGAGTTGTTGAGAAAGTGCCCAAACCATGGTTTTAACCATGTTCATCAAATCAACACCTTCTATAATGCTTTGAAACCTCACTATAAAGATTCTCTTAACTCGGCCACGGGTGGGAACATTCTTTCAAAATCCACACAAGATGCATGGGATATCATTGAGAAAAAATCCATGGTTCAAACTAATAATCAAAGAGATGACGTAGTACATGTGGTGCAAGACGGTGCTACTCAATCAATTGATAAGGTTCTGTATAAAAAGGTTGATACTATTAGGGATACGGTTTTGAAACTTTGTGAGATCACCTTGAACAATTCTTCTACCAACAATGTCAATGCCATCACCTTATCTTGTGAGACATGTGGAGGTCCTCACTCTTACTTGGAATGTGATAAAGTTCAAAACTTTTGTTGATCCCAAACATAGATCGATTTAGCTTTGTGTTAACGATATTAAATCAAGTTTAACACGTAGAGAAACTTTGTTGTATTGAACAATCTAAGTGTTATGCAGATTTTAACACTTAGAACAAAGAACAAAACAAAGTAAACCAAACTTTCACTTTGATTAATAATATCAATGAATGATTACAATGAAAGTGTTATGAGATATATGGAAGAGGTGTGTGAAAGGGATGTGTCTTATGTCTAACCCTAAGGCCTCCTTTTATAGGTTTAAGGAGCCTTGTACAAAAAGCTAAGATCAACTATTTTAGGAAGAGACACAAGATAAACATACTCAAATAACTTATTGACTAAATCTTTTAAACATTTAAGAATATATTCTGAATTCTTATCTTCATATTTGGTCCAACAGCTTGAAGAATTCCTCATTGCCAGATTTATTCCTTGTCTTTTAGTTATGATTCTTCTTGTCAGCGCCTTGATAGTTCTTATCAGCGTCTCATCTGTCAGCGCCTCTTTTACTCTTGTCAGCGTCCAAGTTCTTCTTGTCACCGTGCTAGTGACTTAGCTAATTTTATTCCCAACAATCCTCCCCTAAACTTGATATCTACTATAGTAATCAAGTTTCTGAATAAAATAAAACATACAGAGAGGATTCTTACAAACATGCTCTATCCTTGAATTTGAGCATGAATAAACCTCAAAAAGTCAACACTCAAACTTGATCTTAATTGTGACAATCCGTCAAATTATGATTGATATTTTATTCTCAAATATTATTTAAAAACATTATTTTAATGTTACATTATGAACTCACTTATTTTTGGGAAGTAATTTGGATTTACGTCTTGAAGTAGCATCGACTACGTCTAAACCGGAGGATTCTACGTTACGTGCTTACGTTTACATACACCGTTTTAGTGACAGTCCGACATTTCAGAAAATAAATTTGTCCGTGAATATTATTTTGAGATTTTAAATTTGTGTTGTTTCATAAACTCACAAATTGACGAAAAGAGATTAGGACTTACGATTTTAATTTAACGTCCTTTACGACTAAACCGGAAACCTTAGGATTACGTATTTACGTTTTCGAACTCCGTTTTTGATGAGACAATTTTTATTAGATTCGTTTTGTGCCGATGATTCATAGTTTATAAAAACGTTTTTCGTAAAACGACCCGAGGGCACGCAAATCGAGGAAACTAGAATCAAGGAGTACCCGTAAATTAGTGGAGAGGAGACAAGTGGGACACTTGTCCCACCCCCACTATAACCGGACATATTAAGCTACTAACACCATGAGGTGTCAAAACCTCATAAACAAGTAGTACACTTGTTACTTCATGCTTACAAAGTAAGCAAACCTTACACAAAATCACTAACACTAAACTAGCTCCCATTTTTATACATGCAAACACTCTCATCTCTCTCTCTAACCTCCACCATTGCCGTCCCACCATCATCACCATACACACCATTTTGATCAAATTTAACCATAAACCTTATGTTATTTCTACATATGATGATGCCCTTTTGAAGATATGAAGATTGGTGGTGATTATAACATCCAAGGAGGCGTTTTCAAAGGAGTCAATGGCTGATTTTCCACAAGGAGTTCTTGAAAAATGGTGGTCTTGAAGATGGTATTGATTTATCACAAGTTTCTCCATCAAAATCCATGTCTTGATCATAACCTACATCATCATGGTGGTATAAAGATTGTTCTCCTCATCCTTCTGTTAATTTTGATTATGTAATCAGGTATTTTCTTCTTAATGTGTATATGTATGATGATATATGATTATAAAAATATTATGTGGGGATTTGGTGTTGATAATCATGGGTAAAAAGATGAAAAACTATATGTAAAAAGGTTAAAATCATGCTTAAAATAATGGCTGTATAAAACAGTAAAGAACCATATGATAAACTGATAAAATGGAATATATTAATGGATATACAGTAATTAATATGTCTTGTACACATGTGAGAGTTATCCATGCAATGGAATCATTAGTATTAGTGAGATATGATCAAAACAAGTTTAAAATGCAAATCTGAGTTCACTGTTTTGGACGATTTTTAGAAAATACTTAGAGCTGATTCAAGAGTAGCTATAAGAGAGTTAAATGGAGCACATATCATTTAGTTTATGTCATAAAAATTTGAGCTTCTATCTCCATATAGAACTCTAGATATGGCAGTTTTGGTGAACATGAAAGTAAAAATCAGATTTTGGGAAATTAAAGTATAATAGTATTATATAAGCACTCAAATAAAAATAGTATAAAATGTGAATTAAAACCCACTAACTTATATAATACATTTATATAAATATGTATAAGGATAAATAAATGGACATTTTATAAAAATGGTAGTTTGATAAGTTTTATAAGTTATAAAACTATTAACATGATTTTTACGACTTTTTCGGCTATTACCGTAAAATTAACGTTTTTGCTAAATAAAACTTAGACGGTTGGACCCGTCTAATGTGAACTTTATAAAACTCATATACTGATATATAAACATATATAATAAGTAAAAACCGGTAAAACCCGAACTATATAACATACGGACATTAACGGGCTAAGTTAACGTTATTGGACTAATAATACAACAAAATGGGCTAAAACACTTATAAACTTATTTATTGGGCTTAACCCATTTGGACCCAACATGTAAAGTGTAAATACTGATAATACAAGTATAAAATGGAGTAATACAAGTTAAATAACTTATAATAAGTTTATTGAACCTAAAACACGTAAATAGGTAAAACTAGTAAACTAGTAAGAAGTTACCAATACGTAACCACTAAAATGAGTAAAAGAAAAAATGTAAACCCACTTGATCATCATATATATAAATAATCATCATATGTATACATAATTGTTATTTTTATAAAGTCATTGGACAAGAGTCTAAGACGAAGTATTATTTGTCTAGGTTTCCATGATTGAAGCACGTACCGTACATCCGAATTGCCGATAACCCGCTTTCCCACATCAACGTGAGTTCATAGCCTCGCACTCTTTTAAATGTTTTTATGAAATGTTTTATAAACCCACGAGGGAGATAACATGTTAGTTTTACTAAAATAGGACACCATTTGTCCTGATTGTTTGTTTATTGATTTGGACCCGGATGATTGTATGACCCTTTGAATGATTAAATGACCTGATAGATGAAATAAAATGGATTATTAAAGTTAGGTTATGTCACTAAAAGTCACATTAGCATAAATTATGAACTACCGGGATTTGGTAGACGCTTATGCATATAATAGTACTATTTGGGGACGATCACCCAGTTCGCGCCTTGACGGTTGATCCCCGTCGTGCCACATTGATTGGTAAGCGAATTTATGTATGAGAAGATTTCCATAGCGTGACCTTTGTGACGACACGCTAATTTAGATGGGCAAATTGAGTTTCGGGCTAGCTACCCGTTGTTTGGTATAGTAAGGTAACAATGTCATGCGGCTTATAATAATCCAGATAATGAAAACACTGCTTTATGCATTGAATAACGATATATTGCCTGACTAGCAATACGGGGTCTTATTATTGATTTTATATTCATGTTTTGGTTTTATATAACCATATTCATATAACGGTTTTTATTTAATCTATACAACGTTATAAAACGTATTGTATGATGTTTTTAACGACAATGGTTCGTATAATGATTTTGAAGGCGAAAGCCTATATTATGATTTTGATAAGGATTTGTATAAAATGACTTTGACTATTTTATGGCCTATTGCAATGATTTGTACAAAATGGTTTTCGGTAATAATTTTATACCGATGATATATTGATGGTTTATTAAACTCTATGAATTCACTCGGCGTTATCGTTGACCTTTTCTTTTAACATTTTTTATCTCAGGTACTTGAAGGTAATTCTCGGGAAGACGACAAAGAATTCATGGCCCGCACTTAAATAACAATTTCCATTCAAATATTTGTAAAATTGTATGAAATGATTATGACTTGGTACCTATGTAACTTTGATATTTATGAATGGAAATGCTTTATTATTAAACGACGCGATTTTTAAGCGTTGTTTATGATGTGAGTAATGTGCTATCCCGTAACACCAACGAGTCTTCCGCTGTATTGAGTTGTATAAATTTGGGGGTGTTACAGTTTGGTACCAGAGCTCTCGTTATATAGAACGAAAGATTTTTAAAACCTAGGTTTTGAATAAAACATTTCAAAATCTTTTAACTATAAACATTTTTCTAAAAATGTCTAAAAATCTTTTGACTATAACGGTGCCGAAGAATTCCCGAGTTACCGACAAGGCCAGACTGAGAAGTGTTATTTTAATATATATATAACTTAGATTATATATATATGATGTAATTTTATTACATGATTGTTTGATGATTATTTTGATATTTATACGAGGTATTTATACGACATCGATTGTCACAAGAAACCCTAACTCCCCTAGCAAATTAATTGAAGCTATTCTCGTAAAAATTCTAGCTATTCCAAATCTAAACCAAGTTGTGGATATTTATGATCCCAACAAAATGGTTGATATTCATAGAAATGTAGATATTAGTTGATTGTGATATTAAAGAAGAATTGGTGAGATTAAATCTGATATCGATGTCATGACGATCTTTCATTATAGAGTGGAGTTTGATAAAACATTACCACCTGGAAAGGTGTCATCTGATTCGTTGTCACCCAATTCTTAAACTTGAAATCGAAAGGATGAATGTTGCACTTGAGGCTGTTATTGGAACCATTACCCAAAGGCCTCATGTCACTAGTACCTTTCCGAGAAGTCTAATTGAATGTGTGAGTCATCTCATGCTAGTGACTCATTTGATAACTATTGTTGTAAGAGCTATAGGATTGGAAATTAAGTGTTGATCAGATCGAGCTTTTATTGCCCTATTAAGGTCTAAGAATAAGGATGAAAGTATTGGAGAATGAGGTAGGATATCGCCTAGAGTATAAGTTGATTGAAACTTGAATGAAGTAAAATTTAACTTCTATGGAATATGAGATTGTTAAGAGGAAGTCGTTAAGTTCTTTGATTGAATTATGAGGTTTTAAATGATTGTTAGATCGTGTTAAGGGTTGTTCCTAGGCCATTGCCCACTAACGAGGATGCCCAGTGTCCAAGAAATAAATTGAAGAAATCTTCTTCTGAATTGAGACCGATGGATCTTCTGGGACAGGTGGAACACCTAGTGACTCTTGTAGATTAGTATTCATTGTGGTATCTTTTAAAAATCCCTAAATTAACTGAGACATCAGTTGGTAGGATGAGTTCTGAGAATTGTATGACATAGTGACACGTAATGTGTTACGGTACAATTTTGACTTGTTTGTGATTAATGAAAAGACTACCTTTGATTGCTAAATTCTACATGTATCGATGATATCTATCTTTTATTGCTTCATCCTAATGTTCGCATTAGTGATGCAACCATTGAACAAGTACTCATCTCGAATTGAGTTACGTTGTGGATTATTCTTGTTGAGTGCCATCGAGGTCATGAACCTCATGATTAATTGGCTAAGCTCATTTCCTAGCATATTGTAGTTAATTCTTGGTGAACAACTTTTCATCACTCTTTTGCAGATCACTCATTGTTTTTATGAAGATAAAACAATATCCTTTGAGAAAATTGAATTTTCATCACTATATGGATTATTTAAAGTGAGACTTATAAATAATCATTATTGAAATAAAGTTGATTATGAAATACCTTGGAAAACTTAATTGTTTTCATAACAAAGAAAATCTTTGTAAATTTATTTTTGATTCTTATTTAAGAATTAAGCATGAAAATGTTTTTATTATAAACATGATGATAAAATTTTGACGAACTGAGTATTGCATCGTTAATCTTGAAATTGTATATAGTTGCGCGCCTACATACAATTTGGAATGGACCATGCAAGACTATTTAGTAGTCACCATAAAACTAATGAATAAACACTACATTTTCTTTGAAGATTGTGAAAGATTAAATTTTATGAGATCTGCAAGAAGTGAAAAATAGGGACATAGTGTTAGGGACACCTACATATGTGCCCGTACTATTTATTCTTCTGAGTCAAATTTACTCACCTGTGGAATTTGTCTTATTTGACAATTGATATTCCCTTCTTGTCCAAATCTCCCGTAGTGAGATTCTTAGGAAAAGTATCTGATTATCGAGTGTTGATACCCGACTGGATGTATCGAAGTTCCTATCATTTCTTTTGATTTGGTTTCATTTGAATGACCTGGGTAACGATTCGAGGAGCTCTCGAATGCGTACTCAAATTATGAAAACATGGGATATATTCATATTCATTAAATGTTTTTGTCTGTATCTAATTTGAAATTCTCTCGCATAGATTATGCGTTGACCTTACTCTTTTAATAGTAGTTGTGTCTCCATATATCCCTGAATTTGTGAAGGATTATGAGTTATTATTAGTCTTTTGAGAAGTTCACATCTTATCGACGGCCATGAAACTGGAAAGTTGATAGTGCCAGTAGAATGGATTGATTAATTATGACATGACGACATTGTCTTAATTGATGGGAACTCGAATTGTATTCCCCTAAATGATAAGATGTTGATTATCAAAAGTAATCTAAATAATTCTTGAGGGATGACTTGAAATTATACCATGAATGGTTGTGAATTAGTCATAGATATTATAATCTAGAAAGAACCTAATATGAATTTATTAAAAGATGTTTCCGTATCTGAAACTTTAGGAGGTATTTGTTGATGAATTACCAAGACTTCCGCCATTAAGGCAAGTTGAATATGGTATTAATGATATTCTCGGTGCTGCACCTGTGGCGTGTGCACTGTACTTCAGCACCATCTGAATTAAAAGAATTACCTTACAACTGAGAGAGTTATCGGAGAAAGCTTTTATTCTGCCAAACTCGTCATTATGAAGAGCTATGGTGTTATCATACCTTATATTTGTTGATTATCGTGAACTAAGTAAATTGACGATCGAAATCGATATCCACTACCCAAGATAATAGATTTGTTCGATCATTTACAAGGTTCTAGTGTATATTCAGGAATTTGATCCACGGCATGGTTATCATCAACTTCGCGTCCGCGAAAAAGATTATGTATTCCAATCACTACATCCGGTACTTGTAATGAACATTATGAGTTTCACGTGATGTCGTTTGGATTGACTAATACACATGTAGCATCCATAAATTTGGTGAATCACGTGTGAAGGCTGTAATTTGATAAATTCATGCTTGCGATCATTAAGGACCATTTGTTTGTTTATAAGAATAAGAATGAGTTAATAATTATTTATAGATTGCCCTAAATTGGCCGAACAATAAAAACGTGTACCTTGAATAATTAACATGTGATTTAAGACTTAATCCTTTATATTAAATGAACGTTTGATTAATGATGGTAAGATATATATATATATATATATATATATATATATATATATATATATATATATATATATATATATATATATATATATATATATATATATATATATATATATATATATATATATATATATATATATATATATTTGACTCTTTAAAAAAAAATTAGAGCCATTTGAAACTTTGGGTTTTACCAAAAAGAAAATGGAAATATGTTTTGACAAATGTTTTAACAAAGGATTTTTAAGGGATCATTACCTTATAACCAAAACATTTAACTAAACTTCTGTTTAGGGGTAAATGTTTTTGCATACCTTAAGACAACCTAAGCGGAATTGAGGAAAACATTTAAACCATAACTTGAAATTTGAAACGAAAATTTTTGCTTTTCAACTAAGAAAATTTGGACCAAGGTATAACCAAAGATTTTTCAACACTTACGAATCTTATTAATTATTTTCGATAAATCAGCAAAAATCGTGGTTAATTAAATTCAAATTTGTTTTGAACATTTTATTATAATTGGTCGAACTAAGAAATTTAAAACTTTTAACGTTTACGTTTCATAAAAATTGAATATTTAATATTTAATTATTTGTAATAATTATCGACCCTTTAGATGTCGGATTGATTAAAACAGATAAAAATGATAGTTGAGAAGAAACTAAAACTTAGAAAATATGAAGAAGGAAATTTTGAATGAATATGGTCATGATAATTATTTCATCAGGGAAGAGGAATGTAGATACTAACACCTTATATAAAAAGGATAAAGAATCAATTACGATGTATTTCTTAATAATGAATGTGCAAAATAAATTGCCGAACAATTTAAAATATAGCCGATGCTTATAAAAAGGATAATATAGATAATAAAAGGGGTTCGCGGCTAATGTGAACCAATAGATTTGAGAAGCCAATGACGTTAAATTTATAAAAAGACTACTTGTGATTGTCTAAATATGGAGGATTGTGAGATATAGTTATGTGGGAATCTTGTAAGTATAAGTATTCTATTCTTGTCATTTCTGACTTAATGTATCATTATCAGAAGAAGTTGTACTGATGGTAAACTATGAAGGCATACATCGCCTCATACATTAGTAAACGTCTAACTATTGCAAAGGTCATCATCTGAATTTGATTTGATTTGGGTCATCTTCGACAGACAGACCAAATCTGCTAATATCATTCTCGTTAATGATAGATTCTTGATGAAGAAATTGACTCTTTTGTATTTAAATGTGTTGTGTAAACATGGTGTGCCTGTATCAATCATCTCTATCAAGATCCTCGCTTCGCATCGAATTTCTAGAGATTTGCTCAGAAGTCATTGAGAACGAACCTTGATGAGAGTACTATGTACCACCCCAATCGAAGGGACGAGGTAAAGTAGCGATACAAAATACTATAAGTGCTGTTTTATGTTTAAATGATTGACCTTTGGTAATGAACTGTATAATCGTTTTCCTTTGGAGAGATTATCATTGATAATTATCGTGTTAGGATCAAAATCGAATCTTGTTAAGATTTATATATTAGAGCATCTGTAAGCAGGAGTTGAGATGAAGACACCCGACATACACCCATTGTGAGTTGGACATTTAGGTTTAAGGCTCCTATGATGGCGAACCTAACCTTACAAAATGCCCGACCCGCGAGACCTGAAATGATTGTTGAAATTAGGATCTGATTATTGACTGCCGGTAGTGGGCAAGAGGTTATGTGAATATGAAATGCAGATCTTGAAGTTCCAGATTGGTAGCGAAGTTATGCCAAAAAAATTTAACCATGGAAAAATGAATTGATGATCTGGAAGATCATGGGATATAAGTCCACGTTGTATGGGACCATAGAGATGATGTAAAAGATGGTATGAAAGGCATATAAGCTGGATCTACCCTGGGACTTCAAGTGATGCGTGAATTATGTTTCGTATATCGAACTATATAAAATGTCTATCAAGTGAAAATCTGAATTCTTCTTGATAAAGTTATACAGATTTTAACACTTAGAACAAAGAACAAAACAGAGTAAACCAAACTTTCACTTTGATTAATAATATCAATGAATGATTACAATGAAAGTGTTATGAGATATATGGAAGAGGTGTGTGAAAGGGATGTGTCTTATGTCTAACCCTGAGGCCTCCTTTTATAGGTTTAAGGAGCCTTGTACAAAAAGCTAAGATCAACTATTTTAGGAAGAGACACAAGATAAACATACTCAAATAACTTATTGACTAAATCTTTTAAACATTTAAGAATATATTCTGAATTCTTATCTTCATATTTGGTCCAGCAGCTTGAAGAATTCCTCATTGCCAGATTTATTCCTTGTCTTTTAGTTATGATTCTTCTTGTCAGCGCCTTGATAGTTCTTATCAGCGTCTCATCTGTCAGCGCCTCTTTTACTCTTGTCAGCATCTAAGTTCTTCTTGTCACCGTGCTAGTGACTTAGCTAATTTTATTCCCAACAATCCTCCCCTAAACTTGATATCTACTATTGTAATCAAGTTTATGAATAAAATAAAACATACAGAGAGGATTCTTACAAACATGCTCTATCCTTGAATTTGAGCATGAATAAACCTCAAAAAGTCAACACTCAAACTTGATCTTAATTGTGACAATCCGTCAATTTATGATTGATATTTTATTCTCAAATATTATTTAAAAACATTATTTTAATGTTACATTATGAACTCACTTATTTTTGGGAAGTAATTTGGATTTATGTCTTGAAGTAGCATCGACTACGTCTAAACCGGAGGATTCTACGTTACGTGCTTACGTTTACATACACCGTTTTGGTGACAGTCCGACATTTCAGAAAATAAATTTGTCCGTGAATATTATTTTGATATTTTTAATTTGTGTTGTTTCATAAACTCACAAATTTACGAGAAGAGATTAGGACTTACGATTTTAATTTAACGTCCTTTACGACTAAACCGAAAACCTTAGGATTACGTATTTACGTTTTCGAACTCCGTTTTTGATGAGACAATTTTTATTAGATTCGTTTTGTGCCAATGATTCATTATTTATAAAAACGTTTTTCGTAAAACGACCCGAGGGCACGAAAATCGAGGAAACTAGAATCGAGGAGTACCCGTAAATTAGTGGAGATGAGACAAGTGGGACACTTGTCCCATCCCCACTATCACCGGACATATTATGCTAATAACACCATGAGGTGTCAAAATCTCATAAACAAGTAGTACACTTGTTACTTCATGCTTACAAAGTAAGCAAACCTTACATAAAATCACAAACACTAAACTAGCTCCCATTTTCATACATGCAAACACTCTCATCTCTCTCTCTAACCTCCACCATTTCCGTCCCACCATCATCACCATCCACACCATTTTGATCAAATTTAACCATAAACCTTATGTTATTTCTACATATGATGATGCCCTTTTGAAGATATGAAGATTGGTGGTGATTATAACATCCAAGGAGGAGTTTTCAAAGGAGTCAAGGGCTGATTTTCCACAAGGAGTTCTTGAAGAATGGTGGTCTTGAAGATGGTATTGATTTATCACAAGTTTCTCCATCAAAATTCATGTCTTGATCATAACCTACATCATCATGGTGGTATAAAGATTGTTCTCCCCATCCTTTTGTTAATTTTGATTATGTAATCATGTATTTTCTTCTTAATGTATATTTGTATGATGATATATGATGATAAAAATATTATGTGGGGATGTGGTGTTGATAATCATGGGTAAAAAGATGAAAAACTATATGTAAAAAGGTTAAAATCATGCTTAAAATAATGGCTGTATAAAACAGTAAAGAATCATGTGATGAAATGATAAAATGGCATAGATTAATGGATATACAGTAAGTAATATGTCTTATACACATGTGAGATTCGTCCATGCAATGGAATCATTAGGATGAGTGAGATATAATCAAAACAAGTTTAGAATGCAAATCTGAGTTCACTGTTTTGGACGATTTTTAGAAAATACTTAGAAGCTGATTCAACAGTAGCTATAGAAGAGTTAAATAGAGCACATATCATTTAGTTTATGTCATAAAAATTTGAGCTTCTATCTCCATATAGAACTCTAGATATGTCAGTTTTGGTGAACATGAAAATAAAAATCAGATTTTGGGAAATTAAAGTATAATACTATTATATAAGCACTCAAATAAAAATAGTATAAAATGTGAATTAAAACCCACTAACTTATATAATACATTTATATAAATATGTATAAGGATAAATAAATGGACATTTTATAAAAATGGTAGTTTGATAAGTTTTATAAGTTATAAAACTATAAACATGATTTTTACGACTTTTTTCGGCTATTACCGTAAAATTAACGTTTTTTGCTAAATAAAACTTAGACGGTTGGACCCGTCTAATGTGAACTTTATAAAACTCATATACTGATATATAAACATATATAACAAGTAAAAACCGATAAAACCCGAACTATATAACATACGGACATTAACGGGCTAAGTTAACGTTATTGGACTAATAATACAACAAAATGGGCTAAAACACTTATAAACTTATTTATTGGGCTTAACCCATTTGGGCCCAACATGTAAAGTGTAAATACTGATAATACAAGTATAAAATGGAGTAATACAAGTTAAAGAACTTATAATAAGTTTATTGGACCTAAAACACGTAAATAGGTAAAACTAGTAAACTAGTAAGAAGTTACCAATACTTAACCACTAAAATGAGTAAAAGAGAATATGTAAACCCACTTGATCATCATATATATATAATCATCATATGTATACATAATTCTAATTTTTATAAAGTCATTGGACAAGAGTCTAAGACAAAGTATTATTTGTCTAGGTTTCCGTGATTAAAGCACGTACCGTACATCCGAATTGCCGATAACCCGCTTTCCCACATCAACGTGAGTTCATAGCCTCACACTCTTTTAAATGTTTTTATGAAATGTTTTATAAACCCGCGAGGGCGATAACATGTTAGTTTTACTAAAATAGGACACCATTTGTCCCGATTGTTTGTTTATTGATTTGGACCCGGATGATTGTATGACCCTATGAATGATTAAATGACCCGATAGATGAAATAAAATGGATTATTAAAGTTAGTTATGTCACTAAAAGTCCCATTAGCATGAATTATGAACTACCGGGATTTGGTAGACGCTTATGCATATAATAGTACTATTTGGGGACGATCACCCCAGTTCGCGCCTTGACGGTTGATCCCCGTCGTGCCACATTGATTGGTAAGAGAATTTATGTATGAGAAGAATTCCATAGCGTGACCTTTGTGACGACACGCTAATTTAGATGGGCAAATTGAGTTTCGGGCTAACTACCCGTTGTTTGGTATAGTAAGGTAACAATGTCATGCGGCTTATAATAATCCAGATAATGAAAACACTACTTTATGCATTGAATAACGATATATTGCCTGACTAGCAATACGGGGTCTTATTATTGATTTTATGTTCGTGTTTTGGTTTTATATAACCATATTCATATAACGGTTTTTATTTAATCTATACAACGTTATAAAACGTATTGTATGATGTTTTTAACGACAATGGTTCGTATAATGATTTTGAAGGAGAAAGCTTATATTATGATTTTGATAAGGATTTGTATAAAATGACTTTGGCTATTTTATGGCCTATTACAATGATTTGAACAAAATGATTTTCGGCAATAATTTTATACCGATGATATATTGATGGTTTATTAAACTCTATGAATTCACTCGGCGTTATCGCTGACCTTTTCTTTTAACATGTTTTATCTCAGGTACTTGAAGGTAATTCTCGGGAAGACGACAAAGAATTCATGGCCCGCACTTAAATAACAATTTCCATTCAAATCTTTGTAAAATTGTATGAAATGATTATGACTTGGGACCTATGTAACTTTGATATTTATGAATGGAAATGCTTTATTATTAAACGACGCGATTTTTAAGCATTGTCTATGATGTGAGTAATGTGCTATCCCGTAACACCAACGAGTCTTCCAATGTATTGAGTTGTATAAATTTGGGGGTGTTACATTAATCATCTTCTGTAATACATCTTATAAAGTATTTTGGAGCCTTCTTTATAACTTTGTTACTCAAATTCAATTACTCCTCCCCTTTTTAAGACTCCTCTCCAAGATTAGTATCAAAGGACAGAACCATGAATATCCTCCATAGCTTCATATCAGCTTCAAAAACAACAAGTCTATAAGTTCAAAACAGTGATCCTTGACAATTTGTACCAGATCTGTATTTTGCTTTTGCAAGCTAATACAGATTTCGTCAATTCAATTAATGTCAAAGGTTTCATACTATCTTCATCCACATTCGGGAAATGAATCCTCAATGTTGATTCATAGGACATAGGGATGGACTTACTGATGATAAGACTAACTTGACCTGCATTAAAGCTAGTGCCAATAGTCTCAACCATATCCATAACACTATACACCCTTGTTAAAGTGATCTCTGCTGCTACTAGATGTCAATCACTAGGAAAAACATCTGAATGATCATTAGGCTTCTAGATATCCAAAAATTTGAAAAATGAAAGGGTGATGAAACGTTTTGGGTTTATAAAGAAGTTTAAAAATGACATCAGCTAAGATGGCATATCATAAAATGTACTTGAGAATGCATAAAACCTTAGTTAAAACACAAACAAAGGTAATAATCCTAAGGAAATTAACTAGTCTCTAATAAGCAAGAATGACAAACACTGTTCATGCATACACTGTGGAAACCTTGGTTTCCGGATCTTTTAAGCTACTAGGAATGATCATTGTTCATATGATTAGATAATCAAAGCGGAATTAGAACAACAATCATTAACAAGGTGTTTAGGCACAAAACATGAATTAAAACACAATTGGATTGCCCATTATATTAATAACGAACAACCACTAGGTGTGTGTACATTGAATCCCACACCTAGTCGACACACGCTTTAGGTTTACATTGTGAATGAATTGATATATGAATAAAAACCTAAGACCCTTGTTCCTTTTATAGTGGAAGGAACAAAATCTACAAGAGATAAAATCAAATAAACATCTAAATATTCTATTTAGATAAACTATATATTGTGTATATCATAAATAATATACTCAATATATTCCCCAAATAGAATTCTCCATCAAATCCATCAGCGTTGACTTTTGTTGACTGCGTTTGACTTTTGTTGACTTCTATCAACGCCTACATTGCTCTTGTCAACGTCTATATTACTCTTGTCAACGCTTGAGTAAATGTCCTTCGATTTTGAGTTTCTGCCACATCAACTTTTTGACCCAACAATCTTCCCCTAGTTGATAGTGGCAAAACTTCTATGTGTATCTCTTGTAAGTTGTACATGATCTTCAAATTGCTTCCCCTCAAGTGTAGCACGTATTTCTTCCCCTTTTTGTCACATCAACAAGGAAGTAAACAATGTTGCAATGTTGAAGATTCTCCATATGTAGGCTATGTGTAATGATTTTGAAGAACAATTAATATGATATTTTTGATGTAGAAGTAGAATAACCCAACCTCGATCCCTTGTCAATATTCTCATCCTTTGTGAGACACTGAGCACGATAATGTAACTCCTTCAAGTGTTATGACAAGTCTTCATCACCAACCATGTAAAGCACGAACAAGTTATCTTCAAACCAATGGTATCCCTCCATGATTTAAAGATATGATAAAACACAAACTCGCGAAAATCTTCTTCAATCATCAAACTTACCATAAGAATTCTTCCCCTTAAGCCAACACCTCTTCATGACAAGTCAATATCTTCATATGTAAAAGCTGTTAACGAATAACTCTTTCACAAGGCTATCCCGATTACATACTCCAATAAATTACTTCATGAATGGTTGCTAACTCGCATTAAAATCATTAATCTCTTTTAAAAATATCTGAGCCATAAATATCATCATGATATTCTAAATTAAAACGGAGATTCCATGTACCTTCGTGTGTATAATCTTCCTTTTTGTGTGCTAAAAACGTACCAATTTTCTCAAACAGCAGCAATCATTGTGTTGTCCAATATCCTCTTCTGTCCAATATCTCTATCAGTTGTATTGTCCGATATCGGACAATACCTATCAGCGTTAGAATTCATAAATCGGACAACACTGTCAACCTATCAGCGTTGACTTATTCTGTCAGCGTCAAAATTAAGCCTGTCAGCGCCTTGTCTATGCTTTGACAGTGCTTAAAAAATATGTGTCAACGTCTAATTTATAAAACAAATCACTTTGTTTTCCATGTCCATATGTCACATCTTTTTAAGCACCACATAGAAAACTTCTATATCTCAATGCCTCGTGTGAACTCAAGTTGCAATATTAAACCAATTCCATTGCTCAACAAGAACTGTATATAACAGTTAAATAAACTGGTCCACCCAAGACAAAGATATATACCTTTTCCACTCAAGTCAACGTCTGATGAACATAATCTCGTATACCTCACGTGATCCTTTGACATATTTAGCAACTTGGCCCACAGCCATATCACGTTATTTTTCAGTCAATGTTATCACGTCACCATCATAGAATCATCATAGTATTCTAACCTTGAAACGATTTAAACCAATCACATTTGTCAAACCGTGTGAACACATGAACTCTCCACCAATGAGAACAAGTGGCTCACGGGAATACCATGGAATAGCATGTAGAGGATTCAATAATATCAGTAACATAATAACGAACATATATCTTTTTCTCCTTTTTACCGTGTGAACGCATGTCTCTCAACCAATCATATTCATTGAGTCGTGTGAACACAAGGTTCTTCAACCAATTAGAATTGAGCTATGTCTTCAATGAAACAATATATCTTGGCAATAAACACTTCGAATATAGTAGCACCATTAATAACTTGAAAACAGCAACAAACCGTACCTTTCTTTTTCCTTTTTAAAAAATAGGAATGATCATTGTTCATATGATTAGATAATCAAAGCGGAATTAGAACAACAATCATTAACAAGATGTTTAGGCACAAAACATGAATTAAAACACAATTGGATTGCCCATTATATTAATAACGAACAACCACTAGGTGTGTGTACATTGAATCCCACACCTAGTCGACACACGCTTTAGGTTTACATTGTGAATGAATTGATATATGAATAAAAACCTAAGACCCTTGTTCCTTTTATAGTGGAAGGAACAGAATCTACAAGAGATAAAATCAAATAAACATCTAAATATTCTATTTAGATAAACTATATATTGTGTATATCATAAATAATATACTCAATATATTCCCCAAATAGAATTCTCGATCAAATCCATCAGCGTTGACTTTTGTTGACTGCGTTTGACTTTTGTTGACTTCTATCAACGCCTACATTGCTCTTGTCAACGTCTATATTACTCTTGTCAACGCTTGAGTAAATGTCCTTCGATTTTGAGTTTCTGCCACATCAACTTTTTGACCCAACATACACTCATACAAAAAGCATGATAGACACACATGAACTCTAGAGTCCTTTGTTCACAAATGCCCCAAAGAGAAAGTTAACTCATATAAAACCTTTGCAACTCCCCAAGTAAGCCTAAAAATATATATCTACCATAAGTCACTATACGACCACGCCCAATTCTAGGTCAAAAGTCTTGGCAGCAAGCACATTATATCAACTTTGCATGCTACAGTGCCTCACGAATTAGAAAACTAAATTGCACTCACCAATTGACACAATCTAGAATTGTGCAAGAGTGCTCTAAGAGTACCCAAAAACCTAGAGGTTTACCTCCCCTTAACTGAAGCATACAGATCATTAAATGTGAAGAAGCAAAATTTTATCTCAAGATAGGAATGTAAACACTCCAACCATCATAAATAAAAGTTTGCAATTTGTATCCATCCAAATGTAGCTCCGTTTTCCTGCATAGTTAGACAAAAACCAAAAAAACACACCAACAGAGGCTACCCTTTCCCACAATAATGGGTAGAGATAACATGTCAGTGGATAAAAATAATAACAGTGGAAAGACCAAAAATGCATGTTCCTTGAGCATCCACTATCCCAATATCCTTGATCATTAACCTGCTTTTGGATAGTCTGCTCAAAAAGAAAACAAATTAGTTTTCTTTGGAGATCCAAGCCTTGTCAGACTTGGATCTATCTAGTTGTTCAACTAGAGTGGTCTTATTCTTTACCACAAATATCTGTTCATCCCTTTGTGACCTAAACACCCAATTTCTTCCAATGAGACTAGTAATGACCTTCTAAAGATATTTAAATCTATTGCAAGTCACTGAAATACCATTAAAATTAGAGTTTTTCTCTTGTTTAGGTTTCCAAGTTAAGTGGGATGATGCTTTAGACCCTTGACCCTTATTAACCAAGTATCTTTGTTTATATGGTCTAACATAAGGTCTGACATCAGCTAGTTGTGGCATTTTCATACCAAACTTGGAGCTGTCAGCGTTGCATTTGATCCTGTCAGCGTTGAATTTGTTCCTTTCAGTGCTGAATTTGTTCCTGTCAGCGCTGAATTTGTTCTTGTCAGCGCCTAAATTAGGGTTTGCTATAGAAACATATTGTCTGTTTAACCAAGTGTTGGTCTTTTGAAAGGGTCTTTGACCTTGGATATTACCTGCCTTAAAGAAGAAAGGAGCTGGTCTAGTAGCTTGTGGTCTAGTATAGACAAAAGGTCTATGATTGACATTGGGTGACCTATTGTCATCGAATGAATTGTATCCACTGACACAATTATAGGCCAAATGAGAAAAGCTACCACATGAATAACAAGCCTTTTTGGACACAAACTTAGGCCTAGACTGATAAAACCCTGTCACATTAACACTTGCTTGGCTTTGGGGTGACCTAGGTTTTCTATACATTTTAGCATACTTAACACTAGGTTTTATCTTAGCAGGGGAGCCAAGATCAACAGGTTTTCTAGTAGTGGGGTTGGTCACAACAATGGGTGTAGATTTAACTGGACTCTCACTAAGCATCCTACCCTTAATAAACAAAGTAGGATTGGCTTTCTTCCATTGTTCTAAATCAGTTAACTTCTGCTTATACTCCTCTACTAGGGTAAGAACTCTAGGTGGAGGAATAAATTCTTTTTTCTTGGAGTTCTGGTATACCAGTCCAAGACAAATTCTTTCTCAGGACACCATAGAATTACCCAGCAGGTGGTGGAGTAGCAGTATAATCTTTCATCCCAATCCCAGACAAATCCCTAAAGTCTCTTTGCTCACTTACACATTTTTCTAGGGTTTGAGAAGCTTTATCAAATCTTTGAATTTTAAGCCCTACATTCTCTTTATTTTTAATGGCCTCATCTAACTTAGCTTGTATGACTCCTTTGGATCTCTCTATAATGTCCCTAAGGTCAACACTAACTTTGAGGTCATGAGGCAAAACGTTAATTTGATCTTTTAGGTCAAATTCCATTTTCTTATACTCTTCTACAGTCTTTTCAGTTTGAACAAGTGCCACTTGATTATTTGAAAGTCTAGCTTTTACGTCTAAAACATCTGATTTCAATTTTAAAACTTCTTTATTAAGTCTTTCAGTATTTAACCTAAAAGAAGAGTCATTACATACCTCATTATCAGATGACGAAGATGAGTTGGAACTTGTGGAACTTGAAGTAGACTTGGCCTTAACTGAAAACATCATCAGATTCTTCTTCACCTTCTTCCTTAGCCTGGTTTACCTCACGATACTGGATTTCTTTCTTCAAATCAAAGTTCCTAAACAATCTTTGATACCACTTGTTGATCCCAAACTTAGATCGATTTAGCTTTGTGTTAGCGAGATTAAATCAAGTTTAACACGCAGAGAAACTTTGTTGTATTGAACAATCGAAGTGTTATGCGGAATTTAACACTTAGAACAAAGAACAAAACAAAGTAAACAAAACTTTCACTTTGATTAATAATATCAATGAATGATTACAATGAAAGTGTTATGAGATATATAGAAGAGGTGTGTGAAAGGGATGTGTCTTATGTCTAACCCTAAGGCCTCCTTTTATAGGTTTAAGGAGCCTTGTACAAAAATCTAAGATCAACTATTTTAGGAAGAGACACAAGATAAACATACTCAAATAACTTATTGACTAAATCTTTTAAACATTTAAGAATATATTCAAAATTCTTATCATCATATTTTGTCCACCATCTTGAAGAATTCCTCATTGCCAGATTTAGTCCTTGTCTTCGTGTTATGATTCTTCTTCTCAGCGCCTTGATAATTCTTATCAGCATCTGATCTGTCAGCGCCTCTTTTACTCTTGTCACCGTCCAAGTTCTTTTTGTCAGCGTCCCAGTGACTTAGCTAATTTTATTCCCAACAACTTTCAAAGTGAATGCTATGCTTATCATGATGAAAAAAGAGAGCACTTTAAACGTAACATCAACCCTAACCACCTCTCTTACAAGTCTAACAATTACCTTGCTCCACCCAGTTTCCCTCCCCATCAACCCACCCAAAACCAACCAAACCCTCCACAATTGCTTCAAAGAAATCAAGGGCCAAAGTAAAATTACCAAGGAAACAATAACCATAGAGGGCCTAATAACTTTCACAATCAAGGGAACAAATTTCATGAAAATAACCAAGGTTTCACCAACCACCTCCACCTTTCCACAACCTATGATATAATCAAGGGTATAGGCAAAATGAAACCTTTGAATTACTTTAAAAAATGAATCAAGAGACCGAAAGAAGGATTCGTGAGAGTGAAAATAGGACTCAAGATCAATTGCGGCTATGCATGAGGAAACAAACAAGAAATTTATGTTGCTTCTAAATCAAAGACCACAAGTTGCTTTACCCTCCAACACTCAAACCAATACAAGGGAAAATGTAAATGCAATTACTAAAAGGAGTGGGAAACAACCATTGATCCGTCAATTTCTCCTACACCTCCTTTGGTCACTCCTACTACGGTTCCTCCTTGTGATAAGCCTACAACTTCAAAGCCTACATCTTCAAAGCCTACACCTTCTAGTTCTAAACCTTCAAAGCTTACACCTTTCATTCCTATACCTACTATTCCTTCCTATTCTACACCTATCAATGAAGAAACCAACAAAGAGAGTCGTTTAACAACTACTACTCAACCTTCACCAAAACCAAGTCTTCCATATCCTTCAAGATTGAGAAAAGAGAAGCTTAAGAACAAGGATGACATTCACGTGTCTAACTTTTTGATAATGTTTAAGCAATTGAATATGTTGGAAATACGTTTTTACGTATTTATGAAGGATCGGTCGCTCCAACGATATATTAATGTAATGGGCTCGTGATCTAATTTATAGTAAATATAGTCCATATAGCCCACATGTAGGGTGGGCTATATATACCCCTCCTAGCATGTTAGGAGGGGTGGTTCATTCATTTACAACACTTTTCATTAATCTAATTTCACTTTCTCTCTCTACTTTTCTTTTCTCTCCTTTCTCTCTCTACACCTCATCTCCTTCTTCCCCATTTCCACCATCTAATCAATAGATCAATCCATCATTTAACAAATCCTTAGAAATCGTAGACCTTCAATTGGTATCAAGAGCCATGGTTAAATCTTAGGATTTGCATATCTTTTTATCTTTTGATTTGGTGGTAAAAATCTTTTCTTTTCTTATTGTCTATCTTTTTTTTATCATCTTTTTATCTATCCATTTTATAAAGTTATTTATCAAGTTTATCAATTTTATAAAGTTTTTTTAATTTTATAAAGTTATTTTTGGATTGTGTTGCTTTTTTAGTTTTTGAATCAATTAGTGATCTTTAGAAAAAAATCAATCTTGAATCTTGTTGTTTTTGGTTTTTTTTGTTATTGGGATTGATTGATAAGGATTGGGTTTAGTTTTTTTTTTGGTAAAAATCATAAAATTTTTGTGGTTTTTGATCAAAAAATCGGATTTAAAGCTGTTTTCTAAGTCTCGGACTGATATTTCCAGAACATTCCGAATAGGTATTCCGAATAGATATTCCGAATAGGAGAATTTTCAGAATAGTAGGATTTTTTTTTTTTTTTTTTCCCGAATAGGCTGTTTTTTCCGAATAGGCTGTTTTTCCGAATAGGCTGTTTTTTTCCGAATAGGCTGTTTTTTCCGAATAGGCTGTTTTTCCGAATAGGCTGTTTTTCCGAATAGGCTGTTTTTTCCGAATAGGCTGTTTTTCCGAATAGGCTGTTTTTCCGAATAGGCTGTTTTTTCCGAATAGGCTGTTTTTCCGAATAGGCTGTTTTTCCGAATAGGCTGTTTTTTTCCGAATAGGCTGTTTTTTCCGAATAGGCTGTTTTTCCGAATAGGCTGTTTTTCCGAATAGGCTGTTTTTCCGAATAGGCTGTTTTTTCCGAATAGGCTGTTTTTTTTCCGAATAGGCTGTTTTTTTTCCGAATAGGTTGTTTTTTTCCGAATAGGCTGTTTTTAAGAGGGAAAATTGCATATATTGCAAGACGATACAAGAAGCAGCCACAAGAGAAAAGAATCAGGAGGAAAACGGGAACCAAGTAGCATGTCAGGTACAGATAATATTCTTCATATGTTGTCTGAAATGAATGCGCTAATTAACAATCCTGCTAATAGTTTTACGACTGCTTCATTAACCAATTCTGTGTCTAGGTCTGAAGAGCTTGCAACCATTTTCGCTCAGCAATACAAAGAGCTTGAGGATGCCAAAATTGAATTTTCAAAGAAAACGGAGAAATATGAAACATATTTTGAAAAACTTGAAAAGTCAAACGTTGTTCTTGAACGAAAATTGGATCAAATAGTTTTAGATTCTAAAGCTGAAAAGGATAATCTTTTGAAACAAATTAAGTTGCTTGAATCTAAGTTGGCATCCCAAGATGAATTGCTCAAAGAGAATGAGACCTTAAAAGCTCAAGTTCAGGAAAAGGTTTTTGCTATAGCTGCGTTGAAAAACGAGTTAAGGAAAACTAGAGGACCTAGTGTGGACACTAAGCTTGAAAAACCATCAATCTTGGGGAAACCGCCTACAAATCAGTTTGTCAGACAACCGATTGTCAGACAACCTACTGCATTTAGATCCGAGCGACCACTATCCTCGAGACCGCGGTTTGCCTCCCAAGTTGATTTGGGTCATATTTCTAGAACAGTCACTCCACCAACTAGGCCTAATGTGACTAAATCAGTTTTAGCAAGACCTCATCACATGATTGCCCCTAGTTTCTCTAAGAATAGTTCAATGAACACGTCTAGAACTAGTTCAACTGATGTGCGCCATGATTTTGGTCAAAGGGAAGCTATTCAAAAGACACATGTAAGAGATAGCTATGTCCAACCTAGTCAGATGCCTTCTAGATTACCCAACACTGCTAACCGTAGCATGTCACATCCTAGGAGCATCAATCAATCATCTAGGAATTCTAGATCTTACTCGGACATTAAATATGCTACTTGTAAAACATGTAGAAAATGTCTCTTTACGGCAAATCATGATTCTTGTATCAAGAAATTACTTAATGAGGTGAACTCCCGTGCTAGACTTAAATCTCAGTGGGTCGCTAAAATCAAACCCTTTGGTAAAGTTTGGCGCCCCACTGGTAGAACTTTCACTCTTGTAGGAAACGAGTGCCCTTTAACTAGGATAGTCTCCGATTCTACTAAGACTACTAGGGAGGAAATTGATAAAGATGATACTTCACTTAAGCCTAAACTCAAGGTTTTCTATAAAAGGAAACGTTTTCCAGCTAAGATAAGTGAATCATCTACTCAGGTCGCCTCTGACACAAGTAAAGCCAACTGTGAACCCCCACGTGCTTCTAAAATTGATATCGCTAACCCATGTCAAAGCAAGCAAATTCCTAATGAGAATGCAGGTACCAAAGTTGATGTTCCAAAAGAACGAAGCGGTCCAATCGTTGTTTACCGTTCAACTAAGGACACTCTTAGAGTTTGGTTGTTGAAGAAGCAGATATCAGAGAAACAAATGTCTCAGGGGATTCATGGTTAAGCTGCAAAAAGGACTTATAGTCACATCATAGACTATAACTCGCTCATCAAAGAAAGGAAAGTTTATCGCCGATGATAAACTTATCCTAAAAACGAGAAATTCATTTTTCTCGGGCATGAGCTTATATCAAAAACATTCCAAGTTTTTTAAGCTCATGCATTAAGGCTTATAGATAAATGACAGTCTGTAACCCGTTCTTCAAAGGCAGGAAAGTTTATCGCCGATGATAAACTTATCCTTACAACGAGAAATTAAAATTTTCTCGGACACGAGCTTACATTAAAACCATTCAAAGGTTTTAAGCTCGTGTATATGACTTACAGTTAAATGTCAGACTGTAACTCGAACTTCAAATAAAGGAAAGTTTATCATTAATGATAAACTTATCCTCATAACGAGAAATTCAATTTTCTCGGTCATGAGCTTGTCTTAAAACATTCGAAGTTTTAAGCTCAGAAAGGAAAGTGTATCTTTTAAATAAGAGAACTTTTCCTCATAACGAGAAATTAACCTTTCTCGGTCATGAGCTTTCCGTTAAAACAGTCAAAGTTTTCAAGCTCATGAAAACGACTTCTAAGTAAATGTCAGCTTAGGACTCGTTCTTCAGATAAAAGGAAAGTTTATCGCCGATGGTAACTTATCCTTAACAACGGGAAGTTAACAACTTCTCGGACTTGAGCTCGCTTTTAAGATATTCAACATCTTAAGCTCAAGTAATTGTTTTTCAAAACTTTGAACACAATTTTTCAAGAATTTCTCAAAAGGTTTTTCTAAATCTTTCAAAATTGTGTGTTCAAAAACGTTTTGATAAAACGAGCATGTCTTCTGGAATCGATAATATTTACGAACCTAGAAATGTCATTCAACAATGACACGGGGTTGTAAATAAAGTTCGAGCAGAAGTTTAAAAGATTTAAAACATGCTCCATATGGTTTGCTATTATTTCTGATAGTAACCCGCTTTTCACTTTGAAGTCAAGCATTTCACCGAAAAGCTTTGACTTCAAAATCCGAAGTTATCAACTCCTCAATCCGAAGTCCGTTGCAATTGATATCTACATACTAGACGATGCGACTGCTCAAACGACGACTACAGCTCTTTAAGTAGAACACGGGTCAACAATTGAGGGGGAGCAATTGTCCAGCATTCATAATCTTTGATGCCGACAGTGCCATAGTTCACAAGTTGGTGTCAAGACAACGATATCAATTGTCCATGTGGTGTAAAGGAGAAGATAATTTCAGAAGTTACGAGGAAGACCAACATTCGTGAACAAGAACCATGTGCTTCTTTCATATGATGTTCTCCATTATTCAGGTCCAACCTCGTAAATTGCTAATCTTGTGAATACATTATCATATATGATCCTTGCACGTGATAAATACCTTACACTTGTGTTTAAAAGGTATTTAATTTACGTTTCAAGTACACCCTCATTAATTTGAGGGGGAGCTTGTTAAAATCATGAAGATAATTGGATTTGCATTTTTCTTCCCAAATTTTCTTAAAATGCTATTAAATGAATTGATATTAAAAACATCGATTGGGTTAATATTTTTAATATGGGGGAGAAAATGTGATTTAATATGGGAAATGATTAATCACGAATGGTTTGACTTAACGTGCTAGCTCATCCCGACATGTGCGAAATGTTTTCGGATATCGTGGCATATGTTAAGGGGGAGCAAAATGGATTTGCACTTCAAAATGGATTTCATGGTGACATACACTTACCCAAAACATCTCTATTCACGACGGTGAAGATTGTGGTGACATAAGGATGGTAGGATAGGTTAAAGTCCAATGATTTCTCTAGAACCGGAGGAATCTTCCCAAGGACATTCCATAGCTAGAAATAGTAGTCCTTAGGAAAGATGGAGAAAGATTGTGAACGTAGCTGAATGCCGACCAAGTACTTAAGTTAGCACTGGAACAATCACAACAAGGTGCTAGTTATGACGTATTGGTAAGCATTGAAGGGGTTGAAGAATGAAAAAGAATTGTAAAGATAAAGGGTGTAAAGAAAGAAGCCCTCCTTACAACCTTAGGCAGAAACCGGGTCAATTCATATGCTATTGAGATCATTTTTAATGATTCTTGATATTGAAGACTGACATCATGGACCCAGTGATGCAATGCACAACCCATCCCAGCTAACTCAGATATCTCTTAAAAGATATTTGTTTTAATCACACGGAGACAACACATTATCTATTGATTTATTCACTCCGAATAAATTGGTATTGAAAAGGTGGCACTCCTCTCCAGCCTCCGATCACTAAAATCCAAAATGCACGATCGAGTCTAGAGCCATTTGAGATCATCAAATATCTCATTAGGACACACTTTCATTATTCCTTGCTTGTTCACACAATGTGAAAAGTAAGAAAGATCTTAAGAGTCCTACGCAAAATCTTCATGATCTTGCCTGAACATCTGAATAATACGAAAGTATTTACAATGAAGATGGAAATCCTTCTTGAGCGAATATCAAAAAGCTCATGGTAGGTGACTTGTGCGATTCTTTATGAATCAAACTTGTGATAACTGGAAAGCAACAGTGGTTTAATTCTTAAATGAATTTAAACACGTTCCAGGCCTCTACGCAATATCTTAGTGATCTTGCCAGAACATTCAGAGTAATACTATTAAGTATTTACTGTGACGAATGGAAATCCTTCTAGTGTTAACATCAAACAACACTTGGTAGGTAACTTGCAAGATTCTATACGAATCAAGCTAGTGACAACTGGAAAGCAACGATGGTGCGGTTCTTAATTGAACTTCACTTGTTCCAGGAACATGAATTGACGGCTTCAAATCATGCGGATATTATTATCCAAATGATTCACTCTTTACGTTCGTAGTCAGCTTTGGACGGTCGAGTAAAGAGAACGGGTTTACCCGCGAAATCTTGTCAAGGAGGTTCTTTATTGAAACTACCTGTCACAAGTACGATATTTAATATCGTCCAACGGTCTTCACCGACCGGAGGTAAAATGCTACCGAATTAGAATGAAATGTTCAAGGCCATTTCATCCGTGTATATTGTTTGTTGCTAACTGTCTTATGCAGCGTAACAAGAAGGTGGCATTGCGGTGTACAACCCAGAAGAAGTTGTCACCACATGCTTATACTACATACACTTAGTACTTCAACAAATTCAAGAAAGTCTGAAGGTCAAGTCTTCCGCTGTATCAAACTCTGAAGCTTTCAAGAATTTTAAGGTATAAGTATGTGGAACATGAAGTCACGAAGAGGCAAATTTCACAAGTGATGAATTTACAAGGTCAAGGCAAGGAAACATGCTCAAGACTAAAGTCAAAGATCACATCAAGCATATTCACAAGAACAAGATCGAAGACTCAAGCATAGATGCTAGGTTTAAGATTTTGTAAAATGGTGTGACCTCCCTTAGGGGGAGATTGTTGGAAATATGTTTTCCCAAAGAAAGTCTCGGTCACATCATTATTAGCATAGATCACGAGCTATAGAATATTTAGAACTTTGTAACTTGGAGCGACCTCCCTTAGGGGGAGATTGTTGGAAATACGTTTTTACGTATTTATGAAGGATCGGTCGCTCCAACGATATATTAATGTAATGGGCTCGTGATCTAATTTATAGTAAATATAGTCCATATAGCCCACATGTAGGGTGGGCTATATATACCCCTCCTAGCATGTTAGGAGGGGTGGTTCATTCATTTACAACACTTTTCATTAATCTAATTTCACTTTCTCTCTCTACTTTTCTTTTCTCTCCTTTCTCTCTCTACACCTCATCTCCTTCTTCCCCATTTCCACCATCTAATCAATAGATCAATCCATCATTTAACAAATCCTTAGAAATCGTAGACCTTCAGAATATCAACAAATCCTTTGTGGAAGCTCTAGCTTACATGCCCAAGTTTGTCAAAATGTTCAAAGACCTTCTCTCAAACAAAGAAAATTTGGTTGATATGCCTAACACGTCATTGAACGAAAATTGTTCTGCGGTGTTGTTGAAGACTTTACCAACTAAACTTGGAGATCCGGGACGGTTTTTGATCCCTTGTAATTTTCCAGGGGTGGAAAATTGCATGGCACTTGCGGATCTTGGGGAAAGCATAGATTTGATGCCTTTGTTTATTTAGAAACAACTCTCTCTTCCCGAGCTCACTTCTACTAGGATGACCCTTGAGTTAGCAAACCGTTCAATAGCTTATCTGGTGGGGATTGCAGAAGATGTGTTTCTAGGAGTTGATAAATTCACATTCCCCATGGATTTTGTAGTTTTTGACTATGACATGGACCCGAGAGTTCCTCTTATTGTAGGAAGGCCTTTCTTGAGGACGGGTCATACTCTTATTGATGTGGCGGAAGGAGGACTAATTATGAGAGTAGAGGAGGAGAAAGTAGTGTTTAAGTTGGGGAAAGTTACTAAGAAGTCTCAAAGTTGTGAAACCGTAAACATTGTGGATGTTCTTGAAGAGGTTTGTAATGAACATTTTCACGAAGCTTGCAAGAGTGATAATGAGAACATTCCACATGTAGAAACCGTGGCCTCAATTGCTCCCTCCTTAACACCATTTGGAGAGAGTGATTTCCTCTTAGAGGAATTTGAGTCTAACTTTCTTGGAAATGATGATTCTCCCATCAATTGGGAAGAAGACATTCTTACTATCCAAAAGTTACTCAGTGAGGATCCCATTCCTTCACCTACTCCACAAGAGGTTACTAATGATGATCCATCATTAGTGAAACCTTCTATTGAGATTCCACCTTCCCTAGAACTTAAGGATCTTCTATCACACCTTGAATATGCTTTCTTAGAGGGAGAGGACAAATTACCCGCTATCATAGCCAAATACTTGAAAGATGAGGAGAAGGATAAGCTTATAGAAGTTCTTAAGAAACATATGAAAGTTATAGCTTGGAAAATTTCCGACAGGGGGATTGATCCTAATTTTTTTACTCACAAAATCCTTATCGAGGATGATTACAAACCCGCCATCCAAACCCAAAGAAGGGTTAACCCAAAAATCCATTAAGTCATCAAAAAGGAAGTTATCAAACTCCTTGATGCGGGTATGATTTACCCAATTTCTGACCCACCATGGGTAAGCGCGGTGCATTTTGTGCCTACAAAGGGCGGAATCACCGTTGTGCCTAATGAAAATAGTGAGTTGATTCCCACTAGACTTGTCACGGGTTGGAGAGTTTGTATTGACTATATGAAGCTTAATGATGCTACTAGGAAAGATCATTTCCCATTACCTTTCATGGACCAAATTCTTGAATGCTTAGCGGGAAATGAGTATTATTGCTTTCTAGTTGGATTTTCGGGTTATTGTTGGGTCAAAAAGTTGATGTGGCAGAAACTCAAAAATGAAGAAAACGTGAAGTTATTGTCTAAGCGTTGTCAAGACTAATTTGGGCGTTGACAAGAGTTAATTAGGCGTTGATGGCTCAAGCATTGTCGTGTGCAATCCAAGCATTGTCACATGCAATTCAAGCATTGACAAAACTTAGACAAAGAAGCTTATGGAAGCTTCTATTTAGATAAACATGCAAAAGATATTATGCATAAGTTTATTTAAATAGAAGATTTACTTGTTTATTCATTCTTATCTCTTGTAAACCCTAATCCTTACACTATAAAAGGAACCAAGGGTCTTAGGTTTTATTCATATAATTCATTCACAATGTAAACCTAAAGTGTGTGTCGACTAGACATGGGATTCAATGTATACACGTCTAGTGGTTGTTCGTTATTAATATAATTAGCAATCCTTGTGTTTTAATTCATGTTATTGTGCCTAAACACCTTGTTAATGATTGTTGTTCTAATTCCGCTTTGATTATGTTAATCATATGAACAATGATCATTCCTAGTAGCTTAAAAGATCCGGAAACCAAGGTTTCCACAATTGGTATCAGAGCCTCGTGGCTCGTGAAGCTAGGACCAACAAGGTGTTCGTATATCGAGAAGAAAAGAAAAATCCGTCTAGGGTTTTTCTGGACGTTTTTGTGTGCGCAGCAGTATTCAGAAGGTCATAACTTTTGATTGAACCGTTGGATCGTCACGAAATTTTATATGTGTGTTCTACATACATAGATATAAATATCCACCAGGGGGATTGTCGAGTTATATCCCCAGGCAAAAGTTATTAGGCGTCAAAGTCAGCAGTAGGAGGTATGCAGTTTTCTGTGGACAGCCATGTTCAAAACACGATCTCTCCTTCGTTAACCGTTGGATCTTCGTGATTTTTGAACTGTAGATTCTTGGCACTTGTGTCTTAAATCTCACCAAAGGGATTTTCGATCTGAGCCCTAATGAAAAAGTTATTCAAGGTCGAAGGTTGCTGTTTAAGGTATTAATATTTTTGCTTTTTCACATGAAATCATGATCTAGGGTTTCTCAAACCCTAGATCGACATAGAAAAATAGAATTTTATGAGATTGGTGGCTGTTGTGATTCGAGTTAATACAGGATCTATGGTTAATCTACAAACACTAGTTACTGTTCATACGTTAGTGTTTCACTTGAACCCTAGATACGGTTTAATGGATACAAAAAGATGAACAGTAGCAGTTCTTGAACGATTGTGATTTGCCATGAAGGTGAAAAAGGTTAGAACGTGTGATGGTCATGGATGCGAGTAGTTTGGGAAAAGATATAATTAGCAGACGTGTGAGGAATGAGTGTGACGATGTGTGACTTGCTGATTTTCAGGCGTGTGATATTTAAGAGTATCTTTTAAATATAACACTGGGTTTGAAGAATTCAACAAGAAAAGATCGTGGGTTGTCTAAATGTGAATTTAGACAATATTCATTCCTTATTTATGGTACGTATATATGTTTTGAGCAGCGAAGGAGAAAAGATCACGTAAAGGTATATAACTCACAGATATTGATTCATAATTTACGTGGGTTAATCAATGAATGAGTATGCGTGATTTTTGGGATATCACAGTTCTCTTGCTGCAAATTTATAGGGATATTGATATATTTTTAAATAAAGGATCAGTTAAAAGACGTGTGATGTGCATTTTGGTGGCTGATTTGTAGGGATTTATCCTTACAAGATCTTCACAGAATATTTATCATGGATAATATTTGCTGATTAATAGACAAAGGATAAAAGGTTTTAATATGTGGTTATAACATATTAAAAAGGAAGTTATGAGGGTTTTGTCTACAACTTATATTATACAGGTAACGTATATTATAGCCACAAAAGTTCTTAGCCGCTGACAGAGTATTGGTAGACGCTGACAGAAAGGAATTTGACGCTGACAAAGGAATAAGTCAACGCTGACAAGTTGACAGTATCGTCCGATATATGAACTTCAACGCTGATAGGTATTGTCCGATATCGGACAATACATCTGACTTAGATCTTGGATGAAAAAGGATATTGGACAACACAAGGTTTGCTACTGTTGAGAAAATTGGTACGTTTTAAGCACACAAAAAGGAGGAATTTACACACGAAGGTACACGGAATCTCCGTTTTCATTTAGAATATCATGTTGATATTTATGGCTCGGATATTTTTCAAAGGAATTAATGATCTTAAAGCGAGTTAACAACTATTTGTGGGAATTTGATGGGTATTTTAAACTATGTAATTGGGGTGGCCTTGAGAGTGGCTTTTACATATGGTATGTAGATGTTATTCCATTAAATTCATCATGAAGAGGTGTTGGCTTAAGGGGAAGAATTCTTATGGTAAGTTTGATGATTAAAGAATATTTTCACGAGTTTGTGTTCTATCATATCTTAAAGTCATGCACTGGTGACTTTAAAGGTAACTTGTTCGTGCTTTACATGGTTGGTGATGAAGGCTTGTCATAACACTTGAAGGAGTTACATTATCGTGCTCAGTGTCTCACAAAGGATGAGAATATTGACAAGGGATCGAGGTCTACTTATATTTAATCATTGGTATAAGTTTTTCATCACGTGGATAGTACAAGACATGGAACACAAGGTTGGGTTATTCTACTTCTACATCAAAAATATCATATTAATTGTTCTTCAAGATCATTACACAGAGCTACATTTGGAGAATCTTCAAAGATTGCATACATTGTTTACTTCCCTGTTGATGTGACAAAAAGGGGAAGATATACATGCTGAACTTGAGGGGAAGCAATTTTGAAGATCATGTACAACTTACAAGAGATACACATAGAGTTTTGCCACTATCAACTAAGGGAAGATTGTTGGGTCAAAAAGTTGATGTGGCAGAAACTCAAAAATGAAGAAAACGTGAAGTTATTGTCTAAGAGTTGTCAAGACTAATTTGGGCGTTGACAAGAGTTAATTAGGCGTTGATGGCTCAAGCATTGTCGTGTGCAATCTAAGCATTGTCACATGCAATTCAAGCATTGACAAAACGTAGACAAAGAAGCTTATGGAAGCTTCTATTTAGATAAACATGCAAAAGATATTCTGCATAAGTTTATTTAAATAGAAGATTTACTTGTTTATTCATTCTTATCTCTTGTAAACCCTAATCCTTACACTATAAAAGGAACCAAGGGTCTTAGGTTTTATTCATATAATTCATTCACAATGTAAACCTAAAGTGTGTGTCGACTAGACGTGGGATTCAATGTATACACGTCTAGTGGTTGTTCGTTATTAATATAATTAGCAATCCTTGTGTTTTAATTCATGTTATTGTGCCTAAACACCTTGTTAATGATTGTTGTTCTAATTCCGCTTTGATTATGTTAATCATATGAACAATGATCATTCCTAGTAGCTTAAAAGATCCGGAAACCAAGGTTTCCACAGTTATTTCCAAATACCATTGATCCAAAAGATCAAGAAAAGACCACATTCACTTGTCCCTATGGCATATTTGCCTATAAGAGAATGCCTTTTCGCTTGTGCAATGCCCCGGGGACATTTCAAAGATGTACGATGGCCATCTTTCATGACATGAATGAGCATTCAATGGAAGTGTTCATGGATGATTTCTTGGTATTTGGAGATTCATTCACTTCTTGTCTCTCCCATTTAGAACGTATGCTAAAAAGGTGTGAAGAAACACATCTTGTTCTAAATTGGGAGAAGTGTCATTTCATGGTCAAAGAAGGGATAGTTTTGGGGCATAAGATATCAAACAAAGGTTTAGAAGTGGATCGTGCTAAGATAGATGTCATTGCTAAACTTCCCCCACCACCACGGTGAAAGGAGTTAGGAGATTTTTAGGACATGCGGGTTTCTATAGACGTTTTATTCAAGACTTCTCTAAGAAATCAAGACCCATGACTAACCTCTTAGAAAAAGAGTCTCCTTTCATATTCACAAAAGAGTGTTTAGAGTCTTTTGAGATTCTAAAAGAAAAGTTGACTAAGGATCCTGTTTTGGTATGACCAAATTGGGATTTGCCTTTTGAACTCATGTGTGATGCTAGTGATTATGTCGTGGGGGGCTGATGTAGGTTTTTCGTACACGTTTTAGGAAAAACGCGTATGAGTGGCAAGTATTAAGTTATACGCTTTAGGAAAAACGTGAAGACGAATAAATGCAAGTTCGTTCTCGAAGGAGGTGTGTGGATTATGTGCCAATATATAAAATAACAATGTTTGGATTAGTGACGTTTTTGGTTTTGAGAGAGAAAAATAAAAGACGAGCTACGACTACGTTTAAACTACGACGAATTAACGTAAAACGCGAACGTAAATACGTAAAACGTGACGAAATTAAAAATTAAAACCTAAAAACTAATTAAATGATTAAACTAAGTCTTAAATAATATAAATAAGAATAAAAATCCAACAAATATATTTTAAAACCTTTTATTAATTAAATATTCAATTTTTAATGCTAATTAAAGCCCAAAAACTAAATATAATTAACAAAATGCCCAAAATATTAATTTATTGAACTAATAACTAACTTATATTATTTAATGACTAAAAACTATTTTTCTTAAATTTTAAAAACTATTTTTCTATTTTTTAATGACTTAAAACTATTTTTAAGTTAAAATAATCATAAAAAATAATAAAATAATGACAAAATTAATCTAACAATTTTAAAAATCTTAAATTACCCTAATGAACAGTAGAAAATTGAAAAAGTTTGAAAAATATAAAAATTTTCACTAAAAGACAAAACTATTTAATAATTAAACCCTAATTAACTTAAATTAATTATAAAAAATAATTAAAAAGTGAACAGTGACTAATTTTTAAACTAAAAATCTTAAATTAATATTCTAAACCTAGGAAAAATTTTAAATCTGAAAAATATGTATTTTTTACCACTAAAGGACAAAAACAGATTAATTAAAAAGTAATTAAATTAGCTAAATAATCTAAAAATTATCTAATGAACAGTAACTGGAAAATAAATAATACTGAAAAATCAGAAATTAAAAATGAAAAATATTGCAAAAAGAATGAAACCCTAATTCCTAAAAATGACCACTAAAGACAAAAAAGCAAACTGTGATAGTGACACTTTTTGATGTTTCTGTCTTTTAGTAGAACAGTGGGAACAAATACAAAGGCAGTGGGAAAGGAGTTCCCACTGCTAATGAAAATAAACGGGCTGTATGGATTTGTGCTTGTAATTAATTGGTTACTTGGTATCTTTTGGAAACAAAGGCACCCCCACACTCATGGAAGTGTGGGGAGTCAATTTAAGCTAAAAAACACACAAGCACAATACAAAAAAAACACAAAAATAGGGCAATCACAGTTACTGTATTGAAATAGGGGGCTGTGGGATACTTGCTGATACAATTGGTAAAATGGTGAGTTTTAAAGGCCAAAAGCTTGCTCAATAAACAACCAAATCACACAAGACTAAATAAAAGCCCTATGTGCTCCTATTATCTAACAGTATTCAAAAAAATGGTGGGCAAAACTTAGCTAAACAAGCAGTAAGATGATTTTTCTGATTTTAGCTAATATTACCAATCTTTTTTACAAGCAACTTCTACAAAACTCAATTGAACTTAAACAATAATGCTGACCTTAACCTATTGTTACCTAAGTGGTATGTGAGAGTAGTTTTTAACAGATTAATTATAACTTAAAGCTGTCAAAACCCTAAACCCAAACACCCCCTTATCTACTGAAATCAAAAATTAACAAAAGGAATGCTTCAAATCCTATTCTAACTGATCAAAACCAAGCAATCATGCATAAGAACAACAAATGAACATAAACCAACAATTAACCAACACTATAACAGGTTCATACCAAATCACACATAATCACAAAAAAAACTTCAAAAATTAAAACCAATGGGGTTCAAGCCGTACCTTGGGCTGATGCCTTCCATATACTGGCTTAATAAGGGAGCTTATGTGAGCATGTAAGACAGTAGAGGAACCCTGCTGTTTGGAATCCACTAGGGACCCAAGGGCAGAATATCTTCAACAATAAAATGAAATGGAGAGATGATGCTGCTATGGGACTTGTTTCTTAGTTACATGCACAAGACCACAAAGACAAAAAGCAAACTTCAAATAACCAAGCTTTAATAAGCTCTCTTTGTCAGAGAGAGCTTATGAGAGCTTATGCTACAGTAAAGCAATAAAGGTAAAAAAACTGACTTTTCTCAAAGTTTTTGGAAAATGGTTCCTTTTGAAACTACCTTGTGAAGTGACTAGTAACCAACAAATTGCTAAATTAAAACTGAATCCAAGGCATGAAATCCACTTTCACTTCATTCATGCTTGGATTCGGATTTTATAAAAAATAACTTGTGATTCAAGAATATTTTAATCCAACTAAATAACTTTGCAGGAAATTAAAACTTTTAAACTAAAAACTCAATATGAATGGAACACAGATAATTTGCAATATTTAAAAGAAATACTCTAAATATTCATTTACTAAAAAAAAGTTACAAAAAATCTGGAACATTGAACTATGAATCCTAAGCTGCCTTATATATTGGCTACAAGCTTCTAGAAATAAAAAGAAAAAAGGAAAACCCTAAGCTATGAAGTTCCTCTTGTGCCCTTGGTCAAATCTTTGAAAATCGTCAAAAAGAAAGCCCATGTGATGACAGCTCTGAATAAATGATCTTGAACGTTAAAAGGAAGCTTTGGGACAAAGGATTTGATGTGGGACGTTGATTTTCTGCTAAGATACCTTTGTTGCCATTTTTGAAGGTGACAGGGTTGTCCCGTGTGGGGTCCAGGGGTCACGAGATACAAGTGTGTGAAGTGGGTTTGGTTTACATGGTTACCAATCACTGATCTGGAAACAATGGGGCTAAACCCCTTTGATTTGCTTAGTAATTGGATTAGGGTTTTTAAGGAAGAATTAGGGGTGGATTAGGGGTGGGGGATGAACAGTGATTGTTTCCCACTCAATTTTAATATATAAAAACGGTTTAAAATGTAGTTAATAAAATTGAGTGAGTGGTTTGTGACGTGGAGAGTTTGATGAGGTGTAGAGTGTAGATTGGTTGGTGGGGCTGAGGTGGCAAGGTGATAGGCTGGGGGTAGTTTGCTTGTCTTGGCAAAAATAGTCCTTAGGCTCCCAACATTTGTTCACTTTGTATTAAACAACCAAAAACGTTTTTATCCTTTATAATAACTTTGGGCAGTTGGCATGTTTAGTCCTTCCAAGTTATAGTCATGAAAACAAGGACTAAACTTGTAAATTTTGAGATCTTCAAGGGCCAATCTTGTATATAATCAACATTTTAGGGACCCAAATGCAATTATGAGTTTTGCAAGGGTATAAAATGTCAAGTCTTCAAAAGTAGAGGGACCATTCTTGCCAATTCTTCAATCTTCAAGGACTTGACTAGAAATTCATGATTCGGGCTTGGTTCTTTGTGCGGCTTCGTTTCCCGTGTTTGTTTTTGCTTGATTCCTTTGATCTTTTGGTGAATTCACGATATCCGTACCTGAAATACACAATGAACAAACACAGGCATATATTGGGGTATTTTGATGATATTTTAAGCGTTTTAAGCCCGATTTGGACGATGAGACTATGTATAAATACAGTCTCATCACTCCCCCATACTAAACCATTGCCGTGTCCCCACTCAATGCTAGAATTAAGTATCATAGCACTTCCAAAATTCATTTTATGATGACATTTATTCAAGACTTAAATTTAAAATAAACTACTACACGCGTTTTAGACATAATGTATTGTTTTCATCACGAGAATGTGACTTTTGGGATCATAGAACAAGAACACGTGAATGCTTCGTTAGAAATAATTTCGTCGTCCTCGATTTTCACCCAATTCCATGCTAAGCGTGTAACGAGATCATTGTTATTATAAGTTAGCAACACGTACACATCTTATGAGTGTTAATTACGAACCTAAACTCCCTTATTCCTACTTGGTATCTCTTATATTTTATTATGTCTTAATGATCACGAGGATACATCATCGACTTATGCGTGAATAGAGATTAAGTCTAAAAATAGAAACTTAACGGTGTAACCAAAATCATCAAATCAATAATTCATCCCAATAGACAACGATGTCAAAAAATTAAGTCAACAAGAAGGATCGATAAACACGATTTTATAACGGTTTTGAACATGAGACTTATTACCAAGACTTTTATACGCCCCCTAACGGAAGGGCCTTATTATCTTTGGTTTACCTCCATCTTTTATTCAACTTCGCCATGAAGCTTTTATTATGACTTCGGTCTTGCCTTGCCTTTTATTATCCGCCTCATCGGTGGTTTTATTAGCCAAAGACGTATATCCTCACGCTAAAGCGAATTTTGGATCTTTAAAGCTTCGAAGATTAAGGCTTGATTCACTTTCAATTTGGGCATAGATTTTTCGGCCTTGTGAGCTTCAAATTTTTGCTTAATTTAGGTGAGCACTTGAAATCTTATTATTAGGTGAAGCTTTCGATTATTCGGGTGCCAATACTTCAAAACCGTGACGCTGGCGATACCTCAATGTTTTCCCAATTTAATTACATGGAAGCTACCAAAACAAATTAGAAACCCAACAATAGTGACTAAACCGCCAAATCAATATTTATTAACAATTTATTATACAAAAGCGTGGGGAGAATAAGCTAATAATTACTACACATAAGATCGTGACGATTACGAGACTTATAAATAACTCTATCATTTCTCGTCCTCATTAAAGAGACTTAGCCTAAAAAAGTTAAGGAATCGAGCTAAGTGCTCAACACGCACGGTCGAGTCAAAAATTACTCTCGTTCTCACTATCGGAAAACCTACATTCGTGTCTTAAACACTTATGAAAAACTAGAAAATTTTTAAAATTTGGCCATTTTTAGCCTTATTTGCAACAAAACGATAACAAAAAGATGAATATTTGGATTGCGTGTTGACGTAAGCAAGGTGAAGTATCTACTCACCCCCCCATACTAAAACTAAACATTGTCCTCAATGTTTCGAGTCTAGGGGTGTAAACACCCCCATACTAGAGACGAAGTCGAATGCTTAATCTCGAGCATGGAAAGGGTAAAACGAATAACCTAAAAGCCGTTTATGAATTATGCTAATAAGATAAACGTTAGAACATAAAAGGATATCATCGGATATCGGAATCTCCAAAGGCAACGATCGAAGCTCGAGTGATCCGTAAAACGAACACGAGAGGCTTCAATGATGACGAGAACCTAATAGATCACAATCACAAACAACCACGAAACAAAGGTAGGAAGAGCACAAGTCCCCTCGTTACATTAAACTAAGAAAGCGATAATATGTACAAGGATAAGCATGAGAATCCCCCACGAGGCACCTTGTTTTTGATAACCGAGTCAAAAGCTCGACTCGGATCCCCATAAATGTGATCATTTAGGGATAATCTTGGTTTGGTCATTTTTAGTGGGGCTTACATGATAAACAAGGCCCAAAAGTACATGGAGTACTTTAAAAACCCGATAAACGTATACCGGGGTCAAAGATAGCGTCTTCGTTTTCGGATGAAAGACGAAACAACGCTACTCCAACGCGAACCCCAATGGGGTAGAAGAAAAGAGATGAGAAGTAGAAAGGTGGGGCAATGGGTAAGTCAACAACATGAGCTACTCGAGGTAGACTCACACCAAGCAAACGAAAAGATTTTCCATTTATTGCATCGGTGGAAGACCGAGATTTCCCTTTACAAGCAATTCCGGGATCGTAAATCTCGTCCTCGGTGGAGAAATGGGAGGGAACATTTGGGGCTTCCCCCACACTAGATCCACACACACCATCGTCAAAAGGAGTAGACGAGGTGGTAGCACTCAAAACACGATGTGATGACGGAGTTAAACATGTAGAAAAATCTTTTAAAACATTTTCAAAATCTTTTCCTTTTTCATCGTTCAAAAACTCTTTATGAAAACCCGATTGAATAATGTCGAAAATATTTGGCGTGTCAAATTCAAAATTAGTCGCGCTAAAAATCCTCACATTTAAGTCATTGGCGGAAGGGGGTGGCGGATTGTATAAGTTCTCAAAGCGTTTGTCAATAAAGAACACCGCCCCCTCGGGGTCTACATACTCGTCATCCTCATGAACGTCGACCTCATCGATTTCTTCATCAAAGATAGGCTTGTCAAACCAAGGTTTGTCATTCCCCTCCTTGAGTATCTTAGAAACTCTCTCGAAAAGATCACGATCAAGCACGAAACCATCATTCTTTTGTGGGGATCGTTGATAAGTTAGATCCTCACGAATGTGGTAAACGTCATTCTCAAATGAGGAGTGTTGATTAGGTAACTCCTCGAGAATGGGATTCTTAGTGGTCACATGAGTTGGTTCGTCATCGAAAATAAGACGTTCCAACTCATTAAGTTCATCCTCGATCTTGAAAAGGTCGACCTCACTCGTAGGTGGAAGTGAAGGCATAAGAGCTAGCTCTCGTTCAATGATTTCCTCAATCTCGGGATCAAACTCATAATCATCGAACTTCACATGTTTATTCTTAGGAGAATCAAAAATAGCATGTGGATGTCGAAGTACGTGATCAAGCTCGGCAAAATCGCCATCGTCATCGTCAAAGAAAGAGTCGATGTGAGCACTCACAACCATGGACTTACAAGCACTAGGGCTATGCTTAGGTGACTTTTCTAAGACGAGAGGATCGATGTCGATAAACCCTTTAGCCTCAACGGGTGTTGGGCTAGGCAAAGGAGGCACTTCGATGGAGTTAGAAGTTGAAGCCTCAAAGACGTGGTCCTTCGAAGGTGGTGAAGACGAATCCATTTTGGTCATTGTCGTGATGGCATTAACGTCACCCTTCGGAATTGGTGTTTCACTTGTTTCGCTAAAAACATCCCAAAGTGAGTTTTCATCCATAAATTTACACATACCCTTTTGAATTAGGTACACGTATTCTTTGTCATTAAAATCATCATCCTTAAAACCGTTTTTCTTAATTCTTTCAAAACATGCATCAAGCTTCATTCTTTCCGCTAAAGTAAACATTTTGAAATCATTAGAATTTGAATCATTAGGTTTGGAAACCTCGGTTTTTTCATTCCCATAAAATCCTTGGGATTTTCTAGCGAAAAAGTCTATTTTCTCATCCCCATATCTCATAGTAAGTCTCCCCTCGTGAACGTCGATTACGGTTCGAGCCGTCGATAAGAATGGTCGGCCTAAAATAATGGGACACTTAGGGTCACACTCGTAATCGGATATAACGAAATCCGCGGGAAAAACAAACTTTCCAATCCTAACATAGACATCCTCGGCTATTCCAATTGGTATTAAAGGTGTACAATTTGCAAGCTCGATTGTCATGTTCGTGGGGGTAAGCGAAGGCAATCTCATCAATTTCCAAAGAGAATGAGGCATGAGATTGATGCTAGCACCTAAATCGGCAAGGGCTAAACATCCCTCAATCTCGGAAAAATCACAAGGTAGTAGAAATTGGCCCGGATCCTTTTCCTTTCTCGGCATACGCCTTTTGGGTTTTTTAAGAAGGATCGATGCACAAGTTTCTTCAAGGGTTACTTTGGTAAGGTCGACAAAGCTCTCTTTTTGAACCGTGGATGGAATTTGAGGTACACGAGGGTGTGCACTCCTTTCCTTGGTCGCCACGTTCATCCCCTCGACTTTAGAACAAGAAGACGTCTTAGAAGTCGAGGGTTGAGAGGGATAAACAACACGGAATCCTTCAAGGTTAGGGGTAATCACACGACCTTTCTCACGAGACGAGGCGGCTTTACATTGTTCTTTCGGATTAGCAACGGTGTCACTAGGTAACGAACTCGATGACGAACCCGAGGCTTTGTTCATTATGGCCGAAAACATCTTTTTTATATCAATTTGCCCTTGCTCAATCTTCGTGTTTTGCAATTTCAAAGTATTTGTAAAGTCGTTTTTCAAAGTACCAATTTCTCCCTCTAATCGTCTCATATTAGCCTCATTCGTTTTCATGTAATTTTGAAAATCGTTTGACGAAATATTTTGATTAGAATTAAAGTTCCCTTGGTTTTGATTACTTCTTTGAAAATTGTTTTGATTCCCACTTGAAAAATTATTTCCTTGATTGTTATCTCGATTTTGCCAAGTTATATTACGACCTTGATTATAACCTCCTTGATTTTGATTCGAAAAATTTCCTTGTTGATTGTTTCCTTGAAAATTGTTTCGATTTTGAAAATTGTTGCCTTGGTTATAATTTCCTTGTTGTGATGGACCGGCGTTATTTTGATTTTGATTAGAAAAATTGTTGTTTAACGCACTCACATTCGACGTTTGGCCATCCGTAGCCGCACACTCGTAATAATTATGAGGTCCACCACAAAACGTACACGAAACCTCAACCGCTTTCACCGTAGCGGGAGCGTCTTTCTTTTGCATCTCAATGAGATAAGACGTGAACACATTCGTCAACTTATCGACTTTTGCATCAACTCTCTCAATGTCGCGATTAGAACTACTAACATTGGCGACATTGGCAACACTCGGTGCATTGCGGAGTTGGTAAACCTTGGATCGGTTCTCGATAATTATCAAAGCTTCTCTCGGAGTCTTACACAAAAAGTTGCCACCGGCGGCGGAATTCAACGAGTCTTGTTCGTGAAAATTAAGACCGTTGTAAAACGTATCGATTTGGTGCAACTCGGAAAAACCATGGTGAGGACATTGCCTAAGCAATTCCTTAAAACGATCCCACGCGTCTCTAAAAGATTCATTCGATTTTTGCTCAAATTTCGTAATCTCATTCTTGAAAAACGTCGTCTTAGACGGTGGGAAAAAATAATTAACGAACTTGGAAACGAGATCCTTCCACGTAGTAATGGAATTAGGTGGCTCTTTCTCGTACCAATCCTTGGCGGCACCATCGAGCGAGTACGGAAAAAGCATAAGCTTGACGACATCGGTGTCGATGTTCTTAAACTTGCTCGTGGCCAAAAGACGATCAAAATTCCGAATATGGTCGTGAGGATTATCGGCTTCACGACCTCGAAACTTCGTAGCTTGGATCAACGAAAGCATTCCGCTTTTGATCTCAAAATTCTCCGCCTCGATAGCGGGAATTACGATCGCGCCTCCATAACCCTCGGTGGGCGCTTGGAGCAATTCCATCATAGAACGATTGTCGGCCATCTCCTCTACGGTTTCTTCAACAACGATATTAGGAACGTCGGTTTCTAATTCTCGTCTACGTCGTCGATTCCTTCGATTACGATTGCGTCGATTCGAAGCTTCACTAGAATTGGAATAATCCTTCGATCGAGTGCGCATGCACTAAGCGTAGAATGGGTGGTAGCAAAGAAGATTCTTTTTGCGGCTTTTTGATTTTTTCAATTTTTTTTTGGTTTTTGATTGGTTTTTTTAATTTTTTTGGATTTTTGAATGTATTACGTAGACAAAAATCTACAAATCTCCCCTCGAATCGACTTTCTCGATTAAAGGAGCCTCAAAGAATGAAAACGATCACGTGGAGTGAACGTTCTCGATGACTTTAGAACGTTGGTGGAACACCAAAACGTTCAAGAGGGTTTAATCTTGAAAACACAAGCAAATATAATATACGTAGATAATACTTGGGCGGCAAACCCTCGATTAGCCTTCTTTCTAAAAACACGCACAAGCAAGCGGAGGAAACGAGGCGGCGCGAAGCACTTAAGAGCCTTTTTCCTTTAGGTCGTGAAATACAACCGCCTTATACCCACCTTATAGTTTGTGTTAATTGAAATTAAGCCTCACGAAAGTATTTATCTATTTTGCCTTTAAACGTTTGCTTTGGATTCGAATACAATGATCGAGTGATGAAATCCCGAATCAAGGTTGTGATTTCTCACGTATTTGGAGTACTTGTATCTTTATTGTTCTTACGTAGTACAATATAGTAATAATAATATTCACAAAGAAAAACGAAAACCAATATATCTACAATATAGTAAATATTGATTTGTGTTTAATTTAGGAAAATTAAACACGATTTATTTGGATATTATACTATAATAGAGAAAAATAACAAAAATGAGTATGTACGATATATACGCTTTCCAAAAATTGAAAAGCAAAAACGCACTACTCACACAAACACGATACTAATAGTAATGGCACACTAAACACCTCCCCGGCAGCGGCGCCAAAAATTGATGTAGGTTTTTCGTACACGTTTTAGGAAAAACGCGTATGAGTGGCAAGTATTAAGTTATACGCTTTAGGAAAAACGTGAAGACGAATAAATGCAAGTTCGTTCTCGAAGGAGGTGTGTGGATTATGTGCCAATATATAAAATAACAATGTTTGGATTAGTGACGTTTTTGGTTTTGAGAGAGAAAAATAAAAGACGAGCTACGACTACGTTTAAACTACGACGAATTAACGTAAAACGCGAACGTAAATACGTAAAACGTGACGAAATTAAAAATTAAAACCTAAAAACTAATTAAATGATTAAACTAAGTCTTAAATAATATAAATAAGAATAAAAATCCAACAAATATATTTTAAAACCTTTTATTAATTAAATATTCAATTTTTAATGCTAATTAAAGCCCAAAAATTAAATATAATTAACAAAATGCCCAAAATATAAATTTATTGAACTAATAACTAACTTATATTATTTAATGACTAAAAACTATTTTTCTTAAATTTTAAAAACTATTTTTCTATTTTTTAATGACTTAAAACTATTTTTAAGTTAAAATAATCATAAAAAATAATAAAATAATGACAAAATTAATCTAACAATTTTAAAAATCTTAAATTACCCTAATGAACAGTAGAAAATTGAAAAAGTTTGAAAAATATAAAATTTTTCACTAAAAGACAAAACTATTTAATAATTAAACCCTAATTAACTTAAATTAATTTTAAAAAATAATTAAAAAGTGAACAGTGACTAATTTTTAAACTAAAAATCTTAAATTAATATTCTAAACCTAGGAAAAATTTTAAATCTAAAAAATATGTATTTTTACCACTAAAGGACAAAAACAGATTAATTAAAAAGTAATTAAATTAGCTAAATAATCTAAAAATTATCTAATGAACAGTAACTGGAAAATAAATAATACTGAAAAATCAGAAATTAAAAATGAAAAATATTGCAAAAAGAATGAAACCCTAATTCCTAAAAATGACCACTAAAGACAAAAAAGCAAACTGTGATAGTGACACTTTTTGATGTTTCTGTCTTTTAGTAGAACAGTGGGAACAAATACAAAGGCAGTGGGAAAGGAGTTCCCACTGCTAATGAAAATAAACGGGCTGTATGGATTTGTGCTTGTAATTAATTGGTTACTTGGTATCTTTTGGAAACAAAGGCACCCCCACACTCATGGAAGTGTGGGGAGTCAATTTAAGCTAAAAAACACACAAGCACAATACAAAAAAAACACAAAAATAGGACAATCACAGTTACTGTATTGAAATAGGGGGCTGTGGGCTACTTGCTGATACAATTGGTAAAATGGTGAGTTTCAAAGGCCAAAAGCTTGCTCAATAAACAACCAAATCACACAAGACTAAATAAAAGCCCTATGTGCTCCTATTATCTAACAGTATTCAAAAAAATGGTGGGCAAAACTTAGCTAAACAAGCAGTAAGATGATTTTTCTGATTTTAGCTAATATTACCAATCTTTTTTACAAGCAACTTCTACAAAACTCAATTGAACTTAAACAATAATGCTGACCTTAACCTATTGTTACCTAAGTGGTATGTGAGAGTAGTTTTTAACAGATTAATTATAACTTAAAGCTGTCAAAACCCTAAACCCAAACACCCCCTTATCTACTGAAATCAAAAATTAACAAAAGGAATGCTTCAAATCCTATTCTAACTGATCAAAACCAAGCATATCATGCATAAGAACAACAAATGAACATAAACCAACAATTAACCAACACTATAACAGGTTCATACCAAATCACACATAATCACAAAAAAAACTTCAAAAATTAAAACCAATGGGGTTCAAGCCGTACCTTGGGCTGATGCCTTCCATATACTGGCTTAATAAGGGAGCTTATGTGAGCATGTAAGACAGTAGAGGAACCCTGCTGTTTGGAATCCACTAGGGACCCAAGGGCAGAATATCTTCAACAATAAAATGAAATAAGAGATGATGCTGCTATGGGACTTGTTTCTTAGTTACCTGCACAAGACCACAAAGACAAAAAGCAAACTTCAAATAACCAAGCTTTAATAAGCTCTCTTTGTCAGAGAGAGCTTATGAGAGCTTATGCTACAGTAAAGCAATAAAGGTAAAAAAAACTGACTTTTCTCAATGTTTTTGGAAAATGGTTCCTTTTGAAACTACCTTGTGAAGTGACTAGTAACCAACAAATTGCTAAATTAAAACTGAATCCAAGGCATGAAATCCACCTTCACTTCATTCATGCTTGGATTCGGATTTTATAAAAAATAACTTGTGATTCAAGAATATTTTAATCCAACTAAATAACTTTGTAGGAAATTAAAACTTTTAAACTAAAAACTCAATATGAATGGAACATAGATAATTTGCAATATTTAAAAGAAATACTCTAAATATTCATTTACTAAAAAAAAGTTACAAAAAATCTGGAACATTGAACTATGAATCCTAAGCTGCCTTATATATTGGCTACAAGCTTCTAGAAATAAAAAGAAAAAAGGAAAACCCTAAGCTATGAAGTTCCTCTTGTGCCCTTGGTCAAATCTTTGAAAATCGTCAAAAAGAAAGCCCATGTGATGACAGCTCTGAATAAATGATCTTGAACGTTAAAAGGAAGCTTTGGGACAAAGGATTTGATGCGGGACGTTGATTTTCTGCTAAGATACCTTTGTTGCCATTTTTGAAGGTGACAGGGTTGTCCCGTGTGGGGTCCAGGGGTCACGAGATACAAGTGTGTGAAGTGGGTTTGGTTTACATGGTTACCAATCACTGATCTGGAAACAATGGGGCTAAACCCCTTTGATTTGCTTAGTAATTGGATTAGGGTTTTTAAGGAAGAATTAGGGGTGGATTAGGGGTGGGGGATGAACAGTGATTGTTTCCCACTCAATTTTAATATATAAAAACGGTTTAAAATGTAGTTAATAAAATTGAGTGAGTGGTTTGTGACGTGGAGAGTTTGATGAGGTGTAGAGTGTAGATTGGTTGGTGGGGCTGAGGTGGCAAGGTGATAGGCTGGGGGTAGTTTGCTTGTCTTGGCAAAAATAGTCCTTAGGCTCCCAACATTTGTTCACTTTGTATTAAACAACCAAAAACGTTTTTATCCTTTATAATAACTTTGGGCAGTTGGCATGTTTAGTCCTTCCAAGTTATAGTCATGAAAACAAGGACTAAACTTGTAAATTTTGAGATCTTCAAGGGCCAATCTTGTATATAATCAACATTTTAGGGACCCAAATGCAATTATGAGTTTTGCAAGGGTATAAAATGTCAAGTCTTCAAAAGTAGAGGGACCATTCTTGCCAATTCTTCAATCTTCAAGGACTTGACTAGAAATTCATGATTCGGGCTTGGTTCTTTGTGCGGCTTCGTTTCCCGTGTTCGTTTTTGCTTGATTCCTTTGATCTTTTGGTGAATTCACGATATCCGTACCTGAAATACACAATGAACAAACACAGGCATATATTGGGGTATTTTGATGATATTTTAAGCGTTTTAAGCCCGATTTGGACGATGAGACTATGTATAAATACAGTCTCATCAGGGGCGTTTTAGGAAAAAGAGTTAATAAGCATTTCCAACCTATACACTATGCGAGTAAGACAATGACGGGTGCTCAACTTCATTACACCACTACGGAAAAAGAGTTGCTTGCTATTGTTTATGCTTTTGAGAAATTAAGATCCTATCTTGTGCTTTCGAAGACCATACTGTATACGGATCATTCTGCTCTCAAATACCTTATGACAAAGCCAGATGATAAGCCTAGGCTTTTGAGATCGGTTTTATTGCTTCAAGAGTTTTCCATAGAAATTCGTGATAAGAAAGGAGCTGAGAATTTAACGGTGGATCACTTGAGTAGACTTGAGCATCCTTTCCAAGGTACCTCATATGGAAATTAATGAATCCTTTCCACTTGAGGAACTCATGTCTATCTCTTCACAAGAGGATGCCACTCCTTGGTTTGCGAATATTGCAAACTATCTTGTGGGGGATGTGCTTATTGAGGGTCTTACTTCCCAACAAAAGAAAAAGTTTCTCAAGGAATCTAAATGTTACTTTTGGGATGACCCTTACCTCTTTAGGCAATGTGCGGACCAAATCATAAGACGTTGTGTAGATGGGCCCGAAGCATTTAAGATCTTAGAAGATTGCCATAATGGACCCACGAGGGGCCATTTTGGGCCTAGCTACACGGCTAAGAAAGTCTTTGATTCGGCTTACTATTTGACTTCCATTTACAAAGATGCCCAAGAAATGGTGAAATATTATGATGTTTGTCAAAGACAAGGAAAGATTAATCAAAGAGATGAGATGTGATGTAGTGGTTTTACTACTCTTTAGGAAAAGAGAGCAAAAGTGGCAAGTATTAAGTACGACGATTTAGGAAAACCGTGTACAAATGACCCAAAATGGGGATCGTTCTCAAGGAAGCAAGTGCGTTGTGTAAAGAGATGATTAATGGTTTGTGATTATATTTGTGAGAAAGAAAAATAGAAATGGGATAAGAAGAGAATGACAGTTATGATGTCGTATTAAACTAAGACGAAAAAGGTGTACACGTAAAACCGTAAAAAGCACTAAAATTAAAATTTTACCCTAAAAATTCCTAAAAATCACTAAAAATCCACAAAAATATTCTAAGAGTTTACAAAAAATCCAAACTTGCCAAAACCTTTTAATTAATTAAATAATGACTTTTTAATGCTAATTAAAGCCCTAAAAATCAATATTAACTATTAAAAAGTCCAAAACAAGATCTTAAAGTTTGTAAACCTCAAAAATACCCTAATTAAGCTAAAAAGTATTTTTCAAAATTTTAATACCACTAAAAACTATTTTTAAACAATTAAAAACTATTAAAATCAATTAAAACTAAAATTAATTCTAGAAAATAATTAAAAGACTCTAAAAATATTTAGAAAGTTGCAAAATTCCTAATTAAGTGTCTATAATCTAGGAAAAATATAAAAACTTAGAAAATCAGACTTTTAATTTTTAGCAATAAAATAATATTAAAATATTATTAAAAATCAAAAAACCATAAGAAATTCTAAAAACTTGCAAACTAGCTTAATTTAACCTAAATAACACAGAAATGATAGTGAAATTACCTAAATACCCTTAATGGGCCTAGAAAGTGGGCTATACCCAAAACAGATCACTAAATGGGCTAATTTGGGCCCAATATAAAAAAGTGTCCAAAATAAGCCAAAAAAAAGCACTACTTGACTCAAAATTTGATTTTAAACAACTTTTTTCAAAGGCCCAAAAGCTGAAAGTGTGAAATAAGCTAGCTTATACCAAACAACTTATTCTTAATGGGTTTTTTGGCCAATTAAGCTATAAGCCAATGCCATAAGCTAAAATTAGACACACAAGCTTCTTTTGTCCTAAATAAGACTTCTGTAAAAAGAAATTTGAAATAAGCCCAAGGAATAAGCCTGAAAATGCAATAAGCAATCTATAGAAAACAACAAAATAGTCGTTTTTGAGTTCTAGGCCACCCTAAAAGCTGATTCAAGTTTCTAAAGCTTTTAAATGACTTAATTAAGCAAAATCAACAAAGAGTTTTCAAATAAGCTGACTCAATAAGCTGGAAAAAGCAAATTAGCACTTATGTAAAAGTCAAATAAGTTGGTTTTCTAGTAAAAAGTCAAAGTCAAAGTCCAATAAGCTCTAGTCTAATCAAATGGGTCAAATAATGAAGATCTATCACAAAAATAAGTTGTTGCAGGTCTGGATAAGCTAAAACAGCTTATTGATAAGCTGAGTTCAATTTAACACTAGCAGGGGCTAGTTTTGGGTGTTGAGCAGTGGAAACTTTTTCCACTGCTTGACTTGTTTGACTTTTTGTCTTTAGTGAACTTTTTTGAGATCCAGATTACACAAAGGCACCCAAATGATCTTTGGATCAAAAGGAGTCAATAACAATCAAAAGATCACAAACACAATCACCCAATTGATACAGTTTAATCAATAAAGTACCAGATCTAGCACATACATGAACAAATAAGCAGTTGAGCACTTATAAGAAGTTTTAGCAATAATCAGCCAACCAAATTCAACCAAATGCATACACAAGCTATTATAAACTCTAATGAACAAGTCTAAATAGTTTTCATGCAATGGCTTAAAGCCTAAATCAAGATTCAAGCTTATGAATGTTGCTGATGAACACTAACACATGCAGTTTTTTACTTTGCTGATGTATTTGACACACAAGCCAGATTCAACACTCAAGATCTATCAAATAAGTTATAATAATGATGTTTTAACAACTTTCAACCCTAAGCATGCACAAATACTAGATTTCACCAAAATCTTAGGTCAAAAACAGTTAAATTCACCAAGTTATAGCAAATTGTTTGATTTGAAGTTTCAAACCCAAAAACTTGCAGCAAAACACTCTCAACAAGGCATATATCAGATATAGAATACAAATACAAACTTTCCACAACACAATAACAAGATTCAAGCTTAAACAGGTAGACCCAAACACCCTTTTAACTTTTCAAATCAAAATTTAAACAAGAAAAAGTGTGATTCAGTTAACCCAATGATTAATCTAGCATACAAACAACATTATCATGCAAGACTAAGCAGATTCAAGCTAAGAAATCAACAAGAACACCAATAGAGCACAAATCCACAAAAATTCCAATATTTATCAAATTTTCAAGGATTTCAAGACAAACCTCATGGATGTACATCCACACCCACGAATTTATGAGCTTATGTGCTAGCTAGAACAAGCACAAGCTTCCAATAACAACCCTGCTAAGATTCAACAAGGTAAGTAGCACAATATCAAAATTAGAAACTTAAAAAGCCTTGATTAATGCAACCTTGTTACGCCACACTTGATTATCCCCAAGTTATAAGCCTCACCACACCATAATATCACAATTAGGATGCTATGATCAGCCCTATAACCCAAGAATTCCAAGGTTGAAACAAGAACTTAGAAAAATATCAAGCTTAAAGGAAAAATGCAAACTTTTGCACTCTCCTTAAAAACAGGTTTTGAGATTCAAATTCAGTGAACAAATAACATAAACAAGCATAAAATAAGATGGCACTTGGTCTTTCTTCAACACACTTAACACAATTCCATAAATACTGAAAGGAGTATTTACAAGTGCTTGAACAAGGAAAAACCAAAAGCAGCTCTGAAAATGAGACCCTATGGCTTTATATAGAGCCTTACATGTGAACTAAGAACAAATAAAAGTGTTAAACCCTAATGCTTGAAGTCCCAAAAATGCCCTTGTGGAGTTTGAATATCTTGAAGAATCGTGTGACAAATTTTGTTGTGTTGTGATAGCTGGCAAGTGAAAAGAGGATCCAAGGGTTTGTATGAAGCTTAGGATGTAAGCACAATTGTGGGACGTTGGATTGCTGCCACCCTTTTGGCAGTATGCATGAACTTGTAGCAGGGGAGTCACAAGGAGACAAATGGGGTGATGAGGTGTCATGTTTAACGTTTGGGATGTGTTAACAAGATCATCAATCATTAGTCTGCACAATATTAAGGATTAATTTTTGCTAAAACAAAAATCCCTAATTGTGTTGTTGAGGTGATGAACATGGTTTTGATCTGTTTAAAGGGTGATTAACTTTTAAATAAATGTTAAGGCGCTAAGGTTTTGTTAATTATTTAATCAGGGGTGAGTGGGATCTGATGTGGAGAAAGGGTGAAGTGTGATTGGTTGAAAGGAGGTAGTGGGACATGTGTCAAGCTCCAATAGGTCTAGGTGTCTTAGGTTGTCTGCCAGCTTAAACCCTCCATCTTTCAGCAGCTTGTCATTTCCATCTTAATTGAAATACTTTTTCACACTTTTGCCCCAAATACTTTTCCAAAGTATTTTCAGGGTATTTCTTGCCATTTTGTGATTCTTGAGGGACTGATTTGGTAATTTCTTCAATTGTAATGGTCTTGACTTGTATATTTGATATTTTGGAGGACTGAAATTGCCATGTCATGATGATTTACTTTGTGGAGGATAATGGTTGACAATTTATCTTTGTTGAGGGGCTAAACTTGTCAATTCTTCAAAGTGGAGGACCCTTTTTGCATTTTTGACAAACTTTAGGGACCAAACTTGTAATTATGAAGATACAAGGGTATAAAGTGTCAATTCTTCCATATTGGAGGACCCTTCTTCATAATTCTTCAAGTCTTCAAGGGTTTTTCTTGGGAAAGTCTTCATTAGGGCTTGGTTCATTGTGCAGCTTCGTTTCCCGTGTTCGTTTTTGCATGGTTCTTGTGATCTTTTGTCATTTTCTCAATATCCGTACCTAAAATACACAAGCAACAAACACAAGCATATATATGGGTATTTTGATGATATTTAATGCATTTTAAGCCCTTTTTGGACGATGAGACTATGTATAAAAGCAGTCTCATCACTCCCCCATACTAAACCATTGCCGTGCCCTCACGCAATGCTAGAATAAAGTATCGTAGTACCTCCAAAATTCATTTTTATTTACTTTATTTAACGATAAACTAGCTACACTACTACTATTGCTACTACTACTTGTGTTTTAGACATAATGTATGATTTTCATCGCAAAATGGAACGTTTAGGTTCATAGAATAAGAACACGTGAATGCTTCGTTAGAAATAATTTCATCGTCCTCGATTTTCACCCCAATTCCATGCCAAGTGTGCAACGAGATCATTGTCATTATAAGTTAGTAATGCTAACACTACTCATATGCCCTAATCACGTACTTATCCTCCCATTATTCCTAAGTTGTATCTCTTATATTTTATATTGTCTTGAATGTTTCACGAGGATACATTGTTTGACTTATGCGATAATAGAGATTTAGGTCTAAAAATAGAGTCCTAACGGTGTAACCAAGACCATCAAATCAATAAACCCTCCCAATAGACAACGATGTAAAAAAATTAAGTCAACAAGAAGAATCGATAAACACGGTTTTATAACGGTTTTGAACATCAGACTTATTACCAAGACTTTTATACGCCCCCTAACGGAAGGGCCTTATTATCTTTGGTTTACCTCCATCTTTTATTCAACTTCGCCATGAAACTTTTATTATGACTTCGGTCTTGCCTTGCCTTTTATTATCCACCTCATCGGTAGTTTTATTAGCCAAAGACGTATATCCTCACGCTAAGGCGAATTTTGGATCTTTAAAGCTTCGAAGATTAAGGCTTGATTCACTTTCAATTTTGCATAGATTTTTTCGGCCTTGTGGGGCTTCAAATTGTTTGCTTGATTTAGGTGATCACTTGAAATCTTATTATTGGGTGAAGCTTTTGATTATTCGGGTGCCAATACTTCAAAACCGTGACGCTAGAGATACCTTAATGTCTTCCCAATTTAATTACACGAAAGCTACTATAAAAAGACTAGAAACCCAACAATCCCAACTAAACCGCTAAGTCAAGGGTTGCAAACACCCCCATACTAGAGACGTAGTCGAATGCCTAATCTAACATGGAAAGGGTGTAACCATTAAATTTAAAGCCGTTTATGAAGTGTGCTATAAATCTAAGGTTAGAACATCAAAAGGATATATCATGGATATTAAGAAAGTCTTCAAAGTAAACGATCGAGTGCTCCCATAAAACGAACACGGGAGGCTCCAATCGTGAAGATCATGATCATCTAAAGTCCACAATTCACAAACAACCACGGAACAAAGGTTGGAAGGGCACAAATCCCCACACGTTAACTACAGTAGAAAGCGATAATATATACATAGGATAAGCATGGGACTCCCCCACGAGGCACCTCGTTTTTTATTACCGAGTCATGAGCTCGACTCGATCCCCTCAATACTAATTATCATTGGGGAAGGTGACTTGGTCGAGGTAGTTCAAGGATGGAACTTCCTCGCCAAAGTAGTGCTTCAACCTATGTCCATTCACCTTGAAATTGGGCCATCATTTTGAGCTAGCTCGATGGTCCCATATGGAAAAATTTAAGTCACGGTGAATGGACCGGACCAACGGGATTTCAACTTACCGGAAAAGATTTTCAAGCGAGAATTAAAAAGCAAAATTTGATCCCCAATGTTAAAAACCCGGTTTTTAATTTCAGAATCATGCAACTTTTTAGTTTTTTCTTTATAAATCAATGAATTTTCATAAGCAATGTCCCTAAATTCATCCAGTTCATTTAATTGCATTTTCCGGTGTTTTCCCGCGGTCTCCATATCATCATTACAATGCTTTAGGGACCAATAAGCCTTGTGCTCCAATTCGATTAGCAAATGACAATTTTTCCCATACACAAGCTTATAGGGAGTGCACCCAATGGGCGTCTTATGAGCGGTCCTAAAGGCCCATAAAGCATCGTCCAACTTATCCGACCAAGATTGTCGGTTTTCCCCAACGGATCTCTCCAAGATCCTCTTCAATGCTCGGTTTGAAACCTCGACTTGCCTACTCGTTTGTGGGTGATAAGCCGTAGAAAGCCGATGTGTAACCCCATATTTCCTTAGGACCCTTTCGAATTGGTCGTTACAAAAATGGGTTCCACGATCGCTTATGATCGCACGAGGGGTTCCAAACAGAGAAAACAAGCTTTTCAAAAACTTGACTACCACATGAGCATCATGAGTGGGCAAAGCCTTAGCTTCCACCCACTTAGATAGGTAGTCAACCGTAACGAGGATGTACTTATTACCACGAGATGATGGGAACGACCCCATAAAGTCTATGCCCCAAACGTCAAAGATCTCACACACTTGGATGATATTTTGTGGCATTTCATCTTTTTTTGAGGCTTTTCCTTATCGTTGGCATGAGTCACACGACTTCACAAGATCTTGCGCATCTCGGTAAATAGTAGGCCAAAAGAAGCCGACATCAAACACCTTCTTAGCCGTGAGATTAGCACCGTGGTGACCGCCCGTGGGTCCCTCATGGCAAGCTCTAAGGATGTTAGAAGCTTCGGTGCCAAATACACAACGTCGGATGATTTGATCCGCACAAGTTCGAAACAAGTAAGGGTCGTTCCAAATGTAGAACTTGACGTCACGAAAGAATTTTCGTTTTTCTTTAGTCGTCATACCCTTGATGATGAAGTTACCCGCATGGTAATTTGCAAAGTCCGCAAACCATAAGGTGGAAGAATCAAGCTTAGAATTCACTATACCAAGTGTCTCGAGCGGAAACGTTTCGGTGATTTCCTTGCGCTCGTAAACACTTTGGTGAGGATCTTCCAAACGAGAAAGATGATCGACCGCTAGATTATCGGCTCCTTTTTTGTCGACAATTTTGTGATCAAATTCTTGAAGGAGAAGAATCCAACGAATTAATCTCGGCTTTACATCTTGTTTAGCCATGAGATACTTGATAGCCGAATGATCCTTATACACTATGCATTTCGTCAAGACGAGATAAGGTCGAAATTTCTCAAATGCATACACCACGGCAAGGAATTCCTTTTCCGTTGTAGTGTATTTTAGTTGAGCCTCGGTCATTGTCTTGCTAGCATAGTGAATAGGCAAGAAGTGCTTTTCATGACGTTGCCCCAATACGGCCCCGATAGCGTAATCACTAGCATCACACATGAGCTCAAAGGGGAGGTTCCAATTGGGAGCAACAAGAATGGGAGCTTTGGTAAGTTTCCTCTTAAGGATTTCAAAGGCTCGTACACAATCTTCGTCAAAGACAAAACATGCCTCTTTTTCAAGAAGATATGTAATGGGTCAAGAAATCTTTGAAAAATCCTTGATGAATCGACGATAAAAACCCGCGTGGCCTAGGAAACTCCTAACTCCCTTAACGGTTTTGGGATGAGTTAATTTGGCGATGGCGTCTACCTTAGCTTGATCTACCTCACTCCCCGCTTTCGAGACCTTGTGCCCTAAGACGATTCCATTCTTAACCATAAAATGACACTTTTCCCAATTGAGCACAAGGTTGGTTTCCTCACAACGTTTCAACATTCTCTCAAGATTCGACAAACTCGAAGTGAACGAATTACCAAACACGGAAAAGTCATCCATGAAGAATTCCATCGTCTTCTCGATCATGTCATGAAAAATAGCCATCATGTACCTTTGAAAGGTTCCTGGTGCATTGCAAAGTCCGAATGGCATTCTACGATAGGCAAACGTTCCATATGGACACGTAAACGTAGTTTTTTCTTGATCACGAGGATCGATGGGGATTTGGAAATAACCGGAAAAACCATCTAAAAAGCAATAGAAATCGATTCCCGCAAGACGCTCCAACATTTGGTCCATGAAGGGCAAGGGAAAATGGTCTTTTCGAGTGGCTTCATTCAACTTAAGATAGTCAATGCACACTCTCCATCCGATCACGAGTCTAGTGGGAATTAACTCGTTGGCATCGTTTGGCACAACGGTCATTCCTCCCTTCTTAGGGACACAATGAATAGGACTCACCCAAGGGCTATCGGAAATAGGGTAAATCATTCCCGCGTCAAGGAGTTTAAGGACTTCCTTTTTTATGACGTCGTGAATTTAGGGGTTCACCCTCCTTTGACATTGGATTGCGGGCTTGTAATCCTCCTCCATTAAGATTTTGTGGGTACAAAACTTGGGATCGATTCCCTTAATGTCGGATAACTTCCACGCAATTGCCCCTTTGTGACCCTTTAGAACATCGACAAGTGCGGTTTTTTCATCATTCGAAATTTCCTTCGCAATAATAACCGGCAACTTGTCGCCCTCCTCCAAATAGACATATTCGAGATGAGGAGGTAAATCTTTCAACTCGAGGATAGGTGGTTCCTCAAGTGAAGATTTGGGCTCAATACTCATAACCTCCTTGGGTGGAGGAAATGGGAAATCGTTAAGAAAATCCTTGATAATCGAGAAGTCCTCATCGTTGTCGAGGTCTTTGTTACAAGTACGTGGAACATCGAATTCTTCCAACGTAAAACCACCACCTTCAAATGGAGTGAAGGTTGGTGTCGAATTATCAAGAATTGGATCTAACATAGTGGGATTGCCACTAGTTTCTTCATGACCAAAACCTAGAACTTCTTGTGAAAATTCCTCGCAAACCACGTCAATCATATCAACGAGGTTTATGGTTGCAACGGAATAAACATGAGAAATTTAAGAGTTTTGAGTTGCGTTTATAACAAGTTCCTCGTTGTTGAAACGTAAGGTGATCTTTCTAGCATGAACATCGATCAAAGCCATAGACGTGTCTAAAAACGAACGACCTAAAATGAGAGGAACTTGAGGATCCGTGGGGATATCAACAACGATAAAGTCTACGGGAGTGTAGAACTTCCCCACTTTCACAAAAACGTCTTCCGCCAAACCACATGCGGGAATCGTGGAATGGTCGGCCAACTCGATAGACATTAGTGAAGGAGTAAGAATAGGAAGATTGAGCGACTTGAAGATTGCAAGTGGCATCAAGTTAATGCTAGCACCAAGATTGGCCAAGGCGAAGCATTCCTCTATATCTTGGATTGCACAAGGGATCAAAAATTTACCGGGATCACCGACTTTTTGAGGTATGCGATTAAGATAAACCGACGAACAACTAGACAATTGGTGCAATTTCTCCTTGTTGTTCTACATACTCTTAAAGTTAGCGGCAAATCGAGGCATCATGACCAAAGCGTCGGCGAAACTCACATTAAAGTGCAAATCACGAAACATTTTCATAAAAAGCTCAAATTGATAATTGTCGCGCTCTTGACGTTTCTCCTTCCCAAGTCTCGATGGATAGGGCAAAGGTGGTGTGGGTTGAGGCATAGGCATAGCCTTTGGAATCTCGGGTTCCAATGTTGGTAAAGGGTCAACCATAGGTGTGGCATGAGCGGTACTTAGTAGGATTGGGACATGCTCCTTTTGGACCACCACCTCGGGTTCTTCCTCAATTGCTTCCTCTGTAGGAGAAATTGGTTGAGGAGTCTGTTCCTTAAGTGTCTTACCACTACGTGTGGTAATCACTTTCATCTCACCCTTAGGGTTTGATACGGTGTTGCTAGGAAGACTACTCGATGATGGTTTACACATAATTGCCTCAAACATAGATGAGTATTTATCTTCAAACTTGGATTGCCTCTTCTCGGCTTTGACCATTTCTTGTTTTATCTCATGTTTCCCTTGTTCCATTTTTTGTTGGTTTTGTTGTAACCTAGTTACGGTTCCTTCCATCTTGTTGGTATGGATCTTAAGTTCATTAGCTAACTCATTTTTCAACTCTTTCTTCAAGTCGTTCTTAAACTCGGATCTTAGGCTAATGATTTATTTTTGAATATTGTCAAACCTAGCATCATTCCCATTAGCGTATTCAACAAATTCATTTGGAAGATCTTTCAATGTTTGCAAACCATTGTTGTTGTTTTGAAAATCATTTTGATTTTTGTTTTAAACTTGATTATTAGCCCCTTGATTACCATAGTTTCCTTTGTTGAAATTGTTTTTGAAACCAACTTGATTGTTGCGATAGTTGTTGTTAGCATTTTGATTTGAACCAAAACCCGGTGGAGTCAATTGATTAGAGCGGGAAACTTGACCGTTTTGGTTGTAATTTCCCGTGGCTTCGTAGGCACTCGAAGTGTTACCACCGTTGGTAATGCACTCAGAGAAATCATGACCTCCACCACAATACATGCACGAAACCTCAACCGCTTTAGCCGTAGCGGGAGCACTTGGTTCACCAACTTTAAACTCAATCAAAAGTCCTTTTAGCTTATCAAAAATCTTATTTTCCAAGTTCGCCTCAATTTGGCAAGCATCGATGGTAGTAGACAAAGAAGGTGAAGCCGAAGACGAAGCCTTACGAACACTAGACGTGCTACGAGGACTATACACCTTAGATCTATTCTCAATTATCACCAAAGCTTCCTCAACCGTTTTACACAAAAAATTACCACCCGCGGCGACATTTAAATAATCCCTTTCATGATCATTAAGTCCATTGTAAAACGTGTCAATTTGATGCAAGTCGGAAAAACCGTGATGAAGACATTCATGTAACATTTACTTAAACCTATTCCAAGCCGTTGAAAAACTTTCATTAAACTCTTGTGAAAATTTTGAAATCTCGTTTTTCAAGTGCGTAGTCTTAGAGGACGGAAAAAATTGGTTCACAAACTTAGACACGAGATCCTTCCACGTCAATATAGAATTGGGTGGCTCTTTCTCTAACCAAATTTTTGCGGGCCCCGTTAAGGAATACGGAAAAAGCATCATCTTAATCGAGTCATTCGAGACATCCTTAAACTTTCAAGTGGCGGTAAGACGATTGAATTGGCGGATATGGTTGTGTGGATTGTCCTTCTCATCACCACGGAATTTGTTTTTTTGGATCATCGACAACAAACCCGTTTTCACCTCAAAATTCTCCGCAAGGATAGCGGGAATCACAATAGCCTCTCCATAACCCTCGGTGGGTGCTTGAAGTAACTCCATCATAGTTCGATTCGCCATGGTTGGTGCTTCTCTTACAATGGGTTCGTCAATAGGAGACTCCTCACTAGAAAGATTGGGAGTGGGAGTTTTGTTCTTTCGTTTACGTGCACGTCTTGCTTGATTGCGAGTTAGCATAAACGTCACGTACAACGAGGGGAAATGCAAAGAAGATTCTTTTTGGTGTTTTGTATTTTTCAATTTTTTTGTGGTTTTTGATTGTATTAACCTTTTTGGATTTTGGTGAATGTATCAAGTAGACACAAATCTACAAATCTCCTCCTTAATCAAATCTCTCGATTAAAGAAGCATCAAGGAATGAAAACAATCACGTGAATTGAACGCCTTCGATGACTTTAGAACGTTGGTGGAACATCAAAACGTTCAAGAGGGTTTAATCAATTAAACCAAGAAAACATATATGATACTTAGTAATACTTTGGGTGGCAAAACCCTCGATTAGCTCTAAAAATCAAATACTCACAAGCAAGCGGGGGAAATGAGGCGGCGCGAACACTTAAGAGCCTTTTTCCTTAGGATATATTTTATAATATCCGCCTTATACCCACCTTATAGTTTGTATTTTTCAAAATTGAGCCTCACGAAAGTATTTATCTATTTTTGCCTTTTTCTTTGGTTTGAGATTCGAATACAATGATTGGGTAATGACCTCCCAAGTCAAGGTTGTGATTTCTCACGTATTTGGAGTACTTGTGAATTTATTGTTCTACGTATACAATATAGTAATAGTATTCACACAAAAATCGAAATCCGATAATACGTATTAGTAGAGTGCTACTAATACAAATACTATTCTGGTTAGTATATAAAAACAACAATTCAAAATCAAAACACAACATGCCTCCCCGGCAGCGGCGCCAAAATGATGTAGTGGTTTTACTACTCTTTAGGAAAAGAGAGCAAAAGTGGCAAGTATTAAGTACGACGATTTAGGAAAACCGTGTACAAATGACCCAAAATGGGGATTGTTCTCAAGGAGGAAAGTGCGTTGTGTAAAGAGATGATTAATGGTTTGTGATTATATTTGTGAGAAAGAAAAATAGAAATGGGATAAGAAGAGAATGACGGTTACGATGTCGTATTAAACTAAGACGAAAAAGGTGTACACGTAAAACCGTAAAAAGCACTAAAATTAAAATTTTACCGTAAAAATTCCTAAAAATCACTAAAAATCCACAAAAATATTCTAAGAGTTTACAAAAAATCTAAACTTGCCAAAACCTTTTAATTAATTTAATAATGACTTTTTAATGCTAATTAAAGCCCTAAAAATCAATATTAACTATTAAAAAGTCCAAAACAAGATCTTAAAGTTTGTAAACCTCAAAAATACCCTAATTAAACTAAAAAGTATTTTTCAAAATTGTAGAATGTTGATAATCAATGAATCTATGAAGGGGTTTGTTGATTTCTAGAGAGAGAAAGTTAGAGAGAGAAAGTGAGAGAAACTATGTGAATTTTATTAATATGGAATCAAAGAAATGACAACAACCAACCCCTTTCCTTAGTGGAAAGGGGTATTTATAGTCCAAGCTAAACCTTGGGCTTGGGCCGGTCCATGACAAGCCCATGGACCGGTTCTTACTTAAGTTAATAAGCAAATAATAACTAATTACTAACTACGAGCTATTACAACATAAATCATATTGTGGAGTGACCGATACTTCTAATATACGTTAAAACGTATTTCTAACAATCTCCCCCTAAGGGAGGTCACTCCACGTTACAAAGTTCTAAACCTAGCATACTATACTAAGTCTTCGTTCTTTAGCTCGTAGTCTTTTCTTCTTTTCTTTCTTTTGTTGTGAATATGTTGATTTGATCTTTTTGGCTTTGACTTGAGAGCATTGTTCTTTGGCCTTTCACGTGCGATCTTTGCCTTTCTTGTGAACTTTGCCTCCTCGTGACTTCATGTTCCACACACTTACGTCTTTTTGTTGGATTCTTGAAAGCTTCAGAGTTTGGTACAGCGGAAGACTTCATCTTGTACTTTCTTGAATTTTTGTTGCAAAAGACATAAGCATGTGGGAACGACTTTTACAGGTACACCGCAACACCACCGTCTTCACTGGTACACAGCAACGCCACCGTCTTCAACAGGTACTCAGCAACGCCACCGTCTTTAGCAGGTACACAGCAACGACACGAATAAAATGGCTTTGAACATTTTATTCTAATTCGGTAGCATTTTACCTCCGGTCGGTGAAGACCGTTGGACGATATTAGATATCGTACCCGTGACGGATAGTTTCAATTAAGTAACTTCCTGACAGGATTTCGCGGGTAAACCCGTTCTCTTTATTCGACCGTCCAAAGCTGACTGCGAACATAAAGAGTGAATCACTTGGATAAATTATCCTTGTGATTAAAAGCCGTCAATTCATGAAACCTGGAACAAGTGAATTTCAATTAAGATTTTCACCATCGTTGCTTTCCAGTTGTCACGAGCTCGATTCATAAAGAATCTTGCACGTTACCTACCAAGTGCTGTTTGATGTTGACACTAGAAGGATTTCCACTCGTCACTGTGGTCAATAAAGAGTCACTCTGAGTGTTCTGGCAAGATCATATGATAATGCGAAGAGGCCTGGAACGAGTTTAAGTTCAATTAAGAATTAAACCACTGTTACCTTCCAGTTTTTCACAAGATTGGTTCTAAAAGAACCGCACGTGTAACCTACCATGAGCTTGTTTGATGTTGGCTCAAGCAGGATTTCCATCTTCATTGTAATACTTACGTATTACTCGGATGTTCTGGCAATATTACAAGAATATTGCGTAGGACTCATGAAAATCTCTTACTTTTCACAGTGTGTGAGAAAGCAAGGAATAAATGGAAAGTGTCCTAATGAGACTTTTGATGATCTCTTGGCTCTAGACTCGATTGTGCGTTTTGATTTAGTGAGCGATGGCTGGAGAGGAGTGCCACCTTTACAATACCAGTTTATTCGGAGTGAATAAACCAATAGATAACGTGTTTATCTCCGTGTGATTAAAACAAACATCTTTTGAGAGATATTTGAGTTAGCTGGGGAAGGGTTGTGCATTGCATCACTGGGTCCATGATGTCTTTCTTCAATACCGAGAATCATTAACAAAAATGACCTCAATAGCATATGTATTGACCCGGTTTCTGCCTAAAGTTGTAAGGAGGGCTTCTTTCTTTACACCCTTTATCTTTACATTTCTTTTTCATTCTTCAACCCCTTTAATGCTTACCAATACGTCATCACTAGCACCTTGTTGTGATTGTTCCAGTGCTAGCTTAAGTACTTGGTCGGCATTCAGCTACGTTCACATTCTTTCTCCATCTTTCCTAGGACTTCTAATTCTATCTAGGGAATTGTCCTTGGGAAGATTCCATCGGCTCTGATGAATCATTGGACTAAACCTATTCCTACCACCCTTTTGTCACCACATCCGTCGTGAATTAAGCGTGTTTTGGGAAGGAATTGCCACCATGAAAAATCATTGAAAATCACCTAAAGTACTTGTGATATTGAAATCAAAAGTTTTGTACCTTAGGTGTTTTGTTCATCAAAAACGCTCCCCCTTAACACGTGCTTTACACATATTAAGTTGGATAATCTTTAAGTCTTTTTCATCTTTTAGCCAAGTATCACTTACGTCTCCTTAATCCCATTTTCTCCCCTTATCCAAAATGTTAACCATTAATATTTGGGATATTGAATGGATTAACCGGTCTTTGGGTAAAAATGAAATCGATGTTTTGGCCATAGAACAAGTTATTGCTCCCCCTTAAGTTAATAAGGGATAGTTGTAGTGCTTTGGTATGACATATTTTGAAAGATTTAGAATCTCGTGAGAAATTCTTGAAAAATTATCATACCTTAACACTACACCAAGCCATTCAAGCACATTATTCACAAATTTACATATTCACAATTGAAAACCAATATAAAGTGACCTGAGATGTACGACCCATCAGATGGATCGTTGCAGTAGCTTGTGGTGCACTAAATACGGTCTTCCACCCACGAATCTTTCCAAGCTCCTCATCAATCTACGTTCACGGAGCTTTTGATCGATCTTTTTGATCACATACTTTGCCATCTGCCGGTAACCCGGATGCCAATCCTCCGTCATCTCTGGCAAAGTCCCACCCGAGTTCAGATGCTCCAACTTATCTCTGACTTGTATAAGAGTTCCATCACTATACTTGTGAAGCTCACCCACCCTCATAAACTTCATCAAACCTCGACTGTTCAAGTAGAAAATGCCGAAATTCGGGACAGAAATGCCGGTATAAGGACATCTTTCTACGTGTTGAGGTAGCACTTGATTCACAGGACGGGTTAAATTGAGCCTCCTCTGATAGCTTTCGACTCCCAACTGAAGATCCTCAACTCGTGACTTGATGACAACGCTTCGTGTGAACATACGAAGTGCTGTATTCAAAGCAATCAGGTCTTCACGAGGAATGTGAGTAAGTTGATCTCGGGTCATCAGAAGCAGCATATCTTCAATATCCTCAAGGCGAATGATGGAAAAATCTCCTTGCTGGATTTTGTATTCCCTGTCATCCTCCCTTTTCAAGCGAATCTCCGTCACATGATAGTAGCCGTTCTTAGCTTCAGTTTTCATTCCTAAGATGCTGGAGATACGGATGTCAGATCTAACATTGCTTCCAGACTTGACCAAGCAGCAACCCCTGTACGCCCTTCGGACTCGTTCGTCCCAATGAGATGCACCTATGACAGCATACATATCATAATTACGATTCATTTTTGGGACCCAGAGTCGATTTACCTTTTCCTCGATGAAGGGTATTGTCCCCCAGTTGGCAGCTTTCAGCAAAGTCAGGGATGTTGCATACTTTGATGACCCCTTCATAAGATACTCAAGATCATTGGTGACGAAGAAGTCAAGAGTAATCTGATTATCTTGAGCAGGATCCATTGGAGGTGGGGCTCTTTCTGATTCATGAAGTCCAGGCCGTTGAACGGTTTTCAAAGCCTTCAGGATCTCATCGGCATAGTACTCGAGCTCCATTCGGGGTAATCGGGTTTTGGCACGCAGTCTCTTATCTTTCAGTGCTTTCTTCACCAAGAATGGAGTAACCGAAGTCTTATACTCATGAGCAAGAAATGCACATAAGTCAATCGGACTTCGGATACGCAGATATAGCACATCTTTGTCAGCATCTGTGATCGGATCATATTGAGCTGCTGCCGTGATCCAAGCTTGTGGTGGTGCAGACTCGTCTATCTCCAACGTGTCTTCCCAATTTTGTATGCTTGGTTCAGGAATCGTAGATTGTTGAACTTGTTGTTGAGGAGTTGAAGTGCGAACATCTGTTGGTTCTGTTTCAGGCATTTCAGCAGTGTCTTGAACTGGGGAGTGTTGTGCAGCTTCGGGTTCCGTCACTGATTCTGCAATCACAGGAGGAACAACAGCAGAACTAATGGGGTTAGTTGTAACAGGTAAAGATACAGCGATAGAGATACCGGGAGCCGAAGACGCTGTAGTGGCATTCACATCGTGGCGCCACTTAGTTCGTCTTGATTCCGAGGATGTCGATTTGTCCTTCTGTGCTGCATCTTTTGTGGACTTGGTTCCAGTCTTTGTAGCAGTCTTCTTGGAGCTGGTAACCTTGTCTCCCTTTTTCGGTTGTTCTCCCCCATCATCATCCTGATTGTCATCCCCGTTACTACCCCTTGCACTCTCCTGATTCTCATCACCACCATCATCGCCATCATCATCCTCATCATCCTCATCATCGTCATCATCCTCATCATCATCATCATCATCACCACCCTCGTCATCGTCTTTATCCTTTTCTCCTTCTTCTTCTTCTTCTTCTTCCTCTTCTTCCCCCGTACCCTCTTCTTCACTCTCTTCCCTTTCTTCCTCAGGTAAGATGTGATATGGTACCACACTTCCAAACGTTTTGAATAATCTATCATCCTCCATGATAGCATCATTCAGGGATTTATATAGAGCCCGTTGAATCCTCGACTTGTTATACGACCCAAGTTCCACCATTCGAGCCTTAAGGATCTTCTTCAATTCAAAATCCGTCAGGTCATAAGCAATCTTATAGGCGGCTTCTGAAGGGTTGGATGATTTGACCATCAAGTTGTCAGCAGCAAGTGTCTTCAACTCGTCACGAAGCTTAGGCATTAAGGATTCAACGGATTCTTGCACTCTTTCTTTCACAGATGCTTCAAGTGCTTCTTTTTGTTCCTTATATTTATCCCTCATCGCTTGAAGTCTGGTAATGCGTGCAGCATGCTTATCAGCCTCAGCCTGCTTAACTCGAGCAAGTTCCTCTGCATGAGCTTTACGTGTCGCTTCCATGTCTGCAGAGAACTTGGCAATCAACTCTTCTTGAGCTTTCTGAGATACTTCTTCCCTTTGTGCTCGTCTTTGCAACTCTTGGCGAAGTTCATCCATTTCGCGTTTGTGATTGTCAAGCATTTCGGCCATCACTAATGCAGCCATTGCAGATGTTGCAGAGCTGCTCTGGGTTGACTGAATAGGCTCGGTTGTTACTGCTGTACTAAGGATGGGGATTGTGGGTGGTGGAAGAAATGGTGTGGAAGCCGGTCGGGTTGGTCGGGTTGTTAAGGGTTGGATTGGTGGTGGTAGAGTTGCCAAAGGTTGAGTTGTCACCATGATCGTAGGAGCAACAGGTTCCTTTTCCACACTTGTTGAAATAGGGATTGATGGCTCCTTCGAAGTGGAATAGTTTTCAGGTGACCCAAACTCATCAACATCATGCGGTTCCTCGTACTCATCCTCGATATCTACCCTTGCACCTGAACCACTACCGCCTGTATCTTTCCTACTCCTTTTAATAGCAATCTTCATCATTTGTTGCTCGGATTTGTCAAGAGTAGGATCAACAATATTTTCTTCATCACGTAGACGCATCAAATCCTTACCCTTTCCCTTCTTACCCTCTGACTTCTTCTTCTTTGGTTCGGGTTCAGGTAACGCAGCTGGTTGTTTGCGTTTGCCTTTACTCTTAACCGTTGTCGATGAGTCTTCTCCAGTTTGAAGGTTTGCTTTCAGCCTCTGGATTTCTAACTGTAGTAGCTTGTAATCTGCAGAACCTTTGATTTTTTCAGATAGAAGGTAATCAGGAACAGGACCCGGAATCACACCAGTAGACGGTCCTTCATGCCTCAGATCTACAGTATCATCAGCTTCTTCAGTGTGATAGCGACCTCCTGCACGCCTATCAATAGTAGCATCAAGCTTCATAAAGTAATTTATGATGAGCTTAATAAACCGAGGATAAGGAAAGAAGTTTGTCTTCAGCTTCTTGTTGTGGAAGAGTTGAAAGGTGAATTCTTCCCATATCAACAAAGCATAATCTGAATTCGCAGCTTTGTACATGCCATAGAAGAGGTTCATTATCGGACTGCGCAAAGCATCATGTCCACTCGTTTTTGGTGTAAGGCATTTACTGAGAATACCCATCAAAGCTCTCCAGGGTTGTCCTACCTTAGCAGTAGTAAACTCAGATGCAACTCGTATTTCCGGACATCCAAGTGCGTCAAATAACTCCGCGAGTTCATCTTTATTAGGATCCCTTGAGAAAGACATGCCCTTGGGTGTATCCCGTATACCAAGAATCTTACGGAAGTCTGAAACGGTGAGTGTCTGCTGCTTGTTGTCGATGGTGAAGGTGATCTTGTTCGAAGTGAAATCCTTGGTTGCCCAAAATTCAAACATATACTCATAAGGCACCGAGGCTGTATTCCTAAGGGCGTTCTTGAAATGAGAGTTATCAAGAATGGCTATGGCGACCTTAAAACCATGATGAGTGGATTTAGAAACTTGCTTCAGCCTATAGTTGTTGGGTATAAACTTAAGGGTTCGAGCTTTAGCAATATCGGCTTCTCTAGATTCTTGGATAGCTTGTACTGTTGGATTAGTCATTTTATCTGCTTAAGATAAGACATGAAAGGTTGATGCACAAAGACAGATAGATATATATCATTCTTACTTCTAAGCATAACACATTTCATAAGATAAAACAACAAGTACATAGATAGCATGCAAACAAGAATAATCAATCTCTTCATCCGGAACTTTTCCTCATTCGGAACTTCTCTTCATTCGGAACTTCTTCATCCGGAAGTTCTTCATTCGGAACTCCTTCATCCGGAAGTTCTTCATTCGGAACTTCCTTCATCCGGAAGTTCTTTCATTCGGAACTTCCTTCATCCGGAAGTTCTTTCATTCGGAACTTCCTTCATCCGGAAGTTCTTCATTCGGAACTTCCTTCATCCGGAAGTTCTTCATTCGGAACTTCCTTCATTCGGAAGTTCTTCATTCGGAACTTCCTTCATTCGGAAGTTCTTCATTCGGAACTTCCTTCATCCGGAAGTTCTTCATTCGGAACTTCCTTCATTCGGAAGTTCTTCATTCGGAACATCCTTCATTCGGAAGTTCTTCATTCGGAACTTCCTTCATTCGGAAGTTCTTCATTCGGAACTTCCTTCATTCGGAAGTTCTTCATTCGGAACTTCTTCATTCGGAAGTTTTTCAGAAGAAATCCTTCATTCGGAAGTTTTGAGCCATGTTCATCCGGAACTTTTGCCAACTAAACTCAGATGTTTGATCTACGCGTTTGTGAGTTTCTAAGGCAATCTAAAGCAATTTAATCATCATTTAACCTATTCCGAGCAAAACCCACCATAAATCCCTTATCAATTAACCCTAATTAAGGCAAAACCCTAAATCTGATAATTGTTAATTATCTTGAATCAATTAAGGGGATATAGATGGCGATTTAGACGAATTCATAAGTTAAAATATGATGTTAATTACCTTATGTAGTGAATGAATCAGGAAGGAATGATCAGACGAGATGATTTTAAGAGCTTGTGTGTGTTTGTTTTCAACAATGGCGGCAAAGTGATAGATAAACAGTGAATAGGAATAATGGTGAGGGGCGGGGGGTGTGTAGTTTGAGTTAGGTCAAAAATTTTTTGACAAGTTTCAACTAATATCACTTTAGTCCCTACACATTTTTATTCCTTTTTCTTTTTGTTTCCTAGTTTTTTCCATTACACTTAACTCTTGTTAAACGTACACACAACTTAGCAAACGCATCTATTAGCATATCCTCAAAATCTAAAAGCCATGCCTATCACTTAGAACGAACACAAGTCGTTTTCTAAAGCAAAACCACTCAATTACCATGTAGCCCTTAAATTTCACAATCACTTTTGAAAAGCAATTTTAATGACAAAGATGATTTTACTATTTTCTCCCCCTTAAACGATGACCCGTTTTCTATTTAAAGAGCTGTAGTCATTGTTTAAAGAGACTCCGTACTCACGAACCCATCCGGTTGACTAACATAAACCTCTTCCCTTAGTTCACCGTTCAAAAATGCCGTCTTCACATCCATTTGATAGACGATCATGTTCATATGAGCAGCAAACGCAAGGAATAGTCTAATCGCCTCCAATCTAGCCACAGGAGCAAAAGATTCCTCAAAGTCTATACCCAAGGCTTGTTTATATCCTCTAGCGACCAATCTTGCTTTATTCTTTAATACCGAACCCATCTCATCAAGTTTAACCTTATAAACCCATAACAAAGTAAGGATGTTAACCTTGTCAGGGCGAGGAACCAATTCCCATACTTCAAGTCGTTTGAATTCATTGAGTTCCTCCTGCATAGCTTCGATCCAAGATGATTGGGTCATAGCCTGCTGCCAATTTTTGGGTTCAACTTCAGAGAGAAATGCATCAAAGTAACAATATAGTGCACTCTCTTGTAGTTGATGGCATGTAGAGACTGGTCGATCTAGATCTCCAATAACATTCCTAATTGGGTGATCTTTTGTCCATTTAGTGCTATGGTTTTCAATCCTAGGTGGTCTGGAGTGAACAATAGATGGAGCTTCTTCTGAGGTAGACGCGGCTGAAGGGTTTTCAGGTATCGCTACACCAAAGAAAGGAAGCTCTTGCAAGTGAGCATATTCCAAGTCGTGATCAGTAGTATCCTCTTCTACATCATTAGGCACAAGTAGGGGTGATGATTCAGGTGTAGTTTGTGAATCACTTGGTGAAGGTGCATCAGGTTCAACTTGAATTGTAGATGCATTAGATAAAGGTTCATTAACTTGAGCAACCACTTCAGGTATTGGAGTAATTACTACAGGTACTGGAACTTCATCAGTCGGGGGATCGAAGAATTCATCAAACAACGGTTGAAACAGTTTATCCCACTCGGGCCTTGATGGTGGTAAAAATGATGTAGAAGTAGGATTGTTGGGAACTAATCCGGAACTTATAGCACCGGGTCCCATCTCATGAAGCGCGGGTTCAAAGCTGTGTTGCTCAGAAGCCATCGCTGTCAGCTCGTCGAAATCAGCGTCCATAGTTTCTACAATCTTGCCAAGACGACGGTTATAGATTCGGTATGCTCTTTTGGACGGTGAGTAACCAATGAAAATACCTATGTCGGCTTTTGGTTGAAGCTTACCCAGGTTCTCACTATTGATGTTTGGATAACACAGAGCACCAAACACATGGAAAAATGAAACATCGGGTTTGCGGTCATGTAGAAGCTCATAAGGTGTTTTTCCATGGCGTTTCCGAATGATAGAACGGTTTTGGGTAAAACATGCAGTAGAAATAGCCTCTGCCCACAAGAACAATGGAGCGTTCGCATAAATAAGCATGGTCCTAGCAGCTTCCATAAGTGTGCGATTTCGTCTTTCAACGACACCGTTTTGTTGTGGAGTGCGTGCAGCGGATGTTTCATGTGATATACCAACTCCTTCATAATAATCACGAAGAGTCTGGTTGACGAACTCTGTACCATTGTCTGTACGGATACGGCGGACAGTGGTATTCAAACGTACCTGGATGAACTTCAGAAAAGTAATGATAGCCTTCGGTGCTTCATCCTTTGTACGCAAAAATCTAACCCATGTAAACCTTGAGAAATCATCCACAATTACCAGAATGAATTTCTTACCGCTCACACTTTCAATTCTCATCGGTCCACAAAGATCCATATGCAAAAGATGAAGTTTTTCTTGATTAGTGTCTTCAGCTTTGGGTTTGTAAGATTTCTTGGTGCTTTTCCCCCTTGAACACGCGGAACATAAATGATCCTTATGAAATTTAAGCTTGGGAAGACCACGAACTAACTCGTTTTTAGCCAGATGATTAATAGCATCAAAATTAAGATGAGATAATCTGCGATGCCATAACCATGACTTGGTCTTAGAAGCTTTAGATAGAAGACATACTGGAGAAGCGGCCATCATGTCTTGTAAGGACAAAGTGTAAAGATTTGCACCACGAGATCCCTTCAACAAATCTTTTCCTTCCAAGTTGCGGATGAAACAAGTGTGTTGTCGAAAAGCAACCTCAAGGTTGGAATCACAAAACTGTCCTACTGAGAATAAATTATGACCAAGACCTTCAACATAGTATACCCTAGAAATCGTCACGTTTCCAATCTGATATTCACCATACCCTATAATCTTTGCTATATGATCATTCCCAAATTTAACCGTACCAAGAAACTTGCTGACGAAATTTCGGAGCATCGAGCGATTTCCGGTCATATGTTTTGAACAACCGGAGTCCAAATACCACAGGATGATTTGGACCACCTGAAAATATCACCACACAAAGACAATGTAGAGGTATCGGGATCTGAGTGTTCCTTGTTATTAGCAGGTACAGATTTAATAATCTTAGATTTGCTAACTCTAGGTTTCTTAGATTTCCTAGCCTTTTTCTTCTTAATTAGTGGTGTAGATTCTAATTGGCTCAAATCCTGAGGTATTTCTACACTGATAGGCACTATAGTGGGGGCTGACCTAATTAAAGGGCGCTGTTTCCTTACTTGAGTGCGAGTGTTCCTAACTAAAGGACGCTCAGACCTAACCTCAATGGATGCATTCCTAGTTAAAGGGCACATTTTACCATCGAGAGTAAAGGTCCTACCAGTGGGACGCCATTGCCAGCCAACTTGGGCACGAGTTCTACCCGTTGGCTTCCATTCAAGACCATTCTTAATAGCATTCATTTCATTAACGTGATCAATCAGACACAAATCATGACGCTGGGAAAACATACATTCATTACAATTCCAACAATTTAAATCAGAATTCACGAATGGTTTAGGCTGCTGCACAGGCGCAGAGCTTTTAGTCTTAACATGATTCGTTTTATTTAAAACTGAACTAGCATTCCTATTGTGGACTTCTACTTTCTTCTTTGTGGCACTACTAGTGGCGGGCTTGATCTTAGCTTTCTTGAGTGGCGATCCTTTAGCCTTAGTAGTCTCTTTTAATCCTGTAGAAGGCAAATTGGGAACATTAGCAGCAGATTTTAAAGGTGTCTTACTCGATTGTGCCAATGACGGTTTCGCTCCTGGAGTCTTATTAAATGGAGTGACAGCAATGGGCCTATTATTAAGTAGTGCAGAACCTGGTGTACCTATGTATTGTAAATAAGCCAAGCAATATTGAACTCGCTTAACATATTCATGAGCCGAATAATAGTCGCTACTTGAGGGATCTAAGGCATAAAGATCGTCTAAAATATCCCTAAGAAGATCGACATGCTTAATGGCATTCTTCATATAATCATCATAGGTAAGCTGGTTTCTCTTATGAAGCGGATTCTTATAAAGCACTACTTTCTTGGTTGTTGGAGCACTAGTGGACGGTGCAGAGTCGGTAGCTAAGTTATCAACAACTTCTTGTCGGGTGAGAAGAAGTGTCTCCTTTAACTCAGCCAAAACCATATTTTTGTCTATGAGCAGGATGTTCAAGTCAGAGATTTCTTCGCACTTTTGGTTCAGTTGTTCAACATAATATTGTTGCTGTGTCGCATTAAAAGCGAATCGATCTTCTAGTGAACCATAAAGAGCGGATAGTCCCTGCCTTGTCCGATCCATCTCCCCTAGAACAGTTGATAGTCTAATTTCTAAGACCTGGTTTTTAGACTCTGCGGCCTCTAGTTCCATTCTTAATGTTTCCTTTGATGATATCTCTCTCTTCAATCTCATGATTTCTTCCTCTAATGTCTTAACAATTGCAATCATCTTGTCACTTGTCTCAACACCGTTTTCACAAACATTTGATATCAAAAGATTTTCATTTTGAGCTTGTTGTTTTAATTCTAAAGATATACAATGTTGTTCTAGTTGATTAAAGCGTTGAGAAAGTAAATTATAAGAATCTTGTAGCTTTAAAAACTCAGCGTTAGATTCGTGACAAGAATGATTATCTACCTCATTTACAGTTTCAGCAACATTTACAGAAATATCACAAACATCATGACAAATATCCTCACAAATATTCACAGCATCACAATTCATCATAGCGGATGTAAGCTCATTCGAATATTTAACATTTACAATAGTAAGCACATCACACGAGATTACTTCGGACAAGAATCGGTCATATTCGGTTGAAATCTTTTCCTTTTCAATTAGTTGCAGTTCGTAAGCGGTGTCCATTTCATAAAACACTTTTTGAACTTCACCAATTTCAAACTGAAGATTTTCCTTAAGAGATGCAAAACTTCTTTTTAGACTTTCGACAAACGGATTGATCTCAGTTTTAAACACCTCGTTCATGTGTTCGAAAGCCCATTCTCCGGCATTTAAGCCATTTGAAGTCGTACATTCCAAGATGACCTTGTCAAAGTTAGTAAAGTATCGGTTAATCTCTTGCAAGTTTAACCATACAGTGCTAACAGGTGGAAGATTCTTTGGAATTTCCTTAGGACCTTCCATGTTGACAAGTGTAGGAAATGTACTAGGGCTTTCTTCCTCTATCATGTAGGTTGGTGCTGTAATGAGATCTTTGTCCATATGGAAGCGAACTCTAAAATCAGTTTTAGCAAGCTCCTTATTCATTTTAAAATAATCACAATCGGGATATTTTGCTGAATTGTATGACCGATCCTCATCAACTAGAACCTTACTTGTTCGATCATTGGGAAAAACAATCGGGTCTAAAGCCAATCCTAATTGAGTTGCATTATAAAGTCTAGGACTATGTCTTAAAGCTTGTTTTGCATATCGTGGATTAGGGGGAAGGCCTTTTAGACGTGATAAGTTAAACTCTTTAAATGAAGCATCAAATAAGTGAACTAGTTGTGAAGCAGCGTATTGTCTTAACAGCAAGTAGTCTAGACTTCTAATCTTATTAGTAGCATTAATCTCCATTTCAGTCTTCTTAGATTCGAGTAATTCAAAATCAGTTTGAAGTTTTTGAAAATTAGTGACCACTAACTCCTTTTCTCTAAGTTCACTAGACAAATTTGCTCTTAAGTTTTCGATTTCTTGCAAGTGACCCATTTGTTTGTTCCTAAAGTGATCATATTCGAGATTTGTGAGAACACTAGACGAAGCCACTAATTCCAAAGTTTGTACTTTCTCATTGCTTAAGGCAAGCTCATCAGACAAATTCTTATTCTTAGCTAAGGTTTCTAAGAGTGCAGCATTCATTTGGCTAAGTAGTGTAGCAGGAACCATGACCAAATCTTGTTGAGCAGGAGTAGGCGTATGCGAACTGGGACCCGGTTGTGATTCACTCAAAGTCTGGGAACTCACATTGATATTGCTATCATTGTTTGTCTCCTCATTTGAAAGACTCACTACCGAAGATTCATTCGAATCAGCACTCTCTTGCCCAATTTGATGTGGTTGAATACTAGCATCAGTGGCATTATCGGTGTTATTAATAAGTACCTCAGATTTCTTATCTGGCCCTAAGCTGGAGAAAGTTGCCATGAAAGCAGCCTTTGCAGTTTGAAAGTCATCACAGTCGGAATCATACGCATCAAGATCATCGGCTTGGTAAGCTGCATTCTGCGTAGTGACAACGTCTTGTTCAGCAATCCATGGGTCAGCAAGAAATGCAAGCTCCACTTCATCAAGTTCCCTTCCTTGCGCCTGAGCATTTACCAGATAGATCTTTTCTGCAAACCACTGTCCATCCCTTCTCCTCTTGGGTTTCTTACAATCCCTGGACATATGACCCTCTTCCTTACAGTTGTAGCATGTAATCATTCTCAACTTGCCTGTATTAGTCCGTGGAGGGTTGTTGACCATTGGAGCAGGAGCAGGATTGGCGGTGCGAACATTGGTTGATGTGGAAGTTCTCCCCTGATATGGCTGAATTGGCTGAACCATTACTCTGCCATTCTCAATTGTAGCTTGTTGGCGAGAATTGGATGAATTCCTCAACTGATTGTTGGTAGGAGCTGATCCTCTGAATCCTCGTTTGCTTAAAGTTCTTGTGAGGCAAGCAGACATAGTAGTTAGCACTTCAACTGGGTCAGCTCCTTGTTGGAATACAGGAACTGGGACTTCCTCATCATCACAATAAAGTGCTTGATCTGGATAAGCTGCATAATCAGTAGAAGGAATACTCATTTGATCAGGGTAGCTTGTTGGATATGCTGCATTCTCTTGATAAGAAGAATAAGATGGCTGAGCATAAGGTGCAACATTTGCTGGATGAAGTTGTGAAGCATACTGTGGTGAAGGTGCATTGAACCGATATTGTTGCTGATGTGAGGTGGGTGGTTGGGGTAGAATCGAGTATTGGGGAAAGGCTGGTGTCATGTAAGGTGATTGATGATAAGCTTGATGTCCCAAGATATAGGGTGTGTTGTTGTGAGAAAAGCTTGGTTGATTCGCCATCAAAGCTAAGGAATCTGGGTGCATACCACGAGGAGAACGGTGCATAATCACATGCTTCTCATGTTGCTGAAGGAAGGCATAGATTTGATCTAAATTGCACTTATGCAAATCCCGGGTTAACTTCACATCAGTAATGTACTCACCCCATTCAGCTTGAGGTAGAGTATTCAAGAATTTGGTGTTAACCTGGAATGGTGCGATCACAAGATTGTATACATTCAGATCATTCATGAGTGTGGTGAATCTGAAGTAATAATCGTGAAGTGTTTCCCCTGGGTTGTAGGTGAATCTATCAAACAAATCATACAGCTGACACTCCCTTTCTTGTTTGGTGAGAGACGTGCCTTGTAGCAACACCTTAAGACGTTCCCATAGATCCTTTGCCACCGTATACTGACTCACCATCCTATAGATGTCATGGGGAAGAGCTTGGAGAATTGTTTGAAGAGCTTTTTCATCTGCATCTGCAACAAGTTGTTGAGCTGGAGTAAGTTCTTCAAATTCTCGTGGTCTAGTCACGTTATCAACCGTAATGGTACCATAGTCGAGTGGACCATTCAAAATCGATTTGACCATAAGTCTTCCGTATGTCGGTTTCCCCTTTAGATATTGCATCATTCGACCTTGCCATGCCTCAAACACCTCTTTAATGAGCATCGGTGGACGGCTATCAGTTCCCGTTATGATTGATATATCCGTAAGAGATGTCATCTGAGGCATTACTGAATTTGGATTCATTTTGTTTTTCTTCAAAGAAACAGAGATTATCGGTTGATCGAGCAGTGAAGTAAAGCTTGTGAATTGTGTTGTGTTTTTGTTGTAAGAAACCAAGATTAAATCCTCTAAAAAATCGTCGAAAAAAACAAGCAAAATAACCCTTGATTCGGAACTTTTTGTTGATTCGGAAGTTTGATTCGGAAGATTACCTTGATTCGGAACTTTTTGTTGATTCGGAAGATTACCTTGATTCGGAACTTTTGGGTTGATCCGGAAGATTACCTTGATTCGGAACTTTTGGGTTGATCCGGAACTTCTTGGTTCGGAAGTTCTTGATCCGGAACTTTGGCTTGATCCGGAACTTCTTGACTCGGAAGTTCTTGGTTCGGAACTTTGGCTTGATCCGGAACTTCTTGACTCGGAAGTTCTTGGTTCGGAAGTTTTGCTTGATCCGGAACTTCTTGACTCGGAAGTTCTTGGTTCGGAAGTTTTGCTTGATCCGGAACTTCTTGACTCGGAAGTTTCTGATTCGGAACTTCTTGACTCGGAACTCCTTGATCCGGAACTCCTTGATCCGGAACTCCTTGATCCGGAACTTCTTGATCCGGAACTCCTTGATCCGGAACTTCTGCTGAATGAACAGAAACCTCCTCCGATGAACAGTCGAACAGTAAAAAGTAAGATTAAGCCCAGATTTTGACCAAATAACCCAAAAAGTTTTGTGCTTTCGACTAAAATAAGTAACAACTAATACTTATCCACTAATCCCAATCACAAAAACACCAAAAAACACCAAGAATCAAGATGATTTTTCTTAAAGAACACTAATACAATCAAAAACTAAAAAACCACACAAATCACCACCTTAAATCACCCCATAGCTCTGATACCAAATGTAGAATGTTGATAATCAATGAATCTATGAAGGGGTTTGTTGATTTCTAGAGAGAGAAAGTTAGAGAGAGAAAGTGAGAGAAACTATGTGAATTTTATTAATATGGAATCAAAGAAATGACAACAACCAACCCCTTTCCTTAGTGGAAAGGGGTATTTATAGTCCAAGCTAAACATTGGGCTTGGGCCGGTCCATGACAAGCCCATGGACCGGTTCTTACTTAAGTTAATAAGCAAATAATAACTAATTACTAACTACGAGCTATTACAACATAAATCATATTGTGGAGTGACCGATACTTCTAATATACGTTAAAACGTATTTCTAACAAAAATTTTAAAACCACTAAAAACTTTTTTTAAACAATTAAAAACTATTAAAATCAATTAAAACTAAAATTAATTCTAGAAAATAATTAAAAGAATCTAAAAATATTTAGAAAGTTGCAAAATTCCTAATTAAGTGTCTACAATCTAGGAAAAATATAAAAACTTAGAAAATCAGAATTTTAATTTTTAACAATAAAATAATATTAAAATATTATTAAAAATCCAAAAATCATAAAAAATTCTAAAAACATGCAAACTAGCTTAATTTAACCTAAATAACACAGAAATGAAAGTGAAATTACCTAAATACCCTTAATGGGCCTAGAAAGTGGGCTATACCCAAAACATATCACTAAATGGGCTAATTTGGGCCCAATATAAAAAGTGTCCAAAATAAGCCCAAAAAGCACTACTTGACTCAAAATTTGATTTTAAGCAACTTTTTTCAAAGGCCCAAAAGCTGAAAGTGTGAAATAAGCTAGCTTATACCAAACAGCTTATTCTTAATGGGCTTTTTGGCCCATTAAGCTATAAGCCAATGCCATAAGCTGAAATTAGACACACAAGCTTCTTTTGTCCTAAATAAGACTTCTGTAAAAAGAAATTTGAAATAAGCCCAAGGAATAAGCCTGAAAATGCAATAAGCAATCTACAGAAAATGACAAAATAGTCGTTTTTGAGTTCTAAGCCACCCCAAAAGCCGATTCAAGTTTCTAAAGTTTTAAATGACTTAATTAAGCAAAATCAACAAAGAGTTTTCAATTAAGCTGACTCAATAAGCCTGAAAAAGCAAATAAGCACTTATGTAAAAGTCAAATAAGTTGGTTTTCTAGTAAAAAGTCAAAGTCAAAGTCCAAAAAGCTCCAGTCTAATCAAATGGGTCAAATAATGAAGATCTATCACAAAAAATAAGTTGTTGTAGGTCTGGATAAGCTAAAACAGCTTATTGATAAGCTGAGTTGAATTTAACACTAGCAGGGGCTAGTTTTGGGTGTTGAGCAGTGGTAACTTTTTCCACTGCTTGACTTGTTTGACTTTTTGTCTTTAGTGAACTTTTTTGAGATTCAGATTACACAAAGGCACCCAAATGATCTTTGGATCAAAAGGAGTCAATAACAATCAAAAGATCACAAACACAATCACCCAATTGATACAGTTTAATCAATAAAGTACCAGATCTAGCACAGACATGAACAAATAAGCAGTTGAGCACTTATAAGCAGTTTTAGCAATAATCAGCCAACCAAATTCAACCAAATGCATACACAAGCTATTATAAACTCTAATGAACAAGTCTAAACAATTTTCATGCAATGGCTTAAAGCCTAAATCAAGATTCAAGCTTATGAATGTTGTTGATGAACACTAACACATGCAGTTTTTTACTTTGCTGATGTATTTGACACACAAGCAATATTCAACACTCAAGATCTATCAAATAAGTTATAATAATGATGTTTTAACAACTTTCGACCCTAAGCATGCACAAATACTAGATTTCATCAAAATCTTAGGTCAAAAACAGTTAAATTCACCAAGTTATAGCAGATTGTTTGATTAGAAGTTTCAAACCCAAAAACTTGCAGCAAAACACTCTCAACAAGGCATATATCAAATATAGAATACAAATACAAACTTTCCACAACACAATAACAATATTCAAGCTTAAACAGGTAGACCCAAATACCCTTTTAAATTTTCAAATCAAAATTTAAACAAGAAAAAGTGTGATTCAGTTAACCCAATGATTAATCTAGCATACAAACAACATTATCATGCAAGACTAAGAAAATTCAAGCCAAGAAATCAACAAGAACACCAATAGAGCACAAATCCACAAAAATTCCAATATTTATCAGATTTTCAAGGATTTCAAGACAAACCTCATGGATGTACATCCACACCCACGAATTTATGAGCTTATGTGCTAGCTAGAACAAGCACAAGCTTCCAATAACAACCTTGCTAAGATTCAACAAGGTAAGTAGCACAATATCAAAATCAGAAACTTAAAAAGCCTTGATTAATGCAACCTTGTTACCCTACAGTTGATTATCCCCAAGTTATAAGCCTCACGACACCTTAATATCACAATTAGGATGCTATGATCAGCCCTATAACACAAGAATTCCAAGGTTGAAACAAGAACTTAGCAAAATATCAAGCTTAAAGGAAAAATGCAAACTTTTGCACTCTCCTTAAAAACAGGTTTTGAGATTCAAATTCAGTGAACAAATAACATAAACAAGCATAAAATAAGATGGCACTTGGTCTTTCTTCAACACACTTAACACAATTTCATTAATACTGAAAAAAGGATTTACAAGTGCTTGAACAAGGAAAAACCAAAAGCAGCTCTGAAAATGAGACCCTATGGCTTTATATAGAGCCTTACATGTGAACTAAGAACAGATAAAAGTGTTAAACCCTAATGCTTGAAGTCCCAAAAATGCCCTTGTGGAGTTTGAATATCTTGAAGAATCATGTGACGAATTTTGTTGTGTTTTGATAGCTGGCAAGTGAAAAGAGGATCCAAGGGTTTGTATGAAGCTTAGGATGTAAGCACAATTGTGGGACGTTGGATTGCTGCCACCCTTTTGGCAGTATGCATGAACTTCTAGCAGGGGAGTCACAAGGAGACAAATAGGGTGATGAGGTGTCATGTTTAAGGTTTGGGATGTGTTAACAAGATCATCAATCATTAATCTGCACAATATTAAGGATTAATTTTTGCTAAAACAAAAATCCCTAATTGTGTTGTTGAGCTGATGAACATGGTTTTGATCTGTTTAAAGGGTGATTAACTTTCAAATAAATGTTATGGCGCCAAGGTTTTGTTAATTATTTAATCAGGGGTGAGTGGGATCTGATGTGGAGAAAGGGTGAAGTGTGATTGGTTGAAAGGAGTTAGTGGGACAGGTGTCAAGCTCCCATAGGTCTAGGTGTCTTAGGTTGTCTGCCAGCTTAAACCCTCCATCTTTCAGCAGCTTGTCATTTCCATCTTAATTGCAATAAACCCGTTTTCCTTTGTAATCAAAGTTTCCTTTTTCACACTTTTGCCCCAAATACTTTTCCAAAGTATTTTCAGGGGTATTTCTTGCCATTTTGTGATTCTTGAGGGACTGATTTGGTAATTTCTTCAATGGTAATGGTCTTGACTTGTATATTTGATATTTTGGAGGACTGAAATTGCCAAGTCATGATGATTGAGGGACCATTTTTGCCAAATCTTTAAAGTTAAGGGTCCTTTTTGTAATTTTGGGATTTTCAAAGGACTAAACTTGTAATTTCTTGTACTTTGAAGGACTTAATGATGTTTTTGACTTTGTGGAGGATAGTGGTTGAAAATTTAGCTTTGTTGAGGGGCTAAACTTGTCAATTCTTCAAAGTGGAGGGCCCTTTTTGCAATTTTGACAAACTTTAGGGACCAAACTTGTAATTATAAAGATACAACGGTATAAAGTGTCAATTCTTCCATATTGGAGGACCCTTCTTCATAATTCTTCAAGTATTCAAGGGTTTTTCTTGGGAAAGTCTTCATTGGGGCTTGGTTCATTTTGCGGCTTCGTTTCCCGTGTTTGTTTTTGCATGATTCTTGTGATCTTTTGTCATTTTCTCAATATTCGTAGCTAAAATACACAAGCAACAAACACAAGCATATATATGGGTATTTTGATGATATTTAATGCATTTTAAGCCCTTTTTGGACGATGAGACTATGTATAAAAGCAGTCTCATCAAGATGCCATAAAATTTTATCCAAGAATGTGAGAGATCTGATGTATGGGGCATAGACTTTATGGGACCTTTTCCATCATCAAAGGGAAATAAATACATACTCGTAGTCGTGGGTTATGTTTCTAAGTGGGTTGAGGCTAAAGCCTTGCCTACCAATGATGCTAGAGTTGTAGTCAAGTTCTTAAAGCATTTATTTGCTAGATTTGGTGTACTCGGGCCATCATAAGTGATCATGGGACTCATTTTTGTAATGATCCATTTACAAGAGTCATGAATATGTATGGTGTTAACAATAAACTTTCTACCGCATTTCACCCTCAAACCAATGGGAAAACCAAGGTCACAAATCGTGGTTTAAAGAGGATTCTAGAAAGAACGACGAGAGAGAGTATCTAGCTTCTTGGTCGGATAACCTTGATGATTCTTTGTGGGCTTTTAGAACCGCTTTTACGACACCAATTGGTTGTACACCTTATAGACTTGTCTATGGAAAAGCATGCCACCTCCCATTCGAGTTACAACATAAGGCTTCATGGGCTCTTAAATGGACTAACATTGATTTTAACCAAGCCGGTTCACATAGGAAAGACCAACTTAATGAGATGAATGAGCTAAGAATCGATGCCTATGAAAAATATTTGCTTTATAAGGAAAAGACTAAGCAATTGCATGATGCTAAGATCAAGAACCGTGAGTTCAAAGTTGGAGAATTGTTTTTACTCTTTAACTCACGGTTGAAGCTTTTTGCGGGCAAGCTTAAGTCACGATGGTCCGGTCCATTCATTATTGCTCAAGTATTTCCATATGGGACTATTGAGTTGTCACAACCAAATGGCCAAAATTTCAAAGTGAATGGTCATCGTGTTAAGCATTACTTTCGGGAGGACATTTCCGTTGAGATGGTACAAGAGATCCCTATTTTCCCCATGAATTATTTCATTATGGGAAGAGTCGAGCTAGAGACTCCATAAATCAAGCTTGAATACCTAAGATTAGATCTTTTAGACTAGAGTGTGGTAGGATAGGAATAAAGGATATATAGATGAGAACAAGTGTACGGGGATGCCTCTCTTTTGTCTTCTTGATGTTTGTAGGGTTGCTCTCTCTCATTGCATGCATTGGAGCTTATGGAGGAGGCCCTTGTATCGGGTTCACTTTGTTACTATTGTGATTTTCAAAACATTGTGCTTAAAATGAATTCACTATAGTTGACCTTTCCTTAACTTGGGTTAAGCAAAGTTATCAATGTCATATGTTTAGGGGAGTTTACTCCAATACTCTTAAACATCGAGGACAATGTTTATCTTAAGTGTAGGGGGGTCTTCTATCAAACTGACCTTACCTAAAACATTGTCGTTTCCTTCATGATAACTTGGAAATTAACTTATCAAACATTTTTCAAATTTTTGATCTACTTTGGCCACCAAAAATATGCATTCATAATTTTTGCATTAATCATTTTTCATTTGCATAATACATTTGCATTGTATAAAGTTTTTCTTTTGTTCTTTTCAAAAATATATAAAAATAAAAGAAAAAAATATAATAAAGGATATGGTTTAAAAAGTTTAGATATCTTTGACATATTAGGCCCATGATAGGTGTGAAAACACCCATCCTTTTACCACTTATTTCTTACTAAAACAAGACCAAAACGCGTGTTTAATATCATTTGTTTGGAATTATGCGTGGTTTTTGTGTTTACTGTGTTTTCAGAGTCAACCGGATGAATATTGAAGAAAACATGGGATTGCACGGGTTTTATCGAGGAAAAAGACTCAAGACGAAGTCTATTGTCCAAGAGATGCAAAAGATTGGAAGTCAATGGGCATATTTGAAGATTTATCGAAGAAAAGGACCAAAGATGGAAGATTTACATATGTCGAAGAAACTCAAGTCTATTAAACGAAGAAATTAAAAGACGAGTTGAATTTAATCATCGACAAATCCCGAATCAGAATCGAAAACGTCAAATTTTCTGAAAAGACGAGAAGACAAGAAGCAAGGGAGAAAGCCCACTCACCAACCAAATAGAAGACCTATATAAAGGATTCCCTTCACACTTTTCATTCAGTTTTTTTAGTTTTTCTCTTCTCCTTCCTTTCTGTTCGTAGGCTTCACCAACACCATTAGGGTGTTTGGTGATTTGATTTTTGTTTGTTCACAAATCTTGTAGTTTTAATCCTTTCTTTTATTGTTTAAAACCTTAATCATCAATATAATCTTTTCATTCATCTTGTTCATTTTCATCTTTTTATTCGAAGTTTTAAAGTTCTTGTTTGGTTGATTTTGATCTTTAAAAGTTAATGGTTTTGTGTTTTTATGATTGGGATTTGATGTTTATGGTTAGTAGATGATTAGTTATTAGTTTTGTTTAAGATTTGGTTAAAAACTTGGTTGATTTTTGGATTAAAATCGTTCCCCTGTTTTCTCGTTTCTGTTTACTGTTCTTCAGCAATATTCCGAATAGCTGTTTATTTTGTCCCTTATTCGGAATGTCTATTTATTCTGGATAGTCCATTTGCCTTGACCCTTATTCGGATATTCATATATTCCGAATAGCCTTTTTCCTTTTTCCTTATTCGGAATATTATATATATTCCGGATAGTCTTCTTCCTTTCTCTTCTATTTGGAATATTTCTTTATTCCGCATAGCTCTACATTCCGCATAGTCCCACTATTCCGAATAGCTTTTTATTATTCCGCATAGAGTTCCTCTATCCGAAATATCTATTATTCCGGATAGCCATTCCGGGTAGCTTTGTTATTCCGAGTAAGGTTTTATTCCGCATAGTCCTTGTATTCCGCATAGAGGTTTTATTCCGCATGATAAATATTCCAAGTAGGAGTTTTTTATTCCGAGTAGCATTGTTATTCCGGATGGCCAAATATTCCGCATAGCCTTATTTTCAGAGTAGCACCATATTTTCAGTAAGGTTCTTTTACAGCTTTATCATTTAACTGTTTGATTTTAATCCAAGTTTTATTTTTATGGATTAACTGTTTTTGGTTTTAATCTTTATTTACTTCATTTATTAAGAATAGAAAACCAAACCCCCTATTTGTCACCAAGAACAATCATTCCACTTAGAGCTGTGATCAATTCGAGAGGATTCTAGAACAAATCTGAACCCATACAAAACGCTAGTATTAAATGGCGCCGCTGCCGGCTCTTCTCGTTAAGATTAACAGTTTTTTGTGAGAACTTGGATTTGGGATTCGTTCACCGTGAACGTTACTTTTTCATAAAAACTTTCAAAAATCCTAAAAAATATAAAATTTTCAAAAATACAAAAAAATAAAAAAACCATAAAAACCAAAAATATTTCTTGTTTGCTTTGTTAGTTCTTTTGCAGGTGCATGCGTACACGATCAACGTCTTATCAAGAGCCCGAGCCTCTCGAAGACTTAGACATGGCCGGTGTACAAAACAACAACAATAACCCACCTCTCAACAACAATAATAACAACAACAATAACAATCCACCTCTCAACAATGAGCCTCTACCAGACAATCGCCCGATGATTGAACTTCTGCAAGCACATGTAGACGGCAACAATGATCCAATTGTCATTCCCGCGATTGCAGCCAACAATTTTGAGCTCAAATCCGGCATTATCCAAATGGTCTCTGCTCAACCATTCTTGGGGCATACCATTGATGATCCACATGACCACATCAAGAGATTCCTACAACTCACGAATACGGTCAAATTCAATGGTGTTCCACAAGAGGTAATCCGTTTACAACTTTTTCCTTTTTCTTTAGAGGGACAAGCCCGGCATTGGCTTGCAAAGGAACCGCCACAAAGTATTCTAACATGGACGGATTTGGAGACCAAGTTTATAAACTACTTTTTCCCACCCTCTCGTACTACCGCTTTGCGGAATGAAATTATCAATTTTGAACAAAAGTACGATGAGTCTTTTAGTGAATCTTGTGACCGTTTTAAAGATCTTTTAAGAAAGTGCCCACAACATGGTTTTACCAAAGTGCACCAAATTAATACTTTTTACAATGATTTAAGCATGAATGACCAAGATTCACTAAATAGTGCCTCGGGGGGTAATATTTTGGTTAAGACTTTCATTGCCGCTTGGGATATTATTAAAAATAAGTCTCGTGTGCAAACAAAGAGTGTTCGGACCAATGTCTCTAATGCTAGTACTAGTGACAGCGACAAGCGACTTGACAAAATCACTACGCTTCTTGAATCGCTTGTTACCCACACCGCTAACAACACCAACAACATCAACGCTAAAAACGCTCAAGTCAATGCTGTTAGCCAACCATGTGAGATATGAGGGGGTCCTCACTCTTACACCACTTGTACTGCCACCCAAGACTACCCTTCTGAAAATGTGAATGCAGCATACGGTACCTATCCTCCGGCCGCTTATCAAGCTCGTCCTCAAGGTGACCGCAACTTGCTTAGGTACCGCTCAAACAACTATCTCTCACCACCCGGTTTTCCTCCTAACAACCCCAACCAACAACAAAACCTCAATCGCCCTCCTCAACAACAACAACAACCTCGTGCACCATACATACCACCTCACAAACAACCATATCCACCTCAAAGAAACAACCAAGTTTACCAGCAACCTGCTTATCAACCACCCGCATACAATGCTCCTCCCAACCAACCCACCGCATTACACCAAGACATTGGAACCTACATGAGGACTAATGATGTGATCGTGGACAATCTCCAACGGGAAGTGCTCAACTTGAAAGCAGACCTGGTGAAACAAGGGAACGATCTGAGAGCTGATATGAGAAACACTTTGGATAGTCAAACGAATGACTTAAGGAACATGATGGCTAGTTTCTTCCAAGGTAATCAACCCTCTTCTTCGGGTACTCTTCCTAGTAACACCGTTGCGAATCCAAGAGGGGAGATGAAAGCAATCACCACTAGCAGTGGCAAAGGTACCAAGGAACCCGAGCTTCCTATACCTCCACCGGTGATTGTGACTAAGGAAAACGAGTCACCTGCTCCTATTCCTCATCCTTCTACTTCCCCAATTTCTCCACCTCTTACTTCTACCCCTCCTCCACCCAAGGATGTGAGTGATCCTTCGATCCCAAAGACTTCCTCTTCTTCCGATATACCTTATCCCTCAAGGTTGAGGAAAGAGAAGCTCAAAATCAAGGATGATATTCAAGTTTCGAACTTTCTAAAAATGTTTAAACAATTGAATTTCAACATCTCCTTCGCTGAGGCTCTCGCTCACATGCCCAAATACGCGAAAATGTTCAAAGATCTTCTGAGTGACAAGGAAAAGCTTCTTGATATCGCTAATACCCAACTTAATGAGAATTGCTCTGCAGTGCTCTTAAGGAAATTGCCAACCAAGCTTGGTGATCTAGGTCGTTTCTTAATCCCTTGCAACTTCCCAGGAGTAGAGATTTGCATGACCCTAGCCGATCTAGGTGCCAGTATTAACTTAATGCCTTTAAGTGTGTGGAAGCAATTATCTCTCCCCGAGCTAGTCCCCACCAAGATGACTTTGGAATTAGCTAACCGTACGGTTGCTTATCCAGTGGGGATAGCCGAAGACGTCTTTGTAGGAGTCGAAAAATTCACTTTTCCTACCGATTTTGTTGTCGCTGACTACGACATGGACCCTCGTGTGCCATTGATCGTTGGTCGTCCATTCTTGAGGACCGGTCGCACTCTCATCGATGTTGAAGCTGGTGAGCTTATCATGAGAGTGGGTAACGATAAAATTGTCTTCAACATGGGAAAGCTTTCTAAACAGCCTTATTCATACGAGAGTATTAATTGTATTGACCTTCTTGATGAGGCTTGTGAAGAACACTTCAAAGATGCTTGTAAAATTATTCCTACCTCTCTTCCCAATGTTGAGACCGTTTCCTCTATTGATTCATCACTATCTCTATTTGGAGAAAGTGATTTCCTTTGGAAAGATTTGGAAGCCACCATGGGAGATGTGAACTTAGACCATGACGATTCTCCCACCGATTGGGATGAAGATCTTCGCCTCATTGAGAACATTATTAAAGAAGACAATATTTCTCCACCATCTCCCAAGGTTATTGCTATCGATGCTCCGACATTGAATACGCCTCCCATCGAAAATCCTTCGGATTTAGAACTTAAGGAGTTGCCGCCCCATCTCGAGTACGTGTTCCTTGAAGAAGAGAAGAAGTCGCCCGTCATCATCGCGAAGGACTTAAAAGTAGAAGAGAAATCTCGCCTCATCGCTGTGCTTAAAAATCATAAGAAGGCAATTGCTTGGAAAATTTCCGATATCCGCGGAATTGATCCGAACTTTTGTACTCACAAGATTCTCATGGAAGATGACTTTAAACCCGCAATCCAGAACCAAAGAAGGGTTAATCCTCGCATTCACAACGTCATCAAACAAGAGGTTATCAAACTTCTTGATGCCGGCTTGATTTACCCTATTTCGGATTCACCATGGGTAACTCCTGTCCATTGTGTGCCCAAAAAGGGCGGAATAACCGTTGTTCCCAATGAACACAACGAGTTGATTCCCACTCGTCTCGTTACTGGGTGGAGAGTTTGTATCGATTATCGCAAGCTCAATGATGCCACGAGAAAAGATCACTTTCCTCTTCCCTTCATGGATCAAATGCTCGAGCGTCTTGCTGGTAATGACTATTACTGCTTTTTTGACGGTTTCTCCGGGTATTTTCAAATTCCCATGATCCCAAAGACCAAGAAAAGACCACATTCACTTGTCCCTATGGAACTTTTGCTTACAAACATATGCCTTTTGGTTTATGCAATGCTCCTGGGACATTCCAAAGGTGTATGATGGCTATCTTCCACGACATGGTGGAAGACACTATGGAAGTATTCATGGATGATTTCTCGGTTTATGGCGATTCTTTCTCTGCTTGCCTTGCCAATTTAGAACGTATGCTTAAGCGGTGTGAAGACACTTGCCTTGTTCTTAATTGGGAAAAATGTCATTTCATGGTAAAAGAGGGCATCGTGCTAGGACACAAGATCTCCAAAGCCGGTCTTGAAGTGGACCGTGCTAAAGTCGATGTTATTTCTAAGTTTCCTCCACCTTCAACCGTGAAGGGTGTGAGAAGTTTCCTCGGTCATGCGGGTTTCTAACGTCGTTTCATCAAAGATTTTTCTAAAATCACTCGCCCGATGACCCACCTCTTGGAAAAAGATACTCCTTTTATATTTTCCAACGAGTGTATTGAAGCCTTCAACTTGCTTAAGGATAAGCTAACTAAGGCACCCGTCTCGGTTACCCCTAATTGGGAGCTTCCCTTTGAGTTGATGTGCGATGCTAGCGACTTTTCTATTGGTGCGGTTTTGGGCCAAAGAGTGAACAAACACTTCCAATCGATTCACTATGCTAGCAAGACAATGACGGGGGCTCAATTGCATTACACTACAACCGAAAAAGAGCTTTTAGCTGTTGTCTATGCTTTTGAAACATTCCACCCCTATCTTGTCCTTTCCACCACAATCGTTTACACCGATCATTCCGCATTGAAGTACTTGTTAACTAAACAAGATTCCAAACCAAGACTTCTTCGCTGGGTTTTGCTACTCAAAGAATTTAAAATCGAAATTCGCGATAAAAAAAGGAGCTGAAAACCTAGCCGCGGATCATCTCAGTAGACTTGAGGATCCTTACCAAGGGGAACATCCGACCAAAGAGATCAATGACTCTTTCCCACTGGAGACCTTAATGTCTATCAACTCGACTTCTGATGAAACCCCGTGGTTTGCGGACATTGCAAACTACTTGGCGGGTGGAATTCTCTTTGACGGGTTAACATCCCAACAAAAGAAGAAGTTATTCAAAGACATTAAGACTTACTTTTGGGATGACCCATATCTATTCAAACAATGTGCTGATTTGATTATTCGCCGATGTGTTGATGGACCGGCAGCTTTAGAAATCCTTGACGCTTGCCAAAAAGGACCCACCGGTGGTCACTTTGGTCCCAACTACACCGCCAAAAAAGTGTTTGACTCGGGAATTTGTTGGCCCACCATTTACCGTGATGCTCACGAGATGGTTAAACGATGTGATGCTTGCCAAAAACAAGGCAAGATCACACATAAAGACGAGATGCCTCAGAATTTCATACAAGAATGTGAAATCTTTGATGTTTGGGGTATCGACTTTATGGGGCCATTTCCTTCTTCTAAAGGAAACAAATACATCCTTGTAGCCGTTGACTACGTTTCAAAGTGGGTTGAAGCCAAAGCTTTACCTACTAATGACGCAAGGGTGGTTTGTAACTTTTTTAAATCGCTATTCGCTAGATTCGGTGTGCCTCGTGCCATTATTAGTGATCGTGGGACTCATTTTTGCAACGACCAATTTGCAAGAGTCATGGCTAAGTATGGTGTAAATCATCGTCTTTCCACCGCATACCACCTACAAACTAATGGCCAGGCTGAAATCTCTAACCGAGGACTAAAGCGAATTCTCGAAAGAACCGTGGGAGAGCATCGTGCCTCATGGGCTGATAAACTTGATGATGCTTTGTGGGCTTTCCGTATCGCATACAAGACTCCGATTGGTTGTACACCATATCGTCTCGTGTACGGGAAAGCATGCCACCTCCCCATTGAGTTGGAGCATAAGGCTTATTGGGCCTTGAAGTGGGCTAATTTTGATATCAACAAAGCCGGTGACCTACGCAAGATCCAACTCAATGAGCTCAATGAACTCCGTAATGAGGCTTATGAAAATTCTTTGATCTATAAGGAGAAGACTAAGCTCATTCACGACTCTAAGATTAAGAACAGAGAGTTCCAAGTTGGAGACAAAGTTTTACTCTTTAACTCTCGGTTGAAAATCTTTTCGGGCAAGCTGAAATCTCGTTGGTCCGGCCCATTCACCATTGCCCAAATTTTTCCATATGGTACTCTCGATCTCGCTCAACCTAATGGACCTAATTTTAAGGTGAATGGCCAACGAGTGAAGTTGTACTTTGGTGAGGACATCTCTCACGAGATGATTCCATCCCTCACCACGTTCCCCATGAACTAAATTTGGGTCGAGTCAGGCTCGTGACTCGGTTATGAAAAACAAGCGCTCCTCGGGAGGCAGCCCGAGTATCTATCCTTTTCTGTTTTAACCTCCTAAGTGTAGGGGGGCCTCTATAGGTGCTTTGTGTTTGTGTGGTGATGTGATTACAGGGATGAATGCACTTTTGGAACCTTTGAAGAACCATGCTCCCGTGTTATCCGAAATCCGGTTCTATCTCTCAACTATCGTGATTCAATTTTCTTCATACTCACATTTGAAATTGATCACGTTAGTCGTCTCTTCCTTAACTTGAGTTAACCAACGTGCACAATGTCATAAGTGTAGGGGAGACTTTTCCCACATGCTTAAACATTGAGGACAATGTTTATTTTAAGTGTAGGGGGACTTCTATCGAAGATTTAAGTGGACTTTTCCATGAAAATGCCTTCATTTAACCGGAAAATCATCTTTTTCAATATTTTTCAAATTTTTAATTAACTTTTGCCATTTAGTCGTGATTTTTAAATTTTTATCGTTGCTTTCATATGTATATATCCCGCAATAAATTCAAAAATATTAATAAGTGGTGTATCTAGTTTTGAAGTCTTTGACATATTAGGCCCGTTGCGATTATTTTGACTCAACCCGAATAGACTTATCCAAGTTTATTCTAGCTAGTATCCTTAACCATGTAGACCTTAATTGGTTTATTAGGCTAAGCATCCACGAGTCTCATTACTTGAGATTTTAAATTGTGGAGAACGAGAAATGATAGAGTCAATTATAAGTCAGTATTCTTGCACAAGCTCACTTGGTGTAATTATTTTCCTATTCTCCCATCGCTTGCAAATAATTTATCTGCAATAAGTAAGTTCGTACGATTTGAAAGGTTACTTAGCTTCTAGCCCAAGATCGTTTAAAAGTTGCTCGGTAATGATAAGAGTTCATAGCCAAGGCATAACTTATGAAGCGGGCGAGAAGATTGGCGAGTCCGAAAAGGCCCTAACAAGGCATGAGGATTCAATCTTATTGCTAAAGATCCAAGGTGATGTGAAAAGCATTATTCCCAAAATCAATATGAAGGATCAAGACTCACGACGAAAAGCAATCAACTCCCATAAAGATCATGGAGAAGTCTATCCGAAAAGACCCTAACAAGGTATGAGGATAAATAGATCCAAGTCCGAAAAGGAGGCGGATCGTTGTATCTCAAAATCCCAATTAGAGATTGAAGAAATAATCATGAAGTCGTGGTCAACAAAGTTGGAGTACCCCTCAAAAGTCTCCAAGTGAAGAAACTCTATTACGAAGAGAAGACCATTATCTCAAGAACGTCTCTCAAGATATGAAGTATGAAGTACATGCCAAATATCGGCCCGAGAAAGGTCTCAAATCGTGAACCGAGTTATGCCAAGATATGAACTTTTTGATATCCCGAGAAGCAGTTTTAAGAGATTTTGTCCTTTAGCTAACTATTGATCAAATCGTCCTACTTTGCTTTCAGCCTTAATAAACTATTGAAATAAGTCCAAAAATGCATCTTCATTATCATTCTAAGACAAATATAAAATATAAGAGATACCTCTAGGAATAAGGGAGTTTAAGCATTTAGTTAAGCCATGTGTGTAAGTGTTTGATATGCTAACTTATAATAACAATGATCTCGTTTTTAAGCTTAGTTTTGGGAACATGAAACTTGAGGGTGATAAATCTTCGTAGCACCAAAGCCCTAATGTAAGTCCTTGATCTCTTTGCAAGTTATTTCCATATAGCTATTTTCAAGTGAAAATGGTTTTATACCCTTTTGTTTGCTTTAAAGTTTTAATTTCTCTTAGTACGTTAATTTTTGTTTAGTAGTATTTTAATAAGGCCAAGTTTGATTAATTATGAGAAGAATGTAATTTTGCTTTATCGCTAAGCATTGCATAAGGGCATGGCAATGGTTAAGTGTAGGGGATTTGATAGGTGTGAAAACACCCATCCTTTTACCACTTATTTCTTACTAAAACAAGACCAAAACGTGTGTTTAATATCATTTGTTTGGAATTATGCGTGGTTTTTGTGTTTACTGTGTTTTCAGAGTCAACCGGATGAATATTGAAGAAAACATGGGATTGCACGGGTTTTATCTAGGAAAAAGACTCAAGACGAAGTCTATTGTCCAAGAGATGCAAAAGATTGGAAGTCAATGGGCCTATTTGAAGATTTATCGAAGAAAAGGACCAAAGATGGAAGATTTACATATGTCGAAGAAACTCAAGTCTATTAAACAAAGAAATTAAAAGACGAGTTGAATTTAATCGTCGACAAATCCCGAATCAGAATCGAGAACGTCAACTTTTCTAAAAAGACGAGAAGACAAGAAGCAAGGGAGAAAGCCCACTCACCATCCAAATGAAAGACCTATATAAAGGATTCCCTTCACACTTTTCATTCAGTTTTTTTAGTTTTTCTCTTCTCCTTCCTTTTTGTTCGTAGGCTTCACCAACACCATTAGGGTGTTTGGTGATTTGATTTTTGTTTGTTCACCAATCTTGTAGTTTTAATCCTTTCTTTTATTTTTTAAAACCTTAATCATCAATATAATCTTTTCATTCATCTTGTTCATTTTCATCTTTTTATTCGAAGTTTTAAAGTTCTTGTTTGGTTGATTCTGATCTTTAAAAGTTAATGGTTTTGTGTTTTTATGATTGGGATTTGATGTTTATGGTTAGTAGATGATTAGTTATTAGTTTTGTTTAAGATTTGGTTAAAAACTTGGTTGATTTTTGGATTAAAATCGTTCCCCTGTTTTCTCGTTTCTGTTTACTGTTCTTCAGCAATATTCCGAATAGCTGTTTATTTTGTCCCTTATTCGGAATGTCTATTTATTCCGGATAGTCCATTTGCCTTGACCCTTATTCGGAATATTCATATACTCCGAATAGCCTTTTTCCTTTTTCCTTATTCGGAATATTATATATATTTCGGATAGTCCCATTATTCCGAATAGATTTTTATTATTCAGCATAGAGTTCCTCTATCCGGAATATCTATTATTCCGGATAGCCCAATATTCCAGGTAGCTTTGTTATTCTGAGTAAGGTTTTATTCCGCATAGTCCTTGTATTCCGCATAGAGGTTTTATTCTGCATGATAAATATTCCGAGTAGGACTTTTTTATTCCGAGTAGCATTGTTATTCCGGATGGCCAAATATTCCGCATAGCCTTATTTTCAGAGTAGCACCATATTTTCAGTAAGGTTCGTTTACAGCTTTATCATTTAACTGTTTGATTTTAATCCAAGTTTTATTTTTATTGATTAACTGTTTTTGGTTTTAATCTTTATTTACTTCATTTATTAATAATAGAAAACCAAACCCCCTATTTGTCACCAAGAACAATCATTCCACTTAGAGTTGTGATCAATTCGAGAGGATTCTGAAAACAAATCTGAACCCATACAAAACGTTAGTATTAGCCCACCGTGAATATTTTGACTCAACCCGAGTTTGCTTATCTAAGCATTCTCTAGCTAGTATCCTTAACCATGTAGACCATTATTGGTTTATTAGGCTAAGAATCCACTAGTCTCATTATTTGAGATTTTAAACTGTGGAGAACAAGAGTTGATAGAGTTTGAAGTAAGTGTTAAGGGCTAGATAAACCTCATATTAATTAATTGTGGCTTTTATATCCCCTTTCATAACCTTTACTTTCTTGTCAACACATGTATATATGTTAATAAATAATCAAGAACGGTATTAATCGGTTTGTAGTCTTATGCATTTTTGACTAATCATTCGTGGTTGGTATAAGTACATCTTAAAATTATAAGTTAGAACATTTTATTTGTACTATACTTATGTCATGCTTAAAACTTAGCGGGTGTTTTTCCTTTTATTCTTTTCATTTTATTTGTGAGGAATAAATAAAAATAAGAGCGGCTTATGAAAAAAAATGAGTGGCTAGAAAAAAAAAAGAAAAAGAAAAAGAAAAAAAATCATAAATATACAAGACTCCCAAGAGGGGCAGTGAAGTGTTAATTATATTAGCTATTGAAATTCCAATATTACTCTCACAAGGGTTGCGGGGATTGAAGATCCAAGGTCTTAAAAAGGAGGCAGATATAAATTATTGTGTGACTTTTATTTTTTTTCCTTGGCGAGTGTGTAGCTACTTATTAATGTATGACATAAGGATCTTACACATAAGGCGAATGACTTATTATTTTGGGTCGGACTTATATTAATTGTGGGCGGTTTTTAAAGTAATGGATAAGATGGTTAGTTAGGATTAAAACTGTGCTTCCTTATTTTCAGATTTTACACTTCTTATATTTCACGCTTTAAATAATGACAAACTTACCAAAAGCAATTTGCTCATATAATAACCGGTCTTAGAGGCATAATAAGTGGGGGTATAATGGTAACACAATTAATTTATATGAATAAGTCTATGCACTTTCACTAATGGATAACAATGATCTTGTTTTTAAGCTTGGTATAGAGAAAGTGAAACTTGAGGATGATAAGTGTTCATGGTACCAAAGCCCTAATTAAAGTATTTAATTTCTTTATGAGTTATTTCCATCAAAACCATTTGAAGAAAAATCCAAAAATATATAAATAGAATTGTTTTCCTTTGCATTGCACTATATAAATCAAAATCATGCATCATATAGTGTAGTGTAGAGTAAAAGCATTTCATCATGGCCAAGGTGGATTAATTATGAGAAAAGTGTAAATTAGTGCTTTAAAATGTGGCATTGCATGAGTTCATGGAAATGATCAAGTGTAGGGGATTTGATATGAGTAAAATCTCATCTCAATTATATCATATTTAACCCTAAAACACAAAGTAAAATACCTAATTTTGATATATAAAAGCAGTATTATGGGTATACTTTGTTGTTTGTGCTTGTATAGGTAAAAAGATAAAAAAAAATTGAAGCAAACTTGGAATTCAAGTCATATTCGATGAAGTAAAGACAAAAGAAGGATGAAAGATGACAAGTCAAATAAAGTCAAAGGACCTTTCTTGACAACTTTCAAAGTAGAGGGACTAAAAGTGACAAGTTGGAAAAGTCAAGAAGATAGTCAAATCTGGTCAGAGTTCAAGTCAACAAGTCAAGGGATCATTATTGGTCAAGTATGAAGTCAAAGGGCCTAAAAAAAGCTATTTAAGTTTGAAGATCAAGATTCAAAGCTGAAAATCAAAGGGACTTATTTTGGCAAAAATGAAAGAAGATTCCGACCTGATCCGTGTGCTTTGTTTATTAACCAATGGGAGGCCAATATTTCTTAAACAAAGATCACCAGCTCATCACATTTATGAATAAAGAGAGCAGTGGCATTAATGAGAAGATCACAACAGTGCAAATGCACTAACCCATTCTCTACCAATAGAAACACGTCACTCTATAATCAACACTGTTTAAACGGATATCAATCCGTGTGACCTTATCTCCACAAATTACAACTTGCCATGTGTCACCTTCAACTCTAGAACGAAGAACTAGATAGAATGGATTTCACAAGGATCTCTTAACATGAAAAATACTCGTAATCATGCGACGAATCAATCCCACATATAAAAATAAAGTGAAATCCACTCATGAAGAAAAGCCCAATTGTGTTCATCACCTACAAATTACAATTAACTAATTGAAGACACATGGAAGCTTCTGATTTGTTGCAACACGTCACCAACATCACCCTCACTCCTTTTCTACTCTATAAATACCCCCAACTTTCTCTCATTTCTTGTAATGTAGCTAAGTGTTAAATTCACACACACTTAGACTTTCTATCTCAATTCAGTTAGAGTTTAGAAGTTAGAAACATCTCAAGTGTCTGACAAACACTTGAGATAGTTTGTTAGTTTGTTAGCATACAGTTGAAGCATGGGATATTTGATGATGATGATGGTTAATCTTGTTGTGTAGCTGATTCTAGATAGTTAATTGGTGTTGATAAAGTCATAAGTGAGTTCAACACTCATTTCTCCATCAAAGGAGGCCTAAAGCTAAAAAGTGCTTATTTCTCATTTAGTTTTCCTCTAAAATAAAATTGGCATGCTTAATTCTACTTTCTAGTATAATTCTACTTGATGATGCATGCTTCATGTTCCCTTCTAGCTAGTTGATCTGTTTTGAGTGATTGTTAGCTTAATCTGCTAGCTTTACATATATTGCATAGCTTATATTCTTGTTTATCAGATAAGTAGTGTTTGGGAGTAATCACATATCTTAATCCAGTGTTTAGAATTTGTTGTTTAGAGTTCACACACACTTAATAGTTGGTATTAAGTAAACCTACAAGTTTTTGTGGTCAAATAAAATGTCAAACATGCAATTTGCCACTTAAAATATTTTGGTCATTTTCACAGCCAAAACATGCCTTACTCATAAGCTTGCCAATTTTTTGTTATTAGGAGTTAGAGTGTAATTTTTGTTGCTGAGTGTAGCTTATAGTATAAGCTTTCTAGACATATAGGGTAGAAAATACAGTATCCATTAATAAGCTAGAATTCAGCCTTAGAATAAGCTTAGAAGCAAATACAAGTTTCTATGATAAGTACTAATCATATTTTCATTTCCCACTTATTTCTTTCATAAAACTAGTGATTTTCTTCCACATATCAGTTATATAAGCTAGGAAAATAAGATTAGACCAAGGTCAACGTTGGTCAATGTAATACCCAGAAGCCGAGGTTACTCATCTTACCCTAAATTACGAATATTTTTGAAATTTTTAAGAAATTTTGTTTATTATATATTTTATCGTTTTAGTTGAAACCAATGTTTGAGGTCGTAATCTTGACAATTGACGATTTAAGAAGAACGATGACGACTACGATCCCGACGGATGCCCAATTTTTATGTTTTATTGTCGCTTTATCGATATTATAGTTTTTCGAGGATTTTAGTTTCGGATCGTGTTAAGTCGAGTCGGGTGCGTTTTATTTCTTTCCGGGTGCGTTTAAATTGTTCTAAAAATATTTTTGAGTGTTCGGGATGACCCCCGACTTCCGCAAAATTTTCCAAGTCGACTAATAAGTCGTTTCCCGCTATTTAGAAGAGTATTTTAAAAATGAGGCCAAAAGAATGCCTAAATTGCACCAAGGGTCCCTAAAAATTTACAAAAGGGAAACAAGAACACACACAACACATTTCACTTCAAAAAAAAACCCCTTCCCTCTCCTTCTTCCTTTGGCCGTCGGCCATATCACCACCACCACCCCAATTTTTTTTTCTTGTTTGATCAAAACTAATTAAAGACCACCTTTTGTAATCCTTTTGTAATTTTTTTACCACAATCAAATCAAACATGCATGAACATGATTTTTCAAAAATTAAAAGATTTTTCAAAAGTTTGATTTTGTGTAATTAAACTTAATTCATGTTTGATTGGTTTTTAGATTATGCTAATTCACCACTTGAATTAACCAAAACAAGTTTGGTTTGGGTGTTTTTATCACCAACACCCCACGGCCAAATGGGGGTGTTTGGTGGATCATGGTGTTTGATGTTTTTGCTTGTGGGTTTGTGTTTAGATTGATGTTTTAGGTGTGTTTGAATGAGTTAAACACATTGCATGCTTGATTTGGTAAATGGGTTTTAGAGTGGATTTGATGTTCTAGGTGTTATAAACTGATTAAGGTGTTTAGGAATGGTCATGAGTTGTTAAGTTAGGGCTAGGTGTCGTTAAAATGGTTTGGAAACAAGTGCTAAGGTGATTTTGAAATAGTAATTTTTAGGCAGATTGTTTAAGGGTGTTTTGAAAATCTTAAGCTTAGATACAGGTAATGAATATAGAATGTAGTTGTAGGGCTTGATCTTAGCTAAATTTTGGTATAAATTAGAGCTTACGACTCCTGACGAGTCAAAAGTTATGATGTTTTGAAAATACGTGTACCGGGAGATGAGAACCTACATAATCAGAAATTATGTTTGGTTTTGGGTCAAATCCCGGGGACCATAGATAGAGTTTGGTAATTGATTAAATGTTGATTTTTTGTTTTAAACCTGCATTTGTGAGTCTATTATTAGACTTAGGTGTTGGATGGGTCAATGGTGTATTTTAAATGGGTCAAACAAGTCCAACATGGTCAATGTGCAAAATCAGTCCGAAATATGTACGTCTAGTAATGTGTTAAGTAACGAGTCATAGAAGTGAAAACTTTTCATGGGATTAAAAATGGGTTTTCTACAGGTCATGAGGTATTTTTGTGAATTTTCTTAAATTTTATAAAAGTGTTTAAGTCATAGAAAACAGCCCATACTTTTGGTAAGCATCGGCGAAAAATGTAAAAAGGGTAGTAACTTTAATAACGTAGATAAATCGTATAAAACTAATAACGACTACTTGTTTGGTTTTGGCGTGAGTTTGTAATTATGACAATTGATTAATATGTACATATTATGCAGTACTTAAAGTTTTATAAATGAGATTGACTCATTACGCGTTATTGTTTGTTAGGTGTTGAATTTCCCGGGCATCCTTATCATCGTCAGTGATCGTCATTCGTAACATCGACTACTTCTATATATATAAGGTGTGAATTTGTAGCCTCGCTTACTACTGTTTTCAATTGTTTTTACCCGCGAGGGAGATGCATTCTATTTTTATAAAATGAACATAAGACATGAATGATTGTTGGACCCGAAGTTGCCTAAATTGTGTTGAGTACCTAGTTGCATAAGACCCTATATTCATGAACTATTAACTATTGTTTAATCCTCGTGTGGATTGAAAATAGCCGCTTATACAATTGATAGTACTATGAGGTTGGCGACCCTATCCGAGACGAGGGCTAGTACGTTGAGTACCCCCTGCGAACGGATAACTTGTGATAAGAAATAAGGTATAATTGCAACTAATGCCTTTAGAAGGGGCAATGGTTTCATCTTAATCAGGCCGGTAATTATACGCGGGTGATTGAGTTAACGGATTAGTATCATGAGCTTAAACACAATTGTCATAACCTTGATAATAGATTGTTTGATTGACAATTCTATGAATGATCGTGAATGATACTTATGTTCAAAATGAGATTTTAAAACCTATGAATTCCACTCAACATTATTTGTTGACCCAATTTAGCATGTGTTTCAGGTAACCGATGATGTATAGCATGGAGCATGCAAAGGATGGGAGTTTTGTGTGGCTTGGCGGTCTACTTGTTTTTCCACCCTTATTTAACTTGAAACTCTTTTATTTTTCTGTCATGTGATCAAAGAATGTATATTTTGGGGTTGAGATTCAGTGGGGACCAAACGCAAACTCTGTTTTGTATCATCTTGGGATTCGGAAAACTGTAGACTTGTATGTTTTAACAATGTTTACATTATGCTTAAACTTTTACGTCTCTTTGAGTCGTTTGATATAGCTTGTGTGTGATGATAACTGCCTAGCACCCAAATGTTGTAGTTCCGCTGCGCATAGCATTTGTGGGGGTGTTAGAGTCAACATAAGCCAAAACAGCTTATTTGATTTTCTAGCTTATTCTGTTGAGCTTTTTGAGATTTTCTTGGATAGGTCTTCCTCATTTGGCCTTTAGATCATATTGTGAACAAATCAGCTAAAGTGCTTATTCCAATAAGCAGTTATCTTAAAATGTGCTTATTCAAAAAGTGTTTATTTGACTTTTAGACCACTTCAGCTTAAATCCTTGATACTGGCTAGGTAATTTTACATTACAATACTTTTGGAACAAAAATTAGCTTATTTGGTGGAGTAGAACTCCAGTTCTAGCTTAATTGCAATTTAGTCCCTATATTTTAGGCAAGTGTTTAAACTGTTAAAAATAGTATTAACTTTTTAGGGTTTGCACTCAGGTCCTTGGATTAGCAAGTTTGTTACATTTTAGTTTAGATAGTTTTTAAGTTTGTTATATTTTAGTTACAAGTTTGTTATATTTTCATTTTTAGTCATCCAAGTTTCTATATTTTCACTTTCAGTCCTTATACTTTTGAGTACTTTACATTTTTAGCAAATTTACATATTGTGCATTGTTTACTTGTACATTTAGCATTAAATGTGGTATGTTCACTTTGTTTTAGACTAATACGGTTACGTATAGATCATATTTTTACATTTACGTGCTTTGTGAAATTAGACCTAGATTACCAAATCATTATAATCTAACACAAAAAACAATTTGTGAACTTGATATCTTTTGGAAAATCAATTTGTATTGAGTTAGGAATTACGAACTAAAAAAACAGATATTATTCATTCATAATGGTTTCATACCAGGAAAGTCTGTAGAAATCATTTCAGCCCTACAGGCACGTGCCTTACTGTCACATGGCTGCGAGGGTTTCTTAGTTGATGTTCAAGATATTGCTGCTGAAACTCCATCTATTCAGGATCAGCCTATCGTGTCAGAATTCCACGATGTATTTCTTAAAGAACTTTCGGGCATACCACCTGTCCGTGAAGTAGAGTTTGGTATTGAGCTCATCCCAGGACATGAACCAATCTCCAAGGCTCCTTACCGCATGGCTCCCATTAAGATTAAGGAGTTAAAGGAACAATTGTACGAACTTTTGGAGTGAGGTTTCATCTGTCCTAGTGTATCTCCACGGGGTGCACCGGTGTTGTTCGTGAAGAAGAAGGTTGGCAGTATGCGTTTATGCATTGATTACCGTGAGCTGAATAAGATCACAATCAGAAACGATATCCTTTGCCATGTATAGACGATTTGTTTGACCAACTAAAAGGCGCCAAACATTTCTCTAAGATCGATCTGAGACCTGGCTACCATCAACTACGGGTGAAAGAGCAGGATATCTCCAAGACTGCTTTCCGTACATGATATAGTCAATACGAGTTTGTGGTCATGCCTTTTGGACTCACCAATGCTCCAGCAGTCTTCATGGATCTGATGAACCGTGTCTTCCATGAGTTTCTGGACAAGTTTTTTATCATCTTCATTGATGATATTCTGATTTTCTCCAAATCCAAGGAGGAACACGAAGAGCATCTTCGCACAGTGCTACAGATACTTCGCCAGAAGCAACTGTATGCCAAGTTCTCCAAGTGTGAATTCTGGTTGAGAAAAGTGGCGTTATGGGCTACATCGTATCCGTAGAAGGGATAACCATGGATCCTGCGAAGGTTGAGGCTATCACAAAATGGCCAAGACCGACGTCGGCGATTGAGGTTCGTAGTTTTCTGGGATTAGCTGGTTATTACCGCATGCTTATGGAGAATTTTTCACGTTTAGCCTTGCCCTTTACTAAGCTGATGCGAAAAGGGGAGAAATTCATCTGGAGTGATGAACGAGAGAAGAGCTTTGAAGAACTCAAGCAGGAGTTGGTATCTGCACCTATTCTTACTCTCCCATATGACACAGGTAGATTTCAGATATGTAGTGATGCTTTAGGGAAAGTTCTTTGTTGTGTTCTCATGCAACATGGGAAAGTGATTGCTTATGCATCACGGCAGCTTAAGCCTTATGAGGGAAACTATCCTACCCATAACTTGGAACTTGCAGCAGTTGTTTTTGCACTAAAGATTTGGAGGAATTACTTGTATGGTGAATCATGTGATATCTTCACAGATCACAAGACCCTTAAATATATCTTCACTCAGCGAGAACTGAACATGAGGCAAAGAAGGTGGTTAGAGCTGCTGAAGAACTACGACATAAATCTTTAGTACCATCCCGGCAAGGCGAATGTAGTGGCAGATGCTCTCAGCAAGAAGTCGGGCATGATTAACGACATTAAGATAGAAGAAGAAACCATACGTGACTTAGAACGAATGGACATCAAGTTTATGGTACGTGGACAACATGGCTACTGGGCTAATCTTATAGTTGAGCTAGACCTACTCTCTAGGATCAAGGAAGCTCAGAAAGATGACGGTGAGATCTGGGCGATCATTCAGAACATCGACCAATAGACGGAGTTTCGGGTAGATGATGATGGTATCTTATGGCAGGGCACTAGATTATGTGTTCCCAATGACATTACACTCAGGGAGGCGTTGCTAACTGAAGCTCACATCTCCCCATTCTCCATTCAATCTAGTTCCACCAAGATGTACCATGACATCAAGCAACATTTCTGGTGGAGTGGTTTGAAGCACGATGTTGCTACCATAGACATTCCAGAGTGGAAGTGGGACAAGATCTCCATGGACTTTGTCACCGGACATCCGAAGACCGAAAGGAAGCATGACACCATTTGGGTTATTGTTGATCGACTGAACAAATCTGCACACATTTTCTACCAATCTGCAAGGATTATCCAGTTAGCAGATTGGCATATATCTATCAAAAGGAGATCATGAGACTACATGGTACTCCATCTAGTATAATATCAGACAGAGATCCTCGTTTTACATCTCGGTTCTGGAGGAGTCTATAGAAATCTTAGGGCACCAGACTTAAGCTTAGCACGGCTTCTCATCCTCAGACAGACGGACAGTCGGAGCATACCATTCAGATACTAGAGGACATGATGCGAGCTTGTGCTTTAGAATGGACAGGAAGTTGGGATGACTATATCTGCTTAGTGGAGTTTGAAATCAACAATAGTTAGCATGCCAGTATCAAGTGTGCACCATTTAAGATGTTGTATGGTAGGAAATTTCGCGCCCCAATCTACTGGGATCAGCTGGGTGAACGAATTCTTGAGGGTCCGTATATGATAGAGGTGACCAATGAGAAGGTTGCCATCGCCAAGGCAAAGCTGCAGGAAGCTCGTGCTCATCAAAAGAGCTATGTTGACAAGCACCTTAGGGATCTGTACTTCAACATGGGTGATCATGTTTTTCTCAAGGTATCACCAACAGGTGGAGTCAAGAATTTTAGAATCAAGGAAAAACTCAGTCCTCGTTTTATCAGACCGTTTGATATCCTTGAACGTGTCGGTGAGGTATCGTATCGTCTGGTGTTACGTCTGCAGCTATCTCACGTCCACAACGTGTTTCTGTGTCCTTACTCAGTGGGTATATTTATCATCCCCTACATATGGTTCAGTATCCACTCGAGCAGATTCGTGAAGATCTTTCTTATGTCGAAGAACCCGAAAGAGTTCTTGAGTGTCAAGAGTGCGTCATGAGGAGGTAGAGGATTCCATTCGTCAAAATCCTTTGGAGGGACCATCTTAAGCGGGAAGCCACTTGGGAGACGGAGGAGTCTATCTGGACTTCTTACCCTCATTTCAAGTTTTGATTCAGGTATGTTTTCTTTCAGTTTTCGTTATCTCTAATTCGAGGAAAAATTATTCTTTTAGAGGGGAAGAGTTGTAAAACCCGCATAAAATACCCAAATACATGAAAACACGACTAAATTAAAACATTCCATTAATAACATACGACACGTGTCACGAACATTAAATTACAAGTAATATATATATTATTAATTCACGATAAACATTTATGTATAATATTTAATTCATGACATTTAAAACACGAACACATACGAATAGTATTTACACACAAAAAACAAATGGTTTTGGTGTTTGGGCTTGTGTTTGTCCGCGGAAACAAGAAGAAAGGGAGATGGCCCGACCCATTTTGGTAATCCATGTTCTCAACAATAGGAGAATTAACATAACATATTTTAAAGAAAACTAAAACAAATCCTAGCCTCCTCTCTCCCCATAGCCGCGACAGCTACCAAGAACAAAAGGGCGATTTTTGGGTCTTTGAATCATGAGTATTTACGTGTTTATGTTCGTGCTTCGATCCTTTTTTCATCCACGCATTCGGTATTTAACCAAACCTTAATATTTTCTTTCTTTTATTTTAAATATGATCATATGTGTATGATTCTTTAAAAACATGAATTAAAGATATGTTATGGAAAGATTAAAACAAGGAAAAATGATTGGTTTGGTTCGTTTGGCTCTCCTGCACGTAAACTGAGACCAATCTTGGTCTTGGTGCCATTTTCGGTCCACCAACCGAAACCCCAAGGGGTTCGGTGGTGTTTGTGTTTGGATAGCAGCAAACCAAGGCCCCCACGGTGGGGACTTTGGTGATAAAAGTGGGAACCGAGACCCTCCAAGCTTCGGCGGGTGTGAACCGTGGGCCAAAAGTGGCAACCAACGGCAGCAGTCGCAGGCTGTTTAGTCGCCAACCACACCACCAACCATCGGTTGTGTTGGCTTGGTTTAACTTCGTGTGGTCTTGGGTTTCGGGGCTCGGGTACTTTTATGGTTATAAAAATTAATTGGTTAATTTAATTGATTTAGTTACATGTATAATTAAATTAAGAATTAACTTAGGTTATATTAATTTATTTAAATTATTCATGAAAATTAACCTAAGTATTTATTTGGACTTAAATAAATTAAAAACCATGACTTAATTTAATTAATCGTATAAGGTAAAGTTTTATTAAATTAATCATGACTTATTATTAATTAATAAACTATGCATATCCTTATTAATTAAAAATCAATTTAGCCTAAGTAATTAATTTAATAAACTTTACTAATATATTATCATGACTGATGAAGTTAGACAATTAAGCACTAACTTATATTTTGGACTTATAATTCAAGCTTATTTCTGTTTCACAAAACTTTCTATTTTTGGAAACTTTCTATTTTTGAAAACTTTCTGTTAACTTTCTATTTTTGGAAACCTGCTATTCTTAGAAAGTTATTTATTTTGACACTACAAGTATAGTAATACTAGAATACATGAAATACATAATCAGAATACATGTAAAACATGAATAAATACAAGATAACACTTAAAACAATAAATCATGACAAGAACATATAAAATAAGCTAGAACACACATAAATAGTAACAAACACAGTAATTAGACAACTCATACACGTCCCTTATTTATGTAGTATTCGTGAGGTCAGAGTAGATCGTTCAGCTTCCATTCTAGCTTCACTACTAGACATAAGTACAAATATTCCATCCTTCAGTATAGACATTCCTTCGTATTTTTTATTAGGATTTCCCGTTTGTATCCATCTGTTTTCCCCATCTATTTTATATGTTTTGGATGTTTATGTAATATTTTAAATACCTGAGCTATATACATGCATGACCACTTCATCTAGTTACGGAGGTACCGTAACCATAACACTTAAGGCTTCAGTGTTATGACTTCCCCACGACGGAGTGATTGCTCGTGGTGTCCCTTCAGTTTTTATCCATTTATTTATATTATCATGTGGGGCGTATGGGTGCATCCTAGTTACATGTTTCAGTTAGGATTTTCATGGTGAATGTGGTGTGTGCCTTGCATCCTTCACATTAGAGCTGATCCCTCCTACCCAGACCAGTATAATTAGAGGCAACCCCTCTAATTTCATGATGAGGTCACCCCTCTAAGTACTCATGCACGTGATACCTTATGACATATACGGGCTCTTGGCTAAATTTAATATACAATTTTTATAAGTTAATTATAATATTTTCAAAATATAAAACCAGTTTTATAAACATGTTCTAGGTTTTCCAGGACTTATACATTTCCGCTTCTAATCAGTCTTTATTATGCTTATGTCATTCACACTATGTTATATCCGTTCACTAGGCGTCTTGCTCAGCCGTTTTCCTATCCATGTTCCCAAACGGCAGGTACACAGGGACGCACTTAGGATCTTGAGAGTATGTGCATTTGGATGGAAGCTATCCAACCTTCTTTACCTTATGCATTTCCATACATTACTTTATTTCTTTTGGACATTGTTTAGTCCTTTCCTTTAAGTACTTATTGCATGTGTGTGAGCTTATGTTGGACTACCAATGCTTGATTCTGGTATTTGTCTTTATGGTCATTTAATTTTTAAGACATTTACCTTGCATGCTTTGATGACACACCATAATTTCTTGTGATGGTCCATTTATCTAAATGGGGTGTTAACTGGGTTTTTTTCTTTCTGGTAATTTTTTTATTATGATGATGAGTACCAAGAAGATCACAGATCCACTATTTTCAAAGGAAAAAAGGCTCAAAACACTAATTATTGCGAGATGGTGGTGTGTCAACATATTGCGAGATTGTCTTCTTCAAAATATTGCGAGATTATGGTGTTTCAAAAGATTGGGAAATGAGGTTTCAAAAGAAACATTGCGAAATGGAGTCTCTAAAGGAACATTGTGAAATGGAGTCTTAAAAAGAAACATTCGGAGATGGATAACTCATTGAGTTCAGATTAATAATTAATACATCAGATTTTGACTCTACAATATTAACCAAACATGGCAGATATCACTACAATCTCATTAAACATCTCAACCTTTAAACAAAAACATGATATTATCTATCTCGACCTTAGATTTGTGTTTTTCAAACCATTGAAAATATCTAAAAGATATAAAACAGAATCAGTCTTGATCGATCTACGTGAGGGTTTAACCCACTTTATTGTTTGAAACATAAAAGATGATGTATAACAATTACGTTAACATCAAGATTTATTTCATTGGATAAACATACATAATCAAATATCATGCAACCAATAAAGACCTACCCGAGATCATTGGCAAGATCTTGAAGCCGTGACTAACTCTTGCATCTACAATCGAATAACTACATGAAACAAAGGGGTCGTATCTTGGTTTAATGGCTTGTGTTATTTTGTTGGAAGTATGTTAATATGATGTGATTATGGTTGATGTGATGAGGCAGATGTGGGAGGAAGAGATTAGAGATTGGATTAGATTAACTTTCGAGATGGACAGAGAGATGAAAAAGGGTGTGGAGTTAACTAGAAATGTGGATTGGGGTTGGAGTATACCTATTTATATTCCTAATCTTTAGGGTAACTTTGTTGGACCGGCTATATACATTTGGTTTAGGATGCGTTTCTCATTAACATTGGATTTAAATGGGCCTATCTTAAGTTTCAGGACTAGCGGGCAGGACGTTTAATGTTACAATTTTCGTTGGGACGAATTTGACTATTAGAATGGGTATAGATTCGTTCCGATCAACGAAAACCTTCGTTTTAAAACCCTAATTTTTCGAAAAACTCATCAGTTAGGCATATGAGTGATGTTGGGCCTAAAAGTCAAGTTAGCTAGACGAAGTTGACGACTTCTCATTCTTTAGTCATCGTTGGATCTCTAGTTAACGGCAATCAAACAACACACAACAAACACGACAAACACATCAAACACACAAAAACAAATAAACACCAAAATGATCCATTATAAGATTCACTTCAAATGTCAAAACGGCTAGTCTTCGGAGCAAAGAATGTCAAGTGATTATGAAGTGGATTTGGTATTTCTTATTTGAAGTTGAAGTGGGATTTCACGAAGGCGTCTACTTATTTCATCATTGAGCCTTATTACCCCCTTCTACCCCTTTTCTCTAAACCCAGTCTATCGATTGATGACTTGCTTGAGAGTTAAAATTTACGATTGAGACTTGAATTATCTAGTTTCCAGCGTCAAGGGGTGGATGGTCGAAGACCTGGATAACTAGCACTTAAAGGAGTTACGTTGTAGTGCTCAATGTCACACTCACTTGCAGATGTGGATATTTCAATAGGTGTTGTACTTCTTATATTTTTCGTGCTAGGGGTATAAGGTACTTAAAAATCTTCTTCTGCACCGTTCATCAATCAACAAAAGTGCAAGCTTAATTAACAAATTTGGGGAATTATACTTGAGTTTCAAGTTTCGAATATCAGGTTTACTTTACCAGTGGTCACTACAGATAGCCGAAAGAATACGAGGTTGATATGTTTAGCCAGAGAGTAAATGAGTAGAGATGGATCAGCAAAAAATTCTCACGAGAAATATTTGAGCTAAAGAATGGCAAATAATACTTCACTGTCTAACCAATCATTCATAGTCTTTCTACCTTTCTCAACCTATGAAGATTTCTGCTTTAGAAAAGAACATCTCGCGGTTCTGATTGTACACGTTGGATGATGCTTCCAAGTGTTTGTAACCATCATGGTGAAAACGTGTACTTTGGACAATACGTCAAGTGAGCAGAGTACTTAGTTCAACTTCCAGGGGGAAGTATTTTACATGTGTGTGGATTTGTTGCTGATTTTTGCATGTTCCCCCAAACGCATAATCGTTAATACCAAAAATGTCAAGGTAGCAGTATTACTTGGTGTGGTTTGCTTCTTCTTATACTAAATTCCGTTGTGCACTTCAAATGTCAAATATAGAAGATTATTGACGCTACATATTATGCTCAAGATATGGATATTGGTGTGGGGGAAGCTGATTCAGAAGCTTTGTCAAAAAGAAGTTTATGAAGAAAGCTTTTCAAGACATGGAGTATGAATTGGGGGAAGTTAATTCAGTTCATACATGATACAATGGTTCCTCAACAAGAAAAGACAAATAGGATTCAAACTGGGGTACAAGTTTTGCCTGAAGACTTGAAGATAACGACGTCATCTTCAACATTGGAATCACTTTGAAAATGTCATATAATTGTTGTATTTGTACTTGTTATGAACATTGTAAGTAATTATGTTTGTCTTCACATTGGGGGAAGATTGTTAGCCTTAAAATGTGTGCGACTAATAGAATTACAATAGTTTACATAGCCGGGACTTGCAGGGACTAATATTATCACATGTAAAGTAGTTTAATTCCCGAGCTATATATACCCCTCCATACTTCCATGAAGGGGTGAGGATTGTCATTTTCTTTTTTTCTTTCTCTCACTAGAAATAAACACATAGTTTCTAGTATCTCTTGTTTCTCTATCTATGATATGAATCAACTAAAGCTTGTCAATGCCAAAGCAGGCCCTAGTCAAGAAGATGCATCAAAGGCCAAAACAAGCAATTTAAGAAGTCTTACATTTGTTTACCACTACTACACATGTGTAGAAGTGCATGCATGCATTTAGGAGAAAGAAGTGGTTTCCACATATTGCATTAGTTACTCACGTTTATTTCCAGTCAAATACTTCCTGAAGTTTAGGATAGTGGTTTAGCTTCATTTAGTATTTATACTGCATTGTTTTTCATCAGTTAATATATCAGAAAATTGTCCCAAGTCTTCTTCCTTGTGTTTACTTCTTGGAGTCTCACCCGCTGAAGGGTTGTAACATTGGTGCTTTAATTCTCGATCTCACCATGCCTCCCTGCAAAGACACATTAAACGACGATCCACCACCAAGTTTTCAGGACCAATTATCCGCCCTCAATGCCAAAGTTGATGTCCTCGTCAATAGCATGACGACCTTTCTCCAAGCCCCACCACCGCCTCCGCCCCCGCCACCACCCCCAAACCACAACCCACTTCATAAATCACCAAAAATTATGTTACCTGTGTTTGATGGTACATCTCCGTTGGATTGGCTTTTTCAAGCCGACCAATATTTCACCTTTTATAACATCCCGTTGGAGCAACGTGTGTCACTTGCTTCCTTCCACTTCCAAGGAGACGCGTTAAGTTGGTATAAATACATGCATAACAATCAACTTTTAGGTGACTAGACAACCTTTACACGATCCCTTGAACTTCGTTTTGGCCCCTCCTCATTCGCAAACCACCAGGCCTCACTTTTTAAGCTCAAACAAACCGGTTACGTCGCCGCTTACCAAACCGAGTTCGAACGACTCAGTAATTGTGTTGTCGGATTACCTACCACTGCCCTCCTAAACTGTTTTATATCGGGTCTTCGTTCCGATATTCAACAAAAAATTGATGTGTATAATCCCACCACACTTCACCAAACTTATGGTCTCTGCAAAATCATCGAGGATAAACTAGCTGCTAGCCAATACCACTTTGCATCCTCTACTCGTCCCCCATTTGTAGCCCATACCACCCAAGTCACCACAACTACACCAACTGTCACACGACCTGCAATTCTTCCGAGCCCCGCGAAACAAACTACACCTTTACCAACACGAAGACTCTCACCCGAAGAAATGCAAACTCGTCGTAGCCAAGGTCTTTGCTTCCGTTGTCCAGAGAGGTTTTACCCCGGTCACCGTTGCTATCCACCTCAGTTCCTTTTGCTTGGAACGGACGAACCATTTCCATTGGACGCAGAGGCATTGAACAACCTAGACGGCCATTCTTATGACATTACAGCGCATCATTACTTGGCACTTTCCTCAGCCGCGTTGCACGGAACCAAATCTCCACTCGCGATTGGCATTACTGGTCAAATTAACGGACATACCGTCACCGTGCTTGTGAACTCTAGTAGTAGCCACAATAGTATCAAACCTTCTCTCCTTTCATTACTTCACTTGCCATTCAATTCCCAACCCTCATTTCCTGTTATGATCGGTAATGGCACCTTTCTACATTGTGCGGGACAATGTTTCCATATCAACCTTCACCTTTCAAATAATCCATTTTCAATATCTCCGTATGTTTTCCCCATTGAAGGTGCTGATGTTGTGTTAGGCATGTCTTGGCTTATTACTCTTGGACCAGTCAAAGCGGACTTTTCGGTGCCGAAGCTTACTTTCAGTCACCTCGAGAAACAAGTTACCTTGCGTGGGGAACCTCCGCCAATGTTGGGAACAAGCACCGACCTTGAGGACAAGGTCGTTGTTCAAACGGAGGGTATTGATATGAATGAACTTAAGCTTGTCAATGCCAAAGCAGCCCTAGTCAAGAAGATGCATCAAAGGCCAAAACAAGCAGTTGAAGAAGTCTTACATTTGTTTACCACTACTACGCATGTGTAGTAGTGCATGCATGCATTTAGGAGAAAGAAGTGGTTTCCACATATTGCATTAGTTACTCACGTTTATTTCCAGTCAAATACTTCCTGAAGTTTAGGATAGTGGTTTAGCTTCATTTAGTATTTATACTACATTGTTTTTCATCAGTTAATATACCATAAAATTGTCCCAAGTCTTCTTCCTTGTGTTTACTTCTTGGAGTCTCACCCGCTGAAGGGTTGTAACAATCTACCATGGCTAAACACCTCTTCAATCCACCCGACCTCCGGATCAAACCCGCGTTATGATGAATCTTATTATTAACACCCATATTCTGTGTTTGTATGTCTCGATGAAAATAAAGAGCAGGCTGAAAGTGACATGATATTTTTATGTAGACATGTTATTGCTGGCCCACATGGAAGTATATTCGTTTATATTATGGTTATATGGTCTAGTCAAACTAAAAGAGAAAAGGGCAGTGTTTAAATGAAAGATATGAAGTTGAGATCGTGACCTATCAAAGAAGAAAAGCTAGTGTGTTCACATTGTAGTTTGGAATTCACGTGCTTTGAATTGTTTATATGGTAATGTGGTGTTCTTTATACATGTGCTGGACTCCTTATTGTTTATTTGGTATGGTCCCAAGGAGGTTGATGACGTATAGTCCCCAGCCGGGTCATGAACCCGGCCCACGGATACTACCCGTATCCGGCCCATCACGAATGGGTGGGAATAATGTTATTTGAGCTTATGGGCTTGGATGAACAGTAACCGCATACACGTGTGCGGCCCACGGCCCGGGATGCCCGGTGCAGGGATAGACAGAATCATACTCCTACTATAATTAGGATTTATCCCAAAGGGAAGGATATTCACTCACCATAATTGGAAGATAACAATCAATCTAAATCTGGTGATTATCCTTTTTTTGGGGCCGAAGCATCAGTGATAGTCCATTAGGGTTCACTGCCTATATAAGGAAACCCCAAGGGTTCCACAAAGGTATTACATTCTACACACTTTCAACTCTCATCTGATTCCTATAACCCTAACCGATTACTTACTCTCACGCCGGAGTCTAATCGTGGGAAACATTCCCACGGTAAGCCTAACGCGTGTTGTTTAGTGTGAAGGATCCCAACCAGATAATTCACTTGGTGCAGGAGCCGGAGTCCAGCCAACCCGAATTAAGCCTAATTCGGGTCTAGCAAGGATCACCCAACTTTTGTATCAACAAGTTGACGCCATCCGTGGGACCATTACACTAAGCTAGAACAAAATCTCATCTTGAATTCTCAATGACGAAGGGGCATCCGCAGGGAAACCCCAGGAACACAAACCATGGAAATCGGAAGTCCCCAGGGGAAGGGATACTCATTCCCAATCGATCCCCTAGCCACCAAGCTGGCGGACCAAACAACCGAAGTGGTCTTCAGTCCATGGGCATGACAAGCACGTTCTCTGTCACCCCACCACCTACTTCGACCTTGGATTATCCTGATCCAGGGAGTGCGGCCAACCCCTCCCCCCCTAACAAGGAGCCGCGCATACCATCCACTGAGGAAGAAGTAGAGGTTGAACCACTCAGCGAGGAAGATCTCACTCGAGTTCTCACGCAGAACTTTGAGAGGATCGTCCCAGGAATTGCATCAAGGTTGAACCTAGGGAGGCACCTCCAATCTAGGCTCAACTTTGGCAACGCCGGACCAGGCACCTCTTCTCAAACTCAAAGGAAGCGAAGGACACAACCTCAGGAGCGGAACCTCTTTGAGGAAATTCCCCGACACAGGAATGTGTTCGAACGCATAGGGGATCGTCTCATGCAGGAACTAATACAATCCAGAGAAGAGGAAGAGAAGTCCGACGGTTCACCCGAACGACCAGATCTGGAACTAACCAGAACTATTCACCGCACAAGCGTGTGGGATAGGATGAATACCGAGAATAAGGCTCCTAGCTCTTCTCACAAAAGCGGTCCTCACCCAAAGGATGGGGCACCACCTCCTTCTCCCGGTCCATCAGGAGAGGACTCGGATGACCATCCACCCAAGCGTCGCCGACCTAAGCGTACTCCTCCACCGCCACCAGACAATGAGGAGTACTATGGCGGCCCCTATTATCGAGATACGGAAGCAGAAGATATTTCACCCCCGTGGTGTGACCCTAGTCTCACCCGTCCATGGCAGATCCTAGGGAAGATACTTTTACTCTCCGCATATGGAATTACTCTGAGGATACAAAGCGTCGCATACCGGCGTGTGTCAAGACTTATGATGGGACTGGTGATCCGGATGATCACCTAAAGATATTTGACACGCAGGCGAAAATTGAACGATGGCTCATGCCTATATGGTGCCAAATATTCAATTCAACCTTGATCGGCAATGCTCGTGATTGGTTTGAGGGACTTCCTCCGCGAAGCATTGATAGCTTCACTGAACTACGTACTGCGTACAAGAATAATTATACTCAGCGAAAGAAGTATAATAGGGACCCAATCTCATTGGCAACCGCCAAGCAACGTCCTGGGGAGTCTACGGAGGCCTTCACTGAACGCTTCAATGACGAGTGCACACGCACAAAGACAATGCCGGAACTTCTGAAAATTTCCGATTATATGCATGCCATACCAGAAAGGGAATTAATTAGACGTCTCAATGACAAACGTCCGGAGAGGTATGACGACCTTATGGAAAGGGTCAGAAACTTCATAGAGGGAGAAACCGCGGTAGCCGAGGCCTATCCTTCAAAAGGAAACAACTACCGATCGAACGACCAGTCCAGGAGACATTCGGGCGGTCAAAAAAACCCGAATAGTGGGAGGGGCTCAGATTACAAGAGACAAAACAAAGGAGGACGGCCGGAGGACAAATTTACCCCTATAAAGATGTCCTACCGGGAGATCTTGCTGACGGAAGGGGCCAATTTCCCGAGACCTCCCCTAATGACGACTTCGCTGGACCGTCGTCAAGGAAATCGCTTCTGCGAATTCCACAACGACAAGGGCCATGGCACGGAGGAATGTATCCAGCTCAAGAAGCACATTGAGTCACTGATCAAGTCAGGCAAACTCAAGCATTTGGTTAAGGATTGGAAGGATGGAAAAGACAACAAGAAGTATGACAAGAAGGATCCCCAAAAGGACAAACCTTCAACTATATACATGATCCAGGCAGCGCCGCACAAGGCAGAAAATTAGTCAAACATTTTCGTGCGGTAGAGAAATCTCATTCCCTCCCATTACGGCATGTGATGTGATTGATGCGCCTCTCACTATTGAGATAAGCATTCGAACACAAAATGTCCGCCGTATGTATGTGGATGGAGGGTCATCAACAGAAGTACTATACGAACACTGTTTCGTACAGTTATGACCAGAAATAAGGAGCCAATTAGTACCGGCCACGGCGCCGCTCATGGGTTTTAGTGGAGACACCATCTGGCCAATAGGACAACTGCGTCTGCTTGTAACCATTGGGAATGAAGAGCACTCCACCACGGCGTGGATGAACTTTATAGTGATACGCTCACACTCTCCATACAATGGGATCGTAGGAAGACCAGGCATCCTGGCCATACGAGCGGTACCCTCCACGACACACGGGATGATCAAATTCCCTGTGGAAGGAGGAATTGTCACTATCTATAACACAATCATACCAGTATCCGAGTGTCATGCCGTGACAACACCGGTTCCACCCGTTCCCCACAAAGACGGGTCACCACCTCCCAATTGGAAGGTGGCAATCCATCCTGATTACCCGGAACAAGAGGTGTCCATAGGGGGAACGCTCTCAGATAGCGACAAGAGGGCCATGTGCTCTCTCCTGAAAGAAAACTTAGATGTATTCGCATGGGAGACCAAGCATATGACGGGCGTACCGCGTGCGATAGCAGAACATAAGCTCCAAATCCGTCAGGGATATCCTCCCGTTAAGAAAAAGAAGCGCGGTCAGGCACCCGAACGCAGCCAAGTAATATTGGATGAAGTACGGAAACTGGTGGATGCAGGTATCATGCGTGAGGTATACTACCACGAGTGGTTATCCAACCCAGTCATGGTCAAAAAGCATGACGGAAGCTGGCGCATGTGCGTGGATTTCACGGATCTGAACAAAGCCTGTCCACAGGACTGTTACCCGTTACCGGAGATTGACTGAAAGGTGGAATCCCTATGTGGATATCCCTTTAAGTTCTTCTTAGATGCAAATAAAGGATACCACCAGATCCAGATGGCGGAAGAGGACGCAGAGAAGACGACGTTCCATACTAGTCAAGGCGTATACTGTTATACAAAAATGCTGTTCGGACTAAAGAACGTCGGGGCAACATATCAGCGGCTTGTTGACAAAGCCTTCGACTCACAGATAGGTTGCAACCTGGAGTTCTATGTTGATGATTTAGTCATCAAAAGTCATACGAAGGATGCACTCCTCCGAGACGTCCAAGAGACGTTAGACACATTGAGGAGGATTAATATGAAGCTAAATCTAAAGAAATGCACGTTTGGGGAAACGGAAGGAATGTTCCTTGGATATATGATTGATCCAAATGGCATCAAGCCTTGCCCGGAAAAGACGGACGCAGTAATACAGCTACCATCCCCTCAGACACGGAAAGAGGTGCAATCCTTAAATGGGAAGCTGGCCAGGCTAAACAGGTTCTTATCAAAGTCCGCAGAGAAGTCACTCCTCCTATTCAAAACACTCAAGAAGTTCATTAAGAAGGGAGACTTCCGGTGGACATAGGAAGCTGAGGAAGCCTTTGGTCAACTCAAGCAACACCTTGCATCTCTCCCCATGCTAGTAGCTCCCCGGCCCAAGGAGGAGCTCATCATGTACCTATCAGCCACACATGGAGCAATAAGTGCCGTACTTATGACGGATAGGGACACAGTCCAAACTCCGGTCTACTTCATAAGTAGAACACTACAAGGGCCGGAGTTGAATTATTCTTCCATGGAAAAATTGGTTTTGGCATTAGTGTTTTCTACGAAACGGTTGTGCTGATACTTTCAGGCGCACCCAATTGTAGTTATTACTGATCAACCAATAAAACAAGTCATCTCTAGAACAGATGTGGCCGGTAGGCTACAGAAGTGGAGCATTCTATTGGGAGAACATAACATATCTTACAGACCAAGTACGGCTGTTAAAGGCCAAATCTTGGCAGATTTCTTGATAGAGAAGCCGGATGAGGAAGGACCAATCGTGAAACGAGATGAAACTCCATCAAAACCATGGGTATTATTTACGGACGGATCTTCGTGCACGGATGGATCAGGAGCGGGTCTCATTCTTACGAATCCGGAAGGAATGGAGTTTACGTACGCCCTGCGCTTTGAGTTCACAGCCACCAACAATGAGGCAGAATATGAAGCGTTGATTGCGGGTTTAAAAATCGCCGCTAGAATGGGAGTCCGCAACCTTGAGGCCTACGTGGACTCACGGCTTGTCGCGAACCACATTCTGGGGGGATACGTAGCTAAGGAGGATAACATGGTTCGATACTTGGAGAAAGTCAAGTCACTCATCGCGGCTTTCAGCAAGTTTTCCATAAAGCATGTACCAAGAGGTGAAAACAAGAAGGCGGATGTAACACCTGGTAATTTTCCCTACTTTGTAAAATGACTATTTTACCCTTTGACTTTTTATTTAGTCAACAATGTGATTTAACTGTGTTGGAACCGTGTGGTTATCCCGCGTTGTCTGAAAAACTGTTTAATGATGAGTAATGGCCTGACACTGAGCTCAGTCATTATTCTGAACATTTTCTGTGAACCTGACCAAAGTGCTGAGACGGTCAATGAATTGACGATAATCCATGAGGTTATTCGTTATCTGTGAATTATGTGCTTAACTGTTTAGTTTTTAACAGCGTGATCGTATTTTCTTGAGCAGCATATTTAAATATTTATGTATATATTTATATATGCCTGTGTTTTAGTATTTTGCTATTTATAGTAATAAATCGTATTTACTGTGAATATTTAATTAACGTATCGCGTTTTCGTATTTTACATCGTTTTTACGTTTAACCGTTGTTAGCGTGCATAAAATACTTTACCAATCATAAAATGTCAGTTTTCGTCGAAAAATCGTAAATTTAATATATTTCGTCAAATTTTTAAGTTTTACGAAACTTTTAACTTAACTATATACTTTTTGATATTTACCTAAAACTAACTAACCTTTTTACCTTAAACCTTTTAACTAACTACCATAGTAAAATTTTTGAATAATTTACCCCATGTGGGACCCCCAAAACCGGCCAAACAACATCACACATGCAAGATACACCAAAATTTTACTCCTTACCCTTTAAAGCTTAACTTACAAACCCTTACACCTTTTAACTTATTACCTCATTAACCTTAACTTCACTTCACACTTATTCACTCATTTTACTTCAAAAAAAACACACATCTCTCTCCTTCTCTCTCAAAACACACGGCACACAAACACAAACGCATTCCACCATTGTTGATTTCTAAAAGCTTCATTTTAACAGGAATTAACACAAAACAAAATCACCCTAGAGTTTGTACAAGCATAAAGAAGAATGGTCTTTCTTGGTTTGACGATTTGAGTAGTTTTTGGGTTGAAGTTGTAGAGTAGAGTTCTTGTTGTGTATTAGTGGGTTAGAGCGTAGATCGGGTCGTTGTGATTACGTAGAGTCGTTACTCAAGGTTACTTCTTAAACCTTTTTCATCTTTTCATTTTCCATGCATAATCTTTGTAGATCTATGCATGCATGTTACTCATCAAGTATTTTCTTGAAATAAAATGATAAAAACTATTTTGGTCATGAAATATTTTAAGATCTATGGAAATTATGTGTGGATCTATTAGATCCATACATGAAAATGGTTTAATTCAAAGACTTGTGAAAAATATAAGTATGTATATTTTAGATTTGTGAACTTGAAGAAAAATCTTTGATTTTGTTGGTGTTTATGAATAATTGGAGGAAACTAGTAGTGTTACTACTAGTGGTTACGCTTGAAAATGGTCGAAAATGAGTTTTTACGAAAAACGTACAATCTGTCCGATTTTTATAAGAGGCGTAGAGGGTCGTAAAAATTGTTTTGACACTAGTTTACTTCGATATTATGAAAATATAAGTTAATACCTTCGTTTCGATATATTATGGGCTAAAAACGGAGCTAAAATGAGTAAGATATTGTCGTTTAAATTTCGTTGTCGGAAAACTTAATTTTTGGAGAACAACACTATAAGTGGTTGCTGTCCAGATTTTTAAAGTGGTCGAAACGACATTTTCGAGTTAAACGGAGTAGTTTTAAGTGTCGAAATGGTTACTAAATGGTATGTATGAATGTTGGACTTGTTTTGTAAAAGAGTATTAGCTCGAAATGTGAATACATGTTGTACTATTGAAAGTTTGAACGTTGGAAGTGGAAATTGATACTATTGCGGAAAATGACTTGTTGAAATATTGGCGATTGAGAAATTGTTGAAAATAGGGGATTTAGGACGAGATTTGAGTACTTACTAAAAATGGCAAATTTTTATGTGACGCCGAAAGGCTGCTGAATTTTAGTTAGAAATCGTATAGGAAAATTTGTTAAGATAAATTTTGGTAAATTAAAATTTACGCCGAAAGGCTGTCGAAATTTCGTCGAGTCAAAAATAAATATTTTTGCCTAAGTATATATATACTATAATGTTTATAACGATGTAACATTTACAAGTCACGATTTTAACAACAAAATATATACTTGATTGATGAGTAACGTACGTGATGAACTATTATGACTTATTTGCTAGCGTCTAAACTATAGTATTATATTTAGGTTGTTGCTAGAGTTGCTCGCTACTATTTGACCTTACTTGTGTGGTTTGAATCGTTGCTTGAGGTGAGTTTATAGATCCCCATTAAACTGTTTTTATATGTTTAATGTTTTGGGATGTGATAAATGCTTTGATGCTTGCTTCTGGACGCAAGTAAAACTTGATTTCTGTGAACGCTTTGTGAACACTATTTATGAGATAGCTTAAGTTGCTTTAGCCATAGTCCCCACTATCGTGAATCGTTAGTTACTCTGCTGGAGTAAGCTCTTATGTTACGGATAGATCTATTGAGGGTTGACAACCTCCACTCGGGCATTCTGACGCCGGACGAGTGTGTACCATTTGTATGAACGGAGTTATCTTGGCTAGGTACTCCATAGGGGCAAAATTTATGTATGCAATCTATTGTACGCACTGGATCACTAGTTTCGATGTCACCAGCTTAGCTATCATAAATATTGTGAACACCCAATTTATCCTACACTTGGCACTATATCTCCTATAGTTGCACGTGTACATGAAATGAAATCTGAAATTGAACTGCTATGAATTTTTACTTGAAACCTATATTCTCACCAACTTTATGTTGACCCAATTTAGCATTTATCTCAGGTAATTGATGATGTGTTGTACCTGCTGTGTGAAGTACTTGGAGTCCGCATGCATTTCTTGGCTATCTTCGGACATTTATTTACTTATGCTTTTGAACTATTATCTCGTTGATGTTTAAAACTTTTACATTCCGCTGCACTATCTTTTGAAACTGAGACTGTGACAATCCGTCAATTTATGCTTTATAATTTATTCTCAATATTCAATTGAAAACATTATTTTAATGTTATAATATGAACTCACTTATTTTTGGGAAGAAATTTGGATTTACGTCTTGAAGTAGCATCGACTACGTCTAAACCGGAGGATTCAACGTTACGTGCTTACGGTTACATACACCATCTTTGGTGACAGTCCGACATTTCAGAAAATAAATTTGTCCGTGAATATTATTTTGAGATTTTAAATTTGGGTTGGTTCATAAACTCACAAATTTACGAGAAGAGATTAGGAATTACAATTTTAATTTAACGTCCTTTACGACTAAACCGGAAAACTTAGGATTACGTATTTACGTTTTCGAACTCCGTTTTTGATGAGACAATTTTTATTAGATTCGTTTTGTGCCGTTGATTCATAATTTATAAAAACGTTTTTCGTAAAACGACCCGAGGGCACGCAAATCAAGGAAACTAGAATCGAGGAGTACCCGTAAATTAGTGGAGATGAGACAAGTGGGACACTTGTCCCACCCCCACTCTTGGACAGCAAGAACAATCTAACAAACACCCTTAGGTGTCAAAGCTTACATAGTAAGCAAGGACACATGTCCTCCTCATTTTACTAAACAACTAGCAACATCAAACAATCCAACACAAACCACTTTCTCCTAAACACTTACATGCAAAAACTCACAACTCTCTCCTCCCTCTCTCTAAATTCGTCCCATATGCTCCCTCAATCACCCCATTCATCAAAAATTTAACCATTAACTCAAGCTATAATCAACATATGTTGATAGTTACTTAAAAAGATGAAGATTGGAGGTGATCCTAACATGTGAAAAGGAGTTTTCAAGGGAGTTTGGGGCTGATTTCTCAAGGAGTTTTCATGAAGAACAAGGTCTTATTTTTGGAGGAGTCTATAAGTATTTGGTGATCCTATAAGTGGTACTGATATCTCATAAGATTGGTTACCCAAAACCAAGTCTTGTTCATCATCAACCTCATCTTTTCATCACTTTGGTGGTATAGAGATTGTTCTTCCTATCCTTTTGTTATTTTGATTATATAATTTTGTATATTCTTTATTTATGTATATGTATATGATGATGAATGATGATTAAAAATATTATGTGGGGATTTGGTGTTGAAATATTTGATAAACATGTGTAAAAAGATGGAAAACCACATGTAAAATGGTTAAAATCTTGCTAAATATGATGGCTGTATAAAACAGTAAGTAATCAAAGGTTAAACTGATAAAATGATAAAGTGGAATCCATTTACAGTAATTTTTAGATGTCATACACATGTGAGAGTTGGCCATGCAATGGAATCATCAAAATGAGTGAGATATGATCAAAACAAGATTAGTGTACCAATCTGAATAGTCTGTTTTGTAAGGACTGTTAAGGATAGTTAAACATGGAATGAGCAGTAGGTATAACTAACTTATTTGTTGCACATAATATGAATTTTATGCCATCCAAAAATGAGCTTCTATCTCCTTATAGAACTCAAGATATGATAAAAATGGTGAAGATGAAACTAAAAATCAGATTTTGAAGAATTAATGTTTAATAGTATTATATAAGTACTCAAACTAATATAGTATAAAATGTGAATTAAAACCCACTAACTTATAAATTTCATTTATATAAATATGTATAAGGTTAAATAAATGGACACTTTATAAAAATGGTAGTTGAATAAGATTTATAAGTTATAAAAACTATAAACACGATTTTTACGACTTTTTCGGCTATTACCGTAAAATTAACGTTTTTCGCCAATTAAAACATAGACGATCAAACCCGTATAATGTAAAGTTTTTAAAAGTCATATACTGATATATAAGTACCTAATACAAGTAAAAACCGATAAAACACAAACTATATGACATATGGACATTAACGAGCTAAGTTAGCATATTTGGGCAAATAATTTAACTAAATAAGTTAAACACTTATAAAAATTACTTATTGGGCTTAACTCATTTGGGCCCAACATGTAAAGTATAAATACTGATAATACAAGTATAAAATGGATTAATACAAGTTAATGAACTTATAATAGGCTTATTGAACCTAAAACATGTAAATAAGTAAAACTAGTAAACTAGTAAAAAGTTACCAATACATAAACACTAAAATGAGTAAATAAGAATATATAAACCCACTTGATCATCATCATATATATAAAATCATCATATGTATACATAATTGTTATTTTTATAAAGTCATTGGACAAGAGTCTAAGACGAGTATTATTTGTCTAGGTTTCCGTGATTGAAGCACGTACCGTACATCCGAATTGCCGATAACCCGCTTTCCCACATCAACGTGAGTTCATAGCCTCCCACTCTTTTAAATGTTTTTATGAAATGTTTTATAAACCCGCGAGGGAGATAACATGTTAGTTTTTATAAAATAGGACACTAGTTGTCCCGATTGTCTGTTTATTGATTTGGACCCGAATGATTGTATGACCCGATGAATGATAAAATGACCCCATAGATGAAAGGAAATGGATTATTAAAGTTAGGTTATGTCACTAAAAGTCCCATTAGCATGAATTGTGAACTACCGGGATTTGGTAGACGCTTATGCATATAATAGTACTATTTGGGGACGATCACTCCAATTCGCGCTTGATCCCCGTCGTGCCACATTGATTGGTAAGCGAATTTTTGTATGAGAAGATTTACACAAGCGTGATTATTGTGACGACACGCTAATTTAGATGGGCAAATGAGTTTCGGGTTAGCTACCCGTTGTTTGTTGTAGTAAGGTAACAATGTCATGCGGCTTATAATAATCCAAGAATAACGAAATACTGCTATACGCACCGAATTACGATATATTGCCTGACTAGCAATACGGGGTCATATTATTGATATTATGTTTGTGTTTTGGTTTTACATAACCATATTCATATAACGGTTTTTATTTAACTCTATACAACATTATAAAACGTATTGTATGGTATTTTTACGACATTGGTTCGTATAATGATTTTGAAGGCGAAAGCCTATATTATGATTTTGATAAAGATTTGTATAAAATGACTTTGGCTATTTTATGGCCTACTACAAAGATTTGTACAAAATGATTTTCGGTAATAAATACATACCGATGATATGTTAATGGTTTTCTTTAAACTTTATGAATTCACTCGGCGTTATCGCTGACCTTTTATTTTAACATGTTTTATCTTAGTACTTGAAGATAATTCTCGGGAAGAGAACAAGAATGCATGGCCCGCATTTAATAAAAATTTTCCATTCAAATGCTTTGTAAAACCTGTATGAAATACAATGACTTGGGACCTATGTAACTTTGATATTTATGAATGGAAATGCTTTATTATTAAACGACGCGATTTTTATGCGTTGTCTATGATGTGAGTAATGTGTTATCCCGTAACACCAACGAGTCTTCTGCTGTATTGAATTGTGTAAATTTGGGGGTGTTACAGTTTGGTACTAGAGCTCTCGTTATAGAGAACGAAAGATTTTTAAAACCAAGGTTTTGAATAAAACATTTCAAAATCTTTTAACAGTAAAATTTTTTCTCAAAATGTCTAAAAATCTTTTGACTATAACGGTGCTGAAGAATTCCCGAGTTACCGACAAGTCCAGACTGTGAAGTGTTATTTTAATATATATATAACTTGGATTATATATATATATATATTATATATATATATATATATATATATATATATATATATATATAAATATATATATATATATATATATATATATATATCTATATGATGTAATTTTATTACATGATTGTTTGATGATTATTTTGATATTTATACGAGGTATTTATACGACGTAGATTGTCACATGGAACCCTAAATCCCCTAGTAAATTAATCGAAGCTATTCTCGTAGGAATTCTAGCTATCCTAGATGTAAACCAAGTTGTGGATATTTATGATCCCAACAAAATGGTTGATATTCGTAGAAATGTAGATATTAGTTGATTGTGATATTGAGAAAGAATTGGCGAGATTAAAACTGATATCGATGTCATGACGATCTTTCCTTATAGAGTGGAGTTTGACAAAACGTTACACCTAGAAAGATGTCATCTGAATCGTTGTCACCCAATTCTTAAATTTGAAATCGAAAGGGTGAATGTTGCACTTGAGGCTGCCATTGGAACCATTAACCAAAAGCCTCATGCCACAAGTACCTTTTCGAGAAGTCTAATTGAATGTGTGAGTCATTTCATACTAGTGACTCATTTGATAAATATTGTTGTAAGGAGTTATAGGATTGGAAATTAAGTGTTGATCATATCGAGCTTTTATTGCCCTTTTAAGGTTTATGAATAAGGTTGAAAGTACTGGAAAATGAGGTAGGATATCGAATTGAGTATAAAATTGGTTAAAACTTGAATAAAGTAAATTTAACCCGTATGGAATATGAGATTGATAAGAGGAAGTCGTTAAGTCCTGTGATTGAATTATAAGGTTTTAAATGATTGTTAGTTTGTGTTAAGGGTTGTTCCTAGACCATTGTCCACTTACGAGGATGTCTAGTGTCCAAGAAATAAATTGAAGAAATCTTCTTCTAAATTGGGACCGATGGATCTTTCGGGACATGTGGAACACCTAATGACTCTTGTAGATTAGTATTCATTGTGGTATCTTTTAAAAATAATCACTAACTTAACTGAGACATCAGTTGGAAGGATGAGTTCTTGGAATTGTATGACATAGTGACACGTAATGTGTTACGGTACAATTTTGACTTGTTTATGATTAATGAAAAGACTACCTTTGATTGCTAAATGCTACATGTATCGATGTTATCTATCTTTTATTGCTTCATCCTAATGTTCGCATTAGTGATGCAAATACTGAACAAGTACTCATCTCGATTTGAGGTACGTTGTGAATTATTCTTTCTGAGTGCCATCGAGGTCATGAACCTCATGATTACGTGGCTAAGCTCATTTCCTGATATATATAGTAGTTAGTTCTTGGTGAACAACTCTTGATCACTCTTTTGCAGATCACTCGTTATTTTATAAGTGAAAATGGTATTCCTTGAGAATAATTGGGTTTCCATCACTAAAAGGATTATTCAAAGTGAGATTTATAAGTGATTGTTAACGAAATGAAGTTGTTTATAAAACACCTTTGAAAACTTATTTGTTTTCATAACAAAGAAAATCTTTGTAAATTTATTTTTGATTCTTATTTAAGAATTAAGCATGAAAATGTTTTTATTGTAAACATGATGATAAAGTTTTGATGAACTGAGTATTGCATCGTTAATCTTGAAATTGTATATAGTTTCGCGCCTACATACAATTTGGAATGGACCACGCAAAGCTGATTAGTAGTCACCATAAAACTGAATAATAAACACTACATTTTCTTTGAAGATTGTGAAAGATTAAATTTTATGAGATCTGCAAGAAGGGAAAAATATGGACATAGTGTTAGGGACACCTACATATGTTCCTGTAGCATCTATTCTTCTGAGTCGAATTTACTCATCTGTGGAAATTGTCTTATTTGACAATTGACAATTCTTTCTTGTCCAATTCTCCCGTAGTGAGATTCTTAGGAAAAGTATCTGATTACCAAGTGTTGATACCCGATTGGATGTATCGGCGTTCCTATCATTTCTTTTGATTATATTTCATTTGAATGACCTGGGTAACGATCCGAGGAGCTTTCGAATGCGTACTCAAATTATGAAAACATGGGATATATTCATATTCATTAAATGTTTTCGTTTGTATCTGATTTGAAATTCTCTCGCGTAGATTATGTGTTGACCTTACTCTTTTAAGGTTAGTTATGTCTCCATATATCCTTGAATTTGTGAAGGATTATGAGTTATTATTAGTCTTTTGTGAAGTTCACATCTTATCGACGACAATAAAACTGAAAAGTTGATAGTGCCAGTAGAATGAATTGATTGTTATGACATGACGACATTGTCTTAATTATTGGGAACTCGAGTAGAATTCCCCTAAAAGATAAGATGTTGATTATCAAAAGTTATTTAAATAATTCTTGATGGATGACCATATCCTGCATTTAGACTTGAAATTATACCATGAATGGTTGTGAATTAGTCATAGATATTATAATCTAGAAAGAACTTAAAATAAATGTATTAAAAGATGTTTATGTTATCTGAAACTTTAGGAGGTATTTGTTGGTAAATTACCTAGACTTTCGCCATTAAGGCAAGTTGAATTTGGTATTGATTATATTCCCGGTGCTGTACATGTGGCATGTGCACTGTACGTCAGCACCATCTGAATTAAAAGAATTACCGTACAACTAAGAGAGTTGTTAGAGAAATCTTTTATTCTACCAAGCTCGTCATCATGAAGAGCTATGGTGTTATCATTCCTTATGTTTATTGATTACCGTGAACTAAGTAAATTGACGATCGAAATCGATATCCACTACCCAAGATGATAGATTTGTTCGATCATTTACAAGGTTCTAGCGTATATTCAGAGATTGATCCACGACATGGTTAGCATCAATTTCGCGTCCGCGAAATAGATTATCTATTCCAATCACTACATCCAGAACTTGTACGGAACATTATGAGTTTCACGTGATGTCATTTGGATTGACTAATACACATGTAGCATCCATAAAATTGGTGAATCATGTGTGTACACTGTAATTTAATAAATACATGCTTGTGATCATTAAGGACCATTTGTTTGTTTCTAAGAATAAGAAGGCGTTAATAATTATTTATAGATTTCCCTAAATTGGCCGAACAATGAAAACCTGTACCTTGAATATTTAATATGTGATTAACGGCTTAATCCTTTACATGATTTGACCGTGTGATTAATAGAAAATTGAATATATTGTCTCTTCAAAAATTGGAATCATTAAGGATTTGGGTTTTACCAAAAATAAAATGGAAATATGTTTTGATAAATGTTTTAACAAAGGATTTTTAAGGGATTTTTCCCTTATACACAAATCATTTAACTAAACTCCTGTTTAGGGGTAAATGTTTGTATATACCTTAAGACAACCTAAGAGTAATTGAGGAAACCATTTAAACCATAACTTGAAATTTGAAACAACAATTTTTGCTTTTCAACTAAGAAAATTTTGACCAAAGTACAACCAAAGATTTTTCGAACATTTACAAATCATATTAATTATTTTCAATAAATCAGCAGAAAATCGTGTTAACTAAAATTTAGAAAATGAGAAGAAAGAATTTCTGAGTGAATTGTGGTCATGATAATTATTTCATCAGGAAAGGTAAATGTACATACTGACACATTATGTAGAAAGTATAAAGAATCAATTAGGATGTGTTCCTTAATAATGATTGTGCAAAATAAATTTGCTAATCAACTTAAAATATAGCCGATGCTTGTAAGAAGGATAATATAGATGATAAAAAGGGATTCGCGACTAATATGAATCATTAGAATTGAGATGCTGGTAGCGTTAAATGTATAAAAGGCCACTTGTGATTGTCTAAATATGGAGGATTGTGAGATATAGTTATGTTGGAATCTTGTAAGTATAAGTATTCTATTCCTGTTATTTCTGATTTAATGCATCTTTATCTGAAGAAGTTGTACCGATGGCAAATTATGAAGGCAGACATCGCCTCATACATTAGTAAACGTCTAACTATTGCAAAGGTCATCATCTGAATTTGATTCGATTTAAGTCATCTTCGACAGACTGACCAAATCTGCTAATATCATTCTTGTTAATGATAGATTCTTGATGAAGAAATTGACTCTTTGAATTTAAAGGAGTTGTGTAAACATGGTGTGCCTGTATCGATCATCTCTATCAAGATCCTCGCTTCGCATCGAATTTCTAGAGATTTGCTCAGAAGTCATTGAGAACGAATCTTGATGAGAGTACTGTTTACCACTCCAATCGAAGGGACGAGGTAAAGTAACGATACAAAATACTACAAGTGATGTTTAATGCTTGAATGATTGACCTTTGGTAATAAACCGTATAATCGCTTTCCTTTGGAAAGATTATCATTGATAATTATCGTGTTAGGATCGAGATCGAATCCTGTGAGAATATATATTAGAGCATCTGTAAGCAGGAGTTAGGATGAAGACACCCGACATACACCCATTGTGAGTTGGACATGTCTTTTAGGTTTAAGGTTTCCTATGATGGCGAACCTAACCTTATAAAATACTCGACCCGCGAGACCTGAAATGATTGTTGAAATTAGGATCTTATTATTGACTGTCGGTAGTGGGCAGGAGGTTATGTGAATATGAAATGTAGATCTTGAAGTGCCAGATGGGTAGCGAAGTTATGCCAAAACATTTAACCATGGAAAAATGAATTGATGATCTGAAAGATCATGGGATATAAGTCCCCGTTGTATGGGACCATTGAGATGATGTAAAAGATTGGTTTGAAAGGCATATAAGCTGGATCTACCCTAGGACTTCAAGAGCTGCGTGAATTATGTTTCGTATATCGAACTTGATAAAATGTCTATCAAGTGAGAATCTGATCACTTCTTGATGAAGTTTAGATCGGCGAAAATTTGCATTCATCAAAACCCGTGAACGTCATGGATAGAGAAAGTAAGTCAACATTAAGCGTGATCTTATTCCCGTAGTTATGTTTGATGAAACTCGCGTATTGTAATGAATTACACTTGTGAGAAAAGACCGAATGTGGAGGAAATACCCACATGGCTTTAACTCTATAAGAAGCGAGTAGTAAGATAGAATGATATTTGAGGACAAAGATCCTGTTTAGGGGTAAATGCTGTGACAATCCGTCAATTTAAGCTTTATATTTTATTCTCAATATTTAATTGAAAACATTATTTTAATGTTATAATATGAACTCACTTAATTTTTGGGAAGAAATTTGGATTTACGTCTTGAAGTAGCATCGACTACGTCTAAACCAGAGGATTCAACGTTACGTGCTTACGGTTACATACACCATCTTTGGTGACAGTACGACATTTCAGAAAATAAATTTGTCCGTGAATATTATTTTGAGATTTTAAATTTGTGTTGGTTCATAAACTCACAAATTTACGAGAAGAGATTAGGAATTACTATTTTAATTTAACGTCCTTTACGACTAAACCGGAAAACTTAGGATTACGTATTTACGTTTTCGAACTCCGTTTTTGATGAGACAATTTTTACTAGTTTCGTTTTGTGTCGTTGATTCATAATTTATAAAAACGTTTTTCGTAAAACGACCCGAGGGCACGCAAATCAAGGAAACTAGAATCGAGGAGTACCCGTAAATTAGTGGAGATGAGACAAGTGGGACACTTGTCCCACCCTCACTCTTGGACAGCAAGAACAAGCTAACAAACACCCTTAGGTGTCAAAGCTTACATAGTAAGAAAGGACACATGTCCTCCTCATTTTACTAAACAACTAGCAACATCAAACCATCCAACACAAACCACTTTCTCCTAAACACTTACATGCAAAAACTCATAACTCTCTCCTCCCTCTCTCTAAATTCGTCCCATATGCTCCCTCAATCACCCCATTCATCAAAAATTTAACCATGAACTCAAGCTATAATCAACATATGTTGATAGTTACTTAAAAAGATGAAGATTGGAGGTGATCCTAACATGTGAAAAGGCGTTTTCAAGGGAGTTTGGGGCTGATTTCTCAAGGAGTTTTCATGAAGAACAAGGTCTGATTTTTGGAGGAGTCTACAAGTATTTGGTGATCCTATAAGTGGTATTGATATCTCATAATATTGGTTACCCAAAACCAAGTCTTGTTTATCATCAACCTCATCTTCTCATCACTTTGGTGGTATAGAGATTGTTCTTCCTATCCTTTTGTTATTTTGATTATGTAATCTTGTATTTTCTTTATTTATGTATATGTATATGATGATGAATGATGATTAAAAATATTATGTGAGGATTTGGTGTTGAAAGATTTGATAAACATGGGTAAAAAGATGGAAAACCACATGTAAAATGGTTAAAATCTTGCTAAATATGATGGCTGTATAAAAACAGTAAGTAACCAAAGGTTAAACTGATAAAATGATAAAGTGGAATCCATTTACTGTAAGTGTTAGATGTCATACACATGTGAGAGTTGGCCATGCAATGGAATCATCAAAATGAGTGAGATATGATCAAAACAAAATTAGTGTACCAATCTGAATAGTCTGTTTTGTAGGGACTGTTAAGGATAGTTAAACATGGAATGAGCAGTAGCTATATCTAACTTATTTGTAGCACATAATATGAATTTTATGCCATCCAGAAATAAGCTTCTATCTCCTTATAGAACTCAAGATATGATAAAAATGGTGAAGATGAAACTAAAAATCAGATTTTGAAGAATTAATGTTTAATAGTATTATATAAGCACTCAAACTAACATAGTATAAAATGTGAATTAAAACCCACTAACTTATAAATTTCATTTATATAAATATGTATAAGGTTAAATAAATGGACACTTTATAAAACTGGTAGTTGAATAAGATTTATAAGTTATAAAAACTATAAACACGATTTTTATGACTTTTTCGGCTATTACCGTAAAATTAACGTTTTTCGCCAATTAAAACTTAGATGATCAAACCCGTCTAATGTAAAGTTTTTAAAAGTCATATACTGATATATAAGTACCTAATACAAGTAAAAACCGATAAAACCCGAACTATATGACATACGGACATTAACGAGCTAAGTTAGCATATTTGGGCTAATAATTTAACTAAATAAGTTAAACACTTATAAAAATTACTTATTAGGCTTAACCCATTTGGTCCCAACATGTAAAGTATAAATACTAATAGTACAAGTATAAAATGGATTAATACAAGTTAATGAACTTATAATAGGCTTATTGAACCTAAAACATGTAAATAAGTAAAACTAGTAAACTAGTAAAAAGTTACCAATACATAAACACTAAAATGAGTAAATAAGAATATATAAACCCACTTGATCATCATCATATATATAAAATCATCATATGTATACATAATTGTTATTTTTATAAAGTCATTGGAAAAGAGTCTAAGACGAGTATTATTTGTCTAGGTTTCCGTGATTGAAGCACGTACCGTACATCCGAATTGCCTATAACCCGCTTTCCCACATCAACGTGAGTTCATAGCCTCGCACTCTTTTAAATGTTTTTATGAAATGTTTTATAAACCCGCGAGGGAGATAACATGTTAGTTTTTATAAAATAGGACACTAGTTGTCCCGATTGTCTGTTTATTGATTTGGACCCGAATGATTGTATGACCCGATGAATGATTAAATGACCCGATAGATGAAATGAAATGGATTATTAAAGTTAGGTTATGTCACTAAAAGTCCCATTAGCATGAATTGTGAACTACCGGGATTTGGTAGATGCTTATGCATATAATAGTACTATTTGGGGACGATCACCCCAGTTCGCGCCTTAACGGTTGATCCCCGTCGTGCCACATTGATTGGTAAGCGAATTTATGTATGAGAAGATTTACACAAGCGTGATTATTGTGACGACACGCTAATTTAGATGGGCAAATGAGTTCCGGGTTAGCTAACTGTTGTTTGTTGTAGTAAGGTAACAATGTCATGCGGCTTATAATAATCCAAGAATAACGAAATACTACTATACGCACCGAATTACGATATATTGCCTGACTAGCAATACGGGGTCATATTATTGATATTATGTTTGTGTTTTGGTTTTACATAACCATATTCATATAACGGTTTTTATTTAACTCTATACAACGTTATAAAACGTATTGTATGATATTTTTACGATATTGGTTCGTATAATGATTTTGAAGGCGAAAGCCTATATTATGATTTTGATAAAGATTTGTATAAAATGACTTTGGCTATTTTATGGCCTACTACAAAGATTTGTACAAAATGATTTTCGGTAATAAATACATACCGATGATATGGTAATGGTTTTCTTTAAACTCTATGAATTCACTCGGCGTTATCGCTTACCTTTTCTTTTAACATGTTTTATCTCAAGTACTTGAAGGTAATTCTCGGGAAGACAACAAGAATTCATGGCCCGCACTTAAATAATAATTTTCCATTCAAATGCATTGTAAAACCTGTATGAAATACAATGACTTGGAACCTATGTAACTTTGATATTTATGAATGAAAATGCTTTATTATTAAACGACATGATTTTCATGCGTTTTCTATGATGTGAGTAATGTGCTATCCCGTAACACCAACGAGTCTTCCGTTGTATTGAATTGTGTAAATTTAGGGGTGTTATAGAGACCCTTTTGTACTGTGATGCTTTTAATTTAAATTCTACGAGGTATTTTTATAAAACGTCTCATTTAGAGTCGTTCTCTTGTACCTTGAACTATGATACAATGACGTAACAGCCCCCGAGCTTCACCGCTTCCGCATATCACATTTTGGGGTGTTACAGAATTGGTAATCAGAGCCTTGGTTATAGAGAACTAGGTTTGCATCTTAGGCCTAGACTATAACCGATGTGGCTACTTGTTACTATATATATATATATATATATATGTACTACGTAATGTATTACGTAGGATAAAACTATAAGTAATATGTAATATATATTATGTAATACGTAATATGTACATATGCATTTCGCTGATTTGCATACTTTAATTTCTATACATTATTATTTCATGCATACCCTACAACTGCTTTAATACGCATTTTGGTTGTTGCAGGTTATGTCGTCATCTACTGTTTCTTACCAGCCCGACTCTGCCAACGAAGAGTGGGAAGACGAGATTGAGATGGTACCAGATCATGTTGAGTCGGAGAATGACCTAGATGAGGTTGATCCTGAGGAGGAAGGTGCGAAGTATGACCCTGACGAGGATCCGGGGGAGGATGATGATGGTGAGTTTGATGTGTTGTCTGATACTTCCGATGTTGTTGATGGGATGCCACCTGTTGTGCATCGTACTTTGATTGAGTGGGTTAGTGGTAGTAAGGACGATGAGGATGATGAGGATGACGTGGATGGTATTGAGGTAGATCACGAGGGTGATGAGGATATGGATGGACATGAGGTAGGTCATGAGGATGATATGGATGGTGTTGAGGTAGATCATGAGGGTGATGATGATATGGATGGATATGAGGTAGATCGTGAGGATGATGAGGACATGGATGATGAGATTGAGAGTCATACTGACGTTAGGATGGTTGTGGCTAGTAGTCATAGCGAGGGTGCTGAGGCTGATGATGATAGTAGGGTTGATGCTTTGACTGTTGTACCTGAGAGAGTTGAGCCTAGTAGGAGGAGTGAGATTAGGAAGACGTCCAACTTGAAGAAGAAGCCTACTGTTCCCTGTCAGCGGTTTAGAGAGGAGAGGGAAGCTTTATGGGGTACGCCGCCAGCTGAGGTTTATACTGATTCTGATGATATTGTACCACCTGCTGATGGAGCTGGACCATCCGGTGTTAGATCTCGAGCTTTGTCTGATTCTGATTCGTCATGCCCACGGAAGAAGGTTCCTATGTCTGATTCACACACTACACCTGAGGCATCGCCTACTCATGGGAGTCGAGTTGCTACCGCTGTTCCTACACCACCTACTCATCATGTTAGAGAGCCCTCTAGACCTAGGTCATGTGTTGTTATGATAGGATCTGCTAGGGATTCAGATGCTGTTCGTTTTCGTCTACTTGAGGATGCAGTTTTTGGACTGTTAGAGGATAACGAGGATACCCGCGACTTGTTGGATATCACACTTGAGGAGGTTGCTAGGTTGAGGCGTGAGTTGGAGTCAGTTCGTGGAGGAGACCGAGCTGCAGATGGAGACCCGTGGAGTGATTCACCGAGATGTGCTGAGTGTGATCGTCGTCGTCGCACTTAGAGATTCATCGTTATTGTGCTTAATTCTAGAGTAGATTGAAATCTTTATCTTTTGGGTATTGTATCCACTAAACTAGAGTAGTACTCGGTTAGTTGGAGTAGACTAGATGTAATCGTACTCTTATTTTATGACTATGTACTTGATATTTTGATTATGAATGGGAATTTAACTTTATGACCTTGACCAGTGACTATCCTTTTATGTTGTTGTACTGTTAAATTCTGCATTCTATTTTAGCATATGAAATATATAACGTGTATATTCGTGCTTGAACCTTAATTGCATTGTTGTATTAACGTAGAGAAACAATGGTGAACACACGTAACGGAATGACTGACGCACAATTGGAAGCACTGATTACGCAACGAGTGACTGCTGCACTGGCAAACGTTCAAGCTAACAACAACGTGAACGAAGCACCACCGAATAATGTTGACAATCGACCGCCTAAGCTGTGTACTTACAAGGACTTTAGGAGCTGTGACCCTTTGACTTTTAATGGTACTGAAGGAGCTGTCGGATTAGCTCGTTGGGTCGAAAAGATGGAAGCTGTGTTCCGTGTTAGTGGATGTGCTGTTGAAAACCAAGTAACTTATTCTACTTGTACTTTAGCTGCTGGAGCGTTGACATGGTGGAACACCCATGTGCAAACGGCTAGAGCCGAGGAGGCGTATGGAATGAGTTGGGAAGAACTTAAGAAGTTGTTGACTAAGGAGTACTGTCCTCGTAATGAGATTTAGAAAATGGAAATCGAATTGTGGAACTTGACTGTGAAGAACAATGGCATTGGTACGTACACTAGGAGGTTCCAAGAGTTGTGTTTGCTATGTCCTGGAATGGTTCCAGATGAAGAAAAGAAGGTTGAGCGCTATATTTGGGGTTTACCTGGTAGAGTTCAAGGGAATGTGACATCGTCTGGACCGACAAAAGTTAGTGATGCTATAAGGATGGCTCACAGTCTGATTGACCAAGTTGTTCGAGCAAATGCTGGGAATGCCGCGGACAGCAAGAGAAGATGGGGGAATAACCAAAGGAACAACCATGGGAACTATCCTAATAAGAGGCAAGACACTGTGAAAGCGTACACTGCTAGTACTGGGGAAAAGGGAGTGTACAATGGGACGTTACCTCTGTGCAATCGATGCAAGCGTCACCATAATTGACAATGCAATTTACAGTGTCACAACTGCAAGAAAACTAGACACCTTGCTAGGGATTGTAAGTCACCACCCAACACGAAAGCCAACGTCACTTGCTTTGAATGTCAGCAAAAGGGACACTACATCAATGAGTGCCCAAAGAAAAAGAACAAGGACAAGGACCAAGGAAAGAATGCTAAAGCTGGGGAAGCTCGTGGAAGGGTCTATGTGATAGGAGGAGGAGAAGCGCAACAAAACCCCGACGTCGTGACGGGTACCTTTCTTCTCAATGGTCGTTATGCTTCTATTTTATTTGATACTGGAGCCGATAGGAGTTTTGTGTCGACTGCTTTTAGTGTTTTACTTGATGTGACCCCTTCGCCCTTAGACACTAAGTAGACTATTGAGTTAGCTAATGGGAAATTGATAGAAGCCGACACTATACTTCGTGGATGCACTTTAAATCTTCTAAGTCATCCTTTCGTAATAGACCTTATGCCTGTTGAGTTAGGGAGTTTTGACGTGATCGTCGGAATGGATTGGTTGTCGAGATATCGTGCTACGATTTTATGTGACGAGAAGATCGTTCGTTTACCATTTGGTGATGAAGTTTTGGAGGTACAAGGGGATACAAGTAACAGAAAAGGGAAGTCACGACTGAACATTATCTCGCGTGTCAAGGCTCAGAAGTTGTTGTCGGAAGGTTGCCACATATTTTTAGCCTGTGTTACTGAAAAGCAGACGACAGAAAAACGGTTGGAAGATGCACCTATCGTACGGGATTTTCCGGAAGTCTTTCCTGAAGATTTGCCTGGATTACCGCCAGCTAGACAAGTTGAATTCCAGATCGATTTAATACCGGGAGCTGCACCTGTTGCTCGAGCGCCTTACCGTTTAGCACCGTCGGAATTGCAAGAACTAGCGACGCAACTACAAGAGTTGACTGATAAAGGATTCATAAGACCGAGTTCTTCACCCTGGGGAGCTCCAGTCTTATTTGTAAAGAAGAAGGATGGGAGTTTTCGGATGTGTATCGACTATCGTGAGTTGAACAAACTTACCATCAAGAACCGTTACCCGTTACCTAGGATTGATGATCTGTTTGATCAGTTGCAAGGATCGAGCGTTTACTCGAAGATTGACCTTAGGTCTGGTTATCACCAATTGAGAGTCCGTGAGGAAGATGTTGCAAAGACTTCTTTTAGGACTAGGTATGGACACTATGAGTTCCAAATGATGCCATTCGGTTTGACAAACGCACCTGCTGTGTTTATGGACCTCATGAACCGGGTATGTAAACCGTATTTGGACAAGTTTGTCATTGTGTTCATCGATGACATACTGATTTACTCAAGGAATGAGAAGGAACATGAGGAACATCTTAAGATAATATTGGAATTACTTAAGAAGGAGGAATTGTACGCTAAGTTCTCGAAGTGTGATTTTTGGTTGCCAAGAGTACAATTTCTAGGTCAAGTTATAGATAACAAGGGGATTCATGTTGATTTTGCCAAGATTGAATCAATTCGGGAGTGGACTGCTCCTACGACACTGACTGAAATTCGCCAATTCTTAGGACTCGCCGGATATTACCAAAGATTCATCGAGGGATTCTCGAAGATCGCGAAACCATTGACGAAGTTGACTCAAAAGAAGGTGAAATACGAATGGGGAGATAAAGAGGAATTAGCATTCCAGAAGTTGAAACAAATGTTGTGTAGTGCGCCTATTCTATCATTACCAGAAGGATCGGAAGAATTTCTGGTCTACTGTGATGCATCAGCAAAAGGATTGGGAGCCGTGTTGATGCAAAGGAAGAAAGTTATCGCCTACGCGTCACGACAACTGAAAACACATGAGAAAAACTACACTACGCACGACTTGGAGCTAGGAGCGGTAGTATTTGCCTTGAAATTATGGAGACACTACTTGTATGGAACCAAGTGTGTCGTCTATACCGATCACAAGAGTTTACAACATATTCTTGATCAGAAGGAACTGAACATGAGACAACGTCGATGGATCGAGTTGCTCAGCGATTATGACTTTGAAATCCGTTACCACCCTGGGAAGGCCAATGTAGTGGCGGATGCGCTAAGTAGAAAGGAACAACTAATGACACGTAGAGTTAGATCGTTAGCTATGGTTATCAATCCGAACTTACCTGTGCAAATTCGTGAAGCACAAACCGAAGCTCTTAAGCCTGAACATGTTGAAGCTGAGAAATTAGGAGGAATGGTTACAAAGAAATTGGAGACTAACACAAATGGAACCCTATGTCTGAATGGTAGAAGTTGGTTACCACGGTTTGGAGGACTAAGGGACGTGATTATGCACGAGTCGCATAAATCTAAGTATTCGATTCACCCAGGATCTGACAAAATGTATCAGGATATGAAGAAGCTATATATGTGGCAAAATATGAAAGCTGAAATCGCTACTTATGTAGGGAAGTGCCTGACTTGTGCTAGAGTGAAAACAGAACACCAAAAACCATCTGGATTGTTGGTTCAACCTATAATTCCTATGTGGAAATGGGAAAATATAACCATGGATTTCATAACTAAGCTACCTAAAACGACAAACGGATACAACACAATTTGGGTAATTATGGATCGACTTACGAAATCTGCACACTTTTTGGCTATGAAGGAAGATGATTCAATGGATAAGCTTACGAGACTTTATCTGAAGGAAGTAGTCGCAAAACATGGGATACCGATCTCGATAATTTCTGATAGAGATGGTAGATTTACTTCGGAATTCTGGAAATCACTTCAGAAAGCGTTGGATACGCAATTGGACATGAGTACTGCTTATGACCCGTAGACTGACGGACAGAGTGAGAGAACTATTCAAACGCTGGAGGACATGTTGCGTGCTTGTGTGCTTGACTTTGCGAAGCAATGGGACAAACATTTGCCTCTAGTAGAATTCTCTTACAACAATAGTTATCATACCAGTATTAAGGTTGCACCGTTTGAAGCGTTGTATGGTCGTAAATGTCGCTCGCCTGTGTGTTGGAGTGAGGTTGGGGATAGTCAACTCACTGACCCTGAACTCATCCGTGAAACGACTAAGAAGATTGTTCAAATCAAGAGCCGAATTCAAGCAGCCCGTGATCGTCAAAAGAGTTACGCTTACGTTCGACGTAAGCCTCTCGAATTTCAAGTAGGAGACAAAGTGATGCTAAAAGTATGCCTTGGAAAGGTGTGGTACGTTTTGGCAAGCGAGGAAAGCTGAACCCCCGTTATATTGGACCTTTCAAAATTCTGGCAAAGGTTGGAACCGTAGCCTATCGTCTCGAATTACCTCAAGCGTTGAGTCGTGTGCACAACACTTTTCATGTGTCGAACTTGAAGAAGTGCCTATCTGATGAGACACTCGTTATGCCATTGGAGGAACTCCGAATTGACGACAAGATGCAATTTATCGAAGAACCTGTTGAAATCATGGACCGTGAGGTCAAACGATTGAAACAGAGTCGTATTCCTATTATCAAGGTGAGGTGGAATTCTAAACGTGGACCTGAATTCACTTGGGAGCGTGAGGATCAATTTCGCAAGAAATATCCCCAACTCTTTGACAACTCTAAAAACCGTGACACTCCTAAGCTTTGAGGACAATGCTTCTCTATCAAGGGAATGATGTAACACTTGGTAATTTTCCCTACTTTGTAAAATGACTATTTTACCCTTTGACTTTTTATTTAGTCAACTATGTGATTTAATTGTGTTGGAACCGGGAGGTTATCCCGCGTTGTCTGAAAAACTGTTTAATGATGAGTAATGGCCTGACACTGAGCTCAGTCATTATTCTGAACATTTTCTGTGAACCTGACCAAAGTGCTGAGGCGGTCAATGAATTGACGATAATCCATGAGGTTATTCGTTATCTGTGAATTATGTGCTTAACTATTTAGTTTTTAGTATCGTGATCGTATTTTCTTGAGCAGCGTATTTAAATATTTCTGTATATATTTATATATGCCTGTATTTTAGCATTTTGCTATTTATAGTAATAAATCGTATTTACTGTGAATATTTAATTAACCTATCGGGTTTTCGTATTTTACGTCGTTTTTACGTTTAACCGTCGTTAGCGTGCATAAAATACTTCACCAATCATAAAATGTCGGTTTTCGTCGAAAAATCGTAAATTTAATATATTTCGTCAAATTTTTAAGTTTTACGTAACTTTTAACTTAACTATATAGTTCTTGATATTTACCTAAAACTAACTAACCTTTTTACCTTAAACCTTTTAACTAACTACCATAGTAAAAATTTTGAATAATTTACCCCATGTGGGACCCCCATAACCGGCCAAACAACATCACACATGCAAGATACACCAAAATTTTACTCCTTACCCTTTTAAGCTTAACTTACAAACCCTTACACCTTTTAACTTATTACCTCATTAACCTTAACTTCACTTCACACTTATTCACTCATTTCACTTCAAAAAAAAACACACATCTCTCTCCTTCTCTCTCAAAACACACGGCACACGGCACACAAACACATTCCACCATTGTTGATTTCTAAAAGCTTCATTTTAACAAGAATTAACACAAAACAAAATCACCCTAGAGTTTGTACAAGCATAAAGAAGAATGGTCTTTCTTGGTTTGACGATTTGAGTAGTTTTTGGGTTGAAGTTGTAGAGTAGAGTTCTTGTTGATTATTAGTGGGTTAGAGCGTAGATCGGGTCGTTGTGATTACGTAGAGTCGTTACTCAAGGTTACTTCTTAAACCTTTTTCATCTTTTCATTTTCCATGCATAATCTTTGTAGATCTATGCATGCATGTTACTTATCAAGTATTTTCTTGAAATAAAATGATAAAAACTATTTTGGTCATGAAATATTTTAAGATCTATGGAAATTATGTGTGGATCTATTAGATCCATACATGAAGATGGTTTAATTGAAAGACTTGTGAAAAATATAAGTATGTATATTTTGGATTTGTGAACTTGAAGAAAAATCTTTGATTTTGTTGGTGTTTATGAATAATTGGAGGAAACTAGTAGTGTTACTACTAGTGAAAATGGTCGAAAATGAGTTTTTACGAAAAACGTACAATCTGTCCGATTATTATAAGAGGCGTAGAGGGTCGTAAAAATTGTTTTGACACTAGTTTAATAGGATATTATGAAAATATAAGTTAATACCTTCGTTTCGATATATTATGGGCTAAAAACGGAGCTAAAATGAGTAAGATATTGTCGTTTAAATTTTGTTGTCGGAAAACTTAATTTTTGGAGAACAACACTATAAGTGGTTGCTGTCCTGATTTTTAAAGTGGTCGAAACGACATTTTCGAGTTAAACGGAGTTGTTTTAAGTGTCGAAATGGTTACTAAATGGTATGTATGAATATTGGACTTGTTTTGTAAAAGCGTATTAGCTCGAAATGTGAATACATGTTGTACTATTGAAAGTTTGAACGTTGGAAGTGGAAATTGATACTATTGCGGAAAATGACTTGTTGAAATATTGGCGATTGAGAAATTGTTGAAAATAGGGGATTTAGGACAAGATTTGAGTACTTACTAAAAATGGAAAATTTTTATGTGACGCCGAAAGGCTGCTGAAATTTCGTTAGAAATCGTATAGGAAAATTTGTTAAGATAAATTTTGGTAAATTAAAATTTACGCCGAAAGGTTGTCGAAATTTCGTCGAGTCAAAAATAAATATTTTTGCCTAAGCATATATATACTATAATGTTTATAACGATGTAACATTTACAAGTCACGATTTTAACAACAAAATATATACTTGAGTGATGAGTAACGTACGTGATGAACTATTGTGACTTATTTGCTAGCGCCTAAACTATAGTATTATATTTAGGTTGTTGCTAGAGTTGCTCGCTACTATTTGACCTTACTTGTGTGGTTTAAATCGTTGCTTGAGGTGAGTTTATAGATCCCTATTAAACTGTTTTTACATGTTTAATGTTTTGGGATGTGATAAATGCTTTGATGCTTGCTTCTGGACGCAAGTAAAACTTGATTTCTGTGAACGCTTTGTGAACACTATTTATGAGATAGCTTAAGTTGCTTTAGCCATAGTCCCCACTATCGTGAATCGTTAGTTACTCTGCTGGAGTAAGCTCTTATGTTACGGATAGATCTATTGAGGGTTGACAACCTCCACTCGGACATTCTGACGCCGGACGAGTGTGTACCATTTGTATGAACGGAGTTATCTTGGCTAGGTACTCCATTGGGGAAAAATTTATTAATGCAATCTATTGTATGCACTAGATCACTAGTTTCGATGTCACGAGCTTAGCTATCATAAATATTGTGAACACCCAATTTATCCTACACTTGGCACTATATCTCCTATAGTTGCACGTGTACATGAAATGAAATCTGAAATTGAACTGCTATGAATTTTAACTTGAAACCTATATTCTCACCAACTTTATGTTGACCCAATTTAGCATTTATCTCAGGTAATTGATGATGTGTTGTACCTGCTGTGTGAAGAACTTGGAGTCCGCATGCATTTCTTGGCTATATTCGAACATTTATTTACTTATGCTTTTGAACTATTATCTCGTTGATGTTTAAAACTTTTACATTCCGCTGCACTATCTTTTGAAACTGAGACCCTTTTGTACTGTGATGCTTTTAATTTAAATTCAACGAGGTATTTTTATAAAACGTCTCATTTAGAGTCGTTCTCTTTTACCTTGAACTATGATACAATGACGTAACAGCCCCCGAACTTCACCGCTTCCGCATATCACATTTTGGGGTGTTACAGCGGACGCTCTTAGCAAGATCGCGTCTACAAGTTTCGCCCACTTATCCAAGCAAGTCTTGGTGGAAATACTAAAGGAAAAGTCTATAACGGAAGGGGAAGTCACAACTATAGTTGAGGAAGAGGGGCCTGCATGGATGACCCCGATTATCATCTATTTGACTAATGAGACCCTTCTAGACGAGGAAAAGGCGGCATGGCGCATCAGAAGGAAGTCGCATCACTTCGAGCTTCGAGAAGGTATTCTCTACAAGCGCTCTTTCTTACAGCCGTGGCTGCGGTGTGTTGGGCCACGCCAGGCTACCTATGTGATCAGTGAGATACATGAGGGGTTATGCGGTATGAACGCGGGCTCCCGATCCGTAGTAGCCCGAGCTCTACACACAGGATATTATTGGCCTACCATGCATAGGGATGCATGCGACATGATTCGCAAGTGCAGTGACTGCCAAGTGCACATACCAGTACCACGACATCCGCAACAGGAACTTACACCCATTACATCCCCATGGCCATTCTATAAGTGGGGGATTGATATTGCAGGACCTTTTCCCGTAGCAGCGGGGGGAGTTAAGTTCTTGATTGTCACAATAAATTACTTTACACGCTGGATAGAGGCCAAGGCAGTCAAATCCATCACAGGCAAACAAGTTAAAAAGTTTGTTTGGGAGAACATTGTGTGCTGTTTTGGCTTACCAGGAGAAATCATCTCGAACAACAAGAAGCAGTTCGCGGATAATCCATTCAAGGACTGGTGTGCAACGTTGAATATCAAACAGCGCTTCGCATCTGTTAAGCACCCGCAGACAAATGGTCTTGTGGCACGAGCAAATAGAAGCTTGGGTGAAGGCATCAATGCACGCCTGGAGGAACGAAGTGCCAAATGGGTGGACGAACTACCACATGTTCTATGGGCACATAAGACTATGATCAAAACAGCCAACAGAGACACCCAATTCGCATTGGCCTACGGCAATGAAGCTGTTATACCAGCAGAGATAGGAATGCCTACCATCCGCACAACAGAGGTTAATGTCGTCACAAACGACGAGCAGCTCTGGATCAATCTGGATTTGTTGGAGGAAAAAAGGGAAATAACGGCTATCAATGAGGCCAAATCCAAGGCACGGATGAAGGCTTATTATGACGCCAAGGTTAAAGGTGTTTCTTTTCGACTGGGAGATTATGTCTATCGTGCTAACGAGGCAAGTCGAGCGGAGAATACGGGAAAACTAGGCCCTAAGTGGGAAGGACCGTATGAGGTCACGGAAGCCTTAGGACGGGGCGCGTACAAGTTACGTGACATGGATGGCCGCGAATTAGAACGCACATGGAATATCTGCAATCTTAAAAGGTGATACCTTTGAAAGCTACGGCTTCCGCATGGACACTTCGCTATATCTGGCTTCAATGAAGATCCATGTGTTCTCTTTGTTTTGTTTTTATGCTTTCTAGGTTCCTTTTTTGTTTCTAGGATTTCCCATTCTTGTTAAAACAGAAAACGTAAACGTTCTAATAAAATGTCGTGGTGCCTAGCTAGCTCCACGGCTCGTTTTTGTGCAAATTGTTTTTATTCTTTCGATTCTATTATAGTCATATGGATTTAGTTGTTATTATCATAATATGCCATGTCTCATTCATATGCATTCATTCAATAACCGTACATGTACTATACGACTCCAGGCGGGGTAAGAGGATTAAGTAAACCTCATAATTCAACTTGTCACATAAGAGGGATGCAACCTCAGTGACGCGGATCATGTATCCTTACTAAACACCTTACTCACAAGACGTTGTGGTAACTTTCCATATACCGCGCTCACGTAGTGCTTTGCATGGTAAAGACGCACGCCGCACGTCTAGTAAAATATAGACTTGGTTTTATTCTAGGTAAGACGTGACACGTCATGCGACACAGATACATGATATCTAAAAAAGAATATAAGCAAGTTTCCAAATTAACAAAATTGTCGTGACTACCACGGACTTATACATATTATGCCAAATGTTTACACATCATAAAATGTCGTGGACATCCACGGACGAATATTTAGGTTACAAACCAAATTATCTAAAGAGGTATAACACATTAAGGAGCACCCTACATAGGGGGGAGAAACCTACCTATCTCCCATTGCTCCTCAGCCAGACAGGGCAATATCTCACCACGTTCCTTCCGCCCCAGAGCTTGAGCCACATTCATCTCCAGCACCTCGCTTAATGGTTGTTCACCAACTACAATTCTGGTCACATCTTCATAAATAGGAAGAGTGAGGTGGCTGGGCGAGGGGGTGAAGGGAGTCCGGGAATGTCCCTCATCCTGAGAAAATGCACCAAGACTTAGTTTCCCCATAATCTCCATGTTAGATGCATCTTTTGTGGCTTCCAGCTCGGCCAAGAAGGGGTAGTGGAGATCTCGCATTGAGGCCATAGAAGCAGTCATCTTTTCAGCAGCTCCGGTGTTGAAGAAGGCATGCTTTGTGAAGTCTTTCTTCTTCCTTATTAGCTCTGCGGCCATGACCATTCCTTCATGACGGCCATGGTCGATGCCATCTGACACGAGGTCTGCAAATTGCGGAACAATTTCGGGGGCTTCCAACACCTTGGTAACGGCTAAACGCGTCCCGTGACCCACCATCCACCTACGGCCGGCAATGGCTTCTAGTAGTTGGGGGTATAGCACATCGTCACGCTCAGATATAAGAGCATTCACTAGCACATCTTTCTGGGGGGACGCCTCCTTCAGTTGTTCAGTCATGGCCCTCTCACAAGCAAGCTCCTCTTTTAGTTTCTCCCCAACCTGGATCAACGCATGGGCGTCCTCAAGCTTCTTTGTGAGTTTGGATACTTGGTCGGAGGAGGACTTAGCTGAAGCTTCTGCCACGGTCACCTGTATGTGATAAATTAAGTATTAGAATAGTTGCTATTACAACATAGGCGTGATGCGGTGCGGATACATACCCTGGCTATTGCAGCCTCAAGTTTAGTCTCGAGCTCGGCTACATGTTGGTCATGAGCATTGGCATGGGCCGATTGTTCTTTAACAGTCGCCTCGGTAGTAGCAAGCTGGGACTGGAGGGTGGCAATCTGGGCCTCATTTTCTTCGATCATCCTCTCTCTTCGACCAACCTACCTTACTCTCATAGAAATGCCCATGGCCATCTGATGAACCAAGGCGCCGTTGTATTCATCCACCAGATCTGCATGGTTTAGTGCATTCAGATCTCGTACCAACCCAGGGGGATGAAGTTATTAAGATACTTACGACACTCCTCGGCCTCCCTCATCCATGAAGCAGTGGTGATCTTCCAATCAGGGTTGAACTGCTGATGAGGGCCGGACATCGGGATCTCTTGGGAAGCTGTGGGGTACCCTCCTCAAAGGCAGGGCCGGATCTGGTTGCGGCTGTATGCAGCACAGGTTCTTTCTCCATCTCCTTCTCTTTCCCCTTCTCTTTCCGTGCATCTGGGGGAGGTGCGACACCAGCTTGTTCATCTCTACAAACAAACAATTGGAATAAGTATCAAGTATTGTTTGAGGAAAACAGTAGCTCTTACTTAGATCATGGATATTTTGAGTAAATAAAAGTGGTAGACTTACATGTTATTCCCTTCTAGTTCTGATGTAGTCGGGGGAACTCGAGTGACCGGTTCCACAGGCGCGGCCCGTACCGTTTCGGAGGCTTGGGTGGTGCTCCCAACAGATTGATAGCGAGGGTGGTCCTCGCGCAGTTTTTTGGGTGGGGCATTGTGTTCACCAACCTCAGCCTGGGCAACACTTCTCACCCGCTTGTTCTTCCTACGGGTACACTTAGGGGCGGGCTGGGCTTCTTCTTCATCTTCTTCTTCACCTACTTGTTGCATTTCCTCCTCGTCATCGCCCAACATTTGGTGAAGACTGGAGGTGGTCCTCTCAATGTTGTCACCTTGCTCTTCCCCGTGGGTGGGGGTAGCAGTTTTAGGCGGCGAGGAGGGCCCGGCTTCATTTTCAAGCATCATGTTATCACCATCCTCGTTGTCGAAATCCACGGGGATTCTCAGGAGTGTTGTTTCCTCTTCGTCTGAATGGGGATCCGGTACGGCTTCCAGGGCAACTGTCACATTCCGGGTCCTCTAGTATAAGCTTTGGATCACCTTGACGAAGGATTCCAAAGAAGTTCATTTCTACCAAAATAAACGAAGTATATTAGTTATAGAAAATAAATGTATGTACGTCTTTAAGGTGAGGATGCTATGCCTACCTTCACCATTCCTCCTCCAAAACACAAGATATATGTTGGACGAGCCGAAGTAATTGCGGCTAATCTCTAGCAAACAGAGGAATGATTCGGGAAGGTTTCTATGGAACCCTGTTCTATTCCTATCTATTTCTTGGGAATGTTGGGGGTTATATGTACTGGCGTGCGGAGGAGGGTCAGGAGATAATCTATGTTTAAAGACATAATAGGCCGGCCACACTATTGAGTCAATGAAAAAGTAATGGTCGTACGAGTTTTTCAGTCAGTCCATGGCCTTATTATGGGACGTGGGGCTATTTGGATATCGTTTCTTAAAGGATAGCCAACAATTTACTAAACTAGGGGTGTAAAATAGCCGGAATAGTTCTACGGTTGGAGGGATTCTTCTAGCGTGACAAAGGATTTCAAACTGGCTGACCTTACATGCGCCTATACAGTGAAGTTGGGTAATACGTACATCATAATATCCTAGGAGATTTATAAGGAAACGGGTGAAAGGAATGCGGTAGTTGGCCGCATCAAAAAGACGAGTGTATAGGCCAATCTTTCCATGAGGAGCCTCAGTTATGAGGTCTCTTGCACCAGGGAGAGAGGGGTGTAGGTTGCTGGGTATGAAGTAATCAGTACAAAAGTGATCTAATTGCTCCTGGGTCATTACATTGAGCACGGATCCAATGGAGGGGTTGTTTCTTTGGGCCATTACTAAATAAAAGAATTAAGGGCGTGGTATTCTAACCTGCGAAGGAAGGGATCCGTGCGTGAGAAAGTGGTGCTATTAAGGAAAGCTTTAATGGTAGAAATGAAGAAAAAGACTGTGTGTTACACACAACCTTAGGGGTAACTTATTTATTGGGTTGGCTTGAGAGTCATGGTCTGTTGGATGCATGACACGTGTTTGCCACTATCCTACATCGTGTGGTTGGGGTGTAAGTAGCAAGTGAAGGGTCAGGTGGGACCCACGGGTCACTTCTGACTCAGTAGTTTACGCTGCTCGAGGTTCTGACTGTTTGCACTTTGTCAGTCAATTGGCAGGTGAACAATCAATTGTGTCGGGATATGCGGTCTCACGTAGACCAAATTTGTAACACCCCACCATGGCGGACTATGGGGCGCGACGTATGGATATCATCACAACAAATGGTGTCTCTATAGAGAAAACTAAAATGCAAATATAATGTCATAAATGGCGACACAAATGTCATGACAATACCTCAACAATGCAAGAGTCTAGGTAAGTAGGTAATAGTCCTACCACTTACCCAAGACAAACATTAAACATAAACCAAACAAACATGTAGGTGCCAACATGTATCACTTATCAACAAAAAGACATAAAGGTAAACTAAGAAGGAACGAGGATCTCCTTCTATATGCAATCCTAAGGCATCCAAGTCTAGACACTTCTATCCTCAAGCTTAACCACATTTACACCTAAAAGAGACACTAAAACACGTCAACATAAAGTTGGTGAGAGTCATAGGTTTAGACTCAAACGCCAAAATCATACCATAAGCTGTGAGTACAACCAAAAGTAAAAAACGTAAGGACAATGTGATACTAACATGTATTAACAACTATCATTCAAGAATTAATCAATCAAACCAACACTAAGTCCAAATTCAAGGCTCCCAGCCTTACCAAACACCATACTCCCATATGTACTCAAACACCTATGAACCAATCCCAAGGCCCGGCCTTGCCAATAACCCCTTGGTACCAAGTCAAAACATAAAACAATGAAGAATCGACTAGCAGTTAATCTATAAGTATGCACACATAAGTCCATTACCAACGCCAAACATTCACAATATAATTTATAAATAACATAAAAAACAGTTTCACTTCCATCCCACCTGGAAGTCAAAATCATTAAAAGATATGGGACTATGAAACTCACCTGATTGAGCTTCTCCAAAAGTCCTCGCACTAGCAAAAAGCTAACAAACCAAAAACACATAATCAAAACATGAACCAATCACTAAGATGGCTCATCAACCTATGATGGACATCTAACCTACTCCTATATAAATACCTCATTTAAATGCTCTAAGCATCTCATTACATCCCTCTATAAAGCCCTTAGCTCATTTTACTTCATATCCCGTCCCATTAACATTTTACCCAAAACAGTCCCAGTTTTAGGTCTCCAAACTATAAGCCAAACGCCCACCTAAACACACCCCTGACCTCTGTAAAGGGAATATTTAAGCCCTTACATATGTTATCTAACACCTCCCACTTGCCCCAACTTTAAAGATACTGTTAAGGCCCCGATATATATATATATATATATATATATATATATATATATATATATATATATATATATATATATATATATATATATATATATATATATATATATATATATATATATATATATATATATATATATATATATATATATATATATATATATATATATATATATATATATATATATATACTTTTGTCATTCCAGATTTACTGATTTTTAAACATACAAAAAGTTTGTTATGATTAGGGGGTCTTACCCTAAACCACAACCTTAGCCCCAATTCAAATACTTACTATAATATATAAACCATCTCTCATGTTCGTTAGAACATCCCAATGCAAACCTATGTACCCCAAAAAACCCAAAACTTAAAAAGAAAACAGGCTGACTTCAAAACTGTTTTGACCTCCGTCTGTTGTAACCTATTTTTTACCCACTTACCGACCTCCAATTTGGTTATCGTTTCTTGCATTGGAAAGTCACTTCAATTACCTTTTCAGGAATACTTGGATCGTAAAATAAGAGTTTGTAGAACTCCGAATATGATCAAAACAATTGACTTAAAATTCTGCCCAGTTTTTTAAAACGGGTTTAATCAAATTAACTTAGTTAATTACCCGTAACCCCATTAAATACAAGCCCTAGTTTATGAAATCATCATGATATCATTAATATAACATTAATTTACTGTTTTTAAATTAAACCCTAACCTAAATCCATCTTAAGATGATTAAAGAAAACATAAAAACAATTTAATTGAAAAGGGTTATGAAGGTTTTACCTTTAATTTAATGGAAGATGAAAAAAACTATGAAAACCCTAAAAACTCTCTTGTAACCGTCGACCTTTATTTTTTTTCTCCAGGGATTATGATGTTTTGATCTACTAAAATCCTTATATAGTTTTTTTTCCAAGAATCCTAGCCCAATACAACCCACTTTCCTTTTTCTCTTTTTTTTTTCCTTTTTCCCTTTCTTTTCTTGCGTCTACCAAACCGACCCAACACCCCCTTATTTCTTTTTTTTTTCTTTTTATTATTAATATATGTAATAATAATATTAAATTAATTTTCCTTAATTTATTTCAGCTCCTAAAGCCTCCAAAACCTCAAAACCGTAAAACTAGTCAAATTTACGCGTTTTACCGTAAAAGACGTAAAATATACACTTTTATAAAAAATCTCAAATTTTGAAATAAACTTTATAACTAAGACCTAAATGACTTAAAACCATCCCGGAAAATATCCATATGACTAATTACCTCATCCGAGACCTCTAAATGCTAAACCGTAAATCGTAAAAATACGACTTTCTATAATACATATACGTATACGTAATACCACTAAATAACACCATCTTATTTCATAGTCACTACCACGTGAGCTCATGAACATGAAATCATCTCACATCGTTTCACTCACAAGGTACCCCGTACCGGAAACGATATCCAAACCACAATCTATACCCACCAATAAGCACATAAACACGTAAAGACACATAACTAACACAAAATAAAACTAAGTGAAGAACCTCAAAACCAGGGTTGTCACATCACTCCCTCCTAATAGAAATCTCGTCCCGAGATTTACTCCTTAGGATCAAACACACAAACAACAAATCACATGAGGATACTTGTTCTAAACGAACTCCCCTCATTTCCACGTGAACTTCAGTTCAAGTTTCAAAATACCACATATACAAACCAAAAATAATTAAACTCATTGCCAAACTCTTGACCTCACAGTCAATAAATCTCACAGATGACTCTTTGATAAAACAAAGACTCTTATTAATAGAAGTCCCGAATAACCGTACATGCAAAATGTATTCTCAAACGACCTTTACCAATCTCAATACATGAAATGTATCATGTATACAACTCATTTCCCCCAGGTAATTCTATGCTCATAAGGTAATGGTCCGATCTTTCCAAAGATCATAAATGGACCTACAAAACTCTACATCAACTCTTCCATTTTACCAAAACGTACCACCCGTTACTATGGGTGAAACTTCCTACATAACTTTGTCACTAACTCTAGTGGTTTCCTCCTTTTCTACATAGCATCCCTTGTTGCTCTCATCATTTCCACAACATCATTACCATATTATTAGCCTCTTTTACCAATTCTAATCCACAATAGGGACAACTCACCCTATCCTTTCATATAGTGCCTCAAATGGCAATTATCGACTTCTATTATGATAACTATCATTCTATGAAAAACTCAGCCATCGCTAACGAGTTTCCGAACTACCTCTAAATCAATCACCCATATCCAATCATGTTCATCAACTCCCTTCAGTCCGTACCCCAAACTACTTAAAATTCCAATTTCCTTACAAAGTGACCTATGACCGTCTTTCACATATCCATTAGTTCTTCCAATCCAAATCATCTTATGATCTATACACATCATCAAAAGGACGGTTAACTCAGTTAGACCAAGCCCTTCGTCCCTATGGCACATCACACCTATAACTCCTCATCCATTCGATTATCGATACTAAGCCTCCCAAACAATCAGTATAGGTCAGTGCTATTTCCCTTTCCACACTACGACAGTAATAGCCTGCTTTGTGCTTTATTCTACTCATTAGGCCCTACCAAAGTTCTACCTTCGGTTCCTATCTCGACCTATTTTATTCATGTTTCGCTTCTATACACACTTCCTTCTCTTTCCTCGACTCCTACCATACATCACGATGTGATGCTTCCCATCGTTTCTTCCCTTGCCATAATCCTTCATAAGGCATTCCATACATATTAGGTTAACTTTTACACAAAACCTCCTATTCCATCTCATCTGTACGCAATCCTTCCAACTTCTCAACTATGTGACTTCCCATTCCTCTTGAATTATGAGATGAATTAGTCAGTCTATCGACTATCACCCAACTCTCGTCGTACTTATTCCTCCAGCCCATTATGTATCCCTTTCACCAACTTCGTCCTTACATCGCTCTTTCTAAGTTACTTCTATCTACGTAGAAAGTATATTCTACGTCCCTTTTCTCCATACGATTGTCCAAGCCACGCAACATACACGTTGACGCGTTCTCTGTTTTAGACAACTCAACTCGTGCAACCTATATCCTTTATCCAAACCGCCCTAATACGACATCCCTATAGTTCAAGTTCGTCTCAGCTTCACTTCATTCTTCTTATTCCATGTCTCATCAACCATGCTTGCCTTTCCCAGATGGTACTTAGCCTTGCAATTGTCTTTCATCAATTAACTCCACCCATCACCTTTTTCAAATGTTCAATCAAAATGATTGAATATGTGTTAGAGACATTCATGATCCGTATAGATTATTCTCTACGTCTAGTACCCCAAATGTCTATAGCATTCTAGGAAGATATAACAGTCCAACTCCACTAACTAAGTCTTATCTAGTTCTTCCAAATCTTCAGTTTCTGCGTCGTATAAGCAATCGCCTTTCTTTGTCATTCTCGTACACCTCACAATCCTTGCTCCACGTATCATCATGCTTCACGAATTCATCCAGTCCTTCCGGTAATGCCAAGATCGGCTCATTATCCAATCCACCTTTTTATCCTCCAAAGCGCTTCTTCATCCTTTCTTTACTTCGCCCCTTGCTGGTTCCACGATATGCCATCATCTCTGACTACTCATCCTGGCCAACTTAATCCTACAACTCACACTTGAAAATCTCACGTATAATTCCCTTTCCTAACAACTCTAAAACCAACTCATAATTCGCCTCACTCTCCATCTAAGATTTGAGTAGATCAAGATGTCGTCGATACTCCCGATGACAACTCGTTTATATACGTTCATGCACAATCGGTTCATTGACTCCATGAAAACCGCTAGTGCTTTGGCAAATCCAAATGCATAACCGTTAACCCAAAGCGTTCATACAACATCCTTAGCAGTTTCAACTATGTCCTCCTTGCACCCTCTCTTAGCGGCAATACGAATAAATTCCTACCTCGTTCTACTTGCAAAATTCTACACGCATCTTAAAATACCGGTACTTCCTCTCATCGGACCACTCAACCTCTTTACACATCCAATCTACTACTAAGAAACTCAACTTTTATCCGGCATTCCTTGCAATTTCTAACAGCTCTTGTTTTTATGTCACTCCATCAACAATTTTCCTTGGAAAGGCACTAACTACAACTCCTCTCACCTCCCCTACTTGCTCTATTTATGGTTCTACCTCACAATAATAAGCAAACATACTAAATTTCAGGAAATTTTCAGAAAACTTACATGCCCTACGAACAATCATAAATACCTTTGAGGTATTGTATCCCCTTCCAACACTCTCTATGTCGCGTTACTTGTGCTAGTATCCCACAAATCTCTATTCATCTCCTTGGTACCCCTAAGAAACCTCATGACCACATTAGTTCGTCTACAAACTTCTTTCCTCCCCACTAAGGGTATTCCGACTATTCTCTCATGGTCACCTACTTAAGCGTGTAGGCGCGACCAAGTCTTTCATATGACTACCTCAACGCTCTTGAACAATACGAAACCAAAACTACATCCTGAATCCATCAGATACGATCAACGAATCAAACCAACGGATAACTAACGACATTTCACGTACACCAGTTAAAACAAGTCAAAAACCATGAGACTCAAAAGAAAACTCAAACCCAAAACGTGTATCAATTCAAAATGACCCATGACAACGAAAAATAATCCAAGAAACACCCAATGGCAACCAAACATATTACGCCCCGCGACATATTATTTAAACCGTGCAAAAGATCGACTTTTCCAAAAGAATATATATCTTTTTTTATTTATTTATTTAGTATTACCTCCCACATCTATGTGACTCAAACAGTCTACAAACAACCCTCTTGACGAACTCAAAACTCTACTCAAAAACTAGGTATCCCGTGCATCCCAAATCCTAAAAAAAATAAACTACTATTCAAACTCAACCTTTAACCCGACACTTGTACAATAATTTCGGCCAAGATACTGACCTCCCATGACTATACATTCTGAATATTTGAAAAGTACGTTCCGAGTACATAATTTTAGGCTTTTGAATCATCCAAAAAGCTTTAAAAACGAACAAGTTATGACCAAAACAATTTTATATCAGTTGTTTTTAAAAAAACTAAAGAATAAACTTAGTGATTAATGCAATCCTTTTAAATGAAAGATATAATTGTATGTGAAATCTTCATAAAATCAATTTAACCTTGTATTAATAATTATAAATGACGTGAATCGGTTAAACCCAATTACATAAACTATGTAAGTAGAAAGAAATTTTACTTCGCTTTATTTTAAAGAAAGTCTTTTAGAATTTGAAATAAATAAGTGTTGATTAAAAAGAAATCTTATGTTACATCTCGTTTCAAACACGACTCCAACACCTTACCCTTATTTTACCGAATACAACCAACTATCTAACCCTATAATAGATTTCCAAGTCCCCCTTTTTTCTCAATATATAACGACCAAAAGAAATGTAAGATCCAACACAAAAGATTTCATTATCTCAATAGGAATCCCAAGTTATTTCAATAGACTTAAAACCAAGAACACCATTTTAAAACGTACACGTGAAATACGAAACTCAAAGAATACGCTACAAGACACACTTCAAAAGATTCAAAACGTCGTTGAAACTCCACCAAACTCGAGCACTAATAAGTTGTTTAAACACAAGAGAGCACTAGGTACGTTCAAGTTATAATAACTACTGAACGACCGTAAATCATAACATAACATCTATTAGTATATATACACCCGCATATGTATACCTATTGAATCTCCCAAACATACTCGTTATCATACATGTAAGTCAATCAATCGCTTTATACGCCCGTTTTTCCATACGAGTAATCACCATCTCACCGTGCCACAACAAGGCATAAAGCCCACCTCCAAAGCCAAACCATATCGTGTGACCCCATAATCACACAACACCACTATAATCCCAAAACATATAACACAAAAAAAAAATAGCCATATCATAGGCAGTCGTTTACATAAACGCATATATATACGTATACCCAAATTCTACATCTCATCATATACAAGCATGTACTAACCCTCTTTCATGCAATCATACTTGAGAACCCATTGAAGTTTTGGTACTTGTATAACTATGTTGGCCACCATACTTATACAATTACCCTTCCCCCAATGCACTCCCTCCTAAGATGACACTTATAAGAATCAATACAACATATAACACATAAATCCATCTACTCACATAAGCTCATAACCACATAAACAATAAAGTCTAAAAATCCATCTATTAAAATAACATAGTAATACTCTTGGAATACAGAAATCCATAGTCTAGCTAAAACAGCATAGACTAAATCCAAAACGAAAACATAATCAGTTATAAGTCATGTCGCCCGTAAGAGTGGAAACAACATAAAACCCTTCATATCCACCTACTCCTAATAACTCGAACAATCACATGATTCTTAGGGAACATGACTTAAACATCAAAAGAAAATAATATCTCTCGGGTACATAAAATAACCCAACAAAAGATAGAAACTACCATGTACCAAATTATGTACTATAATGTACAATTTAAGCAAAATACGACAATGACTAGCGTGGATGATTATGGTTCAACCCGCACTAGTCACAACTCGAAAAGAAAATAGCATGTGGCTAAGTATGAACTTACTATGGTTCAATTCATACTAGTCAAAACATCGCAATAAATAACATCCAAACAGATCAATTATTATAAAATGCACACATACTCCTATGACGCCTATATGCAGGGATCCTTAAGCTATAGACTAGGCTACGCGACTAGGCAACCTAATTCTCTATAACCATTGTCTCTGATACCATTCTGTAACACCCCACCATGGCGGAATATGGGGCGCGACGTATGGATATCATCACAACAAATGGTGTCTCTATGGAGAAAAATAAAATGCAAATATAATGTAATAAATGGCGACATAAATGTCATGACAATATCTCAACAATGCAGGAGTCTACGTAAGTAGGTAACAGTCCTACCACTTACCCAAGACAAACATTAAACATAAACCAAACAAACATATAGGTGCCAACATGTATCACTTATCAACAAAAAACATAAAGGTAAACTAAGAAGGAACGAGGATCTCCTTCTATATGCAATCCTAAGGCATCCAAGTCTAGCCACTTCTATCCTCACGCTTAACCACATTCACACCTGAAAGAGACACTAAAACACGTCAACATAAAGTTGGTGAGAGTCATAGGTTTATACTCAAACGCCAAAATCATACCATAAGCTGTGAGTACAAACAAAAGTTAAAAACGTATGGACAATGTGATACTAACATGTATTAACAACTATCATTCAAGAATTAATCAATCAAACCAACACTAAGTCCAAATCCAAGGCTCCCAGCCATACCAAACACCATACTCCCATAGGTACTCAAACACCTATGAACCAATCCCAAGGCCACGCCTTGCCAATAACCCCTTAGTACCAAGTCAAAACATAAAATAATCAAGAATCGACTAGCAGTTAATCATATAAGTATGCACACATAAGTCCATTACCAACGCCAAACTTTCACAGCATAATTTATAAATAACATAACAAAACAGTGTCACTTCCATCCCATCTGGAAGTCAAAATCATTAAAAGATATGGGACTATGAAACTCACCTGATTGAGCTTCTCCAAAAGTCCTCGCACTAGCAAAAAGCTAACAAACCAAAAACACATAATCAAAACATGAACCAATCACTAAGATGGCTCATCAACCTATGATGGACATCTAACCTCCTCCTATATAAATACCTCATTTAAATTCTCTAAGCATCTCATTACACCCCTCTATAAATCCCTTAGCTCATTTTACTTCATATCCCATCCCGTTAACATTTTACCCAAAACAGTCCCAGTTTTAGGTCTCCAAACTATAAGCCAAACACCCACTTAAACATAGTCATGATCTCTGTAAAGGGAATATTTATTCCCTTACGTATGTTAACTAACACCTCCCATTTTCCCCAACCTTAAAGCTACTTTGAAGGCCCCGATATATATATATATATATATATATATATATATATATATATATATATATATATATATATATATATATATATATATATATATATATATATATATATATATATATATATATATATATATATATATATATATATATATATATATATATATATATATATATATATATATATATATATATATATATATATATATATATATATATATATATATATATATATATATACTTTTGTCATTCCAGATTTACTGATTTTAAACTTACAAAAAGTTTGTTATGATTAGGGGGTCTTACCCGAAACCACAACCTTATCCCCAATGCATATACTTACTATAATATATAAACCATCTCTCATGTTCATTTTAATATCCCAATGCAACCCTAAGTACCCCAAACAACCCAAAACTTAAAAAAAAAGAGGTTGATTTCAAAACTACTTTGACCTCCGACTGATGTAACCTGTTTTTGACCCAATTCCTGACCTCCAATTTAGTTCTCGTTTCTTGCATTGGAAAGCCACTTCAATTACCTTTTCAGGGATACTTGGATCGTAAAATAAGAGTTTGTAGAACTCCCAATATGATCAAAACAATTGACTCAAAATTCTGCCCAGTTTTTAATAACGGGTTTAATCAAATTAACTTAATTAATTACCCATAACCCCATTAAATACAAGCCCTAGTTTATGAAATCATCATGATATCATTAATATAACATTAATTTACTGTTTTTAAATCAAACCCTAACATAAATCCATCATAAGATGATTAAAGAAAACATAAAAACAATTTAATTGTAAAGGGTTATGAAGGTTTTACCTTTAATTTAATGGAAGATGAAAAAAACTATGAAAACCCTAAAAACTCTCTTGTAACCGTCGACCTTTATTTTTTTTCTCCAGGGATTATGATGTTTTGATCTACTAAAATCCTTATATAGTTTTTTTCCAAGAATCCTAGCCCAATACAACCCACTTTCCTTTTTCCCTTTTTTTTTTCCTTTTTCCCTTTCTTTTCTTGCGTCTACCAAACCGACCCAACACACCCTCATTTCGTTTTTTTCTTTTTATTATTAATATATGTAACAATAATATTACCTTAATTTTCCTTAATTTATTTCAGCTCCTAAAGCCTCCAAAACCTCAAAACCGTAAAACTAGTCAAATTTACACGTTTTACTGTAAAAGACGTAAAATATACACTTTTATAAAAAATCTCAAATTTTGAAATAAACTTTATATCTAAGTCCTAAATGACTTAAAAACATCCCGAAAAATATCCATATGACTAATTACCTCATCCGAGACCTCTAAATGCTAAACCGTAAATCGTAAAAATACGACTTTCTATAATACATATACGTATACGTAAAACCACTAAATAACACCATCTCATTTCATAGTCACTACCATGTGAGCTCATGAACATGAAATCATCTCACATCGTTTCACTCACAAGGTACCCCGTACCAGAAACGATATCCAAACCACAATCTATACCCACCAATAAGCACATAAACACGTAAAGACACGTAACTAGCACAAAATAAAACTAAGTGACGAACCTCAAAACTAGGGTTGTCACAAAATTCAATGCTACATTTAATTCGTCTCGGTCGTCACGTGCGGCTAAGGTACTATTGGAATAAATTCCTAAGTCGGTTAGCCACGTGCGGCCAAAACGAATTTTTGATAAATTTATCATTCCCTAAAGGATCTTTCTTGGTACGTCCAGGGAGCATCTTGATAGTCTAGAGGTTACGCCTACGGCTGTAACAACTAGACTGGGGGGACATGATGACGTATTGTCCCCAGCCGGGTCATGAACCCGGCCCACGGGTACTACCCGTTTCTGGCCCATCATGAATGAGTGGGAATAATGTTATTTGAGCTTATGGGCTTGGATGAACAGTAACCGCACACACGTGCGCGGCCCACAGCCCGGCATGCCCGGTGCAGGGTTAGACAGAATCATTCTCCTACTATAATTAGGATTTATCCCATAGGGGAGGATATTCACTCACCATAATTAGAAGATAACAATCAATCTAAATCTGGTGATTATCCTTTCCTTTGGGCCGAAGCATCAGTGACAGCCCATTAGGGTTTCACTGCCTATATAAGGAACACCCAAGGGTTCCACAAAGGTATTACATTCTACACACTTTCAACTCCCATTCGATTCCTATAACCCTAACCGATTACTTACTCTCACGCCGGAGTCTAATCGTGGGAAACATTCCCACGGTAAGCCTAACGCGTGTTGTTTAGTGTGCAGGATCCCAACCAGATAATCACTTGATGCAGGAGTCGGAGTCCAGCCAACCCGAGTTAAGCCTAATTCGGGTCTAGCAAGGATCACCCAACTTTTTTATCAACAGAGGTTTCAAAGTAAGACGTGGGGTTTGAGCAGTTTATGGCCCATAGATGATGTACATTACATGAAAAGGGTATGAGATAAAAGTAGCATCTAGTGCGTATGGGATTTTGAGTGTATTGTTGTGACACCCTCAGATGGGTCAAATGCAGCGGGAGTCATAACTAGGTGTCACATGGGTGGATCAATAGAAAATAGTACATAAAGAATTAAATAAAAGATTATCAAATATATATTAAATGAACAGTAGTACAAATTATTATAAAAATTATTTTGACATTAATAATAAATTGTTCTGTCCTCAGATATAAAACCCCATATGAGCTCTATAATGATGTCTATCAAGATGCTTGACTTCATGCACACACCAAGTATTTGCTTCAATTACTTGAGAAAAACATGCTTAGATGGTCAACATAAAGTTGGTGAATTTACAGGTTTAATAAAATTAGTTTGGACAGTAAAACATTCACTGAAGTAGTAACGCACATATCATCAATACTTAAAGGTAACTACATTCCCTATTTCCCGAAACTAAGGCTCTGACACATTAAGCCCTCAACAGATGAGGACCCTTCGCCTTATATTAAGGCACCCATTTTCTAATTCCGACATGATAAACACCTGCTGTATCGGCCAAGGCACAGTGAGCATGACTCACCCAGGTGGGGATGGTCAATCCCAAATAGATCTATTTATAACATTCAGGCAATTCGAGAATTTTAACAGTTTTAATTCACAGGTCATGAGGAATTCTATAATAGGCAAATGTAATCAAAGTTTGTACAGTTCAGTTTACGTCCATAAAACAAGTTGCATGTTTTCTCCCCCATAAAGGATTTTTAAAAGTTTGTCAATATATTGTGTGGGGCCGTAAACTCACCATAGTATCTTTTACAACTGTATATCAAAAGAAATCCAAAAAAATGCTCACGATACGGTCAACTGCCTAAATAGTGGTACAGTCTCAGTAAATGCATAAAATAATGTAGAAAGTTTCAGATAAAATATATGTGTATGCTTATACAGTTTTTAGGCAGTTTATTAATGTTACTGTGTTTTATTTAAATAAACTGTAGTACAAGTATTAATAACGTCCAATAGATTTGTTATTAATATTACTGTATAAGTAAAAGTATTTTACTTACGATTGTTGTATTTTTACTTTTATAATATACTTGCATTTAATTTATATAGTTTATATAAATTGTTTATAAAAATAATAATACTTTATTTAACTTAATTTAAAGTCCACAAAGTTTCCAATATATATTAAATAGTCCTTTGATTACAAGTTTGAGAAATGACGGTTTTAGTCCTTATAGTTTAAGATTTATTCAAGTTTTAATAAATTAAATGAAATAAAGGTTTTAGGGTTTGTTTAAGTTTCGGATATATGCAAAACAAGTCCCTCCATATTTTATTAAAGTATAAGTTTCGGATCTTGGCACTTTTAGTCCTTAGGGCTTGTAATACTTTCGGGATATGGCAAAAATAGTCCCTCTAGTTATAATTAGGTTTTTAACTTTCATTAAGTGGTGAAAATAGTCCCTAGGGATTCTAAATGTTTCAGCTATTTACATGAGTAGTCCTTAGAGTTATAAAATTACAATTTAACTTTCATGAATTTATCAGAATGGTCCTTAGGGTTTAAATAAGTCACAAATGGAATTAATTAACCCCTAATCTTTCGGATATTTACCATATTGGTCCTTGTACTTAATGTCTTGTCAAAATAAGTTACAAATGTCATGGTTTTAACCCCTAGGTTTTATTAATTTACATTTTTAGTCCAAAAGTTTTTATAAGTTATATTTTTGGTATAAAAACTTTATTAAGTATAAAAACACTAAGTGGGCTTATTAAATGTGCCAAAAGAGCTAATGGGCTTCATAATGGGCCTAAACATATTTTAAGTCCATTAATAATTCAAGGTTAGCTAAGTGGGCTCACAAGGCACTAAATGGGCCTAATGGGCTCCTAAAAACATACGGCTGTATTTATTTGGCCTATTGGGCCTATTCAAGTTTTGGCTATATTTATTGGGCCTAATGGGCCTAGTTAATGATTCGGCTATATTTTTATATGGGCTTAACTAGTCCATTAATGAAACTAAAAATTATGCAAAGCATAGATCTAGGGTTTTTACAAGTTTATTACATGTTTATCAAAATAAGTTAAGATCTCAAATTGGTGAGTCTAACTCACGACATGTTTTAATCAAGTTGTTTCAAAATAAGATCCATGTTTGCTATAGGTTATAAGTTAATCACAAGTCCAAAAATAAGCTCTATAGCCCACGGCTATATTTATTTATAGTGTTTTAAGATTAGATCAAGGCTAGTTATATGTTTAAAAGTAATTCACAAGGTCCAAAAATGAGATCTAGGCTTGTTGCAAGTTTACAAGTTAACCACAAGTTCACAAATGAACCTTATAGCCCACGGCTATATTTAATTTTTGAGAGATTTCATGATTTTTACCAAAGTTATTATATGTACATACTCATATGTTCATTATCAAGTCATTTTTATACATACTTTGTGACAAAGCAAAAATAAGTCGTGACGTATATAGGTCTAGATTTTACTAGTTTTGAGTTTTTACAAGTTCTTCATATGAGTAACAAGTGAATGATTATGTGCATGCAAAAATGTAAGTAAATAAAGAAAATGTAGGCTTAGTGATACTTACTTTTTTAATTATGGTTAAAGGAAATAAGTGAACTAAAGGAGATTAGTGCTCAAGATTTAACAATGCTGAAACCTGATGAGATGGCATTTATACATGATCTCATCGGTCTTTTTCGACTATGAATGCTATAAAATGTCATAAATACCATATATTATTCTTGTGTGTATTACTTGTGTATTTTAGTTATGAATATCGTGAAAAAGAAAAAAGTTCACAAGAAACAAGGAAAAACGAACACGAGAAACGAAGCCGCACAATGAATCGGGCCTAGTTGTGATTTTCCAAGATAAAGTCCTTGAAGTATTTAACATGTTCAAGAATGATCCCTCATCAATGAAGAAATGACACTTAATACCCTTAATTATTCATAACTACAAGTTTTGTCCCTTAAGTTTGTCAAAATTACAATAAGGTCCTTCAACTTTTAAAAACTGACAAGATTGGTCCCTCAAAAATGTGGATTTGTAAACAATGGTCCTCCTCAATTTCAAACATACAAAGAAGACTGATTTGATGAGGAATGTCGGTGTATTTTAATTAGATACGTTATAAAGCAAATTTAGGAAATTACTCTTAGGAAAAGGTAATAATCCATAAATAAGCCAGAGACGAATTCAATTAAATATGTGAGCGATCCAAGTTCGTTGTACATAAGGATCTTATGAATTTGAGACGTTTGTATTAATTTGGACAATTGATTTTAATTGGGTTTTGGTTTTTAATCTAAAGATAATCCTACAAATTTTTAAATCCTAAAGTGCATGAATCGTTTTCCAAATTAAATCTAAAAGTTAATTAATTAAAATCAAAATAAAATTTAAACTCTACTTTACTTAAAATATTTAATTATTTAAAATGAAACAAATTTTATCTAGACAAGTATATTTTTAAACTAAATTTTAAAACAACAAATTTTAAACTATTCATAAATTCAAACTAAATCAATTAAAACAAATTTATTTAAAAACTAATTTTAAAAACAATTTTAATTTATAAAAGTAATAAAATATATATTTATTAGTTATTATTCATTTTATTTTAAAACTTATAAAATCTATTTAAAACAAATGATATAAATTTTAATTAATGAAAACTATGTAATACAATTAGAAGAAAAGCTGACAGCAAAGATTTATTTTGCTATATAAAGTACTAAAGCTGTAAATAAACCAAATCAAGTGTCTAGACCAGATTGTTAAGTTCATGACTGTTGAACGGGAGGTCACGGTTTCGAGTCCCATCGAGGAATCATTTTTGTGAATATTATTTTTGGACAATAAAAATGGAAAGTATAAGTCACAGGAATGACTTTTTGGTCTGTTATAACTTTGGTAATAACAGCTTCAAATCAGTACCAAACAATTTGTTTTGGTACTGATATGAAACAGAGTATATAAAACATTTAAATAAAAAGCTATCACCAGATATTACAAGTAAACCAATCTCCACAGTGAAACAACAATTTCAGCAAAAAATACTAAACATTCAACAATATTTAAAACGAATAATAGCTCTAAAAACTAAAATTACAGTTAAATCATTTATCTAGATAAACCAAATTTAACCTCAGCAGATTTAATCTCACTACTCAGTTTGATGAATATTAAACTCAGTTTTTATCAGTAACTAAAAATAAATCAAACATCTGCTTAACCTTATTGAATCTAAAACATGTGAATTAACCACATCAAGGCATACAGATTCATAATCCCAAACAATTATCCCAACTCATCTTAGCAGTCTTAATGTTTAATAAAAACATATATCTAGATTAGACTTATAATATCAAGCATACACAAAAATTATCAAAAGACTATTTATCAAAACCTATCGGTTTAAGAAATCAGTACATTTCAATTCGTTTCCTTTTAACAACAAAAACCAAGACTAGACTTATATCAGCTTAAACAAACATACAAAACTCACAAAATCAGATTTAACCAACAATCAACAATACTAATTATTCAAAGCAGATTCATAAATACTTTTAATCTAAATCAAACTATTTAACAAACTAAGCATTCAATCAATTAACCCTAAACTTATGAAGATCAAACGATCTTACCATTAATTGTAGAAACCTTTGATGCAGAAGAGATTCGCTAAGCACTCTTAATCACTAATCGACACTAAAACATCACCACCATCATCTTAACCATCACTATCAAACCATGAACCAAAACCATCTAATCGAACCACTCTCGAACCAAGCAACTTATGTATTGAACTTTTCCAGTGGGGAAAAGTTATTCACAAATATTACTTTTATTATTTAATATAAGCTATTTTTAGCTCAATTAAATAACATTTATATAATATCAAGCAGATTATAAAAAGAATAATTGTAATAAATTTTTGACAGTAAATAAAAACGAGACAAATTCAACTCAAAAGAAACTTTTATTAATCTTTGAACATAGATTACAATACTATGAAAATAAAAATACAATTACTCCTACATCTATTTTGACATCATAACTGTAAAGTAAAAATGGGATGATTAAAATTACATTTTGTGGGGGGTTTTATAGGCAAACCACATGGCCCTTGCTGATGAGGTTGTTGAGAAGCATCTTGAATCTTGGCCCTTGGATTCTTCTTTCTCTTTATACTCTTTTATCAAACGGTGAATAATCATCCTCTTGCAGACGGATTGCCAATGTGGCATGGATGTGTGCTAGTTGTGCTAGTTTATTGCAGATGTGGCTTGATGTAATTGGAGGTATGATTGAAGGTGAGGTGTTTCCTCCAATCAAAAGAGGGTTGTGATGAGAGAGGGTGTCACGTTGGCCATATTCAAGCTCCTAAAAAGCTGGTGATTTATTATGAGCTCGTGTATCACACTTCCTTAGGGATAGGAAAGCCCCAATTGGATTTAAGATCTAGGGTTTTATTTTTGGGAGAGGGTGACTGTGGTTTTCTTGTAAGTATCGAAGATAAGAGAGTGTGTGGTGTGTATGATTGACCAAAAGTGAATAATTATTCACTTAAATATTTACTCTTAACTGTTCCATACTTCTTAACCTAATGGGCTTTGGCTCCATATACTTCCACCGTCTCAATAAAATTGTTAAGATATTGGGCTGTGATGGGCTTTTGGTTAACATATCATCCGTCCCATGCTTTCTTTGTAGAGAATATGGGTCTTTAATGGGTTTTTATACATAAATAGATAATACTTCCTCCATAATTGGGCTTTTAGGCCCATTAAGTAAATGTGGGACCCAATATGCCCAATTAACCTTTATTATATTAAATCCTCTAAAAATGAACTCGATTTTTGGCTTCTCGATCTTTTCTTCAATTATCGTGTCGTTTTTGCCGGTTTTCGTGATCTCGGGTACCTACACACATTAAACAACAAATACACATAACTGATTTTATGCATTTTAGGCTTGTTATTAGATACAAATGATATGAGTAATTGTTCTCATATCGAACTTTCCCTTGCTAAGCAATTGTCGTGTCCTCACACAATGATAAAATAAAACTACTACCTATACTTTTATTTAACTTTTGACACTTTAGTTTGACAAAGACATAATGTATTGCTTTCATTTATTTGAAAAATAACTTTTAGGAACATAAAACTCAAATAGATTCATCGTCCTCGACTTTCCACTTTTCCAAGCCAAGTTTAAAAACAAGATCATTGTCAATCATAAGTCCCAATGTTAAGAACACTCATACAAGTAATTTGTGTTGAACTCAATCTCCTTTTATTCCTAATTATATCTCTATATTTTAAATTATTGTCATTCACCCAAAGGCTCATTTGACTTATTTGATATTTATTAGTCTAAAAATGAAGGAAAAAACGGTGTAAACTCAACACTCAAAACCTAACCTCGACTTTTAAAAACCGTTGTCACTAAAGAAAGCCCACATCAAGGATAACTTAACACGATTTGAGGGATAAATCCCCGGATCCGAAATTTGGCTAATAGGACTATTTAAAGCAACAATAAATCCTCCAAAGTCAATTTTGACCTTATTAATGGAGTTAGCAACATTTACATCATAGACCTTGAGGCTCATTAAGATGTAAAAGTGCTCCTTATCTATAATCCACACCCGAAGGCTCCTTGGACATAAACAAGGGAATTGACATTCACCATCCCACCTTATGGCTCATGATGATGAAGCAACTTTTATTAAACACGTCACCATGCCATACACCCTAAGGCTCTAATGACAAGGTTAGTGCTACATGACTCCCACCCGAAGGCTCATAGAGAACACGTTTCTATTTATTCTTCTTATTATTATGATATATATAGTAAGCCAAATTTTCGCAATCCCATGATCAAAACTCCATGACGCTGACACCCTCAATGTGTACTTACTTTAATTACAAGGGAAGAAAAAGAAGGAGTTGCGAGTTAAGATATTAAGCCTAAACCGCTAAAAACATCATTTATTAAGCAATTTATTATTCAAGCGTGAAAAATAAATACGAGGAGATTAAATCAAACACAAAAATACTTATACAAGGAAGAATTAATCTTAAAAACTTATGATTTGACTTTATCATCTCTTGTTTTCCATATTGTAAAATTTCAAAAATGCAAAATTAATGGATACTTAGCCTATTAAATCAAAGTTTTGGGTTTTCAAGTCATCTATAGGATCTTGCATCTTCTCAGACTTTTTTCAAGTTTTAGAATTTTCTTTTTAAAGTTCCCTTGATAAACGACTTACTAGGATCAATTATAGGAACTTGCGAAAAGTTCTCGTTCTTAAACCCGTATGAGTTAAGACTTTCGCGTTTTAATGTTCCCTATATAAAAGTCTAGCAAAACTTGATTTAAAAACGTTAAGGAAAAAGCTAAGGTAAAAACCGGTTCGAGTCAAAAAGTATTTTTATTTTCACCAACGGAAAGCCTACATTTGTGCAAAAACACTTATTTTCTTTATTATTAAACACAAGATACACTTTAAAATTTAATTTTTTTATGAAAAACGAGAAAAACGATTACGTTTAGACACGACAAAAGAAATTGCAAGCGATTATATCGATTGACTCCCCCATGCTAAAACCAAACATTGTCCTCAATGTTTCCTAGCTCAAGAGTAACACCCCCTTGCTAAAACACGAAGAGTCTAATGCAAAAGTCCTAACATGGAAAGAGCACACAAATCTATAAGCCGTTAATTAATTATGCTTCAAGCTAAAACGTTAGTCGATAAAAATCAAAGGATAGAGAGTGTGCCCCTTTTTTACAATCAAAGTATGGAAGCTCGAGTGGACCGGCAAAAACCGAATACGAGAGTCTTTAATGATTAGGTTTATACCTAAGATTCACAACACAACAAAACACGAGCACGAGCTTTAAAGATCAAGCCTTATTAGTGTTAGAAAATAGATAGAAGATATAATGTATGGGAATCTCCCACAAGGCACCTCGTTTTTGTTAACCGAGTCATGAGCTTGACTCGATCCCCACATTCATTGGTCCTTAGGGAAAATGGTGAAAACCGGCATATTGGAATAAAATCCATGATAAAGCACGATGCCGGGGTCAAAGATCACATCCTCGTTTTCGGATGACAAACGAAAGGATGAAAATCCAACACAAATCTACAAAAAGAGATGGTGGTCAATGTCACGAATCATGAAATGGATATAGTATGCTCCCCGAGATAAACTCGCACCAAGATGATCGAAAAATCTTTCAATTATTACATCGATGAAAGGCCGAGATTTCCCTAAATCAATGATTCCATGGGTCGAATACCTCGTCCTCGAGAGAGAAAGGAATAGACAACACGGTGTCTTCCCCCATGCTAATCCAAAATCATAAAAAGCACATGGTAATGGTGAGATAAAAGTCTCAACCATAGTGGTATCAACTTCCATGACTTTGTTGACCTTGTCACTCTTATGAATGTGAACAAAGGGGTCATGGTACTCAAAACGAGTCGCATGAAAAACCCGCACATTAAGATCAAAGCGAGTGGGAAGGAGATTGGGAGTAAAGAAAATTTCTCCCTCCAGTTCAACATTATCATCATCATAAATCGGGTGATCAAACCAAGGGTTTACAAAACCGTCATTAGAAACATTCTCAAGATAGAGAGTGCCTTCCTTTGGTTCAATAGAATTTTCCTGAAATTCAAAAAGAGGATTCGAGTAAGTCACATAAATGTCATCAATCTTGTCATCACAAGAAATATCCGACATAGTATCAAGTGTGTCACACTCGGATACAAGATCATCATTCTCATTAAGAAGGTAGTTCATCGGAAAACTCCTCGAGAATGGAAGGTAGAACATAAAGATCACGCTCTATATTGATATCGAAAACGTCTTCACTTCCCCGTGGAAGTAGATCAACAAGTTCATCGACGAACTTGTCTAACGAATATTCACTAACCTCACTCGGTGTGAAGTTAGGAATCAAAGGCTCTTCAAATGAAGATTGTGCCTTAGGATCATCAATTTGGTCTTTCGGAGGAAGTGGAGATGGAGTAGTATTCAACAATTGTTCAATTAAAGCAATATCTCCCTCCGGATCAAAGTTCTCATTAACAAACTCACTAGCAACGAATGGTGCACTAAGGTAATCATCAATCTTCTTATCGATCTTAGAACTAACATCATCCTCGAGAATTAATTTTTCACCTTCCCTAAATGATGGATCTATGATAGCCCTTTCACCCTTGTAAGTGAGAAAATACTTTTTTGTGTTATTTTCAAAAGTCTCAACAAGTTTTAAACTTTCCACATTTTTAGAAACATAATTTGGAAGTTTTTCCGCTTTGAAAACAACATGTTTATCCCCATAAAATTTTTTTATCTCATCTTTCCTCATATCAACTTGAACTTAAGCCGTGGCCAAAAATGGACGTCCTAAAATTACAAGCACACGAGGATTTGTCTCATAATCAACGATAGCAAAATCGGCAAGGTACAAGAACTTCCCCACTTTAACAATGACATTTTTCGCTATACGAACCGGGTGGGCGGTGGTTCCATTAGCAAGCTCAATGATCATTCGAGTGGGAGTAAGTGGGATATAGTCAAGAGTCTTTCATATGGATAAGGGCATTAAGTTGATGCTAGCTCCTAGATCGGCTAGACCTTTGCATTCCTCAAGCCCTTTGAAAACACAAGGTATCAAGAGTTTACCCGGATCTCCATATTTCTCAGGATAGAAACCACGGAAAATAGCGAAACATCTAGCATCTAAAGTAGCCTTGGTAACATCAAAAAAGGTCTCTTTAGGTGGAGGATTAAACTCAAGCACATCCTCTAAATTATGATAATCATTGTAAACAATGATGGCCTTAATCTCTCCCTTCGGGTTTGGAATGGTGTTGCTAGGTAAGCCACCCGAAGAAGAGGAAGGTTTAATCATAATCTCTCCCTTAGTTTTATTTTGTGCTAGTCATGTGTCTTTACGTGTTTATGTGCTAATTGGTGTGTATGGATTGTGGTTTGGATATCGTTTCCGGTACGGGGTACCTTGTGAGTGAAACAATGTGTGATGATTTCATGTTCATGAGCTCACAATGTTGTGACTATGAAATGAGATGGTGTTATTTTGTGGTTTTACGTATACGTATATGTATTATAGAAAATCATATTTTTACGATTTACGGTTTAGCAATTAGAGGTCTTGGATAAGGTGTTTAGTCATGCGAGTATTTTTTGTGATGGTTTAAAGTCATTTAGGACTTAGTTATAAAGTTTATTTCAAAATTTGATATTTTTTATAAAACTGTATATTTTACGTCTTTTACGGTAAACGCGTAAAAATTGACTAGTTTTACAGATTTGAGGTTCTGGAGGCTTTAGGAGCTGAAATAAATTAAGGAAAATTAAGGTAATATTAATAATATATTAATTAATAATAAAAAACGAAATAAAGGGGGGTGTTAGTCGGTTTTGGACGCAGGAAAAGAAAGAAAAAAAGGAAAGGGGTTTTTGGGTTGGGCTAGGAATGGGTTACCACATCCTATATAATGTTTTATACTAACAAAAACATTCATTATTTTCTCCTGGAGACAAGAAATTCGTGGGTTTAACAAAAAAATCAGGGTTCTTCATAAAATTTGGGGGTTTTCATAAATCAAAGGTAAATCTTCAAATCTCTTTTCAATTAAATTGTTTTAATGTTTTCTTTAATCATCTTATGATGGATTAGGGTTAGGGTTTAATTTAAAAACAGTATATTAAGGCTATATTAATGATGTTTTAATGATTACATAAATTAGGGCTTGTAATTAGTGGGGTTAGGGTTAATTAATGAGGTTAATTTAGTTAAACCCGTTTTTAAAAACTGGGAAGAATTTTGAGTCAATTGTTTTGATCATATCGGGAGTTCTACAAACTATTATTTTTCGATCCAAGTATATCTGAAAAGGTAATTGAAGTCGCTTTCCAATGCAAGAAACGAGAACTAAATTGGATGTAGGGAAGTGGGTCAAAAACAGGTTACATCAGTCGGAGTTCAAAGCAGTTTTGAAATCAACCTATTTTTTTTAGTTTTGGGTTGTTTGGGGTACTTAGGGTTGCATTGGGACATTCAAACGAACATGAGAGATGGTTTATATATTATAGTAAGTATCTGTAATGGGGCTAAGGTTGTGGTTTAGGGTAAGACCCCCTAATCATAACAAACTTTTTCTAAGTTTAAAATCAGTAATTCTGGAAATAATAAAGTATATATATATATATATATATATATATATATATATATATATATATATATATATATATATATATATATATATATATATATATATATATATATATATATATATATATATATATATATATATATATATATATATATATATATATATATATATATATATATATATATATATATATATCGGGTCCTTAACAGTATCTTTAAAGTTGGGGCAAGTGGGAGGTGTTAGCTAACATATGTAAGGGCTTAAATATTCCCTTTACAGAGGTCAGGGGTATGTTTAGGTGGGCGTTTGGCTTATAGTTTGGAGACCTAAAACTGGGACTGTTTTTGGTAAAATGTTAACGAGATGTGTTATGAAGTAAAATGAGTTAAGGGCTTTATAGAGGGGTGTAATGAGATGCTTAGAGTACTTAAGTGAGGTATTTATATAGGAGGAGGTTAAATGTCCATCATAGGTTGATGAGCCATCCTAGTGATTGGTTCATTTTTTCATTATGTGTTTTTGGTTAGTTAGCTTTTTACTAGTGTGAGGACTTTTGGAGAAGCTCAATCAGGTGAGTTTCATAGTCCCATGTCTACTAATGATTTTGACTTCCAGATGGGATGGAAGATACACTTTCTTGTTTTATAAATTATGCTGTGAATGTTTTATGCTTAGTGATGGACTTGTGCTTACTTATGTGATTAACTGCTAGTTGATTCTTGATTGTTTTATGTTTTGAATTGGTACCAAGGGGATGTTGACAAGGCGGGGCCTTGGGATTTGGTTCATAGGTGTTTGGATGCCTATGGGAGTATGGTGTTTGGTAAGGCTAGGAGCCTTGGATTTGGATTTGGATTTGGATTTGGATTTGGATTTGGATTTGGATTTGGATTTGGTTTGGTTTGTTAAATCTTGAATAATAGTTGTTAATGCATGTTAGTATCACATTGTCCATATGTTTTTAACTTTTGGGTTTTTACTCACAACTTATGGTTTGATTTTGGCATTTGAGTCTAAACCTATGACTCTCACCAACTTTATATTGACGTGTTTTAGTGTCTCTTTCAGGTGATATTATGGTTAAGCGTGAGAACCTGAGTGGCTAGGATTTGGAGTTGCGTAGGAATGCATTTAGAAGGAGATCCCTGTTTCCCTCTTAGTTTTTATTTGTTCATCTAATAAGTGATACTATTTGGCACCTATATGTTTGTTTTGGTTATCTTATTTGTTTGTCTTGGGTAAGAGGTAGACTGTTACCTACTTACCTAGACTCCTGCATTGGTTGAGATATTGTCATGACATTTGTGTCACCTTTTTATGACATTATAGTTGCATTTTAGTTATCTCTATAGAGACACTGTTTGTTGTGATGATGTTCATACGTCGCGCCCCATATTCCGCCATGGTGGGGTGTTACACTCAAACATCGAAAGTAATTTGTTCTCAAACTTAGATTGATTTCCCTCAAAACGATTTTGGCTTTGTTCTAAAACTTTTTTGGCTTTGCTCTAATCTTTGCTCCATACGGTTTTGGTTTTGCTCTAATCTCTGTTGGTTAATTCCCTTGGTTACCACGATTAAAATTATTCCCATTATTTCCATTGTTGTACCTATTTTGAACCGGTGGAAAACCCGATGGAGCAACATGATTTTGACGAGTAGCTTGACCGTTAGGGCCATAAATTCCCGTCGCGGCAAAAGCACCAGCTTGATCAAACCACGTGGTTGAACAAGCATAATTCGGATGTGCTCCACCACATGATACACAAAAATTCTCAACCATATTAATCGTTCCATGAGGATTCTTCCTAATCTCATTCAACAACGTAGCAAATCCACTATTGATCTTAGAGTCCAATCTAGCAATCTCGGTATTAGATGAATTCACATTGGAAACAACATGTGTGTTTCGTGAATATTGCACTCTAGACTTATTCTCAATGATACCCCACGTGTCTCTCGGAGTTTTTCTTAAAAAATTACCACCCGTGGCGACATTTAAAGAATCTTCTTCAACCATATTAAGTCCATTATAAAATGTATTGATTTGGTATAATTCCGAGAAACCGTGGTGTGGACAATGTCTCAACAAATCTTTAAACCTTTCTCAAGCAACTCCAAACGATTCATGCACTTTTTGTTCAAATCTAGTGATCTAATTTTTAAAGTGAGTTGTTTTAGATGGTGGAAAGAAGTAATTCATGAACTTAGACACTAAATCATCCCATGTTAAAATCGAACCCGGTGGTTCTTTTTCATACCAAAGCTTAGCGTTTCCCTCGAGCGAGTAAGGAAAAAGCATGAGCTTAATCGCGTCATTCAGCAAATCTCTAAACTTGAGAGTCGAGGTAATACGAAGAAAATTCCGAATGTGAGAGTGCGGGTTATCGGTCTCATGGCCACGGAATTGGTCGGCACGAATGAGTGATAAAAGACCCGTCTTAATCTCATAATGATCCGCCAAAATAGCCGGCACAACGATTGCTTCCCCGTACCCTTCGGTGGGTGCTCAGAGCAATTCCTCTATTGTTCGGTTATCGGCCATCTCTACAACAATAGGTGGAATATCGGGTTCCACTATTCGTTGTTGACGATTTCTATTTCTACGAGGAATGTTTTCAAGCCTATTGTGATCAATCAAAAGTCGAGTAGATCGTAATTGCATAAACCAACGTGACGAGAATTTAGAGGGTTGAAGAAAAGAAATTAGATTAGAAGAAGATTATTTTTGGTATTTTATTTGGTATTGCTCAATAAAAAAGATTGATAAAAACAAGGAATAAGGATAATTACTACGGAAGTAATCTACCCTCGGTCGACTTGAAACATAGGTAAAAACATAAACGCCTCAAGGTTCAATAAGTAAACAACAAAAATAAGATTTAATACTACTTGAGTCGGCAAACCAATAATCGGTCGTCCCTCTCAATATACGCACAAGCAAGCGGGGAAACGAGGTGGCACAGAGCACTTAAAAACCTTTTTCCTTAGACGGCCTTTTATAGCTCGTCACCTTATACCCACCTTATAGTTTGTAATCGAGTTCATACTTTTTATTAGTATTTATCTATTTTTCCTTTTTTTCGTTTTAGATTCGAATACAATAGCTAGGTGATGAAATCCCAACTAAGGTCTTATTTAGAAGTAGGTAAATTTATTTTTCTACTTAATATAATATAGTAATAACAAAAAACACGAAAAACGATATATACTATAAGAAAATAACAAACTTTCCGAGGACGGAAAGGGTCTTCAAATCAACGATCAACAAATCTCCACGAACGAATCGTACACAAGATCCTCGGAAGCGGCGCCAAAATGTTTGATGTGATGAGGAATGTCGGTGTATTTTAATTATATACGTTATAGAGCAAATTTAGGAAATTACCCTTAGGAAAAGGTAATAATCCATAAATAAGCCAAAGACGAATTCATATAAACACTTGAGCGATCCAAGTTCGTTGTACACAAGGATCTTATGCATTTGAGACGTTTGTATTAATTTGGACAATTGATTTAAATTGGGTTTAGGTTTTTAATCTAAAGATAATCCTATAAATTTTTAAATCCTAAAGTGCATGAATCGTTTCCCAAATTAAATCTAAAAGTTAATTATTTAAAATCTAAATAAAATTTAAACTCTACTGTACTTAAAATATTTAATTATTTAAAATGAAACAAATTTTATCTAAACAAATATATTTTTAAACTAAATTTAAAAAAAAAAATTTAAACTATTTATAAATTCAAACTAAACCAATTAAAATAAATTTATTTAAAAACTTATTTTAAAACAATTTTAATTTCCAAAAGTAATAAAATATATTTGTATTAGTTTTTATTCATTTTTTTAAACTTTTAAAGTCTATTTAAAACAAATGATATAAATTTTAATTAATGAAAACTATGTAATAAAGTTAGAAGAAAAGCTGACAGCAAAGATTTATTTTGCTATGTAAAGTACTAAAGCTGTAAATAAACCAAATCAAGTGTCTCGACCAGATGGTTAAGTTCATGACTGTTGAACGGGAGGTTACGGGTTCGAGTCCCATGAAGGACTCATTTTTGTAAATATTATTTTTGAACAATAAAAATGGAAAGTGTAAGTCAAAGGAATAAATTTTTGGTCTGTTATAACTTTGGTAATAACAGCTTAAAATAAGTACCAAACAATTTGTTTGGGTACTGATATGAAACAGAGTATATAAAACATTTAAAGCAAAAGCTATAACAGATATAACAAGTAAACCAATCTCCACAGTGAAACAACAATTTCATCTAAAGATACTGAACATTCATCAATATTTAAAATGAATAATAGCTCTAAAAACTAAAATTACAATTAAATCATTTATCTAGATAAACCAAATTTAACCTCAGCAGATTTAATCTCACTACTTAGTTTGATGAATATTAAACTCAGTTTTTATCAGTAACTAAAAATAAATCAAACATCTGCTTAACCTTATTCAATCTAAAACATGTGAATTAACCACATTAAGGCATACAGATTCATAATCCCTAACAAATATCCCAACTCATCTTAGCAGTCTTAATGTTTAATAATAATAGATATCTAGATTAGACTTATAATAGCAAGCATAGACAAATATTATCAAAAGACTATTTATCAAAACCTATCAGTTTAAGAAATCAGTACATTTCAATTCGTTTCCTTTTAACAACAAAAACCAAGACTAGACTTATATCAGCTTAAACAAACATACAAAACTCACAAAATCAGATTTAACCGACAATCAACAATACCAATTATTCAAAGCGGATTCATAAACACATTTAATCTAAATCAAACTGTTTAACAAACTAAGCATTCAACCAATTAACCCTAAACTTATGAAGATCAAAACGAGCTTACCATTAATTGTAGAAAACTTTGATGCAGACGAGATACGCTGAGCATTCTTAATCACTAATCGACACTAAAACATAACCACCATCATCTTAACCGTCACTATCGAACCATGAACCAAAACAATCTAATCAAACCACTCTCGAACCATGCAACTTATGTATTGAACGTTTCCAGTAGGGAAAAGTTATTCCCAAATATTACTTTTATTATTTAATATAAGCTATTTTTTAGCTCAATTAAATAACATTTATATAATATCAAGCAGATTATAAAAAGAATAATTGTAATAAAATTTTGACAATAAAAACGAGACATTCAACTCAAAATTAACTTTTATTAATCTTTGAACATAGATTACAATACTATGAATATAAAAATACAACTACTCCTACATCTATGACATCATAACTGTAAAGTAAAAATGGGATGATTAAAATTACATTTTGTGGGGGTTTTTATAGGCAAACTCCATAGCCCTTGCTGATGAGGTTGTCGAGAAGCATCTTGAATCTTCGCCATTGGATTCTTCTTTCTCTTTCTACTCTTTGATCAAACGATGAATAATCATCCTCTTGCACACGGATTGCCAAGGTGGCATGGATGTGTGCTAGTTGTGCTAGTTTATTGCTGACGTGGCTTGATCTAATTGGAGGTATGATTGAAGGTGAGGTGTTTCCTCCAATCAAAAGAGGGCTGTGATGAGAGAGGGTGCCACGTTAGCCATCTTCAAGCTCCTAAAAAGCTGGCGATTTATTATGAGCGCGTGTATCACACTTTCTTAGGGATAGAAAAGCCCCAATTGGATTTAAGATCTAGGGTTTTATTTTTGGGAGAGGGTGACTGTGGTTTTCTTGTAAGTATCGAAGATAAGAGAGTGTTTTGTGTGTATGATGATTGACTAAAAGTGAATAATTATTTACTTTAGTATTTACTCTTAACCGTTCCATACTTCTTAACCTAATGGGCTTTGGCCATACTTCCACCGTCTCAATAAAATTGTTAAGATATTGGGTTGTGATGGGCTTTTGGTTAACATATCATCCGTCCCATGGTTTCTTTGTAGAGAATATGGGCCTTTAATGGGTTTTTAAACATAAATAGATAATACTTCCTCCATAATTGGGCTTTTAGGCCCATTAAGTAAATGTGGGGCCCAATAGGCCCAATTAACCTTTATTATATTAAATCCTCTAAAAATGAACTCGATTTTTGGTTTCTCGGTCTTTTCTTCAATTCTCTTGTCGTTTTTGCCGGTTTTCATGATATCGGGTACCTACACACATGAAACAACAAATACACATATACAATGCTATTTTCACTGATTTTATGCATTTTAGTCTTGTTATTAGATACAAATGATATGAGTAATTGTTCTCATATCAAAGACCTTCAAAGTTCAATAATGTACAAGATTGGCCCTTAAAATATCAAGAAACTACAAAATAAGCCCTTGAAAATACTTTTAAAAAGTATTTGTGGCCAAAGTGTGAAAACTGAAACTTCTATAACAAAGGGATTCAAGTTTTAGGCTGTTATTACTTCATTTACAAAGAAAACCAAAGACAAGGGACTATTTTTGCCACACCAAACATTCAAAAACATAACTCGCGCCAAACAACTTACCTTTCCACTTTATACGGATCAAAATAGTTACTATTCACCTCAAGAACCCAATTACCATCCCACTTAAAACAAAGGGTTAATCCCAATTACCTTGACCCACATGTGATTCCCCTTCACACGAACCCATCCCACACTTAACATTCCCCATCACATCAACCAATGGTCCCCACCATCAACCTCGTTCACCAATGAGATGCAACTTCCTCTCCAAGACATCCCACACGGCAAGATCAACGATTTATGCTTCATACTTAGTCCCAAAGGCAAAAACAAACGACCAAGATCATTGTGGACAACTCATCAACTCAAAACGCATCAAGGGCATTTATGAGATTTCATAGCTAGGGTTTTAGTATTTTCAGCTTTCTAGAATATTCCATTAGCTCTATAAAAGGAGACCCTAGTGTGTGAGAGTCCCTTTGTTCCATTTTCTAGGCATTCTAGTGTAATACCTTTCATATCAATATAAAGTTTGTGTATTTTTGGTTTTGCGATTGTAATTCCTTTTATATTGAATGAAGTTGGTGTTTGATGCTTGAATCTGAGTTTCATAATCATATTACATGTGTTTTGGTGGTTTGTGTTGGCCACGTTTGAGTTTTGTTAAGTTTTCAAGTTTTTAATTTTTGAAAAAAGTGTTTCATAGGAAGTTTTGATCTAGAGATTCAAGGCTTTACCAGTTGAAGCCCTTGGATTCTAGGTGTTTAGATCTGCTATTTGGCCTCTCAAATCCTTAGTGTTTGAGTGCTTAAGCTAGATCTTCATTGGAAAAATTTTAGAAGCTTTTGAAAAGTGGTTTATTCCACTGCTTGTTTTATATACCTCTGCTTTCATTATTTCTTGTACTAACCCCTAACCAAAAGACATAAGCTCTTGCAAGCTTGTTGACACCAAGCTTGTGAAGGGTTTTAAGCCTTTGGTGAGGCTGTTTTCTCACTTGTGTTGAAGATCTATACATAGAAGGTCTAGGTTCAGCTGTTGAACCATCAACAGACCTTCTCCTTTGTTCAAGGACCTTGGTCTTGTTCTAGATGTTGAACAAGGTCCAAGGAGCATTGCTGACCTTCCCTAGCAAGTAAAGGGAAGGAGGTTCACTCTCTTTTACTTCTCTTTTAAATTATTGCTTAAAAATCTGTTATGTTTAGTGGCTATGTGATTTTGTGATCTGGTGTTTGTGTTGCTTGTTTCTTTGTTTCAGTAAGCTTAGTGTCACCTAGTGGAAGTATTTGAACCATAAATTACTAGGTTATTTGGATAAATAAAATTTTTCTTTGAAAAAGTACAAAAACAAGTCTGTTGGGATTTTGGGATCAAAAGGCCTTGTGACCTTGTTCCCTTGGTTCTTAGGGTGGTTTTTACTCAACAAGTGTTTTGTGTAAGTTTTAATAGCTGGTTAAGTTTCATAAGGTTTGGATTTGGTTTTGCAAAGTTTTCAAAAATCTACAAAAATTGGTTTGGTTTTGGTCAAACACATCAGAAGGCATAACTTTTTCATAAGTTGGATTTAAGGGCTGAAATTTGGCTTGTGAATAGTTCTAGTTGGTGTGCATCTCTACAATATTTGTTTGTGAAATTTGGTGGCTTATTGAGTGAGCTAGGGCTTATTGAAAGTCTCTGAGGTGGTCAATTATATCACCAAAGTGACCACCCTTGTTTTGCTTTGCATTTTGTTAACTAGTGATTGCCATGCTTATTGTTACTTGATACTTTTTCATTGGCTGCTTGTGAACCTGTTTTGATAGTTGGATTACTTATTTGAAGGCTGATAAGCTAACTGGCTTATTGGCTTATATTTGCCAAAACTGAAGTCAAGTTAGCCACATGACTATCTTGATTCAAGGGATTCATCCTTGAATCCTTCACAAAAAAGGCTTAAAACAAGCTCATAAACAAGTTCTGGAAGTTTGGTTAAATTTGGTGCACTTTGAATTTTGGTCAAATAAACTAATATTGGCTTATTTTTGAGTTCTGCTTATTGGTACATGCAACAACTTTGCTTTTGTAATAGGTGTCATTTTTCTCAGCTTAATATCAAATCTGGAAGGTTTCATCTTATTTGGTTAAGGTTTTGCTAGAAAACCAACTTATTTGGCTTTTTCAGTTTGCTTATTTGCTTCTACAGCTTATTTTACTTGGCTTTTTGGGATTTTTCTTGTTGATTGTTCTTAGTTAAGCTATTTGTGAGCTTTTGCAAAAAGAATCAGCTTTTGAAACCCTCTCGAACTCAAACTCGACTATTTAGTCTTTCAGTGAAAAGTTTCTTTTCAAGTTTTTGGCTTATTACTTGGCCTTTTTTAGAATTTCTTTTTTCAAAAAGCTTTAGAATCTCATAAGAAGGTTGTGTGTTTAAGGAGAGCTTATGGCATCACCTTATTGCTTAATGGGCTTATTGGCCCAATAAGGATAAGCTTATTGACTGTTAAGCTTTGATAAGCATATTTTCAGCTTTTGGGCCTTTATAATTTTGTGTTTAAAATCAAATTTTGAGTAAGATTAGGCTTTTTCAAAGCTTTTTGGACACTTTTTGGTTTTGGGCTAAAAAGCCCATTTGATTTGGACTGTTTTGGTTTTAGCCCATTTGGGGGCCCAATAGGGGTATTTTTGTAATTTCAACTTCATTTTAAGATTATTTAGGTTAAAATAAACTAGTTTGCAAGTTTTTAGAGTTTTTTATAAATTTTTTATTTTTAATATTTTTTTAATATTTAATTTTAGTTTTTAATTATTTTAATTGATTTAATAGGTTTAAAATTTTGGAAAAATACTTTTTAGCTTTATTAAGCTATTTAGAGGTTTATAATTTCAAAAATCTTTGTTTGGGCTTTTTATTAATTTATTTTATTTTTAGGGTTTTAATTAGCATTAAAAATTAAATATTAATTAATTACAAGGTTTGAAAAATTTTTGATCATTTGTAAACCTTAGTTGGATTTTTAGGAATTTTTGGTAATTTTTTGGGAATTTTTAGAGTAAATTTTTATTTTGTCTATTTTTAGGGTTTTACGTTTTTCACGTCCTAGCTTAATTTTCACGTATCCGTCATTTTCTTTTCTCCTTCTTTCTTTCTTCAAATATTAAACCAAAACATTACATGTTTTTTATTACAATCAACCTCCTTGGGAAACGAACTTACAAAGGGTCATTAGCAATTGGTTTTCTTAAATCGATTCGCTTAATACTTACCGCTTTTACGCTCTTTTTCTTAAAAGACGTATTTTTACCACAATCATTTTGGCGCCGCTGCCGGGGAGGTGTGTTGTGATCAATTTGAACATTTTGTCTTTAATATATAACCATAAATAGTATTTGTGTTAGTAGAACTTAATTAACACGTATTATCGGTTTTCGTTTTCTTTGTGAATATTATTACTATATTTGTAACACCCCATTTTGGAAATGGAATATTACGCATATCATGGCGTGTCATCAAAGCATACAAGGATAAATGTCTAAGCATTATTCAACCATAAAAGGAAATACCGGGATCAAACATCGGTATCCCAAAGTAAAGCTCATCACACACAAACATAAATACTGTAAAAGGAAGGACGAAACAATGTCCAAAGCAACTGTATCAAAGTAAAGGAAATGCATAAAGTAAAGAAAGACAGTAAAGCTTCCAATCCATATGCACCTACGTTTCAGATCTACGAGCGTCCCTGAGTACCTGCCGTTTTGGGAACATGAAAAGGAAAACGGCTGAGCAAGACGCTCAGTGCACGGATGTACAATAAAGCATGATATAGGATAAGCATGTAACATATAACAGCGGAAGACTAAGTACTGAGTAAACTGGTTAAGTAACATGAAAACTGGTTTTATAGTTTGAAAAGCCTTATGTTTAACCTGTGAAAACTGTTTTAACATATAAATACCATAGCCCATATAGGTCATGAAAAGGTCACGTGCATGAATACTTGGAGGGGTGACCTCATCATGCTGATTAGAGGGGATGCCTCTAATCAATATACTGATTTGGGTAGGAGGGATCAGCTCCTTGTGAAGGGTGCAAGGCACACACCACATTCACCATGATAAACTGAAATAAAACATGTAACTAGGATGCACCCATACGCCCCGACTGATATAATAATATGGCCAAACTGAAAAGGGACGCCACGAGCAATCACTCCGCCTATATCATGGTAATCTTATTAAGTTCACGGTAGTCAATGCAAAGTCGCATGCTGCCGTCCTTCTTCTTAACGAACAAGACCGGTGCGCCCCATGGTGATGCGCTCGGTCTAATGAACCCTCGTTCAAGAAGTTCCTGCAATTGGTCCTTCAGTTCTTTTAGCTCTATGGGAGCCATACGATACGGAGCCTTATAGATTGGCTCCGCTCCTGGAACAAGGTCGATGTTGAACTCCACTTCTCTTGCAGGTGGTATGCCTGGAAGTTCATCTGGAAAGACGTCTTGAAATTCCGAAACTACTGGTTGATCCTGAATCGATGGGGATTCAGCATCCATGTCATGAACCGTAGCGAGATAACCTTCGCAGCCATGTGACAGTAATGCACGTGCTTGCAAGGTAGATATGACTTGTACAGACCGTCCGGGTATGAACCCGTTATGGATGTACTCTGGTGCATTAATGTCGCCGAAGATCACTCGATAAGAGTGGCAGTCTATGGTAGCATGGTGCTTGGATAGCCAATCCATGCCGAGAATCATATCAAACTCAATCATGTCTAGAGGAAGTGCATCTACTGCACGAACTTTATCGTCAAACTCTAAAGGAAGACTCTTGTATACATGAGTTATTAATACAGAGTCCCTCAGAGGCGTGGAAATGGTAAGCTTAGTTTCTAATGGCAAGGGAAGTGTCCTGATGTTCTTAGCATAAGTAGTGGAAACAACTGAATGAGTGGCACCCGTGTCGAAAAGAACACATGCAGCCTGGCCGTACATATACAAAATTCCAGTAATGGTACCTGTAGATTTGTTTGCCTGATCGCGCGATGTCGTGTAGACACGCCCAGTGGTAGGAGGCGGTTTAGTATCAGCATGACCCGAAGTACCCTCCATTTCATCCTTACGGCAATCTCTCATACGATGGCCAGGGAGGCCGCACTTGTAGCACGCGTCGGAGTCACGACGACATGGGCCAGGGTGTCTGCGATGGCAGGTGCTGCAAAGAGGATGAGTGAATCCTCCAGCAGGAGTTCTTGCTTGCTGAGGGCCTGCTGATGACAGAACGTGTTAAGAATAAGGTATATGCACGAGTATAGGACGTAAACGTCGTAAGATGCTTACCAGTGTTAGCTGAACGGTTGGGCTGAGAACCCCTGTGGTTCTGGTCCCTTCCGTTACCGTGGTTCCTGGTAGAGATTAACATAGTGTCAGCATGAGAGATATAACATGAAATCATAAGAAGATGCGTAAATAGTAGGACCTGCTGTTGTTGGACTGTCCCGCATTGTTACGGTAATTGTCATTACCGCTGCGCCTTTCCACAACAGAACGGTCGTTAGAGTGACCGCTTCCTTTGGGCTGATTGGGCTGCTGCTGAGTAGCCGGCTGAGACCGGTCCCCAGTTTTCTGCCTGGAAGATACAGTTTAAGAGATTATTATAGAACATATGACGATAGGATGCGGTCTGGTTAATGCTAGAACATGAAATGTTTTACCTCTTGTCAGGTCTTTCTGCTTCCCCGAACTCATCACGTTCCTGCAACATCTCAAGCTTTCTTGCTGCGTCAGCCACTTGTGCTACCGTATTGAACGTAGCACATACTAGATTGTTCGCAACCGAGGTGCGAAGTGCCCACCTGAAATGGTGTGCCTGCTCCTCAGGAGTACCAGCCGCTGCTCCTAGAAAACCAGCAAGGCGAAGAAAGCGCTGCATGAATTCATTGCTATTCTCGCCCTGTCTCTGACGTATCCCGTGGTATTCACGCTTGAGTTTGTCCTGCTCTGCCTTAGGAAAGAACTGTTCCATCACTCTCTCCTTGAATTGGGCCCATGTCAAACCAGCGACCCATTCATCACCTCCTTCTGACTGTGTCAAAGCTAGCCACCAGTTGAGTACATCGCCTTCAAACCTGTAGCACGCCAATCTTGCCTTGAAGGCGGGGTCACATCCCATAGCATTGAAGATTTTCTCAATGTGAGTCAGCCAGCTTTCAGCATCGCTGGGGCTATCAGTCTTTTCAAAAGCTCTAGGACGGAGCTTGTTAAATCGTTCCAACCATACTGCTAGAGTCACTGGGGGAGGAGGAGGAGGAGGTGCCTGATTCTGCGGCTGCTGATTATTCGCAGCTTGGACTTCAGCACGAATGTCATTCCTCAGTTGAGGAAGTAAGGCTTGCATGGCAGCCTGAATCGCAGCATTGAGCTGCTCTTGCTCGCGTGTGAGAACCATCTGACAGTATAACATAAACATATGATTAACAGTTCAAACATAAAATATATAAAAGAAAAATTTTATGCCAAAATTTCACGAGAAAAATTTTATGCAAGAAAATCTTTGTATGAATGCATGATGCAGTTTTATGAAAACTTTTGATGCTCGAGAGTGAACGCCTTCGGTCAGTTCACTCAAAATAAAAGACATATCGAGGGGACGCCTATGGGTCGGTCCCAAATCTAAAAGTTTCGATAAAACACATGCGACTAAATAGGGCCAGTCCTGTACCAACCATTACTTAGTCAAAAACCCTGTAACAATGACATGTATATGTATGCTTAAAAAATGATGAATGCATGAAAACAACTGTCAGTTCTAGGAAGACCGTAGTGACTACCCACTAATCACAGGTCATATTTGAGAGCCTACAGGTCGAAGCCTTGGCTCTGATACCATAATTGTAACACCCCATTTTGGAAATGGAATATTACGCATATCATGGCGTGTCATCAAAGCATACAAGGATAAATGTCTAAGCATTATTCAACCATAAAAGGAAATACCGGGATCAAACATCGGTATCCCAAAGTAAAGCTCATCACACACAAACATAAATACTGTAAAAGGAAGGACGAAACAATGTCCAAAGCAACTGTATCAAAGTAAAGGAAATGCATAAAGTAAAGAAAGACAGTAAAGCTTCCAATCCATATGCACCTACGTTTCAGATCTACGAGCGTCCCTGAGTACCTGCCGTTTTGGGAACATGAAAAGGAAAACGGCTGAGCAAGACGCTCAGTGCACGGATGTACAATAAAGCATGATATAGGATAAGCATGTAACATATAACAGCGGAAGACTAAGTACTGAGTAAACTGGTTAAGTAACATGAAAACTGGTTTTATAGTTTGAAAAGCCTTATGTTTAACCTGTGAAAACTGTTTTAACATATAAATACCATAGCCCATATAGGTCATGAAAAGGTCACGTGCATGAATACTTGGAGGGGTGACCTCATCATGCTGATTAGAGGGGATGCCTCTAATCAATATACTGATTTGGGTAGGAGGGATCAGCTCCTTGTGAAGGGTGCAAGGCACACACCACATTCACCATGATAAACTGAAATAAAACATGTAACTAGGATGCACCCATATGCCCCGACTGATATAATAATATGGCCAAACTGAAAAGGGACGCCACGAGCAATCACTCCGCCGTGGGGAAGTCATAACATCGGTGCCTCCAATGCTATGGTTATGGTACCTCCATAACTAGGTGAAACTGGTCATGCTTGTATATGGCTATAGTTTATGCTAAATTAACATAAGCAGTTCAAAACAATAAAACAAATGCTGGGGAAAACAGTTGGCTGCATACGGGGAAATCCTAATAAGGAAAGAATGTCCATACTAAAAGGACGGGAATCCGTACCTCAAGTCCAGTGAAATGAACGGAAGAAAGACTCCTACTTCTGGATCACTAATGCTACATGAATACACACGTGTATAAGTATCGATTCACTGATTACGTACTGGGTTCTGTGTCTTGTTATAGCTGATTTGGTATGTTTTAGGTCATGGTTCACTGTTTTAAGCCTTAAACTGTGTTTATCTTGTATTTCTGGTTTATCTGATTAAGTATTACTGGTGTTTCATGTATTAATATACTTACTGTATAATAATAAGTAACTTTCCAAAAATAGCAGGTTTCCAAAAATAGAAAGTTTCCAAAAATAGAAAGTTTCCAAAAATAGAAAGTTTCCAAAAATAGAAAGTTACCAAAAATAGAAAGTTTCCAAAAATAGAAAGTTTCCAAAAATAGAAAGTTTCCAAAAATAGAAAGTTTCCAAAAATAGAATTTACTGCCTAAAATAGATTAGTTTCTAAAAATAGAAAGTTTCCAAAAATAGATCAGCTGCCTTAATTAAATAAGTTTCCATATATAGAAAGTTGCCATGATTAGGTTAGCTGCCTGAATTAGATTGATTTCCATATATAGAAGGTTTCCATAATTAGATTAGTTGCCTTATTTAATTAAGTTTCTATAAATAGAAGTTTCCATAATTAGAATTAAGTTGATTATATAAGCTAACATATAAGTCTAAGTGTTATAAGCTTACTACTTAAGTCATATGATATAGTGTATAGTTTAATTATTATTTCATGTATTTTAATTAAACTATAGGTTAAGCATTTTAATTAAAGTATAACATGTATAATTAAAATGAAATGAAAATACTTAGGTTAACATGTGTATTATTATTAATAATAATATAACCTAAGTCATGTCTAAATTAATTAATTATAGGCATGTTTTAATAATTAATTAATTATAACTTATAACATAAAATACTTAGGTTAAATTAATGTCATGATAAACTAATAATTAAAATAACCTAAGTCATGATTTAATTAATATTTCATGTTATTAATTAATTATATCCTAAGTTCATGATTCATAAAAATTACATGTAACATAGATCATGATTTTAACCAACGAACCGTGAACCGGGTATGAATTCGACACCGTACCCCGGGCCAAACCCGGGGCACACGTGTCCCCTTGCTGCCGTGGGTCCCACATGAGCCAACCAAGACCAATTGTGGTCTTGGTGGTGGCGGCAATAGCAAACCAAACCCCCCTCGGGTTTGTTTTGCTAGGCGGCTAGAAACAAACACCCCTTTAAATCATTCCTTGATTTTATTTAATATCAAAACATGTTAGATCAATGATTAATTATCTTGTTTTCATAAGAAAAATAATAACATGTTCATGAAAATAATCAAAGATCAAAAGAATTAAAAAGAATTAAAAAGAAGGGTTAGAAAGGTATACCACTATGTAGCTTGGAAAAAGGATGAACAAACACGTATTCTAACACTTGTTTTTAAGATCAAAATCAATCAAACACCCCCTTATGATGGTGTATAGGTGGCGGCACAAAGGAGGCAAAAAGGAGAGGAGAAAACTCTTTTTAGGGTTTTTAGTTTATTTCTTGTAAAATGAAAATGAAAACATGTTTAACACTTTACCCCCCTTAACTTGAAAAGTCCATGGGCTAAGCCCATTTCATGCATGTGTGCCGTGGGTATGGGGGCCCCACATGGGGTACCCGTACCTTTCTCGTGTCCCGATGTTTCGTGTTCGTTCGTGGTTAAACGTGCTCGTGTTTAACGTGTTTCTGTTTCTTTTAACGTGTCGTTTATCGTAAACTTAACGCTCGTAAATATATTATAAGTATTTACGTAATTATTTTAGTTAGTATTTTAAATGGTGTTCATGATTTAATTATGTTCACGTGATATATCATTAACTGTTTATCATGGGTTCGTACGTAATCGATACTTGTCATGACATACACGTATGCACTTGCTTGATTATTAGCACATGAATGTGATCAATACTATATGAGGTAAGTTTTAATCTAGAACGTACGATCTTAAGGGCACTGTTCATGGTAAAAGCATGCGGGTTTTACAATTCTTCCCCCCTAAAAAGAATAATTCGTCCCCGAATAATAGATAAAGTAAGCTGAAAAGAAGTGACATACCCGAACTCAAAATATGAAGTGAGGGTAAGAAGCCCGGATAGACTCCTCTGTTTCCCAAGTGGCTTCCCGCTCGGTATGGTCCCTCCAAAGGATTTTGACGAATGGAATCGTCTTCCTTCTCATGACTCGTTCTTGCCTGTCGAGTACTCGTTCGGGTTCTTCTACAAACGTGAGATCTTCACGTATCTGTTCCAGTGGATACTGAACCATGTGAAGGGGATGATAATTGTACCCTCTGAGTAAGGACACATGGAACACGTTATGCACGTGCGAAAGCTGAGGAGGTAACGCCAATCGGTAAGATACTTCGCCGATTCGTTCAACGATATCAAATGGTCCGATGAACCGAGGACTGAGTTTTCCTTTGATCCCGAAGCGTTTAACACCACGTGCCGGCGAAACCTTGAGAAAGACGTGATCTCCCACATTAAAATGTATGTCCCTACGATGCTTATCGGCGTAACTCTTCTGACGTGACCGTGCTTCCTGCAGTTTCTGTTTAGCTACCTCAATCTTCTGGTTGGTCATTTCTATAATCTCTGGTCCTTCAAGTGTTCGCTCTCCCACTTGATCCCAGCAAGTTGGAGCGCGACACTTTCTGCCATACAACATTTCGAAAGGAGCACATTTGATACTTGCGTGCCAGCTGTTGTTATATGCAAACTCAACTAAACAGATGTAATCGTCCCAATCACCTGTCCATTCCAACGCGCACGACCTTAACATATCTTCCAATGTCTGAATTGTTCGCTCCGACTGTCCGTCCGTTTGAGGATGAAAGGCTGTGCTCAGCTTAAGTTGTGTACCCCAAGCTTTTTGCAGACCTTTCCAGAATCGCGACGTGAAACGAGGATCTCTGTCTGAGACGATGCTGGAGGGAGTGCCGTGGAGTCTCATGATCTCCCTTCTGTACGTATCTGCGAGTTTACTTACCGGATCTTCCTTGCGTATCGGTAAGAAATGAGCTGATTTGGTGAGTCGATCAACGATGACCCAAATAGCATCGTGCTTCTTCTTGGTAGGCGGAAGACCGGTAACAAAATCCATGGTGATTTTGTCCCACTTCCACTCTGGAATATCCAACGGTTGAAGGAGACCGCCAGATCGCTGATGTTCAATCTTAACCTGCTGACAGGTAAGACATTTGGAGACATACGTGGCTACATCCTGTTTCATACCACTCCACCAAAAGTGCTGTCTGATGTCATGGTACATTTTTGTCGACCCAGGATGTATAGAAAATGGGGAGCTGTGAGCTTCAGTTAACAATGCTTCCCGGAGTTCTTGATTATCAGGAACACAAAGTCTCATGCCCTGCCAAACGATACCGTCTGCGTCCATTCTGAATTCTGTCTGCTTCTCCAAATTCTGAATTATCGCCCAAATCTCTCCATCATCCTTCTGCGCTTCCTTGATCCTAGTCAGTAACTCAGGTTCTACTGTAAGATTCGCCCAGTATCCGTGCTGCCCACGTACCATGATTTCAATGTCAAGCCGCTCCAAGTTCCCTTATGTTTTGCTCCTTGATCTCAATGCCGTTTATCATTCCGGACTTTCTGCTGAGTGCATCTGCTACTACATTAGCTTTCCCGGGATGATACTGTAGGTTAATATCATAATCCTTCAACAGTTCCAACCATCTCCTTTGTCTCATGTTCAATTCTCGCTGTGTGAAGATATACTTCAAGCTCTTGTGATCCGTGAAAATGTCGCATGATTCTCCGTATAAGTAATGCCTCCATATCTTCAATGCGAACACCACTGCAGCAAGTTCCAGGTCATGCGTAGGGTAGTTTTCTTCATAGGGCTTAAGCTGCCGTGAAGCATACGCGATCACTTTCCCATGTTGCATGAGAACACAGCCCAGTCCCTTCCCCGATGCATCGCTATAGATCTGAAATCCACCTGTACCAGATGGGAGAGTAAGAATAGGTGCAGATACTAACTTCTGCTTTAGGTCTTCGAAGCTCTTCTCTCGATCTTCCGTCCAGACGAATTTCTCTCCTTTCCGCATCAGTTTGGTGAGAGGCAATGCCAGTCGAGAAAAGTTCTCCACGAATCTTCGATAATATCCAGCTAAGCCTAAGAAACTGCGGACTTCTGTCGCTGATGTTGGTCTTGGCCATTTAGTGATAGCCTCAACCTTCGCTGGGTCCATAGTGATCCCTTCTGCTGATACAATGTGACCTAAGAACGCCACCTTGTTTAACCAGAACTCACACTTGGAGAATTTCGCATACAGCTGCTTCTGACGAAGAATCTGTAGTACAGTACGGAGATGATCTTCGTGTTCCTCCGTGGACTTTGAGAATATCAATATGTCATCGATGAATACAATGACAAATTTATCAAGGAATTCATGAAAGATTCTGTTCATTAGATCCATGAATACTGCTGGAGCGTTAGTCAGGCCGAATGGCATGACTACAAACTCATAATGGCCATAGCGGGTACGAAAAGCAGTCTTGGCAATATCCTGCTCTTTAACCCTTAGCTGATGGTAGCCTGACCTTAGGTCGATCTTTGAGAAGTGTTTGGCTCCTTGAAGTTGGTCAAACAGATCGTCTATACGTGGCAGTGGATATCTGTTGCGGATGGTAATCTTATTAAGTTCACGGTAGTCAATGCAAAGTCGCATGCTGCCGTCCTTCTTCTTAACGAACAAGACCGGTGCGCCCCATGGTGATGCGCTCGGTCTAATGAACCCTCGTTCAAGAAGTTCCTGCAATTGGTCCTTCAGTTCTTTTAGCTCTATGGGAGCCATACGATACGGAGCCTTAGAGATTGGCTCCGCTTCTGGAACAAGGTCGATGTTGAACTCCACTTCTCTTGTAGGTGGTATGCCTGGAAGTTCATCTGGAAAGACGTCTTGAAATTCTGAAACTACTGGTTGATCCTGAATCGATGGGGATTCAGCATCCATGTCATGAACCGTAGCGAGATAACCTTCGCAGCCATGTGACAGTAATGCACGTGCTTGCAAGGTAGATATGACTTGTACAGACCGTCCGGGTATGAACCCGTTATGGATGTACTCTGGTGCATTAATGTCGCCGAAGATCACTCGATAAGAGTGGCAGTCTATGGTAGCATGGTGCTTGGATAGCCAATCCATGCCGAGAATCATATCAAACTCAATCATGTCTAGAGGAAGTGCATCTACTGCACGAACTTTATCGTCAAACTCTAAAGGAAGACTCTTGTATACATGAGTTATTAATACAGAGTCCCTCAGAGGCGTGGAAATGGTAAGCTTAGTTTCTAATGGCAAGGAAAGTGTCCTGATGTTCTTAGCATAAGTAGTGGAAACAACTGAATGAGTGGCACCCGTGTCGAAAAGAACACATGCAGCCTGGCCGTACATATACAAAATTCCAGTAATGGTACCTGTAGATTTGTTTGCCTGATCGCGCGATGTCGTGTAGACACGCCCAGTGGTAGGAGGCGGTTTAGTATCAGCATGACCCGAAGTACCCTCCATTTCATCCTTACGGCAATCTCTCATACGATGGCCAGGGAGGCCGCACTTGTAGCACGCGTCGGAGTCACGACGACATGGGCCAGGGTGTCTGCGATGGCAGGTGCTGCAAAGAGGATGAGTGAATCCTCCAGCAGGAGTTCTTGCTTGCTGAGGGCCTGCTGATGACAGAACGTGTTAAGAATAAGGTATATGCACGAGTATAGGACGTAAACGTCGTAAGATGCTTACCAGTGTTAGCTGAACGGTTGGGCTGAGAACCCCTGTGGTTCTGGTCCCTTCCGTTACCGTGGTTCCTGGTAGAGATTAACATAGTGTCAGCATGAGAGATATAACATGAAATCATAAGAAGATGCGTAAATAGTAGGACCTGCTGTTGTTGGACTGTCCCGCATTGTTACGGTAATTGTCATTACCGCTGCGCCTTTCCACAACAGAACGGTCGTTAGAGTGACCGCTTCCTTTGGGCTGATTGGGCTGCTGCTGAGTAGCCGGCTGAGACCGGTCCCCAGTTTTCTGCCTGGAAGATACAGTTTAAGAGATGATTATAGAACATATGACGATAGGATGCGGTCTGGTTAACGCTAGAACATGAAATGTTTTACCTCTTGTCGGGTCTTTCTGCTTCCCCGAACTCATCACGTTCCTGCAACATCTCAAGCTTTCTTGCTGCGTCAGCCACTTGTGCTACCGTATTGAACGTAGCACATACTAGATTGTTCGCAACCGAGGTGCGAAGTGCCCACCTGAAATGGTGTGCCTGCTCCTCAGGAGTACCAGCCGCTGCTCCTAGAAAACCAGCAAGGCGAAGAAAGCGCTGCATGAATTCATTGCTATTCTCGCCCTGTCTCTGACGTATCCCGTGGTATTCACGCTTGAGTTTGTCCTGCTCTGCCTTAGGAAAGAACTGTTCCATCACTCTCTCCTTGAATTGGGCCCATGTCAAACCAGCGACCCATTCATCACCTCCTTCTAACTGTGTCAAAGCTAGCCACCAGTTGAGTACATCGCCTTCAAACCTGTAGCACGCCAATCTTGCCTTGAAGGCGGGGTCACATCCCATAGCATTGAAGATTTTCTCAATGTGAGTCAGCCAGCTTTCAGCATCGCTGGGGCTATCAGTCTTTTCAAAAGCTCTAGGACGGAGCTTGTTAAATCGTTCCAACCATACTGCTAGAGTCACTGGGGGAGGAGGAGGAGGAGGTGCCTGATTCTGCGGCTGCTGATTATTCGCAGCTTGGACTTCAGCACGAATGTCATTCCTCAGTTGAGGAAGTAAGGCTTGCATGGCAGCCTGAATCGCAGCATTGAGCTGCTCTTGCTCGCGTGTGAGAACCATCTGACAGTATAACATAAACATATGATTAACAATTCAAACATAAAATATATAAAAGAAAAATTTTATGCCAAAATTTCACGAGAAAAATTTTATGCAAGAAAATCTTTGTATGAATGCATGATGCAGTTTTATGAAAACTTTTGATGCTCGAGAGTGAACGCCTTCGGTCAGTTCACTCAAAATAAAAGACATATCGAGGGGACGCCTATGGGTCGGTCCCAAATCTAAAAGTTTCGATAAAACACATGCGACTAAATAGGGCCAGTCCTGTACCAACCATTACTTAGTCAAAAACCCTGTAACAATGACATGTATATGTATGCTTAAAAAATGATGAATGCATGAAAACAACTGTCAGTTCTAGGAAGACCGTAGTGACTACCCACTAATCACAGGTCATATTTGAGAGCCTACAGGTCGAAGCCTTGGCTCTGATACCATAATTGTAACACCCCATTTTGGAAATGGAATATTACGCATATCATGGCGTGTCATCAAAGCATACAAGGATAAATGTCTAAGCATTATTCAACCATAAAAGGAAATACCGGGATCAAACATCGGTATCCCAAAGTAAAGCTCATCACACACAAACATAAATACTGTAAAAGGAAGGACGAAACAATGTCCAAAGCAACTGTATCAAAGTAAAGGAAATGCATAAAGTAAAGAAAGACAGTAAAGCTTCCAATCCATATGCACCTACGTTTCAGATCTACGAGCGTCCCTGAGTACCTGCCGTTTTGGGAACATGAAAAGGAAAACGGCTGAGCAAGACGCTCAGTGCACGGATGTACAATAAAGCATGATATAGGATAAGCATGTAACATATAACAGCGGAAGACTAAGTACTGAGTAAACTGGTTAAGTAACATGAAAACTGGTTTTATAGTTTGAAAAGCCTTATGTTTAACCTGTGAAAACTGTTTTAACATATAAATACCATAGCCCATATAGGTCATGAAAAGGTCACGTGCATGAATACTTGGAGGGGTGACCTCATCATGCTGATTAGAGGGGATGCCTCTAATCAATATACTGATTTGGGTAGAGGGATCAGCTCCTTGTGAAGGGTGCAAGACACACACCACATTCACCATGATAAACTGAAATAAAACATGTAACTAGGATGCACCCATACGCCCCGACTGATATAATAATATGGCCAAACTGAAAAGGGACGCCACGAGCAATCACTCCGCCGTGGGGAAGTCATAACATCGGTGCCTCCAATGCTATGGTTATGGTACCTCCATAACTAGGTGAAACTGGTCATGCTTGTATATGGCTATAGTTTATGCTAAATTAACATAAGCAGTTCAAAACAATAAAACAAATGCTGGGGAAAACAGTTGGCTGCATACGGGGAAATCCTAATAAGGAAAGAATGTCCATACTGAAAGGACGGGAATCCGTACCTCAAGTCCAGTGAAATGAACGGAAGAAAGACTCCTACTTCTGGATCACTAATGCTACATGAATACACACGTGTATAAGTATCGATTCACTGATTACGTACTGGGTTCTGTGTCTTGTTATAGCTGATTTGGTATGTTTTAGGTCATGGTTCACTGTTTTAAGCCTTAAACTGTGTTTATCTTGTATTTCTGGTTTATCTGATTAAGTATTACTGGTGTTTCATGTATTAATATACTTACTGTATAATAATAAGTAACTTTCCAAAATAGCAGGTTTCCAAAAATAGAAAGTTTCCAAAAATAGAAAGTTTCCAAAAATAGAAAGTTTCCAAAAATAGAAAGTTACCAAAAATAGAAAGTTTCCAAAAATAGAAAGTTTCCAAAAATAGAAAGTTTCCAAAAATAGAAAGTTTCCAAAAATAGAATTTACTGCCTAAAATAGATTAGTTTCTAAAAATAGAAAGTTTCCAAAAATAGATCAGCTGCCTTAATTAAATAAGTTTCCATATATAGAAAGTTGCCATGATTAGGTTAGCTGCCTGAATTAGATTGATTTCCATATATAGAAGGTTTCCATAATTAGATTAGTTGCCTTATTTAATTAAGTTTCTATAAATAGAAGTTTCCATAATTAGAATTAAGCTGATTATATAAGCTAACATATAAGTCTAAGTGTTATAAGCTTACTACTTAAGTCATATGATATAGTGTATAGTTTAATTATTATTTCATGTATTTTAATTAAACTATAGGTTAAGCATTTTAATTAAAGTATAACATGTATAATTAAAATGAAATGAAAATACTTAGGTTAACATGTGTATTATTATTAATAATAATATAACCTAAGTCATGTCTAAATTAATTAATTATAGGCATGTTTTAATAATTAATTAATTATAACTTATAACATAAAATACTTAGGTTAAATTAATGTCATGATAAACTAATAATTAAAATAACCTAAGTCATGATTTAATTAATATTTCATGTTATTAATTAATTATATCCTAAGTTCATGATTCATAAAAATTACATGTAACATAGATCATGATTTTAACCAACGAACCGTGAACCGGGTATGAATTCGACACCGTACCCCGGGCCAAACCCGGGGCACACGTGTCCCCTTGCTGCCGTGGGTCCCACATGAGCCAACCAAGACCAATTGTGGTCTTGGTGGTGGCGGCAATAGCAAACCAAACCCCCCTCGGGTTTGTTTTGCTAGGCGGCTAGAAACAAACACCCCTTTAAATCATTCCTTGATTTTATTTAATATCAAAACATGTTAGATCAATGATTAATTATCTTGTTTTCATAAGAAAAATAATAACATGTTCATGAAAATAATCAAAGATCAAAAGAATTAAAAAGAATTAAAAAGAAGGGTTAGAAAGGTATACCACTATGTAGCTTGGAAAAAGGATGAACAAACACGTATTCTAACACTTGTTTTTAAGATCAAAATCAATCAAACACCCCCTTATGATGGTGTATAGGTGGCGGCACAAAGGAGGCAAAAAGGAGAGGAGAAAACTCTTTTTAGGGTTTTTAGTTTATTTCTTGTAAAATGAAAATGAAAACATGTTTAACACTTTACCCCCCTTAACTTGAAAAGTCCATGGGCTAAGCCCATTTCATGCATGTGTGCCGTGGGTATGGGGGCCCCACATGGGGTACCCGTACCTTTCTCGTGTCCCGATGTTTCGTGTTCGTTCGTGGTTAAACGTGCTCGTGTTTAACGTGTTTCTGTTTCTTTTAACGTGTCGTTTATCGTAAACTTAACGCTCGTAAATATATTATAAGTATTTACGTAATTATTTTAGTTAGTATTTTAAATGGTGTTCATGATTTAATTATGTTCACGTGATATATCATTAACTGTTTATCATGGGTTCGTACGTAATCGATACTTGTCATGACATACACGTATGCACTTGCTTGATTATTAGCACATGAATGTGATCAATACTATATGAGGTAAGTTTTTATCTAGAACGTACGATCTTAAGGGCACTGTTCATGGTAAAAGCATGCGGGTTTTACAATATTGTATACGTATCACAATAAAATCACAATATCTCCAAAAGTGTGAAAACACAACCTTAATTGGGATTTCTTCACTCAATTATTATATTCGAATCTCAAACCAAAAGAAAAAGGCAAAAATAGATAAATATTTTCTTTTAGCTCGATTTTGAAAAATACAAACTTTAAGGTGAATAGATAGGCAACGTGCTATAAAAGGCCGTTAAAGGGAAGTCGGGTTCTTAAGTGATTCGCGCCACCTCATTCCCCCCGTTCACTTGTGAGTATTTGATTTTGAAAGCTAATCGAGGGTTTTGCCGCAGAAAGTATTATTACGTATCATATATATTTGCTTGGTTTCTTGTGATTAAAACCTCTTGAACGTTTTGGTGTTCCACCAACATTCTAAAGTCATCGAAGGCGTTCACTCCACGTGATCGTTTTCATTCTTTGAGGCTCCTTTAATCAAGAGATTGGTTCGAGGAGAGATTGGTAGATTTGAGTCTATGTAATACACACAAAATCCAAAAAAAAAAATAAAAACAATGAAAAACACAAAAAAATTGAAAATTCACAAAAACCCCAAAAGAATCTTCTTTTTTCACCTCCAAGTTCTTTGTTACGTTTATGCAAACCCGCTCCAAAGCAAAACGTGCTCTTAAATGTCGTCAAAAGGAAGGAAAAAAAGATTTTTTTTAATTGAAGAAGAAACTCCAATTGTCGAACCCGTTGTAGAACCAATAGTCACCATGGCTAATCGTACTATGATGGAGTTGCTTTAAGCACCCACCGAGGGTTTTGCAGAAGCTATTGTGATTCCCGCCATCCTTGCGGAGAATTTTGAGATCAAGACATGTTTAATGTCAATGCTACAAGCAAACAAGTTCCACGGACATGAAAAGGATAACCCACATTATCACATACGGAATTTCAATCGTCTCACCGCAACAAGCAAGTTTAAGGATGTTCCACACGACGCCATTAAGATGATGTTGTTTACATACTCTTTAGATGGACCCGCCAAAATTTGGCTCGAGAAAGAACCTCCAAATTTTATTTTTACATGGGGTGATCTCGTGTCTAAGTTTGTAAACCAATTTTCCCACCATCTAAGACGACACATTTGAAAAATGAGATTTCAAAGTTTACGCAAAGACCTAACAAGAGTTTTTCTATGTCATGGGAACGATTTAAGGAAATGTTACATGAATGTCCTCACCATGATTTTTCCGAATTGCATCAAATTGATACGTTTTATAACGGGCTTAACGATCATGAATGAGATTATTTAAATGCCACCGCGGGTGGTAATTATTTATGCAAAACGACAAATGAAGCTTTAACGATCATCGAGAATAGATATAAGGTTTATAACCATCGTAACACACCGAGTGTTGCCACTATGGGTTCGTCGTCATCGTCTCGTAACATGAATGCCTTACATGATGAAGCAAATGAGGAGAATCGGTTTTTCGATAGATTTTCGTCTCTTATGACTCATTGGAAAGCACAAGGTGCTTTGAGTTCCGCATTCGTTAAAGCGGTTGAAAAGAGTTGTATATCTTGTGGAGGAGCTCATGATTTTTCCGAGTGCATTACTGCCGGTGGTAACACTTTGAGTGCTTAAGTAGCAACGGGAACTTACAACCAAAACGCACAAGGTTCCCGCCCAAATCAAGCTCCACAAAATCAAAATGCTAATAACTATCAAAACAACAATCAAGGTGGTGGTTATCAAGGAAATCAACGTAACAATAACAAGGGTAATTACCAAAGTGGGAACAATGGGCAAGTTCAAAATCAAAACCAAAACCTTGATTTTCAAAATACTACTCAAGGTTTGTAAATGCTCACACTAAAAATCTTCAAGGTGAATTTTTGGATTATGCTAAGGCAAATGATGCTAAGTTTTATAACATGCAACGAGAAATGATTAGCTTAAGATCCGAGTTGAAAAACGAGTTAGAAAATGAACTTGCTAATGAATTGAAAACTCATGCTAATAAAATGGAAGGAAACATTCAACGTCTTCAACAAAATCAACAAAAGATGGAAGAAGGTCAACATGAGATTAAGCAAGAGTTGTTAAAAGCGGATAAAAGGCAATCGAAATTTGAAGATAGAATGGCGAGTATGTTTGAAGCTATCATGTGTAAACTGTCTTCCTCAGGTGGTCTTCCTAGTGATATCATTGCAAACCCGAAGGGAGTAATGAAGGTTATTACTACTCGTAGTAGTAAAACATTCAAAGAGCCAATCTCTCGTCCAAGTACTTCTAGGAGAAGGAAACCGATAAAGAACCCGAGGTGATGGTAGAAAAGGAGCATATTACGAGCCCACGAAGTACCGCTCAAACCACACCTACGGTTGAACCAATACCAATTATGGAACCCGAGATTCCAAGGCCATTGCCTACGCCCCAACCCACACCACCCTTATCTTACCCCTCGAGAGAAACAAGGAAAAGTTACATGAACGTAATAAATAACAAATTGAGATTTTTATTAAAATGTTTCAACAAGTGCACTTTAATGTGAGTTTAGCCGACATATTGTTATACATGCCTCATTTTGCCTCCACTTTCAAAGGTATGATGTACAATAAGAAAAAGCTTTCAAAGCTATCTAATAGTTCTTCGGTTTATCTTAACCGAATACCGGAAAAAGTTGGTGACCCCTGGAAGATTCTCATTCCTTGTGATATTCAAGAAATGGAAGGATACCTCGCCTTGGCCGATCTTGGGGCGAGCATTAATTTTATGCCTTTATCCATGTGGAAATCACTATCACTTCCGACTCTTACTCCTTCAAAAATGTCTATCGAGGTGGCGCATCATTCTACGATTCTCACATGTGGAGTGGTCGAAGAGGTTTTTGTGAAAGTGGGGAAGTTCTACTATCCTGTTGATTTAATCGTAGTAGACATTCCCGCGGATCCTCAAGTTCCTCTAATTTTAGGTCGTCTATTTTTAGATACCTCGAAATCGATCATTGATGTGCATGCTAGAAAAATCACTTTATGATTCAACGAGGAGGAACTTGTTATAAACGCTACTCAAAATTCTACACCTTCTCATGTTTATGCAATCGCTACCGTCAACCACATTGACTTAGTCGATGTAGTTTGCGATGAGTTTACACAAGAAGTGTTAGGTTTTTCTGATAGTTCGTCTAGTGGTAATCCCACTATTATGGATCCTATTCTTGCTAATTCTACACCAAATATCACTCCATTCTAAGGAGGCGATTTTATTTTAGATGAGATCGACAATGAAGATGAGGTGACTATTGGTAGGGATAATCTCATTCCACCATGTCTTCCACCTATGGAAGTTATGAGTGTTGAACAAAAATCATCAATCGAGGATCCGCGAATCCTTGAATTGAAAGATCTTCCACCTCACCTCGAATACGCATTCTTGGAAGGTGATGACAAGTTGCTAGTTATTATTACGAAGGATCTTTCCAACGATGAAAAAACAACACATTTGATAATCTTAAATGCTCACAAAGGGGCAATTGCGTGGAAAATTTTCGACATTAAGGGTATCGAACCAAAATTTTGTACTCACACGATTTTAATGGAGGAGGACTACAAACCCGCATTTCAATGTCAAAGAAGGGTAAACCCCAAAATTCATGATGTCATTAAAAAAGAGGTCCTAAAACTTCTTGACGCGGGAATGATTTATCCTATATCTGATAGCCCATGGGTGAGCCCAATCTATTGTGTCCCTAAGAAAGGAGGAATGACCGTTGTACCCAATGAAAACAAAGAGTTAATTTCCACTCGTGTTGTGACCGGTTGGAGGGTGTGTATTGACTACCGAAAGTTAAATGACGCCACTCGTAAAGACCACTTTCCCTTACCCTTCATGGATCAAATGTTGGAGTGACTCGTGGAAAAATGACTTCTATTTCTTTTTAGATGGTTTTTCTGGTTACTTTCTAATCCCTATCGACCCTCGTAATCATGAGAAAACTACGTTTACTTGTCCATATGGAACGTTTGCTTATCGTAGATTGCCATTCGGACTTTGTAATGCACCGGGAACTTTTCAACGATGTATGATGGCTATTTTTCATGACATGATCGATAAGTCGATGGAAGTATTCATGGATGACTTTTCGGTGTTTGGTGATTCGTTCACGTCGTGTTTATCCAATCTTGAGAAAATGTTAAAATGTTGTGAAGAAACCAACCTTGTGCTTAATTGGGAAAAATGTCATTTTATGTGTAAACAAGGAATCGTCTTAGGGCACAAGGTCTCGAAAGTGGGGATTGTAGTAGATAAAGCTAAGATAGACGTCATCGCTAAATTACCTCATCCCAAAACCGTTAATGGAGTTAGGAGTTTCCTAGGCCACGCGGGCTTTTATCGTCGTTTCATCAAAGACTTTTCGAAAATAACTCGACCTATGACACACCTTCTTGAGAAAGATGCTCCTTTCATCTCCAATGAGGATTTTGTTCGAGCTTTTGAAACTCTTAAGAGTAAACTTACCGAAGCTCCCATTCTTGTTGTTCCTAATTGGGAATTACCCTTTGAAATCATGTGCGATTCAAGTGATTATGCAATTGGGGCTGTTTTAGGGCAACGTCATGAAAAGCACTTTCGACCTATTCATTATGCTAGTAAGACGACGACCGAGGCTCAAATGAAATACACTACAACGGAAAAAGAACTACTTGCCGTGGTGTATGCTTTTGAAAAATTCCGACTTTATCTCGTCTTGAGAAAAAGCATCGTATATACGGATCATTCGGCTATCAAGTACCTCTTCTCTAAGCTTGATGCAAAGCCGAGATAGCTTCGTTGGATTCTCCTCCTACAAGAATTTGATCTCACCATACTTGAAAAAAAAGGAGCCGAGAATCTAGCGGCCGATCATCTCTCTTGTTTAGAAGATCCTCACAAGAATGAGTTCGAAAACAAGGAAATTATCGAAACATTTCGTCTTGAGACTCTCGGTGTGGTGAATTCTAAAGAAGACACCCCATGGTTTGCCGACATTGCAAATTACCATGCGGGCAATTTCATAATCAAGGGTATGACGACACAACAAAAGCAAAAATTCTTTCGTGACGTCAAGTTCTATTTTTGGGACGACCCTTATCTCTTTCGGGTTTGTGCGGATCAACTCGTTCGACGTTATGTTTTTCGTACCGAAGCTTCTAACATCCTTAGAGCTTGTCACGAGGGACCCACGGGTGGTCACCATGGTGCTAACTTCACGGCTAAGAAAGTGTTTGATGCCGGCTTCTTTTGGCCTACGATATATCGTGATGCACACGCACTTGTTAAGTCGTGTGATTCTTGCCAACGTCAAGGAAAATCCTCTCAATAGGATGAAATGCCGCAAAACATAATTCAAGTGTGTGAGATTTTCGACGTTTGGGGCATTGACTTTATGGGGCCGTTCCCATCGTCTCATGGTAACAAGTATATCCTCGTCCCCGTCGACTACCTATCTGAGTGGGTGGAAGCTAAGGCTTTGCCTACGAACGATGCTCGTGTGGTAGTTAAGTTTTTGAAGAAACTATTCTATGGGTTTGGAACCCCTCGTGCTATAATAAGCGATCATGGAACCCATTTTTGTAATCACCAATTCGAAAAGGTTCTAAAGAAATATGGAGTTACACATCGTATTTCTATGGCTTATCACCCGTAAACGAGTGGGCAAGTCAAGGTTTTAAACCGAGCTTTGAAGAGGGTTTTGGAAAGGTCGATTGGAGAAAACCGTGCTTCATGGTCCGAAAAACGTGATGATGCTTTATGGGCCTTTCGCACCGCTTATAAGACACATATAAGTTGTACTCCTTATAAGTTGGTGTATGGGAAGAATTGCCATTTGCCTATTGAATTTGAACACAAGGCATATTGGGCCCTAAAGCATGCAAACTTTGACTTTAAGACCGCGGGAGATCACCGAAAAATACAACTTAATGAATTGGATGAATTACGTGATAATGCTTATGAAAATTCATTGATTTTTAAGGAAAAGACTAAAACGTTTCATGATTAAAAGATTAAAAACCGGGATTTTAACGTTGGTGATCAAGTGTTGCTTTTTAACTCTTGTTTGAAGATATTTTCCATAAAATTGAAATCCCGTTGGTCGGGTCCGTTCACCATAACACAAGTTTTTCCTTATGGGACCATCGAGCTAGCTCAAAATGATGGTCCTAATTTCAAGGTGAATGGACATAAGCTTAAGCACTACTTCGGTGGGGAAGTCCCTTCTTTGGACGACCTCGACCAAGTCACCTTCCCCAATGATAATTAGCATTGAGGGGATCGAGTCGAGCTTATGACTCGGTAATAAAAAACGAGGTGCTTCGTTGGAGAGTTCCCATGCTTATGCATGTACATATTATCGCTTTCTAATGTAGTTAATGTGAGGGGATTTGTGCCCTTCCAACTCGTTGTCTTGTGGTTGTTTGTGAATATGTTATCTAAATCATCATCATCATCACCATGGTTGAAGACTCTCGTGTTCGTTTACGTGAGCCTCGATCGTTTGCTTGAAGAAGTTTTTCACGAATCCATGACATATTCTTTTTTGTTCTAACAATTATCTTTTAGCATAATTCATAAACGGCTTTAGATATATTGTTGATCACCCTTTCCATGCTAGATCCTAAGCATTCGACTCTTCGTATCTAGTATGGGGGTGATCCACCTTTAGACTCAAAACATTGAGGACAATGTTTACTTTTAGTATGGGGGGGGGGGGGGGGGGGGGGGGGGCGAATAGATACTTGCCTTGCTACGCCCTCACGTTTTCCAATTTTCATCGTTTTGTTTTGTTTTGTTGCAAATAAGGCTAAAAATGGCCAAATTTTAAAAAATTTCTTAGTTTTCATAAGTGTTTTTAAGACAAAGATGTATATTTTCCGCTGGGTAGAATAAGAGTTAGTTTTTGACTTGATTGGCATTTGGAGCCCTTTACATTCCTTAACCCGCTTGAATCAAGTTTTTCTAGACTCTTATGTATGGAACTTTAAAACGTGAAAGTCTTAGCTCGTACGAGTTAAGAACAAGAACTTTTCGCAAGTTCCTATAATTGATCCTAGAAAGTCACTTATCAAGGGAACTTTGAAACACATTCTCTAAACTTGAAAAAGTCTAAGAAATTGCAAGCTCCTATAGGTGACTTGAAAACCCAAAACTTCAATTTAATATAGTCTTAATAAAGCTAATCCAAATTTGTCTTAATTTTGACTTGCATGGCTAAGTATTCACGAGTCTCTTTAATTAGAGGTCTTTAAATAGTGAAGAACAAGAAGTGATAGAGTTAGACAAGTGATCATGCTAAACGTAGAACATGAAAATGTTCTTTCAAAAACACATATGTTTTTAATTATGTCTTTTCCTCCCATAAGATCAATGCATTAGGACAAATAAATTGCAATAAGCAAGGTCGTACGATTTGAAAGGTTACTTAGCTTCTAGCCCAAGATCGTTTAAAAGTTGCTCGTGGTTGAATAGAGTTCATAGACAAGGCATAACTTATTGAAGCGGGACGCGAATATTGGCAAAGTTCCAAAAAGGCCCTAACAAGGCATGGGGACTCCATTTTGTTGCTAAAGATCCAAGATGATGTAAAGAATCATTATTCCAAAAATCTATATGAAGGATCAAGACACACACCGAAAAGAAATTTACTCCCCTAAAGACCATGGAGAAGTCTATCCAAAAAGACCCTAACAAGGTATGAGGATAAATATATCTAAGTCCTAAAAGGAGGCGGATCATTGTATATCCAAATCCAGAATAAAGATTGAAGAAATGATGAATTCGTGGTCCAAGTTTGAAGAATATCTCAAAAACGTCAAGTGAAGAACTTCCAAATATGAGGAGAAGATCATTATTTTAAGAACGTCTTCCAAGATTCGAAGTATGAAGTACATGCCGAATATCGGTCCGAGAAAGGTCTCAAATCGTGAAACGAGTTATGCCATGATATGAACTTAAGTAGATTACGAGAAGCCGATTTAAAAGATTTTTTCCTTTAGCCAACTATCGATTAAATCGTGCTACTTTATTTTCAGACTAATAAATACTCAAATAAGTCAATATGAATCACTTGTGATCCATGACAAATACTTAAAAAATTCTAGATACATTTTCTTTTCATAATAACTAGGATTGCGGGGAGAAAAAGTATTACACAAATTAAATGTATGAGAAGTGTTAGCATCGTGACTTGTACCAACAATGATCTCGTTTTTTCACTTAGCATGGAATGTTTGACAATCAAGGATGACGAACTTTACTCTATAAAACATTCACTTGTTTTTATTCATTGACCCTAAAAGTCACTTTCACGTGATGGAAATCATACATAATGTCTTTAACATCGTAGTAGTAGTGTAGCAAGTTTACTTTTCAATAAAGGTTCATAAAAGTGAATTTTGGAGATGCTTAGATACTTTATTCTATGTTGTCCCATAATATTCTGATGATTAGTGATAGAAAATAGATGAAAAGAGATGTATTCCTGGAGAGAGAAAGTAGTGAGAGAAAGTAGAGAGAAGGTGATTTAACTTGGTGAATATTAGATTAGGAATAATGAGTTTACCAAAATGACCATCCACCCTCCTAACATGCTAGGAAGGTAGTATATATAGTCCACCCACATGCGGGCTTTAATGGGCTATATATTGGGCCGGGCTTGTCTTTTGGACTGTAATTAGTTTAAATCCAAGCCCGTGAACCACGACTAATTAACTACCTATTACAACGTTCTAATAAATATTACAATAGAAACCTATGACCGAACATTCTTGTTTGACTCGATATTTTGAGGCTAACAATCTCCCCCAATGTGAGGTCATTCCTCTTCGATATTTGGATTCCAGTGGAGATTTATGAATTTCGTCATAAATGAGTCTTGAACATGTAATAGTAGTGTTGTTCCTTCATGCTGTGATCTTTGAGCCTTTGTCGTTGTCTTTTGACTTTGTCTTTTATCTTGAGATCTTCAAATCATCCTTGACTTGTCTTTGCCATCTTGCGATCTTGTGTCTTTGTCCACATGCTCACACTTTTAATTGTTGAATAAGTCTTTGGGCATGAATATGTGGTTTTAAATCTTTAACTTTGCTGAGTACACCGTGACGCCAACTTCTCGAGACAAAACATAGACACGGACTGAATGGCTTTGACATTTATCCTAAATCGGTAACGTGTTACCTCTGGTCGGTGAAGACCGTTATATGATATTAAATATCGTACCTGTGATTAGGTAGATTCAATTAAGAATCTCCTTGACAGGGTTTCGCGGCTGTACTAGCCGTTCTCTTTACTCGACCGTCTCAAAGCAATACTGCGAACATAAAGAGTGAATCAATTGGATAAATATCCGCTTGATTAAAGTCGTCAATTCAAATTCCTGGAACAAGTTTGATTCATTAAGAATCTTACCATTGTTGCTTTCCAGATGACATAAGTTTGATTCATAAGAATCTCACAAGTCACCTACCGTAGCGCTGTTTGATGTTGACGCTAGAAGGATTTCCATTCGTCACTGTGAATATTAATGAATATCACTCTGAATGTTCTGGCAAGACCATAAAGATATTGCGTAGAAACCTAAAACGAGTTTGAATCAATTCAGAATCAAACCACTGTTGCTTTTCAATTTTACATATGTTCAATTCTTAAAGAATCTTGCATATGACCTACCGCAGTGCTGTTTGTCGTTAACACTGGAAGGATTTCCACTCATCATTGTGAATACTAAGTAGTATCACTCTGAGTGTTCTAGCAATATCACAAGAATATAGCATAGGATTCTCTTGATCTTCATCCGTGTGTCCTAACGAGATTTGATTGATCTATTGGCTCTAGACTCGATTTGTGCACTTTTTAGTGGTCGGAGGCTAGAGCAGATGCCACCTATTCAGTATCAACTATCTCGAAGTGAGAAAGTCAATAGAAATCTTGTTTATCTCCGTGACAATAAAACAAACATCTTTTGAGAGAAGCCTGAGTAGCTAGGAAAGGGTTGTTCTTCACATCACTGGGTCAATGATGAGTTTGTCTTCATGACGAGTTGACCTGGTTTTTGCCTAAGTTGAATGAAGGGCTTCTTTCTTTAGACCCTTTATCCTTACATTTCTTTTTCATTCTTCAACCCCTTCAATGCTTACCAAGACATCACTAATAGCACCTTGTTGTGATTGTTCCAGTGCTAGCATTAGTACTTAGTCGGCATTCAGCTACGTTCACATTTTACTCCATCTTTCCTAAGGACTTCTAATAATCTATTGGATTGTCCCCGGGAAGACCCCTCCGGTTCTGGTTGGATCATATGACTTAAACCTAACCACCCTTTTGACACCAATAACGTCATAAATTAAAGATGTTGTAGGTATTTCATCGTTACCATGAGTGCTTGAGTCTTTAGATCACATTTTAATCAAATTTTCTCCCCCTATCTCTAATCTATAAAATCGTTTGATATTAGAGATACCAGATTTGATTAAAATATTTTTTGAAAAATAGTCTTGAAAGTCTTCGGGAGAAAGATGTGTCAAACTTAGCATGAATTTTGTAACGCTCCCCCTCAAAAATTGATCCAATGGAATTGTCATTACGAGGATTTGATCCACATTAAACTTTTGAGGATAGGAGTTGTTGAACACACAATTTTTGAAAGATTTTGAATATCATTGAGAAATTCTTGAAAAAATTGTGTTCAACACTTTTTGAAAAATCAATTCTTTTTGTCGAAAAGGTTTTTCTAAAGCATAAACTTGGGTTCATAGACTTTAAATGTCTTGACCAATCCACTCAAGTGTAAGAAGATTTAACTTCTTTTGCTAATGGTAAGAGCACTAAATCGTACCCTCCCCCGTGAACATAGTTCCGGGTTGCAATCTGAAAGTGATTACAAGCCATTGTGTTGAGCTCAAAACGTTGAATGTTTTATGACAAGCTCAACCCAAGATAGATTGCTCTACTCGTTGTTGGAAATATTGTCCGAAATAGACAATTTCCTTTTGAAAAGATAGAAATGACATGTTTTGAAAAATATTTACGACTTTCATTTGAGCTTTATGTACACACCCGTGTCGTTATTGAGCGACATTTATAGGTACGTCCATATTATCGATACTGAAAGACATGTCGAGAAGAATATTTTTGGATTATCAAAGATTTTTTAATTTTGTATTTTTCTTTTTCATTAATATATACAAGATTGATGTTTGATAGATGAATCAAGCAGGCTTCTTTGCCAGAATCTCCAGTTCTGCTGGAGTCAAACATCTCATACCAATTTGCCTAACAAGATACGCAAACCTCTCTTTCGAAAGAGCTTTTGTAAACAAGTTAGCTAATTGGTAATCAGTTCCAACAAAGTATAATTCAACAATACCCTTTTCAACTTGTTCCTTAATGAAGTGATATCTGACATCAATGTGCTTCGTGCGGGAATGCTGTACCCGATTGCAGGAGATGGCTATGGCCGACTTTGAGTCACAATACATAGGTACTTTATCAAAATGGAAGCCATAATCCGTGAGTTGTGTTCTCATCCAAAGAACTTGAGCACAACACGCAGATAGAAACACATACTTCGCTTCGTCTGATGAAAGTGACGTACAATCCTGCTTCCTGGAAGACCATCCCACAAGCTTGTCTTGACCTAGAAATTGTGCACCACCAGAAGTACTTTTACGTGTATCAAGACACCCTGCATGATCAGAATCTGAATAGGCTGTTAGAAAGAAACCGGTTTCCCTCGGATACAAGAGTCCCATGTTAATGGTATTCTTAAGGTACCGAGAGATCCGTTTAACCTCCTTGAGGTGCTTTTCAGTTGGTCGTGCTTGATATCGTGCACAATAACATGTAGCATGATGTATATCAGGTCTTCTTGCTGTCAAGTACATGAGGGACCCAATCATGGAATGATATCTCGTTTGATCTATGGGTAATCCCTCCAAATCAGCATCTAGGGATGTGGTTGATAAAGGTGTCCCAATGGGGTCACATGATGTCATACCATGCTTTCTGATTATCTCTTGACAATACTTAGCTTGGTTAATAAAGATACCACTTGGGGATTGGTGAACTTGAATTCCTAGAAAGAATTTTAGTTCGCCCATCATAGACATTTCAAATCTGCTGTGCATTACTTTTTCAAACCATTTTGAATGTTTTGGGTTTGTAGACCCGAAAATAATGTCATCAACATAAATTTTCACAAGCAAAATGTCATCCCCATATTTATAAGTGAATAAAGTTAAATCAATGGAACATTTTGAGAAAGCTTTGGAGACCAAAAATTTCAAGAGCTCGTCGTACCACGCCCTTGGAGCTTGCTTGAGTCCATAAAGTGCTTTGTGGAGATGATACACCTTGTCAGGATAATGAGGATTGACGAATCCTTCCGGCTGCGTGACATAAACTTCTTCCTTCAAAGGACCGTTAAGAAACGCCGTCTTTACGTCCATTTGATAAACGATGAATCCCTTATGTGCAGCATAAGCAAGGAAAATCCTGACCGCTTCCATTCGAGCTACTGGTGCAAATGATTCTTCAAAATCAATACGCTCTTTCTGTCCATACCCTTTAGCCACTAGCCTAGATTTATTCTTGATGATCGTGTTTTCTTCATCCATCTTGTTTTTCCAGATCCATCGAAGATTTAATGGTGTTACATCTTATGGTCTGTCAACAAGTTCCCAGACTTTAAGTCTTTCAAATTGTTGAAGTTCATCCGTCATCGATTCAATCCAAGCATGATCAGCCATAGCTTCTTTGATGTTTTTCGGTTCGGCTGAACTCACGGCGAGTACGAACATACAAACATCGCCATCGGTGTGAAGCTGTCGTCTTGTACGAACGGGCTGTGAAGGGTTTCCAATTACGTGAACCAAAGGATGATCTTAGGTCTAGTGATGTGTTGAAGGATGTCGTTGGTATAACGTATGCATATTTGACGGATCAACATGGCGAGTAGAAGACTCTCCAGTTTCGTGTACCGGTGTACCGAATGGGTTGATAAATTCGTCTTCGTCAGATAATGCATCGTCTGCTTGATTTGTGTTCTCTGGAGCAATGACAGTAGTCGTGGATGTTGTAGGATCAATTGTTGAAGTGATATTCTGAGGAGGTAAATCTGCAGCAACCCGTGTTGAAGTAGATGAAGTTATATCCGGTTGTTGACGATGATCGGTATCATCATTCTTATCATGAGTGACAGCGGAAGACTTCGATACAACTTGTTTCTCCCCCGTGAAATATTCATCATACATTGGTCCATATAACATTTCCAACTCTTCAATTGTCGTTTCGACTGTCATATCAGCTCTAGGAACATTTTCTGGAACCAGCGTTGAGCTTGACGGTTCATTGCTGTGGTCTTGAGTTTCGAGTTCCGTGCGGTTGTGAACGGAAGTCGTGTGTCGTTGTGGATCGGGACTTAAACAGTTTTGTTCAAGTGCCATTTCTTGTAATTCATCAAATAGGATGTGAATAGTCTCGACAATCAATTTTGTTCTCTTGTTGTATACTCTATATCCCTTAGACTGAGTTGCATATCCCACAAGAATACATGCATCACCTTTTTCTTTCATCTTATCCAAATTTTCACCATCTCGAATAATGTAACAGGTACATCCAAAAACATGAAGGTGTTTGAGCGAAGGTTTTCGATCATGAATTATGTGATATGGTGTCTTTTCGTGTCTTGGGATAATTAAGGAGCGGTTTTGTGTGTAGCATGCGGTTGACACGGCTTCGGCCCAAAAGTATAGTGGAAGTTTTGAAGCGGATAATAATGTTCGAGCAGATTCAACCAAAGTACGGTTTCGTCTTTCAACAAAGCCGTTTTGTTCGGGTGTTCGAGCAATAGATGTTTCATGTTCAATCCCTTCGGCTTCAAAATACTTTCTCAGATTTGAATTCAAAAATTATGTACCTCTGTCAGTATGAACCACTTTAACTTGAGCTTGAAGACCACGTTGTATCAATTTAAGGAAGCTGATGAGAACGTCGGATGTTTCATCCTTGGACCTCAAGAAGTGAGTCCATGTGTACCTTGAGTAATCATCGACTATTACCAGAATATATTTCTTTCCATTGATACTCTGAACACGCATGGGACCACACAGATCCATGTGAAGAAGATCTAACCGTCCTTTAGAGATTGGTGTGGTCTTTGTTTTGAAGCTACTTCGTTTAGCTTTACAAAGTTCACAAGAAGAACAAAGATGATCTTTGATGAATTTTAAGCTTGGAAGGCCTCTCACAATATCTTTCTTGGAAAGCAAGTTAATGGTATCAAAGTTGAGATGAGAAAGACGTTGATGCCATAACCATGCCTGAGTCGTTGAAGCTTTAGCCATGAAGCAAATTGGAGTTGATGAAGTGGTGTCTTAAAGTGAAATTGTGTAAAGATCAGTACCCCGTGTACCGGTAAGTAAGTCATTCCCATCATAATCACGAACAAAACATGTCTTCTTTCTGAAAGCAACTTCCAAATCCGCATCACAGAATTGACCAACCGAGAAAAGATTGTGATTGAGCCCTTCGACGTAGTATACCCTTTTGATTGTAATATTCCCCTGAACCAAATCTCCATATCCTAGGATCGGTGCAAACTGATCATTTCCGAATCGGACCGTACCCAGGAACTTCTCCATGAAGTTAATTAGAAGCTTGAGATTCCCCGTCATGTGCTTCGTGCATCCGGAGTCCAGTATGAAGAGAATTATTTGTATCACCTGTAGAAGAGTTAGAACACGATGGAGCATTTTCTATATTGGATACCACAGTAGTTGTGATAGTAGAATCATTAGTGTCCTTATCAACATTTAAAGGCAAACTAACACTCGTTTTCACATTTTCTGTCCTAGCTTTCGGCATCCATTTATATCCGGGAGGACATTGATTAGCAAACCACCATTTCCAAGACTTGCTAGCAGACTCATATAATTCCTTAATTTTACTTCTAGGATTCTTACTGGTGGAGTCTTATGTAGTACTTTTCTTAGTGGGGGTAGCACCAGAATGGTTCACTTTGCATTTGGGTTTACTAGCTCTAATAGGCATCGCAACTTGCTTCTTAGTTCTAGTATCTACGCCTTTGACTTTATTCATAGCACACATAGAATGATTAACATTAGCACACTTGCCACATTTGACACAAACAAATTTCACATTCATAGCATTCACATCATTCACATCATTCATATCGTCATTACATGCGATTACAGACTTTTTATTCTTAAAAACATTCAAATTCCTAGGGTGTGCTTCTACTTCCTTCATCTTCCCTTGATTCTTGTGTTTCCAGACCTTATCATTCACTTGAGTGCTCTTAAGCTGAGGCCGGCTAACACTAGTAGTGGAGACTGTTCCTGTAGTAGAAGACACACAAATATTATTGTTTCTAGAAGTCTGAGGCGATTGAATAACTTTGTTTGTGGGCTTAGTGGTCATTCTATACATACCTGGTTTAATCACATTATTGTGCTTAACGCTTGGTGCTTTAGTATTCCTTATGGGTTGAGATTGTGGTAACCTTTCCTTTCCATCCATCTTGGGGGCAAACACATGTTTTGCAAACGAGGAATTTGATAAAGCAGATGGGTTTCCCAAGATAGAGGATCTATTCTATTTAGAGGCATTAGGTTGTCTAACAACATTTTTCTTAATGCTAGGTTCCACAACTTTCCCACCCATTTTAGCAACGAGTTTCTACAACTCTGCTATCGCTCAGTCCCTGTCTTGTAACCGAGCTTTCAACCCTTTAATTTCCAAAATCTGTTCATTCATTTCTCGAAACGTTTGGGAAAGTTTTTCTTGCAATTTAATATCATGTGGAAAACTACCAACGTCTTTTTGCAAAGCAAGTTCAAGAGAATGACAATGTTTTTGAAGGAAATCAGTTTTGTGTTGAAGTAACTCAAAAGCCTTTTTATCAACATTTTCTTTACGTTTCGAAAGCTCAATTTCAAGACGTTCACAGTCTTTGATCTTATCAAGATATTTGCATACAACATCAGAATATTCATCAATATCAGCACAAGATGTAAAATAGGCACACATAACATCGTTAGAAACACATTCTTGCAATAGTAAATCATATTCATCTGAAAAATCAGACTTCTCCATTTGAAGATCTTCAATGTGTTTCTCAAGAGATTCAACATATTTTAAATCATCATACATTTCAGTACGAATGAACTCCTCAAGTTGAAGGACAGTTTCTTTAATCAACGCCGTGTTAGGAATTAAGAGTTCTTTCTCAAGCAAGGTAATATCTTGAGGAATCGGATGTGTCCACTCAGCATTTTTACGTTTTGCCCAGTCTCTTTCGACAATAGATTTAACATTATCTATGTGGTGTTTAAGAATACCAAATGTTTTCCTACTCTTGCTTTTAGATTCATCTAGAGGGAGGTAGTTTATGTATTTGTAAACATTAGATTTCTTAGGGGCAAATGCTTTCTTCCATTGAATTCTCTTTTGTTTTCATTCTAGAAACACTTCCTCACGAGTTTTCTGAGTTTGTTTGTTGAAAAGACCAGCAAGACTATTCTCATAAGCATAATTATATGGTTTCACAAACTCCTTATTGACAAGTGGTTGACTATCATCATCCCAAATGGCAATCTCTTCACTATCGGCACTAACATGCATGCTATCAAGATCAGTCCTTTCAGTCTCATCAAGATAAAGATGCGGGTTCGAAGCTTGAGCTTTGGCAAGGTACTCAGGACTTGCAAAGCTAGCTTGACCCTTAAACATCGACGGAGATGCTAGCATTCTTATGGATTGAATAGAATCATGCGTTTTATAAACAACGTTCTTCAAAAATTCGACTTGTGCTTCTAGTTTCGTTACTTTGTCGGTTTCTTTATCATATCTACTTTTGAAGTCTTGTTTTAACGCGTCTACCTCTTGTTTCTTATCCTCAAGAATTTTAGTAGAATCTATAGTGGTCATAGAGAGCTTTTGTTCAAGTTCATTAACTTTGGTATTTGCAAGGTACGTTTTTTGACGTTCATCCATTAAGAAAACATTATATTAACGCTTCTATTTGGCTAATAACTCAAGAGTTGTATTATATTTGTTTTCAAAATCGTCCTTTTGACTTTTTAACGCAATTCCCTTGTACCCCTCAAGCTCTTTGGTTTTCTGAAGGAGCTCATCTCTATAGCTTTCAGTCATCTCATTAGATCTGATAAGAGCAGCTTTGCATTCTTCAAAACTTTGAGTGAGCGTAGCGTTTGCCTTCTTTAGTTGCTTTTGACTCTTTTTATTTTCAGTGACATCTTTTTGTAAAGTAGCAATTAAATTAGCAAGCGCAATACGTTCCTCTTCATCATATTCATTTGTGTAAAACCCGTAAAAATAAGGTCATAATTTAATTCTATTTTCAATTATTTTGAAGTATTTTATAGCGTTAAATATTATTATGTTTAACGGTTTAAAGTTGAAACCGATATTAAATATTATATTTTAATATTTTGACGAGCAACGAGGACTACTAGTGATCGCGATACCGACGGATGCCAAAAATTTTATATTTTATTATCGATAGTTTCGATATTTGATACTTTCGACGATATCGTTTCAATTACGTATCGAGTCGTTATATTATTATTTTTCGTGTGTGTTTAAACTTTTAAAAAGTAAAACCCGAGGGCACGCAAATCGAGAAAACTAGAATCGAGGGATACCCGTAAATTAGTTAGGTGGGACAAAATACATTATCCCACCCCACTAGCTAATATGGTACGGCACAACAAGACACAGCATTAATATGTGGCATCTTGTTAACTTGTTAGCTACAAGTGTAAGACTAAGCTTACACTTTAAGATACACACTTGCTAAAACCATCAAACCTTCAACCACTTCTCATTACCATCTTTCTACACATGCAAACTACCTCAAACTCTCTCAAAAACCTCACCCTTGCCGTCCACTTTGAAGCACAAAACACCCCTTTTGATCTTTTCTAGCCATGAAATACATGTTATCTAGCTCTATCATGGAGTTATCTTGAAGCCATGATCATTTGGTGGCCATATTAACAACATAGGAGGTGATTTGCTTGTGTCCTAGGGCTGATTTCTCAACTATTGTTCTTGGTGTTTGATGATCTTGGAGTTACTTTTGGTGTTCATCAAGTTCTTGTCTTCCAAAAATAAGAAATACACTTGGTTGGTAAAGAAGATCATCCTCTCCATTTTCTCTTGTTATTTTTGTAAAGAACAAATGTATTTTCTTTCTTATTGTATATGTATATGATGTATATATGATGATAAAAATGTTGTGTGGGGATCAAGTGTTGATAAATATGCTTAAAAATGTTAATAACCATGAGAAATAAGGCTAAAATCATGCTTATTTAGTTGGCTGTATAAAAACAGTATGTAACTAAAACTTGAACTGATAAACTTGCATGGTATAATCCATTTACAGTAAGTACATGATGTTATACACATGTGAGAGTTGGCCATGCAATGGAATCATTATAATGAGTGAGATATGATCAAAACCAAATAGGTGTGCTAATCTGAATAAGCTGTTTTGTAGGGACTGTTAAGCATATATAAACTTAAAATTAGCAGTAGCTATAACTAAGCTAAATGTAGCACATAATATGAAGATCATGCCACCCAAAAATGAGCTTATAATTCATTATATAACTCTAGATATGATAAAAATGGTGAAGATGAAAATAAAAATCAGATTTTGAGAATTAATGTTTATTATTATTATATAAGCACTCAAATTTTATTGTATAAAATGTAAAATAAAAACCCACTAACTTATGAAACATATTTATATAAATATGTAAAAGGTTAAATAAATGGATAAATTATATAAATGGTAGTGGAATAATACTTATAAGTAATAAAAACTATAAACTTGATTTTTACGACTTTTTCGGCTATTACCGTAAAATTAACGTTTTTCGCCAATTAAAACTTAGACGATCAAACCCGTCTAATGTAAAGTTTCTAAAAGTCATATACTGATATATAAGTAACTAATACAAGTAAAAACCGATAAAACCCGAACTATAGGGCATACGGACATTAACGAGCTAACTAAGCATATTGGACTAATAATTGGACTAAATAAGTTAAACACTTATAAAAAAAACTTATTGGGTTTAACCCATTTGGGCCCAACATGGAAAGTATAGATACTGATAATATAGGTATAAAATGGATTAAAACAAGTTAAAGAACTTATACTAAGCTTATTGGACTTAAAATAGGTAAGTAGGTAAAACTAGTAAACTAGTAAAAAGTTACCAAAACGTAAACACTAAAATGAGTAAACAAGGATATATAAACCCACTTGATCATCATCATATGTAAAAAATCGTCATATGTATATTGTTATTTTGATAAAAGTCATTGGACAAGAGTCTAAGACCAATTATTATTTATATAGGTTTCTGTGACCGAAGCACGCCCGTAGCCGATAATCTGCCTTTCATTATCAACGTGAGTCTATAGCCTCGCTTTATACTAGTTATTAAATGATTTTAAACCCGCGAGGGGAATACATGTTTTATAAACTTAGAACACAAGATTTTTATGGTATGCTTTGTCTCTCTATGAATGGACCCGTGGTTGCCTTTAAATTGCATTAAGTGATTGCCTTTGTTAAAACCTCAATTATGGACCGTTAATTAACCTATGATGGGTTAACCGCTAGTACAATTAATAGATCTATGGGGGAAGCCGCCCCGGTTCAGTTTTTGTGGACTTGTCATAGAAGCTTAGGCCCGACCTCCACACTGTTTGAGCATATTGTATTGAGAAGTCAGGTATACGGCAATGTACCATTAATCTAGAGGTAACCGACAATTAATAAATCTCCTGTCTTATCAGACCTCTAAAGGGAGTGTCTAAGGGCTTGGTTCCATGAGCTTATTGCAATTTATGCTATATACAATTATTATTGTTGATGCGAATTATTATTTGATGCTTGTTGCATTTAAGCATGCCACGAACTTATAATCTTTGCTTGTGTTCAAAAAAATGATTATATAAACCTACAGATTCACTCGGCATTTTTGTTGATTGTTTTACTCACATGTGTAAGACCCCCAGAATCAGACACGGGACAGGTATGCAACTTGGGGGTCCCACTTCATGATATCCCAAAATATGCTATAATGAATGACAATAAAAATGAAGTAAAAATGACATCATAAGACTATAATTACTTCAAAAGCTGCGAAATTTTGATAAAATTATTCTTTTTACATAGGGTCCCAGACACGGATATTACACATCATAAGTTTTATAAGATGTACCAAAAATTTTTTTTTATTGTCTTAGTGCAACCAAATTTGAAGGGGGTAGATACCAAAATGGACAGCTTTTTACAATATTAACAAAATATTAGACCAACAAGACATGAAATCTTCAAGGTGTCGCTATCCTGCGGGCTCCCATCCTTAGCAAAATTAAGCATTAGCATTACCTGAGAAATAACATGTAAAAATGTCAACATAAAGATGAGTGAAATTCATAGGTTTAATAAATAGTAATGTGAAATACAAACATTAATTTTTATAAATTAGTAACAGGATATGATTTAGTACCGTCGTACAAAATCATTTATATTTATTTATTGCAATAGCTCACGACACCGAAGCTTTAACATAAATGTTTTACCCCTAGTAAGTATCTAGTCAAAATACTTAGATAATTAAATGTACGTGCGTCAAGGTAATCAGGACGGGGATTGTTAATCCCGATGGATCCATCCACAACATTCGCGCTTGCAAAATGTGAATTAACGGTTCATGATGTAGGGCCTTTTGACTAAGGTACTAATGCAATAAGTAAATGTATAATCTGGGGAAGCATACAGTTCTCGGATAACATACTAAAAGTTTTAAATGTTTGTATTCCACACATGTTATTCTCACCCCGCAATTTATAACAAAGTATATAAGAAAAGGGGCTACGAACTCACCTTAAAAGGAAAAATGAGACGAGATAAGATCCGGCTGAAGAAAGGAAATAGTAATACTTTGAGAATTATCCGCGACCTACAAGTGTGATCACGACCTTAGATATTTGTTTTATAAAAGTATAAAACGTTTGAATCAAAATATTTCGTAAAATTGAGATATATAAGTAACTTGCACAAGTAACCGAGTCTAAGAGTAAACATGACCTATAAAGCTCACAATCTGTAAGAAATACTTAAAATGTAAGCTAAATGTCTTAGACTAAGATTCTCAAACAATTTGGAACCTAAAAACGCCAATTATACGTTAACCGCGACCTAATACGTAAAAAGTCAACAAAAGTCAAAGTATGACCCGAGTATGACTCAATAATGAAAAGTTGTAATATTATATGTAATTTATAAGTTTTGACTAAACGTATAGAAAATAGTCAACTTTTGGCCTTTTCCGACTTGGGGCGGATAACAAATCATTAAACCTCAATTTCACTTCATTTATGATTTTATACATCCTAAGTATCAGTATTGATCATTTCAAATCCATTCCATAAGGTTTAGGCTTGCTTAACGGCGTTCGGGTAATGAACTAGTCATCTACCCGCTTAGTAAAATAATGCAGAAAACTCCTTTTCGCGAAGCCTAAAAATCCTATCTAGACTCTTGGAAAAAAATCAAAAAAATTTAGAGAAGTCATATACATCATGAAGTTAATATCTTGTGAATTTTAAGAAAAGTTTTGATGTCTAGATGCCGTTTTAAAAATAAAAACAAAATGCATTCTGCACGAAAAAGTCAAACATCACAGTCTGTATTTTGCATTTTTGAGGGTCAATTGCCCACTTTAAAGCTTCCGTTCCCGCGATGGTGACTAAAAACATCATTCCGGACAACTTTGTAGTTTTATCCGAAGGCTGAAAACACCTTTTCGACACACTTAAACCTAGGACAGCAGCTATATCAGCAAACTTTATAAATTTTCTAGTTAGTCAACTATACCCACTTATGTGTCAAAAACTTAGATGTAACTAAGGGACACTAAACCTTTGCATCAAAAGTCATCTTTATAAGTTTCTCAAATGATTCAAGTGAGAAATCATGGCTAAACACTCGATACCCATATCAAACGCGCTAAACCAAACGCTAGTTTAGGTCGGTTGCTACTTATTAGACTAGTTTCTAAAAATGCCCGCCATTTCTTCGTTATAAAGAGATAGACGATGAACCTTATACCACCGGAAAGGTATTTTCGTACCCGACGTTCCTAGACATATGAATTTATCTCAGTTTTCTAAATGGGAAAAAAAATCCATCTTAGAGAAAGGTTAAAATTTTAGAAAATCGGTTATAAAATTGGCGATCACCGTTTTAGTCATAAAATTCAATTGGTGATGGCTATTAACGCAAGGTCAGCGGCCAAATTTAAGTTATAAGTCCTAATAAGTCCTCACAACCTGCAATTTCAAGTTTAGGGGACCTAAGGTGCTGTAAAACACTAAACAAGTCTACACTTTTAGATTTGAGCTAAAATCTTATTTTGGCCATAACTTTTTCATTAGGATGAGTTGATCGCCCATCCAACTCGCTACTAACATGTAAAAGGGTCAATGAATCCATCTAAGCTATAAAAACACAGCCTACATTGGGAAAATGTGTGAGTTTTGGGCTCACAAACCTGCTGTCCGAATTTAGAGTATAAAATTACTATGCCAAACAAACTCTAATTCAATCCAAACATCAAAATACTCATGACTAACATAAATCTTAATCAAGGAACTAAATTTCTATAATATGAATGGTCAAAATCAAAATTCATCTAAGAAGAATGATCAAAATAATAAACCTAATCACTTATAAACTCTAAATTGATCATTCTTGTTCTAAAAAAAAACCAATGCATGGGGAAAATTGAACTAGGATAGGTTATGATTCTTACCAATGATCACTTTTACATACTTGGATAATTGAAAAATACAATAGATGATGAAGATTGTGTTGGTTTTGAGATCACAGTGGTTTGATTTTGGTTAGGAAGGAAAGAAAAACAAAATACGTGTTTTTTTTGTTGTTGATGTAGCTACAGGAAGAGAAAAAAAAAAGAGGTTATGGGTTATATATTTTTTTCTTGGCCCAATAGTCTAATTTACCTAGACCCGGTTCTAAATCCTAGCCCGATTCTACTTAAAACACGTAAAATAACTATGACTCGGTGCAAGTTAAATTCTATAAAACGAAATATTTATTGAAAATAATTTTTATTTATTTATTTCTTTTTTTGCCTTCTTCAAGTTGAAGTATAAAAATTACCGGTTCTCATTCCGTCGGTTCGAGCAACTTTATAAAATGCACGAGAATGTATTTAAATCAAAAAAAATTTCGATTTAAGTTAAACTTGGAAAAGAAATAAAAATTTCTAAAATTCTCATAACTTATATTAAATCAATAGAGAAATAATTAATATAAAATAAATTAAAATTTCTCGAAATTTCTGGGATTTACGTAAGTAAGGTATGTAATACGTGAATATCATGTAAAATAAGATACAAATAAAAATTACGAATAAATAAATGGTTTTTAATTACCAGGAAAAATACGGGTTCTCACAGTCGACCCCCCCTAAAGGAACTCTGGTCCCTCAGAGTTCAACTGGAGATGGAAGATGACGGAAAAAGATGGGGATACTTGTCTTTGAACTGGTCTTCGCTCTCCCAAGTAAACTCAGCACCTCTACGAGAATTCCAACGAACTTTGACGATTGGAATCCAACTACGCTTCAACTTCTTGACTTGTCGATCCACAATTTCGATAGGTTCTTCTACGAAATACAGTTTCTCATCCACTTTGATCTCTTCCAATGGAATTTGAATATCCGATTCAGCTAAACCTTTCTTAAGATTAGAAACGTGAAATACATCATGAATGCAACTTAACTCTTGCGGCAGCTTCAAACGATAAGCTACTGGACCAATACGTTCAATAATTTCAAATGGTCCTACAAAACGAGGGGCTAACTTACCTCTCTTGCCGAATCTTACTAATCCCTTCCAGGGGGATACCCTTAGTAGTACATGGTCACCAACTTGAAATTCAAGTGGTTTACGCCTTTTGTCCGCGTAACTTTTCTATCGACTTCTTGCGGTTTTTAATCTCTCTCTGATTTGCACAATCTTGTCCGTAGTTTCTTGGACTAATTCCGGTCCAATTAACTGACTTTCACCCACTTCATTCCATATCACGGGTGATCTACATTTACGTCCGTATAGTGCCTCAAATGGTGAGCACTTGACACTCTTGTGATAACTGTTGTTGTATGAAAATTCAACTAGTGGTAGATGAGTGTCCCAACTTCCTCCAAAATCCATAACACATGCTCGCAGCATGTCTTCTAAAGTCTGAATAGTGCGCTCACTCTGCCCGTCCGTTTCTGGATGATAAGCCGTACTCATTAATACCTGTGTTCCCAACGCCTTTTGAAGAGCCCGCCAGAAGTTAGATGCGAAACGACTATCTCTATCAGAGATAATCGACACTGGTACTCCATGTTTTGCAACAATTTCGTTTATGTAAATTCGTGCCAACCTTTCAGTCTTGTAGTCCTCACGGATCGGAAGGAAATGAGCAGATTTTGTCAACCTATCCACGATAACCCAAATAGCATCGTAACCACCAATGCTTCTAGGTAACTTGGTAACTAGATCCATTGTAATCTTCTCCCATTTCCATTCAGGGAGTTCCGGTTGCTGCAGGAGGCCAGAAGGTTTCTGATGTATTGCTTTAACTTTTAAACAAGTTAAGCATTGGTTGACATATTCGGCTATGTCAGTCTTCATCCCAGGCCACCAATATACATCTCTCAAATCGTAGTACATTTTATCTGCACCAGGGTGGATTGAGTATCTTGATGCATGAGCTTCATCCAATATTACCTTCCTGATTCCACCAATAAATGGAATCCATATTCTACCAACAAAGTAAAGAGTTCCATCCTCTTTTTGTTCCAGTTGGGCTTCTAATCCTCGCAGTCGTTCGACTGGAGTCTTAAAATCTTTGGCAGCTTCTTTCTGTGCTTCTAAAATCCTAGCCTTGAGGCCAGATTGGATAGTCATGCTCATAGCACGTACTTTTCTGGGTTTAAGCCTTTCCTTTCTGCTTAAAGCATCTGCCACAACATTTGCTTTGCTTGGATGGTATTTAATCTCACATTCGTAATCGCTAAGTAGTTCTAACCATCGTCTTTGTCGCATATTCAGGTATTTTTGATTAAAGATGTATTGAAGACTCTTGTGGTCAGTGTATATTATACTTTTTGTCCCATAGAGATAGTGTCTCCATATTTTTAGTGCAAATACCACTGCACCCAATTCCAAATCATGAGTGGTATAATTCTTTTCATGGGTTTTAAGTTGTCTCGAGGCATAAGCAATCACTTTACCTCTCTGCATGAGGACACATCCGATACCTTGGTGAGATGCATCACAATACACTACGAAATCATTCGGTCCATCTGGAAGTGTTAATACTGGTGCATTACACAACTTTTCCTTCAGTAAGCGAAAGGCTTGCTCTTGATCATCACCCCAAATGTATTCCTTATTCTTTTGGGTTAGTAAAGTTAGAGGTTTGGCAATCTTAGAGAAATTTTCAATGAATCTACGGTAATATCCCGCTAACCCAAGAAATGAACGGACCTCTGTAGGTGATTCAGGAGTTTTCCAATTCTTTATTGCTTCCACTTTACAAGGATCCACATGTATACCATCCTGATTAACCACGTGTCCTAAGAATTGGACCTCTTTTAACCAAAATTCACACTTAGAGAATTTGGCATATAACTTTTCCTTCTCCAGGAGACTCAAAATTGTCCTCAGATGATGTGCATGGTCTTCTTCAGACTTTGAGTAAATGAGGATATCGTCAATAAAGACTATGACGAACTTATCAAGATAGGGCTTACAAACACGGTTCATTAAATCCATAAAGACGGCAGGAGCATTCGTAAGACCAAAAGGCATAACTGTAAATTCGAAGTGACCATAACGGGTTCTGTATGCGGTTTTAGGAATGTCACTTTCATGTACTCTTAACTGGTGGTAACCTGATCGAAGATCTATTTTTGAAAAACAGCAAGCACCTTGTAATTGATCAAATAAGTCATCTATTCGAGGGAGAGGGTATCGATTTTTGATTGTCAGCTTATTTAATTCCCTATAATCAATGCACATTCTCATTGCACCATCTTTTTCTTAACAAAGAGAACAGGAGCACCCCAAGGTGGGTGACTTGGTCTAATGAAACCTTTCTCCTGAAGCTCTTTAAGTTGATTCGACAATTCATTCATTTCAGACGGGGCTAAACGATAAGGGGACTTAGCAACAGGTAGGGCGCCCGGAATAAGTTCGATACGAAATTCAACTTCACGCACGGGAGGTAATCCAGACAAATCATCTGGGAACACTCCAGGAAATTCACAAACGATACGAATGTCATCAAGCTTTTTCTCCCCAGCCTTGATACTTAAAAGAGAATTCAGATTTTCGTCCGGCTTCTCACCACGAATTTCTAAGATTTTACCAGATGGGAGGGGAATACGCACGATTCGTTCAAAACAAACAATGACAGCACGATGGGATGCTAACCAGTCCATACCCACAATAACATCAAAACTGCCTAGACGCGTCGGTAAAAGATCGATTTTAAACAAGTGACCAAGCAAGTCGAGAGTACAACCACGTATGACGGTGTTGGTACTAACAATATTACCATCAACTAATTCTATTTCAAAACTAACATCTAAAGCAGAAGGGGCAATATCAATAAAATGAGTAATGGTAGAAGACACAAAACGTTTCTCAGCACCCGAATCAAATAAAATGCTAACATAGTGACCGTTAAGAAGAAATGTACCCGTGACCACCCTTGGATTCTGCTGAGGGTTTTCGAAAACTTGATACACCTTTCCTCGAGTTCCATCATTTTGCTGGTTTCTGGCCTTGGGACACCGATTCTTGAAATGACCTTTTTCACCACAGCCAAAACATACTACAGTACAATTTCCTTCATCATGACCAATTCTTTTACATATAGCACACTTAGGAGGGCAGGGTCCAGCAGGATGATGCCAATTACATCGATCACATTTTGGTAAGTTTCCAACATAACCTTGTCTGGCAGTAGGGGCTAAAGGAGCAGCAGCAACATGAGCAGGAGCAGCAGGAGCATGAATAGGAGCAGCAGGAGCAGCTGCATACACTGCTACCGCTTCTTGTCTCTTGTTGGACTGACGGTTATTGTTCTTATTATTGTTTCTATTATTGCCCTTGTTATTTTTACGGTTGTTACCTTGGTTGCCTCCTTGATTAAACCCTTGGGTGTCCTCCCATTTCCTTTTATGATCCTTATCAGACTTGGCAGCCTTACCTTCTACAGCTTGCTCAACAAGTTCACGTGCTATACTCACAGCATCATGTAGAGTGGAAGGCTTAGAGGAAGTGATGTTCCCTTTAATCCTTTCCGGAAAACCCTTAACATACTTCTTTATTTTCTTTCTCTCAGTGGGTACCAATTCAGGGCACATTAAAACCAATTCATGAAATCGGTTAGTGTATAAGTCAATATCGTAGTTCTTCATCTGCAGGGTCCATAACTCCTGTTCCATTTTCTCGATTTCGGTATCAGGACAATACTCAGTAGTCATCATTACCTTAAATTGATCCCAAGGGATTTTATTTGCATTTTCCAAACCCAAGGTTTTTATGTTCCCATTCCACCATGTTAGTGCGCGTCCTTCTAAGGTACTGACAGCGAAAATGACTTTATCCTCTTCTGCACATTTGCAAGTACCAAACACTTGCTCCATTTTCTCAAACCAACGAGTTAAGCCTACCACACCTTCAGTTCCATTGAAATCATGTGGCTTTCCAGACATAAATGTTTTATGTGAACACCCTTTAGTATTAGAGGAGCTTTCAACTTTATCCTCAGGATTTCTTTTCTTTTCATAATCAGCAATTGCCTTGTCAACCCTTCTTGTAATGATCCTTTCCATCTTAGCCTTTCGGGATCGCCTGATATCAGAGGTTCAACGGAGTGGAGGCATGTTTCTGTCAACAACACAATACTAAATTCAGTGAGAATCAGTAAAGATATGCTATTTCAAGATTCATGTAGAATGAAGGATAAAAGAGGAAAGATTATAGTAATGCATAACTGAATGTCAACACGAAATGCAACACAGAATAATTTAAATTGCAATGGCGACGCTTAAGAATAAGAATCCAAGGAATATAGTAAAGATAGATGTAACCACAAAGATACTAAAATGTTAATTCATTAGCCAAGGTTTTCCATACATACTACATCGAGAGTTTGGTTACAAGGGTGCATATACAAAAGATACAAAATTACACCCAAGATGCAATGTAGCACTAACTAACTTAGCAGCTTAGTAGAAATACACAAAAGATACAATATAAAAGGCACCAAGTGTACAAAAGATACATGATTAAGGGTGCATAAACATAAACACTAATAAGGAAACTACTGGGAGCCACTAGATGACCCCAAAGGTGACGATGTTGCATGAGTTGGCGGACTCTCTTGGTCATCCGAATCATCCGAGCTGTCTGAGATGTCATCAATCTCTATACCCAATCGTTCCTTCATGAGAAGCTGCATACTTTTCATGGCTTTCTGCAGCTTCCTGATCTTTTTGCTTTTCCGCTGGCTATAGAATTGGAGATTTGCAAATTCCTCATGCATTCTTACCATAAATAGAGAGTCTCCATGGGAATCACTAGCATACTGCTTCATATGTTCCTCCAATTTCCCATCTAACTTACTTATCTCAGATTTCATTTCCTTGTTACTATTCATCAGATAATTCATCCCAAAGTAAATATCATTTATCTCACTAGCTATAGAAGGGTGAACATAATCAGAAGATGTATCTGAGGAAGCAGAGCGGACAGTAGAGGGTTCTCCTGTCTCTTGATTGTCATCCTGATTTGGCAGGTTAATAGTATTCTCCTCTTCTGGCTCTTCCTCAGGATCTTCCTCAGGATCTTCCTCAGGATCTTCCTCAGGATCTTCCTCAGGATCTTCCGCAGGATCTTCCTCAACATGCATAGGCTCTCCCTGAGATTCGTCATCAATGAAGTCGTCTGCATCGGAAAAGTTAAGGACGGAAGTAGGCGAACGAGGTGGTGATTCCATCTACATAAGAAAAACAATACATAGATATAATAAGTGCAAAGGAATTGGAAAAGTGATAGCAAGTATCATAATGAAACCGATATAATATTTCAAAGTGAAATCAAAGAATGATATATTATAAATATAATCAAGGTAAATAAAAAGGATAAGAGAGTTACCCGCGCAGATACCGAACAACCTTGGCAGATTCCATGTTCGACACTAAGACACATAAAAGGTTTGAAAATTTGGGTCATAGACTAAGTTTAGAAACGACTCAGTTCCCTATAACGATAGGCTCTGATGCCAATCTGTAAGACCCCCAGAATCAGACACGGGACAGGTAGGCAACTTGGGGGTCCCACTTCATGATATCCCAAAACATGCTATAATGAATGACAATAAAAATGAAGTAAAAATGACATCATAAGACTATAATTACTTCAAAAGCTGCGAAATTTTGATAAAATTATTCTTTTTACATAGGGTCCCAGACACGGATATTACACATCATAAGTTTTATAAGATGTACCAAACATTTTTTTTATTGTCTTAGTGCAACCAAATTTGAAGGGGGTAGATACCAAAATGGACAGCTTTTTACAATATTAACAAAATATTAGACCAATAAGACATGAAATCTTCAAGGTGTCGCTATCCTGCGGGCTCCCATCCTTAGCAAAATTAAGCATTAGCATTACCTGAGAAATAACATGTAAAAATGTCAACATAAAGATGAGTGAAATTCATAGGTTTAATAAGTAGTAATGTGAAATACAAACATTAATTTTTATAAATTAGTAACAGGATATGATTTAGTACCGTCGTACAAAATCATTTATATTTATTTATTGCAATAGCTCACGACACCGAAGCTTTAACATAAATGTTTTACCCCTAGTAAGTATCTAGTCAAAATACTTAGATAATTAAATGTACGTGCGTCAAGGTAATCGGGACTGGGATTGTTAATCCCGATGGATCCATCCACAACATTCGCGCTTGCAAAATGTGAATTAACGGTTCATGATGTAGGGTCCTTTTGACTAAGGTACTAATGCAATAAGTAAATGTATAATCTGGGGAAGCATACAGTTCTCGGATAGCATACTAAAAGTTTTAAATGATTGTATTCCACACATGTTATTCTCACCCCGCAATTTGTAACAAAGTATATAAGAAAAGGGGCTATGAACTCACCTTAAAAGGAAAAATGAGACGAGATAAGATCCGGCTGAAGAAAGGAAATAGTAATACTTTGAGAATTATCCGCGACCTACAAGTGTGATCACGACCTTAGATATTTGTTTTATAAAAGTATAAAACGTTTGAATCAAAATATTTCGTAAAATTGAGATATATAAGTAACTTGCACAAGTAACCGAGTCTAAGAGTAAACATGACCTATAAAGCTCACAATCTGTAAGAAATACTTAAAATGTAAGCTAAATGTCTTAGACTAAGATTCTCAAAAAATTTGGAACCTAAAAACGCCAATTATACGTTAACCGCGACCTAATACGTAAAAAGTCAACAAAAGTCAAAGTACGACCCGAGTATGACTCAATAATGAAAAGTTGTAATATTATATGTAATTTACTGTAATACAACAAAATATGGTCATACAAACTTGTTTCATCAAGTTATATAGCTTAGAACTCGTTTTTATAAGTTCTGACTAAACGTATAGAAAATAGTCAACTTTTGGCCTTTTCCGACTTGGGGCGGATAACAAATCATTAAACCTCAATTTCACTTCATTTATGATTTTATACATCCTAAGTATCAGTATTGATCATTTCAAATCCATTCCATAAGGTTTAGGCTTGCTTAACGGCGTTCGGGTAATGAACTAGTCATCTACCCGCTTAGTAAAATAATGCAGAAAACTCCTTTTCGCGAAGCCTAAAAATCCTATCTAGACTCTTGGAAAAAAATCAAACAAATTCAGAGAAGTCATATACATCATGAAGTTAATATCTTGTGAATTTTAAGAAAAGTTTTGAAGTCTAGATGCCTTTTTAAAAATAAAAACAAAATGCATTCTGCACGAAAAAGTCAAACATCACAGTCTGTATTTTGCATTTTTGAGGGTCAATTGCCCACTTTAAAGCTTCCGTTCCCGCGTTGGTGACTAAAAACATCATTCCGGACAACTTTGTAGTTTTATCCGAAGGCTGAAAACACCTTTTCGACACACTTAAACCTAGGACAGCAGCTATATCAGCAAACTTTATAAATTTTCTAGTTAGTCAACTATACCCACTTATGTGTCAAAAACTTAGATGTAACTAAGGGACACTAAACCTTTGCATCAAAAGTCATCTTTATAAGTTTCTCAAATGATTCAAGTGAGAAATCATGGCTAAACACTCGATACCCATATCAAACGCGCTAAACCAAACGCTAGTTTAGGTCGGTTGCTACTTATTAGACTAGTTTCTAAAAATGCCCGCCATTTCTTCGTTATAAAGAGATAGACGATGAACCTTATACCGCCGGAAAGGTATTTTCGTACCTGACGTTCCTAGACATATGAATTTATCTCAGTTTTCTAAATGGGAAAAAAAATCCATCTTAGAGAAAGGTTAAAATTTTAGAAAATCGGTTATAAAATTGGCGATCACCGTTTTAGTCATAAAATTCAATTGGTGATGGCTATTAACGCAAGGTCAGCGGCCAAATTTAAGTTATAAGTCCTAATAAGTCCTCACAACCTGCAATTTCAAGTTTAGGGGACCTAAGGTGCTGTAAAACACTAAACAAGTCTACACTTTTAGATTTGAGCTAAAATCTTATTTTGGCCATAACTTTTTCATTAGGATGAGTTGATCGCCCATCCAACTCGCTACTAACATGTAAAAGGGTCAATGAATCCATCTAAGCTATAAAAACACAGCCAACATTGGGAAAATGTGTGAGTTTTGGGCTCACAAACCTGCTGTCCGAATTTAGAGTATAAAATTACTATGCCAAACAAACTCTAATTCAATCCAAACATCAAAATACTCATGACTAACATAAATCTTAATCAAGGAACTAAATTTCTATAATGTGAATGGTCAAAATCAAAATTCATCCAAGAAGAATGATCAAAATAATAAACCTAATCACTTATAAACTCTAAATTGATCATTCTTGTTCTAAAAAAAAACCAATGCATGGGGAAAATTGAACTAGGATAGGTTATGATTCTTACCAATGATCACTTTTACATACTTGGATAATTGAAAAATACAATAGATGATAAAGATTGTGTTAGTTTTGAGATCACAGTGGTTTGATTTTGGTTAGGAAGGAAAGAAAAACAAAATACGTGTTTTTTTTTGTTGTTGATGTAGCTACAGGAAGAGAAAAAAAAAAAAAGAGGTTATGGGTTATATATTTTTTTCTTGGCCCAATAGTCTAATTTACCTAGGCCGTTCTAAATCCTAGCCCGATTCTACTTAAAACACGTAAAATAACTATGACTCGGTGCAAGTTAAATTCTATAAAACGAAATATTTATTGAAAATAATTTTTATTTATTTATTTATTTTTTTGCCTTCTTCAAGTTGAAGTATAAAAATTACCGGTTCTCATTCCGTCAGTTCGAGCAACTTTATAAAATGCACGAGAATGTATTTAAATCAAAAAAAATTTCGATTTAAGTTAAACTTGGAAAAGAAATAAAAATTTCTAAAATTCTCATAACTTATATTAAATCAATAGAGAAATAATTAATATAAAATAAATTAAAATTTCTCGAAATTTCTGGGATTTACGTAAGCAAGGTATGTAATACGTGAATAGCATGTAAAATAAGATACAAATAAAAATTACGAATAAATAAATGGTTTTTAATTACCAGGAAAAATACGGGTTCTCACAACATGTATTTCAGGTAATCAAGAAGTGGAAGCTTGGAGGTCACGAGAATGAAGTTGTGCACTGCTATGTTGTTCAAACTCTTTGATTTATTTATCGTTCCATTTTTAAAACAAACTAATATGTTGTTTTAACTTATTTTTTGGTAACGATTACTTGGGACTACGCTACTCTGACAAATGTTTTAGGAACGATAAATCTAAAACGTCTCTTTTCGAGTCGTTCTTTATAAATTATGTGTTGTTGTATCATTGTTTGGCACCCAAAGATGTATTCCGTTGCGTGTAAACTTGGGGGTGTGAAAGATTGGTACCAGAGCCATGAGTTATAGAGAACTAGGTCTTTTTCTAAAAACCTAAACTATAACTGTCGGTTTTATTTTTCAAAGAGTCGGTGCACATGATTTCGTGTGACTTCAGGTTCAAGCTACTTCTGGGATTACAACTTTAGTATACATTATTATGTATGCCTTATTGCTAAGTATTTCTAAATAAATACTATAATCCTTTATCGATATATATTTATGTCGTTAAACTTTTCGATAAAAGTTTATCATTTATTAATGATTAACTTAAATAAATACAATGAATTTTCAAGATCTTTCTGTATATATTTTTGAAGTATTTAAATTGCTTTTATTGCAAAAATTTTATATTATGACCTTACATACCTTCATCTGCGCGCGTTACTTTCATTATTTAACCCTTTGTGATATCTATATAGATATCCAAATCGCTTTCCGGTTGTTTGTGCTTGGACGTCTTGAAACATAATCTCTAGACCATTGTGTAGCAATGTGTCCTTGGAATAGACTAACCGCTATTGTGTGAGTCACACATTTTGAAATACTTCTTATAATCGTATTGAATAATATCATGGTTTTTCATAATATTTTGTTGATTTTTGTTATCGTTTTACACGACATGCGAAGATTTAATTCGTTGACATTTATATGTATCGACTTAGAAGTGTATTGTTCGCTTATATCTCGGTAACGTCATCGCCATTTTATAAATCATCGTCTAGATTATGGCGCTAGATCGGAATACTATTTTACTTCTATAAAAATGTATCATTTGTTTTTCATTAACTTTCTTGCTCCCGGAGTGCAACCCGTTAATGTTCCATTCTTTTCTTGTTATGTTTTGTGTTTTTGGACAATCATGGCACCAAGGAGATTTGCCTACATTGCACCTTGAAACTTAAATTATGAACGTCAATTATCGTTTTGCTTCCTAAATTTTGTGTTGAATACCTTGAAGCATCTTCTGTCATTCATTATGCTATATTATTATTTGATGCTCATTATGAGATTTCTTTTTCGTTGTTGTAAAATCCACAAGACACGTGTGTGTATATATATATATTTTGAGCTGTTAGGAAGTGTCGAAAAATATATTTAATGGAGAAACTACAGGGGGTGTATAAACAGGTCAAAACTTAAAAGTAAAACCTGCGTTTTTTAAAAATAAATAGTCAAACCTGCACAGAAATTGCAAGGGTATTTTGGTCATTTTACATTGGGTTTCAGGTCTCGGGTAAAACTAGAAAGTCGTCTGAAACGTCGCTTTGCATCAAAATGCTTCAGACTCCGAGTCTTGGAGATGTCGTTTATCGGGTCAATTAATCGGCTTATATTTAAAAGTCAAATCTGATAGAAAATTCGGAACATGGGTTTTAAACGTTTCTAAGAAATTTTGAGTTCATTTGAGATCGTAAAATTTTAACGAATATTATTTTACAAATAACTAATACTAGTTTCATGTGAAAATGTTTAAAAATCGAAACATTACAGGATTAGCTATTACCAGATTAATGGTGTAATTTGAAAATGAATAATATATTTTCTTAAAAGCATGTTGTGTCGAGTATCTTACATAGAATACGCATTTGGATTGTTTTATTATTTTTATATATATGACTCTTTTGTCATTCGATATTATTTTTATTTTTCTTCTAACCTTCCACTGATTTGAGTTGAGTTTTGAAGTTTTGCCTTCACATTCTTCGTTGACATTCTTATCGCGTATCTCATGACGTTTTCGTCTAAACCTTATAACCCTTTGAAAACTTAACAACTTGTAACCATTTCATTGGTTGTTTTATGAGCTACTATTTGCCACTTTTTGCAAAACTTTGACTACTTTATACGTTGTCATAATGTCATATTATAAATAAATCTGATATTGTTTTACGATTATTTTCACCAATTATTTTTACTTTGTTCTTATAAAATACTTTTCGTAAGATTTAAAAGTTGCTTATTAAGTATCTCACAAATTACTTGTATCCTATAAATTTATAAACTATTTTTAAATTCCATTTTACAAATGGCATGGTTTATATATAAACATAAGAAACGTAATACTTTTCGACGAAACTGAGCACTGCATTGCTATTCCTAAATTATACATGGCCTGATCACCTATGTCTAATTTAGATGGAGCCATGCTAGGCTGAATAGTAGTCCACTTAAAAATCTTGATAATAATCAACTTTTTACTTGTATTTATGATAAAGATAAATAAAATGAAATAAAATGAAAAGTAGTTTTAAAAACCTTTATATTTCATGCAAGTAGCGCAATTTCTATGCATCCGCATATGTTTTCTTACCTTTTCTTGAACGAATTACGCTCTTACGAATACGTTTTTACTCGATGATTGTTTTTCCACTTGTTACTTCATTTTGTCTTATAACTGATTTCTTTTGACTATTCGTCTAATTACTGACTGTTGATAAATGAATTGAAAGTCTCGATGTTTTATCCTTCCTTCTTGTCCAATCTTCTTTATGCGACTGGGTAGATCTTTGGAATGTCTCCGCACGTGAATAATGAATTATCACTAGAGTGATTTCCGTATATCCGGGATGACGTCTTTCACTCTCGTTTGTCTCGAAATCCACTCTTCTGAACCGTGCTTTGACTTCTCTCTTTAAACACTAACATTGTTCATTTGATTTGTTTTAATTACAAGTGATTATTAGGAATTTTCTTTGATTAAAATTTTTGTATGGATCTTATTTCCGATCATGTATCGACCACCGCTAAGTTAACGAGCTGATATTGGTGAACCACCGACCGCACTAACAATATTGACAACTTGTTTAATGTATTATTTTTTTTATCGTCTTACTATCAACGCCTTTATTTTTTTCTCTTTAAGAATTCATACGACATTTGATTCGTCCTCTTTTGTACTGTTGATTTCGTACTAATTGTTGACAATATTACCATTCGTATTCGTTTGTTATCTTGTCACACTTTGAAACCCGAATATATCCCATGTTATCTTGAAATAATAAACACCTTTATGTATTTCTACAAAGTATTATAAATTTTTTTATGGAACTTGTCTACATTTTCTAATGATTTTCAATTATCGAAATAACCATCACAAGTAAAAGGTCAAATTTATACACCATATTTTGTATAACTAAAACTAATGTTTAAAATAAAATTATGTTCTACCTTTTGAACTAATTGACTTATCATACTTTACTTTTAATGTAATTAAATTGCCAGTTTAATTTATATTCCTAATAGTGATTTAAATTGGAAATTATATTCTCTAATTGTAACCATCAGTATGAGTTTAATTAATAAATTTATGTCATTCTTTCAAAGTTTCTTAAGACGACCAAATAAATTTTGAAACTATTTTACTTCTATTTTTGATGTATCATCTTTATCAAGAAAGTACCTCAACTGAGTTTTAAGGTAATACCAAATCCGGGACGGATACTTGTGACAAACGTTATTTTAATGTTAATATTTAATTCATTCTTCTCTCTCATTTTTCTAGTATTGCGAATTATTATGTTTTACGGTTACATGATTCGAGATCCCTCGTCGATCGTTAATCTTAAATCATTTTACCACATCTTGTTCGTTTATGCGTTTATTGAAGTCATTTTTATCTCGTTCTGTTCCTCGTATTGAAGATCACTATTTTATTTTCAGTTTAAAATGAATCTCGGGAAGCAGTGTATAAGAAGAAACGATAAGTGTCACCAGGATTTATGCGTGTACTTGTGGAATGATTGAGGACCGAATCTCTTAATGAATGGAGTTAATAAATTTGTTACAACCTCGAGGAGCATGTTGAAGCCGACACCGCAAGTGGAAAGACTCTTGTGATCAAGTGGTTATTATCAAGGGTTCATTAAAGGTTTTCTCGATGATTAATGGTGGAGATCTATACTCGATGTTTATGTTCGGCCTTTTCTTTTATGTACTTATATGGTGTGTGATCTAGTAAAATGATCGTAAGTTGTGAGAACTTGAGACGGCATCATCCGATGACGTCCGATCATATAGAACACATATTATGTAATATCTTTTTGACTTTCAACGACGATGTTTATTGAGACTTTAATGCGCGTTGGCGAAAGTGAGATGGTGTCTTTCTATTATCTTTTGAGTAGGGACCCGCGTGTGAGCACCCTTCGATGACGAAAATGTTTTTCTTGTTAGTTCTTTTGATGTGTGTCCATGGCTATCCGGCCGATGGATATCCTTTAGTTTGCAACCTTCCTCTTAACTAGACTTACCCGAAAATCCTGTCATCCATTCTTATTGTCGAATGAGCTTCGTGTGATTCATAAAATTTTCATGTGTCGAGCCTGACGGGTGACTGGTGGATAAGGATTTATTTATTCCTTTTTGGTGAGATACAACTTGACGACAAGCTGCGTTTTGCAAAAGAACCAGTGGAGATCGTGGATCTAGATTCACGTGGGAACGTAAGGACTTCTTTATAAAGAATGCCGTCATCCTTCCGAGTAGTGAACAACTCGTGTATGAGGCGAGTTGAGCGTCGGGACGTCGCTCCCTTAAGGTGGTGAGGATGTAAAACCCGTAAAAATAAGGTCATAATTTAATTCTATTTTTAATTATTTTGAAGTATTTTATAGCGTTAAATATTATTATGTTTAACGGTTTAAAGTTGAAACCGATATTAAATATTATATTTTAATATTTTGACGAGCAACGAGGACTACTAGTGATCGCGATACCGACGGATGCCAAAAAATTTATATTTTTTTATCGGTAGTTTCGATATTTAATACTTTCGACGATATCGTTTCAATTACGTATCGAGTCGTTATATTATTATTTTTCGTGTGCGTTTAAACTTTTAAAAAGTATTTTTACGAAACCCGAGGGCACGCAAATCGAGAAAACTAGAATCGAGGGATACCCATAAATTAGTGAGGTGGGACAAAATACATTATCCCATCCCACTAGCTAATATGGGACGGCACAACAAGACACCACATCAATATGTGGCATCTTGTTAACTTGTTAGCTACAAGTGTAAGACTAAGCTTACACTTTAAGCTACACACTTGCTAAAACCATCAAACCTTCAACCACTTCTCATTACCATCTTTCTACACATGCAAACTACCTCAAACTCTCTCAAAAACCTCACCCTTGCCGTCCACTTTGAAGCACAAAACACCCCTTTTGATCTTTTCTAGCCATGAAATACATGTTATCTAGCTCTATCATGGAGTTATCTTGAAGCCTTGATCATTTGATGGACATATTAACAACATAGGAGGTGATTTGCTTGTGTCCTAGGGCTGATTTCTCTAATATTGTTCTTGGTGTTTGATGATCTTGGAGTTACTATTGGTGTTCATCAAGTTCTTGTCTTCCAAAAACAAGAAATACACTTGGTTGGTAAAAAAGATCATCCTCTCCATTTTCTCTTGTTATTTTTCTAAAGAACAAATGTATTTTATTTCTTATTGTATATGTATATGATGTATATATGATGATAAAAATGTTGTGTGGGGATCAAGTGTTGATAAATATGCTTAAAAATGTTAATAACCATCAGAAATAAGGCTAAAATCATGCTTATTTAGTTGGCTGTATAAAAACAGTATGTAACTAAAACTTGAACTGATAAACTTGCATGTTATAATCCATTTACAGTAAGTACAAGATGTTATACACATGTGAGAGTTGGCCATGCAATGGAATCATTATAATGAGTGAGATATGATCAAAACAAAATAGGTGTGCTAATCTGAATAAGCTGTTTTGTAGGGACTGTTAAGCATAGATAAACTTAAAATTAGCAGTAGCTATAGCTAAGTTAAATGTAGCACATAATATGAATATCATGCCACCCAAAAATGAGCTTCTAATTCATTATATAACTCTAGATATGATAAAAATAGTGAAGATGAAAATAAAAATCAGATTTTGAGAATTAATGTTTATTATTATTATATAAGCACTCAAATTTTATTGTATAAAATGTAAAATAAAAACCCACTAACTTATGAAACTTATTTATATAAATATGTAAAAGGTTAAATAAATGGATAAATTATATAAATGGTAGTGGAATAATACTTATAAGTAATAAAAACTATAAACTTGATTTTTACGACTTTTTCGGCTATTACCGTAAAATTAACGTTTTTCGCCAATTAAAACTTAGACGATCAAACCCGTCTAATGTAAAGTTTTTAAAAGTCATATACTGATATATAAGTAACTAATACAAGTAAAAACCGATAAAACCCGAACTATAGGGCATACGGACATTAACGAGCTAACTAAGCATACTGGACTAATAATTGGACTAAATAAGTTAAACACTTATAAAAAGAACTTATTGGGCTTACCCCTTTTGGACCCAACATGGAAAGTATAGATACTGATAATATAGGTATAAAATAGATTAAAACAAGTTAAAGAACTTATACTAAGGTTATTGGACTTAAAATAGGTAAGTAGGTAAAACTAGTAAACTAGTAAAAAGTTACCAAAACGTAAACACTAAAATGAGTAAACAAGGATATATAAACCCACTTGATCATCATCATATGTAAAAAATCATCATATGTATATTGTTATTTTGATAAAAGTCATTGGACAAGAGTCTAAGACCGATTATTATTTATATAGGTTTCCGTGACCGAAGCACGCCCGTAGCCGATAATCTGCCTTTCATTATCAACGTGAGTCTATAGCCTCGATTTATACTAGTATTAAATGATTTTAAACCCACGAGGGGGAATACATGTTTTATAAACTTAGAACACAAGATTTTTATGGTATGCTTTGTCCCTCTATGAATGGACCTGTGGTTGCCTTTAAATTGCATTAAGTGATTGCCTTTGTTAAAACCTCAATTATGGACCGTTAATTAACCTATGATGGGTTGACCGCTAGTACAATTAATAGATCTATGGGGGAAGCCGCCCCGGTTCAGTTTTTGTGGACTTGTCATAGAAGCTCAGGCCCGACCTCCACACTGTTTGAGCATATTGTATTGAGAAGTCAGGTATACGGCAATGTACCATTAATCTAGAGGTAACCGACAATTAATAAATCTCCTGTCTTATCAGACCTCTAAAAAGAGTGTCTAAGGGCTCGGTTCCATGAGCTTATTGCAATTTATGCTATATACAATTATTATTGTTGATGCGAATTATTATTTGATGCTTGTTGCCTTTAAGCATGCCACGAACTTATAATCTTTGCTTGTGTTCAAAAAATGATTATATAAACCTATAGATTCACTCGGCATTTTTGTTGATTGTTTTATTCACATGTATTTCAGGTAATCAAGAAGCGGAAGCTTGGAGGTCACGAGAATGAAGTTGTGCACTGCTATGTTGTTCAAACTCTTTGATTTATTTATCGTTCCATTTTTAAAACAAACTAATATGTTGTTTTAACTTATTTTTTGGTAACGATTACTTGGGACTACGCTACTCTGACAAATGTTTAAGGAAAGATAAATCTAAAACGTCTCTTTTCGAGTCGTTCTTTATAAATTATGTGTTGTTGTATCATTGTTTAGCACCCAAAGATGTATTCCGCTGCGTGTAAACTTGGGGGTGTGAAAATTTGCATGTTGATCATCCTCAGACTCATTATTGCACATGTCTAATGAATCGGGTGTGGTATTGTTATCAACCGTTTCCATCATACACGTGTCATTAATGGCACTGGGTTGATCACTATGCTCAGGAATATCACCAAACACATTATATTCATCAGTAGTGTGTACCTTATCGATTGGCTCAGTGTCAAAGATAGGGCCATTGTCATCTTCAGTGACTTTGGAACTTCTTCAACCTTTGCCATGTACGAGTAATGTGCATTGAGCTCTTGATCAGAATCTTCATCATCAGTATCATCAAGCATTGCTCCTTCCTCAGCTGATAATTTAACCCCTGCTTCCATTTTCTTGCATAGCAACATCTTTTCCTTGTGATAGCTGGAGTCTCTAACCCTTTTCGACTTCCTGCATTCCTTTGCCATATGCCCATAACCATGGCAATTAAAACATTGAATCCCACTCTGCTGAACCACTTGACTTCCAACAGTGTCCCTATTCCCAGTAGCATCAACAATCCTCTGAGTATCATACTTGGCAGTTTGTCGATCATACCTTGCAGAACCCTCAACATGCGTTGGATTATGTCGATCATACCTAGAAGGACTTTCACCACGTCGACGTGTGTCATACCTTGGAGGACTCTCAAAATATCGGTTCTTTATGTTAGATGATGTGCGAAGATTGTTGTTGGTGGGTTTGTAGATTTTCTTGTAAGTCTTCATTATGAAAGCAATTTGTTGTTTCATCTCTCGATTCTTTTGAGCTTGGTCTTAATCACTGTCTTCTTCAGACGAGGACTCAGATGGTGGTGATGGTGCTCTTGGCACTTTACCTCGAGATCTTGTGGATGAGGAAGACTTAGATGATGTGGAAGATCGTGGTGAAGATGATGTAGTGGAGTATGACTTAGGAGCACGAGAGTTATGACCTTGAACATGTTTAGTTGTAGTCACTAAAGCAAGTGGATTAGCCGTCTTGGCAACACGTTCAGCTCGAATCTCATTTGCTTCATTCTGAAATTGCTTCAAGATGTCAAAGAGTCGATGATATGAGACCTCGTCTAACTTTTCTTGTTGTTTCACCAAAGTGACGAACCGTGTCCACTAGGGTTGAAGTTGTTGAAGAAATTGGACAGTGACTTGCATGGTGGAGACTTGCAGATTATTTCTTGTCATGTCATTCATCATCTTATAAAACCTGGAGTAGTAAGAGTCAATTGATTCTCCATCCCTTGAAGTAAACTTGCCAAAATTCCAAAACAAGTTTGTTTTGACATCTTGTTTGTTGAGTTATTCTCCTTGTTGCAAGCGTTCAATAGCAGTCCACATTTCATGTGTTGTAGGGCATGCATCAACCGTGGAATAAATGTCATCTCCAATCCCACTTAGAACCATATAGATGGCTTCCTTCTCCGCATCATGCCAAGCACAATTTTCAGGTGTGAGATCGGCTCTTGTTTCATCACGTTCACTTGCAGGTATTGGATCAGTAGTATCTATGGCTGCTCTTGGAGGAATTGATATTTTCTTGAATACATATGGTCCATGAGTAATACATTTCCTCAAGGCATCACAATTGGGTCTTGTATCAAGATATCGTATGAAACGTGATTGCCATTGAGCATACCTACCAGACACAAGCATTGGTGCTCTCTCTTTATTACCCGCCACCATGATATTGTTGTTTGTGACACGATATTCTTGAGTAGAATCCATCTTAAAGTTGATGTGAAGTGAATAGGATCTTAAGTAGATGAAATTGTAAATAGATTGTGGTTGAAACTTGAAGAAATTGTGAAAAAAAAACTTTATCCAGAAAAACAAGCACTTATCCGGAATATTGTACTTACTCTTATCCGAAATATTTCAATAAGAACTTATCCGGATAAAATTCAATGCGTAGCTTATCCGGAATAGTGTTCTTTCTCTTATCCGGAATGTTTGCAACTTTCTCTTATCCGGAATGTTTTCGAAGACTTATCCGGAAAAAGGATATCCCGTTACTTATCCGGAATATTGTGAGATGAGTTATCCGGAATCACAAAATGATGCTTATCCGGAATCTTTGTAGTGCTTCTTATCCGAAATAATTGGTCTCTCTCTTATCCGGAATAATTGTTCTTCGACTTATCTGGAATAATACAAAACTACCATATCCGGAAAAACTGTTTCTCTGGAATGTTTATTTCCTTCTTTATCCGGAATAAATCTCCTTTGGCTTATCCGGAATGAACCTTTATCCGGAATAATTTTTATTCTCCTTATCCGGAATAAGTTTTCAGTGGCTTATCCGGAATACTTTATGGTTCACTTATCCGGAATCCACAGCAACACGTGCTTATCCGGAATCTTCCCGAGTTGCTTATCCGGAATAAATCAAGTCACCCTTATCCGCAATATTTGCCAAGCTACTTGTCCGGAATAGAATCCGAGAGATTATCCAGAATACTCAGGTGAAGCTTATCCAAAATATAATGCCAAACCTTATACTGAAAAACTTAAAAACGTTCTGTTATCCGGAATCAACAAACCCTTAAATTCCAGATAACGAGACAATCTTCCTTATTCGGAATATTCACAAACAACTCACAATCCGGAATGTTAAAACCCTTATATTCCGGATATTTAAACCCAAACCGAAACTTTTCCAAGAACTTGATTTTGAGTAACCGATTTCAAGCTCAAACCAAAACTCCTATAATCCGGATGATTAAAGTTAATTTCGAATCAAGAAAATGACAGGCACAACAAAAAACTTTTTTGAGACGAAATGATTCAAAGGAAAAATCACACGTATCAAAAAATGAAAAACCACAAACTAAACACGAATCTACCCCATGGCGATTGATACCAATTGTTGTCCCATAATATTATGATGATTAGTGATAGAAAATAGATGAAAATAGATGTATTCCTAGAGAGAGAAAGTAGTGAGAGAAAGTAGAGAGAAGGTGATTTAACTTGGTGAATATTAGATTAGGAATAATGAGTTTACCAAAATGACCATCCACCCTCTTAACATGCTAGGAGGGTAGTATATATAGTCCACCCACATGCGGGCTTTAATGGGCTATATATTGGGCCGGGCTTGTCTTTTGGACTTTAATTAGTTTAAATCCAAGCCCGTGAACCACGACTAATTAACTACCTATTACAACGTTCTAATAAATATTACAATAGAAACCTATGACCGAACATTCTTGTTTGACTCAATATTTTGAGGCTAACATTCTAGCGTTGCGTGAGGGCACGACAATGGTTTAGTATGGGGGAGTGATGAGATGGCATTAATACATGATCTCATCTTTCTTTTTAGACTTTAAATGCTATAAAATATCATAAAATACCATATATTATGCTTGTGTTTGTTACTTGTGTATTTTAGGTATAAATATCGTGAAAAAGACAAAAGATCACAAGAAACAAGGAAAAACGAACACGAGAAACGAAGCCACACAATGAACCGGGCCCTAGTTGTGATTTTCCAAGATAAAGTCCTTGAGGTATTGAAGATGTTCAAGAATGATCCCTCATCAATGAAGAAATGACACTTAATACCCTTGATTATTCATAATTACAAGTTTGGTCCCTTAAGTTTGCCAAAATTACAAAAAGGTCCATTAGCTTTGAAGAATTGGCAAAATTAGTCCCTCAAAAATGTGGATTTGTAAACAATGGTCCTCCTCAATGTCAAACATACAAAAAAGACCTTCAAAGTTCAAGAATGTACAAGATTGGCCCTTCAAATATCAAGAAAGTACAAAACAAGCCCTTGAAAATACTTTGGAAAAGTATTTGTGGCCAAAGTGTGAAAACTGAAACTTCTATAACAAAGGGATTCAAGTTTTAGGCTTTTATTACTTGATTTAACAAAGAAAACCAAATACAAGGGACTACTTCTGCTACACCAAACATTCAAACACACAACTCGCGCCCAACAACTTACCTTTCCACTTTATACGGAACAAAATAGTTATTATTCACCTCAAGAATCCAGTTACCATCCCACTTAAAACAAGGGTTAATCCCAATTACCTTGCCCACGTGTGATTCCCCTTCACACAAACCCATCCGACACTTAACATTTCCCATCACATCAACCAATGGTCCCCACCATCAACCTCGTTCACCAATGAGAATGCAACTTCCTCTCCAAGACATCCTACGTGGCAAGATCAATGATTTATGCTTCATACTTGGTCCCAAAGTCAAAAACAAATGACCAAGATTATTTTGGACAACTCATCAACTCAAAACGCATCAAGGGAATTTCTGAGATTTCATAGATAGGGTTTATGTATTTTCAGCTTTCTAGAATAGTCCATCAGCTCTATAAAAGGAGACCTCAACCTGCCAGAGTCCCTTTGTTCCATTTTCTAGGCATTCTAGTGTAATACCTTTCATATCAATATAAAGTTTGTGTATTTTGTGGTTTGCAACTGTAATTCCTTTTATATTGAATGAAGTTGGTGTTAGATGCTTGAATCTGAGTTCCATAATCATATTACATGTGTTTTGGTGGTTTGTGTTGGCCACGTTTGAGTTTTGTTAAGTTTTCAAGTTTTTAAGTTTTTGAAAAAAGTGTTTCATAGGCAGTTTTGCTCTAGTGATTCAAGGCTTTACCAGTTGAAGACCTTGGATTCTAGGTGTTTAGATCTGCTATTTGGCCTCTCAAATCCTTAGTGTTTGAGTGCTTAAGCTAGATCTTCATTGCAAAAGTTTTTAGAAGCTTTTGAAAAGTGGTTCATTCCACTGCTTGTTTTATATACCCCTGCTTTCATTATTTCTTGTACTAACCCCTAACCAAAAGCCATAAGCTCTTGCAAGCTTGTTGACACCAAGCTTGTGAAGGGTTTTAAGCCTTTGGTGAGGCTGTTTGCTCACTTGTGTTGAAGATCCATTCATAGAAGGTCTAGGTTCAGCTGATGAACCAGCAACAGACCTTCTCCTTTGTTCAAGGAACTTGGTCTTGTTCTAGTTGTTGAACAAAGTCCAAGGAGCATTGCTAAACTTCCCTAGGAAGTAAAGGGAAGGAGGTTCACTCTCTTTTTCTTTTCTCTTTTAAATATTTGGTTAAAAATCTGTTATGTTAAGTGGCTATGTGATTTTGTGATCTGATTTTTGTGTTGCTTGTTTCTTTGTTTCAGTAAGCTTAGTGTCACCTAGTGGAAGTATTTGAACCATAAAATCAGTAGGTTATTTGGATAAATAAAAAGTTTCTTTGAAAAAGTACAAAAACAAGTCTGTTTGGTATTTTTGGGATCAAAAGGCCTTGTGGCCTTGGTTTTTAGTGGTGGTTTTCACTCAACAAGTGTTTTAACTAAGTTTTGATAGCTGGTTACGTTTCATAAGGTTTGGAATTGGTTTTCCAAAGTTTTCATAAATCTGCAAAAATTGGTTTAATTTTGGTCAAACACATCAGAAGGCATAACTTTTTCATAAGTTGGAATTAAGGGCTGTAATTTGGTTTGGGAATAGTTCTAGTTGGTGTGCATCTCTGCAATATTTGTTTGTGCAATTTGGTGGCTTATTGAGTGAGCTAGGGCTTATTGAAAGTCTCTTAGGTGGTCAATTACATCAGCAAAGTGACCACCCTTGTTTTGCTTTCCATTTGGTTAACTAGTGATTTCCCTGCTTATTTGTTGCTTGATACTTGTTCATTGGTTGCTTGTGAACCTGTTTTGATAGTTTGATTGCTTATTTGAAGGCTGATAAGCTAACTGGCTTATTGGCTTATATTTGCCAAAACTAAAGTCAAGTTAGCCACCTGACTAGCTTGATTTAAGGGATTCATCCTTGAATCCTTCACAAAAAAGGCTTAAGACAAGTTCATAAACAAGTTCTGGAAGTTTGGTTAAATTTGGTGCACTTTGAATTTTGGTCAAATAAGCTCATATTGGCTTATTTTTCATGTCTGCTTATTGGTACATGCAACAACTAGGCTTTTGTAATAGGTGTCATTTTTCTTAGCTTAATATCAAATTTGAAAGGTTTCAACTTATTTGGTTAAGGTTTTGCTAGAAAACCAACTTATTTGGCTATTTCAGTTTGCCTATTTGCTTCTATAGCTTATTTCACTTGGCTTTTTGGGATTTTTCTTGTTGATTATTCTTAGTTAAGCTATTTGTGAGCTTTTGAAAAAAGAATCAGCTTTTGAAACCCTCTAGAACTCAATCCCAACTATTTTGTCTTTTAGTGAAACAGTTCTTTTCAAGTTTCTGGCTTATTACTTGGTCTTTTTCAGAATTTCTTTTTGCAAAAAGGTTTAGAATCTCATAAGAAGGTTGTGTCTTTAAGCAGAGCTTATGGCATCAGCTTATTGCTTAATGGGCTTATTGGCCCAATAAGGATAAGCTTATGGGCCTTATACATTTGTGTTTAAAATCAAATTTTGAGTAAGACTGGGCTTTTTCAGTGCTTTTTGGACACTTTTTGGTTTTAGACTGAAAAGCCCATTTGATTTGGATTGTGTTTGGTTTTAACCCATTTGGGGGCCCAATAGGGGTATTTTGGTAACTTCAACTTCATTTTCTGATTATTTAGGTTAAAATAAACTAGTATACAAGTTTTTAGAATTTTATATTAATTTTTGATTTTTAATATTATTTTAATATTTAATTTTAGTTTTTAAATATTTTTAATTGATTTAATAGGTTTAAAAATTTGGAAAAATACTTTTTAGTTTTATTAAGTTATTTTTTAGGTTTACAAGTAGAAAAATTTTTATTTGGGCTTTTTATTTAATTATTTGATTTTCAGGGCTTTAATTAGCATTAAAAAATTAAATATTAATTAATTAAAAGGTTTGAAATAGTTTTCATCATTTGTAAACCTTAGTTGGATTTTTAGGAATTTTTGGTAAATTTTTGGTAATTTTTAGAGTAAATTTGTATTTTGTCTATTTTTACGGTCTAACGTTTTTTCACGTCTTAGCTTAATTTTCAAGTATCCGTCATTTTCTTTTCTCCTTCTTTCTTTCTTCAAATATTAATCCAAAACATTACAAGTTTTTCACACACAATCAACCACCTTGGGAAACAAACTTACAAAGGGTCATTAGCAATTGGTTTTCTTAAATCGATTCGCTTAATACTTACCGCTTTTACGCTCTTTTTCCTAAAAGACGTATTTTTACCACAATCAAAACCCTAAGCAAAATCCAAGCTGTGGCATTCCTTGGGCGTCTAGGGTTTCCTTTGCTTGTCTTGGAGATCAAGTTGGTATAGATAACACCAATGATTTGAATTTTATGAGGATGAAGACAAAGATTTTGGTGTAGTTAATGTGTTTTCAAGTGAATCTTGGTGGATGTTTGTTGCTATCCGAATTATTGAGAGAGATGAGATGAGGGAATGTTTGAGATTTGAGTTTGCATGTGTGTTGAGTATGTGTGTGGGTATAATCGGATAATGAAGAGGGAAGAGAGGGGACAAGGATCTCCTTGGTAAAATCCTTCTTGCCAAGTGTTGTGTCAATTGGAGAAAACTAAGCAACCCCTTGATCTACTCTAGGTGCCGTGTAGAAGTGACCAAAAAGGGAGGCAAAAGTTGCCAAGTGTAGTACCGATTGTAGTGTAGGTTAACCAATAGGCAAAATGGATATTTCTACACATTTTGCAAGAAAAGTGTATGCATGCATGTATGCATGTACACGGCTAGGAGGTAAGAGTGGGCACTAGTATGTTTAATTTTTGTAAAGTGTTGTGTACAATCTTAAGTCTAGGCATTTTACTATTTGTCCATGTAAGGTTTCTAGGTATTGTGTCATATAGTTCCTTCTAGTAAGGTATGTATATATATAAAGGCAAGTTCAAACATTTAATAAAATGTAACACATGAGATAATGTTCTCCATTCTGTTTTTAAATGATTCAAATATGTACTGTTGTTGTAAATCCTTGTTTGTCATTTGGCTAGTCAATTGTCCAAGTAGTCAAAATAGACTAACAGGTTCATAATTATCAAGTAACTATGAAAAGATAGTATGCTCAAGTAGAAATAATACTTCATGAAATTATGCAAAGTTGGTGGTAGTTAAGTTCTAGAATTATTGAGTACAAAAGCCTGACAAAGTCAAAATGGTAAAATCAGGGATTTTACAATTGCTGCAATGAAAGTTATCAGTGTGCAACAGAAGCATAATACGTGAGCTCAAGATTGTACGTAGTAGGTATTTTGTGTACCTACTGATGCTTGATTTTTAGCAGCTCATAAGGTGACATGGATTAATCTATCCGCTGATGCTTGCATTATATCCGCTGAAAGTATTGTTCGCAGCCACTGATGGACAGTTTTATAGATATTTTGGCTTGGAGTCTGGTTTATTCACAGCAACTAGTTCTTAAAGGTATAAAGTCTCGTTTTATTTCCATTGATTATGAAGAAAAGTTTTTATTATTTGTTTGAAGATGAAGTTGAGTTTTGCGGGTGCGTGTTTTATCATATCTCAAGATGATTCAATCCCATTTTGAAGATGACTTGGTTGTTCGCTTATGGTTGGTGACGACGACTTGTCATATCTAGCAAGGATTGGTTGCTATCACTTGAAGAACTTACGTTATATGTGCTCAATGTCTCATTATTAGATGAGGATTTTGACAAAAAGATCAAGGTATGCTAATATTACTTCTGTATGAGTTTTGGAGTCTTATGGTTAGTGCAAGATATAAAACGCAAATTCGAGTTATTCTACTTCATCATCAAGTAAGTTATAATTATATTTCTTCATATGTGATCATTACATAAAGCCTACAGAGTTTAAAGATTCAAGAATGATTAGCACAATTTAAGGGAAAGCTAAATTGATAGTGTTAGTCATTCACATATGACAATGAGGTGAAGGTTTTTACTACTTCTCGCGAGTATTATTACAACTAATCTAAGTTTTCTATTTCTCAATTTCATTATAATGCATCACCGGTTCTTCATGGATGATAATTTGAGATGTAGAATAATTGGATTAGAAGTGTTATATTGGTTATTAGTGGTTAAAGTCAATGTTGCTTACATACAAGACCCCTATTTTGATGACGTCAAAAAGGGGAAGAAAAGTCTACAATTAAAATCTGTTGATCTTTGGTGTTGTATGGTTTACAAAAGATATATGTTTAAGGGGAAGTTTTTTGACATTATCAACTAGGGGAAGATTGTTGGGTCAAAAGTGAGTTGATAAGTCAAAATACAAAAACAGGGACTAAATCTGCTTATACCCAATTCTTCAAGTTGGTGGACAAAGTATCAAAGATACGAATGAATTGTAACAGTTGTGGTTTGTAGTATGTAAACAAACCACCCTAGGTTTTACATTCATTCCATTATTTACAATGTAACCTACAATAGATTTGATCTCTAGGCATGGGATTCAATGTATACATAACATGCCTAGAGTTGTTTGTGTTAATTATTCATACAAGCACTTTGAGAAAATTCACATTGTTCGTTTATAAACACCTTTGTTTAACATGTTTCATTCTATTCCGCCTTGATTCAATCAAGTGAATGTTATGTGTTCCTAGCAGCCTAAAGATCTCGGAATATTAGGATTTCACGATGCTCCTTGAAAGTGGGATTTTGCTAGGCTAAAGGTTCGTTGTTCTCGACGTCTAATCGAATTGATCTCCGGTTAAAAGTGCGACTCAGTCGTTTCTGGTGAATAAAATAAAAGGTTGTCGTTGTCTATAACTAATTAAAAAGTAAATACGAAAAGTATTTAAAAATTAATTAAAGATAAATGATAAACAATAAAGAAAAGTAAAACAAGGCGAATATTAAAAACTAAAAATTAAAATGATATCAAAACGAATATTAAAACAAATATTAAAAGAAACAATTAAGAAATGTAAAAGTGAAAATGAAAATAAACTTTCGACTTAAAAATAAAACTTACTAAATAAAAATGATAGAAATTGGACTATATGGCTACTATAAAACTAAACGAGGCAAATATTAAAGCGGGCACTTAATAAAAGTTAATACTTAAACTTTTCGAAAAAATACTAATACTAAAATTTGCGGAAAAATATAACTAAAAATACTGACTTTCAGAATAAAAATTGAAACGAATTTAGGATAAAACTAAACGACTTACGGAACAAGTGTCTAACTATGGGGAACATGTTCCCTTTGGGGGAACAAGATTAATGCCGGGAAAACTAGGTAAGCAAGCAAGCATGCATGTCAAATTCACTTATATAAGTCGGAATGTTGTTTCTGCATGTTATTCGAAATACTGATTTCCCAAATTAGTCGGAATACGCATGCATGCATGCAATTAATATGAATAAAAGAAATGGACCTTATTTGGATTGTGTAACAGTGAGCTAGTTCGGAATGTGACAATTCCATCCTTATTCGGAATCCACTTTCGACATGTAATCCGGAATGAGTTACTCACCTTATTCGGAATAATTGAGTCTGAACTTAATCCGGAATAAACAAAAAAACATATAAGTCGAAAAAAGAGGGTTTAGTAATCTGGATAAGAATAAAAATAAGCTAAAATCTAATAAGCACTTAATAAAAAAATAAACCAAACTAATTTTAAGAAAAACTTAATATGCCACAATTTAAAAACTTTAAAAACTTTGAATAATTAAAATATTAAAAATCAACTTTTTATAAAAATATACTATTAAAAACACTTAATTAAAAATAAGAAAATCACACAATAAGAACTAAACATAATAAACTAAAAAGACCAAACACATGAAAATTAATAAGCACAATCAATCAAACACATAAATTAAACAATAAGCATAAAAATTAAACAACTATATGATTAATCAAATCAAAACATAAGATTTAAAAACAAGAAAGGTAGAATGAGAATTACGTAAAAAGCTTGAAATTTAACATGAAGATTAAAGATCCAAAACTACAAGATTAAAGATGAAATATTAAGGACATGAATAAATCTACAGAGAGAAATTAATTACACATACTCCTACTCCTAAAACTTCAAAAATAAACTAATGACAAAAATTAACTAACTCCTCCTAATGACATATTAGGAGGGTATTTATAGGAGGAGGGGATGTGTTGATGCTTCTCTCTTTCTTTTTGTCTTCTCATCTTTTAATTTCTTCGTCTTTCTCGATGTTGTCTCGGGATTTATCGATATGAAATGAACTCGTCTTCTAATTTTCTTCTTGTATTAGATTTGGTTCTTCGACTTCGTTAAACTTCCGTCTTTAGACTTTTTCTTCGATAGATCTTCAGAATAGGCCTTTGACTTCCGTTCTTTTTGCACTTTTGATCTTTTGACTTCGTCTTTTGTATTTTTCTTCGATAAAAGCCCGTGAAAGCCCGTGTTTCCTTCCTTTTTCATCTTTTGGTCCTAAAACACAATAAAAACACAAACCACGCATAATTCTGATTTTTACGACATAAAATACACGTTTTGGTCTCGTTTTTATTTGTTTTAAGTGGTAAAAGGATGAGTGTTTACACACCTATCAAATCCTCTACACTTGACCATTGCAATGACCTCATGTAATGCATTAATTACAAAGCAAGATTTACATTTTCCATTATAATTAACCCACCTTGGCCTTGATTAAACACAAGACATTAAGGAAACTTAAAAAAAGATAGAAATTTATAAAATGCTTGAAGGAAGAAAACATGTAAAGAGATCTAAGACTTACATTAGGGCTTTGGTTTGTCATGAATGTTTATCACCCTCAAGTTTCACGTTCCCCAAACCAAGCTTAAAAACGAGATCATTGTTATTATAAGTTAGCAAACTAACACAAACTCATGTAGCCTAATTATTCACTTAGAGTCCCTTATTCCTAGGTGTATCTCTTATATTTTATTGTTGTCTTGACTGATCACGAGGATGCATTGTTGACTTATTTCGATAGTTTATTTAGGCCAAAAATAAAGTAGGACGATTTAATCAATAGTTTGCTAAAGGACAAAATCTTTTAAAACTGCTTCTCGAGACCTCATAAAGTTCATATCTTGGCATAACTCGTTTCACGATTTGAGACCTTTCTCGAATCGATATTTGGCATTGACTTCATACTTCGAATCTTGAGAGACGTTCATGAAATAATGGTCTTCTCTTCATAATAGGAATTTCTTCACTTGAAGTTTTTGAGAGATTCTTCAAATTTGGACCACGACTTCTTCATTTTTCTCCAATCTTTATTTGGGATTTTGATAAACAACGATCCGCCTCCTTTTAGGACTTGGATCTATTTATCCTCATACATTGCTAGGGTCTTTTCAGATAGACTTCTCCATAATCTTTAGGGGAGTATTTGCTTTTCGTCGTGTTTGTCGATCCTTCATATTGATTTTTGATAAATGATTCTTCACATCACTTTGGATCTTTAGCAACAAAATGTAGCCCTCATGCCTTGTTAGGGCCTTTTCGGACTCGCCAATCTTCGCATCCCGCTTCAATAAGTTATGCCTTGGCTATGAACTCTAATTAATACTGTGCAACTTTTAAACGATCTTGTGCTAGAAGCTAAGTAACTTTTCAAATCGTACAACCTTAATTATTGCAATTATATTTATTAACAAGCGATGAGAGAAGAAGCTCATAATTAACTCACATAAATTCATGAAAGAATACCAAACTTATAATTGACTCTATCATCTCTCGTTCTCCATAATTTAACATCTTAAGGAATGAGACTCGTGGATACTTAGCCTATTAAATCAAAGTTTTGGGTTTTCAAGTCATCTATAGGATCTTGAAAACTCTTAGACTTTTTCAAGTTTAGAATTCGCATTTTAAAGTTCCCTTGATAAACTACTTTCTATGATCAGTTATAGGAACTTGCGAAAAGTTCTTGTTCTTAACCCGTAAGAGTTAAGACTTTCGCGTCTTAAAGTTCCCTATATAAAAGCCTAGCAAAACTTGACCCAAACACGTTAAGGATACTAGCTAGAGTGAACTTAGATAAGTAACCTCAGGTTGAGTCAAAAGATTCATGACAGTCCTAATATATCAAAGACATCAAAACTTGTTAAAACCATTTTATTCCTTTATTTTTCTTTTGACTTTATTTTTGAAATGAAATACATACATACGATGCGATAACAAAAGGAAAGCACATAAAAGAGAATAAATGAAAAATACTACTAGGCCAAAATAGATCAAATTTTTTGAAAAATGTCAAAAAATTAGATTTTCCGGTTAATAATGAGGACAATTTAATGGAAAAGCCCACTTAACTTCAATAGAAGTCCGCCTACACTTGATATAAACATTGTCCTTAATGTTTATGCATGTGGGAGTAAACTCCCCTGCACTTAGGACATTGTGCACTTTTTTATATCTTGCTAAGGAAGAGACGACTATAGTGATTTCAATGTTAATATTGAAGAATAGAAAATAGTGAATCAAATGAGTTTAGGATAGAACCGGGAAGACGGGTACACGGAATCACGGGTCGTCAAAAGTTATCAAGAATGGATCTTTGAAAACTCGAGTCCCTGCACATTATAAGAAAGAAAACAAAACACTTACGAGGGTCTCCCCCCTACACTTATTATAGAAACGGATAAAGAAAGATAGATAATCGGGTTGCCTCCCAAAAAGCGCTTGTTTTTGTTCACCGGGTCACGAGCCTGACTCGTCCCCGAATTAAATGGTCCATGGGGAAGCCTATAATGTAATACCGGGATCAAAGACCTTGTCCTCGTTCCCGGAGGAAAATAAAACGGGAGAGGCCGGAGGATAAGTCTTGAACGACAAAAAAGTCCTCTCAATAAAAGAAAAATAAGTGAGGTCTTGATCCACGGGAGGTGGGGTGGGTAAAGGAATCAAAATGTCACCCCCAAAAGACATATGATTATCACTGAGCGGCAAAGCCGTAAAGGTGTCAATCATAGAACGGTCAATGTCAACTTCTGGGTCAAAGCACTCATCCTCAGTAATGGTCTCCAAAGTATGGGATAAGAGGTGCTCGGGAGGGGGACTTGGGACAATATCTTCAGGCATTGAAGTATCAAAAAGAATATCCTCCTCCGTGTCATCATCATCAATACCCGGAGGTATTGAGAGAATGTCGATTTTTCCATAAATGTGTCATTATTCTCAATGGGAGTAATAGACGGGGGAAAACACTCGGTATTAGGAGAAGAGTTCAACGCTTTAATTTTAGCAATAAGAAGATGAACTTTCAGTAATTTGTCACGAAGAATAACGTCTTCCACCTCATCTACAAGACCAAGTTCAGTGGTGAACTGCTCGTAAGCCGGAGACAATAAATCAACATCGCCCTCATCTCCCGGAGGAGATTGAGAAATTTCAAAGGTGAAATTCTCATAACATGGAGAAAAATCATCATTAAGAGCGACCTCGTCTGTAAGCACCACAAATTTCGGTACATCACAAACCTCATCAAATAAGTTGTCGAGACCAAATTCACTCGATGAATCACAATCGTTAGACGCATTTGGGATATCGAGAGAACGAATTACAATTGCACTAGGATTTTGAGCAACAAGATCATTCCAAGAAATAGTATTCTCATCATCATCATCATCATCATAATAGTATGGACGCACAAGAGGAGGAGTATAATCACTAAGATTAGATACTTGCTCTTGTTGAATTATCTCTTGATGTTTTTCGAGATATTTAGTGAAATATTCATTAATATTAAGAACTTGATTCAAAAGAGTGGTTGGGTGCTCAGCAGGAATTGCAAAATAGGGTTGATGATCGAGGGAGTATTATGGGGGCTCCAAATTTTGAAAACCAGAATTATTGCACGGATGTGGCTCATAATAATTCATCGGTGGAGAAGAATTAGAACACGGATTTGGCTCATAATAATTCATCGGCTGACAAGAAAAGGTATCATGAGGGCCCCCACATTTGTGACAACACGGGTATGGAGAAAAACCCGGTGCATTTTGCTGATATGGATCGTCATATATGGGAGATGGTGAGATAGTGTCATTAGAGGTAAAGGATGAGTTAATCGAATTGCACAATGGAAAAAATCCAAATTATGTATTCTCGATATCATTTCCGCACCGCTCACATGTACACCATTGACAAGTTTGAAAATTATACAATGGTCTCCCACACCCTACGCAATAGACATACGAATCCATGATGGATTAAAAATAAGAGGGGTTGAAAAAAAGAATTAAACACAATAGAGGATTGAGAGGAATATTTTTGGATGCAAAACTTTTGAAAAAGAAATGTTTTTATGTGTTTTTAAATGTTTTTGGAGTTTTTTGAAATTTTTTATGGATTTTTGAAAATTTTTTAGCATGAAAAATAACGTTCAAAGGTGAACGGATCCCAAAATCCAACGCGTCTCTCACAAAAACCGTTAATCTTCACAAAAAGAGCCGGCAGCGGCGCCATTTGAAAGTGAGATTTTGCTAGGTTAAAAGTTCGTTGTTCTCGACGTCTAATCGAATTGATCTGCGGTTAAAAGTGCGACTCAGTCGTTCTTGGTGAATAAAATAAAAGGTTGTCGTTGTCTATAACTAATTAAAAAGTATTTAAAAATAAATTAAAGATAAATGATAAACAATAAAGAAAAGTAAAACAAGGCGAATATTAAAAACTAAAAATTAAAATGATATTAAAACGAATATTAAAACAAATATTAAAAGAAACAATTAATAAAAGTAAAAGTGAAAATGAAAATAAACTTTCGACCTAAAAATAAAACTTACTAAATAAAAATGAAAGAAATTGGACTATATGGCTACTATAAAACTAAACGAGGCAAATATTAAAGCGTGCACTTAATAAAAGGTAAAACTTAAACTTTTCGAAAAATTACTAATACTAAAATTTGCGAAAAAATATAACTAAAAATAACTGACTTTCAGAATAAAAATTAAAACGACTTTCGGATAAAACTAAACGACTTACGGAACAAGTGTCTAACTATGGGGAACATGTTCCCTTTGGGGGAACAAGATAAATGGCGGGAAAAATAGGTAAGCAAGCAAGCATGCATGTCAAATTCACTTATACAAGTCGAAATGTTGTTTCTGCATGTTATTCGGAATACTGATTTCCTAAATTATTCGGAATACGCATTCATGCATGCAATTACTATGAATAAAAGAAATTGACCTTATTCGGATTTTGTAACAGTGAGCTAGTTCGGAATGTGTCAATTCCAACCTTATTCAGAATCTACTTTTGACATGTAATCCGGAATGAGTTACTCACTTTATTCGGAATAACTGAGTCTGAATTTAATCCATAATAAACGAAAAACATATAAGTCGGAAAACGAGGGTTTAGTAATCCGGATAAGAATAAAAATAAGCTAAAATCTAATAAGAACTTAATTAAAAAATCAAACCAACCTAATTTTAAGAAAAACTTAATAAGCCACAATTTAAAAACTTTAAAAACTTTAAATAATTAAAATATTAAAAATCAACTTTTTATAAAAATATACTATTAAAAATACTTAATTAAAAATAAGAAAATCACACAATAAGCACTAAACATAATAAGCTAAAAAGATCAAACACATGAAAATTAATAAGCACAATCAATTAAACACATCAATTAAACAATAAGCATACAAATTAAACAACTATATGATTAATCAAATCAAAACATAAGATTTAAAAACAAGAAAGGTAGAATGAGAATTATGTAAAAAGCTTGAAATTTAAGATGAAGATTAAAGATCCAAAACTACAGAGAGAAATTAATTACACCTACTCCTACTCCTAAAACTTCAAAAATAAACTGATGACTAAATTAACGAACTACTCCTAATGACATATTAGGAGGGTATTTATAGGAGGAGGGGATGTGTTGATGCTTCTCTCTTTCTTTTTGTCTTCTCGTCTTTTAATTTCTTCGGCTTTCTCGACGTTGTCTCGGGATTTGTCGATATGAAATGCACTAGTCTTCTAATTTTCTTCTTTTATTAGATTTCGTTCTTTGAGTTCGTTAAACTTCTGTCTTTAGACTTTTTCTTCGATAAATCTTTAGAATAAGCCTTTGACTTTCGTTCTTTTTGCACTTTTAATCTTTTGACTTCGTCTTTTGTCTTTTTCTTTGATAAAAGCCCGTGAAAGCCCGTGTTTCCTTCCTTTTTCCTCTTTTGGTCCTAAAACACAATATAAACACAAACCACACATTATTCTGATTTTTACGACATAAAATACACGTTTTGGTCTCATTTTTATTTATTTTAAGTGGTAACAGGATGGGTGTTTTCACACGTGTCACTCCACACTCACCTTTTAGAAAGGGTTGATTATGACTACCCCGATCTTCGTCTCTCCACCTATGTACATGTTAATCGTGTGATGTATGCCATTCAAGGGGAACGCCCACGAAAGGTTAGGAGTGACTGAGGTACGCGTAGAGGTATTCAACGAAAATCCGACAATGAGAAAAATTCCTCATCATCAAGTGATGGTGATGGTGTTAGAACTAGAACCAACTTCGATTCTCCGAGTGACTCCACCCCATCTTTGAATCTTTGAACACTTTCATGGATGGGTTAGGCCAAATTCATCGTCCTCCTTCTCCTTTATCGAGTCAACTTCCTCCTAATTTCAACCTTGAGGATGTTTACCGTTATAACCTTCATAACCGAGGGGAATTATACGATCATCATACGGAGTCAAGAGGTTCTTTCAAGGCCATGGGGAATATGCTCAAGAAGCTTGGCAAAAAGAAGAAGTGATGCTACCTTGAAGTCCTTTGTGATGACTTCATTTGGATGATTTTGTTATTAGTAGTTTAATGTTGAACATTTTACTACAATAGATATGTTCTTTATCTGTCCGCGGATCTTTAGCTCCTTGCGGTTCTTTATTGAAATTGAACCGCGGGTATATTTAAGGAACTGCCGGGTAGAATTTTGACAAAATCTTTGCTTTACACTGTTTTCTCTAAATCTTTGTAAACATGGATAAACTTTTGCTAAAAATCAGCTTTTCCCCAATTAAGCCTAGCAAGTTTCATTATTCACCTAAAATATTTTTAACACATCACTTCTTTGGATCATCCTCTTACCTTATTAAACAATTGTTGGTTCTTCTTCTTCTTCATCCTCTAATCCTTTCTGAACCTAAACATACAACCATGGTATCAACAAGATCCTTAAATTCTTCCAAACACTCTTCCAACAAAAAGATCCTTAAGATCAAGATCAGGATACCTAAACAAGGTTCTTGATCTTTTCTTACACCCAAGAATGAGATTACTCCAATCCTTATTTCTTCTTCACCTTCACCGCCTCTTGATCCATGAAAGACTAGTTCAACTCATGGTAGTAACCACTCTCATGGTTCTAACTCCTCTTCATTCCAAGCTAGGATGAACGAGTTGTCTTCACCCTTCACTCCAATTCCTCTCTTGGATGTGAACCCCATACCCCTCTAAAGCATTCCTTTTAAGGATAACTTTGTTGAGCCAAATCCATTATCGCTCACTTCACCTTTAAATACCATGCATCCTCGTCCTTCTAACTCTCCAATTTTGGGTGTTCCTATCTCTAGGATGATGGTTGACCCATAAGTCATTGGTTTTACTGAGGCACATGGTGCTAATTGTCCATGTTGTCTTTACAATAACTACATCAATCAAAATCGTAGGAGTGAAATTTTTGGGCTTTACACAAGGATGCAATACCTCATGATAACCTTGTTCACCAATCCTCCTCCTCCTTGGAGATGAATGATGATATTTTCTAAAATATCTTTTAAAAATTCAAGCTCAAGAAGATTACCAAATCAAGATTATAAATAGCTAGCTTTTGTTTAGTTAGTTGTTTTTTATCTCTTGTACTTCATTTTTGTTAACTCGGATTCACTAATAACACGGGTTCGATCTGGAGGTCGGGGAGGGTGATAGAGGTGTTTAGCCATGGTTAGTGAGAGAAAGAGAAAGAGAGTTGCTCTAATAAATGTGTTTTATTAGAGAGAGAAAGTAAAGAAAGAAATAGAAGAACCTCACCCCTCCATGGAAGTATGGAGGGGTATATATAGCACGGGACTTGAACTACTTACATGTGACATTAATAGTCCCTGCAAGTCCCGGCTATAAAACTAATATAATTCCGTTAGTCTCACACATTTTAAGGATAACAATCTTCCCCCAATGTGGAGACATACGGAATTACTTACAATGTTCCTAACAAATGCGAATACAACAAAAATATGACAGTATTAAGTTTGTTTCGAATACTGAGTATGACGTCGTTGTCTTCAAGTCTTCTAGAAAAACTTATACCTCAGTTTGAATCCTCTTTGTCTTTGCTTGTTGAGGAACCATTGTATCATGTATGAACTGGATTAACTTCTACCCAATTCATACCACATGTCTTGAAAAGCTTTCTTCATAGACTTCTTTTTTACGAAGCTTCTGAATCAACTTCCCCCCAAACCAATATCCCTGTCTTGAGCAGAATCTGTAGCTTGAGCAATCTTCTATCTTTGACATTTAAAGTGCAAAGAGGAATTTTGTAGAAGAAGAAGCAAACCACACCAAGTAATTGATACCTTGACATTTTTGGTCTTCATGATTATGTGTTTGTGGGAAACTGTAAGAAATCAGCAACAAATCTTCTCACGCTTGTAGAATACTTCCCCCTAAAAGTTAAACTAAGTACTCCAAAGTGGGAACTAAGTCTCCAAAGTACACGTTCTTCCCCCATGATGGTGATGAACTCTCGGAAGCATCATCTGAAGAGTACAATCAGAATCGCGAGATGTTTGTGTCTGAAGCAGAAACCTTTGTTGACATTCTGTAGCTCAAGTTGCTCGTGAGAATTGTTTGCTAATCACATCTCTACTCATTTACTCTCTGGCTAAACTTACCAACCTCGTATTCTTTCGGCTTTCTGTAGTGACCACTGGTGAAGTAAATATGATATTCCAAACTTGAAACTGAAGTGCAATCCCCCAAATTTGTTACTTACACTTAGCACTTTTGTTGATTGACGAACGGTGCATAGAAACGTCTCTTAGAATCTTATACATAAAGAGAGAGGTATAAGATCTAGAACACCTCTCGAAGTACCCACAACTCCGGATGAGTGTGACACTGAGCACTACAACATAAATTCTTAAGTGATAGTTGTCCTTGTCGTCGACCATCCACCCCTTGACAGTGTAAACTAGATAAATCAAGTCTCAATCATTAATGCTAAAGCGAATCATCAATCGATAGAATGGGTGAAAGAGGCTCGATGATGAATTGAGTAGACGCCTTCGTGATATTCCACTTCAACTTCAAATAATAAATATCAAATCTACTTCGTAATCACTTGACATTACTTTGCCCGAATACTAGCCGTTTTGACAATTTCAGTGAATTTTAAAGGAACGTTTTGGTGTTTGTTTGTTTTTGTCGTGTTTGTCGTGTTTAGTTGTGTTTGATTGAGTGTCGTTAACTAAAATCCAATGATGACTAGAGAATGAGAATCCGTCAACATGGTTTAGCTAACATGACTTTGAAGCCCAAAATTAGTCACATACGAGAGATTAGGGTTTTGTAACAAGGGTTTTCTTTGAACGAAATGAACCTGTAAGCACCAATATCTCCAAAATAATACAGCCGATCCATATAGCACTTTTGAGATATGATTATTAGCAAAGTGTGTCAGCCCAAATCTCGGCCCATCAAAGATCACCCATCCTTCTTACACATTGCCATACCCGGTCCATAATACAGCCGGTCCATATACCATATTTTACACTTAATAGGATACGGCCCAACAACAATGTTAACATAACCAAATTAGGAATGCATATAAGATAAACATACCCTAAGTTATCTCACAGTTAACCCTAAACTCTTCCATCGTTTTCTTCACCCCCAAAACGTCACTCATCCACCATTTCACTTTTTATACCAAAACACAGCAAATCAAAAACAAGTAAATCCCCATCAATTTACCTTATGATATAAACCCTCTATCATAGACAATCTAAATCATTTTACCTTACAAATCTCAAAACATGAAACATATACCCCTTATTAATTTAAGCTCATAAGCTGTTTGAACCAAGGACGGGATGGTCGAGGATTCTAGATCTTATAATAATGTGTCTATGGTAGGTTTATGTTTATGATTGCATGTTGTCTTTTTAATCGAAACAAAAATACAGATTATAACACTCTTATTATATATCTATCAGTTATTGTCTTTAAGCATCACACGATCTATGATGATATACTGCTATGAGATAGATCTTCATAGATCTCTGCTTGCATGTGAAAGCATAAAGTAAATCTGAGATCGAGTGTGGCATTGTGTTTTTAGTCTTAATGAGGAGGGATAAATGAGACGATGGGTTAGGATAGAGTTGGGTTTGAGTTTGTTGGTTTTGAGTGTTATTGAGTTTGGTTGTTGGGATGAGTTGTTTTTATTGGAGTTTTAACCTTTGACCTAGTCGAGTTAACCCGGTCAACTCGGTCAATACCGAGTTGACACGGTGTGAAGTTATGTAAATGAGTCATCTGAATGCTTTCAGAACCATCGGAATATGAATAGAGAATCCATCGGAATGTGAATACAGAATCCATCGGAATGCGAATACAGAATCCATCAAAATAATCCATCGAAAATTCCATCGGAATAATCCATCGGAATAATCCATCGGAATAAGCCTATCTGAAACCCCATTGGAATAACCATCAGAAAAACTGTCGGAAAAGGGTTTTGATACCGAAAATAGTGGATCTTGTACATTTTTGATATTTCTTTCCTTTTCCCAATAAAATAATCAGTTGATGTTGTATGGGACACAAAAGACGAGAATAAAAATGACAAATAATTTATGACAGAGATATGATAATGGAAAATATGTAATATCAGACGTGATAAAATCAGTAACAAAATAACTAGGATAGTATGGTCCATAAATCAAACACGAATTCGAACACACACACGAATAAAAAACACGAAACACCCCTGGTTAGCTCTGATGCCAATCGTAAAGTCGGATTCACTAATAACACGGGTTTGATCCGGAGGTCGGGGAGGTTGATAGAGGTGTTTAGCCATGATTAGTGAGAGAAAGAGAGAGAGAGAGAGAGAGTTGCTCTAATAAATTTGTTTTATTAGAGAGAGAAAGTAAAGAAAGAAAAAGAAGAACCTCACCCCTCCATGGAAGTATGGAGGGGTATGTATAGCACGGGACATGAACTACTTACATGTGACATTAATAGTTCCTCCAAGTCGCGGCTATGAAACTAATGTAATTCCGTTAGTCGCACACATTTTAAGGCTAACAATTTTCCTTCATGAAAATGATCTATGGATTTAGCTTTTGTGTGTTATAATTTATTTGTTCTCACACTAATCAACTTCATTTTACACTAAAATTAAACCTGATGACGTATAGTCCCTAGATGGGTTGGATAAACCGACCCACGGGTACTACCCGTATCCATTGGGTGTCGATCGTACGTAAACCGCGCATAAAGCCACGCGGCCTATTTAGTCACTGTCGCAAACGGTTATTCCTTAGCCATGTCCTTGTCGCACTATGATAAGATCAAACATAATATAATCTAACTAGGATCTGGTTATACACTGTCCTTATTTATGCAATAAGGATCTGGTTATACTCGGTGTTCATTTCTTGCTTAGGCCGTATGAGTAGGAGAGCCCAGCCTGGACTTTCTCGGGTATAAAAAGAACCCTAGAGGTTCCACAAAGGTACGATATTCACAATACTCTAACCCACACATATACTCATACAGATTACTTACTCGCATGCCGGAGTCTAATCGTGGGACACGTTCCCACGGTAAGCCTAACGATGTTGTTAATTAGTGTGCAGGGTCTTCAAACAAGTTCACTTGGTGCAAGAGCCGGAGTCCACAAGACCCTGAATTAAGCCTAATTCGGGTCAAGCGTGGTCCATCCAACTTTTGTATCAACAAGTTGGCACCATGCGTGGGACCCTACACTAGACTCTAAAGCATGATGAAGGGCGGTTCGAATCTGACTCAACATAAGGGAGGAACTAAGAAAACACAAGGCTTCGGGCCAACTAACAACTCAGGACGGGGAAGTGGAGGAAGAGCGCCATAGGTTCCGACTCCCCCACTCATCACTCTTAGTCCACTAGCCGCCGAAGAAGCATCCACCTCAAGAGGAACACCCATCGCAATCAAGAATGAGGCACCACCAAACTCAAGGACTGAGTTAATACTGCAAGCCGAGACAGAACAATCCCCTGACCCGGACCTAGACATGAATGACTACGTCGCAAGGAATTTCGAGGCTCTAATCCTGCTCATGACAACGCGCATGAGATCGAATCTAATGAAAGACTTAATATTTAATTTGTATTTCAATAGAGAACTCCGAGCCTTGAGAGGATCGAACTCCAATAAGGAATCCCGTCGGGAAAGGAGAAAACAAAGAAGAGAGGAAAAGTAGAAGGGAAAAGACACCCCAAAACCCCTAAACACGCAGCTTACTCCAACGCGCAGGTTATTGAGGACTCCTCGTCCCTAGAGGAATCCAAGACTCAAGGGAAAGGTACACTTTCATCAAACCTACTAACAACAATCAGCGCGCTCGCGTAAAGCATAGACTAGGCCCTAACCAAAGGGGCACTGATCCACTAGCACAGCCTAATAAACAACGGCGCAACGTCCTTAGATGACTCAGGCAACGGGAGGTAAGTTCCTCTTCGAGATCCTATGAATAAGGACGACGAGGGAAGGAAAAAATTGCAAGGAGGTCCTGGCAGAGAAAATCCTCGAGCGACAGCTCATCGGATTGTGACTCTAGCGACCACCACCCTCGGCGTCGTAGGACAACTTCTTCCTCCTCCTTAGAATCCTCTAGTTACGATAGAAAACGTCGTAGGACGTCGCGACAACCAAGGGTACGAAGCAACGAGGAGTGGTACCTCCGGTGGTGACACGAGAAAGGAAACGCGTTTTGAAAACGCATCACCACTTATATAGACGAAAAAAGGAGACGCATGTCGTCGAACGTCAAGACTTATGATGGCACGACTGATCCCGATGACCACCTAAAAGTGTTCGAGTCCCAAGCAGTAATAGAGCAATGGATGGAGGCTGTGTGGTGCCACATGTTCAATTCCACGCTAATAAAAAACTCACGAAACTGGTTCGATAGACTCCCAAGAAGCAGCATCAATATACTTGAAGAATTACGGAGAGCATTTAGAAGAAACTAATTCCAGCAAAAGACGTGTGACAAAAGCCCGGTCTCACTCACAAGAGTCAAACAAAAACATAACGAATCTCTAGAATAATTCATAGAGCGTTTCAAATACGAATGCAACTAGATCAAGGAATGTCCTGAAATTTTAAAAATCTCAGGCTTCCTGGAAGGAATTACCAATCCTGACTTAATAAAGAAGCTGAATGACATCACTCCTGAAACCTTTGATGGAGTAATTCGAAGGGTCCGAGCATTTATCCAAGGGGAGGCCACAACGGCGGATAGCAGACAAACGAACCCCAACTATAAATTCCAAGACTCTAACACCCCCACAAATGCTATGCGTAGTGGAACTACAACATTTGGGTGCTAGGCAGTTATCATCTCACACAAGATATATCAAACGACTCAAAGAGACGTAAAAGTTTTAACATAAATTAAGAATTGTTAAAAATATACATGTCTACGGTTTTCCAAACCCAAGATGATACAACACAGAGTTAGCGTTTTGGTCCCCACGAATCTCAACCCCAAAAGATACAATTTTGTTAACATGACAGAAAATTTAAAATGTTCAAGTTAAATATGAGTGGAAAAACAAGTAGACGCCAAGCCACACACAACTCCCATCCAATGCATTCTCCAAGCTATACTTCATCGGTTACCTGAAACACATGCTAAATTGGGTCAACAAATAATGTTGAGTGGAATTCATAGGTTTTATAATCTCATTTTGAACATATGTGTTATAAAAATCATTCACGGTCATTCATAGAATTATCGATCAAACAATCTATTTTCAAGGTTATGACAATTGTGTTTAAGCTCATGATACTAATCCGTTAACTCAATCACCCGCGTAATAATTACCGGCGTGATTAAGATGAAACCATTGCCCCTTCTAAAGGCATCAGTTACAATTATACCTTATCTCTTATCACAAGTTATCTGTCCGCAGGGGGTACTCAACGTACTGTTGATCCCAAACTTAGATTGATTTAGCTTTATGTATACGAGATTAGATCAAGTAATACACTTAGAGAAACCTTTGTATATGTATATGACAATCTAAGTGTTATGCGGAATTAACACTTAAATAAGAACACACAAGATATAAACAAACTTTCACTTTGATTAATGATATCAAACTTGCTTACAATGAAAGTAGTTTATGTATGAAAAACTTATATTGAACAATAACCTAAAGGTCTTCTTTTATAGACATAAGAAGCCTTGTACAATAATCTACGTATCAACTATTCTAGGTAAAGATAAATATAGAAAATACATTGTTGTTCCTATCTTTACTAGAAGTAATCTAGAATACAATAAACGCGAAGAGTATATCCTTCCATCAGTGCTTGTCTTCAATGTATCAACGCTTGACTTTATCTTGTCAACGCTTGAGTTGTCAGCGTTTGTATTACTCCTGTCAATGCTTGTTTTACTCTTGTCAGCGCTCAAGTAGACTAGCTATAATTTATTCCCAACAATCCTCCCCTAAACTTGATATCTACTCTAGTGATCAAGTTTCTGAATAAACATTAAGGACTAGGAGGAATCTTACAAACCTTCTCATATTGGTAATAAATAAATCTGATCAAGTCTTTTGCCACGTCACTTGAATAATCAATTTCCAGCTGAGTGTTCTTCATCTTCTCCAAGACTTCCTTGGACATGAAGTACTGACCATCCACAAGTAGATACTCAGCAAACTTTTTAGAACTCAAATAATAAACACCAGCAACTGAATACAAACTCCATTGAAGACCACTGAGATCATCTTCAAGATCCTTCCAAATAGCAGGATCTTCATCAATTGGTCCACAGATTCTCTTGAATGTTGACCACAATTTTATTCCATTGACTGAAGTTGGTGCTTTAGTCACATACTTGGCTTCTAATAACCTCCATAGGTCTACCAAGTCTTCTCTGTCAAAACTTGCAAACAAAGATATAAGGGTGGTAAAAGTGTGAACCTCTTTTCCATAACTGCCAATCTTCCAAAACCCACATTCATCTTCTTCATAGCTTACAATTGGGTTTCTAGAATCAAGTGGTAACACTTGTACCATATCTGAAGCTTCTAATGGTGAGATCTTGAGGCTCTTTCTTATGATAGCTTCACTTGGATGTAATGGATCCATATCTTTGGGAAACTCAAGAGAAACTCCCTTTTTCACTGGTCTGGGAACAAACAATGCCTTCTTGAGCTCCATTTCCTCTACAAGTTCTTCTTTTCTTTCATCAGAAAGAAGTCTTAGAGTGTTTGCTTCCTGCACTCTAACCCAAATGGGATAAGCTCTACATTCCAACTCATCAAATGTCAACCCAGTCAATTTCTTATAAGTCCATCCTGTACCATGACATCTGAGCAGCATGAAGTACAACTCCTTTCTATCCCTTTTCAAATTTGAGAGAACATTGCTTGCTTTGTGTTTCAGTATGACCTTGCAATCCTTTTGTACTCTGAGAAGAATTTCCAAACCCCATATCTGATCTGAAATGGTCAAATGTGGATTCTCTATACAACTTTCTTCCCAAGCATGGTACATCTGAACCACCTCTGGCATATCAAAATCAACCTGCAACTTCAACTCATTTAATTTCTCCTTGGCCAGCTCATCACCATACTCAAGTCTTTCTGGTTGTTCTATGATCATAACACTTGAGTCTGAACTAGCTTCATCATTTCCTTCTTGCTCTTCTGAAGTGACAACAAAAGGTGATTCACCCACCTGCTTTCTTTCTTGTTCCACAATTTGTGCAGCCAACCTTCTATCAAATTCAATTTGTGCTACATTCTTTGGAACAACTTCTTCTACCATAATACCCTTACCCTTATCTAATGGATCAACTGTTGGTAAGGTAGATGGTAATACCTGTGAAGAAACCTCTTTGACGATGGATGATGACTGGAATACATCAACCTCATTTGCAGATCTGTCAACATCCAATTCTGCTTTATCAGCGCCCAAGATACTCATGTCAGCGTTCAAATTCTCCTTGTCAACGCTCAAATTTCCTGCCTCAGCGCCTTTTGCAATTTCCTCCAACATGGCTATAAACGATAAATTTAAGTTTGTAGGAGAGACTAGAGACGTATCAAAACCTGTCTGTTTCTTCAAACTTGTTAGAGCCTCAGCAACATCCAAAGATTGACCATGATGAGAGCCCTTATCACTCACATTTATTTGTTCATCCTCCCCTTTGGAAGATTCCTCCATCCCTCTCCTTGTACTAGCAGCCTCCAAGATAACAATCCTCTCCCTCAATTGCTTGAGTTCAAGGCCTTGTGTGCTAACAACTTGTACCAAGTCTGCATTTTTCTTTTGCAAGCTCATGCAGACAGCCGTCAATTCCATTAGGGTCACTGGTTCCAATCTGCCCTCTTCGAAAATGGGTATTTGACCTCCCAATTTAGATTCATTGGGCATGGATGAGGTCTTAATGATGGTAGGACTGTCTTGGCCAGCTTCTAAGCCAGAACCAATAGTCCCAGCCTCATCCATAACACCAACCACACTTGTGGTGGTGGTTCTCTCTGCTACATGGCTAGGACCACTAGAGGAGAACACTCCAGTAGTCCTTTGGCATTTTTGTAACCTATATTGTGTTGGGGAAGAAGAAGATGTGGATTGGGTGGATGTGGGTTGGTTAAGAGGTGTTTGGGTATGTGAAGGATTTGTGGCAACGTTTGAAATAGGCACATCAACGCCAACATTTAACGTGACAGCGTCGAAGGGTTCTTGGTCAATTTGCATATGTTGTGGTGAAGAGAAAGGTTCAGGTATTTGGTCAAATTGGGGTTGGGGGTCTGGTTGGGGTTGAGCTGCGTCAATGACAGCAATCATAGCTGGGGTTAGGGGTAGGTCATGATGTGGGGGTGAGTTCATCTTCATAAAAATTGCTTTCTTTTGCACAGGGATCTCATAAAAATCATCATGATCCCTTGTCCAGTAACCTTGGACATCAAAAACCATTTGTAAAAATCTGGGATAAGCTAAAGTCATTTTGTTCCCTTTATTTTTACACATGCCCTCAAAAATCATTTTGGAATAATTAAATTTTTGCCCAGTAGCAATACACACAATAGCACTTGCAATAGACCTATTGATCTCATTGTGGGCAGTACACTTGGGACTCAAACATTGTAAGAGGACATGTAGTAGGTACTTCTAGGCTGGGGGAAACTCCTGTTTATGATATTTATTTAAAGTTCCTTGAGCAGGAAAAGGATAACCCAAAGCCCTTAGTCCTTGTTCTATTTCACTAATGGGGAGGGTGGTTATACCATCAGCATCATCAAGATGCAAAGCTTGGCGTACCAAAGCTTCAGTAACCACCCATGTGCGCCCATGAACAATAGAAGATAATGTAGTCACTCTATTAACTGTTGATGAACTTACATTGTTCCAAAACTGTTTAATATGTGTGACAGGAATGAGTGGTGCATGAGAAAGAGCATACCTAAAAGGAGATGCATTCAAATACGCCACCATTTGCGTGTATTGGGGAAACAGAGCATCATCAGCTTCAAGATTTTTTTTTTGAAAGGCATCATCAGCTTCAAGATACGCGACCATGTTGTGTTGACTTCTGAACCCCAATTCCAAATCAGATGGTTTAAACTTTGGTGCCATTGTTAAAAGTTTTTTGAATGATTGAGAAAGATGAAGTTTATAGGAGAAAACTGTGTTAGACAAGAAGAATAGGTACCCTGTTTAAAATAGGAGCCAAATATATAGGAGAAGAAAATGCATGTGATTGGCCCAAAAATAGGCAAGTATTTTCAAAATGTAATCATGAAAATATTGAAAAAGAATAATGTTATCTCATGCATTAAATGAAAGTTATCTGCTCCCAAAATTACGGCCTAAAAATATGTCAAAAAGTAACAACTGGGTAGGTCCCATTGAGTGTCAACGGTTGATAGGTGTGAAAACACCCATCCTTTTACCACTTATTTCTTACAAAAACAAGACCAAAATGCCCGTGTTTAATATCATTTGTTTGGAATTATGCGTGGTTTTTGTGTTTATTGTGTTTTCAGAGTCAACCGGATGAATATTGAATAAAACATGGGATTGCACGGGTTTTATCGAGGAAAAAGACTCAAGACGAAGTCTATTGTCCAAGAGATGCAAAAGATTTGAAGTCAATGGGCCTATTTGAAGATTTATAGAAGAAAAGGAACAAAGATGGAAGACTTACATATGTCGAAGAAACTCAAGTCTATTAAACGAAGAAATTAAAAGACGAGTTGAATTTAATCGTCGACAAATCCCGAATCAGAATCGAAAACGTCAACTTTTCTGAAAAGACGAGAAGACAAGAAGAAAGGGAGAAAGCCCACTCACCAACCAAATGGAAGACCTATATAAGGAGATCCCCTCACACAATTTAGGTTGTTTTTTTTAGTTTTTTTTCCCTTTTCTTTCCTTTTTGTTCGTAGGCATCACCAACACCATTAGGGTGTTTGGTGATTTTGATTCTTGTTTTGTTCACAAATCTTGTAGTTTTAATCCTTTCTTTTGATTGTTTAAACCTTAATCATCAATATAATCTTTTCATTCATCTTGTTCATCTTCATCTTTTTATTCAAAGTTCTTAAGTTCTTATTTAATTGATTTTGATCTTCTAAAGTTAATAGGTTTTGTGTTTTTATGATTGGGATTTGTTGTTTATGGTTAGTAAACGAATTGTGTTTATTTTGGTTCAAATCCTTTGGTTAAACTTGGTTTGTTTGGCTAAAAATCGTTCCCCTGTTCTTGAGTCTGTTTTCTATTCTTCAATTCCCCAGATATTCTGAATAGACTGTTTGCCTTGTCCCTTATTCGTAATATTTGTATATTCCCGATAGGGTCCTTTATTCCGAATAGCCAATTCTTCCGCATAGCATTTTTATTCCGGGTAGTCGATTTATTCCGAGTAGGACTCTTATTCCGCATAGTCTAAATATTCCGAATAGCATGTTTATTCCGAATAGAATTTATTCCGCATAGAGCCAGTTATTCCGCATAGCAGTTTATTCCAAATAGCATTAATATTCCAGATGGTGTATATTCCGAGTAGCCACATTTATTCCGGATAGGACCACTTATTCCGAGTAGGACTATTATTCCGAATAGAGCTAATTTTCAGTGAGTTAATTTTACTTCTTTATCATTTAATTGTTTAATTTAAATTCAAGTTTTATTTAAGTAATTGTTTTGATTTAAATCTTTATTTACTTCATTCATTTATCTTTTTAATAGAATAGAAAACCAAACCCCTATTTGTCACCAAGAACAAATCATTCCACTTTGAGCTATGAATCAATTCGAGGAGATTCCGAGATTAAATAATGAACCTTATAAAATCTCTAGTATCAAATGGCGCCACTGCCAGCTCTTCTCGTTAAGATTAACAGTTTTTTGTGAGAACTTGGATTTTGGGATCCGTTCACCGTGAACGTTACTTTTTCATTAAAAATTTCAAAAACCCTAAAAAATATAAAATTTTCAAAAATACAAAAAAATTAAAAAACCATAAAAAAACAAAAAATATTTCTTGTTTGCCTTGTTAGTTCTTTTGCAGGTGCATGCGTACACGATCGAAGTCTTATCAAGAGCCCGAGCCTCTCGAAGACTTAGACATGGCCGGTGTACAAAACAACAACAATAACCCACCTCTCAACAACAATAATAACAACAACAATAACAATCCACCTCTCAACAACAATAATAACAACAACAATGAGCCTCTACCGGACAATCGCCCGATGATTGAACTTCTGCAAGCACATTTAGACGGCAACAATGATCCAATTGTCATACCCGCGATTGCAGCCAACAATTTTGAGCTCAAATCCGGTTTTATCCAGATGGTCTCTGCTCAACCATTCTTGGGGCGTACCATTGATGATCGACATGACCACATCAAGAGATTCCTACAACTCACGAATACGGTCAAATTCAATGGTGTTCCACAAGAGGTAATCTGTTTACAACTTTTTCCCTTTTCTTTAGAGGGACAAGCCCGACATTGGCTTGCTAAGGAACCGCCACAAAGTATTCTTACGTGGACGGATTTGGAGACCAAGTTTATCAACTACTTTTTCCCACCCTCTCGTACTACCGCTTTGCGGAATGAAATTATCAATTTTGAACAAAGTACGATGAGTCTTTTAGTGAATCTTGGGACAGTTTTAAAGATCTTTTAAGAAAGTGCCCACAACATGGTTTTACCAAAGTGCACCAAATTAATACTTTTTATAATGGTTTAAGAATGAATGACCAAGATTCACTAAACAGTGCCTCGGGGAGTAATATTTTGGTTAAGACTTCCAATGCCGCTTGGGATATCATTGAGAATAAGTCTCGTGTGCAAACCAAGAGTGTGCGGACCAATGCCGCTAGTGCTAGTACTAGTGACAACGACAAGCGACTTGACAAAATCACTGCGATTCTTGAATCGCTTGCTAACCAAACCGCCAGCAACACCAACAGCATCAATGCTAAAAACGCTCAAGTCAATGCTGTTAGCCAACCATGTGAAATATGCGGGGGTCCTCACTCTTACACCACTTGTACCACCACCCAAGACTACCCTTCTGAGAATGTGAATGTAGCATACGGTACCTATCCTCCGGCCGCTTATCAAGCTCGTCCTCAAGATGACCGCAACTTGCTTAGCTACCGCTCAAACAACTATCTCTCACCGCCTGGTTTTCCTCCTAACAACCCAAACCAACAACAAAACCTCAATCGCCCTCCTCAACAACAACAACAACCTCGTGCACCATACATACCACCTCACAAACAACCATATCCACCTCAAAGAAACAACCAAGTTTACCAACAACTTGCTTATCAACCACCCGCATACCATGCTCCCCCTCCCAACCAACCCACCGCATTACACCAAGATGTTGAAACCTACATGAGGACCAATGATGTGATTGTGGAAAATCTCCAGCGGGAAGTGCTCAAATTGAAAGCAGACATGGTGAAACAAGGAAACGATCTGAGAGCTGATATGAGAAACACTTTGGCAAGTCAAAAGAATGACTTAAGGAACATGATGGCTGGATTCTTCCAAGGTAATCAATCCTCTTCTTCGGGTACTCTCCCGAGTAACACCGTTGCGAATCCAAGAGGGGAGATGAAAGAAATCACCACTCGCAGTGGCAAAGGTACCAAGGAACCCGAGCTTCCTATACCTCCACCGATGATTGTGACTAAGGAAAACGAGTCACCTGCTCCTATTCCTCATCCTTCTACTTCCCCAATTTATCCACCTCTTACCTCTACCCCTCCTCCACCCAAGGATGTGAGTGATCCTATTCTCCCAAAGCCTTCCTCTTCTTCAGATATACCTTATCCATCAAGGTTGAGGAAAGAGAAGCTCAAAAGCAAGGATGATATTCAGGTTTCGAACTTTCTCAAAATGTTTAAACAATTAAATTTCAACATCTCCTTCGCTGAGGCTCTCGCTCATATGCCTAAATACGCGAAAATGTTCAAAGATATTCTTAGCGACAAGGAGAAACTTCTTGATATTGCTAACACCCAACTTAATAACAATTGTTCTGAAGTGCTCTTAAGGAAATTGCCAACTAAGCTTGGTGATCCGGGTCGCTTCTTAATCCCTTGTAACTTCCCGGGAGTAGAGAATTGCATGGCCCTAGCCGATCTAGGTGCCAGTATTAACTTAATGCCTTTAAGTGTGTGGAAGCAATTATCTCTCTCTCCCGAGCTAGTCCCTACCAAAATGACTTTGGAATTAGCTAACCGTACGGTTGCTTATCCAGTGGGGATAGCCAAAGACGTCTTTGTAGGAGTCGACAAATTCACTTTTCCTGTCGATTTCATCGTCGTCGCCTACGATATGGACCCTCGTGTGCCATTGATCGTTGGACGTCCATTCTTGAGGACCGGTCGCACTCTCATCGATTTTGAAGCCGGTGAGCTTATCATGAGAGTGGGTGACGATAAAATCGTCTTCAACATGGGAAAGCTTTCTAAACAACCTTATTCATACGAGAGTGTTATTTGTATTGACGTTCTTGATGAGGCTTGTGAAGAACACTTCAAAGATGCTTGTAAAAGTATTCCTACCTCTCTTCCCAATGTTGAGACCGTTTCCTCTATTGACTCATCACTATCTCTATTTAGAGAAAGTGATTTCCTTTGGAAAGATTTGGAAGCCACCATGGGAGATGTGAACTTACAACATGACGATTCTCCCACCGATTGGGATGAAGATCTTCTCCTCATTGAGAACCTTCTTAAAGAAGACAATATTTCTCCACCATCTCCCACGGTTATGGCTATCGATACTCCGACTTTGAATACGCCTCCCATTGAAAATCCTCCGGATTTAGAACTTAAGGAGTTGCCGCCCCATCTCGAGTACGTGTTCCTTGAAGATAAGAAGAAGTCTCCCGTCATCATCGCGAAGGACTTGAAAGAAGACGAAAAATCTCGCCTCATCGCCGTGCTTAAAGATCATAAGAAGGCAATTGCTTGGAAAATTTCCGACATCCGCGGAATTGATCCAAACTTTTGTACTCACAAGATTCTCATGGAAGATGACTTTAAACCCGCAATCCAGAGCCAAAGAAGGGTTAATCCTCGCATTCATGACGTCATCAAACAAAAGAGTTTATCAAACTTCTAGATGCCGGCTTGATTTACCCTATTTCGGATTCGCCTTGGGTAAGTCCCGTCCATTGTGTGCCCAAGAAGGGCGGAATAACCGTTGTTCCCAATGAACACAACAAGTTGATTCCCACTCGTCTCGTTACGGGGTGGAGAGTTTGTATTGACTATCGCAAGCTCAATGATGCCACGAGAAAAGATCACTTTCCTCTTCCTTTCATGGATCAAATGCTCGAGCGTCTTGCGGGTAATGACTATTACTGCTTCTTAGACGGTTTCTCCGGGTATTTTCAAATTCCCATCGATCCCAAGGACCAAGAAAAGACCACATTCACTTGTCCCTACGGAACATTTGCTTACAAACGTATGCCTTTTGGTTTATGCAATGCTCCTGGGACGTTCCAAAGGTGTATGATGGCTATCTTCCATGACATGGTTGAAGAAACTATGGAAGTATTCATGGATGATTTCTCGGTTTATGGCGATTCATTCTCTGCTTGCCTTGCCAATTTAGAACATATGCTTAAGCGGTGTGAAGACACTCGCATTGTTCTTAATTGGGAAAAATGCCATTTCGTGGTAAAAGAGGGCATCGTGCTAGGACACAAAATCTCCAAAGCCGGTCTTGAAGTAGACCGTGCTAAAGTCGATGTTATTTCTAAGTTGCCTCCACCTTCAACCGTGAAGGGTGTGAGAAGTTTCCTCGGTCATGCGGGCTTCTACCGTCGTTTCATCAAAGATTTTTCTAAAATTGCTCGCCCGATGACCCACCTCTTGGAAAAAGATACTCCTTTTATCTTTTCCAAAGAGTGTATTGAAGCCTTCAACTTGCTTAAGGATAAGCTAACTAAGGAACCGGTCCTGGTTACCCCTAATTGGGAGCTGCCCTTTGAGTTGATGTGCGATGCTAGTTATTTTGCTATTGGAGCGGTTTTGGGCCAAAGAGTGAACAAACACTTCCAACCGATCCATTACGCTAGCAAGACAATGACGGGGGCTCAATTGCATTACACGACAACCAAAAAAGAGCTTTTAGCTGTTGTCTATGCCTTTGAGAAGTTCCGCCCCTATCTTGTCCTTTCCACCACAATCGTTTACACCGATCATTCCGCGTTGAAGTACTTGTTGACTAAGCAAGATTCTAAACCAAGACTTCTTTGCTGGGTTTTGCTACTTCAAGAATTTAAAATCGAAATTCGTGATAAAAAAGGAGTTGAAAACCTAGCCGCGGATCATCTCAGTAGACTTGAGGATCCTTATCAAGGGGAACATCCGAACAAAGAGATCAATGACTCTTTTCCCCTGGATACCTTAATGTCTATCAACTCGACTTCTGATGAAACCCCGTGGTTTGCAGACATTGCAAACTACTTGGCGGGTGGAATTCTCGTTGACGGGTTAACATCCCAACAAAAGAAGAAGTTCTTCAAAGACATTAAGACTTACTTTTGGGATGACCCGTATCTATTCAAACAATGTGCAGATTTGATTATTCGCCGATGTGTTGATGGACCGGCAGCTTTAGAATTCCTTGACGCTTGCCACAAAGGACCCACCGGTGGTCACTTTGGTCCCAACTACACCGCCAAAAAAGTGTTTGACTCGGGATTTTATTGGCCCACCATCTATCGTGATGCTCACGAGATGGTTAAACGTTGTGATGCTTGCCAAAAACAAGGCAAGATCACACATAAAGATGAGATGCCTCATAATTTCATTCAATAATGTGAAATCTTTGATGTTTGAGTTATCAACTTTATGGGGCCATTCCCTTCATCTAAAGGAAACAAATACATCCTTGTAGCCGTTGACTACGTGTCTAAATGGGTTAAAGCCAAAGCTTTACCCACAAATGACGCAAGGGTGGTTTGTAACTTTTTGAAATCGCTATTCGCTAGATTCGGTGTGCCTCGTGCCATTATTAGTGATCGCAGGACTCTTTTTGCAATGATCAATTTGCTAGAGTCATGGCTAAGTATGGTGTCAATCATCATCTTTCCACCGCATACCACCCACAAACTAATGGCCAGGCTGAATCATCGTCTAACAGAGGATTAAAGCGAATTCTTGAAAGAACCGTGGTAGAGCATCGTGCCTCATGGGCTGATAAACTTGATGATGCTTTGTGGGCTTTTCGTACTGCATACAAGACTCCGATTGGTTGTACACCATATCGTCTCGTGTATGGGAAAGCATGCCACCTCCCCATTGAGTTGTAGTATAAGGCTTACTGGGCCTTGAAGTGGGCTAATTTTGATATCAACAAAGCCGGTGACCTACGCAAGATCCAACTCAATGAGCTGAATGAACTCCGGAATGAGGCTTATGAAAATTCTTTGATCTATAAGGAAAAGACTAAGCTCATTCACGACTCCAAGATCAAAAACCGAGAGTTCCAAGTTGGAGACAAAGTTTTACTCTTTAACTCTCGGTTGAAAATCTTTTCGGGCAAGCTGAAATCTCGTTGGTCCGGCCCATTCACCATTGCCCAAATTTTTCCATATGGTACTCTCGAGCTCGCTCAACCTAATGGACCTAATTTTAAGGTGAATGGCTAACGAGTGAAGTTGTACTTTGGTGAGGACATCTCTCAGGAGATGATTCCATCCCTCACCACGTTTCCTATGAACTAATTTTTGGTCGAGTCAAGCTCGTGACTTGGTTATCAAAAACAAGCGCTCCTCGGGAGGCAGCCCGAGTATCTATCCTTTTCTGTTTTAACCTCCTAAGTGTAGGGGGACTTCTATAGGTGGTGATGTGATTACAGGGATGAATGCACTTTTGGAACCTTTGAAGAACCATGCTCCCGTGTTATCCGAAATCCGGTTCTATCTCTCAACTATCGTGATTCAATTTTCTTCATACTCACATTTGAAATTGATCAAGTTAGTCGTCTCTTCCTTAACATGATTTAACCAACGTGCACAATGTCATAAGTGTAGGGGATATTTTTCCCACATGCTTAAACATTGAGTACAATGTTTATATTAAGTGTAAGGGGGACTTCTATCGAAGTTTTAAGTGGACTTTTCCATTAAAATGCCTTCATTTAACCGGAAAATCATCTTTTTCAACATTTTTCAAATTTTTTATTAACTTTGGCCATTTAGTCATGATTTTTAAATTTTTATCGTTGCTTTCATATGTATATATCCCGCAATAAAGTCAAAAATATTAATAAAGTGGTGTAGCTAGTTTTGAAATATTTGACATATTAGGCCCGTTGCGATTATTTTGACTCAACCCGAATAGACTTATCAAAGTTTATTCTAGCTAGTATCCTTAACCATGTAGACCTTGATTGGTTTATTAGGCTAAGCATCCACGAGTCTCATTACTTGAGATTTTAAATTGTGGAGAACGAGAAATGATAGAGTCAATTATAAGTCGGCATTCTTGAACAAGCTCACTTGGTGTAATTATTTGCCTATTCTCCTATCACTTGCTAATAATTTATCTGCAATAAGTAAGGTCGTACGATTTGAAAAGTTGCTTAGTATTAATTAGAGTTCATAGCCAAGGCATAACTTATGAAGCGGGGTGCGAAGATTGGCGAGTCTGAAAAGGCCCTAACAAAGCATGAGGATTCAATCTTATTGCTAATGATCCAAGGTGATGTGAAAAGCATTATTCCCAAAATCAATATGAAGGATCAAGACTCACGACGAAAAGCATTCAACTCCCATAAAGATCATGGAGAAGTCTATCCGAAAAGACCCTAACAAGGTATGAGGATAAATAGATCCAAGTCCGAAAAAGAGGCGGATCGTTGTATCTCAAAATCCCAATTAGAGATTGAAGAAATAATCATGAAGTCGTGGTCAACAAAGTTGGAGTACCCCTCAAAAGTCTCCAAGTGAAGAAACTCTATTAATGATGAGAAGACCATTATCTCAAGCACGTCTCTCAAGATATGAAGTATGAAGTACATGCCAAATATCGGCCCGAGAAAGGTCTCAAATCGTGAACCGAGTTATGCCAAGATATGAACTTTTTGATATCCCGAGAAGCAGTTTTAAGAGATTTTGTCCTTTAGCTAACTATTGATCAAATCGTCGTACTTTGCTTCCAGCCTAAATAAACTATCGAAATAAGTCCAAAAATGCATTTTCATGATCATTCTAAGACAAAAATAAAATATAAGAGATACCTCTAGGAATAAGGGAGTTTAAGCATTTAATTAAGCCATGTGTGTAAGTGTTTGATTTGCTAACTTATAATAACAATGATCCCGTTTTTAAGCTTAGTTTGGGGAACGTGAAACTTGAGGGTGATAAATCTTCACAGCACCAAAGCCCTAATGTAAGTCCTTGCTCTCTTTGTAAGTTATTTCCATATAGCTATTTTCAAGTGAAAATGGTTTTCTATCCTTTTGTTTGCTTTAAAGTTTTAATTTCTCTTAGTACTTTAATTTTTGTTTAGTAGTATTTTAATAAGGCCAACGTTGATTGATTATGAGAAGAGTGTAAAATTGCTTTATCACTAAGCATTGCATGAGGGCATGGCAATGGTTAAGTTTAGGGGATCTGATAGGGGTGAAAACACCCATCCCTTTACCACTTATTTCTTAATAAAACAAGACCAAAACGCGTGCTTAATATCATTTATTTGGAATTATGCGTGGTTTTTGTGTTTATTGTGTTTTCAGAGTCAACCGGATGAATGTTGAAGAAAACATGGGATTGCACGGGTTTTATCGAGGAAAAAGACTCAAGACGAAGTCTATTGTCCAAGAGATGCAAAAGATTTGAAGTCAATGGGCCTATTTGAAGAGTTATCGAAGAAAAGGACCAAAGATGGAAGACTTACATATGTCGAAGAAACTCAAGTCTATTAAACGAAGATATTAAAAGACGAGTTGAATTTAATCGTCGACAAATCCCGAATCAGAATCGAAAATGTCAACTTTTCTGAAAAGACGAGAAGACAAGAAGAAAGGGAGAAAGCCCACTCACCAACCAAATGGAAGACCTATATAAGGAGATCCCCTCACACAATTTAGGCAGTTTTGTTTTAATTTTTGTTTTTCCCTTTTCTTTCCTTTTTGTTCGTAGGCATCACCAACACCATTAGGGTTTTTGGTGATTTTGATTCTTGTTTTGTTCACGAATCTTGTAGTTTTAATCCTTTCTTTTGATTGTTTAAACCTTAATCATCAATATAATCTTTTCATTCATTTTGTTCATCTTCATCTTTTTATTCAAAGTTCTTAAGTTCTTATTTAATTGATTTGATCTTATAAAGTTAATGGGTTTTGTGTTTTTATGATTGGGATTTGTTGTTTATGGTTAGTAAACAAATTGTGTTTAGTTTGGTTCAAATCCTTTGGTTAAACTTGGTTTGTTTGGCTAAAAATCGTTCCCCTGTTCTTGAGTCTGTTTTCTGTTCTTCAATTCCCCAGATATTCCGTATAGAATGTTTGCCTTGTCCCTTATTCGGAATATTTGTATATTCCGGATAGGGTCCTTTATTTCGAATAGCCAATTCTTCCACATAGCATTTTTATTCCGGGTAGTCGATTATTCCGGGTAGCATTTATATTCCGAACAAGACAATTATTCCTCATGGCCAATTTATTCCGAGTAGGACTCTTATTCTGCATAGTCTAAATATTCCGAATAGCATGTTTATTCAGAATAGAATTTATTCCGCATAGAGCCAGTTATTCCGCATAGCAGTTTATTCTGAATAGAATTAATATTCCGGATGGTGTATATTCCGAGTAGCCACATTTATTCCGGATAGGACCACTTATTCCGAGTAGGACTATTATTCCGAACAGAGCTAATTTTCAGTGAGTTTATTTTACTGCTTTATCATTTAATTGTTTAATTTAAATTCAAGTTTTATTTAAGTAATTGTTTTGATTTAAATCTTTATTTACTTCATTCATTTATCTTTTTAATAGAAAAGAAAACGAAACCCCCTATTTGTCACCAAGAACAAATCATTCCACTTTGAGCTGTGAATCAATTCTACGAGATTCCGAGATTAAATAATGAACCTTATAAAATCTCTAGTATCAACGGTCAAAAATAACCCATCAACGCCCAACGGCTATTTTCTTGTCAACGTTTGCCTAAGCCATGTCAGCGTCTAAATTGGTCACAACAACGCTTGGAAAATACTTGTCAGCGTCCAAAAATAAAAATTTATAAAAATAAAAATGGCCTTAACAAAGTAATTTATCCTAGAGAAGATAACCAAAAAGTTGATAATTATTATAGGGCGGCAAGCACTGTCCAGTTATGCACACTTGCTTATGCAAGATAGACATAACAGTCCTCTAGTGTCCCTTGCTAACCAAAACTCTTAACAACTAAGTTACCTTATAAAATTCCTTGTTACTCCCAGGTAAAACCCATGACAAAATTATTCCCAAGTCTCCCAACAGACCACAACCAATTCTAGCCCAAAAATGTCTTGGCAGCATGCATAGTATATCAACTTTGCATGCTACAGTGCCTCATGATTTAGTAAAACTAACTCATACTCACTTGTGGAAACAATCTAGAATTGTGATAAGAGTATCATATGGATACCCAACATCCTAAAGGTTCCTAAAACCTCCCCTTAAACTATGATACATATGTTGCCAAAAATATGCATGAACATAAAAAAAATTTATGTCAGGATAGGAATTAAAAATTCCAACCATCATCCATAAATAAAAACATGTCCAAATGCTTCTCCAATGATCCATAAGCAACTCTGTATCCAATGGTATACTGCTAACACCATCTGCACATTTAGATTGAAAAACCACAAAACTAACATTGTTGCTGACAACGCCCTGATAACACTTGACAGCGTTGAGGGAAGCTTTGTCAGCGTCAGACAAATATATTGCTGACAACGTCACAAAAACACTTATCAGTGTTCAAGCAACCTTTGTCAGTGTTAGAAAAATATAGTGGAAAATCTAAATCCTCAAAAAGACTAATAACAATGCATTATCCTGTACATACTTTTACAAAAAGGTTCCAAAACACATATTATGTGAGATTGATCATTCCAATATTTGTTACAAAGTATTGAAACCTTCCAGCATCAAAAGGTTTAGTTAGTAAATCTGACACATTCTCTTCTGTGTCAACCCTATCTGGTTGTATTAAACCCTTTTCAAAACAATCTCTTATAAAATGGTGTCTAATTTCTATGTGTTTAGTTTTAGAATGATGTACAGGATTCTTAATAATGCATAAAGTGCTGTTATTGTCAACAAATATCTTGGTATGCATGAAATTATACCCATAGTCCAACAGCTGGTTCTGAATCTACAAAACTTGTCCACAACAAGCAGCTGCAACCGCATACTCAGCTTCAGTTGTAGAATTAGCCACCACTGTTTGTTTCTTGCATTGCCAAGATATCAACCTGCTCCCAAGAAACTGACATCCACTAGTTGTGGATTTTCTATCAAACTTATCACCTCCATAGTCACTGTCTGAATATGCAATCAGCTCCAATGGTAAATCCTTTGGGTACCACAAACCAAGACTAGGATAGCATCTTAGGTACCTAAAGATCCTCTTCAAAGCATAAAGGTGACATTCCTTAGGAGTCACTTGATGACGTGCACAAGCACACACAACAAACATGATGTCAGGTCTGGAGGCTGTAAGATACATCAATGATCCAATCATGGATCTATAGTGCCTGACATCAACATCTTTCCCATCTCCAATCTTTCCCCAAGGGTGTTCTCTATCCATAAGAGTAGTAGCCCTCTTTTCATGTGGAGAAAAGCCAAACTTCTTCAAGATCTCTGCCACATACTTATCCTGGGAGATGAAGATACCATCTTCTTTCTGCTGAACTTTTAAACCAAGAAAGAAGTTCATCTCCCCATAGCACTCATCTTGAATTTGTCTGTCATAAGCTTGGAGAAATCCTCACTCATCTTTGGATCAGTAGACCCAAAAATGATGTCATCAACATAGACCTGAACAAGCAACACATCCTTACCTTTCTTCTTTGTAAATAGTGTCTGATCTATGGTGGCCCTCTTGAATCCATTGTCCACTAAATAAGTAGACAAAGTACCATACCATGCTCTAGGGGCTTGATGAAGTCCATACATAGGCTTCTTGACTCTATACACCTTTTCTGGATTCTCTGGATCCTTAAAACTAGGAGGCTGCATCACATATACCTCCTCAACAATTGTTCCATAGAGGAAGGCACTCTTGACATCCATTTGATAGATAGTGAATCCCATGCAGGATGAATAGGCTAAAAAGATCCTAATAGCTTCAATCCTTGCAACTGGTGCAAAGACCTCCTCATAGTCTATCCCCTCCTCTTGTGTATATCCCTGAGCCACTAATCTTGCCTTGTTTCTGACCACAATACCTCTTTCATCTCTCTTGTTTCTTAGAACCCATCTTGTCCCTATAGGTCTGACATATCTGGGACAATCAACCAGCTCCCAAACATCCTGAATTGCAAATTGGTGAAGCTCATCCTGCATTGCTTCCACCCAACTTGGTTCTTTGAGAGCATTAAATATTTTCTTGGGTTCCTGTTGTGATAGAAAACAGGCAAACAAACATGCTTGCACAAGAGGGGTATCAACCTTCTTGTGAATATTGCCAATAAATCCACCAAGACCTTGATGAGATCTTCTAGTTCGAACAGGAGTCATAATATCACCAATGATTTGAGAAGTGGGGTGATTCTTCATAGTAGAAGTGAGAACTCCTCCTTCAAACAGTCTGGTGTCTTCAACCTCATTCTCCAAGTTGCCAATATCTTCTTCATTAGACTCTCTTTCAACAACATGAGGATGAACCTCTTCATATAAATTGGAAGGTTCACCCTGTTCAAAAGTAGAAGAGAAAAGATTTGCAAAAGTGTTGTCAACGCCTGAACCTTGTTTGTCAGCGTGTGAGCTAACAACGCTTGAACTGTTGTTGTCAACGTCTGAGCCATCAACGTCTGAATTTGTCTTGTCAGCGCTAGATTTGCCTTTGCCAGCGCTTGAAGGAACATGCATGTTTGTATCTGGTGGTACTTGGGGACCACCATTATCTTTTCCAGCAGCGGCAGCAACAGCAAAAGCAGCTATCCATATGGGAATTATGACATACTCTGGTATAGGAGATGACTTTTCTGCTTGTGATCCAACTTGTTCATGAACCTATGTACCTGAAACATCAACAACTTGTTCTTCCACAACATTTGAAGTTACCTTCACAATGTCTGGATTAGTGACAGGCATATAATTTATAGTCCTAGATAAAGGTTCCAAGTTAAACAACCAATTTGGACCACTTTCAGGATCACTAGGTTTATTCTCTAAAAACCTAACATGTACTCTTTCAAGAATACGTTTTTCCTTTTTAAGATAAACCTTATATCCCTTGCTCTGCACTAAATACCCCATGAAGTAGCCTTCATCACCTTTTCCACTAAATTTACCTAAGGCATCATTAGTATCTAAAACTACTACATGACAACCAAAAGGTCTGAGAAAACCAATATTAGGTTTTCTTCCCCAAAGTAACTCATAAGGTGTTTTGTTTTGTATTTTGTTCACCAATGCTCTATTTTGAACATAGCAAGCTATATTAACAGCCTCAGCCCAAAAGGCTATAGGAAAATGAGCATCAGCCAACATGGTTCTGGCTGCTTCAATTAGGGTTCTATTTTTCCTCTCAGCAACCCCATTTTGTTGTGGGGTTCTGGCAACACTAAATTACCTAGTAATTCCTTTCCTGGCACAAAAATCACCTAACACTTTATTCCTAAATTCACCACCATTATCACTCCTAAGCATTTTAACTTCATTACCAGTTTTCTTCTCAATCTGAGTAATAAATTCAATTAAAGTGTCAGCTGCGTCACTCTTCATAGCTAGAAAGAAGGTCCAAGTAAACCTAGAAAATCCATTTGTGATAACAAAGCAGTATGATTTACCATTCAGACTCTCTATATTGGTTGGACCAAATAGATCCATATGAAGCAAGTGAAGAGGTCTAGTATTAGAGTGCACCTGTTTGGACTTGAATGAGACCTTGTGCTGCTTGCCTTTAAGACATGCAACACAAGAGTGGTCATTGTGGAAGGCCTTATCAGGCAAACCATCAACCAAGCCAAGTCTCACAAGCCTGTTTATATTTTTAAATTTTATTTGCCCTAGTCTCCTGTGCCATAAATTACTTTCATCTACTGAAGCTTTAGCATAAAAACAAGACATATTGTTATTCATTCTAATTCCATTCAGATTCACATTGTTTATGTCTTTATGCCTAGGTGTTCTATAGTCAATATATTTCTCATCAAGGATCTTGTAATCCTTGCTTAACACCAAACATTCAGTATCAGTAAACAGAACTTTATTTTTGTTATCACAAACTTGTGATACACTAAAAAGATTGTAATCAAGTTCCTTTACCAAAAATACGTTTTCAAAACGCAAGTTCTTGGTGAGAAGTGTTCCTTTGCCTGTGATAGTACCATATCCGGCTCCAAAGTAAACCTTATCCCCATCCTTAATGGGAGTGAAGTTAGTTAAGTAATCTTCCATCCCTGTCATGTGCCTTGAGCATCTACTTTCCCAATATCCATAATCATTTACCTGTTTTTGAATGCCCTACACATAAAGAAAACAAGTTAGTTTTCTTTGGGAACCCAAGCCTTAGCAGACTTAGATTCATCTGGTTGTTCAATAAGAACAGACTTAGTTCTCATAACAACCTCATTTTCATCCTTCTTTGGATGAAATACCAAGTTAACCCCAGTAGGTTTTGTAATGACCTTTGAAATGTAATTAAATCTATTGCAGGTCATTGAAATCCCATTATCATTAGGGTTTTGATCTTTCTTTGGTCTCTATGTTAAGCTTGAAGAAGCTTTAGACCCCTTACCCTGTGGTTGCAAATATTTAGGTCTGGTCACGTTTCTGTCAGCGTTGGAATTGGTCTTGTCAACGCTGAAATTACCCTTGTCAGCGTTGAACCTAGGGTTTGCTACAGAAACCCATTGCCTATTAGACCAAGTATTTGTCTTTTGAAATGGTCTTTGTCCATGAGTGTTAGACCCTCTAGTGAAGAATGGGACAGGTCTAACAACTTGTGGACTTTGTTGCACACAAGGTTTGGGTCTGAAAACGTTTGAATTTCTAACAACGTTGACTTTGGGAGCGTTGACACACTTATATGCTAAATGTGAAAAGCTACCACAAGTGTAACAGGGTTTTCTAGACACAACCCTAGGTCTAGAAGAAAAGAAGCCTGTTCCATCATTGCTAACTTGGCTCTTAGGTGACCTAGTATTCCTATACATCTCTACATACTTAATGCTAGGTTTTCTAGTGTTTGAGCCAAGATCAACAGCCTTACCAGTGATTGGGTTTTAACCTTAATGGGAGTTGACTCATTAGGACTTTCACATAGCAAGCCACCCTTAACAAATAAGGTAGGGTTGTCTTTCTTCCATTCATTTAAGTCAGTCAACTTCTGTTGATACTCTTCAACTGGGGTAACAACTCTTGGTGGAGGAATGAATTCCTCCACTTGGAGTTCTGGCAAACCAGTCCAAGATAGGTCCTTTTGTTGGACACCATAGAAGTCACCAGCTGGTGGTGGAACCACAGAGTAGTCTTTCATCCCAATCCCAGTCATGTCCTTAGGATCCCTTTGTTTACTCACACATTCTCCTAGGGTTTGTGTGGCCTTATCAAATCTTTGAATTGTAAGGCCAACATTATCTTTATTCTTAATGGCCTCATCTAACTTAGCCTGTAACTCACCATTAACCCTTTCCATTATACTCCTAATATCATTACTAGCATTCAACTCATGTTTTAAGATATTTATTTTATCTTTTTAGTCAAATTCCATTTTCTTGTATTCAGAAACTGTCTTCTCAGTTTGAGTGAGAGCTATTTGATAGTTAGACAGTTTGCATCTTTCAGTACTCATATCATCTAATAATCTTAACACCTCTTTGTTAAGTCTCTCAGTATTTAACCTACAACCTTTACTACAAAAAGCATCATCGTATACCTCATTATCAGATGAAGATGAGGAGTGTGCCATGAGAGCATATTGAACATGCTCTTCTTCTTCTATCTCAGCAACCAAAGCTTTATCCTCTTCCCCATCTTTAGCCAAATAGCTCCAGTCCCATCCAATACCATCAATGTCTTGTACTGCAACCATGGACTTAGGATCTTGAGCTTTAACAATTTGACTTGAGGGTTTGCCAGCATCAGATCTTCTTGGAGATCTGCATTCCCTCATGAAGTGCCCCATACGATGACAGTTGTAGCACTCAACTTTGGTTTAATCAAAACCAGTTGTGTCCTTTGCATTGAAGGTCATCTTCTTCTTAAACCTTCTATTCCACCTGTTTGCTCTTATACTAGCAAGAGACATGTTCCACTTAATATCCATCTCTTCCAAGTGCTCATCACTTATCTACTCAAGGTCCTCATATGTAATCACTAAACCATTGGGCAAAGAAGCAATATAAGCACACACAGTATCTAGATCCAAACCAGTAGGTTTAACTCTTGGTGAGTCACTTTTATATGTGTCAGCGTCTGAGTATGAGGCGTTGACAGGACATGTTCCAACGTTGACACATGATGATCCAGTAACTGGATGCATGTAAGAGTCCTTCTGATTGAATTGACCTTTACTATGAGAAAAGAAGGCCATGTTACTGTTGGTATACTTGCTTCCATGCTCCAAGAGAGTTTCATCTTCCAACAGCCTCAGTTTGTTGTAGATATCATCAAAAGTAGAACTTTTGTGAGTGTAGTTGGCAAGTATAGATCTTGCCTCAATCTTCCACGCCTCACCAAGACTCTTAAGAAAAGTGGCATTAATGTCAACATCACCAAGTTGTGTCCCCATGAAGGACAATTTGCTTGTAATATCAAGCAATCTGCTTCTCACACTACTAAGCTTTTCTTTAGGTTGAGCCTTGAAGACAGCATAATCATGCATGAGTTGCTTCTTCTTCTCTTCCTTAGTATCTTCATTGCCACCATATGCAACTTCAAGAGCTGCCCAAAGGTCCTTAGCAGATTCATAACCTCTGTATTTATGCCGGTTCTCTTGTCCCAAAGAGAGTTTCAGAATATTTAGGGTTTTCATATCAACTCTTTTCTTTGCTATGTCTTCAGCAGACACAACTCTATCATCATCAGGTTTTTCCTTCTTATCTGCATCTGAACACCCAGCAACAGCTGTTCTTGTAGCAATGGCATTAGCAATCTTTTGAGCTTTATTGAATGTGTTTCCATATTCAATAATCTCCCAGAGTGTGTAGTCATAGATCCCCAGGTATTGCTCAAAGTTGAATTTCCATAATTCAAAGTTGGTTGCATCAAGCATGGGAATCTTGATGTTTGGCAAAGGTGAGGAGGAGGAGGTTAATTCTGGATTTGACATGATGTTGTTAAGGTTTTGAGAAAATTAGGGTTTTGGTGATTTTTAGGGTTCTTGTGTTCTTTAAGATCAAAAGTTCCTCAACAAGCTCTGATACCACTTGTTGATCCCAAACTTAGATCGATTTAGCTTTATGTATACGAGATTAAATCAAGTAATACACTTAGAGAAACCTTTGTATATGTATATGACAATCTAAGTGTTATGCGGAATTAACACTTAAATAAGAACACACAAGATATAAACAAACTTTCACTTTGATTAATGATATCAAACTTGCTTACAATGAAAGTAGTTTACGTATGAAAAACTTATATTGAACAATAACCTAAAGGTCTTCTTTTATAGACATAAGAAGCCTTGTACAATAATCTACGTATCAACTATTCTAGGTAAAGATAAATATAGAAAAAACATTGTTGTTCCTATCTTTACTAGAAGTAATCTAGAATACAATAAACGCGAAGAGTATATCCTTCCATCAGTGCTAGTCTTCAATGTATCAACGCTTGACTTTATCTTGTCAACGCTTGAGCTGTCAGCATTTGTATTACTCCTGTCAACGCTTGTTTTACTCTTGTCAGAGCTCAAGTAATCTGGCTATAATTTATTCCCAACACGTACTAGCCCTCGTCTCGGATAGGGTCGTCAACCCCATAGTACTATCAATTGTATAAGCGACTATTTTCAATCCACACAAGGATTAAACAATAGTTAATAGTTCATGAATATAGGGTCTTTTGCAACTAGGTACTCAACACAATTTTAAGGCAACATTCGGGTCCAACAATCATTCATGACATATGTTTATTTTAGAAAACTAGCATGCATCTCCCTCGTGGGTAAAAACAATTTAAAATAGTAATAAGCGAGGCTACAAATTCACACCTTATGTATATAGAGTAGTCGACGATTTCGAGTGACGATCACTGACGATGATGAGGATGCCCGGGGTTTTCAACACCTAACAAACAATAACGCGTAATGAGTAAATCTCATTTACAAACTTTAAGTACTGTATCATATATACATATTAGTCAATTGTGATAATTACAAACTCACGCCAAAACCAAACGAATAATTGTTACTAGTTTTATACTATTCTTCTACGTTATTAACGTTATTACCCTTTTTACGTTTTTCGCTGATACTTACCAAAAGTATGGGCTGTTTTCCTAGACTTAAACCCTTTTATAAAATTTGGGAAAATTCTCAAAAATACCTTAAGACCTGTAGAAAACCCATTTTTAATGCCATTAAAAGTTTTCACTTTTATGACCCGTTACTCAACACATTACTAAACATACGTTTTTCGGACTGATTATGCACATTTACCATGTTGGACTCGTTTGACCCATTTAAAATATACCATTGACCCATTTGACACCTAAGTCTAATAATAGACTCACAAGTGCAGGTTTGAGACCAAAATCAACCTTTAATCAATTACCAAACTATATCTATGGTCCCCGGGATTTGACCCAAAACCAAACATAATTTCGGATTATGTAGGTTCTCATCTCCTGGTACACGTATTTTCAAAACATCATAACTTTTGACTCGTTAGGAGTCGTAAGGTCTTTCTTATACCAAATCGAAGCTAAGACGACGCTCTAAAACTATATCCTAGTCTCATGACCTGTTTACAAAATCAAATTTATGAAAACAAGCCCAAACAATCTGCCTAAATTTACCCTTCTCAAAATCAACCCAACACTCGTTTCCAAACCATTTTATCGACACCTAACCTCAACTTAATCACTCCTAACCATGAATAACTATCCTAATCAGTCCTTAACCCCTAAAATACCAAATCCATCCTAAAACCCATTAACCAAATCAAACATGCAATGAGGTTTACCCATTCTAAAACATCTAAAAACATGAATTAAACACAAAACCCACAAGTAAAACATCAAACACCATGATCCACCAAACACCCCCATTTGGCCGTGGGGTGTGGGTGATCAAAACACCCCAACCAAATTGATTTTGGTTGGTTTGTTGGGTGATTATCCATCTACTATACCCTAATTAAACATGCATGAAGTCAATTAACAACAAATTTTTTTTTTTGAAAAACCCATTTGATTCTTGAAAAATTTTATGAATGCATGTTGGCTTAAAGCATATCAAAACACTTGGAACGATTAAACTAGATGTGGTCTAACCTTGGTTTTAATTAAAACAAGCTAGAAAATGTTTTGTGGTGGTGGTATGGTGGTGTTTGGCCGTCGGCCTAAAGAGAGAAAAGAGAGAGAGTGAAGAAAATTTTTAGTGTGTTTTGTCTTGTGTGTGTGTGGGTTGTTTCCCTTTTGTAAAATTTGGAGGGCCTTGGGTGCAATAATGGCATTCTTTTGGCCTTGAATGAAAACGACCTCAAATGTTTGCGGGAATGATTCACTAGTCGACTTGGAAAATTTTGCGGGAGTCGAGGGTCATCCCGAACACTCCAAAATACATTAGGACAATTTAAATGTACCCGGAAAGCAATAAAACGCACCCGACTCGACTTAACACGAAACGAAAGTAAAGTCCTTGAAAAATTATAATATCGATAAAACGACAATAAACATAGAAATTTGGGCATCCATCGGGATCGTAGTCGTCATCGTTCATCTTAAATCGTCAATCGTCAAGATTACGACCTCAAACATTGGTTTCAACCAAAACGATAGAATATATAGTAAATAAAATTTCTTAAAAATTTCAAAAATAGGCGTAATTTAGGGTAAGATAAGTGACCTCGGTTTCTGGGTATCACATCCACCCCTCCTTAAAGAGAGCGACGTCCGACGCTCGCCTCTTCTTATACTCACATTTCGTGCCACTGGAACAGATGAGGATATCTCTCCTTGAAAAAGTCCTCACGTTCCCAAGTGTATTCCAGTCCACGCCAAGAATTCCATCGAACCTTCACAATGGGAATTCTACTATGCTTCAGCCTCTTGACCTCTCGGTCCATAATTTCTACTGGTTCCTCCACGAAATGCATTTTATCGTCCAGTTGAATCTCGTCCAAAGGAATCACCAATCCCTTATCCGCCAAACTCTTCTTCAGATTTGATACGTGAAACGTGTCGTGAATAGCACTAAGCTTATTCGGTAATTCTAACTTATATGCTATCGGTCCAATTCGTTTAACAATCTTGAATGGTCCAATATACCTCGGACTCAACTTTTCTTTCTTTCCGAAACGAATCACACCCTTCCACGGCGAAACCTTAAGCATAACCATGTCTCCGATCTCAAATTCCAACGGTTTTCTTATCGGCATAACTCTTCTGTCGGCTTCTTGTAGCAAGTAATCGGTTCTTAATTTGCACAATCTTCTTTGTCGTCTCCAAAACCATTTCGGGTCCAGTCAACTGACTCTCTCCTACTTCACTCCAACACACAGGAGATCTACACTTCCTTCCATACAACGCTTCGAATGGTGCAGCCTTGATGCTCGCATGATAACTATTATTATACGAAAACTCCACTAAAGGTAAGTGGCGTTCCCAACTTCCTCCAAAATCAATCACGCATGCTCGGATCATGTCCTCCATCGTCTGAATAGTTCGTTCGCTTTGGCCATCAGTCTCAGGGTGATAGGCCGTGCTCAAACTCAAATCAGTGCCCATCGCACGTTGAAGTGATTTCCAAAATTCCGAAGTAAACCTACTATCGCGATCCGAAATGATCGATAAAGGTACCCCATGTCTGCAAACAATCTCCTTCACGTACACACTGGCAAGTTTCTCCATGTTGTCCGTCTTCTTCATAGGTAAGAAGTGAGCAGATTTCGTCAATCTATCCACTATTACCCAAATCATATCACATCCACTTAAAGTTCTAGGTAAACCCGTCATGAAATCCATAGCGATCCTCTCCCATTTCCACTCTGGGATCTCTGGTTGTACCAACAGCCCAGACGGTTTCTTATGTTCGACTTTAACCTTCGCACAAGTCAAACACTTACTAACGTAACGAGCAATCTCCGCCTTCATATTCGGCCACTAGTAGACTTTCTTTAGGTCATGATACATCTTATCCGCTCCAGGATGTATCGAGTACTTCGACTTATGAGACTCGTTCATAACCAAATCTCGTACTCCAGGCATTCCTTCCTCGGATGGACATAACGGTAACCAAATCCGATTCTCAAAATATCTCAGCCCGTCTGACCTAACCACAAAAAGAGGTTTCAACAGTCTTCCCAGATTCTCAGCACCAACATTCTCTTTCATTAATCCCTTCTCTTGAGCCTTCAATATTGTTTCGGTCAAATAAACACCCTCAGTCATCACTAATGCTCTGACTCTCAAAGGTTTCCCTCTATCCTTCCTACTAAGTGCATCCGCTACAACGTTCGCTTTGCAAGGATGGTAGTGAATCTCGCAGTCATAGTCACTCAGTAGTTCCACCCATCGTCTTTGTCTCATATTCAACTCTTTTTGGTCTAAAATGTGCTGCAAACTCTTGTGGTCAGTGAACACAACACACTTCGTCCCATACAAGTAGTGTCTCCACAACTTAAGCGCAAAAACTACAGCTCCCAATTCCAAATCATGCGTAGTGTAGTTTTCTTCATTCTTCCTCAATTGTCTCGACGCGTAAGCAATCACCTTCTCACGTTGCATCAACACAACTCCATAACCCTTACGAGATGCGTCACAATACACCATGAAGTCTTCGATTCCTTCTGGCAATGACAATATCGGAGCAGAACACAATTTGTCCTTAAGTGTTTTGAAAGCAAATTCCTCATCATCTCCACATTCATACACCCGATTCTTCTCAGTAAGCTTTGTCAATGGCTTCACAATCAACGAAAATCCTTCGATGAATCTCCGATAATACCCAGCTAAACCAAGGAATTGTCGAACTTCAGTCGGCGTTGTCGGTGCCGACCACTCCTTGATTGCCTCGACTTTGGCAGGATCCACGCGAACTCCTTTGCTATCAATTACGTGCCCAAGGAATTGCACAGATTCTAACCAAAACTCACACTTTGAGAATTTCGCATACAGCTTCTCTTTCTTTAGCAGATCCAATATCTTCCTCAGGTGCTTCTCATGCTCTTCCTTACTCTTGGAGTAAATAAGAATATCATCGATGAATACAATGACAAACTTATCTAGATACGTCTTGCGTACTCGATTCATAAGGTCCGTGAATACTACAGGCGCGTTTGTTAGCCCAAAAGGCATCACTCGGAATTCAAAGTGCCCATACCGTGTACGAAAGGCAGTTATAGGGATATCCTCCTCTCTCACACGCAGTTGATGATACCCTGATCTCAAGTCGATCTTTGAGTACACACAGGAACCTTGCAATTGATCAAACAAATCGTCAATCCTCGGCAATGGATACCGATTCTAAACCGTCAACTTGTTGAGCTCTCTATAGTCGATACACATCCGAAACGACCCATCTTTCTTCTTCACAAACAACACTGGCGCTCCCCATGGTGATGAGCTCGGTCGAATAAATCCCTTATCCATCAACTCTTTCAATTGATCCGATAACTCCTTCAACTCTGATGGTGCTAATCGATAGGGTGCACGAGCAACTTGTGCAGCTCCCGGCATCAAATCGATTCGAAATTCGACTTCACGGGTGGGCGGTAAACCCGGCAACTCATCAGGAAAAACTTCCGGATATTCTCGAATTACAGGTACCTCTTCTAACTTTGCCTCTAAGTCACCATCACTAGAAACTTGTGCCAGAAACACATCACATCCATCTTCTACATACCTCATCATTTTCAAGCAAGATATCACTTTCAAACGAGAGGTGCATTCATCTCCCTTCACAGTCAAAACCCTATTCCTCAACGAGATTTGAACTAATCTTTCTCCACAAATGATCACGGCACTATGCGCCATCAGCCAATCCATTCCAAAGATCACATCGAACGATCCTAGCTCTATGGGTATTAAGTCGATATCAAAAGCGTAATTCCCTAACTTCAAGGTACACCCTTTTAGTATAGAATTTGTACTAACGATCTTCTCATCGGCTAATTCCACGTTATAATTAGTCGTTAGCATTACCGGTTCTCTATTGATATGACGACTAAATTTTATATCTACGAAGCTCTTGTCGGAACCAGAATCAAACAATATACTAGCATAACAAGCGTCAAGCAGAAACGTACCGGTAACCACATTAGGGCCTTGCGGTTTATCAGCAGTCCCTACTCGATACACAGCAGCAACATTATTTCTTCCTTGCCTATTTCCATCCTTCGGGCAGTTCCCCTGCTTATGCCCTCTTTCTCCACACCCAAAGCAAACCATCACCTTCGTGGAATTTGCCCCAGTAGCCACCCCTTTAGCTCGGCAATCTGCAATTCTATGACCCGCTTTTCCGCACTTGCCACACACAGGTGGGAATTCCCTACATGGTATAAATTACATCGACCATAATTGGGATTCACCTTAGCTCCTCTAGGGTTAGTGACAGCCCTCATCCCATCATTTCTTCTCTGGTTGAACTGCTGGTTGCGGTTCTGACCTTGGTTGTTACGGTTTCCTCCACGAGTTTGTCCTTGGGATTGATTACCCTGAGCTGCTTCCCACTTTCTCTTGTTCCCTTCGGCGATGTAGTCCTTCTTATCTTGCAGCTTGACATCCATTAGCGCGTGAGCCATTTGGACTGCTTCATCGAATGACCCAGGCTTAGATGAAGTTGTCTCACCCTTGATATTGCTTGACAAACCCTTGATGTACTGCTTCATTTTCTTGTGATCATCAGCAAAGGCGCCGGGACACAAAAGGCTCAATTCATTAAACCTCCTTGTATACGCGGTAATGCCATTGTTCCTTAAAGACAAATGCCTTAACTCATCTTCTAGTTGACCCAGCTCTTCTTCGGGACAAAACTTTTTGGTCAAGAGAGCCTTGGTAGCAGCCCAAGTCCTCGCATTTGCTACCGCTAATCCGACAGTGGCTACTTGATTGTTCCACCAACTTAAGGCGTCATCGAGAAAAGTGGCAGCTGCAAACTTGACTTTATTTGCCTCTGAACATCCGCTAATCTCAAAAGTACTTTCGATCTTCTCCAACCACCTTCGGAGTTCTAGGGCTCCGCCAGTTCCACGAAACTGCGTGGGACCGCATTTCATAAAACCAGCATAAGTACACTCCCTCGGGGCTTGCAGTCTTCCTGCATTTCCACCTGGATCTGGGTTTCGGTTTGCACGATCCGCTTCGAGTGCATTTTCAATTGCTTCTTGAATCATTGTGTTCACACGGTTAGCTGTTAGCTTTGGAGGCATGGTGAATTCTCAAGTACACCACTCTGCAAAGACAGGGAAAATAGAAAAACAAAGTAAGTATACACATCAAGATTAAGATGGATTTCTCTTTCAAGACATAATATAAGTACAACAACACATCACTACAAGGTTACTAATATTCATCAATTCACATCACAAAAGAGCAAATTAAAGACATATCATAGATTATGAAAGGTAAACATGGATTGCATTGATAAATCAACCAAAATCTATGACAAGTAATGCGACTACAACCATACACCATCAAACTTAAGTCATCAAGTTTTTCATCACAATACCATCATACAGGAGTCTAAAATAGTTCGATTACAAAGATCAAAGATAAAATAAAATACAAGCAACTATTCACATGGTGATCCACACGACCTCTTGAATGGTGGTTCTTCTTCATCCTCCTCGGGCTCTTCATCACTGTCTTCCTCGTCCTCGTCCATCTTCTTCTTTCCTTTATCATTCGGCCCACACTCAGTTACCTTCTTCGTCCTAGAAGTAGATCCACACTCCACTGCTACCTGATTCCCTAAAGTGATACACACACCCTTGGCGGGTGGCTGGACCATAAAATCATTAGCCTCCATCTCCGAGTCATCTACAAATCTCCAATCTTGTGGCAGGGATGCTCTAACACGATGCTCCCAACTTTGTATCCTAGCCAACCTCGCCTGATCCTCCCTAACTTGCTCAAGACTAGCACTCAGGTTTTCTATCATCGATCTCAAACTATTAATATCACTCTTATTTGCCACTCCATCAAATTCAATCCTTGTAGTTCTTGCCAACAACCTCTGATGTGCCCTCTCATTCTCTTCTAACCTTTTGATTACTCTAGTTTCCACCACGTACCGCTCGTACATCGACCTATCCATTCTTCTCAAAACAAGCGGAACGTCACGATAAGCTCTTGGTCCGGGGCAGATAACTCTTGCGATGTCCTGATGAAGAGAATTAACGCTTGCTGCAGCGTCAGAACTTCTAGGGATACCTGGCATACCAATCAGATGAGAAATACGAGTAGGCCTGGGGAAGGTAGTACTCCTTCGATCGGGGTCCTGAGCTTGCACGTTGTTCGTCTCGGCTTGTCCTTCAACAGCTGTTCCCACATTTCCCCCTTCGTGTCCTACGACGTATTCGTCTCCATTTCCGTTAGGCGGTACCTCGGCCATTCCTGTAATAACAGAGAATTTTGGAGGGTACGTAAGATTACTATTCAATATTTATAAATACATGCATGCAAATGCAATGCAAAGGTGGTACACATGCCCAAAATGCGATAATATGATGCTCATGCATATGTAATACAAAAATTACGGTATCGAGTAATCCACGTACAGTTTCAACGTTTACATATAGTAGTTCAATATCTACGTAATAAATACCCACATATATTACTTCAACTCAATGGTATAATCTATACCATCAATACTAAAATAAACCTTACCGGAGCCATGCAGGATAGTTGTGTGCTTGGACGATTTCTTACGACACCAAAAGTTATAGTTTAGGAATTTTCAAAACGACCTAGTTCTCTATAACTCATGGATCTGATACCAATCTCTAACACCCTCACAAATGCTATGCGCAGCGGAACTACAACATTTGGGTGTTAGGTAGTTATCATCGCACACAAGATATATCAAACGACTCAAAGAGACGTAAAAGCTTTAACATAAATTAAGCATTGTTAAAAACATACATGTCTACGGTTTTCCAAACCCAAGATGATACAACACAGAGTTAGCGTTTTGGTCCCCACGAATCTCAACCCCAAAAGATACAATTTTGTTAACATGACAGAAAATTTAAAATGTTCAAGTTAAATATGGGTGGAAAAACAAGTAGACGCCAAGCCACACACAACTCCCATCCAATGCATGCTCCAAGCTATACTTCACCGGTTACCTGAAACACATGCTAATTTGGGTCAACAAATAATGTTGAGTGGAATTCATAGGTTTTATAATCTCATTTTGAACATATGTGTTATAAAAGTCATTCACGATCATTCATAGAATTGTCGATCAAACAATCTATTTTCAAGGTTATGACAATTGTGTTTAAGCTCATGACACTAATCCGTTATCTCAATCACCCACGTAATAATTACCGGCGTGATTAAGATGAAACCATTGCCCCTTCTAAAGGCATCAGTTGCAATTATACCTTATCTCTTATCACAAGTTATCCGTCCGCAAGGGGTACTCAACGTACTAGCCCTCGTCTCAGATAGGGTCGTCAACCCCATAGTACTATCAATTGTATAAGCGGCTATTTTCAATCCACAAAAGGATTAAAAAATAGTTAATAGTTCATGAATATAGGGTCTTTTGCAACTAGGTACTCAACACAATTTTAAGGCAACATTCGCGTCCAACAATCATTCATGACATATGTTCATTTTAGAAAACTAGCATGCATCTCCCTCGCGGGTAAAAACAATTTAAAATAGTAATAAGAGAGGCTACAAATTCACACCTTATGTATATAGAGTAGTCGACGATTTCGAGTGACGATCACTGACGATGATGAGGATGCCCGGGGTTTTCAACACCTAACAAACAATAACGCGTAATGAGTAAATCTCATTTAAAAACTTTAAGTACTGTATAATATATACATATTAGTCAATTGTGATAATTACAAACTCACGCCAAAACCAAACGAATAATTGTTACTAGTTTTATACTATTCTTCTACGTTATTAACGTTATTACCCTTTTTACGTTTTTCGCCGATACTTACCAAAAGTATGGGCTGTTTTCCTTGACTTAAACCCTTTTATAATATTTGGGAAAATTTTCAAAAATACCTTAAGACCTGTAGAAAACCCATATTTAATCCCATTAAAAGCTTTCACTTTTATGACCCGTTACTCAACACATTACTAAACATACGTTTTTCGGACTGATTATGCACATTGACCATGTTGGACTCGTTTGACCCATTTAAAATATACCATTGACCCATTTGACACCTAAGTCTAATAATAGACTCACAAATGCAGGTTTGAGACCAAAAATCAACCTTTAATCAATTACCAAACTATATCTATGGTCCCCAGGATTTGACCCAAAACCAAACATAATTTCGGATTATGTAGGTTCTCATGTCCCGGTACACGTATTTTCAAAACATCATAACTTTTGACTCGTTAGGAGTCGTAAGCTATTTCTTATACCAAATCGAAGCTAAGACGACGCTCTACAACTATATCCTAGTCTCATGACCTGTTTACAAAATCAAATTTATGAAAACAAGCCCAAACGATCTGCCTAAATTTACCCTTCTCAAAATCAACCCAACACTCGTTTCCAAACCATTTTATCGACACCTAACCTCAACTTAATCACTCCTAACCATGACTAACCATCCTAATCAGTCCTTAACCCCTAAAATACCAAATCCATTCTAAAACCCATTCACCAAATCAAACATGCAATAAGGTTTACCCATTCTAAAACATCTTAAAACATGAATTAAACACAAAACCCACAAGTAAAACATCAAACACCATGATCCACCAAACACCCCCATATGGCCGTGGGGTGTGGGTGATCAAAACACCCCAACCAAATTGATTTTGGTTGGTTTGTTGGGTGATTATCCATCTACTATACCCCCAATTAAACATGCATGAACTCAATTAACATCAAAACAAATTTTTAAAAAACCCATTTGATTCTTGAAAAATTTTATGAATGCATGTTGGATTAAAGCATATCAAAACACTTGGAATGATTAAAATAGATGTGGTCTAACCTTGGTTTTAATTAAAACAAGCTAGAAAAATTTTTGTGGTGGTGGTATGGTGGTGTTTGGTCGTCGGCCTAAAGAGAGAAAAGAGAGAGAGTGAAGAAAATTTTTAGTGTGTTTTGTGTTGTGTGTGTGTGTTGTTTCCCTTTTGTAAAATTTTGAGGGCCTTAGGTGCAATAATGGAATTCTTTTGGCCTTGAATGAAAACGACCTCAAATGTTTGCGGGAATGATTCACTAGTCTACCTGGAAAATTTTGCGGGAGTCAGGGGTCATCCCGAACACTCCAAAATACTTTTAGGACAATTTAAATGTACCCGGAAAGCAATAAAACGCACCCGACTCGACTTAACACGAAACGAAAGTAAAGTCCTTGAAAAATTATAATATCGATAAAACGACAATAAACATAGAAATTTGGGCATCCATCGGGATCGTAGTCGTCATCGTTCTTCTTAAATCGTCAATCGTCAAGATTACGACGTCAAACATTGGTTTCAACCAAAACGATAGAATATATAGTAAATAAAATTTCTTAAAAATTTCAAAAATAGGCGTAATTTAGGGTAAGATAAGTGACCTCGGTTTCTAGGTATCACAAAGACAGATCCAGGAAACAGCCATACAACCATAACATTATCCGCGCCCTAGATTTCCAAGGCACTCAGAAGCCAGGGCGTAACAACAACAACAAAAACATCAACTTCACCCCCCTAAAGATGACTCCTAGGGAGATACTTTTATCCGAAGGATTGAACTTCCCAAAGCCCAGCCAGATGACTGGCCCATCGGACAAAAGAGACAATAGCAAGCACTGCGAGTACCATGATGACAATGGTCACGCTATAGATGAATGCATATAACTAAAAAATCACATTGAAAGCCTCGTCAAAGCTGGGAAACTAAACCACCTCATCAGGGATTGGAGGAAAGGAGCAGAGGCAAAAAAGAACAACATCAAAAAACAAAAAGAAAACCCCATAACCATATACATGGTACAAAAAGATGCGCGTGACCTAAAGAGTAAAATGGTCCAAGATTCTCTCACGATAGGGAAATATCATTCCCCGTTCTCACTAACACCAACTGCAAGGTGGGATCGCTAGAAATCAGCATCAGTCTCGGGGATCACGTCATCCATAAGATATGTATCGACGGGGGATCTGCGGAAAAAATATTGAATGAACACTGCTTCGAGCAGCTACCGCCGAAAGAAGGAACGAACTAACGTAAACTACACCCATTCTCACGAGATTTAATAGGGAGAAAACCTGACCATTGGGGCAAATCTGCTCCCCGGTAGCCATAGGAAGCAGGGATCACTCATCTACCATATGGATGGACTTCGTGATAGTGCGCTCCCAAACCTCGTACAGTGGCATCATCGGACAACCAGGCATCATGGCGCTACACGTTGTACAATCCACAATCCACGGTATCTTCAAATTCCAAGTACAAGACGGAGTGGTCACCATTCGCATTGAAGACGGAAGCGGAGGAAATGACAACACTTCCACCCTAGGCAGAAAAAGAAAGAGTGTCACGCGACAACAGAGCGACCAAGATACGTGGTCTAGCTCACATACGGCAAGGAAAAAGCAAGGCCCGACGAGCTACCAAGGGGATAGTACAGAAGGTAGCTCACTCATAGGAGAGAGATCATCAACACACCCCCTTTGGATCTTGCTCTCGACACGGTTCTCACGATGGGTGGGGGCAGATGCAGGATTCATCCTTATGGACCAGAACAAGGGCCAAATAGCCCGCGTGTTGCGCTTTGGATTCTTAGACACTAGCAGCGAGGCCCACCACGAAGCATTAATAACACGACTAGAGCTTGCATTAAGGATGCACGTCCAAAACCTAGCGATATGTGTCTATTTTCCCCTGATACCAAATCGAGTGACAAGAATATGCGAACCTACGGGGAATAAGCTAATCCAGTAAACACAAAAACTAAGGGCCATATTGATAGGTGTGAAAACACCCATCCTTTTACCACTTAATTCTGGCTAAAACAATACCAAAACACGTATTTAATATCATTTGTTTGGAATTATGCGTGGTTTTTGTGTTTATTGTGTTTTCAGAGTCAACCGGATGAATACTGAAGAAAACATGGGATTGCACGGGTTTTATCAAGGAAAAAGACTCAAGACGAAGTCTACTGTCCATGAGATGCAAAAGATTTGAAGTCATTGTGCCTATTTGAAGATTTATCGAAGAATAGAGCCAAAGATGGAAGATTCATATATGTCGAAGAACTCGAGTCTATTAAACAAAAGATTATTAGACGAGTTGGAATTATTTACCGACACTTCTCAAATCCAAGTCGGAAACGTTTATTTAAAGAAGCGTGAAGACTAAAGAAGAAAGAAGAAAAAGAAGCCTAAACCAAAGCCCAAGCACAAGCCCACCACCACAAGACTTGCCTATAAATAGGGCCTTACCTCACAAAATTTGCACTGAGTTTTTACACTTAGTTTTTTAGGTAGTTTTTCACTTTTCATTCTCTCTAGTTTTAGAGAGAGAAAGTTCTAAACTTTCTCTCACTAGATTTCTTCTTTTTCTCTTTCAAGATCAAACATTTGTATTATCTTTTCATCAATCAAGTTCAAGTTTCAAGCTTTTAATCTTTAATCTCATCCTTCCTTTCTTTGATTTTGATTGATTTTGGTACAAATCTCGTATGATCCGTGTTGTTCATCAATGATTTGTGCTTAAAAAGTTGATTACTTTTTATGTTTCCTTAAGTTTATACACGAATAAGCTTTAAGATCTTTGTTCTTATTGGCTCATTTGTTGATTTAGCTTATTTACTTTTTTAAAGTTTTTATGAGAAGTTCATCTTTATATTGATTCGATTTAAAAGTTGTTTATTTTAAGCTTAGATAAAGTGTTCTTAGTGCTTATTTGATCAGCTTATTGTTGAATTCGAGCTTGTTCGGGAGTTAGCTTATTCCATAAGCTTATTTCCCTTGGTTAAGTTTCGGTTTAGCATAGTTTTCGGAAAGGGTAATTCCCTTTTCCGATCAGGTATTCCGACCAGACACACCTCCCTCATTCCGATCTACCGATCGGAAAAGGGTTTAGGTTTTCCCATTGGTGGTATTATCGTATTCCGACCGGTTCCATTTTAGGTTTTTCCAATCTGCCCCTTTTACCACATTCCGATTGCAGCAAGTTTTCAGGATTCCGATTGGGCTTGTTTGTTTATTCCGATTGTAGCAAGTTTGCCATTATTCCGATTTGCACCATCTTAACATATTCCGATTGGTCCATTTTGCAACACATTCCGATTACCCTCTTTAGTGATATTCCGAATTGAGGTGTTTTGTTCTGATCTTACTTTCTTTTAGTATTTTCCAACTAAGTTCTTATTTTTCACAAAGTTTTCCAAGAGTTAGTTTTTATTGAGTGCTCATTTATTTTTCTAGTATAATCTTTAAGTTTTCAAGCATTTATTTTTAAACTTGTCTTTTTAGTTTAAACTTTTAAAAGCTTTAATTCTACTCTTCGACACTTAATTACTTGTTATTAGTTTAAAGTAGATAAACAAACCAACAACTTTCTATTAACCAAGAAAAAATCATTCCACTTAGAGCCGAGATCAATTCGAGGAGATATCGAGAAAATAGAACCTATTGTAAAATCCTTGTATCAAATGGCGCCGCTGCCGGGGAACGAACCCGGGTCACCCGCGTGACAGGCGGGAATACTTACCACTATACTACAACTTTAATTAAAGCATTCTAGTATATTACACAGGGTTGGAATACTTGTCCCTATGGCACATTTGCTTACAAAAGAATGCCTTTTGGCTTATGCAATGCCCCCGGGACTTTCTAAAGGTGCATGTTAGCTATCTTCCATGACATGGTTGAACAAACCATGGAAGTCTTCATGGATGATTTCTCGGTCTTCGGGGATTCTTTCTCTTCTTGCCTTGCCAATTTGGAACGTATGCTTAAGCGGTGCGAAGACACCCGCCTTGTTCTGAATTGGGAAAAATGCCATTTTATGGTAAAAGAAGGCATCGTGCTAGGATACAAGATTTCCAAAGCCGGTCTTGAAGTAGACCGTGCTAAAGTCGATGTTATCGCTAAGTTGCCTCCACCTTCAACCGTGAAGGGTGTGAGAAGTTTTCTGGGTCATGCGGGCTTCTACCGTCGATTCATCAAAGATTTTTCTCAAATCGCTCGCCCGATGACCCATCTCTTGGAAAAAGATACTCCTTTTTATCTTTTCTAAAGAGTGTCTTGAAGCCTTCAACTCGCTTAAGGATAAGCTAACTAAGGCACCCGTTTTGGTTACCCCTAATTGGGAGCTGCCTTTCGAGTTGATGTGCGATGCTAGTGACTTTGCTATTGGTGCGGTTCTGGGCCAAAGAGTGAACAAACACTTCCAACCGATCCATTACGCTAGCAAGACAATGACGGGGGCTCAATTGCATTACACGACAACCGAAAAAGAGCTTTTAGCTGTTGTCTATGCCTTTGAAAAATTCCGCCCCTATCTTGTCCTTTCCACCACAATCGTTTACACCGATCATTCCGCGTTGAAGTACTTGTTGACAAAGCAAGATTCCAAACCAAGACTTCTTCGCTGGGTTTTGCTACTCCAAGAATTTAAAATCGAAATTCGCGATAAAAAAGGAGCTGAAAACCTAGCCGCGGATCATCTCAGTAGACTTGAGGATCCTTACCAGGGGGATCATCCGAACAAAGAAATCAATGATTCTTTTCCCCTGGAGACCTTAATGTCTATCAACTCGACTTCTGATGAAACCCCGTGGTTTACGGACATTGCAAACTACTTAGCGGGTGGAATTCTCGTTGACGGGTTAACATCCCAGAAAAAGAAGAAGTTCTTTAACGACATTAAGACTTACTTTTGGGAGACCCGTATCTTTTCAAACAATGTGCTGACTTGATTATTCGTCGATGTGTTGATGGACCAGCAGCTTTGGAAATCCTTGATGCTTGCCACAAAGGACCCACCGGTGGTCACTTTGGTCCCAACTACACCGCCAAAAAAGTGTTTGACTCGGGATTTTATTGGCCAACCATCTATCGTGATGCTCACGAGATGGTTAAACGCTGTGATGCTTGCCAAAAACAAGGTAAGATCACACATAAAGATGAGATGCCTCAAAATTTCATACAAGAATGTGAAATCTTTGATGTTTGGGGTATCGACTTTATGGGGCCATTCCCTTCATCTAAAGGAAACAAATACATCCTTGTAGCCGTTGACTACGTTTCCAAGTGGGTTGAAGCCAAAACTTTACCTACTAATGACGCAAGGGTGGTTTGTAACTTTTTGAAGTCGCTGTTCGCTAGATTCGGCGTTCCTCGTGCTATTATCAGTGACCGCGGGACTCATTTTTGTTACGATCAATTTGCAAGAGTCATGGCTAAGTATGGTGTCAATCACCGTCTTTCCACCGCCTATCATCCCCAAACCAATTGGCAAGCCGAGATATCCAACCGTGGATTGAAGCGAATTTTGGAGCATACTGTGGGAGAGCATCGTGCCGTGTGGGCCGATAAGTTAGATGATGCTCTGTGGGCTTTCCGTACTGCTTACAAGACCCCGATCGGTTTTACACCTTATCGTCTTGTGTACGGGAAAGCATGCCACCTTCCCATCGAGCTGGAGCATAAGGCGCACTGGGCCTTGAAGTGGGCTAACTTCGACATCAACAAAGCCGGTGATCATCGCAAGAGTCAACTCAACAAACTCAACGAACCGAGGAATGAAGCTTATGAGAACTCGCTGATCTACAAAGAGAAGACGAAGATCCTTCATGACGCAAAAATCAAGAACCGAGAGCTCCACGTTGGTGATCAAGTCCTACTTTTTAACTCTCGGTTGAAGATCTTCTCTGGCAAGTTGAAGAGCCGCTGGTCTGGTCCATTCACCGTCGCCAAAGTCTTCCCATATGGGACCATTGAGCTTTCTCAGCCAAATGGGCCCAATTTCAAACTGAATGGCCAGCGTCTGAAGCTGTACTGTGGTGAGGACATCTCTCAGGAGATGATTCCATCCCTCACCACGTTCCCCATGAACTAAATTTGGGTAGAGTCAGGCTCGTGACTCGGTTATCAAAAACAAGCGCTCCTCGGGAGGCATCCCAAGTATCTATCCTTTTATGTTTTAACCTCCTAAGTGTAGGGGGACCTGTATAGGTGTTTGTATTTGTGTGGTGATGTGATTACAGGGATTAGTTCACTTTTGGAACCTTTCAAGAACCATGCTCCCGTGTTATCCGAAATCCGGTTCTATCTCTCAACTATCGTGATTCAATTTTCTTCATACTCACATTTGAAATTGATCACTTTAGTCGTCTCTTCCTTAACTTGAGTTAACCAACGTGCACAATGTCATAAGTGTAGCGGAGCCTTTTCCCACATGCTTAACATTGAGGACAATGTTTATCTTAAGTGTAGGGGGACATCTATCGATGTTTTAAGTGGACTTTCCCATGAAAATGCCTTCATTTAACCGGAAAATCATCTTTTTCAATATTTTTTTCAAATTGTTAATTAACTTTGGCCATTTAGTCGTAATTTTTAAATTTTTCTCGTTGCTTTCATATGTATATATCTCGCAATAAAGTCAAAAATATTAATAAAGTGGTGTAGCTAGTTTAGAAGTCTTTGACATATTAGGCCCGTTGCGTTTATTTTGACTCAACCCGAATAGACTTATCCAAGTTTATTCTAGCTAGTATCCTTAACCATGTAGACCTTAATTGGTTTATTAGGATAAGCTTCCACGAGTCTCATTACTTGAGATTTTAAATTGTGGAGAACGAGAAATGATAGAGTCAATTATAAGTCGGTATTCTTGCGCAAGCTCACTTGGTGTAATTATTTGCCTATTCTCCCATCACTTGCTAATAATTTATCTGCAATAAGTAAGGTCGTACGATTTGAAAAGTTACTTAGCTTCTAGCCCAAAATCGTTTAAAAGTTGCTCGGTAATGATAAGAGTTCATAGCCAAGGCATAACTTATGAAGCGGGGCACGAAGATTGGCGAGTCCGAAAAGGCCCTTACAAGGCATGAGGATTCAAATTTTTTTGCTGAAGATCCAAAGTGAGGTGAAAAGCATTATTCCCAAAATCAATATGAAGGATCAAGACTCACGACGAAAAGCAATCAACTCCCATAAAGATCATGGAGAAGTCTATCCGAAAAGGAGGCGGATCGTTGTATCTCAAAATCCAAATTAGAGATTGAAGAAATAATCAAGAAGTCGTGGTCAACCAAGTTGGAGTACCCCTCAAAAGTCTACAAGTGAAGAAACTCTATTAACGATGAGAAGACCATTATCTCAAGAACGTCTCTCAAGATATGAAGTATGAAGTACATGCCAAATATCGGCCCGAGAAAGGTCTCAAATCGTGAACCGAGTTATGCCAAGATATGAACTTTTTGATATCCCGAGAAGCAGTTTTAAGAGATTTTGTCCTTTAGCTAACTATTGATCAAATCGTCCTACTTTGCTTTCGGCCTAAATAACTATCGAAATAAGTCCAAAAATGCATCTTCATGATCATTCTAAGACAAAAATAAAATATAATAGATACGCTTAGGAATAAGGGAGTTTAAGCATCTAATTAAGCCATGTGCGTAAGTGTTTGATATACTAACTTATAATAACAATGATCTCGTTTTTAAACTTAGTTTGGGGAACGTGAAACTTGAGGGTGATAAATCTTCGCAGCACCAAAGCCCTAATGTAAGTCCTCGATCTCTTTGCAAGTTATGTCCATTCTTTTGTTTACTTTAAAGTTTTAATTTCTCTTAGTACTTTCATTTTTGTTTAGTAGTATATTAATAAGGCCAAGGTTGATTGATTATGAGAAAAGTGTAAATGTGCTTTGTCACTAAGCATTGCATGAGGGCATGGCAATGGTTAAGTGTAGGGGATTTGATAGGTGTGAAAACACCCATCCTTCTACCACTTACTGGCTAAAACAAGACCAAAACACGTATTTAATATCATTTGTTTGGAATTATGCGTGGTTTTTGTGTTTATTGTGTTTTCAGAGTCAACCGGATGAATATTGAAGAAAACATGGGATTGCACGGGTTTTATCGAAGAAAAAGACTCAAGACGAAGTCTATTGTCCAAGAGATGCAAAAGAGTTGAAGTCATTGTGCCTATTTGAAGATTTATCGAAGAATAGAGCCAAAGATGGAAGATTCATATATGTCGAAGAACTCGAGTCTATTAAACAAAAGATTATAAGACGAGTTGGAATTATTCACCGACACTTCTCAAATCCAAGTCGGAAACGTTTATTTAAAGAAGCGTGAAGACTAAAGAAGAAAGAAGAAAAAGAAGCCCAAACCAAAGCCCATTCACAAAGCCCACAAGACTTGCCTATAAATAGGACTTTACTTCACAAAATTTGCACTGAGTTTTACACTTAGTCTTTTAGGTAGTTTTTAGTTTCATTCATTCTCTCTAGTTTTAGAGAGAGAAAGTTCTAAACTTTCTCTCACTAGATTTCTTCTTTTTCTCTTTCAAGATCAAACATTTGTATTATCTTTTCATTAATCAAGTTCAAGTTTCAAGCTTTTAATCTTTAATCTCATCCTTCCTTTCTTTGATTTTGATTGATTTTGGTACAAATCTCGTATGATCCGTGTTGTTCATCAATGATTTTTGCTTAAAAAGTTGATTACTTTTTATGTTTCCTTAAGTTTATACACGAATAAGCTTTAAGATCCTTGTTCTTATTGGCTTATTTGTTGATTTGGCTTATTTACTTTTTAAAGTTTTTATGAAAAATTCATCTTTTTATTGATTCGATTTATAAGTTTGTTTTTTTAAAAGTTAGAAAAGTTGTTTTTAGTGCTTGTTTAATCAGCTTAATTTTGGATTCGAGTTAGTTTTGGGTTTTAGCTTATTCTAATAGCTTATTTCCCTTGCATAAGTCTCGGATTTGCACCATTTTCGGAAAGGGCAAAGCCCTTTTCCGACCGGGTTTTCCGACCAAGCATCACCCTTTTTCCGATCGCAGTGATCGGAAAAGGCTTTCATTTATTCCGACGGTGTGCAGTTTGCCATATTCCGATTGAGCAAGTTTAGTGGATTCCGATTGTAGCCTGTTTCCATATTCCGATTTGCCCCATTTTTACATATTCCGATTTGAACCTGTATTTCACATATTCCGATTGTACAAGTTTTAGAACATTCCGATTGAGCCTTTTTACCATATTCTGATTGCTTCATTTTGCACAACATTCCGATCAGCTGTTTTAAACATTCCGATCACTTGATCGGAATACATTCCGGTTGCCCTATTTTGTGATATTCCGATTTAAGCTTGTTTTCCATAGTCCGATCTTACTTTTTTTAGTACTTTTTAACCAAGTTCATATTTTTACAAAGTTTTCCAAGTGTTAGTTTTTATTGAGTGTTCATTTATTTTTATAATAAAATCTTTAAGTTTTCAAACATTTATTTTTAAACTCGTTTTTTTACCTTAATATTTTAAAGTCTTTAATTTTACTCTTCGACACTTAATTACTTGTCATTAGTTTAAAATAGATAAACAATCCATCACCTTTTTATTAACCAATAACAATTCATTCCACTTAGAGCCGAGATCAATTCGAGAGGATATCGAGAGAATAGAGAACCCCATGCAAAAACAAAGTATCAAATGGCGCATTTGATACAAGGATTTTACAATAGGTTCTATTTTCTCGATATCTCCTCGAATTGATCTCGGCTCTAAGTGGAATGATTTGTTCTTGGTTAATAGAAAGTTATTGGTTTGTTTATCTACTTTAAACTAATAACAAGTAATTAAGTGTCGAAGAGTAGAATTAAAGCTTTTAAAAGTTTAAACTGAAAAGACAAGTTTAAAAATAAATGCTTGAAAACTTAAAGATTATATTAGAAAAATAAATGATCACTCAATAAAAACTAACTCTTGGAAAACTTTGTGAAAAATAAGAACTTAGTTGGAAAATACTAGAAGAAAGTAAGATCGGAACAAAACACCTCAATTCGGAATATCACTAAAGAGGGTAATCAGAATGTATTCCGATCTTATGATCAGAATGTGTTGCAAAATGGACCAATCGGAATATGTTAAGATGGTGCAAATCGGAATAATGGCAAACTTGCTACAATCGGAATAAACAAACAAGCCCAATCGGAATCCTGAAAACTTGCTGCAATCGGAATGTGGTAAAAGGGGCAGATCGGAAAAACCTAAAATGGAACCGGTCGGAATAAGATAATACCACCAATCGGAAAACCTAAACCCTTTTCCGATCAGTAGATCGGAATAAGGGAGGTGTGTCTGGTCGGAATACCCGATCGGAAAAGGGAATTACCCTTTCCGAAAACTATGCTAAACCGAAACTTAAGCAAGGGAAATAAGCTTATGGAATAAGCTAACTCCCGAACAAGCTCGAATTCAACAATAAGCTGATCAAATAAGCACTAAGAACACTTTATCTAAGCTTAAAATAAACAACTTTTAAATCGAATCAATAAAAAGATGAACTTCCCATAAAAACTTTAAAAAAGTAAATAAGCTAAATCAACAAATGAGCCAATAAGAACAAAGATCTTAAAGCTTATTCGTGTATAAACTTAAGGAAACATAAAAAGTAATCAACTTTTTAAGCACAAATCATTGATGAACAACACGGATCATACGAGATTTGTACCAAAATCAATCAAAATCAAAGAAAGGAAGGATGAGATTAAAGATTAAAAGCTTGAAACTTGAACTTGATTGATGAAAAGTAATACAAAGTTTTGATCTTGAAATAGAAAAAGAAGAAATCTAGTGAGAGAAAGTTTAGAACTTTCTCTCTCTAAAACTAGAGAGAATGAAAAGTGAAAAACTACCTAAAAAACTAAGTGTAAAAACTAAGTGCAAATTTTGTGAGGTAAGGCCCTATTTATAGGCAAGTCTTGTGTTGGTGGGCTTGTGCTTGGGCTTTGGTTTGGGCTTCTTTTTCTTCTTTCTTCTTTAGTCTTCACGCTTCTTTAAATAAACGTTTCCGACTTGGATTTGAGAAGTGTCCGTAAATAATTCCAACTCGTCTTATAATCTTTTGTTTAATAGACTCGAGTTCTTCGACATATATGAATCTTCCATCCTTTGCTCTATTCTTCGATAAATCTTCAAATAGGCACAATGACTTCAAATCTTTTGCATCTCTTGGACAGTAGACTTCGTCTTGAGTCTTTTTCCTTGATAAAACCCGTGCAATCCCATGTTTTCTTCAGTATTCATCCGGTTGACTCTGAAAACACAATAAACACAAAAACCACGCATAATTCCAAACAGATGATATTAAATACGTGTTTTGGTCTTGTTTTAGCCAGAATTAAGTGGTAAAAGGATGGGTGTTTTCACACCTATCAAATCCCCTACACTTAACCATTGCCATACCCTCATGCAATGCTTAGTGACAAAGCACATTTACACTTTTCTCATAATCAATCAACCTTGGCCTTATTAATATACTACTAATCAAAAATGAAAGTACTAAGAGAAATTAAAACTTTAAAGTAAACAAAAGAATGGACATAACTTGCAAAGAGATCGAGGACTTGCATTAGGGCTTTGGTGCTGCGAAGATTTATCACCCTCAAGTTTCACGTTCCCAAAACTAAGCTTAAAAATGAGATCGTTGTTATTATAAGTTAGTATATCAAACACTTACACACATGGCTTAATTAGATGCTTAAACTCCCTTATTCCTAAGCGTATCTCTTATATTTTATTTTTGTCTTAGAATGATCATGAAGATGCATTTTTGGACTTATTTCGATAGTTATTTAGGCCGAAAGCAAAGTAGGACGATTTGATCAATAGTTAGCTAAAGGACAAAATCTCTTAAAACTGCTTCTCGGGATATCAAAAAGTTCATATCTTGGCATAACTTGGTTCGCGAATTGAGACCTTTCTCGGGCCGATATTTGGCATGTACTTCATACTTCATATCTTGAGAGACGTTCTTGAGATAATGGTCTTCTCATCGTAATAGAGTTTCTTCACTTGGAGACTTTTGAGGGGTACTCCAACTTGGTTGACCACGACTTCATGATTATTTCTTCAATCTCTAATTTGGATTTTGAGATACAACGATCCGCCTCCTTTTCGGACTTGGATCTATTTATCCTCATACCTTGTTAGGGTCTTTTCGGATAGACTTCTCCATGATCTTTATGGGAGTTGATTGCTTTTCGTCATGAGTCTTGATCCTTCATATTGATTTTGGGAATAATGCTTTTCACATCACTTTGGATCTTCAGCAATAAAATGGAATCCTCATGCTTTGTTAGGGCCTTTTCGGACTCGCCAATCTTCGTGCCCCGCTTCATAAGTTATGCCTTGGTTATGAACTCTTATCATTACCGAGCAACTTTTAAACGATCTTGGGCTAGAAGCTAAGTAACTTTTCAAATCGTACGACCTTACTTATTGCAGATAAATTATTAGCAAGTGATGGGAGAATAGGCAAATAATTACACCAAGTGAGCTTGTGCAAGAATACCGACTTATAATTGACTCTATCATTTCTCGTCCTCCACAATTTAAAATCTCAAGTAATGAGACTCGTGGATGCTTAGCCCAATAAACCAATTAAGGTCTAGATGGTTAAGGATACTAGCTAGAATAAACTTGGATAAGTCTATTCGGGTTGAGTCAAAATAATCGCAACGGGCCTAATATGTCAAAGACTTCTAAACTAGCTACACCACTTTATTAATATTTTTGACTTTATTGCGAGATATATACATATGAAAGCAATGAGAAAAATTTAAAAATTACGACTAAATGGCCAAAGTTAATTAAAAATTTGAAAAAAATGTTGAAAAAGATGATTTTCCGGTTAAATGAAGGCATTTTCATGGGAAAGTCCACTTAAAACTTCGATAGAAGTCCCCCCTACACTTAAGATAAACATTGTCCTCAATGTTAAGCATGTGGGAAAAGTCTCCCCTACACTTATGACATTGTGCACGTTGGTTAACTCAAGTTAAGGAAGAGACGACTAAAGTGATCAATTTCAAATGTGAGTATGAAGAAAATTGAATCACGATAGTTGAGAGATAGAACCGGATTTCGGATAACACGGGAGCATGGTTCTTGAAAGGTTCCAAAAGTGCACTTATCCCTGTAATCACATCACCACACAAATACAAACACCTATACAGGTCCCCCTACACTCAGGAGGTTAAAACATAAAAGGGTAGATACTCGGGCTGCCTCCCGAGGAGCGCTTGTTTTTGATAACCGAGTCACGAGCCTGACTCGACCCAAAATTAGTTCATGGGGAACGTGGTGAGGGATGGAATCATCTCCTGAGAGATGTCCTCACCAAAGTATAGCTTCAGACGCTGGCCATTCACTTTGAAATTGGGCCCATTTGGCTGAGAAAGCTCAATGGTCCCATATGGAAAGACTTTGGCGACGGTGAATGGACCAGACCAGCGGCTCTTCAAATTGCCAGAGAAGATCTTCAACCGAGAGTTAAAAAGTAGGACTTGATCACCAACGTGGAGCTCTCGGTTCTTGATTTTTGCGTCATGAAGGATCTTCGTCTTCTCTTTGTAGATCAGCGAGTTCTCATAAGCTTCATTCCTCAGTTCGTTGAGTTTGTTGAGTTGACTCTTGCGATGATCACCGGCTTTGTTGATGTCGAAGTTAGCCCACTTCAAGGACCAGTGCGCCTTATGCTCCAGCTCGATGGGAAGGTGGCATGCTTTCCCGTACACAAGACGATAAGGTGTACAACCGAAAGGGGTTTTTGTAAGAAGTACGGAAAGCCCACAGAGCATCATCTAACTTATCGGCCCACGCGGCACGATGCTCTCCCACAGTACGCTCCAAAATTCGCTTCAATCCACGGTTAGATATCTCGGCTTGCCCTTTGGTTTGGGGATGATAGGCGGTGGAAAGACGGTGATTGACACCATACTTAGCCATGACTCTTGCAAATTGATCGTTACAAAAATGAGTCCCGCGGTCACTGATAATAGCATGAGGAACGCCGAATCTAGCGAACAGCGACTTCAAAAAGTTACAAACCACCCTTGCGTCATTAGTAGGTAAAGCTTTGGCTTCAACCCACTTTGAAACGTAGTCAACGGCTACAAGGATGTAAATTTTTCCTTTAGATGAAGGGAATGGCCCCATAAAGTCGATACCCCAAACATCAAAGATTTCACATTCTTGTATGAAATTTTGAGGCATCTCATCTTTATGTGTGATCTTACCTTGTTTTTGGCAAGCATCACAGCGTTTAACCATCTCGTGAGCATCACGATAGATGGTGGGCCAATAAAATCCCGAGTCAAACACTTTTTTGGCGGTGTAGTTGGGACCAAAGTGACCACCGGTGGGTCCTTTGTGGCAAGCGTCAAGGATTTCAAAAGCTGTCGGTCCATCAACACATCGGCGAATAATCAAGTCGGCACATTGTTTGAAAAGATACGGGTCATCCCAAAAGTAAGTCTTAATGTCGTGAAAGAACTTCTTCTTTTTCTGGGATGTTAACCCGTCAACGAGAATTCCACCCGCCAAGTAGTTTGCAATGTCTGCAAACCACGGGGTTTCATCAGCAGTCGAGTTGATAGACATTAAGGTCTCCAAGGGAAAAGAATCATTGATTTCTTTGGTCGGATGATCCCCCTGGTAAGGATCCTCAAGTCTACTGAGATGATCCGCGGCTAGGTTTTCTGCTCCTTTTTTATCGCGAATTTCGATTTTAAATTCTTGGAGGAGCAAAACCCAGCAAAGAAGTCTTGGTTTGGAATCTTGCTTTGTCAACAAGTACTTCAGCGCGGAATGGTCGGTGTAAACGATTGTTGTGGAAAGGACAAGATAGGGGCGGAACTTTTCAAAGGCATAGACGACAGCTAAAAGCTCTTTTTCGGTTTTCGTATAATGCAATTGGGCCCCCGTCATTGTCTTGCTAGTGTAATGGATCGGTTGGAAGTGTTTGTTCACTCTTTGGCCCAAAACCGCTCCGATAGCAAAATCACTAGCATCGCACATTAGCTCGAAAGGCAGCTTCCAATTAGGGGTGACCAAGACGGGTGCCTTAGTTAGCTTATCCTTAAGCGAGTTGAAGGCTTCAAGACACTCTTTGGAAAAAATAAAAGGAGTATCTTTTTCCAAGAGGTGGGTCATCGTGCGAGCGATTTGAGAAAAATCTTTGATGAATCGACGGTAGAAGCCCGCATGACCAAGAAAACTTCTCACACCCTTCACGGTTGAAGGTGGAGGCAACTTAGCTATAACATCGACTTTAGCACGGTCCACTTCAAGACCGACTTTGGAGATCTTGTGTCCAATCACGATGCCTTCTTTTACCATAAAATGGCATTTTTCCCAATTCAGAACAAGGCGAGTGTCTTCGCACCGCTTAAGCATACGTTCCAAATTGGCAAGGCAAGAAGAGAAAGAATCCCCGAAGACCGAGAAATCATCCATGAAGACTTCCATGGTTTGTTCAACCATGTCATGGAAGATAGCTAACATGCACCTTTGGAAAGTCCCGGGGGCATTGCATAAGCCAAAAGGCATTCTTTTGTAAGCAAATGTGCCATAGGGACAAGTGAATGTTGTCTTCTCTTGATCTTGGGGATCGATGGGTATTTGGAAATAACCCGAGAAACCATCAAGAAAGCAGTAATATTCATTACCTGCTAAACGTTCAAGCATTTGGTCCATAAAAGGTAGAGGGAAATGATCCTTTCTCGTGGCATCATTGAGTTTGCGGTAGTCTATACAAACTCTCCACCCAGTAACGAGACGAGTGGAAATCAACTCGTTGTGTTCATTGGGAACAACGGTTATTCCGCCCTTCTTGGGCACACAATGGACTGGACTAACCCATGGTGAATCTGAAATAGGGTAAATCATACCCGCATCAAGAAGTTTGATAACCTCTGTTTTGATGACTTCATGGATTTTTGGATTCACCCTTCGTTGGCTTTGAATTGTGGGCTTAAAGTCGTCCTCCATGAGAATTTTGTGAGTGTAGAAGTGAGGATCAATTCCGCGAATGTCGGAGATTTTCCAAGCGATAGCCTTCTTATGAGCTTTAAGCACGGCGATGAGGCGAGTTTTCTCCTCATCTTTCAAGTCCTTCGCGATAATGACGGGCGACTTCTTTTCTTCTTCAAGGAACACATACTCGAGATGGGGCGGTAACTCCTTCAGCTCTAAATCCGGAGGATTTTCGATGGGAGGCGTTTTCAAAGTCGGAGTATCGATAGCAATAACCGTGGGAGGGGGTGGAGAAGGATTGTCTTCGTGGAGATGGTTTTCAAAGAAATGCATGTATTCATCCCCATCGGTGGGAGAATCATCATTAGCTAAGTTCACATCTCCCATGGTGGCTTCAAGATTGTTCCAAAACAAATCACTTTCTCCAAATAGAGACAGTGATGAATCAATAGAGGAAACGGTTTCAACATTGGGAAGACAGGTAGGAATACTTTTGCAAGCATTTTGGAAGTGTTCTTCACAAGCCTCATCAAGAACGTCAATACAATTAACACTCTCGTTGGAATAAGATTGTTTAGACAACTTTCCCATGTTGAAGACGATTTTATCGTCACCCACTCTCATGATAAGCTCACCGGCTTCAACATCGATGAGAGTGCGACCGGTCCTCAGGAATGGACGACCCACGATCAAGGGAACACGAGGGTCTATCTCGTAGTCGACGATGACGAAATCGGAAGGAAAAGTGAATTTGTCGACTCCTACAAAGACGTCTTCGGCTATCCCCACAGGATAAGCAACCGTACGGTTAGCTAATTCCAAAGTCATTTTGGTGGGGACTAGCTCAGGGAGAGATAATTGCTTCCAAACGCTTAGAGGCATTAAATTAATATTGGCACCTAGATCGGCTAGGGCCATGCAATTCTCTACTCCCGTGAAATTGCAAGGGATTAAGAAACGACCCGGATCACCAAGCTTGGTTGGCAATTTCCTTAAGAGCACTGCAGAGCAATTCTCATTAAGTTGGGTGTTGGCAATATCAAGAAGCTTTTCCTTGTCACTCAGAAGATCATTAAACATTTTCCCGTACTTAGGCATGTGAGCGAGAGCCTCAGCGAAGGAGATGTTAAAATTCAATTGTTTAAACATTTTAAGAAAGTTCGAAACCTGAATATCGTCCTTGCTTTTGAGCTTCTCTTTCCTCAACCTAGATGGATAAGGTATATCGGAAGAAGAGGAAGGCTTTGGGAGAATAGGATCACTTACATCCATGGGTGGAGGAGGGGTAGAAGGAAGAGGTGGAGAAATTGGGGAAGGAGAAGGATGAGGAATAGGAGCAGGTGACTCGTTCTCCTTAGTCACAACCACCGGTGGAGGTATAGGAAGCTCAGGTTCCTTGGTACCTTTGCCACTGCGAGTAGTGATTGCTTTCATCTCCCCTCTTGGATTCGCAACGGTGTTACTCGGAAGAGTACCCGAAGAAGAGGGTTGATTACCTTGGAAGAAACTAGCCATCATGTTTTTTAAGTCATTTGTTTGACTATCCAAAATATTTCTCATGTCGGCTCTCAAATTGTTCCCTTGTTTGACCAGGTCTGCTTTCAGGTTGAGCACTTCCCGCTGAAGATTTCCTACGATCACATCGTTAGTCCTCATATAGGTTTCCACTTCTTGGTGTAAAGCGTTGGGTTGGTTGGGAGGAGCATTGTATGCGGGTGGTTGATAAGCAGGTTGCTGGTAAACTTGGTTGTTTCGTTGAGGTGGTTGTTGCTGTTTGTGAAGTGGGATGTATGGTGTACGAGGTTGTTGTTGTTGTTGAGAAGGGCGATTGAGGTTTGGTTGTTGGTTTGGGTTGTTTGGAGGAAAACCGGGTGGTGAGAGATAGTTGTTGGAGCGGTAGCTAAGCAGGTTGTGGTCACCTTGAGGTTTTGCTTGATAAGCAGGTTGAGGATAGGTACCGTATGCTGCATTCACGTTCTCAGAAGGGTAGTTTTGGGTGGCAGTACACGTGGTGTAAGAATGAGGACCCCCACAGATTTCACATGGTTGGCTAACAGCATTGACTTGAGCGTCTTTAACGTTTCTAGTGTTGATGCTGTTAGTGTTGCTGGCGGTTTGGTAGCAAGCGATTAAAGAAGCGCAGTGATTTTGTCAATTCGCTTGTCGCTGTCACTAGTACTAGCACTAGCGACATTGGTCCGAACACTCTTGGTTTGCACACGAGACTTATTCTCAATGATATCCCAATCAGCATTGGAAGTCTTAGCCAAAAGATTACCCCCCCCCCCCCCCCCCCCCGAGGCACTGTTTAGTGAATCTTGGTCATTCATGCTTAAACCATTGTAAAAAGTATTAATTTGATGCACTTTGGTAAAACCATGTTGTGGGCATTTTCTCAAAAGGTCTTTGAAACGGTCCCAAGATTCACTAAACGACTCATTGTACTTTTGTTCAAAATTTATGATTTCATTCCGCAAAGCGGTAGTACGAGAGGGTGGGAAAAAGTAATTGATAAACTTGGTTTCCAAATCCGTCCACGAAAGAATACTCTGTGGCGGTTCCTTAGCAAGCCAATGCCGGGCTTGTCCCTCTAAAGAAAAGGGAAAAAGTTGTAAACGGATTACCTCTTGTGGAACACCATTGAATTTGACCGTATTAGTGAGTTGTAAGAATCTCTTGATGTGGTCATGTGGGTCATCAATGGTACGCCCCAAGAATGGTTGAGCAGAGACCATCTGGATAAAGCCTGATTTGAGCTCAAAGTTGTTGGCTGCAAACGCTGGTATAACAATTGTATCAGTGTTGCCATCTACATGGGCTTGCAGCAGTTCAATCATCGGGCGATTATCCGGTAGAGGCTCATTGTTGTTGTTATTATTCATGTTGTTGAAAGGTGGGTTGTTGTTGTTATTATTGTTGTGAGGTGGTATGTTGTTGTTGTTTTGTACACCGGCCATGTCTAAGTTATCGAGAGGCTCGGGCTCTTGATAAGACGTTGATCGAGTGCGCATACACCTGCAAAAGAACTAACAAGGGAAAAACAAAGCAAAAATACTTTTGGTTTTTATGTTTTTTTTTTTTTTTTTTTTTTTTTTTAGGATTTTTGAAAATTTTATATTTTTTAGGATTTTTGAAAAATTTTATGAAAAAGTAACGTTCACAGGGAATGGATCCCAAAATCCAAGTTCTCAAAAAAAACTGTTGATCTTAACGAGAAGAGCCGGCAGCGGCGCCATTTAATACATTGTTTTTGCAATGGGGGTTCTAGATTTTCTCTCGATATCCCCGGCAGCGGCGCCATTTGATACAAGGATTTTACAATAGGTTCTATTTTCTCGATATCTCCTCGAATTGATCTCGGCTCTAAGTGGAATGATTTGTTCTTGGTTAATAGAAAGTTGTTGGTTTGTTTATCTACTTTAAACTAATAACAAGTAATTAAGTGTCGAAGAGTAGAATTAAAGCTTTTAAAAGTTTAAACTAAAAAGACAAGTTTAAAAATAAATGCTTGAAAACATAAAGATTATATTAGAAAAATAAATGAGCACTCAACAAAAACTAACTCTTGGAAAACTTTGTGAAAAATAAGAACTTAGTTGGAAAATACTAAAAGAAAGTAAGATCGGAACAAAACACCTCAAATCGGAATATCACTAAAGAGGGTAATCGGAATGTATTCCGATCTTATGATCGGAATGTGTTGCAAAATGGACCAATCGGAATATGTTAAGATGGTGCAAATCGGAATAATGGCAAACTTGCTACAATCGGAATAAACAAACAAGCCCAATCGGAATCCTGAAAACTTGCTGCAATCGAAATGTGGTAAAAGGGGTAGATCGGAAAAACCTAAAATGGAACCGGTCGGAATACGATAATACCACCAATCGGAAAACCTAAACCCTTTTCCGATCGGTAGATCGGAATGGGGGAGGTGTGTCTGGTCGGAATACCCGATCGGAAAAGGGAATTACCCTTTCCGAAAACTATGCTAAACCGAAACTTAAGCAAGGGAAATAAGCTTATGGAATAAGCTAACTCCCGAACAAGCTCGAATTCAACAATAAGCTGATCAAATAAGCACTAAGAACACTTTATCTAAGCTTAAAATAAACAACTTTTAAATCGAATCAATAAAAAGATGAACTTCTCATAAAAACTTTAAAAAAGTAAATAAGCTAAATCAACAAATGAGCCAATAAGAACAAAGATCTTAAAGCTTATTCGTGTATAAACTTAAGGAAACATAAAAAGTAATCAACTTTTTAAGCACAAATCATTGATGAACAACACGGATCATACGAGATTTGTACCAAAATCAATCAAAATCAAAGAAAGGAAGGATGAGATTAAAGATTAAAAGCTTGAAACTTGAACTTGATTGATGAAAAGTAATACAAAGTTTTGATCTTGAAATAGAAAAAGAAGAAATCTAGTGAGAGAAAGTTTAGAACTTTCTCTCTCTAAAACTAGAGAGAATGAAAAGTGAAAAACTACCTAAAAACTAAGTGTAAAAACTAAGTGCAAATTTTGTGAGGTAAGGCCCTATTTATAGGCAAGTCTTGTGGTGGTGGGCTTGTGCTTGGGCTTTGGTTTGGGCTTCTTTTTCTTCTTTCTTCTTTAGTCTTCACGCTTCTTTAAATAAACGTTTCCGACTTGGATTTGAGAAGTGTTGGTAAATAATTCCAACTCGTCTTATAATCTTTTGTTTAATAGACTCGAGTTCTTCGACATATATGAATCTTCCATCTTTGGCTCTATTCTTCGATAAATCTTCAAATAGGCACAATGACTTCAAATCTTTTGCATCTCTTGGACAGTAGACTTCGTCTTGAGTCTTTTTCGTTGATAAAACCCGTGCAATCCCATGTTTTCTTCAGTATTCATCCGGTTGACTCTGAAAACACAATAAACACAAAAACCACGCATAATTCCAAACAGATGATATTAAATACGCGTTTTGGTCTTGTTTTAGCCAGAATTAAGTGGTAAAAGGATGGGTGTTTTCACACCTATCACATATCTAGTCAATTCGACGAATTAGCTATAGAAGAAGTATATGGAAAGAACAACGAGTTAACGGTAGCTATGCATCACCTTGCATCTATCCGCTAGGAAGATACACCTAGCCAAGTATTGGTCGATTTCATCGCACACAAGTCAGTGCCTTCAGAAGTATCGGCCTCGATCACAACACAGAAATCACCTACGTGGAAAACACCGATCTTCAATTACCTTGAAATTTACATACTCCCATGGAACCAAAGGAAATAGACAACACGAGGGCAATTACTGCGATGTTTAGCATCAACGCAAGCGCATGACACTATAAGAATGATACATAGGAGACTATGTCAGATGGGGCCACAAACCTATGGTTGATGAAACTATACGCTCAGGAGATTACTATCCTACAATGTGTAAAGATGCACGTGACATGGCACTCAAATGTCACGATGCCAAGAACGCATGGGACCAAGGCGTCTGCCACAAAGAAACCCACTATATGCCAGGCCACGAGGGAAGGTACACGAGCATGGAGTCCTCTTTAGTATAGCAAAAGGTATGAACTCTCTTACCATAATGGTGGGATACTTCGCCCAGCGCCTGAAGAACATGCTACTACCAGCAGTCACAGGGCAACAAGAGAGCATGTTCGAAAATTCAAGGGTGTTGCTGAATGACAACATCATCAGGAGCGAAAAGAAGGTTAGTAAAATGAATAGAGTGGGATACCTGATGAGACTGCATTTATACATAGTCTCATCGTCCAAATTGGGCTTAAAATGCTTAAAAATATAATAAAATACCCTAAAATATGCTTGTGTGTGTCATTATGTATTTTAGGTACGAATATCGTGAATTCACCAAAAGAGAACAAGAATCAAGCAAAAACGAACACGGGAAATGAAGCCGCACAAAGAACCGGACCCGAATGGTGATTTTCCAAAAATACCCTTGAAGAATTGAAGATGTACAAGTTTGGCCCCTCAACTTTGGCAACTTGTCACAAATGGCCCTTGAAGAATCATTTTATACAAGAGAAGCCCCTAAAGTTGGAAGATTAGGCAAAATCAGCCCTTGAAGATTGATGGAAATGCAACTTATGTCCTTATTTCAACTATTGTTAGCAAAAGGACTGAGTTTGAAATAGCCCAAGGACCAACAGTGTAAAGGATATGGACTAACTGTGCAAACTGTTAGCTTGTTACTATTAACAAGGAGGGACCAAAGTTGAAAAAACCCAAACTATACTTAACTAAATCACTGATAACCTAAACAGAACCCACTAAGCCCAATCCTATCATCAACCCGGCCCACAATCCTCTCCCACCTCAGCACCCTCCGTCCACTCACAACTTCCCACGTCATCCAAACCCTACCACTGGTTAATTATTATTTAACTACATTTAAATTAGTTAAAATAATGATTAATAGATGATGAGACTGTATTTATACATAGTCTCATCGTCCAAAAAGGGCTTAAAATGCATTAAATATAATCAAAATACCCATATATATGCTTGTGTTTGTTGCTTGTGTATTTTAGGTACGGATATTTAGAAAATGACAAAAGATCACAAGAATCACGCAAAAACGAACACGGGAAACGAAGCCGCACAATGAACCAAGCCCTAATGAAGAACTTTCCCAAGAAAAAACTTGAAGACTTGAAGAATTATGAAGAAGGGTCCTCCAATATGGAAGAATTGACACTTTATACCCTTGTATCTTCATAATTACAAGTTTGGTCCCTAAAGTTTGTCAATATTACAAAAAGGGCCATCCACTTTGAAAAATTGACAAGTTTAGCCCCTCAACAAAGCTAAATTGTCAACCATTATCCTCCACAAAATCAAATATATCATGAAGTCCTTCAAAGTACAAGAAATTACAAGTTTGGTCCTTTGAAAATCCCAAAATTACAAAAAGGACCTTTAACTTTCAACATTTGGCAAGAATGGTCCCTCATCAAACAAAACTTGGCAATTTCAGTCCTCCAAAATGCCAATCATACAAGTCAAGACCATTACCATTGAAGAAAATTCCAAATAAGTCCCTCAAGAATCACAAAATGGCAAGAGTTACCCCTGAATTCACTTTGCGAAATGTTTTGGGGCAAAAGTGTGAAAAATGAAAAGTTGATAAAGATGGAAATGGGCGTTGATAGAGTTTATAACTGAAATGACAAAATGGAAGGAAGTGAAGGACTAATGCTGGCCAGACATGATTCTTACCTTAACCAACCACATGCTGCCACCTCACCCCACTCACCACATCCACCAATCACAACACTCCACCCCTCCACATCAGATCCCACTCACCTGTTTAGTTATTAACTAACTTTTTAAACTAGTTAATTAATAATAAAAATGGGCGCTAAACACGTTTTTAACCCACAACAAAGATCAAACACCTGTTCTTGAAGTTCATAATCCAAATTGGGGAATTTTTACTTGCTATGAATTAGAAGTTAATCTGCTCCAGAATGATGATTAACCATCCCATAAACACATCCCAAACCTTAAACATGACACCCCACCAACCCACATGCTACATGGGACCTTCCCTGCTACAAGCTCATGCATACTGCCAAAAGGGTGGCAGCAATCCAACGTCCCACAATTGTGCTTACATCCTAAGCTTCATACAAACCCTTTGATCACATTTTCACATGCCAACTCATGCAAACAGCCAATAATCCGTCACATGATTCCAAGATATTCAAATTTTCAAAGGGAAAATTGGGGACTTCACAACTAGGGTTTATGTTATTTCTCAGCTTCCTTAGTCTCATTGTAGCCTATATAAAGGCACTAGGTCTTTACATTTTCAGCTGCTTTTGGTTTTTCCTAGTTCAACTACTTGTAAATCCTCTTTTCAATTTATGAAAGTGTGTTGAGTTTTGTTGAAGAAAGACCAAATGCCATCTTATTTTAAGCTTGTTTATGATATTTGTTAACTGTAATTGGACCTTAAAACGTTTTTCAAACCTTGTGTAAGAAATTACACATTGGATCAAAATTTGATATTTTGCTAAGTTCTTGTTTCAACCTTGGAATTCTTGGGTTATAGGGCTGATCATAGCATCCTAATTGTGATATTAAGGTATGGTGAGGCTTATAACTTGGGGATAATCAAGTGTGGGGTAACAAGGTTGCATCAATCAAGTTTATTTTCCAAAAAAGTCACCTTTCTTTTTTGATTTTGTGCTTCTAATCTTGTTGAATCTTAGCAGGGTTGTTATTGGAAGCTTGTGCTTGTTCTAGCTAGCACATAAGCTCATAAATTCGCGGGTGTGGCTGTACATCCATGAGTTTTGTCTTGAAACCTTGAAAATCTGCTAAAAATTGGATTTTTTGTGGATTTGTGCTCTGCTGTTGTTCTTGTTGTGTTCTTGGCTTAAATCTGCTTAGTCTTGCATGATAATGTTTTTTATATGCTAGATTGATCATTGGGTAAACTGAATCACACTATTTCTTGTTTAAAATCTGATTTGAAAAGATAAAGGGGTGTTTGGGACTACCTGTTTAAGCTTGAATCTTGTTATTGTGTTGGGTAAAGTTTTTGTTTGTGCTCTATATCTGATATATGCTTGGTTGAGAGTGTTTTGCTGCATGTTTTTGGGTTTGAAACTTCAAATCATACAATCTGCTATAACTTGTTGGATTTAACTGTTTTTGACCTAACATTTTGGTGAAATCTAGTATTTGTGCATGCTTAGGGTTGAAAGTTGTTAAAACATCATTATTATAACTTATTTGATAGATCTTGAGGTTTGAATCTGGCTTATTGGTCAAATACATCAGCAAAGTGTAAAACTGCATGTGTTAGTGTTCATCAGTAACATTCATCACCTTAGATCTTGCTTAATTCTTTGAATCATTGCATGAAACTTGTTTAGACTTGTTCATTTGAGTTTAATATAGCTTGTGTATGCATTTGGTTGAATTTGGTTGGCTGAATTGTGCTCTAAGTGCTTTTTGAACCTAAACTGCTTATTATTTCATGTCTGTGCTAGATCTGGTACTTTATTGATTAAACTGTATCAATTGGATGATTGTGTTTGTGATTTTTTGATTGTTATTGACTCCTTATGATCCAAAGATCAGTTGGGTGCCTTCGTGTAATCTGAATCTCAAAAAAGTTCACTAAAGACAAAAAGTCAAACAAGTCAAGCAGTGGAAAAAGTTTCCACTGCTCAACACCCAAAACTAGCCCCTGCTAGTGTTAATTTGAACTCAGCTTATCAATAAGCTATTTTAGCTTATCCAGACCTGCAACAACTTATGTTTTGTGATAGATCTTCATTATTTGACCCATTTGATTACACTGGAGCTTATTGGACTTTGACTTTGACTTTTTGCTAGAAAACCAACTTATTTGACTTTTACTTAAGTGCTTATTTGCTTTTTCCATCTTATCGAGTCAGCTTATTTGAAAACTCTTTGTTGATTTTGCTTAATTAAGTCATTTAAAATCTTTAGAAACTTGAATCAGCTTTTGGGGTGGCCTAGAACTCAAAAACGACTATTTTGTCGTTTTCTGTAGATTGCTTATTGTATTTTCAGGCTTATTCCTTGATCTTATTTCAAATTTATTTTTACAGAAGTCTTATTTAGGACAAAAGAAGCTTGTGTGTCTAATTTGAGCTTATGGCATTGGCTTATAGCTTAATGGGCCAAAAAGCCCATTAAGAATAAGCTGTTTGGTATAAGCTAGCTTATTTCACACTTTCAGCTTTTGGGCCTTTGTAAAAAGTTGTTTAAAATCAAATTTTGAGTCAAGTAGTGCTTTTTGGGCTTATTTTGGACACTTTTTCATTTTGGGCCCAATTTAGCCCATTAAGTGATCTGTTTTGGGTTTAGCCCATTTTCTAGGCCCATTAAGGGTATTTAGGTAATTTCACTTTCATATCTGTATTATTTAGGTTAAATTAAGCTAGTTTGCAAGTTTTTAGAATTTTTTTGATTTTTGGATTTTTAATAATATTTTAATATTATTTTATTGTTAAAAATTAAAAGTCTGATTTTCGAAGTTTTTATATTTTTCCTAGATTTTAGACACTTAATTAGGAATTTTGCAACTTTCCAAATATTTTTAGAGTCTTTTAATTATTTTATAGAATTAATTTAAGTTTTAATTAATTTTAATAGTTTTTAATTGTTTAAAAATATTTTAGTGGTTTTAAAATTTTGAAAAATACTTTTTAGCTTAATTAGGTTATTTTAAAGGTTTACAAACTTTAAGATCTTGTTTTGGACTTTTTAATAGTTAATATTGATTTTTAGGGCTATAATTAGCATTAGAAAGTCATTATTTAATGATTTTTAGGACTTTTTAATAGTTAATATTGATTTTTGGACTTTTGTAAACTCTTAGAATATTTTTGTGGATTTTTAGAGATTTTTAGGAATTTTTAGGGTAAAATTTTAATTTTGGTGCTTTTTACGGTTTTACGTGTACACCTTTTTCGTCTTAGTTTAATACGACATCGTAACCGTCATTCTCTTCTTATCTCATTTCTATCATTCTTTCTCACAAATTTAATCACAAAGATAATCAACTCATTACACACACACACTAAGCCTCCTTGAGAACAATCCCCATTTTTGGGTCATTTGTACACGGTTTTCCTAAATCGTTGTACTTAACGCTTACCACTATTTTGCCTTCCTTTTCCTAAAGGGGTAAAAAAACTCTACATCATTTTTGGAGCCGCTGCCGGGGAGGCGTGTTGTGTTTTGATTTGGAATTGTTGTTTTTATATACTAACCAAAATAGTATTTGTATTAGTAGCACTCTACTAATATGTATTATCGGTTTTCGATTTTTGTGTAAATACTATTACTATATTGTATACGTAGAACAATAAATTCACAAGTACTCCAAATATGTGAGAAATCACAACCTTGACTTGGGAGGTCATTACCCAATCATTGTATTCGAATCTCAAACCAAAAAAAAGGCAAAAATAGATAAATACTTTCGTGAAGCTCAATCTTGAAAAATACAAACTATAAGGTGGGTATAAGGCGGATATTATAAAATATATCCTAAGCAAAAAGGCTCTTAAGTGCTTCGCGCCGCCTCGTTTCCCCGCTTGCTTATGAGTATTTGATTTTGAGAGCTAATCGAGGGTTTTTCCGCCCAAAGTATTACTAAGTATCATATATATTTTCTTGGTTTCATTGATTAAACCCTCTTGAAGGTTTTGGTGTTCCACCAACGTTCTAAAGTCATCGATGTAGAAACCTTGGTTTCCGGATCTTTAAAGCTACTAGGAATGCATCATGTTCATATGATTATACAATCAAAGCGGAATTAGAACACGACACATTAACAAGGTGTTTAGGCATAATAATATGAATTAAAACAAATGGGTTGCTCATTATATTAATAATAAACAACCACTAGACGTGTATACATTTAATCCCACGTCTAGTCGACACACGCTTTTAGGTTTACATTGTGAATATGAATGATGATTAAAACCTAAGACCCTTGGTTCCTTTTATAGTGTAAGGATTAGGGTTTACAAGAGATAATGAAAAATAAACAAGTAAATCTTCTATTTAAATAAATTTATGCAGAATATATTTTGCATGTTTATCTAAATAGAAGTTTCCATAAGCTTCTTGTCTACGTTTCTATCAACTCTTGAATTGCATGTGACAATGCTTAGATTGCACACGACAACTCTTGAGATAACAACGCTTAGTTTGCTCTTGTCAACGCTTGGATTGCTCTTGACAACGCTTAGACAAAATCTTCATGTTTTCTTCGTTTTTGAGTTTCTGCCATATCAACTTTTTGACCCAACAATCTTCGCCTAGTTGATGGTGGCAAAACTCAATGTGTATCTCTTGTAAGTTGTACATGATCTTCAAATTGCTTCCCCTCAAGTGTAGCATGTATATCTTCCCCTTTTTGTCACATCAACAGGGAAGTAAACAATGTATGCAATCTTTGAAGATTCTCAAATGTAGCTCTATGTAATGATCTTGAAGAAAAATAAATAAAGTATTCTTGATGTAGAAGTAGAATAACCCAATCTTGTGTTTCCATGTCTTGTACTATCCATGTGATAAAGAACTTATACTCATGGTACAAAATATAAGTAGACCTCGATCCCTTGTCAATATTCTCATCCTTTGTGAGACACTGAGCACGATAATGTAACTCCTTCAAGTGTTATCACAAGTCTTCGTCACCAACCATGTAAAGCACGAACAAGTTATCTTCAAAGTCAGTGGCTGGAAGTGCATGACTTTAAGATATAATAGAACACAAACTCACGAAAATCTTCTTCAATCATCAAACTTACCATAAGAATTCTTCCCCTTAAACCAACACCTCTTCATGACAAGTCAATATCTTCATATGTAAAAGATGTTAGCGAATAACTCTTTCACAAGGCTATCCCGATTACATACTCCAATAAATTACTTCATGAATCGTTGCTAACTCGCCTTAAAATCATTAATCCCTTTAAAAAAATATCCGAGCCATAAATATCACCATGATATTCTAAATAAAACGTAGATTCCATGTACCTTCGTGTGTAAATTCCTCCTTTTTGTGTGCTAAAAACGTATCAATTTTCTCAAACAGCAGCCATTCTTTTGTCATCCGAGAACCTTCACTGTCCAATATCTTTAATCAGATGCATTGTCAGATATCTGACAACACCTATCAACGCTTGAGCAAGCGTTTCTCGTACAACTCATGTCAAGCTCTCTTCTGTCAGCGTTCACTTATTTCTTGTCAGCGTCAAAATTGCAAACGTCAGCGTCAACTTTAAACCTTGTCAGCGTCTTGTCCCAAACGCCATGTATAAAGACCCCCCCAAAAAATAGGAGAGATATATTCCATAGATTAGGCATATGTCCATCCTTGCCCTCCTAAAAATAAGCGATCATATTAATATATCTACTTTCTTGTTGACTTCTTCAGACCAATATCACGTGAAGGAAACAGAATATATCACTTCGCAGCCCATTAACTGCAGCGAATAACTTGAAGATATATATCCCACGTCATATGCAGCCAAATGCAATTCCAATTCTCTTCCATAATACAACTGCTAAAATCACGTCCAACAATAGAGAAACAAATTTACTACGTAGGATATATTCTCAAATATGCACATACCATATATTTTTGCCATATCTCTCGTCCCCATAATATTCGGTATAAAATCAGATCTGGGACCACTCTTGTCACACGTCATCCCTTCAATTTTTGGACAATATTGTCTCACGTGAGTAATATAGCAAGATAGTAGAAAATAATGCATATTTATTTCCTTGACCACATCGGGACCACCAATACAAAGCTGCTCCATATTTTTCCCTTACTTCTGACTTTTCTGATGTACGTAATGCAAAAGTAACAGCAACTAAGGTAGGACCATTGAATAAGTACAATGCTTCTTTATTTCTTGTAATCCCATGTTACTTTTCTAGATCACAGTTATCAACTTCAAAAATCATATAACAGCATATCGTGAAATAGCAGGATCAAGTAATGACACCAAAACGTTCATCTTCTTCCATTATACGATCATGTAATCTTAGGGTTATAACACATCAAACCCTGCTGCAAATTCCATAACCTGCTGTTCCATTAATACCGAATCTAGGGTTTATGCAAAACCCCCTTTTGCTTGCTGCTATCAATTAAACAACCCGCTGCAAACCATCTTTTTCTGTATTGGATAGATCTAGGGTTTGGAGGAAACCCTAATCACGATTTTATGTAGAAAAAGAAACTTGAAAAACGCATTATGCAGTCCACTTTGATCTTGAATAACTTCTTCATGAAAGCTTAGATCAAAGATCCCTTCGGTGAGATCCTAGACACAAGTGCCAAGAATCTACAGTTCAAAAATCACGATGATCCAACGGTTAACGAAGGAGAGATCGTGTTTTAAATATGGCTGTTCATTGAAAAACTGCATATACTCACTGCTGACTTTGACGCTTAATAACTTTTTCTTGGGGATAAAACTTGACAATCCCTCAGGTGGATGTCTAGATATATGTGTATAGAACACACACAAGAAATTTCGTGACGATCCAACGGTCCAATCAAAAGTTATGATCTTCTGAATACTGTTGCGCACACAAAAACGTCCAGAAAAACCCTAGACGAATTTTTCTTCTTCTTTACGATACATGATGTAGGTTTCTCGTACACGTTTTAGGAAAAACGCGTATGAGTGGCAAGTATTAAGTTGTACGCTTTAGGAAAAACGTAAAACCGAATAAATGCGGGTTCGTTCTCGAAGGAGGTGTGTGGACTAATGTGCCAATTATATAAAATCAAAGTTTGGATTAATAACGTTTTTGGTTTAAAGAGAGAAAAAGTAAAGACGAGCTACGACTACGATTACGCCACGACGTTGACGTAAAACGATAACGTAATTACGTAAAACGCGACATAATTAAAAATTAAACCTAAAAATTAATTAAAAGATTAAACTAAGTCTAAAATAATATAAATAAGATTAAAAATCCAATAAATAAATTTTAAAACCTTTTATTAATTAAATATTCAATTTTAAATGCTAATTAAAGCCCTAAAACCAAATATAATTAACAAAATGTCAAAAATATTATTTTATTGAACTAATAAGTTACTTATATTATTTAAAGACTAAAAAGTATTTTTCCTAAATTTTTAAAACTATTTTTCTATTTTTAAAACACTAAATACTATTTTTAAACTAAAATAATTATAAAAAATAATAAAATAATGACAAAACTAATTTGACAATTTTAAAAATCCTAATTTATGCTATTGAACAGTATAAAATTGAAAAAGTTTGAAAAATGTAAAATTTTTCACTAAAAGACAAAACTGATTAATAATTAAATCCTAATTAAACTAATTTAATTCTAAAAATTAATTAAAACAGTGAACAGTAAATATTTTTAAACTAAAAACCTTAAAATATTTTTCTAAGTCTATTAAAATTTTTGAAATTGAAAAATATTAAGTTTCTGCACTAAAAGACAAAAACAGAATAATAAAAAGTAATTAAAAATAGCAATTTAATCTAAAAAAATAAAATGAACAGTAAAATAAAAACTAATTAAACAGAAAAATCCTAAATTAAATAAGAAAAATATAGAAACTAGTTTTAAGCTCTAAAACCTATTTTTGCCCACTAAAGACAAAAAAGATGCAAACTGAAAGTGACATGTGGAGAACTTTTGTTTTCTAGCTAAGCAGTGGGAACCTTTATACTAGCAGGGGCAACTTTGTTCCCACTGCTATTACAAAGAAATAGGTCTGGTTGATTTGAGCTTGATTTCAAGCTCAATTCTTGGATTCTCTTGGAAACAAAGGCACCCCCACACTCAGTGGAGTGTGGGGAGTCAGTTTAAACACAAAAAGGAACAAGTTTATAGCAGATTAAACACTTAAGAGGCCAAGTACAGTGACTGATGAACAAGGCAAGTAAGGCACTAGTTTTTGTTGATTTAAATGTCCTTAATGTAAAATTTAAACAGGCAAAGCTATCAATTTAGCATACCAACTTCAGAACCAAGAACACACATACCTAGATACACAGATAATCTAAGTAAAAGCCAAGTTTCAATGCATAAAACTCAAAAATCCTACTCCTATGGGCCTATTGAATGATTCTGACTATTTTGTGCACATTTTAGCATACAAAAATCTATTATACCTAATACTGGATGAAACCAAGCTTAAACTAAGATTACTGAACCAATTTAAGAACTAGTACAAGCAATTAGTCTCTATGAATCAATACCTAGGATCACAAAATTGCTAATCCCAAACACCCCGTTAAAATCTACTGAGTGAAGATTTTCAAAGAGAACATAGGCTAAACACTACTTAAGCTCAATCAGGCAACCTAAACATGTGAGCAAACATAAATAACAAAGAGAGAGCTAGAATCAAAACTCCCTAAACAACCATTCAACAAATCACACAACCAAGATTTTTGAAAACCAAGGGAGTTCACAGGTACCTTGTTTTTACTTCAGTTAAGCCGAATCAAGTTTCTGGATTCCACCAGCTAAGTTCCCAAATGGCTTGTGAAAGTGAAGAAGCTGTGATGATGATATGTGTGGGACGACAACAGTCACCCCAAAAAATGTCTTCAACTTCAAAGAAAAGAAAAGATTGGCAAAATATCTTCAACACCTGTCAAAGATAAAACAATGAAAAACTCCAAGAGCTCAAAAAACTCAAGCTAGTTGTCAACTAGCTTGTGCTTTTTAGGGCTTATGAAGCTGTTAGCACAAAAAACAATATGATTAAATTTCTTTTGAAAATTCTTTGGTAAAATGGAAATGTTTAAACCACAAACAAACCAACACACCCTATGGATAGGGTTGATTGTCAAACAACCTTGAGCACAAAATGCACCAGTTTAGATCTCAAATAAATTTTTATCAGAAAAATTCTTGAACAAAAAATTTGTATTTGATAGAATTACTAAACTAAATTTTAGCAAAGGAAGTAAATGATTAAGCTAAATAAACAGAAAAAATGGAACTCAGTTCAATAGAAGCAAGGTTTTATAAAACTTTAAATATTTATTCATAAAAGTTTACAACTTAAGAACTGGAACAAAAGAAAAATGTAAAAGCCCTATTGCTCTTATATAAGAGCTTACAGAAAATTCTAGAATTGAAAAAGATTAAACCCTAATCTAATGATTCCCTATATTGCCCTTGAAGTATTCTTGGTCAAAAATGCAGCCCGTGATCTTCAGTCTTTGCCATGTGGGTTGCCAGTTGTTGATGAATTGATCCTAAGCGTTAATATGTTCCTTTGGGGCCAAGATATGCTTGAGGATCGTTGATTTTTTGACTGATTCTAATTTTGCCATTTTGGGACGAACAGGGGAACATTGAGTGGGGTCCAGGGGTAAAGGGGAGACAAGTTTCGTGAGTGGGTGTAAGTGAGGAGGGGTTTAATTTTGTATTTGGAGCTGATGGGAGTTAATTATCCATGATTAAAGGAGAACCCAATTTAGGGTTCATGGGAAGGATTAGTGGTGATTTTGGGGTAAGATGTTAAACAGTACTAGTTTACCGCCCTGCTTAAATATATAAAACGAATTTAAATTCGTTATATAAAAAAGGTTAGTGGGGGTTTTGGGCTGTGGGGAGTAGGTTGGGCTAAAACTGGGTAAATTAAGGGTTTGGGTATGAGAATAGGCAGGTTTGGTCCCCCAAGTTCCAAAAAGGTGATAAATCAAATCTTCAACAGCTTTCTTCCCTATTACATTGTTTATACAACTTTGTGTTTTCCAACTTTAGCCACAATAACTTTGAAAGAAAGTATTCCAAGGACTATATGTGTAATTTGAGCAATCTTCAAGGACCAAACAGGTATAATCTCATCATTTTAGGGACCCATATGCAATATTTGAGTTTTGCAAGGGTTTAAAATGACAAGTCTTCCAAAGTTGAGGGACCAATCTTGCCAAATCTTCAAACTTCAAGGGCATTTTTGTAAAATTCATTCTTCGGGTCCGGTTCTTTGTGCGGCTTCATTTCCCGTGTTCGTTTTTGCTTTATTCTTATAATCTTTTGGTGAATTCACGATATCCGTACCTGAAATACACAATAAACAAATACAAGCACATTTTTGGGTATTTTGATGATATTTTAATCGTTTTAAGCCCGATTTGGACGATGAGACTATGTATAAATACAGTCTCATCAATACACGAACACCTTGTTGGTCCTAGCATCACGAGCCACGAGGCTCTGATACCAATTGCGGAAACCTTGGTTTCTGGATCTTTAAAGCTACTAGGAATGCATCATGTTCATATGATTATACAATCAAAGCGGAATTAGAACACGACACATTAACAAGGTGTTTAGGCACAATAACATGAATTAAAACAAATGGGTTGTTCATTATATTAGTAATAAACAACCACTAGACGTGTATACATTTAATCCCATGATGAGATGGCATTTACACATGATCTCATCGTTCTTTTCGGGCTTTAAATGCATAAAATGTCATAAAATACCATATATATGCTTGTGTTTGTTTACTTGTGTATTTTAGGTATGGATATCGTGAAAAAGACAAAAGATCACAAGTTACAAGGAAAAACGGACACGAGAAACGAAGCCGTACAAAGAACCGGGCCCTAATCATGGAATTTTCAACAAATACCCTTGAAGACTTGAAGACAAACAAGATTGATCCTCATTTATTGAAGAAATGACACTTAAAACCCTTGTATATTAATAATTACAAGTTTGGTCCCTTAAGTTTGTCAAAAATTACACAAAAGGTCCTTCAACTTTGAAGAAATGGCATGAATAGTCCCTCATCAAAGTAAAATTGCCAATAATGGTCCCTCATAAAGTCAAAGATGCAATGAAGACCTTTGAAGATCAAGAATGTTCATAATCAGTCCTTGAAATATCTCAAAATGGCAAAAAGAACCCTTGAAAACCCTTTTGAAAAGTTATGTGCCAAAATTGCCAAATGGTGAAAGTTGTTACAAGCTTAAATGGGCGCTGATGGGTTTTAAAACACAAAAGACAAGAGAAAGGAAGAACAAGGGCTGAACTTGTGCAAATGAAACATTCAAACACATTTTGCGCCAAACACTTATTCACTCCTACAAAAACGGATCAAACAAGAGTACTATTCACCTTTACAGCCCATATTTTACACAACTTAAATCAAAGGGTAAAATGAAATTACCTTGGCACACGTTTGATTCACCTCACCTTAAACACATCCCACACATAAAACCCTCACTCCCACTCACAAAGGACCCCACCCCCAATTCCCTTTCCACCAATCAACAAGCAACTTAGCCTCCAAGTCATGTGACGTGTCAAGATCAACAGCCCACAACATTTGCTTCATTCCAAAGCTAAAATGAACAGCCTTGATCAAATTGGACAGCTCAAAATCAGAAAACGTCTAGAAGACCTCAAGGGCACATTTGGGAATTCAGTTCTAGGGTTTATGAATAGTGTTTAGCCAGGCATTTGCCTATAAAAAAAGACCTCAACATGTGAGAGTCCCTTTGTTCCAGATTTTAGCTTTTAATCTTTGTAATTCCTTTTTATGAAATAAAATTTGATTTTCAGAAATTTTGAGAAATCTTGTTCTTGTTTATAAAAGTTTGGTGTTTGAGAAGCTAAAATCTGAGTTCCATTTATATGTTTGAAGGTTTTTGAGGCAAGGTTTTAAGTGATAAAACTTGTGCATCAAAAATCAGAAAGTCCTTGTTTATTTGATCTCACCCTTGTGTTTGTTCATCTTAGCAGCATTGGAAGCTGGTACTTGTTTTGCTAGTACCTCAGCTCAAACAATCCAGGGCCTGGATGTAGGTCTTGGAGGTTTGCACCTTCTTCCCTTTTCATTTTCTCTTTAAGTTTCTGAATATTTGTGATTTTTGTGGATTTGTGCTTGAATCTGTGTTATTGTGGATGTTTATTGTTGATTTGGCTTGGTTTGATGTTAATGAGGTGTTATTGATCTGATTTGTGGGTTGAATCTTAATGATCCTTTGAAAATTTGTGAAAATAAGTTTTAAAAGGTTGTTTGGGATTACTGCATAAGTTGGATTTGAAGTTTGTTAAGTGCTTGTGTGTTGTATGCAAGTATTGGTATCTGTTATTTGGGAGTATTTGTACATCTGTTTGCAGGTTTTGTGGTCTTAAACACATTGATTCATAGATTGGCTATAAAATCTTCATAACTTGGTAAAATTGGCTAGGATTTTGAGGACACCTAGATCTAAGCATAGGTTAAGGGTAACAAGTGCTAAATCATAGCTAATCACACCAGGGTAGAGGGATTTGAGGCTTGAAATTAGATCAAGTGTCAAGTATATCAGCAAACTTGTTTCTGCATATGTTCTTTGTTCATCAGTAACTTTTTGTGCTTTGATCTTGCTATTTACTTTGATTCAGTGTTTGATTCTTGTTGCTTTGTGTTTACTGTTAGTTTATATAGGTTGTGTGTGCATCTGGTTAAGTTTGGTTGGCTTATTTTGCTGAAATCTTCTTATTAAGTGCTTAACTGCTTATTTGCATATCTGGTGCTTATCTGGTGACTGTTTGGCTTATTGTGGCTTATTGTGTGGATCATATGTGATTTTATTGTTGCTATTGACTCCTTGTGGTTCACTGATCACAAGGGTGGCTATGTTTCCAATTGAATCAAACCAGAACTCTCAAATAAGCTTGGTCAAATAGTCAAAGCAGTGGGAACTCCTTTCCCCTGCTGGTTGCCACTGATAGTGCATTTTTGGTGTCAGCTTATCAATAAGCTATAATAGCTAATTTTAACCAGCAACAACTTTGTTTTTGTAATAGGTGCTCATATTTTGACCCATTTGTTCATCCTGGAGCATTTGGGTGGTTGACTTTTAGGTTTGACTAGAAAACCAAGTCCTTTGACTTTTACATAAGTTCATTTGTGCTTATTCTGGCTTATTGCTTGAGCTTATTGGATTTTTGTTGATTGATATTGCTTATTGAGTCCATTTGAAAGCTTTTGCAAGTTGAATCAGCTTTTGAGGTTGAGTATTTCTCAAAAACGACTATTTTGTCGTTTTGTGGAATTTTGCTTTTCTATTTTCTGGCTTATTGAGTGAGCTTATTGAAAATTTCTTTTGACAGATCTCTTAAGCATCCAAAAAGAGGGTTGTGTGTCAAATTAGAGCTTATGGCATTAGCTTATGGCTTAATGGGCTGAAAAGCCCAATAAGAATAAGCTTTGTGTTCAATAAGCTGTGATAAGCACATTTTCAGCTTTTGGGCCTTTAGAGTTTTGTTCTTAGAATTAAATTTTAAGTCAGATAGGGCTTTTCCAAGTCAATTGGGCCAAGTTTGACTTTTTGGGCCCAAAAGCCCATTTAGGTTGACTGTTTTTGGATTTGGCCCATTTGAGGGCCCATTAGGGGTATTTTGGTAATTTCACTTTCATTTTCTGATTATTTAGGTTAAAATAAACTAGTTTGCAAGTTTTTAGAATTTTTTATAATTTTTGGATTTTTAATATTATTTTATTATTATTTTATTATTATTTTTAAAATTTCACATTTTCCAACTTTTTACATTTTTCTTAGGTTAAATACATTAAAATAGGAATTTAGTAACTTTTACAATAATTTTATCACTTATAGATTAATTTTTATAATTATTTTAAGTTTTAATAGTATTTAAGTCATTTTAAATAGTTTTGATTAGTTTTAAAATTTCTAAAAATAGTTTTTAATCATTTTAGGTCATTTTAGAGGTTTATCAATTGAAAAATCTTTATTTGGGCTTTTTGATAATTTATTTGATTTTTAGGGCTTTAATTAGCATTTAAAAATTGAATATTTAATTATTTAAAAGGTTTGAAAAAGTTTTGATAATTGGTAAACTCTTAGTTTATTATTTTTGATTTTTGGTAAATTTTTGGTAATTTTTAGAATTTATTTTTATTTTTGTGGTTTTTAAGGTTCTACGTTTTAACTTTCTAATAGTAATTTTGTGTTAATTTTTATTTTTACGACTTCGTCATTTTCTCTTCTAATCCCCTTCTAAACCAAATATTAATCTCAAATCTTGTACATCTTAGTCACACACATATACCTCCTTGGGAAACGAACTTAATTGGGTCATTAACACTTGATTTTTCCTAAAGTCATTTGTTCAATACTTACCGCTTTTACGCCTTTTTCCTAAAAGGTGTAATTTTACCACAAATCACTTTGGCGCCGCTGCCGGGGAGGTGTGTCGTGATTAATTTGCATTGTTGTTTTTAATAATAACCAAATAGTATTTGTATTAGTAGAACTCTACTAATACGTATTATCGGTTTTCTTGGTTTTTCTTGTACAAATATTATTAATATATTGTATTAAGTATCACAATAAATTCACAATATCTCCAAAAGTGTGAAAACACAACCTTAATTGGGATTTGATCTCCTAATTATTGTATTCAAATTTCAAACAAAAAGAAAAAGGCAAAAATAGATAAATACTTTCGTGAAGCTCGATTTTGAAAGATACAAACTATAAGGTGGGTATAAGGCGGGTATTATAAAATATACCCTAAGGAAAAAGGCTCTTAAGTGCTTCGCGCCGCCTCGTTTCCCCGCTTGCTTGTGAGTATTTTGAGATTGAAGGCTAATCGAGGGTTTTGCCGCCCAAAGTATTATTACGTATACTATATTTGCTTGGTTTTCTTTGTGATTAAAACCTCTTGAACAATTTTGTTTTCACCAAAGTTCTAAAGTCATTCGAAGGCGTTCACTCCACGTGATCGTTTTCATTCCTTTGAGGCTTTTTTAATCAAGAGTTTGATTCGAGGAGAGATTTTGTAGATTGTTGTCTACGAAGATACACCAAAATCCAAAAAAAACTAAATATTATCAAAAACACAAAAAAAAAATTGAAAATTCACAAAACACCCAAAAAGAATCTTCTTTGCTCACCTCCCATTCTTCGTGAAGTTTATGATCACTCGTAATCAAGCAAAACGAGCTCGTAAACGTCTTCAAAAGCAAGCCAATCAAGAGACGTTGATTGTTGAAGAACCTCCAATTGTTGAACCTATTGTAGAACAAGAAGTCGTCATGGCTAATCGTACTATGATGGAGTTGCTACAAGCACCCACCGAGGGTTTTGGAGAGGCTATTGTGATTCCCGCCATCCTTGCGGAGAATTTCGAGATTAAGACGGGTTTAATGTCGATGTTGCAAGCAAATAAGTTTAGAGGTCACGAGAAAGACAACCCGCATTACCACATTAGGAATTTCGACCGTCTCACCGCCACTAGCAAATTTAAGGATGTTCCACATGACGCCATTAAGATGATGTTGTTTCCATACTCGTTGGATGGACCCGCAAAAATTTGGCTCGAGAAAGAACCGCCAAATTCGATTTTGACATGGGCCGATCTCGTTTCTAAGTTTGTGAAGAAGTTTTTTCCACCATCTAAAACAACACACTTAAAAAATGAGATTTCACGATTTGTGCAAAGAAATAATGAAAGTTTTTCAATGGCATGGGAACGCTTTAAAGAAATGTTACATGAATGTCCACACCATGATTTTACGGAATTGCATCAAGTGGATACTTTTTATAATGGGCTTAATGACCATGAACGAGATTATTTGAAAGCCGCCGCGGGTGGTAATTTTTTGTGCAAGACGACAAATGAGGCTTTACAAATCATTGAAAATAGATCTAAGGTTTATAACCCTCGTAACACACCGAGTGTTGCCAATATGGGTTCGTCATCTTCGTCACAATCGTCTCGTAGCATTAACGCCTTACATGATGAAGCTAATGAGGAAAATCGGTTTTTTGATAGATTTGCTAATCTAATGTCCCATTGGAAGGCTCAAGAAGCTTCCAATTCCGCTTCGGTTAAAGCGGTTGCTAAGAGTTGTTTATCTTGTGGGGGAGCTCATGATCTTTCCGAGTGCATTACCGCGGATGGTAACACTTCGAGTGCTTATGTAGCAACGGGAACTTACAACCAAAACGGTCAAGGTTCCCGCCAAAATCAAGCTCCACCAAACCGAAATGTTAACAATTATCGAAACAACAACCAAGGTAATTACCAAGGCAACACACGCAATTACAACAAAGGGAATTATCAAAGTGGGAATGGACAAATCTCTAATCAAAACCAAAACCGTGATTTTCAAAACACTACACAAGGTTTTCAAAATGCTCACACTAAGAATTTGCAAGGAGAATTTTTGGATTATGCTAAAGCAAATGATGCTAAATTTGATAACATGCAACGTGAGATGATTAGCTTAAGATCCGAGTTGAAAAATGAGCTTAAAAATGAACTTGCTAACGAACTTAAAACTCATGCAAACAAAATGGAAGGAAATGTCCAACGTCTACAACAAAACCAACAAAAGATGGAATTAGGACAACATGAGATTAAGCAAGAATTATTAAAAGCGGATGCTAGGCAATCAAAATTTGAGGACCGAATGGCTAAGATGTTTGAAGCAATCATGTGTAAGCCCTCTTCTTCTGGTGGTCTTCCTAGTGATACCATTGCAAACCCGAAGGGAGAAATGAAGGTTATTACTACACGAAGTGGTAAAACTTTCAAGGAACCAATCTCTCGTACAAGTACTTCTAAGGAGAAGGAAATCGAGAAAGAACCCGAGGTGATGGTCGAAAAGGAGCACATTACAATCCCACGAAGTACCGCTCATACCACACCTACAGTTGAACCAATACCAATTGTGGAACCCGAGTTTCCAAGGCCGTTGCCTAATGACCAACCCACACCACCTTTACCCTACCCTTCAAGACGAAACAAAGAGAAGTTGCAAGAACGTAACAAACAACAAATCGAGCTTTTTATAAAAATGTTTCAACAAGTGCATTTTGATGTGAGTTTAGCCGACGCGTTGTTATATATGCCTCGTTTCGCTTCCACTTTTAAAAGTATGATGAGCGATAAGGAAAAGCTTTCAAAGCTTGCTAATTGTTCTTCGGTTTATCTTAACCGCATACCGGAAAAAGTTGGTGATCCCGGAAAGTTTCTCATTCCTTGTGACATACAAGATATGAAAGAATGCCTCGCCTTGGCCGATCTTGGTGCGAGCATTAATTTGATGCCATTTTCCATTTGGAAATCGCTTTCGCTTCCGGCTCTCATTCCTTCGAACATGTCCATCGAGATGGCCGATCATTCTACGATTACGACATGTGGAGTAGCCGAAGATGTTTTCGTGAAAGTAGGGAAGTTCTACTATCCCGTTGATTTTATAGTAGTTGACATCCCCGCGGATCCTCAAGTTCCTCTAATTTTAGGTCGATCATTTTTAGACACTTCGAGATCGCTTATCGATGTTCATGCGAGAACTATCACTTTGAGATTCAACGAAGAGGAACTTGTTATAAACGCTACTCAAAACTCGAAACCTTCTCATGTTTATGCAATCGCTACCGTCAATCAAATTGACATCGTTGATGTGGTTTGCGAGGTGTTTTCACAAGAAGTGTTAGGTTTTTCCGATAGCTCGTCAAGTGGCAATCCCACTATTTTGGATCCGATTCTTGCTAATTCCACACCAAATCTCACTCCATTCCAAGGAGGCGATCTCACTTCAAATGAAATCGACAATGAAGATGAGGTGTTGATTAGTGATGATACTTCTATTCCACCATTTCTTTCGTCGATGGAAGTTATGAGTGTTGAAACAAAATCTTCAATCGAGGAACCACCTATCCTTGAATTGAAAGATCTTCCTTCTCACCTTGAATACGCATTCTTGGAAGGTGATGACAAGTTGCCGGTTATTATTGCAAAAGTTCTTGCTAATGATTAAAAAACCGAGCTCTTGAAAGTTCTTAAGGCTCATAAAGGGGCAATTGCGTGGAAAATATCCGACATTAAGGGTATTGACCCAAAATTTTGTACTCACAAGATTTTAATGGAGGAGGACTACAAACCCGCAATTCAAAGTCAAAGAAGGGTGAATCCCAAAATTCACGATGTCATTAAAAAGGAGGTCCTTAAACTCCTTGACGCGGGAATGATTTATCCTATATCCGATAGCCCATGGGTGAGCCCAATCCATTGTGTCCCTAAAAAGGGAGGACTGACCGTTGTGCCTAATGAAGACAACGAGTAAATTCCCACTCGTGTTGTGACCGGTTGGAGGGTGTGTATTGACTACCGAAAGTTAAATGACGCCACTCGTAAAGACCACTTTCCTTTGCCCTTCATGGATCAAATGTTGGAGCGACTTGCGGGAAATGAATTCTATTGCTTTTTAGATGGTTTTTCCGGTTACTTTCAAATCCCTATCGACCCTCATGATCAAGAGAAGACTACGTTTACGTGTCCTTATGGAACGTTCGCTTATCGTAGAATGCCTTTCGGACTTTGTAATGCACCCGGTACGTTTCAACGGTGTATGATGGCGATTTTTCACGATATGATCGAGAAGTCGATGGAAGTATTTATGGATGACTTCTCGGTGTTTGGTAATTCGTTCACGTCATGTTTATCTAATCTCGAACAAATGTTAAAACGTTGTGAAGAAACCAATCTTGTGCTTAATTGGGAGAAATGTCATTTCATGTGTAAACAAGGAATCGTCTTAGGACATAAGGTGTCAAAGGCGGGGATTGAGGTCGATAAAGCTAAAGTAGACGTCATCGCCAAGTTACCTCATCCCAAAACCGTTAAGGGAGTTAGGAGTTTCCTAGGCCACGCGGGCTTTTATCGTCGCTTCATCAAGGACTTCTCGAAGATTTCTCGTCCTATGACACACCTTCTCGAGAAGGATGCTCCTTTTAACTTTAATGAGGATTGTGTTAAGGCTTTCGAGACTCTCAAAAGGAAACTTACCGAAGCTCCCATTCTTGTTGCTCCTAATTGGGAATTACCCTTTGAAATCATGTGCGATGCAAGTGATTATGCTATAGGGGCCGTCTTAGGGCAACGTTATGACAAGCATTTTCGTCCTATCCACTATGCTAGTAAGACAATGACCGAGGCTCAATTAAAGTACACCACTACGGAAAAGGAATTCCTTGCCGTGGTCTATGCTTTTGAGAAATTCCGACCTTATCTCGTCTTAACTAAAAGCATTGTGTATACCGACCATTCGGCTATCAAGTATCTCTTAGCTAAGCAAGATGCTAAGCCAAGATTGCTTCGTTGGATGCTCCTCCTCCAAGAATTTGATGTCACCGTGCTTGACAAAAAAGGAGCCGAGAATCTAGCGGCCGATCATCTCTCTCGTCTAGAAGATCCTCACAAAGATGTTTTCGAGAACAAGGAAATTACCGAAACATTTCCTCTTGAGACTCTCGGTGTAGTGAATTCTAAAGACACAACCCCATGGTTTGCCGACATTGCAAATTACCATGCGGGCAATTTCATAATCAAGGGTATGAAGACACAACAAAAACGAAAATTCTTTCGTGACGTTAAGTTCTATTTTTGGGACGACCCTTATCTCTTTCGGATTTGTGCGGATCAACTCGTTCGACGTTGTGTGTTTGGTGCCGAAGCTTCTAATATCCTTAGAGCTTGTCACGAGGGACCCACGGGTGGTCACCACGGTGCTAATCTCACGGCTAAGAAAGTGTTCGATGCCGGTTTCTTTTGGCCTTCTATCTATCGTGATGCACACGCACTTGTGAAGTCGTGTGATTCGTGCCAACGTCAAGGAAAATCGTCTCAACGTGATGAAATGCCGCAAAACATAATTCAAGTATGTGAGATTTTCGACATATGGGGAATAGACTTTATGGGGCCGTTCCCATCGTCTCATGGCAACAAATATATCCTCGTCGCGGTGGACTACCTTTCTAAGTGGGTGGAAGCTAAGGCTTTGCCTACTAATGATGCTCGTGTGGTAGTGAAGTTTTTGAAGCAACTATTCTCTCGGTTCGGAACCCCTCGTGCTATTATAAGCGATCGTGGAACCCATTTTTGTAATGACCAATTCGAAAAGGTTCTAAAGAAATATGGAGTTACTCATCGTCTTTCTATGGCTTATCACCCGCAAACGAGTGGGCAAGTCGAGGTTTCGAACCGAGCTTTGAAGAGGATTTTAGAGAGGTCAATTGGAGAAAACCGTGCTTCATGGTCCGACAAACTCGATGACGCTTTATCGGCCTTTAGGACCGCTTATAAGACACCTATTGGTTGCACTCCTTATAAGTTAGTCTATGGGAAGAATTGTCATTTGCCCATTGAGTAGGAGCATAAGGCATATTGGGCCCTTAAGCATGCTAATTTTGACTTGAATACCGCGGGAGATCACCGGAAAATACAATTGAATGAATTAGATGAATTAAGGGATAATGCTTATGAAAATTCATTAATTTTTAAAGAAAAGACTAAAAAGTTTCATGATTCAAAGATTAAAAACCGGGTTTTTAACGTTGGTGATCAAGTGTTGCTTTTTAACTCTCGTTTTAAGATATTTTCCGGGAAATTGAAATCTCGTTGGTCGGGTCCGTTCACCATTACACAAGTGTTTCCATATGGGACCATTGAGCTAGCTCAAGATGATGGTCCTAATTTCAAGGTGAATGGACATAGGCTTAAGCACTACTTTGGTGGGGAAATTCCTTCAATGGTTGCCCCCGACCAAGACACCTTCCCCAATGATAATTAGCATTGAGGGGATCGAGTCGAGCTCATGACTCGGTAATCAAAAACGAGGTGCCTCGTGGGGGAAATCCCATGCTTATCTTTTATGCTCACTATTCACTAATAAGGGGACTTGTACCCTTTCAACTCGTTGTCTCGTGGTTGTTTGTGATTGTGTTATCTAGATCATCATCATCTACGATTGAAGACTCTCGTGTTCGTTTACGTGAGCCTCCATCGTTCGTTTGAAGAAGTTTTTCACGATTCCATGACATATCCTTTATTGTTCTAACAATTATCTTTTAGCATACTTAATAAACGGCTTTAGATATATTGTTGATCACCCTTTCCATGCTAGATCCCAAGCATTCGACTCTTCGTCTCTAGTATGGGGGTGCTCCACCTTTAGACTCGAAACATTGAGGACAATGTTTACTTTTAGTATGGGGGGTGAATAGGTACTTGCTTTGCTACGCCCTCACACTTTCCAACTTTCAATGTTTTGTTTTAATAAGGCTAAAAATGGCCAAATTTAAAATTTTTCTTAGTTTTCATAAGTGTTTTTAAGACACGAATGTATATTTTCCGATGGTAGAATAAGAGTTAATTTTTGACTTGATGGGCATTTGGAGCCATTTACATTCCTTAACCCGCTCAATTCAAGTTTTGCTAGACTTTTATATAGGGAGCTTTAAAATACGAAAGTCTTAATTCATTCGGGTTAAGAACAAGAACTTTTCGCAAGTTCCTATAATTGATCCTAGAAAGTCACTTATCAAGGGAACTTTAAAATGCATTTTCTAAACTTGAAAAAGTCCAAAAAAGTGCAAGATCCTATAGGTGGCTTGAAAACCCAAAACTTTGATTTGATATAGTCTTAATGAAAGCTAATCCAAATTTGGCTTAATTTTGACTTGCATGGCTAAGTATTCACGAGTCTCTTTAATTAGAGGTCTTTGTATAGTGAAGAACGAGAAATGATAGAGTTAGACAAGTGATCATGCTAAACGTAAAACATGAATGTGTTCTTTCAAAAACTCATATGTTTTTAATTGTGGCTTTTTCTTCCCATAAGATCAATGCATTAGGAATAAATCATAATTGCAATAAGTAAGGTCGTACGATTTGAAAGGTTACTTAGCCTCTAGCGCAAGATCGTTTAAAAGTTGCTCGGGGTTGAATAGAGTTCATAGCCAAGGCATAACTTATTGAAGCGGGACGCGAAGATTGGCGATCATCCAGAAAGGCCCTAACAAGGCATGAGGAGCTCTATTTTTGCTAAAGATCCAAAGATGATGTGAAGTATCATTATTCCTAAATCAATATGAAGGATCGAGACACACGACGAGAAGCTATTACTACCCTAAAGAATGGAGAAAGTCTATCCAAAAAGACCCTAACAAGGTATGAGGATAAATATATCCAAGTCCGAAAATGAGGCGGATCGTTGTATATCAAAATCCAAAGTAAAGTTTGAAGAAAAATGATGAAGTCGTGGTCCAATATGAAGAATCTCTCAAAAATGTCAAGTGAAGAAATTCCAAATATATGAAGAGAAGACCATTATTTCAAGAACGTCTTCCCAAGATTTGAAGTATGAAGTACATGCCAAATATCGGTCCGAGAAAGGTCTCAAATAGTGAAACGAGTTATGCCAAGATATGAACTTAAGGAGATACACGAGAAGCCGTTTTAAAAGATTTTGTCCTTCGGCTAACTATTGATCAAATCGTGCTACTTTGCTTTCGGACTAATAACTACTCAAATAAGTCAATGTGAATCACTTGTGATCCATGACAAATAGATAAAAAATGCTAGTAACCCATTTCCTTTTATAATAACTAGGATTGCGGGGAGAAAAAGTATTACACAATTTGGACGTATGAGTAGTGGTTAGCATTGTGACTTGTACCAACAATGATCTTGTTTTTGCACTTAGCATGGAATGTATGACAATCAAGGATGACGAAGTTTACTCTAAGGGACATTAACTTGTTTCTATTCTTTGACCCTAAAAGTCACTTTTTGTGATGAAAATCATACATTATGTCTTTACACATCATCGTAGTACATTGCAAGTCTTTTTACTCTTCAATAAAGGATAATAAAATTTGAACTTTGGTGATGCTTAGATACTTTATTCTAGCATTGCGTGAGGGCACGACAATGGCTTAGTATGGGGGAGTGATGAGATGGCATTTACACATGATCTCATCGTTCTTTTCGGGCTTTAAATGCATAAAAATGTCATAAAATACCATATATGCTTGTGTTTGTTTACTTGTGTATTTTAGGTATGGATATCGTGAAAAAGACAAAAGATCACAAGTTACAAGGAAAAACGGACACGAGAAACGAAGCCGTACAAAGAACCGGGCCCTAATCATGGAATTTTCAACAAATACCCTTGAAGACTTGAAGACAAACAAGATTGATCCTCATTTATTGAAGAAATGACACTTAAAACCCTTGTATATTAATAATTACAAGTTTGGTCCCTTAAGTTTGTCAAAATTACACAAAAGGTCCTTCAACTTTGAAGAAATGGCAAGAATAGTCCCTCATCAAAGTAAAATTGCCAATAATGGTCCCTCATAAAGTCAAAGATGCAATGAAGACCTTTGAAGATCAAGAATGTTCAAAATCAGTCCTTGAAATATCTCAAAATGGCAAAAAGAACCCTTGAAAACCCTTTTGAAAAGTTATGTGCCAAAATTGCCAAATGGTGAAAGTTGTTACAAGCTTAAATGGGCGCTGATGGGTTTTAAAACACAAAAGACAAGAGAAAGGAAGAACAAGGGCTGAACTTGTGCAAATGAAACATTCAAACACATTTTGCGCCAAACACTTATTCACTCCTACAAAAACGGATCAAACAAGAGTACTATTCACCTTTACAGCCCAGATTTTACACAACTTAAATCAAAGGGTAAAATGAAATTACCTTGGCACACGTTTGATTCACCTCACCTTAAACACATCCCACACATAAAACCCTCACTCCCACTCACAAAGGACCCCACCCCCAATTCCCTTTCCACCAATCAGCAAGCAACTTAGCCTCCAAGTCATGTGACGTGTCAAGATCAACAGCCCACAACATTTGCTTCATTCCAAAGCTAAAATGAACAGCCTTGATCAAATTGGACAGCTCAAAATCAGAAAACGTCTAGAAGACCTCAAGGGCACATTTGGGAATTCAGTTCTAGGGTTTATGAATAGTGTTTAGCCAGGCATTTGCCTATAAAAGGAGACCTCAACATGTGAGAGTCACTTTGTTCCAGATTTAACTTTTAATCTTTGTAATTCCTTTTTATGAAATAAAATTTGATTTTCAGAAATTTTGAGAAATCTTGTTCTTGTTTATAAAAGTTTGGTGTTTGAGAAGCTAAAATCTGAGTTCCATTTATATGTTTGAAGGTTTTTGAGGCAAGGTTTTAAGTGATAAAACTTGTGCATCAAAAATCAGAAAGTCCTTGTTTATTTGATCTCACCCTTGTGTTTGTTCATCTTAGCAGCATTGGAAGCTGGTACTTGTTTTGCTAGTACCTCAGCTCAAACAATCCAGGGCCTGGATGTAGGTCTTGGAGGTTTGCACCTTCTTCCCTTTTCATTTTCTCTTTAAGTTTATGAATATTTGTGATTTTTGTGGATTTGTGCTTGAATTTGTGTTATTGTGGATGTTTATTGTTGATTTGGCTTGGTTTGATGTTAATGAGGTGTTATTGATCTGATTTGTGGGTTGAATCTTAATGATCCTTTGAAAATTTGTGAAAATAAGTTTTAAAAGGTTGTTTGGGATTACTGCATAAGTTGGATTTGAAGTTTGTTAAGTGCTTGTGTGTTGTATGCAAGTATTGGTATCTGTTATTTGGGAGTATTTGTACATCTGTTTGCAGGTTTTGTGGTCTTAAACACATTGATTCATAGATTGGCTATAAAATCTTCATAACTTGGTAAATTTGGCTAGGATTTTGAGGACACCTAGATCTAAGCATAGGTTAAGGGTAACAAGTGCTAAATCATAGCTAATCACACCAGGGTAGAGGGATTTGAGGCTTGAAATTGGATCAAGTGTCAAGTATATCAGCAAACTTGTTTCTGCATATGTTCTTTGTTCATCAGTAACTTTTTGTGCTTTGATCTTGCTATTCAGTGTTTGATTCTTGTTGCTTTGTGTTTATTGTTAGTTTATATAGGTTGTGTGTGCATCTGGTTAAGTTTGGTTGGCTTATTTTGCTGAAATCTGCTTATTAAGTGCTTAACTGCTTATTTGCATATCTGGTGCTTATCTGGTGACTGTTTGGCTTATTGTGGCTTATTGTGTGGATCATTTTGTGATTTTATTGTTGCTATTGACTCCTTGTGGTTCACTGATCACAAGGGTGCCTTTGTTTCCAATTGAATCAAACCAGAACTCTCAAATAAGCTTGGTCAAATAGTCAAAGCAGTGGGAACTCCTTTCCCCTGCTGGTTGCCACTGATAGTGCATTTTTGGTGTCAGCTTATCAATAAGCTATAATAGCTTATTTTAACCAGCAATAATAAGTGTGAAAACACTTATCCTTTTACCACTAGAATCAAGGAAAAACAAGACCTAATCATGTGTTTTATATCATAAATGTCGGAATTACGCGTGGTTTTGTGTTCTTGTGTTTAAGTAGGTACAAATGATCAAAACAAGAGAAAACACGGGATTTCACGGTCAAATGTTGAAGAAAAGTCCAAAAAGAGACAAAGACAAAGTCAAAAGACCAAAAGTGTGCCGAAGATCAAGAAACCCAACAAAATCGGTACGATTTGAAGAAAAGACCAAAATGCCAAAGATCAGATCGTTTATAGCGGATTTAATCTTTTTGAAGATATTCGAGCCAAGTGGGTCCCACATTTGGTTAATGGGCCCAAAAAGCCCATTTATGGATTAACTTTTACTTATATTTGAACAAATACCCCAACAATGGCCCAATCCATTTTTCAAAAAGGAAAATATACACATGGATGAAGATTGGGCTTCTAAGCCCATATTGTTTTAAATAAGAAAGAAGGAACGGATATAGAAGATTGGGCTTCCAAGCCCATTGTGATGAAAGCTTAAGGGACGAAGTTGTTTGCTAGTCAAAAGTCTTCTCACTTTTATTAAAATAAACGCAAAGTTTATTTCCCACACAATTTTGCTAGTCAAACACAACTTTCTCCCCAGTCAAACACACAAACAAACTCCCACACGTGTTTCCTTTAACAATTTACTTTCCCCAGTCAAACTCTCACAATACATTTTTTTTAATAAACAAAACGTTTACCCACCCGTTCATTCTTTTCGTTACATACAAAGCAAGTTATCACCTACCCCTTCTTTCTCTCCCACAAAACCAGTTACACCACCATTTATTTTACCACAAACCCTAATTAACCATGAGTAAAAATTATGGGGCTTTTTACATAAGGGATTAATTCACTTGAATCCACAATTAAATCCCCTTTTAATTCGGATCAAGCACTTCCTGTGGTCCTCATCTCCATCTCACGTGGCTAATCTCTTTATTGTGATTGGTTCTCCCACATCACCAATACAAGGTGGCAATCCGTGACTCATGGGTGAATTTCAACCGCAAGATTGAAGAGAAGAAAGAGAAAAAGAAGATGAACGATCCGGATGCAAGACCTTGGGCACCAAGGAAATGGTTTGAGGGTTTGCCTATAAAAACCCCCAAAATCATTGTGTAAATCAGTCCATTTTTTAAGCTTTTCATTTTTTTTATTTCTCAGTTTTTAATTAATTAATTTTAGGAGTATATTTAAATTAGAATTTAATTTTTGCAAATTAGTGTTAGGATTATTGTATTTTTAATATTCCAGTTTATGTAATTTTTTTTAAGATTAATGAAAAGTTTAGTTTTATTTAATTTTATCTCCTTTAAATTTCTTGAATCTGCTTCATTTTATTAATACTGTTTTTCGTTATTATTATTAATATAAAAAAAATAATAAAAAAAAAATAATAAATATAAAACTGGATCGAGAGTACTGTTCGAGCATGATGTTTGGATTCGAGATGATATTCGGTGGTTAAGAAGGAGGTGTTCGATTCGATTTCGATAAGACGGCTCAGCGCTCAGTCTTCTTCTCAACGGCATCGTCTCAAGGTTTTAAATCTCTCGTTTACTTTTATTGATTAGTTGAAAGTTTTAGTTTAATAAATCTGCTTATAATTTTTTTATTTATTATTCTGTTTGGTTTGGATTCATTTAGGTATGCTTAATTTATTTCTTTGATTTGTTAGTTTTAGATGCGTTTGGGAAACTTTTGAATCTGCTTTATATAAATTTTTCGTGTAGTTACTACTTATATTTTGAGTTGTTTTAATTCTGCTAATTTAGTTTAGGATTTGGGTTATCTGCTTGTTACATATTTATCAGTTTGAATTATTATGAAAGTTTGTTTTAAACTGTTTGGATTCATCATACGTTTGGATTTGCTTTTTCCAGTTTTTGTTTATTTTTTATTTTTTATTTTTTTTTGATATCAACTAGTTATTATTGTGTTTAGGATTTAGTTGCTTATTTCAGTTTTGCTAATTGTTATAAGATTATTATCAGTTTTTAATTATTTTTAACCAGCTTATAGGCTTATTGTCTGTTTATTTTTATATGCTTATTCTGTTTTGAGAGTTTGCTGAATTGTAATGCAACAGACCCATTTGGTCTGTTTGTTTTAACTGCCAAATAGAGTAAATTCCAAAAAATAGGTCACTGCTGGGACTCGAACCCATGACCTTTCGCATAACTGACCAACGACATAACCAACTCGTCTGAACCTTTATTTGTGTTTATTATTGCATTAGATTAATAATATAGGATAATTTAGTGAGTGGCAGTTTTATTAATTAAGTATTTAGTTTGATTTAAATTTTAATTAAAAGTTTTTGTTTATTTATTTATTTTATTCAGTTTCAAAAATATATAACGAAAGAATATTTTATTTATTTCTTTAATAGTTTAAATTAGTTTACGTTTTAGTTTGATTTAAAAATAGTTTTTTTTATATAGTCTTAAATTTACTTTTAAATAGTTTTCTTTTAAGTTTTTTTAAAATTAGTTTTAAATTTACTTTCATATAAAGATAGACTTTATTCCAAATACTTCTAGTTTAAAATTAATTAGATTAAAATAGTTTTTATTAAAAAAAGATTTTATTAGCTTAATTTTTACATTAGATTAAATAGATTTTATATACCCAAAAATATCTTTACCAAAAACAAATTTAGTCATCTCGTTAATTGGTAATCAAATTCGAGTCGAATCGAGGAACGATAAGAAATATAAAAATAGGTAACAAAATCCCTTTTTCAAAATGGCGCCGCTGCCGCTTCGCTCGTACGATTGACGATTTTTCGTGAAGACGTTTGGATTTTGGGATCCGTTCTTTTTGAACGTTCGTTTCTTGCAACAAAAAATCAAAAATCAAAAAAAAAAATCAAAAACATAAAATTACAAAAAATTAATAAATCACAAAAGCAATTTCTTTCCTAAGAATTGCACCAAAAAAAATTAAAAAATCCAAAAGTAATACTTTTTCCTAAAAGTATTACACCAAAAATACTACGTATTAGTGTTAATATTTATTTCGATTTCTTTCGATTTTTCTTGCATATATATTTTTCTAAAAAATACAAAAATATTCTTCTTTATCCTCTTTTGTGTTTAATTCTTTTCTCAACCCCTCTTATTTTTAATTCTTCATGGATTCGTCTTGCGTTCGGTGTGGGAGACCATGGCATGGTTTTCAAACATGTCAATGGTGTACTTGTGAGCGGTGTGGTTTTGATATTGACGATACACAATTTGGATTTTGTCCATTTTGCAATTCAACAAATTCATACTTCTCCTCTTACAATACTTTCTCACCCCCTCCCGTTTATGACAATCCCTATCCGCAACATGCACCGGGTTTTTCTCAATACCCGTGTTGCAATCATTGTGGGGGCCCTCACGATACTTCTTATTGTCAACCAATGAATTATGAGCCACATCCGTTCTATAATTCCGGTTTTCAAAATTTTGAACCCCCACATCCCACCATCAATCATCAATCCTCTCAGAGAATTCAACAAATCAATGCTTTGAATGACGAAAGAAAAGCCCTTCTTTTGGAACTTCATGACAGCTTAATTCGACTGACCGAGACTTTGGAGGAGCAACAACGACAACGACAAGAGCAAGTATCTAATCTTAGTGATTATACTCCTCCTCCTGTGCGTTCTTACTATTATGATGATGATGATGACGATGAGAATACTATTTCTTGGAATGATCTTTGTGCTCAATGTCCTAGTGCAATTGTAATTCCTTCTCTCGACTTGCCGGCTCTCGAGCCTAAGGATTCTACCACTCCTATTCTCGATTCTTCCACTACGGAACCCGATGCCTCTCTCATCATGGGGGATGAGGGTCTTATCACTATTCCTTGTGACGAGACTCTTATTCCAATCCAAAGTGAGCCTACGGTTGCTTCCGATAGTGACGATGAGTGTAAATCTCTTTCTAGTGATGACTCATTACCTCCCACCGACATCTTGGGAGACGATTCTTTGGCTTTCTCTAATCCCATTTTTGATCTCGATGATGATTTTACTTCTAGTGATGACGAGTCACTATCCGATGAAGACGTTCCGAAGGAAAATTTCAAGATTTATTCGAACCCTTTATTTGATTTTGATGACGCCTACATCTCTAGTGACGTGAATCCTCTCTTTGAAGAGGGGATTGAGGACATTGATAGCTCCGACTCTATTGCTATTGATGATCATCCTTTGTTAGCCATGCCACCTCCCATCATAGAGGAGGTGGAGAGATTTGACCCTAGTTTCCGTTTGATTCGGTCTGGTGAGGTGACGCGGGTGGTAGACATGTCCTCTGATAATTCTCATATTATGTTGCCACCCCGTCCTACCGCGTGCACACCCAAGCATGTGATGTATCGCTTTTACTCTCCTCATTTCACACCGGGAAATGAGGATGAGTGTTTTGACCCGGGAGGTGACATTGACCACTCTATGATTGATACCTTTACGGCTTTGCCGAATAGTAACCATCCTATGTCTTTGGGGGATGAAAATTTGTCTCCTTTACCCACCCCACCTCCCGTGGATCACGACTTTACTTACTTTTCTTATGTCGAGAGGACTTTTCTACCTTTTATGACTTATCCTCCTGCCTCTCATTTATTATGTTCCTCCGGGACCGAGGACAAGATCTTTGATCCCGGTATTACATTCGAGGTTTCCCCATGGACCATTTAATTCGGGGTCGAGTCAGGCTCGTGACTCGGTTAACAAAAACAAGCGCTTCTCGGGAGGCAACCCGATTATCTATCTTTTATTTATTTATTTTCTACAATAAGTGTAGGGGAGCCGTGTAGGTTGTTTGTTTTGTGTGTTGTGATTGTGTAGGTACATGTGCTTTGATGATCCACTTTTGGTGCTTTTGACGTGACCCGTGTTCCCGTGTTTCCCGTGTACCCGGTTCCTTCGATAAGTTTTTGCTATTGTGATTCAATCTTGTATATAAATAAATGTAATCACTTTAGTTGTCCTTTCCTTAGCTCGATTTTAAACAACGTACTCAATGTCCTAAGTGTAGGGGAGTTTATTCTCCCACATGATTAAACATTGAGGACAATGTTTATATTAAGTGTAGGGGGGCCTTCTATCGAATTTTAGTGGCCTTTTCCATGAATTTGACCCCATTTTAACCGGAAAATTTTTAAAATTTTCAACGTTTTTCAAATTTTTGATCTATTTTGGCCTTGTAGTATTTTTCTTTTATTTTCTTTTTCTTTGCATCATATTTATATTTTCTATTTTCAAGAATAAAGTTTAAAAAAAAAAAAAAATTAATAAATAAATAAAATGGTTTTAGCAAGTTTAGATGTCTTTGATATATTAGGCCCGTCGTGAATATTTTGACTCAACCCGAGTTTACTTATCCAAGTTTACTCTTGCTAGTATCCTTAACCATATGGACCTTAATTGGTTTATTAGGCTAAGCATCCATGAGTCTCATTCTTTGAGATTTTGAATTGTGGAGAACGAGAGATGATAGAGTTAATTATAAGTTTGGTATTCTTTCATTAACTTATGTGAGTTAGTTATGAGCTTTTTCTCCCATCACTTGTAAATAAATAAATGCAATAAATAAGGTCGTACGATTTGAAAAATTACTTAGCTTCTAGCCCAAGATCGTTTAAAAGTTGCTCGGGATTAATTAGAGTTCATAGCCAAGGCATAACTTATTGAAACGGGACGCGAAGATTGGCTTATCCAAAAAGGCCCTAACAAGGCATGAGGATACCCGAGTCCAAAAAGGCCCTCACAAGGCATGAGGATTCACTTTTTGCTAAAGATCATAAGATGATGTGAAGATCATTAATCCAAATCAATATGAAGGATCAAGACACACGACGAGAAGCAATTACTCCCCTAAAGATCATGGAGAAGTCTATCCAAAAAGACCCTAACAAGGTATGAGGATAAATAGATCCAAGTCCGAAAAGGAGGCGGATCGTTGTATATCAAAATCCTAAATAAAGAAGAGGATAAATGAAGAAGTCGTGGTCAACGTTTGAAGCATCTTTCACTCCTTATGAAGATGTATACCAAAATAAGGAGAAGACCATAATTTCAAGATCGTCTCTCAAGATTTGAAGTTTGAAGTACAAGCCAAATATCGGTCCGAGAAAGGTCTCAAATCGTGAAACGAGTTATGCCAAGATATGAACTTTATGAGGTTTCGAGAAGCCGTTTTAAAAGATTTTATCCTTTAGCTAACTATTGATTAAATCGTCCCACTTTATTTTCGGCCTTAATAAATTATTGAAATAAAGTCAAAAATGCATCCTCGTGATCATTCAAGACAAAAATAAAATACAAGAGATACACCGTAGGAATAAGGGGGTCTAAGTGATTAACTAAACCACATGAGTAAGTGTTAGTGGTGATAACTTGTAGTAAACAATGATCTCGTTTTTGAGCTTGGTATGGGGAACGTGAAACTTGAGGGTGATTAATATTCATGACACCTAAGCCCTAATTCAAGTCTTAGATTTCTTTACGAGTTTCTTCCATCTAATAATTTCCAAGTTAATAAAATAATCATTTAATGTTTATTTCTTTTAAAGTTTTTATCTTTTCGTCATAGTAGTAGTGGTAATAATTATAAAGGCCGAGATGGATTGATTAGGAGAAAAATGTAACGTATGCTTTAGAATAATGCATTGCATGGGGTCATTGCAATGGTCAAGTGTAGGGGATTTAATAAGTGTGAAAACACTTATCCTTTTACCACTAGAATCAAGGAAAAACAAGACCTAATCATGTGTTTTATATCATAAATGTCGGAATTACGCGTGGTTTTGTGTTCTTGTGTTTAAATAGGTACAAATGATCAAAAGAAGAGAAAACACGGGATTTCACGGTCAAATGTTGAAGAAAAGTCCAAAAAGAGACAAAGACAAAGTCAAAAGACCAAAAGTGTGCCGAAGATCAAGAAACCCAACAAAATCGATACGATTTGAAGAAAAGACCAAAATGCCAAAGATCAAATCGTTTATAGCGGATTTAATCTTTTTGAAGATATTCGAGCCAAGTGGGTCCCACATTTGGTTAATGGGCCCAAAAAGCCCATTTATGGATTAACTTTTACTTATATTTGAACAAATACCCCAACAATGGCCCAATCCATTTTTCAAAAAGGAAAATATACACATGGATGAAGATTGGGCTTCTAAGCCCATATTGTTTTAAATAAGAAAGAAGGGACGGATATAGAAGATTGGGCTTCCAAGCCCATTGTGATGAAAGCTTAAGGGACGGAGTTGTTTGCTAGTCAAAAGTCTTCTCACTTTTATTAAAATAAACGCAAAGTTTATTTCCCACACAATTTTGCTAGTCAAACACAACTTTCTCCCCAGTCAAACACACAAACAAACTCCCACACGTGTTTCCTTTAACCATTTACTTTCCCCAGTCAAACTCTCACAATACATTTTTTTTAATAAACAAAACGTTTACCCACCCATTCATTCTTTTCGTTACATACAAAGCAAGTTATCACCTACCCCTTCTTTCTCTCCCACAAAACCAGTTACACCACCATTTATTTTACCACAAACCCTAATTAACCATGAGTAAAAATTATGGGGCTTTTTACATAAGGGATTAATTCACTTGAATCCACAATTAAATCCCCTTTTAATTCGGATCAAGCACTTCCTGTGGTCCTCATCTCCATCTCACGTGGCTAATCTCTTTATTGTGATTGGTTCTCCCACATCACCAATACAAGGTGGCAATCCGTGACTCATGGGTGAATTTCAACCGCAAGATTGAAGAGAAGAAAGAGAAAAAGAAGATGAACGATCCGGATGCAAGACCTTGGGCACCAAGGAAATGGTTTGAGGGTTTGCCTATAAAAACCCCCAAAATCATTGTGTAAATCAGTCCATTTTTTAAGCTTTTCATTTTTTTTATTTCTCAGTTTTTAATTAATTAATTTTAGGAGTAGATTTAAATTAGAATTTAATTTTTGCAAATTAGTGTTAGGATTATTGTATTTTTAATATTCCAGTTTATGTAATTTTTTTTAAGATTAATGAAAAGTTTAGTTTTATTTAATTTTATCTCCTTTAAATTTCTTGAATCTGCTTCATTTTATTAATACTGTTTTTCGTTATTATTATTAATATAAAAAAAATAATTAAAAAAATATAATAAATATAAAACTGGATCGAGAGTACTGTTCGAGCATGATGTTTGGATTCGAGATGATATTCGGTGGTTAAGAAGGAGGTGTTCGATTCGATTTCGATAAGACGGCTCAGCGCTCAGTCTTCTTCTCAACGGCATCGTCTCAAGGTTTTAAATCTCTCGTTTACTTTTATTGATTAGTTGAAAGTTTTAGTTTAATAAATCTGCTTATAATTTTTTTATTTATTATTCTGTTTGGTTTGGAGTCATTTAGGTATGCTTAATTTATTTCTTTGATTTGTTAGTTTTAGATGCGTTTGGGAAACTTTTGAATCTGCTTTATATAAATTTTTCGTGTAGTTACTACTTATATTTTGAGTTGTTTTAATTCTGCTAATTTAGTTTAGGATTTGGGTTTTCTGCTTGTTACTTATTTATCAGTTTGAATTATTATGAAAGTTTGTTTTAAACTGTTTGGATTCATCATACGTTTGGATTTGCTTTTTCCAGTTTTAGTTTATTTTTTTTTATTTTTTTTTTGATATCAACTAGTTATTATTGTGTTTAGGATTTAGTTGCTTATTTCAGTTTTGCTAATTGTTATAAGATTATTATCAGTTTTTAATTGTTTTAAACCAGCTTATAGGCTTATTGTCTGTTTATTTTTATATGCTTATTCTGTTTTGAGAGTTTGCTGAATTGTAATGCAACAAACCCATTTGGTCTGTTTGTTTTAACTGCCAAATAGAGTAAATTCCAAAAAATAGGTCACTGCTAGGACTCGAACCCATGACCTTTCGCATAACTGACCAACGACATAACCAACTCGTCTGAACCTTTATTTGTGTTTATTATTGCATTAGATTAATAATATAGGATAATTTAGTGAGTGGCAGTTTTATTAATTAAGTATTTAGTTTGATTTAAATTTTAATTAAAAGTTTTTGTTTATTTATTTATTTTATTCAGTTTCAAAAATATAAAACGAAAGAATATTTTATTTATTTCTTTAATAGTTTAAATTAGTTTACGTTTTAGTTTGATTTAAAAATAGTTTTTTTTATATAGTCAATTTACTTTTAAATAGTTTTCTTTTAAGTTTTTTTTAAAATTAGTTTTAAATTTACTTTCATATAAAGATAGACTTTATTCCAAATACTTCTAGTTTAAAATTAATTAGATTAAAATAGTTTTTATTAAAAAAAGATTTTATTAGCTTAATTTTTACATTAGATTAAATAGATTTTATATTAAGTAGATTTTAGTTTAAAAAAATACCCAAAAATATCTTTACCAAAAACAAATTTAGTCATCTCGTTAATTGGAAATCAAATTCGAGTCGAATCGAGGAACGATAAGAAATATAAAAAAAGGTAACAAAATCCCTTTTTCAAGCAACAACTTTGTTTTTGTAATAGGTGCTCATATTTTGACCCATTTGTTCATCCTGGAGCATTTGGGTGGTTGACTTTTAGGTTTGACTAGAAAACCAAGTCCTTTGACTTTTACATAAGTTCATTTGTGCTTATTCTGGCTTATTGCTTGAGCCTATTGGATTTTTGTTGATTGATATTGCTTATTGAGTCCATTTGAAAGCTTTTGCAAGTTGAATCAGCTTCTGAGGTTGAGTATTTCTCAAAAACGACTATTTTGTCGTTTTGTGGAATTTTGCTTTTCTATTTTCTGGCTTATTGAGTGAGCTTATTGAAAATTTCTTTTGACAGATCTCTTAAGCATCCAAAAAGAGGGTTGTGTGTCAAATTAGAGCTTATGGCATTAGCTTATGGCTTAATGGGCTGAAAAGCCCAATAAGAATAAGCTTTGTGTTCAATAAGCTGTGATAAGCACATTTTCAGCTTTTGGGCCTTTAGAGTTTTGTTCTTAGAATTAAATTTTAAGTCAGATAGGGCTTTTCTAAGTCAATTGGGCCAAGTTTGACTTTTTGGGCCCAAAAGCCCATTTAGGTTGACTGTTTTTGGATTTGGCCCATTTGAGGGCCCATTAGGGGTATTTTGGTAATTTCACTTTCATTTTCTGATTATTTAGGTTAAAATAAACTAGTTTGCAAGTTTTTATAATTTTTTATAATTTTTGGATTTTTAATATTATTTTATTATTTTTTTATTATTATTTTATTATTATTTTTAAGATTTCACATTTTCCAACTTTTTACATTTTTCTTAGGTTAAATACATTAAAATAGGAATTTAGTAACTTTTAGAATAATTTTATCACTTATAGATTAATTTTTATAATTATTTTAAGTTTTAATAGTATTTAAGTCATTTTAAATAGTTTTGATTAGTTTTAAAATTTCTAAAAATAGTTTTTAATCATTTTAGGTCATTTTAGAGGTTTATCAATTGAAAAATCTTTATTTGGGCTTTTTGATAATTTATTTGATTTTTAGGGCTTTAATTAGCATTTAAAAATTGAATATTTAATTATTTAAAAGGTTTGAAAAAGTTTTGATAATTGGTAAACTCTTAGTTTATTATTTTTTATTTTTGGTAAATTTTTGGTAATTTTTAGAATTTATTTTTATTTTTGTGGTTTTTAAGGTTCTACGTTTTAACTTTCTAATAGTAATTTTGTGTTAATTTTTATTTTTACGACTTCGTCATTTTCTCTTCTAATCCCCTTCTAAACCAAATATTAATCTCAAATCTTGTACATCTTAGTCACACACATATACCTCCTTGGGAAACGAACTTAATTGGGTCATTAACACTTGATTTTTCCTAAAGTCATTTGTTCAATACTTACCGCTTTTACGCCTTTTTCCTAAAAGGTGTAATTTTACCACAAATCACATTAGTCGACACACGCTTTTAGGTTTACATTGTGAATATGAATGATGATTAAAAGCTAAGACCCTTGGTTCCTTTTATAGTGCAAGGATTAGGGTTTACAAGAGATAATGACAAATAAACAAGTAAATCTTCTATTTAAATAAACTTATGCAGAATATCTTTTGCATGTTTATCTAAATAGAAGCTTCCATAAGCTTCTTGTCTACGTTTCAATCAACTCTTGAATTGCATGTGACAATGCTTAGATTGCACACGACAACTCTTGAGCCAACAACGCTTAGTTTGCTCTTGTCAACGCTTGGATTGCTCTTGACAATGCTTAGAAAAAATCTTCATGTTTTCTTCGTTTTTGAGTTTCTGCCACATCAACTTTTTGACCCAACAATCGAAGGCGTTCACTTCACGTGATCGTTTTCATTCCTTGAGGCTTCTTTAATCAAGTGATTTGATTAAGGAGGAGATTTGTAGATTTGTGTCTACTTAATACATTCACCAAAATCTAAAAAGGTTAATACAATCAAAAACCACAAAAAAAAATTGAAAAATACAAAACACCAAAAAGAATCTTCGTTGCTCGTCCCCTCGTTGTACGTGACGTTTATGCTAACTCGTAATCAAGCAAGACGTGCACGTAAACGAAAGAACAAAACTCCCACTCCCAATCTTTCTAGTGAGGAGTCTCCTAATGACCAACCCATTGTAAGAGAAGCACCAACCATGGCGAATTGAACTATGATGGAGTTACTTCAAGCACCCACTGAGGGTTATGGAGAGGCTATTGTGATTCCCGCTATCCTTGCGGAGAATTTTGAGGTGAAAACGGGTTTGTTGTCGATGATCCAAAACAACAAATTCTGTGGTGATGAGAATGTAACACCCCCAAATTTGTACAACTCAATACAGCGAAAGACTCGTTGGTGTTATGGGATAGCACATAACTCACATCATAGACAACGCATAAAAATCGCGTCGTTTAATAATAAATCATTTCCATTCATAAACATTAAAGTTACATCGGTCCCAAGTCATATTATTTCATACAAAGTTTTACAAAGTATTTGAATGGAAAATATTGTTTAAGTGCGGGCCATGAATTCTTGTCGTCTTCTCGAGAATTACCTTCAAGTACCTGAGATAAAACATGTTAAAAGAAAAGGTCAGCAATAACGCCGAGTGAATTCATAGAGTTTAATAAACCATCAATATAATATCGGTATAAAAATATTACCGAAAATCATTTTGTACAAATCATTTTAATAGGCCATCAAATAGCCAAAGTCATTTTATACAAATCCTTATTGAAAATCATAATATAGGCATTTGCCTTAAAAATCATTATACGAGCCAATGTCGTAAAAATATCATACAATACGTCTTATGACGTTGTATAAAGTCAAATAAAAACCGTTATATGAATGTGGTTATGAAAACCAAAACACGAACATAATATCAATAGCATGACCCTGTATTGCTAGTCAGGCAATACATCGTAATTCGGAGCGTCTAGTAGTATTTCATTAGTTTTGGATTATTATAAGCCGCATGACATTGTTACCTTACTAAACCAACAACGGGTAGCTAACCCGATACTCAATTTGCCCATCTAAAGTAGCGTGTCGTCACAAAGGTCAGGCTACGGAAATCTTCTCATACATAAATTCGCTTACCAATCAATGTGGCACGACGGGGATCAACCGTCAAGGCGCGAACTGGGGTGATCGTCCCCAAATAGTACTATTATATGCATAAGCGTCTACCAAATCCCGGTAGTTCACAATTCATGCTAATGGGACTTTTATTGACATAACCTAACTTTAATAATCCATTTTATTTCATCTATCGGGTCCTTTAATCATTTATCGGGTCATACAAGCGGGTCATACAATCATTCGGGTCCAATTCAATAAACAAACAATCGGGACAAATGGTGTCCTATTTTATAAAAACTAACATGTTATCTCTCTCGCGGGTTTATAAAACATTTCATAAAAACATTTAAAAGAGTGCGAGGCTATGAACTCACGTTGATGTGGGAAGGCGGGTTATCGGCAATTCGGATGTACGGTACGTGCTTCAATCACGGAAACCTAGACAAATAATATTCGTCTTAGACTCATGTCCAATGACTTTATAAAAATAACAATTATGTATACATATGATGATTTTATATATATATGATGATCAAGTGGGTTTACATATTCTCGTTTACTCATTTTAGTGTTATGTGTCGGTAACGTTTATACTAGTTTACTAGTTTTACCTATTTATGTGTTTTAAGTCCAATAAACTTATTATAAGTTCTTTAACTTGTATTAATCCATGTTATACTTATATTATCAGTATCTACACTTTACAAGTTGGGCCTAAATGGGTTAAGCCCAATAAGCACTTTTTTTATAAGTGTTTAACTTATTTAGTCCAATTATTAGTCCAATATGCTTATTTAGCTCGTTAATGTCCGTATGTTCTATAGTTCGGTTTTATCGGTTTTTACTTGTTATACATGTTTGTATATCAGTATATGAGTTTTATAAAGTTTACATTAGACGGGTCCAACCGTCTAAGTTTTATTTAGCAAAGATGTTAATTTTAGGGTAATAGCCGAAAAAGTCGTAAAAATCATGTTTATAGTTTTATAACTTATAAAACATAACAAGTTACCATTTTTATAAAATGTCCACTTATTTAACCTTTTACATACTTATATAAATAAAATCCATAAGTTAGTGGGTTTTAGTTTTACAATTTTATACATTATAATTTTGAGTGCTTATATAATATTATTATACTTTAATTTCCAAAATCTGATTTTTATTTTCATCTTCACCAAAACTGCCATATCTAGAGTTCTATATGGAGATAGAAGCTCAAATTTTTATCACATAAATTAAATAATATGTGCTCCATTTAACTCTTTTATAGATACTGTTGAATCATCCTCTAAGTATTTTCTAAAAATCGTCCAAAACAGTGAACTCAGATTTGTACTTTAAACTTGTTTTGATCATATCTCACTCATTACAATGATTCCATTGCATGGCCAACTCTCACATGTGTACAAGACCCATAGCTTACTGTAAATTGATTCTACTTCATCATTTTATCAGTCTAACATGTGGTTAGTTACTGTTTTTATACAGCCTACCATTTAAACAAGATTTACCGATTTTACATGTAGTTTGTCCATCTTTTTAAGCATGTTTATCAACACCAAATCTCCACATAATATTTTTAATCATCATTCATCATCATATACATATACATAAATAAAGAAAATACAAGATTACATAATCAAAATAACAAGAGGATAGGAAGAACAATCTATATACCACCATTAATGATGAAAAGATGAGGTTTTTGATGAACAAGACTTGGTTTTGGGTAACAAATCTTATGAGATATCAACACCACTTCTAGGGTCACCAAGTATTTGTAGATTCCTCCAAAAATCAGCCCTTGTTCTTCATGAAAACTTCTTGAGAAATCAGCCCCAACGTCCCTTGAAAACTCCTTTTTACATGTTAAGATCACCTCCAATCTTCAAGGCTTCAAAGGAGCATCATCATGTGTATGAATAACACATGATTTTATGTCTAAAATAGATCAAATAAGGGTTGTTGTTGGTGAATTTGGGACGAATTTGAGAGAGAGAGGAGAGTAGTTTGCATGAAAAATGGAGTGAATGGTAAAGGGTTAGTGGTTTTACTTGTTTTGGTGGGTGAAGTAGCTTAAGTGTGAAGCTATGCTTACAAGTGTAAGCTTATTAAGTGTAAAGATGCCACATCTTTGATGTGGTGTCTTCCTTGGCTGCCCCTTAAGTTAGTGGGGTGGGATAAACTTGTTTTGTCCCATCCCGCTAATTTACGGGTATTCCTCGATTCTAGTTTCCTCGATTTGCGCGCCCTCGGGTCGTTTTACGAAAAACGTTTTTATAAATTATGAATCAACGGCACAAAACAAATCTAATAAAAATTGTCTCATCAAAAACGGAGTTCGAAAACGTAAATACGTAATCCTGAGGTTTCCGGTTTAATCGTAAAGAACGTTAAATTAAAATCGTAAGTCCTAATCTCTTCTCGTAAATTTGTGAGTTTATGAACCAACACAAATTTAAATCTCAAAATAATATTCACGGATAAATTTATTTTTCTGAAATGTCGGACTGTCACAAAAAACGGTGTATGTAAACGTAAGCACGTAACGTAGAATCCTCCGGTTTAGACGTAGTCGATACTACTTCAAGACGTAAATCCAAATTACTTCCCAAAAATAAGTGAGTTCATAATATAACATTAAAATAATGTTTTTAAATAATATTTGAGAATAAAATATCAACCATAAATTGACGGATTGTCACAGCATTTACCCCTAAACAGGATCTTTGTCCTCAAAGATCATCTTACTACTCGCTTCTTATAGAGTTAAATCCATGTGGCTATTTCCTCCACATTCGGTCTTTTCTCACAAATCCATTACAATACGCGAGTTTCATCAAACATAACTACAGGAATAAGATCAGGCTTAATGTTGACTTACTTTCTCTATACATGATGTTCACGGGTTTCTGATGAATGCAACTTTTCGCCGATCTAAACTTTATCAAGAAGTGATCAGATTCTCACTTGATAGACATTTTATCAAGTTCGATATATGAAACATAATTCACGCAGCTCTTGAAGTCCTAGGGTAGATCCAGCTTATATGCCTTTCAAACCAATCTTTTACATCATCTCAATGGTCCCATACAACGGGGACTTATATCCCATGATCTTCCAGATCATCAATTCATTTTCCATGGTTAAAATTTTTGGCATAACTTCGCTACGCATCTGGCACTTCAAGATCTACATTTCATATTCACATAACCTCTTGCCCACTATCGGCAGTCAATAATCAGATCCTAATTTCAACAATCATTTCAGGTCTCGCGGGTCGATTATTTTGTAAGGTTAGGTTCGCCATCAGAGGAAACCTTAAACCTAAAAGACATGTCCAACTCACAATGGGTGTATGTTGGGTGTCTTCATCTCAACTCCTTCTTACATATGCTCTAATTTTTAGATCCTAACAAGATTCGATCTTAATCCTAATACGATAATTATCAATGATAATCTCTACTAAGGAAAGCTATTATTCGGTTTATTACCAAAGGTCAATCATTCAAACATAAAACAACACTTCTAGTATTGTGTATCGTTACTTTACCTCATCCCTTCGATTGGGGTGGTACACAATACTCTCATCTAGATTCGTTCCCAATGACTTCTGAGCAAATCTCTAGAAATTCGATGTGAAGCGAGGATCTTGATAGAGATGATCGATACAGGCACACCATGTTTACACAACTCCTTTAAATACAAAAGAGTTAACTTCTTCATCAAGAATCTTTCATTAACAGGAATGATATTAGTAGATTTGGTCAGTCCGTCGACGATGACCCAAATCGAAACAAATTCAGATGATGACCTTTGCAATAGCTTGACGTTTACTAATGTATGAGGCAATGTCTGCCTTCATAATTTGCCATTAGTACAACTTCTTCAGACAAAGATACTTTTAGTCAGAAATGACATAAATATAACACTTATACTTACAAATTCCAACATAACTATATCTCACAATCTCCATATTTAGGCAACCACAAACGGCCTTTTATACATTTAATGTCATTGGCTTCTCAATTAATGGTTCACACTAGACGCGAACTCCTTTTATTATCTATATTATCCTTTTTACAAACATCATTTATTTTTATATTGTTCGGCAATTTATTTGCACATTCATTATTAAGGAACATATCCTAGTTGGTTCTTTAGCCTTTCTATATTATGTGTCAGTATCTACATTCACTTCTCCTGATGATATAATTATCATGTCCACAATTCACTCAGATATTCTTTCTTCATATTTTCTCTGTTTTAGTTTCGTCTCATCTATCATTTTCATCAGTTTTTCTCAATCCGACGTTTTAAGCGTCGATAAGTATACAAGTAATTAAAGGTTAGATATTTAATTTTTTACGAAATGTAAACGTAAAATTTTTAAATTTCCTAGTTCGACCAATTATATAAAATGTTCAAAATAAATTTGAATTTAATTAACAAGATTTTTGTTGATTTATCGAAAATAATTAAAATAATTAATAAGATCCGTAAATGTTCGAAAAATCATTGTTTATACTTTGGTAAAAAATTTCTTAGTTGAAAAGCAAAAATTGTCGTTTCAAATTTCAAGTAATAAGTTATATAGTTTCCTCAATTTTTCTTAGGTTGTCTGGAAGTATACACAAACATTTACCCCTAAACAGGAGTTTAGTAAAATGATTTGTGTATAAGGGAATAATCCCTTAAAAATCCTTTATTAAAACATTTGTCAAAACATATTTCCATTTTCTTTTTGGTAAAACCCAAAGTCTTAAAAGGGTTCTTAATTTTTAAAGAGTCAATATATTCCATTATCTATTACTCACACGGTCAATTAATATAAAGGATTTAGTCTTTAATCACATGTTAAATATTTAAGGTACAGGTTTTTATCGTTCGGCCAATTCAGGGCAATCTATAAATAATTATTAACTCATTCTTATTCTTATAAACAAACAAATAGTCCTTAATGATCACAAGCATGAATTTATCAAATTACAACCTACACACGTGATTCACCAAATTTATGAATGCTACGTGTGTATTAGTCAATCCAAACGACATCACGTGAAACTCATAATGTCCATTACAAGTACCGGATGTAGTGATTGGAATACATAATCCTTTTTCGCAGATGCGAAGTTGATGATAACCATGCCGTGGATCAATTTGCTAGAACCTTGTAAATGATCGAACAAATCTTCCATTTCGAGTTATGGATATCGTTTTCGATTGTCAATTTACTCAGTTCACAGTAATCTATAAATATAAGGAATGATAATACCTAGCTCTTCATGATGACGAGCTCGGTAGAATAAAATCTTTCTCCGACAACTCTCTCAGTTGTACGGTAATTCCTTTAATTCAGATGGTGCTGACGTACAGTCCACAAGCCACAAGTGCAGCACCGGAAATATAATCAATACCAATTTCAACTTGCCTTAATGGCAAAAGTCTAGTTAATTTACCAACAAATACCTTCTAAAATTTCAGATAATAGAAACATCTTTTAATAAATTCATATTAGATTCTTTCTAGATTATAATATTTATGACTAGTTCACAACCATTCATGGTAAAATTTCAAGTCTAAACGCAAGATATGGTCATCCATCAAGAATTATTTAGATCACTTTCGATAATCAACATCTTATCATTTAGGGGAATTCTATTCGAGTTCCCATCAATTAAGACAATGTCGTCATGTCATAATCAATCAATCCATTCTACTGGAATTATCAACTTTCCAGTTTTATTGCTGTCGATAAGATGTGAATTTCTCAAAAGTCTAATAATAACTCATAATCCTTCGCAAATTCAGGAGACATAACTAACCTTAAAAGAGTAAGATCAATGCATAATCTACGCGAGAAAATTTCAAATCAGATACAGACAAAAACATTTAACGAATATGAATATATCCCATGTTTTCATAATTTGAGTACGCATTCGAAAGCTCCTCGGATCGTTACCCAGGTCATTCAAATGAAACCAAATCAAAAGAAATGATAGGAATGTCGATACATCCAGTCGGGTATCAACACTCGGTAATCAGATACTTTTCCTAAGAATCTCACTACGGGAGAATTGGACAAGAAAGATATGTCAATTGTCAAATAAGACAATTTCCACAGATGAGTAAATTCGACTCAGAAGAATAGATGGCACGGGCACATATGTAGATGTCTCTAACATTATGTCCCTATTTTGCACTTTTTGCAGATCTCATAAAATTTAATTTTTCACAATCTTCAAAGAAAATATAATGTTTATTAACAATTTTATGGTGACTACTAATCAGCCTTGCATGGTCCCTTCCAAATTGTTTGTAGGCGCGCAACTATATACAATTTCAAGACTAACGATGCAATACTCAGTTCGTCAAAATTTTATCATCATATTTATAATAAAAACATTTTCATGCTTAATTCTTAAATAAGAATCAAGAATAAATTTACAAAGATTTTTTTTTTATTATGAAAACAATTAAGTTTTCCAAGATGAATTATAAACAACTTCATTTCGATAACAATCACTTATAAATCTTACTTTGAGTAATCCTTTTAGTGATGAAAATTCAATTTTTCTCAAGGAATACTGTTTTATCTTTATAAAAACAATGAGTGATCTGCAGAAGAGTGATGAAAGCTTGTTCACCAAGAACTAACTACAATATGATAGGAAATGAGCATTAGCCAAATAATCATGAGGTTCATGATCTCGATGGCACTCAAAAGAATAATGCACAACGTAACTCAAATCGAGATGAGTACTTGTTCAATGGTTGCATCACTAATGCGAACAGTAGAATGATGCAATAAAAGATAGATAACATCGATACATGTAGAATTTAGCAATCAAAGGTAGTCTTTTCATTAATCACAAACAAGTCAAAATTGTACCGTAACACATTACGTGTCACTATGTCATACAATTCTCAGAACTTATCCTACCAAGTGATATCTCAGTTAAGTTAGGGATTTTTAAAAGATACCACAATGAATACTAACCTACAAGAGTCATTAGGTGTCCCACCTGTCCCGAAAGATCCATTGGTCCCAATTCAGAAGAAGATTTCTTCAATTTATTTCTTGGACACTGGGCATCCTCGTCAGTGGACAATGGCCTAGGAACAACCCTTAACACAAACTAACAATCATTTAAAACCTTATAATCTAATCACAGAACTTAACGACTTCCTCTTAACAATTTCATATTCCATATGTGTTAAATTTTACTTTATTCAAGTTTCAACCAATTTTATACTCAATTCAATATCCTACCTCATATTCCAATACTTTCAATCTTATTCTTAGGCCTTAATAGACAATAAAAGATCGATATGAACAACACTTAATTTCCAATCCTATATCTCTTACAACAACAATTATCAAATGAGTCATTAATATAAAATGACTTGATCATTCAACTAGACTTCTCGGAAAGGTATTAGTGGCATGAGGCTTTTGGGTAACGGTTCCAATGACAGCCTCAAGTGCAACATTCACCCTTTCGATTTCAAATTTAAGAATTGGGTGACAACGACTCAGATGACATCTTTCTAGGTGGTAACGTTTTGTCAAACTCCACTCTATAAGAAAAGATCGTCATGACATCGATATCAGTTTTAATCTCGCCAGTTCTTCTTCAATGTCACAATCAACTAATATCTACATTTCTACGAATATCAACCATTTGTTGGGATCATAAATATCCACAACTTGGTTTAGATCTAGGATAGCTAGAATTCCTACGAGAATAGCTTCGATTAATTTACTAGGAGATTTAGGGTTACTTGTGACAATCTACGTCGTATAAATACCTCGTATAAAAATAAAAATAATCATCAAACAATCATGTAATAAAATTACATCATATGTATATATATAATCCAAGTTATATATATATATTAAAATAACACTTCTCAGTCTGGCCTTGTCGGTAACTCGGGAATTCTTCGGCACCGTTATAGTCAAAAGATTTTTAGACATTTTTAGAAAAATGTTTATAGTTAAAAGATTTGGAAATGTTTTATTCAAAACCTTGGTTTTAAAAATCTTTCGTTTCTATAATGAGAGCTCTGGTACCAAACTGTAATACCCCCAAATTTTTACAACTCAATACAGCGAAAGACTCGTTGGTGTTACGGGATAGCACATTACTCACATCATAGACAACGCATAAAAATCGCGTCGTTTAATAATAAATCATTTCCATTCATAAACATTAAAGTTACATCGGTCCCAAGTCATATTATTTCATACAAAGTTTTACAAAGTATTTGAATGGAAAATATTGTTTAAGTGCGGGCCATGAATTCTTGTCGTCTTCTCGAGAATTACCTTCAAGTACCTGAGATAAAACATGTTAAAAGAAAAGGTCAGCGATAACGCCGAGTGATTTCATAGAGTTTAATAAACCATCAATATAATATCGGTATAAAATTATTACCGAAAATCATTTTGTACAAATCATTTTAATAGGCCATAAAATAGCCAAAGTCATTTTATACAAATCCTTTTGAAAATCATAATATATGCATTTGCCTTAAAAATCATTATACGAGCCAATGTCATAAAAATATCATACAATACGTCTTATGACGTTGTATAAAGTCAAATAAAAACCGTTATATGAATGTGGTTATGAAAACCAAAACACGAACATAATATCAATAGCATGACCCTGTATTGCTAGTCAGGCAATACATCGTAATTCGGAGCGTCTAGTAGTATTTCGTTAGTTTTGGATTATTATAAGCCGCATGACATTGTTACCTTACTAAACCAACAACGGGTAGCTTACCCGATACTCAATTTTCCCATCTAAAGTAGCGTGTCGTCACAAAGGTCAGGCTATGGAAATCTTCTCATACATAAATTCGCTTACCAATCAATGTGGCACGACGGGGATCAACCGTCAAGGCGCGAACTGGGGTGATCGTCCCCAAATAGTACTATTATATGCATAAGCGTCTACCAAATCCCGGTAGTTCACAATTCATGCTAATGGGACTTTTAGTGACATAACCTAACTTTAATAATCCATTTTATTTCATCTATCGGGTCCTTTAATCATTTATCGGGTCATACAAGCGGGTCATACAATCATTCGGGTCCAATTCAATAAACAAACAATCGGGACAAATGGTGTCCTATTTTATAAAAACTAACATGTTATATCCCTCGCGGGTTTATAAAACATTTCATAAAAACATTTAAAAGAGTGGGAGGCTATGAACTCACGTTGATGTGGGAAGGCGGGTTATCGACAATTCGGATGTACGGTACGTGCTTCAATCACGGAAACCTAGACAAATAATATTCGTCTTAGACTCATGTCCAATGACTTTATAAAAATAACAATTATGTATACATATGATGATTTTATATATATATGATGATCAAGTGGGTTTACATATTCTCGTTTACTCATTTTAGTGTTATGTGTCGGTAACGTTTATACTAGTTTACTAGTTTTACCTATTTACGTGTTTTAAGTCCAATAAACTTATTATAAGTTATTTAACTTGTATTAATCCATGTTATACTTATATTATCAGTATCTACACTTTACAAGTTGGGCCTAAATGGGTTAAGCCCAATAAGCACTTTTTTTAATAAGTGTTTAACTTATTTAGTCCAATTATTAGTCCAATATGCTTATTTAGCTCGTTAATGTCCGTATGTTCTATAGTTCTGTTTTATCGGTTTTTACTTGTTATACATGTTTATATATCAGTATATGAGTTTTATAAAGTTTACATTAGACGGGTCCAACCGTCTAAGTTTTATTTAGCAAAGATGTTAATTTTAGGGTAATAGCCGAAAAAGTCGTAAAAATCTTGTTTATAGTTTTATAACTTATAAAACTTAACAAGTTACCATTTTTATAAAATGTCCACTTATTTAACCTTTTACATACTTATATAAATAAAATTCATAAGTTAGTGGGTTTTAGTTTTACAATTTTATACATTATAATTTTGAGTGCTTATATAATATTATTATACTTTAATTTCCAAAATCTGATTTTTATTTTAATCTTCACCAAAACTGCCATATCTAGAGTTCTATATGGAGATAGAAGCTCAAATTTTTATCACATAAACTACATAATATGTGCTCCATTTAACTCTTTTATAGCTACTGTTGAATCATCCTCTAAGTATTTTCTAAAAATCGTCCAAAACAGTAAACTCAGATTTGTACTTTAAACTTGTTTTGATCATATCTCACTCATTACAATGATTCCATTGCATGGCCAACTCTCACATGTGTACAAGACCCATAGCTTACTGTAAATTGATTCTACTTCATCATTTTATCAGTCTAACATGTGGTTAGTTACTGTTTTTATACAGCCTACCATTTAAACAAGATTTACCCATTTTACATGTAGTTTGTCCATCTTTTTAAGCATGTTTATCAACACCAAATCCCCACATAATATTTTTAATCATCATTCATCATCATATACATATACATAAATAAAGAAAATACAAGATTACATAATCAAAATAACAAGAGGATAGGAAGAACAATCTCTATACCACCATTAATGATGAAAAGATGAGGTTTTTGATGAACAAGACTTGGTTTTGGGTAACCAATCTTATGAGATATCAACACCACTTCTAGGGTCACCAAGTATTTGTAGATTCCTCCAAAAATCAGCCCTTGTTCTTCATGAAAACTTCTTGAGAAATCAGCCCCAGAGTCCCTTGAAAACTCCTTTTTACATGTTAAGATCACCTCCAATCTTCAAGGCTTCAAAGGAGCATCATCATGTGTATGAATAACACATGATTTTATGGCTAAAATAGATCAAATAAGGGTTGTTGTTGGTGATTTTGGGACGAATTTGAGAGAGAGAGGAGAGTAGTTTACATGAAAAATGGAGTGAATGGTAAAGGGTTAGTGGTTTTACTTGTTTTGGTGGGTGAAGTAGCTTAAGTGTGAAGCTATGCTTACAAGTGTAAGCTTATTAAGTGTAAAGATGCCACATCTTTGATGTGGTGTCTTCCTTGGCTGCCCCTTAAGTTAGTGGGGTGGGATAAACTTGTTTTGTCCCATCCCGCTAATTTACGGGTATTCCTCGATTCTAGTTTCCTCGATTTGCGTGCCCTCGGGTCGTTTTACGAAAAACGTTTTTATAAATTATGAATCAACGGCACAAAACGAATCTAATAAAAATTGTCTCATCAAAAACGGAGTTCGAAAACGTAAATACGTAATCCTAAGGTTTCCGGTTTAATCGTAAAGGACGTTAAATTAAAATCGTAAGTCCTAATCTCTTCTCGTAAATTTGTGAGTTTATGAACCAACACAAATTTAAATCTCAAAATAATATTCACGAATAAATTTATTTTTCTAAAATGTCAGACTGTCACCAAAAACGGTGTATGTAAACGTAAGCACGTAACGTAGAATCCTCCGGTTTAGACGTAGTCGATGCTACTTCAAGACGTAAATCCAAATTAATTCCCAAAAATAAGTGAGTTCATAATATAACATTAAAATAATGTTTTTAAATAATATTTGAGAATAAAATATCAACCATAAATTGACGGATTGTCACAGAGAAGGACAATCCACACAACCATATCCGCCAATTCCATCGTCTTACCGCCACTTGCATGTTTAAGGATGTCTCGAATGACTCGATTAAGATGATGCTTTTTCCGTATTCCTTAGCGGGGCCCGCTAAAATTTAGTTAGAGAAAGAGCCACCCAATTCTATATTGAGGTGGAAGGATCTCGTGTCTAAGTTTGTGAACCAATTTTTTCCGCCCTCTAAGACTACGCATTTGAAAAACGAGATTTCAAATTTTTCACAAGAGCTTAATGAAAGTTTTTCAACGGCTTGGAATAGGTTTAAGGAGATGTTACATGAATGTCCTCATCACGGTTTTTCCGACTTGCATCAAATTGACACGTTTTACAATGGACTTAATGATCATGAAAGATATTATCTTAATGCCGCCGCGGGTGGTAATTTTTTGTGTAAAACGGTTGAGGAAGCTTTGGTGATAATTGAGAATAGATCTAAGGTGTATAGTCCTCGTAGCACGTCTAGTGTTCGTAAGGCTTCGTCTTCGGCTTCACCTTCTTTGTCTACTACCATCGATGCTTGCCAAATTGAGGCGAACTTGGAAAACAAGATTTTTGATAAACTTAAAGGAGTTTTGATTGAGTTTAAAGTTGGTGAACCAAGTGCTCCCGCTACGGCTAAAGCGGTTGAGGTTTCGTGCATGTATTGTGGTGGAGGTCATGATTTCTCCGAGTGCATTACCAACGGTGGTAACACTTCGAGTGCCTACGCGGCTACGGGAAATTACAACCAAAACGGTCAAGTTACCCGCTCTAATCAATTGACTCCACCGGGTTTTGGTTCAAATCAAAATGCTAACAACAACTATCGCAACAATCAAGTTGGTTTCAAAAACAATTTCAACAAGGGAAATTATGGTAATCAAGGAGCTAATAATCAAGTTTCAAACAAAAATCAAAATGATTTTCAAAACAACAACAAAGGTTTGCAAACTTTGAAAGATCTTCCAAATGAATTTGTTGAATACGCTAATGGGAATGATGCTAGGTTTGACAATATTCAAAGAGAAATCATTAGCCTAAGATCCGAGTTTAGGAACGACTTGAAAAAAGAGTTGAAAAATGAGTTAGCTAATGAACTTAAGATCCAAACCAACAAGATGGAAGGAACCGTAACTAGGTTACAACAAAACCAACAAAAGATGGAACAAGGGCAACATGAGATAAAACAAGAAATGGTTAAAGCCGAGAAGAGGCAATCCAAGTTTGAAGATAAAATCTCATCTATGTTTGAGCCAATTATGTGTAAACCGTCTTCGAGTAGTCTTCCTAGCAACACCGTATCAAACCCAAAGGTGAGATGAAAGTGATTACCACACGTAGTGGTAAGACACTTAAGGAACCGACTCCTCAACCAATTGCTCCTACGGAGGAAGCAATTGAGGAAGAACCCGAGGTGGTGGTCCAAAAGGAGCATGTCCCTATCCCAAGAAGTACCGCTTTGCCAAACCTACGGTTGACCCATTACCAACATTGGAACCCGAGATTCCAAAGGCTATGCCTATGCCTCAACCCACACCACCTTTGCCCTATCCATCGAGACTTAGGAAGGAGAAACGTCAAGAGCGCGACAATTACCAATTTGAGCTTTTTATGAAAATGTTTCGTGATTTGCTCTTTAATGTGAGTTTCGCCGATGCTTTGGTCATGATGCCTCGATTTGCCGCTAACTTTAAGAGTATGTTGAACAACAAGGAAAAATTTCACCAATTGTCTAGTTGTTCGTCGGTTTATCTTAATCGCATACCTCAAAAACTTGGTGATCCCGGTATATTTTTGATCCCTTGTGCAATCCAAGATATGGAGGAATGCTTCGCCTTGGCCGATCTTGGTGCTAGCATTAATTTGATGCCACTTGCAATCTTCAAGTCGCTCAATCTTCCTAATCTTACTCCTTCACTAATGTCTATCGAGTTGGCCGACCATTCCACGATTCCCGCATGTGCATTGGCGGAAGACGTTTTTGTGAAAGTGGGGAAGTTCTACTATCCCGTAGACTTTATCGTTGTTGATATCCCCACGGATCCTCAAGTTCCTCTCATTTTAGGTCGTTCGTGTTTAGATACGTCTATGGCTTTGATCGATGTTCATGCTAGAAAGATCACCTTACGTTTCAACGATGAGGAACTTGTTATAAACGCAACTCAAAACTCTCAAATTTCTCATGTTTATTCCGTTGCAACCATAACCTCGTTGATATGATCGACGTGGTTTGCGAGGAATTTTCACAAGAAGTTCTAGGTTTTGGTGATGAAGAAACTAGTGGCAATCCCACTATGTTAGATCCAATTCTTGATAATTCGACACCAACCTTCACTCCATTTGAAGGTGGTGGTTTTACATTGGAATAATTCGATGTTCCACGTACTTGTAACGAAGACCTCGACAACGATGAGGACTTCTCGATTATCAAGGATTTTCTTAACGATTTCCCATTTCCTCCACCCGAGGAGGTTATGAGTATCGAGCCCAAATCTTCACTTGAGGAACCACCTATCATCGAGTTGAAAGATTTACCTCCTCATCTAGAATATGTCTATTTGGAGGAGGGCGACAAGTTGTCGGTCATTATTGCAAAGGAACTTTCGAATGATGAAAAAACCGCACTTGTCGATGTTCTAAAGGATCATAAAGGGGCAATTGCATGGATGTTATCTGACATTAAGGGGATCGATCCTAAATTTTGTACCCACAAAATCTTAATGGAGGAGGATTACAAGCCCGCAATCCAATGTCAAAGGAGGGTGAACCCCAAAATTCACGACGTCATCAAAAAGGAGGTCCTTAAACTCCTTGACGCGGGAATGATTTACCCTATTTCCGATAGCCCTTGGATGAGTCCTATTCATTGTGTCCCTAAAAAGGGAGGAATGACCGTTGTGCCAAACGATGCCAACGAGTTAATTCCCACTAGACTCGTGACCGGATGGAGAGTGTGCATTGACTACCGAAAGTTGAATGAAGCCACTCGAAAAGACCATTTTCCCTTGCCCTTCATGGACCAAATGTTGGAGCGTCTTGCGGGAAACGATTTCTATTGCTTTTTAGATGGATTTTCTGGTTACTTCCATATTCCCATCGACCCCCGTGATCAAGAAAAAATTACGTTTATGTGTCCATATGGAACGTTTGCCTATCGTAGAATGCCATTCGGACTTTGTAATGCACCGGGAACCTTTCAAAGGTGCATGATGGCTATTTTTCATGACATGATCGAGAAGACGATGGAAGTCTTCATGGATGACTTTTCTGTGTTTGGTAGTTCGTTCACTTCGTGTTTGTTGAATCTTGAGAGAATGTTGAAACGTTGTGAGGAAACCAACCTTGTGCTCAATTGGGAAAAGTGTCATTTTATGGTTAAGAGTGGAATCGTCTTAGGGCACAAAGGTCTCGAAAGCGGGGATTGAGGTAGATCAAGCTAAGATAGACGTCATCGCCAAATTACCTCATCCCAAAACCGTTAAGGGAGTTAGGAGTTTCCTAGGCCACGCGGGCTTTTATCGTTGATTCATCAAGGATTTTTCAAAGATTCTCGACCCATTACACATCTTCTTGAAAAAGAGGCACGTTTTGTCTTTGACGAAGATTGTGTACGAGCCTTTGAAATCCTTAAGAGGAAACTTACCGAGGCTCCCATTCTTGTTGCTCCCAATTGGAACCTCCCCTTTGAGCTCATGTGTGATGCTAGTGACTACGCTATAGGGTCCGTATTGGGGCAACATCATGAAAAGCACTTCTTGCCTATTCACTATGCTAGCAAGACGATGACCGAGGCTCAACTTAAATACACTACAACGGAGAAGGAGTTCCTTGCCGTGGTGTATGCATTTGAGAAATTTCGACCTTATCTCGTCTTGACGAAATGCATAGTGTATACGGATCATTCGGCTATCAAGTATCTTATGGCTAAACAAGATGCAAAGCCGAGATTACTTCGTTGGATTCTCCTCCTTCAAGAATTTGACCACAAAATTGTTGACAAAAAAGGAGCCGAGAATCTAGCGGCCGATCATCTTTCGCGTTTGGAAATCCTCACCAAAGTGTTTACGAGCCCAAGGAAATCACCGAAACATTTCCGCTAGAGACACTTGGTGTAGTGAATTCTAAGCTTGATTCTTCCACCCCATGGTTTGCGGATTTTGCAAATTACCATGCGGGTAACTTCATCATCAAGGGTATGACGACTCAAGAAAAACGAAAATTCTTTCGTGACGTCAAGTTCTACTTTTGGAATGACCCTTACTTATTTTGAACTTGTGCGGATCAAATAATCCGACGTTGTGTATTTGGCACTGAAGCTTCTAACATCCTTAGAGCTTTCCATGAGGGACCCACGGGTGGTCACCACGGTGCTAATCTCACGGCTAAGAAGGTGTTTGATGCCGGCTTCTTTTGGACTACTATTTACCGAGATGCACAAGATCTTGTGAAGTCGTGTGACTCATGCCAACGACAAGGAAAAGCCTCACAAAAGGATGAAATGCCACAAAATATCATCCAAGTGTGTGAGATCTTTGACGTTTGGGGCATAGACTTTATGGGGCCGTTCCCATCATCTCGTGTGGTAGTCAAGTTTTTGAAAAGCTTGTTTTCTCGGTTTGGAACCCCTCGTGCGATCATAAGCGATCGTGGAACCCTTTTTTGTAACGACCGATTCGAAAGGGTCCTAAGGAAATATGGGGTTACACATCGGCTTTCTACGGCTTATCACCCACAAACGAGTGGGCAAGTCGAGGTTTCAAACCGAGCGTTGAAGAGGATCTTGGAGAGATCCGTTGGGGAAAACCGATAATCTTGGTCGGATAAGTTGGACGATGCTTTATGGGCCTTTAGGACCGCTCATAAGACGCCCATTGGGTGCACTCCCTATAAGCTTGTGTACGAGAAAAATTGTCATTTTCCAATTGAATTAGAACACAATGTGTAGAATATTGATAATCAATGAATCTATGAAGGGGTTTGTTGATTTCTAGAGAGAGAAAGTTAGAGAGAGAAAGTGAGAGAAACTATGTGAATTTTATTAATATGGAATCAAAGAAATGACAACAACCAACCCCTTTCCTTAGTGGAAAGGGGTATTTATAGTTCCAAGTCATAAGTGGACTTGGGCCGGTCCATGACAAGCCCATGGACCGGTTCTTACTTAAGTTAATAAGCAAATAATAACTAATTACTAACTACGAGCTATTACAACATAAATCATATTGTGGAGCGACCGATACTTCTAATATACGTTAAAACGTATTTCTAACAATCTCCCCCTAAGGGAGGTCACTCCACGTTACAAAGTTCTAAACCTAGCATACTATACTAAGTCTTCGTTCTTTAGCTCGTAGTCTTTTCTTCTTTTCTTTCTTTTGTTGTGAATATGTTGATTTGATCTTTTTGGCTTTGACTTGAGAGCATTGTTCTTTGGCCTTTCACGTGCGATCTTTGCCTTTCTTGTGAACTTTGCCTCCTCGTGACTTCATGTTCCACACACTTACGTCTTTTTGTTGAATTCTCGAAAGCTTCAGAGTTTGGTACAGCGGAAGACTTCATCTTGTACTTTCTTGAATTTTTGCTGAACTTTGTTGCAAAAGACATAAGCATGTGGGAACGACTTTTCCAGGTACACCGCAACACCACCGTCTTTACTGGTACTCAGCAACGCCACCGTCTTCAACAGGTACACAGCAACGCCACCGTCTTTAACAGGTACACAGCAACGACACGAATAAAATGGCTTTGAACATTTTATTCTAATTCGGTAGCATTTTACCTCCGGTCGGTGAAGACCGTTGGACGATATTAGATATCGTACCCGTGACGGATAGTTTCAATTAAGTAACTTCCTGACAGGATTTCGCGGGTAAACCCGTTCTCTTTATTCGACCGTCCAAAGCTGACTGCGAACATAAAGAGTGAATCACTTGGATAAATTATCCTTGTGATTAAAAGCCGTCAATTCATGAAACCTGGAACAAGTGAATTTCAATTAAGATTTTCACCATAGTTGCTTTCCAGTTGTCACGAGCTCGATTCATAAAGAATCTTGCACGTTACCTACCAAGTGCTGTTTGATGTTGACACTAGAAGGATTTCCACTCGTCACTGTGGTCAATAAAGAGTCACTCTGAGTGTTCTGGCAAGATCATATGATAATGCGAAGAGGCCTGGAACGAGTTTAAGTTCAATTAAGAATTAAACCACTGTTACCTTCCAGTTTTTCACAAGATTGGTTCTAAAAGAACCGCACGTGTAACCTACCATGAGCTTGTTTGATGTTGGCTCAAGCAGGATTTCCATCTTCATTGTAATACTTACGTATTACTCGGATGTTCTGGCAATATTACAAGAATATTGCGTAGGACTCATGAAAATCTCTTACTTTTCACAGTGTGTGAGAAAGCAAGGAATAAATGGAAAGTGTCCTAATGAGACTTTTGATGATCTCTTGGCTCTAGACTCGATTGTGCGTTTTGATTTAGTGAGCGATGGCTGGAGAGGAGTGCCACCTTTTCAATACCAGTTTATTCGGAGTGAATAAACCAATAGATAACGTGTTGATCTCCGTGTGATTAAAACAAATACCTTTTGAGAGATATTTGAGTTAGCTGGGGAAGGGTTGTGCATTGCATCACTGGGTCCATGATGTCTTTCTTCAATACCGAGAATCATTAACAAAAATGACCTCAATAGCATATGTATTGACCCGGTTTCTGCCTAAAGTTGTAAGGAGGGCTTCTTTCTTTACACCCTTTATCTTTACATTTCTTTTTCATTCTTCAACCCCTTCAATGCTTACCAATACGTCATCACTAGCACCTTGTTGTGATTGTTCCAGTGCTAGCTTAAGTACTTGGTCGGCATTCAGCTACGTTCACATTCTTTCTCCATCTTTCCTAGGACTTCTAATTCTATCTAGGGAATTGTCCTTGGGAAGATTCCATCGGCTCTGATGAATCATTGGACTAAACCTATTCCTACCACCCTTTTGTCACCACATCCGTCGTGAATTAAGCGTGTTTTGGGAAGGAATTGCCACCATGAAAAATCATTGAAAATCACCTAAAGTACTTGTGATATTGAAATCAAAAGTTTTGTACCTTAGGTGTTTTGTTCATCAAAAACGCTCCCCCTTAACACGTGCTTTACACATATTAAGTTGGATAATCTTTAAGTCTTTTTCATCTTTTAGCCAAGTATCACTTACGTCTCCTTAATCCCATTTTCTCCCCTTATCCAAAATGTTAACCATTAATATTTGGGATATTGAATGGATTAACCGGTCTTTGGGTAAAAATGAAATCGATGTTTTGGCCATAGAACAAGTTATTGCTCCCCCTTAAGTTAATAAGGGATAGTTGTAGTGCTTTGGTATGACATATTTTGAAAGATTTAGAATCTCGTGAGAAATTCTTGAAAAATTATCATACCTTAACACTACACCAAGCCATTCAAGCACATTATTCACAAATTTACATATTCACAATTGAAAACCAATATAAAGTGACCTGAGGTGTACGACCCATCAGATGGATCGTTGCAGTAGCTTGTGGTGCACTAAATACGGTCTTCCACCCACGAATCTTTCCAAGCTCCTCATCAATCTACGTTCACGGAGCTTTTGATCGATCTTTTTGATCACATACTTTGCCATCTGCCGGTAACCCGGATGCCAATCCTCCGTCATCTCTGGCAAAGTCCCACCCGAGTTCAGATGCTCCAACTTATCTCTGACTTGTATAAGAGTTCCATCACTATACTTGTGAAGCTCTCCCACCCTCATAAACTTCATCAAACCTCGACTGTTCAAGTAGAAAATGCCGGAATTCGGGACAGAAATGCCGGTATAAGGACATCTTTCTACGTGTTGAGGTAGCACTTGATTCACAGGACGGGTTAAATTGAGCCTCCTCTGATAGCTTTCGACTCCCAACTGAAGATCCTCAACTCGTGACTTGATGACAACGCTTCGTGTGAACATACGAAGTGCTGTATTCAAAGCAATCAGGTCTTCACGAGGAATGTGAGTAAGTTGATCTCGGGTCATCAGAAGCAGCATATCTTCAATATCCTCAAGGCGAATGATGGAAAAATCTCCTTGCTGGATTTTGTATTCCCTGTCATCCTCCCTTTTCAAGCGAATCTCCGTCACATGATAGTAGCCGTTCTTAGCTTCAGTTTTCATTCCTAAGATGCTGGAGATACGGATGTCAGATCTAACATTGCTTCCAGACTTGACCAAGCAGCAACCCCTGTACGCCCTTCGGACTCGTTCGTCCCAATGAGATGCACCTATGACAGCATACATATCATAATTACGATTCATTTTTGGGACCCAGAGTCGATTTACCTTTTCCTCGATGAAGGGTATTGTCCCCCAGTTGGCAGCTTTCAGCAAAGTCAGGGATGTTGCATACTTTGATGACCCCTTCATAAGATACTCAAGATCATTGGTGACGAAGAAGTCAAGAGTAATTTGATTATCTTGAGCAGGATCCATTGGAGGTGGGGCTCTTTCTGATTCATGAAGTCCAGGCCGTTGAACGGTTTTCAAAGCCTTCAGGATCTCATCGGCATAGTACTCGAGCTCCATTCGGGGTAATCGGGTTTTGGCACGCAGTCTCTTATCTTTCAGTGCTTTCTTCACCAAGGATGGAGTAACCGAAGTCTTATACTCATGAGCAAGAAATGCACATAAGTCAATCGGACTTCGGATACGCAGATATAGCACATCTTTGTCAGCATCTGTGATCGGATCATATTGAGCTGCTGCCGTGATCCAAGCTTGTGGTGGTGCAGACTCGTCTATCTCCAACGTGTCTTCCCAATTTCGTATGCTTGGTTCAGGAATCGTAGATTGTTGAACTTGTTGTTGAGGAGTTGAAGTGCGAACATCTGTTGGTTCTGTTTCAGGCATTTCAGCAGTGTCTTGAACTGGGGAGTGTTGTGCAGCTTCGGGTTCCGTCACTGATTCTGCAATCACAGGAGGAACAACAGCAGAACTAATGGGGTTAGTTGTAACAGGTAAAGATACATCGATAGAGATACCGGGAGCCGAAGACGCTGTAGTGGCATTCACATCGTGGCGCCACTTAGTTCGTCTTGATTCCGAGGATGTCGATTTGTCCTTCTGTGCTGCATCTTTTGTGGACTTGGTTCCAGTCTTTGTAGCAGTCTTCTTGGAGCTGGTAACCTTGTCTCCCTTTTTCGGTTGTTCTCCCCCATCATCATCCTGATTGTCATCCCCGTTACTACCCCTTGCACTCTCCTGATTCTCATCACCACCATCATCGCCATCATCATCCTCATCATCCTCATCATCGTCATCATCCTAATCATCATCATCATCATCACCACCCTCGTCATCGTCTTTATCCTTTTCTCCTTCTTCTTCTTCTTCTTCTTCCTCTTCTTCCCCCGTACCCTCTTCTTCACTCTCTTCCCTTTCTTCCTCAGGTAAGATGTGATATGGTACCACACTTCCAAACGTTTTGAATAATCTATCATCCTCCATGATAGCATCATTCAGGGATTTATATAGAGCCCGTTGAATCCTCGACTTGTTATACGACCCAAGTTCCACCATTCGAGCCTTAAGGATCTTCTTCAATTCAAAATCCGTCAGGTCATAAGCAATCTTATAGGCGGCTTCTGAAGGGTTGGATGATTTGACCATCAAGTTGTCAGCAGCAAGTGTCTTCAACTCGTCACGAAGCTTAGGCATTAAGGATTCAACGGATTCTTGCACTCTTTCTTTCACAGATGCTTCAAGTGCTTCTTTTTGTTCCTTATATTTATCCCTCATCGCTTGAAGTCTGGTAATGCGTGCAGCATGCTTATCAGCCTCAGCCTGCTTAACTCGAGCAAGTTCCTCTGCATGAGCTTTACGTGTCGCTTCCATGTCTGCAGAGAACTTGGCAATCAACTCTTCTTGAGCTTTCTGAGATACTTCTTCCCTTTGTGCTCGTCTTTGCAACTCTTGGCGAAGTTCATCCATTTCGCGTTTGTGATTGTCAAGCATTTCGGCCATCACTAATGCAGCCATTGCAGATGTTGCAGAGCTGCTCTGGGTTGACTGAATAGGCTCGGTTGTTACTGCTGTACTAAGGATGGGGATTGTGGGTGGTGGAAGAAATGGTGTGGAAGCCGGTCGGGTTGGTCGGGTTGTTAAGGGTTGGATTGGTGGTGGTAGAGTTGCCAAAGGTTGAGTTGTCACCATGATCGTAGGATCAACAGGTTCCTTTTCCACACTTGTTGAAATAGGGATTGATGGCTCCTTCGAAGTGGAATAGTTTTCAGGTGACCCAAACTCATCAACATCATGCGGTTCCTCGTACTCATCCTCGATATCTACCCTCGCACCTGAACCACTACCGCCTGTATCTTTCCTACTCCTTTTAATAGCAATCTTCATCATTTGTTGCTCGGATTTGTCAAGAGTAGGATCAACAATATTTTCTTCATCACGTAGACGCATCAAATCCTTACCCTTTCCCTTCTTACCCTCTGACTTCTTCTTCTTTGGTTCGGGTTCAGGTAACGCAGCTGGTTGTTTGCGTTTGCCTTTACTCTTAACCGTTGTCGATGAGTCTTCTCCAGTTTGAAGGTTTGCTTTCAGCCTCTGGATTTCTAACTGCAGTAGCTTGTAATCAGCAGAACCTTTGATTTTGTCAGACAGAAGATAATCAGGAACAGGACCCGGAATCACACCAGTAGACGGTCCTTCATGCCTCAGATCTACAGTATCATCAGCTTCTTCAGTGTGATAGCGACCTCCTGCACGCCTATCAATAGTAGCATCAAGCTTCATAAAATAATTTATGATGAGCTTAATAAACCGAGGATACGGAAAGAAGTTTGTCTTCAGCTTCTTGTTGTGGAAGAGTTGAAAGGTGAATTCTTCCCATATCAACAAAGCATAATCTGAGTTTGCAGCTTTGTACATGCCATAGAAGAGATTCATTATCGGACTGCGCAAAGCATCATGGCCACTCGTTTTTGGTGTAAGGCATTTACTGAGAATACCCATCAAAGCTCTCCAGGGTTGTCCTACCTTAGCAGTAGTAAACTCAGACGCAACTCGTATTTCCGGACATACAAGTGCGTCAAATAATTCCGCGAGTTCATCTTTATTGGGATCCCTTGAGAATGACATGCCCTTGGGTGTATCCCGTATACCAAGTATCTTACGGAAGTCTGAAACGGTGAGTGTCTGCTGCTTGTTGTCGATGGTGAAGGTGATCTTGTTCGAAGTGAAATCCTTGGTTGCCCAAAATTCAAACATATACTCATAAGGCACCGAGGCTGTACTCCTAAGGGCGTTCTTGAAATGAGAGTTATCAAGAATGGCTATGGCGACCTTAAAACCATGGTGAGTGGATTTAGAAACTTGCTTCAGCCTATAGTTGTTGGGTATAAACTTAAGGGTTCGGGCTTTAGCAATATCGGCTTCTCTAGATTCTTGGATAGCTTGTACTGTTGGATTAGTCATTTTATCTGCTTAAGATAAGACATGAAAGGTTGATGCACAAAAACATATAGATTTATATCATTCTTACTTCTAAGCATAACACATTTCATAAAACAACAAGTACATATATAGCATGCAAATAATCAAACAACTCATCCGAAACTTTTCCTCATTCGGAACATTTTCATCCGGAACATTCTTCATTCGGAACTTCTTCTCATTCGGAACTTCTTCATCCGGAAGTTCTTCGTTCGGAACTTCCTTCATCCGGAAGTTCTTCATTCGGAACTTCCTTCATCCGGAAGTTCTTCATTCGGAACTTCCTTCATCCGGAAGTTCTTCATTCGGAACTTCTTTCATCCGGAAGTTATTCATTCGGAACTTCCTTCATCCGGAACATTCCTTCATTCGGAACTTCCTTCATTCGGAAGTTCTTCATTCGGAACTTCCTTCATCCGGAAGTTCTTCATTCGGAACTTCCTTCATCCGGAAGTTCTTCATTCGGAACTTCCTTCATTCGGAAGTTCTTCATTCGGAACTTCCTTCATTCGGAAGTTATTCATTCGGAACTTCCTTCATTCGGAAGTTATTCATTCGGAACTTCCTTCATTCGGAAGTCCTTCATTCGGAACTTCCTCATTCGGAAGTTTTTCAGAAGAAATCCTTCATTCGGAAGTTCTAAACCATGTTCATCCGGAACTTTTACAAACGAATCTCAGATATTTATTCTAGCGCGTTTGTGAGTTTTTAAGGCAAACTAAGGCATATAAACATCATAGCATACAAATCCGCATAAAACCCACCACAAATCCTTAGTTAATTAACCCTAATTTAATCATACACCCTAAATGGATTAAACTGATTAATTGAGCATGTTTAACAGAATAATATGATAAGAACTGTGGATTAGAAGTTAACATGTTGATGTATATACCTTAATTTAGCAGATGAACAGAAAGGAATGATCAGATGAAGGTTTGAATGCGTGTTTGTGTGTGTAAACAATGGCGGCAAGTTATTAGATAAACAGTGAATGGAAATAATGGGGGCGGGGAGTGATTTGTTTGACTTAGGTCAAATGCTAACAACTTTCACAATATGTCACTTTAAGTCCTCCAATTTTACTCCTTTTTCTTTTTGTTTCTAACTGTTTTCATATCACTTAACCCTTTTTTGTTTTTAACTTGCACACAAATTAGCAAACGCATCTATTAGCATCTCTCCAATATCTAAAAGCAATGCCTATCACTTAGAACGAACACTAGTCGTTTTCTAAAACAAACCACTCAATTACCATGAAGCCCTTTAATTTTCACAATCACTTTTGAAAATTAATTTTAATGACGAAGATGATTTTACTATTTTCTCCCCCTTAAACGATGACCCGTTTTCTATTTAAAGAGCTGTAGTCATTGTTTAAAGAGTCAAATAGTGATGAAAGCATTTCCAATTTCTCTTGAAAAATTTTGATTCGTGGTTTTAATAAGATTTCTCTTATTTTAACAAATTAATGCACTGAGACGTACACAAATTCGTGTTAGACCAAGTTATAAAGTAAACTTGATCCCTTTGCATGATTTGGCTTGTAAATCACGCCCGAGAAAATTAATTCCCGTTCTGAGCCAACGTTTTCCAAAGAAATACGTGACTTTAATATGAAAACCGGGTTGCAGTCTGAAATAACTACAAGCCATAATGGGCATGTTTTTTAAAAATGTACAACTTTTATACGGACTCTATTTATGGCACCGTGTCAATATTAATCGACATTTCTAAGGCCGTAAATATTACCGTACTAAAAGACATGCCCGTTTTAAAACGAAAAATATTTTTGGTTTTTCTTGATTTTATAATTTTTATGGTTTTTGTAGGTTTTATATTTTTTATGGTTTTTCTTGGTTTTATATTTTTGTATTTTCTTTTTGTGGTTTATATATTTACTATAATATACATGATCACAACCAAAGGATACTCTGAATAGTTTACCACGACTATTCAGCTGATTCTTCTGCCAACTCTTTGAGAGTCGCTGGAGTGAATGATTTCATGCCAAGCTTGTCGATCAAAAACTCGATTCGTCCTCGATCTAAGGCTTTGGTGAACATATCCGCCAGCTGATACTCAGTAGTGACAAAATACAGCTCGATCACTCCGTTCTCCACCTGCTCCTTAATGAAATGGTAGCGAATGTCTATGTGCTTGGCCCGGGAGTGTTGAACATAGTTGCAGCAAAGGGCAATGGCGCTCTTGTTGTCACAATACATCAGGATTTTGTTAAATCCAAGACCGTAGTCAGTTAATTGTGATCTCATCCAAAGGACTTGAGCACAACAACCGGACATGGCGATGTATTCAGCCTCCGTGCTTGATATTGCAGCGCTTTTCTGCCTTTTTGAAGACCAACTGATCAATCTATCTCCAAGGAGTTGCACAGATCCAGAAGTGCTACGCCTCGTATCTTGACATCCAGCATGATCGGCATCTGCGTATGATATTAAAGCAATCGAGGAATCTTTCGGATACCATAGACCATGATGAAGTGTTCCTTTTAGATACCGAAAGATCCTTTTAACTACATGTAAGTGCTTTTCGGTAGGCCGAGCCTGATACCGGGCACACATGCATACAGCAAATTGCAAATCAGGCCTGCTAGCAGTCAGATAGAGAAGGGTGCCAATCATTCCACGGTAAAGTTTCGGATCGACAATAATCCCATCCCTATCTTCATCTAACTTGGTTTTCTCAACCATTGGAGTGTCTACGGGGTCACAATTCTCAAAGTTATATTTCTTAAGAGATTCTAGAGCATATTTGGATTGATTAATAAAGATGCCTCTGGGATTCTGAGAAATCTGTAATCCTAAGAAAAATGAAATTTTTCCCATCATCGACATCTGAAAGCGTGTGGACATTATCTTCTCAAATTGTTTAGACAATTCTATGTTAGTGGCAGCAAAAATTATATCATCAACATAAATTTGTACCAGAAGCATGTCGTTGCCGTCCTTGAGAGTGAATAGAGTGGGGTCCACTTTGCCTTTGGAGAAGCCTTCCGACATGAGATATGTTGACAGGAGATCATACCACGCGCGTGGAGCTTGTTTCAACCCATAGAGAGCCTTCTTAAGCTTGTACACATGGTTAGGAGACTCCGTGCTGACAAACCCATCCGGTTGACTAACATAAACTTCTTCCCTTAGTTCACCGTTCAAAAATGCCGTCTTCACATCCATTTGATAGACGATCATGTGCATATGAGCAGCAAACGCAAGGAATAGTCTAATCGCCTCCAATCTAGCCACAGGAGCAAAAGATTCCTCAAAGTCTATACCCAAGGCTTGTTTATATCCTCTAGCGACCAATCTTGCTTTATTCTTCAATACCGACCCCATCTCATCAAGTTTTACCTTATAAACCCATAACAAAGTAAGGATGTTAACCTTGTCAGGGCGAGGAACCAATTCCCATACTTCTAGTCGTTTGAATTCATTGAGTTCCTCCTGCATAGCTTCAATCCAAGATGATTGGGTCATAGCCTGCTGCCAATTTTTGGGTTCAACTTCAGAGAGAAATGCATCAAAGTAACAATATAGTGCACTCTCTTGTAGTTGATGGCGTGTAGAGACTGGTCGATCTAGATCTCCAACAACATTCCTAATTGGATGATCTTTTGTCCATTTAGTGCTATGGTTTTCAATCCTAGGTGGTCTGGAGTGAACAATAGATGGAGCTTCTTCTGAGGTAGACGCGGCTGAAGGGTTTTCAGGGATCGCTACACCAAAGAAAGGAAGCTCTTGCAAGTGAGCATATTCCAAGTCGTGATCGGTAGAATCCTCTTCTACATCATTAGGCACAAGTAGGGGTGATGATTCAGGTGTAGTTTGAGAATCACTTGGTGAAGGTGCATCCGGTTCAATGTGAATTGTCGATGCGTTAGATAAAGGTTCATTGACTTGAGCAACCACTTCAGGTATTGGAGCAATTACTGCAGGTGCTGGAACTTCATCAGTCGGGGGATCGAAGAATTCATCAAACAACGGTTGAAACAGTTTATCCCACTCGGGCCTTGATGGTGGTAAAAATGATGTAGAAGTAGGATTGTTGGGAACTAATCCGGAACTTATAGCACCGGGTCCCATCTCATGAAGCGCGGGTTCAGAGCTGTGTTGCTCAGAAGTCATCGCTGTCAGCTCGTCGAAATCAGCGTCCATAGTTTCTACAATCTTGCCAAGACGACGGTTATAGATTCGGTATGCTCTTTTGGACGGTGAGTAACCAATGAAAATACCTATATCGGCTTTTGGTAGAAGCTTACCCAAGTTCTCACTATTGATGTTTGGATAACACAGAGCACCAAACACATGGAAAAATGAAACATCGGGTTTGCGGTCATGTAGAAGCTCATAAGGTGTTTTTCCATGGCGTTTCCGAATGATAGAACGGTTTTGGGTGAAACATGCAGTAGAAATAGCCTCTGCCCACAAGAACAATGGAGCGTTCGCATAAATAAGCATGGTCCTAGCAGCTTCCATAAGTGTACAATTCCGTCTTTCAACGACACCTTTTTGTTGTGGAGTGCGTGCAGCGGATGTTTCATGTGATATACCAACTCCTTCATAATAATCACGAAGAGTCTGGTTGACGAACTCAGTACCATTGTCTGTACGAATACGGCGGACAGTGGTATTCAAACGTACCTGAATGAACTTCAGAAAAGTGATGATAGCCTTCGGAGCTTCATCCTTTGTACGTAGAAATCTAACCCATGTAAACCTTGAGAAATCATCCACAATGACGAGAATGAATTTCTTACCGCTCACACTTTCAGTTCTCATCGGTCCACAAAGATCCATATGCAAAAGATGAAGTTTTTCTTGATTAGTGTCTTCAGCTTTGGGTTTGTAAGATTTCTTGGTGCTTTTCCCCCTTGAACACGCGGAACATAAATGATCCTTGTGAAATTTAAGCTTGGGAAGACCACGAACTAACTCGTTTTTAGCCAGATGATTAATAGCATCAAAATTAAGATGAGATAATCTGCGATGCCATAACCATGACTTGGTCTTAGAAGCTTTAGAGAGAAGACATACTGGAGAAGCGGCCATCATGTCTTGTAAGGACAAAGTGTAAAGATTTGCACCACGAGATCCCTTCAACAAATCTTTTCCTTCCAAGTTGCGGATGAAACAAGTGTGTTGTCGAAAAGCAACCTCAAGGTTGGAATCACAAAACTGTCCTACTGAGAATAAGTTATGACCAAGACCTTCAACATAGTATACCCTAGAAATCGTCACATTTCCAATCTGATATTCACCATACCCCATAATCTTTGCTATATGATCATTCCCAAATTTAACCGTACCAAGAAACTTGCTGACGAAATTTCGGAGCATCGAGCGATTTCCGGTCATATGTTTTGAACAACCGGAGTCCAAATACCACAGGATGATTTGGACCACCTGAAAATATCACCACACAAAGACAATGTAGAGGTATCGGAATCTGAGTGTTCCTTGTTATTAGCAGGTACAGATTTAATAATCTTAGATTTGCTAACTCTAGGTTTCTTAGATTTCCTAGCCTTTTTCTTCTTAATTGGTGGTGTAGATTCTAATTGGCTCAAATCCTGAGGTATTTCTACACTGATAGGCACTATAGTGGGGGCTGACCTAATTAAAGGGCGCTGTTTCCTTACTTGAGTGCAAGTGTTCCTAACTAAAGGACGCTCAGACCTAACCTCAATGGATGCTTTCCTAGTTAAAGGGCACATTTTACCATCGAGAGTAAAGGTCCTACCAGTGGGACGCCATTGCCAGCCAACTTGGGCACGAGTTCTACCCGTTGGCTTCCATTCAAGACCATTCTTAATAGCATTCATTTCATTAACGTGATCAATCAGACACAAATCATGACGCTGGGAAAACATACATTCATTACAATTCCAACAATTTAAATCAGAATTCACGAATGGTTTAGGCTGCTGCACAGGCGCAGAGCTTTTAGTCTTAACATGATTCGTTTTATTTAAAACTGAACTAGCATTCCTATTGTGGACTTCTACTTTCTTCTTTGTGGCACTACTAGTGGAGGGCTTGATCTTAGCTTTCTTGAGTGGCGATCCTTTAGCCTTAGTAGTCTCTTTTAATCCTGTAGAAGGCAAATTGGGAACATTAGCAGCAGATTTTAAAGGTGTCTTACTTGATTGTGCCAATGACGGTTTCGCTCCTGGAGTCTTATTAAATGGAGTGACAGCAATGGGCCTATTGTTAAGTAGTGCAGAACCTGGTGTACCTATGTATTGCAAATAAGCCAAGCAATATTGAACTCGCTTAACATATTCATGAGCCGAATAATAGTCGCTACTTAAGGGATCTAAGGCATAAAGATCGTCTACAATATCCCTAAGAAGATCGACATGCTTAATGGCATTCCTCATATAATCATCATAGGTAAGCTGGTTTTTCTTATGAAGCGGATTCTTATAAAGCACTACTTTCTTGGTTGTTGGAGCACTAGTGGACGGTGCAGAGTCGGTAGCTAAGTTATCAACAACTTCTTGTCGGGTGATAAGAAGTGTCTCCTTTAACTCAGCCAAAACCATATTTTTGTCTATGAGCAGGATGTTCAAGTCAGAGATTTCTTCGCACTTTTGGTTCAGTTGTTCAACATAATATTGTTGCTGTGTCGCATTAAAAGCGAATCGATCTTCTAGTGAACCATAAAGAGCGGATAGTCCCTGCCTTGTCCGATCCATCTCCCCTAGAACAGTTGATAGTCTAATTTCTAAGACCTGGTTTTTAGACTCTGCGGCCTCTAGTTCCATTCTTAATGTTTCCTTTGATGATATCTCTCTCTTCAATCTCATGATTTCTTCCTCTAATGTCTTAACAATTGCAATCACCTTGTCACTTGTCTCAACACCGTTTTCACAAACATTTGATATCAAAAGATTTTCATTTTGAGCTTGTTGTTTTAATTCTAAAGATATACAATGTTGTTCTAGTTGATTAAAGCGTTGAGAAAATAAATTATAAGAATCTTGTAGCTTTAAAAACTCAGCGTTAGATTCGTGACAAGAATGATTATCTACCTCATTTACAGTTTCAGCAACATTTACAGAAATATCACAAACATCATCACAAATATCCTCACAAATATTCACAGCATCACAATTCATCATAGCGGATGTAAGCTCATTCGAATATTTAACATTTACAATAGTAAGCACATCACACGAGATTACTTCGGACAAGAATCGGTCATATTCGGTTGAAATCTTTTCCTTTTCAATTAGTTGCAGTTCGTAAGCGGTGTCCATTTCATAAAACACTTTTTGAACTTCACCAATTTCAAACTGAAGATTTTCCTTAAGAGATGCAAAACTTCTTTTTAGACTTTCGACAAACGGATTGATCTCAGTTTTAAACACCTCGTTCATGTGTTCGAAAGCCCATTCTCCGGCATTTAAGCCATTTGAAGTCGTACATTCCAAGATGACCTTGTCAAAGTTAGTAAAGTATCGGTTAATCTCTTGCAAGTTTAACCATACAGTGCTAACAGGTGGAAGATTCTTTGGAATTTCCTTAGGACCTTCCATGTTGACAAGTGTAGGAAATGTACTAGGGCTTTCTTCCTCTATCATGTAGGTTGGTGCTGTAATGAGATCTTTGTCCATATGGAAGCGAACTCTAAAATCAGTTTTAGCAAGCTCCTTATTCATTTTAAAATAATCACAATCGGGATATTTTGCTGAATTGTATGACCGATCCTCATCAACTAGAACCTTACTTGTTCGATCATTGGGAAAAACGATCGGGTCTAAAGCCAATCCTAATTGAGTTGCATTATAAAGTCTAGGACTATGTCTTAAAGCTTGTTTTGCATATCGTGGATTAGGGGGAAGGCCTTTTAGACGTGATAAGTTAAACTCTTTAAACGAAGCATCAAATAAGTGAACTAGTTGTGAAGCAGCGTATTGTCTTAACAGCAAGTAGTCTAGACTTCTAATCTTATTAGTAGCATTAATCTCCATTTCAGTATTCTTAGATTCGAGTAATTCAAAATCAGTTTGAAGTTTTTGAAAATTAGTGACCACTAACTCCTTTTCTCTAAGTTCACTAGACAAATTTGCTCTTAAGTTTTCGATTTCTTGCAAGTGACCCATTTGTTTGTTTCTAAAGTGATCATATTCGAGATTTGTGAGAACACTAGACGAAGGCACTAGTTCCAAGGTTTGTACTTTCTCATTGCTTAAAGCAAGCTCATCAGACAAATTCTTATTCTTAGCTAAGGTTTCTAAGAGTGCAGCATTCATTTGGCTAAGTAGTGTAGCAGGAACCATGACCAAATCTTGTTGAGCAGGAGTAGGCGTATGCGAACTGGGTCCCGGTTGTGATTCACTCAAAGTCTGGGAACTCACATTGATATTGCTATCATTGTTTGTCTCCTCATTTGAAAGACTCACCACCGAAGATTCATTCGAATCAGCACTCTCTTGCCCAACTTGATGTGGTTGAATACTAGCATCAGTGGCATTATCAGTGTTATTAATAAGTACCTCAGATTTCTTATCTGGCCCTAAGCTGGAAAAAGTTGCCATGAAAGCAGCCTTTGCAGTTTGAAAGTCATCACAGTCGGAATCATACGCATCAAGATCATCGGCTTGGTAAGCTGCATTCTGCGTAGTGACAACGTCTTGTTCGGCAATCCCTGGGTCAGCAAGAAATGCAAGCTCCTCTTCATCAAGTTCCCTTCCTTGCGCCTGAGCATTTACCAGATAGATCTTTTCTGCAAACCACTGTCCATCCCTTCTCCTCTTGGGTTTCTTACAATCCCTGGACATATGACCCTCTTCCTTGCAGTTGTAGCATGTGATCATTCTCAACTTGCCTGTATTAGCCTGTGGAGGATTATTGACCATTGGAGCAGGAGCAGGATTGGCGGTGCGAACATTGGTTGATGTGGAAGTTCTCCCCTGATATGGTTGAATTGGCTGAACCATTACCCTGCCATTCTCAATTGTAGCTTGTTGGCGAGAATTGGATGAATTCCTCAACTGATTGTTGGTAGGAGCTGATCCTCTGAATCCTCGTTTGCTTAAAGTTCTTGTGAGATAAGCAGACATAGTAGTTAGCACTTCAACTGGGTCAGCTCCTTGTTGGAATACAGGAACTGTGACTTCTTCATCATCACAATACAGTGCTTGATCTGGATGAGCTGCATAATCAGTATAAGGAAGACTCATTTGATCAGGGTAGCTTGTTGGATATGCTGCATAATGTAGAATATTGATAATCAATGAATCTATGAAGGGGTTTGTTGATTTCTAGAGAGAGAAAGTTAGAGAGAGAAAGTGAGAGAAACTATGTGAATTTTATTAATATGGAATCAAAGAAATGACAACAACCAACCCCTTTCCTTAGTGGAAAGGGGTATTTATAGTTCCAAGTCATAAGTGGACTTGGGCCGGTCCATGACAAGCCCATGGACCGGTTCTTACTTAAGTTAATAAGCAAATAATAACTAATTACTAACTACGAGCTATTACAACATAAATCATATTGTGGAGCGACCGATACTTCTAATATACGTTAAAACGTATTTCTAACAATCTCCCCCTAAGGGAGGTCACTCCACGTTACAAAGTTCTAAACCTAGCATACTATACTAAGTCTTCGTTCTTTAGCTCGTAGTCTTTTCTTCTTTTCTTTCTTTTGTTGTGAATATGTTGATTTGATCTTTTTGGCTTTGACTTGAGAGCATTGTTCTTTGGCCTTTCACGTGCGATCTTTGCCTTTCTTGTGAACTTTGCCTCCTCGTGACTTCATGTTCCACACACTTACGTCTTTTTGTTGAATTCTCGAAAGCTTCAGAGTTTGGTACAGCGGAAGACTTCATCTTGTACTTTCTTGAATTTTTGCTGAACTTTGTTGCAAAAGACATAAGCATGTGGGAACGACTTTTCCAGGTACACCGCAACACCACCGTCTTTACTGGTACTCAGCAACGCCACCGTCTTCAACAGGTACACAGCAACGCCACCGTCTTTAACAGGTACACAGCAACGACACGAATAAAATGCCTTTGAACATTTTATTCTAATTCGGTAGCATTTTACCTCCGGTCGGTGAAGACCGTTGGACGATATTAGATATCGTACCCGTGACGGATAGTTTCAATTAAGTAACTTCCTGACAGGATTTCGCGGGTAAACCCGTTCTCTTTATTCGACCGTCCAAAGCTGACTGCGAACATAAAGAGTGAATCACTTGGATAAATTATCCTTGTGATTAAAAGCCGTCAATTCATGAAACCTGGAACAAGTGAATTTCAATTAAGATTTTCACCATCGTTGCTTTCCAGTTGTCACGAGCTCGATTCATAAAGAATCTTGCACGTTACCTACCAAGTGCTGTTTGATGTTGACACTAGAAGGATTTCCACTCGTCACTGTGGTCAATAAAGAGTCACTCTGAGTGTTCTGGCAAGATCATATGATAATGCGAAGAGGCCTGGAACGAGTTTAAGTTCAATTAAGAATTAAACCACTGTTACCTTCCAGTTTTTCACAAGATTGGTTCTAAAAGAACCGCACGTGTAACCTACCATGAGCTTGTTTGATGTTGGCTCAAGCAGGATTTCCATCTTCATTGTAATACTTACGTATTACTCGGATGTTCTGGCAATATTACAAGAATATTGCGTAGGACTCATGAAAATCTCTTACTTTTCACAGTGTGTGAGAAAGCAAGGAATAAATGGAAAGTGTCCTAATGAGACATTTGATGATCTCTTGGCTCTAGACTCGATTGTGCGTTTTGATTTAGTGAGCGATGGCTGGAGAGGAGTGCCACCTTTTCAATACCAGTTTATTCGGAGTGAATAAACCAATAGATAACGTGTTGATCTCCGTGTGATTAAAACAAATACCTTTTGAGAGATATTTGAGTTAGCTGGGGAAGGGTTGTGCATTGCATCACTGGGTCCATGATGTCTTTCTTCAATACCGAGAATCATTAACAAAAATGACCTCAATAGCATATGTATTGACCCGGTTTCTGCCTAAAGTTGTAAGGAGGGCTTCTTTCTTTACACCCTTTATCTTTACATTTCTTTTTCATTCTTCAACCCCTTCAATGCTTACCAATACGTCATCACTAGCACCTTGTTGTGATTGTTCCAGTGCTAGCTTAAGTACTTGGTCGGCATTCAGCTACGTTCACATTCTTTCTCCATCTTTCCTAGGACTTCTAATTCTATCTAGGGAATTGTCCTTGGGAAGATTCCATCGGCTCTGATGAATCATTGGACTAAACCTATTCCTACCACCCTTTTGTCACCACATCCGTCGTGAATTAAGCGTGTTTTGGGAAGGAATTGCCACCATGAAAAATCATTGAAAATCACCTAAAGTACTTGTGATATTGAAATCAAAAGTTTTGTACCTTAGGTGTTTTGTTCATCAAAAACGCTCCCCCTTAACACGTGCTTTACACATATTAAGTTGGATAATCTTTAAGTCTTTTTCATCTTTTAGCCAAGTATCACTTACGTCTCCTTAATCCCATTTTCTCCCCTTATCCAAAATGTTAACCATTAATATTTGGGATATTGAATGGATTAACCGGTCTTTGGGTAAAAATGAAATCGATGTTTTGGCCATAGAACAAGTTATTGCTCCCCCTTAAGTTAATAAGGGATAGTTGTAGTGCTTTGGTATGACATATTTTGAAAGATTTAGAATCCCGTGAGAAATTCTTGAAAAATTATCATACCTTAACACTACACCAAGCCATTCAAGCACATTATTCACAAATTTACATATTCACAATTGAAAACCAATATAAAGTGACCTGAGGTGTACGACCCATCAGATGGATCGTTGCAGTAGCTTGTGGTGCACTAAATACGGTCTTCCACCCACGAATCTTTCCAAGCTCCTCATCAATCTACGTTCACGGAGCTTTTGATCGATCTTTTTGATCACATACTTTGCCATCTGCCGGTAACCCGGATGCCAATCCTCCGTCATCTCTGGCAAAGTCCCACCCGAGTTCAGATGCTCCAACTTATCTCTGACTTGTATAAGAGTTCCATCACTATACTTGTGAAGCTCACCCACCCTCATAAACTTCATCAAACCTCGACTGTTCAAGTAGAAAATGCCGGAATTCGGGACAGAAATGCCGGTATAAGGACATCTTTCTACGTGTTGAGGTAGCACTTGATTCACAGGACGGGTTAAATTGAGCCTCCTCTGATAGCTTTCGACTCCCAACTGAAGATCCTCAACTCGTGACTTGATGACAACGCTTCGTGTGAACATACGAAGTGCTGTATTCAAAGCAATCAGGTCTTCACGAGGAATGTGAGTAAGTTGATCTCGGGTCATCAGAAGCAGCATATCTTCAATATCCTCAAGGCGAATGATGGAAAAATCTCCTTGCTGGATTTTGTATTCCCTGTCATCCTCCCTTTTCAAGCGAATCTCCGTCACATGATAGTAGCCGTTCTTAGCTTCAGTTTTCATTCCTAAGATGCTGGAGATACGGATGTCAGATCTAACATTGCTTCCAGACTTGACCAAGCAGCAACCCCTGTACGCCCTTCGGACTCGTTCGTCCCAATGAGATGCACCTATGACAGCATACATATCATAATTACGATTCATTTTTGGGACCCAGAGTCGATTTACCTTTTCCTCGATGAAGGGTATTGTCCCCCAGTTGGCAGCTTTCAGCAAAGTCAGGGATGTTGCATACTTTGATGACCCCTTCATAAGATACTCAAGATCATTGGTGACGAAGAAGTCAAGAGTAATCTGATTATCTTGAGCAGGATCCATTGGAGGTGGGGCTCTTTCTGATTCATGAAGTCCAGGCCGTTGAACGGTTTTCAAAGCCTTCAGGATCTCATCGGCATAGTACTCGAGCTCCATTCGGGGTAATCGGGTTTTGGCACGCAGTCTCTTATCTTTCAGTGCTTTCTTCACCAAGGATGGAGTAACCGAAGTCTTATACTCATGAGCAAGAAATGCACATAAGTCAATCGGACTTCGGATACGCAGATATAGCACATCTTTGTCAGCATCTGTGATCGGATCATATTGAGCTGCTACCGTGATCCAAGCTTGTGGTGGTGCAGACTCGTCTATCTCCAACGTGTCTTCCCAATTTCGTATGCTTGGTTCAGGAATCGTAGATTGTTGAACTTGTTGTTGAGGAGTTGAAGTGCGAACATCTGTTGGTTCTGTTTCAGGCATTTCAGCAGTGTCTTGAACTGGGGAGTGTTGTGCAGCTTCGGGTTCCGTCACTGATTCTGCAATCACAGGAGGAACAACAGCAGAACTAATGGGGTTAGTTGTAACAGGTAAAGATACAGCGATAGAGATACCGGGAGCCGAAGACGCTGTAGTGGCATTCACATCGTGGCGCCACTTAGTTCGTCTTGATTCCGAGGATGTCGATTTGTCCTTCTGTGCTGCATCTTTTGTGGACTTGGTTCCAGTCTTTGTAGCAGTCTTCTTGGAGCTGGTAACCTTGTCTCCCTTTTTCGGTTGTTCTCCCCCATCATCATCCTGATTGTCATCCCCGTTACTACCCCTTGCACTCTCCTGATTCTCATCACCACCATCATCGCCATCATCATCCTCATCATCCTCATCATCGTCATCATCCTCATCATCATCATCATCATCACCACCCTCGTCATCGTCTTTATCCTTTTCTCCTTCTTCTTCTTCTTCTTCTTCCTCTTCTTCCCCCGTACCCTCTTCTTCACTCTCTTCCCTTTCTTCCTCAGGTAAGATGTGATATGGTACCACACTTCCAAACGTTTTGAATAATCTATCATCCTCCATGATAGCATCATTCAGGGATTTATATAGAGCCCGTTGAATCCTCGACTTGTTATACGACCCAAGTTCCACTATTCGAGCCTTAAGGATCTTCTTCAATTCAAAATCCGTCAGGTCATAAGCAATCTTATAGGCGGCTTCTGAAGGGTTGGATGATTTGACCATCAAGTTGTCAGCAGCAAGTGTCTTCAACTCGTCACGAAGCTTAGGCATTAAGGATTCAACGGATTCTTGCACTCTTTCTTTCACAGATGCTTCAAGTGCTTCTTTTTGTTCCTTATATTTATCCCTCATCGCTTGAAGTCTGGTAATGCGTGCAGCATGCTTATCAGCCTCAGCCTGCTTAACTCGAGCAAGTTCCTCTGCATGAGCTTTACGTGTCGCTTCCATGTCTGCAGAGAACTTGGCAATCAACTCTTCTTGAGCTTTCTGAGATACTTCTTCCCTTTGTGCTCGTCTTTGCAACTCTTGGCGAAGTTCATCCATTTCGCGTTTGTGATTGTCAAGCATTTCGGCCATCACTAATGCAGCCATTGCAGATGTTGCAGAGCTGCTCTGGGTTGACTGAATAGGCTCGGTTGTTACTGCTGTACTAAGGATGGGGATTGTGGGTGGTGGAAGAAATGGTGTGGAAGCCGGTCGGGTTGGTCGGGTTGTTAAGGGTTGGATTGGTGGTGGTAGAGTTGCCAAAGGTTGAGTTGTCACCATGATCGTAGGATCAACAGGTTCCTTTTCCACACTTGTTGAAATAGGGATTGATGGCTCCTTCGAAGTGGAATAGTTTTCAGGTGACCCAAACTCATCAACATCATGCGGTTCCTCGTACTCATCCTCGATATCTACCCTCGCACCTGAACCACTACCGCCTGTATCTTTCCTACTCCTTTTAATAGCAATCTTCATCATTTGTTGCTCGGATTTGTCAAGAGTAGGATCAACAATATTTTCTTCATCACGTAGACGCATCAAATCCTTACCCTTTCCCTTCTTACCCTCTGACTTCTTCTTCTTTGGTTCGGGTTCAGGTAACGCAGCTGGTTGTTTGCGTTTGCCTTTACTCTTAACCGTTGTCGATGAGTCTTCTCCAGTTTGAAGGTTTGCTTTCAGCCTCTGGATTTCTAACTGCAGTAGCTTGTAATCAGCAGAACCTTTGATTTTGTCAGACAGAAGATAATCAGGAACAGGACCCGGAATCACACCAGTAGACGGTCCTTCATGCCTCAGATCTACAGTATCATCAGCTTCTTCAGTGTGATAGCGACCTCCTGCACGCCTATCAATAGTAGCATCAAGCTTCATAAAATAATTTATGATGAGCTTAATAAACCGAGGATACGGAAAGAAGTTTGTCTTCAGCTTCTTGTTGTGGAAGAGTTGAAAGGTGAATTCTTCCCATATCAACAAAGCATAATCTGAGTTTGCAGCTTTGTACATGCCATAGAAGAGATTCATTATCGGACTGCGCAAAGCATCATGGCCACTCGTTTTTGGTGTAAGGCATTTACTGAGAATACCCATCAAAGCTCTCCAGGGTTGTCCTACCTTAGCAGTAGTAAACTCAGACGCAACTCGTATTTCCGGACATCCAAGTGCGTCAAATAATTCCGCGAGTTCATCTTTATTGGGATCCCTTGAGAATGACATGCCCTTGGGTGTATCCCGTATACCAAGTATCTTACGGAAGTCTGAAACGGTGAGTGTCTGCTGCTTGTTGTCGATGGTGAAGGTGATCTTGTTCGAAGTGAAATCCTTGGTTGCCCAAAATTCAAACATATACTCATAAGGCACCGAGGCTGTACTCCTAAGGGCGTTCTTGAAATGAGAGTTATCAAGAATGGCTATGGCGACCTTAAAACCATGGTGAGTGGATTTAGAAACTTGCTTCAGCCTATAGTTGTTGGGTATAAACTTAAGGGTTCGGGCTTTAGCAATATCGGCTTCTCTAGATTCTTGGATAGCTTGTACTGTTGGATTAGTCATTTTATCTGCTTAAGATAAGACATGAAAGGTTGATGCACAAAAACATATAGATTTATATCATTCTTACTTCTAAGCATTACACATTTCATAAAACAACAAGTACATATATAGCATGCAAATAATCAAACAACTCATCCGGAACTTTTCCTCATTCGGAACATTTTCATCCGGAACATTCTTCATTCGGAACTTCTTCTCATTCGGAACTTCTTCATCCGGAAGTTCTTCGTTCGGAACTTCCTTCATCCGGAAGTTCTTCATTCGGAACTTCCTTCATCCGGAAGTTCTTCATTCGGAACTTCCTTCATCCGGAAGTTCTTCATTCGGAACTTCTTTCATCCGGAAGTTATTCATTCGGAACTTCCTTCATCCGGAACATTCCTTCATTCGGAACTTCCTTCATTCGGAAGTTCTTCATTCGGAACTTCCTTCATCCGGAAGTTCTTCATTCGGAACTTCCTTCATCCGGAAGTTCTTCATTCGGAACTTCCTTCATTCGGAAGTTCTTCATTCGGAACTTCCTTCATTCGGAAGTTATTCATTCGGAACTTCCTTCATTCGGAAGTTCTTCATTCGGAACTTCCTTCATTCGGAAGTCCTTCATTCGGAACTTCCTCATTCGGAAGTTTTTCAGAAGAAATCCTTCATTCGGAAGTTCTAAACCATGTTCATCCGGAACTTTTACAAACGAATCTCAGATATTTATTCTAGCGCGTTTGTGAGTTTTTAAGGCAAACTAAGGCATATAAACATCATAGCATACAAATCCGCATAAAACCCACCACAAATCCTTAGTTAATTAACCCTAATTTAATCATACACCCTAAATGGATTAAACTGATTAATTGAGCATGTTTAACAGAATAATATGATAAGAACTGTGGATTAGAAGTTAACATGTTGATGTATATACCTTAATTTAGCAGATGAACAGAAAGGAATGATCAGACGAAGGTTTGAATGCGTGTTTGTGTGTGTAAACAATGGCGGCAAGTTATTAGATAAACAGTGAATGGAAATAATGGGGGCGGGGAGTGATTTGTTTGACTTAGGTCAAATGCTAACAACTTTCACAATATGTCACTTTAAGTCCTCCAATTTTACTCCTTTTTCTTTTTGTTTCTAACTGTTTTCATATCACTTAACCCTTTTTTGTTTTTAACTTGCACACAAATTAGCAAACGCATCTATTAGCATCTCTCCAATATCTAAAAGCAATGCCTATCACTTAGAACGAACACTAGTCGTTTTCTAAAACAAACCACTCAATTACCATGAAGCCCTTTAATTTTCACAATCACTTTTGAAAATTAATTTTAATGACGAAGATGATTTTACTATTTTCTCCCCCTTAAACGATGACCCGTTTTCTATTTAAAGAGCTGTAGTCATTGTTTAAAGAGTCAAATAGTGATGAAAGCATTTCCAATTTCTCTTGAAAAATTTTGATTCGTGGTTTTAATAAGATTTCTCTTATTTTAACAAATTAATGCACTGAGACGTACACAAATTCGTGTTAGACCAAGTTATAAAGTAAACTTGATCCCTTTGCATGATTTGGCTTGTAAATCACGCCCGAGAAAATTAATTCCCGTTCTGAGCCAACGTTTTCCAAAGAAATACGTGACTTTAATATGAAAACCGGGTTGCAGTCTGAAATAACTACAAGCCATAATGGGCATGTTTTAAAAATGTACAACTTTTATACGGACTCTATTTATGGCACCGTGTCAATATTGATCGACATTTCTAAGGCCGTAAATATTACCGTACTAAAAGACATGCCCGTTTGAAACGAAAAATATTTTTGGTTTTTCTTGATTTTATAATTTTTATGGTTTTTCTAGGTTTTATATTTTTTATGGTTTTTCTTGGTTTTATATTTTTTTATGGTTTTTGTTGGTTTTATATTTTTGTATTTTCTTTTTGTGGTTTATATATTTACTATAATATACATGATCACAACCAAAGGATACTCTGAATAGTTTACCACGACTATTCAGCTGATTCTTCTGCCAACTCTTTGAGTGTCGCTGGAGTGAATGATTTCATGCCAAGCTTGTCGATCAAAAACTCGATTCGTCCTCGATCTAAGGCTTTGGTGAACATATCCGCCAGCTGGTACTCAGTAGTGACAAAATACAGCTCGATCACTCCGTTCTCCACCTGCTCTTTGATGAAATGGTAGCGAATGTCTATGTGCTTGGCCCGGGAATGTTGAACATAGTTGCAGCAAAGGGCAATGGCGCTCTTGTTGTCACAATACATCGGGATTTTGTTAAATCCAAGACCGTAGTCAGTTAATTGTGATCTCATCCAAAGGACTTGAGCACAACAACCGGACATGGCGATGTATTCAGCCTCCGTGCTAGAAATTGCAGCGCTTTTCTGCCTTTTTGAAGACCAACTGATCAATCTATCTCCTAGGAGTTGCACAGATCCAGAAGTGCTACGCCTCGTATCTTGACATCCAGCATGATCGGCATCTGCGTATGATATTAAAGCAATCGAGGAATCTTTCGGATACCATAGACCACGATGAAGTGTTCCTTTTAGATACCGAAAGATCCTTTTCACAACATGTAAGTGCTTTTCGGTAGGCCGAGCCTGATACCGGGCACACATGCATACAGCAAATTGCAAATCAGGCCTGCTAGCAGTCAGATAGAGAAGGGTGCCAATCATTCCACGGTAAAGTTTCGGATCGACAATAATCCCATCCCTATCTTCATCTAACTTGGATTTCTCCACCATTGGAGTGTCTACGGGGTCACAATTCTCAAAGTTATATTTCTTAAGTGATTCTAGAGCATATTTGGATTGATTTATAAAGATGCCTCTGGGATTCTGAGAAATCTGTAATCCTAAGAAAAATGAGATTTTTCCCATCATCGACATCTGAAAGCGTGTGGACATTATCTTCTCAAATTGTTTAGACAATTCTATGTTAGTGGCAGCAAAAATTATATCATCAACATAAATTTGTACCAGAAGCATGTCGTTGCCGTCCTTGAGAGTGAAAAGAGTGGGGTCCACTTTGCCTTTGGAGAAGCCTTCCGACATGAGATATGTTGACAGGAGATCATACCACGCGCGTGGAGCTTGTTTCAACCCATAGAGAGCCTTCTTAAGCTTGTACACATGGTTAGGAGACTCCGTACTCACGAACCCATCCGGTTGACTAACATAAACCTCTTCCCTTAGTTCACCGTTCAAAAATGCCGTCTTCACATCCATTTGATAGACGATCATGTTCATATGAGCAGCAAACGCAAGGAATAGTCTAATCGCCTCCAATCTAGCCACAGGAGCAAAAGATTCCTCAAAGTCTATACCCAAGGCTTGTTTATATCCTCTAGCGACCAATCTTGCTTTATTCTTTAATACCGAACCCATCTCATCAAGTTTAACCTTATAAACCCATAACAAAGTAAGGATGTTAACCTTGTCAGGGCGAGGAACCAATTCCCATACTTCAAGTCGTTTGAATTCATTGAGTTCCTCCTGCATAGCTTCGATCCAAGATGATTGGGTCATAGCCTGCTGCCAATTTTTGGGTTCAACTTCAGAGAGAAATGCATCAAAGTAACAATATAGTGCACTCTCTTGTAGTTGATGGCGTGTAGAGACTGGTCGATCTAGATCTCCAATAACATTCCTAATTGGGTGATCTTTTGTCCATTTAGTGCTATGGTTTTCAATCCTAGGTGGTCTGGAGTGAACAATAGATGGAGCTTCTTCTGAGGTAGACGCGGCTGAAGGGTTTTCAGGTATCGCTACACCAAAGAAAGGAAGCTCTTGCAAGTGAGCATATTCTAAGTCGTGATCAGTAGTATCCTCTTCTACATCATTAGGCACAAGTAGGGGTGATGATTCAGGTGTAGTTTGTGAATCACTTGGTGAAGGTGCATCAGGTTCAACTTGAATTGTAGATGCATTAGATAAAGGTTCATTAACTTGAGCAACCACTTCAGGTATTGGAGCAATTACTACAGGTACTGGAACTTCATCAGTCGGGGGATCGAAGAATTCATCAAACAACGGTTGAAACAGTTTATCCCACTCGGGCCTTGATGGTGGTAAAAATGATGTAGAAGTAGGATTGTTGGGAACTAATCCGGAACTTATAGCACCGGGTCCCATCTCATGAAGCGTGGGTTCAGAGCTGTGTTGCTCAGAAGCCATCGCTGTCAGCTCGTCGAAATCAGCGTCCATAGTTTCTACAATCTTGCCAAGACGACGGTTATAGATTCGGTATGCTCTTTTGGACGGTGAGTAACCAATGAAAATACCTATGTCGGCTTTTGGTTGAAGCTTACCCAGGTTCTCACTATTGATGTTTGGATAACACAGAGCACCAAACACATGGAAAAATGAAACATCGGGTTTGCGGTCATGTAGAAGCTCATAAGGTGTTTTTCCATGGCGTTTCCGAATGATAGAACGGTTTTGGGTAAAACATGTAGTAGAAATAGCCTCTGCCCACAAGAACAATGGAGCGTTCGCATAAATAAGCATGGTCCTAGCAGCTTCCATAAGTGTGCGATTTCGTCTTTCAACGACACCGTTTTGTTGTGGAGTGCGTGCAGCGGATGTTTCATGTGATATACCAACTCCTTCATAATAATCACAAAGAGTCTGGTTGACGAACTCTGTACCATTGTCTGTACGGATACGGCGGACAGTGGTATTCAAACGTACCTGGATGAACTTCAGAAAAGTAATGATAGCCTTCGGTGCTTCATCCTTTGTACGTAAAAATCTAACCCATGTAAACCTTGAGAAATCATCCACAATTACCAAAATGAATTTCTTACCGCTCACACTTTCAGTTCTCATCGGTCCACAAAGATCCATATGCAAAAGATGAAGTTTTTCTTGATTAGTGTCTTTAGCTTTGGGTTTGTAAGATTTCTTGGTGCTTTTCCCCCTTGAACACGCGGAACATAAATGATCCTTGTGAAATTTAAGCTTGGTAAGACCACGAACTAACTCGTTTTTAGCCAGATGATTAATAGCATCAAAATTAAGATGAGATAATCTGCGATGCCATAACCATGACTTGGTCTTAGAAGCTTTAGAGAGAAGACATACTGGAGAAGCGGCCATCATGTCTTGTAAGGACAAAGTGTAAAGATTTGCACCACGAGATCCCTTCAACAAATCTTTTCCTTCCAAGTTGCGGATGAAACAAGTGTGTTGTCGAAAAGCAACCTCAAGGTTGGAATCACAAAACTGTCCTACTGAGAATAAATTATGACCAAGACCTTCAACATAGTATACCCTAGAAATCGTCACGTTTCCAATCTGATATTCACCATACCCCATAATCTTTGCTATATGATCATTCCCAAATTTAACCGTACCAAGAAACTTGCTGACGAAATTTCGGAGCATCGAGCGATTTCCGGTCATATGTTTTGAACAACCGGAGTCCAAATACCACAGGATGATTTGGACCACCTGAAAATATCACCACACAAAGACAATGTAGAGGTATCGGAATCTGAGTGTTCCTTGTTATTAGCAGGTACAGATTTAATAATCTTAGATTTGCTAACTCTAGGTTTCTTAGATTTCCTAGCCTTTTTCTTCTTAATTAGTGGTGTAGATTCTAATTGGCTCAAATCCTGAGGTATTTCTACACTGATAGGCACTATAGTGGGGGCTGACCTAATTAAAGGGCGATGTTTCCTTACTTGAGTGCGAGTGTTCCTAACTAAAGGACGCTCAGACCTAACCTCAATGGATGCATTCCTAGTTAAAGGGCACATTTTACCATCGAGAGTAAAGGTCCTACCAGTGGGACGCCATTGCCAGCCAACTTGGGCACGAGTTCTACCCGTTGGCTTCCATTCAAGACCATTCTTAATAGCATTCATTTCATTAACGTGATCAATCAGACACAAATCATGACGCTGGGAAAACATACATTCATTACAATTCCAACAATTTAAATCAGAATTCACGAATGGTTTAGGCTGCTGCACAGGCGCAGAGCTTTTAGTCTTAACATGATTCGTTTTATTTAAAACTGAACTAGCATTCCTATTGTGGACTTCTACTTTCTTCTTTGTGGCACTACTAGTGGCGGGCTTGATCTTAGCTTTCTTGAGTGGCGATCCTTTAGCCTTAGTAGTCTCTTTTAATCCTGTAGAAGGCAAATTAGGAACATTAGCAGCAGATTTTAAAGGTGTCTTACTCGATTGTGCCAATGACGGTTTCGCTCCTGGAGTCTTATTAAATGGAGTGACAGCAATGGGCCTATTATTAAGTAGTGCAGAACCTGGTGTACCTATGTATTGTAAATAAGCCAAGCAATATTGAACTCGCTTAACATATTCATGAGCCGAATAATAGTCGCTACTTGAGGGATCTAAGGCATAAAGATCGTCTAAAATATCCCTAAGAAGATCGACATGCTTAATGGCATTCTTCATATAATCATCATAGGTAAGCTGGTTTTTCTTATGAAGCGGATTCTTATAAAGCACTACTTTCTTGGTTGTTGGAGCACTAGTGGACGGTGCAGAGTCGGTAGCTAAGTTATCAACAACTTCTTGTCGGGTGATAAGAAGTGTCTCCTTTAACTCAGCCAAAACCATATTTTTGTCTATGAGCAGGATGTTCAAGTCAGAGATTTCTTCGCACTTTTGGTTCAGTTGTTCAACATAATATTGTTGCTGTGTCGCATTAAAAGCGAATCGATCTTCTAGTGAACCATAAAGAGCGGATAGTCCCTGCCTTGTCCGATCCATCTCCCCTAGAACAGTTGATAGTCTAATTTCTAAGACTTGGTTTTTAGACTCTGCGGCCTCTAGTTCCATTCTTAATGTTTCCTTTGATGATATCTCTCTCTTCAATCTCATGATTTCTTCCTCTAATGTCTTAACAATTGCAATCATCTTGTCACTTGTCTCAACACCGTTTTCACAAACATTTGATATCAAAAGATTTTCATTTTGAGCTTGTTGTTTTAATTCTAAAGATATACAATGTTGTTCTAGTTGATTAAAGCGTTGAGAAAGTAAATTATAAGAATCTTGTAGCTTTAAAAACTCAGCGTTAGATTCGTGACAAGAATGATTATCTACCTCATTTACAGTTTCAGCAACATTTACAGAAATATCACAAACATCATCACAAATATCCTCACAAATATTCACAGCATCACAATTCATCATAGCGGATGTAAGCTCATTCGAATATTTAACATTTACAATAGTAAGCACATCACACGAGATTACTTCGGACAAGAATCGGTCATATTCGGTTGAAATCTTTTCCTTTTCAATTAGTTGCAGTTCGTAAGCGGTGTCCATTTCATAAAACACTTTTTGAACTTCACCAATTTCAAACTGAAGATTTTCCTTAAGAGATGCAAAACTTCTTTTTAGACTTTCGACAAACGGATTGATCTCAGTTTTAAACACCTCGTTCATGTGTTCGAAAGCCCATTCTCCGGCATTTAAGCCATTTGAAGTCGTACATTCCAAGATGACCTTGTCAAAGTTAGTAAAGTATCGGTTAATCTCTTGCAAGTTTAACCATACAGTGCTAACAGGTGGAAGATTCTTTGGAATTTCCTTAGGACCTTCCATGTTGACAAGTGTAGGAAATGTACTAGGGCTTTCTTCCTCTATCATGTAGGTTGGTGCTGTAATGAGATCTTTGTCCATATGGAAGCGAACTCTAAAATCAGTTTTAGCAAGCTCCTTATTCATTTTAAAATAATCACAATCGGGATATTTTGCTGAATTGTATGACCGATCCTCATCAACTAGAACCTTACTTGTTCGATCATTGGGAAAAACGATCGGGTCTAAAGCCAATCCTAATTGAGTTGCATTATAAAGTCTAGGACTATGTCTTAAAGCTTGTTTTGCATATCGTGGATTAGGGGGAAGGCCTTTTAGACGTGATAAGTTAAACTCTTTAAACGAAGCATCAAATAAGTGAACTAGTTGTGAAGCAGCGTATTGTCTTAACAGCAAGTAGTCTAGACTTCTAATCTTATTAGTAGCATTAATCTCCATTTCAGTCTTCTTAGATTCGAGTAATTCAAAATCAGTTTGAAGTTTTTGAAAATTAGTGACCACTAACTCCTTTTCTCTAAGTTCACTAGACAAATTTGCTCTTAAGTTTTCGATTTCTTGCAAGTGACCCATTTGTTTGTTTCTAAAGTGATCATATTCGAGATTTGTGAGAACACTAGACGAAGGCACTAGTTCCAAGGTTTGTACTTTCTCATTGCTTAAAGCAAGCTCATCAGACAAATTCTTATTCTTAGCTAAGGTTTCTAAGAGTGCAGCATTCATTTGGCTAAGTAGTGTAGCAGGAACCATGACCAAATCTTGTTGAGCAGGAGTAGGCGTATGCGAACTGGGTCCCGGTTGTGATTCACTCAAAGTCTGGGAACTCACATTGATATTGCTATCATTGTTTGTCTCCTCATTTGAAAGACTCACCACCGAAGATTCATTCGAATCAGCACTCTCTTTCCCAACTTGATGTGGTTGAATACTAGCATCAGTGGCATTATCAGTGTTATTAATAAGTACCTCAGATTTCTTATCTGGCCCTAAGCTGGAAAAAGTTGCCATGAAAGCAGCCTTTGCAGTTTGAAAGTCATCACAGTCGGAATCATACGCATCAAGATCATCGGCTTGGTAAGCTGCATTCTGCGTAGTGACAACGTCTTGTTCGGCAATCCCTGGGTCAGCAAGAAATGCAAGCTCCTCTTCATCAAGTTCCCTTCCTTGCGCCTGAGCATTTACCAGATAGATCTTTTCTGCAAACCACTGTCCATCCCTTCTCCTCTTGGGTTTCTTACAATCCCTGGACATATGACCCTCTTCCTTGCAGTTGTAGCATGTGATCATTCTCAACTTGCCTGTATTAGCCCGTGGAGGATTATTGACCATTGGAGCAGGAGCAGGATTGGCGGTGCGAACATTGGTTGATGTGGAAGTTCTCCCCTGATATGGTTGAATTGGCTGAACCATTACCCTGCCATTCTCAATTGTAGCTTGTTGGCGAGAATTGGATGAATTCCTCAACTGATTGTTGGTAGGAGCTGATCCTCTGAATCCTCGTTTGCTTAAAGTTCTTGTGAGATAAGCAGACATAGTAGTTAGCACTTCAACTGGGTCAGCTCCTTGTTGGAATACAGGAACTGGGACTTCTTCATCATCACAGTACAGTGCTTGATCTGGATGAGCTGCATAATCAGTATAAGGAAGACTCATTTGATCAGGGTAGCTTGTTGGATATGCTGCATTCTCTTGATAAGAAGAATATGATGGCTGAGCATAAGGTGCAACATTTGCTGGATGGAGTTGTGAAGCGTACTGTGGTGAGGGTGCATTGAACCGATATTGTTGCTGATGTGAGGTGGGTGGTTGTGGTAGAATCGAGTATTGGGGAAAGGCTGGTGTCATGTAAGGTGATTGATGATAAGCTTGATGTCCCAAGATATAGGGTGTGTTGTTGTGAGACAAGCTTGGTTGATTCGCCATCAATGCTAAAGAATCTGGATGCATACCACGAGGAGAACGGTGCATAATCACATGCTTCTCATGCTGCTGAAGGAAGGCATAGATTTGATCTAAGTTGCACTTATGCAAATCCCGGGTTAACTTCACATCGGTAATATACTCACCCCATTCAGCTTGAGGTAGAGTATTCAAGAATTTGGTGTTAACCTGGAATGGTGCAATCACAAGATTGTATACATTCAGATCATTCATGAGTGTGGTGAATCTGAAGTAATAATCGTGAAGTGTTTCCCCTGGGTTGTAGGTGAATCTATCAAACAAATCATACAGCTGACACTCCCTTTCTTGTTTGGTGAGAGACGTGCCTTGTAGCAACACCTTAAGACGTTCCCATAGATCCTTTGCCATCGTATACTGACTCACCATCCTATAGATGTCATGGGGAAGAGCTTGAAGAATTGTTTGAAGAGCCTTTTCATCTGCATCTGCAACAAGTTGTTGAGCTGGAGTAAGTTCTTCAAATTCTCGTGGTCTAGTCACGTTATCAACCGTAATGGTACCATAGTCGAGTGGACCATTCAAAATCGATTTGACCATAAGCCTTCCGTATGTCGGTTTCCCCTTTAGATATTGCATCATTCGACCTTGCCATGCCTCAAACACCTCTTTAATGAGCATCGGTGGACGGCTATCAGTTCCCGTTATGATTGATATATCCGTAAGAGATGTCATCTGAGGCATTACTGAATTTGGATTCATTTTGTTTTTCGTCAAAGAAACAGAGATTATCGGTTGATCGAGCAGTGAAGTAAAGCTTGTGAATTGTGTTGTGTTTTTGTTGTAAGAAACCAAGATTAAATCCTCTAAAAAATCGTCGAAAAAACAAGCAAAATAACCCTTGATTCGGAACTTTTTGTTGATTCGGAAGTTTGATTCGGAAGATTACCTTGATTCGGAACTTTGTGTTGATTCGGAAGATTACCTTGATTCGGAACTTTTTGGGTTGATCCGGAACTTCTTGGTTCGGAAGTTCTTGATCCGGAACTTTGGCTTGATCCGGAACTTCTTGACTCGGAAGTTCTTGGTTCGGAAGTTTCTTGATCCGGAACTTCTTGGTTCGGAAGTTTCTTGATTCGGAACTTCTTGACTCGGAAGTTCTTGGTTCGGAAGTTTCTTGATCCGGAACTTCTTGGTTCGGAAGTTTCTTGATTCGGAACTTCTTGACTCGGAACTCCTTGATCCGGAACTTCTTGATCCGGAACTCCTTGATCCGGAACTCCTTGATCCGGAACTTTTGCTGAATAAACAGTAAGTTGTTCCGATGAACAGTCGTACACCAAAAATGAAGATTAAACCCCGATTTTGACCAAATAACCCAAAAAGTTTTGTGCTTTCGACTAAAATAAGTAACAACTAATACTTATCCACTAATCCCAATCACAAAAACACCAAAAACACCAAGAATCAAGATGATTTTTCTTAAAGAACACTAATACAATCAAAAACTAAAAAACCACACAAATCACCACCTTAAATCACCCCATAGCTCTTGATACCAAATGTAGAATATTGATAATCAATGAATCTATGAAGGGGTTTGTTGATTTCTAGAGAGAGAAAGTTAGAGAGAGAAAGTGAGAGAAACTATGTGAATTTTATTAATATGGAATCAAAGAAATGACAACAACCAACCCCTTTCCTTAGTGGAAAGGGGTATTTATAGTTCCAAGTCATAAGTGGACTTGGGCCGGTCCATGACAAGCCCATGGACCGGTTCTTACTTAAGTTAATAAGCAAATAATAACTAATTACTAACTACGAGCTATTACAACATAAATCATATTGTGGAGCGACCGATACTTCTAATATACGTTAAAACGTATTTCTAACACAATGCTTATTGGGCACTAAAGCATTGTAATGATGATACGGAGACCGCGGGGAAACACCGGAAAATGCAATTAAATGAATTGGATGAATTGAGGGACATTGCTTATGAAAATTCATTGATTTATAAAGAAAAAACTAAAAAGTTGCATGATTTTAAAATTAAAAACATGGTTTTTAACATTGGGGATCAAGTTTTTCTTTTTAATTCTCGCTTGAAAATCTTTTCCGGTAAGTTGAAATCCCGTTGGTCCGGTCCATTCACCGTGACTCAAGTTTTTCCATATGGGACCATCGAGCTAGCTCAAAATGATGGCCCCAATTTCAAGGTGAATGGACATAGGTTGAAGCACTACTTTGGCGGGGAAGTTCCATCCTTGAACTACCTCGACCATGTCACTTTCCCCAATGATAATTAGTATTGAGGGGATCGAGTCGAGCTCATGACTCGGTAATCAAAAACGAGGTGCCTCGTGGGGGAGACCCATGCTTATCCTATGTACATATAATCGCTTTCTAATGTATTAACATGTGGGGATTTGTGCCCTTCCAACCTTTGTTCCGTGGTTGTTTGTGAATTGTGGACTTTAGATGATCATGATCTTCACAATTGGAGCCTCTCGTGTTCGTTTTATGAGAGCACTCGATCGTTTGCTTTGAAGAATTTCTCGATATCCACACATGATATATCCTTTGATGTTCTAACCTTAGGTTTATAGCACATTTCATAAACGGCTTTAAATTTAACGGTTACACCCTTTCCATGCTAGATTAGGCATTCGACTACGTCTCTAGTATGGGGGTGTTTGCACCCCTAGACTCAAAACATTTAGGACAATGTTTAACTTTATTATGGGGGGTGAATAGATACTTGCCTTGCCAAACCTTCACGCTTCCCAAAGTTTATCTTTTTGTTATCATTTTGTTGCAAAATAAGGCTAAAAATGGCCAAATTTTAAAAATTTTCTCATGTTTTATAAGTGTTTGAAGACACGAATGTAGGTTTTTCGATGGCGAGAATAAGAGTAATTTTTGACTCGACCGTGCGTGTTGAGCACTTAGCTTTGATTCCTTAACTACACATTAGGCTAAGTCTCTTAAATGAGGACGAGAAATGATAGGGTTAATTATAAGTTACTATGCTAAACGTAGAGTACTCGTATTCTTTCAAAAACTCATGTGTTCTCGTTGTTTGCTTATTCTCCCTTCGCATGTAAATATTTTTTGCTATATAAATATTGACTTAGCGGTTTAATTGGGATTGTTGGGTTTCTAGTCTTTTCTAGTAGCTTCCGTGTAATTAAATTAGGAAGACATTAAGGTATCGCCATCGTCACGGTTTTGAAGTATTGGCATCCGAATAATCAAAAGCTTCACCCAATAATAAGATTTCAAGTACTCACCTAAATCAAGCAAACAATTTGAAGCCCCAGAAGGCCGAAAAATCTATGCAAAATTGAAAGTGAATCAAGCCTTAATCTTTGAAGCTTTAAAGATCTAAAATTCGCCTTAGCGTGAGGATATACGTCTTTGGCTAATAAAACTACCGATGAGGTGGATAATAAAAGGCAAGGCAAGACCGAAGTCATAATAAAAGCTTCATGGCGAAGTTGAATAAAAGATGGAGGTAAACCAATGATAATAAGGCCCTTCCGTTAGTGGGCGTATAAAAGTCTTGGTAATAAGTCTCATGTTCAAAACCATTATAAAACCGTGTTTATCGATTCTTCTTGTTGACTTAATTTTTTGACATCGTTGTCTATTGGGAGGGGTTATTGATTTGATGGTCTTGGTTACACCGTTAGGACTCTATTTTTAGACCTAAATCTCTATTGTCGCATAAGTCAAACAATGTATCCTCGTGAAACATTCAAAGACAAAATAAAATATAAGAGATACAACTTAGGAAAATGGGAGGATAAGTACGTGATTAGGGCATATGAGTAGTGTTAGCATTACTAACTTATAATGACAATGATCTCGTTGCACGCTTGGCATGGAATTGGGGTGAAAATCGAGGACGATGAAATTATTTCTAACGAAGCATTCATATGTTCTTATTCTATGAACCTAAACGTCCCATTTTGCGATGAAAATCATACATTATGTCTAAAACGCAAGTAGTAGTAGAAATAATAGTAGTGTAGCTAGTTAATCGTTCAATAAAGTGAATAAAAATAAAATTTGGAGGTGCTACGATACTTTATTCTAGCATTACGTGAGGGCACGGCAATGGTTTAGTATGGGGGAGTGATGAGACTGCTTTTATACATAGTCTCGTAGTCCAAAAAGGACTTAAAATGCGTTAAATATCATCAAAATACCCATATATATGCTTGTGTTTGTTGCTTATGTATTTTAGGTACGGATATTGAGAAAATGACAAAAGATCACAAGAATCATGCAAAAACGAACACGGGAAACGAAGCCACACAATGAACCAAGCCCTAATGAAGAATTTTCCCAAGAAAACCCTTGAAGACTTGAAGAATTATGAAGAAGGGTCCTCCAATATGGAAGAATTGACACTTTATACCCTTGTATCTTCATAATTACAAGTTTGGTTCCTAAAGTTTGTCAATATTGCAAAAAGGGCCATCCACTTTGAAAAATTGACAAGTTTAGCCCCTCAACAAAGCTAAATTGTCAACCATTATCCTCCACAAAGTCAAATATATCATGAAGTCCTTCAAAGTACAAGAAATTACAAGTTTGGTCCTTTGAAAATCCCAAAATTACAAAAAAGGACCTTTAACTTTCAAAATTTGGCAAGAATGGTCCCTCATCAAACAAGACTTGGCAATTTCAGTCCTCCAAAATGCCAATCATACAATTCAAGACCATTACCATTGAAGAAAATGCCAAATCAGTCCCTCAAGAATCACAAAATGGCAAGAATTACCCTTGAATTCACTTTGCAAAATGTTTTGGGGTAAAAGTGTGAAAAATGAAAAGTTGATAAAGAAGGAAATGGGCGTTGATAGAGTTTATAACTGAAATGACAAAAGGGAAGGAAGTGAAGGACTAATGCTGGCCAAACATGATTCTTACCTTAACCAACCACATGCTGCCATCTCACCCCACTCACCACTTCCACCAATCACAACACTCCACCCCTCCACATCAGATCCCACTCACCTGTTTAGTTATTAACTAACTTTTTAAACCAGTTAATTAATAATAAAAATGGGCGCTAAACATGTTTTTAACCCACAACAAAGATCAAACACCTGTTCTTGAAGTTCATAATCCAAATTGGGGAATTTTTACTTGCTATGAATTAGAAGTTAATCTGCTCCAGAATGATGATTAACCATCCCATAAACACATCTCAAACCTTAAACATGACACCCCACCAACCCACATGCTACATGGGACCTCCCCTGCTACAAGCTCATGCATACTGCCAAAAGGGTGGCAGCAATCCAACGTCCCACAATTGTGCTTACATCCTAAGCTTCATACAAACCCTTTGATCACATTTTCACATGCCAACTCATGCGAACAGCCAAGAATCCGTCACATGATTCCAAGATATTCAAATTTTCAAAGGGAAAATTGGGGACTTCACAACTCGGGTTTATGTTATTTCCCAGCTTCCTTAGTCTCATTGTAGCCTATATAAAGGCATTAGGTCTTTACATTTTCAGTTGCTTTTGGTTTTTTCTAGTTCAACTACTTGTAAATCCTCTTTTTAATTTATGAAAGTGTGTTGAGTTTTGTTGAAGAAAGACCAAGTGCCATCTTATTTTAAGCTTGTTTATGATATTTGTTAACTGTAATTGGACCTTAAAACGTTTTTCAAACCTTGTGTAAGAAATTACACATTGGATCAAAATTTGATATTTTGGTAAGTTCTTGTTTCAACCTTGGAATTCTTAGGTTATAGGGCTGATCATAGCATCCTAATTGTGATATTAAGGTGTGGTGAGGCTTATAACTTGGGTATAATCAAGTGTGGGGTAACAAGGTTGCATCAATCAAGTTTATTTTCCAAAAAAGTCACCTTTCTGTTTTGATTTTGTGCTTCTAATCTTGTTGAATCTTAGCAGGGTTGTTATTGGAAGCTTGTGCTTGTTCTAGCTAGCACATAAGCTCATAAATTCGTGGGTGTGGATGTACATCCATGAGGTTTGTCTTAAAACCTTGAAAATCTGATAAAAAATGGATTTTTTGTGGATTTGTGCTCTGCTGTTGTTCTTGTTGTGTTCTTGGCTTAAATATGCTTAGTCTTGCATGATAATGTTGTTTATATGCTAGATTGATCATTGGGTAAACTGAATTACACTTTTTCTTGTTTAAAATCTGATTTGAAAAGATAAAGGGGTGTTTGGGAATACCTGTTTATGCTTGAATCTTGTTATTGTGTTGTGGAAAGTTTGTGTTTGTGCTCTATATCTGATATATTCTTGGTTGAGAGTGTTTTGCTGCAAGTTTTTGGGTTTGAAACTTCAAATCATACAATCTGCTATAACTTGTTGGATTTAACTGTTTTTGACCTAAGATTTTGGTGAAATCTAGTATTTGTGCATGCTTAGGGTTGAAAGTTGTTAAAACATCATTATTATAACTTATTTGATAGATCTTGAGGTTTGAATCTGGCTTATTGGTCAAATACATCAGCAAAGTGTAAAACTGCATGTGTTAGTGTTCATCAGTAACATTCATCACCTTAGATCTTGCTTAATTCTTTGAATCATTGCATGAAACTTGTTTAGACTTGTTCATTTGAGTTTAATATAGCTTGTGTATGAATTTGGTTGAATTTGGCTGGCTGAATTGTGCTCTAAGTGCTTTTTGAACCTAAACTGCTTATTGTTTCATGTCTGTGCTAGATCTGGTACTTTATTGATTAAACTGTATCAATTTGGTGATTGTGTTTGTGATTTTTTGATTGTTATTAACTCCTTATGATCCAAAGATCATTTGGGTGCCTTTGTGTAATCTGAATCTCAAACAAGTTCACTAAAGACAAAAAGTCAAACAAGTCAAGCAATGGAAAAAGTTTCCACTGCTCAACACCCAAAACTAGCCCCTGCTAGTGTTAATTTGAACTCAGCTTATCAATAAGCTATTTTAGCTTATCCAGACCTGCATCAACTTATTTTTTGTGATAGATCTTCATTATTTGACCCATTTGATTACACTGGAGCTTATTGGACTTTGACTTTGACTTTTTGCTAGAAAACCAACTTATTTGACTTTTACTTAAGTGCTTATTTGCTTTTTCCAGCTTATTGAGTGATATGAGCTAAAACTCATATCCATTTATCAACAAATAACCCTAAAACATGAAGCAAAATACCAATTTATCTTGCAAAAACAGTATTATGTGGTATGTTTGTGTTTTTGTACACTTGTGTAGGTAAAAGGATACATTTTCAAGCAAACAAGGAAAAATCAAGCTTAAATTGATGAAAAAGACAAAGAAGGATCAAAAGTTACAAGACTTTGAAGTACAAGGACCTCTCTTGACAAATTGCCAAAGATGAAGGACTAAAGTGTAAATATTGTAAAAAGTCAAGATCATAGTCAAATTTGGTCAACTATCAAGTCAACAAAGTCAAAGGACCAATTCTGCTCAAGAATGAAGTTTGGAGGACTAAAAGTGCCAAAGAAATGAAGTTACAAGCCTTTAAGTGCAATCTGCCAAAGTTCAAGGGTTAAATCTGCCAATGATGGAAAGTTTTACTAGATTAATCCATGTGTACATGTTTAGACCAATGAGAAGCAAGTAAAAGGGGCACACGGATTGCCAAATATCAGCATTAATTTCCCACTAGCCGCCACTCATTAATGAACAAGATCTGAACAGTGTGATCCGTGTGACTTTGTTTCAACCATTCAGAGCATGCCACGTGTCACTCTCAAACAGCCAAAAATTTCCCAGGATCGTTTTTGAGCTAGACTGAATTTCATGAAGAGTTGTAAACATCAAAAGTGCTTATTTTTGAGAGACGAACACAATGGTAATCATCAATTAACAAGAAATCAACTCAAGCAGAAAGCCCCAGTTCATGTTCATACTTTGAAGATCAACTTTGCAGAATTGTGCCACGTGGAGACCTGGGATTGGTCTCAACACGTCATCATCCCCAACAAACTTCCTTCTGAAGTCTATAAATAGCCTGCTAGGTCCTCATTTGTAAGGAGTAGTTAAAAATTGTAAAAACACACACATTTACATTTCCTTTCATCTTTCTTCCTTTTTAGCTAAACTACTCAAGAGTTTGACACACTCTTGAGTTAGTTAGTTAGTTAGCATCCTTTCAACAACTTTGTAACCGATTTCCATTAATAAAATTTGAATTCTTCATTTCCCGCCAATTCTTATCTTCACTCTACTGTTCATATCCTGCTCCTTTGATAGGTGTGAAAACACCCATCCTTTTACCACTTAATTCTGGCTAAAACAAGACCAAAACACGTATTTAATATCATTTGTTTGGAATTATGCGTGGTTTTTGTGTTTATTGTGTTTTCAGAGGCAACCGGATGAATATTGAAGAAAACATGGGATTGCACGGGTTTTATCGAGGAAAAAGACTCAAGACAAAGTCTATTGTCCAAGAGATGCAAAAGATTTGAAGTCATTGTGCCTATTTGAAGATTTATTGAAGAATAGAGCCAAAGATGGAAGATTCATATATGTCGAAGAACTCGAGTCTATTAAATAAAAGATTATAAGACGAGTTGGAATTATTCACCGACACTTCTCAAATCCAAGTCGAAAACGTTTATTTAAAGACGCATGAAGACTTAAGAAGAAAGAAGAAAAAGAAGCCCAAATCGAAGCCCAATCAAAAGCCCATCACCACCATACACACGCCTATATAAAGCCCTTACTTCACAAATTTTCACACACTTAGCTTAGCTTAGTTTTCATTCTCTCTAATTTTAGAGAGAGAAAGTTTAAAACTTTCTCTCACTAGATTTCATCTTTTTCTCTTTCAAATTCAAACATTGTATTACCTTTTCATTAATCAAGTTCAAGTCTTTATCTTTTAATCTTTAATCTCATCCTTCCTTTCTTTATTTTGATTGATTTTGGTATAAATCTCGTATGATCCGTGTTGTTCATCAATGATTTGTGCTTAAAAAGTTGATTACTTTTTATGTTTCCTTAAGTTTATACACTAATAAGCTTTAAGATCCTTGTTCTTATTGGCTTATTTGTTGATTTAGCTTATTTACTTTTTAAAGTTTTTATAAAAAGTTCATTTCTTTATTGAGTAGATTAATAAGTTTGCTTATTAAAAGTTAGAAAAGTTGTTTTATTTGCTTACTTGATCAGCTTATTGTTAGATTCGAGTTAGTTTGGGTTTTAGCTTATCCTAATAGCTTATTTCCCTTGCTATTTACTCGAAATTGCATCGTTTTCGGAAAGGGCAAAGCCCTTTTCCGACCGTACATTCCGACCAAGGGTCACCCCTTCTTTCCGATCTATAGATCGGATAAGGGTTTTAATTTTTCCGATCTGCCCCATTTGCCTAGATTCCGATTTAGCATTTTGCCCTATATTCCGATTGTGGCTATTGTCTTTATTCCGATTGAGCAAGTTTAAGACATTCCGACCGTAGTTCCATTTTGAGATTCCGATTGGATCTTTTATCCTATATTCCGATTGAATTCAGTTTCGTATTCCGATTGGTATAATTCTTGAGTATTCCGATTGATCCTCTTTTGTCCACTTTCCGATCCGCATCCATATTACGCATTCCGATCACTCGATCGGAATACATTCCGATTGAGGCAGTTTTCCCATTATTCCGATTCACTTGTTTTGTTTTGTTCCGATCTTACTTTCTTCTAGTCTTTCCCAATGAAGTCATATTTTTACAAAGTTTTCCAAGTGTTAGTTTTTATTGAATGTTCCTTAATTTTTCTAATATAAACTTTAAGTTTTCAAGCATTTATTTTTAAACTCGTATTTTTACTTTAATCATTTAAAGCTTTAAGTTTACTCTTCGACACTTGATTTATTGTTATTAGTTTAAAATAGATAAACAACCAAACTACTTTTTATTAACCAAGAACAAATCATTCCACTTAAGGCCGAGATCAATTCGAGAGGATTCCGAGAGACAAATTGAACCTAGCAAAAATCAGAGTATCAAATGGCGCCCTGCCGTGTCTTCTCGTTAAGATCAAAAGTTTTTTGTGAGAACTTGGATTTTGGGATCCGTTCCCCGTGAACGTTACTTTTTCACAAAAATTTTCAAAAATCCTAAAAAATATAAAATTTTCAAAAATACAAAAAAAAATTAAAAAACATAAAAACCAAAAATATTTTTGCCTTGTTTTTCTTTGTTCGTTCTTTTGCAGGTGTATGCGCACTCGATCCACGTCATATCAAGAGCCCGAGCCTCTCGATCACTTAGACATGGCCGGTGTACCACCTCCAAACAATAATAACAACAACAACCCACCTTTCAACAACATGAACAATAACAACAACAATGAGCCCCTTCCGGATAATCGCCCGATGATTGAATTGCTACAAGCTCATGTAGATGGCAACACTGATCCAATTGTCATACCTCCAATTGCCGCCAACAACTTTGAGCTAAAATCAGGCTTTATCCAGATGGTCTCCGCTCAACCATTCTTGGGACGTACCATTGATGACCCACATGACCACATAAAGAGATTCTTGCAACTCACCAACATGGTCAAATTCAATGGTGTTCCACAAGAGGTTATCAGGTTACAACTTTTTCCCTTTTCTTTAGAGGGACAAGCCCGGCATTGGCTTGCTAAGGAACCGCCACAGAGTATTCTCTCGTGGACGGATTTGGAAACAAATTTCATCAATTACTTTTTTCCACCCTCTCGTACTACCGCTTTGCGGAATGAGATCATAAATTTTGAACAAAAGTACGATGAGTCGTTCAGTGAATCTTGGGATCGTTTTAAAGATCTTTTAAGAAAATACCCACAACATGGTTTTACCAAAGTACATCAAATTAATACTTTTTACAATGGTTTAAGCATGAGTGACCAAGATTCACTGAACAGTGCCTCGGGGGGTAATCTATTGGCTAAGACTTCCAATGCTGCTTGGGACATCATTGAGAATAAATCTCGTGTGCAAACCAAGAGTGTTCGGACCAATGTCGCTAGTGCTAGCACTAATGACAGCGACAAGCGACTTGACAAAATCACCACACTTCTTGAATCGCTTGTCACCCACACCGTCAGCAACAACAACAACAACAACGCCAAAAACGCTCAAGTAAACGCTGTCAGCCAACCTTGTGAGATATGCGGTGGTCCTCACTCTTACACAACTTGTACTGCCACCCAAGACTACCCTGCTGAGAATGTGAATGCGGCATATGGCACCTATCTTCAACCTGCTTATCAAGCACCACCTCAAGGTGACCGCAATTTGCTGAGCTACCGTTCTAACAACTATCTTTCACCACCCGGTTTTCCCCCAACCAACTCAAACAAACAACAAAACCTCAATCGCCCTCCTCAACAACAACAACAGCCTCGACAACCATACATACCTCCTCACAAGCAGCAACAACCACCTCAACGTAACAACCAAGTTTACCAACAACCTGCTTATCAACCACCCGCATACAATGCTCCTCCCAACCAAACCACCATTGCATTACACCAAGAGGTTGAAACCTACATGAGGACCAATGATGTGATTGTGGAAAATCTCCAACAGGAAGTGCGAAACTTGAAAGCAGACTTGGTCAAGCAAGGAAACGATTTAAGAGCCGACATGAGAAATACGTTGGATAGCCAAACTAATGATCTGAGGAACATGATGGCTGGTTTCTTCCAAGGTAATCAACCCTCTTCTTCGGGTACTCTTCCGAGTAACACCATTGCGAATCCAAGAGGGGAGATGAAAGCAATCACTACTCAAAGTGGTAAAGGTACCAAGGAACCCGAGCTTCCTATACCTCCACCGGTGGTTGTGACTAAGGAGAATGAGTCACCTGTTCCCATTCCTCATCCTTCTCCTTCCCCAATTTCTCCACCTCTTCCTTCTACCCCTCCTCCACCCAAGGATGTAAGTGATCCTATTCTACCAAAGCCTTCCTCTTCTTCCAATATACCTTATCCATCTAGGTTGAGGAAAGAGAAGCTCAAAAGCAAGGACGATATTCAGGTTTCGAATTTCCTTAAAATGTTCAAACAACTGAATTTCAATATCTCCTTCGCTGAGGCTCTCGCTCACATGCCTAAATATGCGAAAATGTTTAAAGATCTTCTGAGCGACAAGGAAAAGCTCCTCGATCTCGCCAACACCCAACTTAATGAGAACTGCTCTGCAGTGCTCTTAAGGAAATTGCCAATCAATCTTGGTGATCCGGGTCGTTTTCTTATCCCTTGCAATTTCCCGGGAGTAGAGAATTGCATGGCCCTAGCCGATCTAGGTGCCAGTATTAATCTCATGCCTCTAAGTGTGTGGAAGCAATTATCTCTCCCTGAGCTAGTCCCCACCAAAATGACTCTGGAATTGGCTAACCGTACGGTTGCTTATCCAGTGGGGATAGCCGAAGATGTCATTGTAGGAGTCGACAAATTCACCTTTCCTGCTGATTTTGTTGTCGTCGACTACGAGATGGACCCCCGTGTACCACTGATTGTTGGTCGTCCATTCTTGAGGACCGGTCGCACTCTCATTGATGTTGAAGCCGGTGAGCTTATCATGAGAGTGGGTGACGATAAAGTAGTCTTCAACATGGGAAAGTTGTCTAAACAACCTTATTCATATGAGAGTGTTAATTGTATTGACGTTCTTGATGAGGCTTGTGAAGAACACTTTAATGATGCTTGCAAAAGTATTCCTACCTCTCTTCCCAATGTTGAGACCGTGTCCTCTATTGATTCATCGTTGTCTCTATTTGGAGATAGTGATTTATTTTGGAACAATCTTGAAGACACCATGGGAGATGTGAATTTAACTACTAATGATTCTCCTACCGATGGGGATGAAGACATGAATTTCTTTGACAATCTTCTCACCGAAGACAATCCTTCTCCTCCATCTCCCACAGTCATTGCTATCGATACTCCGACTTTGAAAACGCCTCCCGTCGAAAATCCTCCGGATTTAGAACTTAAGGAGTTGCCGCCCCATCTCGAGTATGCATTCCTTGACGAAGACAAAAAGTCGCCAGTCATCATTGCTAAGGATTTGAAAGATGAAGAGAAAACTCGCCTCATCGCCGTGTTGAAGGATCACAAGAAGGCTATTGCGTGGAAAATTTCTGATATTCGTGGAATTGATCCTCACTTCTGCACACACAAAATTCTCATGGAGGACGACTATAAGCCCACTATTCAAAGCCAACGAAGGGTGAATCCAAAAATCCATGAAGTCATCAAAACAGAGGTTATCAAACTTCTTGATGCGGGTATGATTTACCCTATTTTGGATTCACCTTGGGTTAGTCCAACCCATTGTGTGCCCAAGAAGGGCGGAATAACCGTTGTTCCCAATGAACACAACGAGTTGATTTCCACTCGTCTCGTTACTGGGTGGAGAGTTTGTATAGACTACCGCAAACTCAATGATGCCACGAGAAAGGATCATTTCCCTCTACCTTTTATGGACCAAATGCTTGAACGTTTAGCGAGTAATGAATATTACTGCTTTCTTGATGGTTTCTCGGGTTATTTCCAAATACCCATCGATCCCCAAGATCAAGAGAAGACTACATTCACTTGTCCCTATGGCACATTTGCTTATAAAAGAATGCCTTTTGGCTTATGCAATGCCCCCGGGACTTTCCAAAGGTGCATGTTAGCTATCTTCCATGACATGGTTGAACAAACCATGGAAGTCTTCATGGATGATTTCTCGGTCTTCGTGGATTCCTTCTCTTCTTGCCTTGCCAATTTGGAACGTATGCTACAGAGGTGCGAAGACACTCGCCTTGTTCTGAATTGGGAAAAATGCCATTTTATGGTAAAATAAGGCATCGTGCTGGGACACAAGATTTCCAAAGCCGGTCTTGAAGTAGACCGTGCTAAAGTCGATGTTATCGCCAAGTTTCCTCCACCTTCAACCGTGAAGGGTGTGAGAAGTTTCCTGGGTCATGCGGGCTTCTACCGTCGATTCATAAAAGATTTTTCTCAAATCGCTAGCCCGATGACCCACCTCTTGGAAAAAGATACTCCTTTTATCTTTTCCAAAGAGTGTCTTGAAGCCTTCAACTCGCTTAAGGATAAGCTTACTAAGGCACCCGTCTTAGTTACCCCTAATTGGGAGCTGCCTTTTGAGTTGATGTGCGATGCTAGTGATTTTGCTATTGGAGCGGTTCTGGGACAAAGAGTGAACAAACACTTCCAACCAATCCATTACGCTAGCAAGACAATGACGGGGGCACAATTGCATTATACGACAACCGAAAAAGAGCTTTTAGCTGTTGTCTATGCCTTTGAAAAGTTACGCCCCTATCTTGTCCTTTCCACCACAATTGTGTACACCGATCATTCCGCATTGAAGTACTTGTTAACAAAGCAAGATTCCAAACCAAGACTTCTTCGCTGGGTTTTGCTGCTCCAGGAATTTAAAATCGAAATTCGCGATAAAAAAGGAGCAGAAAACCTAGCCGCGATCATCTCAGTAGACTTGAGGATCCTTACCAGGGGGATCATCCGAACAAAGAAATCAATGATTCTTTTCCCCTAGAGACCTTAATGTCTATAAACTCGACTGCTGACGAAACCCCGTGGTTTGCGGACATTGCAAACTACTTGGCGGGTGGAATCCTCGTTGACGGGTTAACATCCGAGCAAAAGAAAAAGTTCTTCAAAGACATCAAGACTTACTTTTGGGATGACCCGTATCTTTTCAAACAATGTGCCGACTTGATTATTCGCCGATGTGTTGATGGACCGGCAACTTTCGAAATCCTTGATGCTTGCCACAAAGGACCCACCGGTGGTCACTTTGGTCCCAACTACACCGCCAAAAAAGTGTTTGATTCGGGATTTTATTGGCCCACCATCTATCGTGATGCTCACGAGATGGTTAAACGATGTGATGCTTGCCAAAAACAAGGCACGATCACACATAAAGACGAGATGCCTCAGAATTTCATTCAAGAGTGTGAAATCTTTGATGTTTGGGGTATCGACTTTATGGGGCCATTCCCTTCATCTAAAGGAAACAAATACATCCTTGTAGCCGTTGACTACGTTTCAAAGTGGGTTGAAGCCAAAGCTTTACCTACTAATTATGCAAGGGTGGTTTGTAACTTTTTGAAATCGCTATTCGCTCGATTCGGCGTTCCTCGTGCTATTATCAGTGACCGTGGGACTCATTTTTGCAACGATCAATTTGCAAGAGTCATGGCTAAGTATGGTGTCAATCACCGTCTTTCCACCGCCTATCATCCCCAAACCAATGGGCAAGCCGAGATATCCAACCGTGGATTGAAGCGAATTTTGGAGTGTACTGTGGGAGAGCATCGTGCCGCGTGCGCCGATAAGTTAGATGATGCTCTGTGGGCTTTCCGTACTGCTTACAAGACCCTGATCGGTTGTACACCTTATCGTCTTGTGTACGGGAAAGCATGCCACCTTCCCATCGAGCTGGAGCATAAGGCGCACTGGGCCTTGAAGTGGGCTAACTTCGACATCAACAAAGCCGGTGATCACCGCAAGATTCAACTGAACGAGCTCAACGAACTGAGGAATGAAGCTTATGAGAACTCGCTGATCTACAAAGAGAAGACGAAGATCCTTCATGACGCAAAAATCAAGAACCAAGAGTTCCACGTTGGTGATCAAGTCTTACTTTTTAACTCTCGGTTGAAGATCTTCTCTGGCAAGTTGAAGAGCCGCTGGTCTGGTCTATTCACCGTTGCCAAAGTCTTTCCATATGGGACCATTGAGCTTTCTCAGCCAAATGGGCCTAATTTCACGGTGAATGGCCAACGTCTGAAGTTGTACTTTGGTGAGGACATCTCTCAGGAGATGATTCCATCCCTCACCACGTTCCCCATGAACTAATTTTGGGTCGAGTCAGGCTCGTGACTCGGTTATCAAAAACAAGCGCTCCTCGGGAGGCAACCCGTGTATCTATCCTTTTATGTTTCAACCTCCTAAGTGTAGGGGGACCTGTATAGGTGTTTGTTTTTGTGTGGTGATGTGATTACAGGGATGAATGCACTCTTGGAACCTACGAAGAACCGTACTCCCGTGTTATCCGAAATCCGGTTCTATCTCTCAACTATCGTGATTCAATTTTCTTCATACTCACATTTGAAATTGATCACTTTAGTCGTCTCTTCCTTAACTTGAGTTAACCAACGTGCACAATGTCATAAGTGTAGGGGAAACTTTTCCCACATGCTTAAACATTAAGGACAATGTTTATCTTAAGTGTAGGGGGACTTCTATCGAAGTTTTAAGTGGACTTTTCCATGAAAATGCCTTCATTTAACCGGAAAATCATCTTTTTCAACATTTTTCAAATTTTTAATTAACTTTGGCCATTTAGTCGTAATTTTTAACTTTTTATCGTTGCTTTCATATGTATATATCCCGCAATAAAGTCAAAAATTTTAATAAAGTGATGTAGCTAGTTTTGAAATCTTTGACATATTAGGCCCGTTGCGTTTATTTTGACTCAACCCGAATAGACTTATCCAAGTTTATTCTAGCTAGTATCCTTAACCATGTAGACCTTAATTGGTTTATTAGGCTAAGCATCCACGAGTCTCATTACTTGAGATTTTAAATTGTGGAGGACGAGAAATGATAGAGTCAATTATAAGTCGGTATTCTTGCGCAAGCTCACTTGGTGTAATTATTTGCCTACTCTCCCATCACTTGCTAAAAACTTATCTACAATAAGTAAGGTCGTACGATTTGAAAAGTTACTTAGCTTCTAGCCCAAGATCGTTTAAAAGTTGCTCGGTAATGATAAGAGTTCATAGCCAAGGCATAACTTATGAAGCGGGACGCGAAGATTGGCGAGTCCGAAAAGGCCCTAACAAGGCATGAGGATTCCATTTTATTGCTGAAGATCCAAAAGTGATGTGAAAAGCATTATTCCCAAAATCAATATGAAGGATCAAGACTCACGACGAAAAGCAATCAACTCCCATAAAGATCATGGAGAAGTCTATCCGAAAAGACCCTAACAAGGTATGAGGATAAATAGATCCAAGTCCGAAAAGGAGGCGGATCGTTGTAACTCAAAATCCCAATTAGAGATTGAAGAAATAATCATGAAGTCGTGGTCAACAAAGTTGGAGTACCCCTCAAAAGTCTCCAAGCGAAGAAACTCTATTACGATGAGAAGACCATTATCTCAAGAACGTCTCTCAAGATATGAAGTATGAAGTACATGCCAAATATCGGCCCGAGAAAGGTCTCAAATCGTGAACCGAGTTATGCCAAGATATGAACTTTTTGATATCCCGAGAAGCAGTTTTAAGAGATTTTGTCCTTTAGCTAACTATTGATCAAATCGTCCTACTTTGCTTTCAGCCCTAAATAACTATCGAAATAAGTCCAAAAATGCATCTTCATGATCATTCTAAGACAAAAATAAAATATAAGAGATACACCTAGGAATAAGGGAGTTTAAGCACTTAATTAAGCCATGTGTGTAAGTGTTTGAATTGCTAACTTATAATAACAATGATCTCGTTTTTAAGCTTAGTTTGGGGAACGTGAAACTTGAGGGTGATAAATCTTCGCAGCACCGAAGCCCTAATGTAAGTCCTCGATCTCTTTACAAGTTATTTCCACGTAAGCTATTTTCCATCCTTTTGTTTACTTTAAAGTTTTAATTTCTCTAAGTACTTTAATTTTTGTTTAGTAGTATTTTAATAAGGCCAAGGTTGATTGATTATGAGGAAAGTGTAAATGTACCTTGTCACTAAGCATTACATGAGGGCATGGCAATGGTTAAGTGTAGGGGATTTGATAGGTGTGAAAACACCCATCCTTTTACCACTTAATTCTGGCTAAAACAAGACCAAAACACGTATTTAATATCATTTGTTTGGAATTATGCGTGGTTTTTGTGTTTATTGTGTTTTCAGAGGCAACCGGATGAATATTGAAGAAAACATGGGATTACACGGGTTTTATCGAGGAAAAAGACTCAAGACAAAGTCTATTGTCCAAGAGATGCAGAAGATTTGAAGTCATTGTGCCTACTTGAAGATTTATAGAAGAAAAGAGCCAAAGATGGAAGATTCATATATGTCGAAGAACTCGAGTCTATTAAATAAAAGATTATAAGACGAGTTGGAATTATTCACCGACACTTCTCAAATCCAAGTCGGAAACGTTTATTTAAAGACGCATGAAGACATAAGAAGAAAGAAGAAAAAGAAGCCCAAATCGAAGCCCAATTAAAAGCCCATCACCACCATACACACGCCTATATAAAGCCCTTACTTCACAAATTTTCACACACTTAGCTTAGCTTAGTTTTCATTCTCTCTAATTTTAGAGAGAGAAAGTTTAGAACTTTCTCTTACTAGATTTCATCTTTTACTCTTTCAAATTCAAACTTTGTATTACCTTTTCATTAATCAAGTTCAAGTCTTTATCTTTTAATCTTTAATCTCATCCTTCCTTTATTTATTTTGATTGATTTTGGTATAAATCTCGTATGATCCGTGTTGTTCATCAATGATTTGTGCTTAAAAAGTTGATTACTTTTTATGTTTCCTTAAGTTTATACACTAATAAGCTTTAAGATCCTTGTTCTTATTGGCTTATTTGTTGATTTAGCTTATTTACTTTTTAAAGTTTTTATAAAAAGTTCATTTCTTTATTGAGTAGATTAATAAGTTTGCTTATTAAAAGTTAGAAAAGTTGTTTTATTTGCTTACTTGATCAGCTTATTGTTAGATTCGAGTTAGTTTGGGTTTTAGCTTATCCTAATAGCTTATTTCCCTTGCTATTTACTTGAAATTGCACCGTTTTCGGAAAGGGCAAAGCCCTTTTCCGTCCGTACATTCCGACCAAGGGTCACCCCTTCTTTCCGATCTATAGATCGGATAAGGGTTTTAATTTTTCCGATCTGCCCCATTTGCCTAGATTCCGATTTAGCATTTTGCCCTATATTCCGATTGTGGCTATTGTCTTTATTCTGATTGAGCAAGTTTAAGACATTCGACCGTAGTTCCATTTTGAGATTCCGATTGGATCTTTTATCCTATATTCCGATTGAATTCAGTTTCGTATTCCGATTGGTATAATTCTTGAGTATTCCGATTGATCCCCTTTTGTCCACTTTCCGATCAGCATCCATATTACACATTCCGATCACTCGATCAGAATACATTCCGATTGAGGCAGTTTTCCCATTATTCCGATTCACTTGTTTTGTTTTGTTCCGATCTTACTTTCTTCTAGTCTTTCCCAATCAAGTCATATTTTTACAAAGTTTTCCAAGTGTTAGTTTTTATTGAATGTTCCTTAATTTTTCTAATATAAACTTTAAGTTTTCAAGCATTTATTTTTAAACTCGTATTTTTACTTTAATCATTTAAAGCTTTAAGTTTACTCTTTGACACTTGATTTATTGTTATTAGTTTAAAATAGATAAACAACCAAACTACTTTTTATTAACCAAGAACAAATCATTCCACTTAAGGCCGAGCTCAATTCGAGAGGATTCCGAGAGACAAATTGAACCTAGCAAAAATCAGAGTATCATCCTTCTTGATACTTGTGTTGCTGCATTGATTTTGTTATGATCATTCATTGATCATAACTGACTTTGAAGAAGAATTGTAGCTGTTTGAGTGATTTCAGTTCAAGCCTTAGCATTTTTGAAGATTTCATGCCATGATGATGATTTCAAGTTGATTTGTAGCTGTTGTTGATAGTAGATTGGTTGATCTAGTGCTAAGGTGGTGGTTAGCACTAGGATAGAGAGTTCAGCACTCCTCTACTTCCCAATGGTTACTCCAAAAGGTTTTAAATGTTTCTGATTTAGGTTCCACTCAATTTGTCAACTGCATGCTATTTTTCTAGTGTAAATTTTGATGATTTCATGATCAAAGTTGTTTAGCTTTGTTATTGTTTGATTGTGTATTTGTTTGTAGCTTAAGTCTTGATTTGCTGCTTTTTACTTTAGATTATGTTCTAGTCTTTACCCTAATTCAGTCAATTTCAGTCTTTGCATCTTAATTGAGTAATAGTTATCCTCATTACTTGCTAGTAGTTCTTACACATTTCATTTTGAGTATCAAGTTTGGTTAGCTAAAGGTTTTCATTCAGTTTGAACAATCACTTAAAAAGTATTTGAAAATTCTCATATATTTCAGATAAACGAGTGTTTGGAATTAGCTGTTAATGAGTTTTCAAGTATTGATTCTTGGCAAGTTAAAGTTCATTTTCAGTCATTAGGTGAATACAAAGTGTTTTGAGTAAGTTTCAAGTCAAATAATAGTTCAAAAAGGCAATTGGCAAGAAAAAGTTTGGGTTAATTTTCATTCAGTTTAGCTTTTAAAAAGTTGTCATTTTCATTTAGCTAGCATTTACTGAATTCTTGATGAAATTTCACCAAACTTGTTCTGATTTGTAGGTCATATCATAAAGTTTCATAGTCTAAAAGCATTTTATACAGTTTTCATTCAGCTAGGAGAAATAAGCTAAAATCTGAAAGGTTGAGATAAGCAAAGTTTCTGTAAATGGAAACTGGATTTTGAGATCTTTTGATTCTATTCATTAACCAAGCCATTTTCTTTCATAAATCCACTTAGTATATGGTATTGCATGATATTTGAGAGTTTCAGTTTTTTGTCAAAATTTCTGGTCAACGCTTGGTCAACAATAAGCCAATTTCAGCTTAATTCGAATTCCCAGCTTATTACTTGATGAAATTTGTTTTGACTTGATTTCCCGTTCATCATTTGAGCTTTTTAATCAGTTTAGGCACAAAAATCAAGTTGTGCTTATTCAGATTGTCCTAGAGCTTATTTTGTGCTTATTTTGAAGTGCTTATTTGCTTATTAGTAGTTTTCGGCCAGATTCCTTTTAGAGACCTAGCTTATTTTGAATTTGAAGTGTTTTGCAATTGGTTTGAATCATTTTGGTCCAGTAATAAGCTCAAACGAGCTTATTTGTCTAGTAAACCCGTTTTTGCTTAAAAGGTTTTAAAAATTGCATTTTGGTCCTTCTTATTTTAAACAGTTTCTAAACATGGCTAAACTTACATCTTTTTAGGGTTTTCACAAGTTAGTCCTTACAGTTTTGAGTTTGTTAAAATTTAGTTAGCAAGTTTGGAATTTTGTTACAAATTGGTTAGTTTGTTACAAGTTTTACATTTTTGATCCTTTTAGTTTGCTGATTTGCATTTTCAGTCCCTATACTTGTTAGAATTTTCATTTTAAGCATTTATATTTCATAGAATTTACATTTTCAGTCCTTTTAGTTTTAAAATTTACATTTTGAATCTACTTGAATAAAAAGTTGGTAAGTGCACTATGTTTTACATATAAGTAGGTAATATTTTTCAGTTTTGCAAAGCTTTGTTGAATTAGCAAATAGAATATCCAAAAAAGATTAACAACCAAAAACAGTTAAAAACCCGATATTGGTTGGACTTTCAATTAGCAAGAACTGAGAAAAACGAACTGCATTATACACAATTTCAAATGGCGCCGCTGCCGGTTCTTTGACTTTACGAGAGACTATCGATTGACGGTTTTCATTGGCTTTTGGGATCCGTTCACCTTGTGAACGTTATTTTTACGTATAATAAATCAAAAACAAATTAAAAAAAATCAAAAATATAAAAATATATAAAAACTAAAAATTAACAAAACAATTCTTTTCCTAAAGAATTGACCAAAAAAAAAAAATTAAAAAATCCAAAAAGCAATCTTTTTCCTAAGAGATTGCACCCAAAATATATATTATTGGATTCTTTCGGTTTTTATGTACATATAGTATTTTCTATTAAAAAACTCATAAATACAAAAATATTTTCCAGATATTATTATAAGTAAATACGTATACGTATAAGAACAACCAATCTACATATTCTCCATAAGTATTGCCAAGGCAATACACCGTGTTGAGGGGCGTTCCGGTCCTTGACACGTGTATCGATCAAACAAAATAAAGAAAGAATAGATATATACTCTCAATAAGCAACAATTCGAAGAATACGAACATTTAAGTGAATAGAAAGGAGATGTGCTATAAAATGCCATCTAAGGGTCAATAGGTACTTAAGTGCTTCGCGCCACCTAACCCCCCCGTTCACTTATGAGTATTCTAAGAAGGAAGGCTTCATTGGGGGTCTTGCACCCAAGTAGTACATACGTATATTGTTATTTTCTTGTGGATATTTAATATTGAAACTCGAAGAGGATAATCCATTTCTCTTCAAAGTCACACGAGAGCTTCTCTCTCATTCCTCGTATTGAGTTGCATGCTCACTCGCGGGCGTGCACAAATACCGATTGGTGTACAACCTCTTCCTCCGAAAAGGAAGAAAAAGAGAAAGAGTAAGACCACCACCGTCCATCAAGCCGATCACGAGAATCGTGCTTTGACTCCTCCACCACAAGAAGCCATGGCTATTGATAATCGCTCTTTGATGGAACGTATGCAAACCAATATTCATGGATATGCTAGTGCTATTAAGATTCCCGACTTTCCCGCAAATACATTTGAGCTACACACATCTATGATTACTATGGTTTCACAATCACCTTTCTATGGTAACAAGAATGAGGATCCTCATGATCACCTTAAGAGATTCCTTTCTCTTTGCAATACCATTAAGCACAATGGAGTTCCCCATGAGGTTATTAGGTTGATGTTAGTGTCATTTTCCCTAGAGGGACCCGCTAAGCATTGGTTAGACACCCAACCACCCGATATTATCACCACATGGGATGGTTTCACCACTAAGTTTTTGAACAAGTTCTTTCCTCCACATAAGACCATGGCTTTGAGGACCTTAATTATAGGCTTTCAACAAAAACCTAGTCAATCCTTTAGTGATGCTTGGGAAGAGTATAGTGAGTTATTGACGCGATGCCCTAACCATGGATTGGATGATGTTCACCAAATCAATACCTTCTATAATGGCCTTAAACCTCACCACCAAGATTCACTCAATGCTTCCGCGGGAGGGAATATTCTTCTTAAATCCGTGCAAGAGGCCTTGGACATCATTGAGACTAAAGCAATGGTTCAAACAAACAATCTATTTAAAGAAAGGGTTCATGTTATCCAAAACAATTCTCAAACCCCTTGTGACAACCAACTCCTCAAGTTTCAACAAGAGATGTTTCAAAGGATGGATAGAGATAGTGAGAGAAATTTGAAAGTACAACAAGAACTACTTCAAGCTTTTAAGAACATTTCATTGAACAATTCTTCAAATGATGTGAATGCCATTACCCTTTCTTGTGTAACTTGTGGAGGTCCCCATTCTTATGAACAATGTGATAAGGTGCAAGTGTATCAAGGGGAATGCTATGCTTACCAAGAGGAACATCGTGAACACTTCAAGCCAAATATCAATCCAAATAACCTTTCTTACAAGTCCTAAAACTACCTTACTCCACGGGGATTCCCACCCCAACCACCCACCCAAATTCAACAAAATCCTCCTTAAATTTTACCAAGGAATCAAGGGCAAAGACCACCTTACCAAGGAAATAACGACAAGGCAACCAATCATTTTCAACCTCAAGCAAATACCTTTTATCCACCAAACCAAGGGTTTAATCCACCACTTCAATCTTTCCCACAACAAGGTTTTTATCAAGGAAATGTGCAACCTAACCCCATGGATTTGATGTTTCAAAAGTTTACTTCTTTTGAGAAACAATTGAGAGATAATCAAGAGGAAAATAACAAGAAATTTGCTCTTCTCCAAAACCAAATTATGTTTAATCAAAGACCACAAGGGGCTTTACCTTCCAACACACAAACAAATCCAAGGGCCAATGTCAATGCTATTACAACAAGAAGTGGAACAACAACAAAGGATCCTTCACCTCCTCAACCTACTATTGTTCAACCCACTTGTGCTCCTACTTGTGACAAGCCTTCTACCTCTACTTCACCTCCTCAAAATGCTCCTATTCACTCAAACACACCTTCTCAACCTCTTCATACTTCTTCTTTACCTTCCACTTCCCAATGAAGAAGCTAATAAAGACAAATCTTCCACTACAACACCTATTCCACCTACACCAAAACCTACTCTTCCATATCCTTCAAGGTTGAAAAAGGACAAGTTAAAGAACAAGGATGACATCCAAGTCTCCAATTTCATAAGGATGTTCAAGCAACTCAACATTAATATATCCTTTGCGGAAGCTCTTGCTTATATGCCAAAGTTTGCTAAGATGTTCAAGGATTTGCTCTCAAACAAAGAAAAATTGGTTGATTTGCCCAACACATCCCTTAATGAAAATTGTTCCGCGGTGTTACTTAAAACCTTACCAACAAAACTTGGAGATCCGGGGCGCTTCTTGATACCTTGTAATTTTCCCGGTGTTGAAAATTGCATGGCTTTGGCGGATCTAGGGGCAAGCATAAACCTCATGCCTTTATCGGTTTGAAAAAAACTCTCTCTTCCCGAGCTCACTCCCACTAGGATGACTCTTGAACTAGCCAACCAAACCATAGCTTACCCCGTAGGTATAGCGGAGGATGTGTTTGTAGGTGTGGATAAGTTTACGTTTCCGGCCGACTTTGTAGTGGTTTATTATGACATGGATCCTAGAGTGCCTTTGATTGTTGGTAGACCGTTTTTGAGAACGGGTCGTACTTTGATAGATGTGGCGGAAGGAGAACTAATTATGAGAGTCGAAGATGAGAGAGTGGTGTTTAAGTTAGGGAAAGTTTGTAATAGGAAAGAGGTTAAGGAGTCTAGACCTTGTGAGACTATTAACATTGTTGATGTGTGAGATGAAGTGTGTGATGAACACTTTCATGCTGCTTGTAAGAGTACTAGTGATGAGATGCCCCATGTTGAAACCGTGGCCTCAATTGCTCCCTCTTTAACACCTTTTGGAGAGAGTGATTTCCTCTTGGAGGAATTTGAGTCAAACTTTCTTGGTGATGATGATTCTCCCATTAATTGGGAAGAAAATATTCTTACAATCCAAAAGTTGCTCAATGAGGACCCTATTCCTTCTCCTATTCCACAAGAAATTACCATTGAGGAACCTTCCATAGTTAAACCTTCCATAGAAAGTCCACCTCCTATTGAACTTAAGGACCTTCCATCCCACTTAGAATATGCTTTCTTAGAGGGCAAAGACCAATTACCGGTGATCATTGCTAAAGAGTTGAAAGAGGATGAGAAGGAGCAACTTATTGAAGTCCTTAAGAAACACAAGAAAGCCTTAGCATGGAAAATATCCGACATAAGGGGCATTGATCCACATTTTTGTACACATAAAATCCTTATGGAGGATGACTATAAACCCGCCATTCAAAACCAAAGGAGAGTTAACCCAAAAATCCATGAGGTTATTAAGAAGGAAGTGATTAAACTCTTAGATGCGGGGATGATTTACCCCATTTCCGACTCTCCATAGGTTAGCCCGGTTCATTGTGTTCCAAAGAAGGGTGGAATCACCGTGGTGCCTAATGAGAACAATGAGCTTATTCCCACGAGACTTGTGACCGGTTGGAGAGTTTGCATCGATTATAGAAAACTCAATGAGGCGACAAGGAAAGACCATTTCCCGCTTCCTTTTATGGATCAAATGCTTGAACGCTTAGCGGGAAATGAGTATTATTGTTTTCTTGATGGCTTTTCGGGTTATTTCCAAATACCCATTGACCCTAAGGATCAAGAAAAGACCACATTCACTTGTCCTTACGATACATTTGCTTACAAGAGGATGCCTTTTGGCTTATGCAATGCACCGGGGAAGTTTCAAAGGTTCATGATGGCGATTTTTCATGACATGATAGAGCAAACCATGGAGGTTTTTATGGATGACTTTTCCGTCTTTGGAAATTCATTTAGCTCATGTCTCACCAATCTTGAAAGAATGCTTAAGCGTTGTGAGGAAACACGTTTAGTGCTTAATTGGGAGAAATGTCACTTTATGGTGAAAGAGGGGATTGTTTTAGGACACAAGATATCCAACAAGGGATTAGAAGTTGATCGAGCTAAAATTGATGTGATTGCTAAGCTTCCCCCACCCACCTCGGTTAAAGGTGTGAGGAGTTTCTTAGGTCATGCGGGATTTTATAGGCGCTTTATACAAGATTTTTCTAAGATAGCTAGACCGATGACTCACCTCTTGGAGAAAGAGGCTCCTTTCATTTTTAACCAAGATTGTTTAGACTCTTTTGAGACTCTTAAGGAAAAATTGACTAAGGCTCCCGTTTTGGTTTCTCCAAATTGGGAATTACCTTTTGAGCTTATGTGTGACGCTAGTGATTATGCGGTGGGGGCCGTCTTAGGACAAAGAGTTAATAATCATTTTCAACCTATACACTATGCGAGTAAAACCATGACCGGTGCACAACTTCATTACACTACCACTGAAAAAGAGTTGCTTGCTATAGTATATGCTTTTGAGAAGTTTAGACCATATCTTGTGCTTTCCAAAACCATAGTGTATACGGATCATTCCGCTCTCAAGTATCTTTTGACCAAACAAGATGCTAAGCCTAGGCTTTTGAGATGGGTTTTGTTGCTTCAAGAGTTTAAGATAGAGATTCGTGATAAGAAAGGGGCCGAGAATTTAGCGGCGGATCACTTGAGTAGACTTGAGCATCCTTTTCAAGGAGATTTACCACACCAAGAAATCAATGAATCCTTTCCATTAGAGGAGCTCATGTCTATCTCTTCCCAAGAGGATGCCACTCCTTGGTTTGCGGATATCGCAAACTATCTTGTGGGCAATGTGCTTATTGAGGGTCTTACTTATCAACAAAAGAAGAAGTTTCTTAAGGAAGTTAAGTATTACTTTTGGGATGATCCATATCTTTTTAGGCAATGTGCGGACCAAATCATTAGACGGTGTGTAGATGGGCCCGAGGCATTTAAAATCTTAGAAGCATGTCATAAAGGACCTACGGGTGGACATTTTGGGCCTAACTATACCGCCAAGAAAGTCTTTGATTCGGGTTACTATTGGCCTTCCATTTACAAAGATGCCCATGAAATGGTGAAATTTTGTGATGTGTGTCAAAGACAAGGAAAAATTACACAACGTGATGAGATGCCACAAAATTTTATCCAAGAGTGTGAGATATTTGATGTGTGGGGCATTGATTTCATGGGACCTTTTCCATCCTCTAAGGGAAACAAGTATATACTTGTGGCGGTGGATTATGTGTCCAAATGGGTGGAGGCTAAAGCCTTACCTACCAATGATGCTAGAGTTGTTGTGAAGTTTTTGAAACAATTGTTTGCTAGATTTGGTGTAGCTCGGGCCATCATAAGTGATCATGGTACGCACTTTTGTAATGATCAATTCACGAGAGTTATGAAGAAATATGGAGTGAATCATAAACTTTCTACCGCGTATCACCCTCAAACAAATGGTCAAACCGAGGTCACAAATTATGGTTTAAAGAGAATTTTAGAGAGAACGGTGGGAGAGCATCGAGCTTCTTGGTCGGATAAGCTTGATGATGCTTTGTGGGCATTTAGGACGGCTTTTAAAACACCAATTGGTTGTACTCCTTATAGGATTGTCTATGGAAAAGCGTGCCATCTCCCATTCGAGCTAGAACATAAGGCATCTTGGGCTCTCAAATGGGCTAACTTTGATTTAAACCAAGCCGGTTCCTATAGGAAAGATCAACTCAATGAGATGGATGAATTGAGAGCCAATGCCTATGAAAATTCTTTGCTTTACAAGGAAAAGACTAAGAAATTGCATGATGCTAAGATCAAGAATCGTGAGTTCAAAGTTGGAGAGCCGGTTCTCCTCTTTAACTCAAGATTGAAACTTTTTGCGGGCAAGCTTAAGTCAAGATGGTCCGGTCCATTCACTATTGCTCAAGTGTTTCCATATGGAACCCTTGAGTTGTCACAACCCGATGGTCCAAACTTTAAAGTGAATGGTCACCGTGTTAAGCATTACTTTGGGGAGGACATTTCTGTTGAAATGGTCCAAGAGATCCCCATTTTCCCCATGAATTAATTCATCGAAGGACGAGTCGAGCTAGAGACTCATTAACTCAAGCATCGTATAACTAGGTTTAGAGTGTTGTAGGTTAGAAATAAAGGTATAGACTTGGAGATAAGTGTAGGGGAGACCTTCTTTTGTCTTCATGATTGTTTGTAGGGTTGTTCACTCATCTCATGCTTTGGAGCTTATGGAGGAGGCCCTTGTATCCGGTTCACTTCGTTGCTATAGTGATTTTTCATTGACACCTTGTGCTTAAACATGATTTCACTAATAGTTGTCCTTTCCTTAACTTGGGTTAAGCAAAGTCTATTCATTGTCATAAGTGTAGGGGAAGTTTTTATACTTCCATGCTCTTAAACATTGAGGACAATGTTTAGCTTAAGTGTAGGGGGGTCTTCTATCGAAGTGACTTTACCTAGAACTTGTCATTGTCTTGCATGATAACATGGAAATTTTGATTTTTCAACATTTTTCAAATTTTTGATCTACTTTGGCCACCAAAAATATGCATTCATAATTTTTGCATCAATCATTTTTCATCTGCATAACACATTTGCATTGTATATATTTCTTCTTTTATGTTTCATCAAAAATATATAAAAAAAGGAAAATATATAATAAAACATGGTTTTAACAAGTTTAGATTTCTTTGACATATTAGGCCCGCCATGGATATTTTGACTCAACCCGAGTTTGCTTATCTTAGCATTCTCTAGCTAGTATCCTTAACCATGTAGTCCTTCATTGGTTTATTAGGCTAAGCATCCACCAATCTCATTATTTGAGATTTTAAATTTGTGGAGAATGGGAAATGATAGAGTTGAAGCAAGTGTAAAAGGGCTAGATAAACTTCATGATAATTACTTGTGGCTAAACTCTTCTCTTCTTAACCTCTATTTTCTTCGCATGTATATAATTGTTAATAAATAATCAAGACCGGTTTTAATTGGTTTGTAATCTCTTATGCATTTTTGTCTAATCATTCAGGGTTGGTATGAGTACGTCTTAAGATTCTAAGTTAGAACGGTTTATGTGTACTAGACTTATGTCATGCTCAATATTTAGCGGGTGTTTTTTCCTTTTATTCTTTTCAAATTTCTTTGTGAGGAATAAAGAAAATAAGAGCGGCTTACAAAAAAATGAGTGGCTAGAAAAAGAAAAAAGAAAAAAAAAAGAAAAAAAAAATAATACAAGACTCCCAAAAGGGGCAGTGTGGTGTTAATTATAGTGACTATTGAGTTCCAATATTACCTTGACGGGTTGGGGGGATTCAATAGATTGCTCCAATCCAATATTACCTTGACGGGTTGTGGGGTTGAAGATCCAAAGTCTCAAAAAGATGGCGGATGTAAATTATTGCGCGAGTTTTATTTTTCTTTCCTTAGCGAGTGTGTAGCTACTTATGAAAGCATGACATGAGGATTTTACATATAAGGCGAATGACTTATTACTCTTGAAACGAACTTGTATTAATTGTGAGCGATTTTTCAAGTAATGGATGAGAGGATTACTTAGGATTAAAACCGTGCTTCCTTATTTTTGGATTTTACACTTTTATTACTTCACACTTGAATAAATGACAAATTTGCCCACAAGCAATTTGCTCAAATAATAACCAGTTCCACATTTAATTGTCATGAATAAGTTGATGCACTTTTTACTTGTGAATGCAATGATCCCATTTTTAAGCTTGGTATGGGGAAAGTGAAACTTGAGGGTGATAAATGTCCATGGTACCAAAGCCCTAATCTAAGTCATTGAATTCTTTATGAGTTATTTCCATCAAAACCATTTCAAGAAAAATAAAAAAGATATAGATAGAATTGTATTTTGCTCATTGCATTATTAAAAGTCAAAATCATGCATCATGTAGTTTAGAGTAGTGTAGATGCATCCCATATGGCCAAGGTGGGTTAATTATGAGGAGAATGTAAATTTGAGCTTTAATATATATAATTGCATGAGGACATGACAATGTTCAAGTGTAGGGGATTTGATATGAGCTAAAACTCATATCCATTTATCAACAAATAACCCTAAAACATGAAGCAAAATACCAATTTATCTTGCAAAAACAGTATTATGTGGTATGTTTATGTTTTTGTACACTTGTGTAGGTAAAAGGATACATTTTCAAGCAAACAAAGAAAAATCAAGCTTAAATTGATGAAAAATACAAAGAAGGATCAAAAGTTACAAGACTTTGAAGTACAAGGACCTATCTTGACAAATTGCCAAAGATGAAGGACTAAAGTGTAAATATTGTAAAAAGTCAAGATCATAGTCAAATTTGGTCAACTATCAAGTCAACAAAGTCAAAGGACCAATTCTGCTCAAGAATGAAGTTTGGAGGACTAAAAGTGCCAAAGAAATGAAGTTACAAGCCTTTAAGTGCAATCTGCCAAAGTTCAAGGGTTAAATCTGCCAATGTTGGAAAGTTTTACTAGCTTAATCCATGTGTACATGTTTAGACCAATGAGAAGCAAGTAAAAGGGGCACACGGATTGCCAAATATCAACATTAATTTCCCACTAGCCGCCACTCAGTAATGAACAAGATCTGAACAGTGTGATCCGTGTGACTTTGTTTCAACCATTCAGAGCATGCCACGTGTCACTCTCAAACAGCCAAAAATTTCCCAGGATCGTTTTTGAGCTAGACTGAATTTCATGAAGAGTTGTAAACATCAAAAGTGCTTATTTTTGAGAGACGAACACAATGGTAATCATCAATTAACAAGAAATCAACTCAAGCAGAAAGCCCCAATTCATGTTCATACTTTGAAGATCAACTTTGCAGAATTGTGCCACGTGGAGACCTGGGATTGGTCTCAACACGTCATCATCCCCAACAAACTTCCTTCTCAAGTCTATAAATAGCCTGCTAGGTCCTCATTTGTAAGGAGTAGTTAAAAATTGTAAAAACACACACATTTACATTTCCTTTCATCTTTCTTCCTTTTTAGCTAAACTACTCAAGAGTTTGATACACTCTTGAGTTAGTTAGTTAGTTAGCATCCTTTCAACAACTTTGTAACCCATTTCCATTAAAAAAATTTGAATTCTTCATTTCCCGCCAATTCTTATCTTCACTCTACTGTTCATATCCTGCTCCTTCTTGATACTTGTGTTGCTGCATTGAGTTTGTTATGATCATTCATTGATCATAACTGACTTTGAAGAAGAATTGTAGCTGTTTGAGTGATTTCAGTTCAAGCCTTAGCATTTTTGAAGATTTCATGCCATGATGATGATTTCAAGTTGATTTGTAGCTGTTGTTGATAGTAGATTGGTTGATCTAGTGCTAAGGTGGTGGTTAGCACTAGGATAGAGAGTTCAGCACTCCTCTACTTCCCAATGGTTACTCCAAAAGGTTTTAAATGTTTCTGATTTAGGTTCCACTCAATTTGTCAACTACATGCTATTTTTCTAGTGTAAATTTTGATGATTGCATGATCAAAGTTGTTTAGCTTTGTTATTGTTTGATTGTGTATTTATTTGTAGCTTAAGTCTTGATTTGCTGCTTTTTACTTTGGATTATGTTATAGTCTTTACCCTAATTCAGTCAATTTCAGTCTTTGCATCTTAATTGAGTAATAGTTGTCCTCATTACTTGCTAGTAGTTCTTACACATTTCATTTTGAGTATCAAGTTTGGTTAGCTAAAGGTTTTCATTCAGTTTGAACAATCACTTAAAAAGTCTTTGAAAATTCTCATATATTTCAGATAAAGGAGTGTTTGGAATTAGCTGTTAATGAGTTTTCAAGTATTGATTCTTGGCAAGTTAAAGTTCATTTTCAGTCATTAGGTTATTACAAAGTGTTTTGAGTAAGTTTCAAGTCAAATAATAGTTCAAAAAGGCAATTGGCAAGAAAAAGTTTGGGTTAATTTTCATTCAGTTTAGCTTTTAAAAAGTTGTCATTTTCATTTAGCTAGCATTTACTGAATTCTTGATGAAATTTCACCAAACTTGTTCTGATTTGTAGGTCATATCATAAAGTTTCATAGTCTAAAAGCATTTTATACAGTTTTCATTCAGCTAGGAGAAATAAGCTAAAATCTGAAAGGTTGAGATAAGCAAAGTTTCTGTAAATGGAAACTGGATTTTGAGATCTTTTGATTCTATTCATTAACCAAGCCATTTTCTTTCATAAATCCACTTAGTATATGGTATTGCATGATATTTGAGAGTTTCAGTTTTTTGTCAAAATTTTTGGTCAACGCTTTGTCAACGATAAGCCAATTTCAGCTTAATTCGAATTCCCAGCTTATTACTTGATGAAATTTGTTTTGACTTGATTTCCCGTTCATCATTTGAGCTTTTTAATCAGTTTAGGCACAAAAATCAAGTTGTGCTTATTCAGATTGTCCTAGAGCTTATTTTGTGCTTATTTTGAAGTGCTTATTTGCTTATTAGTAGTTTTCAGCCAGAGTCCTTTTAGAGACCTAGCTTATTTTGAATTTGAAGTGTTTTGCAATTGGTTTGAATCATTTTGGTCCAGTAATAAGCTCAAACGAGCTTATTTGTCTAGTAACCCCGTTTTTGCTTAAAAGGTTTTAAAAATTGCATTTTGGTCCTTCTTGTTTTAAACAGTTTCTAAACATGGCTAAACTCACATCTTTTTAGGGTTTTCACAAGTTAGTCCTTACAGTTTTGAGTTTGTTAAAATTCAGTTAGCAAGTTTGGAATTTTGTTACAAATTGGTTAGTTTGTTACAAGTTTTACATTTTTGATCCTTTTAGTTTACTGATTTGCATTTTCAGTCCCTATACTTGTTAGAATTTTCATTTTAAGCATTTATATTTCATAGAATTTACATTTTCAGTCCTTTTAGTTTTAAAATTTACATTTTGAATCTACTTGAATAAAAAGTTGGTAAGTGCACTATGTTTTACATATAAGTAGGTAATATTTTTCAGTTTTGCAAGGCTTTGTTGAATTAGCAAATAGAATATCCAAAAAAGATTAACAACCAAAAACAGTTAAAAACCCGATATTGGTTGGACTTTCAATTAGCAAGAACTGAGAAAAACGAACTGCATTATACACAATTTCATTGAGTCAGCTTATTTGAAAACTATTTGTTGGTTTTGCTTAATTAAGTCATTTAAAAGCTTTAGAAACTTGAATCAGCTTTTGGGGTGACCTAGAACTCAAAAACGACTATTTTGTCGTTTTCGGTAGATTGCTTATTGCATTTTCAGGCTTATTCCTTGGGCTTATTTCAAATTTCTTTTTACAGAAGTCTTATTTAGGACAAAAGAAGCTTGTGTGTCTAATTTGAGCTTATGGCATTGGCTTATAGCTTAATAGGCCAAAAAGCCCATTAAGAATAAGCTGTTTGGTATAAGCTAGCTTATTTCACACTTTCAACTTTTGGGCCTTTTGAAAAAGTTGTTTAAAATCAAATTTTGAGTCAAGTAGTGCTTTTTGGGCTTATTTTGGACACTTTTTCATTTTGGGCCCAATTTAGCCCATTAAGTGATCTGTTTTGGGTTTAGCCCATTTACTAGGCCCATTAAGGGTACTTAGGTAATTTCACTTTCATTTCTGTATTATTTAGTTTAAATTAAGCTAGTTTGCAAGTTTTTAAAATTTTTTATGATTTTTCGATTCTTAATAATATTTTAATATTATTTTATTGTTAAAAATTAGAAGTCTGATTTTCTAAGTTTTTATATTTTTCCTAGATTGTAGACACTTAATCAGGAATTTTGCAACTTTCCAAATATTTTTAGAGTCTTTTAATTATTTTCTAGAGTTAATTTAAATTTTAATTAATTTTAATAGTTTTTAATTGTTTAAAAATAGTTGTTAGTGGTTTTAAAATTTTGAAAAATACTTTTTAGCTTAATTAGGTTATTTTAAAGGTTTACAAACTTTACGATCTTGTTTTGGACTTTTTAATAGTTAATATTGAATTTTAGGGCTTTAATTAGCATTAAAAATTCATTATTTAATTAATTAAAAGGTTTTGGCAAGTTTGGATTTTTTGTGAACTCTTAGAATATTTTTGTGGATTTTTAGTGATTTTTAGGAATTTTTAGGGTAAAATTTTAATTTTGGTGCTTTTTAAGGTTTTACGTGTACACCTTTTTCGTCTTAGTTTAATACGACATCGTAACAGTCATTCTCTTCTTATCTCATTTCTATCATTCTTTCTCACAAATATAATCACAAAGATAATCAATTCATTACACACACACACACACTAAGCCTCCTTGAGAACGATCCCCATTTTTTGGTCATTTGTACACGGTTTTCCTAAATCGTCGTACTTAACTTATACCACTATTTTGCCTTCCTTTTCCTAAAGGGGTAAAAACTCTACATCAATAGACCGAGAAACACTTAGTCTACTCCTTCCTCCCCCAAATTCACCCCTAATCCTATCACTAAACCCTAATTTCTATTCTCAATTTAACTAAAGGGGAATTACACCATAAGCTCCAGATGGCTAATTCAACACAAACCGAACTAAACCCCACCAATAAAACCCTCTCATACTCACTATTGTCCACTCAACACATGGGTTCTGCACAAGAAAACAAAGAGTGTACAGTGGATCAATGGCTCTTATACTTTTCTTGTTCTCAAAGGATAGACAACACTCAAGATCATTCAAACACAGCTGGCTATCAAGGAGAATCACATGTGAGCAGATTTGACTCAAGACCAATTTCAAATTCAAGAGCATATTAGGTCTTTCATGTATTAGGGTTTTGTAGTTCTTGAATTTTCCTTTCAGTTGTATAAATAGGGTCGTATGTGACACCTATAGCTTTGTTCCAGACATTGTAAAATATTTTGTTTAAATGAATAGTTAACGTGTTTGTTACTTCTTCTAAAATTCTGAGTTCCATCATAGCTATAGAATTTATATTACTTTCTTTGTCACTTATATTTCTATCAAAAGATTTTTGTGTCAAAATCCCAATTTTGGTCAAAAGTTTGTTGTTTATAGGGAGCTTATACAAATAATTTGACAAAATATTTGTATAAACTGATTATAAGCAAGAGTTATTTCTTTGTTATTTCTCTTTGAGGTTACTAAAGTGAGTTTTCAAGATACTTGTATTTTCAAAGATTTTCATAAATCTTTCATTATTTTTATCTTTAATCACTTACTATTCTAAAAGCCCTATTTATAAGCTTTCTGACAAGAAGTTTTTAAATAACTTTTGTGGACTGGTTTTTGTTGTTTGTTGTTGATTTTTCAGGAACAAGAAGAGCTCATCCATTTTTTTTGAAGATATTATCTCCTTTGGTTCTGTTGTAGAACCACAACAAGGGATCTCTACAAACATTAACAAGCTCCCCATAAGCTAAGAATTCAGCAGAGATAAGGCATCAGACAAGGTTTTAGGCTAGAACCCTCTTTGGAAATTTTTGGCTTAACTAAGTGTTTGTATGAATTTATGTTTTTAACTTAGTTAGGTGCTATCTTGATTTTTAATTCATGTTCGATTGGTGTTGGTTTTATGTTTCTATTAGTCTAGTTTAGGGTTTGTACTTGATTGGTGGCTTTTACTTTGAAAATTCTCCCAAAAGTTAGTATAAGGGGTGTTTGGGACTGCACTTTGTCCATATGTTGGTGACAAATAGTGGGTATGGGTGGTCCAAGCATGTTCATTAAGGTTAGTGGAGCTCATGTTTATACTTTGTTTCAAGTGAGTAATATAAACTTTCAAGATTGTAAGTTTTAGATAAAAACTGTCAAAATATATTCAGTAGGTCTGTGATAATTTTTTGTGTGATTGCAACTTGTATCTTGGTGATAGATAGGGATTGGTGTTAGTTTAGGATATTAATTTTGTTATTGGTTAGTTTCATTGCTTAATCTAAGGTTTTGGTGGTTTTAAATTTGACCAAAGGTGCATTAGATCAGCAGGTATCACTTTTTGTCCACCACAACACACCAGCATGTGTTGTGGCTTTATTTTTGAGCTTTTTAAGTCTTTATTTTTGGTAAGAACCTAGTCTAGAGGTAGGAATAGGATCTCAACATCTGGTATATAAGTTATAAGCACTTTAAGGTAGCTTTTGTTAGCCTTGTAACCCACTTTTTGCCTCTCTATAACATCTAGTAGTTTTGGTTAATGTAATATCTATGTTCATAAATAAAAAGGTGATTTTACTCCAAAATTTTTGCATTTTCACAATAATTCATGAATGACTTATGGATCTAACTATCACAATTGCCACATAAACATATTCCTATATGTTGTAAACATTATGTATATATGAAGTCTGAGTTCTAAAAGTTATCATATGAATCAACAATGAATAAGAACAACTCAAATATAACAAGGATACCCTAAATTCCCATAGAAACCCTAGAAATCCCTCATAAACTAATATTTCAAGTAATGTAATATAAAAATGACAATGTACTATTATTAAACACTCTACATTAATTCTAATCCACCAAATAAAGGAAAGTTAAATAATCACAAAACACTAATATTCACTAATCACAAGCTAAGTACAAGAAAATGACCTAAAACCAAGATTAGCATATAAAATCCAATCTATAACGAATTAGACTCTAATATTTTGCAAAAAAATATAAAACTCAACTAAGTATCATAATATAATCATACATTTATCTTGAACCAAGTTACAAATTATTAAAGCATAAAGTATAAGTTTTTAAAGCATAGAACCTTAATCTTATTTAAATAACCTTGGAATATGATCAACTCATATAAACCCTCAAAATAAGAATTTAGAACCCATAGAAGTCATAAACATATCATATAATCCCTAGAATAAGCATACATAAGGATATAAACCCTAATTACCCAAGTTAGAAAATCATTAGGATTAATGACCTAAAAACCCTAATATTAAGAAATCTACATGGAATCACTACCTATTTCTTTTTGGACAAGTCTACAAATACTTATAGGACTTCATTAAGACTATAAGATGATATTAAGACAACTTACAAGCACCCTAATGCAAAAGGTAAAAGATTTCAATGCATGACTTTTAAATTAGTTTAAAATAGGTATTTTCACTCATTAGACATGTTTACCCTAACTAAACCATTAAACCAAGTGTGAGAACTCCTTGGACACTTAAGACACAATGTCTAGGACCTAAATTAAGTTTACATCAGTAGATAAGAGAAGGATAATCACATTTACTATGATTAAACCCTAGATCATTAGAAAACCCTAATCTACAAATGTATACTTCCCATTTTCACATCAAACCTTTGTTAAACTTCAAACCAAGGACCCAAATCTTTTAAATACCCTAAGCATTCACTAATAACTTTACTAAGCCCTTAATCACCAAAAACACAAAGCATAAGTTACAAGCCCTAGATTTTGAATCCGGTGTTACATGTTCCCTCCAAAACTAAATTTCAAACCATTTCCATCCATTCCAAGTTTAAAAACCTGATATTTATTCATTCTAAGATATTTTAGAAGTGTGACAAGTAGGTGGATCACCCCCTTGCTTGCTACATATAACCATTCTTATCAACATGTTGCTGTGACTCATTTTAGACCACAAGGAAGGATTAGGACTAAGCTACAAGCCTTCATTAGTCACCCATCTAACCTTCTTACACGTTTTAATGCATAACTTGGAGGCTAAGGGTCTTAACAACTATAAATAGGGGCGTATGTCTTCATTTGAAACTTGCACCCCGTTTCCTTTGTATCTCCTACCCATTCTCTATTTACCCCTCTATATACGTCTTAGGAAGTTGTGTTCATAATAAGCCATAAGGAGCCATTTTGGAGCTACCTAGCTAAATCTATGTTAACCAAGGCTTTGATCTTTTTATAAAGTTTATTTAGACTTGTTATAATGTCAAAATTATGTTAGAAAGATAATCTAAAAGAAACTAAGTAATTTCATCATTTTAAATGAAAGTTATAAGTTAAAGATGTCTTAAAACCCTAGTTTTGTAATCTACATGAAATAATGAGAAAAAAACCATTTCAAAAGCTATAATTCTGAAGAAATGTTTTTATTATGATTATAAATGTCTTTATAAACGTTGTTTTCAAATCCTAGATCATTTGGATCGTTTTGAGCTTGTTATGTGATTTTTACAAGTTTAGGACTAAAACTGTCATTTTTGAAACTATAAATCTTTTGGCCAAAAGTGTAATTTTATTAAACTAATAGCTATAATAAATATTGTTAATTTTGAGACCCTAAGGTTAAATAATGAAGGTTGAAATTGCAATTTATGAAACTTTATACTTAAAGGGTAAAAAGTGTAATTACACCAAAACAATAACAACAAGGACTATTTTTGCCAACATTGAAACTCAAAATATAATAAAACATGTTGTGTCATGTTAGTAGGGAGATTTATACAAAGATGTTCCATCTCAATATTACGTTTTGACTGAGTGGTTGGGTTTACGAATTAAAGTGCCCTCGCTCCTCAAACGTTTATAGAATGACTTCTGAGTATGATGGCCCGAAAACTAATACTATCACTTCAAAATTAATTCACTCAAAGAATGTTAATTAAATAGAATGAACTCAAGACTAACACTTGATATATATATGCATATTTTGTGTCAGTCCAGATTCCGTGAGAAGGTTGTGGTTGGATAATCAAAAGACTCTATAGGGTAAGGTGAGTTTATAGCCTCACATTTTAAAAGCTTACAAACAATTTGAAAACCCGTGAGGGGGATATATGCAAAACTGGAATACAAGTGTTTTTGTATGTTGCCTATATGATTATTGACACTGTGTTTACTTGTTGCCATCCAAAGTCTCTTTTTAATCGTGAACCGCTAATCATTTAATGAGCGCTAATATCGTGAATAGTACTATAGGAGACTGACATCTCCTATCTGGGCAAGTCGCACTTGCTAGCAGCAAATGGTCCATTCCTAGGCTAAATAGATATACTTTATTTTGCATAACTCAGGATAGTCTGGCAATCTTCCTGCTTAAGAGAAATTTGTTGGATTTTTCTGATAATATCTAGTCGCGGGTCATGAGCTAGTGCAATAAGAATCGATGAATTTAAAATTGGGTGTATAACACTGTATCCCGAGAGTCATACTTATATTCAAATGATGTTTAAAACCTATAAATTCACTCAACCTTTGTGTTGACTTTAAGCATATATCTCAGGTGAATGAAGACCGACATGCTATGGAGGGTGGTGTATTGAATAAGTTATCATTCTATCAATAAAACTAGATCTTTGGGATACCTGTGTTTGTACTGCGTATGTACAGTTATTTATTAAACTCTGATATAAATAAATGAATGATAACATTTGTTTTATAAAAATGTCTTTTTACCATTTTTTATTAGTGTGACTATGGTACTAGAAGTAATACCCCTGATCAATGTTCCGATGCGTAAAGGTAAAATGGGGGTGTTACAGATTGGCATCAGAGCTTGCAGTTATAGAGAATAAGGTTTTCCTAAACTATAACTGAGATTTTAAATCAAGACTACCAGCCATCAGCAGCGCCAGCGTAAGATTTTTATCCCTTCAGAAGCATATCTTATGTTATTATGTTATAAAAAAACAAGGATGTCTACTTCCACCTATATTCTCATCTCAGACGATGATGAAAGAAAAATTCCAATGTTCACTCCATCTTCCATAGATGTGCGTGTTTGGAATTTGTCTTTTTACGATACCCCTAAGGTACAAGAATATTTCTCACATCAAACTGAAGTGATGAATAGTACACCTTCACCTACGTCTCATTTTCTGTTACCTGAGGATCTTTATTCGTCTCCCAATCGGAGTCGTGAAGAGCCTTATGAAACTTAAGAAGTCTCTAGAGCACGGATTGTGGAAAAGCATGACCGACAAATATCTGCAATTGCAAGTCATCTCGATGCAATTTCCTTATAAGCTTTTAGAAGAGTTGAAAGTAATGTTAGAAATTTGATAAGAGGAAGAGCATAAATTGAAGAGCATTTTACGTAATTGTAATATAAAATGGACCTTACCCGACGCCATAATATTAAACTAAGTAAAAGAATGCACCATTTTGAAGTAGCGATGGCAAGACTTAATAAGGAGAACTCTGAACTTGGAGAAGGACTTACGAGGACTGGGCTTAATTTAGAAATACTCATTGAAGATCTCAAAACTACTCAGCAATCTGACTATGGATATATTTTAGACAGAATTGAGGAGATTAAAATGAGGAATTAAGCTTAGAAATCTAGTCTCAGTTTGTAAATATGTACAGTTTTCTTTATGTAACAGCGATGCTTATCGTGTAAATATAAACGATAAGTTGTTAATAAATAAAGAAGTGTGCTTTTGTTCTTGAAACTCTTGTCATTTTATCATAATTCGTATTATGAATCCTCAAATATGAATTTGTTAAGAAATTTGTCACTTATATTATGAATCCTCATATATGAAATTCCCAAAAGAATGAGAACCCGACAATGATATATTAAATTTATTCCATACTCCACGTATGAAAATTTAATATCAAGAGTTACTATGTGGTAGGTGTAACACCCCAAAATGTAATATGCGGAAGAGGTGAAACTCGGGGGCTGTTATGTCATTGTATCATAGTTCTAGGTACAAGAGACCGACTCTAAATAAGACGTTTTATAAAAATACCTCGTTGAATTTAATAAAAACATTAAAGTACAAAGGTCTCAGTTTTCAAAAGATAGCGTAGCGGAATATTACCATTTTAAACATCAACGAGATAACAGTTCAAAAGCATAAGTAGATAAATGTCCGAAGATAGCCATGAAATGCATGCGGACTCCAAGTACTTCATACAGCAGATACAAATCATCATCAATTACCTGGGATAAATGCTAAATTGGGTCAACATAAAGTTGGTGAGAATATAGGTTTCAAGTAAAAATTCATAATAATTCATTTTGCAGATTCCATTTCATGTACACATGCAACTATAGGAGATATAGTGCCAAGTGTAGGATAAATCGGGTGTTCACAATATTTATGATAGCTAAGCTCGTGACATCGAAACTAATGATCCAATACATACATTAAATTGTATATATATATATTTGCCCCAATAGAGTACCTAGCCAAGATAACTAAGTTCACACAAATGGTATACACTCGTCCGGTGTCAGAATACCCGAGTGGAGGTTGTCAACCCTCAATAGATCTATCCATAACATAATAGATTACTCTAGTAGAGTAATTAACGATTCACGATAGTGGGGACTATGGCTAAAGCAACTTAAGATATCTCATAAACAGTGCTCACATAGCGTTCACAGAAAACTAGTTTTACTTGCGTCGAGAAGCAAGCATCAAAAGCATTTATCACATCCCAAAACATTAAACATATAAAACAGTTTAATAGGGATCTATAGACTCACCTCAAGCAATGATTCAAATCGCACAAGTATGATCAAATAGTAGCTGGCAACTCTTGCAACAACCTATATATAATAATATAGATTAGGCGCTAGCAATTAAGTCACAATAATTCGTCACGTACGTTACTCATCAATCATATATATTATTTTGTAGTTAAATCATGACTTGTAGATATTATATCGTTATAAGCATTAAAGTATATATACATAGGAAAAAATATGTATTTTTGACTCGACGAAATTTCGACAGCCTTTCGACGTAAATTTTAATTTACCCAAATTTATCTTAATAAATTTTCCAACACGATTTCTATAGAAAATTCGGCAGCCTTTCGGCGTCATTTTAAAATTTGCCATTTTTAGTAAGTACCCAAATCTCGACCTAATATCCCTAATTTCAACACTTTCTCAATCACAAATATTCAACAAGTCATTTTCCCGCAATAATACCAATTTCCACTTTTAACGCTCAAACTTTTAACAATGAACCATGTATTCACATTTCGCGCTTATACCCTTTCACAAAACGAGTCCAACACTTAGATATATAACATTTAGTACCCATTTCAACACTTAAAACAACTCGGTTTAACTTGAAAACTTCGTTTCGGCCAATTTAAAAATCTAGACAGCAAGTTAATTATAGTCTTCTTCACAAAAATTAAGTTTTCCGACAACGAAATTTAAACGACCATATCTTACTCATTTTAACTCTATTTTTAGCTTATAATATATCAAAACGAAGGTAATAACTTATATTTTCATAATATCGTAGTAAACTAGTGTCAAAACAATTTTTACGACCCGTTATGCCTCATACAAAATTTGGACAGAATGTACATTTTTCGTAAAAACCCGTTTTCGACCATTTTCTAGCTTACCCACTAGTATTAACACTACTAGTTCCCTTCAAATATTCATAAACACAACAAAAATAAAAGATTTATCTTCAAGTCCATAAATCTAAAAATATACATTTATATATATTACAAGTCCTTCAATTTAAACATTTTCATGCATGGATTTAATAGATCCACTCATTATTTTCATAGATCTAAAGATTTATCATGACCAAAATAATTTTTATCTTTTTACTTTCAAGAAAATAGTTGATGAGTAACATGCATGCATAGATCTACATAGATTATGCATGAAAAAGAAAGAAATGAAAAAGGTTTAAGAATTAACCTCAAGTAGCGTATGTATGAACTCACAATAACCCGATCTACTAACAAATCAACTAATAATCACCAAGAAAATAACTTCTTCAAATCATCTACCAAATCAACTCAACCAACCAAACCAAGAAAACCTATTCTTCTTTATGCTTGAATAAACCCTAGGTTTTATTTATTTTGTGCTAATTCTTCTTAAATTGGAGCTTCAATAATCTACCAATGGTGGAAAGTGAGTATGTGTTATTCTTGACGTAGGTTTAACAACAAAAAGGGAGAGAGTATTTGGTGTCTTGTGTATGAAAAGTAAGTATAATACATGTGATTTTAGGTTAGGTTAAATGTGTATAAGTGGTAATATGCCAAAGTTGTTTTTAATGAAAAATATCTAATGTTTCCTAATTTCTTTAAAGTTAGCCGTGGGTTTAGAGGAGGGGTCCCCTTTGGGGTAAATTTTTAAAAGTTTTACTTGTTGTAAATTAGTAAAATGGTTAATTAGTTTTAGGTAAATTTTAGTATACATACAATTAGGTTTAAAAATGCGTAAAACTTAGAAATTTGACGAAATAAATTAATTTCATGCTTTTTCGAAAAAAAACTGATAATTTATGATTTATAAAATGTTTTATGCATGCTAACGACGGTCAAACGTAAAAATGACATAAAATACGAAAACGCGTTAAATAAATTAATTATTCACAAGAAAATACAATTCATTAATATATATAGGAAAAATACTAAATTACGTACACAGAAAAATACACAAGAATAATTAAACACTCAGATTACGTAACGAACGATCACGCAGTTAAAACTAAACATTCAAGCAAATAATTCAGAGATAACGAATAATCTCACGGATTATCGTCAATTCATTGACCATCTCAACATTTTGGTCAGATTCACAGAAAATGTTTAGAACGATGACTGAGCACAGTGCCAAGTCATTACTTGTCATTAAACAGTTTTTCAGAAAACGCGGGATAACTTCCCGGTTTATATACAGTTCAAGCACATAGTTGACTAAATAAAAGTCAAAGGGTAAAATAGTCATTTTACAAGGTAGGAAAATTACCAGGTATTACAGTATGATGGCTCCTACAAGAGCATCAACATCTGCGACAATAAATATGACACCTGAAGAAATAAGAAAATTGGTTGCTGAGAGTATGACTGCAGCTTTGTAAGCACAAGCCACTAATGTAGCCGGAGCAAGTAATGGAAATGCTGCTAGAAGAGAAGTTCCTGTTGAAAGAAGATGTACTTACAAGGATTTCATGAACTGTCAGCCTTTTAACTATAAAGTATCTGAAGGAGCTGTTGGACTTATCCACTGGTTTGATAGAACTGAATCAGTATTTGTTCGCAGTCACTGTTCTGAAGATTGTAAAGTGAAGTTTGCTACGGGTACGTTAATAGAAGAATCTTTGTCTTGGTGGATTGCTTATGTACAATCCATTGGGATAGAACAAGCTTATCGTATTCCATGGAATGAATTCAAAAGTCTGCTAACTAAGAAGTATTGTCCTCGCAATGAGATTAGGAAAATGGAGGAGGAATTCTATAATTTAGCAGTGAATGAGAATAATCTTAAAGCTTATATCCAAAGATTTTAGGAATTAGCAACACTATGTCCTAACATGGTGCCTAATACTGAAAGATTGATGGAAGATTTTATTGGAGGATTGCCTAGAAGCATAAGAGGGAATGTTACCGCCTCTAAATCCTAAACTTTAGAGGAAGTTATCACCATTACTCAAAGTTTAATGGATCAAGTGATAAGGTATAATCCTGCACCAATGGCAATCAATAACAAGATGACGTTTGATGATATGAGGAATTTTCCTATTAATCGTAATTTACAGAAGAATAGTTTTCGTAATTATAATCAAGGCAATAATTGTCAGCAGCAGAACAAAAGAAATGACCTTTGTAGAGTTTATGCAGTGACTACGAACACTGGTTATAATGGAAGACAACCCTTTTGTCAGAAATGTTCTCTACATCACACAGGGTTTTGCGCTATCAAGTGTCAGAACTGTGGAAAAACAGGACATCAGAAAAGATTCTGTATAGGTAAAGGACCAGCTACTGGGAGTAATCAAATTCCGGTAACTAAGGTTTGCCATAACTGTGGAGAAAAAGGGCATCTGGTAAATGAGTGCCGTAAAGAGAGCACTACCAGAGGAAAAGATTATTTGATGAATGATACTCATTAAGATCAAAATACGGTTACGGGTATGTTTCATCTAAATCAAAATCTGGTTAAAGTAATATTTGACTCAGGAGTTGATAGAAGTTTCATATCTGTTAAAATTGCTGCTAAGTTAGGTATACCGACTGTTTCCATGAATACTAAGTACGATGTAGAAATGGCCGATGGAAAAATAGTTAACACTAATACCGTTATTCAAGGATGTATCATTACTTTATTACGTCAATCCTTTGAAATTGGCCTTATGCCAATTAAGCTCGGTAGCCTTGACGTAGTCATAGGGATGGATTGGTTATCTAAATACCATCTAAAATCTTATGTAACGAGAAAGCCGTTCATATTCCTATTAACGGTGATGTTTTGGTTGTCCATGGTGAACGAGGTAAGACTTGACTAAATCTCATATCATGCTTAAAGATAAATAAGTATGTATCCCGAGGTAGTCAAGTTTTCTTAGTTCAAGTGACGGAGAAACTACAAGAAGTGAGATAGTTAGAGATTTTCCCGAAGTATTTCCTGAAGAATTACAAGGTTTGCCACCTGAACGTCAAATTGAATTCCAAATGGATTTGATACCAGGAGCAACACCAGGTAATAAAGCGCCTTATCGATTAGCACCTTCAGAAATGAAAGAATTGTTAAGTCAAATTCAAGAACTAACTGATCGAGGATTTATTAGACCAAGTATATCGCCATGGGGAGCTCCAGTCTTATTTGTGAAAAAGAAAGATGGATCTTTTAGAATGTGTATCGATTATCGTGAGTTAAACAAACTTACTATAAAGAATCGTTACCCATTACCCAGAATCGACGATTTATTTGATCAACTTCAAGGATCAAGCGTATATTCAAAAATTAATTTACGATCAGGTTATCATTAAGTAAGAGTTAAGGAAGACGATATTCCTAAAACTGCTTTTAGGACACGATACGAACATTATGAATTTAAAGTTATGCCTTTTGGTTTAACGAATGCACCAGCTATTTTCATGGACCTCATGAACAGAGTATATAAGCCTTACTTAGACAAATTTGTAATCGTGTTTATCGATGACATTATTATTTACTCTCGTAACAGAGAAGAACATGCCAAACATATTGGTATAATTCTCGAGCTACTTAAGAAGGAGGAGTTGTATGTGAAGTTCTCGAAATGCGAATTCTGGATCTATGTTGTTCAATTCCTAGTACATATCATTGATAGCCAAGTTATTCGTGTGGATTCTGCGAAGATTGAAGCGGTGAAAGATTGGAGTAAGCCTAGTACGCCTACGAAAATTAGACAATTTTTAGGACTTTCTCGGTATTAGCGAAGATTTATCGAAGGTTTTTCAAAGATTGCTAAAGCTTTAACAGAATTAACTCAAAAAAACAAAACATTTGTCTAGGGAGATAGTCAAGAGATAGCTTTCTAATTATTGAAACAGAAGTTGTGTGAAGCACCTATCCTAGAATTACCAGAAGGTAACGATGACTTTATCGTTTACTGTGATGCATCTATTCAAGGAATGGGAGCAATGCTTATGCAAAGGAATAAAGTTATTGCTTATGCAAAGGAATAAATTTATTGCTTATGCATCAAGGAAACTTAAACCGAATGAGAAGAATTATACTACTCATGATCTAGAATTAGGAGCAGTGATATTTGCTCTTAAGATCTGGAGACATTACTTCTATGGTACGAAGTGTGTAGTATTTACCGATCACAAGAGTCTTCAATATATTCTTCATCAGAAAGAATTGAATATGAGACAGCGACGTTGGTTAGAATTACTTGTTGATTACGATTGTGAAATTCATTATCACCCAGGTAAAGCCAATGTAGTAGCTGATGCTTTAAGTCGAAAGGAACGTGTTAAGCAGTTACGAGTTAAATCACTAATGATAACTCTTTTACCGAAGTTACCTACCCAAATTCTCGAAGCGCAAGAAGAAGCACTTAAAGTAGAGAATGTTGGAGCAGAGAAATTAAGAGGAATGGATAAAGAATTTGAAGTTCGTTAAGATGGAATTTGTTGTATTAAAAATCATAGTTGGTTACCTGCCTATGGTAATTTACGAGATTTGATTATGCACGAGTCTCATAAATCTAAGTATTCTATACATCCAGGTTCCGACAAGATGTATTACGATCTAAAGAAACTCTATTGGTGACCTAACATGAAGGCAATCATAGCAGAATACGTTGGCAAGTGTTTAACGTGTGCAAGAGTTAAAGCAGAGTATCAAAAACCATCCGGTCCATTGATACAACCATAGATTCCAATATAGAAATAGGAAAGAATTACGATGGATTTTGTGACTAAATTACCCAAGACATCAAATGGACATGACACCATCTGGGTTATTGTCGATCGTCTTACAAAATCTGCACGATTTTTTCCTATTAAAGTGACTGATAGTATGGAAAATCTTTCGAGATTATAAATTAAGGAAATAATCTCACAACACGGAGTGCCTGTATCTATTATCTCAGATCATGATAGTCGTTTTACATATGTATTTTGGAGATCAATGCAAAGTGCCTTTGTAACACCCTATTTTGGAAATGGAAATATCACAGCAATTATGGCGTGTCATCAAAGCATACAAGGTAAAATGTCTAAACATTACTTGACCATATAAAGGAAAATACCGCAATTAAACATCGGTAGTCCAAAAGTAAAGCTCATCACACACAAACATAGTATAGTAAGGAATAAGGACGAAACAATGTCCAAAGCATAAGTATCATAAAGAAAAGAAATGCATAATGTAAGGAAGGCTAGACATCTTCCAGTCCATATGCACGTACTCTTAGTGTCTACGAGCGTCCCTGAGTACCTGCCGTTTTGGGAACATAGAAAAGGAAAACGGCTGAGCAATACGCTCAGTGCACGAATGTACAATAAAGCATGAATAGGATAAGCATATAACATAATAACAGCGGAAGAAACTAAGTCCCGAGTAACCTGGTTAAGTCTTAATAAAACTGGTTTTATAGTTTGAAAGTCTTATGTTTATCTTATAAAAACTGTTTGTCATATTTTACCATTTAGCCAATATAGGTCATGAATATCCACCGTGCATGAATAAATGGAGGGGTGACCTCATCATGCAAATTAGAGGGGCTGCCTCTAATTTAATATACTTGTTTTATGGGTAGGAGGGATCAGCTCCTTGTGAAGGATGCAAGGCACACACCACATTCACCATGTAATCCTGAATAAAAACGTGTAACTAGGATGCACCCATACGCCCCACATGATAAATATAAATAAATGGCCAAAAGCTGAAGGGACGCTACGAGCAATCACTCCGCCGTGGTGAAGTCATAACATCAGTGCCTCTAATGTTATGGTTATGGTGCCTCCATAACTAGGTGAAACTGGTCATGCATGTATATGGCTATAGGTAATCATATTTAAACATAAGCAATCAAACTCATACTTATACTATGTGAAAACAGTTGGCTGCATACGGGGAATCCTAAATAAGGAAAGAATGTCCATACTGAAAGGACGGGAATCCGTACCTTATGTCCAGTGAACGAGAACGACACCTTGTGAGAATCCTACTTCCGAAACACTAGTGCTACATAAATACGTACATGAAATAAGTATCTGCTTACTACATACATAGCTGGTTTTATATCACGTCTTAGCTTATTTTATGTGTTCTTACCATTTTACACTGTTTAAAGCCTTAAACTGTGTTAAATCTTATATTCTGTTTAATCTGATTAAGTATTTCTGGTATTTCATGTGTTATTATACTTACTGTGTAATAATAAGTAACTTTCCAAAAATAGTAGTTTTCCTAAAATAGAAAGTTTCCAAAAATAGAAAGTTTCCAAAAATAGAAAGTTTCCAAAAATAGAAGGTTTCCAAAAATAGAAAGTTTCCAAAAATAGAAAGTTTCCAAAGTTAGAAATAAGCTGGTTAAATAAGCTAAGTAAATAAGCCTAAGTGTTTTCATGATTATATCCTAAGTCATATGATATATTATATAGTTTAATAATTATTTCATGTAATTTACTTAAACTATAGGTTATAATATTTAATTAAAGTATGACATGTTTTTAGTTAAATATATTAAATACTTAGGTTAAATATGTATTATTAAATATTAATAATATAACCTAAGTCATGTTTAATTAATTAATTATAACCATGGTTTTTAAATAATTAATTAATATTAAATCTTAATAATATAAATACTTAGGTTAAAATAATTTCATGTTTATTAATAATTAATTAACGTAAGTCATGTTATTAAATTAATGTCACCTTTTATTAATTTAATTTTTTTAACATAAGTTTATAACATAAACAACTAACATAATAATGATCCGGATCTAAGCCTAAAAACATGCACCGGATATGAAACAACGCCGTACCACGAACCAAATCGGGGTACCCCCTTGCTGCCGTGGGACCCACACGCACCAACCAAGACCAAAAAGGTCTTGGTGGTGGTCGGCTAAAACAAACCAAACCCCCTTGGGGTCGGTTGTACCTTGCGGCCCAAAACAAACACCCATTTGATCGACCCCTTTGATTAATTAATGATCATAACATGTTAGATCTAGGTTTAATTAATGTGTTTTTATAAAAACATCTCGTGTTCTTAATTAATAAAAGATTAATTAAAAAGAAAAACAAGTTAAAAAAAAGGTTTTACCGTATTCGTGGATCAAGAGGGTGAAGAACAAACATGAACAACCAATAAATCAACAAGATCCAAGATCAAATCACCTTCTATGGTGGTTTGTAGGTGGCCGCACAAAGAAGGAGAAAAGGGAGGGTTTTAGGTTTTTCCTGAAATCTTCTGTAAAGTAATTTTTTAGTAGTAAAAATTACTTAACCCCCTTTTAGTAAAATTGGTAATGGGCTTGGCCCATTACCCTCTTTTGGCCGCGGGTAGGGACTCCCTTGTGGGGGTTCCCGTACCTCGTTTCGTGTCTTGTCATTTAATACACGTTTATGTTTAATTATGTTCGTGTTTTAAATGTTCTCGTTACGTAAATACCATACTCTTATATATTTAATTACGCTCGTATTAAATATATATACGTAATTAATAATAGCTCGTGTTTTAATTACGCTCGTGATTTCGTGATTGTATGCTCGTGATAAATTATTGCTAAATATTTATTACGTGATCGTGCAAATAAAATATTTATCGTGTTCTAACACGTACGTAATACATAAACTCCTAACACATAATCGTAATCATGCTATATTAGGAAAGTTTTTAACTAGTACGTACGAACTTAAGGTACTATGCATGGTAAAAGCATGCGGGTTTTACAACTCTTCCCCCCTAAAAAGAATAATTAGTCCCCGAATTATAGATAAAGTGAACTGGAAAAGAAGAACATACCCGAATTCAAAATATGAATTGAGGGTAAGAAGTCCGGATAGACTCCTCTGTTTCCCAAGTGGCTTCCTGTTCGGTATGATCCCTCCATAGAATTTTGACGAATGGAATCGTCTTCTTTCTCATGACTCGTTCTTGCCTGTCAAGAACTCGTTCGGGTTCTTCTATAAAAGTGAGATCTTCACGAATCTGTTCCAGTGGATACTGAACCATGTGAATGGGATGATATTGATACCCTCTGAGTAAGGACACATTAAACACATTGTGCACATGCGAAAGCTGCGGAGGTAACGCCAATCGGTAAGATACTTCACCGACTCGTTCAATGATATCAAACGGTCCGATGAAACGAGGACTGAGCTTCCCTTTAATACCGAAGCGTCTAACACCACGTGCCGACGAAACCTTAAGGAAGACGGGATCTCTTACGTTAAAGTGTAAATCCCTACGATGCTTGTCGGCGTAACTCTTTTGACGTGACCGTGCCTCCTGAATCTTCTGTCTAGCTACTGCTATCTTTTCGTTTGTCATCTCTATGATTTCTGGTCCTTCGAGTGTTCGCTCGCCAACCTGATCCCAGCAGATTGGGGCGCGACACTTTCTGCCATACAACATCTCAAATGGAGCACACTTGATGCTCGCGTGCCAGCTGTTGTTGTACGCAAACTCCACCAAACAGATGTATTCGTCCCAATCACCCGTCCATTCCAACGCACATGACCTCAACATATCTTCCAATGTCTGAATGGTTCGCTCCGATTGTCCGTCTGTTTGAGGATGAAAGGCCGTGCTAAGGTTAAGTTGTGTACCCCAAGCTTTCTGCAGACTTTTCTGTCTGAGACGATGCTGGATGGTGCACCGTGTAGTCTCATGATCTCTCGTCTGTACGTATCTGCGAGTTTACTTACCGGATCTTCCTTGCGGATCGGTAAGAAATGAGCTGATTTGGTAAGTCGATCAACGATAACCCAAATTGCATCGTGCTTCCTTTTGGTAGGCGGAAGACCGGTAACAAAATCCATGGTGATTTTATCCCACTTCCACTCTGGAATGTCTAACGGTTGAAGGAGACCGCCAGATCGCTGATGCTCGATCTTAACCTGCTGGAAGGTAAGACATTTGGAGACGTAAGTAGCCACATCCTGCTTCATACCACTCCACCAAAAGTACTGCTTGATGTCATGGTACATTTTAGTTGAACCAGGATGTATCGAGAATGGGGAGCTATGAGCTTCTGCTAGCAAAGCTTCCCGGAGTTCTTGGTCATCAGGAACACAAAGTCTAGTGCCCTGCCATACGATACCATCTGCATCTACTCTGAATTCTGTATGCTTCTCCAAATTCTGTATTATCGCCCATATTTCTCCGTCATCCTTCTGAGCTTCCTTGATCTTAGATAGTAACTCGGGTTCTACTCTAAGATTAGCCCAGTAACCGTGCTGTCCACGTACCATGATCTCGATGTCTAGTCGCTCCAAGTCTCTTATGATTTCCTATTCGATTCTAATGCTGTTGATCATTCCGGACTTCCTGCTAAGGGCATCTGCTACTACATTTTCCTTTCCGGGATGATACTGAAGATTAATGTCATAATCCTTCAACAGCTCTAACCATCTTCTCTGCCTCATGTTCAATTCACGTTGAGTGAAGATATACTTCAAGCTTTAATGGTCCGTGAAAATGTCACATGATTCTCCATATAAGTAGTGTCTCCATATCTTCAATGCAAACACGACTACAGCAAGTTCCAGATCGTGCGTGGGGTAATTCTCTTCATAAGGCTTAAGCTGCCGTGAAGCGTACCGCGATCACTTTCTCATGTTGCATGAGAACACAGCCAAGTCCCTTCCCCGATGCATCGCTGTAGATTTGAAATCCACCCGTACCAGATGGTAGAGTAAGAATAGGTGCAGATACTAGCTTCTGCTTCAGGTCTTCAAAGCTCTTCTCTCGATCTTCAGTCCAGACGAATTTCTCCCCTTTCCGCATCAGTTTGGTCAATGGTAGTGCTAACGGGAAAAGTTCTCCACGAACCTACGGTAATAGCCAGCTAAGCCTAAGAAACTGCGGACTTCCGTCGCTGATGTCGGCCTTGGCCACGTAGTGATGGCCTCAACCTTCGCTGGATACATAGTGATTCCTTCTGCTGATACAATGTGACCTAAGAATGCCACCTTGTCTAACCAGAACTCACACTTGGAGAATTTAGCATACAACTGCTTCTGGCGAAGAATCTGTAGTACTGTACGAAGATGGTCTTCGTGTTCCTCCTTGGACTTTGAGAAAATCAGGATGTCATCGATGAAAACAATGACGAATTTGTCCAGAAATTCATGGAAGATTCTGTTCATCAGATCCATGAACACTGCTGGAGCATTGGTCAGGCCAAATGGCATAACTACAAACTCGTAGTAGCCATAACGAGTACGAAAGGAAGTCTTAGCAATATCCTGTTCCTTGACTCGTAACTGGTGATAGCCTGACCTAAGATCGATCTTGGAGAAGTGTTTGTCCCCTTGGAGTTGGTCAAACAGATCGTCAATGCGTGGCAGTGGATACCTATTCCGAATAGTAATCTTGTTGAGCTCGCGATAGTCTATGCAAAGACGCATACTGCCATCCTTCTTCTTAACAAACAAAACCGGTGCGCCCCATGTAGATGCGCTCGGTCGAATGAAACCTCGTTCGAGAAGTTCTTGCAATTGATCCTTCAGCTCTATGGGAGCCATGCGATAAGGAGCCTTGGAGATTGGTTCAGCTCCTAGAACCAGCTCGATACTGAATTCCACTTCTCGTGCAGGTGGTATGCCCGAAAGTTCTGCTGGAAACACGTCTTTGAATTCTGACACTATTGGTTGATCCTGAATCGATGGAGATTCAACATCCATGTCGTGAACCGTAGCTAGATAACCCTCGCAGCCATGTGACAGTAGTGCACGTGCTTGCAGGGTGGATATGATTTGTACAGACCGTCCGGGTATGAACCCATTATGAATGTACTCTGGTGCATTGACATCACCGAAGATAACTCGATATGAATGGCATTCTATAGTAGCATGATATTTGGATAGCCAATCCATGCCCAAAATCATGTCGAAGTCATTCATGTCCTGCGGAAGTGCGTCGACAGGTCGAACCTTATCATCAAATTCTAGGGGAAGACTCTTGTATACATGGGTGATTAATATAGAGTCCCTCAAAGGCGTGGAAATAGTAAGCCTATTTTCTAGTGGCAAGGGAGGCATCCTAATGTTCTTAGCATAAGCAGTAGAAATAACCGAGTGAGTAGCACCCGTATCGAAAAGAACACATGCAGCGCGACCATACATATACAAGATTCCAGTGATGGTACCTGTAGACTTGTTGGCCTGGTCTCGAGATGTCGTGTAGACACGCCCGACAGTATGAGGCGGCTTGGTATCAGCATGTCCCGATGTACCCTCCATCTCGCCCTTACGGCAATCCTTCATAATATGGCCAGGAAGACCACACTTGAAGCACGCATCAGTATTACGGCGACATGGTCCTGGGTGCCTACGGTGGCAAGTAGAGCAATGAGGACGAGTGTATCCTCCAGCAGGTGCTCTGGCTGGCTGAGGACTTGATAAAACATTTTACATGAGACATAATAGTTGGGTACAATGAACGAAGCGGATAATCGTATGATTGAGTACCAGTGATAGCTGGACGGTTAGGCTGCGAACCTCTCTGGTTCTGGTCCCTACCGTTTCCATGGTTCCTGGTAGAATTTTGCTAGAGTGTCAGAATATGAGTTATAACATAAAATATAAGAAATTTCGTAAGTATTAAGACCTGCTGTTGCTGGATTGCCCGGCGTTGTTATGGTAATTGTCATTACCGCCACGCCTATCCGTAGCAGATCGGTCGTTAGTCTGACCATTTCCCTTGGGCTGATGAGGCTGCTGCTGAGTAGCCGGCTGAGACCGGTCCCCAGTTTTCTGTCTGGAAGATACATTTAAAGAGTTGAATAATTGACATATGGAAGATATACGGATTGATCACCGCTTGAATATGAAGGTTTTACCTCTTTTCGGGTCTTTCAGCTTCCCCGAACTCATCCCTCTCCTGCAGCATCTCCAGTTTCCGTGCTGCATCGGCCACTTGTGCTACAGTATTGAACGTAGCACACACCAGATTGTTTGCGACCGATGTGCGAAGAGCCCATCTAAAGTGATGTGTCTGCTCTTCTGGAGTACCTGCTGCCACACCAAGGAAACCAGCCAAACGAAGAAAGCGCTGCATAAACTTGTTGCTATTCTCCCCAGCTCTCTGACGGATCCCATGGTACTCTCTCTTGAGTTTGTCCTGCTCAGTCTTGGGAAAGAACTGCTCCATCACCCTGTCCTTGAACTGAGCCCAAGTCAAACCAGCAACCCACTCATCACCACCTTCAGATTGCATCAAAGCTAACCACCAGTTAAGTACATCGCCTTCGAACCGATAGCATACCAACCTCGCCTTGTATGCGGGGTCAAAACCCATAGCGTTGAAGATCTTCTCAATGTGAGCCAACCAGCTTTTAGCATCACTGGGGCTATCTGTCTTCTCAAAAGCTCGAGGGTGGAGCTTGTTGAATCTCTCCAGGCATACTGCTAATGTCACTGGAGGAGGAGGAGTAGGTGCCTGATTCTGCTGCTGATTGTTGGTAGCTTGGACTTCAACACGGATGTCATTCCTCAGTTGAGGAAGCAAGGCTTGCATGGCAGCCTGTATTGCAGCATTGAGCTGCTCCTGTTCGCGTGTGATAACCATCTGACAGTATAACAATAAAACATATGATTAAACAGTTCAAAACATAAAATATAAAATATATACATGAAAAAAAAATTATACTAAAAATTTCACGAGAAAAAATTTATGCAAGAAAATTTTTGTATGAATGCATGATGCAGTTTTATGAAAACTTTGGATGCTCGAGAGGGAACGCCTCTGGTTAGTTCACTCAAAACAAAAGACATATCGAGGGGACGCCTATGGGTCGGTCCCAAATCTAAAAGTTTCGATGAAACACATGCGACTAAATAGGGCCAGTCCTGCACCAACCATTACTTAGTCAAAAACCCTATAACAATGACACATATATATGTATGCTTAAAAATGATGAATGCATGAAAACAACTGTCAGTTCTAGGAAGACCGTAGTGACTACCCACTAATCACAAGTCATATTTTAGAGCCTACAGGTCGAAGCCTTGGCTCTGATACCATAATTGTAACACCCCATTTTGGAAATGGAAATATCACAACAATTATGGCGTGTCATCAAAGCATACAAGGTAAAATGTCTAAACATTACTTGACCATATAAAGGAAAATACCGCAATTAAACATCGGTAGTCCAAAAGTAAAGCTCATCACACACAAACATAGTATAGTAAGGAATAAGGACGAAACAATGTCCAAAGCATAAGTATCATAAAGAAAAGAAATGCATAATGTAAGGAAGGCTAGACAGCTTCCAATCCATATGCACGTACTCTTAGTGTCTACGAGCGTCCCTGAGTACCTGCCGTTTTGGGAACATAGAAAAGGAAAACGGCTGAGCAATACGCTCAGTGCAGGATGTACAATAAAGTATGAATAGGATAAGCATATAACATAATAACAGCGGAAGAAACTAAGTCCCGAGTAACCTGGTTAAGTCTTAATAAAACTGGTTTTATAGTTTGAAAGTCTTATGTTTATCTTATAAAAACTGTTTGTCATATTTTACCATTTAGCCAATATAGGTCATGAATATCCACCGTGCATGAATAATTGGAGGGGTGACCTCATCATGCAAATTAGAGGGGCTGCCTCTAATTTAATATACTGGTTTTATGGGTAGGAGGGATCAGCTCCTTGTGAAGGATGCAAGGCACACACCACATTCACCATGTAATCCTGAATAAAAACGTGTAACTAGGATGCACCCATACGCCCCACATGATAAATATAAATAAATGGCCAAAAGCTGAAGGGACGCCATGAGCAATCACTCCGTCGTGGTGAAGTCATAACATCAGTGCCTCTAATGTTATGGTTATGGTACCTCCATTATTAGGTGAAACTGGTCATGCATGTATATGGCTATAGGTAATCATATTTAAACATAAGCAATCAAAATCATACTTATACTATGGGAAAACAGTTGGCTGCATACGGGGAATCCTAAATATGGAAAGAATGTCCATACTGAAAGGACGGGAATCCGTACCTTATGTCCAGTGAACGAGAACGATGAACTGTGAGAATCCTACTTCCGAAACACTAGTGCTACATAAATACGTACATGATAATTATCTGCTTACTAAATACATAGCTGGTTTTATATCACGTCTTAGCTTATTTTATGTGTTCTTACCATTTTACACTGTTTAAAGCCTTAAACTGTGTTAAATCTTATATTCTGTTTAATCTGATTAAGTATTTCTGGTATTTCATGTGTTATTATACTTACTGTGTAATAATAAGTAACTTTCCAAAAATAGCAGTTTTCCTAAAATAGAAAGTTTCTAAAAATAGAAAGTTTCCAAAAATAGAAAGTTTCCAAAAATAGAAGGTTTCCAAAAATAGAGAGTTTCCAAAAATAGAAAGTTTCCAAAATTAGAAATATGCTGGTTAAATAAGCTAAGTAAATAAGCCTAAGTGTTTTCATGATTATATCCTAAGTCATATGATATATTATATAGTTTAATAATTATTTCATGTAATTTACTTAAACTATAGGTTATAATATTTAATTAAAGTATGACATGTTTTTAATTAAATATATTAAATACTTATGTTAAATATGTATTATTAAATATTAATAATATAACCTAAGTCATATTTAATTAATTAATTATATCCATGGTTTTTAAATAATTAATTAATTATAAGTCTTAATAATATAAATAATTAGGTTAAAATAATTTCATGTTTATTAATAATTAATTAACCTAAGTCATGTTATTAAATTAATCTCACCTTTTATTAATTTAATTTTTTTAACATAAGTTTATAACATAAACAACTAACATAATCATGATCCGGATCTAAGCCTAAAAACATGCACCGGATATGAAACAACGCCGTACCCCGAACCAAATCGGGGTACCCCCTTGTTGCCGTGGGACCCACACACACCAACCAAGAACAAAAAGGTCTTGGTGGTGGTCGGCTAAAACAAACCGAACCCCCTTGGGGTCGGTTGTACCTTGCGGCCCAAAACAAACACCCCTTTGATCGACCCCTTTGATTAATTAATGATCATAACATGTTAGATCTAGGTTTAATTAATGTGTTTTTATAAAAACATCACGTGTTCTTAATTAATAAAAGATTAATTAAAAAGAAAAACAAGTTAAAAAAAAGGTTTTACCGTATTCGTGGATCAAGAGGGTGAAGAACAAACACGAACAACCAATAAATCAACAAGATCCAAGATCAAAATCACCTTCTATGGTGGTTTGTAGGTGGCGGCACAAAGAAGGAGAAAAGGGAGGGTTTTAGGTTTTTCCTGAAATCTTCTGTAAAGTAATTTTTGAGTAGTAAAAATTACTTAACCCCCTTTTAGTAAAATTGGTAATGGGCTTGGCCCATTACCCTCTTTTGGCCGCGGGTAGGGACTCCCTTGTGGGGGTTCCCGTACCTCGTTTCGTGTCTTGTTATTTAATACACATTTATGTTTAATTATGTTCGTGTTTTAAATGTTCTCGTTACGTAAATACCATACTCTTATATATTTAATTACGCTCGTATTAAATATATATACGTAATTAATAATAGCTCGTGTTTTAATTACGCTCGTGATTTCGTGATTGTATGCTCGTGATTAATTATTGCTAAATAATTATTACGTGATCGTGCAAATAAAATATTTATCGTGTTCTAACACGTACGTAATACATAAACTCCTAACACGTAATCGTAATCATGCTATATTAGGAAAGTTTTTAACTAGTACGTACGAACTTAAGGTACTATGCATGATAAAAGCATGCGGGTTTTACAGCCTTAGGTACTCAATTGGATATGAGTACGACATATCATCCACAAACAGATGGACAAAGTGAAAGAACGATTCAAACTCTCGAGGATATGCTTAGTGCTTGTGTGATATATTTTGGAAAAGGATAGGAGAAACATCTACCTTTAGTAGTATTCTCTTATAACAATAGTTATCATGCTAGTATTAAAGCAGCACCTTTCGAAATACTTTATGGAAGAAAGTGTCGATCGCCTGTTTGCTGGGGTGAAGTTGGAGATATTCAACTGACAGGACCAAAAATAATACATGAAACTACTGAAAAGATTGTTCAAATCTGACAGCGATTACAAGCTGCACAAGATAGACAAAGGAGTTACTCTAATACTAGACGTAAACCTTGGAATTTGTAGTCGGAGATCGTGTTATATTAAAAGTTTCACATTGTCAAGGAGTTATTCGATTCGAAAAGAAGAAGAAACTGAATCCAAGGTATAAAGGACCATTCAAAATAACAAAAAGAATTGGCCCTGTGGCATATAAACTAGAGCTTCCTAAAGAGCTTAGTAATGTTCACAATACTTTTCATGTTTCGAATCTATAGAAGTGCTTATATGGTGAATCTCTCATCATACCGATGAAAGAACTTCAACTCGATGATAAGTTAAATTTTATAGAAGAGTCGGGTGATATTATGGATAGAGAAGTGAAACGCTTGAAGCAGAGCCGTATCCCAATAGTTAAGGTACGATGGAACTCAAAAAGAGGACCTGAGTATACATGGGAACGTGAAGATCAATTCCGAGCTAAATATCCATATCTATTTTCTTCTGTTAATCCTAGTTCTAGTTAAATCTTGGGACGAGATTTTAAATAAGGGGGAGAGACTATAACATCCAGTAGTTTTGGTTAATGTAATATCCATGTTCGTAAACAAAAAGGTTATTTTACTCTAAAAATTTTGCATTTTCACTATACTTCATGACTGACTTATGGATCTCACAATCACAATTGCCACTTCAACATATGCCTATATGTTGTAAACACTATGTATATATCAAGTCTGAGTTCTAAAAGTTATCATATGAATCAACAATGAATAAGAACAAATCAAATATAACAAGGATACCCTAAATTCCCCTAGAAACCCTAGAAGTCCCTCATAAACTAATATTTCAAGCAATGTGTTGGAAATACATTTTTACGTATTTAGAAAGAATCGGTCACTCCAACAATAGATACGTAGTATGGGCTCGTGATCTAGTTATGTAACAATATAACCCATTAAGCCCACATGTAGGGTGGGCTACATATACCCCCTCCTAGCATGTTCGGAGGGGTTGGTTCTCATTTTGATAATTACACATTACATCTTTTCTCTGATTCTCTTCTTTCTCTCTCTAACTTCTCTTTCTAGTTCTTCATCTCTCCCCCTCTCTTTAGATCATTATAACACATAGACAATCTAAGGATTACGTGGACCTACAACTGGTATCAAGATCCATGGATGATTGGTTTGTTCTTGTGTTTTTTCATTAATGATTTGTGAGTTTTGATCTAAAATCATTCAATCCAAAATTTTTTTGTGTTATTTGTGGTTTAATCTTTCTATAAATCATCTACATAGTTGTAGTAGTGATTTCAGTTAATTGATTTGATCAAAATCCCAAAAAATTTTGGTCATTTGGTGATATCGGGTCCTAAAAATCAAATATTTTTGTGATTATTGTGAAGTAGTCACGAGGGTTTTGATTATTTAGAAGTGGATTGAGAAGTAGATTGAGAAGTGGATTGAGAAGTTGATTGCAAAGTGGATTGAGAAGTGGATTGAGAAGTTGATTGCAAAGTGGATTGAGAAGTGGATTGAGAAGTGGATTGCGGAGTGGATTGAGAAGTGGATTGAGAAGTGGACTGAGATGTGGATTGAGAAGCTTATTCCGAAGCTTATTGCGAAGCTTATTCAGAAGTATCTATTTTTAATATTCAGAAGTACAATATTCAGAAGTGCAATATTCAGTATTTATTCAGAAGTGAAATATCCAGAAGTATCAATTTTCAATATTCAGAAGTACAATATTCAGAAGTGCAATATTTAGTATTTATTCAGAAGAGAAATATTATTCAGTATTTATTCAGAAGTGAAATATTCAGAAGTATCAGTTTTTGTCATCTTATTCCGAAGATAAATATTGCGAAGCTTATTCCGAAGATCACATTCTGCAGTTAGTTTCAGGAAAACATTCAGAAGATCATATTCCAATGATCACATTCCGAAGTTAGTTTCAAGAAAACATTCAGAATATCATATTCCAAATATCACATTCCGAAGTTAGTTTCAACATCGTCAAACACTAACTGACTCGATTAACAGAGTCTCGTCTCAGACACAGACTCAGGGACTCGACCTACACCTGCCTCGACACCCTGACCAAACTCAACAAAAAGCTCTCGATTCGATCTCAGAGACACCTAGACCTCTTAGACTGACTCGAACAGACTTGAATTCGAACAATAAAAACACTCTCGTCTCAAACACAGAGACTCGACTCCTCACCCACAGAAAGCTGATTTGAAAAGCTTAACAACACGCCTCGACTCGACAATAAACTGACTCGACAAAAACCTTTCTCAAGACTCGAAGACACAGAAAAATATCAACAACCTCTCACGCTTTGACTCCGACACACCAAAAACACTCGACTCAAAGCCAACAATAGTCATCGACCACACCATCAGTTCACCTAAAACTATCTTGAATCGAACAGAAACAACACCAAAACTTTTCACATGACTCCAATGAAAAACAACCATTAAGATTTCCGACTCTAAAGACAGTACATCATCATCGATCCTTGTTTGATAAACAACCACAACTTTATTGTTAAAACCTACCAGAGATATTTATCTAGATCTTGATGCCTATACTTTGTCTTAATACTGAGATTCGTATCTTAACTGATTTGTATCTTATCTGATTCGGTGAATCCAGAGTCTTAATGGTATTGGTTCGGATACAGTAAGGGGTTTTTGGGTGATTTCGAAATCTTTGATTGTTATCCAATTCGTGTTTTGAATCGGTGGGTGATCATATTAACATGATAGATGAGTTTTATGTTTATATGTCTTAGACTGGAGATATGAAGAGTGATATGACGAGATGAGTTCTTGGATTTTTTATTCCTTTGATCTAGTGGAGGTTAGATGATGCGACTGTGTGTTTAAGTGGGGGCGGAGTAAACAAGATTGAGTCTATGGAATTGAAGAGTGAGAAAAATTAGGTAAAACTGATTTATATATATCTGATTTAGGATCGTTATTTTAATGGTTCGGTCCATTTTGGAGTTGGGCTGGAATTGATTTTTACTCTCTTGGGCCACATTCATCACACACTGGATACTAGTTGTCCGAGTAACATCAGTGTGTTGTCAAATATAAGCCGGGTAAACGCTTTAGATGTGAGCAAAATATAACTTGTCAAAAGACGGGATAGTTATATCTGTTGGACTAAGTTTAGTGTCGATAACTAGTCACAATCCAAATATAACACACATCATTATTGGATTTGAGACAGAATTTATTCAAGACAATTTTATTTTGATTTTGATACGAGCCGAGGTATCGAACGAAATGGAATTGTTGAATTCTAAGTCTCAATTGATAGAATTGCATCACATGCAAGACAAAGCTAGAGAAAGTAGTATAACTTCGTTTCGACTACTTCAGTCTCATCTAGTAACCATTTCATGGCTTCAAGGAGGAAGCGAATTTGTGACACTCTTTGGTCAAGATCCTTATATATTCATCGATTTAATATTCCTCAACTTGAACCAAATAGCTGAGCAACTTCACAAAGCAGACTTTAATCACTCTGCATCAGAATCTGCATATCAAGCTCTCGTGACACAACTTACGCACTTCTTCCAATTCAACATCTTCAAGTCTGACAATTCAGGGATATGTCAGTAATTTATTCAATACACACATGCGGAGGTTCAAGAGTTTCGTGGTACACTGTTGAAATTTATGACATCGTTCTCGTCATCGATTTATGAAAGATCCGACTTCAACAAGTGTATGATAGTGGAGTGCAAGAATATACGATGCAGATGCAAGAGGAGAATAGTCATAAGATTGACATATTAGAAGTTGCTAAAGATTGCAAGGGCATGGAATCAACAACAAAGCATGATATCAGCAGCACGTCAGGGAATGTTACAGACATCTCTTTTGATGACACTTTACCCGTTTATGACGAAGAACCTACAAACATGGTACAATGTAATGTTGTATATGATGTATATGCTGATGAAATAGCGCATATTGAGCATTTTGAACCTAATTATGACAAACATGGGATGGAAAAGAGTGATAGCGATTCCATTTTTGATTCATCTGATGTGCGTCATAATGGGGGAGAAAGTGTTCAAAATGCTAACAATCATGATAATTGCCTTATGAATGCTTCATTAACTGCTTCTGATTCTAAGGTTAGAGAGCTCAAAACGATCGTAGCTCAGCAGTCAAAAGATCTTGAGGATGCCAAACTAGAATTTTTTATGAAAACGGACAAATTTGAAACATATTTTGAAAAACTTGAAAATTCAAACGTTGTTCTTGAACGAATACTGGATCAAAAAGTTCTAGATTCTAAAGCTGAAAAGGATAGTATTTTGAAACAAATTAAGTTGTTAGAATCTAAGTTGGCATCCCAAGATAAATTGCAGAAAGAAAATGAGACTTTAAAAGCTCAAATTTAGGAAAAGGTTTTTGTAATAGCTGCTCTGAAAAACGAGTTGAGGAAAACTAAAGGAACTAGTGTGGACACTAAGCTTGAAAAACCATCAATCTTGGGGAAACCGGCTCAAAATCAGTCTGTTAGACAACCGAATGCATTTAGATCCGAACGAAAAAAATTCTCGAGACAGTGGTTTGCCTCCTAAGTTGATATGGTTAATGTTTCTAGAACAGTCACTCCACCAACTAGGCCCAATGCGACTAAAATTGCTTTTGCAAGACCTAATCACATGATTGCATCTAGCTTCTCTAAGAATAGTCCAAAGACCACATCTAGAACTAGTTCAAATGACGTTAACCATAAATTTGTTCTATGGGAAGCTGAGCAAAGGACCCAAGTAAGAAATAGAAATTTCAAACCTAGTCAGATGCCTTCTTGATTACCCAACACTACTAACCATAGCAAGTTATATCCTAGGAGCATCAATCTTCTAGGAATTCTAGATCTTACTGGAACATTAAATATGCTACTTGTAAAACATGTAGGAAATGTGTCTTTAAGGCAAATCATGACTCTTGTGTCAAGAAATTCCTTCATGAGGTGAACTCCCATGCTAGAATTAAATCCCAATGGCTAGCTAAAATCAAACCCATTGGTAAAGTTTGGCGCCCCACTAGTAGAACTTTCACGCTTCTAGGAAACAAGTGCCTTGTAACTAGGATAGTCTCCGATCCTACTAAGACTACTAGGGAGGAAACTGAAAAGGATGAAACATCACTTAAGCCTGAACTTAAGGTATTCTATAAAAGGAAATGTTTACCAGCTAAGACAAGTGAATCATCTCCTCAGGTCACCTCTGGCACAAAAAACTAAAATTGTGAATCCACACATGGTTCTAAGATAGATATCGCTAACCCATATAAAAGTATACAAACTCCAAATGAGAATGCAGGTACCAAAGTCAAGGATCAACAAAAACAAACCGGTCTGATCTTTATATACCGTTCAACTAAGGACAGTCTCAGAGTCTGGTTATTGAAGAAGCAGATATCAGAGACACAAGTGTCTCAGGGGATTTGCAGTTAAGCTTACAATGTACATGGCTCCTCGTTAAATATCAGACGATGGCCCGATCTTAAAATTAAGGAAAGTTTATCGCCGATGGTAAACTTATCCTCACAAACGAGAAATTAAATTTTCTCGGACACGAGCTTACATTAAAACTATTCCAAGGTTTTAAGCTCGTGTAAAATGGTTCATTGTTAAATGACAGACAATGACCCGGACTTCAAATAAAGGGAAGTTTATCTATGCAACGATAACTTACCCTCAAAACGAGAAACTATTTTTTTGGACACGAGCTTACATTAAAACTATTCAAAGGTTTTAAGCTCGTGTATATGGCTTACAGTTGGATCATAGATTGTAACCCGAGCATCAAAGAAAGGAAAGTTTATCGCCGATGATAAACTTATCCTCACAACGAGAAATTAATTTTTCTCGGGCATGAGCATATATTAAAAACATTCGATGTTTTTAAGCTCATGCACAACGGTATGCTGTCACATGACAGATTGTAACCCGAGCTTCAAAGAAAGGAAAGTTTATCGCCGATGATAAACTTATCCTTATTAACGAGAAATTAAATTTTCTCGGACACGAGCTTACATACAAACTATCCAAAGGTTTTTAAGCTCGTGTAAATGTCGTATAATTATATTTCAGATTATGCTCCGGATCTCAAAGAAAGGAAGTTTATCTCCATTGATAAACTTATCTTCACAACGAGAAATTAATTTTTCTCGGGCATGAGCTTATATTAAAAACATTTGAAGTTTTTAAGCTCATGCACAATGACTTATATTTACATATCAGACTGTAACTCGGACTTCAATTTTAGGAAAGCTTATCTTTAATGATAACTTTCCTCATAACGGGAAATTAATTTTTCTCGGTCATGAGCTTGTATTTTAACATTCCAAGTTTTAAGCTCAGAAAGGAAAGTGTATCTTTTAAATAAGAGAACTTTTCCTCATAATGAGAAATTCATCTTTCTCGGTAATGAGCTTTATGTTAAAACATTCAAAAGTTTTCAAGCTCATGAAAATGACTTCTAAGTAAATGTCAGCTTAGAACTCATTCTTCAGTTAAAAGGAAAGTTTATCGTCGATGGTAACTTATCCTTAACAACGGGAAGTTTACAACTTCTTAGACTTGAGCTCGTTTTGTAAGATATTCAAAATCTTAAGCTCAAGTAATTCGTTTTTTAAAAAAATGGCATATCTTCTAAAATCGATAATATTTACGATTCTAGAAATGTCGTTTAATAATGACACGGGGTTGTAAATAAAGTTCGAGCAGAAGTTTAAATGATTTAAATTATTTGACTCAACAATGGGAATTAATTTTCTCGGGCATGGTTTATTTTTATAACCATGTAATAGATTGTGTTTACGTTATAAAATAATCTAATACAAATACATGTACGCATCAGTGCATTTATTTGTTAAAACAAGAGAAATCTTGTTTTTATGAAGTTATCATCTCTACAATCGTAGCAATCTACAATTGGTATCTACATACTCGATGATGCGACTAATCAAATGATGACTACAGCTCTTTCGATAGAACACGGGCCAAATATTGAGGGGGGGGGGCAATAGTCAAGCATTCAGAATCTTCGATGCCGAGAGTGCCAAGTTCACAAACAGGTGTCAAGACAACGATACCAATCGTACATGTGGTGCCAAGAGATGAATTAAAACGTGACGAGGCGACCAACATTTTCCGACAAGAAAAATCTGAGATTATCATATGATGTTTCCATCAATCAAGTCCAACCTTATCAATTTATTCTTAAATGGTTAATATGTGACTATTTTACAAATTGGTATCATTTCTCACACATTGGTATCATGAAGATAAAACGGACTTGCATTTTTCTTCCTAAAACCTTTGTTAGAACTTCATTAAATCAATTGATATCAAAAATATCGGTTGGGTTAATATTTTTAATATGGGGGATAAAATGTGATTTAATATGGGAAATGATTAATCACAAATGGTTTGACTTAACGTGACAGCTCATCCCGACATGTGCGAAATGTTTTAGAATATCGTGGCATATGTTAAGGGGCAGCAAAATGATTTGCTATATCAAAAATGGATTCTCATGGTGACGATATACTCCCTCAACCAATTTATTTCACGACGATGAAGATTGTGGTGACATAAGGAGGGTAGGATAGGTTAAGTTCAATGTTTCTTCCAAAACCGGAAGAATCTTCCCAAGGACATTCCATATCTAGAAATAGTACTCCTTAGGAAAGATGGAGAAAGTTTGTGAACGTAGCTGAATGCCGACGAAGTACTTAAGTTAGCACTGGAACAATCACAACAAGGTGCTAGTTATGACGTACTAGTAAGCATTGAAGAGGTTGAAGAATGAAAAAGAAATGTAAAGATAAAGGGTGAAAACAAAGAAGCCCTCCTTACAACCTTAGGCAAAAACCAGGTCAACTCATATGTTATTGAAGATAGACATCATGGACCCAGTGATGCAATGGACAACCTATCCCAGCTAACTCAGATATCTCTCAAAAGGTATTTGTTTTATTCACACGGAGACAACGCATTATCTATCGATTTATTCACTCGGAATATATTGATATTGAAATAGTGGTACTCCTCTCCAGCCTCCGGTTACTAAAAATCTAAAATGAACGATCGATTCTAGAGCCATTTGAGATCATCAAATATCTCATTAGGACACATTTCCATATTTCCTTGCTTCTTCACATACTGTGAAAAGTAAGAAAGATATTAAGAGTCCGCAAAATCTTCATGATCTTGCCTGAATATCCGAGTAATACGCAAGTATTTACAATGAAGATGGAAATCCTTCTTCAGCGAACATTATAAAGCTCATGGTAGGTGACTTGTGCGATTATTTATGAATCAAACTTGTGATAACTGGAAAGTAACAGTGGTTTAATTCTTAACTGAATCTAAACACGTTCTATGCCACTACGCAATATCTTACTGATCTTGCCAGAATACTCAGAGTGACACTCTTATGTGTTTATAGTGATGAGTGGAAATCCTTCTAGTGTTAACATCAAACACCACTTGGTAGGTAACTTGCAAGATTCTATACGAATTAAGCTCGTGACAACTGGAAAGCAACGATGGTGCGGTTCTTAATTGAATTTCACTTGTTCCAGGAACATGATTTAACGGCTTCAATCATGCGGATAGTTTTATCCAAATGATTCACTCTTTACGTTCGTAGTCAGCTATGGACGATCGAGTAAACAGAACGGGTATAGTCAGGAAATCTTGTCAAGGAGATTTTTAATTAAATCTACCTACAACAAGTACGATATTTAATATCGTCCAATGATCTTCACCGACCGGAGGTAAAATGCTACCGAATTAGAATGAAATCTTCAAATCCATTTCGTTCGTGTCTACTTATGTTACTACATTTGAAGACGGTGGCATTGCGGTGTCCGAGAAGAAGTTGTCCCCACATACTTATACTTTATGCACTTAATACTTCATCTAATTCAAGAAAGCCTAAAAGTCAAGTCTTCCGTTGTATCGAACTCTAAAGCTTTCAAGAATTACGAAGGTATAAGTATGTGGGACATGAAGTCACGAAGAGGCGGATATCACAAGTGATGGATACACAAGATCAAGGAAAGAGATTAATACTCAACATTGATATCAAATATCACATCAACATATTCACCAAAAAAGAAAAAGAAAAGAAAGACGAAGACTACGAGCTCAAGACAAGCATAGTATGCTAGGTTTATTTTATTATTGTAACTCGGATAACGCCCTTGTTTGGAGTGACCTCCCTAAGGGGGAGATTGTTGGAAATAGGTTTTTCCAAAGAAAGTCTCGGTCACATCATTATTAGCATAGATCACGAGCTATAGACTATTTAGGAATTTGTAACTTGGAGTAACCTCCCTTAGGGGGAGATTGTTGGAAATACGTTTTTACGTATTTAGAAAGGATCGGTCACTCCAACAATAGATACGTAGTATGGGCACGTGATCTAGTTATGTAACAACATAACCCATTAAGCCCACATGTAGGGTGGGCTATATACCCCCTGCTAGAATGTTAGGAGGGGTTGGTTCTCATTGTGATAATTACACATTACATCTTTTCTCTGATTCTCTTCTTTCTATCTCTAACTTTCTCTCTCTAGTTCTTTATCTCTATCCCTCTCTTTAGATCATTATAACACATAGAAAATACAAGGATTACGTGCACCTACACAATGTAACCTCAAAATGACAATGTACTATTATTAAGCACTCTACACTAATTCTAATCCACCAAATAAAGGAAAGTTAAATAATCACAAAACACTAATATTCACTAATCACAAGCTAATTACAAGAAAATGACCTAAAACCAAGATTAGCATATAAAATCCAATCTATATCGAATTAGACTCTAATCTTTTGCAACAAAACATAAAACTCAACTAAGTATCATAATATAATCATACATTTTCTTGAACCAAGTTACAAATTATTAAAGCATAAAGTACAAGTTTTCAAAACATAGAACCTTAATCTTATTTAAATAACCCTAGGATATGATCAACTTATATAAACCCTTAAACTAAGAATGTAGAACCCTTAGAAGTCATAAACATATCATATAAGCCCTAGAATAAGCATAAATAAGGATATAAACCCTAATTACCCAAGTTAGAAAATCATTAGGATTAATGACCTAAAAACCATAATATTAAGAAATCTACATGGAATCACTACCTAGTTCTTTTTGGACAAGTCTACAAATACTTATAGGACTTAATTAAGATGATATTAAGACAATGTACAAGTACCCTAATTCACAAGGTACAAGATTTCAATGCATGACTTGTAAATTAGGTCAAAATACGTATTATCACACTTTAGACATGTTTACCCTAACTAAACCCTTAAACAAAGTGTGAGAACTCATTGTACACTTAAGACACAATGTCTAGGACCTAACTTAAGTTTACATAAGTATCTAAGAGGAGGACAATCACATTTACTTAGATTAAACCCTAGATCATTAGAAAACCCTAATCTACAAATGTATACATCCTATTTTCACATCAAACCTTTGTTAAACTTCAAACTAATGACCCAAATATCTTAAATAGAATTTCTAAACCCTAATTAAGCCCTAATCGTTCACTAATCACTTTCCTAATCCCTTAATCACCAAAAACACAAATCATAAGTTATAAGCCCTAGATTTTGAATCCAGTTTTACATTTTCCCTCCAAAGCTCATTTTCAAACCATTTACCTCCATTCTAAGTTTGAAAACCTGATATTTATTCATCCTAAGATATTTTAGGAGTGTGGCAAGTAGGCGGATCATCTCCTTGCTTGCTACACATCACCATTCTTATAAACATGTTGCCATGACTCATTTTAGACCACAAGGAAGGATTAGGACTAAGCTACAAGTTATGAACTTTTGTAGATCTTCATTGGCCTCCATTAGTCAGGCCTCTATCCTTCTTACACGTTTTAATGTATAACTTGGAGGCTAAGGGCCATAACAAGTATAAATAAAGGCGTATGTCTTCATTCGAAACTTGTACCCCGTTTCCTTTGTATCTCATACCCATTCTCCATTTCCACCTCTATATTGATCTTAGGACATACCACAAGACCAAAAACCAGGTCTTTAATCTAGCCATTGAAGCTCTTGAAACTTTGATAGCAAGTTGTGTTCATAAGAAGCCATAAGGAGCCATTTTGGAGCTACCTAGGTAAATCTATGTTAACCAAGGCTTGATCTTGTTATAAAGTTTATTTAGACTTGTTATAAAGCCAAAATTATGTTAAAAATATAATACAAAAGAAACTAAGTCATTTAATAATTTTAAATGAAAGTTATAAGTTAAAGATGTCTTAAAACCCTTGTTTTGTAATCTACATGAAATAATGAGCAAAAACCCATTTCAAAAGCTATAATTATGAATAAATGTTTTTATTATGGTTATAAATGTGTTTATAAACTTTGTTTTCAAATCCTAGATCATTTGGATCATTTTTGAGCTTATTATGTTATTTTTACAAGTTCACGTACTAAAAATGTCATTTTTGAAAGTATAAATCATTTTGGGCCAAAAGTGTCATTTTATGAAAGTAAAATCTATTATAATAAATGTTTTAAAGTTTAAGACCCTAAGGTTAAATAATGTAGGTTTCAATTGCAATTTATGAAACTTTATACTTAAAGGGTAAAAAGTGTAATTACACCAAAACTATAACAACAATGACTATTTTTGCCAACATTGAAACTCAAAATGTAAGAAAACATGTTGTGTCATGTTAGTAGGAAGCTTTATACAAAGATGTTCCATCTTGATATTACGTTCTGACTGAGTGGTTGGATTTACGATTTAAAGTGCCCTCGCTCCTCAAACGTTTATAGAATGGCTTTTGAGTATGATGGCCCAAACACTAATACTATCACTCCAAAATTAATTCAATCAAAGAATGTTAATTAAAGAGAATGAACTCAGGACAAACACTTGATATATATTCATGTTGTGCGTCAGTCCAGATTCCGTGAGAAGGTTGTGGTTGGATAATCAAAAGACTCTATAGGCTAAGGTGAGTTTATAGCCTCAAATTTTAAAAGCTTACAAACAATTTGAAAACCCATGAGGGGGATATATGCAAAACTGGAATACAAGTGTTTTTGTATGCTGCCTATATGATTATTGACACTATGTTTACTTGTTTCCATCCAAAGTTAATTTTTAATCCTGAACCGCTAATCATTTAATGAGTGCTAATATCGTGAATAGTACTATTGTAGACTGACATCTCCTATCTAGGCAAGTCGCACTTGCTAGCAGCTAATGGTCCATTCCTAGGCTAAATAGATATACTTTATTTTTCATAACTCATGATAGTCTTGCAATCTTCCTGCTTAAGGGCAATTTGTTTGATTTTTCTGATAATGCCTAGTCACGGGTCATGAGCTAGTGCAATAAGAATTGATGAATTTAAAACTGGGTGTATAACACTGTAGCCCGAGAGTCATACTTGTATTCAAATGATGTTTAAAACCTATAAGTTCACTCAACCTTTGTGTTGACTTTAAGCATATATCTCAGGTGAAGGAAGACTGGCATGCTATGGAGGGTGGTGTCTTGAATGAGTTATCATTCTATCAATAAAACTAGATCTTTAGGATACTTGTGTTCGTACAACGTATGTACAGTTGTTTATTAAACTCTGATTTAAATAAATGAATGATAACATTTGTTTTATAAAAATGTCTTTTTATCATTTTCAATTATTGTGACTATGGTACTATGAAGTAATACCCCTGATCAATGTTGCGTTGCGTAAAGGTAAAATGGGGGTGTTACACTCTCAAAACCCACAAAAATCTCTTTCTGTTCACTGTCCATATCAGCAGGATTTAGGAGGTTAGTTTTGTGATTTTTGGGCCCATAAATTAGTTCATAGGTAGTTGGGAGGTTAGAATAGGGCTAGGTAGTCTGGCATCTAGGTTTGGTAAAGATTCGGGTGTTGGGAATAAAATATAGCCAAGACACTTGGACGCTGACAAGAGCATTTTCGATGATGATAGGAAGAAATCAAGCGTTAACAGGACAAGTGATAGGTGTGAAAACACCCATCCTTTTTACCACTTAATTACAATAATAACCGAGCCAAAACGTGTATTTTATGTCTTTTATGTCGGAATTATGCGTGGTTTGTGTTTTTGTTGTGATTAGGACAAAATTGTGAAAAGTGGAGAAAACACGGCATTCACGGGCTTTTATTGAAGAAAAAGATGAAAGATGAAGTCAAGAAGTCAAGAGTGCGAAAAGAACGGAAGTCCAAGACCAATTCTGAAGATTTATCGAAGAAAAAGTCAAAAGACGGAAGTTTACTAAAAGCCGAAGAACTCGAGTCTTATTTATTGAAGAATTAAAAGACGAGTCCAAAGAAATCCCGAGCCAAAAGTTATTAATGTCCAAGATTAAAGAAGATTAAAGGCTTAAGGACTAAGCATGCAATTAAGGAGAAAGGAAAGAGGGGAGGAAGCTTCCTAAGCATTCCTTAATCCTCCCCTATATATAGATTAGTTGTTAATCATTTTCTTTTTGTTGGCTAGAGTGACACTAGTTCTTCCACCTTTACTTTTGTGCACATTTACTTTTCATGTCAAATTTAAATACTTGTCTTGCACTTTTAATACCTTTAATTTCTAAGTAAGTGTTCTTTAATTTTCTTGTTTCTAATCTCTCATTCTACCTTTCTTTCTATGCTTTAATCTTTATTTACATGCTTCTTGTCTTGCTTATTTGACTAAAGGTTATGTTTTTATGCTTTTGATTGTTTTAGATAATTGATTTTTATAGCTTATTGTGTTTATCTTCATGTTTCTTAAGTTTTATAAAAGTTGTTTTTATTTAAAAGTTTGTTTTTCGCAAATCTTTTTCATTTCGTGTTTTAAAAGTCTTTAAATTTCAGCTTAATAGCTTTTTCTTATACGGTTTGCCTTAGGATTTTTGTTGTGTGCTTATTTGATTAGTAGCTTATTTGTTTAGCTTATTTTTCTTCCCTTTTACTGTATTCCGACCATACAGGTCGGAAAAGGGTTTACCATTCCGATTATAGTGATCAGAAAAGGGTTTTGATATTCCTATCAGGATTCCGATTGGGAATCCTCTCCACATTCCGATGTAGGTTTGTGTGTTATTCCGATTGAGGGTGTTGAGCAGCATTCCGATCTGGGGGTTCCGATAAACATTCCGATAGGGAGGTTTGTTTACATTCTGATTTTGGTCTAATCGAAATATATTCCGACGGTGAGTTTGTTTTTATATTTTTACTTGTTTAATTTTTAAGTTTACGTTTTAATACTTTGTCATTTTAATTTTCGTCACGCTTTTATTTTTAGTTATTTAATCAATTTACTTTTCAATGTTTTAATTTTGCACCCTTTCTATTAATTAGACTTAGATTTACGTTAACGCCATTTTATTAAACGCCATTTTACTTTAACGTCATTTACTTTAATTGTTTTTGCACCTTTTTATTTAAAATCAACCAAAAATATTTGTTTTACCAAAGTTAACTGAGTCGTACTTTAAACCGGAAATCAATTCGTTAAGATATCGAGAACAACAATTTAACAGAGTAAAATCCTTGTATTAAATGGCGCCGCTGCCGGCTCTTTTCGTAAAGATTAACGGTTTCTGTGAGAGACGCGTTGCTTTTTGGGATCTGTTCACTTGTGAGCGTTATTTTCTTGCTTAAAAAATTCAAAAAACCATAAAAATTAAAATTGCTAAAAATCCATAAAAATTAAAAATTTCAAAAATCCAAAAAGATTTTATTTTTATTGTGTATATATATTGTCTTTGTGTTTGGAATTGTTTTCTTTTGTCTTTGTAGGTGTATGCGTACTAGATCTTCTAATTATCAAGAGCCCGAGACTCGAGAAGATTTAAGTATGTCAGGTGTCAACAACAATAATCCACCGCACCTCAATAATAACAACAATGTTCTTCCACAGCCCGATTTTCGGACAATGGAGGAACTTTGTCAACCTACCATGTTTGGACGAGGAGGACCGATTGCGCCGATGCAAATCAACGCTCCTGATTTTTCGTTGAAGCACCACATGATTCAGCAAGTGCAAACAAATCCTTTTAGAGGAATGCCTGATGATGATGCCAACAAACACCTCGACAAGTTCATTACAATCACCCAAAGCATGAAGTTGCCTGGTGCCACAATGGATGTTCTTCGCCTTCCACTCTTTCCACATACTTTATCACATCATGCCGAGAAATGGTTTGATCGTCTCCCGAAGAATTCAATTCACACTTGGGACGACATGACTCAACGCTTTTTGTCGCGCTACTTTCCACCATCCATGGTCACGAGCCTTCGCAATCAAATCAGCGGTTTTATGCAAGACCCTGATGAATCTCTTTTTGATGCTTGGGAAAGATATAATGTCTTGATTGATCGATGTCCAAACCACAATATGCTCCCTGTGACTTTAATAGATACTTTCTAAACCGATTTGACTTTTCGTGATCGTGTTACGATTAATGTAGTCGCCGGTGGCACATTCATGAAAAGGAGACCCGAGGAGTGTAGAGAGCTAATTGAGAACATGACTACTCACCACAAAAACTGGGATTCCTCAGCTTCTTCAAGGAACAACCTGAGAGTCAATGTTTCTTCTACTTCAGCAAACCCTGATATGACCGAACTCACCCGTATGATGATTGAAATGAGCAAAAGTATCACGCTTCTCGCTTCAAACCAACAACAACAACAAGTTAAAGCGGTTGCTAATCCTTGTGAAACATGCGGCGGTCCACACTCATACACCGATTGTCCTTCGACACAAGGAAATCCGGAAACTGTGTATGCAGCTTATGGTAATTATTCACCGGAAAATTACCAAGCTCGACAACAAGGGGATAGAAATCTGCTGAGTTACCGGTCAAACAACTACCTTTCACCCGGTTTTTCTCCTCAAAACCAAAACCCCGCCAACAACTACAATAGAAGCAACCAAATCCCACCAAGAGCTTCTAATCCTTATCACCCACCCACTCAACAAGCCCCACCCATAAATCCTGATGTTGAAGCCATCATGAGAACCCAAGGTGAGCAAATCAAGAATCTTCAGAGCCAAATTATCAATCTGAAAGGAGATATCACCAAGCAAGGAAATGAGATTAGATCCGAGCTTCGAGATAATATCCAATATTCCTTCAGCAATCAAACAAATGATTTAAAGAATATGCTTGCTAGTTTCTTGCCCGCAGCTCAACCTTCTACTTCGAGTTCTCTACCTTCAAACACCGTCACCAATCCACGAGCAAATGTAAGTGCTATTACTACTGGTAGTGGAATTACCATTGTCGATCCACCGATCCCGCCCCCATCATCTACACCTCCTCCACCACCATTTATCCCTACTCCTCCTACGCCTAGTATTAGTGCACCATTACCGTCTCCGCCTCGCCATGACGATGTCTCTAGGAAGGACCCTTCAACATCTCAACCTTTACCTGCTACGCCTTCACCTTCACCACCCAAACCCAATATTCCTTATCCCTCTCGTTTAGGCAAGACCAAAATGCTAACCAAGGATGACTCTGAAGTGTCACGCTATGTGAAGATGATCTCTCAAATGAACTTCGACATTAGCTTTCTTGAAGCACTTGTCCACATGCCCAAATTTGTCAAAGCATTTAAGGAATTGCTTAACAAGAAGGAGAAGTTGATTGAGCTCGCCAACACACGCTTAAATGAAAACTGCTCTGTGTTGCCTTGCGTTTTCAACAAAACTGAAGAATTTACTGCCCTTGCTGATCTTAGGGCCAGTATAAATCTTATGACTTTGAGTGTTTGGAAAACACTATCATTGCCCGACCTCACTCCAACGAAGATGACTCTGGAACTTGCAAATCGCACTCTCGCTTACCCCGTTGGTATAGCCGAAGACGTGGTCATTAAAGTTGACACATTTACTTTCTCGGTCGACTTTGTCGTTGTTGATTATGAAATGGACCCTCGTATTCCTTTAATACTTGGTCGGCCATTCTTGAGAACCGGACGAGCTCTATTTGATGTTGTCGAAGGTGAGTTAATCTTAAGAGTCGGGAATGATTCACAAGTTTTTAAAATGGGGAAGCTTACAAGCAAATCCCATGGACGAGAATCAGTGAATATGATTAATGTGCTTGATGACTTTGTTGTCTACAACAATCCTCTATTCGAGTCTAGCAATGATAATCCACTTTTTCAAGATGATGTGGATGATTCTCTCTCCAATTTAGACGCTTCTCCCATTGATGATTCTCCACCGGTCTTTGATGCTTATGATGATGAGTCTAGCTCAGATACGGATGATTATGATGACCTTACTTCTGAGTATCCCGATCTGCCCACATACGATGATTTTGATGAGGCCGATACTCTTTCGAGTGATTCTTCACATGATGAGGATCCTCCGCCATCACTCGATCCTACTTTGGACGATTACTCATTTGAGGAAGACTTCTCTGCTTTTCTCAATACTTACTTCCCTCATGAGAGTGATGCTCCTCCTTATGATTTTGATGATTATCGTCTTGATCCTACTTTGGATTTGAATCACATTCTTTCAAAGGAGAAGAAACCGGTCGACACCAATATCCGCAGCACATATGATTTAACACCTCTTTTTCCCCCTTCTGAGGACGAGGTTGTGCTTCTTCGCGGATCTTCTTCCCATTCTGCTGAGCCTGAGTGCTATTTTCCCTTAAAGGAAAAGGTGTTCGACCCCGGTATTGAAATTTTATGCCATCTCAGTATCCACCTGATGAAATAAAAGGAAATATCTTTGGAACTTATCGAAATCTGCTTGCACCTCACCATACTTGCTCCCACCGTGCTCCATCACTGCTTAAGGGAACCTTGCCTATTCTTCTTTGGCTTGCCTTGTTCGCCTTAAGCTTGTGCTATATGATGGACGAAAACTATGTCTTTGATCCCGGTGGATATGTTTCATGCTTCTTCCGTTGATAATCAAGGTCGAGTCAGGCTTACGACTCGGTTAACAAAAATCAAGCGCTTCTTGGGAGGCAACCCATGTATCTATCTTTTAGCTTGCTTTATCCTAAGTGTAGGGGAGACCCGTTGGTTTGCTATTTCCTCTCCTCTCCTCTCTTAATCAGGGATTCGAGCGCTCAATGATCCACTCTTGATGATTCTTGACGACCCGTGATTTCGTGTTCACTTCTTCCCGGTTCTATCCTAAACTCTTTTCGATTCACGATTTTCTATTTTCTAATATTAAAATAGGAATCTCTTTAGTTGTCTTTTCCTTAGCGAGATTTAAACAAAGTGCACAATGTCCTAAGTGTAGGGGAGTTTACTCCCACATGCTTAAACATTGAGGACAATGTTTATGTTAAGTGTAGGGGGGACTTCTATTAAAAGTTAAGTGGCCTTTTCCTTGTATTTGTCCTCATTTTAACCGGAAAATCAAATTTTCGACATTTTTCAAAATTTTTGATCTATTTTGGCCCATTAGTTTTCCCCTTTGTATAGTTATTTTCTTTCCTTATTAGAATAAATGCTTAATAAAGTGGTTTTAATTTTCAAAACGTTGTGAATCTTTTGACTCAACCCGAGTTTACTTATCTAAGTTACTCTAGCTAGTATCCTTAACGTGTTTAAGTCAAGTTTTGCTAGGCTTTTATATAGGGAGCTATAAAACGCGAAAGTCTTAACTCTCACGGGTTAAGAACAAGAACTTTTCGCAAGTTCCTATAATTGATCCTAAAGAGTCGTTTATCAAGGGAACTTTAAAACGCGATTTCTAAACTTGAAAAAGTCTAAGAATTTGCAAGATCCTATAGGCGACTCGAAAACCCAAAACTTTGATTTTTTTTTTTTTTTTTGGTAACCGTGATTTCCGACTCATTGGCCGACTAATCCACGGGGTTTGAGCCCACCGCCACACAGACTCAAACCAGGTAAAGCCCTCCCTTTTCAGGAGGTTGGCGTGGCCACTACAAGGTTGTTTGCACCTAGTGGGAATTGAACTTGAGACCTCACACACTTTGGAGTGATAGTCACAAATCTTTTTGCCACTAGGCCACCCTTGAGTGGTTCCAAAACTTTGATTTAATAGGCTAAGCATCCACGAGTCTCATTCCTTGAGATTTTAAACTGTGGAAAACGAGAGATGATAGAGCCAATTATAAGTTCGGTATTCTTTCGGTAATTTATGTCAGTTAATTATAAGCCTATTCTCCCATCTCTTGCTAATAAATTTATCTGCAATAAATAAGATTGTACGATTTGAAAAGTTACTTAGCTTCTAGCCCAAGATCGTTTAAAAGTTGCTCGGTATGGATTAGAGTTCATAGCCAAGGCATAACTTATTGAAGCGGGATGCAAAGATTGGCGAGTCCGAAAAGGCCCTAACAAGGCATGAGGGCTATATTTTGTTGCTGAAGATCCAAAGTGATGTGAAGAATCATTTATCAAAAATCAATATGAAGGATCGAGACACACAACGAAAAGAAAAAACTCCCCAAAAGTCATGGAGCAGTGTATCCGAAAAGACCCTAGCAAGGTATGAGGATAAATAGACCAAAGTCATAAAAGGAGGCGGATCGTTGTATATCAAAGACCAAAATAAAGATTGGAGAAAAATGAGGAAGTCGTGGTCCAAGTATGAATCTCTCAAAACTTCAAGTGAAGAAATTCCTATATGAACAGAAGACCATATTTTCATGAACGTCTCTCAAGGTTTGAAGTATGAAGTCGCTGCCAAATATCGGTCCGAGAAAGGTCTCAAATCGCGAAGCGAGTTATGCCAAGATATGAACTTTATGAGGTCCCGAGAAGCAGTTTTAAAAGATTTTGTCCTTTAGCTAACTATTGATTAAATCGTTCGCCTTATTTTCGGTCTAAATAACTATCGAAATAAGTCAACAATGCATCCTCGTGATCATTCAAGACAATAATAAAATATAAGAGATACACCTAGGAATAAGGGAGTCTAAGTGAATAATTGGCCCACATGAGTTCGTGTTAGTTTGCTAACTTATAATAACAATGATCTCGTTTTTAAGCTTGGTTTGGAGAAAGTGAAAACTTGAGGATGATGATTATTCATGACATTTCCAAAACCCAAGGTATGTTTTTGATTTCTTTACTTTTAATGTTTATAATTTTCTATCTCTTTAATAAAGGCCAACGTGGATTGATTATGAAGAAAAATGTAATCTTGCTTTGTAACTAATGCATTGCATGAGGACATTGCAATGGTCAAGTGTAGGGGATTTGATAGGTGTGAAAACACCCATCCTTTTTACCACTTAATTACAATAATAACCGAGCCAAAACGTGTATTTTATGTCTTTTATGTCGGAATTATGCGTGGTTTGTGTTTTTGTTGTGATTTAGGACGAAATTGTGAAAAGTGGAGAAAACACGGCATTCACGGGCTTTTATTGAAGAAAAAGATGAAAGATGAAGTCAAGAAGTCAAGAGTGCGAAAAGAACGGAAGTCCAAGACCAATTCTGAAGATTTATCGAAGAAAAAGTCAAAAGACGGAAGTTTACTAAAAGCCGAAGAACTCGAGTCTTATTTATTGAAGAATTAAAAGACGAGTCCAAAGAAATCCCGAGCCAAAAGTTATTAAAGTCCAAGATTAAAGAAGATTAAAGGCATAAGGACTAAGCATGCAATTAAGGAGAAAGGAAAGAGGGAAGGAATCTTCCTAAGCATTCCTTAATCCTCCCCTATATATAGATTAGTTGTTAATCATTTTCTTTTTGTTGGCTAGAGTGACACTAGTTCTTCCACCTTTACTTTTGTGCACCTTTACTTTTCATGTCAAATTTAAATACTTGTCTTGCACTTTTAATACCTTTAATATACAAGTAAGTGTTCTTTAATTTTCTTGTTTCTAATCTCTCATTCTACCTTTCTTTCTATGCTTTAATCTTTATTTACATGCTTATTGTCTTGCTTATTTGATTAAAGGTTATGTTTTTATGCTTTTGATTGTTTTAGATCATTGATTTTTATAGCTTATTGTGTTTATCTTCAAGTTTCTTAAGTTTTATAAAAGTTATTTTTATTTAAAAGTTTGTTTTTCGCAAATCTTTTTCATTTCGTGTTTTAAAAGTCTTTAAATTTCAGCTTAATAGCTTTTTCTTATACGGTTTGCCTTAGGATTTTCGTTGTGTGCTTATTTGATTAGTAGCTTATTTGTTTAGCTTATTTTTCTTCCCTTTTACTGTATTCCGGCCATACAGGTCGGAAAAGGGTTTACCATTCCGATTATAATGATCAGAAAAGGGTTTTGATATTCCTATCAGGATTCCGATTGGGAATCCTCTCCATATTCCGATATAGGTTTGTGTGTTATTCCGATTGAGGGTGTTGAGCAGCATTCCGATTGTAGTTCCGATCATCATTCTGATTGGGAGGCTTTTGATATTCCGATCAGGGTAAGTGACATATTCCGATCTGAGACCATTCCCTATTCCGATCTGGCTAGTCCACATTCCGATCATGTTTAGGTTTTGTTTTCCGATGGTTTGAATTTCTTGTTTTTACAAAGTTTCCAAGTGTTAGTTTTATTTAGTGTTCAAGTATTTTTCTAATATTGCCTTTAAGTTTTCAAGCATTAAATTTTAACTCGTTACATTTAGTTTAATCTTTAAACTTCTACTTTACTCAACGGCACTTACTTATTTGCTATTAGTTTAAAATAGATAATCAACCAAACCATTCTCTTGTTCACCAAAAGACAATTGAGTCGCACTTTAGATCAATAGTCAATTCGAAGAGATCAGACGATAAGATTTTATACTTAGCCAAAAGCTTTTTATTAACAAGCGTTGACAGAAAGAAGTCAAGCATTGATAAGAACAAGTCAAGCACTGATAGAAGACTTAGTATACACGTTTTATGTTTCTAGTATGTTTCTAGTAAAGATATGTCCGACAATGTATTCTTTATGTTTATCTTTACCTAAAATAGATGATACGTAGAATCTTGTACAAGGCTCATTAATCTATAAAAGGAGGCCTTTAGGTTTTATTTTAACATATGTTTTTACACTTTCATTATACGCAAGTTAGATTTATCAATCAAAGTGAAAGTTTGGTTATCTTGTTTGTGTGTTCTTGTTTAATGTAGAATATTGATAACCTATGATTCTATGAAGTGGGTTGAAGATTCCTAGAGAGAGAAACTAGTGAGAGAAAGTGAGAGAGAAACTATGTGTTTTTTATTCAAATGATAAAAGTGGAATGTCAACAACCAACCCCTTTCCATGGTGGAAAGGGGTATTTATATCCAAGGCCACTATTTGGGCTTGGGCCGACCCATGACAAGCCCATGGGTCGGTTTCTTACTTAACTTAATAAGTAACATTAACTACGAGCTATTACAACATAAATAATATTGTGGAGTGACCGATACTTCTAATATACGTAAAAACGTATTTCTAACAATCTCCCCCTAAGGGAGGTCACTCCACATTTACAAAGTTCTAAACCTAGCATACTATACTAAGTCTTCGTTCTTCAGCTCGTAGTCTTTTCTTCTTTCTTTTTGTTGTGAATATGTTTATTTGATCTTTTAGGCTTTGGCTTGAGAGCATTGTTCTTTTGACCAATCATGTGCGATCTTTGCCTTCTTGTGAAATTGCCTCCTCGTGACTCCATGTTCCACACACTTATGTCTTTTTGTTGAATTCTCGAAAGCTTTAGAGTTTGGTACAACGGAAGACTTCATTTTGCACTTTCTTGAATTTTGCTAAACTTTGATGCAGAAAAACATAAGCATGTGGGAACGACTTCTACAGGTACACCGCAACACCACCGTCTTCAACTGGTACACAGCAACGCCACCGTCTTCAACAGGTACACAGCAACGCCACCGTCTTTAACAGGTACACAGCAACGACAGGAATAAAATGGCTTTGACATTTTATTCTAATACGGTAGCATTTTACCTCCGGCCGGTGAAGACCGTTGGACGATATTAGATATCGTACCCGTGACGGATAGTTTCAATTAAGTAACTTCCTGACAGGATTTCGCGGGTAAACCCGTTCTCTTTATTCGACCGTCCAAAGCTGACTGCGAACATAAAGAGTGAATCATTTGGATTAAAAATCCTTATGATTGAAGCCGTCAATTCATGAAACCTGGAACAAGTGAATTTCAATTAAGATATTCACCATCGTTGCTTTCCAGTTGTCACAAACTTGATTCAAATTGAATCTTGCTTGTTACCTACCAAGTGCTGTTTGATGTTAACACTAGAAGGATTTCCACTCGTCACTGTGAACACTAAAGAGTGTCACTCTGAGTGTTCTGGCAAGATCATATGATAATGCGTAGAGGCCTGGAACGAGTTTAAGTTCAATTAAGAATTAAACTACTGTTTCTTTCCAGTTTTTCACAAGATTGGTTCTAAAAGAACCGCACGTGTAACCTACCATGAGCTTGTTTGATGTTGGCTCAAGCAGGATTTCCATCTTCATTGTAATACTTGCGTATTACTCGGATGTTCTGGCAATATTACAAGAATACTGCGTAGGACTCATAAAAATCTCTTACTTTTCACAGTGTGTGAGAAAGCAAGGAATAAATGGAAAGTTTCCTAATGAGACTTTTGATGATCTCTTGGCTCTAGACTCGATAGTGCGTTTTGATTTAGTGAGCGATGGCTGGAGAGGAGTGCCACCTTTTCAATATCAGTCTATTCGGAGTGAATAAACTAATAGATAACGTGTTGATCTCCATGTGATTAAAACAAATACCTTTTGAGAGATATTTGAGTTAGCTGGGAAGGGTTGTGCATTGCATCACTGGGTCCATGATGTCTTTCTTCAATATCGAGAATCATTAACAAAAATGATCTCAATAGCATATGTATTGACCCGGTTTCTGCCTAAAGTTGTAAGGAGGGCTTCTTTCTTTACACCCTTTATCTTTACATTTCTTTTTCATTCTTCAACCCCTTCAGTACTTACCAATACATCATCACTAGCACCTTGTTGTGGTTGTTCCAATGCTAGCATCAGTAATTAGTCGGTACTCAGCTACGTTCACAATCTTTCTCCATCTTTCCTAGGACTTATAATTCTATCTAGGGAATTGTCCTTGGGAAGATTCCATCGGCTCTGATGAATCATTGGACTAAAACCTATTCCTACCACCCTTTTGTCACCACATCCGTCGTGAATTAAGCGTGTTTTGGGAAAGTATAGCCACCATGAAAAATCATTGAAAATCATTTAAGGTACTTGTGATATTGAAATAAAAAGTTTTGTACCTTAGGTGTTTTGTTCATCAAAAACGCTTCCCCTTAACATGTGCTTTACACATATTAAGTTGGATAATCGTTAAGTCTTTTTCATCTTTTAGCCAAGTATCATTTAAGTCTCCTTAATCCCATTTTCTCCCCTTATCCAAAATGTTAACCATTAATATTTGGGATATTGAATGGATTAACCGGTCTTTGGGTAAAAAATGAAATCGATGTTTGGCCATAGAACATGTTAATGCTCCCCCTTAAATTAATAAGGGATAGTTATAGTGCTTTAGTATGATATATTTTGAAAGATTTAGATTCTCGTGAGAAATTCTTGAAAAATTATCATACCTTAACACTACATCAAGCCGTAAAAGCACAATATTCACAAATGTACATATTCACAATTAAAAAACCAATATAAAGTGGACCTGAAATGTACGACCCATTAGATGGATCGTTGCAGTAACTTGTGGTGCACTCCATATGGTCTACCACCAACGAATCTTTCTAAGCTCCTCATCAATCTACGTTCACGGAGCTTTTGATCAATCTTCTTGATCACATACTTCGCCATTTGCCGATAACCCTAATGCCAATCCTCAGTCATCTCTGGTAAAGACCCACCCGAATTAAGATGCTCCAACTTTCCTCTGACGTATATGAGAGTCCCATCACTGTACTTATAAAGCTCACCCACCCTCATAAACTTCACTATCCCTCGACTGTTCAAGTAGAAAATGCCGTAATTTGGAACAGTAATGCCGGTATAGGGACATCTATCGACATGTTGAGGTAGAACTTGATTCATTGGACGGGTGAGGTTAAGCTTCCTTTGGTAGCTTTCGACTCCCAATTGAAGATCTTCAACTCGTTTCTTGATAACAACGCTTCGTGTGAACATACGAAGTGCTGTATTCAAGGCAATGATGTCTTCACGAGCAATATGGGTGAGTTGATCCCGGGTCATCATAAGCAACATGTCTTCGATATCCTCAAGGCGAATGATAGAAAAATCTCCCTGCTGGATTTTGTATTCTCTGTCATCCTCCCTTTTTAGACGAATCTCCGTCACATGATAATAGCCATTCTTGGCTTTAGTTTTCAGTCCCAAAATGCTGGAGATGCGAATATCGGATCTAACGTTGCTTCCTGAATTGGCTAAGCAGCAACCTCTGTACGCCCTTCGGACTCGTTCGTCCCAATGAGATGCACCTATAACAGCATACATATCATAATTACGAGTTACCTTTGGGACCCAGAGTCGGTTTACCTTTTCCTCGATCCAGGGTATTGTCCCCCAGTTGGCAGCTTTCAGCAAGGTCAGGGAGGTTGCGTACATTGATGAACCCTTGAGGAGATACTCAAGATCATAGGTGACGAAGAAGTCGAGAGCGATTTGATTATCTTGAGAAGGATCTAGTGGAGGTGGAGCTCTTTCTGATTCATGGAGGCCTGGCCTTTGAACGGTGTTAAGAGCTTTCAGGACCTCGTCAGCATAATACTCGTACTCCATTCGGGTTAACCTGGTTTTGGCGCGAATTTTCTTATCCTTTAGCGCTCTCTTCACCAAAGACGGAGTGACCGATGTCTTATACTCATGAGCCAGAAATGCACACAAGTCAATTGGACTACGGATACGGAGATATAGAACATCTTTGTCAGCGTCTGTGATTGGATCATATTTAGCAGCTGCCGTGATCCAAGCTTGTGGTGGTGTAGTTTCATCAATCTCCAAAGTGTCCGCCCAGTCCCGTGTGCTTGACTCGGGAACAGTAGATTGTGGTTCTTGTTGTAGAGGAGTAGAAACATGAACATCTGCTGGTTCTGATTCAGGCCTCTCGGCGGTGTCATGAACCGGCGAGTGTTGTGTAGCTTCAGGTTCAGTTACTGACTCTGCAATCACAAGAGCAACAACAGAACTAACAGGGTTAGTGGTAACAGGTATAGACACAGCAATAGATGTATCGGGAATCGATGACGCCTTAGTAGCATTCACATCATGGCGCCACTTGGATCGTCTTGATTCCGTTGAAGTGGATTTTTCCTTTTCTACAGCATCTTTCTTAGACTTGGTTCCAGACTTAGAAGGTTTCTTTGTGCTGGCAACCTTATCCCCTGTTTCAGGCTGTTTACCATCATCATCCTTATCGCTATCCTCGTTACTTCCCTTAACACTCTCCTCATTTCCATCACCACCATCATTACCATCATCATCATCATCCTCATCATCATCACCATCATCGTCACCATCATCATCCTCTTCTTCTTCTTCTTCTTCACCTTCTTCTTCCCCGTCACCCTCTTCTTGTTCACTTTCTTCCCTTTCTTCCTCAGGCAGAATGTGGTAAGGTACCACACTTCCAAACATCTTAAATAGCCGATCATCCTCCATAATAGCGTCATTGAGTGACTTGTAGAGAGTCCGTTGAACATTAGATTTATCAAAAGATCCAAGTTCCCTCATACGAGCTTTGAGGATCTTCTTTAATTCAAAATCCGTTAAATCATAGGCAATTTTGTAGGCGGATTCAAAAGGATTGGATGACTTGATCATCAAGTTATCAGCCGCGAGTGTCTTCAACTCATCACGCAGTGTTGGCATAATGGACTCAACGGATTCTTTCACTCTCTCTTCAGCATAAGCTTCAAGTGTTTCTTTCTGCTCCTTGTATTTATCCCTTATAGCTTGAAGTCTCGTGATTCGTGCTACATACTTATCAGCTTCAGCCTGCTTAACCTGAGCTAGTTCTTCTGCATGAGCTTTACGTGTCAACTCCATCTCTGCAGCGAACTTAGCAAGCATCTCTTCTTGGGCTTTCTTTGAGGCTTCTTCACTTTGAACTCGTCTAAGTAACTCTTGGCGAAGTTCATTCATCTCTCTTCTTTGATTATCCGTATGTTTGTCCAAGAGTTCTGCCATTACGAATGCAGCCATTGAAGACGATACAGAGCTACTCTGGGTTGGTTGAAGAGGCTCGGTTGTTACTACAGTACTGAGGATGGGAGTTATTGGTGGTGGAAGGAATGGTGTTGGTATCGATCGGGTTGGTAAGGGCTGTATTGGTGGAGGTTGAGTTACTAAAGGCTGAGTAGGCACGATGATTGTAGGAGCACCGGACTCTTTTTCAACACTTGCTGAAACAGGGATGGATGTCTCCTTCGAAGTAGAATACCGTTCAGGTGATCCAAACTCATCAATATCCTCTGGCTCCTCGTACTCTTATTCAATATTCATCTGTGCACCCGAACCACTACCGCCCGTATCTCTCCTACTCCTTTCAATAGCTATCTTCATTAATTTTCTCTCAGCCTTGTCAAGAGTAGGACCATCAACATCTTCTTCGTCGCGGAGAACTAACTCATCAGCCGTACCCTTTCACTTCTTAACCTCAGTCTTCTTCTTCTTGGTTTCGGGTTCAGATAAAGCAGCTGGTTGCTTGCGTTTACCTTTACTCTTGACCGTAGTAGAAGAGTCTTCTCCTGTCTGAAGGCTTGCTTTTAGCTTCTTGATTTCTAGTAGCAGTAGTTTGTAATCAGCAGAAGCTTTAATTTTATCCGTCAGAAGATAATCGGGAATAGGACCAGGAATAACAGCACCAGATGGTCCTTCATGCCTTAGATCCACAGTATGATCAGCCTCTTCAGTGTGATGATGACTTGCTGTACGCTTATCAATAGTAACATCATTCTTCATAAAATAATTAATGATAAGCTTGATAAACCGAGGATAAGGAAAGAAATTAGTCTTCAGCTTCTTGTTTTGGAAGAGTTGAAAGGTGAATTCTTCCCACAACAATAATGCATAATCTACATTTGAGCCTTTGTACATTCCATGGAAAATATTCATTATTGGACTACGCACAGCATCATGCCCAGATGTTTTGGGTGTAAGACAACTGAGAATACCCAAGATTGCTCTCCAAGGTTGACCTACTTTAGCAGTGGTAAAATCAGACACAACTCGTATGTCAAGACATCCAAGAGCCTCGAACATCTCCATGAGTTCGTCTTTAGTGGGATCCCTCGAAAATGACATACCTTTGGGTGTATCTCGTATTCCAAATATCTTACGGAAGTCTGAAACTGTGAGTCTCTGCTGCTTGTTGTCGAGAGTGAAGGTGATCTTGTTTGAAGTACTTTCCATGGTAGCCCAGAACTTATACATGTAATCATATGGCACCGAGGCAGTACTCCTTAAAGCATTCTTGAAGTGAGAGTGATCAAGGATTGCTATGGCGACTTTAAATCCATGGTGAGTGGATTTTGAAACTTGCTTCAGCCGGTAATTGTTTGGTATGAACTTGAGGGTTCGTGCTTCGGCAATTGCGGCTGCTCTAGAATCTTGGATTGCTTGTACTGTTAGATTAGTCATCGTATCTTCTTAACATAAGACATAAAAGGTTGATGCACAAAAAAATATATAGATATACATCATTATGACTTCTAAGCATAATACATTTCAACAAGTACTTATAACAGGCAATCAACTATCAATCAAATAACCCTTCATCCGGAACTCTTCATTCGGAACTCTTCATTCGGAACTCTTCATTCGGAACTCTTCATTCGGAAGTCCTTCATTCGGAACTCTTCATTCGGAAGTCCTTCATTCGGAACTCTTCATTTGGAAGTCATTCATTCGGAACTCTTCATTCGGAAGTCCTTCATTCGGAACTCTTCATTCGGAAGTTCGTCCGGAACTTCTTCATTCGGAAGTTCATCCGAAACTTCTTCATTCGGAAGTTCACTCGGAACTTCTTCATTCGGAAGTTCACTCGGAACTTCTTCATTCGGAAGTTCACTCGGAACTTCTTCATTCGGAAGTTCACTCGGAACTTCTTCATTCGGAAGTTCATCCGGAACTTCTTCATTCGGAAGTTCATCCGGAACTTCTTCATTCGGAAGTTCATCCGGAACTTCTTCATTCGGAAGTTCATCCGGAACTTCTTCATTCGGAAGTTCATTCGAAACTTCTTCATTCGGAAGTTCATCCGGAACTTCTTCATTCGGAAGTTCATCCGAAACTTCTTCACTCGGAAGTTCATCCGGAACTTCTTCATTCGGAAGTTCATTCGGAACTTCTTCATTCGGAAGTTCATTCGGAACTTCTTTCATTCGGAAGTTCATTCGGAACATCTTCATTCGGAAGTTCATCCGGAACTTCCTTCAATCGGAAGTTCATTATCCTTGTTCATCCGGAAGTTCTAAACGCACCCTATAAATGATTATTCTAGGCGCGTATGTGAGATTTAAGGCAATCTAAGTCAACTTAACACAATCTAATGATATTCCGAGTAAAACCCACCTAAAAACCCTAGTCAATTAATCCCTAATTAGGCAAACGAACCCTAATTTGATAAAGTTGATTACCCGAATCAATTAACTTGATTTAAATGAGGAATTAGGCGAATTATAAGTTAAAGATTCGATGTTATTACCTTTTAGATCGAAGGAAACGAATTGAGAGAATGAATTGAGAGTTTTTGAAAGCTTGTATGTGTGTTTTTGTGTTTGTCAATGGCGGCAATAATAACACAGAAGAAGAAAGAATAAACGGGGGGGGGGGGGGGGGGGGGTTGGTTTGACTAGGTCAAAAAGTTTTACAACTTTCACCCTTAGTCCGTTTTAACCCTACACTTTTCTTTCCTTTTCCCTTTTTATTCCTTTTCTTTTCATTTTTTCCTAACCATTGTTAAATTTCGCCAACACAACTTAAGCATCGCAACCTATTAGCAAATCTCCAATATCTTAAAGCAATTCCTATCACATTGAACGAGCACAAGTCGTATTCTAAAGCACGACCACTCATAAATCATTTAGCCAATTAATTTTCCACAAACACTTTTGAAAATGATTTAATATTTAAATCATAAAACGTTTTGATGACGAAGATGATTTAATATTTTCTCCCCCTTAAACGATGACCCGTTTTCTATTTAAAGAGTTGTAGTCATTGTTTAACGAGTCAAATATTGATGAAAGCATTTCCAATTAGTATCTTGAAAAAGATTGATTCGTGGTGGCAATAAGATTTCTCTTATTTTGACAAATTAATGCACTGAGACGTACACTAACTCGTGTTAGACCAAGTTGTAAAGTAAACTTGATCCCTTTGCATGATTTGGCTTGTAAATCATGCCCGAGAAAATTAATTCCCGTTGTGAGCCAACGTTTTCCAAGGAAATACGTGACTTTAATATGAAAACCGGGTTGAAGTCTGAAATAACTACAAGCCATAATGGGCATGTTTTAAAAATGTACAACTTTTATACGGACTCTATTTATGGCTCCGTGTCAATATTGATCGACATTTCTAAAGCCGTAAATATTACCGTACTAAAAGACATGCCCGATTTAAAAAACGAAAAATATTTTTGGTTTTTCTTGATTTTATAATTTTTATGGTCTTTCTATGTTTTATATTTTTTATGGTTTTACTTGGTTTTATATTTTTGTATTTTCCTTTTTGTGGTTTATATATATACAATAATATACATGATCACGAACAAAGGATACGCCTGAATAGTTTACCACCACTATTCAGCTGATTCTTCTGCCAATTCTTTGAGAGTCGCCGGAGTGAATGATTTCATGCCAAGCTTGTCAATCAAAAACTCGATTCGTCCTCGATCTAAGGCTTTGGTGAACATATCTGCCAGCTGATACTCAGTGGTGACAAAATACAGCTCGATCACTCTGTTCTCCACCTGCTCTTTAATGAAATGGTAGCGAATGTCTATGTGCTTGGCCCGGGAGTGTTGAACGTAGTTGCAGCAAAGGGCAATGGCGCTCTTGTTGTCACAATACATCGGGATTTTGTTGAATCCCAAACCGTAGTCAGTTAGTTGTGATCTCATCCAAAGGACTTGAGCACAACAACCGGACATGGCGATGTATTCAGCCTCCGTGCTAGAAATTGCACCGCTTTTCTGCCTTTTTGAAGGCCAACTAATCAATTTGTCTCCAAGGAGTTGCACAGATCCAGAAGTGCTACGCCTCGTGTCTTGACACCCAGCATGATCGGCATCTGCGTATGATATTAAATCAATAGAGGAATCTTTCGGATACCATAGACCACGATGAAGTGTTCCTTTGAGATACCGAAAGATCCTTTTAACAACATGTAAGTGCTTTTCGGTAGGCCGAGCCTGATACCGGGCACACATACATACGTCAAATTGCAAATCAGGCATGCTAGCAGTCACATAGAGAAGGGTGCCGATCATCCCACGGTAAAGTTTTGGATAGACAATAGTCCCATTCCTACCTTCATCTAACTTGGATTTCTCCACCATTGGAGTGTCCACGGGGTCACAATTTTCAAAGTTATATTTTTTAAAGATTCTAGAGCATATTTGGATTGATTAATAAAGATGCCTCTGGGATTCTGAGAAATTTGTAATCCTAAGAAAAATGAAATTTTTCCCATCATTGACATCTGAAAGCGTGTGGACATTATCTTCTCAAAGCGTTTAGACAATTATATGTTAGAGGCAGCAAATATTATATCATCAACATAAATTTGTACCAGTATCATGTCGTTGTCCTCCTTGAGAGTGAATAGAGTGGGGTCCACCTTGCCTTTGGAGAAGCCTTCCGAGATGAGATATGTTGAAAGGAGATCATACCACGCGCGTGGAGCTTGTTTCAACCCATAGAGAGCCTTCTTAATCTTGTACACATGATTAGGAAACTCCGTGCTAACGAACCCATCCGGCTGACTAACATAGACTTCTTCCCTTAGTTCACCATTCAGAAATGCCGTCTTCACATCCATTTGATAGACGATCATGTTCATATGAGCAGCATACGCAAGGAATAGTCTAATAGCCTCCAATCTTGCAACAGGAGCAAAAGATTCTTCAAAGTAGATACCCAAGGCTTGTTTATATCCTCTAGCAACCAATCTAGCCTTATTCTTCAGGACTGCACCCATCTCATCGAGTTTAACCTTATAAACCCACAACAAAGTAAGGATGTTAACCTTGTCAGGGAGAGGAACTAATTCCCATACTTCAAGTCTTTGGAATTCATTTAGTTCCACCTGCATGGCTTCAATCCAAGATGATTGAGTCATAGCCTATTGCCAATTTTTAGGTTCAACTTCGGAGAGAAATGCATCAAATTAGCAATAGAGTGCACTATCTTGTAATTGATGGCGTGTAGAGACTGGTCGATCAAGATTACCAATGACATTCCTAATTGGGTGATCTTTTGTCCATTTTATGCTATGTTTTTCAATCCGTGGTGGTCTGGAGTGAATAATAGAAGGAGCTTCTTCTGAGGTAGACGCGGCTGAAGGGTTTTCAGGTATCGGTACACCAAAGAAAGGAAGCTCTTGTAGGTGAGCATATTCCAAATCGTGATCAATAGAATCCTCTTCAACATCAATAGGCACAAGTAAGGGTGACGATTCAGGTGTAGTTTGAGAATCACTTGGTAGAGGTGCATCCGGTTCAATGTTAATTGAAGGTGCATTTGATAAAGCTTCATTAGCTTGAGCAACCACTTCAGGGATTGGAGCGATCACAACAGGTGCTGGAACTTCATCATTCGGGGGATCAAAGAATTCATCAAACAACGGTTGATACAGTTTATCCCACTCGGGCCTTGTAGGTGGTAAAAATGATGTAGAAGTAGGATTATTGGGAACTAATCCGGAACTAATAGCACCGGTTCCCATCTCATGAAGCGCGGGTTCAGAGCTGCGTTGCTCAGAAGCCATCGCTGTCAGCTCATCGAAATCTGCGTACATAGTTTCTACTATCTTACCAAGACGACGGTTGTAAATTCGGTATGCTTTCTTGGAGGGTGAGTAACCAATGAAAATACCTATATCGGCTTTCGGTTGAAGTTTTCCCAAGTTCTCACTATTAATGTTTGGATAACAAAGAGCACCAAACACATGAAAGAATGAAACATCGGGTTTATGATCATGTAGAAGCTCGTAAGGTGTTTTTCCATGGCGTTTCCGAATGATAGAGCGGTTTTGGGTGAAACATACAGTAGATATAGCTTCTGCCCACAAGAACAATGGAGCGTTCACATAAATCAACATAGTCCTAGCAGCTTCCATAAGCGTACGATTCCGTCTTTCAACGACACCGTTTTGTTGTGGAGTACGTGCAGCGGATGTTTCATGTGAGATACCAACTTCTTCATAGTAAGCACGAAGAGTCTGGTTGACGAACTCTGTTCCATTATCTGTACGAATACGGCGGACAGTAGTATTTAAACGTACCTGAATGAATTTCAGAAAAGTGATGATAGCCTTCGGTTCTTCATCCTTTGTACGTAGAAATCTAACCCATGTAAACCTGGAGAAATCATCCACAATAACAAGGATGAATTTCTTACCGCTCACACTTTCAGTTCTCATTGGCCCACAAAGATCCATATGCAAAAGATGAAGTTTTTCTTGATTGGTGTCTTCAGCTTTGGGCTTGTATGATTTCTTGGTACTTTCCCCCCTTGAACACGCGGAACATAAATGGTCCTTGTGAAATTTGAGCTTTGGAAGACCACGAACTAATTCGTTTTTAGCCAGATGATTAATAGCATCAAAGTTGAGATGAGATAATCTGCGATGCCATAACCATGACTTAGTCTTAGATGCTTTAGAGAGAAGACATACTGGAGAGGCGGCCATCATGTCTTGTAAGGACAAAGTATAAAGATTTGCACCACGAGACCCCTTCAATAAATCTTTTCCTTCCAAGTTGTGGATGAAACAAGTATGTTGTCGAAAAGCAACCTCTAGGTTGGAATCACAAAACTGTCCTACTGAAAATAAATTATGACCAAGACCTTCTACATAGTATACCCTTGAAATCGTAACATTTCCAATCTGATATTCACCATACCCCATTATCTTTGCAATATGATCATTACCGAATTTAACCGTTCCAAGAAACTTGCTGACGAAATTTCAGAGCATCGAGGGATCTACGGTCATATGCTTTGAACAACCGGAGTCCAAATACCAGAGGATGATTTGGACCACCTGAAAATATCACCAAACGAGGACAATGTAGAGGTATCGGAATCTGAATGTTCCTTGTTATTAGCATGTACAGATTTAATAATCTTAGATTTGCTAACTTTAGGTTTCTTAGATTTCCTAGCCTTCTTCCTAGTTGATGGTGTAGATTCTAGTTGGCTTAAATCCTGAGGTATTTCTTCACTGATAGGCACTATAGTGGGGGCTAACCTAATTAAAGGGCGTTGTTTCCATACTTTAGTGCTAGTGTGCCTAACTAAAGGACGCTCAGACCTAACCTCAATGGATGCATTCCTAGTTAAAGGGCACATTTTTCCATCTAATGTAAAGGTCCTACCAGTGGGACGCCATTGCCAGCCAACTTGGGCACGAGTTCTACCAGTTGGCTTCCATTCAAGATCATTCCTAATGGCATTCATTTCATTCACATGATCAATAATACACAAATCATAACGTTGGCAAAACATACATTCATTACAATTCCAACATTTCAAATCAGAATTCACAAATGGTTTAGGCTGCTACACAGGCGCAGAGCTTTTAGTCTTAACATGATTCTTTTTATTTAAATCTGAACTAACATTCCAATGGTGAGCTTCTACTTTCTTCTTGTTGGTACTACTAGTGGAGGGCTTGATCTTATCTTTCTTGAGTGGCGATCCTTTAGCCTTAGTAGACTCTTTTACTCCTGTAGAAGGCAAAGTGGGAACATTAGCAACAGATTTTAAAGGCGCCTTACTTGATTGTGCCAATGACGGTTTTGCTCCTAGGGTCTTATTGAATGGAGTTACAGCAATGGGTCGATTAGTGAGTAGTGCAGAACCTGGTTTACCTATGTATTGCAAATATGCTAAGCAATATTGAACTCGCTTAATATATTCATGAGCTGAATAATAGTAGCTACTTGAGGGATCTAAGGCATAAAGATCGTCTAAAATATCCCTAACAAGATCTACATGCTTAATTGCATTCCTCATATAATCATCGTAGGTAACCGGGTTTTTCTTATGAAGCGGGTTCTTATAAAGCACTACTGAGTTGGTTGTTGGAGCACTAGAGGACGGTGCAGAGTTGGTAGCTAAGTTATTAACAGCTTCTTGTCGGGTGAGAAGAAGTGTCTCCTTTAACTCGGCCAAAACCATGTTTTTGTCAATGAGCAGGATGTTTAAGTCAGAGATTTCCTCACATTTTTGGTTCAATTGTTCAACATAAGATTGTTGCTGTGCCGCATTAAAAGCGAAGCGTTCTTCTAGTGAACCATAAAGTTTGGACATTCCCTGTCTTGCACGATCCATCTCCCCTAGAATAGACGAAAGTCTAATTTCTAAGTCCTGGTTTTTTAGACTCTGCAGCCTATAGTTCCAATTTTACTGTTTCATTTGATGACACATCTCTCTTTAATCTCATAATCTCCTCCTCTAATGCCTTAACTATTGCAATCATCTTGTCACTCGTCTCAACACTGTTTTCACAACCATTTGTTATCAAAAGATCTTCATTTTGAGTTTGTTGTTTTAATTCTAAAGATATACAATGTTGTTCAAGTTGATTAAAGAGTTTTGAAAGTAAATTGTAAGAATCTTGTAGCTTTAAAAATTCAGCGTTAGATTCGTGACAAGAATGATTATCTACCTCATTTACAGTATCAGCAACATTTACAGAGAGATCACACACATCATCACATATATTCACAACATCACAGTTAATCATAGCGGATGTAAGCTCATTAGAATAATTAACATTCACAGTAGTAAGCACATCACACGAAATTACTTGGGACAAGAATCGGTCATATTCGGATAAAATCTTTTCCTTTTCAATTAATTGTAGTTCGTAAGCGGTGTCCATTTCATAAAACACTTTTTGAACTTCTGCAATTTCAAACTCAAGATTTTCCGAAAGAGATGCAAAACTTCCTTTTAGACTTTCGACAAACGGATTGATCTCATTCTTAAACACCTCGTTCATGTGTTCGAAAGCCCATTCTTCGGTGTTTAGGCCATTTGAAGTCGTACATTCCAAAATGACCTTGTCAAAACTAGCAAAGTATTGATTAATCTCTTGCAAGTTTAACCATACAGTGCTAACAGGTGGAAGATCCTTTGGAATTTCCTTAGGTCCTTCCATTCTGACAAGTGTAGGAAGTGTACTAGGGTTTTCTTCATGTAACATGTAGGTTGGTGCTGTGATGAGATCTTTATCCATATGGAAGCGAATTCTAAAATCCGTTTTTGCAAGCTCCTGATTCATTTTAAAATAATCACACTCGGGATATTTTGCAAAATTATATGACCGATTCTCATCAACTAGATCCTTATTTGTGCGATCATCGAAAATATCAATCGGGTCTAAGACCAATCCTAATATGGTTGCATTATAAAGTCTAGGACTATGGATAAAAGCTTGGTTTGCATACCGTGGGTTAGGGGGAAGGCCTTTTTGACGCGATAAGTTAAACTCTCTAAAAGATGTATCAAATAAGTGTACTAGTTGAGAGGCAGCGTATTGTCTTAAAAGCAAATAATCTAGACTTTTAATCTTATTAGCCGCATTAATTTCCATCTCATTCTTCTTAGACTCTAGTAATTCAAAATCCGTTTGAAGTTTTTGAAAATTAGTGACCTCTAACTCTTTTTCTTTAAGTTCGTTAGAAAGATCTGCTCTTAAGGTTTCAATTTCTTGCAAATGACCCATTTGTTTGTTTCGAAAATGATCATATTCGGGATTTGTTAGAACACTAGACGAAGGAACTAATTCCAAAGTTTGAACTTTCTCGTTGCATAAGGCAAGCTCATCAGACAAATTCTTATTCTTAGCTAGGGTTTCTAAGAGTGCAGCATTCATTTGGCTAAGTAATGTAGCAGGAACCATGACCAAATATTGCTGAGCAGGAGTATGCGTATGCGAAATGGCTCCCGGTTGTGTTTCACTCAAAGTCTGGGGACTCACATTGATATTACTATCATTGATTGTCTCCTCATTTGAAAGACTCACCACCGAAGACTCATTCGAATCAGCACGCTCTTGCACAACTTGATGTGGTTGAATACTAGTATCAGTGGTATTGTCAGTGGTATTATTAAGTACCTCATATCTTTTTTCTGGCCCTAAGCTAGAGATAGTTGCCATAAGAGCTGCCTGTGCAGATTGAAGTTCATCACAGTCTGAATCATAAGCATCAAGATCATCTGCTTGGTATGCTGCATTCTGTGTGGTGACAACATCTTGTTCAGCAATCCCTGGATCAGCAAGAAATGCAAGCTCCTCTTCATCAAGTTCCCTTCCTTGTGCCTGAGCGTTCACCAGATAAATCTTCTCTGCAAACCATTGACCATCCCTTCTCCTCTTAGGTTTTTTGCAATCCCTGGACATGTGACCTTCTTCCTTACAGTTGTAGCATGTAATCATTCTCAACTTGCCTGTGGAATTAGCCCATGGAGGAGTGTTGACCATTGGAGCAGGATTGACCGTGCGTGCATTGGTGGTTGATGTAGTAGGTCTCCCCTGATAAGGTTGAATAGGTTGAACCATTACCCTGCCATTCTCAATAGTAGCTTGTTGGCGAGAATTGGATGAATTCCTCAGCTGATTGTTAGTAGGAGCTGTTCCTCTAAATCCTCGTTTGCTTAAAGTCCTTGTGAGGTAAGCAGACATAGTGGCTAACACTTCAACTGGATCAGTTCCTTGTTTGAATTCAGGAATGGGGACTTCATCATCATCACAATACAGTGCTTGGTCTTGTTGAGCTGCGTAAGCACTAGAAGGAACACTCACGTGGTCAGAGTAGTTTGATGGATATGCTGCATTCTCTTGATAAGAAGAATATGAAGACTGAGCATAAGGTGCAATGCTTGCTGGGTGAGGTTGTGAAGCATATTGTGATGAAGGTGCATTAAACCGATATTGTTGCTGATTTGAGGTGGGTGGTTGCAGTAGAATCGAATATTGGGGGAAGCTTGGTGTCATGTAAGGTGATGGATGATAGGCTTAGTGTCCCAAGATATAAGGAGTGTTGTTGTGTGACAAGCTTGGTTGATTCGCCATCAAAGCTAAAGAATCAGGGTACATACCTCGAGGCGAACGGTGCATGATCACATGTTTCTCATGCTGCTGAAGAAAAGCATAGAGTTGATCCAAATTGCACTTATGCAAATCCCTGGTTAACTTAACATCGGTAATATACTCACCCCATTCAGCTTGAGGTAAAGTATTCAAAAACTTGGTGTTAACCTGGAATGGAGCAATCACGAGATTGTATACATTCAGATACATCATGAGAGTAGTGAATCTGAAGTAGTAGTCGTGAAGCGTTTCCCCTGGGCTGTACGTGAATCTATCAAACAGATCATACAACTGACATTCCCTTTCCTGTTTGGTAAGAGACGTACCTTGTAGCAACACCTTTAGACGTTCCCATAAATCCTTTGCAACCGTATATTGACTGACCATTCGATAGATGTCATGTGGAAGAGCTTGGAGAATGGTTTGAAGAGCCTTTTCGTCTGCATCGGCAACAAGTTGTTGAGCTGGTGTAAGTTCTTCAAATTACCGTGGTCGAGTCACATTGTTAACCACGATGGTACCATAATCAAGTGGACCATTCAGAATTGACTTGACCATAAGCCTCCCATATGTCGGTTTTCCCTTAATGTATGACATCATACGACCTTGCCATGCTTCAAAGACTTCTTTAATGAGCATTGGAGGGCGATTATCCGTTCCCGTAATGACGGAAATGTCCGTAAGTGATGTCATCTGAGGCATTAATGAATTCGGATTCATTTTGTTCACTTCAAAGAGACAAAGATTATCGATTGATCGAGCAGTGAAGTAAAGTTTGTGAGTTGTGTTGAGTTTTTGTTGTAAGAAACCAAGATTAAATCCTCTAAAAAATCGTCGAAAAAACAAGTAAAATATCCCTTGATTCGGAACTTTTGTTGATTCGGAAGTATTGATTCGGAAGATTTTGGGCTTGGAGCTCCTTGATCCGGAACTTTTGGTTCGGAAGATTTGATCCGGAACTTTCCTTGATCCGGAAGTTTTGATTCGGAAGAACTGATCCAGAACTTTTCTTGATCCGGAACTTTTGGTTCGGAAGTACTGATCCGAAACTTTCCTTGATCCGGAACTTTTGGTTCGGAAGTACTGATCCGGAACTTTCCTTGATCCGGAACTTTTGGTTCGGAACTTTTTGATTCGGAACATTGTCTTGATCCGGAACTTTGTCTTGATCCGGAACTTTCCTTGATCCGGAACTTTCCTTGATCCGGAACTTTTGGTTCGGAACTTTTTGATCCGGAACTTTTGTTGATCCGGAACTTTTTGATCCGGAACTTTTTGATCCGGAACTTTTTGGTTCGGAACTTTGTCTGGGAAACAGAAACTTGTTTTCGAGTAAAAGTCGATCAAATGAATGATGAAACAAACCCAGATTTTTACCAAATAACCCAAAAAGTTTTGTGATTTCTACTAAAATAAGTAAAAACTAATACTTATCTACTAATCCTAATCACAAAAACACCAAAAACTCCAAGAATCAAGATGGATCTTCTTAAAGAACACTAATATAATAAAAAACTAAATAACAACACAAATCATTACCTTAAATCACCCCATAGCTCTTGATACCAAATGTAGAATATTGATAACCTATGAATCTATGAAGTGGGTTGAAGATTCCTAGAGAGAGAAACTAGTGAGAGAAAGTGAGAGAGAAACTATGTGTTTTTTATTCAAATGATAAAAGTGGAATGTCAACAACTAACCCATTTCCATGGTGGAAAGGGGTATTTATATCCAAGGCCACTATTTGGGCTTGGGCCGACCCATGACAAGCCCATGGGTCGGTTTCTTACTTAACTTAATAAGTAACATTAACTACGAGCTATTACAACATAAATAATATTTTGGAGTGACCGATACTTCTAATATACGTAAAACGTATTTCTAACATTTAAGTATTAATTCCGCATAATACTTGAATCGTTACATATACAAAAAAGTTTATCTACGTGTTTAACTTGATTTAATCTCGTTTACACAATCTAAATCGATCTAAGTTTGGGATCAACAAGTGGTATCAGAGCTTGTTGAGAAACTTTGATCTAAAGAACACAAAAACCCTAAATCGCGAAAAACCCTAATTTTCAAGAAACCCTAAAATTCAAACAACATATCTACTCCTGAGTTAACCTCCTCCTCCTCAAGCCCTAACATCAAGATTCCCATGCTAGATCCAGAAAACTTTGAGATATGGAAGTTTAACTTTGAGCAGTATCTTGAAATCCATGACCACACCCTATGGGAAATTATTGAATATGGAAACACATTCAATAAGGCTGGCAAGATTGCAACTACTATCTTGGCAAGATCAACTCCAGGCTCAAGTGAAGCTGATCGAAAAGAACAACCTGAAGATGGGAGAGCTGTCTTAGCTGAGGACATAACAAAGAGAAGGAATGACATGAAAACTCTAAGCATCTTTAAACTTTCTTTGGGACAAGCCAATCAGCACAAGTATAGAGGCTATGATTCTGCCAAAGATCTCTGGGCAGCTCTTCAAGTTGCTTATGGTGGTAATGATGATACTGCCTCAGAGAAAAAGAAGCAACTCTTGCATGAGTATGTTGTATTTAAAGCTCTTCCCAATGAAAAGCTAAGTGGAGTGAGAAGCAGACTTCTTGACATTACAAGCAAGTTGTCATTTATGGGAACAGTGCATGATGATGTTGATATCATCACCACTTTTCTTAAAAGTCTTGGTGATGCCTAGAAGATTGAAGCAAGGTCTATGATTTGTAACACCCCCGAATTTATACAACTCAATACAGCGGAAGACTAGTTGGTGTTACGGGATAGAACATAACTCACATCATAGACAACGCATAAAAATCGCGTCGTTTAATAATAAATCATTTCCATTCATAAACATCAAAGTTACATCGGTCCCAAGTCATTATATTTCATACAAAGTTTTACAAAGTATTTGAATGGAAAATATTGTTTAAGTGCGGGCCATGAATTCTTGTCGTCTTCCCGAGAATTACCTTCAAGTACCTGAGATAAAACATGTTAAAAGAAAAGGTCAGTGATAACGCCGAGTGAATTCATAGAGTTTAATAAAATCCATCAATAGAATATCAGTATAAAATTATTATGAAAATCATTTTGTACAAATCATTTTAATAGGCCATAAAATAGCCAAAGTCATTTTATACAAATCTTCATCAAAATCATACTATAGGCATTTGCCTTAAAAATCATTATACGAGCCAATGTCGTAAAAACATCATACAATACGTCTTATGACGTTGTATAAAAATAAAAACCGTTATATGAATATGGTTATGAAAACCAAAACATGAACATAATATCAATAGTATGACCCTGTATTGCTAGTCAGGCAATACATCATAATTCGGAGCGTCTAGTAGTATTTCGTTAGTTTGGATTATTATAAGCCGCATGACATTGTTACCTTACTATCACAACAACGGGTAGCTAACCCGATACTAAATTTGCCCATCTAAGTTAGCGTGTCATCACAAAGGTCACGCTATGGAAATCTTCTCATACATAAATTCGCTTACCAATCAATGTGGCACGACAGGGATCAACCGTCAAGGCGCGAACTGGGGTGATCGTCCCCAATAGTACTATTATATGCATAAGCGTCTACCAAATCCCGGTAGTTCACAATTCATGCTAATGGGACTTTTAGTGACATAACCTAACTTTAATAATCCATTTAATTTCATATATCGGGTCCTTTAATCATTTATCGGGTCATACAATTGGGTCATTCAATCATTCAGGTCCAAATCAATAAACAAACAATCGGGACAAATGGTGTCCTATTTTATAAAAACTAACATGTTATCTCCCTCGCGGGTTTATAAATCATTTCATAAAAACATTTAAAAGAGTGCAAGGCTATGAACTCACGTTGATGTGGGAAGGCGGGTTATCGGCAATTCGGACGTACGGTACGTGCTTCAATCACGGAAACCTAGACAAATAATACTCGTCTTAGACTCTTGTCCAATGAATTTATGAAAATAACAAGTATGTATACATATGATGATTATATATATATGTATGATGATCAAGTGGGTTTACATATTCTCGTTTACTCATTTTAGTGTTTACGTTTTGGTAACTTTTTACTAGTTTACTGGTTTTACCTATTTATCTATTTTAAGTCCAATAAGCTTATTATAAGTTCTTTAACTTGTTTTAATCCATTTTATACTTATATTATCAGTATCTATACTTTCCATGTTGGGCCCAAATGGGTTAAGCCCAATAAGTTCTTTTTATAAGTGTTTATCTTATTTAGTCCAATTATTAGTCCAATATGCTTAGTTAGCTCGTTAATGTCCGTATGTCCTATAGTTCGGGTTTTATCGGTTTTTACTTGTATTAGTTATTTATATATCAGTATATGACTTTTAAAAACTTTACATTAGACGGGTTTGATCGTCTAAGTTTTAATTGGCGAAAAACGTTAATTTTGCGGTAATAGCCGAAAAAGTCGTAAAAATCAAGTTTATAGTTTTTATTACTTATAAGTATTATTCCATTACCATTTTTATAATTTATATACTTATTTAACCTTTTACATATTCATATAAAATCCATAAGTTAGTGGGTTTTTATTTTACATTTTATACAATATAATTTTGAGTGCTTATATAATAATAATAAACATTAATTCTCAAAATCTGATTTTTATCTTCATCTTCACCAAAACTGCCATATCTAGAGTTCTATATGGATATAGAAGCTCAAATATTTATCACATAAACTACATGATATGTGCTCCATTTAACTCTTCTATAGCTACTGTTGAATCAGCCTCTAAGTATTTTCTAAAATTCGTCCAAAACAGTGAACTCAGATTGGTATCTTAAACTTGTTTTGATCATATCTTACTCATTACAATGATTCCATTGCATGGCCAACTCTCACATGTATACAAGACCCATAGCTTACTGTATATTAATTCTACTTCATCATTTTATCAGTTCATGACATGTTTCTTTACTGTTTTATACAGCCAACAAATTTAAACAAGATTTTAGCCTTGTTTCTTATAGTCTTTCATCTTTTTAAGCATGTTTATCAACACCAAATCCCCACACAATATTTTTAGTCATCATTCATCATCATATACATATACATAAGTGAAAGAAATGCAAGATTACATAATCAAAAATAACAAGAGGATGAGGAGGACAATCTTTATACCACCAAGTTGATGTAGGTATGATTTGGACATGGATTTTGATGGAGAAACTTGTGCATAGCCAAGACCATCTTCAAGACCACCAATCTTCATATACTCCTTGTGGAAAATCAGCCTCAAGACTCCATGGAAACTCCTCCATGGATGTTATAATCACCTCCAATCAATAGGGTTTCAAAAGGGCTTCAACATGTGCAAGAATAGCATAGGATTTCATGGTTGATTTTTGATCAAAATGGTGTTTCTTCTTGATTTTGGGACGGCAAGGAAGAGGAAGTAGAGAGAAAATGGAGTTGTTTGCATGGTGAATAATGAGTTAGCTAGTTTTAGTTAGTGGTTTTTGTTGGTGGAATGCTTACATTGTAAGCTAAGATATGTGTTAAGCTAAGTGTTGCAAGGTTGACACATAAGAGATGTGTTGGTGATGTTAGGCCGCCCCATGTGTAGTGGGGTGGGATAAATTAGTTTGTCCCATCCCACTAATTTACGGGTATTCCTCGATTCTAGTTTCCTCGATTTGTGTGCGCTCGGGTCGTTTTACTAAAAACGTTTTTATAAATTATGAATCAACGGCACAAAACGAATCTAATAAAAATTGTTTCATCAAAAACGGAGTTCGAAAACGTAAATACGTAATCCTAAGGTTTCCGGTTTAGTCGTAAAGGACGTTAAAATAAAATCGTAAGTCCTAATCTCTTCTCGTAAATTTGTGAGTGTAAGAACCAACACAAATTTAAAACTCCAAAATACTATTCATGGATAAATTTATTTTCTGAAATGTCGGACTGTCACCAAAGACGGTGTATGTAAACGTAAGCACGTAACGTAGAATCCTCCGGTTTAGACGTAGTCGATGCTACTTCAAGACGTAAATCCAAATTTCTTCCAAAAAATAAGTGAGTTCATATTGTAACATTAAAATAATGTTTTCAGATAAATATTGAGAATAAAATATCGACCATAAATTGACGGATTGTCACAGCATTTACCCCTAAACAGGATCTTTGTCCTCAAAGATCATCTTACCTTACTACTCGCTTCTTATAGAGTTAAAGCCATGTGGGTATTTCCTCCACATTCGGTCTTTTCTCACAAGTGTAATCCATTATAATACGAGAGTTTCATCAAACATAACTACGGGAATAAGATCAGGCTAAATGTTGACTTACTTTCTCTATCCATGATGTTCACGGGTTTCTGATGAATGCAACTTTTCGCCGATCTAAGCTTTACTAAGAACAATCATATTTTCACTTGATAGATATTCCATCAAGTTCGATTTACGAAACATAATTCACGCAGTTCTTGAAGTCCTAGGGTAGATCCAGCTTATATGCCTTTCAATCCCAACTTTTACATCATCTCAATGGTCCCATACAACGGGGACTTATATCCCATGATTTGTCAGATCATGAATTCATTTTCCAAGTTTAAAAATTGTAGCATAACTTCGCTACCCATTTGGCACTTCAAGATCTACATTTCATATTCACATAACCTCTTGCCCACTACCGGCTGTCAATAATCAGATCCTAATTTCAACAATCATTTCAGATCTCACGGGTCGGGTATTTTTTAAGGTTAGGTTCGCCATCATAGGAAACCTTAAACCTAAAAGACATGTCCAACTCACAATGGGTGTATGTCGGGTGTCTTCAGCTCAACTCCTGCTTACAGATGCTCTAATATTTAGATCCTAACAAGATTCGATCTCGATCCTAATACGATAATTATCAATGATATCTCCATAGGAAAATGACTATACTGTCTATAACCAAAGGTCAATCATTCAAACATAGAACAACGCTTATAGTATTTTGTATCGTTACTTTACCTCGTCCCTTCGAGTTGGGGTGGTACATAGTACTCTCATCATGGTTCGTTCTCAATGACTTCTGAGCAAATCTCTAGAAATTCGATGCAAAGCGAGGATCTTGATATAGATGTTCGATACAGGCACACTATGTTTACATAACTCTTTTGCATTTATCATTAACGGGAATGATATTAGCAGATTTGGTCAGTCTGTCGATGATGACCCAAATCAAATCAAATTCAGATGATGACCTTTGCAATAGCTAGACGTTTACTAATGTATGAGGCGATGTCTGCCTTCATAATTGCCATCAGTACTACTTCTTCAGACAAAGATACTTTTAGTCAGAAATGACATAAATATAATACTTATACTTACAAGATTCCAACATAACTATATCTCACAATCCTCCATATTTAGACAATCACAAGTGGTCTTTTATACATCTAACACCATCGGCTTCTCAATTTTTAATGCTTCACACTAGCCGCGAACCCCTTTTTTTTTCTTTCTATATTATCCTAAGTATCAGCTATTTTTATATGGTTCGGCAATTTATTTTGCACCTTCATTATTAAGGAACATGTCCTAACTGGTTCTTTATACTTTTTACATAATGCGTCAGTATCTATATTCACCTTCCCTGATGAAATAAATATCATAACCGTATTTACTCAAAATTCTTTCTTCATATCTTCTATGTTTTAGTTTCGTCTTTACTATTATCTTTATCTGTTTTACTCAATCTGACGTCTAAAGCGTCGATAATTATTACATGTAAATTAACAATAAATATTTAATTTTTATGAAACGTAAACGTAAAAATTTTAAATTTCTTAGTTCGACCAATTATATAAAATGTTCAAAATAGATTTGAATTTGATTAACAAAATTTTTGTTGATTTATCGAAAATATTTAATAAGATTCGTAAATGTTCGAAAAACCTTTGTTTATACTTTGGTCAAAGTTTTCTTAGTTGAAAAGCAAAAATTGTCGTTTCGAATTTCAAGTAATAAGTTATATAGTTTCCTTAATTCTTCTTAGGTTGTCTAGAAGTATACACAAACATTTACCCCTAAACAGAAGTTTAGTTAAATGATTTGTGTATAAGGGAATAATCCCTTAAAAATCCTTTGTTAAAACATTTGTCGAAATATATTTGCATTTTCTTTTTAGTATAACCCAAAGTCTTAAATGACTTCTAATTGTTTAAAGAGTCAATATATATTCCATTATCTTTTAATCACACGATCAAATAATGTAAAAGATTAAGTCTTAAATCTCATGTTAAATATTCAAGGTACAGGTTTTATTGTTCGGCCAATTTAGGGCAGTCTATAACTAATTATTAACTCATTCTTATTCTTATTAATAAACAAATAAATGGTCCTTAATGATCACGAGCATGAATTTATCAAATTACAGCCTTCACACGTGATTCACCAAATTTATGAATGCTACATGTGTATTAGTCAATCCAAACGTCATCACGTGAAACTTATATTGTTCATTACAAGTACCGGATGTAGTGATTGGAATAGATAATCTTTTTCGCGGACGCGAAGTTGATGATAACCATGCCGTGGATCAAATTGCTAGAACCTTGTAAATGATCGAACAAATCTTCCATTTCGAGTTATGGATATCGTTTTGGATTGTCAATTTACTCAGTTCACAGTAATCTATAAATATAAGGAATGATAACACCATAGCTCTTCATGATGACGAGCTTGGTAGAATAAAATCTTTCTCCGACAACTCTCTCAGTTGTACGGTAATTCCTTTAATTCAGATGGTGCTGACGTACAGTGCACATGCCACATGTGCAGCACCGGGAATAGAATCAATACCAAATTCAATCTTGCCTTAATGGCAAAACTCTAGGTAATTCATCAACAAATACCTCCTAAAGTCTCAAATAGCAGGAACATCTTTTCATTAAATTCACATTAGGTTCTTCTAGATTACAATATCTATAACTAATTCACAACCATTCATGGTATAAATTTCAAGTCTAAATGCAGGATATAGTCATCCATCAAGAATTATTTAGATCGCTTTTGATAATCAACATCTTATCATTTAGGGGAATTCAATTCGAGTTCCCATCAATTATGACAATGTCGTCATGTCATAATCAATCAATCCATTCTACTAGCACTATCAACTTTCCAGTTTCATTGGCGTCGATAAGATGTGAACTTCTCAAAAGACTAATAATAACTCATAATCCTTCACAAATTCAGGGATATACGGAGACACAACTACTATTAAAAGAGTAAGGTCAACGCATAATCTATGCGAGAGAATTTCAAATGAGATACAGACGAAAACATTTAACGAATATGAATATATCCCATGTTTTCATAATTTGAGTACGCATTCGAAAGCTCCTCGGATCGTTACCCAGGTCATTCAAATGAAATCTAATCAAAAGAAATGATAAGAACATCGATACATCCAGTCGGGTATCAACACTCGATAATCAGATACTTTTCCTAGGAATCTCACCACGGGAGAATTGGACAAGAAAGAATTGTCAATTGTCAAATAAGACAATTTCCACAGATGAGTAAATTCGATTCAGAAGAATAGATGCTATAGGCACATATGTAGGTGTCCCTAACACTATGTCCCTATTTTTCACTTCTTGCAGATCTCATCAAATTTTATCCTTCACAATCTTCAAAGAAAATGTAGTGTTTATTCATTAGTTTTATGGTGACTACTAATCAGACTTGCATGGTCCATTCCAAATTGTATGTAGGCGCGCAACTATATACAATTTCAAGATTAACGATGCAATACTCAGTTCGTCAAAATTTTATCATCATGTTTATAATAAAAACATTTTCATGCTTAATTCTTAAATAAGAATCAAAAATAAATTTACAAAGATTTTCTTTGTTATGAAAACAATTAAGTTTTCCAAAGTGTTTCATAAACAACTTCATTTTGATAATGATTACTTATAAATCTCACTTTAGATCATCCTTATGGTGATGAAAATTCAATTTTTCTCAAGGAATACTGTTTTATCTTATAAAAACAATGAGTGATCTGCAAAAGAGTGATGAAAAGTTGATCACCAAGAACTTAACTACAATATGATAGGAAATGAGCTTTAGCCAAATAATCATGAGGTTTATGACCTCGATGGTGCTCAAAAAGAATAATCCACAACGTAACTCAAATCGAGATGAGTACTTGTTCAATGGTTGCATCACTAATGCGAACATTAGGAACAAGCAAGAAAAGATAGATAACATCGATACATGTAGAATTTAGTAATCAAAGGTAGTCTTTTCATTAATCACAAACAAGTCGAATTGTATCGTAACACATTACATGTCACTATGTCATACATTTCTCAGAACTCATCCTACCAACTGATGTCTCAGTTAAGTTAGGGATTTTTAAAAGATACCACAATGAATACTAATCTACAAGAGTCATTAGGTGTCCCACCTGTCCCGGAAGATCCATCGGTCCCAATTTAGAAGAAAATTTCTTCAATTTAGTTCTTGGACACTAGGCATCCTCGTTAGTGGACAATGGTCTAGGAACAATCCTTAACACGAACCTACAATCAATTAAAACCTTAATTCAATCACAGAACTTAACGACTTCTATTAATAATCTCATATTCCATATGGGTTAAATTTTATTCAAGTTTCAACCAATTTATACTCAATGCAACATCCTACCTCATTCTCCAATACTTTCAACTTTATTCGTAAAACTTAAAAGGGCAATAAAAGTTAGATATTATCAACACTTAATTTCCAATCCTATAGCTCTTACAACAACAATTATCAAATGAGTCTCTAGTATGAGACGACTCATACATTCAATTAGACTTCTCGGAAAGGTATTAGTGGCATGAGGCTTTTGGGTAATGGTTCCAATGACAGCCTCAAGTGCAACATTCACCCTTTCGATTTCAATTTAAGAATTGGATGACAGCGAATAAGATGACATCTTTCTAGGTGGTAATGTTTTGTAAAACTCCACTCTATAAGGAAAGATCGTCATGACATCGATATCAGATTTAATCTCGCCAATTCTTCTTCAATTTCACAATCAACTAATATCTAAATTTCTACGAGTATCAACCATTTGTTGGGATCATAAATATCCACAACTTGGTTTAGATCTAGAATAACTAGAATTCCTACGAGAATAGCTTCGATTAATTTACTAGGGGATTTAGGGTTCATTGTGACAATCTACGTCGTATAAATACCTCGTATTGTAGGATTGTAACACACGACTTATAATGATATAGAAATGTAGATGAAGATTAAACCAAAAAAGAAAGATTAGATTAGATGAAGAAAAAGAGAAAAACAAGAAGATGTGAATTCCTAGTGAGAGAAACACATACGTTTCTCTCTCTAAAACAAATGAAATGGAAAACACACACACAAATGAGGCTTAGGAGGCCTTTTATACTAAGTAGTAAGTGTTTAGGAGGCCTTCCTCATTTGTGTGTTCGGGACTAAATCCCGTTACATAAACATTAATAACTAAGAACTCTCGACACCGTTGAATAGTATTTTTCACGAGCTTCGCAACGGTATATTATATGACCATCACTTTAAATACGGCTAACAATCTCCCCCTAAGGGGTGGTCATGTAATATGTGACTTCACTTCGTTGGTGTTGCAGACTTTGAAGCTTGTTGCCTTGAGAGTTCTTTCATAGTTCCTTTCATGACTTGTGTTCTTGGATCTTTGATCTTTGCCTTGACTTGATCTTGTAACTTTTCCAGCTTGTGTTCTTGTGTCTTTACCCACATACTCATGTTTTGAGTTGACATGAAAGCTTGTTAACAATCTCCCTTGATCATCAGAGTAGCGGAAGTCTTTGTCTTTAGATGTTCTTGAGCTTTCTTCAATAATCCTGAATATGTGGCCTTGAATTGCGACTCTTGAGATAACGCCACCGTTTGCATTCCACCGGTTTCCCGTTATACAGTACGAATACTGTACCTGTGATCAGGTAAGTTCAAAGAACTTCCTTGACAGGATTTCCAGCTGTGGTAGCCGTTCTCAATACTTGAATATATCGAAAGATAATTCAAAGTAAGGAGTGAATCATGCAGTTCCATTCTGCTGATTAGGTCGTCAATTCACTTTCCTAGAACAAGTCTGAATCAATTAAGAATCAAACCATCGTTGCTTTCCAGTTGACACAAGTTTGATTCATATAGAATCGCACAAGTTACCTACCGCAGTGCTGTTTGATGATGACACTGGAAGGATTTCCATTCGTCACTGTAAATACTGAAAAGTATTACTCTGAATGTTCTGGCAAGATCATAAAGATATTGCGTCGAGACCTGGAACGAGTTTGAATCAATTAAGAATCAAACCACTGTTGCTTTCCAGTTAACATATGTTTAATTCAAGTGAATCTTACATATGACATACCGCAGTGCTGTTTGATGTTAACACTGGAAGGATTTCCATTCATCACTGTGAATACTAAAGAGTATCACTCTGAATGTTCTAGCAATACCACAAGGATAGAGCGTAGGACTCTGTAAATTATCGCTTGTGTTCTAATGATGAACAACAATTGATCTATGGAATAAGTGTCCTAATGAGATTTTTGATGAATCTCGTTGGCTCTAGACTCTATAAGTGCACGTTTATTTGGTGATCGGAGGCTGGAGCAGACTGCCACCTATTCAATATCTACTATCTCGGAGTGAGAAAGTTGATAGAAATGAGTTGAACTCCGTGACAATAAAACAAACTTCTTTTGAGAGAAGCTTGAGTAGGCTGGGAAGGGTTGTGCATTGCATCACTGGGTCCATGATGCTTTGTCTTCAGTATCAGAAATCATCAAAGTGATTCTGATAATAGATGTATTGACCCGGTTTCTGCCTAAGTTGTATGGAGGGCTTCTTTCTTTACACCCTTTATCCTTACATTTCTTTTTCATTCTTCAACCCCTTCAATGCTTACCAAGACGTCATAACTAGCACCTTGTTGTGATTGTTCCAGTGCTAGCTTAAGTCATTAGTCGGCATTATTCCCGTACACTCAACTACTCCATCTTTCCTAAGGACTTCTAAGTTCTAATGGATTGTCCCTGGGAAGATCCCTCCGGTTCTGGTTGGATCATAGGACGAATACCTAACCACCTTTTGACACCAATACCATCGTGAATTTATGTGTTGAAGGGTATAGATATCGTAACCAGAAAAATCATTTGAAAATGCAGTCAAGGTGTTGATGAAATCAATGTTTACACCTTGAAAGTTTTCTATATCACCAAAAACGCTCCCCCTACATATGTGCATCATAAAAGGAAAGGTTTTTGCACATATTAGGAAGAGAAAGCACTTACATCAAAGATATTATCCAAGACAACATATTTTAATCACTATTCTCCCCCTCAAAAATTGCATGAAATTGAAATTTTTGTGAAATTAGTGATGAAACATGGAGAGAATAATGTGTCATGAAACTTTGGAACAGATGTTTATGAAATCATTATACTCCCCCTCGAAAAGAGATTGTATTTAAATAGGGGAGTATATGAGCACATTGTTTTGAAATACTTTGAAAAATTGTGCTCAGAAGTCCGAGAAAAATTGTGTTCATGAGCTTAAAACTTTGAATGTTTCGATATAAGCTCATGACCGAGAAAAATGAATTTCTCGTTGTTGAGGATAAGTCAAAGACTTTCCTTTATTTAGGGACCGGGTTATAGTCTGACATGTGACTATAAGCCATTATGAGAAGAAAATTAGAAAAAGACATGTTTTGAAAACATTTAAACTCTCATTCGAACTTTATGTACGTACCCGTGTTGTTATTGAACAACATTTCTAAGCACGTCCATATTATCGATGCTGAGAGACATGTCGGAGAAGAATATTTTTGGTATTTTTTGAAAGGTTTTCTCATTTTTTATTTTGTTTTTATAGGTTTTATATTTTTGTATTTTGATTTTCTGATAAATATATACAAGATTACTGCGAATGTGCAAGACGTTCAAGTTCATCAGGAGTGAAACTACGCATACCAAGTCGACGAACCAAGAATTCAAATCTGTCTTGAGGAAGAGCTTTGGTGAAGATGTCGGCTAGTTGGTAGTCCGTCTTGACAAAGAACAGTTCAATCGTTCCTTTTTCCACATGCTCCTTAATGAAATGGAATCGGACAGCTATGTGCTTGGTCTTGGAATGTTGGACCGGGTTGCAGGATATGGCTATGGCTGATTGTGAATCACAATAAATAGGGACTTTGTTAAAGTAAAAGCCATAATCCGTGAGTTGTGTTCTCATCCAAAGGACTTGAGCACTACACACGGATAGAGACACATATTCTGCTTCCGCGGTTGACAACGCCGTACAGTCTTGTTTCCTTGATGACCAGCTCACTAGCTTTTCGCCTAAGAATTGTGCTCCACCGGAAGTGCTCTTGAATGTATCATGACACCCTGCATGATCGGCATCTGAAAAACCCGTGAGATTAAAACCAGAATCCTTCGTATACCAGAGACCCATGTTAATGGTTCCCCGGAGATAACGAAAGATCCTTTTAACCTCCTTGAGGTGTTTCTCGGTTGGCTGAGCCTGGTACCGAGCACATAAACAAGTAGCATGCACAATGTCCGGTCTGCTTGAGGTTAAGTACATAAGGGACCCGATCATACTTCGGTATTTTGTAGCATCTACAAATGTCCCTTTCTTATCCAAATCAAGCTTGTGTTTAGTGTCCATTGGAGTACCAATAGGATCACAGTTATCCATACCAAATTTCGTTAGAATCTCAAGCACATACTTGGACTGATTTATGAAAATACCACGGGGGGATTGGTGAACTTGGAGACCAAGAAAAAACGTCATTTCCCCCATCATGGACATTTCAAATCGACTTTTCATAAGGTCGGCAAATAATATGGAATATTTTGGGTTAGTAGAACCAAATATAATATCATCTACATAGACCTGAGCCACCAAGATGTCGTTGCCGTAGTGCTTGATAAACAATGTTGGATCAATGGTTCCTTTGCTGAAGTGATTTTGTATAAGAAATGATGATAATTCGTCGTACCATGCCCTCGGTGCTTGTTTCAAACCATAAATTGCCTTTTTCAACTTGTAGACATGGCTTGGATGTTCAGTATTGATGAAACCTTCAGGTTGACATACATACACATCTTCTTTTAACGGCCCATGCAAAAAAGCCGTCTTCACGTCCATTTGATACACGGTGAACAATTTGTGTGCAGCATATGCCAAGAAAATCCTAATAGCTTCCATCCTAGCAACCGGGGCGAAGGACTCGGCGAAATCAATTCCCTCCTGTTGTTTATAACCTCTCACAACTAACCGAGTCTTGTTCCTAATGACCGTTTGCTCCTCATCCATCTTGTTTTTGAATAACCATTTCAGGGTAAGCGGATCGATATTGTCTGGTCGAGGTACTAACTCCCATACATCGAGTCGGATGAACTGATTGAGTTCTTCTTGCATAGACTCAATCCATGATGCATCGGTCATTGCTTCTTTCACACTTGCTGGTTCCATTGTGCTGACTGATAGTGCATAGATACACATATCACCATCGGTACGCAGCTGATTTCGTGTTGAGACCGGTCGTGAGAGATTGCCAATCACTTGAACCAAAGGATGATTCTTAGTCCATTTGTGTTCATGTGGAAGTGTATGAGAAACTTGATGCGAGCTCGACGGATCCACATATGGTGCTGAAGGCTGAGTAGTGCTTGTGGAAGCCGCAAATGGATTAACAAACTCGTGTTCGTTGAGCATCGCATTGTTTGCATTTTCAGCAACTATTTCATTCTGAAGATGAACATGAGTAGGAATTTGCTGAGAATGTTGTTGAGTTGCGTCAGCAATCGAAGAAGTGGTTGGAATGTTTTGAGTTACTATGGTTGAGGTTGACGTAGATGGTGCAGAAGTAGATGCCGATGGTGTAGATGCAGTCGGAGGTTCTTGAACTACCATAGCAGGTGCAGCCGGGGCATTTTGAGGAACACCAAATGACGAAGGACCCTCCATATATTCATCATAAATAGGCCCAAATAAAACTTCCAAGTCACGTTCCGAAGGTTGTAACGATGAGATTGCTGACGGCGCAAATTGAAGCGCGAGTCCTGAACTTACATGTCCAGAAGTCTGACCTTGAAGCTCGGGATGTGAGCTTCTATGCTGAGAGGCCATACCCGAGAGTTCATCAAAGGTAACGTTCATAGTCTCCATTACCTTTCTTGTCCTTCGATTATAAACCCTGTAACCACAAGCAGTTGAAGAATAACCAATGAAAAAGCCAATATCACCTTTAGGTTCAAGTTTACCGATATCTTCACGATCATTCTTCGGATAACATAATGCACCGAAGACATGTAAAAATGAAATATCCGGTTTTCTTCCATTAATGATCTCATAAGGTGTTTTGTTGAAACGGGTGTGAATAATGGAGCGGTTTTGAGTATAACATGCAGTTGCTATAGCGTCGGCCCAAAGGAATAACGGTGCACTAGAGGAGAGAAGCATCGTTCGAGCAGCTTCAACTAACGTACGATTCCTCCGTTCCACAACTCCATTCTGCTCTGGAGTTCTTACAGCCGAAGTTTGATGAGAAATCCCAACTTCGTCAAAATAAGCTTTCAATTTCTGATTTGTGAATTCTGTACCGTTATCCGTTCTCACAATAATGACAGGGGCTTGCAGTAGAACTGATGTTTTCTTTAAGAAGTTAATAATTACATCAGGGGTTTCATCTTTTGAAGCAAGAAAATGAACCCATGTGTAGCGAGAATAGTCATCCACAATGACAAGGACATACCGCTTTCCATTAATACTTTTGATTCTCATTGGGCCACACAAATCCATATGTAGGAGATGTAACCTATTCGTTGAGTTGGGAACAGGTTTGGGTTTGTGAGGCTTCTTCTTACTTTTACCTTGCTCACATGAAGGACAAAGATGGTCTTTTGTGTATTTGAACTTTGGAAGACCGGTAACGAGATCATCTTTCGCGAGATGGGTGATGGCATCGAAATTGAGATGAGATAACCTTTGATGCCATAACCACGACTTTGTTGATGTGGCTCGGGCCATGAGACAAATTGGAGAAGCAGCAGACATTTGAAAAAGATCAATGGTGTAAAGGTTGGTGGTACGATTTCCTTTCAACAGATCAATTCCTTCAAGATCTCTTACAAAACATGTATGACTTCTGAAAGCGACCTCCAAGTCTGAATCACAAAATTGCCCAACCGAGAACAAGTTATGTCCCAAGCCATCAACAAAGGAGACTCTGGTGATGATTATATTTCCCCAATGAAGATCACCATAGCCTAGAATTGCTGCAACATGATCATTTCCAAATCGAACAGTTCCCATGAAACGCCATACAAAGTTCTTGAGAAGGCTTCGATTCCCCGTCATATGTTTGGAACAGCCCGAGTCCACGCACTAGAGACAAATTTCAACAGCCTGCCAATGATAAGAGAAACAAATATTTTGGCAACCGATGAAATAGGTTCCTGTAGGGTTAGAAGATAATTAAGCCGTATCACATACCGACGTTTCACTGTCAGTATGAGATCTACTAGTGTCGATAATTTTGCCACTACAGTCAAAATTTCTACCAGTAGGCAACCATTTAGAGGTGAGTCTAGGGCTACTAGGCTTAGCAAGACTTTCTGTGGACCCTACATGCGTACTTTTTGGAACATACACCTTAGCCTTAGGAGTGCGTTGTTGTTCACTGACTGACAACTTGTCAATTCGAGTGTAACCACCATAATTCAAACCATTCATAGTCAAACCACAAGCATCATGACTAAAAGTAAAGAAACATTTATTACATTTAGCACAAATAACTTCAGATTTTTCATTCCGAATAGCAAGCTTAAAGTCATTACATTCAGATGAATTAGGTTTCTGATTATGATTAAAAAGCGGTAAATTCCTAGGGTGTTCTTATACTTCCACATTATTGATCTTGGGGCGACTACTTCTAGAGGCAAAAGGGACCCTATCATTCCTTGTATTGCTCGTAGGCTGTGGCCTTCTGCTCTTAGTGTAGTTGTTTATTCCTGTAGAAGAAGACACGCGTCTATTAGAATTAGCACTTTTTAAATCAATAACTTGTGGTTGAGTTATAGTGATCGGTTTTGTCCTAACGCTTGCTGTACGTTGTTTGCTAGGCACAGAGGGAGAACTAACACGAAACATTCCTGGGGCAATCACAGCAGTTTTCGTTCCAGCAACCTTGGGAAAAGGTGTCACAGCAATACGAGTGGGTCCCGAGGTTGCTGGTTTCTGGATCATCGTATCCACAATCGAGCTAGGTTCAGAAGTCTTATCTTTTAACAAGGCCTTTAACTTACAGTTCTCACAGATTTTATCAATAAGTTTCTGATAGACAGACTTACTTTGTTCAACAGCCCGCTTATATGAAACAACAACAGATTCTAAATCTGCAATCTTAGCCTTAAGCTTCTGAACATTACCACCACTAGTACTCTCTAACCTAGACGAGGCCAAATTCGTTTCCGAAGCCCCTCCTAACTGAGCCTGCAACCGTGCGATAGTTTGTTGCATTTCATTGTGAGCTTTTTCATACGAAATCTTGTCATATTTGCATTCATCACATTTTTTGACAAATTTATTCCAAAGATCGGTGAATTCTTTATCCTTTTTAATGACATAAGATTCCATTTTCTCTTTCATAAGATCAAGCTCAGTTTGGAGGTTTTCATCATGCGACGTAGAGGTACCTAACTCAACAGGGCTACTATCAATACAATCACGAGCTTTAGAGAGGCGTTCAAGGTCGTTTTCCAAAACTTTAATTTTATCAAGAGATTCATCAGCTTCCTTCGTCAATGATTTAAAGTCTTCAACAAAGTTGGCTAATTCTTTTAGAAAAGCGTTTTCCAAATTTCCTAACCGAGCATCAACTTGATTAATAATCGGATTAATATCGTTTTGAAGAATTTTCTGAACCTCAATCTGAACAGGTGATGTAAAATTACCTCCAGTTATTTTTGAATTAACAACACGTTTAAGGATGACAAAGTTATCTTTAAGCTCGTTTAGAAATCGGCGAGTGATACTCGGTTTAGGAGGGTCATCAGACAATTCCTCACTTGGTAGCAAAAGCATTTCAGTATTCGTTTTAGACCGAACAAAAACAGTTGGCGGGTTAACTTTCGGATAATAAACGGGTATCACTTCTTTATCAAGCTTTTGCATTCTTAAACGAGACTCTACAGCAAGTTCAGTAGTTTCCTCGGAATCATGCACACTAGGAGGATCATGCTCATCAGACAATAGCACACTACCATTATATAAAGTTTCATTAGTGGCCTGAACTTTCTTAAGGTATCCTGGATTAGGGGGAAGAGGACAACCTAAAGCCATTTTGTATCGAGTGTAATTTATCTCATTCACTTTTGGTGCGAGCATATTTATCGTCTGCATAGTTTGGCCACGTTTTACTAAAAGGTTGTCTAATTCTCTAATCCTATCCTGCGCTTTGCAAAAATCCTCAAGAAGCCCATCTTCTCGAATTTTGAAATCATGTTTTAGCTGTTTTCTTTCTTCTTTTAAATCAGACACAATAGATTTTTCAGTTGAAAGCTGTTTATTAAGAGAAGTGATTTCATCATTCAATTCGCTTATCTTTTTAGCACTACTTAAGTGTAAGGCATTTAACTTCTTAGTGGTGCATTTTTCTTGATAAACTGATGTAGCATGAGCTTGTTCAAGTTCCTTGATTTTTTCATGATGAATCTCAAAACTTTTCTCCCGTTCCTTATATCCCGCAAGCTCAGTGGTCAATTTGGCATTAGTTTCTCTAAACTTATTATTAACCACCGTAGCATGATCTACATCCTTAGCAAGCTTATCAAATAGAGATTTATAATACGCATGTGTCTCATCAGGAAGGGTTGTAGGTTGGGCAACTTGATCCACACTAAGGTCCACACTAGGCTCATTCGAAATAATATTACTATTATTCGTTTGGTCCTCGTGTGTCTCAATGTAGGGCTCAAGCATCTCAGTATACTCTTCCTCCTGATTAGACATATTATATATATCATTATCATCAAAACTTGGGTGTACCTCAGAGGGACCGTCTGCATCATATACGGGAGCTCTGTCATCATGCATTCCTGAGGTTGATGCTTGCTGTAAGTTTGCCATCAAGATGTAGTTGGCATTCACCTCTTCTTCCTCGTCATATTCTGCAGCAGAAGCCATAAGATCAAATTCCTCAGCTTGAAGTGGAATCCCTGCCTCTTCCTTTTGTGCTATGAGAAGCTGAGTCTGAAGATAAGCAGCATCCCTCTTCTTTTTGGCTGTGCAATCTCTAGCATAATGACCAAATCCCCTGCAGTTGTAGCACTGAACCTGACGATTGTTGTTTCCATTACCCGTACCAGTATTCTCAGCCCTTGCAGCCACAATGTTTCCCATCTGGTTAGCAACCGCTGGCACAACTATTAACCCATTCTGATTACCCACATTCGAAACACCCGGATTTTGACCACGGTTTTGACCATACTGATTTCCTGCATTGCCAACGGTCTGCCCAGCATTCTGACCATATTGTTGAAACTGAGTCCCCGTGTTTCCAGCAAATACCAATTGGCGATCTTGATTCGCATTCATGAAAGGTTGAGCAATCTGCCTATTTCTAGTATTCGAGGAGATTCGCTGATTGTTGTTGGTGGGGTTAATGGTGAATTTGAATGCCTTTGCAAGAAGGGCAAGACCAGTATTAATAGCATGAGTAGGATCAGTAATGTCATCAAAACAGGCAATGGGTTGTTGTAAGTAATTCATAGCAGCAGGGTGTTGATATCCATAAGCGGTGAGTTGTTGTTGTTGTTGTTGTGGTAGGAAGTTACTTGATGAGGGTTGATGGTAGGGTACCATAGGATATGTCATAGATGATGGAGAGTTTGCCATAAAAGCCAATGGATCTTGTGTCTTGGCACGTCTTTCTGCCCTAACTTCGTTAGCTTCATCTTGATTCATCTTCAAATAGTCATAAACTTGAGTGTAGTCCACGACATGAAGATCCTTGGTTTGATTGACAAGAGTGACATATCGTGACCATTTAGAAGGAAGATTATCAAGAAATTTGATGTTGGCAGCAATTTGTGCAGGTTCATGTTTGTTTCTTCTAAGATGGTTCATGAGGGTTGAAAATCGATGATACTAAGGTTCAATTTGTTCCCCTTCAGTAGACGTAAATTTCTCCCATTCACGAAGCAACTTAGTTTCCTTTTCTTGTAAACCGATTTCACTGCCCTTCATCATTTTCTGAATCCTAAGCCACATCTCGTGTGCGGTTTCACAACTATCGACAGCAGCATAAACATCTTCAGGAAGTCCCATAAGAATGACTTGAATTGCTTGATCATCAGCGTCGAGTTGTTTGGATTCAGCTACAGTTAATTCTTCATCTGTTTGCTCATGACTTGAATCAGCTACTGGGTTAGCATTCGTAGGGTCCCCAGGCACAATAATTGTTCTTCTAACATACGGACCCTTTTGAATCGAGTTGACAATCAACTTTCCCAGAGGTTTACATTTTGCATAACAAAGGAGACGACTAGCCCATGTAGTGTAGTTCTCCTTGGTAAGCATGGGTGGACGATTCTCAGTACCCGCAGCATAGATATCTTGTTGAGACGTCATCGTAGAAGTCGTGTGAACAACAAGATCTCAATTCGTAGAAAGCGTGTGGTGATGTTGAAATTCCGAAACTTCCGATTTTTTTTTTTTTTTTTTTTTTTTTTCCCTCAGTCCGACAATAAATTCCTCAGTCCGACAAAACGGTAAGCTGAAAAAATTGTGTATCGCCAAATTTTGAAATTGAGTTCGAGATAGCCAAAAACTAGTAGGGAAAAAATTTGATTCAACTTGACCTAAAAATTTTAACCTTTTTTTTTTTTTTTTTTTTTTTTTTTTTTTTTTTTTTTTGATCTTCGTGTAAACTATGTTCTGAGACTAGTCTAGATGGTGGCTAAAACTAAAAATTACTCAAACAAAATTTCCATCGGAATGCCCATCGGAATATTCTATCGGAATGTTCTATCGGAATGTCCTTCTATCGGAATGTCCTACGATCGGAAAGTCCTTCTATCGAAATCTTAGATCGCAATGATGATCTGTCGGAATGTTGCTTGTATCGGAATGACTTCAGATCGGAATACTTCAGATCAGAATGCTGACAAAATTTAGGCAGAGTAACGACTCAAAGTTCCTTAAGAGCCGTCGGAATCCCAGATCGCAAAGAACGATCGGAATGTCCAGATCGGAATAAGGTATCGAAATGTTTAGATCGCAAAGTGGAACCTAAGGTTATTGCGATCTGGCCTCACGTGCTTTGTACTTTCCGATGGTGAAACTTGCAAGAATTTCGGAAAGATGAACAAACACGAAATTTGTCAACTTTTGATCCAAAATACTTGTTTTTAAGCCAAAACCAAGATGCCCAAATCACTACTACACGATTTAAAGAAGGTATACTTCTTATAAACACAAACAAACACGAAATTTGTTTGATGTTTTGACGAAAAACAATCAAAATCACACGAAATGCTCAAATACGAATCCCTTGGCGAATGATACCACTTGTAGGATTGTAACACACGACTTATAATGATATAGAAATGTAGATGAAGATTAAACCAAAAAAGAAAGATTAGATTAGATGAAGAAAAAGAGAAAAACAAGAAGATGTGAATTCCTAGTGAGAGAAACACATACGTTTCTCTCTCTAAAACAAATGAAATGGAAAACACACACACAAATGAGGCTTAGGAGGCCTTTTATACTAAGTAGTAAGTGTTTAGGAGGCCTTCCTCATTTGTGTGTTCGGGACTAAATCCCGTTACATAAACATTAATAACTAAGAACTCTCGACACCGTTGAATAGTATTTTTCACGAGCTTCGCAACGGTATATTATATGACCATCACTTTAAATACGGCTAACACGTATAAATATCAAAATAATCATCAAACAATCATGTAATAAAATTACATCATATATATATATAATCCAAGTTATATATATATTAAAATAACACTTCTCAGTCTGGTCTTTTCGGTAACTCGGGAATTCTTCGGCACCGTTATAGTCAAAAGATTTTTAGACATTTTTAGAAAAATGTTTATAGTTAAAAGATTTTGAAATATTTTATTCAAAACCTTAGTTTTAAAAATCTTTCGTTCTCTATAACGAGAGCTCTGATACCAAACTGTAACACCCCCAAATTTATACAACTCAATACAGCGGAAGACTAGTTGGTGTTACGGGATAGCACATAAATCACATCATAGACAACACATAAAAATCGCGTCGTTTAATAATAAATCATTTCCATTCATAAACATCAAAGTTACATCGGTCCCAAGTCATTATATTTCATACAAAGTTTTACAAAGTATTTGAATGGAAAATATTGTTTAAGTGCGGGCCATGAATTCTTGTCGTCTTCCCGAGAATTACCTTCAAGTACCTGAGATAAAACATGTTAAAAGAAAAGGTCAGCGATAACGCCGAGTGAATTCATAGAGTTTAATAAAATCCATCAATACAATATCAGTATAAAATTATTACTGAAAATCATTTTGTACAAATCATTTTAATAGGCCATAAAATAGCCAAAGTCATTTTATACAAATCTTCATCAAAATCATACTATAGGCGTTTGCCTTAAAAATCATTATACGAGCCAATGTCGTAAAAACATCATACAATACGTCTTATGACATTGTATAAAAATAAAAACCGTTATATGAATATGGTTATGAAAACCAAAACACGAACATAATATCAATAGTATGACCCTGTATTGCTAGTCAGGCAATACATCGTAATTCGAAGGGTCTAGTAGTATTTCGTTAGTTTGGATTATTATAAGCCGCATGACATTGTTACCTTACTATCACAACAACGGGTAGCTAACCCGATACTAAATTTGCCCATCTAAGTTAGTGTGTCGTCACAAAGGTCACGCTATGGAAATCTTCTCATACATAAATTCGCTTACCAATCAATGTGGCACGACGGGGATCAACCGTCAAGGCGCGAACTAGGGTGATCGTCCCCAAATAGTACTATTATATGCACAAGCGTCTACCAAATCCCGGTAGTTCACAATTCATGCTAATGGGACTTTTAGTGACATAACCTAACTTTAATAATCCATTTAATTTCATCTATCGGGTCCTTTAATCATTTATCGGGTCATACAATTGGGTCATTCAATCATTCGGGTCCAAATCAATAAACAAACAATCGGGACAAATGGTGTCCTATTTTATAAAAACTAACATGTTATCTCCCTCGCGGGTTTATAAAACATTTCATAAAAACATTTAAAAGAGTGCGAGGCTATGAACTCACGTTGATGTGGGAAGGCGGGTTATCGGTAATTCGGACGTACGGTACGTGCTTCAATCACGGAAACCTAGACAAATAATACACGTCTTAGACTCTTGTCCAATGACTTTATAAAAATAACAAGTATGTATAAATATGATGATTATATATATATATGATGATCAAGTGGGTTTACATATTCTCGTTTACTCATTTTAGTGTTTACGTTTTGGTAACTTTTTACTAGTTTACTGGTTTTACCTATTTATCTATTTTAAGTCCAATAAGCTTATTATAAGTTCTTTAACTTGTATTAATCCATTTTATACTTATATTATCAGTATCTATACTTTCCATGTTGGGCCCAAATGGGTTAAGCCCAATAAGTTCTTTTTATAAGTGTTTATCTTATTTAGTCCAATTATTAGTCCAATATGCTTAGTTAGCTCGTTAATGTCCGTATGTCCTATAGTTCGGGTTTTATCGGTTTTTACTTGTATTAGTTATTTATATATCAGTATATGACTATTAAAAACTTTACACTAGACGGGTTTGATCGTCTAAGTTTTAATTGGCGAAAAACGTTAATTTTGCGGTAATAGCCGAAAAAGTCGTAAAAATCAAGTTTATAGTTTTTATTACTTATAAGTATTATTCCATTACCATTTTTATAATTTATACACTTATTTAACCTTTTACATATTCATATAAAATCCATAAGTTAGTGGGTTTTTATTTTACATTTTATACAATATAATTTTGTTATATAATAATAATAAACATTAATTCTCAAAATCTGATTTTTATCTTCATCTTCACCAAAACTGCCATATCTATAGTTCTATATGGAGATAGAAGCTCAAATTTTTATCACATAAACTACATGATATGTTCTCCATTTAACTCTTCTATAGCTACTGTTGAATCAGCTTCTAAGTATTTTCTAAGAATCGTCCAAAACAGTGAACTCAGATTGGTATCTTAAACTTGTTTTGATCATATCTTACTCATTACAATGATTCCATTGCATGGACAACTCTCACATGTGTACAAGACCCATAGCTTACTGTATATTAATTCTACTTCATCATTTTATCAGTTCATGACATGTTTCTTTACTGTTTTATACAGCCAACAAATTTAAACAAGATTTTAGCCTTGTTTCTTATAGTCTTTCATCTTTTTAAGCATGTTTATCAACACCAAATCCCCACACAATATTTTTAATCATCATTAATCATCATATACATATACATAAGTGAAATAAATACAAGATTACATAATCAAAAATAACAAGAGGATGAGGAGGACAATCTTTATACCACCAAGTTGATGTAGGTATGATTTGGACATGGATTTTGATGGAGAAACTTGTGCATAGCCAAGACCATCTTCAAGACCACCAATCTTCATATACTCCTTGTGGAAAATCAGCCTCAAGACTCCATGGAAACTCCTCCATGGAAACTCCTCCATGGATGTTATAATCACCTCCAATCAATAGGGTTTCAAAACGGCTTCAACATGTGCAAGAATAACATAGGATTTCATGGTTGATTTTTGATCAAAATGGTGTTTCTTCTTGATTTTGGGATGGCAAGGAAGAGGGAGTAGAGAGAAAATGGAGTTGTTTGCATGGTGAATAATGAGTTAGCTAGTTTTAGTTAGTGGTTTTTGTTGGTGGAATGCTTACATTGTAAGCTAAGACATGTGTTAAGCTAAGTGTTGCAAGGTTGACACATAAGAGATGTGTTGGTGATGTTAGGCCGGCCCATGTGTAGTGGGGTGGGATAAATTAGTTTGTCCCATCCCACTAATTTACGGGTATTCCTCGATTCTAGTTTCCTTGATTTGCGTGCCCTTGGGTCGTTTTACGAAAAACGTTTTTATAAATTATGAATCAACGGCACAAAACGAATCTAATAAAATTTGTTTCATCAAAAACGGAGTTCGAAAACGTAAATACGTAATCCTAAGGTTTCCGGTTTAGTCGTAAAGGACGTTAAAATAAAATCGTAAGTCCTAATCTCTTCTCGTAAATTTGTGAGTTTATGAACCAACACAAATTTAAAACTCCAAAATACTATTCACGGATAAATTTATTTTCTGAAATGTCGGACTTTCACCAAAGACGGTGTATGTAAACGTAAGCACGTAACGTAGAATCCTCCGGTTTAGACGTAGTCGATGCTACTTCAAGACGTAAATCCAAATTTCTTCCCAAAAATAAGTGAGTTCATATTGTAACATTAAAATAATGTTTTCAGATAAATATTGAGAATAAAATACCGACCATAAATTGACGGATTGTCACATGATTGCTAATAATACTCACAAAAGTTCCATCTTTGATGATGTTTATAATAAACTGAGGCTTGTAGAAAGTGAACTCCTTTTGGATTAAGGAATTAAGTCTACTAATGGTAATATGGCCTTCTTCTCACATAGAGAAGGTCAATTTAATCAAAAGGAGTCATACATGCACCCCGTTACTGGATCACCTTGTGTCAACGCTAGATCAAGCTTTGTCAACGCCTCACTTTCAGACGCTGACACGTACAATGTTGACTCACCAAGAGTTAAGCCTGCTGGTAATGATCTAGATATAGTGTGTACATACATTGCTTCATTGCCCAATGGTTCAGTGATTACATATGAGGACCTTGAGCAAATTAGTGATGAGCACTAGGAAGAGATAGACATAAAGTGGAATATGGCACTTGCAAGCATAAGGGCTAATAGATGGAATAGAAGATTCAGGAATAAGATGACCTTTAATGCTAAAGACACTGTTGTGTTTGATAAATACAAGGTTGAGTGATACAATTGTCATATAATGGGTCACTTTATGAGAGAGTGTAGATCTCCTAGAAGTTCTGATGCTGGAAAGCCTTCAAGCCTTCAAGCCTAATCGTCAAGGTTGAAGATACAAAAGCTATGGTTGTCATGCAAGACATAGATAGTTTTGGCTGGGATTGGAGCTTTTTGGCCAAGGATGAGGAAGAGAACAAGGCTTTGGTTGGAGAAAAGGAAGAAGAGGAGCATGTTCACTATGCTCTCATGGAACATTCTTCATCTTCATCAGACAATGAGGTATATGATGATGCATTTTGTAGTAAGGGTTGTCGTCTAAACACTGAAAAGCTTAACAAAGAAGTTATAAAATTAACATCAGATGTTGTTAATGAAAGATGCAAGTTATCTAATTATCAACTTGCTCTTACTCAAAGTGAAAAGACTGTGGCTGAGTATAAGAAAAGGGAGTTTGACCTAAAAGATCAAATCAATATTTTAACTCATGATTTAAATGCTAGTGTTGAGGTTAGAAACATTTTGGAGAGATCCGGGGTGTTTTACAAGCTAAGTTAGATGAGGCTATCAAAAACAAAGATAATGTAGATCTTAAAATTTAAAAATTTGATAAAGCTTCTCAAACCCTAGAAAAATGTGTTAGTGAACAAAGGGATTCTAGGGATAGGAGTGGGATTGGGATGAAAGAGTATGCTGGTGTTCCACCACCTGCTGGGAACTTTTATGGTGTCCTTAGAAAGGATCTGTCTTGGGCTGGTATTCCAGAACTCCAAGAAGAGGAATTTATTCCTCCACCTAGAGTTCTTACCCCAGTAGAGTAATACAAGCAGAAATTAACAGATTTATACCAATGGAAGAAAGCCAACCCTACTTTGTTTGTCAAGGGTGACATGCTTAGTGACAGCCCAAATGAGTCTACACCCATAAAAGTGACCAATCCTACTACTGGCAAGACTGTTGACCTTGGCTTAAACTTTGATAGAAAACCTAGTATTAAAATGCAGAAATGTATAGAAAACCTAAGTTACCAAAAAGTCAAATTAGTGATGATGGGACAGGTTTCTTTTCATCTAGACCTAGAGCTATGTCTAGAAAAGCCTGTTATACTTGTGGAAGTTTTTCACATTTAGCTTATAAGTGTGTCAACGCTTCAAAGGTCAACGCTGATAGAAAGTCAACCATGGTCAAACCCAAACCTTTTGTCCAGCAAAGTCCACAAGTCATTAGACCAGACCCATTCTTTACTAAAGGGTCTAATACTTATGGACAAAGGCCTTTTAAGAAGACCAATACCTGGTCTAACAGACAATGGGTTCCTATAGAAAACCCTAGGTTCAACGCTGATAAGGGTAATTTCAGCGTTGACAAGAACAAATTAAACGCTGACAGGAATGTTCCCAACGTTGCTAGACCAAGTAATGCCAAATATCTGCAACCAAAGGGAAAGGGGTCTAAAGCTTCTTCTAGCTTATTTGGAGACCTAAACAAGTTCAAAACCCTAATTCAGATGGGATTTCTATGACATGTAACAAATTTTAGTATATTTCAAAGGTCATAACTAAACCAATTGGGGTTAACTAGGTGTTTAATCCAAAAAGGGATGAACAAGGGGTTTTCATAAGGACTAAGTCTGTTCTTGTTGAACAACCAAATGAATCCAAGTCTGCTCAGGCTTGGGTTCCCAAAGAAAACTAATTTGTTTTCTATATGTGGAGGGCATTCAAAAGCAGGTTAATGATTATGGTTATTGGGATAGTGGATGCTCTAGGCACATGACGGGGAAGGAAGACTACTTAACAAACTTCACTCCCATTAAAATGGTGACAAAGTATACTTTGGATGCGGATATGGAACTATCACTGGCAAAGGTACACTTATCACCAACAATTTGCGTTTTGAGAACGTGTTTTTGGTAAAAGAACTTGACTATAATCTGTTTAGTGTATCACAGGTGTGTGATAACAAAAAATATGGTTCTTTTTACTGATACTGAATGCTTGGTGTTGAGCAAAGATTTTAAAATACAAGATGAGAAGTTCATTGATTATAGAACACCTAGGCATAAGGACATTTTGTGACAATCTGTCAATTTATGATCGATATTTTATTCTCAAGTATTATTTAAAAACATTATTTTAATTTTATAATATGAACTCACTCATTTTTGGGAAGAAATTTGGGTTTACGTCTTGAAGTAGCATCGACTACGTCTAAACCGGAAGATTCTACGTTACGTGCTTACGTTTACATACACCGTTTTGGCGACAGTCTGACATTCAGAAAATAAAATCTATTCTTGAATATTATTTTGGGATTTTAATTTGTGTTGATTCATAAACTCACAAATTTACGAGAAGAGATTAGGAATTACGTGCATAATTTAACGTCCTTTACGACTAAACCGGAACCCCTAGGTTTACGTAATTATTTTTTTAAACTCCGTTTTTTATGAGACAAATTTATTAGATTCGTTTTGTGCCGTTGATTCATAATTTATAAAAATGTTTTTTGTAAAACGACCTGAGGGCACGCAAATCGGGGAAACTAGAATCGAAAAATACCCGTAAATTAGTGAGATAAGACAAGTTTACACTTGCCTCACCCCACAAATGGGTGGCTAAAGGCTTCACTAACACACCTTTAGGTGTCAACTTTTAATTAACCAAGAGGACACTATTCCTCAAGGCTTACAAAAGCTAACAAAACCACCAAAATGAAACCACATACTTCCATTTTCAACATGCAAACCACCAAATCTCTCTCCACTCCTTTGTGTCCGTCCCATATCACCCAAAAAGACCCCATTTGATAAAAAAATTCAACCATGAATCATGTGTTTAACTTGCATATGATGATAACCTATTGAAGATAAGAAGATTGAAGGTGATCTTAACAACTAGCAAGGAGATTTCATGAAGATCAAGGGCTAATTTTTCAAGGAGTCTACAAATACTTGGTGATCCTAGAAGTGGTGTTGATATTTCATAAGAATGGTTACCCAAAATCAAGTCTTGTTCATCCAAAAACTCATCATTTCATCACTTTGGTGGTATAGAGATTATTTCTTCCTATTATCTTGTTATTTTGAATATGTAATCTTGTATTTTCTTTATTTATTTATATGTATATGATGATCAAAATATTATGTGGGGATTTGGTGTTGATAAATTTGATTAAAAAGATTGAAAGATACATGAAAAGATGTTAAAATCATGTCTAAAATAGTAGGCTGTATAAAACAGTAAAAGACCATATGATAAGTTGTTAAAATAGCTTGAATGAAATAATATACAGTAATATATGATACTTGTACACATGTAAAAGTTGTCCATACAATGGAATCCTTAAAATGAGTGAGATATAATCAAAATAATAGTGAAGTTCAAATTTGAGTAGTCTGTTTTGGACGGATTGTTAGGGACATTTAGAGATTGATTGGGTAGTAGCTAAATCTTAGTTAATTGTAGCAAATAATATGTAGTTTTTGTCACCCAAAAATGAGCTTCTATCTCCTCGTAGAACTCAAGATATGGTAAAAATGGTAAAAGTGAAAATAATAATCATATTTGTAAAATAAAAGTATATAGTATAATATTAGCACTCAAGTTAATATAATATAAAATGTATACCTAAAACCCACTAACTTATATATTACATATAAATAAGTATGTACTTTAATTAATAAATGAGAAATTTTTTAAAAATGGCAATTTGATAAGTTTTATAAGTTATAAAACTATAAACATAAGTTTTACGTCTTTTCGGCTAAAACCGAGAAATTAACGTTTTTGTCAATTAAAACCTAGACGGTCGGACCCGTCTAATGTAAACTTTTTATCACTCATATACTGATGTATAAGTACATATTACAAGTAAAAACCGATAAAACCCGAGCTTTATAACTTATGGACATTAACGGGCCAAAATAACCTTATTGGACTATTTACCCGACAAGTTTGGCTAAACACTAATGGACTTACTCAATGGGCTTAACCCACTTGGGCCTAACATGTGAGTGTAGGCCTGATAATAAAAGTATAAATGGACTAATATAAAGAGTTTTAACTCTTAATGGGCTTTAATGGGCTTATTGGACCTTAATATGAAATTTAATTGAAACTAGTGTAACTAGTCAAAAATTTGACTAACACATAACACTTTAATATGTATGAAGATATAAAATCTCACATGATCATCATCGTACTTATAATATCATCATATATATATATATATATATATATATATATATATATATATATATATATATATATATATATATATATATATATATATATATATATATATATATATATATATATATATATATATATATATATATATATATATATATATATATATATATATATATATATATATATATATATATATATATATATATATATATATATATATATATATATATATATATATATATATATATATATATATATATATATATATATATATATATATATAGCCATTGTTTTTATAAATTCATTGGACAAGAGTCTAAGACGAGTATAATTTGTCTAGGTTTCCGTGATTGAAACACGTACCGTACATCCAAATCGCCGATAACCCGCCTTTCCCATTCAACGTGAGTTCATAGCCTCGCACTCTTTTAAATGTTTTTATGAAATGTTTTATAAACCCGCGAGGGAGATAACATGTTAGTTTTGATAAAAATAGGGCACCAGTTGTTCCGATTGTTTATTTATTGATATGGACCCGAATGATTGTATGACCCGATGAATGATTATATGACCCGATGTATGAAATAAAATGGATTATTAAAGTTAGGTTATGTCACTAAAAGTCCCATTAGCATGAATTATGAACTACCATGATTTGGTAGAGGCTTATGCATATAATAGTACTATTTGGGGAAGATCACCCCAGTTCGCGCCTTGACGGTTGATCCATGTCATGCCACATTGATTGCTAAGCGAAATTATGTATGAGAAGATTTATATAAGCGTGATTATTGTGACGAAACGCTGTTTTAGATGGGAAAATAAGTTTCGGGTTAGCTACTCGTTGTTTGTTATAGTAAGGTAGCAATGTCATGCGGCTTTTAATAATCCAATAACGAAAATACTGCCATATGCATTGAATTACAATATATTGCCTGACTAGCAATACAGGGTCTTATTATTGATATTATGTTCATGTTTTGGTTTTACACAACCATATTCATATAACGGTTTATGAAATACTATGACTTGGGACCTATGTAATTGATATTTATGAATGGAAAATGATTTATTATTAAACGAAGCGATTTTAAGCGTTGTCTATGATTTGAGTAATGTGCTATCCCGTACCACCAACGACTCTTCCACTGAACTAAAGTATGAATATTTGGGGGTGTTACAGTTTGGTACTAGATCTCTCGTTATAGAGAACAAAATATTTTTAAAACCAAGGTTTTGAATAGAATATTTCAAAATCTTTTAACTATAAACATTTTTCTCAAAATGTCTAAAAATCTTTTGACTATAACGGTGCCGAAGAATTCTTGAGTTACCGACAAGGCCAGACTGAGAAGTGTTCTTTTAATATATATATAACTTGGATTATATATATATATATATATATATATATATATATATATATATATATATATATATATATATATATATATATATATATATATATATATATATATATATATATATATATATATATATATATATATATATACGATGTAATTTGATTACATGGTTGTTTGATGATTATTTTAATACTTATACGAGGTATTTATACGACGTAGATTATCACAGGAAACCCTAACTCCCCTAGCAAATCAATCTAAGCTATTCCTGTAGGAAATCTAGCTATCCTAGCTCTAAACCAAGTTGTGGATATTTATGATCCCAATAAAATGGTTGATATTCGTAGAAATGTTGATATTAGTTGATAATGATGTTGAAGAAGAATTGGCGAGAATAAATATGATATTGATGTCATGACGATCTTTCCTTATAGAGTGGAGTTTGATAAAAACGTTACCACCTGGAAAGGTGTCATCTGATTCGTTGTCCCTCAATTCTTAAATTGAAATTGAAAGGGTGAATGTTGCACTTGAGACTGTCAATGGAACCATTACCCAAAAGCCTCATGCCACTAGTACCTTTCCGAGAAGTCTAAATGAATGTGTGAGTCATTTCATACTAGTGACTCATTTGATAACTATTGATGAAGGAGATATAGGATTAGAAATTAAGTGTTGTTCATATCGAACTTTTATTTCCCTTCAAGATCTAAGAATAAGGATGAAAGTATTGGAGAATGAGGTAGGATATCGCATTGAGTATAAGATTGATTGAAACTTGAATAAAGTAAAATTTAACTTATATGAAATATGAGATTGTTAAGAGGAAGTCGTTAAGTCCTGTGATTGAATTGTAAGGTTTTAAATGATTGTTGGTTCGTGTTAAGGGTTGTTCCTAGACCATTTCCCAATGACGAGGATGCTCAGTGTCCAAGAAAAAAATCGAAGAAATCTTCTTCTGAAATTGGGACCGATGGATCTTTCGGGACATGTGGAACACCAAATGACTATTGTAGATTAGTATTCATTGTGGTGTCTTTTAAAAATCCCTAACTTAACTGAGATATCAGTTGGTAGGATGTGTTCTTGGAATTGTATGACATAGTGACACATAATGTGTTACGATACAATTTTGACTTGTTTGTGATTAATGAAAAGACTACCTATGATTGCTAAATTTTACATGTATCGATGTTATCTATCTTTTCTTGCTTCATCCTAATGTTCGCATTAGTGATGCAACCATTGAACAAGTAATCATCTCGAATTGAGTTACGTTGTGGATTATTCTCTTTGTATTCCTGAGTGCCATCGAGGTCATGAACCTCATGATTAATTGGCTAAGCTCATTTCCTACTATATTGTAGTTAGTTCTTGGTGAACAACTTTTCATCACTCTTTTGCAGATCACTCATTGTTTTTATAAGTTAAAACAATGTCCTTTGAGAAAAATTGAATTTTCATCACCATATGGATTATCTAAAGTGAGACTTATAAATAATCGTTATCGAAGTGAAGTTGTTTATGAAACGCCTTGGAAAACTTAATTGTTTTCATAACAAAGAACATTTCTGTAAATTCATTTTGAATTAAGCATGAAAATGGTTTTATTTTTAACATGATGATGAAATTTTGACGAACTGAGTATTGCATCATTAATCCTAAAACTATATATAGTTGTGCGCCTACATACAATTTGGAAGGGACCATGCAAGGCTGATTAGTAGTCACCATGAAATTATTAATAAACACTAAATTTTCTTTGAAGATTGTGAAAGATTAAATTTTATGAGATCTACAAGAAGTGCAAAAATAGGGACATATTGTTAGGAAAACCTACATATGTGCCCGTACCATTTATTTTCTGAATAAAATTTAATCATCTGTGGAAATTGTCTTAATTGACAATTGATATCCCCTCCTTGTCCAATTCTCCCGTGGTGAGATTCTTTGAAAAAGTATCTGATTACCGAGTTTTGATACCTGACTGGATGTATCGACGTTCCTATCATTTCTTTTGATTAGATTTAATTTAAATGACCTGGGTAATGATCCGAGGAGCTTTCGAATGCGTACTCAAATTATGAAAACATGGGATATATTCATATTCGTTAATCTTTTCGTCTTTATCTGATTTGAAATTCTCTCGCGTAGATTATGCGTTGACCTTACTCTTTTGATGTTAGTTATGTCTCCTGATATCCTTGAATTGTGAAGGATTACTAGTTATTATTAGTCTTTTGAAAAGTTCACATCTTATCAACGGTAACGAAACTAGAAAGTTGATAGTGCCAGTAGAATGGATTGATTGACTATGACATAATGTCATTGTTTTAATTGATGGGAACTCGAGTAGAATTCCTCTAAAAGATAAGATGTGGATTATCAAAAGTGATCTAAATGATTCTCGATGGATGACCATATCCTGTATTTAGACATGAAATTATACCGTGAATTGTTGTGAACTAGTCATAGACCTTGTAATCTAGAAAGAACTTAAAGTAAATTTATTAAAAGATTTTTTGTTATCTGAAACTTTAGGAGGTAATTGCTGGTGAATTTCCTAAACTTTCGCCATTAAGGCAAGTTGAATTTGGTTTTGATTATATTCCTGGTGCTGCACCTGTGGCGTGTGCACTATACGTCAGCACCATCTGAATTAAAAGAGTTACCGTACAACTAAGAGAGTTGTCGGAGAAAGCTTTTATTTTAACGAGCTCGTCATCATGAAGACCTATGGAGTTATTATTCCTTATATTTATTGATTACCGTGAACTAAGTAAATTGACGATCGAAATCTATATCCACTACCCAAGATGATAGATTTGTTCGATCATTTATAAGGTTCTAGCGTATATTCAAAAATTGATCCACGACATGGTTATCATAAACTTCGCATCCGCAAAAAAAGATTATCTATTCCAATCACTACATCCAGGACTCGTAATGAACATTATGAGTTTCATGTGATGTGGTTTGGATTGACTAAAACACATGTAGCATCCATAAATTTGGTGAATTACGTGTGTAGGTTGTAATTTGATAAATTCATGCTTGTGATCATTAAGGACCATCTGTTTGTTTATAAGAATAAGAAAGAGTTAATAATCATTTATAGACTGCCGTGAATTGTCCGAGCAATGAAAACCTGTACCTTGAATATTTAACATGTGATTTAAGGCGTAATACTTTATATTATTTGACCATGTGATTAATAGATAATGGAATCTTTACTGACTCTTCAAAAGATTAGAGCCATTAAGGCTTTGGGATTTACCAAAAAGAAAATGCAAAAAAAATGTTTTGACAAATATTTATCGAAGGAATTTTAAGGAATCATTCCCTTATTCCAAAATCATTTAACTAAACTCCTTTAGGGGTAAATGTTTGTGCATACCTCAAGACAACCTAAGAGGGATTGAGGAAACCATTTAAACCATAACTTGAAATTTGAAAACGACAATTTTGCTTGTCAACTAAGAAAATTTTGACCAAAGTATAAACAAAGATTTTTCAAACATTTACAAATCTTGTTAATTATTCTGGATAAATCAACAAAAATCGTGTTAATTACAGTTAAATTTATTTTAAACATTTTTCTATAATTGGACGAACTGAGAAAATTTAAAACTTTTTACGTTTACATTTCATAAAATTAAATATTTATTATTTAATTACTTGTAATATTTATCGACGCTTTAAACGTCGGATTGAGCAAAACTGATAAAAATAATAGTTGAGACGAAACAAAAACTTAGAAAATATGATGAAAGAAATTTTGAATGAATACGGTCATGATATTTATTACATTAGGGAAGGTGAATGTAAATACTGACGCATTATGTAAAAGGGATAAAGAATCAATTAGGATGTGTTCCTTAGTAATAACTGTGCAAAATGATTTGACCAAACAATTTAAAAATAACTGATGCTTGTAAGAGGGATAATATAGATAGTAAAAAGAGGTTCGCGGCTAATGTGAACCATTAGAAATGAGAGCTGATGGCGTTAAATGTTTAAAAAGTCTTTTGTGGTGGCCTGAATATAGGGGATTTTGAGGTTTAGTCATGTTGGAATCTCATAAGTTTAAGTATTCTATTCATGTCATTTCTGATTTAATGTATCTTTATCTGAAGAAGTTGTACTGATGGCAAATTATGAAGGCATACATCGCCTCATACATTAGTAAACGTCTAACTATTACAAAGGTCATCATCTAAATTTGATTCGATTTGGGTCATCGTCGACAGACTGACCAAATCTACTAACATCATTCCCGTTAATGATAAATTCTCGATGAAGAAATTGACTCTTTATATTTAAAGGAGTTGTGTAAACATAGTGTGCCGTATCAATCATCTCTATCAAGATCCTCGCTTCGCATCGAATTTCTAGAGATTTGCTCAGAAGTCATTGGGAACGAACCTTGATGAGAGTACTGTTTACCACCCCAATCGAAGGGACGAGGAAAAGTAACGATACAAAACACTAGAAGTATTGTTTTATGTTTGAAGGATTGACCTTTGGTAATAAACCGTATAATCGTTTTCCTTTGGAGAGATTATCATTGATAATTATCGTATTAGGATCGAGATCGAATCTTGTGAGAATCTAAATATGAGAGCATCTGTAAGCAGGAGTTGGGATGAAGACACCCGACATACACCCATTATAAGTTGGACATGTCTTTTAGGTTTAATGTTGCCTATGATGACAAACCTAACCTTACTAAATACCCGACCCGCGAGACCTGTAGTGATTGTTGAAATTAGGATCTGATTATTGACTGCTGGTAGTGGGCAGGAGGTTATGTGAATATGAAATGTAGATCTTGAAGTGCAGGATGGGTAGCGAAGTTACGCCAAAAATTTTCACCTTGGAAAAATGAATTGATGATCTGAAAGATCATGGGAAATAAGTCCTCGTTGTATGGGACCATTGAGATAATGTAAAAAGTTGGTTTGAAGGGCATATAAGCTGGATATACCCTAGGACTTCAAGGGATGCGTGAATTATGTTTTATATATTGAACTTGATAAAATGTCTATCAAGTGAAAATCTGATTACTTCTTGATGAAGTTTGGATCGGAAAAAAGTTGGATTCATCAAAAACCCGTAAACATCATGGATAGAGAAAGTAAGTCAACATTAAGCCTGATCGTATTCCCGTAGTTATGTTTGATGAAACTCGCGTATTGTAATGAATTACACTTGTGAGGAAAGACCGAATTTGGAGGAAATACCCACATGGCTCTAACTCTATAAGAAGCGAGTAGTAAGATAAATTGATCTTTGAGGACAAAGATAATGTTTAGGGGTAAATGCTGTGACAATCCGTCAATTTATGATCGATATTTTATGCTCAAGTATTATTTAAAAACATTATTTTAATGTTATAATATGAACTCACTCATTTTTAGGAAGAAATTTGGGTTTACGTCTTGAAGTAGCATCGACTACGTCTAAACTGGAAGATTCTACGTTACGTGCTTACGTTTACATACACCGTTTTGGTGACAGTCTGACATTCAGAAAATAAAATTTATTCTTGAATATTATTTTGGGATTTTAATTTGTGTTGATTCATAAACTCACAAATTTACGAGAAGAGATTAGGACTTACGTGCATAATTTAACGTCCTTTACGACTAAACCGGAAACCCTAGGTTTACGTATTTACGTTTCTGAACTCCGTTCTTGATGAGACAATTTTTTTTAGATTCGTTTTGTGTCGTTGATTCATAATTTATAAAAACGTTTTTTGTAAAACGACCTGAGGGCACGCAAATCGAGGAAACGAGAATCGAGAAATACCCGTAAATTAGTGAGATGAGACAAGTTTACACTTGCCTCACCCCACAAATGGGTGGCCAGAGGCTTCACTAACACACCTTTAGGTGTCAACTTTTAATAAACCAAGAGGACACTTGTCCTCAAGGCTTACAAAAGCTAACAAAACCACCAAAATGAAACCACATACTTCCATTTTCAACATACAAACCACCAAAACTCTCTCCACTCCTTTGTGTCCGTCCCATATCACCCAAAAACACCCCATTTGATAAAAAATTCAACCATGAATCATGTGTTTAACTTGCATATGATGATAACCTATTGAAGATAAGAAGATTGGAGGTGATCTTAACAACTAGAAAGGAGATTTCATGAAGATAAAGGGCTGATTTTTCAAGGAGTCTACAAATACTTGGTGATCCTAGAAGTGGTGTTGATATCTCATAAGATTGGTTACCCAAAACCAAGTCTTGTTCATCCAAAAACTCATCATTTCATCACTTTGGTGGTATAGAGATTATTTCTTCCTATCATCTTGTTATTTTGAATATGTAATCTTGTATTTTCTTTATTTATGTATATGTATATGATGATGAATGATGATCAAAATATTATGTGGGGATTTGGTGTTGACAAATTTGGTTAAAAAGATTGAAAGCTACAAGAAAAGATGTTAAAATCATGTCTAAAATAGTAGGTTGTATAAAACAGTAAAAGACCATATGATAACTTGTTAAAATGGCTTGAATGAATTAATGTACAGTAAGATATGATACTTGTACACATGTGAGAGTTGGCCATACATGAAATCCTTAAAATGAGTGAGATATGATCAAAATAATATTGAAGTTCAAATCTGAATAGTCTATTTTGGACGGACTGTTAGGGACATTTAGAGATTGATTGAGCAGTAGCTAAAGCTGAGTTGATTGTAGCAGATAATATGTAGTTTGTGTCACCCAAAATGAGCTTATATCTCCTTGTATAACTCAAGATATGGTAAAAATGGTGAAAGTGAAAATAATAATCAGATTTGTAAAATAAAAGTATATAGTATAATATTAGCACTCAAGTAAATATAATATAAAATGTATACCTAAAACCCACTAACTTATATATTAAATATAAATAAGTATGTACTTTAGTGAATAAATGAGACATTTTATAAAAATGGAAATTTGATAAGTTTTATAAATTATAAAACTATAAAAATAAGTTTTACGTCTTTTCGGCTAAAACCGAGAAATTAACATTTTTGTCAATTAAAACTTAGACGGTCGGACCCGTCTAATGTAAACTTTTTATCACTCATATACTGATGTATAAGTACATATTACAAGTAAAAACCGATAAAACCCAAGCTTTATAACTTATGGACATTAACGGGCCAAAATAACCTTATTGGACTATTAACCCGACAAGTTTGGCTAAACACTAATGGACTTACTCATTGGGCTTAACCCACTTGGGCCCAACATGTGAGTGTAGGCCTGATAATAAAAGTATAGATGGACTAATATAAAGAGTTAAACTCTTAATGGGCTTTATGGGCTTATTGGGCCTTAATATGAAATTGGATTGAAACTAGTGTAACAAGTCAAAAATTTGACTAACACATAACACTTTAATATGTATGAAGATATAAAATCCCACATGATCATCATCATACTTATAATATCATCATATATATACATAGCCATTGTTTTTATAAAGTCATTGGACAAGAGTCTAAGACGAGTATTATTTATCTAGGTTTCCGTGATTGAAGCACGTATCGTACATCCAAATCGCCGATAGTCCGCCTTTCCCAATCAACGTGAGTTCATAGCCTCGCACTCTTTTAAATGTTTTTATGAAATGTTTCATAAATCCGCGACGGAGATAACATGTTAGTTTTGATAAAAGAAAGGGCACCAGTTGTTCCGATTGTTTGTTTATTGATTTGGACCCGAATGATTGTATGACCCGATGAATGATAATATGACCCGATGTATGAAATAAAATGGATTATTAAAGTTAGGTTATGTCACTAAAAGTCCCATTAGCATAAACTGTGAACTACCGGGATTTGGTAGACGCTTATGCATATAATAGTACTATTTGGGGAAGATCACCCCAGTTCGCGCCTTGACGGTTGATCCCCGTCGTGCCACATTGATTGGTAAGCGAATTTATGTATGAGAAGATTTATATAAGCGTGATTATTGTGACGACCGCTGTTTTAGATGGGCAAATGAGTTTTGAGTTAGCTACCCGTTGTTTGTTATAGTAAGGTAGCAATGTCATGCGGCTTATAATAATCCAATAACGAAAATACTGCTATAAGCATTGAATTACAATATATTGCCTGACTAGCAATACGGAGTCTTATTATTGATATTATGTTCGTGTTTTGGTTTTACACAACCATATTTATATAACGGTTTTTATTTAACTCTATAGAACGTTATAAAAAGTATTGTATGATGTTTTTACGACATTGGTTCCTATAATGGTTTTGAAGAAAAAGCCTAGAGTATGATTTACAGCAAAGATTTGTATAAAATGTTTTTGGCTTATTTTATGGCGTACGACAAAGAATTGTACAAAATGATTTTCGGTAATAATTTTATACCGATGATATATAGGATTTCATTAAACTCTATGAATTCACTCGGCGTTTTTGCTGAGCTTCTCTTTTAACATGTTTTATCTCAGGTACTTGAAGGTAATTCTCGGGAAGACGACAAGATATCATGGCACGCATTCGAATGTTTGTATAAATTGTATGAAATATTATGACTTGGGACCTATGTAATTGATATTTATGAATGGAAAATGATTTATTATTAAACGACGCGATTTTTAAGCGTTATCTATGATTTGAGTAATGTGCTATCCCGTAACACCAACGACTCTTCCGCTGAACTAAAGTATGAATATTTGGGGGTGTTACACATTTATAATGTGAATCTTAATGGAATTAGGATGAATAATAATTTTTCATGTCTGTATGTTAAGGCTTCAGTTGATGAGAGTAATCTTTGGCACAGGAGATTAGGGCACATTAATTTTAAGAATATAAATAGACTTGTGAGACATGGTTTAGTTGATGGTTTGCCTGAGAAGGCCTTCCACAATGACCATTCCTGTGTTGCATGCCTTAAAGGCAAACAACACAAAGTCCTTTAAGTCTAAACCTATGCATTCTAGTTCTAAACCACTTCACTTACTCAATATGGACTTATTTGGTCCAACTAATATAGAAAGCTTAAATAGTAAATCCTACTGTTTTGTCATCACTAATGATTTTTCTAGATTTACTTGGACTTTCTTTTTAGCTTTGAAAAGTGAAACTGCTGATACTTTGATTAACTTTATTACCCAATTGGAGAAAAAGACTGGGAATGAGGTTAAGGTACTTAGAAGTGATAATGGTAGTGAGTTTACAAATAAGTTGTTAGATGACTTTTGTGCCAAGAAGGGATTACTAGACAGTTTAGTGTAGCTAGAACCCCATAACAAAATGGGGTAGCTGAGAGAAAGAATAGAACACTCATAGAAGCAGCTAGGACTATGTTGGCTGATGCTCACTTTCCCATTGCTTTTTGGGCCGAGGCTGTGAATACAGCTTGCTATGTTCAGAATAGGGCATTAATCAACAAGATCCATAACAAGACACCTTATGAGCTATTTTGGGGTAGGAAACCTAATATTGGTTTTCTTAAGCCCTTTGGTGATGCCTTAGGAAAGTTTAGTGCTAAAGGTGATGAAGGCTACTTTATGGGGTATTTTGTGTAGAGTAGAGGATATAGAGTTTACATTAAGAAAGAAAAACGTATACTTGAAAAGGTACATGTTAGGTTTTTAGAAAGTAAACCTAGTGATCATGAGAGTTGTCCAAATTGGTTATTTGACTTGGAACCTCTATCTAGAACATTAAATTATATGCCTGTTACTAATCCAGACATTGTGAAGGTGACTTTAAATGTTGTGGAAGAACCAGTTGTTGAAATTTCAGGTAAACAGGTTGATAAGGAGGCTAGGCCACAAGCAGACAAATCAGCACCCATACTTGAGTATGTTACAATTCCTATATGGATAGATGCATTTGCTGTTGCTGCTGCTGGAAAGGAAAAAGGTGGTCCACAAGTATCACCAGTTGAAAACATGCATGATTCATCAAGCGGTGACAGAGGAAAATCTGGCGCTGATAAGACAAATTCAGGTGTTGATGGCTCAAACGTTGACAACCCTAATTCAGGCGTTGACCACTCTTTTGACCATTTATTCTCTTCCAATAATTTTGAACAAGGTGAACCTTAAAATAGACATGGAGAGGTTCATTCAGATGCTGATGAAAGGGAATTTTAAGAGGATATTGGCAACTTGGAGACTGAGATTGATGATAATAAAATAATTAAAGGAGAAGTACTTACATCTACTATGAAGAATCATCCTTCTTCTCCTATTATAGGTGATGTGATGACTCTTGTACAAACTAGAAGGTCTCATCAGAATCATGGAAGATTTATTGCCAGTATTCATAAGAAGGTTGATACCCCTCTTGTTCAAGCATGTTGTTTGCCTGTTTTCTGTCACAACAGGAACCCAAGAAGATTTTTGATGCTCTCAAAGAACCAAGTTGGATGGAAGCAATGCAAGATGAGCTTCACCAATTTGCCATTCAGGATGTTTGGGAGTTAGTTGATTGTCCCAGACATGTCAGACCTATTGGGACAAGGTGGGTTCTTAGAAACAAAAATGATGAGAGAGGAAGTGGTAAAAAACAAGGCACGATTAGTTGCTCAAGTTTATACACAAGAGGAAGGGATAGACTATGAAGAGGTCTTTGCACCTGTTGCAAGGATTGAGGCAATAAGGATTTTCCTAGCCTATGATTCTTGCATGGGATTTACAGTCTATCAAATGGATGTGAAGAGTGCTTTTCATTATGTAATGTAGCCTTCTGGATTTGAAGATTCAGAACATCCAGACAAGGTGTATAGAGTGAAGAAAGCTATGTATGGGCTTCATCAAGCCCTAAGAGCATGGTATGGCACATTGTCCACCTATCTAGTGGAAAATGGATTCAAAAGGGGCACCATAGATTAGACTTTGTTTACAAAGAAGACTGGTAAGGATTTCTTACTTGTACAGGTCTATGTGGATGATATCATCTTTGGCTCTTCTAGTCCAAAGATGAGTGACGACTTTTCCAAACTCATGACAAACAAATTCAAGATGAGTGCAATGGGGGAGATGAACTTCTTTCTAAGGTTACAAGTTCAGTAGAAAGAAAATGGTATCTTCATCTCTCAAGACAAATATGTAGCAGAAATCTTGAAGAAGTTTGGCTTTTCTCCACATGAGAAATAGGCTAGCACACCCATGGATAGGGAACACCCTTGGGGAAAGGTTGGAGATTGAAAAGAGGTGGATGTTAGGAATTATAGGTCAATGATTGGTTCATTGATGTATCTCACAACTTCAAGACCTGACATTATGTTTGTTGTGTGTGCATGTGCACGCCATCAAGTGACTCCCAAATAGTGTCATCTTCATGCTGTCAAGAGGATTTTTAGGTATCTTAGGTGCTATCCGACATTGGGATTATGGTATCCAAAAGATTCTCCATTGGAGCTTATTGCATATTCAGACAGTGATTATGGGGGTGACAAGTTTGATAGAAAACACAACTGGTGGATGCTAATTTCTTGGGAGTAGGTTGATATCTTGGAAAAGCAAGAAACAAACAGTGGTGGCCAATTCTACAACTAAAGCAGAGTATGTTGCTGCAGCTGCTTGTTGTGGACAAGTCTTATAGATTCAGAACCAGCTGTCGGATTATGGGTATAATTTCATGCATACCAAGATTTTTGTAGACAATAACAGTACTTTGTGCATTATTAAAAATCTGTACATCACTAAAAAACAAAACACATAGAAATTAGACATCATTTTATAAGAAATTGTTTTGAAAAAGGTTTAATACAATCATATAGGGTTGACACCAAGGAAAATGTGGTTGATTTACTAACTAAACCTTTTGATACTAGAAGATTTCAATAATTGGTAACAAGTATTGGAATGATCAATCTTACTTAAAATGTTTTTTGGTAACTTATTGTAAAAGTATGTACAGTATATGCATTTGGTATTGGTCTTTGTATAAAATTAGATTTTCCACTTTATCTGTCTAACGCTGATAAGGGTTATTTTAACGCTAGCAATTGTTAAATTGACGTTGTCAGCATCATGTTAGTTTTGTGGTTTTTGATCTAATTATACAGGCGTTGTTAGCATGTACAAATGGATACAGAGTTGCTTATTGATTCTTGGAGCATTATTGGAGCATGTTTCAGTTTATGGATGATAGTTGGAATACGTATATTCCTATCTTGACATAAATTTTTATTACATGCATTTTATTTGGCAACTTATGTATCATAGTTTCAGGGGAGGACTTAGGAACCCTTTAGGACTTTTTGGGTATTCATATAATACTCTTATCAAAATTCTAGATTTTGTAGTGTGGTGAGTATGAATTAGTTTACTAACTTATCAAACACTGTAGCATGCAAAGTAGATATACTATGCACGCTGCCAAGACTTTTTGGCCTAGAATTGGATGTGGTCTGTTGGGAGACTTGGGTATAATTTTTATTGGGCTTACCTGGGATGTTACAAAGGATTTTATGAGACAACTTCATTGTTAAGAACTTTGGTTAGCAAGGGACACTTGAGGATAATTATGTCTATCTTACTTAAGCAAGTGTGCATGGTTGGACAATGCTTGCCACCCTATAGTAATTTTCAGTTTATAGGTTATCTTCACTAGGATAAATCACTTTGTTAATGTCCATTTTAATTTTTATTATTTTTATTTTTGGACGTTGACAGATTTATTTCCAAACGTTGTTAGGACCAATTTTGACGTTGACATGGCTTTTTCCAACGTTGACAAGAATATAGCCGTTGGGCGTTGATAGGTTATTTTTGACCGTTGACAACCATTGGGTCCTACCCAGTTGTTATTTTTGAAGAAAATTTGGCCCGTAATGTTAGGAGTTGGTAACTTTTTTATTAATGCACAAGATAAGTTATAACTTTTCAAGATTTTCATCATTATATTTTGAAATATAACTGCCTCATTTTTTACTAATCACATGTGCCTACCTCTCCTATATATTTGGCTCATTATTTTGAAACAGGGTAACTGCTTATTCTTGTCTAACTAAATTTTCACACATATTCATCTTTCATAACATTTCACACAACTTTCTACATCAATGGCAACTAAGTTTAAACCGAGTTTTGGTTTTGGGGTTCAGAAGTCAGCATAATATGATTGCCTATTTGGAGGCTGACAACACTCTGTTTCCTCAATATACTCAGATGGTGGAGTATTTAAACGCATCCCCATTAAGGTATGCACTATTTCATGCTCCTCTTGTCCCTGTCACTCATATTAAGTAGTTTTGGAATAATTTCACTTCCTCAACGATTAATAATGTGACTACATTAACTACTACAGTCCATGAGCGTTCATAGGTGGTTACTGAAGCCTTGGTTCGCCAGGCTTTTCATCTTAATGATGTAGAAGCTATAACCACCCTAACCATTAGTGAGCTAGAAAAAGGACTTCAAGCTTTGGTTTATCCTTTCCCTGAAGAGGGATCTTTAAATAAATATTCAAAACAGGAATTTCCCCTAGCTTGGAAGTACTTAATACATGTCATACTTCAATGTTTGAGTCCCAAATGTACTGCACACAATGAAATTAACAGATCAATTCGTAGTGCCATTGTGTGTATTGATACAGGGCAAAAATATAATTTTTCTAAAATGATTTTTGATGGCATGTGTAAAAACAAGGGTAGCAATATGACTCTGGCTTACCCAATATTTTTGCAAATGGTTTTTGATTAACAAAGGTATTGCACCAGGGATCATGATGATTTTTATTCGATCCCTGTGCAAAAGAAACCTATTTTTGGAAAGATGAATTCACCCCCACACAGAGACTTACCACTTACCTAAGCCATGATTGTTGTTATTGCAGCAGCACAACCTCAACCTGACCCACTACCACAACTGGACCCATTACCTGAACCATCACCATCACCACAACATATGGAAATTGACCAATATACCTTCAACACTGACACGTTAAATGTTGGCGTTGACACTAAAAATCCAAACGCTGACACCCTTTTACAACAAACCTAAATACCCCTTAACCTCCAAACTGAAACCCAATCCACATCATCCTCTTCACCCCCAGACTTTAGGATGGAAAAACGCCGAAGGACTGTTGGAGTGTTCTCCTCTGGTGGTCCTAGCCATGTTGGAGAGAGAACCACCACCACAAGTGTGGTTGGTGATATGGGTGGGGCTAGGACTATTGGTACTAGCTTAGATGCAGGCCAAGTCAGTCCTAACATCATTAAGACCCCATCCATGCCCCATGACTCTATTTTGGGAGGTCAAATCCCCATTCTAGAGGAGGGCAGATTGGAACCCTATACATTGTTGGAATTGACGGCTGTCTGCATTAGCTTGTAAAAGCAAAATGCAGACCTTGTACATACTGTCTCTACACAAGGCCTTGAAATCAAGCATTTGAGGGAGAGGATTGTTCTTTTAGAAGGTGATAACCATAGGCGTGGAGTGGAGGATTCTTCCAAAGGGGAGGATGAGCAGATACATGTGAGTGAAAAAGGCTCACATGAAGGAGAATCTTTAGGTACAGCTGAAGCTCTAACAGATTTGAAGAGGCAACCAGGTTTTTATGTTTCATTGGTTACCCCTACAAATTTGAATTTATCTTTTACTGAGATGATGGAGCAGTTCACAAGAAGCACTAACAAGAGTAAGGTGAGCGTTGACAAGAAGATTTTTGACGCTGACAAGCCAAGCGTTGATAGGAGTAAGTTAGGCGTTGACACACAGGTTTTGGACGTTGATAGACCTGCAGGTATGGTTGATGTATTCCAGTCATCAGCTATCATCAAGTAAGTGTATATACAGGTAGCATCATCATCTTTACCCATCATTGATACATTAGATAAGGGTAAAGGAATTATGGTAGAAACAGTGGTTCCTAAGGATGCAGCCCAAGTAAAATTTGATTAAATGTTGGCTGCACAACTTGAGAAAGAAGATAGGATGAAGGAGACTGCTGTTGAGAATAAGGAAAGCAGTGGTGATGAGAGCACAGATTCAAGTGTCATGATTATTAAAGAACCAGAGAGGCTTGAATATGGTGATGAATTGGCAAGGGAAAAGCTTGCACAGTTGAAGAATCAGGTAGATTATGAAATGCCTAAAGTTGCTCAAATGTACTTTGCATGGGAGAATAGAGTTATGGAAAATCTAGACATGACTTTATCAGATCAAATTTGGGGTTTGGAAATTCTACTTAGAGTTCAAAGAGATGGCAAGGTGATTTTGAAGTATAAAGCTAGCAAGGTTCTTGAACAGACCAAGATAGAAAGAAGGGAGCTCTATTACATGTTGCTCAGATGTCATCAAACATGTTAGACTTTTAAAAGGTTGCAGGTATTGTCTTTTGATGAATTGGAATATTAGGCTTATCCTATATGGGCAAAGGTGCAAGAGCAGAATACTATTAGGCTTCTTTCAGATGAAAGAAAGGAAGAACTTGTAGAAGAAATGGAGATCAAAAGGGCTTTGATAACACCAAGACCATTGAAGAAGGGAGTTTCACTTGAGTTTCCACCGAATTTTGATAGAGTGAATTCCCAGTAAAGCTGTTATTAGAAAGAGTATTAATCTCTCACCCTTGGAAGCTTCACATATGGTAGAAGTATTACCTAATGATTCCAGAAACCCTATGTTAGCTATGAAGAAGATGCAAGTGGGTTTTGGATGGTTGAAAGATATGGGAAAGAGGTATATACATTTACTACTTTGATGTCTTTGTTTGCAAGCCTGGATACGGAAGACTTGGCAGACCTTTGGAGGTTGATGCAGGCCAAGTATGAGACTGAAGGACCTACTTCAGTCAATGGAATAAAGATTTGGTCAACATTCAAGAGAATGTGTACACCAGATGAAGAAGATCCAGTTTGGAAGGATCTTGATGATGATATCAGTGGACTTCAATGGCGTTTGTATTCAGCAGCTGGAGTGTATCATTTGAGTACTACTAAGTTTTCTGAGTATCTTCTTGTGGATGCTGAGTATCCTATGTCCAAAGAAGTTTTGAAGAAAATGATGACAACACAGTTGGAAATGGATTACTCAAGTGACGTGGCCAAAGATTTGATTAGGTTTGTTTATTTCCAATTTGATAAGATTTGTAAGAATCCTCCTAGTACTTAGTTTTTATTCAGAAACATGATTACTAGAGTAGATATCAACTTTAAGGGAGGATTGTTGGGAATAAATTATAGCCAAGACACTTGGACGCTGACAAGAGCATTTTGGACATTGATAGGAAAAAATCAAGCGTTGACAAGACAAGCATTGACAGAAATAAGTCAAGCGTTGATAAGAAGAAGTCAAGCACTGATAGAAGACTTAGTCTACACGTTTTATGTTTCTAGTATGTTTCTAGTAAAGATATGTTCAACAATATATTCTTTATGTTTATCTTTACCTAAAATAGCTGATACGTAGACTCTTGTACAAGGCTCCTTAATATATAAAAGGAGGCCTTTAGGTTTTAGTTTAATATATGTTTTTACACTTTCATTATACGTAAGTTCGATTTACAATCAAAGTGAAAGTTTGGTTATCTTGTTTGTGTGTTCTTGTTTAAGTATTAATTCCGCATAATACTTGAATCGTTACATATACAACAAAGTTTCTCTACGTGTTTAACTTGATTTAATCTCGTTTACACAAGCTAAATCGATCTAAGTTCTGGATCAAGAAGTGGGTAGCTTTTAAGTAGGCTATAGCCCATTGTGAGCACCATAGAACCCCACAGCCCTTAAATTTCTTTGACAGTCTGCTATTGTTGATTTGTGCATTGCTTGTGATTTCTTGGTGTTAATGTTTTCTTGTTATTGGCTCCCCACACCTCCATTGGTATGGGGGTACCGTTTGTAGCCCAAGCAAAACAACCATCCTAAATCAGGCATACCTAAACTCCCCAAATAGTAGCAAGAACATAATAAAAAAATGGTTAAATTTTGTTTGAAAATTCTTGTGCAAAGAGGTTTGATTTGTGGTAAAGAGTTGATTTGTGTTAGGTTTGTGGTTGTCTATGTTACTGTGAACAAGTTTAAACAATAAAAGTAAAAGAAAAAAAATAATAGTGAAAAAAAGGGGTTGCACACCTCGAACTCGTGACCTCTAGCTAACCAACGCCTCACAAACACACTCCTTAACCATACGTGCCCTAGGGTCTTTACGGTCAACAATTTCCTTTGTTAAATATTTAGAGGGTTTTTGTGTTGCTTATTTAAATTAAGTTCGAGTTTTATAAGTTTTTTTGCAGCTTATTGACTTATCAATTTTTGTCTTTTTCATTTTTCCTTGGTTTGTTAGTCAGTTTAAGATTTTTTAGAAAGTAAAATTAAATTTTTGTCTTTATTTATTAATTTATTATCATTATTTCATTTTTAAATTCTAAAAAATAGATAAAAAAATAGATAAAAGTATTTTAAATTTTTCAAAAAATATTTTTCAGTAATAGTTTATGTGGGTTTGCTTTTTACTAGATCCGATGGTCTAGTGGGGTGGTAAATGGTGGCAGCCATTGTAGAGAGATAGAGAGAGGGTTGTAGGTGTTTCTAGAGGGAGAAAGGCAAACGTATAAAATGAAGAAGAAAAACAAAAACAACAACCCCTCCTTCGAAGCCTTGGAGGGGTATTTATAGTCACTAACACATACATACTATACATCATTTCCTAGTCTATTCCTTGCGTGAATGACTATGATAACTAATGGGAATTCTTAAATGTCGTCACATAAAGTGAATTTATAACAATCTTCCCCCATGGGACGACGTGTATAATTCATTACAGTATTTATTCCTAACAAGTACATAATGAGGAACAAAATCTTCCATGAAGCGTCCAATGCTGATGAAGTCTTCTTAGGCCTTTGACTTCAAGTCTTCACATCAAAACGACTCATCTTTGTAGTAACTTGTAGTAGAAATACTGTAACGTCACGAGCTAAGTAAGTCATATACTTTTGGTTAAGGAGAAGCTTTTGAAGTAACTTCCCCCTAATTCATGCCACATATTCTTGATGTAGAAGCTTTAAATAGCTTCCCCCTAAACCGAAAATCCTCATAAGCAGTTTCAAAGCTTTCAATAAAGCTTAGAATGATTAACCGCACAACGAAATTTAATAAGAAAATCCCATCATATGAAATGATAATGTTTGTATGAGAGATTGAAAGTTTGGGGCACACCAAGTAGATCAACAACGTTTCTTCTCGCGCTTGAATAATCCTTCTAAATTTTTCTTCCCCCTGAAAGTTCAAGTTATGCATACTTGAAAGAATAAGACATTTCTTCCCCCACGTATTTGAAGAAAGAAAACCAATCCCATGTATGAAGCCTAAATACTGAAGTAGACACTTTATCCCATTCATGAAGTTGACATCATAACACCAGAGTCAATTATGTCCCGGAAATGCATATATCTTCTTCCGGAGATGCACCAGAGTCAATTAAGTCCCGAAAATGCATATCTCTCCATAGAGGATAATGATGATGTATAATTGGCACAACCAAACAATTAATCAGCGAACAATAGTGTACATCTTTTAACCATTAGAGACTGTTTCTTTCATTTCTTCCCCCATGTAAGTTGAAAGATGCACTAAACGCCATGAGTTAACACTGATTCTTTCTCTGCGGTTATGACATTTGTCTCCTCGGAATGCCTTCAAATAAAAATAATGTGTAAAGTTCATCACATGTACTCGTTGTGCGTTCAATATGTCTTCTTTTTCCCCCTTGATGGTTTCGAAACCTCGGAACCATCAATAAATTGTACGCAGATGTACCTGAAAATCTCGTGAGAATAATAAATAAGCTTAATTAAATTCGGCGAGAATCAGTTGTTGATCGAAATTCTATACTCATAAACTCACCATGTCTATCTTTACCAACCCCCTTGTAGGCAATTTGAAGTGACTACTGATGGAATGAACTAAATATACCAAATGTGACACCGAATAAGAATCCCTCGATCTTGTGACTTAAACTTGCAAAACTATTGTTGAATGAGGAACGGTGTAGAAATATACTTGTGAAATTTCTAAGTACTCAATACATTACTAAAGAAGTATATAAGCACAACACCTCTTGAAATTATCCACATCGACTATGCGTGTGACACTGAGTACAACAACGTAGTTCCTTTAAGTGATAGTCATCCAAGTCATCAACCGACCACCCCGAACCCGGAAACTAGATAAGCCAAGTCTTTATCTAAAATATTAAGCACGAGGAAGTTATATTTCAAAGATAAAATAAGGGCACGCCTTCGAAAAATCTGTCTTCAATTTCAAATAATAACACCCGATCAAAAAATCCTTAGCTACAAAAAATATATCCATTTTTTCGGTCTTGTCAAAATAATTCTCGTCACTTTGTTTCGTCACTTATATCATTGTCAAACCCCTATTATAACCAAAAGTCCACTTAATACACAAATTTCATCCAATATAGTAAATATTGAAATAAAACTCGGATATAGTATTTATCAAATGGGCCTTATTCACGTCCAAATTGAGCCATATGGTATCACCTTACACCATACAAATATTACAACAAATGTAATGATATTACATTTGAAATATGTAATAGTCAACGTTTTGATTATTTGCAACTTTCGAAGATTTTCTATAAAAGCCCACTTTTAACATTTCTATCAACCGAATGTAATTGATCACCTATTCACGGTCCAACAAAAAATCCAATATCCGGATCTAAAATTTTATGATCATACACGGACCAAATGCAAACATTTAAGGCATAAGGTATACCAAAAATGAGATAATCCCATATATAATACATTCGATCCATGGATGAGAAGGAATATAAAGCACTTATACCTAATAATTAGGTCACACATTAACCTAATCCATCACATAGATTGCTCCGCCCCAAATCTCTACACTTCTCCCAAAATCATCATCAGACACCTCCCAATCTTAAACATATAATCCTCTATCATATTTTCCTCCGCCTATCTTTCATAAAAAAAATGAATTCACCAATCAATCACACATCAAAATCAGTTAATACACACGAATCCATTTACCCTCAATCTCCTCTCAAATCATCATCTTCGTTACCAAATAAGTTGAATAACAAGGAACCTAATCAATCTAAGAACGAAACCCACCATTTAGTTGGTCGAAAATCAAACTCAGATTATGGTGAACCCAAAAAAGACGTGGCTTCAAGATCAATGAGGGTCTCGGGTAAGGATAATTTTTTGATTGCATGTTGGTTTTGGTTAATGAATCGAAACAAAGATAAGACTTTAACATGATTGTTATAGATCTTGTCTTTTTATTCGAATATTAAAAAATTGGTTCAGCCAAACATGGATCTGTGATGAATATGTTAAACGCAAAAAAATATTTTGAAAGATAAATAGAACGTTTAAACAATCTGAGATCTTTTTGTATCATGAATTCTGTTTCGAGGCTTTTTGATGTTTAGATGCGTTAGGAGAAGATTGGCTTAGGTTATAGATATGAATTGGTGTTGTGGAGTAATAAGGGTGGTGGTTTAAACATTTCGGAATTTGTTGAAGATCAAGATTGCGGAATGTTTGAGCACAAGATTTCGGAATGTTGTTACAAACAATTCGGAATGTTGTTACAAAGAATTCAGAATGTCTCAGTGTGTATCATTTCGGAATGGGTAAAAAATACACAGATTTCGGAATGTTTGAGAAACTGATTTTGGAATGTTTATATTTTCGGAATGTGAAAAAATACATAAATTCGGAATGTGAAAAAAAATACACAAATTCGGAATGTGAAAAAAATTCATAAATTCGGAATATGTGATTTATCCCCACTTCGGTATGTTGAGAATCTTATCCTAAAGTACATTTTTTGGATGTTTTTGGATCTATGATGTTCTTCATCATCAATAAAACAAAGAACCCATAAAAAATTTAAACCACCGTAAACTGAGACCAAGGACTTATGATGATACCAGATATGTTGAGAGCTGTGACAATGAAACAAGTGATAACAGATTTGAGACAAACAAAATTATGACTGCAAATAAAAAATACAGTCACAAAATTTATACTCTTTTTGAGACCAAATGGACAAGAACAAAGACAAACTGTGAACAAAATTATACAAATCGAGACCAAAAATATGTTTAAACCACCAAATCAGTAACAAGAAACACGAACGATCCAAGGACGAACCGTGGCTTTGATACCAATTGTAGAATAGTGAATTTCCAACATTCTCGAAGAAATACGTAACTTTAATGCAAAAAGCGGGTTGCAGTCAGAAATAACTACAAGCCATTTAGGCATATTTTAAAATATTCACAACTTTTATATGAAATTTATTTATGGCGTCGTGTCAATATTAATCGACATTTCTAAGGCCATAAATATTATCGTACTAAAAATCATGCCTTTTTGAAAATGAAAAATATTTTTGGATTTTCTTGATTTTATATTTTTATGGGTTTTTGTATGTTTTATATTTTTGTATTTTTCTTTTTGTTGTTTAATTATATACAATATATACATGATTACGTAAAAGGATACCCGAGAATAGTTTACCACCACTATTCTGCAATTTCTTCGGCCAACTCTTTGAGACTCTTAGGTGAGAATGATTTCATGCCCAGCTTGTCGGTCAAAAACTCGATTCGTCTTTCATCTAAATCTTTTGTGAAAAGATCTGCCAGCTGATACTCAGTGTTGACAAAGTATAGCTCGATTACTCCATTGTCCACTTACTCTTTGATGAAATGGTAGTGTATATCAATATGCTTAGACCGGGAGTGTTGAACGTTGTTGAAGAAAAGGGCAATAGCACTTTTGTTTTCGCAGTACATCAGAATTTTGTTGAATCAAAGACCGTAGTCAGTCAATTGCGATCTCATCCAAAGGACTTCTGCACAAAAACCGACATGGCAATGTATTCTGCCTCTGTACTTGATATCGCAGCACTTTTCGGCCTTTTAGATGCCCAACTTATCAAACGATCTCCAAGTAATTACAAGCTTTCTGAAGTGCTACGTCTAGTATCTTGACACCCAACGTGATCCGCATCTGCATATGCTGTTAGTGCAATAGATGAGTCTTTTGGATACCAAAGACCACGATTAAATTGTCACACCCCACCATGGCGGAATATGGGGCGCGACGTATGGATATCATCTCAACAATAGCGTGTCTATAGAGATAACTAAATGAAATCAGAAATTTCATAAAATGGTGAACACAATTACAAATGTCATGACAATATCTCAATAATGCAGGAGTCTAGGTAAGTAGGTAACAGTCTTACCGCTTACCCGAGACAAACAATTAACATAAACAAATCAAACATATAGGTGTCTACAAAGTATTACTTATTTAAACATAAGTAAAGACTAAGAGGAAAGGGTGTAACACCCCCAGATTTATACAATTCAATACATCGGAAGACTCGTTGGTGTTACGGGATAGAACATTACTCACATCATAGACAACGCATAAAAATTGTGTCGTTTAATAATAAAAGCATTTCCATTCATAAATATCAAATTTACATAGGTACCAAGTCATATTATTTCATACAATTTTACAAAGCATTTGAATGGAAATTTGTTAATTAAGTGCGGGCCATGAATTCTTGTCGTCTTCCCGAGAATTACCTTCAAGTACCTGAGATAAAACATGTTAAAAGAAAAGGTCAGCGATAACGCCGAGTGAATTCATAGAGTTTAATAAAACCATCAATATATCATCGATATATAATTATTACCGAAAATCATTTTGTACAAATCTTTATAATAGGACATAAAATAGCCAAAGTCATTTTATACAAATCCTTATCAAAAATCATAATATAGGCATTTGCCTTAAAAATCATTATACGAACCATTGTCGTAAAAACATTATACAATTCGTTTTATAACGTTGTATAGATTAAATAAAAACCGTTATATGAATATGGTTATATAAAACCAAAATACGAACATAATATCAATAATAAGACCCTATATTGCTAGTCAGGCAATTCGTTGTAATTCAGTGCGTATTCAGTATTTCGTTATTTGGATTATTATAAGACGCATGACATTGTTACCTTATTACAACAAACAACAGGTAGTGATAGGTGTGTAAACACCCATCCTTTTACCACTTAATTCTGGCTAAAACAAGACCAAAACACGTATTTAATATCATTTGTTTGGAATTATGCGTGGTTTTTGTGTTTATTGTGATTTCAGAGCTAACCGGATGAATATTAAAGAAAACATGGGATTGCACGGGTTTTATCAAGGAAAAAAGACTGAAGACGAAGTCTATTGTCCAAGAGATGCAAAAGATTTGAAGTCACTGGGCCTATTTGAAGATTTATCGAAGAAAAGGACCAAAGACGGAAGATTTACACAAGTCGAAGAAACTCAAGTCTATTTAACGAAGAAATTAAAAGACGAGTTGGATTTAATCGACAACAAATCCCGAATCAGAATCGAAAACGTCAACTTTTCTGAAAAGACGAGAAGACAAGAAGAAAGGGAGAAAGCCCACTCACCAACCAACCACTAGGACTATAAATAGATCTCTCCCTTCACATTTTAGGGAGTTAGCTTCATTTTTTTTTCTTTTTTTCCAGTCCTTTGTTCGTTCTATCACAAACACCATTAGGGTGTTTGGTGATTTTCATCTTTTTCTTTTAATCTTGTAACTCTTAATCATACTCTTGTTACTTTTCCATTAATCAATCCATTCGATCTTTCTATTCATCTTGTTCTTCATCATCTTTTTAGTGAAAGTTCTTAAGTTTTTATTTGATTCTAGTTTGATTCTAAAAAGTTGTTGATTTAGTGTTTTTATTGGTGGGATTTATTACTAATGGTATTTAAATGATTTGTGTTTAATTTGGTAAAAACCTTTTTGCTTGTCAAGCCTGATTTTGGATTAACCGATTCCCCTGTTCTTCGCATTTCAATAGTTCTGAGTTTCCCAGATTCCGAATAGGAATTCTGGGGGTGTCTCTATTCGGAATACTCCAATAATTCGGAGTAGAGGTTTTATTTCTTCTTTATTCGGAATATCCCAGATATTCCGAATAGCACATATTTTCCGCATAGGAATTCATCTTTCCGAATAGCTTGACTTTCCGCATAGACCCGATTTTCCGATTAGAGTCATTTTTCCGCATAGGGTAGTTTTTCCGAATAGTGCTTGTTTTCCGAATAGGCAGTACTTTCCGAATAGGGTATCTTTCCGCATAGAGATTTACATTCCGCATAAGGCCACTTTTTCCGAATAGGCAACGTTTTCCGCATAAGGGTGATTTTCCGAATAGAGCATCTTTCCCATTAGCTAAACATTCCGAATAGCACCATTGTCAGTAAGGTTCTTTTATTAGTTTCATGTTTTAATTGTTTAACTATATTTTGTGTTAATTCGTTTACTGTTTCTATTCTAATCCTTGTTTATTCATTGCACTTATTTCCATTATTAAACTAAACCCTCCTTTTTGTCACCAAGAACAAATCATTCCACTTTTATCTGAGATCAATTCGAGAGGATTCCGAGAAATATTTTGAACCGACACAAGATGCTTGTATCAAATGGCGCCGCTGCCGGCTCTTCTCGTTAAGATCAAAAGTTTTTAGTGAGAACTTGGATTTTGGGATCCGTTCCCCGTGAACGTTACTTTTTCACAAAAATCTTCAAAAACACTAAAAATATAAAATTTTCAAAAATCCTAAAAAGTAAAAAACACAAAAAAAAACCAAAAATATTTTTGTATTGTTTTTGCCTTGTTAGTTCTTTTGCAGGTGTATGCGCACTCGATCCACGTCTTATCAAGAGCCCGAGCCTCTCGATCCCTTAGACATGGCCGGTGTACCACCTCCAAACAATAATAACAACAACAACATGAACAATAACAACAACAATGAGCACCTTTCGGATAATCGCCCGATGATTGAACTGCTGCAAGCTCATGTAGATGGCAACACGGATCCAATTGCCATACCTCCAATTGCCGCCAACAACTTCGAGCTCAAATCAGGCTTTATCCAGATGGTCTCCGCTCAACCATTCTTGGGACGAACCATTGATGATCCACACGACCACATCAAGAGATTTCTACAACTCACCAACACGGTCAAGTTCAATGGAGTTCCACAAGAGGTTATAAGGTTACAACTTTTTCCCTTTTCTTTAGAGGGACAAGCCCGGCATTGGCTTGCTAAGGAACCGCCACAGAGTATTCTCTCGTGGACGGATTTGGAAACAAAGTTTATAAATTACTTTTTTCCACCCTCTCGTACTACCGCTTTGCGGAATGAGATTATAAACTTTGAACAAAAGTACGATGAGTCGCTCAGTGAATCTTGGGATCGTTTCAAAGATCTTTTAAGAAAATGCCCACAACATGGTTTTACCAAAGTACATCAAATCAATACTTTTTACAATGGTTTAAGCATGAGTGATCAAGATTAACTGAATAGTGCCTCAGGGGGTAATCTATTGGCTAAGACTTCCAATGCTGCTTGGGATATCATTGAGAACAAGTCTCGTGTGCAAACCAAGAGTATTCGGACCAATGTTGCTAGTGCTAGCACTAATGACAGCGACAAGCGATTAGACAAAATCACTACGCTTCTTGAATCGCTTGTCACCCACACCGTCAGCAACAACAACAGCAACAACGCCAAAAACGCACAAGTGAACGCTGTCAGCCAACCTTGTGAGATATGCGGTGGTCCTCACTCTTACACAACTTGTACCGCCACCCAAGATTACCCTGCTGAGAATGTGAATGCGGCATATGGCACCTATCCTCAACCTGCTTATCAAGCTAAACCTCAAGGTGACCGTAACTTGCTTAGCTACCGCAGCAACAACTATCTTTCACCACCTGGTTTCCCTCCTGCCAACCAAAACCAACAACAAAACCTTAATCGCCCTCCTCAACAACAACAACCTCGACAACCATACATCCCACCTCACAAGCAGCAACAGCCACCGCAACGAAACAACCAAGTCTACCAACAACCTGCTTACCAACCACCTGCATACAATGCTCCTCCCAACCAACCCACCGCTCTTCACCAAGAAGTGGAAACTTATATGAGGACTAACGATGCGATAGTGGGAAATCTTCAGAGAGAGGTGCTCAACCTGAAAGCCGACTTGGTCAAGCAAGGAAACGATTTGAGAGCAGATATGAGAAATACGTTGGATAGCCAAACTAATGATTTGAGGAACATGATGGCTAGTTTCTTCCAAAGTAGTCAACCCTCTTCTTCGGGTACTCTTCCGAGTAACACCGGTGCGAACCCAAGAGGGGAGATGAAAGCAATCACCACTCGAAGTGGTAAAGGTACCAAGGAACCCGAGCTTCCTATACCTCCACCGGTGGTTGTGACTAAGGAGAACGAGTCGCCTGCTCCTATTCCTCCTCCTTCTCCTTCCCCAATTTCTCCGCCTCTTCTTTCTACCCCTCCTCCACCCGTGGTTGTGAGTGACCCTATTCCTCTAAAGCCTTCCTCTTCTTCCAATATACCTTATCCTTCAAGGTTGAGGAAAGAGAAGCAAAAGAGCAAGGATGATATTCAGGTTTCGAATTTCCTTAAAATGTTCAAAAAACTGAATTTCAATATCTCCTTTGCTGAGGCTCTCGCTCACATGCCCAAGTATGCCAAAATGTTTAAAGATCTTCTGAGCGACAAGGAAAAGCTCCTCGATATTGCCAACACCCAACTTAATGAGAACTGCTCTGCAGTGCTCTTAAGGAAATTGCCGACCAAGCTTGGTGATCCGGGTCGTTTTCTTATCCCTTGCAATTTCACGGGCGTTGAGAATTGCATGGCCCTAGCCGATCTAGGTGCCAGTATTAATCTCATGCCTCTAAGTGTTTGGAAGCAATTATCTCTCCCAGAGCTAGTCCCCACCAAAATGACTTTGGAATTAGCTAACCGTACGGTTGCTTATCCAGTGGGGATAGCTGAAGACGTCATTGTAGGAGTCGACAAATTCACCTTCCCTGCCGATTTTGTTGTCGTCGACTACGAGATGGACCCCCGTGTGCCACTCATTGTTGGTCGTCCATTCTTGAGGACCGGTCGCACTCTCATCGATGTTGAAGCCGGTGAGCTTATCATGAGAGTGGGTGACGATAAAGTAGTCTTCAACATGGGAAAGCTTTCTAAACAACCTTATTCTTACGAGAATGTTAATTGTATTGACGTTCTTGATGAGGCTTGTGAAGAACACTTCAAGGATGCTTGTAAAAATATTCCTATCTCTCTTCCCAATGTTGAGACCGTTTCCTCTATCGACTCATCACTATCCCTCTTTGGAGAAAGTGATTTCCTTTGGAAAGATTTGGAAGCCACCTTGGAAGATGTGAAGCAAGACAATGACGATTCTACTGCCAATTGGGATGCCGATCTTAGTTTCATTGTAAACCTCCTCAGAGAAGACAATCCTTCCCCTCCATCTCCCACTGTTATTGCTATCGAGACTCCGACTTCGAATACGCCTCCCGTCGAAAATCCTCCGGATTTGGAACTTAAGGAGTTGCCGCCCCATCTTGAGTATGTATTCCTCGAAGAAGAAAAGAAGTCGCCAGTCATCATTGCTAAGGATTTGAAGGATGAAGAGAAAGCCCGACTTGTCGCTGTGTTGAAGGATCATAAGAAGGCTATCGCTTGGAAGATTTCGGATATTCGTGGAATTGATCCTCACTTCTACACACAAAAAATTCTCATGGAGGACGACTTTAAGCCCACAATTCAAAGCCAACGAAGGGAGAATCCAAAAATCCATGAAGTCATCAAAACAGAGGTTCTCAAACTTCTTGATGCGGGTATGATTTACCCTATTTCGGATTCACCATGGGTTAGTCCAATCCATTGTGTGCCCAAGAAGGGCGGAATAACCGTTGTTCCCAATGAACACAACGAGTTTATTCCCACTCGTCTCGTTACTAGGTGGAGAGTTTGTATAGACTACCGCAAACTCAATGATGCCACGAGAAAGGATCATTTCCCTCTACCTTTTATGGACCAAATGCTTGAACGCTTAGCAGGAAATGAATATTACTGCTTTCTTGATGGTTTCTCGGGTTATTTTCAAATACCCATCGATCCCCAAGATCAAGAGAAGACTACATTCACTTGTCCCTATGGCACTTTCGCTTACAAAAGAATGCCTTTTGGCTTATGTAATGCGCCCGGGACTTTCCAAAGGTGTATGTTAGCTATCTTCCATGACATGGTTGAACAAACCATGGAAGTCTTCATGGATGATTTCTCGGTCTTCGGGGATTCCTTCTCTTCTTGCCTTGCCAATTTGGAACGTATGCTAAAGAGGTGCGAAGACACTCGCCTTGTTCTAAATTGGGAAAAATGCCATTTCATGGTAAAAGAAGGCGTCGTGCTTGGACATAAGATCTCGAAAGCCGGTCTTGAAGTAGACCGTGCTAAAGTCGATGTTATCGCAAAGTTGCCTCCACCTTCAACCGTGAAGGGTGTGAGAAGTTTTCTGGGTCATGCGGGCTTCTACCGTCGCTTCATCAAAGATTTTTCTCAAATCGCTCGCCCGATGACCCACCTCTTGGAAAAAGATACTACTTTTATCTTTTCTAAAGAGTGTCTTGAAGCCTTCAACTCACTTAAGGATAAGCTAACTAAGGCACCCGTCTTGGTTACCCCTAATTGGGAGCTTCCCTTTGAGTTGATGTGCGATGCTAGTGATTTTGCTATTGGAGCGGTTCTTGGACAAAGAGTGAACAAACACTTCCAACCAATCCATTACGCTAGCAAGACAATGACTGGGGCACAATTGCATTATACGACAACCGAAAAAGAGCTTTTAGCTGTTGTCTATGCTTTTGAAAAATTCCGCCCCTATCTTGTCCTTTCCACCACAATTGTGTATACCGATCATTCCGCGTTGAAGTACTTGTTGACAAAGCAAGATTCCAAACCAAGACTTCTTCGCTGGGTTTTGCTGCTCCAGGAATTTAAAATTGAAATTCGCGATAAAAAAGGAGCAGAAAACCTAGCCGCGGACCATCTTAGTAGACTTGAGGATCCTTACCAAGGGGATCATCCGACCAAAGAAATCAATGATTCTTTTCCCTTGGAGACCTTAATGTCTATAAACTCGAAGCCGAATGAAACCCCGTGGTTTGCGGACTTTGCAAACTACTTGGCGAGTGGAATTCTCAAGGAAGGGTTGACGTCCCCATAAAAGAAGAAGTTCTTCACCGATATCAAGACTTACTTTTGGGACGACCCTTACCTATTCAAACAATGTGCCGACCTGATTATCCGTCGATGTGTTGATGGACCGGCAGCGTCCGAAATCCTTGATGCTTGCCACAAAGGACCCACCGGTGGTCACTTTGGTCCCAACTACACCGCCAAAAAAGTGTTTGATTCGGGATTTTATTGGCCCTCCATATATCGTGATGCTCACGATATGGTTACAAAATGTGATGTTTGCCAAAAGCAAGGCAAAATCACACATAAAGACGAGATGCCTCAGAATTTCATTCAAGAGTGTGAAATTTTTGATGTTTGGGGTATCGACTTTATGGGGCCATTCCCTTCTTCTAAAGGAAACAAATACATCCTTGTTTCCGTTGACTACGTTTCTAAGTGGGTTGAAGCCAAAGCTTTGCCTACTAATGACGCAAGGGTGGTTTGTAACTTTTTGAAAGCTTTATTCGCTAGATTTGGTGTGCCTCGCGCCATTATTAGTGATCGTGGGACTCATTTCTGCAATGACCAATTTGCTAGAGTCATGGCTAAGTACGGTGTAAATCATCGTCTTTCCACAGCCTACCACCCACAAACTAATGGCCAGGCTGAAATATCCAACCGAGGACTAAAGCGAATTTTGGAAAGAACCGTGGGAGAGCATCGTGCCGCATGGGCTGATAAACTTGATGATGCTTTGTGGGCTTTCCGTACTGCTTACAAGACCCCGATCGGCTGTACGCCTTATCGTCTTGTGTACGGGAAAGCGTGCCACCTCCCCATTGAGTTGGAGCACAAGGCTTACTGGGCCTTGAAGTGGGCTAATTTTGACATCAACAAAGCCGGTGACCTACGCAAGATCCAACTCAATGAGCTGAATGAACTTCGGAATGAGGCTTATGAAAATTCTTTGATCTATAAGGAAAAGACTAAGCTCATTCACGACTCCAAGATCAAAAACCGAGAGTTCCATGTTGGAGACAAAGTCTTACTTTTTAACTCTCGGTTGAAAATCTTTTCGGGCAAGCTGAAATCTCGTTGGTCCGGCCCATTCACCATCGCCCAAATTTTTCCATATGGTACTCTCGAGCTCGCTCAACCTAATGGACCAAATTTTAAGGTGAATGGCCAACGAGTGAAGTTGTACTTTGGTGAGGACACCTCTCAGGAGGTGCTTCCATCCCTCACCACATTCCCCATGAACTAATTTTGGGTCGAGTCAGGCTCGTGACTCGGTTATAAAAAACAAGCGCTCCTCGGGAGGCAGCCCGAGTATCTATCCCTTTAACCCCCTAAGTGTAGGGGAGGACCTATTTTGGTCGTTTGTGTTTGTGTGGTGATGTGATTACAGGGATAACTGAAATCTTGGAAATCTTTGAAGAACCGTGCTCCCGTGTTATCCGAAATTCGGTTCTATCTCTCAACTATCGTGATTCAATTTTCTTCATACTCACATTTGAAATTGATCACTTTAGTCGTCTCTTCCTTAACTCGAGTTAACCAACGTGCACAATGTCATAAGTGTAGGGGAGACTTTTCCCACATGCTTACACATTGAGGCCAATGTTTATCTTAAGTGTAGGGGGGACTTCTATCGAAGTTTTAAGTGGACTTTTCCATGAAAATGCCTTCATTTAACCGGAAAATCCTATTTTTCAACATTTTTCAAATTTTTTATTAACTTTGGCCATTTAGTTGTAATTTTTAAATTTTTATCGTTGCTTTCATAGGTATATATCCCGCAATAAAGTCAAAATTTTAATAAAGTGTTGTAGCTAGTTTAGAAATCTTTGACATATTAGGCCCGTTGCGTTTATTTTGACTCAACCCGAATAGACTTATCCAAGTTTATTCTAGCTAGTATCCTTAACCATGTAGACCTTAATCGGTTTATTAGGCTAAGTGTCTACGAGTCTCATTATTTGAGATTTTAAATTGTGGAGGACGAGAAATGATAGAGTCAATTATAAGTCGGTATTCTTGCGCAAGCTCACTTGGTGTAATTATTTGCCTATTCTCCCATCACTTGCTAATAATTTATCTGCAATAAGTAAGGTCTTACGATTTGAAAAGTTACTTAGCTTCTAGCCCAAGATCGTTTAAAAGTTGCTCGGTAATGATAAGAGTTCATAGCCAAGGCATAACTTATGAAGCGGGGCGCGAAGATTGGCGAGTCCGAAAAGGCCCTAACAAGGCATGAGGATTCAATTTTATTGCTGAAGATCCAAAGTGATGTGAAAAGCATTATTCCTAAAGTCTATATGAAGGATCAAGACTCACGACGAAAAGCAATCAACTCCCATAAAGATCATGGAGAAGTCTATCCGAAAAGACCCTAACAAGGTATGAGGATAAATAGATCCAAGTCCAAAAAGGAGGCGGATCGTTGTATCTCAAAATCCCAATTAGAGATTGAAGAAATAATCATGAAGTCGTGGTCAACAAAGTTGGAGTACCCCTCAAAAGTCTCCAAGTGAAGAAACTATATTATGATGAGAAGACCATTATCTCAAGAACGTCTCTCGAAGATATGAAGTATGAAGTACATGCCAAATATCGGCCCGAGAAAGGTCTCAAATCGTGAACCAAGTTATGCCAAGATATGAACTTTTTGATATCCCGAGAAGCAGTTTTAAGAGATTTTGTCCTTCAGCTAACTATTGATCAAATCGTCCTACTTTGCTTTCAGCCCTGAATAACTATCGAAATAAGTCCAAAAATGCATCTTCATGATCATTCTAAGACAAAAATAAAATATAAGAGATACACCTAGGAATAAGGGAGTTTAAGTATTTAATTAAGCCATGTGTGTAAGTGTTGGAATTGCTAACTTATAATAACAATGATCTCGTTTTTAAGCTTAGTTTGGGGAACGTGAAACTTGAGGGTGATAAATCTTCGCAGCACCAAAGCCCTAATGTAAGTCATCAATTTCTTTGCAAGTTATTTCCATGTAGCTATTTTCAAAGAGAAAATGGTTTTCTATCCCTTTGTTATCTTTGAAGTTTTATTTCTTTAATCTTTGTTTAGTAGAATTTAAATAAGGCCAAGGTTGATTAATTATGAGAAAAATGTAAATTTGCTTTATCACTAAGCATTGCATGAGGGCATGGCAATGGTTAAGTGTAGGGGATTTGATAGGTGTGTAAACACCCATCCTTTTACCACTTAATTCTGGCTAAAACAAGACCAAAACACGTATTTAATATCATTTGTTTGGAATTATGCGTGGTTTTTGTGTTTATTGTGATTTCAGAGCTAACCGGATGAATATTAAAGAAAACATGGGATTGCACGGGTTTTATCAAGGAAAAAAGACTGAAGACGAAGTCTATTGTCCAAGAGATGCAAAAGATTTGAAGTCACTGGGCCTATTTGAAGATTTATCGAAGAAAAGGACCAAAGACGGAAGATTTACACAAGTCGAAGAAACTCAAGTCTATTTAACGAAGAAATTAAAAGACGAGTTGGATTTAATCGACAACAAATCCCGAATCAGAATCGAAAACGTCAACTTTTCTGAAAAGACGAGAAGACAAGAAGAAAGGGAGAAAGCCCACTCACCAACCAACCACTAGGACTATAAATAGATCTCTCCCTTCACATTTTAGGGAGTTAGCTTCATTTTTTTTCTTTTTTTCCAGTCCTTTGTTCGTTCCATCACAAACACCATTAGGGTGTTTGGTGATTTTCATCTTTTTCTTTTAATCTTGTAACTCTTAATCATACTCTTGTTACTTTTCCATTAATCAATCCATTCTATCTTTCTATTCATCTTGTTCTTCATCATCTTTTTAGTGAAAGTTCTTAAGTTTTTATTTGATTCTAGTTTGATTCTAAAAAGTTGTTGATTTAATGTTTTTATTGGTGGGATTTATTACTAATGGTATTTAAATGATTTGTGTTTAATTTGGTAAAAACCTTTTTGCTTGTCAAGCCTGATTTTGGATTAACCGATTCCCCTGTTCTTCGCATTTCAATAGTTCTGAGTTTCCCAGATTCCGAATAGGAATTCTGGGGGTGTCTCTATTCAGAATACTCCAATTATTCCGAGTAGAGGTTTTATTTCTTCTTTATTCGGAATATCCCAGATATTCCGAATAGCACATATTTTCCGCATAGGAATTCATCTTTCCGAATAGCTTGACTTTCCGCATAGACCCGATTTTCTGATTAGAGTCATTTTTCCGCATAGGGTAGTTTTTCCGGATAGTGCTTGTTTTCCGAATAGGAAGTACTTTCCGAATAGGGTATCTTTCCGCATAGAGATTTACATTCCGCATAAGGCCACTTTTTCCGAATAGGCAACGTTTTCCGCATAAGGGTGATTTTCCGAATAGAGCATCTTTCCCATTAGCTAAACATTCCGAATAGCACCATTGTCAGTAAGGTTCTTTTATTAGTTTCATGTTTTAATTGTTTAACTATATTTTTGTGTTAATTCGTTTACTGTTTCTATTCTAATCCTTGTTTATTCATTGCACTTATTTCCATTATTAAACTAAACCCTCCTTTGTCACCAAGAACAAATCATTCCACTTTTAACTGAGATCAATTCGAGAGGATTCCGAGAAATATTTTGAACCGACACAAGATGCTTGTATCAGGTAGCTAGCCCGAAACTTAATTTTCCCATCTAAATTAGTGTGTCGTCACAATAATCACGCTTGTGTAAATCTTCTCATACATAAATTCGCTTACCAATCAATGTGGCACGACGGGGATCAACCGTCAAGGCGCGAACTGGGGTGATCGTCCCCAAATAGTACTATTATATGCATAAGCGTCTACCAAATCCCGGTAGTTCACAATTCATGCTAATGGGACTTTTAGTGACATAACCTAATTTTAATAATCCATTTCATTTCATCTATCGGGTCATATAATCATACATCGGGTCATACAATCATTCGGGTCCAAATTAATAAACAAACAATCGGGACAAATGTTGTCCTATTTTAGTAAAACTAACATGTTATTTCCCTCGCGGGTTTATAAAATATTTCTTAAAAACATTTAAAAGAGTGTGAGTCTATGAACTCACGTTGATGTGGGAAAGCGGGTTATCGGCAATTCGGATGTATGATACGTGGGTCAATCACGGAAACCTAGACAAATAATACTCGTCTTAGACTCTTGTCCAATGACTTTATAAAAATAAAAATTATGTATACATATGATGATTTTATAAATATGATGAGGATCAAGTGGGATTCTACATTTTTACTCATTCATTATAGTGTTTATGTGTTGGAAATTTTCAAGACTAGTTACACTAGTTCAACTTGTTTACATTTTGAGGCCCAATGGGCCAATTACAAGCCCAATATATTATATTAGCCCAATTATACTTTTAATATCAGTATTATACTTTACATGTTGGGCCCAAATAGGATAAGCCCAATAAGTAAGTTTATAAATGTTTTACTAACTAGTCGGGTTTATAGTCCAATAAGGCTACTTTGGCCCGTTAATGTTTACATGTCGTAAAGCTCGGGTTTTATCGGTTTTTACTTGTTATATAAGTTTATATATCAGTATGTGAGTTTATAAAATTTTATATTAGACGGGTTCGACCGTCTAAGTTTTATTTGACAAAAACGTTAATATTTCGGTTTTAGCCGAAAAGACGTAAAACTTAGTATTTAGTTTTATAACTTGGAAAAACATTTATACTTGTAATTTATATAACATGTCCTATTTTAATATAAATATTTATATAACTCTTTTATTATAATTATTATCCACTAGTGGGTTTTATATATTTATATATTTTATATAAATTTTGAGTGCTTATATTATATACAAAATCAGTCCTAAAAATCTAGTTTACTAAAATGGTCATATCTAGAGTTCTACATGGAGATAGAACCCCAAATGTTTATGAAATATTCTACATGATATGTGATTCATTTTATTCCTTTATAGCTACTGATTAATCAACCTCTAAGTATTTTATAAGATTCGTCCAAAACAGTGTACTCAGATTTGCACTCTAAACTTGTTTTGATCATATCTCACTCATTTTTATGATTACATTGCATGACCAACTCTCACATGTGTATAACACCAAATACTTACTGTATATTGATTCCACTTTACCATTTTATCAGTTTAACATTTGGTTACTTACTGTTTTTATACAGCCATCACATTTAGCAAGATTTTAACCATTTTACATGTGGTTTTCCATCTCTTTAATCATATTTATAAACACTTGATCCCCACATAACATTTTTATCATCATATATTCATCATATACATATACAAAAAGAAAGAAAATACATGATTATATAATCAAAATAACAAGAGGATGGGAAGAACAATATTTATACCACCAAGATTAAGTAGTTTGAAGGATAAAGACTTGGTTTTGGGTCACCAAATCTTATGAACTCTTGTATGAAATCTTCAAGATCACCAAGGGAGATGTAGGTATTTGAAAATCAGCCCTACTTCATCTTACAAACTTCTCTTTGGATGTTAAAATCACCACCAATCTATAGAGCTTCAAAAGGGCTTCATCATATGTGTGAATAACACATGATTTCATGGTTAAAATCGATCAAATGAGGGGTTTAGTTGTGAGAGTGGGACGAATTTAGAGAGAGAGGGAGGAGAGTTGTGTGAGATTTGCATGGAGGAAATGAATTTAGTGGTTTAGTCTTGAATGGTTTTGTTACGTTGCTAGTTTGGTAAAGTAAGTATGACATGTGTCCTAGCTTACTTTGTAAGCTTGACACATGAGATGTGTTGTTGTAGCTAGTTTTAAACCGTCCCATGTGTGGGGGTGGGGCAAAACTTGTTTTTTTCTCATCCCCAATTATTTACGGGTACTCCTCAATTCTAGTTTCCTGGATTTGCGTACACTCGGGTCGTTTTACGAAAAACGTTTTTATAAATTATGAATCAACGGCACAAAACGAATCTAATAAAAATTGTCTCATCAAAAACGGAGTTCAAAAACGTAAATACGTAATCCTAAGGTTTCCGGTTTAGTCGTAAAGGACGTTAAATTATAATCGTAAGTCCTAATCTCTTCTCGTAAATTTGTGAGTTTATGAACCAACACAAATTTAAAATCTAAAAATAATATTCACTGATAAATTTATTTTCTGAAATGTCGGACTGTCACCAAAGACGGTGTATGTAAACGTGAGTACGTAACGTAGAATCCTCCGGTTTAGACGTACTCGATGCTACTTTAAGACGTAAATCCAAATTACTTTCCAAAAATAAGTGAGTTCATAATATAACATTAAAATAATGTTTTTAAATAATACTTGAGAATAAAATATCAACCATAAATTGACGGATTGTCACAGCCTTTACCCCTAAACAGGATCTTTGTCCTCAAAGATCATCTTATCTTACTACTCGCTTCTTATAGAGTTAAATCCATGTGGGTATTTCCTCCATATTCGGTCTTTTCTCACAAGTGTAATCCATTACAATTCGCGAGTTTCATCAAACATAACTACGGGAATAAGATCAGGCTTAATGTTGAATTACTTTCTCTATCCATGATGTTCACGGGTTTTTGATGAATGCAACTTTTCGCCGATCTAAACTTCATTAAGGAATAGTCAGATTTTCACTTGATAGACATTTCATCAAGTTCGATATACGAAACAAAATTCACGCAACTCTTGAAGTCCTAGGGTAGATCCAGCTTATATGCCTTTCAAACCAATCTTTTACATCATCTCAATGGTCCCATACAACGGGGACTTATATCCCATGATCTTTTAGATCATCAATTCATTTTTCCATGGTTAAAATTTTTGGCATAACTTCGCTACCCATCTAGCACTTCAAGATCTACATTTCATATTCACATAACCTCCTGCCCACTACCGGCAGTCAATAATCAGATCCTAATTTCAACAATCATTTCAGGTCTCGCGGGTCGAGTATTTTGTAAGGTTAGGTTCGTCATCATAGGAAACCTTAAACCTAAAGGACATGTCCAACTCACAATGGGTGTATGTCGGGTGTCTTCATCCCAACTCCTGCTTACAGATGCTCTAATATATATCCTCACAAGATTCGATCTCGATCCTAATACGATAGTTTTCAATGATAATCTCTCCAAATGAAAACGATTTTACAGTTTATTACCAAAGGTCAATCATTCAAACATAAAATAGCACTTATAGTATTTTGTATCGTTACTTTACCTCGTCCCTTCGATTGGGGTGGTACATAGTACTCTCGTCAAGATTCGTTCTCAATGACTTTTGAGCAAATCTCTAGAAATTCGATGCGAAGCGAGGATCTTGATAGAGATGATCGATACAAGAACACCATGCTTACAGGAATGATATTAGTAGATTTGGTCAGTATGTCGACGATGACCCAAATCGAATCAAATTCAGATGATGACCTTTGCAATAGCTAGACGTTTACTAATGTATGAGGCGGTGGCTGCCTTCATAATTTGCCATCAGTACAACTTCTTCTGATAATGATACATTAAATCAGAAATGACAGGAATAAAATACTTATACTTACAAGATTCCAACATAACTATATCTCAAAATCTCCATTTTTAGGCAACCATAAGTGGCCTTTTATACATTTAACGCCATCGGCTTCTTAGTTCTAATGGTTCACATTAGCCGCGAACCACTTTTTATTATCTATATTATCCTTCTTACAAGCATTGTTTATTTTTGTATTGTTCGGTAATTTATTTTGCACCTTCATTATTAAGGAACATGTCCTAATTGGTTGTTTTTCTTCTCTACATAATGTGTCAGTAATTATATTCACCTTCCTCGATGAAATAAATATCATGACCGTATTTATTCAGAAATTATTCCTTTATATTTTCTAAGTCTTAGTTCTATCTCAACTATTATTTTTATCAGTTTTGCTTGATCCGATGTTTTAAAGCGTCGATAATTATTACACGTAAATTAACAATAAATATTAAGTTTTTATGAAACGTAAACGTTAAAAGTTTAAATTTCTTAGTTCGACCAATTATAATAAAATGTTCAAAACAAATTTGAATTTAATTAACATGATTTGCTGATTTGTCGAAAATAATTAATAAGATTCGTAAATGTTTGAAAAATCTTTGGTTATACTTTGGTCAAAATTTTCTTAGTTGAAAAGAAAAAATTTCGTTTCAAATTTCAAGTCATGGTTTAAATGTTTTGCTGAATTCCGCTTAGGTTGTCTTGAGGCATACACAAACATTTACCCCTAAACAGGAGTTTAGTTAAATGTTTTGGGTATAAGGGAATAATCACTTAAAAATCCTTTGTTAAAACATTTGTCCAAACATATTTAAACCTCCTTTTTGGTAAAACCCAAAGCCTTAATGGTTCCAATTTTTGAAGAGTCAATATATTCCACTTTCTATTCATCACATGGTCAATTAATATAAAGGATTAAGTCTTAAATCACATATTAATTATTCAAGGTACATGTTTTCATTGTTCGGCCAATTCAGGGCAGTTTATAAATAATTATTAACTCATTCTTATTCTTATAAATAAACAAATGGTCCTTAATGATCATAAGAATGAATTTATCAAATTACAGCCTACACACGTGATTCACCAAATTTATGAATGGTACATGTGCATTGGTCAATCCAAACGACACAACATGAAACTCGTAATGTTCATTACAAGTTATGGATGTAGTGATTGGAATAGATAATCTTCTTCGTGGACGCGAAGTTGATGATAACCATGCTGTGAATCAAATTTTCGAATATACGCTAGAACCTTGTAAATGATCGAACAAATCTATCATCTTGGGTAGTGGATATAGATTTTTAATCGTCAATTTACTTAGTCCACGGTAATCAATAAATATAAGAAATAATAACACCATAGTTGTTCATGATGACAAGCTTGGTAGAATAAAAGTCTTCTCCGACAACTCTCTCAGTTGCACGGTAATTCTTTCGATTCAGATGGTGCTGACGTACAGTGCACATGCCACAGGTGCAACACCGGGAATATAATCAATACCAAATTCATCCTGCCTTAATGGAAATAGTCTAGGTAAAACACCAGCAAATACCTCCTAATGTTTCAAATAACATAAACATCTTTCAATAAATTTTCTGTAAGTTCTTTCTAGATTATAATATCTATGACTAATTTACAACCATTCACGGTATAATTTCAAGTCTAAATGAAGGATATGGTCATCCATCAATAATTATTTAGATCACTTTTGATAATCAACATCTTATCATTTAGGGTAATTCTATTCGAGTTCCCATCAATTAAGACAATGTCGTCATGTCATAATCAATCAATCCATTCTACTGGCACTATCAACTTTTCAGTTTTATTGCCGTCGATAAGATGTGAACTTCTCAAAAGACTAATAATAACTCATAATCCTTCACAATTCAAGGATATCTGGAGACATAACTAACCTTAAAAGAGTAAGGTCAACGCATAATCTACGCGAGAGAATTTCAAATCAGATACAGACGAAAACATTTAATGAATATGAATATATCCCATGTTTTCATGAATTGAGTACGCATTCGAAAGCTCCTCGGATCGTTACCCAGTTCCTTCAAATGAAATCTAATCAAAAGAAATGATAGGAACGTCGATACATCCAGTCGGGTATCAACACTCGGTAATCAAATACTTTTCCTAAGAATCTCACTACGGGAGAATTGGACAAGAAAGAATTGTCAGTTGTCAAATAAGACAATTTCCACAGATGAGTAAATTCGACTCAGAAGAATAAATAGTACGGGCACATATGTAGGTGTCCCTAACAATATGTCCCTAATTTGCACTTCTTGCAGATCTCATAAATTTTTAATCTTTCATAACTTCAAAGAAAATGTAGTGTTTAGTAACAATTTCATGGTGACTACTAATCAGCCTTGCATGGTCCCTTCCAAATTGTATGTAGGCGCACAACTATATACAATTTCAAGATTAACGATGCAATACTCAGTTCTTCAAAATTTTATCATCATGTTTATAATAAAAACATTTTCATGCTAAATTCTTAAATAAGAAGCAAAAATAAATTTACAAAGATTTTCTTTGTTATGAAAACAATTAAGTTTTCCAAGGTATTTCATAATAAACTTTATTTCGATAATGATCACTTATATATCTCACTTTGAATAATCCTTATAGTGATGAAAATTCAGTTTTCTCAAAGGATACTGTTTTATCTTATAAAAACAATGAGTGATCTGCAAAAGATTGATGAAAAGTTGTTCACCAAGAACTAACTACAATATAATAAGAAATGAGCTTTAGCCAAATAATCATGAGGTTCGTGACCTCGATGGCACTCAAAAAGACTAATCCACAATGTAACTCAATTCGAGATGAGTACTTGTTCAATGGTTGCATCACTAATGCGAACATTAAGATGAGGCGATAAAGGATAGACAACATCGATACATGTAGGATTTAGAAATCAAAGGTAGTCTTTTCATTAATCACAAACAAGTCAGATTGTACCGTAACACATTACGTGTCACTATGTCATACAATTCCAAGAACTCATCCTACCAACTGATGTCTCAGTTTAGTTAGGGATTTTTAAAAGATACCACAATGAATACAAATCTACAAGAGTCATTAGGTGTTCTACATGTCCTGAAAGATCCATCGGTCCCAATTTCGGAAGAAGATTTCTTCAATTTATTCCTTGGACACTGGGCATCCTCATTAGTGGACAATAGGAACAACCCTTAACACGAACCAACAGTCAATTAAAACCTTATAATTCAATCACAGAACTTAACGACTTCCTCTTATCAATCTCATATTCCATACAAGTTAAATTTTATTTTTTTTCAAGTTTCAATCAACTTATACTCAATGCGATATCCTACCTCATTCTCCAATACTTTCAACCTTATTCTTAGACCTTAAAAGGGCAATAAAAGCTCGATATGAACAACACTTAATTTCCAATCCTATAGCTCTTACAACAATAGTTATCAAATGAGTCACTAGTATAAAATGACTCGCACATTTAATTAGACTAATCAGAAAGGTACTAGTGGCATGAGGCTTTTGGGTAATGGTTCCAATGACTGCCTCAAGTGCAACATTCACCCTTTCGATTTCAATTTTAAGAATTGGGTGACACTGAATCAGATGACATCTTTCTAGGTGGTAACGTTTTGTCAAACTCCACTCTATAAGGAAAGATCGTCATGACATCGATATCAAATTTTAATCTTGCCAATTCTTTTTCAATATCACAATCAACTAATATCTATATTTCTACGAATATCAATCGTTTTGTTGGGATCATAAATATCCACAACTTGGTTTAGATCTGGAATAGCTAGAATTCCTACGGGAATAGCTTCGATTGATTTGCTAGGGGAGTTAGGGTTTCTTGTGACAATCTACGTCATATAAATACCTCGTATAAATATAAATATAATCATCAAACAATCATGTAATCAAATTACATCATATGTATATATAATCCAAGTTATATATATATATATTAAAATAACACTTCTCAGTCTGGCCTTGTCGGTAACTCGGGAATTCTTCGACACCGTTATAGTCAAAAGATTTTTAGACATTTTGAGAAAAATGTTTATAGTTAAAAGATTTTGAAATGCTTTATTTAAAACCTTGGTTTTAAAAATATTTCGTTCTCTATAACGAGAGCTCTGTTACCAAACTGTAACACCCCCAAATTTATACAATTCAATACAGCGGAAGACTCGTTGGTGTTACGGGATAGCACATTACTCACATCATATATATAACGCATAAAAATCGCGTCGTTTAATAATAAAAGCATTTCCATTCATAAATATCAAATTTACATAGGTCCCCAGTCATATTATTTCATACAATTTTACAAAGCATTTGAATGGAAATTTGTTAATTAAGTGCGGGCCATGAATTCTTGTCGCTTTCCCGAGAATTACCTTCAAGTACCTGAGATAAAACATGTTAAAAGAAAAGGTCAGCGATGTAACACCCCCAAATTCATACAATTCAATATAGCAGAAGACTCGTTGGTGTTACGGGATAGCACATTACTCACATCATAGACAACGCTTAAAAATCGCGTCGTTTAATAATAAAGCATTTCCATTCATAAATATCAATTTTACATAGGTCCCAAGTCATAGTCATTTCATACAATTTTTAAAAAGATTTGAATGGAAATTGTTGTTTAAGTGCGGGCCATGAATTCTTGTTGTCTTCCCGAGAATTACCTTCAAGTACCTGAGATAAGACATGTTAAAAGAAAAGGTCAACGATAACGCCGAGTGAATTCATAGAGTTTAATAAAACCATTAATATATCATCGGTACATAGTTATTACCGAAAATCATTTTGTACAAATCTTTATAATAGGCCATAAAATAGCCAAAGTCATTTATTACAAATCCTTATCAAAAATCATAATATAGGCATTTGCCTTCAAAATCATTATACGAGCCAATGTCGTAAAAACATCATACAATACGTTTTATAACGTTGTATAGAGTTAAATGAAAACCGTTATATGAATATGGTTATGAAAAACCAAAACACGAACATAAACTCAATAATAAGACCCTGTATTTCTAGTCAGGCAATATCGTTATTCAATGCATAAAGCAGTATTTTCGTTATTTGGATTATTATAAGCCTCATGACATTGTTACCTTACTACAACAAACAACGGGTAGCTAGCCCGAAACTCAATTTGCCCATCTAAATTAGCTTGTCGTCACAATAATCACGCTTGTGTAAATCTTCTCATACATAAATTCGCTTACCAATCAATGTGGCACGACGAGGATCAACCGTCAAGGCGCGAACTGGGGTGATCGTCCCCAAATAGTACTATTATATGCATAAGCGTCTACCAAATCCCGGTAGTTCACAATTCATGCTAATGGGACTTTTAGTGACATAACCTAACTTTAATAATCCATTTCATTTCATCTATCGGGTCATTTAATCATTCATCGGGTCATACAATCATTCGGGTCCAAATCAATAAACTGGCAATCGGGACAAATGGTGTCCTATTTTAGTAAAACTAACATGTTATCTCCCTCGCGGGTTTATAAAATATTTCATAAAAACATTTAAAAGAGTGCGAGGCTATGAAATCACGTTGATGTGGGAAAGCGGGTTATCGGTGATTCGGATGTACGGTACGTGCTTCAATCACGGAAACCTAGACAAATAATACTCGTCTTAGACTCTTGTCCAATGACTTTATAAAAATAACAATTATGTATACATATGGTGATTTTATAAATATGATGATGATCAAGTGGGATTGTACATTTTTACTCATTCATTATAGTGTTTATGTGTTGGTAACATTTTTATACTAGTTTTACTAGTTTTACTTATTTACATGTTTTAGGCCCAATAAGCCTATTATAAGTTCTTTAACTTGTATTAATCCATTTTATACTTGTATTATCAGTATTTGTACTTTACATGTTGGGCCCAAATGGGTTAAGCCCAAATAAGTAATTTTTATAAGTGTTTAACTTATTAAGTTAAATTATTAGTCCAAATATGCTAACTTAGCTCGTTAATGTTCGTATGTCATATAGTTCGGGTTTTTATCGGTTTTTACTTGTATTAGGTACTTATATATCAGTATATGACTTTTAAAAACTTTACATTAGATGGGTTTCATCGTCTAAGTTTTAATTGGCGAAAAACGTTAATTTTACGGTAATAGTCGAAAAAGTCGTAAAAATCACGTTTATAGTTTTTATAACTTATAAATCTTATTCAACTACCATTTTTATAAAGTTTCCATTTCTTTAACCTTATACATATTTATATAAATGAAATTTATAAGTTAGTGGGTTTTAATTCACATTTTATACTATATTAGTTTGAGTGCTTATATAATACTATTAAACATTAATTCTTCAAAATCTGATTTTTAGTTTCATCTTCACCATTTTTATCATATCATGAGTTCTATAAGGAGATAGAAGCTCATTTTGGATGGCATAAACTTCATATTATGTGCTACAAATAAGTTAGTTATAGCTACTGCTCAATCGATGTTTAAGTATCCTTAACAGTCCATACGAAACAGACTATTCAGATTGGTATACTAATTTTGTTTTGATCATATCTCACTCATTTTGATGATTCCATTGCATGGCCAACTCTCACATGTGTATGACATCTAATACATACTGTAAATTGATTCTACCATGCCATTTTATCAGTTTAGTATTTGGTTACTTACTGTTTTTATACTGCCATTATATTACGCAAGATTTAACTATTTTTACATGTGGTTTTTCCATCTTTTTACCCATGTTTATCAAATATATCAACACCAAATCCCCACATAATATTTTTAATCATCATCATATACATATACATAAATAAAGAAAGTACAAGACTACATAATCAAAATAACAAGAGGATAGGAAGAACAATCTTTATACCACCAAGATTAAGTAGTTGGAAGGATCAAGACTTGGTTTTGGGTCACCAAATCTTATGAACTCTTGTATGAAATCTTCAAGATCACCAAGGGAGATGTTGGTCTTTGAAAATCAGCCCTACTTCATCTTGCAAACTTCTCTTTGGATGTTAAAATCACCACCAATCTATAGAACTTCATAAGGGCTTCATCATATGTGTGAATAACACATGATTTCATGGTTAATAATTGATCAAATGAGGGTGTTTTTGGTTGAGATGGGACGAATTTTAGAGAGAGGGTGGAGAGAGTTGTGAGTTTTTGATGGTATTGCATGTATGAAAATGGAGGAATGGTTTTGGCTAGATGGTTTTGTGTTTTGGTAGCTTATAAGCTAAGCTAATTACAAGTGTAAGTAACTTGTGTAAAACTTGACACAAAGTTAGTGTGGTGTCACAATGTGGCCGTACCATGTGTGGGGGTGGGGCAAAACTTATTTTTGTCTCATCCCCAATTATTTACGGGTACTCCTCGATTCTAGTTTCCTTGATTCGCGTGCCCTCGGGTCGTTTTACGAAAAACATTTTTATAAATTATGAATCAACGGCACAAAACGAATCTAATAAAAATTGTCTCATCAAAAACGGAGTTCGAAAACGTAAATACGTAATCCTAAGGTTTCCTGTATAGTCGTAAAGGACGTTAAATTATTCACGTAAGTCCTAATCTCTTCTCGTAAAATTTTGAGTTTATGAACCAACTCAAAATTAAAATCCCAAAATAATATTCACGGTTAAATTTATTTTCTGAAATGTCGGACTGTCACCAAAACGGTGTATGTAAACGTAAGCACGTAACGTAGAATCCTCCGGTTTAGACGTAGTCGATGCTATTTCAAGACGTAAATCCAAATTTCTTCCCAAAAATAAGTCAGTTCATAATATAACATTAAAATAATTTTTTTAAATAATATTTGAGAATAAAATATAAACCATAAATTGACGGATTGTCACAGCATTTACCCCTAAACAGGATCTTTGTCCTCAAAGATCATCTTATCTTACTACTCGCTTCTTATAGAGTTAAAGCCATGTGGGTATTTCCTCCACATTCGGTCTTTTCTCACAAGTGTAATCCATTACAATACGCGAGTTTCATCAAACATAACTACGGGAATAAGATCAGGTTTATTGTTGACTTACTTTCTCTATCCATGATGTTCACGGGTTTTTGATGAATGCAACTTTTTGCCGATCTAAACTTCATCAAGAAGTGATCAGATTCTCACTTGATAGAAATTTTTTCAAGTTCGATATACGAAACATAATTCACGCATCTCTTGAAGTCCTAGGGTAGATCCAGCTTATATGCCTTTCAAACCAATCTTTTACATCATCTCAATGGTCCCATACAACGGGGACTTATATCCCATGATCTTTCGAATCATCCATTCATCTTTCCATGGTGAAAATTTTTGGAATAAATTCGCTACCCATCTGGCACTTCAAAATCTACACTTCATATTCACATAACCTCCTGCCCACTACCGGCAATCAATAATCAGATCCTAATTTCAACAGTCATTTCAGGTCTCGCGGGTCGGGTATTTTGTAAGGTTAGGTTCGCCATCATAGGAAACCTTAAACCTAAAAGACATGTCCAACTCACAATGGGTGTATGTCGGGTGTCTTCATCCCAACTCCTGCTTGCAGATGCTCTAATATAGATCCTAACAAGATTCGATCTCGATACTAACACGATAGTTATCAATGATAATCTTTCCAAAGGAAAGCGATTATATAGTTTATTACCAAAGGTCAATCATTCAAGCATAAAACAACACTTATAGTATTTTGTATCGTTACTTTACCTCGTCCCTTCGATTGGGGTGGTAAACAGTACTCTCATCAAGATTCGTTCTCAATGACTTCTGAGCAAATCTCTAGAAATTCGATGCGAAGCGAGGATCTTGATAGAGATGATCGATACGGCACATTGTGTTTTCACAACTCCTTTAAATAGGGTCAGTTCCTTCATCGAGAATCTATCGTTAACAAGAATGATATTAGCAGATTTGGCTAGTGTGTCGACGATGACCCAAATCGAATGAAATTCAGATGATGACCTTTGCAATAGTTAGACGTTTACTAATGTATGAGGTGATGTCTGCTTTCATAATTTGCCATTAGTACAACTTCTTCAGATAAAGATATATTAGATCAGAAATGACAGGAATAGAATACTTATACTTACAAGATTCCAACATAACTATATCTCAAAATCTCTATTTTTAGGCAATCACAAGTGGCCTTTTAATCATTTAGCTCTATTGGCTTCTTGATTATAATGATTCATATTAGTCGCGAATCCCTTTTTATTATCTATATTATCCTTTTTACCAGCATCGGTTATATTTTAAATTGTTCGGCTATTTATTTGCACAATCATTACTAAGGAATACATCCTAATTGATTCTTTATCCTTTCTATATAATGTGTCAGTATCTACATTCACCTTTCTTGATGAAATAATTATCATGTCCACAATTCACTCAGAAATTCTTTCTTCATATTTTCTAAGTTTTAGTTTTATCTCAACTATTATTTTTATCAGTTTTGCTTGATCCGACGTTTTAAAGCGTCGATAATTATTACACGTAAATTAACAATAATTATTAAGTTTTTATGAAACGTAAACGTTAAAAGTTTAAATTTCTTAGTTCGACCAATTATAATAAAATGTTCAAAACAAATTTGAATTTAATTAACACGATTTTTGCTTATTTATCGAAAATAATTAATAAGATTCGTAAATGTTTGAAAAATCCTTGGTTATACTTTGGTCAAAATTTTCTTAGTTGAAAAGCAAAAATTGTCGTTTAAAATTCAAGTTATGGTTTAAATGGTTTCCTCAATCCATCTTAGGTTGTCTTGAGGTATACACAAACATTTACCCCTGAACAGGAGTTTAGTTAAATGATTTGTGTATAAGGGAATAATTTCTTAAAAATCCTTTGATAAATTATTTGTCAAAACATATTTGCACTTTCTTTTTAGTAAAACCCAAAGTCTTAAAGGGCTCTAAATTTTTGAAGAGTCAATATAGATTCCATTATCTTATTAATCACACGGTCAAATAATGTAAATAATTAAATCTTTAATCACATTTTAAATACTCAAGGTACAAGTTTTCATTGTTCGGCCAATTCAGGGCAATCTATAAATAATTATTAACTCTTTCTAATTCTTATAAACAAACAAATAGTCCTTAATGATCACGAGCATGAATATATCAAATTACAGTCTACACACATGATTCACCAAATTTATGAATGCTACACGACATCACGTGAAACTCATAATGTTCATTACAAGTTCTGGATATAGTGATTGGAACAGACAATCTTCTTCGCGGACGCGAAGTTGATAATAACCATGCCGAGGATAAAATTTTTGAAACATATGCTAGAACCTTGTAAATGATCGAACAATCTATCATCTTGGGTAGTGGATATATATTTTAATCGTCAATTTACCTAGTTCATGGTAATCAATAAACATAAGGAATGATAACACCATAGCTCTTCATGATGACGAGCTCGGTAGAATAAAATCTTTCGCCGACAATGTAACACTCTCAATTTTCGTATCGGTACAGCGGAAGGGTCTTTCAGAGTGTTACGGGATAGCACAATAACTCCAATCATAGACAACACATAAACATGGTTGTACAAGGTTCATCATACATTCATTCGATACAAAGTTTTAAAGTGTAAAACAGGTCCCAAATTATACAGGTCATTTAGTTTACAAAACATAGATCGAATGAACATTTTTAATATTATGTGGGCCATCAGAGTCGATCTCCATCCGGATTACCTTCAAGCACCTGAGATAAAAACATGCAAAAATCGTATCAGCGAATACCGAGTGAATTCATAGAGTTTAACAAAAACCGTCATATAAAACAACGTTAAAATCAGAACACAAGTATAATATCGGAAGTAAGTCCTCGTATTGCTAGTCAGGCAATATATAAATCAAGCATACATCTTAAACCGTCCATGAGACCGTAGCCTCAATATTACCATAATAGGTAATATATTCATCGTTATTAGCATCGTATTATATCAGATATTTAGATTATATAGGATTATTATTAGCCGCATGACATTGTTACCTTACTATGAAAAGAACGGGCCGCGAACCCGACAACAATTTGCCCATCTAAGTTAGCGTGTCGTCACAAAAATCACGCTATGGAATCTTCTCATACATAAATTCGCTTACCAATCAATGTGGTACGACGGGGAACTACCTTTAAGGCGCGAACTGGGGTGATCGTCCCCAAATAGTACTATCAAATGCATAAGCGTCTACCAAATCCCGGTAGTTCACAATTCATGCTAATGGGACTTTAAGTGACATAACCTAACTACTAATAATTCTTTTTGTCTCGTTTATAGGGTCATAGCATCATTCGGGTCCATATCATTAAGCATACCATCGGGACTACTTGTATTCTATTTTTATCAAAATCTAGCATGTTATCTCCCTCGCGGGTTTACAAATCATTTTATAAAACATTTAAAAAGTGCGAGGCTATGAACTCACGTTGATAATGAAAGACGGATTATCGGCTACGGGCGTGCTTCGGTCACGGAAACCTATATAAATAATAATCGGTCTTAGACTTTTGTCAAATGATTTTATCCAAATAACAATATACATATGATGATTTTGTACATACGATGATGATCAAGTAGGTTTATATATCCTTGTTTACTCATTTTAGTGTTTACGTATTGATAACTTTTTACTAGTTTACTAGTTTTACCTATTTACATGTTTTAAGTCCAATAAGCCTATTATAAGTTCTTTAACTTGTTTTAATCCATTTTATACTTATATTATCAGTATTCACATTTTACATGTTGGGCCCAAATGGTTAAGCCCAATAAGTTCTTTTTATAAGTGTTTAACTTATTTAGTCCAATTATTAGTCCAATATGCTTATTTAGCTCGTTAATGTCCGTATGTCCTATAGTTCGGTTTTATCAGTTTTTACTTGTATTAGATACTTATATATCAGTATATGACTTTAAAAAACTTTACATTAGACGGGTTTGATCGTCTAAGTTTTAATTGGCGAAAAACGTTAATTTTACGGTAATAGCCGAAAAAGTCGTAAAAATCAAGTTTATAGTTTTTATAACTTATAAATATTATTCCACTACCATTTTTATAATTTATCCATTTATTTAACCTTATACATATTTATATAAATGAAATTCATAAGTTAGTGGGTTTTAATTTCATATTTTATACTATATTTTGAGTGCTTATATAATAGTAATAAACATTAATTCTTCAAAATCTGATTTTTATTTTCATCTTCACCATTTTTATCATATCTAGAGTTCTATTATGAATTAGAAGCTCATTTTTGGGTGGCATGAACTTCATATTATGTGATACAATTAACTTAGGTATAGATACTTCTCATTTTAAGTTTATCTATCCTTAACAGTTCCTAAAAAACAGCTTAATCAGATTAGCACACTCATATTGTTTTGATCATATCTCACTCATTTTAATGATTCTATTGCATGGCCAACTCTCACATGTGTATGACATCTTGTACTTACTGTAAGTGTATTCGACCATGCAAGTTTATCAGTTCAAGTTTTGGTTACATACTGATTTTATACAGCCAACAAATTAATCATGATTTTAGCCTTGTTTCTTATGGTTATTAATCTTTTTAAGCATATTTATCAACACTTGATCCCCACATAACATTTTTATCATCATATATTCATCATATAAAAATACAACAAGAAAGAAAATACATTTTATCTTTACAAAAATAACAAGAGAAAATGGAGAGGATGATCTTCTTTACCAACCAAGAGTATATCTTGTTTTTGGAAGACAAGAACTTGATGAACATCAAATGTAACTCCAAGATCATCAAACACCAAGAAAGTAAGTTGAGAAATCAGCCCTAGGACACAAGCAAATCACCTCCTTTGTTGTTAAAATGGCCACCAAGTGATCAAGGCTTCAAGGTAACTCCATGATATAGCTAGATAACAAGTATTTTGTGGCTAGAAAAGATCAAAAAGGGGTGTTTGTGCTTAAAGTGGGACGGAAATGGTGGTGATGTTGAGAGATTTTCTAGTTAATTTTCATGAGTGAATGGTGGTATGTGTTTTGGTTGATGGTTTTAGTTGGTTTGGTAGCTTAACTTGTAAGCTTAAGCTTACACTTGTAAGTTACAAGTTAACATGATGCCACATCTTTGATGTGGTGTCATGTTTGAGCCGTCCCATGTGTAGTGGGGTGGGATAATGTATTTTGTCCGACCTCACTAATTTACGGGTATTCCTCGATTTGCATGCCCTCGGGTCGTTTCACGAAAAACGTTTTTATAAATTATGAATCAACGGCACAAAACGAATCCAATAAAAATTGTCTCATTAAAACGGAGTTCAAAAACGTAAATACGTAATCCTAAGGTTTCCGGTTTAATCGTAAAAGACGCTAAATTATGCACGTAAGCCCAAATTTAAATCCATAAATTGTGAGTTCATCAACCAACACAAAAATAAGTTTCAAAATATTATACGAGAAAATAATTCACTACCTGAAAATGTTAGATTGTCACATCTTTTCCTCCTAAAAGGGATCAACGTCCTCGTGATCCATTTCATTTGGATGTCCGTTTCTTATTGAAATCGAAGAGGTGCGGGTATTTCTTCCACATTTCATCCTCTCGTTCCCAAGTATACTCCGGTCCATGCTTTGAATTCCATCGGATCTTGACAATAGGTATCCGACTTTGTTTCAGTTGCTTTACCGCACGATCCATAACCTCTACGGGCTCTTCGATAAAATGCAACTTCCCATCTATTCGAACCTTATCTAACGAAGTTTTCTCATCACTCACTGCTAGACATTTCTTCAGATTAGATACATGGAATATGTTGTGAACACCATGAAGTTCTGGGGGTAACTCTAGTTTGTAAGCCATCGGACCTACTCTAGATAAAATCTTAAAGGGTCCAATATAACGGGGATTCAATTTTCCTCGCTTTCCAAATCTTATAACGCCTTTCCATGGCGATACTTTCAACATTACTTGGTCACCCACTTTAAACTCCATTGGCTTCCGCCGCATATCGGCGTAACTTTTCTGTCTACTACGGGCAGTCAACAACCTATTCTAAATCTAAACTATCATCTCCGTAGTCTCCCGGATCAATTCCGGTCCCGTGAGCTTGGTATCCCCAACTTCACTCCAACATGCAGGAGATCTACACTTCCTACCATACAAAGCTTCAAACGGTGCAGCCTTAATACTAGAATGGTAACTATTGTTATACGAAAACTCTGCTAACGACAAATGTTTATCCTAATTTTTACCAAAATCTAACACACAAGCTCTCAACATATCTTCTAGTGTTTGTATCGTCCTTTCACTCTGCCCATCAGTCTGGGGGTGATAAGCAGTGCTCATGTCGAGATTCGTTCCCAAAGATCTTTAGAGAGATTTCCAAAAATTCGATGCGAATCTAGGATCTCGATCTGAAATGATCGATACAGGCACTCCATGCTTGCATACAACATTCTCAAGGTATATACGAGTCAGCTTCTCCAGTGAGAACTGCTCTTTAACCGGAATGGAGTGTGCTGATTTGGTCAGTCTGTCGACAATAACCCAAATCGAGTTGTTTCCAGATGATGTTCTAGGAAGCTTGGTGATAAAGTCCATCGTAATTCGCTCCCACTTCCATTCAGGAATCTTTGGCTGTTGAAGTAGTCCTGATGGCTTTTGATGTTCAGCTTTAACTCTAGCACAAGTCAAGCATTGAAGAACATACATAGCTATGTCAGCTTTCATATTCGGCCACCAGTACAACTTCTTCAAATCATGGTACATCTTATCAGATCCTGGATGAATGGAATATTTAGATTTATGGGATTCTAACATAATCAAGTCTCTTAATCCTCCAAACTTAGGTATCCACATACGACTTCTTAAGCATTTCACTCCATCAGCTCTAATCTCTAAAGGATCTCCTTCTCCTCGGAACCCTTCATTAACAAAATTTTCCTTCTTACAAGCTTCTATTTGCGCATTTCTAATTTGCTCAGGCAAATTATTGTGCACGGTCAAGACTAGAGAACGTACCCTGATAGGCTCTCTATCTTTCCTGCTTAACGCATCGGCAACAACATTGGATTTTCCTAGGTGATATTTTATATCACAATCATAATCACTTACCAATTCTATTCATCTTCGTTGCCTCATGTTCAATTCCTTCTGATCGAGAATATACTGTAGGCTTTTGTGATCGGTGAATATCGTACACTTGGTGCCATACATATAATGTCTCCACAACCTAAGAGCAAAGACTACAGCTCCTAACTCAAGATCATGAGTAGTATAATTCTCCTCATTCTTCCTTAATTGCCTAGAAGCATAAGCTATCACTTTCTCTCGCTGCATCAAAACAGCTCCATAGCCTCTAAGAGATGCATCACAATACACTACAAAATCTTCACTCCCGTCGGGTAATGATATGATTGGCGCACTACATAATTTTTGCTTCAGTGTCTGAAATGCTCCATCCTCATCACTTCCCCAAATGAAAGGTTTATTCTTCTGGGTAAGCTTAGTCAAGGGTTTAGCTATCAAAGAAAATTCTTTAATGAATCGCCTATAATAGCCAGCCAATCCTAAGAACTGTCGCACTTCCGTTGGCGTTGTCGGTGCAGACCAATTCTTAATGGCTTCAACCTTTGCAGGATCAACATGAATTCCATCTTTGTTAATCACATGACCAAGAAATTGCACAGAATCTAACCAGAAATCACATTTCGAAAACTTAGCATACAACTTTTCATCCTTCAACAAATTCAAAACAATCCTTAAATGTTCTCTATGTTCATCTTCATTCTAAGAATAGATTAGAATATCGTCAATAAACACAATCACAAATTTATCCAAGTAGGGCTTGCACACTCGATTCATTAAATCCATGAAAACCACAGGTGCGTTAGTTAACCCAAATGGCATTACTTGAAATTCATAGTGTCCATAACGAGTTCTAAATGCAGTTATAGGAATATCTTCTTCGCGGACGCGAAGTTGGTGATATCCTGACCGCAAATCTATCTTAGAATACACACTAGATCCTTGTAGTTGATCAAACAAATCATCAATCCTAGGTAAAGGATATCGATTTTTAATTGTCAACTTATTCAGTTCCTTATAATCAATGCACATACGGAAAGATCCATCCTTCTTCTTAACGAACAAGACTGGAGCTCCCCAAGGTGTCGAGCTCGGTCGAATAAAACCTTTATCAGAAAACTCCTTAGGTTGCTCAGATAACTCCTTTAATTCAGAAGGGGCTAATCAGTAAGGCGCACATGCCACCGGTGCAGCACCAGGAATTAAATCGATTCGAAACTCTACTTGCCTTATCGGTGGAAGTCAGGGTAAATCTTTAGGAAATTCCTCAGAAAATTCACAAATAATAGGTACATCTTCCAATCGTTTCTCCTTAGACTCATTCCCGGTCACTTGAGCTAAGAATAACTCACAACCGTTCCTGATGTACTTTTGGACTTTAATACATGAAACAATTTTAAAACAGGATTCACCTTGATTACCATCAATTACTAACGTTCTATTCCTAAGAGGAATCTTAACTTTCTTCTCTCCACACAAAATAGTAGCATTATTCAACGACAACCAATCCATACCAATAATAATATAAAAACTACCTAATTCTATCAACATCAAATCAATCGGAAAGGAATAGTTCAAGAGATTTAGAGAGCATCTTTCTAATAGCTTATTAGTTTTCACTAATTTACCATTAGCCAATTCCACCTCGTAACTGGTATTTATCTCAACAGGTTCAATGTCAATAAGGGCACTATATTTAGTGGATACAAAGCTCCTATCAGCACCCGAATCAAATAAAGCAACAGCATAATGATTGTTGAGCAAAAACGTACCGGTAACGACATTCGGATCCTCTTTCTTCACCTCAATTGTTCCAAGTTGATAGATACCACCCTGGAGGTTTCTTCCAGGTACAATCGCTTTCAACTTGGGGCATTCCGATTTCCTATGACCTTCTTCATTACAGTTGAAGCAAATGGTTCCCTTTTTACACCTTTCAACCTTGTGTCCAAGCTTTCCGCAATTTCGGCACTTCCAGCAGTCGCCAGCATGCCTCTTGTTGCCACACTTAGGACATCTATCATCGTTGCGCGGTGTATTGTTGGTAAGAGCATTTGCATTCCCCTTTCTCTGGTTCTGACGACGATTGAAATTCTTCCTATTATCACCTCTATCTACACGATCACCATCTCCCTTTCTTTTCTCACCAACACGGGCTTCATCTTCCCTATCCTGAATTATCTGTCCAATGAGTTGGTAAGCCATTCGAACAGCATCATCAATGGTCAGTGGTTTAGATGATGTCACGTCCCGCCGGATATTCCTGGTCAACCCTTTAGTATATTGCTCAATTCGGATCTCTTCGGGTTCCACCAATCGAGGACATAGCAAGGCCAACTCATGGAATCAGTTTGTGTAACTATCAATGTCCATACATTTCATTCGAAAATGAATCAACTCTTATTCTAACCTAATGATCACACTACGAGGACAAAACTCCAAAGTCATCCACTTCTTAATTTCAGTCCAAGGAGTAGCATTAGCAGCATCAAGACCCATGAAAGCAATTCTCCCGTTCCACCAAGTCAACGCACGACCTTTAAGAGTAGCCATAGCAAAAGTCACTTTATCTTCTTGCTTACACTTACTAATCCGAAACACCAACTCAATCTTCTCAATCCATTGGCTTAATCCTACAGCACCTTCAGTTCCATTAAAAGGTAGAGGTTCACACTTCATGAACGTCACATAAGTACAGCCACCAACTTCAGGTGCATTAGTTCCAAGTCCTCCTATATTTCCTCCAGCATTAGCATTCACATTACTAGCATTCACATTCACATTAGTACCGCCAATTCCACTACCGCCAGCTCCACTACCGCCAGCTCCACTACTGCCAGCTTCATTTCTAGCATTTGCAATAAATTCAGTCATAGATGCGGTAACTTGCTCCGTAATAGTCCTACGTACATCATCCTCAGTCACAGCCTTCTTGGGCGGCATAGTTCTATAATTTCACAATTTCAAAGTATTAAGCGTTCACCCAACAAGGGATTCATATAATATGGATTGAATTCATAATCAAGGTACAAATAAGGCACAATATGGAATTCAAGACAAGATACATATTTCATTCGATTTGAAACAAAAGCATTGTCTTAGTTACATCCCACATCAAAGTCCTAACACTATATATATACTCAAAATTCATGCCAAGTTTACTACTAACAAGTCAGTTCAGTCAAAGCTACAAAAGTACAAAAGATACAAAGGTCACTACTAAATACAGACTGGTCTACTGAGAACCGCCAGATGGTCCATCATCCATCGTCTTCTGTATCTTTGTCGGACGATCACTAGACACATCTTCAGCTGGGCGCTTATGGATCACTCCCTTTTCAACCATGTCAGCATAAAATCTACTATTCCATCCCACATATATATTCAACTCCTTCTCAGCTTTCTCACGCATCGCACGAGCTACATTCAACTGAATCTCCATAGAATTCACCTTTTTCTTCATTTCAGCAAACTCACCATTTTCTAACACCGATAACCTCCTAAAAGCCTCATTCAAACCACGTTCTACATCAGTCAAATCCAAACTAAGCAATTCTCGCTCTTTCTAACCAACCTTAGTCTTCGACTCCAAATAAGCAACATGAGTCTGAACAACACCTAATCCAATCTCCGTCATACTACTCTTAACACGGGAAGCATCTAGATCACGTCTCAAGGCCCATGGTGCAAGACCATCAATATGAGTAGCCTCTCGAGCACTAGACGACTCTCCTATCACACGTCTACGAGTAGCAATACCATCAGTACCGTCAGGTGCATTATCATCCTCATCCTCCTCTGATTCAGAATCAGATTCAGACGATTCAGACATTTCATCCCTAGGTAGCTCAACCTCAGAATCAGACAAATAAACTGGTGGGGGTAAAGGCTCGCCCTCTGGGACATCATAAGGATAAATAAGCTCAGCTTCCTCATCGTCATCAACCTCATCGTCTATACCTACATCCTCCTCGACATCCTCGTCGTCAATCTCATCATCTAAATTATCTATCCCAATATCCTCATCATTCTCTATATCAACATTATCAATCTCATTCTCTACCATATCAACCTGAGGGGCAATCTGATCTCCTAGTCCTATCTCGGGCTCGGGATCCTCAAATGGTTCCTCCTCATCATCATCCATATCATAATCTACTAAGTCTAAATAAGGATCATCATCTACATTAGGTTCGGGAATAGCATGGTTTTCTATAGAAATATTAGGGTCAGCCATGACAATCTGCATTTATATATATATATATCTCGTATTAGGATAACATACTATTTAAACAATTACATAATGAAACCACGATATATACATATATATAAATTATATTATATATATCAAAATATATATCTTCTCAATAAGGCTTGTTGGTAACGTCGGAGATCTCTGGCACCGTTATAGTCAAAATATTTTTCAAATATTTTCTCAAATGTTCATTGTTAAAAGATTTTGAAAAGTTTTGTTCAAAACCTTGGTTTTTAAAATCTTTTGTTCTCTATAACGAGAGCTCTGGTACCAAACTGTAACACTATCAATTTTCGTATCGATACAGCGGAAGGGTCTTCAGAGTGTTACGGGATAGCACAATAACTCCAATCATAGACAACACATAAAAATGGTTGTACAAGGTTCATCATACATTCATTCGATAAAAAGTTTTAAAGTGTACAACAGGTCCCAAATTATACAGGTCATTTAGTTTACAAAACATAGATCGAATGAACATTTTTAATATTATGTGGGCCATCAGAGTCGATCTCCATCTGGATTACCTTCAAGCACCTGAGATAAAAACATGCAAAAATCATATCAGCGAATGCCGAGTTAATTCATAGAGTTTAATAAAAAGCGTTATATAAAACAATCGTTAAAATCAGAACACAAGTATAATATCGGAAGTAAGTCCTCGTATTGCTAGTCAGGCAATATATAAATCAAGCATACATCTTAAACCATCCATGAGACCGTAGCCTCAATATTACCATAATAGGTAATATATTCATCGTTATTAGCATCGTATTATATCGGATATTTAGATTATATAGGATTATTATTAGCCGCATGACATTGTTACCTTACTATGAAAAGAACGGGCCGCGAACCCGACAACAATTTGCCCATCTAAGTTAGCGTGTCGTCACAAAAATCACGCTATGGAATCTTCTAATACATAAATTTGCTTAGCAATCAATGTGGTACGACGGGGATCAACCGTCAAGGCGCGAACTGGGGTGATCGTCCCCAAATAGTACTATCAAATGCATAAGCGTCTACCAAATCCCGGTAGTTCACAATTCATGCTAATGGGACTTTAAGTGACATAACCTAACTACTAATAATCCTTTTTGTCTCGTTTATAGGGTCATAGCATCATTTGGGTCCATATCATTAAGCATACCATCGGGACTAATTGTGTTCTATTTTTATCAAAATCTAGTATGTTATCTCCCTTGTGGGTTTAAAAATCATTTTATAAAACATTTAAAAGAGTGCGAGGCTATGAACTCACGTTGATAATGAAAGGCGGATTATCGGCTACAGGCGTGCTTCGGTCACGGAAACCTATATAAATAATAATCGGTCTTAGACTTTTGTCCAATGATTTTATCCAAATAACAATATACATATGATGATTTTTTACATATTATGATGATCAAGTGGGTTTATATATCCTTGTTTACTCATTTTAGTGTTTACGTATTGGTAACTTTTTACTAGTTTACTAGTTTTACCTATTTACATGTTTTAAGTCCAATAAGCTTATTATAAGTTCTTTAACTTGTTTTAATCCATTTTATACTTATATTATCAGTATTCACATTTTACATGTTCGACCCAAATGGGTTAAGCCCAATAAGTTCTTTTTATAAGTGTTTAACTTATTTAGTCCAATTATTAGTCCAATATGCTTATTTAGCTCGTTAATGTCCGTATGTCCTATAGTTCGGTTTTATCGGTTTTTACTTGTATTAGATACTTATATATCAGTATATGACTTTTAAAAACTTTACATTAGACGGGTTTGATCGTCTAAGTTTTAATTGGCGAAAAACGTTAATTTTACGGTAATAGCCGAAAAAGTCGTAAAAATCAAGTTTATAATTTTTATAACTTATAAATATTATTCCACTGCCATTTTTATAATTTATCTATTTATTTAACCTTATACATATTTATATAAATGAAATTAATAAGTTAGTGGGTTTTAATTTCACATTTTATACTATATAATTTGAGTGCTTATATAATAGTAATAAACATTAATTCTTCAAAATCTGATTTTTATTTTCATCTTCACCATTTTTATCATATCTAGAGTTCTATAATGAATTAGAAGCTCATTTTTGTGTGGCATGAACTTCATATTATGTGCTAGAATTAACTTAGTTATAGCTACTGCTCATGTTAAGTTTATCCATCCTTAACAGTCCCTACAAAACAGCTTATTCAGATCAACACACTCATCTTGTTTTGATCATATCTCACTCATTTTAATGATTCCATTGCATGGCCAACTCTCACATGTGTATGAAATCTTGTACTTACTGTAAATGGATTCTACCATGCAAGTTTATCAGTTAAAGTTTTGGTTACATACTGTTTTTATACAGCCAACAAATTAATCATGATTTTAGCCTTGTTTCTTATGGTTATTAATCTTTTTAAGCATATTTATCAACACTTGATCCCCACACAACATTTTTATCATCATATATTCATCATATACATATACAACAAGAAAGAAAATACATTTGATCTTTAAAAAAATAACAAGAGAAAATAGAGAGGATGATCTTCTTTACCAACCAAGAGTATATCTTGTTTTTGGAAGACAAGAACTTGAAGAACACCAAATATAACTCCAAGATCATCAAACACCAAGAAAGTAAGTTGCGAAATCAGCCCTAGGACACAAGAAAATCACCTCCTTGGTTGTTAAAATGGCCACCAAGTGATCAAGGCTTCAAGGTAACTCCATGATATAGCTAGATAACAAGTATTTTATGGCTAGAAAAGATCAAAAAGGGGTGTTTGTGCTTAAAGTGGGACGACAATGGTGGTGATGTTGAGAGAGTTTCTAGTTGATTTGCATGAGTGAATGGTGGTATGTGTTTAGGTTGATCGTTTTAGTTGGTTTGGTAGCTGAAGTTGTAAGCTTAAGCTTACACTTGTAAGTTACAAGTTAACATGATGCCACATCATTGATGTGGTGTCATGTTTGAGCCTTCCCATGTGTAGTGGGGTGGGATAATGTATTTTGTCCCACCTCACTAATTTACGGGTATTCCTCGATTCTAGTTCCCTCGATTTGCGTGCCCTCGGGTCGTTTCACGAAAAACGTTTTTATAAATTATGAATCAACGGCACAAAACGAATCCAATAAAAATTGTCTCATTAAAAACGGAGTTCAAAAATGTAAATACGTAATCCTAAGGTTTCCGGTTTAATCGTAAAAGACGCTAAATTATGCACGTAAGCGCAAATTTAAATCCGTAAATTGTGAATTCATCAACCAACACAAAAATAAGTTTCAAAATATTATACGACAAAATAATTCACTACCTGAAAATGTTAGATTGTCACAGGCAACTCTCTCAGTTGTATGGTAATTCCAGTAAAGGTGCTGACGTACAGTGCACATGCCACAGGTGCAGCACCGGGAATATAATCAATACCAATTTCAACTTGCCTTAATGGCAAAAGTCTAGGTAATTCATCAACAAATACCTCCTAAAGTTTCAGATAACATAAACATCTTTTAATACATTTATTTTAAGTTTTTTCCAGATTATAATATCTATGACTAATTCACAACCATTCATGGTATAATTTCAAGTCTAAATGCATGATATGGTCATCCATCAAGAATTATTTAGATCACTTTTGATAATCCACATCTTATCATTTAGGGGAATTCTATTCGATTTCCCATCAATTAAGACAATGTTGTCATGTCATAATCAATCAATTCCTTCTACTGGCACTATCCACTTTCCAGTTTTATTGCCATCGATAAGATGTGAACTTTTGAAAAGACTAAATTAACTCATAATCCTTCGCAATTCAAGGATATCTGGAGACATAACAAACCTTAAAAGAGTAAGGTCAACGCAGGATCTACGCGAGAGAATTCCAAATCAGATACAGACGAAAACATTTAATGAATATGAATATATCCCATGTTTTCATAGTTTGAGTACGCATTCGAAAGCTCCTCGGATCGTTACCCAGGTCATTCAAATGAAATCAAATCAAAATAAATGATAAGAACGTCGATACATCCAGTCGGGTATCAACACTCGGTAATCAAAAACTTTTCCTAAGAATCTCACTACGGGAGAATTAGACAAGAAAGAATCGTCAATTGTCAAATAAGACAATTTCCACAGACGAGTAAATTCAACTCAGAAGAATAGATGCTACAGGCACATATGTAGGTGTCCCTAACACTATGTCCCTATTTTTCACTTCTCGCAGATCTCATAAAATTTTAATCTTTCACAATCTTCAAAGAAAATGTAGTGTTTATTAATCAGTTTTATGGTGACTACTAATCAGCCTTGCATGGTCCATTCCAAATTGTATGCAGGTGCGCACCTATATACAATTTCAAGATTAACAATGCAATACTCAGTTCGTCAATATTTTATCATCATGTTTATAATAAAACATTTTCATGCTTAATTCTTAAATAAGAATCAAAAATAAATTTACAAAGATTTTCTTTGTTATGAAAACAATTAAGTTTTTCTAAGGTATTTCATAAACAAATTTATTTCAATAATTATTATTTATAAGTCTCACTTTAAATAATCCATATAGTGATGAAAAATCAATTTTCTCAAAGGATACTGTTTTATCTTATAAAAATAATGAGTGATCTGCAAAAGAGTGATGAAAAGTTGTTCACCAAGAACTAACTACAATATGCTAGGAAATGAGCTTAGCCAAATAATCATGAGGTTCATGACCTCGATGGCACTCAAAACAATAATCCACAACGTTACTCAATTCGAGATGAGTACTTGTTCAATGGTTGCATCACTAATGTGAACATTGGGAAGAAACAATAAAAAATAGATAACATCGATACATGTAGAATTTAGCAATCAAAGGTAGTCTTTTCATTAATCACAAACAAGTCAAAAATTATACCGTAACAAATTATGTGTCACTATGTCATACAAATCCAAGAACTCATCCTACCAACTAATGTCTCAGTTAAGTTAGGGATTATTTTTAAAAGATACCACAATGAATACTAATCTACAAGAGTCATTAGGTGTTCCACCTGTCCTGAGAGATCCATCGGTCCCAATTTAGAAGAAGATTTCTTCAATTTATTTCTTGGACACTGGGCATCCTCATTAGTGGACAATAGCCTAGGAACAACCCTTAACACGAACCAACAATCAATTAAAACCTTATAATTCAATCATAGTACTTAACGACTTTCTCTTAACAATCTCATATTCCATACGGGTTAAATTTTACTTTATTCAAGTTTCAACCAAATTATACTCAATGTGATATTCTACCTCATTCTCCAATTCTTTCAACCTTATTCTTAGACCTTCAAAGTGCAATAAAAGCTCGATATGAACAACACTTAATTTCCAATCCTATAACTCTTACAACAACAGTTATCAAATGAGTCACTAGTATGAAATGACTCACACATTAAACTTCTTGGAAAGGTATTAGTGGCATGAGGCTTTTGGGTAATGGTTCCAATGACAGCCTCAAGTGCAACATTCACCCTTTCGATTTCAAATTTAAGAATTGGGTGACAACGAATCAGATGACATCTTTCTAGGTGGTAACATTTTGTCAAACTCCACTCTATAAGGAAAGATCGTCATGACATCGATATCAGATTTTATCTCGCCAACTCTTGTTTAATATCACAATTAACTAATATCAACATTTCTACGAATATCAACCATTTTGTTGGGATCATAAATATCCACAACTTGGTTTAGATCTAGAATAGCTAGAATTCCTACGGGAATAGCTTCGATTGATTTGCTAGGGTTTCTTGTGACAATCTACGTCGTATAAATACCTCGTATAAGTATTAAATAATCATCAAACAATCATGTAATCAAATTACATCATATATATATATATATATATATATATATATATATATATATATATATATATATATATATATATATATATATATATATATATATATATATATATATATATATATATATATATATATATATATATATATATATATATATATATAAATCCAAGTTATATATATATATATATATTAAAATAAAACTTCTTAGTCTGGCCTTGTCCGTAACTCGGGAATTCTTCGGCACCGTTATAGTCAAAAGATTTTTAGACATTTTTAAAATGTTTATAGTTAAAAGATTTTGAAATGTTTTATTCAAAACCTTGGTTTTAAAAATCTTTCGTTCTCTATAAAGAGAGCTCTGATACCAAACTGTAACACCCCCAAATTCATACATATCAATACAGCGGAAGACTCGTTGGTATTACGGGATAGCACATTACTCACATCATAGACATAGCTTAAAAATCGCGTCGTTTAATAATAAAGCATTTCCATTCATATAAATATCAAATTTACATAAGTCCCAAGTCATAGTCATTTCATACAATTTTACAAAAGATTTGAATGGAAATTGTTGTTTAAGTGCGGGCCATGAATTCTTGTTGTCTTCCTGAGAATTACCTTCAAGTACCTGAGATAAAACATGTTAAAAGAAAAGGTCAGCGATAAAGCCGAGTGAATTCATAGAGTTTAATAAAACCATTAATATATCATTGGTACATAGTTATTACCGAAAATCATTTTGTACAAATCTTTATTAGGCCATAAATAGCCAAAGTCATTTTATACAAATCCTTATCAAAAATCATAATATAGACATTTGCCTTCAAAATCATTATACGAGCCAATGTCGTAAAAACATCATACAATACGTTTTATAACGTTGTATAGAGTTAAATGAAAACCGTTATGTGAATATGGTTATGAAAAACCAAAACACGAACATAAAATCAATAATAAGACCCTGTAATGCTAGTCAGGGAATATATCGTTATTCAATGCATAAAGCAGTATTTTCGTTATTTGGATTATTATAAGCCGCATGACATTGTTACCTTACTACAACAAACAACAGGTAGCTAGCCCGAAACTCAATTTGCCCATCTGAATTAGCGTGTCGTCACAATAATCACGCTTGTGTAAATCTTCTCATACATAAATTCGCTTACCAATCAATGTGGCACGACGGGGATCAACCGTCAAGGCGCGAACTGGGGTGATCGTCCCCAAATAGTACTATTATATGCATAAGCGTCTACCAAATCCCGGTAGTTCACAGTTCATGCTAATGGGAATTTTAGTGACATAACCTAACTTTAATAATCCATTTCATTTCATCTATCGGGTCATTTAATCATTCATCAGGTCATACAATCATTCGGGTCCAAATCAATAAACAGGCAATCGTGACAAATGGTGTCCTATTTTAGTAAAACTAACATGTTATCTTCCTCGCGGGTTTATAAAATATTTCATATAAACATTTAAAAGAGTTCGAGGCTATGAACTCACGTTGATGTGGGAAAGCGGGTTATCGGCGATTCGGATGTACGGTACGTGCTTCAATCACGAAAACCTAGACAAATAATACTCGTCTTAGACTCTTGTCCAATGACTTTATAAAAATAACAATTATGTATACATATGATGATTTTATAAATATGATGATGATCAAGTGGGATTGTACATTTTTACTCATTCATTATAGTGTTTATGTGTTGGTAACATTTTTATACTAGTTTTACTAGTTTTACTTATTTACATGTTTTAGGACCAATAAGTCTATTATAAGTTCTTTAACTTGTATTAATCTATTTTATACTTGTATTATCAGTATTTGTACTTTACATGTTGGGCCCAAATGGGTTAAGCCCAAATAAGTAATTTTTATAAGTGTTTAACTTATTTAGTTAAATTATTAGTCCAAATATGCTAACTTAGCTCGTTAATGTCCGTATGTCATATAGTTCGGGTTTTATCGGTTTTTTACTTGTATTAGGTACTTATATATCAGTATATGACTTTTAAAAACTTTACATTAGACGGGTTTCATCGTCTAAGTTTTTATTGGCGAAAAACGTTAATTTTACGGTAATAGCCGAAAAAGTCGTAAAAATCACGTTTATAGTTTTTATAACTTATAAATCTTATTCAACTACCATTTTTATAAAGTGTCCATTTATTTAACCTTATACATATTTATATAAATGAAATTTATAAGTAAGTGGGTTTTAATTCACATTTTATACTATATTAGTTTGAGTGCTTATATAATACTATTAAACATTAATTCTTCAAAATCTGATTTTTAGTTTCATCTTCACCATTTTTATCATATCTTGAGTTATATAAGGAGATAGAAGCTCATTTTTGGACGGAATAAACTTCATATTATGTGCTACAAATAAGTTAGTTATAGCTACTGCTCAATCCATGTTTAAGTATCCTTAACAGTCCCTACAAAACAGACTATTCAGATTGGTATACTAATTTTGCTTTGATCATATCTCACTCATTTTGATGATTCCATTGCATGACCAACTCTCACATGTGTATGACATCTAATACTTACTGTAAATTGATTCCACCATGCCATTTTATCAGTTTAGTATTTGGTTACTTACTGTTTTTATACAGCCATTATATTAAGCAAGATTTAACCATTTTTACATGTGGTTTTTCCATCTTTTTACCCATGTTTATCAAATCTATCAACACCAAATCCATACATAATATTTTTAATCATCATTCATCATCATATACATATACATAAATAAATAAATTACAAGATTACATAATCAAAATAACAAGAGGATAGGAAGAACAATCTTTATACCACCAAGATTAAGTAGTTGGAAGGATCAAGACTTGGTTTTGGGTCACCAAATCTTATGAACTCTTGTATGAAATCTTCAAGATCACCAAGGGAGATGTTGGTATTTGAAAATCAGCCCTACTTCATCTTTCAAACTTCTCTTTGGATGTTAAAATCACCACCAATCTATAGAGCTTCAAAAGGGCTTCATCATATGTGTGAATAACACATGATTTCATGGTTAATAATTGATCAAATGAGGGTGTTTTTGGTTGAGATGGGACAAATTTTCGAGAGAGGGAGGAGAGAGTTGTGAGTTTTTGGTGGTATTGCATGTATGAAAATGGAGGAATGGTTTTGGCTAGATGGTTTTGTGTTTTGGTAGCTTATAAGCTAAGCTAGTTACAAGTGTAAGTAACTTGTGTAAAACTTGACACAAAGTTAGTGTGGTGTCACAATGTGGCCATCCCATGTGTGGGGGTGGGGCAAAACTTGTTTTTGTCTCATCCCCAATTATTTACGGGTACTCCTCGATTCTAGTTTCCTTGATTTGCGTGCCCTCGGGTCGTTTTACGAAAAACGTTTTTAGAAATTATGAATCAACGGCACAAAACGAATCAAATAAAAATTGTCTCATCAAAAACGGAGTTCGAAAACGTAAATACATAATCCTAAGGTTTCTGGTTTAGTCGTAAAGGACGTTAAATTTTTCACGTAAGTCCTAATCTCTTCTCGTAAATTTGTGAGTTTATGAACCAACTCAAAATTAAAATCCCAAAATAATATTCACGGATAAATTTATTTTCTGAAATGTCGGACTGTCGCCAAAGCGGTGTATGTAAACGTAAGCACGTAACGTAGAATCCTCAGGTTTAGACGTAGTCGATGCTACTTCAAGACGTAAATCCAAATTTCTTCCAAAAAATAAGTGAGTTCATAATATAACATTAAAATAATGTTTTTAAATAATATTTGAGAATAAAATATAAACCATAAATTGACGGATTGTCACAAGCGATAACGCCGAGTGAATTCATAGAGTTTAATAAAACCATCAATATATCATCGGTATATAATTATTACCGAAAATCATTTTGTACAAATCTTTATAATAGGCCATAAAATAGCCAAAGTCGTTTTATACAAATCCTTATCAAAAATCATAATATAGGCATTTGCCTTAAAAATCATTATACGAACCATTGTCGTAAAAACATCATACAATACGTTTTATAACGTTGTATAGATTAAATAAAAACCGTTATATGAATATGGTCATATAAAACCAAAACACGAACATAATGTCAATAATAAGACCCTGTATTGCTTGTCAGGCAATTCGTTGTAATTAAGTGCTTATAGCAGTATTTCGTTATTTGGATTATTATAAGCCGCATGAAATTGTTACCTTACTACAACAAACAACGGGTAGCTAGCCCGAAACTTAATTTTCCCATCTAAATTAGCGTGTCGTCATAATAATCACGCTTGTGTAAATCTTCTCATACATAAATTCGCTTACCAATCAATGTGGCACGACGGGGATCAACTGTCAAGGCGTGAACTGGGGTGATCGTCCCCAAATAGTACTATTATATGCATAAGTGTCTACCAAATACCGGTAGTTCACAATTCATGCTAATGGGACTTTTAGTGACATAACCTAACTTTAATAATCCATTTCATTTCATCTATCGGGACATATAATCATACATCGGGTCATACAATCATTCGGGTCCAAATCAATAAACAAACAATCGGGACAAATGGTGTGCTATTTTAGTAAAAATAACATGTTATCTCCCTCGCGGGTTTATAACATATTTCATAAAAACATTTAAAAGAGTGCGAGGCTATGAAATCACGTTGATGTGGGAAAGCGGGTTATCGGCAATTCGGATGTACGGTACGTGCGTCAATCACGGAAACCTAGACAAATAATACTGGTCTTAGACTCTTGTCCAATGACTTTATAAAAATAACAATTATGTATACATATGATGATTTAATAAATATGATGAGGATCAAGTGGGATTGTACATTTTTACTCATTCATTATAGTGTTTATGTGTTGGAAATTTTCAAGACTAGTTACACTAGTTCAACTTGTTTACATTTTGAGGCCCAATGGGCACATTACAAGCCCAATATATTATAATAGTCCAATTATACTTTTATTATCAGTATTATACTTTACATGTTGGGCCCAAATGGGTTAAGCCCAATAAGTAAGTTCATAAATGTTTTACTAACTAGTCGGGTTTATAGTCCAATAAGGCTACTTTGGCCCGTTAATGTTTACATGTCGTAAAGCTCGGGTTTTATCGGTTTTTACTTGTTATATAAGTTTATATATCAGTGTGTGAGTTTATAAAAGTTTATATTAGACGGGTCCGACCGTCTAAGTTTTATTTGACAAAAACGTTAATCTTTCGGTTTTAGCCGAAAAGACGTAAAACTTAGTATTTAGTTTTATAACTTGAAAAAACATTTATACTTGTAATTTATATAACATGTCCCATTTTAATATCAATATTTATATAACTCTTTTATTATAATTATTATCCACTAGTGGGTTTTATATATTTATATATTTTATATAAATTTTGAGTGCTTATATTATATACAAAATCAGTCCTAAAAATCTAGTTTACTAAAATGGTCATATCTAGAGTTCTACATGGAGATAGAACCCCAAATGTTTAAGAAATATTCTACATGATATGTGCTTCATTTTATTCCTTTATAGCTACTGATGAATCAACCTCTAAGTATTTTATAAAATTCGTCCAGAACAGTATACTCAGATTTGCACTCTAAACTTGTTTTGATCATATCTCACTTATATTTATGATTCCATTGCATGGCCAACTCTCACATGTGTATAACACCTAATACTTACTGTATATTGATTCCACTTTACCATTTTTCTAGTTTAACATTTGGTTACTTACTGTTTTTATACAGCCATCACATTTAGCAAGATTTTAACCATTTTACATGTGGTTTTGCATCTCTTTAATCATATTTATCAACACTTGATCCCCACATGACATTTTTATCATCATATATTCATCATATACATATAAAATAAGAAAGAAAATACATGATTACATAATCAAAATAACAAGAGGATGGGAAGAACAATCTTGGGTCACCAAATCTTATGAACTCTTGTATGAAATCTTCAAGATCACCAAGGGAGATGTTGGTCTTTGAAAATCAGCCCTACTTCATCTTGCAAACTTCTCTTTGGATGTTAAAATCACCACCAATCTATAGAGCTTCAAAAGGGCTTCATCATATGTGTGAATAACAAATGATTTCATGGTTAAAAATGATCAAATGAGGGGTTTAGTTGTGAGAGTGGGACGAATTTAGAGAGAGAGGGAGGAGAGTTATGTGAGATTTGCATGGAGGAAATAAAGTTAGTGGTTTAGTCTTGAATGGTTTTGTTAGGTTGCTTGTTTGGTAAAGTAAGTAGGACATGTGTCCTAGCTTACTTTGTAAGCTTGACACATGAGATGTGTTGTTGTAGCTAGTTTTAAACCGTCCCATGTGTGGGGGTGGGGCAAAACTTGTTTTTGTCTCATCCCCAATTATTTACGGGTACTCCTCGATTCTAGTTTCCTCGATTTACGTACCCTCGGGTCGTTTTAGGATAAACGTTTTTATAAATTATGAATCAACGGCACAAAACGAATCTAATAAAAATTGTCTCATCAAAAACGGAGTTCAAAAACGTAAATATGTAATCCTAAGGTTTCCGGTTTAGTCGTAAAGGACGTTAAATTATAATCGTAAGTCCTAATCTCTTCTCGTAAATTTGTGAGTTTATGAACCAACACAAATTTAAAATCTAAAAATAATATTCACTGATAAATTTATTTTCTGAAATGTCAGACTGTCACCAAAGACGGTGTATGTAAACGTGAGCACGTAACGTAGAATCCTCCGGTTTAGACGAAGTCGATGCTACTTTAAGACATAAATCCAAATTACTTCCCAAAAATAAGTGAGTTCATAATGTAACATTAAAATAATGTTTTAAATAATACTTGAGAATAAAATATCAACCATAAAATGACGGATTGTCACAAAGGGGGTTACTCCAATGCAATCCTAACCCTCACAGCTAGCCACTCCTATTCTCACGCTTAACCACATTCTCACCTAAAAGAGACACTAAAACACGTCAACATAAAGTTGGTGAGAGTCATAGGTTTAAACTCCAACTCCAAATCAAATATAAGCTGTGAATAATAACCATTAACAAATGAACATATGGACAATGTGTTACAATTATGTATCAACATCTAGCATTAAAGATTAACCAATCACCACAAATCCAAGGCTCCAAGCCTTACCAATAACCACAATTCCAAGGGTCCAAGCCTTACCAATCACCATGGTCCCATAGGCGCCCATACACCTATGAACCAATCCCAAGGCCCCGCCTTGTCAACATCCCCTTTGTACCAAGTCAAACACAATAACTGAGACGGTACGTGTCCCCCGATCTAAATCATAAACACAATCAAGAATCACATAGCAGTTAATCGCATAAGTTTACACACAAGTCCATCACAAACCATAAAAACATTCAAAGCATTAGTTACAAAACCAAACAATGTCTCTTCCATCCCATCTGAAAGTAAAAAACATTTAAAGATATGGGACTACGAAACTCACCTGAACAAGCTTCTCCAAGTATCCGCGCTCTAGCAAAAATCTAAATACACAAACGTATACAATCAAGACATGAACCACATACCAAAATGGCTCATCAATCTATGATGGATATCTAACCTTCTCCTATAACTTAACCCTATTTATATGCCATATGCATCTCATTACACCCCTCTATAAAGCCCTTAACTTAGTTTAGTTCATAACTCGTCCCGTTAACATTTTACCTATAATAGTCCCGTTTTTCATACTTCAAACTATGGATCGAACACCCTCTTAACCAATATAACATGCCCTGTAAAATAAACCCTATGCCCTTACATGTGTTAGCTAACTCTCCCATTTGGCCTCAACCTTAAAGCTACTGTTAAGGCCTCCATATATATATATATATATATATATATATATATATATATATATATATATATATATATATATATATATATATATATATATATATATATATATATATATATATATATATATATATATATATATATATATATATATATATATATATATATATATATATATATATATATATATATATATATATATATATATATATATATATATATATATATATATATATATATATATATATATATATATATATATATATATATATATATATATATATATATATATATATATATATATATATATATATATATATATATATATATATATATATATATATATATATACTAGCGTCGTAACCCGCCCAACGGGCAGGGTCGTTTTTTATTGTTGTTCCGGAGGGTTTATATTTTGTGCGTTTTAGTTTATTATTTTTTTAAATTAACCTTTGTATTTTAGCTATAGTTTACGTTTAAGTAATGTTAAATTTATGTTTAAATTATTATTTTAAAATTTTAGATTCAATACGAATTTAAATAAAAAAATCTTAATATTTTTAACCTTTTAAAGTGTGACTAATATAAATTGTTGAACAATCCAAATTTTTTTAAAAGAAGTCTCAAATGCATATTGTTTTTTATTTATGTTTGTGGACAGTGTGTATATTATTTTTTTTATGAGTAATCGGGTCGACCCGGTGATCCAACTGGTTGAAGCGGTGACCGAGTGACTCGATATGTCAATTCCAAACACGTTTTTCGAAACATTACTAAAACAGAAAATTATTTTGAAGAAATTTATATGTAAAACTTTTATAAATATAACATTTCTCCTATGATGTATCAGGTTTGTTATTTTTTCGTTGAATTATGTACTTGCATATATGTTAGAAAATGTACTTGTATTAAAGTTTTTTTTACCATAACTTAAATATATTATTTTTGAATTATGTACACGTGAATAGAAGTGTTTGTATTTATTAGGTAATAAAAAAAGAGTGTGGCTTCACAATTACCATTATGAATATTTGGCTCAAAGGCGGGATTTTACCTTGTGTTTAGAGCAAACAAATAAAAGTAATTAGAGCAGAACGTGGATTTAAACAAATGAGAAATGCCAAACTAAAATTCATAAAGAAAAAAAATATCAAAAATTATGTAAAGTGTGATGTGCACCTGTGATGTTCTAATACAACAATATCTATAATACGATAGTTAGACATTTTGAATGATAGATTACAATCAGAGGCGCAACCATGAATTTTTGTTAGTGGGGTCGTGAATAATATGTATAACAACATACATTTTATAGAGCAGTTATCCTAGCGGGTTCAATCATGCAAGGATAATTACACGGTGAAGAGCAAACTTTTTTTTACAATAACAAAGCAAAAAAAATCGATTAAAAGCCGAATATTTTAACTTATAATGAATGATTTCTAGGTTTTAGAGTATTAAAATTTGGATTTCGATGTGTAAGTGGGGGCAATTTGTGTTTCGAATGATGGCATTCAAAAAAAGTTGTTAAAATTAAAGGAAAGATACATTATAATCTCGTTTTTTTTTTGTTAAACTATGAGAGACGCCCTCACTCCGAACCTAATACATAAATCCGCCCCGCGTGCAACCATTTGGACCGATTTACAACACATGAAGTATCTAAAACAGTCTTGCTGTTAATCGTGCAACTGAAACCTGTATACAAATTTCTAATCTTATTTTACATGTTATGTTCGGTGAGAAAAACTTAACGACTAACCAATTTTTTGAAACTCGATTTTTACATCGATCCGGTTGAGTCACTGGGTCCGGGTCAATCCAGGTCGATCCAGGTTAACTCAGTTATCTTAAAAAATAATTATTTTCATATTTTTAATAATTAACAAAATTTATATATATAAAAACGATGAAAAATTCCGTATTTTGAACATACAAACAATTAACCGGCCAATATAATATGTAAAAACAAAATTCTATCGCAAATACGTAAAATTTACATATTTAAAAAAAACCCGAAAAAATCGAAACCTGACCGGGTCTCAAGAACCAAGTTGACCCGAGTCATCTCTAACCGGGCGAGTCTAACCGAGTTTCGAAAGTGTAAAACTCGGGTCAAATGCCTTAAGCAATCGTGCATTTTCAACCCATTATTGTTTAGAGTCCCTGATGAGTTTTGTAAAATTGGTACACATTAATTATAGATAATCTGGTGAGGTTTGCACATGTATTTAACTTCACCCCCGAATAGCTTTTAAAATAGCTATATTGACTTCACCACCACATGTACTATATATCTGAAACTAATAGTTTTATAATCACACAATGAATCATATAGCATGCTTATCGGATGTGTTGCAATTAGTGTTACTATATATCTTAAACATTTATTTGGATATAGTATATGATAAATTTTAGATCTTAAAATGATATATATATATATATATATATATATATATATATATATATATATATATATATATATATATATATATATATATATATATATATATATATATGAAATTCTTCCTAGAAAGGGAATCACGCACCGGAAACTTATCAAGTATAATTACGTCACCTTTCATTATAATCACGTCAATATTGATACAAAAAACATGTTGACTACTACTGATATTCAAGAGAAGTGCGGCCAATAAGAACAAAGCGAACTATTTTCTTAAAAACATATATTTTGGACAATAATCAATTACCGAAAGAAGGTCATGGGGACTATGGGGATTGGGGAGGGTAGAATCCTTCTAACTGTATTCTGAATTGTGTGCTTGTCCAGTGGGATAGGTACAAAATATTTGCATCCACTGTTTACTGATGCTTCCAAAGAGCGACAGGCAACCTCTATTTGTTGGGTGCGATGGCGTTCTTGTCCATGACGTAATTCTTTCATGGCAAACTGCATGGTATAAAACACAAACCTTAGAAACTTTTCATGAAGTAGTTCGTTCTTTCCCTTGCCTTGAAGTTCCAATCGCAGAGATAGCTAATCTGTAATTTGTGGCTAATGGAACAAAGATAAACGGTATGAAAAAGGACGACATGGCAGCCGATTTGGAGACATTTTGAACACTGTGTATAAACTGGTTCAGCCATAAGAGCCAACATCGTTGTCCCGAGCACCAGTAGCATTATAGCCTTTATCCATTCCCACACAGATCCCTCAATATTATCACCTTCCCATTTTTCGCATGATTTCTGCATAGTCATTAGCACACTGACTCTTAGACTTAGGGTCAAACCCATATCATTACAGATTCTTCACAACCATTTAGGTATTTGAACGTTTCCTTAAAAATTCAAAGCAATTATTAAACTTCTTTAGAATAAAAAAATGTTACGTCAACACTGAAGTTACTAATTTTAGCTTATCTAGGCAAAGTTCAAACTATTTACCTAGGAAGCATCTTTAGGCCCAGGTGTCTTGGATTGATCAGTACTTGTGTTGACCATTTTCTTTTCAAATCCATGAACTAATTCCTCTTCATCGATCTGTTTATCTCAATTTGTATCAAGATTTTGCATTATTCGATATGTTGTTTCCTCTGCATTCCATAATGTCTCGCCAAAGTTGGCATGCGTCATAAGTTTTTACAGCTCGGTTAACGAAATAGAACCATCTTTGTTGACATCCAGACTCCTAAACAATATAAAATTTCAACAGGCTTTAGGTGGTTGATAAAAAAGTAAATTATCTTTTTCCTTTCTTGATGCTAACTATTATTTTATTACCTTTTTATGGAAGATATGTTTGGTGTTCGATATTCCTTGTAATACTTACCTAGTTGAGAGATTTTAGCATCTCATATAATTTCGGATACGAGGACTTGTGTCATGTCATCTTCTTTCCTTTTGGTTTGAACTAATGGTTTGATGACCCTAAAAAAGATATTAAAAGGATCATTCTCCTTTATATATAAATGGGATCATGTGCGAGGCAACCAAACAATTCAATTATTCTGTTTAGAAATTACTAATTAATCTTTCAGAATAGTAAAAGTAAGCAAGCGCCTTTTAAAAAAAATCAACATGATCATGTCTTTGTCATCTAATGTGTAGATAAGTAAGTTATAGTTGTGAGCACGAATGAGTATTAAGATAAATACCTCAGATGATTCAATTTAGTCTCATCAATCCATTCCGTGAATCTATGGATGAATTTATCTAGTGACACTTGTGAGTTACCATCAGAAACAAATTCTTGTATCAGAAGCCTCTTGCTGATCCATTGTACGTAACACAACATATGTAAAGTTTAAAGCAGTGTCATGCTTCTTTAATGTGGCAGCAATTGGACTAATATCCATCACGACTCGCATTGTAAAACCTTGTAGTAAGTGCAGCAACATGGCTAGCAGTTTTTAACCACCAATGAATACCCGATAGCTGATCATACACGGATATTTTAAGCTAATATATAACAAATGTTGAAAACCCAACTGATTACACTTTGATCATTAATGCTGACTAATTAGCTTACCTTTACAAAAATGGGAGTACCTTCAAAGGCAAAATTAGCCATGGCTAGTACCCTATCACCATGCTCAGTGAGATATTGGGAGTACCAATTAAGAAAAAACCTGCCATATGCATTATCGTAGTCGCCTCCATCACAGAAGAATTCGGTATCTTGATGTTGAGAGTTATTAGACCCTTCAAAATCATGAGGTCTACCCCAAAATGAGTGTCCGTTGCATCTGTTGTTTTCTTATGAAACTTTGCTAAGTACTTATCATAGCACATCAAATAAATCATACTATAGATAAGAAAGGCAATTCATCATAACTTGTTTTTTTGGCCAAATGGGCAGGTTGATTAACCATTTTAATAAATAGACAAATGTCAAATATAATTATAAAAACTATACGATAACAAAAGCTTCTACACTTTCGGTGACATTCGACTTGCTTCACATGTTTCCTTTTGAGATAACTAAAACCACCCATTAACAGCTCAAACATAACCTAAAGCGATCGATTTAAGAGTAAATCAGATGAAATATCAACCTCTAAGATGAAGATGTCGTGGTGTTAATCAATTATCATCAGAAGAAGGATCCGCGTCAGATGATGACGTCATCATTACGGGGCCTGCTCGTAATTACAGTTACAGCAGTGAGGGGCGTGTTGGTAGTGACAGCCGCAAATGAAGTTACAACTGTTATTAAACTCTACATAGTCAAAATACCATAGCAATCTCAAACATGCCCAAAGTTATAACTAATGTTACATAATTTTGTAAATGAAGAACCTCTTTCCAAAATTTTGCATACTGAGAGAACCAAAAGATATCAAGTATCAGAAAGGCAAGCGACATGAAGCCGTAGAAGTTGGAAAGTGATGCCATTCTACCCGTAAGGTAACCATCAGGAGTTTTCCAAAAAGCTTTTATGTCTAACACCATATAACTTAGTCTCGGTTCATAATGCATGAAGTAAAGAACTAAATCATGGTCTTGGTTCACAATGCATGAAGTAAAAGAAATTCAATGCTTATTAAAGTGTAGGTTCCGGTCAAACAGAACAGGTTCACATCATTTCAAAAGAATGCAGTGCCAGACAACTCATATGTTTGATGAAATAAAAGCCTGTATTACAAGTAAACTAACCACAAAGCTGCATTAATATCTACAAGAGGTAACTTTCGTCCTTCAATAACTATCGCCTCATCTCCTTCACTATTCTTATTAAAACCCTTTCCGCTCAATAAATCCAGAGCCTCCCTAACGTAGCAAGCATGAATTCTTTCACCCTGAAAATTAGTTGAATTAATACTCATAAACTGAAAATATAAGAGAAATATTCAAAATGTGGAAAAAACATGACACCTCTTCTTGGATGCGGACTCCCAGACTCTTGTATACTTTTTGGTATCGTTCTCGGCTTATCTTACAGATTTTCTTCCATGCAATTTGGTTCATGTTATCCCAATCCTATTTCAATCTTCATTTTTACGTATATAGAAAAAGTAATAAGGCCAACCAACTCAAGAAAAAATAATATTTAAATCATAGACTAACTTGCACCGGTTGGGTTCTCTCTCTGACTTCAGCATCTTCAACAAACCTTTTCTTCAATTCCTCATACAACACCTATCAACGAACCATTTGAGAGAAAATGATAGATAAATATAAATTGCTAAAACCTTAGGATGCATTAGAAAGACTTTCAGATATATATAGAGCTAGTGCCACTTGTAATTTTACTTCCCCATTAGGGAACCTATTGATTAGTAACTCTGTCATCATCATTTTTAACTGCATAAAATACCATGTTTAGCGTAAGGATGCATGTATGTATATTAGTGTTGTGTTTAGAATAAATACACGCAATAAAACCTTTGATGCATGTTTAGACTCTACAATAATAACATGCTAAAAAAAGATTCGTAAATCATGTTAAGTTCAGGTATGATACGATTTAATTTAACAACCACATGTACTTTATTGTCAAGATAATCCTCTTCAGCGCATGCTTACTCTGTACACGATAATGTTTCTCCATTAATAGTTTATTGTAAATGATCCATATGCATTTCCTTGGCTATATTTTGTGGTAAAAAGACTATAATTTCTTTTTTCATAGGGAGTTTTTTTGGTTCCCATGTGGATATGCATGCTTGATCATCATAAAAAGACTATGCAATAGAATAAAAGTTTACAAATATTGAAGTAGAAAAAATTTATGGCAGAGCTCTAATGTGCGTTTTAAACACTTGGAAAAAAATACCTCAGCTATATATGTTCTAGATAACTTAAACTTTAGAAAACCAGGACCACCTACGACCCATCTTCCATTATGTCAGCTAGGGGACTTTCAAATATTATATCTTAAACTCCCTACAAAAAAAGAGTAAAAAACATACGCAATACATTTTTCAAAATCCACATCTATGAGATTTCACTCGTAAAAGAAATATTACCAGTGCAACAGTTTTTGGTCCTCTATAGCAACTGGAAGGATAGCTTCTTTTTCCCGGCTACACATTCAAGATACCTGTATTATTACCAAATGCAAATTTCTGAGTTAGCACATTCAGAAGAAAGTGAAAGTACTTAAGTATGCATGAGAAAGAACATATATACCATAAATAATAACAATCATCCGCGTTGGGGCCGGTAGAAATAATAACAGACACTTGACGAACAACAGAGAAATAACCCCTCGTAAAGTAGCCAATGCCAAAGAAATTTCTGTAATATATTACAATACAAAACCGTTATTCTCAACTGTTGTACCTCTCCCTGATTGTACTTGACCATAGTATTTAGGCAAGGACACAAATTGGCACAGGTTACACCAGCATGCACTTATATCAAAGTTCAAATTAAGAACACTTAAGTATAATAAAGAAATACAGTATACATGAGTTTTATAAAGACCAATGTTAGTATTGCTAAAAAAGGACATTGCCCTTTGAACTCGTCAACTTAAAACCCGAACCTTGGATTTTTCATGGCAGAACTGCCAGGTGCTTCGTTTTCTTCACAAAAAATATGATAACCACACCTGATCCAAACGAATTTAATAGTCAAGAGAAACACATGTGTACACATAAATCACCATAACTAATGAATGCTTTGAGCTTCCTTTAATTCACCATTTCATAACATAACCAGATAAATACATCAATTAGGAAAAGGATAAGAAATTAATTCTCATGGTTTTCGGGTCATGTACATCTCCTAACGATGCCTGACATAGACTCAAACGGATTAATTGACGATACAATTGTTATTAGTAAACAAAACAATCACACAGTTTGCTTGCTTGATCAAATCTTTGATTATTGGAAGACCACGACTGATCCTGAAAAGGAAATTGATTTGTTTCACCTTTATGCAATCTTTAGGTCAGATCTTTGATAGTGTTGACCGTTATACAATCTTTGATCAAATATTTAATAGAGCTTGGAAGACCACGACTGATCAAATCTTTGATAGAGTTGACCGTTATGCAATCTTTAGGTCAGATCTTGATTTGTTTCACCTCTCCTAGATTGTACATGAAAAGAAGGTACTTGGTCAATTAAAACACATGAGATGGAAATTGATGATCATATTGTTGGAGAGAAGAAAATGGATCACAGATTATACAAAACAAATACCACATTGGCCAATGAGATCATAGTCGACTACATATGTATGAGAAAAAAACAACTTTTTCATTAGGGTTTGAGATTAGCTCGTAATGTGTATATGTTTGTATGTATATTTGGTTATAATTTTAGACTATATCCTGATGTATATGAATAACATTGATTTTTTAGAATTTATTATTATTGTTTTTGGATAGAAAATCATCAAAAGTAGCCTAGCTTAGTGCTAAACCTGGATACTTGTTAACTATAGGTCATAAGGTCAAATATTGCATTTGACACTTTTTTACATACTTTTCGAAAAATCCATATAAAAAATGTGTTTCAAATCGCGATTTTCAAATCTGCGTTTCTAAAACGTGATTTTCAAAAATTGCGCTTTCAAATCATAAAAAACGTGGAATATGGAGATCTTTTAGGGATTTCTCAAATACTATTGGGTAATAGCAGCCATGTCACATATGAATGGGATTAGATGTGTGGTATCAAATCATAATTATACCTATATATAATATAAAGATATATACGTTTACCTATCCAGAATTTACTGATTTTTAACATATTAAAAGTTTGTTATGATCAGAGGGTCTTCCACAATCCCAATTCATTATCCCTCTTACATATATCTTATATAACATATAAACCAACTCTCATGTTCGTTTGAAAGTCCAATTGTAATCCTAAGTAACCTAACCACCTTAAAACATTAAGTTAAACCCGACTGATTTCAAAACTGTTTTGACCTCCGACTGTTGTAACCTGTTTTTGACCCACTTCCCGACCTCCAATTCGATTCTAGTTTCTTTCATTTGAAAGATAATTCAATTACCTTTTCAGGGATATAATATTGGAAAATTAAAAGTTTGTAGAACTCCAGATATGATTAAAACAGTTGACCTAAAATTCTGCCCAGTTTTTAAAAACGAATTTATCACAATTAGTCTAATTAATTACCCACATCTTGTATAATCATTAAACACCCCTTTAACTTTTCAAAACACCCCTTTAACTTTTCAAAACCAATTCTAGTTTCTTTCATTTGAAAGATAATTCAATTACCTTTTCAGGGATATAATATTGGAAAATTAAAAGTTTGTAGAACTTTAGATATGATTAAAACAATTGACCTAAAATTATGCCCAATTTTTAAAAACAAATTTAACACAATTAGACTAATTCACAATCATAAACAGGTACTCCCAAACACCCCTTTAACTTTTCAAAACCAATTTTTTCAAAGCAAAAGTGAGAATTAAGACCACCCAAGCCCAAATAAACACAATAACAGATGAGAACAACGGATTCAAGAAAGATTAAGCCACAAAATACACAAGAACATAGGCAACACTCAAATATCACAAATATCCAAAATATTTTCAGATTTTGAGATTAAGGGTGTGTACCTCATGGATGTACATCCACACCCACGGATTTTGAGCTTATGTGCTAGCAAGAACAAGCACAAGCTTCCACAACAAAGCCTGCTAAGAATCAACAAAGTTAGAAGCACAATTATAAAATCAGAAAGGTGAAAAATCCTTGATTGATGCAACTCTTGTCCTCCACACTTGATTATCCCCAAGTTATAAGCTTCACCACACCTTGATAACACAATATCAGGATGCTATGATCAACCCTATAGCCCAGGAATTCCAAGATAGACAAAGAACTTAGCAAAATATCAAGAAAATGAAGAAAATGTGCAAACGTTTGCACACTCCTCTTTTGAAAACAGGTTTTTGATTCAAATTCAGTAAACAATAACATAAACAAGCATAAAATGAGATGACACTTGGTCTTTCTTCAACACACTTAACACAATTTCATTAATCTGAAAATAGGATTTACAAGTGTTTGAACAAGGAAAAACCAAAAGCAGGTGAAATGTAAAGTCATAGGGCCTTTATATAGGCATACAATGTATCTAGAAATGCAAAGGAAAACATAAACCCTAGCTGTGATCTTCCAAAAATGCCCTTGAAGCTTGTTTGAATCATGTGACTCTTCTTGTTGTTTAGTGGCAGCTGGCAAGTGAAAAGGTGATCCAAAGGCTTGTATGAAGCTTAGGATGTAAGCATAATTGTGGGACGTTGGATTGTTGGCTTTCTTTGTCTTATTCCCTTTTGACATTGCAGGGGAGGCCCCATGCATCATGTGGGTTGGTGGGGTGTCATGTTTAAGGTTTGGGAAGTGATTATGATATCCTTAATCATAAATCTGCACCATATGGGGGTTTAATTGTTGGTAATTAGCAAATGCCTAATTTGCACCAAGAACACCAAGAACATGTTTTTAATCCGTTTCGTTTTTTAAATGGGTGTTTAGCGCCTTAATTAAACTTAATAAATTAAGTTTGTTAAGTCTGGTGTGAGTGGATGGTGAGGTGGAAGCAGGGAGCCATGTGATTGGTGGAAGGGAGAAAGTGGGGCACGTGGCAGCTCCTGGTTGGTCTAGGTAAGTATGATGTCTGGCCAAATAATACCCCTTGTCTTTGTAACTCTTTCCACTTTGTATAAATCTGGCTAAAACTCAAATTCCTTTGTAATTAAACTTTCAATTTTCACACTTTTGCCCCAAATACTTTTCCAAAGTATTTTCAGGGGTATTTCTTTCCATTTTGTGATACTTGAAGGGCTGATTTGGCATTTTGTTGATGGATAATGGTCTTGACTTGCATATTTGATATTTTGGAGGACTGAATTTGCCAAGTCATAATGATTGAGGGACCATTTTTGCCAAATGTTGAAAGTTAAGGGTCCTTTTTGTAATTTTGGGATTTTCAAAGGACCAAACTTATAATTTCTTGTACTTTGAAGGACTTCATGATATATTTGACTTTGTGGAGGGTAATGGTTGACAATTTAGCTTTGTTGAGGGGCTAAACTTGCCAGTTCTTCAAAGTGGAGGGTCCTTTTTGTAATTTTGACAAACTTTAGGGACCAAACTTGTAATTATGAAGATATAAGGTATAAAGTGTCAATTCTTCCATATTGGAGGACCCTTCTTCATAAGTCTTCAAATCTTCAAGGGTTTATCTTGGGAAAGTCTTCATTAGGGCTTGGTTCATTGTGCGGCTTCGTTTCCCGTGTTCGTTTTTGCATGATTCTTGTGATCTTTTGTCATTTTCTCAATATTCGTACCTAAAATACACAAGCAACAAACACAAGCATATATATGGGTATTTTGATGATATTTAATGCATTTTAAGCCCTATTTGGACGATGAGACTATGTATAAAAGCAGTCTCATCACTCCCCCATACTAAACCATTGCCGTGCCCTCACACAATGCTAGAATAAAGTATCGTAGCATCTCCAAAATTCATTTTTATTCACTTTATTGAACGATAAACTAGCTATAGTACTAGTATTGCTACTACTACTTGCGTTTTAGACATAATGTATGATTCTCATCGCAAAATGGGACGTTTAGGTTCATAGAATAAGAACACGTGAATGCTTCGTTAGAAATAATTTCATCGTCCTCGATTTTCACCCCAATTCCATGCTAAGCGTGCAACGAGATCATTGTCATTATAAGTTAGTAATGCTAACACTACTCATATGCCCTAATCACGTACTTATCCTCCCATTATTCCTAAGTTGTAACTCTTATATTTTATATTGTCTTGAATGTTTCACGAGGATACATTGTTTGACTTATGCGATAATAGAGATTTAGGTCTAAAAATAGAGTCCTAACAGTGTAACCAAGACCATCAAATCAATAACCCCTCCTAATAGACAACGATGTCAAAAAATTAAGTTGACAAGAAGAATCGATAAACACGGTTTTATAACGGTTTTGAACCTGAGACTTATTACCAAGACTTTTATACGCCCCCTAACGGAAGGGCCTTATTATCTTTGGTTTACCTCCATATTTTATTCAAATTCGCCATGAAGCTTTTATTATGACTTCGGTCTTGCCTTGCCTTTTATTATCCACCTCATCGGTAGTTTTATTAGCCAAAGACGTATATCCTCACGCTAAGGCGAATTTTGGATCTTTAAAGCTTTGAAGATTAAGGCTTGATTCACTTTCAGTTTTGCATAGATTTTTCGGCCTCGTGGGGCTTCAAATTTTTTGCTTGATTTAGGTGAGCACTTGAAATCTTATTATTGGGTGAAGCTTTTGATTATTCGGGTGCCAATACTTCAAAACCGTGACGCTAGCGATACCTTAATGTCTTCTCAATTTAATTACACGGAAGCTACTAGAAAAGACTAGAAACCCAACAATCCCAACTAAACCGCTAAGTCAATATTTATTAAGCAAAAAATATTTACATGCGAAGGGAGAATAAGCAAACAACGAGAACACATGAGTTTTTTAAAGAATAAGAGTACTCTACGTTTATCATAGTAACTTATAATTAACCCTATCATTTCTCGTCCTCATTTAAGAGACTTAGCCTAATGTGAAGTCAAGGAACCAAAGCTAAGTGCTCAACACGCACGGTCGAGTTAAAAATTACTCTTATCCTCGCCATCGGAAAACCTACATTCGTGTCTTCAAACACTTATAAACCATGAGAAAAATTTAAAAATTTGGCCATTTTTAGCCTTATTTTGCAACAAAACGATAAACAAAAAGATAAACTTTGGAAAGCGTGAAGGTTTAGCAAGGCAAGTATCTATTCACCCCCCATACTAAAGTTAAACATTGTCCTCCATGTTTCGAGTCTAGGGATGCAAACACCCCCATACTAGAGACGTTGTCGAATGCCTAATCTAGCGTGGAAAGGGTGTAACCAATATATTAATAGCCGTTTATGAAGTGTGCTATAAACCTATGGTTAGAACATCAAAGGATATATCATGGATATTGAGAAAGTCTTCAAAGCAAACGATCGAGTGCTCCCATAAAACGAACACGAGAGGCTCCAATCGTGAAGATCATGATCATCTAAAGTCCACAATTCACAAACAACCACGGAACAAAGGTTGGAAGGGCACAAATCCCCACACGTTACTACATTAGAAAGCGATAATATATACATAGGATAAGCATGGGATTCCCCCACGAGGCACCTCGTTTTTTATTACCGAGTCATGAGCTCGACTCGATCCCCTCAATACTAATTATCATTGGGGAAGGTGACTTGGTCGAGGTAGTTCAAGGATGGAACTTCCCCGCAAAAGTAGTGCTTCAACCTATGTCCATTCACCTTGAAATTGGGGGCATCATTTTGAGCTAGCTCGATGGTCCCATATGGAAATACTTGAGTCACGGTGAATGGACCGGACCAACGGGATTTCAACTTACCGTAAAAGATTTTCAATCGAGAATTAAAAAGCAAAACTTGATCCCCAATGTTAAAAACCCGGTTTTTAATTTTAGAATCATGCAACTTTTTAGTTTTTTTCTTTATAAATAAATGAATTTTCATAAGCAATGTCCCTCAATTCATCCAATTCATTAAATTGCATTTTCCGGTGTTTTCCCGCGGTCTCCATATCATCATTACAATGCTTTAGGGCCCAATAAGCCTTGTGTTCCAATTCGATAGGCAAGTGGCAATTCTTCCCATACACAAGCTTATAGGGAGTGCACCCAATGGGCGTCTTATGAGCGGTCGTAAAGGCCCATAAAGCATCGTCCAACTTATCCGACCATGATTGTCGGTTTCCCCAACGGATCTCTCCAAGATCCTCTTCAACGCTCGGTTTGAAACCTCGACTTGCCCACTTGTTTATGGGTGATAAGCCGTAGAAAGACGATGTGTAACCCCATATTTCCTTAGAACCCTTTCGAATTGGTCGTTACAAAAATGGGTTCCACGATCGCTTATGATTGCACGAGGGGTTCCAAACCGAGAAAACAAGCTTTTTAAGAACTTGACTACCACACGAGCATCATTGGTGGGCAAAGCTTTGGCCTCCACCCACTTAGATAGGTAGTCAACCGCAACGAGAATGTACTTATTACCACGAGATGATGGGAACAGCCCCATAAAGTCTATACCCCAAACGTCAAAGATCTCACACACTTGGATGATATTTTGTGGCATTTCATCTTTTTGTGAGGCTTTTCCTTGTCGTTGGCATGAGTCACACGACTTCACAAGATCTTGTGCATCTCGGTAAATAGTAGGCCAAAAGAAGCCGGAATCAAACACCTTTTTAGTCGTGAGAATAGCACCGTGGTGACCACCCGTGGATCCCTCATGGCAAGCTCTAAGGATATTAGAAGCTTCGGTGCCAAATACACAACGTCAGATGATTTGATCCGCACAAGTTCGAAACAAGTAAGGTAATAACTAGATTTTATTCTTGTTAAAAAGTTTGTGTTCGTTGAAGTATGTCTAATCGAATTGATCTAGGTTTCCTATGTGACTCAGTTTTATTTTGGTGAAACAAATATTTTTGGTTGGTTTTAAATTTAAATGTGCAAGACTTAAAAGTAAATGTCGTTGTAAGTAAAGTGGCGTTAAGGTAAAGTATTAAAAGTGCGTGAAAATAAATCTAAGTCTAATTAAACGAAAGTGTGCAATATTTAAAAACGTGACGGAAAGTAAAATGATTAAATGACTACAAATAAAAGCGTGACGAGAATTAAAATTAGACAAGTATTAAAAACATAAACTAAAAATTAAACAAGACAAAACATAAAAGTTAACCCAGATCGGAATATATTCCGATCAACCTACCATCGGAATGAACACACCACCTATCGAAATGTTGAAGAAACCCAGATCGGAATATGTCACCTTTTCAGATCGAATAGCCCAACACCCTCAGATCGCAATGCAGTCCAGATCGAAATGTATGCTATCGGAATACCAAGATGTAACCTGTCGGAATGTACCTATCGGAATGAGGTCCAGATCGAAATGTGGCTAGGGAAAATTGGGCAGCGCTTCGTCTAAGCAAGCCTCAAGAGCCGTCGGAAAGAGCGATCGCAATATGCGATCGCAATCCCCAGATCGGAATGAGGAAAAGTTCCACCTATCGCAATCCCGGATCGGATTGCAAAACCCTTTGTCCCAACACTGTCACTATCGGAATGTGGAGTTTCAACCGTCGCAATGTGGAAAACCCTAGCTTTCCGATGGAGTACCAAATTCGTAATAAGCACAATTCTAAATAAGCTATTCTAATAAGCCGTGACCAAAAACTTTAATGAAATGAAATCACAACGAAACAATAAGCTAAAAAGTTAAATTCTTTCAAACTTTAAAACACAAAACTTAAATGAAATCAAAACTTTAAAGAAAACTTCCAAAACACTTAAACAAAATACCAAATAAGCACACAAGGTTGTCAATCTCGTGGCTTATTTCGTATGAGGAAATAAAAAGGACGAAACTTCAATCAAAATAAGCAAATGGATTAAGCAAAACCTTGCTTAATCCGAAATTCAAGCCGAAACAAAAAGAGAGAAAGGTAGAATGAGATTGATAAAAAGAACTTGATCAAATGATAAAGAAAGGTAAAGACAAGAATTTAAAGAACACAAATTAAAAACTTACTTGGAATTAAAAGGTAATTAAAGGTGCAAAACATGTATTTAAATAACAAGTAAATAAAGGTGCATAAATGAAAGTGGAAGAATGGTTTGTCAAGCCACCAACCATGGAAGAACTAATTGTCACTATTAGTCAACAAAGCTAAATGAAATGAAAATGAGAGTATTTATAGGTGATTAGGGGAGAGGTTAGGGGAAGCTTCCTCTCTCCTTCCTTTCTTGTTAATTGCACCATCAAGTCCTTCCTTCTTAATCTTTTTGTTAATCTTGGAATGTGATGACTTTTGGCTCGGGATTTCTTTGGACTCGTCTTTTAATTCTTCGATAAATAGACTTGAGTTCCTCGGCTTTAAGTAAACTTTCGTCTTTTGACCTTTTTCTTCGATAAATCTTCAGAATTGGTCTTGGACTTCCGTTCTTTATCCACTTTTGACTTCTTGACTTCGTCTTTCATCCTTTTCTTCAATAAAAGTCTGTAAATGCCCGTGAATTCCCGTGTTTTCTCCACTTTTCACCTTTTCGTCCTAAATCACAACAAAAACACAAACCACGCATAATTCCGACATAAAAGACATAAAATACACGTTTTGGTCCGGTTATTATTGTAATTAAGTGGTAGAAAAGATGGGTGTTTACACACCTATCAAATCCCCTACACTTGACCATTGCAATGTCCTCATGCAATGCATTAGTTACAAAGCATGTTTACACTTTTCATCATAATCAATCCACGTTGGCCTTAATTAAAGAGATAGAAAATTATAAAAATGCAAAGCAAAGAAATTAAAAGCATACCTTGGGTTTTGAAAATGTCATGAATAATCATCATCCTCAACTTTTCACTTCCAAACCAAGCTTAAAAACGAGATCATTGTTATTATAAGTTAGTAAACTAACACGAACTCATGTGGGCCAATTATTCACTTAGACTCCCTTATTCCTATGGGTATCTCTTATATTTTATTATTTGTCTTGAATGATCATGAAGATGCATTGTTTGACTTATTTCGATAATTATTTAGTCTGAAAATAAAGTGCATGATTTAATCAATAGTTAGCTAAAGGACCAAATCTTTTAAAACTGCTTCTCGGGATGTCAGAAAGTTCATATCTTGGCATAACTTGGTTCGCGATTTGAGACCTTTCTCGGGCCGATATTTGGCAGCGACTTCATACTTCGAATCTTGAGAGACGTTCATGAAATAATGGTCTTCTCTTCATAATTGAAATTTCTTCACTTGAAGTTTTGAGAGATTCATACTTGGACCACGACTTTTTCATTTTTCTCCAATCTTTATTTTGGACTTTGATATACAACGATCCGCCTCCTTTTATGACTTGGATCTATTTATCCTCATACCTTGTTAGGGTCTTTTCGGATACACTTCTCCATGACTTTTGGGGAGTTTGCTTTACGTCGTGTGTCTCGATCCTTCATATTGATTTTCGATAAATGATTCTTCACATCACTTTGGATCTTTAGCAACAAAACATAGCCCTCATGCCTTGTTAGGGCCTTTTCGGACTCGCCAATCTTCGCGCCCCGCTTCATAAGTTATGCCTTGGCTATGAACTCTCGTCATTACCGAGCAACTTTTAAACGATCTGGGGCTAGAAGCTAAGTAACTTTTCAAATCGTACAACCTTACTTATTAGCAGATAATTTATTAAGCAAGCGGAGGGAGAATAGGCTCATAATTAACTCACATAAATTCACGAAAGAATACCGGACTTATAATTGGCTCTATCATCTCTCGTTCTCCACAGTTTAAAATCTCAAGTAATGAGACTCGTGGATACTTAGCCTATTAAATCAAAGTTTTGGGTTTTCGAGTCGCCTATAGGATCTTGCAAATTCTTAGACTTTTTCAAGCTTAGAAATCGCATTTTAAAGTTCCCTTGATAAACGACTCTCTAGGATCAAATATAGGAACTTGCGAAAAGTTCTTGTTCTTAACCCGTGATAGTTAAGATTTTCGCGTTTTATAGCTCCCTATATAAAAGCCTAGCAAAACTTGACTTAAACATGTTAAGGATACTAGCTAGAGTAAACTCGGATTGAGTCAAAAGATTCACAACGTTTGAAAATTAAAACCACTTATTAAACATTTATTCTAATGAGGGAAGAAAATAACTATACAAAGGGGAAAAACTAATAGGCCAAAATAGATCAAAAATTTTGAAAAATGTCGAAAAATTGGTTTTCCGGTTAAAATGAGGACAAAAACAAGGAAAAGGCCACTTAACTTCGATAGAAGTCCCCCCTACACTTAAGATAAACATTGTCCTCAATGTTTAAGCATGTGGGAGTAAACTCCCCTACACTTAGGACATTGTGCACGTTGTTTAAATCTCGCTAAGGAAAAGACAACTAAAGAGATTCCTATTTTAATATTGAGAAAATATAAAATAGTGAATCGAAAAGAGTTTAGGATAGAACCGGGAAGAAGTAGAACACGGAATCACGGGTCGTCAAGAATCATCAAGAGTGGATCATTGAAGCTCGAATCCCTGATTAAGAAGTGAGGAGAGGAAATAGCAATCCAAAGGGTCCCCCTACACTTATGGTAAAGAAAGCGAAAAGATAGATGCATGGGTTGCCTCCCAAGAAGCGCTTGATTTTTGTTAACCGAGTCGTGAGCCTGACTCGACCTTGATCATCAACGGAAGTAGCATGAAACAAATCCACCAGGATCGAAGACATAGTTTTCATCCATCAATAAGCAAGAGCTCAAGGCAAGCCAAAAGAGAAATGGCAAGGTTCCCTTAAGCAGTGATGGAGCACAGTAGAAGCAAAGTTGAAGTGGTGCAAGCATGTCTTCAATGGTTCCAAAGATTTTTCCTTTTATTTCATCAGGTGGATACTGAGATGGCTTAAAGACTTCAATACCGGGGTCGAACACCTTTTCCTTTAAGGGAAAATAGCACTCAGGCTCAGCCGAGTGTGAGGAAGATCCGCAAAGAAGCACAACCTCGTCCTCAGAAGTGGGACAAAGAGGTGTCAAATCATAAGTGCAACGGATTTCGGTGTCAACCGGTTTCTTCTCCTTTGACAAAATGCTCTTCAAATCCAAAGTAGGATCAAGACGATAATCTTCAAAGTCATAAGGAGGAGCATCACTCTCATGAGGGAAGTATGTGTTAAGAAATTCAGAGAAATCTTCCTCAAATGAATAATCGTCCAGAGTAGGATCGAGTGATGACGGAGGATCTTCATCATGTGAAGAATCGCTCGAGAGAGTATCAGCCTCATCAAAATCATCGAAAGTGGGCAGCTCGGGATACTCAGAAGTACACTCAAAATCATCCGAATCTGAGCTAGAATCATCATCATCATAAGCGTCAAAGACCGGTGATGAATCATAAATGGGAGAAGCGTCCAAAGTAGGGAGAGAATCATCCACATCATCATGAAAAAGTGGATTATCGATGCAAGAGTCGAATAGAGGATTGTCGTAGACGGTAAAGTCATCTAGCACATTAATCATATTCACTGATTCTCGGCCTCCAAAAGTTAAACTAGTAAGCTTCCCCATTTTGAAAACTTTTGCATCATCCCCGACTCGTAAGATTAACTCACCTTCGGCCACATCTACTAAAGCACGTCCGGTTCTCAAGAATGGCCGACCAAGTATTAAAGGAATACGAGGGTCCATTTCATAATCAACGACAACAAAATCGACCGGGAAAGTAAATGTGCCAACTTTGATAAACACGTCTTCGGCTATACCAACGGGGTAAGCGAGAGTGCGATTTGCAATTTCAAGAGTCATCTTTGTTGGAGTGAGGTCGGGTAATGATAGTGTTTTCCAAACACTCAATGGCATAAGATTAATACTAGCCCCGAGATCAGCAAGGGCAGTAAATTCTTCAGTTTTGTTGAACACGCAAGGCAACACGAAACGACCGGGATCTCCAAGTTTTTCCGGAAGTTCTTTAAGAATAACTGCAGAGCAGTTTTCATTTAAGCGTGTGTTGGCGAGTTCAATCAGCTTCTCCTTCTTGTTAAGCAATTCCTTAAATGCTTTAACAAATTTGGGCATGTGGACAAGTGCTTCAAGAAAGCTAATGTTAAAATTCATTTGAGAAATCATCTTGATATAGCTAGTCACTTGAGCGTCCTCCTTGTTTAGCATTTTGTTCTTGCCCAAGCGAGAAGGATAAGGGATATTAGGTTTGGGTGGTGAAGGTGCAGGTGTAGGTAAAGGTTGAGATGTTGAAGGATCATTGGTGGGAACTTCATCACGTCGAGGCGGAGACGGTAATGGTGCACTATTACTAGGTGTAGGAGGAGTAGGGATACATGGTGGTGGAGGAGGTGTAGATGATGGTGGTGGGATTGGTGGTCCTACGATGGTGACTCCACTACGAGTAGTAATAGCACTCACATTGGCTCGCGGATTGGTGACGGTGTTTGAAGGTAGAGAACTTGAAGAAGAAGGTTGAGCAGGGGGAAAGAAACTAGCAAGCATATTCTTCAAATCATTGGTTTGATTGCTGAAGGAGGATTAAATATCATTTCGAAGCTCGGATCTTATCTCATTTCCTTGCTTTGTGATATCCCCTTTAAGATTGATAATTTGGCTCTGCAGATTCTTGATTTGCTCACCTTGGGTTCTCATGATGGCCTCAACATCCGGATTACTGGGTGGGGTTTGTTGGGTGGGTGGGTGATAAGGATTAGAAGCTCTTGGTGGGATTTGGTTGCTTCTAGTGTAGTTGTTGGCGGGGTTTTGGTTTTGAGGAGAAAAACCGGGTGAAAGGTAATTGTTGGATCGGTAGCTCAGCAGATTTCTATCCCCTTGTTGTCTAGCTTGGTAATTTTCCGGTGAATAATTACCGTAAGCTGCATACACATTTTCCGGATTTCCTTGTGTCGAAGGACAATCGGTGTATGAGTGAGGACCGCCACATGTTTCACAAGGATTAGCAACCGCTTTAACTTGTTGTTGTTGTTGGTTTGAAGCGAGAAGCGTAATACTTTTGCTCATTTCAGTCATCATGCGGGTGAGTTCGGTCATCTCAGGGTTTGCTGAGGTTGAGGAAACATTGACTCTCGGGTTGTTCCTAGAAGATGCAGAGGAATCCCAGTTCTTGTGGTGAGTAGTCATGTTCTCAATTAACTCTCTACACTCCTCGGGTCTCCTTTTCATGAATGTGCCACCGGCGGCTGCATTGATCGTATCACGATCTCGAAAAGTCAATCCGTTGTAGAAAGTATCAATCAAGGTGACCGGAAGCATATTGTGGTTTGGACATCGGTCGATCAAGACATTATATCTCTCCCAAGCGTCAAAAAGAGATTCATCGGGATCTTGCATGAAACCGCTGATCTGATTGCGAAGGCTTGTGACCATGGATGGTGGAAAGTAGCGCGAAAGAAAGCGTTGAGTCATGTCATCCCAAGTGTGAATAGAATTCTTCGAGAGACGATCAAACCATTTCTCGGCATGATGTAATAGAGTGTGTGGAAAGAGTTGTAGGCGAAGTTCATCCATAGTGGCACCAGCCAACTTCATGCTCTGGGTGATAGTAATGAACTTGTCGAGGTGTTTGTTGGCATCATCATCAGGCAATCCTCTAAATGGGTTTGTTTGAACTTGCTGAATCATGTGGTGCTTCAACGAAAACTCAGGAGCGTTGATTTGCATCGGCGCAATCGGTCCTCCTCGTCCAAACATTGTTGGTTGACAAAGTTCCTCCATGGTCCGAAGATCGGGCTGTGGGGGAGCATTGTTGTTATTATTATTATTGTTGAGGTGCGGTAGTTGATTATTGTTGTTAACACCTGCCATATCTAAATCTTCTTGAGGCTCGGGCTCTTGGTAATTAGAAGATCTAGTACGCATACACCTGAAAATGCAAAAGAAAACAAAACCAAACACAAAGACAATATATATACACAATAAAGATAAAATCTTTTTGGATTTTTGAAATTTTTAATTTTTATGGTTTTTATGAATTGTTTTTAATTTTTTTATGATTTTTTGAAATTTTAGTGCAAGAAAAATAACGCTCACAAGTGAACGGATCCCAAAAAGCAACGTGTCTCTCACAAAAAACTGTTGATCTTTACGAAAAGAGCCGGCAGCGGCGCCATTTAATAACTAGATTTTATTCTTGTTAAAAAGTTTGTGTTCGTTGAAGTATGTCTAATCGAATTGATCTAGGTTTCCTATGTGACTCAGTTTTATTTTGGTGAAACAAATATTTTTGGTTGGTTTTAAATTTAAATGTGCAAGACTTAAAAGTAAATGTCGTTGTAAGTAAAGTGGCGTTAAGGTAAAGTATTAAAAGTGCGTGAAAATAAATCTAAGTCTAATTAAACGAAAGTGTGCAATATTTAAAAACGTGACGGAAAGTAAAATGATTAAATGACTACAAATAAAAGCGTGACGAGAATTAAAATTAGACAAGTATTAAAAACATAAACTAAAAATTAAACAAGACAAAACATAAAAGTTAACCCAGATCGGAATATATTCCGATCAACCTACCATCGGAATGAACACACCACCTATCGAAATGTTGAAGAAACCCAGATCGGAATATGTCACCTTTTCAGATCGAATAGCCCAACACCCTCAGATCGCAATGCAGTCCAGATCGAAATGTATGCTATCGGAATACCAAGATGTAACCTGTCGGAATGTACCTATCGGAATGAGGTCCAGATCGAAATGTGGCTAGGGAAAATTGGGCAGCGCTTCGTCTAAGCAAGCCTCAAGAGCCGTCGGAAAGAGCGATCGCAATATGCGATCGCAATCCCCAGATCGGAATGAGGAAAAGTTCCACCTATCGCAATCCCGGATCGGATTGCAAAACCCTTTGTCCCAACACTGTCACTATCGGAATGTGGAGTTTCAACCGTCGCAATGTGGAAAACCCTAGCTTTCCGATGGAGTACCAAATTCGTAATAAGCACAATTCTAAATAAGCTATTCTAATAAGCCGTGACCAAAAACTTTAATGAAATGAAATCACAACGAAACAATAAGCTAAAAAGTTAAATTCTTTCAAACTTTAAAACACAAAACTTAAATGAAATCAAAACTTTAAAGAAAACTTCCAAAACACTTAAACAAAATACCAAATAAGCACACAAGGTTGTCAATCTCGTGGCTTATTTCGTATGAGGAAATAAAAAGGACGAAACTTCAATCAAAATAAGCAAATGGATTAAGCAAAACCTTGCTTAATCCGAAATTCAAGCCGAAACAAAAAGAGAGAATGGTAGAATGAGATTGATAAAAAGAACTTGATCAAATGATAAAGAAAGGTAAAGACAAGAATTTAAAGAACACAAATTAAAAACTTACTTGGAATTAAAAGGTAATTAAAGGTGCAAAACATGTATTTAAATAACAAGTAAATAAAGGTGCATAAATGAAAGTGGAAGAATGGTTTGTCAAGCCACCAACCATGGAAGAACTAATTGTCACTATTAGTCAACAAAGCTAAATGAAATGAAAATGAGAGTATTTATAGGTGATTAGGGGAGAGGTTAGGGGAAGCTTCCTCTCTCCTTCCTTTCTTGTTAATTGCACCATCAAGTCCTTCCTTCTTAATCTTTTTGTTAATCTTGGAATGTGATGACTTTTGGCTCGGGATTTCTTTGGACTCGTCTTTTAATTCTTCGATAAATAGACTTGAGTTCCTCGGCTTTAAGTAAACTTTCGTCTTTTGACCTTTTTCTTCGATAAATCTTCAGAATTGGTCTTGGACTTCCGTTCTTTATCCACTTTTGACTTCTTGACTTCGTCTTTCATCCTTTTCTTCAATAAAAGTCTGTAAATGCCCGTGAATTCCCGTGTTTTCTCCACTTTTCACCTTTTCGTCCTAAATCACAACAAAAACACAAACCACGCATAATTCCGACATAAAAGACATAAAATACACGTTTTGGTCCGGTTATTATTGTAATTAAGTGGTAGAAAAGATGGGTGTTTACACACCTATCATAAGGGTCGTTCCAAAAGTAGAACTTGACGTCACGAAAGAATTTTCATTTTTCTTGAGTCGTCATACCCTTGATGATGAAGTTACCCGCATGGTAATTTGCAAAGTCCGCAAACCATGGGGTGGAAGAATCAAGCTTAGAATTCATGATAGGTGTGTAAACACCCATCCTTTTTACCACTTAATTACAATAATAACCGAGCCAAAACGTGTATTTTATGTCATTTATGTCGGAATTATGCGTGGTTTGTGTTTTTGTTGTGATTTAGAACGAAAAGGTGAAAAGTGGAGAAAACACGGGATTTCACGGGCTTTTATCGAAGAAAAAGACGAAAGACGAAGTCAAAGGATCAAGATTGCGAAAAGAACGGAATTCCAAGGCCAATTCTGAAGATTTATCGAAGAAAAAGTCAAAAGACGGAAGTTTACTAAAAGCCGAAGAAGTCGAGTCTTATTTATGAAGAAAATTCAAGACGAGTTTAAAGAAATCCCAAGACAAAGTCGTTGAAGTCAAAAGATTAAAGAAGATCAAGGACTAAAACATGCAATTAAGAGAAATAAGAAAGAGGGAGGAAGCTTCCTAAGCTCCTCCCTAATCTCCCTATATATAGTTCATTATGTATTCATTTTCAAGTTGTTGGGTGGATTGACAACCCACCTCTTCCACCATTTTCATACTTTGCACAATTTAGTTTCTTGCACTTTAATTTTCCTTGTATCGCACCTTTTAATTCCTTTTAATTTCCATGTAAGTTTTCTATTATTGTTCTTGAATCTTTACTTTTCTTGTTGAATCTCTTTCTACCTTTCTTGATTTTAGTTTACTTTTGGTGCAAAATATATTTGATCCGTGTTGATCTTGATATTTTCGTGCTTAAAAAGTTCATCTTTTTATTCATCCATGAGTTTTTATATGGATTAAGCTTTGAGCTTGACATGCCTATTGGCTTAATTTGTATTTAGCTTATTTAATTTTTTTTTTAAAGTTTTCTTAAAAAGGTTTCGTCTTTTTAAAGTTTGAATTAAAAGTTTGCTTATTTAAGTTTTGATAAGTTGTTGTTTGTGCTTACTTGTTTGGCTTATCATATATTCGATAAAGATTTGGTTTTAGCTTATCTCTAATAGCTTAAAACTTTGCCTAATTTCGATTTTGTACCATCGAAAAGGGTAAACCCCTTTCCGATTGAACATTCCGACCAAAGGACCTTATTCCGATCTGTTGATCGGAAAAGGGTTTTAAGGATTCCGACTGTGGGGATTGTTTACATTTCGATTGGAGATCTTATATAACATTCTGATCTGACGCAATTTTTGGCATTCCGATTGCTTCTTAATTCCAACATTCCGATTGACCAGTTTGTTAGTTATTCCGATCAACCGCTTTTGCAAACATTCCGATTGGACTTTCCTTTTGGATATTTCGATTTGATTTGTTTTCATGCATTCCAATCAGCCTTACTTTCCGACGGGATTCCGATTGGACTTTCCGATGGGATTGAGTTTTGTTTTTCTAGTTTTTATTTTTAGAGAAAAAGTGACAGTTTTTCTCGTTTTGATTTTAGTCTATTTTAATTACGTTTTGCATTTTTATTTGATTGTAAATTTACTTTTCGTTAAGTTTTAATTTTACGTCATTTAATTTCTCGTCATTTACTTTTAAAGTTTTAAATATTGCACCATTTACGTTTCAACTAGTTTTAGTTTTAATTACTCGTCATTTATTTTAAAGTCATGCACATTTATTTTACAACAACCAAAAATATTATTTTTACCAAAAACGACTGAGTCACACTTTAAACCGGAAATCAATTCGAGAAGACACCGAGAAACGAACTTTTTCGACTAGTAAAATCCAAGTATCAAATGGGCGGAGGAAAAGCGCCAAATGGCGCCGCTGCCGTCTCTTTTCGTGAAGATTAACGGTTTTTTGTGAGAGACGCGTTAGCTTTTGGGATCCGTTCACTCGTGAACGTTATTTTTCGTGTCAAAAAGTTTCAAAAATCCAAAAAAAAAACATTTGAAAATTCATAAAAAGCATTTCTTTTTCAAAGTTTTGCACCAAAAATATTCTTCTTGCTTATCTATCTTTCTTTATGGATTCTTATGTCCATTGCGTCGGGTGTGGGATACGATTGTACGGGAACGACTATTGACAATGGTGTACATGTGAACGGTGCGGAAACGATATCGACAACACACAACTAGGATTTTGTCCCTTGTGCAACTCGGTTAATTCGTCCTTTTTGAATCCACCTCCTGTTCCGCCGTGCATCTATTGTGGAAGCGATTCGCATTGGCATGTTTCATGCCCGGTTCAATACCCGTATGGTCACGGGCAAGAACCGGGGTACAATTATGACAATGATAATAGCTATCCAAAAGACGCACCCAGTCTTTCTCCTTACCCGTTTTGCAACAACTGTGGGGGCCCTCACGATACCTATTATTGTCAACCAATGAATTATTATGAGCAAAATCCGTGTCCTCAGTTTTCTTCACCAATGGATTATTACGAACCAAACTCGGTTTCTAATTCTTCTCAACCGATGAACTACTATGAGCCACAACCATGCTATAATTCAGGTTTTCACCACTTTGAGCCCCCACATCACACCCTCAATCATCAATACTCTCAGCAAATTAATCTTGACCCACAACGCACTACTTTGAATGACGAAATACACTCCATCATTATGCAACTTCAAGAAGCAGTTGTCTTAACAAAAGAAGCATGGGCGGAGGAAAAGCGACTACAACAAGAGCAAGTATCTAATCTTAGTGATTATACCCATCCTCTTGTGCATCACTACTATTATGATGATGATGACGACGATGCTGTATGCACTTTCAACACATCTTCTGAAGTTGCTGCTCCTACTCTCGATGTTCCTACTGCGTCTAAGGATCTTGATTCGTTGAATGAGCTTAGTGATGTTGGTCTCGACAAAGTACTGGATGATGAGGTTTGTGACTTACCTGCTATGGAGCTTCAGGACGACATTGCTCTTACGGAAGAGGTCAATCCTAGTGATGACGATTCTTCTCTCCGCTATGAAAATTTCACTTTTGAAATTTCTCAATCTCCACCGGGAGATGCGGGCGATGACGATTTATTCTCTCCGGCTTACGAGAAGTTCACCGATGAACATGATCTTGTGGATAAGGTGGAAGACGTGCTTCTTCGTGATAGATTACGGAAAGTTCATCTTCTTATTGCTCAAATCGAATAATTGACTTCTCCTCCTCTCTCCGAGTCTTTGCCTCCATCTATTCCTCCCGTTGAAGATAATGACCCATTGCTGGAAGAAATCGACATTCACTCCATGCCTCCAGGTATTGATAATGATACGGAGAGGGATATTATTTTTGATAATTTGCTGCAGGAAGGTATTGTCCCAACTCCCCCTCCCGAGCACCTTTCATCCTCCCCTTTAGCCACTCTTACGGAGGATGAGTGCTTTGACCAGGGAGGTGACATTGATTTTATTATCATTGATAACATTACGGCTTTGCCGAATGCTCAGCCTCCATTGTCATTGGGGGATGAAAATGTGCTTACTTTACCCACCCCACCTCCCGTGGACCTTGATTTCACATACTTTTCGTATGTTGAAAGGACCTTTCTCCCATTCAAGACTTATCCCCCCGCCTCTCCTTTGTTGATGTCAACCGGGAAAGAGGACAAGGTCTTTGATCCCGGTATCACATTCGAGGCTTCCCCATGGACCATTTAATTCGGGGATGAGTCAGGCTCGTGACTCGGTTAATATAAACAAGCGCTTTCTGGGAGGCAACCCAATTATCTATCTATCTTTACCTGTTTTCACCATAAGTGTAGGGGGAGCCCCGTTGGTGTTTCTTGTCTTCTTTCTTATCATGTGCAGGGATTAGAGCTTCAAAGACACACTCTTGATGACTTTTGACGAACCGTGATTCCGTGTTCCCTTCTTCCCGGTTCTATCCTAAACTCTCTTCGATTCACTATTTTATATTTCTCAATATTAAAATAGGAATCTCTTTAGTTGTCTTTTCCTTAGCGAGATTTAAACAACGTGCACAATGTCCTAAGTGTAGGGGAGTTTACTCCCACATGCTTAAACATTGAGGACAATGTTTATATTAAGTGTAGGGGGGACTTCTATCGAAGTTAAGTGGCCTTTTCCTTGTATTTGTCCTCATTTTAACCAGAAAATTTGATTTTTCGACATTTTTCAAAATTTTTAATCTATTTTGGCCTAGTTGTATAGTTGTATTTTTCTTTGTTATGATTATTTTCTTTCCTTGCTAGAATAAATTTCAATAAAGTGGTTTTAAATTTTTTTAGTCGTGAACATTTTGACTCAACCCGAGTTTACTTATCTACGTTTACTCTAGCTAGTATCCTTAACATGTTTAAGTCAAGTTTTGCTAGGCTTTTATATAGGGAGCTTTAAAACGCGAAAGTCTTAACTCTCACGGGTTAAGAACAAGAACTTTTCGCAAGTTCCTATAATTGATCCTAGAGAGTTGTTTATCAAGGGAACTTTAAAATGCGATTTCCAAACTTGAAAAAGTCTAAGAATTTGCAAGATCCTATAGATGACTCGAAAACCCAAAACTTTGATTTAATAGGCTAAGCATCCACGAGTCTCATTCCTTGAGATTTTAAACTGTGGAGGACGAGAGATGATAGAGTCAATTATAAGTTTGGTATTCTTTCGTGAATTTATGTGAGTTAATTATGAGCCTATTCTCCCATCGCTTGTTAATAAATTTATCTGCAATAAATAGGTTTGTACGATTTGAAATGTTACTTAGCTTCTAGCCCAAGATCGTTTAAAAGTTGCTCGGTATGGATTAGAGTTCATAGCCAAGGCATAACTTATGGAAGCGGGATGCGAAGATTGGCGAGTCCAAAAAGGTCCTAAGAAGGCATGAGGGCTATATTTTGTTGCTAAAGATCCAAAAGTGATGTGAAGAATCATTTATCGAAAATCAATATGAAGGATCGAGACACACGACGAAAAGCAAATACTCCCCAAAAGTCATGGATAATTCTATCCGAAAAGGCCCTAACAAGGTATGAGGATAAATAGATCCAAGTCTAAAAAGGAGGCGGATCGTTGTATATCAAAATCCCAAAATAAAGATTGGAGAAAAATGAAGAAGTCGTGGTCCAAAAATGAAGAATCTCTCAAAACTTCAAGTGAAGAAATTCCTATTATAAAGAGAAGACCATTATTTCATGCACGTCTCTCAAGGTTTGAAGTATGAAGTCGCTGCCAAATATCGGTCCGAGAAAGCTCTCAAATCGCGAAGCGAGTTATGCCAAGATATGAACTTTATGAGGTCCCGAGAAGCAGTTTTAAAAGATTTTGTCCTTTAGCTAACTATTGATTAAATCGTTCACGTTATTTTCGGCCTAATAAACTATCGAAATAAGTCGACAATGCATCCTCGTGATCACTCAAGACATCAATAAAATATAAGAGATACACCTAAGAATAAGGGAGTCTAAGTGAATAATTAGCCCACATGAGTTCGTGTTAGTTTGTTAACTTATAATAACTCTCGTTTTTAAGCTTGGTTTGGAGAAAGTGAAAACTTGAGGATGATGATTATTCATGAAATTTCCAAAACCCAAAGTATGCTTTTGATTTCTTTACTTTGAATGTTTATAATTTTCCATCTCTTTAATTAAGGCCAACGTGGATTGATTATGATGAAAAATGTAAACGTGCTTTGTAACTAATGCATTTGATGAGGACATTTCAATGGTCAAGTGTAGGGGATTTGATAGGTGTGTAAACACCCATCCTTTTTACCACTTAATTACAATAATAACCGAGCCAAAACGTGTATTTTATGTCATTTATGTCGGAATTATGCGTGGTTTGTGTTTTTGTTGTGATTTAGAACAAAAAGGTGAAAAGTGGAGAAAACACGGGATTTCACTGGCTTTTATCAAAGAAAAAGACGAAAGACGAAGTCAAAGGATCAAGAGTGCGAAAAGAACGGAAGTCCAAGACCAATTCTGAAGATTTATCGAAGAAAAAGTCAAAAGACGGAAGTTTACTAAAAGCCGAAGAAGTCGAGTCTTATTTATGAAGAAAATTCAAGACGAGTTTAAAGAAATCCCAAGACAAAGTCATTGAAGTCAAAAGATTAAAGAAGATCAAGGACTAAAACATGCAATTAAGAGAAAGAAGAAAGAGGGAGGAAGCTTCCTAAGCTCCTCCCTAATCTCCCTATATATAGTTCATTATGTATTCATTTTCAAGTTGTTGGATGGATTGACAACCCACCTCTTCCACCATTTTCATACTTTGCACAATTTAATTTCTTGCACTTTAATTTTCCTTGTATCGCGCCTTTTAATTCCTTTTAATTTCCAAGTAAGTTTTCTATTATTGTTCTTGAATCTTTACTTTTCTTGTTGAATCTCTTTCTACCTTTCTTGATTTTAGTTTACTTTTGGTGCGAAATATATTTGATCCGTGTTGATCTTGATGTTTTCGTGCTTAAAAAGTTCATCTTTTTATTCATCCATGAGTTTTTATATGGATTAAGCTTTGAGCTTGACATGATTATTGGCTTAATTTGTATTTAGCTTATTTACTTTTTTTTTTAAAGTTTTCTTAAAAAGGTTTCGTCTTTTTAAAGATTGAATTAAAAGTTTGCTTATTTATGTTTTGATAAGTTGTTGTTTGTGCTTACTTATTTGGCTTATCATATATTCGATCAAGATTTGGTTTTAGCTTATCTCTAATAGCTTAAAACTTTGCCTAATTTCGATTTTGTACCATCGGAAAGGGTAAACCCCTTTCCGATTGAACATTCCGACCAAAGGACCTTATTCCGATTTGTTGATCGGAAAAGGGTTTTAAGGATTCCGACTATGGGGTTTGTTTACATTCCGATTGGAGATCTTATATAAAATTCCGATCTGACGTAATTTTTGGCATTCCGATTGCTTCTTAATTCCAACATTCCGATTGACCAGTTTGTTAGTTATTCCGATCAGCCGCTTTTGCAAACATTCCGATTGGACATTCCTTTTGGATATTCCGATTTGATTTGTTTTCATGCATTCAGATCAGCCTTACTTTCCGACGGGATTCCGATTGGACTTTCCGATGGGATTGAGTTTTGTTTTTCTAGTTTATATTTTTAGAGAAAAAGTGACAGTTTTTGTCGTTTTGATTTTAGTCTATTTTAATTACGTTTTGCATTTTTATTTGATTCTCAATTTACTTTTCGTTAAGTTTTAATTTTACGTCATTTAATTTCTCGTCATTTACTTTTAAAGTTTTAAATATTGCATCATTTACGTTTCAACTAGTTTTAGTTTTAATTACTAGTCATTTATTTTAAAGTATTGCACATTTATTTTACAACAACCAAAAATATTATTTTTACCAAAAACGACTGAGTCACACTTGAAACCGGAAATCAATTCGAGAAGACACCGAGAAACGAACTTTTTCAACTAGTAAAATCCAAGTATCAATTCACTATACCAAGTGTCTCGAGCGGAAATGTTTCGGTGATTTCCTTGGGCTCGTAAACACTTTGGTGAGGATCTTCTAAACGAGAAAGATGATCGGCCGCTAGATTCTCGGTTCCTTTTTTGTCAATGATTTTGTGATCAAATTCTTGAAGGAGGAGAATCCAACGAAGTAATTTCGGATTTGCATATTGTTTAGCCATGAGATACTTGATAGCCGAATGATCCGTATACACTATGCAGTCAAGACGAGATAAGGTCGAAATTTCTCAAATGCATACACCATGGCAAGGAACACCTTCTCCGTTGTAGTGTATTTAAGTTGAGCCTCGGTCATCGTCTTGCTAGCATAGTGAATAGGCAAGAAGTGCTTTTCATGACGTTGCCCCAAAACGGCCCCAATAGCGTAATCACTAGCATCACACATGAGCTCAAAGGAGAGATTCCAATTAGGAGCAACAAGAAGGGGAGCTTCGGTAAGTTTCCTCTTAAGGATTTCAAAGGCTCGTACACAATCTTCGTCAAAGACAAAACGTGCCTCTTTTTCAAGAAGATGTGTAATGGGTCGAGAGATCTTTGAAAAATCCTTGATGAATCGACCATAAAAGCCCGCGTGGCCTAGGAAACTCCTAACTCCCTTAACGGTTTTGGGATGAGGTAATTTGGCGATGACGTCTACCTTAGCTTGATCTACCCAATCCCCGCTTTCGAGACCTTGTGCCCTAAGACGATTCCACTTTTAACCATAAAATGACACTTTTCCCAATTGAGCACAAGGTTGGTTTCCTTACAACGTTTCAACATTCTCTCAAGATTCGACAAACACGAAGTGAACGAATTATCAAACACGGAAAAGTCATCCATGAATACTTCCATCGTCTTCTCGATCATGTTATGAAAAATAGCCATCATGCACCTTTGAAAGGTTCCCGGTGCATTGCAAAGTCCGAATGGCATTCTACGATAGGCAAACGTTCCATATGGACACGTAAACGTAGTTTTTTCTTGATCACGAGGATCGATGGGGATTTGGAATTAACCGGAAAAACCATCTAAAAAGCAATAGAAATCGTTTCCCGCAAGACGCTCCAACATTTGGTCCATGAAGGGCAAGGGAAAATGGTCTTTTCGAGTGGCTTCATTCAACTTACGATAGTCAATGCACACTCTCCATCCGGTCACAAGTCTAGTGGGAATTAACTCGTTGGCATCGTTTGGCACAACGGTCATTCCTCCCTTCTTAGGGACACAATGAATAGGACTCACCCAAGGGCTATCGGAAATAGGGTAAATTAATCCCGCGTCAAGGAGTTTAAGGACTTCCTTTTTGATGACGTCATGATATTTGGGGTTCACCCTCCTTTGACATTGGATTGCGGGCTTGTAATCCTCCTCCATTAAGATTTTGTGGGTACAAAATTTGGGATTGATTCCCTTAATGTCTGATAACTTCCACGCAATTGCCCCTTTGTGATCCTTTAGAACATCGACAAGTGCGGTTTTTTCATCATTCGAAAGTTCCTTCGCAATAATAACCGGCAACTTGTCGTCCTCCTCCAAATAGACATATTAGAGGTGAGGAGGTAAATCTTTCAACTAGAGGATAGGTGGTTCCTCAAGTGAAGATTTGGGCTCGATACTCATAACCTCCTCGGGTGGAGGAAATGGGAAATCGTTAAGAAAATCCTTGATAATCGAGAAGTCCTCATCGTTGTCGAGGTCTTCGTTACAAGTACGTGGAACATCGAATTCTTCCAACGTAATACCACCACCTTCAAATGGAGTGAAGGTTTGTGTCGAATTATCAAGAATTGGATCTAACATAGTGGGATTGCCACTAGTTTCTTCATCACCAAAACCTAGAACTTCTTGTGAAAATTCCTCGCAAACCACGTCGATCATATCAACGAGGTTTAAGGTTGCAACAGAATAAACATGAGAAATTTGAGAGTTTTGAGTTGCGTTTATAACAAGTTCCTCGTCGTTGAAACGTAAGGTGATCTTTCTAGCATGAACATCGATCAAAGCCATAGACGTATCTAAAAATGAACGACCTAAAATGAGAGGAACTTGAGGATCCGTGGGGATATCAACAACGATAAAGTCTACGGGATAGTAGAACTTCCCCACTTTCACAAAAACGTCTTCCGCCAAACCACATGCGGGAATCGTGGAATGGTCGGCCAACTCGATAGAAATTAGTGAAGGAGTAAGATTAGGAAGATTGAGCGACTTGAAGATTGCAAGTGGCATCAAGTTAATGCTAGCACCAAGATCGGCCAAGGCGAAGCATTCCTCCATATCTTGGATTGCACAAGGGATCAAAAATTTACCGGGATCACCGACTTTTTGAGGTATGCGATTAAGATAAACCGACGAACAACTAGACAATTGGTGTAATTTCTCCTTGTTGTTCAACATACTCTTAAAGTTAGCGGCAAATCGAGGCATCATGACCAAAGCATCAGCGAAACTCACATTAAAGTGCAAATCACGAAACATTTTCATAAAAAGCTCAAATAGATAGTTGTCGCGCTCTTGACATTTCTCCTTCCTAAGTCTCGATGGATAGGGCAAAGGTGGTGTAGGTTGAGGCATAGTAGGCATAGCCCTTGGAATCTCAGGTTCCAATGTTGGTAAAGGGTCAACCGTAGGTTTGGCATGAGCGGTACTTCGTGGGATTGGGACATGATCCTTTTGGACCACCACCTCGGGTTCTTCCTCAATTGCTTCCTCCGTAGGAGCAATTGGTTGAGGAGTCGGTTCCATAAGTGTCTTACCACTACGTGTTGTAATCACTTTCATCTCACCCTTAGGGTTGGATACGGTGTTGCTAGGAAGACTACTCGAAGACGGTTTACACATTATTACCTCAAACATAGACGAGATTTTATCTTCAAACACGGATTGCCTCTTCTCGGCTTTAATCATTTCTTGTTTAATCTCATGTTGCCCTTGTTCCATTTTTTGTTGGTTTTGTTGTAACCTTCTGACATTTCCTTCCATCTTGTTGGTGTGGATCTTAAGTTCATTAGCTAACTCATTTTTCAACTCTTTCTTCAAGTCGTTCTTAAACTCGGATCTTAGGCTAATGATTTCTCTTTGCATATTGTCAAACCTAGCATCATTCCTATTAGCGTATTCAACAAATTCATTTGGAAGATCTTTCAAAGATTGCAAACCTTTGTTGTTGTTTTGAAAATCATTTTGATTCTTGTTTGAAACTTTATTATTAGCCCCTTGATTACCATAGTTTCCCTTGTTGAAATTGTTTTTGAAACCAACTTGATTGTTGTGATAGTTGTTGTTAGCATTTTGATTTGAACCAAAACCCGGTGGAGTCAATTGATTAGAGCGGGAAACTTGACCGTTTTGGTTGTAATTTCCCGTGGCCGCGTAGGCACTCGAAGTGTTACCACCGTTGGTAATGCACTCGGAGAAATCATGACCTCCACCACAATACATGCATGAAACCTCAACCGCTTTAGCCGTAGCGGGAGCACTTGGTTCACCAACTTTAAACTCAATCAAAAGTCCTTTTAGCTTATCAAAAATCTTGTTTTCCAAGTTCGCCTCAATTTGGCAAGCATCGATGGTAGTGGACAAAGAAGGTGAAGCCGAAGACGAAGCCTTACGAACACTAGACGTGCTACGAGGACTATACACCTTAGATCTATTCTCAATTATCACCAAAGCTTCCTCAACCATTTTACACAAAAAATTACCACCCACGGCGGCATTTAAATAATCCCTTTCATGATCATTAAGTCCATTGTAAAACGTGTCAATTTGATGCAAGTCGGAAAAACCGTGATGAGGACATTCATGTAACATTTCCTTAAACCTATTCCAAGCCGTTGAAAAACTTTCATTAAACTCTTGTGAAAACTTTGAAATCTCGTTTTTAAAGTGCGTAGTCTTAGAGGGCGGAAAAAATTGGTTCACAAACTTAGACACGAGATCCTTCCACGTCAATATAGAATTGGGTGGCTCTTTCTCCAACCAAATTTTAGCGGGCCCCGCTAAGGAATACGGAAAAAGCATCATCTTAATCGAGTCATTCGAGACATCCTTTGTAACACCCCATTTTGGAAATGGAAATATCACAGTAATTATGGCGTGTCATCAAAGCATACAAGGTAAAATGTCTAAACATTACTTGACCATAAAAAGGAAAATACCGGAATCAAACATCGGTAGTCCAAAAGTAAAGCTCATCACACACACAAACATAGTATAATAAAGGAAAGGACTAAACAATGTCCAAAGCATAAGTATAATAAGAAAGGAAATGCATAATGTAAAGAAGGCTAGACAGCTTCCAGTCCATATGCACGTACTCTTAGTGTCTACGAGCGTCCCTGAGTACCTACCGTTTTGGGAACATAGAAAAGGAAAACGGCTGAGCAAATACGCTCAGTGCACGGATGTACAATAAAGCATGAATAGGATAAGCATATAACATAATAACAGCGGAAGAAAACTAAGTCCCGAGTAACCTGGTTAAGTCTTAATAAAACTGGTTTAATAGTTTGAAAGTCTTGTGTTTATCTTATAAAAACTGTTTGTCATATTTTACCATTAGCCAATATAAGTCATGAAAATCCACCGTGCATGAATAATTGGAGGGGTGGCCTCATCATGCAAATTAGAGGGGCTGCCTCTAATTTAATATACTGGTTTTTGGGTAGGAGGGATCAGCTCCATGTGAAGGATGCAAGGCACACACCACATTCACCATGTAATCCTGAATAAAAACATGTAACTAGGATGCACCCATACGCCCCACATGATAAATATAAATAAATGACCAAAAGCTGAAGGGACGCCACGAGCAATCACTCCGCTGTGGTGAAGTCATAACATCAGTGCCTCTAATGTTATGGTTATGGTACCTCCATAACTAGGTGAAACTGGTAATGCATGTATATGGCTATAGGTAATCTTAATTAAACATAAGCAATCAAACTCATAACTTATACTACGGGAAAACAGTTGGCTGCATACGGGGAATCCTAATAAGGAAAGAATGTCCATACTGAAAGGACGGGAATCCGTACCTTATGTCCAGTGAACGAGAAAGACGAACTGCGAGAATCCTACTTCCGAATCACTAGTGCTACATAAATAGGTACATGGATAAGTATCTGCTTACTAAATACATAGCTTGTTTTATGTCATGTCTTAGCTTATTTTATGTGTTCTTACCATGTTTTACTGTTTTAAAGCCTTAAACTGTGTTAAATCTTATATTATGTTTAATCTGATTAAGTATTTCTGGTATTTCATGTGTTATTATACTTACTATGTAATAATAAGTAACTTTCCAAAAATAGCAGGTTTCCTAAAATAGAAGGTTTCCAAAAATAGAAAGTTTCCAAAAATAGAAAGTTTCCAAAAAAAGAAAGTTTCAAAAAATAGAAAGTTACCAAAAATATAAAGTTTCCAAAAATAGAAAGTTTCCAAAAATAGAAAGTTTCCAAAAATAGAAAGTTTCCAAAAACAGATCTACTGCTTAAAATAGATAAGTTTCTAAAAATAGAAAGTTTCCATAAATAGATTAGCTGCCTTAATTAAATAAGCTTCCATAAATAGATTAGCTGCCTGAAATAAATAAGTTTCTAAAAATAGCTGGTTTCCATAAATAGATTAGCTGCCTTATTTAATTAAGTTTCTAAAAATATAAAGTTTCCATAATTAGAAATAAGCTGGTTAAATAAGCTAAGTATATAAGCCTAAGTGTTTTTCATGATTATTCTCTAAGTCTTATGGTATATTGTATAGTTTAATAATTATTTCATGTAATTTAATTAAACTATAGGTTATAATATTTTATTAAAGTATAACATGTTTTTAATTAAATAAGTTAAATACTTAGGTTAAAATATGTATTATTATATATTAATAATATAACCTAAGTCATGTTAATTAATTAATTATATCCATGGTTTTAAAATAATTAATTAATTATAAGTCTTAAATATATAAATACTTAGGTTAAAATAATTGCATGATCATTAATAATTAAATAACCTAAGTCATGTTATTAAATTAAGTACATCATTTTATTAATTTAATTTTAACATAAGTTCATAAACATAAAAAAAACTAACATACACCGGATCTAGGCTAAAAACATGAACCGGACATGAAATCGACACCGTACCCCGAACCAACTCGGGGTACCCCTTGTTCCCTTGCTACCGTGGGACCCACACGCACCAACCAAGACCATATGGTCTTGGTGGTGGTCGGCTTGGCAAACCGAAACCCCTTCGGGTTCGGTTGCAACCTGCGGCCAAAACAAACACCCCCTTAAAACAACCCTTTGATTTAATTTGACACCAAAACATGTTAGATCTATGCTTAATTATTATGTTTTTATAAAAACATCACATGTTCATAATTAATAAAAGATTAAATCAAAAGAAAAGGTTTAAAAAGGTTTTACCGAATTCTTAGATCAAGAGAACGAAGAACCAACATGATAAATCACTAGAATTCTGAGATCCAAGATCAAAAACCACCTTGTATGGTGGTTGTAGGGTGGCGGCACAAAGGAGAAGGAGGAAGAGGAGGTTTTAGGTTTTTCTTAAAATCTTCTGTAAGTTATTTTGTGTAGTGTAAAAAGTAAATAACCCCCTTTAGTAAATTTGACAAATGGGCTTGGCCCATTTGTCCTTGTTGGTCGCGGGTAGGGACCCCACTTGGGGTACCCGTACCTTTTTCCGTGTCTCGTTATTTAGTTACTCGTTTGTGATTATTTATGTTCGTGTTTTAAATGTTCTCGTTACGTAAATACCGTGATCTAATATATTTATTTACGCTCGTAATAAATATATATACGTAATTAATAATAGTTCGTGTTTTAATTACGTTCATGATTTCTTGATCGCATGTTCGTGATTAATTATTGTCTTAATAATTATTACATGATCGTGCATAGTAAATACTTATCGTGTTCTAACACGTACGTAATACGTAAACTCCTAATACGTAATCGTAATCATCCTATATTTGGAAAGTTTTAATCTAGTACGCACGATCCTAAGGGTACTATGCATGGTAAAAGCATGCGGGTTTTACAACTCTTCCCCCCTAAAAAGAATAATTCGTCCCCGAATTATAGATAAAGTAAACTGGAAAAAAAGAACATACCTGAATTCAAAATATGAAATGAGGGTAAGAAGCCCGGATAGACTCCTCCGTTTCCCAAGTGGCTTCCCGCTCGGTATGATCCCTCCATAGCATTTTGACTAATGGAATCGTCTTCTTTCTCATGACTCGTTCTTGTCTGTCAAGAACTCGTTCGGGTTCTTCTATAAAAGTGAGATCTTCACGTATCTGTTCCAGTGGATACTGAACCATGTGAAGGGGATGGTACTGGTACCCTCTGAGTAAGGACACATGAAACACATTGTGCACATGCGAAAGCTGCGGAGGTAACGCTAATTGGTAAGATACTTCACCGACTCGTTCAATGATATCAAACGGTCCGATGAAACGAGGACTGGGCTTCCCTTTAATCCCGAAGCGTCTAACACCACGTGCCGGCGAAACCTTAAGGAAGACGTGATCTCCTACGTTAAAGTGTATATCCCTACGATGTTTATCGGCGTAACTCTTCTTACGTGACCGTGCCTCCTGAATCTTCTGCTTAGCTACTTCGATCTTCTCATTTGTCATCTCTATGATTTCTGGTCCTTCGAGTGTTCGCTCGCCAACCTGATCCCAGCAGATTGGGGCGCGGCACTTTCTGCCATACAACATCTCAAATGGAGCACACTTGATACTTGCATGCCAACTGTTGTTGTATGCAAACTCCACCAAACAGATGTACTCGTCCCAATCACCCGTCCATTCTAACGCACATGACCTCAACATATCTTCCAATGTCTGGATGGTTCGCTCCGACTGTCCGTCTGATTGAGGATGAAAAGCCGTGCTAAGCTTAAGTTGTGTACCCCAAGAAGCTTTCTACAGACTTTTCCAAAAGCGCGAAGTGAATCGAGGATCTTTGTCTGAGACGATGCTGGATGGTGCACCGTGGAGTCTCATGATCTCTCGTCTATACGAATCTGCGAGTTTACTTACCGAATCTTCCTTGCGTATCGGTAAGAAATGAGCTGATTTGGTAAGTCGATCAACGATAACCCAAATTGCATCGTGTTTCCTTTTGGTAGGCGGAAGACCGGTAACAAAATCCATGGTGATTTTGTCCCACTTCCACTCTGGAATATCTAACAGTTGAAGGAGACCGCCAGATCGCTGATGCTCGATCTTAACCTGCTGGCAGGTAAGACATTTGGAGACGTAAGTGGCCACATCCTGTTTCATACCACTCCACCAAAAGTACTGCTTGATGTCATGGTACATCTTAGTCGAACCAGTATGTACCGAGAATGGGGAGCTATGAGCTTCAGCTAACAAAGCTTCCCGGAGTTCTTGGTCATCAGGGACACAAAGTCTCGTGCCCTGCCATACGATACCATCTGCATCTACTCTGAATTCTGTCTGCTTCTCCAAATTCTGTGCTATCCCCCAGATTTCTTCGTCATCCTTCTGAGCTTCCTTGATCTTAGATAGTAACTCGGGTTCTACTCTAAGATTAGCCCAGTAACCGTGCTGTCCACGTACCATGATCTCGATGTCTAGTCGCTCCAAGTCTCTGATGATTTCCTCTTCGATTTTAATGCTGTTGATCATTCCGGACTTCCTGCTAAGAGCATATGCTACTACATTTGCCTTTCCGGGATGATACTGTAGATTAATGTCATAATCTTTCTACAGCTCTAACCATCTCCTCTGCCTCATGTTTAATTCACGCTGAGTGAAGATATACTTCAAGCTCTTGTGGTCCGTGAAAATGTCACATGATTCTCCATATAAGTAGTGCCTCCACATCTTCAATGCAAACACGACTTCAGCAAGTTCCAGGTCGTGCGTGGGGTAATTTTCTTCATAAGGCTTAAGCTGCCGTGAAGCATACACGATCACTTTCACATGTTGCATGAGAACACAGCCAAGTACCTTCCCCGATGCGTCGCTGTAGATTTGAAATCCACCCGTACCAGATGGTAGAGTAAGAATAGGTGCAGATACTAGCTTCTGCTTCAGGTCTTCAAAGCTCTTCTCTCGATCTTCAGTCCAGACGAATTTCTCCCCTTTTCGCATCAGTTTGGTCAATGGTAGTGCTAGGCATGAAAAGTTCTCCACGAACCTACGGTAATAGCCAGCTAAGCCTAAGAAACTGCGGACTTCCGTCGCTGATGTCGGCCTTGGCCACTTAGTAATGGCCTCAACCTTCGCTGGATCCATAGTGATTCCTTCTGCTGATACAATGTGACCTAAGAATGCCACCTTGTCTAACCAGAACTCACACTTGGAGAATTTAGCATACAGCTGCTTCTGACGAAGAATCTGTAGTACTGTACGAAGATGGTCTTCGTGTTCCTCCTTGGACTTTGAGAAAATCAGAATGTCATCGATGAAGACACTAACGAACTTGTCTAGAAATTCATGGAAGATTCTGTTCATCAGATCCATGAACACTGCTGGAGCATATGTCAGGCCAAATGGCATAACTACAAACTCGTAGTGGCCATAACGAGTACAAAAGGCAGTCTTAGCGATATCCTGCTCCTTGACACGTAGCCGATGATAGCCTGACCTAAGATCAATCTTGGAGAAGTGTTTGGCCCCTTGGAGTTGGTCAAATAGATCGTCAATGCGTGGCAGCGGATACCTATTCCGAATGGTAATCTTGTTGAGCTCGCGATAGTCTATGCAAAGACGCATACTGCCGTCCTTCTTCTTAACAAACAAGACCGGTGCACCCCATGGAGATGCGCTCGGTCGAATGAAACCTCGTTCAAGAAGTTCTTGTAGTTGATCCTTCAGCTCCTTCAGCTCTATGGGAGCCATGCGATAAGGAGCCTTGGAGATTGGTTCAGCTCCTGGAATCAGCTTGATACTGAATTCCACTTCTCGTGCAGGTGGTATGCCCAGAAGTTCTGCTGGAAACACGTCTTAGAATTCCGACACTATTGGTTGATCTTGAATTGATGGAGATTCAGCATCCATGTCGTGAACCGTAGCTAGATAACCCTCGCAGCCATGTGACAGTAGTGCACGCGCTTGCAGGGTAGATATGATTTGTACAGACCGTCTGGGTATGAACCCATTATGAATGTACTCTGGTGCATTAACATCACCGAAGATAACTCGATATGAATGGCAGTCTATGGTAGCATGATGCTGGGATAGCCAATCCATGCCCAAAATCATGTCGAAGTCATTCATGTCTAGCGGAAGTGCGTCGACAGGTCGAACCTTATCATCAAATTCTAGGGGAAGACTATGGGTGATTAATACAGAGTCCCTCAAAGGCGTGGAAATAGTAAGCCTATTTTCTAGTGGCAAGGGAGACATCCTAATGTTCTTAGCATAAGCAGTAGAAATAACCGAGTGAGTAGCACCCGTATCGAAAAGAACACATGCAGCGCGACCATACATATACAAGATTCCAGTGATGGTACCTGTACACTTGTTGGCCTGGTCTCGAGATGTCGTGTAGACACGCCCGGCAGTAGGAGGCGGCTTGGTATCAGCATGTCCCGATGTACCCTCCATCTCGCCCTTACGGCAATCCTTCATAATATGGCCTTGAAGACCACACTTGAAGCACACATCAGTATTACGGCGACATGGTATTGGGTGCCTACGGTGGCAAGTAGAGCAAAGAGGATGAGTGTATCCTCCAACAGGTGCCCTGGCTGGCTGAGAACCTGATAAAACATTTTACATAAGACATGATAGTTGGGTACAAAGGACAAAGCGGATAAACGTAAGATTGAATACCAGTGATAGCTGGACTGCTAGGCTGCGAACCTCTCTGGTTCTGGTCCCTACCGTTTCCATGATTCCTGGTAGAAGTTAGCTGAAGTGTCAGAATATGAGTTATAACATAAAACATAAGGAAATGCGTAAGTATTAGGACCTGCTGCTGTTGGAGTGCCCAATGTTGTTACGGTAATTGTCATTACCGCCACGCCTATCCGTAGCGGAACGGTCGTTAGTCTGACTGTTTCCCTTGGGCTGATGAGGCTGCTGCTGAGTAGCCGGCTGAGACCGGTCCCTAGTTTTCTGCCTGGAAGATATAGTTAAAGAGATGAGTAATTGACATATGGAAAGTATCCGGATTGGTCACCGCTTGAATACGAATGTTTACCTCTTGTCAGGTCTTTCAGCTTCCCCGAACTCAATCCTCTCCTGCAGCATCTCCAGTTTTCATGCTGCATCGGCCACTTGTGCTATAGTGTTGAACGTAGCACACACCAGATTGTTTGCGACCGATGTGCGAAGAGCCCATCTGAAGTGATGTGCCTACTCTTCAGGAGTACCTGCTGTCGCACCAAGGAAACCAGCCAAGCGAAGAAAGCGCTGCATAAACTCGTTGCTATTCTCCCCAGCTCTCTGTCGAATCCCATGGTACTCTCTCTTGAGCTTGTCCTGCTCAGCCTTGGGAAAGAATTGCTCCATCACCCTGTCCTTGAACTGAGCCCAAGTCAAACCAGCAACCCACTCATCACCACCTTCATATTGCATCAATGCTAACCACCAGTTGAGTACATCGCCTTCGAACCGATAACATGCCAAGCTCGCCTTGTATGCGGGGTCACAGCCCATAGCGTTGAAAATCTTCTTGATGTGAGCCAACCAGCTTTCAGCATCGTTGGGGCTATCTGTCTTCTCAAAAGCTCGAGGGCGGAGCTTGTTGAATCTCTCCAGCCATACTGCTAATGTCATTGGAGGAGGAGGAGGAGGTGGCTGATTGTGTTGCTGATTGTTGGCAGCTTGAACTTCAGCCCTGATGTCATTCCTCAGTTAAGGAAGCAAGGCTTGCATGGCAGCCTGAATTGCAGCATTGAGCTGCTCCTGTTCGCGTGTGAGAACCATCTGACAGTATAACATAAAACATATGATTAAACATATCAAAACATAAAATATAAATATATATACATGAAAAAAAATTTATACTAAAATTTCACGAGAAAAATTTTATGCAAGAAAATTTTGTGTATGAATGCATGATGCAGTTTTATGATAATTTTGTATGCTCGAGAGTGAACGTCTCTGGTCAGTTCACCGAAAACAAAAGACATAGCGAGGGGACGCATATGGGTCGGTCCCAAATCTAAAAGTTCCGATAAAACACATGCGACTAAATAGGGTCAGTCCTGTACCAACCATTACTTAGTCAAAAACCCTGTAACAATGACATGTATATGTATGCTTAAAAATGATGAATGCATGAAAACAACTGTCAGTTCTAGGAAGAACGTAGTGACTACCCACTAATCACAGGTCATATTTGAGAGCCTACAGGTCGAAGCCTTGTCTCTGATACCATAATTGTAACACCCCATTTTGGAAATGGAAATATCACAGTAATTATGGCGTGTCATCAAAGCATACAAGGTAAAATGTCTAAACATTACTTGACCATAAAAAGGAAAATACCGGAATCAAACATCGGTAGTCCAAAAGTAAAGCTCATCACACACACAAACATAGTATAATAAAGGAAAGGACTAAACAATGTCCAAAGCATAAGTATCATAAGAAAGGAAATGCATAATGTAAAGAAGGCTAGACAGCTTCCAGTCCATATGCACGTACTCTTAGTGTCTACGAGCGTCCCTGAGTACCTGCCGTTTTGGGAACATAAAAAAGGAAAACGGTTGAGAAAATACGCTCAGTGCACGGATGTACAATAAAGCAAGAATAGGATAAGCATATAACATAATAATAGCGGAAGAAAACTAAGTCCCGAGTAACCTGGTTAAGTCTTAATAAAACTGGTTTAATAGTTTGAAAGTCTTATGTTTATCTTATAAAAACTGTTTGTCATATTTTACCATTAGCTAATATAGGTCATGAAAATCCAGCGTGCATGAATAATTGGAGAGGTGACCTCATCATGCAAATTAGAGGGGCTGCCTCTAATTTAATATACTGGTTTTTGGGTAGGAGGAATCAGCTCCATGTGAAGGATGTAAGGCACACACTACATTCACCATGTAATCCTGAATAAAAACATGTAACTAGGATGCACCCATACTCCCCACATGATAAATATAAATAAATGGCCAAAAGTTGAAGGGACGCCACGAGCAATCACTCCGCCGTGGTGAAGTCATAACATCAGTGCCTCTAATGTTATGGTTATGGTACCTCCATAACTAGGTGAAACTGGTCATGCATGTATATGGCTATAGGTAATCTTAATTAAACATAAGCAATCAAACTCATAACTTATACTATGGGAAAACAGTTGGCTGCATACGGGGAATCCTAATAAGGAAAGAATGTCCATACTGAAAGGACGGTAATCCGTACCTTATATCTAGTGAACGAGAAAGACGAACTGCGAGAATCCTACTTCCGAATCACTAGTGCTACATAAATACGTACATGGATAAGTATCTGCTTACTAAATACATAGCTGGTTTTATGTCATGTCTTAGCTTATTTTATGTGTTCTTACCATGTTTTACTGTTTTAAAGCCTTAAACTGTGTTAAATCTTATATTCTGTTTAATCTGATTAAGTATTTCTGGTATTTCATGTGTTATTATACTTACTGTGTAATAATAAGTAACTTTCCAAAAATAGCAGGTTTCCTAAAATAGAAAGTTTCCAAAAATAGAAAGTTTCCAAAAATAGAAAGTTTCCAAAAATAGAAAGTTTCCAAAAATAGAATGTTACCAAAAATAGAAAGTTTCCAAAAATAGAAAGTTTCCAAAAATAGAAAGTTTCCAAAAATAGAAAGTTTCCAAAAATAGATTTACTGCTTAAAATAGATAAGTTTCTAAAAATAGAAAGTGTCCATAAATAGATTAGCTGGCTTAATTAAATAAGCTTCCATAAATAGATTAGCTGCCTGAAATAAATAAGTTTCTAAAAATAGCTGGTTTCCATAAATAGATTAGCTGCCTTATTTAATTAAGTTTCTAAAAATAGAAAGTTTCCATAATTAGAAATAAGCTGGTTAAAGAAGCTAAGTATATAAGCCTAAGTGTTTTTCATGATTATTTTCTAAGTCTTATGGTATATTGTATAGTTTAATAATTATTTCATGTAATTTAATTAAACTATAGGTTATAATATTTAATTAAAGTATAACATGTTTTTAGTTAAATAATTTAAATACTTAGGTTAAAATATTTATTATTATATATTAATAATATAACCTAAGTCATGCTAATTAATTAATTATATCCATGGTTTTAAAATAATTAATTAATTATAAGTCTTAAATATATAAAGACTTAGGTTAAAATAATTGCATGATCATTAATAGTTAAATAACCTAAGTCATGTTATTAAATTAATTACATCATTTTATTAATATAATTTTAACATAAGTTCATAAACATAAAAAAACTAACATACACCAGAGCTAGGCTAAAAACATGAACCGGACATGAAATCGACACCGTACCCCGAACCAACTCGGGGTACCCCTTGTTCCCTTGCTGTCGTGGGACCCACACACACCAACCAAGACCATATGGTCTTGGTGGTGGTCGGCTTGGCAAACCGAAACCCCTTCGGATTCGGTTGCAGCCTGCGGCCAAAACAAACACCCCCTTAAAACAACCCTTTGATTTAATTTGACACCAAAACATGTTAGATCTATGCTTAATTATTATGTTTTTATAAAAATATCACATGTTCATAATTAATAAAAGATTAAATCAAAAGAAAAGGTTTAAAAAGGTTTTAACGAATTCGTGGATCAAGAGAACGAAGAACCAACACGATAAATCACTAGAATTCTGAGATCCAAGATCAAAAACCACCTTATATGGTGGTTGTAGGGTGGCGGCACAAAGGAGAAGGAGGAAGAGGAGGTTTTAGGTTTTTCTTAAAATCTTCTGTAAAGTTATTTTGTGTAGTGTAAAAAGTAAATAACCCCCTTTAGTAAATTTGACAAATGGGCTTGGCCCATTTGTCCTTGTTGGCCGCGGGTAGGGACCCCACTTGGGGTACCCGTACCTTTTTCCGTGTCTCGTTATTTAGTTACTCGTTTGTGATTATTTATGTTCGTGTTTTAAATGTTCTCGTTACGTAAATACCGTGCTCTAATATATGTATTTACGCTCGTAATAAATAGATATACGTAATTAATAATAGTTCGTGTTTTAATTACGTTCATGATTTCATGATCGCATGTTCATGATTAATTATTGTCTTATTAATTATTACATGATCGTGCATAGTAAATACTTATCGTGTTCTAACACGTACGTAATACGTAAACTCCTAATACGTAATCGTAATCATGCTATATTAGGAAAGTTTTAATCTAGTACGCACGATCCTAAGGGTACTATGCATGGTAAAAGCATGCGGGTTTTACATCCTTAAACTTGCAAGTGGCGGTAAGACGATTGAATTGGCGGATATGGTTGTGTGGGTTGTCCTTCTCATCACCACGGAATTTGTTGTTTTGGATCATCGACAACAAACCCATTTTCACCTCAAAATTATCCGCAAGGATAGCGGGAATCACAATAGCCTCTCCATAACCCTCGGTGGGTGCTTGAAGTAACTCCATCATAGTTCGATTCGCCATGGTTGGTGCTTCTCTTACAATGGGTTCGTCAATAGGAGACTCCTCACTAGAAAGATTGGGAGTGGGAGTTTTGTTCATTTGTTTACGTGCACGTCTTGCTTGATTACGAGTTAGCATAAACGTCACGTACAATGAGGGGACGAGCAAAGAAGATTCTTTTTGGTGTTTTGTATTTTTTAATTTTTTTGTGGTTTTTGATTGTATTAACCTTTTTGGACTTTGGTGAATGTATTAAGTAGACACAAATCTACAAATCTCCTCCTTAATCAAATCTCTCGATTAAAGAAGCCTCAAGGAATGAAAACGATCACGTGAAGTGAACGCCTTCGATGACTTTAGAACGTTTGTGGAACACCAAAACGTTCAAGAGGGTTTAATCAATGGAAACCAAGAAAATATATATGATACTTAGTAATACTTTGGGCGGCAAAACCCTCGATTAGCTCTCACAATCAAATACTCACAAGAAAGCGGGGATACGATGCGGCGCGAAGCACTTAAGAGCCTTTTTCCATAGGATATATTTCATAATATCCGCCTTATACCCACCTTATAGTTTGTATTTTTCAAGATTGAGCTTCACGAAAGTATTTATCTATTTTTGCCTTTTTCTTTGGTTTGAGATTCGAATACAATGATTGGGTAATGACCTCCCAAGTCAAGGTTGTGATTTCTCACGTATTTGGAGTACTTGTGAATTTATTGTTCTACGTATACAATATAGTAATAGTATTCACACAAAAATCGAAAACCGATAATACGTATTAGTAGAGTGCTACTAATACAAATACTATTTGGTTAGTATATAAAAACAACAATTCCAAATCAAAACACAACACGCCTCCCTGGAAGCGGCGCCAAAATTGATGTAGAGATTTTACTACTCTTTAGGAAAAGAGAGCAAATAGGGTAAGAACGACGATTTAGGAAAACCGTGTGTAAATGACCCTAAAATGAGTTTGTTCTCAAGGAGGCTAGTGTGTTATGTGTGTAATGATTTGGATTACTTTGTGATTATATTTTTTAGAAAGAAAAATAGAAATGAGATTAGAAGAGAAAGACGGTTACGAAGACGGATTAAACTAAGATGAAAAAGGTGTACACGTAAAACCGTAAAAAGCACTAAAATTAAAATTTTACCCTAAAAATTACCAAAAATCACTAAAAATCCAAAATAATATTCTAAGAGTTTACAAAAAATCCAAACTTGCCAAAACCTTTTAATTAATTAAATAATGACTTTTTAATTCTAATTAAAGCCCTAAAAATCAAAATTAACTATTAAAAATTCCAAAACAAGATCTTAAAGTTTATAAAACTCAGACATAACCTAATTAAGCTAAAAAGTATTTTTCAAAATTTTAAAACCACTAAAAACTATTTTTAAACAATTAAAAACTATTTAAATCAATTAAAACTTAAAAGATTAATTCTAGAAAATGATTAAAAGACCCTAAAAATATTTGGAAAGTTGCAAAATTCCTAATTAAGTGTCTACAATCTAGGAAAAGTATAAAAACTTAGAAAATCAGACTTTTAATTTTTAACAATAAAATAATATTAAAATATTATTAAAAATCCAAAAATCATAAAAGATTCTAAAAAATTGCAAACTAGCTTTATTTAACCTAAATAACTCAAAAATGAAAGTGTAATTACCTAAATACCCTTAATGGGCCTAAAAAGTGGGCTAAACCCAAAACAGATCCTTATTGGGCCAAATTTGGGCCCAATATAAAAAAGTGTCCAAAATAAGGCCAAAAAGCACTACTTGACTCAAAAATTGATTTTAAACAACTTTTTCCAAAGGCCCAAAAGTTGAAAGTGTGAAATAAGCTAGCTTATACCAAACAGCTTATTCATAATGGGCTTTTTGGCCCATTAAGCTATAAGCCAATGCCATAAGCTGAAATTAAACACACAAGCTTCTTTTGTCCTAAATAAGACTTCTGTAAAAAGAAATTTGAAATAAGCCCAAGGAATAAGCCTGAAAATGCAATAAGCAATCTAGAGAAAACGACAAAATAGTCGTTTTTGAGTTCTAGGCCACTCCAAGTGCTGATTCAAGTTTCTATAGCTTTCAAATGACTTAATTAAGCAAAATCAACAAAGAGTTTTCAAATAAGCTGACTCAATAAGCTAGAAAAAGCAAATAAGCACTTATGTAAAAGTCAAATAAGTTGGTTTTCTAGCAAAAAGTCAAAGTCAAAGTCCAATAAGCTCTAGTCTAGTCAAATGGGTCAAATAATGAAGATCTATCACAAAAATAAGTTGTTGCAAGTCTGGATAAGTTAAAATAGCTTATTGATAAGCTGAGTTCAAAATAACACTAGTAGGGGCTAGTTTTGGGTGTTGAACAGTGGAAACGTTTTCCACTGCTTGACTTATAGACTTTTTTGTCTTTAGTGAACTTTTTTGAGATTCAGATTACACAAAGGCACCCAAATGATCTTTGGATCAAAAGGAGTCAAGAACAATCAAAATATCACAATCACAAACACCCAATTGATATAGTTTAATCATTAAAGTACCAGATCTAGCAAAGACATGAACAATAAGCAGTTAAGCACCTATAAGCAGTTTTAGCAATAATCAGCCAACCAGATTAAACCAAATGCATACACAAGCTATTATAAACTCTAATGAACAAGTTTAAACAATTTTCATGCAATAGCTTAAAGCCTAAATCAAAATTCAAGCTTATGAATATTACTGATGAACACTAACACATGCAGTTTTACCTTTTGCTGATGTATTTTACCAATAAGCCAGATTCAACACTCAGTATCTATCAAATAAGTTATAATAATGATGTTTTAACAACTTTCAACCATAAGCATGCACAAATACTAGATTTCACCAAAATCTTAGGTCAAAAACAGTTAAATTCACCAAGTTATAGCAGATTGTTTGATTTCAAGTTTCAAAGCCAAAAACTTGCAGCAAAACACTCTCAACAAGGCATATATCAGATACCAAACACAAATACACACTTCCACAAACACAATAACAAGATTCAATCACAAACAGGTACTCCCAAACACCCCTTTAACTTTTCAAAACCAATTTTTTCAAAGCAAAAGTGAGATTTAAGACCACCCAAGCCCAAATAAACACAATAACAGATGAGAACAACAAATTCAAGCAAGATTAAGCCACAAAATACACAAGAACATAGGCAACACTCAAATATCACAAATATCCAAAATATTTTCAGATTTCGAGATTAAGGGTGTGTACCTCATGGATATACATCCACACCCACGGATTTTGAGCTTATGTGCTAGCAAGAACAAGCACAAGCTTCCACAACAAAGCCTGCTAAGAATCAACAAAGTTAGAAGCGCAATTATAAAATCAGAAAGGTAAAAAATCCTTGATTTATGCAACTCTTGTCCTCCACACTTGATTATCCCCATGTTATAAGCTTCACCACACCTTGATAACACAATATCAGGATGCTATGATCAGCCATATAGCCCAAGAATTCCAAGATAGACCAAGAACTTAACAAAATATCAAGAAAATGAAGAAAATGTGCAAACTTTTGCACACTCCTCTTTTGAAAACGGGTTTTTGATTCAAATTCAGTAAACAATAACATAAACAAGCATAAAATGAGATGGCACTTGGTCTTTCTTCAACACACTTAACACAATTTCATTAACCTGAAAATAGGATTTACAAGTGTTTGAACAAGGAAAAACCAAAAGCAGCTGAAATGTAAAGTCCTAGGGCCTTTATATAGGCATACAATGTATCTAGAAATGCAAAGGAAAACGTAAACCCTAGCTGTGATCTTCCAAAAATGCCCTTGAAGCTTGTTTGAATCATGTGACTCTTCTTGTTGTTTAGTAGCAGCTGGCAAGTGAAAAGGTGATCCAAAGGCTTGTATGAAGCTTAGGATGTAACCATAATTGTGGGACATTGGATTGCTGGCTTTCTTTGTCTTCTTCCCTTTTGGCGTAGCAGGGGAGGCCCCATGCATCATGTGGGTTGGTGGGGTGTCATGTTTAAGGTTTGGGAAGTGATTATGATATCCTTAATCATAAATCTGCACCATATGGGGGTTTAATTGTTGGTAATTAGCAAATGCCTAATTTGCACCAAGAACACCAAGAACGTGTTTTTAATCAGTTTTGTTTTTTAAATGGGTGTTTAGCGCCTTAATTAAACTTAATAAATGAAGTTTGTTAAGTCTGGCATGAGTGGATGGTGAGGTGGAAGCAGGGAGGCATGTGATTGGTGGAAGGGAGAAAGTGGGGCACGTGGCAGCTCCTGGTTGGTCTAGGTAAGTATGATGTCTGGCCAAATAATACCCCTTGTCTTTGTAACTCTTTCAACTTTGTATAAATCAGGCTAAAACTCAAATCCCTTTGTAATTAAACTTTCAATTTTCACACTTTTGCCCCAAATACTTTTCCAAAGTATTTTCAAGGGTATTTCTTGCCATTTTGTGATACTTGAAGGGCTGATTTGGCATTTTGTTGATGTATAATGGTCTTGACTTGCATATTTGATATTTTGGATGACTGAATTTGCCAAGTCATAATGATTGAGGGACCATTTTTGCCAAATGTTGAAAGTTAAGGGTCCTTTTTGTAATTTTGGGATTTTCAAAGGACAAAACTTATAATTTTTTGTACTTTGAAGGACTTCATGATATATTTGACTTTGTGGAGGGTAATGGTTGACAATTTAACTTTGTTGAGGGGCTAAACTTGCCGATTCTTCAAAGTGGAGGGCCCTTTTTGTAATTTTGACAAACTTTAGGGACCAAACATGTAATTATGAAGATACAAGGGTATAAAGTGTCAATTATTCCATATTGGAGGACCCTTCTTCATAAGTCTTCAAATCTTCAAGGGTTTATCTTGGGAAAGTCTTCATTAGGGCTTGGTTCATTGTGCGGCTTCGTTTCCCGTGTTCGTTTTTGCATTATTCTTGTGATCTTTTGTCATTTTCTCAATATCCGTACCTAAAATACACAAGCAACAAACACAAGCATATATATGGGTATTTTGATGATATTTAATGCATTTTAAGCCCTATTTGGACGATGAGACTATGTATAAAAGTAGTCTCATCACTGACCAAATTCCCGGCTCGCCTGTGTGTCAAATCTAAATTACCTATGATTATTAATTGAATTATACCTTAACGGTGATTTACCACAAATTCACATCTGAAACACAATGAATAAGGGTATTGCTTTGTGCGTAGCCGAGTTCTAGCAAAAAGTAGGTTGTGAATAGTTGTGGGTAATTTTTTAATTGGTTTAACTCAACATAATTTATGTAGAAATTTGGTCTCGTGAAGAAGTTTACTAAATGTTTTATTAAACTTATGCTATGGAGTTGTATGCATGCTTCTCCATGCATTGATTTTGACATCAAAATTTATACCCTTAAAATTTAAGTCGAATGCTCCTAATTGACGAACACTCGAAATTACTACGTCATCAAATGAGATTTTTGGGTGATCCTGTAATGGAGAGAAAACTTTCATAGAATGAGAATTCGTATGATGGTTTTACGTTATTTAGATTAGACGATTTAATTAAGTTACTCAATGAGATCTAGAAACTTAAGGCATTCACATGGAATGAAACATGTTTACAATGCAAAACATTTTTGGCAATGTAAATCGCTTATATATTAAGAAATTTAAAATTGTTTGTCAATTGAATTGTTCGACAAGTCGCTACATTGAGTACATTCATTACTAGCAAATCAACTGATGTAATGGATCTATGCCAATATAGTTCTAGGATTCAAGGAAAATAATATGGTTTTTATAACGGGGTAATTTTATTTTCTTGAAAGTATTTTGTTATTTAAAATACTAATATCTGAACTTATTTCTGTAGAAATGGCTCAACCCGACAATAACACTATAAGTTATGCGTTCAAAGCATTCTTTGATCGTCTTGAACTTACTAGCCCAAACATCAATAATTGGTACCGCTCACTAAGAATTGTCTTGAGAGTAGCGGGTACTATTGATATCTTGACTACTCCATATCCGAAGAATCTTGCTGAAGGAGCATCTGATGCGCAAAGACTGGAACACGCTGCTAATGTTAAGAAGCACTCTGAGGTGGCTTGCTTAATGCTAGGTAAAATGGCTCCTCCACTTCAACAAAAGTATGAGTTATTTTCACCAAATCGAATGCTTGATGAGCTCAAGGCTATGTTCGAAAAGCCGTAAGCTATGGAGATCTACGACTTAGTAGATGCTTTACATAGCTGCAAGCAAGCTCCTGGAAAGTCTGTTAGTGCCCATTACTTGGAGATGAAGGGTTATATGGAACAACTCATTGCACTAGGACAACCCTAAGATCATAATATGGCTATCAACTTGATCAATAGGTCCCTTAACAAGGATTCAATGATTTTGTTCGAACTATAATATGCATTGCATGGGGAAGAAAGTTATTGATTTGTATGCAATGCTCACTGACTATGAAAAGGGTTTCAAGGACAAGGCATCTACTTCTACGCCTTCTGTACTAACCATACAAAAGGGTAGAGTGAGTAAGCCAAAACCGCAAGCGAACAAGAAGAAAGACAAAGGCAAGGGTGATAAGGGCAAAAACGTTGCGACTTATTCAAAACCTAAGCAGAACATTCTCAAGAAGAATAGATCTCAGAAGGATGAGACTTGTCACCATTGTAAGGCAAGTGGTCACTGGAAGAGGAATTTCCCTCTTTACCTCGAAGAGTTTCGAGAAATAAAGAAGAAGTCTAACCAAAGAGCTTTAGCTTCAGGTAATTTATTTATGATTGAATTATTCAATTTAACATACAAATTAAATTCCTGGGTATATGATACAGGATGCGGTATTAAAATTTATAAAAATACATTGCATGGATTTAATCTGGAAAGGAAGCTTTCCTATGGGGAACAATTTCTACAAGTGGGCAATGGCGCACAAGCAGAGGTTGAAGCTATATGAATATTTAATTTAGTTTTACCTTCGGGTTTAATACTGATTTTAGATGATTGTCATTATGCACCTACAATTGTTAGGGGTGTTATTTCCTTTTCTTGATTGTTGAATAATGGATTCGTTCACGGTATTGATTATAATGGTCTTTCTGTTTGGAAAGATGGTATTTTCTGTTTTAATGTAACTTATGTGAATGGTGTGTTTGAAATAGACATGCATGATAATGAATCCAAGAATAATAATAAATCTATTTTTAGCAAGAATAAGAAGAGAAAGTTTGACAAGAACTCTTCTTATCTTTGGCATTGTAGACTTGCCCATATTGGGAAGACTCGTATACAAAAGCTTCAACGTGAATGTCTTTTGGAAAATATCAATGATGAATAATTTGACAAATGTGAGTCTTGTATCTCTGGAAAAGATGACCAAGAAACCTTTTAATAGCAATATTGAAAGAGCTACTGATCTACTTGGTTTAATACATACTTATGTGTGCGGGCCACTTAGACATTTGTCAAGGAAAGGTGCTAGCTACTTCTTAACATTTACGAATGATTATAGTAGTTATGCTTATGTATATTTACTTAAGAATAAACATGAGGTATTTGAAACATTCAAAGTGTTTAAAGCAGAAGTATAACTGCAACTAGGAAATAAGATTAAAGCTCTTCGTTCTGATAGAGGTGGTGAATATTTAAGACAAGAGTTTATAGATTATCTAAGTGAGAATGGAATTGTTCAGAATTTTACTTCTCCCTATACTCCACAACAAAATGGTGTATCCGAAAAGAGAAATCGTACATTATTAGATAAGGTGTGATCTATGTTTAATCTTACAACTTTACCTTTATCCTTTTGGGATTATGCTTTAGAGTGTGTTGTTCGCATTCTAAACATGGTTCCCACAAAGAAGGTTGATAAGACACCATATGAACTATGGCATGGCAAGAAGCCATATTTTTCTTATTTAAAGATCTAGGGTTGCGAGGCGTATGTGAAACGTGACTCGGGTGACAAACTCCAAAAACAATCTATGAAATGTATCTTTGTAGGATACCCTAAGAAAACTGTGGGTTACTACTTTTATTATCCACTTGAGAACAAAGTGAGTGTTGCTAGGTATGGAGACTTCCTTGAAAGTGATCTTGTAAATCAAGAATTCAGTGGGAGAAATTATGATCTTGAAAAGAGTCATATAAATACATTACCTTCTGAAATCACTAGCGATGTGATTCCTGTAGAAACAGAAAGTCTGGCGGTTCCACCAGAATTAATTCCTCTGTGTAGATCCGTAAGGATTAAAAACGCAAATAGGAATATATGTTTAAACATAGAGGATGATGATGAAGTAGGGGATCTTGGTGAACCTACTAATTACAAATCCGCCATACTTGATCCTGATAAGGATAAGTGGACGGTTGCTATGGATGAGGAAATGAAATCCATGAAAGTTAATAATGTTTGGATTCTTGTAGATCCACCACCAAATGCTAAAGTAGTGAGACATAAGTGGATATACAAGAAGAAAACCGACATGTATGGAAAAGTACAATCCTAGAAAGCTTGTCTAGTAGCTAAAGGTTTTACTCAAACTTTTGGCATAGACTACGAGGAGACATTTTCTCCTGTAGTAGACTTAAGAGCTATTAGGATTCTCATAGCTATAGCAGCATACTATGACTATGAGATATGGCACATGGATGTTAAAAGGTGCCTTCTTGAATGGTCGCTTAGATGAAGACATCTACATGCAGCAACCAGAAGCGTATGTTGATCCTAAGAATCCAGGACACGTCTGCAAACTTCAAAGATCCATTTATGGTTTGAAGCAAACATCACATCAATGGAATAAGCAATTTGATGAAGAAATCAAAAAGATTGGATTTATTTAAAATCATGATGAGCCATGTGTATATCGCAAAGCTAGTGAGAGTGATGTAGTATTTCTAGTCCTATATGTTGATTACATATTAATCATGGGAAGTAACATTCCAAGACTCAAAGTTGTTAAGATTTATCTTGGTAAATGTTTTTCTATGAAGGATTTAGGAGAAGTTGCATACATTTAGGGAATTAAGATCTATCGGGATAGGAAAAGACGGTTAAATTGGTCTAAGTCAAGATGCTTATACAGATAAGATATTAAAGAAGTATAATATGCATAATTCCAAGAAAGGTTTTCAACCTATGGAAGTTAAGCATAATCTGAGTCATGAGATGGATGCATCAACTCCTGAAGAGGAGGCATACATGCAGAAGGTGCCTTACGCTTCAGCTGTAGGATCTATTATGTATGTTGTAAGATGCACAAGGCCTGATGTGGCGTTTTGATGTGGTAAATTTAGTCACTTGTTTTAGGAAAAACAAATAACCGTGACAAGTATTAAATTCTACGATTTTGGAAAACTGTAAACCGAATAAATGCGAGTTCGTTCTCGAAGGAGGTGTATGTGTTATGTGCCAATTATATAAAAACAATGCTTGGATTAGTGGTCGTTTTTGGGTGAGAAAGATTTAAAAATAAAGACGAGTTACGCTAAATTTACGCTACGACGGAGAAAACGCGAACGGAAAACTCGACAAAAAACCAAACTACTCTAAAAATTACCAAATTTTAAACTTAAGCTAAGAAAAACATAATAAAAAAATGCAAATCAAAATTTCCAAAAGTTTTTAATTAATCTATATTAAATGTTAAAGTTTAATAAGAAACTCAAAAATAAATAAAATTAATAAAAAGTGAAAATGAAAATTTAAAACTTTGTAAACCTAGATTATACTAGTTTAAGACTAAAAAATATTGTTTAAAAATTTTTAACTACTTTTTACTATTTTTAAATGAATTTCTAAAGTTTAAAATGGAAATATTAATAAAAAATTGATTGATAAAAATAAAAATTTATTTTTACTTCCCAAAAATCCTAACTGGTTAAATGATCAAAGGAAAAATGAAAAACCTCAAAAATACTAACCCAATAAGCTGGAATCAGCTTATTATGGTTCGAATTATAACTTATAAGCCAAGACAATTACCCTTTATGTATTACCCTAGGGATTATCCTAACGATAAAGTCCCTAGGTCACAATGGTGAGGTATGTGGTGTGTGGGAGTGGTGGCGCAAGTTCGAGTCCTGGCCAGACCCAAATTTTTTATTTTTTTCTTTTTATTTTTTTCTTTTTCTCTCTTTTATACTTGTTGTACAGTAAACTAAAAACACCAAAACACAAACCAACTTCTGATTTGACACGTTTTAACCTTGAATCAAACACAAATGCTACCAGACCTTACTTTTTTTACTTTTCACTTGATTTGCTTTATGAACTTAGGGAATTGTGGAGGCCCGGGAAAGGGGTGATTTGCTGGGCGCAGACGGCACCCTCACAACCTGTTCATTGTAAGGAGTCAAACACACAACGATAAGAACAAACACAAACAAGTATTCAATCTAGCTACAATACCAAAAGAAAATCAGAGAATAAAAAGCAGAGGGGCAAGTCTGATGGTAGAAGAAGTTATACAGTGGACTTCAAGGCTAATTTGAGTTACCCGAATCCAAAGCAAACTTAAATAACTGCTAATATTACCCTAGATCTATCCTAAAACTTTCTGCATACCAAAATCAAACCCAAAAACAAAAATAAGCCCCACACGTTACTGATGTGTGCAAACAGAAAAGGGGTGCGGGTTGCTGTTTGAATTCAGTGGACTAACAAGCTCTAATAAAATACCCAAAAACTCATGAAACTTAACTCTCAGTTATTATCTATCTAATTTAGCCTAAGTTTACTAATATGACCAATTTTCAAGCCTACAATCACAACAAAGAAACCTACAAGTCTGCTGGTGGTTCCAACAGACAAAAAGTGGTGTTCTCTTAATGACTAGATATGCTATGATGGCCACCCAAGAACCTTTCAATATTCAAATACCAGACTTTGGATCCTTAAAGCACCCTAAATCCTAGCTTGTGGATAAATACTGTTTAACAACCCTATAATCAACCTACGACAGATTTTTGCAAATGTGTAACTTTCTCTTTGTACACTAACTTAAATCAGAACTAAACTGACCTACTTCATAGACCTATAGAAGTATGTTTAAGCTGCTTATAACTTGTAAGGCTGTCACCCAATACATATGATAAACTAATCCAAACACCCTTTTGAATTTCAGTTATGAACAATTAACAAATGAAATTGTTGCAGAAACTAACTTAAACCATTTTTAATCAACCAAGCATACATGAAACACCTAAAGAACATGAATTGAGCACTAGACTTCCACAAGAACAATTATACACAAAAATCCACAAAAGCATTCCAAATGACCAGCATTTTTTGTAAGAATAGGGTTCAAGCCAAACTTTGGGCTGATTCCATCTATTCAACACTAATCTTGGCTTGAAAGAAGCTGTTGTAAAGGGCTGTTGCTGGGGTTCTTTAACAGAACCAATAGCACGAACCATTATCTTCAAAATAATTCAACTATATTAACCAATCTTCTCCTTTAGTGTACATGTTTTGACACAACCATAACAAACCATAAAACAATACAAGCCCAAAAGCTTATGCACAAGTTGATTGTCAATCCGCTTGTGCAAGAGCTTATTGAACAGTGAATGTTAAATAACTAAAATAAGCAAGATTTTTAGGACAAATTCTTGAAAAACAAACTTATGAACACAAACTTTGTTTTTTTTGTGATTAAAATGTAACCCAGATTGAAAACTTAACTTCAAAATATAAGACTCACAATAGCTTGATTGTCAAGCAGCTGCTGTGATAACCTTATATCCCAAAGGATCCCAAAATTCTTTTTATAAAAAATTCTTAGATAAAAACCTTTTGGTAAAGAGACTTACTTCCCCAATAAAAGAAACATGAACCTAATCTAAATGTAACTCAGAATAAACTTTGCAAATGATTATAGAAAAACTTTAACTATTTGATTTCATAAAAAAATGTTACAAAGTCTAAACTGGAACAAGGAAAAGCATTCACAGACCGAAAGGTTTTATACTACTAGTTGGAAGAATCTATAAATACAAGAAGAATGAAAACCCTAGTAGACTAAACTTCCAGATTTGCCCTTGGATTTTCAAACTTGAAAATGGTCAAAGATAAGAACATGTGATTGCCAGCTTGCTTGAATGATCTTGGCCGTTCTTTGGATTCTTTGGGAGAAAGAAACCCCACATGGCCGTTGATTGCACTATCAAGATTCCATCTATGCCAAAAGAGGGGGAGCAGGGGAACGCATGTGGGGTCACACCAGTCATGGGGTCACGTTTTTTAGGTTGGGCTATGATGAGGATGCTATGAATTAATGTTCTGGACAGTTGGGTGGATTAACCCCTTGATTTGATTAGGTTTCGAATTAGGGTTTATAAGTGTGTGGGTGTGGTTTTGATCTCAGGTTTAGGGAAATAGGGGTGTTACCCGCGTGTGTTAATAATAAAAAACGATTTTAAAAAAATTGTTTACTATTAATCACAGATAGTGGGTGGTGATGTGTGTTGTGGGGAGTGGATGGAGTATGGTGAGGTGGTAGGGGTTTGACTGGGTGTTTGACTGGGTAAATATTGGGTAATGGGTGGGTTAATATGGTTCATGGGAAGGGTAAATGGGTCATAGTGAGGTGGCAAGTGATGATTGAGTGGATGGAGTTTGTTGTCTAGGCAGAAATGGTCCCCCATGTTGTAATCTTTTGGCATATAAGTTTTAACCAGCAACTCTTCATTATACTTTGTTAAAACTTTGACATGGTTGTCAAAAGTGGCACAAGCTGCCCCTATCTCTAAAAGGGGTCGTCACTTCGTTCGTACCTTCTTGGCTTGCTTTCTTTAAACTTTCACCAAGGACCATTTGTGCAATTTAGTCATTCTCCAAGAACTATTAATGTCATTTCTTGAAATATTAGGGACCCATATGTAATAATTGAGATTTACAAGGGTATAATATGACAAGTCTTCAATAGTTGAGGGACCAATCTTGACAAATCTTTAAACTTCAAGGACTTCTTTGGAAATTCATTGTTCGGGTCCGGTTCTATGTGCGGCTTCCTTTCCCGTGTTCATTTTTGCTTGATTCTTGTTCTCTTTTGTTGAATTCTCGATATCCGTACCTAAAATACACAATGAACAAACACAAACATATTTTGGGGTATTTTATGATATTTTTAAGCATTTTTTAAGCCTGATTTGGACGATGAGACTATGTATAAATTCAGTCTCATCACTCCCCCATACTAAACCATTGTCGTGCCCTCACGCAATGCTAGAATTAAGTATCATAGCACTTCCAAAATTCATTTTTGTATGACAATTTATTGAAACGTAAATTTAAATTGACTACTAAATGCGTTTTAGACATAATGTATTGTTTTCATCGCAAAATGTGACGTTTAGGATCGTAGAATAAGAACACGTGAATGCTTCGTTAGAAATAATTTCGTCGTCCTTGATTTTCACCCAATTCCATGCTAAGCGTGAAATAAGATCATTGTCATTATAAGGTAGTAATGCTAACACTACTCATATGCTCTAATCTCGTACTTAAACTCCCTTATTCCTAAGGTGTATCTCTTATATTTTATTTTTGTCTTAATGATCACGAGGATACACTTTTTACTTATGCGTGAATAGAGATTAGGTCCAAAAATAGAGTCTTAAAGGTGTAACCAAAATCATCAAATTAATAATTCATCCTAATAGACAACGATGTCAAAACATTAAGTCAAAAAAAGGATCGATGCACGATTTTTGAATGGTTTTGAACATGAGACTTATTACCAATTTGGAATTGGTTTATCGGCACCTTTTATTTAACCCCGCCATGAGGTTTTTATTATGGCTTTGGTCTCGCCATTGTCTTTTATTTAACCTCACCATGATTGTGTTTATTATGACTTGACTATATCCTCACGCTAAGACGAGTTTTGGATCTTTAAGGCTTCGAGATTTAAGACATTCACTTTCAATTTTGCATAGATTTTTCGGCCTTGTGAGCTTCGAAATTTTGCTTGATTTAGGTGAAGAGGAACTTAAATTATTATTGGGGGAAGCCTTTGATTATTCCGGTTGCCAATACTTCAAAACCTTGACGCTGGCGATACCTTAATGTTTTCCCAATTTAATTACATGGAAGCTACTAAAATAAATTAGAAACGAACAATAGAGATTAAACCGCTAAATCAATATTTATTAACAATTTTGTTATAAAAGCGATGGGAGAGAAAGCAAATAATTAGGACACATGAGTTTTCGAAAGAATACGAGTACTCTGAGTTTAGCATAGTAACTTATTATTAACGCTATCATTTCTCGTCCTCAATTTAATGAGACTTAGTCTAATATAGTTAAGGAATCGAAGCTAAGTGATCAACACGCATGGTCGAGTCAAAAAATACTCTTATTCTCACCATCGGAAAACCTACATTCGTGTCTTAAACACTTATGAAAAACAAGAAAATTTTTAAAATTTGCAATTTTTAGCCTTACTTTGCATAAAATGATAACAAATATATGAATTTTGAATTGCATAATGACGTGAGCAAGGTGAAGTATCTACTCCCCCATACTAAAACTAAACATTGTCCTCAATGTTTCGAGTCTAAGGGTGATGTCACACCCCACCATGGCGGAATGTAGGGCACGACGCATGGATATCATCACAACAATATCGTGTCAATAGAGATAACTAAATGAAATGGAAATATCATAAATGGTGACATAATTTCATGAAGATATCTCATACAATGCAGGCGTCTAGGTAAGTAGGTAACATGTCTACCTCTTACCAAAGACATACAATTAACAAATAAAAAACATATAGGTGTCTACAAAGTATCACTTATTCAAACATAAATAAAGACTAAGAGGAAAAGGGGTTCCTCCAAATGCAATCCTAAGCCTCCAAAGCTAGCCACTGCTATTCTCACGCTTAACCATATTCTTACCTGAAAGAGACACTAAAACACGTCAACATAAAGTTGGTGAGAGTCATAGGTTTAGACTCCAACGCCAAATAAGTTATAAGCTGTGAATAACAACCATCAATAAAATAACACATGGACAATGTGTTAAAATTATGCATTAACAACTACCATTCAAGATTAACCATACAATCCCAATTTTGAGGCTTCAAGCCTTACCAATAACCATAATTTCCAAGGCTCCCAGCCTTACCAATAACCATGGTCCCATAGGCGCCCATACACCTATGGACCAGTCCCAAGGCCCCGCCTTGTCAACATCCCCTTGGTACCAAGTCAAACCACAATAACTAAGACGATACGTGTCCCCCGATCCAAATCATAAACTCAATCAATAATCACATAGCAGTTAATCACATAATTGTACACACAAGTCCATCACAAACCATAAAAACATTCACAGCATTATTTACAAAACCACACAGTGTCTCTTCCATCCCATCTGGAAGTCAAAACAATTATACTCATAAAGACATGGGACTATGAAACTCACCTGAACAAGCTTCTCCAAGTACCCGCGCTCTAGCAAATATCTAAAAACACAAACATATACAATCAAGACATGAACCACATACCAAAATGGCTCATCAATCAATGATGGATATCTAACGTTCTCCTAAAACTTAACCCCATTTATATGCCATAATAATCTCATTACATCCCTCTATAAAGCCCTTAACTTAGTTTAGTTCATAACTCGTCCTTTTAATATTTAACCCAAAACAGTCCCGTTTTTTATACCTTAAACTATGGGTCGAACACCCCCTTAACCAAAATAACATTCCCTGTAAAGGAAACCCTATGCCCTTACATGTGTTAGCTAACTCTCCTATTTGGCCTCAATCTTAAAGCTACTGTTAAGGCCTCCATATATATATATATATATATATATATATATATATATATATATATATATATATATATATATATATACTTTCACCTATCCAGAATTTACTGATTTTGAACATATGAAAAGTTTGTTATGATAAGAGGGTCTTACCCTAACCCATATGTTTAGCCCTCCTCCAGATCTTTTATTTAATATATAATCTAAGTCTCATGTTCGTTTGAAGGTTCCAATATAACCCTAAGTACCCCAAACAATTCAAAACATAAAAAGAAAACAGGTTGATCCAAAAACTGTTTTGACACTCGACTGATGTAACCTGTTTTTGACCCACTTCCATACCTCCAATTTAGTTCTCGTTTCTTGCATATGAAATAAAACTCAATTACCTTTCCAGGGACATAAGATTCGAAAATTAAAAGTTTGTAGAACTCTAGATATGATCAAAACAATGACACAAAAATTATGCCCTGTTTTTAATGACGAGTTTAACATGATTAACCTAATTAATTACCATCATAATACAATGCTTTTACTAAGTATCAAAGTTCGTTGTTCCAATCTTTTTGAATTGATTACCGGTAGAAAGTGCGACTCAGTCATTCTTGGTGGAAAAATAAAATTGGTGGGTTGATTATCTATTTTTAAACTAAAATGTCGTTGAGTAAAATTAAAGCTTTAAAAATCAAACTAAAAATTACTAGAAAAATACTTGGTAAAAATGGAGATTTCGGGAAGTGTGCAGTTTTTGGAAATTAAAACGTAAATGATTAAAAACTTGAAAACTTGGTAAAAATAAACTAAGACAAAAGGCGGGAAAGATTAAATTTGAAAACTAAGGAAATTAAAACAAAAAACTGAGTTAGATCGCAATGCGATCGTACTCAAATTGTAAGATGGATCGCAGTGGTGGATCGTGACCACCGATCGCAACCTATGAATCAGATCGCACTCAATGTGATGGGAAAAAGGGATCACACTTACTGATCGCAACCACGATCGCAACAAGTGGATCGTGGTGTTTGATAGTGGTATGTGATCATAACAACAATGATCGCATTCAATGCGATCGTACTCAAGGATCGTGACACACCATCGCAGCCACATATCGCAATGAGTAATCGTGGTGTGGATTTGGATTGTAGCCAAAGAAAGAACAAAGGATCGCACTCAATGCGATCGTAGCCAAGGAATTGTAACCAAGTAAAACCCTTCTAAGATCATAATGGCGTCCAAAGAGTAACTAAGCTTAAACGAATAAAAAGTTAATCCAATAAGCACTTACCAACCTAAACAAATGTAATTAAGCACAAATTCGAAGACTTTTGGAATCTAAACACGTGAACTTAATAACACGGACTTTAAAACGATAAAACTTTTAAGAAAGCTTAAAAGTAAATAAGCTAAGCATACGAATAAGCCAATAAGCACAAAGAGCTTATAGCTTAGACGTATAAGAGTTTAAAGGAATAAAAAGATTAACTTTTTAATCACGAAAACATCAAAATCAATCACGGATCAAATGTATTTTGGATCAAAGGTAAAACAAAATCACGAAATGTAGAAAGAGATGAATGAACAAAAAGCTTAACTTGAACTTGTGATTAATGAAATCCAAATAAAGGATGATTAAAAGCTTAAACTTAAAAGATAAAAATGAAGAAAAGATGAAAACTTAGTGAGAGAAATCCTAAAACTTTCTCTCTCTAAAAACTAGAAAGGAAAAATGAAAATAAAACTAGCTAAACACTCCCTCCTAATGTGTTTAGTAGGGTATTTATAGGGAAATGGGGAGGTGCATGTGTTACCTCCTGTTTCTTTCTTATCGGCTCTTCGTCTTTTAAGTTCTTCAACTTTTCTCGACGTCGTCTCGAGATTAATCAAACTCGTCTTATAAATTCTTCACTTATTTAGACTTGAGTTCTTCGACTTCATTAAACTTCCGTCTTTAGACTTTTTTTCTTCGATAAATCTTCAGAATATGCCTTGGACTTCCGTTCTTTTTGCACTCTTGATCTTTTGACTTCGTCTTTTCTCTTTTTCTTCGATAAAAGCCCGTGAAAGCCCGTGTTTTCTTCCTTTTTCATCTTTTGGTCCTAAAACACAATAAAAACACAAACCACTCATAATTCCGACTTTTACGACATAAAATACACGTTTTGGTCTAGTTATTATTGGAAATAAGTGGTAAAAGGATAAGTGTTTTCACACTTATTAAATCCCCTACACTTGACCATTGCAATGCCCTCATGCAATGCATTAATTTTAAAGCACGATTTACATTTTCCATCATAAATAACCCACCTTGGCCTTTATTAAATACTAAACATTAAGGAGAATAAAAAGATATAAACAAGTAAAGAAATCAAATACTTACATTGGGGTTTTGGCTGCCATGAACGTTTATCATCCTCAAGTTTCACGCTCCCCATACCAAGCTTAAAAACGAGATCATTGTTATTATAAGTTAGCAAACTAACACGAATTCATGTGGGCCAACTATTTACTTAGACTCCCTTATTCCTAGGTGTATCTATTATATTTTATTTTTGTCTTGAATGATCACGAGGATGCATTGTTTGACTTATTTTGATAGTTATTTAGGCTGAAAATAAAGTGGGACGATTTAATCAATAGTTAGCTAAAGGACAAAATCTTTTAAAACTGCTTCTCGAGACCTCTTAAAGTTCATATCTTGACAAACTCGCTTCACGATTTGAGACCTTTCTCGGACCGATATTTGGAAGCGACTTCATACTTCAAATCTTTGAGAGACGTTCTTGAAATTATGGTCTTCTCTTTGACTTTTTGAGAGATTTTTCATATTTGGACCATGACTTCTTCATTTTTATCCAATCTTTATTTTGTACTTTGATATACAACGATCCGCCTCCTTTTAGTACTTGGATCTATTTATCCTCATACCTTGTTAGGGCCTTTTTGGATAGACTTCTCCATGATCTTTTGGGGAGTATTTGCTTTTCGTCGTATGTCTCGATCCTTCATATTGATTTTCGATAAATGATTTTTCACACCACTTTGGATCTTTAGCAACAAAATGTAGCCCTCATGCCTTGTTAGGGCCTTTTCGGACTTGCCAATCTTCGCATCTCGCTTCAATAAGTTATGCCTTGGCTATAAACTCTAATTAATATCGAGCAACTTTTAAACGATCTTGGGCTAGAAGCTAAGTAACTTTTCAAATCGTACAACCTTATTTATTGCAGATAAATTTATTAGCAAGCGATGGGAGAAGAAGCTCATACTTAACTCACATAAATTCACAAAAGGATACCAAACTTATAATTGACTCTATCATCTCTCGTTCTCCACAATTTAAAATCTCAAGGAATGAGACTCGTGGATGCTTATCCAGTTAAATCAAAGTTTTGGGTTTTCGAGTCATCTATAGGATCTTGCATCTTCTTAGACTTTTTCAAGTTTAGAATTTGTGTTTTAAAGTTCCCTTGATAAACGACTCTCTAGGATCAATTATAGGAACTTGCGAAAAGTTCTTGTTCTTAACCCGTGAGAGTTAAGACTTTCGCGTTTTAAAGATCCCTATATAAAAGCCTAGCAAAACTTGACTTAAACACGTTACGGATACTAGCTAGAGTAAACTTAGATAAGTAAACTTGGGTTGAGTCAAAATATTCACGACTTTGAAAAATTTAAAACCACTTTATTAAAAATTTATTCTAGCAAAGAAAGTAAATAACGATAACAAAGGAAAATTACAAGGCCAAAATAGATTAAAATTTTTGAAAAATGTCGAAAAATTAGATTTTCCGGTTAAAATGGGGACAAATTAATGGAAAAGCCCACTTACTTTGATAGAAGTCCCCGATACACTTGATATAAATATTGTCCTCAATGTTTAAGCATGTGGGATTAAACTGCACTACACTTAGGACATTGTGCAATTTTTTTAAATCTTGCTAAGGGAAGGACAACTATAGTGATTTCAATGTGAACATATAAGATATGAAATATTGAATCACGACAGTTTAGGATAGAACCAGGAAGACGGGTACACGGGATCACGGTTCGTCAACAGTCATCTAGAATGGATCTTTGAAGCTTTAATCCCTGCACAGAAGAAGAAACAAGACAACAAACACATACGGAGCTCCCGCTACACTTATTATGAAAAGGGGTAAGGATAGATCATGGGTTGCCTCCCGAGAAGCGCTTGTTGTTTTTAACTGAGTCACGAGCCTGACTCGACCCAGAACTAATTCAAGGGAAACATGGTGAGGGAATGGATCATCTCATGAGAGATGTACTCACCAAAGTACAACTTCACGCACTGGCCATTCACCTTAAAATTAGGCCCATTTGGCTGAGAAAGCTCAATGGTGCCATATGGGAAGACTTTGGCGACGGTGAATGGACCAGACCAGCGGCTCTTCAACTTTATTGAGAAGATCTTCAACCGAGAGTTAAAAAGTAAGACTGGATCACCAACGTGGAACTCTCGGTTCTTAATCCTTGCATCATGGATGATCTTGGTCTTCTCCTTGTTGATCAACGAGTTCTCATAAGCTTCATTCCTTAGTTCGTTGAGCTCGTTGAGTTGAATCTTCCGAAGATCGCCGACTTTGTTGATGTGGAAGTTAGCCCACTTCAAGGCCCAATATGCCTTATGTTCCAGCTCGATAGGGAGGTGGCATGCCTTCCCGTACACAAGACGATATGGAGTACAACCAATCGGCGTCTTATAGGCGGTACGGAAAGCCCACAAAGCATCATCTAATTTATCGGCCCAAGAGGCATGATGCTCTCCCACAGTACGCTCCAGAATTCGCTTCAATCCGCGGTTGGATATCTCGGCTTGCCCATAAGTTTGGGGATGATAAGCGGTGGAAAGACGGTGATTGACACGATACTTAGCCATGACTCTTGCGAATTGATCATTGCAAGAATGAGTCCCGCGGTCACTGATGATAGCACGAGGAACACCGAATAGAGCAAAAAGGTGCTTCAAAAAGTTTACAACCACCCTCGCATCGTTCGTAGGGAGAGCCTTAGCTTCAACCCATTTAGAAACGTAGTCAACGGCTACGAGGATGTACTTGTTCCCTTTAGAGGATGGAAATGGCCCCATAAAGTCGATGCCCCATACGTCAAAGATTTCACATTCTTGTATGAAATTTTGAGGCATTTCATCTTTATGTGTGATCTTGCCTTGTCTTTGGCAAGCATCACAACGTTTAACCATTTCATGAGCGTCATGATAAATGGTGGGCTAATAAAATCCAGAGTCGAATACTCCCTTCGCGGTGTAATTGGGACCAAAGTGACCACCGGTGGGTCCTTTATGGAAAGCATCAAGGATTTGTACCACTGCCGGCCCATCAACACATCGACGAATGACAAGATCCGCAAATTGTTTGAAAAGGTAAGGGTCGTCCCAGAAATAATGTTCAATATCTTTAAAGAACTTTTTCTTTTGTTGGGATGTTAACCCTTCCTTGAGAATTCCACCCGCTAAGTAGTTTGCAATGTCCGCAAACCACGGGGTGTCATCAAGATTTGGATTGATAGACATTAATGCTTCAAGGGGAAAAGAGTCATTGATCTCTTGATTCGGATGATCCCCTTGATAAGGATCCTCAAGTCTACTTAGATGATCCGCGGCTAGGTTTTCGGCTCCCTTCTTGTCACGAATTTCAATGTTAAATTCTTGAAGGAGCAAAACCCAACGAAGAAGTCTTGGCTTAGAATCTTGCTTAGTCAACAAGTACTTCAACGCGGAATGATCGGTATACACGATGGTGGTAGAAAGGACAAGATAGGGACGGAACTTCTCAAAGGTATACACTACAGCTAAAAGCTCTTTTTCGGCAGTGGTATAATTCAATTGAGCCCCCGTCATTGTCTTGCTAGCATAGTGGATTGGTTGGAAGTGTTTGTTCACTCTTTGGCCCAGAACAGCTCCAATATCAAAGTCGCTAGCATCACACATCAATTCAAAAGGTATCTCCCAATTAGGGGTAACCAAGACCGGTGCCTTAGTTAGCTTGTCCTTAAGAAGATTGAAGGATTCAAGACACTCTTTGGAAAAGATGAAAGGAGTATCTTTTTCCAAGAGGTGGGTCATCGGGCGAGCGATTATAGAAAAATCTTAAATGAATCGACGATAGAAGCCCGCATGACCAAGGAAACTTCTCACACCTTCACGGTTGAAGGTGGAGGTAATTTGGCTATGACATCCACTTTAGCACGGTACACTTCAAGACCGGCTTTTGAGATTTTATGTCCAAGCACAATGCCTTCTTTTACCATGAAATGTCATTTTACAATTTAGTACAAGGCGAGTGTCTTCACAACGCTTAAGCATGCGTTCTAAATTGGCAAGGCAAGAAGAGAAAGAATCACCATAGACCGAGAAATCATCCATGAAGACTTCTATAGTTTCTTCAACCATGTCATGGAAGATAGCCATCATACACCTTTGGAACGTCCCAAGAGCATTGCATAAGCCGAAAGGCATTCGTTTGTAAGCAAATGTTCCATAAGGACAAGTGAATGTGGTTTTCTCTTGATCTTTAGGATCGATGGGAATTTGAAAATGTTCCATTCGTTTGTAAGCAGTAATAGTCATTACCCGCTAAACGTTCAAGCATTTGGTCCATGAAAGGAAGGGGAAAATGATCCTTTCTCATAGCATCATTGAGTTTGCGATAGTGTATACAAACTCTCCACCCTGTAACGAGACGAGTAGGAATTAACTCGTTGTTTTTATTTTGCACAACGGTGATTCCGCCTTTCTTAGGCTCACAATGGACCGGACTAACCCATGGTGAATCCGAGATAGGGGAGATCATTCCCGCATCAACAAGTTTGATAACCTATTTTTTGATAACGTCATGGATCTTAGGATTCACCCTTCTTTGGCTTTGAATAGTGGGTTTAAAGTCGTCCTCCATGAGAATTTTATGTGTGCAAAAGTGAGGATCAATTCCACGAATATCAGAGATTTTCCAAGCAATCGCTTTCTTATGATTCTTCAGCACGGCGATAAGTCGAGATTTTTCTTCCTCTTTCAAGTCCTTTGCGATGATGACGGGTGAATTCTTGTTGTTTTCAAGGAAAACATACTCGAGATGAGACGGTAGGTCCTTAAGCTCTAAATCCGGAGGATTTTCGATGGAAGGCGTAGTCAAATTCGGTTCATCGATAGAGATATCCTTAGGAGATGGTGGAGAAATATGTTCCTCATTGAGAAGTGTGACACCCTAGAACCGAGGTCATTAACATTACCCTAAATTACGCTAATTTTTGAAATTTTTAATAAATATTAATTGCTATATATATTAGTATTTTGGTTGAAACCGACGTTTGAGGTTATAATTTTTACGAGTGACGATTCAAGAAGGACGATGACGAATACGATCCCGATGGATGCCCAAATTTCTATAATTATTGACGTTTTATCGATAATGTAATTTTTCGAGAATTTTACTTAAGGTTCGTGTTAAGTCGAGTCGGGTGAGTTTTATAGCTTTCCGGGTACATTTAAAGTATCCCAAAAGTATTTTGGAGTGTTTGGGATAATTCCCGACTCCCGTAAAATTTTCTAAAATGACTAGTGAGTCGAACCCGCAAAGTTTTAGTGTCGTTTTTACATGAGGCCAAAAGAAAGCCTAAATTGCACAAGGGGTCCTTCCAATTTTACAAAAAGGGGAATGTACACACACACTTAACAAAAACACTTGAAAAAAAATAATTTGTTCTCTCCCTCTCTTCCTCCTTAGGCCGACGGTCACCCCCAAACCACCAAAAACCACCATTAATTTTTTTTCTACTTGGTTTTGATTAAAACTAAGGTTAGACCACCTCTAATCTAATCATTCCCTACCTTTCTATGTAATCAAATCCAACATGCATTCAAATTTTTTTTCAAGAATCAAAGGAATTTTTCAAACTCGTTTTTGAGGTTAATTGGATAAATGCATGTTAAATTCGTGTGTAATAAGGGTATAATCACTAAACAAACCCACCAAAAATTGATTTGGTTGTGGTTTTTTGGTCACCCAAACCCCACGGCTAAGGGGGGTGTTTGGGGAGCCATGGTGATTGATGTTTTGAGCATTGGTTTTGTGTTTAATCTTGTGTTCATAGATATTTTAGATGGATACAAGTATTTGCATGTTTGTTTTTAGGATTTTAGTTTATGAGGTTGATGATCAATAGGGGTTAGGAACTGAAAATATGGTTTGGTTGTGATTAGGGAAGCTTAGGATGATGCCTAGTGATGATAAATAGGTTTGGAATCGAGCGTAAGTGTGATTTTGGTATGGTTAAATTTAGGCAGAAAGTTTAAGGCATTTTTGTAAAAATCATTTTGAAAACAGGTCTTGTAGATAGGATAGACTTGTAGAGAATTTTCTTAGCTTCGATTTGGTATAAGGTAGAGCTTACGACTCCTAACGAGTCAAAAGTTATGACGTTTTGAAATTCGTGTACCGGGAGATGAAAACCGTCATAATCCGAAGTTATGGTTGGTTTTAGGTCAAATCCCGGGGACTATAAGTCTAGTTTGGTAAATGGTCAAGGACTGAATTTTGGTGTCAAACCTGCACATTTGAGTCTACTTTAGGACTTAGGTGTCAAATGGGTCAATGGAGTATTTTAAACGGGTCAAACGGGTCCGACTTGGTCAAAGTACAATTTCAGTCCGAAAAATGTAGTTTTTGGAAAAGCGTTGAGTAACGGGTCGTAGAAGTAAAATTTTTTATTGGGATTAAATATGTGTTATCTACAGGTCTTATAGTATTTTTGAGAATTTTGTCAAATTTTATAAGGATGGTTAAGTATAGTAAAATAGTCCGTACCTTTGGTAAGTATCGGCGAAAATGAATAAAAATGGATAACGTTAATAATAAGGACGAATGGTATAAAATGAGTAACGCTTGTTGTTTTGTTTTGGCGTGAGTTGTAATTGTCCTAAGTGACTAGTATCTATGTATTTTATACAGTACCATAAGGTTTTAAAATGAGATTACTCATTACGCGTTATTTGGTTGATAGGTGTTGATTTACCCGGGCATCCGTATCGTCGTTAGTGACCGTCTCTCGAACTATCGACTACTTGATATATAAGGTGTGAATTTATAGCCTCGCTTATTATTATTTCAAACTGTTTTACCCGCGAGGGAAATGCATGCTAGTTTTTAAAATAAACATATGTCATGAATGATTGTTGGTCCCGAATGTTGCCTTTGAAATTGTGTTGAGTACCTAGTTGCAAAAGACCCTAATTTCATGAACTATTAACTATTGTTTAGTCCTAGCGTGGATTAGAAATAGCCGCTTATACAAAGTGATAGTACTATGGGGTTGACTACCCTATCCGAGACGAGGGCTAGTACGTTGATACCCCCTGCGGACGGATAATTTGTGATGAGAGATAAGGTATAATTGCAACTGATGCCTTATTAGGGGCCTTGGTTTCATCTGAATCACGTCGGTAATTATTACGCGGGTGATTGAGTTAACGGTTTAGTGTCATGAGCTTAAACACAATTGCCAGTATCTTGAATATAGATTGTTTGATCGACAAGTCTATGAATGATCGTGAATGGTTTTTATTTCACATATGTTCAAAATGAATTGTAAAACCTATGAACTCCACTCAACGTTTTCGTTGACCAAATTTTGGCATGTGTTTCAGGTAACCGCTGAAGTGTAGCATGGAGCGTGCATGGGATGGATGTTGTGTGTATGGCTTGGAGTCTGCTTGTTTTTCCTCCCTTTTCTACTTAAACATTTTTAACTTTAATGTTATTTTGTTGTGAAACTGTAATTTTTTGGGTTGAGATTCATGGGGGACCGAAAACGCTAAACTCTGTTGTACCAAGTGGGGTTGGAAAAACCGTGGACATGTACCTTTTAACAATTTTTAATTTAAGTTTTAAGTTGACGTCCCTTTAGAGTCGTTCAATATATCTTGTGTGCGATGATAACTGCGTAGCACCCAAATGTTGTAGTTCCGCTGCGCATAGCATTTGGTGGGGTGTTACAGATTGGTAATCAGAGCCATGAGTTATAGAGAACTAGGTCGTTTTTGAAAATCCTAAACTATAACTTTTGGTGTCGTAAGAAATTGTCCAAGCACACACAACTATCCTGCATGGCTCCGGTAAGATTTATTTTTGTATTCATGGCATTTGACGTATACTTTTTAGTTGAAGTATATATGTGGGTAATTATTACGTAAGTATAGAAATTACTATATGTAGACGTTGAAATTATACGTGGAATATCCGACACCGTAATTTTTGTATTAATCATGCATGAGCATCATATTATTACATTTTGGGCATATGTACCACCTTTGCATTGCATTTGCATGCATGTATTTATAAATATTGTATAATTACTTACGTACCCTCCGAAATTCGCTGTTATTGCAGGAATGGCCGAGGTACCGCCTAATGGTAATGGAAACGATTACGTCGTAGGTCACGAAGGGGGGAGTGTTGGAACAGCTGCTGAAGGACAAGCTGAGACGAATGATGTGCAAGCCCAGGACCCCGACCAAAGGAGGACTACTTGCCCCAGGCCTATGCGTACTTCTCATCTGGTTGGTGCACCAGGTATCCCCAGAAGATCCGAAGGTGCAGCGAGCGCAAATTTTCTTCATCAAGGCATCTCAAGAGTTTGCTGCCCCGGACCAAGAGCTTATCATGACGTACGGCGTGTTGTGAGAGGTTTGGATGAATCGATGTTCATGCGGTACATAGTGGAATCAAGGGTGATCGACAGATTCGACGAGAATGAAAGGGCAGACCAAAGACTGTTGGAAAGGACTTCAAGAATTGAGTATGATGGAAATGCAAACAAAAGTGATATCAACAGTCTAAGATCGATGATCGCGAATTTGAGCGCTAGTCTTGACCGTGTGAGGGAAGATCAAGTGAGATTGTCTAGGATGCAGAGTTGGGAGCATCGAGTGAGAGCATCATTGCCCCCAGATTGGAGATTTGTGGACGATTTGGAAATGGAAGCTAATGACTTCATGATCCAGCCACCTACCAGAGGTGCTTGTATCACTGTGGGAAATCAGGTAGCGATTGAGTGTGGGTCTACGTCAGGGACAAAAAAGGAGACTGAATGTGGGCCGGATGATAAAGGAAAGAGAAAAATGGATGATGTGGACAAGGATGATAGTGATGAGGAACCCGAGGAAGATGATGACGAACCGCCATCCAAGAGGCCATGTGGATCACCACATGCCTAGTTGCTTGTCTTGTATTTTATCTTTGATCGTTGTAATAGAACTGTTTTAGACTTTTGTATGATGGCATTATGACGAAAAACTTGAGGACTTAAGTTTTATGGTGAATGATTGTAGTGGCAATACTTGTCACAATTTTGGTTGATTATCAATACAATCCATGTTTACCTTTCATGATCTGTGATATGTCTTAAATTTGATCTTTTGTGATGTGAATTGATGAATATTAGTAACTCTGTAGTGATGTGTCGTTGTATTTATATTATGTCTTGAAAGAGAAATCCATCTTAATCTTGATGTGTGTACTTACATTGTTTTTCTATTTTCCCTGTCTTGCAGAAAGAGATATTTGATAACGCACCATGCCTCCAAAGCTAACCGCTGATCGTGTGAACACGATGATTCAGGAAGCCATTGCGAATGCGCTAGAAGCAGACCGAGCAGGAAGGAATCCAGACCAGGGTAGAAATGCGGGGAGACAGCAAGCCCCAAGAGAATGTACTTACTCTAGTTTCATAAAATGTGGTCCCACGCAATTTCGTGGAACTGGTGGAGCTCTAGAACTTAGGAGATGGTTGGAAAAGGTTGAAAGTACTTTCGAGATTAGTGGTTGTTCGGAAGCGAACAAGGTCAAGTTTGCGGCTGCTACGTTTCTTGACGATGCATTAAGTTGGTGGAACACCCAAGTAGCCACTGTTGGATTGGCAGTAGCGAATGCAAGAACATGGACTGCAACTAAAGCTCTTTTGACCAAGAAGTTCTGCCCGGAAGAGGAGTTAGGTCAATTGGAAGATGAGTTGAGGCACCTGACTTTGAAGAACAATGATATCGCTGCTTACACCAGGAGGTTCAATGAACTAAGCCTTTTGTGTCCAGACACCTTTGCCGATGGTAACAAGAAGATGAAACAGTACATCAAAGGTTTATCCAGTAATATCAAGGGTGAGACGACTTCATCTAAACCTGGGTCGTTTGATGAAGCGGTCCAGATGGCTCACGCATTGATGGATGTCAAGCTCCAGGACAAGAAGAACTTCATTGCTGAAGGAAATAAGAGGAAATGGGAAGCGGCACAGAACAATCAATCCCAGGGCCAAAACCAGGGTGGAAATCGAAACAACCATGGTCAAAACCGCAATCAGCAGTTTAACCAGCGAAGGAATGAAGGGATGAGAGCTGTGACAAACCCCAGAGGAGTAAAAGTGAGTCCCCACTGTGGTAGGTGCAACTTGTACCATGTAGGGAATTGCCCGCCTGCATGCGGCAAATGTGGAAAAGCAGGTCACAGGATGTCTGATTGCCGAACGAAAGGGGTAGCCACTGGGGCGAATGCTATCAGAATGAGGGGATGTTTTGGATGTGGAGAGAGAGGCCATATGCAAGGGAATTGCCCGAAGGCAGGAAACAAGCAGGGAGGTAACAATGCTGCTGCCGTGTATCAAGTAGGGACGGCTGACAAACCACAGGGTCCTAACGTGGTTACCGGTACGTTTTTGCTAGACGCTTGTTATGCTAGTATTTTGTTTGATTCTGGCTCCGACAAGAGTTTTGTAGATGTTAAATTTAGTCGCCATATCAATAGAAAACCGGTGTTGTTAGCGACTAGTTATAACGTTGAGTTAGCCGATGGGAAAATTGTTAGTACGAATTCTATACTGAAAGGGTGTACCTTGAAGTTAGGAAATTACGCTTTTAAAATCGACTTGATGCCTATAGAGCTAGGATCGTTTGACGTGATTGTGGGAATGGATTGGCTAATGGCGCACAGTGCTATGATCGTCTGTGGCGAGAGATTAGTTCAGATTCCGTTGAGGAATAAAGTCTTGACTGTGAAGGGAGACGAATGCACTTCTCGTTTGAAAGTGATTTCCTGTTTGAAAATGATGAAGTATGTAGAGAGCGGATGCGATGTGTTTTTGGCACAAGTTTCGAGTGATGGTGATTTAGAGGCGAGGATTGAAGAGGTACCTGTTATCTGCGAATATCCGGAAGTTTTTCCAGACGAGCTGCCGGGTTTACCACCCACCCGTGAGGTCGAGTTTCGAATTGATTTGGTGCCAGGAGCTGCGCCGGTTACGCGTGCACCCTATCGCTTAGCACCATCCGAGTTAAAGGAGTTATCGGATCAACTGAAGGAGTTGACGGACAAGGGATTTATTAGGCCGAGCTCATCACCATGGGGAGCGCCAGTGTTGTTTGTGAAGAAGAAAGATGGTTCATTTCGGATGTGTATTGACTATAGAGAACTCAACAAGCTGACGATTAAGAATCGGTATCCATTGCCGAGGATTGACGATTTGTTTGATCAATTGCAAGGTTCCAGTGTATACTCAAAGATCGATTTAAGATCAGGGTATCATCAACTACGTGTAAGAGAGGAGGATATTCCTGTAACTGCCTTTCGTACGCGGTATGGACACTTTGAATTTCGAGTGATGCCGTTTGGGTTGACGAACGCGCCTGCTGTATTCATGGACCTTATGAATCGCGTATGCAAGCCGTATCTAGATAAGTTTGTTATTGTTTTCATCGATGATATTCTTATTTACTCTAAGAGTAAGGAGGAGCACGAGAAGCACCTGAGAAAGATTTTGGATTTGTTAAAGAAGGAGAAGCTGTATGCGAAGTTCTCGAAGTGTGAGTTTTGGTTAGAATCCGTGCAATTCCTTGGTCACGTGATTGATAGCAAGGGAGTTCGCGTGGATCCCGCCAAGGTCGAAGCGATCAGGGAATGGTCGGCACCGACAACGCCGACTGAAGTTCGACAATTCCTTGGTTTAGCTGGGTACTATCGGAGGTTCATTGAAGGATTTTCGTTGATAGCAAAGCCATTGACAAAGCTTACCGAAAAGAATAGGGTGTATGAATGGGGAAATGAGGAAGAATTCGCTTTCAAAACGCTCAAGGACAAGTTATGTTCCGCACCGATATTGTCATTGCCTGAAGGAACCGAAGACTTTGTAGTATATTGTGACGCATCTCGTAAGGGTTATGGAGCGGTATTGATGCAGCGTGAAAAGGTGATAGCTTACGCGTCGAGACAACTGAGGAAGAATGAGGAGAACTACACGACGCACGATTTGGAATTAGGAGCTGTAGTCTTTGCGTTGAAGTTGTGGAGACACTATTTGTATGGGACGAAGTGTGTTGTATTCACTGACCACAAGAGTTTGCAACACATTTTAGATCAAAAGGAGTTGAACATGCGACAGAGACGATGGGTAGAACTACTGAGTGATTATGACTGTGAAATTCGCTACCATCCTGGCAAGGCGAGTGTTGTAGCGGATGCACTGAGTAGGAAGGAACGAGAGAAACCTTTGAGAGTCAGAGCTTTGGTGATGACTGAGAGCGTTGACTTAACCGAAACTATACTGAAGGCTCAAGAGAGGGGACTAATGAAAGGGAATATTGAAGCTGAGAACTTGGGAAGAATGTTGAAACCTCTTTTTGTGATTAGGTCAGACGGATTGAGATATTTTGAGAATCGGATTTGGTTACCATTGTGTTCATCTGAGGAAGGAAAGCCTGGAGTACGAGAATTGGTTATGAACGAGTCTCATAAGTCGAAGTATTCGATACATCCTGGATCGGACAAAATGTATCACGACCTGAAGAAAGTTTATTGGTGGCCGAATATGAAGGCGGATATTGCTCGTTACGTTAGTAAGTGTTTGACTTGCGCGAAGGTTCAAGCAGAACATAAGAGACCGTCTGGGTTGTTGGTACAACCAGATATCCCAGAATGGAAATGGGAGAAAATCGCTATGGATTTCGTGACGGGTTTACCTAGAACTCCTAGTGGATGTGATATGATATGGGTAATAGTGGATAGGTTAACGAAATCTGCTCATTTCTTACCTATGAAGAAGACGGACAGTATGGAAAAGCTGGCCAGTGTGTACGTGAAGGAGATCGTTTGCAGACATGGAGTGCCGTTATCGATCATTTCGGATCGCGATAGTAGATTTACTTCGGAATTTTGGAAATCGCTTCAACGTGCGATGGGCACTGAATTGAATTTAAGTACGGCTTATCACCCGGAAACTGACGGCCAGAGTGAAAGAACTATACAGACGATGGAGGACATGCTCCGAGCATGCGTGATTGATTTCGGAGGAAGTTGGGAACGCCACTTGCCTCTAGTGGAGTTTTCGTACAACAATAGTTACCATGCGAGTATCAAGGCAGCACCGTTCGAAGCGTTGTATGGAAGGAAGTGTAGATCGCCTGTGTGTTGGAGTGAAGTAGGAGAAAGTCAATTGACTGGACCCGAAATGGTTTTAGAAACGACAGAGAAGATTGTGCAAATCAAGAACCGACTACTTGCCGCGAGAAGCCGACAGAAGAGTTATGCCGATAACAGAAGGAAACCGTTGGAATTTGAAGTAGGAGATATGGTTATGCTTAAGGTATCGCCGTGGAAGGGTGTAATTCGTTTTGGGAAGAAAGGAAAGTTAAGTCCGAGGTATATTAGACCATTTAAGATCGTTAAACGAATTGGACCAGTAGCGTACAAGTTAGAGTTGCCGAGCGAGCTTAGTGCTATTCACGACACGTTTCACGTATCGAACTTGAAGAAGAGTTTGGCGGATAAGGAATTGGTGATTCCTTTGGACAAGATTCGACTGGACGACAAAATGCATTTTGTGGAAGAACCTGTGGAAATTATGGACCGAGAGGTCAAGAGGTTGAAGCGTAGTAGAATTCCTATTGTGAAGGTTCGATGGAATTCTAAGCGCGGACCGGAATACACTTGGGAACGTGAGGACTTTTTCAAGGAAAGGTATCCTCATCTGTTCCAGCGGTACGAAATGTGAGTATAAGAAGAGGCGAGCGCCGGGACGTCGCTCTCTTTAAGGAGGGGTGGATGTGACACCCTAGAACCAAGGTCATTAACATTACCCTAAATTACGCTAATTTTTGAAATTTTTAATAAATATTAATTGCTATATATATTAGTATTTTGGTTGAAACCGACGTTTGAGGTTATAACTTTTACGAGTGACGATTCAAGAAGGACGATGACGAATACGATCTCGATGGATGCCCAAATTTCTATAATTATTGACGTTTTATCGATAATGTAATTTTTCGAGAATTTTACTTACGGTTCGTGTTAAGTCGAGTCGGGTGAGTTTTATAGCTTTCCGGGTACATTTAAAGTATCCCAAAAGTATTTTGGAGTGTTTGGGATAATTCCCGACTCCCGTAAAATTTTCTAAAATGACTAGTGAGTCAAACCCGCAAAGTTTTAGTGTCGTTTTTACATGAGGCCAAAAGAAAGCCTAAATTGCACAAGGGGTCCTTCCAATTTTAAAAAAAGGGGAATGTACACACACACTTAACAAAAACACTTGAAAAAAAAAATTTTGTTCTCTCCCTCTCTTCCTCCTTAGGCCGACGGTCACCCCCAAACCACCAAAAACCACCATTAATTTTTTTTCTACTTGGTTTTGATTAAAACTAAGGTTAGACCACCTCTAATCTAATCATTCCCTACCTTTCTATGTAATCAAATCCAACATGCATTCAAATTTTTTTTTTCAAGAATCAAAGGAATTTTTCAAACTCGTTTTTGAGGTTAATTGGATAAATGCATGTTAAATTCGTGTGTAATAAGGGTATAATCACTAAGCAAACCCACCAAAAATTGATTTGGTTGTGGTGTTTTGGTCACCCAAACCCCACGGCTAAGGGGGGTGTTTGGGTAGCCATGGTGATTGATGTTTTGAGCATTGGTTTTGTGTTTAATCTTGTGTTCATAGATGTTTTAGATGGATACAAGTATTTGCATGTTTGTTTTTAGGATTTTAGTTTATGAGGTTGATGATCAATAGGGGTTAGGAACTGAAAATATGGTTTGGTTGTGATTAGGGAAGCTTAGGATGATGCCTAGTGATGATAAATAGGTTTGGAATCGAGCGTAAGTGTGATTTTGGTATGGTTAAATTTAGGCAGAAAGTTTAAGGCATTTTTGTAAAAATCATTTTGAAAACAGGTCTTGTGGATAGGATAGACTTGTAGAGAATTTTCTTAGCTTCGATTTGGTATAAGGTAGAGCTTACGACTCCTAACGAGTCAAAAGTTATGACGTTTTGAAATTCGTGTACCGGGAGATGAAAACCGTCATAATCCGAAGTTATGGTTGGTTTTAGGTCAAATCCCGGGGACTATAAGTCTAGTTTGGTAAATGGTCAAGGACTGAATTTTGGTGTCAAACCTGCACATTTGAGTCTACTTTAGGACTTAGGTGTCAAATGGGTCAATGGAGTATTTTAAACGGGTCAAACGGGTCCGACTTGGTCAAAGTACAATTTCAGTCCGAAAAATGTAGTTTTTGGAAAAGCGTTGAGTAACGGGTCGTAGAAGTAAAAATTTTTATTGGAATTAAATATGTGTTATCTACAGGTCTTATAGTATTTTTGAGAATTTTGTCAAATTTTATAAGGATGGTTAAGTATAGTAAAATAGTCCGTACCTTTGGTAAGTATCGGCAAAAATGAATAAAAATGGATAACGTTAATAATAAGGACGAATGGTATAAAATGACTAACGCTTGTTGTTTTGTTTTGGCGTGAGTTGTAATTGTCCTAAGTGACTAGTATCTATGTATTTTATACAGTACCATAAGGTTTTAAAATGAGATTACTCATTACGCGTTATTTGGTTGATAGGTGTTGATTTACCCGGGCATCCGTATCGTCGTCAGTGACCGTCTCTCGAACTATCGACTACTTGATATATAAGGTGTGAATTTATTGCCTCGCTTATTATTATTTCAAACTGTTTTACCCGCGAGGGAAATGCATGCTAGTTTTTAAAATGAACATATGTCATGAATGATTGTTGGTCCCGAATGTTTCCTTTGAAATTGTGTTGAGTACCTAGTTGCAAAAGACCCTAATTTCATGAACTATTAACTATTGTTTAGTCCTAGCGTGGATTAGAAATAGCCGCTTATACAAAGTGATAGTACTATGGGGTTGACTACCCTATCCGAGACGAGGGCTAGTACGTTGATACCCCCTGCGGACGGATAATTTGTGATAAGAGATAAGGTATAATTGCAACTGATGCCTTATTAGGGGCCTTAGTTTCATCTGAATCACGCCGGTAATTATTACGCGGGTGATTGAGTTAACGGTTTAGTGTCATGAGCTTAAACACAATTGCCAGTATCTTGAATATAGATTGTTTGATCGACAAGTCTATGAATGATCGTGAATGGTTTTTATTTCACATATGTTCAAAATGAATTGTAAAACCTATGAATTCCACTCAACGTTTTCGTTGACCAAATTTTGGCATGTGTTTCAGGTAACCGCTGAAGTGTAGCATGGAGCGTGCATGGGATGGATGTTGTGTGTATGGCTTGGAGTCTGCTTGTTTTTCCTCCCTTTTCTACTTAAACATTTTTAACTTTAATGTTATGTTGTTGTGAAACTGTAATTTTTTGGGTTGAGATTCATGGGGGACCGAAAACGCTAAACTCTGTTGTACCAAGTGGGGTTGGAAAAACCATGGACATGTACCTTTTAACAATTTTTAATTTAAGTTTTAAGTTGACGTCTCTTTAGAGTCGTTCAATATATCTTGTGTGCGATGATAACTGCGTAGCACCCAAATGTTATAGTTCCGCTGCGCATAGCATTTGGTGGGGTGTTACAAGAAGTTTCTCAATGGTACGAATGTATTCATCCCAATTGGAGGGAGAATCGTCATATTGCAAGTCCACATCTCCTAAAGTTGCTTCAAATTCTTTCAAGATGAAATCACTTTCTCCAAATGGAGTTAGTGATGGAGCAATAGAGGCAACGGTCTCAACAATGGGTAGAGAAGAAGAACCACTTTTACAAGCGTCTTTGAAATGTTCTTCACAAGCCTCATCAAGAACGTCAATGAAATTCACGCTCTCATTTTCAGAAGGTTGCTTAGAAAGTTTATCCATGTTGAAAACAATTTTATTGTCACCAACTCTCATGATTAATTCGCCCGCGGCTACATCAATGAGAGTGCGACCGGTCCTCAATAATGGACGTCCAACGATTAATGGAACACGGGGATCCATCTCGTAGTCAACGATAACAAAATCCGCTGGAAAGGTGAATTTGTCGACACCAACGAAGACATCTTCGGCTATCCCCACTGGATAAGCAACCGTACGGTTAGCTAATTCCAAAGTCATTCGGGTGGGGACTAGCTCGGGTAGAGATAATTGTTTCCAAACACTTACTGGCATTAAGTTTATACTTGCACCTAGATTGGCTAGGGCCATACAATTCTCTACCCTGGGGAAGTTGCAAGGAATGACTAAACGACCCGGATCACCAAGTTTGGTGGGTAATTTCGTTAAGAGCACTACAGAGCAATTCTCATTAAGTTGGGTCTGAGCAATATCAAGAAGTTTCTCCTTATCACTGAGAAGATCTTTAAACATTTTAGCATATTTGGGCATGTGAGTGAGAGCCTCAGCAAAGGAGATATTGAAATTCAGTTTTTTAAACATTTTGAGAAAGTTAGAAACCTGAATATCATCCTTGTTCTTCAATTTCTCTTTCCTCAACCTTGAGGGATAAGGTATATTGGGTTGAGATGAAGGCTTTGGAATGGAATTCTCACTCACATCCTTGGGTGGTGGAGGGGTGGAAGTAGAAGGTGGTGGAATTGGAGAAGTAGAAGTTGGAGGTGTTGGAGAAATAGAAGGTGGAGGAATTGGAGAAGGAGACTCGTTTTCCTTTGTCACAATCACCGGTGTAGATGTAGGAAGCTCGGGTTCCTTTAAACCTTTTCCACTGCGAGTGGTGATTGCTTTCATCTCCCCTCTTGGATTAGCAACGGTGTTACTCGGAAGAGAACCCAAACCAGAGGCTTGATTACTTGGGAAGAAACTAGCCATTATGTTTCTTAAGTCATTCGTTTGACTTGCCAAAGTGTTTCTCATATCGGCTCGAAGATCATTCCCTTGTTTCACCATATCAGCTTTCATGTTGGCCATTTCCCGGTGAAGATTCTGCACTATCGCATCATTAGTCCTCATGTAAGATTCAACGTCTTGGTGTAATGCGGTGGGTTGGGTTGGTTGGGAGGAGGAGCATGGTAGTCAGGTTGTTGATAAGCGGGTTGTTGGTAAACTTGGTTGTTTCTTTGAGGTGGATATGGGTTTATTTGGTTTTGATATTGATTTGGAGCTCGAGGTTGATTTTGATTGTTGCGATTGAGGTTGTTTGGGTTTTGTGGGGGAAAAGCGGGTGGTGAAAGAAAGTTGTTTGAGCGATAGCTGAGCAAATTGCGGTCACCTTGAGGACGTGCTTGATAGCCTCTTGTAGAAAAGTTACCGTTGGCGGCATACACATTTTCCGGATTGTCATGAGTCGAAGGACAATCGGTGTATGAGTGAGATCCCCCGCATATTTCACATGATTGATTCAAAACATTAACTTGGGCATTGATAGCTTTGGTGTTGTTGGCGGTTTGGAGAGCAAGTGATTTAACAAGCGAAGTAAGCTTATCAATTCTCTTATCGCTCTCATTAGTGCTAGCACTAGCCACATTAGTCCGAACACTCTTGGTTTGCACTCTATACTTGTTCTCAATAATGTCCCATGCAACATTAGAAGACTTAACCAAAACGTTACCCCCCCCTAGGCACTATTTAGTGAATCTTGGTCATTCATGCTTAAACCATTGTAAAAAGTATTGATTTGATGTACTTTTGTTAAACCATGTTGTGGACACTTTCTTAAAAGTTCCTTAAAACGGTCCCAAGATTTACTAAATGTCTCACCGTACTTTTGTTCAAATGTAATGATATCATTCCGCCAAGCGGTAGTACGTGAGGGTGGGAAAAAGTAGTTAATGAACTTGGTCTTTAAATCCGTCCACGTAAGAATACTTTGTGGCGGTTCCTTATCAAGCCAAATCCGGGCTTGTCCCTCTAAGGAGAAAGGAAATAGTTGCAAGCGAATCACTTCTTGTGAAACCCCATTATACTTAACCGTATTGGTGAGTTGAAGAAACCTTTTTATATGGTCATGAGGATCATCAAGTGAGTGCCCCAAGAAAGGTTGAGCAGAGACCATTTGAATGAATCCGGATTTGAGTTCAAAATTGTTGGCTCCAATCTCAGGTATGACAATAGCATCGGTGTTGCACTCTACGTGCGATTGCAAAAGCCCAATCATTGGTTAATTGTCCATGGTGACAATAGGTTGAGTAATGACTTCGGCTTGAGCTACTTTCTTCTTACGAGCACGAGTACGCATGGACACCTACAAAAGAAAATAAAGATAGACAAGAAATATTTTTGGTTTTCATATTGATACATTGCTTTTCATTGGGTTCAATTTTCTCTCGATATCCTCTCGAATTGATATCGGTCTTAAGTGGAATGATTGTTGTTGGTTACTAAAAAAAGGGGTTTGGATTTTCTAAAACTACTAAATGACAAATGCTCTAAAATGTAAACTTAAATTAAAGACAATTACTTTAATGACAATTAATAAAAACTTGAATTAAAATTAAAATTAAAATTAAAATTAAAATATAAATTTACAATTTAAATATAAGTGTAAAATAAAGAAACAGTAAAGAAACCTCAGAAATCCTCAAAAGAAATTGATTCGGAAGTATGAACTTGATTAGGAACTTTGCTCATCCGGAACTTTTCACTCGGAACCCCTTGATTCGGAACTTCGTTCGGAAGTTTGGCTCGGATCTTTATGCGGAACTTTCACCCGGAACTTGGCTCGGAACTTTGGTTCATCCGGAAGTTTTGCTTCATTCGGAACTTTAGGTTCATCTGGAAGTTTTGCTTCATTCGGAACTTTGGTTCATTCGGAAGTTTATACTCACTCGGAACTTTTTAAGAAAACTCATTCGGAACTTAAACAACAAACATTCATTCGGAACTTTCTACTCATCCGGAACTTTAGTTCATTCGGAACTTTCTATTCATCCGGAACTTCAGTTCGTTCGGAAGTTTTGATTCACTCGGAACTTTTTAAACAAAGACTCATTCGGAACTTTTAAAGGACATATTCATTCGGAACTTGGGTGTTCATCCGGAACTTTTGGTGTTCATCCGGAAGTCTGGGAAACCCAGATACAGTCGTTTTACCCGAAGAACAAGGAAACGAATTTTAATCCAAAAATCACCAAGTTTTTCACCAAAAACTTAAATAAACTAATCACTAAGCATCAACTAACCATAAACTACAAATCCCATCAACAAAAAAAAACCCAACAACTTTTAAAGATCAAAACTCAATAAAATAAGAACTTGAAAACTTGAATAAAAAGATGATGATGAACAAGATGAAATGGAAAGATTAAACAAGAACTTGTATTGATGATTGATGTTTTAGCAATTACAAATCAAAGATTAAAATTACAAGATTGAAAATCAAAGATCAAAATCACCAAACACCCTAGTGGTGATGGTGATCCTACGAAACAGAAAAGAGAAAAAGGTGGAGGAGAGAAAAAGTAAAAACTTGCACTAAGTGTGTGAGGGGAACCCTTTATATAGGTGTTCCCTTTGGTTGGTGAGTGGGCTTTCTCCCGTTCTTCTTGTCTTCTCGTCTTTTCAGAAAAGTTGACGTTTCCGATTCTGATTCGGGATTTGTCGTCGATTAAATTCAACTCGTCTTTTAATTTCTTCGTTTAATAGACTTGAGTTTCTTCTACTTATGTAAATCTTCCATCTTTGGTCCTTTTCTTTGATAAATCTTCGAATAGGCCTAGTGACTTCAAATCTTTTGCATCTCTTGGACAATAGACTTTATCTTGAGTCCTTTTCTTCAGTAAAACCCGTGCAATCCCATGTTTTCTTCAATATTCATCCTGTTGGCTCTGAAAACACAATAAACACAAAAACCACGCATAATTCCAAACAAATGATATTAAATACGTGTTTTGGTCTCGTTTTAGCCAGAATTAAGTGGTAAAAAGATGGGTGTTTACACACCTATCAAATCCCCTACACTTAACCATTGCCATGCCTTCATGCAATGCTTAGTGATAAAGCAATTTTACACTTTTCTCATAATTAATCAACCTTGGCCTTATTTAAGTACTACTAAAAAATTAAAGTACTAAAAGAAATTAAACTTTAAAGGAAACAAAAGGATAGAAAACCATTTTCACTTGAAAATAGCTATATGGATAAAACTTGCAAAGAGATCAAGGACTTACATTAGGGCTTTGGTGCTGCGAAGATTTATCACCCTCAAGTTTCACGTTCCCCAAACTAAGCTTAAAAACGAGATCATTGTTATTATAAGTTAGCAATTCAAACACTTACACACATGGCTTAATTAAATGCTTAAACTCCCTTATTCCTAGGTGTATCTCTTATATTTTATTTTTGTCTTAGAATGATCATGAAGATGCATTTTTGGACTTATTTCGATAGTTTATTTAGGCTGAAAGCAAAGTAGGACGATTTGATCAATAGTTAGCTAAAGGACAAAATCTCTTAAAACTGCTTCTCGGGATATCAAAAAGTTCATATCTTGGCATAACTCGGTTCACGATTTGAGACCTTTCTCGGGCCGATATTTGGCATGTACTTCATACTTCATATCTTGAGAGACGTGCTTGAGATAATGGTCTTCTCATCGTAATAGAGTTTCTTCACTTTGGAGACTTTTGAGGGGTACTCCAACTTTGTTGACCACGACTTCATGATTATTTCTTCAATCTCTAATTGGGATTTCGAGATACAACGATCCGCCTCCTTTTCAGACTTGGATTTATTTATCCTCATACCTTGTTAGGGTCTTTTCGGATAGACTTCTCCATGATCTTTATGGGAGTTGATTGCTTTTTGTCGTGAGTCTTGATCCTTCATATTGACTTCGGGAATAATGCTTTTCACATCACCTTGGATCTTTAGCAATAAAATGGAATCCTCATGCCTTGTTAGGGCCTTTTCGGACTCGCCAATCTTCGTGCCCCGCTTCATAAGTTATGCCTTGGCTATGAACTCTTATCATTACCGAGCAACTTTTAAACGATCTTGGGCTAGAAGCTAAGTAACTTTTCAAATCGTACGACCTTACTTATTGCAGATAAATTATTAGCAAGTGATGGGAGAATAGGCAAATAATTACACCAAGTGAGCTTGTGCAAGAATCCCGACTTATAATTGGCTCTATCATTTCTCGTTCTCCACAATTTAAAATCTCAAGTAATGAGACTCGTGGATACTTAGCCTAATAAACCAATTAAGGTCTACATGGTTAAGGATACTAGCTAGAATAAACTTGGATAAGTCTATTCGGGTTGAGTCAAAATAAACGCAACGGGCCTAATATGTCAAAGATTTCTAAACTAGCCACACCACTTTATTAATATTTTACTTTATTGCGGAATATATACATATGAAAGCAACGATAAAAATTTAAAAATTACGACTAAATGGCCAAAGTTAATAAAAAATTTGAAAAATGTTGAAAAATAGGATTTTCTGGTTAAATGAAGGCATTTTCATGGAAAAGTCCACTTAAAACTTCGATAGAAGTCCCCCCTACACTTAAGATAAACATTGTCCTCAATGTTTAAGCATGTGGGAGAAGTCTCCCCTACACTTATGACATTGTGCACGTTGGTTAACTCAAGTTAAGGAAGAGACGACTAAAGTGATCAATTTCAAATGTGAGTATGAAGAAAATTGAATCACGATAGTTTAGAGATAGAACCGGATTTCGGATAACACGGGAGCACGGTTCTTCAAATGATCCAAGAGTGCATTCATCCCTGTAATCACATCACCACACAAAGACAAACACCCTATAGAGGTCCCCCTACACTTAGGAGGTTAAAACATATAAGGATAGATACTCGGGTTGCCTCCCGAGGAGCGCTTGCTTTTTATAACCGAGTCACGAGCCTGACTCGACCCAAAATTAGTTCATGGGGAACGTGGTGAGGGATGGAATCACCTCCTGAGAGGTGTCCTCACCAAAGTACAACTTCACTCGTTGGCCATTCACCTTAAAATTTGGTCCATCAGGTTGAGCGAGCTCGAGAGTACCATATGGAAAAATTTGGGCGATGGTGAATGGGCCGGACCAACGAGATTTGAGCTTGCCCGAAAAGATTTTCAACCGAGAGTTAAAAAGTAAGACTTTGTCTCCAACATGGAACTCTCGGTTTTTGATCTTGGAGTCGTGAATGAGCTTAGTTCTTTCCTTATAGATCAAAGAATTTTCATAAGCATCATTCCGAAGTTCATTGAGCTCATTGAGTTGGATCTTGCGTAGGTCACCGGCTTTGTTAATATCAAAATTAGCCCACTTCAAGGCCCAGTAAGCCTTGTGCTCCAACTCAATGGGGAGGTGGCACGCTTTCCCGTACACGAGACGATATGGTGTACAACCAATCGGAGTCTAGTATGCGGTACGAAAAGCCCACAAAGCATCATCAAGTTTATCAGCCCATGAGGCACGATGCTCTCCCACGGTCATTTCAAGAATTCGCTTCAGTCCTCGGTTGGATATTTCAGCCTGGCCATTAGTTTGTGGGTGGTAGGCTGTGGAAAGACGATGATTTACACCGTACTTAGCCATGACTCTAGAAAATTGGTCATTGCAGAAATGAGTCCCATGGTCACTAATAATGGCACGAGGCACACCGAATCTAGCGAAAAGAGCTTTCAAAAAGTTACAAACCACCCTTGCGTCATTAGTGGGTAAAGCTTTGGCTTCAACCCACTTTGAAACGTAGTCAACGGCTACAAGGATGTATTTGTTTCCTTTAGAAGAAGGGAATGGCCCCATAAAGTCGATACCCCAAACATCAAAGATTTCACACTCTTGAATGAAATTCTGAGGCATCTCGTCTTTATGTGTGATCCTGCCTTGTTTTTGGCAAACATCACATCGTTTAACCATATTGTGAGCATCACGATATATGGAGGGCCAATAAAATCCCGAATCAAACACTTTTTTGGCGGTGTAGTTGGGACCAAAGTGACCACCGGTGGGTCCTTTGTGGCAAGCATCAAGGATTTCTGACGCTGCCGGTCCGTCAACACATCGGTGGATAATCAGGTCGACACATTGTTTGAATAGGTAAGGGTCGTCCCAAAAGTAAGTCTTAATGTCGGTGAAGAACTTTTTCTTTTGTTGGGACGTCAACCCTTCCTTGAGAATTCCACCCGCCAAGTAGTTTGCAAAGTCCGCAAACCACGGGGTTTCATCAAATTTCGAATTTATAGACATTAAGGTCTCCAAGGGGAAAGAATCATTGATTTCTTTGTTCGGATGATCCCCCTGGTAAGGATCCTCAAGTCTGCTGAGATGATCCGCGGCTAGGTTTTCTTCTCCTTTTTTATCACGAATTTCGATTTTAAATTCCTGGAGCAGCAAAACCCAGCGAAGAAGTCTTGGTTTGGAATCTTGCTTTGTCAACAAGTACTTCAGCGCGGAATGATCGGTATACACAATTGTTGTAGAAAGGACAAGATAGGGGCGGAATTTTTCAAAAGCATAGACAACAGCTAAAAGCTCTTTTTCGGTTGTCGTATAATGCAATTGTGCCCCCGTCATTGTCTTGCTAGCGTAATGTATTGGTTGGAAGTGTTTGTTCACTCTTTGTCCCAGAACCGCACCAATAGCAAAATCACTAGCATCGCACATCAACTCAAAAGGCAGCTCCCAATTAGGGGTAACCAAGATGGGTGCCTTAGTTAGCTTGTCCTTAAGCGAGTTGAAGGCTTCAAGGCACTCTTTGGAAAAGATAAAAGGAGTATCTTTTTCCAAGAGGTGGGTCATCGGGCGAGCGATTTGAGAAAAATCTTTGATGAATCAACGGTAGAAGCCCGCATGACCTAGAAAACTTCTCACACCCTTCACGGTTGAAGGTGGAGGCAACTTGGCGATAACATCGACTTTAGCACGGTCTACTTCAAGACCGGCTTTCGAGATCTTGTGTCCCAGCACGATGCCTTCTTTTACCATAAAATGGCATTTTTCCCAATTCAGAACAAGGCGAGTGTCTTCGCACCGCTTAAGCATACGTTCCAAATTGGCAAGGCAAGAAGAGAAGGAATCCCCGAAGACCGAGAAATCATCCATGAAGACTTCCATGGTTTGTTTAACCATGTCATGGAAGATAGCTAACATGCACCTTTGGAAAGTCCCGGGCGCATTACATAAGCCAAAAGGCATTCTTTTGTAAGCAAATGTGCCATAGGGACAGGTGAATGTTGTCTTCTCTTGATCTTGGGGATCGATGGGTATTTGGAAATATCCCGAGAAACCATCAAGAAAGCAGTAATATTCATTTCCCGCTAAACGTTCAAGCATTTGGTCCATAAAAGGTAGAGGGAAATGATCCTTTCTCGTGGCATCATTGAGTTTGCGGTAGTCTATACAAACTCTCCACCCAGTAACGAGACGAGTGGAAATCAACTCGTTGTGTTCATTGGGAACAACGGTTATTCTGCCTTTCTTAGGCACACAATGGATTGGACTAACCCATGGTGAATCCGAAATAGGGTAAATCATACCCGCATCAAGAAGTTTTATAACCTCTGTTTTGATGACTTCATGTATTTTTGGATTCACCCTTCGTTGGCTTTGAATTGTGGGCTTAAAGTCGTCCTCCATGAGAATTTTGTGTGTGCAGAAGTGAGGATCAATTCCACGAATATCAGAAATCTTCCAAGCAATAGCCTTCTTATGATCTTTCAACACGGTGATAAGTCGGGCTTTTTCGTCTTCCTTTAGGTCCTTAGCAATGATGACTGGAGACTTCTTCTTTTCTTCAAGGAATACATACTCAAGATGGGGCAGCAACTCCTTAAGTTCTAAATCCGGAGGATTTTCGACGGGAGGCGTATTCAAAGTCGGAGTATCGATAGCAATAACCGTGGGAGATGGAGGAGAAGGATTGTCTTCGTTGAGAAGGTTGTCAAAGAAATGCATGTCTTCATTCCCATCGGTGGGAGAATCATTAGTAGCTAAATTCACATCTCCCATGGTGTCTTTAAGATCTTTCCAAAACAAATCACTATCTCCAAATAGAGACAATGATGAATCAATGGAGGACACGGTCTCAACATTGGGAAGAGAGGTAGGAATACTTTTGCAAGCATCATTAAAGTGTTCTTCACAAGCCTCATCAAGAACGTCAATACAATTAACACTCTCATATGAATAAGGCTGTTTAGACAACTTTCCCATGTTGAAGACTACTTTATCGTCACCCACTCTCATGATAAGCTCACCGGCTGCAACATCGATGAGAGTGCGACCGGTCCTCAGGAATGGACGACCAACAATTAGTGGCACACGGGGGTCCATCTCGTAGTCGACGACAACAAAATCAGCAGGGAAGGTGAATTTGTCGACTCCTACAATGACGTCTTTGGCTATCCCCACTGGATAAGCAACCGTACGGTTGGCTAATTCCAAAGTCATTTTAGTGGGGACTAGCTCTGGGAGAGATAATTGCTTCCAAACACTTAGAGGCATGAGATTAATACTGGCACCTAGATCGGCTAGGGCCATGCAATTCTCTACTCCCGGGAAATTGCAAGGGATTAAGAAACGACCCGGATCACCAAGCTTAGTTGGTAATTTCCTTAAGAGCACTGCAGAGCAATTCTCATTAAGTTGGGTGTTGGCAATATCGAGGAGCTTTTCCTTGTCGCTCAGATGGTCTTTAAACATTTTTGCATACTTGGGCATGTGAGCGAGAGCCTCATCGAAGGAGATAATGAAATTCAGTTGTATAAACATTTTAAGAAAGTTCGAAACCTGAATATCGTCCTTGCTTTTCAGCTTCTCTTTCCTCAACCTAGATGGATAAGGTATATTGGAAGAAGAGGAAGGCTTTGGTAGAATAGGATCACTCACATCCTTGGGTGGAGGAGGGGTAGAAGGAAGAGGTGGAGAAATTGGGGAAGGAGAAGGATGAGGAATAGGAGCAGGTGACTCGTTCTCCTTAGTCACAACCACCGCTGGAGGTATAGGAAGCTCGGGTTCCTTGGTACCTTTGCCACTTCGAGTAGTGATTGCTTTCATCTCCCCTCTTGGATTCGCAACGGTGTTACTCGGAAGAGTACCCGAAGAAGAGGGTTGATTACCTTGGAAGAAACTAGCCATCATGTTCCTCAAGTCATTAGTTTGGCTATCCAACGTATTTCTCATGTCGACTCTCAAATCGTTTCCTTGTTTGACCAGGTCTGCTTTCAAGTTGCGCACTTCCTGTTGGAGATTTTCCACGATCACATCATTGGTCCTTATATAGGTTGCAACCTCTTGGTGTAATGCAGTGGGTTGGTTTGGAGGAGCATTGTATGTGGGTGGTTGATAAGCAGGTTGTTGGTAAACTTGGTTGTTACGTTGAGGTGGTTGTTGCTGCTTGTGAGGAGGGATGTATGGTGTACGAGGTTGTTGTTGTTGTTGAGGAGGGCGGTTGAGGTTTTGTTGTTGGTTTGGGTTGCTTGGGGGGAAACCAGGTGGAGAAAGATAGTTGTTGGAGCGGTAGCTAAGCAAATTACGGTCACCTTGAGGTATAGCTTGATAAGCAGGTTGAGGATAGGTGCCATAAGCTGCATTCACATTCTCTACAGGGTAATCTTGGGTGGCGGTACAAGTAGTATAAGAGTGAGGACCACCGCATATCTCACAAGGTTGGCTGACAGCGTTAACTTGAGCGTTTTTAGCGTTGTTGCTGTTGTGTTGCTGACGGTGTGGGTGACAAGCGATTCAAGAAGCACAGTGATTTTGTCAAGTCGCTTGTCGCTGTCATTAGTGCTAGAACTAGCGACATTGGTCCGAACACTCTTGGTTTGCACACGAGACTTATTCTCAATGATATCCCAAGCAACATTGGAAGTCTTAGCCAAAAGATTAGCCACCGAGGCACTGTTTAGTGAATCTTGGTCACTCATGTTTAAACCATTGTAAAAAGTATTAATTTGATGTACTTTGGTAAAACCATGTTGTGGGCATTTTCTTAAAAGATCTTTAAAGCGATCCCAAGATTCACTGAACGACTCATCGTACTTTTGTTCAAAATTTATGATTTCATTCTGCAAAGCGGTAGTACGAGAGGGTGGAAAAAAGTAATTGATAAACTTGGTTTCCAAATCCGTCCACGAGAGAATACTCTGTGGCGGTTCCTTAGCAAGCCAATGCCGGGCTTGTCCCTCTAAAGAAAAGGGAAAAAGTTGTAACCTGATAACCTCTTGTGGCACACCATTGAATTTGACCGTGTTGGTTAGTTGCAAGAATCTCTTGATATGGTCGTGTGGATCATCAATGGTACGTCCCAAGAATGGTTGAGCGGAGACCATCTGGATAAAGCCTGATTTTAGCTCGAAATTGTTGGCGGCAATTGGAGGTATGACAATTGGATCCGTGTTGCCATCTACATGAGCTTGCAGCAGTTCAATCATCGGGCGATTATCCGGAAGAGGCTCAATGTTGAGGTTATTGTTCATGTTGTTGAAAGGTGGGTTCTTGTTGTTATTATTGTTGTTTGGAGGTGGTATGTTGTTGTTGTTTTGTACACCGGCCATGTCTAAGTTATCGAGAGGCTCGGGCTCTTGATAAGACGTGGATCGAGTGCGCATACACCTGCAAAAAGAACGAACAAAGAAAAACAAAGCAAAAATATTTTTGGTTTTTATGTTTTTTAATTTTTTTTGTATTTTTGAAAATTTTATATTTTTTAGGATTTTTTTGAAAATTTTAATGAAAAAGTAACGTTCACGGGGAACGGATCCCAAAATCCAAGTTTTCACAAAAAACTTTTGATCTTAACGAGAAGAGCCGGCAGCGGTGCCATTTGATACATTGCTTTTCATTGGGTTCAATTTTCTCTCGATATCCTCTCGAATTGATCTCGGTCTTAAGTGGAATGATTGTTCTTGGTTACTAAAAAAAAGGGTTTGGATTTTCTAAAACTACTAAATGACAAATGCTCTAAAATGTAAACTTAAATTAAAGACAATTACTTTAATGACAATTAATAAAAACTTGAATTAAAATTAAAATTAAAATTAAAATTAAAATATAAAATTATAGTTAAAATATAAGTGTGAAATAAAGAAACAGTAAAGAAACCTCAGAAATCCTCAAAAGAAATTGATTCGGAAGTATGAACTTGATTCGGAACTTTGCTCATCCGGAACTTTTCACTCGGAACCGCTTGATTCGGAACTTCGTTCGGAAGTTTGGCTCGGATCTTTATGCGGAACTTTCACCCGGAACTTGGCTCGGAACTTTGGTTCATCCGGAAGTTTTGCTTCATTCGGAACTTTAGGTTCATCCGGAAGTTTTGCTTCATTCGGAACTTTGGTTCATTCGGAAGTTTATACTCATTCGGAACTTTTTAAGAAAAACTCATTCGGAACTTAAACAACAAACATTCATTCGGAACTTTCTACTCATCCGGAACTTTAGTTCATTCGGAACTTTCTATTCATCCGGAACTTCAGTTCGTTCGGAAGTTTTGATTCACTCGGAACTTTTTAAACAAAGACTCATTCGGAACTTTTAAAGGACATATTCATTCGGAACTTGGGTGTACATCCGGAACTTTTGGTGTTCATCCGGAAGTCTGGGAAACCCATATACAGTCGTTTTACCCGAAGAACAAGGAAACGAATTTTAATCCAAAAATCACCAAGTTTTTCACCAAAAACTTAAATAAACTAATCACTAAGCATCAACTAACCATAAACTACAAATCCCATCAACAAAAAAAAAACCCCAACAACTTTTAAAGATCAAAACTCAATAAAATAAGAACTTGAAAACTTGAATAAAAAGATGATGATGAACAAGATGAAATGGAAAGATTAAACAAGAACTTGTATTGATGATTGATGTTTTAGCAATTACAAATCAAAGATTAAAATTACAAGATTGAAAATCAAAGATCAAAATCACCAAACACCCTAGTGGTGATGGTGATCCTACGAAACAGAAAAGAGAAAAAGGTGGAGGAGAGAAAAACTAAAAACTTGCACTAAGTGTGTGAGGGGAACCCTTTATATAGGTGTTCCCTTTGGTTGGTGAGTGGGCTTTCTCCCGTTCTTCTTGTCTTCTCGTCTTTTCAGAAAAGTTGACGTTTCCGATTCTGATTCGGGATTTGTCGTCGATTAAATTCAACTCGTCTTTTAATTTCTTCGTTTAATAGACTTGAGTTTCTTCGACTTATGTAAATCTTCCATCTTTGGTCCTTTTCTTCGATAAATCTACGAATAGGCCCAGTGACTTCAAATCTTTTGCATCTTTTGGACAATTGACTTTATCTTGAGTCCTTTTCTTTAGTAAAACCTGTGCAATCCCATGTTTTCTTCAATATTCATCCGGTTGGCTCTGAAAACACAATAAACACAAAAACCACGCATAATTCCAAACAAATGATATTAAATACGTGTTTTGGTCTCGTTTTAGCCAGAATTAAGTGGTATAAAGATGGGTGTTTACACACCTATCACATATATATATATATAATTTTTTTTGGGTTTTTGAAATTTTTTAATTTTTATGGATTTTTGAAATTTATAAGCAAGAAAAATAACGTTCAAAAGTGAACGGATCTCAAAATCCAACGCGTCTCTCACTTAAAACCGTTAATCTTAACGAAAAGAGCCGGCAGCGGCGAAATTTAATACAAAGCTTTTACTAAGTATCAAAGTTCGTTGTTCTGGTCTTTTCGAATTGATTACAGGTAGAAAGTGCGACTCAGTCGTTCTTAGTGGAAAAATAAAATGGGTTGGTTGATTATCTATTTTTAAACTAAAATGTCATTGAGTAAAATTAAAGCTTTAAAAATCAAACTAAAAATTACTAGAAAAATACTTGGTAAAAATGGAGATTTCGAGAAGCGTGTAATTTTTGGAAATTAAAACGTAAATGATTAAAAACTTGAAAACTTGGTAAAAATAAACTAAGACAAAAGGCGGGAAAGATTAAATTTGAAAACTAAGGAAATTAAAACAAAAACCTGAGTTAGATCGCAATGCGATCATACTCAAATTGTAAGATGGATCACAGTGGTGGATCGTGACCACCGATCGCAACCTATGAATCAGATCGCACTCAATTCGATGGGAAAAAGGGATCGCACTCACTAATCGCAACCACGATAGCAACAAGTGGATCGTGGTGTTTGATAGTGGTCTGTGATCGTAACAACAATGATCGCAATCAATGCGATCGTACTCAAGGATCATGACACACCATCGCACCCACATATCACAATGAGTGATCGTGGTGTGGATTTGGATTGTAGCCAAAGAAAGAACAAAGGATCACACTCAATGCGATCGTAGCCAAGGATCGTAACCAAGTAAAACCCTTCTAAGATCGTAATGGCGTCCAAAGAGTAACTAAGCTTAAACGAATAAGCAGTTAATCCAATAAGCACTTACCAACTTAAACAAATGTAATTAAGCACAAATTCGAAGACTTTTAGAATCTAAACACGTGAACTTAATAACACGGACTTTAAAACGATAAAACTTTTAAGAAAGCTTAAAAGTAAATAACCTATGCATACGAATAAGCCAATAAGCACAAAGAGCTTATAGCTTAGACGTATAAGAGCTTATAAAGGAATAAAAAGATTTACTTTTTAATCACGAAAACATCAAAATCAATCACGGATCAAATGTATTTCGGATCAAAGGTAAAACAAAATCAAGAAATGTAGAAAGAGATGAATGAACAAAAAGCTTAACTTGAACTTGTGATTAATGAAATCCAAATACAAGGATGATTAAAATCTTAAACTTGTAAGATAAAAATGAAGAAAAGATGAAAACTTAGTGAGAGAAAGCCTAAAACTTTCTCTCTCTAAAAACTAGAAAGGAAAAATGAAAATAAAACTAGCTAAACTCTCCCTCCTAATGTGTTTAGGAGGGTATTTATAGGGAAATGGGGAGGTGCATGTGTTGCCTCCTCTTTCTTTCTTCTCGGCTCTTCGTCTTTTAAGTTCTTCGACTTTTCTCGACGTCGTCTCGGGATTAATCAAACTCGTCTTATAAATTCTTCACTTATTTAGACTTGAGTTCTTCGACTTCATTAAACTTCCGTCTTTAGACTTTTTTTCTTCGATAAATCTTCAGAATATGCCTTGGACTTCCGTTCTTTTTGCACTCTTGATCTTTTGACTTCGTCTTTTCTCGTTTTCTTCGATAAAAGCCTGTGAAAGCCCATGTTTTCTTCCTTTTTCATCTTTTGGTCCTAAAACACAATAAAAACACAAACCACGCATAATTTCGACTTTTACGACATAAAATACACGTTTTGGTCTAGTTATTATTGGAAATAAGTGGTAAAGGATAAGTGCTTTCACACTTATTACATCACCATGTTTATTTATGAACACTAACTAATCTAAACATGATTATATCATTAAATATACAGATTTCATAATTAACCTAACCCTAAATCCATCATGTATTGATTAAGACTGAATTAAAAACAATTTAATTAAAAAGAGATTGAAGGTTTTTACCTTAGAATTAATGGAAGACAAAAATTTTATGACAACGCTAAACTCCATTGATAACCATCGTGTGTTTTTTTCCTCCAGGGATTATGAAGTGTTTTGGTTTAATTAAATCATTATATGGTTAAACAAAAGAATCCTAACCCAATTATAAAAGCCTTGTTTCCTTTTTATTTTTTTTCCTTTTTCTTTTCCTTTTCTTGTGTCACATAACCGACCCAACACCCCTAATTTTCGTTTTTTTTTTCTATCCTCATCTTTATTAATGTATTATTTATATTACCTTAAATTACCTTAATTTATTTCAGCTCCTAAAGCCTCCAAAATCTCAAAACCGTAAAACTAGTCAGTTTTTACGCGTATACCGAAAAAGACGTAAAAATATACAGTTTTATAAAAACACTTGAAATATGAAATAAACTAATTAACTAAGTCCTAAATGACTTAAAACCATCCCAAAAAAAATACTCCCGTGACTAAAATACCTCATCCGAGACCTCTAAATTCTAAACCTTAAATCGTAAAAATACGATTTTCTATAATACATATACGTATACGTAAAACCACTAAATAACACCATCTCATTTCATAGTCACTACCATGTGTGCTCATGAACATGAAATCATCACACATCAATTCACTCACAAGGTACCCCGTACCAGAAACGATATCCAAACCACAATCTATACACACAAATTAGCACATAAACACGTAAAGACACGTAACTAGCACAAAATAAAACTAAGTGACGAGCCTCAAAACCGCAGTTGTCACATCACTCCCTCCTAATAGAAATCTCGTCCCGAGATTTACTCCTTAGGATCAAACACATCATTTGCAAACAACTGAGGATACTTGTTCTAAATGAACTCCTCTCATTTCCACGTGAACTTTAGTTCAAGTCTCAAATTACCACATATGCTAACCAAAAATATTTAAATTCATTGCCAAACTCTTGACCTCACAGTCAATAAATCTCACAAATGACTCTTTGATAAAACAAACTCTTATTAACACAAATCTCAAATACCGTACATGCAAATATGCATTCTCAAACAACATTTACCAATCTTAATTCACGAAATATAACATATGTACCACTCATTTCCCCCATGTAATTCTATGCTCATAAGCTATTGGTCTGATCTTTTCAAAGATCATAAATGGACCTACAAAACTCTACATCAACTCTTCCATTTTACCAAAACATACCACCCGTTACTATGGGTGAAACTTCCTACATAACTTTGTCACTAACTCTAGTGGTTTCCTCCTTTTCTACATAGCATCCCTTGTTGTTCTCATCCTTTCCACAAACACCATTACCACATTAGTAGCCTCTTTTACCAATTCTAGTCCACAATGGGGACAACTCACCCTATCCTTTCATATAGTGCCTCAAATGGCATTTATCGACTTCTAGTATGATAACTATCATTATATGAAAACTCAGCCATCGCTAACGAGTTTCCTAACTCCCTCTAAATAAATCACTCATGCCCTCAGTGTAACTCCTAAGGTTGTATAAATATCTCACTTGCCCATCCATTTCCAATTAGCTGGATATACTCATATCCAATCATGTTCATCAACTCCCTTTAGTCTGTACCCCAAACTACTTAAAAATTCCAATTTCTTTACAAAGTGACCTATGGTGGTCTTTCACATATCCATTAGTTCATCACAACAAGGCTCTTCCAATCCAATCAACTTATGATCTATACACATCACCAAAAGGACGGTTATCTCAGTTAGTCTATCAACTGCCATCCAAACCCATGCTACAACTACTTCCATTAAATTTAGATAGCTCATTAGTAGCACCTATACACTTCTTTCTCACTTTTATTCATGATTTTTTTATAGTCAACACTTCCTTTATACCTACACAATGTCTTACCTTCAAGGTCATATTGCTCCTCATCTTGTCTCAGTTAGACCAAGCCCTTCGTCCCTATGGAACATCACACCTATAACTCCTCATCCATTCGATTATCGATACTAAGCTTCCCACTCAATCAGTATAGGTTAGTGCCATTTCCTTTTCCACACTACGATAGTATTAGCCTGCTTTGTGCTTTATTCTACTCATTAGGCTCTACCAAAGTTATACCTTTGGTTGCTATCTCGACCTATTTCATTCATGCTTCGCTTCTATACACACTTCCTTCTTCTTCCTCAACTCATACCATACATCACGATGTGATGCTTCCCGTCTATCAAGTCATCTATACGCCAAAATTTTCCAAGTAGCTTCACTTGTTTTTCTCACAACCAGTTCTCCTACTCCCTCCTAATAGGGACAGACTTGAGTTTCATGTGATTCCATGCGGATCACACTCTCATCTTATACCCACATAAGTTTCCATTTGTCTAAACTAAGACCTATTCTAAATTATTACTCAAGTATCATACTTCTATTATGATCTTGCCCCTAACATGAGGTACTTTCAGTCATCATCTTCTAGGAATACTTGGTTCTCTCCTTCTATGGTTCTCCCTTATTCCTACACTATCCCGTCCAACAGAAATTCCATACTTCATTCATCAAATCTATGGAAATCACTAGTGCATTGGATAATGCATGGCTGTCTCTTCCAAAGATCTTTCATAACACCTTCACAAAACCGACTCTCTAATCACTTCTCCACGAAACCTATTCAGCTCAGCTTCACTTCTCATCCCTCGATATTGATTGCCACAAAAATTCTATCCGCGTAGTCACTCGACTCCCCTTGTTACTTCCATGAGTTCTTAATCTCCCATTTCATGTATTCACTTCATCACGATCCACTGGTTCAGCTCTTTGTAGCTCCACTCCGATACTCGATCTGCCCTTCTTCATCACGAACCATACGTAAATTTCCCATCATAGTGCTTGTCACCTTTCCAGTCCTTGCAACTTTTGTGACTCCTTCGAAATCTCTTGCATCCTTCTTGCAGCCGACACGTAGTCCTTTCAGCTCCTTGCTTCGCGATGTAGCTCTTTACGCACTCCTTCTCGTCTCCATGATGTTACCTAGGAACTTCACACTACTAGTAGCTTCTAACTTCAACTCATCTACCACAATATTTCTAAAAGTACTTCAACCCCTCAATGGCTCACTCTTCCTTACTTGTTGTACTCACCATTAATCAGCCTCCTACTAATTATTCTTTCACATCCATGTTTTCCTTCATGTGTCTACTATTACCTTGCCTCCATAACTATACCAATTCCCTTGCGTGTTATTTGCCCAATCTTTCCATTAGTAAAAACTTTCTACTCTACCCTCACATCCGCTAGTACTTTCATAAATCTCCTAATGGTACCTTAACCAACTTCTCATAGCATGACATCTCATTCCCACGACCGGTCAACTAACTTTACTTACTCCCTTATTCCTGTAACCAATCTAAGTTTCCAAACTCCACAAATCTTAATCATTCCTTCAACACAACCTTTAAACCAAAACACATCTCTCCATTCTAATATCTAATCATAAGTAATACTACCCAACTCTATCCTCTCATCCTAAGGTTCCCACAGCCGCATAACTAAATCAACCATGACGTGTAAAAAAAGAATTTCAAACAACTGTGTCCCAATAAAATATAGGGTAAAACGAACCGTAGCCAAAACAACTGAAAACAAAACAATGTAATCCGAAAGATCAATGAAGTGTGTCAACAACGGAAAAATTTAGACTCTTCACGATTACTATTACCAAATCTCGATACCTTAGAAAATTTTAAACTTTCGTCCCAATTAGTTACTTCTCATAAGAACCATACTCCAATACTACTAAAATCAATCATACTCATTTTTAACCATAAACTCATCCTTTATCTTCATAATTTTATCAAGATATCAACTAGTTAGTATACTAAAATCTTATTCTAACCGTTATCTTTTTTATCCATATTAAACTTATTTCACTTGTTATTATGAAACCAATACATGTTTATAAAATATACTGTTTTTTTCTTCATTTTCTTCTATATTATTATTATCATTATTATTATAATTTTATATAATCCATTTAGGTTGGTTATAACTAAACTACTACACGTTTACAAGGTGTGGTGTTATTATTATCATTACTAGAATAAAATCTCCTTTTTTTACTCTTTCCGTCTTCGTTAAATTCTTCTAAAATTTTAACTCCACTTAAGAAAATTATTGTAAAATTTCTTTACCCCTTTAAAATGTATTATCACATGTTACATAGAAAACTAATCCAAATATTTTCAAGACAAATTTTTTTATAAATTACTACTACAACTAAAAAAAATGTACGTTACGATATCATACCATACACTTACAAATTATTTTCAAAACCGTTTTCCTATAATTTGCCAGACTTATTTGCAAGAAAATTTAGTAGTTCTCATAATCAAAATACATACCCGAATGTAGACACACATCAAAAGACTCAAAACGTCGTTGGAACTCCACCAAACTCCAGCACCGTAAAACACGAGCAAACACAAGGTAAGTTCAAGTTACAATAACTACTGAACAACCATATATTATAACTTAACACATACTAGCATATATACATCCGCATATATATACCTATTAAATCACCCAAAACATACTCGTTACCATACATGTCAGATCAACCAATCGCGTCATTCACTCATTTTTTTTACGAGTAACCACCATCTTACAACAAGGCACAAAACCCATCACTAAAACCGGTCCATATCGTGTGACCCCATAATCACACAACATGACTATAACTCAAAACATATAACACACTAAAAAAAATAGCCATATCGTAGGCAGCCGTTACATAAATCCATATATTATACATATACTCAAAATCCACATCTCATCATATACAAACATTTACTAACCCTCTTTCATGCAATCATACTTGAGAACCCATTGAAGTTGTGGTACTTATATAAGTATGTTGGCCATCATACTTATACAATTACCCTTTCCCCAATGCACTCCCTCCTATGATGACACTTATAAGAATCAATACAACATATAACACATAAATTCATCTACTCACATAAGTTCATAACCAATAAGGTCCAAAACGCCATCTATTAAAATAACATAGTCAAAGTCTTGGAATACATAAATTCATAGTCTAGCTAAAACAACATAGAAAAACTCCAACACAACATCATAATCAGTTATAAGTCATGTCGCCCATAAGAATGAAAACAACTTAAAATCCTCCTTATCCACATACTCCTAGTAACTCGAATCACCACATGATTCTTAGAGAACATGACTTAAACATCAAAAGAAAACATCATACATTAGATATTCCAAAATAAATTAACAATTATAGTGAAAGTAATTCATATATCAAAAGTAACACAAAAATTAACAAGTGACTAAGTATGGGCACTACAGTACAACTCATACTAGTCAAAACTCAAAGAAAAACAAATCAACAATACTCAGGAAATGCATTCAAGACCATACACATAATCCTATGACGCCTATAAGAAGTGATCCTTAAGCTATAGACTAGGTTAGGCAACCTCATTCTCTATAACCTGTCTCTGATACCATTCTGTCACACCCCACCATGGCAGAATGTGGGGCGCGACGTATAGATATCATCACAACAATAGCGTGTCTATAGAGATAACTAAAATGAAATGGAAATATCATAAATGGTGACATAATATCATGAAGATATCTCATACAATGCAGGCGTCTAGGTAAGTAGGTAACAGGTCTACCTCTTACTAAAGACATACAATTAACGCATAACAAACATATAGGTGTCTACAAAGTATCACTTATTCAAACATAAATAAAGACTAAGAGGAAAAGGGTTCCTCTAAATGCAATCCTAAGCCTCCAAAGCTAGCCACTCCTATTCTCACGCTTAACCACATTCTCACCTAAAAGAGACACTAAAACACGTCAACATAAAGTTGGTGAGAGTCATAGGTTTAGACTCGAATGCCAAATCAGTTATAAGCTGTGAATAACAACCATCAACAAAATAACATATGGACAATGTGTTACAATTATGCATTAACAACTACCATTTAAGATTAAACATACAATCACAATTCTAAGGCTTCAAGCCTTACCAATAACCACAATTTCCAAGGCTCCCAGCCTTACCAATAACCATGGTCCCATAGGCGCCCATACACCTATGAACCAATCCCAAGGCCCCGCCTTGTCAACATCCCTTTGGTACCAAGTCAAACCACAATAACTGAGACGATACGTATCCCCCGATCCAAATCATAAACTCAATCAAGAATCACATAGCAGTTAATCACATAATTGTACACACAAGTCCATCACAAACCATAAAAACATTCACAGCATTATTTACCAAAACTACACAGTGTCTCTTCCATCCCATCTGGAAGTCAAAACAATTATACTCATAAAGACATGGGACTATGAAACTCACCTGAACAAGCTTCTCCAAGTACCCGCGCTCTAGCAAATATCTAAACACACAAACATATACAATCAAGACATGAACCACATACCAAAATGGCTCATCAATCTATGATGGATATCTAACCTTCTCCTACAACCTAACCCCATTTATATGCCATAATAATCTCATTACATCCCTCTATAAAGCCCTTAACTTTGTTTAGTTCATAACTCGTCCCTTTAACATTTAACCCAAAACAGTCCCGTTTTTCATACCTAAACTATAGGTCGAACACCCCCTTAACCAAAACAACATTCCATGTAAAGGAAACCCTATTCCCTTACATGTGTTAGCTAACTCTCCTATTTGGCCTCAATCTTAAAGCTACTGTTAAGGCCTCTATATATATATATATATATATATATATATATATATATATATATATATATATATATATATATATATATATATATATATATATATATATATATATATATATATATATATATATATATATATATATATATATATATATATATACTTTTACCTATCCAGAATTTACTGATTTTGAACATATGAAAAGTTTGTTATGATCAGAGGGTCTTACCATAACCCATATGTTTAGCCCTCCTCCAGATCTTTTATTTAATATATAATCTAAGTCTCATGTTCGTTTGAAGGTTCCAATATAAACTTAAGTAACCCAAACAATTCAAAACATAAAAAGAAAACAGGCTGATCCAAAAACTGTTTTGACACCCGACTGATGTAACCTGTTTCTGACCCACTTCCGTACCTCCAATTTAGTTCTCGTTTCTTGCATATGAAATCCAACTCAATTAGCTTTCCAGGGACATAAGATTCGAAAATTAAAAGTTTGTAGAACTCTAGATATGATCAAAACAATGATACACAAATTCTGCCCAGTTTTTAATGACGAGTTTAACATGATTAACCTAATTAATTACCATCACCATGTTTATTTATGAACACTAACTAATCTAAACATGATTATATCATTAAATATACAGATTTCATAATTAACCTAACCTTAAATCCATCATGTATTGATTAAGACTGAATTAAAAACAATTTAATTAAAAAGAGAATGAAGGTTTTTACCTTAGAATTAATGGAAGACAAAAATTTTATGACAACCCTAAACTCCAATGATAACCATCGTGTGTTTTTTTTCCTCCAGAGATTATGAAGTGTTTTGGTTTAATTAAAACATTATATGGTTAAACAAAAGAATCATAACCCAATTATAAAAGTCTTGTTTCCTTTTTTTTTTTTTCCTTTTTTTTTTTCCTTTTTCTTTTCCTTTTCTTGTGTCACATAACCGACCCAACACCCCTAATTTTCGTTTTTTTGTTTCCTTTTCTTTATTAATGTATTATTAATATTACGTTAAATAACCTTAATTTATTTCAGCTCCTAAAGCCTCCAAAATCTCAAAACCGTAAAACTAGTCAGTTTTTACGCGTATACCGTAAAAGACGTAAAAATATACAGTTTTATAAAAACACTTGAAATGTGAAATAAACTAATTAAATAAGTCCTAAATGACTTAAAACCATCCCAAAAAATACACCCGTGACTGAAATACCTCATCTGAGACCTCTAAATGCTAAACCTTAAATCGTAAAAATACGATTTTCTATAATACATATACGTATACGTAAAACCACTAAATAACACCATCTCATTTCATAGTCACTACCATGTGAGCTCATGAACATGAAATCATCACACATCGTTTCACTCACAAGGTACCCCGTACCGAAAACGATATCTAAACCACAATCTATACACACCAATTTGCACATAAACACATAAAGACACGTAACTAGCACAAAATAAAACTAAGTGACGAACCTCAAAACCGCGGTTGTCACAGTGAAACACCCCCATACTAGAGACGAAAGTCGAATGCTTAATCTCGAGCATGGAAAGGGTAAAACGAATAACCTAAAAGCCGTTTATGAATTATGCTAATAAGATAATCGTTAGAACATAAAAGGATATCATCAGATATCGAAATCTTCAAAGGAAACGATAGAAGATCGAGTGATCCGTAAAACGAACACGAGAGGATTCAATGATGACGATGAACCTAATAAATCACAATCACAAACAACCATGTAACAAAGGTTGGGATAGCACAAGTCCTCGCATTAACTAATTAGAAAGCAATAATATTTACAATGATAAGCATGAGAATCCCCCACGAGGCACCTTGTTTTTAATAACCGAGTCAAAAGCTCGACTCGAATCCCCATAAATGTGATCATTTAGGGAATATCATGGTTTGATTATTTTTTGTGGGGCTTACGTGATAAACAATGCCTAAAAGTACATGGAGTACTTTAAAAACCCGATAAACGTATACCGGGGTCAAAGATAGCGTCTTCGTTTTTGGATGAAAGGCGAAACAACACTACTCCAACCGACAGCAAAACCCCAAAGGGTTAGAAGAAAAGAGATGAAAAATAGAAGGGTGGGACAATGGGTGGGGAAATACAATGAGCTACTAGAGGTAGACTCACACCAAGCAAACGAAAATCATTTTCCATTTATCGCATCGGTGGAAGACCGAGATTTCCCTTTAATTGCGATTCCGGGATCGAATATCTCGTCCTCGGTGGAGAAATGTGAGGGAACATAAGGGGATTCCCCCACACTAAAACCACAAACACCATCGTCAAAAGGAGTAGATGAGGTGGTAGCACTAAAAACACGATGTGATGATGGAGTTAGACTTGTAGAAAAATCATTTAAATCAATTTTAAAATCTTTTCCTTTTTCATCATTTTCAAACTCTTTATGAAAACCCGATTTATTTATGTCGATAATATTTGGTGTTTCTAAGACGATGGTAGGCACACTAAAAATTCTCAAATTTAAGTCGCGGGTGGGGGGTGGTGGATTCTATAAGTTCTCAAAACGTTGATCAACAAAGAACACCGCCCCTCGAGTTCAACATATTCTTCATCCTCATGAACGTCGATCTCTTCGATTTTTTCATCATTGATAGGCTCGTTAAACCAAGGTTTGTCGTTCCCCTCATTGAGGATTTTAGAAACTCTGTAAAAAAGATCACGATCAAGAACAAAACCATCATTCTTTTGTGGGGATCGTTGATAAGCTAGATCCTCACGAATGTGGTAAACGTCATTCTCATGTGAGGAGTGTTGATTAGGTAACTACTCGAGAATGGGATTTTGAGTCACGTGAGTTGGTTCGTCATTATGAATGAGACGTTGCAACTCATCAAGTTCGGCCTCGACATTGGAAAAATCAACCTCACTCGTAGGTGGAAGTGAAGGCAAAAGAGCAAGCTCTCGTTCAATAATTTCCTCAATCTCGGGCTCGAAGACGAAGTCATCGTACTCACCACACGTAGAATTATTTTTAGGAGAATCAAAAATAGCTTGTGGATTTTTGAGTACGTGATCAATTTAAGCAAAATCGCCACCGTCATCATCAAAGAAAAAGTCGAGTGAGCACTCACAACCATGGTCTTACAAGTCGACCGACTATGCTTAGGTGACTTTTCAATGACGAGTGGATCGATGTCGATAAAACCTTTAGCCTCAATGGGTATTGGGATAGAAAATGGAAGCACTTCAATAGATTTAGAAGTTGAAACCTCAAAGACGTGGTCCTTCGAAGGTGGTGAAGACGAGTCCATATTGGTCATTGTCGTGATGGCACTAACATCGCCCTTTAGAATTGGTTGTTCACTTGTTTCGCCAAATATATCCCAAAATGATTTTTCATCCATAAATTTACGAATACCCTTTTGAATTAAGTAAATGTATTCTTTATCATTAAAATCTTCATCTTTAAAACCGTTCATATTCATTCTTTCAAAACATGCATCTAGCCTCATTTTTTCCGCTAAAGTATGAGTTTTAATATTATCAAATTTTGAAATATCGGTTTTGTAACCTTGGTTTTATCATGATCATTTGAAACTTGGGATCTACTCGTGAAAAGGTCCATTTTTTCCTCCCCATATTTCGTAGTTAATTTCCCACCGTGAACGTTGATTACGGCTCAAGCCATCTATAAAAAGGGTCGACCTAAAATAATGGGACATTTAGGGTCACACTCATAATCGAAAACGAAGTCCGCGGGAAAAACAAACTTTCCAATTCTAAGATAAACATCCTCGGCTATTCCAATTGGTCTTAATGGTGTACAATTTGCTACCTCGATTGTCATGTCCGTGGGGGTAAGTCTAGGAAATTTCATCAATTTCCAAAGAGAATGAGGCATGAGATTGATTCTAGCACCTAAATCGGCAAAGGATAAACATCCCTCAATCTCGGAAAAATCACAAGGTAGTAGAAATTGGCCCGATTCCTCTTCCTTTCTCGGCATATGCCTTTTGGGTTTTTTAAGAAGGATCGAAGCACAAGTTTCCTTAAGGGTCACTTTGGTGAGGTCGATAAAGCTCTCTTTTTGAACCGTGGATGGAATTTGAGATAAAATAGGGTATGCACTCTTTCCTTGGGCACCACGTTCACACCATCGACTTTAGAACATGAAGGCGTTTTAGAAGTCGAGGGTTGAGAAGAAGGAACAACTCTAAAATAATCAAGGATAGGGGTAATCACACGACCTTTTCCACGAGGCGAGGCGGCTTTGACATGTTCCTTTCGATTTATAACGGTGTCACTGGCTAACGAACTCGATGACGTACCCGAAGACTTGTTCCTTATGGCCGAAAACATCTTTTTAATGTCGATTTGTCCTTTCTCAATCTATGTATTTTGATTTTTCAATGTATTAGAAAAGTCGTTTTTCAAAGTACCAATTTGTCCCTCTAATCGACTCATATTAGCCTCGTTCGGTTTCATATATTCTTGAAACGCGTTTGAAGAACTATTTTGATTAGAATTAAAGTTCCCTTGGTTTTGATTATTTCTTTGAAAATTCGCTTGATTACCACTCGAAAAATTGTTTCCTTGATTAGCGTTGTTTGAAAAATTCGAGTTTTGATTGTTGTTGTTATCTCGATTTTGCGAAGCTAAATTGCGATCTTGATTATAACCTTGATTACCATGATTATTTCCTTGAAAATTTTTTCGGTTTTGATTTTGAAAATCATTTCCACGATAAAAATTATTGCCTTGTGATGAACCCGCGTTGTTTTGATTTTGAATATTTTTGTTTCCATTTAACGCGTTAACACTCGACATTTGGCCATCCATAGCCGCACACTTGTAATAATTATGAGGTCCACCACACAACGTACACGAAGCCTCAACCGTTTTCACCGTAGTGGGAGCGTCTTTCTTTTACATCTCAATCAAGAACAACGTAAACACATTCGTCAACTTATCGAATTTCGCATCAACCCACTCAATATCGAGAATTACTAACATTGGCGACACTCGGTGTGCTATGGAGTTGGTAAACCTTGGATCTATTTTCGATTATCATTGAAGCGTCTTTCGGAGTTTTACACAAAAAGTTTCCACCGGCGACGGAATTTAATGAACCTTGTTCTTGAAAAATAAGACCGTAATAAAACGTATCGATCTGGTGTAACTAGGAAATTCCATGATGAAGACATTTCCTAAGAAATTCCTTAAAACGATCCCACGTGTCCCTAAACGGTTCATTTGGTTTTTGCTCGAACCTCGTGATCTCGTTTTTGAAAAACGTAGTCTTAGACGGTGGAAAGAAATGATTAAAGAACTTGGAAACGAGATCCTTCCATGTAATTATGGAATTAGGTGGCTCTTTCTCGTACTAATCCTTGGCGGCACCATCGAGCGAGTACGGAAAAAGCATAAGCTTAATGACATCGGTGTCGATGTTTTTAAACTTGCTCGTGGCAAAAAGACGATCAAAATTCCGAATGTGATCGTAAGGATTATCCGCCTCACGACCTCTAAACTTCGTTGCTTGAATCAACGATAGCATCCGGCTCTTAATCTAAAAATTCTCCATTTCGATTTCGGGAATAACGATCGCGTCTCCATAACCCTCGGTGGGTGCTTGGAGCAATTCCATCATCGTACGATTCTCGGCCATCTCGTCTATGGTTTCGACAATAAAATTAGGAACGTTCATTTCTAAATCACGTCTTCGTTGTCGATTCCTTCGATTTCGATTGCGTCGATTTGATGCGTTGCTATAAATTGTATAGTCCTTCGATCGAGTGTGCATGCACTAAACGTATAATGGGGGTAGCAAAGAAGATTCTTTTTGTGGTTTTTCGTTTTTTCAAAAATTTTTGGTTTTTGATTGTTTTTTAATTTTTTTGGATTTTTGGTATATTACGTAGATAATTAAATCCACAAAAACGTATCCAATAACCAAAGGTCTTGATTAATGAATCCAAGAAGAAGAAAGGAATTTACGTCAAGTAAAAACCCTCGTCGACTTTGAAACGTTGGCGGAACGCCAAAACGTTTCGAGGTTCAATAATTAAAGATCACAAAATAGATGTATTAATATTTGAGTGGCAAACCCTTAATCAATCGTCACTAAACCGATAAGCACAAGCAAGCGGAGAAACCAGGTCGCGCGAAGCACTTAAGAGCCTTATTCTTTAGGGTGTATTTTATAACACCCGGCTTATACCCGCCTTATAGTTTAAATCAATTGAGATCAAATCTTTTAAGAGTATTTATCTATTTTTCCCTTTGATTTTTTTGTTTTGGATTCGAATACAATAATTGAGTGATGAAATCCTAATTAAGGTTGCGTTTTCACGCTTTCGGATACTATTGTTTATTAATTGTGCTACGTAATATAATATAGTATTCACAAAAAGAAAACGAAAACGATAAAATGAAAAAGATTGTTGTGTGTTTAATTGAGGACAACTAAACACGATTTATTTGGATATTCTACAATATAGTAAAAAATAAAAACGAGTATGTATGATATTTACGCTTTTCAAAAACAAAAAGTAAAAACGCACTACTCACACAAACACGATATGTATAATGGCACTAAAAACACCTCCCCGGCAGCGGCGCCAAAATTGATGTGGTAAATATAGTCACTTGTTTTTGGAAAAACAAATAACCATGTCAAGTATTAAATTCTACGATTTAGGAAAACCATAGAACCGAATAAATGCGAGTTCGTTCTCGAAGCATGTGTATGTGTTATGTGCCAATTATATAAAAATAATGCTTGGATTAGTGGTCGTTTTTGGTTTACAAAGATTTAAAAATAAAGACGAGTTACGCTAAAAATTACGCTACGACGGAGAAAACGTGAAATCCTAAAACTCGACAAAAAAACAAACTACACTAAAAATTAGCAAGTTTTAAACTTAAGCTAAGAAAAGTATAATTAAAACAAAAATGCAAACCAAACTTTCCAAAAGTTTTTTAATTAATTTATATTAAATTTTAAAGTTTAATAAGAAACTCAAAAATAAATAAAATTAATAAAAAGTGAAAATGAAAATTTAAAACTTTGTAAACCTATATTATACTAGTTTAAGACTAAGAAATATTTTTCTAAAATTTTAACTACTTTTTACTATTTTTAAATGAATTTCTAAAATTTAAAATGGAAATATTAATAAAAAATTGATTGATAAAATCAAAAATTTACTTTTACTTCCCAAAAATCCTAACTGGTTAAATGATCAAAGAAAAAAATGAAAAATCTCAAAAATACTAACCCAATAAGTTGAAATCAGCTTATTATGATTCGAATTCTAACTTATAAGCCAAGACAACTACCCTTGAAGTATTACCCTAGGGATTATCCTAATGATAAAGTCCCTAGGGCGCAGTGGTGAGGTATGTGGTGCGTGGGAGTGGTGGCACAGGTTCGAGTCCTGTCCAGACCGATTTTTTTTCTTTTTCTCTCTTTTATACTTGTTGTAAAGTAAACTAACAACACCAAAACACAAACCAACTTCTAATTAACACGTTTTAACCTTGAATCAAACACAAATGCTACCTGACCTTACTTTTTTTTACTTGTCACTTAATTTACTTTATGAACTTAGGGAATTGTGGTGGCCCGGGAAAGTGGTGATTTGCTCGACGCAGACGACACCCTCACAACCTGTTGGTGGTGAGGAGTCAAACATACAATGATAAGAATAAAAACAAACAAGTAATCAATCTAGCTACAACACCCAAAGAAAATCAGAGAATAAAAAGAAGAGGGGCATGTATGATGGTAGAAAAAGTTATACAGTGGACTTCAAGGCAAATTTGAGCTACTGATGAGACTGCTTTTATACATAGTCTCATCGTCCAAATCAGGCTTAAAATGCATAAAATATCATTAAAACTGCCAAATATATGCTCGTGTTTGTTGCTTGTGTATTTTAGGTACGGATATTGAGGAAAAGACAAAAAGATCACAAGAACCAATCAATAATGAACACGGGAAACGAAGCCGCACAATGAACCGGACGCAAATCAAGAATTTCTAAAATGACCTTGAAGTTTTGAAGATTGGCAAGAATGGTCCCTCTACTATTGAAGACTTGTCACTTTAGGCCCTTGTAAATCTCAAATATTACAAGTGGGTCCTTAAATTTTCAAGATATTGCTTATTAAGCCCTTGAAGAATGCCATAATTACCAAAGAAGACCTTATGAAAAGTATTTGCAAGTTGTTGTGCCAAATATGACAAGTAGTCCAAAGTTGTTACAAAGGATTTTGAAGTTGTTGGGTGTTTATTACTAAATGAAGAGGACAAGAAACTTGGGGGACTTAAACTGCCAGACACTGAAACTTATCCCAACCAATCAATCCCACACGTCACTCCACTCCACCACTCACAACTTCACACCTCACCCCCCACCTCACACGTCAGACTCCAATCACCCACTTTATTTATTAATTCTGATTAACCTAATTTTTGGAGGTAAACACTTATTCAAACGAATAATCAGATTAAACCCACTATTTACCCACCCCTAATCCAACGAACCCTAATCCTTAATCCCCTTCAAAACAAAGGGTTTTACCCTATTGTTTCCAGATTCACTATTCACCCCTAAGTAAACCTTTTCCCACACCCAGAAAAATCACCACATGGCTGTGGGTCCCTAAAAGATGCTCCCCTGCTCCCGTCATTGTCCACAAAACCCCAAATGCAGAACAGATGAACAGTTTGATCACATTACTTGGTCCCTACACTTCAATGAAGGGCTTAGATTGGTTTTTACAACCTGGCAACTCACATGGTGCATTTCAGAGATCACATGAAGCATATTTGACCAAGATTCTCCTAGAAGACCAAGGGCATTCAGGGAATTTCAAGAACTAGGGTTTTAGGAACTATAACCTTTTGTTTAGTTGTATAAATATGGGACGTATGTGTCCCATATCCTTTGTTCCTGATTTTTTTCCTTAGGTCACAAACTTGTAAAGCCCGTTTTATTTATGAATGAAAATTGGTTGAGTGTTGTTGATGAAATGAATCCAGGATCCATCTTACTTTCTGCTGTTTGATTGTGTCCCATTTATTGTTTGTTTAATTTTTGAGTTTTCAAAAATTCATACTTGTTTTCAAAGTTTCTGAAAAAGGTGTTGGTTTTGGTAAAACCTTGTTCCAAAAGTTGGATTTCAAGTTTTTGTAAGTTGATTGTTTAAGTGTGAGATAAGAGAAAAGTATTTGGAAAGATTTGAAAAGGTTTGAAAAAGAGAAAGAAAATCAGATTTTTGGATATTGTGCTCTATTTTTCTTAGCAGGAACACTTGAAGCTTGATTGTTTTGCCTAAGAGTTCTGCACAGACCCGGGTCTGTGAGGAGGTGGTATAGCAGCCATTGTGGGACCTGGATTGTAGGTCCCACAAGGTAAAATCCCTTGTTTCCATTTTCAGTTTTCAGAAATTATGTGAGTTATGTGATTTGTATGAAATTGTTTGTTTTGTAGATTTGTAAATCTATGCTTATGTTTTTAGAGAGAGAAAGAGATAGAAAGATGGTGGATTTCACACTTCTAGAGAGAGAAAGTTAAGAACAACTATGTGTAAATTAATGAAAAACCACACCCTCTCCATCAAAGGAGAGGGTTTATATACCCAAGCCCATGTGATGGGCTTGGGTTTACAATAGGCTGCCGGCCCATACAATCCATGGGCTCGGTTTTGGGCTTTGTTTGATAAATGTAAATAACTAAACTACGAGCTATAACATATACTATTGTTAGAGTGACCGATCCTTCTTAATACGTATAACGTATTTCCAACAATCTCCCCCTAAGGGAGGTCACTCCAAACAAGGGCGTTACCCAAGTTACAATAATAAAATAAACCTAGCATACTATGCTTGTCTTGAGCTCGTAGTCTTCGTCTTTCTTTTTCTTTTTCTTTTCTGGTGAACATGCTGATGTGATCTTTGATATCAGTCTTGAGCATTAATCGCTTGCCTTGATCTTGTGCATCCATCACTTGTGATATTCGCCTCTTCGTGACCTCACGTCCCACATACTTATGCCTTAGTAATTCTTGAAAGCTTCAGAGTTCGATACAGCGGAAGACTTAACTTTTAGGCTTTCTTGAATTAAATGAGATATTAAGTGCATGAAGTATAAGCATGCGGGGACGACTTCTTCTTGGATTCTGCAACGCCACCGTCTTCAAATGCCGCAACATAAGTAGACACGAACGAAATGGCTTTGAACATTTCATTCTAAATCGGTAGCATTTTACCTCCGGTCGGTGAAGACCGTTGGACGATATTAGATATCGTACCCGTGACGGATAGTTTCAATTAAGTAACTTCCTGACAGGATTTCGCGGGTAAACCCGTTCTCTTTATTCGACCGTCCAAAGCTGACTGCGAACATAAAGAGTGAATCATTTGGATAAAGATATCCGCATGATTTGAAGCCGTCAATTCATGTTCCTGGAACAAGTGAAATTCAATTAAGAACCGCACCATCGTTGCTTTCCAGTTGTCACGAGCTTGATTCGTATAGAATCTTGCAAGTTACCTACCAAGTGCTGTTTGAGGTTAACACTAGAAGGATTTCCACTCATCACTGTGAACACTAAGGTATCACTCTGAGTGTTCTGGCAAGATCACTAAGATATTGCGTAGAGGCCTGGAACGTGTTTAAATTCAGTTAAGAATTAAACAGCTGTTGCTTTCCAGTTATCACAAGTTTGATTCATAAAGAATCGCACAAGTCACCTACCATGAGCTTTTTGATGTTCGCTCAAGAAGGATTTCCATCTTCATTGTAAATACTTTCGTATTACTCGGATGTTCAGGCAAGATCATGAAGATTTTGCGTAGGACTCTTAAAATCTTTCTTACTTTTCACAGTGTGTGAAGAAGCAAGGAAATATGAAAGTGTGTCCTAGTGAGATATTTGATGATCTCAAATGGCTCTAGACTCGATCGTGCACTTTGGATTTTAGTGATCGGAGGCTGGAGAGGAGTGCCACCATTTCAATACCAATTTATTCGGAGTGAAAAAATCGATAGATAATGTGTTGTCTCCGTGTGATTAAAACAAATACCTTTTGAGAGATATCTGAGTTAGCTGGGATGGGTTGTGCATTGCATCACTGGGTCCATGATGTCTGTCTTCAATATCAAGATTCATTAAAATGATCTCAATAGCATATGAATTGACCCGGTTTCTGCCTAAAGTTGTAAGGAGGGCTTCTTTCATTACACCCTTTATCTTTACAATTCTTTTTCATTCTTCAACCCCTTCAATGCTTACCAATACGTCATAACTAGCACCTTGTTGTGATTGTTCCAGTGCTAACTTAAGTACTTGGTCGGCATTCAGCTACGTTCACATTCTTTCTCCACCTTTCCTAAGGACTACTATTTCTAGCTATGGAATGTCCTTGGGAAGATTCCTCCGGTTCTGGAAGAATCATAGGACTTAACCTATCCTACCATCCTTATGTCACCACAATCTTCATCGTCGTGAAATAAATAGGTTTTGGGTAAGTATATGTCACCATGAAAATCCATTTTGATATAGAAAATCCATTTTGCTCCCCCTTAACATATGCCACGATATTCGAAAACATTTCGCATATGTAGAGATGAGCCAGCACATTAAGTCAAACCATTTGTGATAATATCCCATATTAAATCACATTTTCTCCCCCATATTAAAAATATTAACCCAATCGATGTTTTTAATATCAATTGATTTAATGAAGTTTTAACAAAGGTTTTGGGAAGAAAAATGCAAGTCCATTTAATCTTCATGATATCAAACGTATGAGATATTATATCGATTTGTAACATGATCACAAATTCACCATATTAGAAAAGAATTGACAAGGTTGGACCTGATAGATGAGAACATCATATGATAAGATCAAATGGTTCTTGTCAGCATATGTTGGTCGCCTCGTCACGTCTGAAGTCATCTCGTGACACCACACGTACGATTGGTATTGTTGTCTTGACACCACCTTGTGAACTTGGCACGTTCGGCATCGAAGATTCTGAATGCTTGACAGTTGCTCCCCCTCAATTGTTGACCCGTGTTCTACCGAAAGAGCTGTATTCGTCAGTGAGTAGTCGCATCGTCGAGTATGTAGATACCAATTGTAGATAGCAATGGTTGTAGAGATGATAGCTTCATAAAAACAAGACTTCTCTTGTTTTAACAAATAAATGCACTGAAACGTACATAGATTTGTGTTAGACCAAGTTATAAAGTAAACTTGATCTCTTACAAGGTTTTAAAGTAAACCTTGCCCGAGAAAATTAATTCCTGTTGTTAGCCAAAGCTTTCATAAGAAATACTTGACTTTAATGTGAAAACCGGGTTGCAGTCAGAAATAACTACAAGCCATAAGGGCATGTTTTATGAAATATTTACAACTTTTATACGAACTCTATTTATGGCGCCGTGTCGATATTAATCAACATTTCTAAGGCCGTAAATATTATCGTACCAAAAGACATGCCTTTGAAAGATAAAGTAAAAATATTTTTGGATTTTTTTGAATTTTCAATTTTTATGGTTTTTATATGGTTTTATATTTTTGTATTTTGCTTTTGTGGATAAAAATATAAACAATATATACGAATGATCACCAAGGATACGGAGAATAGTTTTACCAAGACTATTCTTTCGCTTCATCTGCTAGTTCCTTAAGAGTCTCAGGCGAGAAGGTTCTCATTCCTAGCTTGTCGGCCAAAAATTCAATTCGAGCGTGATCTAAAGCCTTCGTGAAAATATCCGCCAATTGATACTCAGATCGGACAAAGTAAAGCTCGATTACTCCATTTTCCACTTGCTCCTTGATGAAGTGGTAGCGAATGTCAATATGCTTCGACCGGGAGAATTGAACGTTGTTGCAGCATAAGGCAATTGCACTCTTGTTGTCACAGTACATCGGAATCTTGTTGAAACCTAGACCATAGTCGGTTAATTATGATCTCATCCAAAGAATTTGAGCACAGCAACCAGACATAGCTATGTATTCTGCTTCCGTACTTGAAATTGCAGCGCTTTTCTGCCTTTTCGATGCCCAACTAATTAATCGATCTCCTAGTAGTTGCAAAGTTCCACTCGTGCTACGCCTTGTGTCTTGACAACCCGCGTGATCCGCATCTGCATATGCCATTAGTGCAATAGAAGAGTTCTTCGAATACCAAAGTCCCCGATTAATGGTTCCTTTAAGATATCGAAAGATCCTTTTAACAGTAGCTAAGTGTAATTCAGTAGGCCTAGTTTGATACCTGGCACACATACATATAGCAAACTGAAGATCAGGTCGACTGGCTGTGATATACAGAAGAGTACCGATCATTCCACGATAAAGTGTCGGATCAACGGCAACTCCATGTGGATCTGCATCAAGCTTAGTTTTCTCCACCATTGGAGTGTCCACGGGGTCGCAAGATTCCATCTTATATTTCTTAAGCGATTCAAGGGCATACTTGGATTGATTGATAAAGATGCCTCTGGGACTCTGAGATATTTGAAGACCTAAGAAGAATGATACCTTGCCCATCATTGACATCTTAAACTTGAAAGACATGAGTGTCCCAAACTCATCCGATAAGGTTTGGGTCGAGGCTGCAAATATAATATCATCAACATATATTTGTACCATAATCATATCTTTACCTCGTTTCTGAATGAACAGCGTGGGATCCACCTTGCCTTTTGCGAAGCCTTGGGTGATGAGGAATTGTGACAATAGATCATACCATGCGCGTGGAGCTTGCTTCAACCCATAGAGAGCCTTCTTAAGCTTGTACACATGATTTGGATAATTAGGATTCACAAAACCATCCGGCTGTTGAACATAGACCTCTTCCTGGAGTTCACCATTAAGAAATGCCGTCTTCACATCCATCTGATAGACAATCATATTCATATGGGCTGCATAAGCGAGGAATAGTCTAATAGCTTCCAAACGGGCAACAGGTGCAAAGGATTCCATAAAGTCAACGCCCAATAATTGCTTGTATCCACGAGCTACTAGTCGAGCTTTGTTTTTCAATATTCCGCCTAACTCATCGAGTTTCACCTTGTAAACCCATTTCAAAGTGAGTAATTGCACTTGATCCGGGCATGGGACTAGTTCCCATACTTCAAGACGTATAAACTCATTAAGTTCTTCTTGCATAGCTTCTATCCAACAGGATTGAGTAAAAGCTTCTTTCCATGTCTTAGGTTCAACTTCAGTGAGAAAAGCATCAAAGTGACAAAACATTGCACTTTCTTGTAACTGACTTCGTGTGGATACCGGACGATTAGGGTCACCAATAATAGAATATATAGGATGATCCTTTGTCCACTTGCTGTCATGTTCACGAATCCGTGGATTGGAGTAAACTGTAGAAGGAGCTTCCTCTGAGGTGGACGACCCGGCTTGATTAGGGTCGGGAATAGATACACCAAAGAATGGAAGTTCACGCATTTGAGCGAATTCCAAATCGTGATCATCGTCATCCTCTTCATCATCAATAGGCATGACATGGGTAGTTGTTACTTGTGTTGGTTGAGAATTACTCGTTGTTGGTATATCTTGACCAATTGTTGGTGCAGATGTGTCTGATTGTGCTTCGGTTGCTGGAGCGACAACTTCGGTTACCGGAGCTATTACCTCAGGTTCTGGAGCAACAATACTTGGAGGAGTAAAGAATTCATCAAAGAACGGTTGAAACAACTTATCCCATTCATTCCTAGTAGGTGGTATAGATGATGAAGTAGGGTTGTTTGGGACAAGACCAGAACTAATATTACTGGGTCCCATTTCATGAAGTGCGGGTTCAGAGCTGCTTTGCTCAGAAGCCATTGCTGTCAGCTCATCAAAATCAACATTCATAGTTTTGAGGATCTTGCGAGAGTTACGGTTGTAGATTCGGTATGCCTTCTTTGCGGGTGCGTAACCAATGAAAATACCAATATCAGCCTTTGGTTGAAGTTTTCCCAAATTGTCACCATCATTGTTTGGATAGCAAAGAGAACCAAATACATGAAGATAGGATAAATCTGGTACTTTTCCATGGAGAAGCTCATAAGGTGTTTTACCATGGCGTTTACGAATTAGTGACCGGTTTTGGGTGTACACTGCTGTAGATACTGCTTCTGCCCATAAAAACAATGGAGCCTTTGCGTAAATTAACATCGTTCGAGCAGCTTCCATAAGTGTGCGATTTCGCCTTTCAACGACACCGTTTTGTTGTGGAGTGCGTGCAACGGATGTTTCATGAGATATGCCAACTTCTTCATAATAATCACGCAAAATTTGATTCACAAATTCGGTTCCATTATCTGTACGAATGCGTCGGACAGTAGTGTTGAGACGCACTTGAATCATCTTGAGAAATCTGATGATGAATTTAGGTGCCTCATTTTTTGCTTTAAGAAATTTCACCCATGTAAACCGTGAGTAATCATCGACAATGACGAGGATGTACTTTTTGCCACTAAGACTTTCAACACGCATTGGCCCACAAAGATCCATATGCAACAGATAAAGTTTCTCTTGGTTGGTGTCTTTCGTATTGGGTTTGTAAGATTTCGTAGTGCTTTTCCCCATTGTACACGCGGAACACAAATGATCCTTGTGAAATGATAGTTTAGGAAGACCACGAACAAGTTCGTTTTTCGCCAAGTGATTGATAGCGTCAAAGTTAAGATGAGATAACCGTCGATGCCATAACCATGACTTAGTCTTCGATGCTTTGGAGAGAAGACATACGGGAGAAGAGGCCATCATGTCTTGTAGAGACAAAGTATACAAATTATTCCCTCGAGTACCTTTCAATAAATCAACCCCTTCCAAATTACGAATGAAGCAGGTATGCTCTCGAAAAGCAACTTCTAGGTTTGCATCACAAAATTGTCCCACAGAAAATAAGTTGTGACCAAGACCTTCCACGTAATACACTCTTGAAATTATAACATTCCCAATATGATATTCACCAAAACCCATTATCTTTGCTATATGATCATTTCCAAATCTAACCGTACCAAGAAACTTGCTGACGAAATTTCTGAGCTGAGAGCGATCTCCGGTCATATGCTTAGAGCAACCAGAGTCCAAATACCAGAGAACAATTTGGACCACCTGTTTTCAACAACAACAGTAGACAATGCATTGGAAACTATTGGTTCCGGAGTGTTAGCAGATACAGATATAGAATTATCAGAATTGCTAACATTTTTGTTATCCTTAGATTTCCTGCATTTTCTAATGTGAGTTTTAGCATTTACAGGTTTTACTGTTCCAATTTTCTGAGGTTTTGGAGTATTAGCGGGCACTACAGTGGGAGTAGACCTATTTAAAGGGCACTTTATTCCTACAGTAGTGTTGGTGTTCCTAGTTAAAGGACACGCTTGTGTTTTGGTAGCCTTGGTACTCCTAGTTAAAGGGCACGTTTTCTTCGCTGTAGTGGGAGTGATCCTAGTCAAAGGGCACATATTTCCTACTATAGTGAAAGTCCTACCAGTGGGGCGCCACATCCAACTAACTTGGGTTAACACTTTCCCAGTCGGTTTCCATTCTAATCCATTTTTCCGGGCCTGCATCTCATTCACATGTTCAATAAGGCAAGAATCATGACGACTAGAAAACATACATTCATTGCAATTCCAACATTTTAAATTAGAATTCACAGTAGGCTTAGAACGCTGCACAACCGCAGAGCCTTTAGGTTTAGCTACATGATTCTTTTTATTCAAAACAGAAATAACATTCCTAGGATGGGCTTCTACTTTCTTCATCACTTGACTACTAGATGGGGGCAAGATCCTATCATTCTTCTTGTTTCTCTTAAGCTTAGATCTTTGAGCCTTAGTAGTGGTGCTTACTCCTGTAGAAGGCAACACGGGAATATTAGAAGCTGGTTTTGATTCCGCCTTATCTTTAGTGACCAAAGTTTGAGATGGTTTAGTCCTAGGGCCCTTGTTAAGTGGTGTGACGGCTATAAGGGTTCGTTTGATTGCACTAGAGGATGATGCTGAGATAGTGGCTGCGTTATCCACAACATTCTTACCTCTTAGAGTTCGAAGTGTTTCCTTTAACTCAGCCAAGACTAGATTCTTATCACAAATTTGTTCCCTCAAATCAGATATTTCCACCGACTTTCGATTCAATTGTTCAATCAATGATTGATTCTGTGCAGTGGTATTAGCACATGCGGGCTTTACTGAATCGAAGAGTCGTGTATTTTTCTGTTTTAAGTTATCAACTTTGGACAAAATCTTGGAAACTTGATTGTCTAGATCAAGTCTAAAACTCTCAGCGGCCTCAAGTACGTTCACACAGTTAAGCTCCTTAGATTTCTCTATTTCTATCGGCAAAGAGTTAGCAACTTTGTCACTTGGCTGACGCTGTTTTGATTGTAAATTCAATCGAAAATTCTTTTCAAAATTTGCATCATCGATATTAACACCTTCGAATGACGTTTCGAAGATTTCTTGAATAAATTGTTGCTTGCATTCAAGCGAAATACAATGTGTTTGAATCTCATCAAAACGTTTTGAAAGCGATGAATATGAATCTTGAAGCTTTAAAAATTCAGCGTCAGATTCGTGACTAGTACTATCTACCATGGTATCCACAGATTCAACATTATGCACAATAGAATCATTATCAATACTAGTATTCACACAGACAGAAACTATATCATGAGACATCACTTGATTCAGAAGCAGATCATTATGGCGTGAAACCCGTTCTATTTCAAGTAAACTGTTTTCATAAGCATCTTCCATTTCATTGAAAACCCGTCTAACTTCTTCTATTTCCAAAAACAAATCTTGATCAATATTACGAAGACAAGCCTTAACATTGTTTACAAACGGAACAATTTCATCTCGAAACGCAGCTCTAGTGTGCTCAAAGTTCCATTCACCTTCCGTTATGGCCGTGGCCGTCGTACGTTCCAAAATGACCTTGTCAAAATTGGCTAAGTGTTGGTGAACCGTATTTAAGTTAACGGACGCCTTACTTACCGGTGGAATTAACTTCGTTAAATCCTTTTTGACGAGTGTAGGAGACGTACTAGGAAGGTTTTCATATGACAAACTTTGGGGCACAAGAACTGTTAATTCTGCTAATTCCTTTTGTATGCGAATGCGTGTCTTTTTCGAAAATTGATCTTTGTTATGTTGATCATAATCAATTGTATGGAATTTTGAAAGCATTTTAGAATGAGTTTCATCCCCAAGTGATTGTGTCTTCTCAGTGCTACGAACAAAAGGTGCTTCTTTCGATTTGCCAATTATGGTCATATCATAAAGGCCGGGAATATATTCCTGAGCTTGTTTTGCATAACCGGGATTTGGTGGTAAATCTTGAAGACGCTTAAGTTCGAATTCTTTAAATGATTTAGTTAAAAGATGAACCTTTTCTGTGGAAGCGTATTGTTTTAAAAGCTGTTGTTCTTTGAATTTAAGAAGTTTGGTAGCATTAATTTCCGATTCAACCTTTTTAGACTCGAGAGTTTCGAAATCCATTTTAAGTTTCTGAAAATCATTGACAACCGACTCCTTTTCTTTTAATTCATTAGACAGATTAGCTTTTAATGACTCTATTTCTTTCAAGTGTTCAATCTTTTCAAAACGAAATTGGTCAAATTCAGAACATGTTATTTTCTCTTCTTGAGGGACCATTTCAAAAGTTTTGACCTTTTCTTTATGCAACGCAAGCTCAGCAGTTAGGGTGGAATTCGTATCTACGGATTGTCTGAGGGCCATATGCATTTGATCAATAATATGTTTAGGTACCATGACCAAATCATGTGGAGCATAAGATTCCATACCCGTCGTAGCATTTGGTTGAGGTTCACTCAAGTGTGTAGGATTGAGTACCACATCATTTGAGTTACTAGTTCCCGAATGCTGTTCGAGGTTGTCATTTTCATGCTCAACTTGATGTTGGTTTTCATCAATATTATTAGATGTGGTTGGTACCTCACTGATGACATCAGAACCATAGTGAGAGAGATTAGCAACAAGAGCAGCTTGGGCAGAGTGAATGTCATCACAATCCGAATCGTATGCATCAAGATCATCCGCTGGATAAGCTGCATTAGAAGTGGAAACAACTGCAATGCCTTCAGTATCTGCTGCCCCTGGGTCTGCAAGAAATGCTAACTCCTCTGAATCCAAAATCTTCCCCTTAGACTGAGCATCAACCAAATACATCTTCTCACGAAACCATGCATCATCCCTTCTCCTTTTTGGCTGAGTGCAATCCCTAGCCATATGACCTTGTCCTCGGCAATTGTAGCAAGTCACAACCTTCTTAGGACCAATAGGACTCCCATTTCCACTAGCTTGAGCATTCACAGCTTGATTGTTCCCAGTCCTTGTAGGAGGTCCATATGAATTTTGCCTTCCCTGAATAGGTTGCACCGTCACTTGACCATCTTGAACAGTGGCTTGTTGTCGAGGATTTGAAGAGGTGCGGAGCTGATTGTTTGTTGGTGGAAATCCTCTAGTAGCAATAAGTTTTGACAAGTAAGCAGTGAGATGGTTTAGAACATCAGCTGGCGTATCATTTGGAGTAAAGACCGGTGCTTGGATTGGTGGAAGTTCATTAGAGTAAAAAGCCTGTGCTGATTGTGCTTCTATCGGAAAATATCCTTGCTGAGGAGTATAGCCCATTGGAGAAGTGTTGGCTTGTGATGGTGATGTCTGATATTGTGGTTGCTGTGGAAAAGATTGTTGATGAACACTTTGTTGATATTCTTGCTGTGGCATCATTGGTGGTTGATAAGATGGTTGCTGTGGTTGCTGATAGATGTGTGGTGGTGGTGGCTGCTGCAAGTATGATGGTTGTTGATAAGTATAAGCCATGTTTTGTTGAGAAGCATACATTGCAAGTGGATCATGAACTTGAGGTGTAGACAACCGAGCCTCGATCACATGGCATTCGTGTTGTTGAAGAAAAGCTTGAAGTTGATCCACATTGGTGTTATGCAAGTCCTTAGCCAATTTAACATCCGTCACGTATTTTTTCCATTCTGGAGGAAGAGTGTTCAAATACTTGGTGTTCAATTGAAAGGTAGGGATTGCCATGCCATAGATATTAAGCTCATTCAACAATAGGGTAAATCTCAGATAGTAATCATTGAGAGTCTCCCCTGGCACATAGGCAAACTTATCAAAAGTATCATAAAGCTTACACTCTCGTTCTTGTTTAGTTAACGAGGTGCCTTGCATTAGAACACGAATTCTATCCCATAACTCTTTGGCAACTTTATGTTTGCTGACGAGTTTGTAGACATCTGGAGGAAGAGCTTGGAGAATGATGTTTGTAGCATACTTATCACATTTATCTTGAATCTTCATATCTCCAGTCAACTCACCCGTTGTGCGAGGACGAGTGGACGTACCTTCCGTCACATTACCATAATCTAATGGTCCATTGAGCACCGATGCCCAAATTAGATGTCCATTCTCCTTGTTCAACATATAAAGTTCCATTCGGGAAGCCCATTCCTCATACATAGTCTTCACCAACATTGGTGGACGATTATCCGTACCCGAGAGGATGGACTTATCCGTAAGAGATGTATACTCCATTTCAATAAGTTAAGATTTACAAAGTTGATCGAACAATGAAATAAGGTTAAGTATTTTTGTGTTGTTGTGAGTTAAAACCGAGAAACAATGTTAAAATCCCCTAAAATATGTTCTCGATAAACCAAAAATTCCAAGTCAAAATTACACACGTTTGTTCGAAATTTTTTATGGAAAAAATTGTGATTATCGGAATGCCAGATCGGAATGTCAGATCGTAATACCAGATCGGAATGTCAGATCGTAATACCAGATCGGAATGTCAGATCGTAATACCAGATCGGAATATAGCCCTGTCGAAATGTTGTTGGTATCGGAATGTTCAGATCGCAAAGCCCTATCGGAATGTTCAGATCGCAAAGTGGCTGACAAAATTCGAGCAGAGTAACGACTTAAAATAATTCCTTATACCCGTCGGAATCTCAGATCGCAATAGCTATCGGAATGATTCAGATCGGAATAAGTGATAAAAATCCCACGATCGCAATGTAGAAACCAAACCCTTTCCGATGGAAGGTTATTGCGATGGAAGCCCAAGTACAATTTGTACTTTCCGATGGATGTTTCTGCTTAAATTTCGGAATGATAGAACACAACCTTTTTGCACTTTTGATCCAAAAAATTGATGTTTTAATGAAAAACCAAGATACCAAGAACACTTTTAAGCACAAAATCCTATGTAGCACTACTTGATACAACGATCAAAGCAAAAAATTTTGAAGATTTCGGCAAAACACACTTATACTATACGAATTGTTTAGAAAACAATACGCAACACAAACACAATCCTATATTTCATCCCAAGCTCTTGATACCATTTGTAGATTTGTAAATCTATGCTTATGTTTTTAGAGAGAGAAAGAGATAGAAAGATGGTGGATTTCACACTTCTAGAGAGAGAAAGTTAAGAACAACTATGTGTAAATTAATGAAAAACCACACCCTCTCCATCAAAGGAGAGGGTTTATATACCCAAGCCCATGTGATGGGCTTGGGTTTACAATAGGCCGCCGGCCCATACAATCCATGGGCTCGGTTTTGGGCTTTGTTTGATAAATGTAAATAACTAAACTACGAGCTATAACATATACTATTGTTAGAGTGACCGATCCTTCTTAATACGTATAACGTATTTCCAACATGTTTTCTTGTTGATTGGTTTGATTATGCTTATTTAGGGATGGTATGCATGTTTAGGACTTGCTAAATCAGATTTGTGTAAAGTTGAGTAGGTTTACTTGGTAAATTTTTGGTTTTCAGATTTTAAGGGGTGTTTGGATTAAGGTTCAAATCAGGGTAAATCATATAAGATTTGTTTAAATCTTGTTTAGAATCACTCATTGGGTTGTTATTAGGTTGTATGCTAGTTTTGGTTTCTGTTTAGTGAAGTTTGAAGCAATTTGTATGTCAAAATTTTGAAGAAATAGCAAAAAATCAAAAAGTCCTTATTGTGCATGCTTTTGTGGAAATTGGTGCATCAAATCTTGGTATCTGTTAGGGTTGAGGTTCAAGCATGGATTGTAATCAGTTATATGCCATGTCATTGATTTGTGTGCAAGATCTTAGGGTTTGAATCTCATTTTTGTGCATGTAAACAAGTATTACTGTTCAGCAGAAACATTTAGCCTTAATTAGAAACTTTGTGTGCCCTTTTGTGTGAATTTTTGTGAAGAAAACTGCTTGTTTTTGTGTTGTATTTGACTCCCTATACTCAACTGAGTATAAGGGTGCCTTATTGTCCAAAATAAGCACTCAAAATAAGCTTTCCTAAGATTATTGCTTTTCTAAACAAAAAATTACACTACCAGTGGGAACTCCTTTCCCACTGATAGCACATCTGTTAGCACTGCTAAGCAAAAGGACAAAAGTCCCAAAGTGTCACTTTCAGCTTTCTTTCTTTTTTGTCTTTAATGACTGAATTTTAGAATTAGACTTTCAAACTAGTTTTGATATTTTTCTAATTTAATTTCTGAATTTTCTGTTTAAATAAAATTTTTATTACTGTTCATTAGCTATTTTTTAGGTTTAATTGCTATTTTAAATACTTTTAATTAATCTGCTTTTGGCATTTAGTGCCAAAGATACTTATTTTTTAGTTTTAACATTTTTTATAGATTAAGAAAAATATTTTAAGATTTTTGGTATAAAAAGTTTTCACTGTTCATCTTTTAATTATTTTTTTAGAATTAATTTAAGTTAATTAGGGTTTTATATTAAACTGTTTTTGTCTTTTAGTGGTATATTTTATATTTTTTAAACTTTTTCAATTTTCTTCTGTTCATTAGAGTAATTTAGGATTTTTAAAAGTGCTAAATTATTTTTAGCATTATTTTATTATTTTTATAATTATTTTAGTTTTAAAATAGTTTTTAGTGATTTAAAAATAGAAAAATAGTTTTTAAAAATTAGAAAAAAATACTTTTTAGTCTTTAGATAATATAAGTAAGTTATTTGTTCAATAAAATAATATTTTGGACATTTTGATTAATTATATTTAATTTTAGGGCTTTAATTAGCATTTAAAATTGAATATTTAATTAATAAAAGGTTTTAAAATATTTTTATTGAATTTTTATCCTTATTTATATTATTTTAGACTTAGTTTTAGCTTTTAATTAATTTTTAGGTTTAAAATTTTTAATTTTGTAGTTTTTTACGGTTTTACGTGAACGCCTTTTCGTCTTAGCTCGATCCGTCTTCGTAACCGTCTTCCTTTTCTAATCTCATTTCTTTCTTTCTTTTTCAATCATATAATCACAAATCAAAATCAATTCATTACACAACGCACTTGCCTCCTTGAGAACGAACTCACTTTTAGGGTTATTCAAACACGGTTTTCCTAAATCGTCGTGCATACTTGCCGTAATTACCTTCCTTTTCCTAAAGGGGTAATTTTACTCAACATCATTTTTGGCGCCGCTGCCGGGGAGGCGTGTTGTGTTTTGATTTGAACATTGTTGTTTTTATATATAGCCATAATTAGTATATGTATTAGTAGCACTCTACTAATACGTATTATCGGTTTTTCGTTTTTTGTGAATACTATTACTATATTGTATACGTAGAAAAATAAATTCACAAGTACTCCAAATACGTGAGAAATCACAACCTTGACTTGGGAGGTCATTACCCAATCATTGTATTCGAATCTCAAACCAAATAAAAAAGGCAAAAATAGATAAATACTTTCGTGAAGCTCGATTTTAAAAAATACAAACTATAAGGTGGGTATAAGGCGGTTGTATTTCACGACCTAAAGGAAAAAGGCTCTTAAGTGCTTCGCGCCGCCTCGTTTCCTCCGCTTGCTTGTGCGTATTTTGAGATTGAAATCTAATCGAGGGTTTTGCCGCCCAAAGTATTATTACATATCATATATATTTTCTTGGTTTCATTTGATTAAACCCTCTTGAACGATTTGGTGTTCTACCATCGTTCTAAAGTCATCGAAGGCGTTCACGTCACGTGATCGTTTTCATTCCTTGAGGCTTCTTTAATCGAGAGATTTGATTAAGGAGGAGATTTGTAGATTTTTGTCTACCTAATACATTCCACAAAATCCAAAAAAAGGTTAAAACAATCAAAAACCACAAAAAAATTGAAAAAGTTAAAACACCAAAAAGAATCTTCTTAGCTCACCCTCTCGTTGTACGTGACGTTTATGCAAACTCGCTCCAAAGCAAGACGTGCTCGTAAACGAAGAAACAAATCAACCACTCCTTCTAGTGAGGAGTCTCCTATTAACGAACCCATCGTAGTGAAAGAAGCACCCATGGCTAATCGAACTATGATGGAGTTGCTTCAAGCACCCACCGAGGGTTATGGAGAAGCGATTGTGATTCCCGCTATCCTTGCGGAGAATTTTGAGGTTAAGACGGGTTTGTTGTCCATGATTCAAAACAACAAGTTTCGAGGTGACGAAAAGGACAACCCTCATAACCACATTCGCCAATTTAATCGTCTCACCGCCACTTGCAAGTTTAAGGACGTCTCTAACGACTCGATTAAGATGATGCTTTTTCCGTATTCCTTAGCGGGGCCCGCAAAAATTTGGTTAGAGAAAGAGCCACCCAATTCTATATTGACGTGGAAGGATCTCGTTTCAAAATTCGTGAACCAATTTTTTCCACCCTCTAAGACTACGCATTTGAAAAACGAGATTTCAAAGTTTTCGCAAGAGTATAATGAGAGTTTTTCAACGGCTTGGAATAGGTTTAAGGAAATGTTGCACGAATGTCCTCATCATGGTTTTTCCGACTTGCATCAAATTGACACGTTTTACAATGGCTTGAACGATCATGAGCGTGATTATCTTAAAGCCGCCGCGGGTGGTAATTTTTTGTGTAAGACGGTCGAGGAAGCATTGTTAATCATTGAGAATAGGTCTAAGGTCTATAGTCCTCGTAGCACGTCGAGTGTTCGTAAGACTTCGTCTTCACCTTCGCCTTCATTGTCACATACCGTTGATGCTTGCCAAATCGAGGCTAATTTGGAGAACAAGATTTTTGATAAGCTTAAAGGATTGTTAATTGAGTTTAAAGTTGGTGAACAACCCACTCCCGCTACGGCTAAAGCGGTTGAGGTTTCTTGTATGTATTGTGGTGGAGCTCACGATTACTCCGAGTGCATTACCAACGGTGGTAACACTTCGAGTGCCTTCACGGCCGCGGGAACTTATAACCAAACGGTCAAGTTCCCCGAACTAATCAGTTGACTCCACCGGGTTTTCCACCAAATCAAAATGCTAACAATTATCGAAACAATCAAGTTGGTTACCAAAACAATCAAAGAAACAATTACAAGGGTAATAACAACTATAGGAATCAAGGAAGTAGTAGCCAATTGCAAAATCAAAACCAAAACCGTAATTTTCAAAACACAAGTCAAGGTCTTCAAAATGTTTACACTAATGAACTTCCAATGGACTTTTTGAATTATGCCACGGCAAATGATAAGATTTTGGAAAACATTCAAGAGCAATTGGCTAGTCAAGCTAGGGACACATCTAAAAACACCAAGGAGTTGGCTAATTTTGTGAAAGAAAATCTTAACATGAGAAATGAGTTGAAAAATTATTTTGCTAATCAAATTAGAGGTCAAAACAATAAAATTGAACAAAGTCATGCTAGGCTTGAACAAAGAATTGACCAAAAAGCCGCTAGTCAAGATGTTAAGCTTAATGCCATTTTAGAAGCCGTCATGGGGAACAAAGCCTCTACTTCGGGTAGTTTGCCTAGTAACACCGTTTCAAATCCGAAGGGAGAGATGAAAGTGATTACCACACAAAGTGGTAAGGCACTTAAAGAACCGACTCCTCAACCAATTACTCCAACGGTGGAGGAAATTGAGGAACAACCCGAGGTGGTGGTCGAAAAGGAGCATATCTCAAGTCTACAAAGTACCGCTCATGCCACACCTACGGTCGACCCTTTACCAACATTGGAACCCGAGATTCCAAAGGCTATGCCTATGCCCCAACCCACACCACCCTTATCTTACCCATCGAGACTTAGGAAGGAGAAACGACAAGAGCGCGACAACTATCAATTTGAGCTTTTTATGAAAATGTTTCGTGAGTTGCACCTTAATGTGAGTTTCGCCGATGCTTTGGTCATGATACCTCGATTCGCCGCTAACTTTAAGAGTATGTTGAACAACAAGGAAAAATTGCACCAATTGTCTAGTTGTTCGTCGGTTTATCTTAATCGCATACCTCAAAAAGTCGGTGACCCCGGTAAATTTTTGATCCCTTGTGCAATTCAAGATATGGAAGAATGCTATGCCTTGGCCGATCTTGGTGCTAGCATTAATTTGATGCCACTTGCAATCTTCAAGTCGCTCAATCTTCCTAATCTTACTCCTTCACTAATGTCTATCGAGATGGCCGACCATTCCACGATTCGTGCATGTGGTTTGGCGGAAGACGTTTTTGTGAAAGTGGGGAAGTTCTACTATCCCGTAGACTTTATCGTCGTTGATATCCCCACGGATCCTCAAGTTCCTCTTATTTTAGGTCGTTCGTTTTTAGATACGTCTATGGCTTTAATTGATGTTCATGCTAGAAAGATCACCTTACGTTTCAACGACGAGGAACTTGTTATAAACGCAACTAAAAATTCTCAACTTTCTCAAGTTTATTCCGTTGCTACCATAAACCTCGTTGATATGATCGACGTGGTTTGCGAGGAATTTTCACAAGAAGTTTTAGGGTTTGGTGATGAAGAAACTAGTGGCAATCCCACTATGTTAGATCCAATTCTTGATAATTCGACACCAACCTTCACTCCATTTGAAGGTGGTGGTTTTACGTTGGAAGAATGCAATGTTCCACGTACTTGTGACGAAGACCTTGACAACGATGAGGACTTCTCGATTATCAAGGATTTTCTTAACGATCTCCCATTTCCTCCACCCGAGGAGGTTATTAGTATCGAGCCCAAATCTTCACTTGAGGAACCACCTATCCTCGAGTTGAAAGATTTACCTCCTCACCTCAAATATGTCTATTTGGAGGAGGACGACAGGTTGCCGGTTATTATTGCGAAGGAACTTTCGAATAATGAAAAAACCGCACTTGTCGATGTTCTAAAGGATCACAAAGGGGCGATTGCGTGGAAGTTATCCGACATTAAGGGGATCGATCCAAAATTTTGTACCCACAAAATCTTAATGGAGGAGGATTTCAAGCCCACAATCCAAAGTCAAAGGAGGGTGAACCCTAAAATTCACGATGTCATCAAAAAGGAGGTTCTTAAACTCCTTGACGCGAGAATGATTTACCCTATTTCCGATAGCCCTTGGGTGAGTCCTATTCATTGTGTCCCTAAAAAGGAGGAATTACCGTTGTGCCAAACGATGCCAACGAGTTAATTCCCACTAGACTCGTGACCGGATGGAGAGTGTGCATTGACTATCGAAAGTTGAATGAAGCCACTCGAAAAGACCATTTTCCCTTGCCCTTCATGGACCAAATGTTGGAGCGTCTTGCGGGAAACGATTTCTATTGCTTTTTAGATGGTTTTTCCGGTTACTTCCAAATTCCTATCAATCCTCGTGATCAAGAAAAAACTACGTTTACGTGTCCATATGGAACGTTTGCCTATCGTAGAATGCCATTCGGAATTTGTAATGTACCAGGAACCTTTCAAAGGTGCATGATGGCTATTTTTCATGATATGATCGAGAAGACGATTGAAGTCTTCATGGATGACTTTTCCGTGTTTGGTGATTCTTTCACTTCGTGTTTGTCGAATCTAGAGAGAATGTTAAAACGTTGTGAGGAAACCAACCTTGTGCTCAATTGGGAAAAGTGTCATTTTATGGTTAAGAGTGGAATCGTCTTAGGGCACAAGGTCTCGAAAGCGGGGATTGAGGTAGATCAAGCTAAGGTAGACGTCATCGCCAAATTACCTCATCCCAAAACCGTTAAGGGAGTTAGGAGTTTCCTAGGCCACGCGGGCTTTTATCGTCGATTCATCAAGGATTTTTCAAAGATTTCTCGACCTATTACACATCTTCTTAAAAAAGAGGCACGTTTTGTCTTTGACGAAGATTATGTACGAGCCTTTGAAATCCTTAAGAGGAAACTTACCGAAGCTCCCATTCTTGTTGCTCCCAATTGGAACCTCCCCTTTGAACTAATGTGTGATGCTAGTGATTACGCCATTGGGGCCGTTTTGGGGCGACGTCATGATAAGCACTTCTTGCCTATTCACTATGCTAGCAAGACGATGACCGAGGCTCAACTTAAATACACTACAACGGAAAAGGAGTTCCTTGCCGTGGTGTATGCATTTGAGAAATTCCGACCTTACCTCGTCTTGACAAAATGCATAGTGTATACGGACCATTCGGCTATTAAGTATCTTATGGCAAAGCAAGATGCTAAGCCTAGATTACTTCGTAATTTGATCACACCATCGTTGACAAAAAAGGAGCCGAGAATCTAGCGGCTGATCATCTTTCTCGTTTGGAAGATCCTCACCAAAGTGTTTACGAGCCCAAGGAAATCACCGAAACATTTCCGCTCGAGACACTTGGTGTAGTGAATTCTAAGCTTGATTCTTCTACCCCATGGTTTGCGGATTTTGCAAATTACCATGCGGGTAACTTCATCATTAAGGGTATGACGACTCAAGAAAAACGAAAATTCTTTCGTGACGTCAAGTTCTACTTTTGGAACGACCCTCACTTGTTTCGAACTTGTGCGGATCAAATCATCCGACGTTGTGTATTTGGCACCGAAGCTTCTAACCTCCTTAAAGCTTGCCATGAGGGACCCACGGGTGGTCACCACGGTGCTAATCTCACGGCTAAAAAGGTGTTTGATGCCGGCTTCTTTTGGCCTACTATTTACCGAGATGCACAAGATCTTGTGAAGTCTTGTGATTCATGCCAACGACAAGGAAAAGCCTCACAAAAAGATGAAATGCCACAAAATATCATCCAAGTGTGTGAGATCTTTGACGTTTGGGGTATAGACTTTATGGGGCCGTTCACATCATCTCGTGGTACTAAGTACATTCTCGTTGCGGTTGACTAGCTATCTAAGTGGGTGGAGGCCAAAGCCTTGCCCACCAATGATGCTCGTGTGGTAGTCAAGTTTTTGAAAAGCTTGTTTTCTCGGTTTGGAACCCCTCGTGCTATCATAAGCGATCGTGAAACCCATTTTGTAACGACCAATTTGAAAGGGTCCTAAGGAAATATGGGGTTACACGTCGGCTTTCTACGGCTTATCACCCACAAACGAGTGGGCAAGTCGAGGTTTCAAACCGAGCTTTGAAGAGGATCTTGGAGAGATCCGTTGGGGAAAACCGACAATCATGGTCGGATAAGTTGGACAATGCTTTATTGGCCTTTAGGACCGCTCATAAGACGCCCATTGGGTGCACTCCCTATAAGCTTGTGTATGGAAAGAATTGTCATTTGCCTATCGAGTTAGAACACAAAGCTTATTGGGCCCTAAAGCATTGTAATGATGATATGGAGACCGCGGGAAAACACCGGAAAATGCAATTGAATGAATTAGATGAATTGAGAGACATTGCTTATGAAAATTCATTGATTTACAAAGAAAAAACTAAAAAGTTGCATGATTCTAAAATTAAAAACCGGGTTTTTAACATTGGGGATCAAGTTTTGCTTTTTAATTCAAGATTGAAAATCTTTTCCTGTAAATTGAAATCCCGTTGGTCCGTTCCATTCACCGTGACTCAAGTGTTTCCGTATGGGACCATCGAGCTAGCTCAAGATGATGGTCCTAACTTCAAGGTGAATGGACATAGGTTGAAGCACTACTTTGGCGGGCAAGTTCCATCCTTGAACTACCTCGACCAAATCACCTTCCCCAATGATAATTAATGTGAGGGGATCGAGTCGAGCTCATGACTCGGTAATCAAAAACGAGGTGCCTCGTGGGGGAGACCCATGCTTATCCATGTACATATTATTGCTTTCTAATTAGTTTAATGTGAGGGGATTTGTGCCCTTCAAACCTTTGTTCCGTGGTTGTTTGTGATATGTGGTTTTTAGATCATGATCTTCACGATTGGAGCCTCTCGTGTTCGTTTTATGGGAGCACTCGATCGTTTGCTTTGAAGACTTTCTCAATATCCAAATGATATATCCTTTTGATGTTCTAACCTTAGGTTTATAGCACACTTCATAAACGACTATTAATTTATTGGTTTACACCCTTTCCATGCTAGATTAGGCATTCGACTACGTCTCTAGTATGGGGGTGTTTTGCACCCCTAGACTCGAAACTTTGAGGACAATGTTTAACTATAGTATGGGGGGGTGAATAGATACTTTACTTGCCAAACCTTCACGCTTTCCAAAGTTTATCTTTTTGTTTATCGTTTTTGTTGCAAAATAAGGCTAAAAATGGCCAAATTTTAAATTTTTCTCAAGTTTTATAAGTGTTTGAAGACACGAATGTAGATTTTCTGATGGCGAGAATAAGAGTAATTTTTGACTCGACCGTGCTGTTGAGCACTTAGCTTTGGTTCCTTAACTACACATTAGGCTAAGTCTCTTAAATGAGGACGAGAAATGATAGAGTTAATTATAAGTTACTATGCTAAACGTAGAGTACTCGTATTCTTTCAAAAACTCATGTGTTCTCGTTGTTTGCTTATTCTCCCTTCGCATGTAAATATTTTTTGCTTAATAAATATTGACTTAGCGGTTTAGTTAGGATTGTTGGGTTTCTAGTGTGACAATCCGTCAATTTACGATTGATATTTTATTCTCAAATATTACTTGAAAATATTATTTAAATGTTACAATATGAACTCACTTATTTTTGGGAAGAAATTTGGATTTACGTCTTGAAGTAGCATCGACTACGTTTAAACGGGAGGATTCTACGTTACGTGCTTACGTTTACATACACCGTCCTTGGTGACAGTCCGACATTTCCGAAAATAAATTTATCCATGAATATTATTTTGGAGTTTTAAATTTGTGTTGGTTCATAAACTCACAAATTTACGAGAAGAGACTAGGACTTACGATTTTATTTTAACGTCCTTTACGACTAAACCGGAAACCTTAGGATTACGTATTTACGTTTTTGAACTCCGTTTTTGATGAGACAATTTTTATTGGATTCGTTTTGTGACGGTGATTCATAATTTATAAAAACGTTTTTCGTAAAACGACCCGAGGGCACGCAAATCGAGAAAACTAGAATCGAGAAATACCCGTAAACTAGTGAGATGGGACAAAACACTTTGTCCCACCCCACTAGCTTATATGGGGCGGCTAACTTGACACCACAACACATAGGTGGCATCAAGTTTAGCTAACTTACACCAAGTGTAAGCTAGCTTACACTTTAAGCTTAACCTTTACCACTTAACATCAAAACAAGATACTTGTTTTCATTTCTATCATTCTCACATGCAATCCACTCCAAAAACTCTCTCAACTCTCTCCCTTTGCCGTCCCAAATAAGCCAACAAACACCATCTTTGATCTTTTCTAGCCATAAACCACATGTTTACTAGTCCTATTAAGGTGTTCTCTTGAAGCCTTGATCATTTGGTGGCCATATTAACATCTTTGGAGGTCATTTTCTTATGTCATAGGGCTGATTTTCCAACCTATTTTCTTGATATTTTATGGTCCTGGAGATACTTGTTGTGTTCATCAAGTTCTTGTCTTCCTAAAACAAGAAATCCACTTGGATTGGTAAAGAAGATCATCCTCTCTATTTTTCTCTTGTTATTTTGTAAAGAACAAATGTATTTCCTTTCATTTTGTATATGTATATGATGTATATATGATGATAAAAATGTTGTGTGGGGATCAAGTGTTGATAAATATGCTTAAAAATGATGATAACTATAAGCAATGAAGCTAAAATCTTGATTATTTAGTTGGCTGTATAAAAACAGTAGATAACTAAACGATGAACTGATAAAATTGCATGGTTTGATCCATTTACAGTAAGTAGATGATGTTATACACATGTGAGAGTTGGCCATGCAATGGAATCAAAATAATGAGTGAGATATGATCAAAACAAGTTAGGTGGTGTAATCTGAATAAGCAGTTTTGTAGGGACTGTTAAGGCAACTTAAACTCAAAATGGGCAGTAGCTATACCTAAGTTAAATGTAGCACATAATATGAAGATCATGCCATCCAAAAATGAGCTCCTAAGTCATTATAGAACTCTAGATATGGTAAAAATGGTGAACATGAAGTTAAAAATCAGATTTTTGAAAATAATGTTTATTAATATTATATAAGCACTCACATTATAATATATAAAATGTAAAAATATAAACCCACTAACTTATAAAACTTATTTATATAAATGTATAAAAGGTTAATTAAATGGGTAAATTATATAAATGGTGGTAAAATAATATTTATAAGTAATAAAAACTATAAACTTGATTTTTACGACTTTTTCGGCTATCGCCGTAAAATTAATGTTTTTCGCCAAATAAAACTTAGACGACCAAACCCGTCTAATGTAAAGTTTATAAAAGTCATATACTGATGTATAAGTAACTAATACAAGTAAAAACCGATAAAACCCGAACTATAATAGATACGGACATTTACGAGCTAACTAAACATATTGGACTAATAATTGGACTTAATAAGATAAAAACTTGTAAAAAGAACTTATTGGGCTTAACCCATTTGGGCCCAACATGAAAAGTATATATACTGATAATATAGGTATAAAAGGGATAAAAACAAGTTGAAGAACTTATAGAAGGCTTAATGGACTTAAAAGAGGTAAATAGGTTAAAACTAGTGAACTAGTAAAACGTTACCAAAATGTAAACACTAAAATAAGTAAACAAGGATGTATAAAACCCACTTGATCATCATCATATGTACAAAATCATCATATGTATACATAATTGTTATTTTTATAAAGTCATTGGACATGAGTCTAAGACGAGTATTATTTGTCTAGGTTTCCGTGATTGAAGCACGTACCGTACGTCGGAATTGCCGATAACCCGCTTTCCCATATCAACGTGAGTTCATAGCCTCGCACTCTTTTAATTGTTTTTATAAATGTTCTATAAACCCGCGAGGGAGATAACGTGTTAGTTTTTATTAAATAGGACACCATTTGTCCTGATTGTTTGTTTACTGATTTTGGACCCGAATGATTGAATGACCCGATTGTATGACCCGATAAATGATTAAAGGACCCGATAGATGAAATCAAATGGATTATTAAAGTTAGGTTATGTCACTAAAAGTCCCATTAGCATGAATTGTGAACTACCGGGATTTGGTAGACGCTTGTGCATATAATAGTACTATTTGGGGACGATCACCCCAGTTCGCGCCTTGACGGTTGATCCCCGTCGTGCCACATTGATTGGTAAGCGAATTTATGTACGAGAAGATTTCCATAGCGTGACCTTTGTGACGACACGCTACTTTAGATGGGCAAAATTGGTATCGGGTTAGCTACCCGTTGTTGGTTTAGTAAGGTAACAATGTCATGCGGCTTATAATAATCCAACTAACGAAATACTACTAGACGCTCAGAATTACGACGTATTGTCTGACTAGCAATACAGGGTCATACTATTGATATTATGTTTGTGTTTTGGTTTTCATAACCATATTCATATAACGGTTTTTATTTTCATACAACGTTATAAGACGTATTGTATGATATTTTTACGACATTGACTCGTATAATGATTTTCAAGGCAAATGCCTATATTATGATTTTCGATAAGGATTTGTATAAAATGATTTTGGCTATTTTATGGCCTATCAAAACGATTTGTACAAAATGATTTTCAGTAATACTTTTATACTGATATTATATAGATGGAATTTATTAAACTCTATGAATTCACTCGGCGTTATCACTGACCTTTTCTTTTAACATGTTTTGTCTCAGGTACTTGAAGGTAATTTTCGGGTAGACGACAAGAATTCATGGCCCGCACTTAAACAACATTTTCCATTAAAATACTTTGTAAAACTTTGTATGAAATAATATGACTTGGGACCGATGTAACTTTGATAATTATGAATGGAAATGATTTATTAATAAACGACGCGATTTTTAAGCGTTGTCTATGATGTGAGTAATGTGCTATCCCGTAACACCAACTAGTCTTCCGCTGTATTGAGTTGTATAAATTTGGGGGTGTTACAGTTTGGTACCAGAGCTCTCGTTATAGAGAACGAAATATTTTTAAAACTAAGGTTTTGAATAAAACATTTCAAAATCTTTTAACAATAAACATTTTTCTAAAAATGTCTAAAAATCTTTTGACTATAACGGTGCCGAAGAATTCCCGAGTTACCGACAAGGCCAGACTGAGAAGTGTTATTTTAATATATATATAACTTGGATTATATATACATGATGTAATTTTATTACATGATTGTTTGATGATTATTTTGATATTTATACGAGGTATTTATACGACGTAGATTGTCACAAGAAACCCTAATTCCCCTAGTAAATTAATCAAAGCTATTCTCGTAGGAATTCTAGCTAACCTAGATCTAAACCAAGTTGTGGATATTTATGATCCCAACAAATGGTTGATATTCGTAGAAATATAGATATTAGTTGATTGTGATACTGAAGAAGAATTGGCGAGATTAAATCTGATATCGATGTTATGACAATCTTTCCTTATAGAGTGGAGTTTGACAAAACGTTACCACCTAGAAAGATGTCATCTGATTCGTTGTCATCCAATTCTTAAATCGAAATCAAAAGGGTGAATGTTGCACTTGAGGCTGTTATTGGAACCATTACCCAAAAGCCTCATGCCACTAATACCTTTCCGAGAAGTCTAGTTGAATGATCAAGTCCTTTCATACTAATGACTCATTTGATAATTGTTGTTGTAAGAGCTAATAGGATTGGAAATTAAGTGTTGATTCATATTGAGATTGTATTGCCTTTACAAGGCCGAAGAATAAGGTTGTAAGTATTGGAAGAATAAGGTAGGATGTCGAATTGAGTATAAAATTGATTGAAACTTGAATAAAGTAAAATTTGACTTGTATTGGATTATGAGATTGATAAGAGGAAGGCGTTAAGTTCTGTGATTAGATTATAAGGTTTTAATTGATTGTTAGTTTGTGTTAAGGATTGTTCCTAGACCATTGTCCACTAACGAGGATGCCCAGTGTCCAAGAAATAAAATGAAGAAATCTTCTTCTAAATTGGGACCAATGGATCTTCCGGGACATATGGAACACCTAATGACTCTTGTAGGTTAGTATTCATTGTGGTATCTTTTAAGAATCCCTAACTTAACTGAGATATCATTTGGTAGGATGAGTTCTGAGAATTGTATGACACAGTGACACGTAATGTGTTACGGTACAATTTTGACTTGTTTGTGATTAATGAAAAGACTACCTTTGATTGCTAAATTCTACGTGTATCGATGTTATCTATCTCTTATTGCTTCATCCTAGTGTTCGCATTAGTGATGCAACCATTGAGCAAGTACTCATCTTGATTTGAGTTACGTTGTAGATTATTCTTTTGAGTCCCATCGAGGTCATGAACCTCATGATTACTTGGCTAAGCTCATTTCCTATCATATTGTAGTTAGTTCTCGGTGAACAAACTTTCATCACTCTTTTGCAGATCATACATTGTTTTTATAAAGTTAAAACGGTATCCTTTGAGAAAATTTAATTTTCATCACAATAAGGATTATTCAAAGTAAGATTTATAAGTGATTGTTATCGAAATGAAGTTGTTTATAAAACACCTTGGAAACTTAATTATTTTCATAACAAGGAAAATCTTTGTAAATTTATTTTGATTCTTATTTAAGAATTAAACATGAAAATGTTTTTATTATAAACATGGATGATAAAATTTTGACGAACTGAGTATTGCATCGTTAATCTTGAAATTGTATATAGTTGCGCGCCTACATACAATTTGTAATGGACCATGCAAGGCTGATTAGTAGTCACCATAAAACTAAGGAATAAGCACTAAATTTTCTTTGAAGATTGTGAAAGAATAAATTTTATGAGATCTGCAAGAAGTGAAAAATAGGGACATAGTGTTAGGGATACCTACATATGTGCCTGTAGCATCTATTCTTCTGAGTCGAATTTACTCATCTGTGGAAATTGTCTTATTTGACAATTGACAATTCTTTCTTGTCCAATTCTCCCGTAGCGATATTCTTAGGAAAAGTATCTGATTACCGAGTGTTGATACCCGACTGGATATATTGACGTTCTTATCATTTCTTATGATTTGATTTCATTTGAATGACCTGGGTAACGATCCGAGGAGCTTTCGAATGCGTACTCAAATTATGAAAACATTGGATATATTCATATTCGTTAAATGTTTTCGTCTGTATCTGATTTGAAATTCTCTCGCATAGATTTTGTGTTGACCTTACTCTTTTAATAGTAGTTGTGTATCCTAATATCCCTGAATTTGTGAAGGATTATGAATTATTATTAGTCTTTTGAGAAGTTCACATCTTATCGACGGCAATGCAACTGGAAAGTTGATAATGCCGGTAGAATGAATTGATTGATTATGACATGAAGACATTGTCTTAATTGATGGGAACTCGAGTAGAATTCCCTAAATGATAAGATGTTGATTATCAAAAGTGAACTAAATAATTCCTGATGGATGACCATATCCTGCATTTAGAATTGAAATTATACCGTAAATGGTTGTGAATTAGTCATAGATATTATAATCTAGAAGGAACCTAATATGTATTTATTAAAAGATGTTTATCTTATCTGAAACTTTAGTAAGTATTTGTTGATAAATTACCTAGACTTTCGCCACTAAGGCAAGTTGAAATTGATATTGATTATATTCCCAGTGCTGCACCTGTGGCTTGTGCACTGTACGTCAGCACCATCTAAGTTAAAGGAATTACCGTACAACTGAGAGAGTTGTCGGAGAAAGATTTTATTATGCCAAGCCTGTCATCCTGAAGAGCCATGGTGTTATCATTTCTTATATTTATAGATTACTGTGAACTGAGTAAATTGACAATCGAAAACGATATCCATAACTCGAAATGGAAGATTTGTTCAATCATTTACAAGGTTCTAGCGATTTGATCCACGGCATGGTTATCATCAACTTCGCATCTGCGGAAAAGATTATCTATTCCAATCATTACATCCAGAACTTGTGATGAACATTATGAGTTTCACGTGATGTCGTTTGGATTGACCAATGCACATGTAGCATTCATAAATTTGGTGAATCACGTGTGTAGGCTGTAAATTGATAAATTCATGCTTGTGATCTTTAAGGACCATTTGTTTGTTTATAAGTATAAGAAGGAGTTAATAATTATTTATAAACTGCCCTAAATTGGCCGAACAATGAAAACTTGTACCTTGAGTATTTAACATGTGATTAAAGACTTAATCCTTTACATTATTTGACCGTGTGATTAATAAGATAATGGAATCTATATTGACTCTTCAAAAATTAAGAGCCCTTTTAAGACTTTGGATTTTACCAAAAAGAAATGGAAATATGTTTTGACAAATGTTTTAACAAAGGATTTTTAAAGGGATTATTCCCTTATACACAAACCATTTAACTAAACTTCTGTTTAGGGGTAAATGTTTGTGTATACCTCCAGATAACTTAAAAAGGATTGAGGAAAACCATTTATACCATAACCTGAAAACTTAAAACGACAATTTTTGCTTTTCAACTAAGAAAACTTTGACCAAAGTATAAACAAAGGTTTTTCGAACATTTACGAATCTTGCAAAATATTTTCGATAAATCAACAAAAGTCTTGTTAATTAAATTCAAATTTATTTTTGAACATTTTATATAATTGGTCGAACTAAGAAATTTAAAATTTTTACGTTTACATTTCACAAAAAATAAATAATTACTATTAATTTACATGTAATAATTATCGACGCTTTAGACGTCAGAGTGAGAAAAACTTATAAAAATGATAGTTGAGACAAAACTGAAACATAAAAGATAAGAAGAAAGAATTTCGAATAAATACAGTTATGATATTTATTTCATCAGGAGAAATTGAACGTAATTACTGACGCATAATATAGAAAGAATATCTGAGTGAATTGTGGACATGATAATTATAACATCATGAGAGGTGAATATAGATCTTGACGCATTATGTAGAAAGGATAAAGAACCAATTAGGACATGTTCCTTAATAATGAAGGTGCAAAATAAATTGTTGAACAATGTAAAATCGACGATGCTTGTAAGAAGGATAATATAGATAATAAAAAGGGATTCGTGACTAATATGAATCATTAAGATTGAGAAGCCGATAGCGTTAAATGTATAAAAGACCACTTGTGACTGTATAAATATGGAGATAGTGAGATATAGTTATGTTGGAATTTGTAAGTATAAGTATTCTATTTATGTCATTTCTGACTAGAAGTATCTTTGACTGAAGAAGTTGTACTGATGGCAATTATGAAGGCAGACATCGCCTCATACAGTAGTAAACGTCTAGCTATTGCTAAGGTCATCATCCGAATTTGATTCGATTTGGGTCATCGTCGACAGACTGACCAAATCTGCTAATATCATTCCCGTTAATGATAAATGCAAAAGAATTATGTAAACATAGTGTGCCTGTATCGAACATCTTTATCAAGATCCTCGCTTCACATCAAATTTCTACAGATTTGCTCAGAAATCATTGAGAACGAACCTTGATGAGAGTGCTATGTACCACCCCAAATCGAAGGGACGAGGTAAAGTAACGATACAAAGTAATATAAGTGCTGTTTTATGTTTGAATGATTAACCTTTGGCAATAAACCGTATAATCGTTTTCCTTTGGAGAGATTATCATTGATAATCATCGTGTTAGAATTGAGATCGAATCTTGTTAGGATCTAAATATTAGAGCATCTGTGAGCAGGAGTTGAGATGAAGACACCCGACATACACCCATTGTGAGTTGGACATGTCTTTTAGGTTTAAGGTTCCCTATGATGGCGAACCTAACCTTGCAAAATACCCGACCCGCGAGATCTGAAATGATTGGTGAAATTAGGATTTGATTATTGACTGCCGGTAGTGGGCAAGAGGTTATGCGAATGTGAAATGTAGATCTTGAAGTGCCAAATGGGTAGCGAAGTTATGCCACAATTTTTAATGAGTGAGAAAAATGAATTCATGATTTGACAAATCATGGGATATAAGTCCCCGTTGTATGGGACCATTGAGATGATGCAAAGTTGGGATTAAAAGGCATATAAGTTAGATCTACCCTATGACTTCAAGAACTGCGTGAATTATGATTCGTATATCGAACTTGATGGAATATCTATCAAGTGAGAATCTGATTGTTTCTGAGTAGAGCTTAGATCGGCGAAAAGTTGCATTCATCAAAAACCCGTGAACATCATGGATAGAGAAAGTAAGTCAACATTAAGCCTGATCTTATTCCCGTAGTTATGTTTGATGAAACTCGCGTATTGTAATTGCACTTGTGAGAAAAGACCGAATGTGGAGGAAATACCCACATGGCTTTAACTCTATAAAAAGCGAGTAGTAAGGTAAGATGATCTTTGAGGACAAAGATCCTGTTTAGGGGTAAATGCTGTGACAATCCGTCAATTTACGATTGATATTTTATTCTCAAATATTACTTGAAAATATTATTTTAAATGTTACAATATGAACTCACTTATTTTTGGGAAGAAATTTGGATTTACGTCTTGAAGTAGCATCGACTACGTTTAAACCGGAGGATTCTACGTTACGTGCTTACGTTTACATACACCGTCCTTGGTGACAGTCCGACATTTCCGAAAATAAATTTATCCATGAATATTATTTTGGAGTTTTAAATTTGTGTTGGTTCATAAACTCACAAATTTACGAGAAGAGACTAGGACTTACGATTTTATTTTAACGTCTTTTACGACTAAACCGGAAACCTTAGGATTACGTATTTACGTTTTTGAACTCCGTTTTTGATGAGACAATTTTTATTGGATTCGTTTTGTGACGGTGATTCATAATTTATAAAAACGTTTTTCGTAAAACGACCCGAGGGCACGCAAATCGAGAAAACTAGAATCGAGAAATACCCGTAAACTAGTGAGATGGGACAAAACACTTTGTCCCACCCCACTAGCTTATATGGGACGGCTAACTTGACACCACAACACATAGGTGGCATCAAGTTTAGCTAACTTACACCAAGTGTAAGCTAGCTTACACTTTAAGCTTAACCTTTACCACTTAACATCAAAACAAGCTACTTGTTTTCATTTCTATCATTTCTCACATGCAATCCACTCCAAAAACTCTCTCAACTCTCTCCCTTTTCCGTCCCAAATAAGCCAACAAACACCATCTTTGATCTTTTCTAGCCATAAACCACATGTTTACTAGTCCTATTAAGGTGTTCTCTTGAATCCTTGATCATTTGGTGGCCATATTAACATCTTTGGAGGTGATTTGCTTATGTCCTAGGGCTGATTTTCCAACCTATTTTCTTGATATTTGATGGTCTTGGAGATACTTGTTGTGTTCATCAAGTTCTTGTCTTCCTAAAACAAGAAATCCACTTGGATTGGTAAAGAAGATCATCCTCTCCATTTTTCTCATGTTATTTTGTAAAGAACAAATGTATTTTATTTCATTTTGTATATGTATATGATGTATATATGATGATAAAAATGTTGTGTGGGGATCAAGTGTTGATAAATATGCTTAAAAATGATGATAACTATAAGCAATGAAGCTAAAATCTTGATTATTTAGTTGGCTGTATAAAAACAGTAGATAACTAAAAGATGAACTGATAAAATTGCATGGTTTGATCCATTTACAGTAAGTAGATGATGTTATACACATGTGAGAGTTGGCCATGCAATGGAATCAAAATAATGAGTGAGATATGATCAAAACAAGTTAGGTGGTGTAATCTGAATAAGCAGTTTTGTAGGGACTGTTAAGGCAACTTAAACTCAAAATGGGTAGTAGCTATAACTAAGTTAAATGTAGCACATAATATGAAGATCATGCCATCCAAAAATGAGCTTCTAAGTCATTATAGAACTCTAGATATGGTAAAAATGGTGAACATAAAGTTAAAAATCAGATTTTTGGAAATAATGTTTATTAATATTATATAAGCACTCACATTATAATGTATAAAATGTAAAAATATAAACCCACTAACTTATAAAACTTATTTATATAAATGTATAAAAGGTTAATTAAATGGGTAAATTATATAAATGGTGATAAAATAATATTTATAAGTAATAAAAACTATAAACTTGATTTTTACGACTTTTTCGGCTATCGCCGTAAAATTAACGTTTTTTGCCAAATAAAACTTAGAAGACCAAACCCGTCTAATGTAAAGTTTATAAAAGTCATATACTGATGTATAAGTAACTAATACAAGTAAAAACCGATAAAACCCGAACTATAAGAGATACGGACATTTACGAGCTAACTAAACATATTGGACTAATAATTGGACTTAATAAGATAAAAACTTGTAAAAAGAACTTATTGGGCTTAACCCATTTGGGCCCAACATGAAAAGTATATATACTGATAATATAGGTATAAAAGGGATAAAAACAAGTTGAAGAACTTATAGAAGGCTTAATGGACTTAAAAGAGGTAAATAGGTTAAAACTAGTGAACTAGTAAAACGTTACCAAAATGTAAACGCTAAAATAAGTAAACAAGGATGTATAAAACCCACTTGATCATCATCATATGTACAAAATCATCATATGTATACATAATTGTTATTTTTATAAAGTCATTGGACATGAGTCTAAGACGAGTATTATTTGTCTAGGTTTCCGTGATTGAAGCACGTACCGTACGTCGGAATTGCCGATAACCCGCTTTCCCATATCAACGTGAGTTCATAGCCTCGCACTCTTTTAAATGTTTTTATAAATGTTTTATAAACCCGCGAGGGAGATAACATGTTAGTTTTTATTAAATAGGACACCATTTGTCCCGATTGTTTGTTTACTGATTTTGGACCCGAATGATTGAATGACCCGATTGTATGACCTGATAAATGATTAAAGGACCCGATAGATGAAATCAAATGGATTATTAAAGTTAGGTTATGTCACTAAAAGTCCCATTAGCATGAATTGTGAACTACCGGGATTTGGTAGACGCTTGTGCATATAATAGTACTATTTGGGGACGATCACCCCAGTTCGCGCCTTGACGGTTGATCCCCGTCGTGCCACATTGATTGGTAAGCGAATTTATGTATGAGAAGATTTCCATAGCGTGACCTTTGTGACGACACGCTACTTTAGATGGGCAAAATTGGTATCGGGTTAGCTACCCGTTGTTGGTTTAGTAAGGTAACAATGTCATGCGGCTTATAATAATCCGACTAACGAAATACTACTAGACGCTCAGAATTACGACGTATTGCCTGACTAGAAATACAGGGTCATACTATTGATATTATGTTTGTGTTTTGGTTTTCATAACCATATTCATATAACGGTTTTTATTTTCATACAACGTTATAAGACGTATTGTATGATATTTTTACGACATTGACTCGTATAATGATTTTCAAGGCAAATGCCTATATTATGATTTTCGATAAGGATTTGTATAAAATGATTTTGGCTATTTTATGGCCTATCAAAACGATTTGTACAAAATGATTTTCAGTAATACTTTTATACTGATATTATATTGATGGAATTTATTAAACTCTATGAATTCACTCGGCGTTATCGCTGACCTTTTCTTTTAACATGTTTTGTCTCAGGTACTTGAAGGTAATTCTCGGGAAGACGAGAAGAATTCATGGCCCGCACTTAAACAACATTTTCCATTAAAATACTTTGTAAAACTTTGTATGAAATAATATGACTTGGGACCGATGTAACTTTGATAATTATGAATGGAAATGATTTATTAATAAACGACGCGATTTTTAAGCATTGTCTATGATGTGAGTAATGTGCTATCCCGTAACACCAACTAGTCTTCCGCTGTATTGAGTTGTATAAATTTGGGGGTGTTACATCTAGTCTTTTCTAGTAGCTTCCGTGTAATTAAATTGGGAAGACATTAAGGTATCGCCAGCGTCACGGTTTTGAAGTATTGGCACCCCAATAATCGAAAGCTTCACCCAATAATAAGATTTCAAGTGCTCACCTAAATCTAGCAAACAATTTGAAGCCCCACAAGGCTGAAAAATCTATGCAAAATTGAATGTGAATCAAGCCTTAATCTTCGAAGCTTTAAAGATCCAAAATTCGCCTTAGCGTGAGGATATACGTCTTTGGCTAATAAAACCACCGATGAGGCGGATAATAAAGGCAAGGCAAGACCGAAGTCATAATAAAAGCATCATGGCGAAGTTGAATAAAAAATGGAGGTAAACCAAAGATAATAAGGCCCTTCCGTTAGGGGGCGTATAAAAGTCTTGGTAATAAGTCTCATGTTCAAAACCGTTATAAAACCGTGTTTATCGATTCTTCTTGTCAACTTAATTTTCTAACATCGTTGTCTATTGGGAGGGGTTATTGATTTGATGGTCTTAGTTACACCGTTAGGACTCTATTTTTAGACCTAATCCCTATTATCGCATAAGTCAAACAATGTATCCTCGTGAAACATTTAAGACAAAATAAAATATAAGAGATACAACTTAGGAATAATGGGAGAATAAGTACGTGATTAGGGCATATGAGTAGTGTTAGCATTACTAACTTATAATGACAATGATCTCGTTGCACGCTTGGCATGGAATTAGGGTGAAAATCAAGGACGATGAAATTATTTCTAACGAAGCATTCACGTGTTCTTATTCTATGAACCTAAACGTCCCATTTTGCGATGAAAATCATACATTATGTCTAAAACACAAGTAGTAGTAATAGTAGTAGTATAGCTAGTTTATCATTCAATAAAGAGAATAAAATTAAATTTTGGAGGTGCTATGATACTTTATTCTAGCATTGCGTGAGGGCACGACAATGGTTTAGTATGGGGGAGTGATGAGACTGCTTTTATACATAGTCTCATCGTCCAAATCAGGCTTAAAATGCATAAAATATCATTAAAACTGCCAAATATATGCTCGTGTTTGTTGCTTGTGTATTTTAGGTACAGATATTGAGGTAAAGACAAAAAGATCACAAGAATCAATCAATAACGAACACGGGAAACGAAGCCATACAATGAACCGGACCCAAATCAAGAATTTCCAAGATGACCTTGAAGTTTTGAAGATTGGCAAGAATGGTCCCTCTACTATTGAAGACTTGTCACTTTAGGCCCTTGTAAATCTCAAATATTACAAGTGGGTCCTTAAAGTTTCAAGATATTTCTTTTTCAGCCCTTGAAGAATGCCATAATTACCAAAGAAGCCCTTATGAAAAGTATTTGCAAGTTGTTGTGCCAAATATGACAAGTAGTCCAAAGTTGTTACAAAGGATTTTGAAGTTGTTGGGTGTTTATTACTAAATGAAGAGGACAAGAAACTTGGGGGACTTAAAATGCCAGACACTGAAACTTATCCCAACCAATCAATCCCACACGTCACTCCACTCCACCACTCACAACTTCACACCTCACGCCCTACCTCACACGTCAGACTCCAATCACCCACTTTATTTATTAATTCTGATTAACCTAATTTTTGGAGGTAAACACTTATTCAAACGAATAATCAGATTAAACCCACTATTTACCCACCCCTAATCCAACGAACCCTAATCCTTAATCACCTTCAAAACAAAGGGTTTTACCCTAATGTTTTCTAGATTCACTATTCACCCCTAAGTAAACCTTTCCCCACACCCAGAAAAATCACCACATGGTTGTGGGTCCCTAAAAGATGCTCCCCTGCTCCCGTCATTGTCTACAAAACCCCAAATGCAGACAAGATGAACGGTTTGATCAAATTACTTGGTCCCTACACTTCAATGAAGGGCTTAGATTGGTTTTTACAACCTGGCAACTCACATAGTGCATTTCAGAGATCACATGAAGCATATTTGACCAAGATTCTTCTAGAAGACCAAGGGCATTCAGGGAATTTCAAGAACTAGGGTTTTAGGAACTAGAACCTTCTGTTTAGTTGTATAAATATGGGACGTATGTGTCCCATATCCTTTGTTCTTGATTTTTTTCCTTAGGTCACAAACTTGTAAAGCCCGTTTTATTTATGAATGAAAATTGGTTGAGTGTTGTTGATGAAAAGAATCCAGGATCCATCTTACTTTCTGCTGTTTGATTGTGTCCCATTTATTGTTTGTTTAATTTTTGAGTTTTCAAAAATTCATACTTGTTTTCAAAGTTTCTGAAAAAGGTGTTGGTTTTGGTAAAACCTTGTTCCAAAAGTTGGATTTCCAGTTTTTGTAAGTTGATTGTTTAAGTGTAAGATAAGAGAAAAGTATTTGGAAAGATTTGAAAAGGTTTGAAAAAGAGAAAGAAAATCAGATTTTTGGATATTGTGCTCTATTTTTCTTAGCAGGAACACTTGAAGCTTGATTGTTTTGCCCAAGAGTTCTGCACAGACCCGGGTCTGTTAGGAGGTGGCATAACAGCCATTGTGGGACCTGGATTATAGGTCCCACAAGGTAAAATCCCTTGTTTCCATTTTCAGTTTTTAGAAATTATGTGAGTTATGTGATTTGTATGAAATTGTTTGTTTGCTTGTTGATTGGTTTGATTATGCTTATTTAGGGATGGTATGCATGTTTAGGACTTGCTAAATCAGATTTGTGTAAAGTTGAGTAGGTTTACTTGGTAAATTTTTGGTTTTCAAATTTTAAGGGGTGTTTGGATTAAGGTTCAAATCAGGGTAAATCATATAAGATTTGTTTAAATCTTGTTTAGAATCACTCATTGGGTTGTTATTAGGTTGTATGCTAGTTTTGGTTTCTGTTTAGTGAAGTTTGAAGCAATTTGTATGTCAAAATTTTGAAGAAATATCAAAAAATCAGAAAGTCCTTATTGTGCATGCTTTTGGGGAAATTGGTGCATCAAATCTTGGTATCTGTTAGGGTTGAGGTTCAAGCATGGATTGTAATCAGTTATATGCCATGTCATTGATTTGTGTGCAAGATCTTAGGGTTTGAATCTCATTTTTGTGCATGTAAACAAGTATTACTGTTCAGCAGAAACATTTAGCCTTAATCAGAAACTTCGTGTGCCCTTTTGTGTGAATTTTTGTGAAGAAACCTGCTTGTTTTTTTGCTGTATTTGACTCCCTATACTCAACTGAGTATAGGGGTGCCTTATTGTCCAAAATAAGCACTCAAAATAAGCTTTCCTAAGCTTATTGCTTTTCTAAACAAAAAATTACACTACCAGTGGAACTCCTTTCCCACTGATAGCACATCTGTTAGCACTGCTAAGCAAAAGGACAAAAGTCCCAAAGTGTCACTTTCAGCTTTCTTTCTTTTTTGTCTTTAGTGACTGAATTTTAGAATTAGACTTTCAAACAAGTTTTGATATTTTTCTAATTTAATTTCTGAATTTTCTGTTTAAATAAAAATTTTATTACTGTTCATTAGCTATTTTTTAGGTTTAATTGCTATTTTAAATACTTTTAATTAATCTGTTTTTGGCATTTAGTGCCAAAAATATTTATTTTTTAGTTTTAACATTTTTTATAGATTAAGAAAAATATTTTAAGATTTTTGGTATAAAAAGTTTTCACTGTTCAACTTTTAATTATTTTTTTAGAATTAATTTAAGTTAATTAGGGTTTTATATTAAACTGTTTTTGTCTTTTAGTGGTAAATTTTATATTTTTCAAACTTTTTCAATTTTCTACTGTTCATTAGAGTAATTTAGGATTTTTAAAAGTGTCAAATTATTTTTAGCATTATTTTATTATTTTTTATAATTATTTTAGTTTTAAAATAGTTTTTAGTTATTTAAAAATAGAAAAATAGTTTTTAAAAATTAGAAAAAAAATACTTTTTAGTCTTTAGATAATATAAGTAAGTTATTTGTTTAATAAAACAATATTTTGGACATTTTGATAAATTATATTTAATTTAAGGGCTTCAATTAGCATTTAAAATTGAATATTTAATTAATAAAAGGTTTTAAAATATTTTTATTGGATTTTTATCCTTATTTATATTATTCTAGACTTAGTTTTAGCTTTTTATTAATTTTTAGGTTTAATATTTTTAATTTTGTAGTTTTTTACGGTTTTACGTGAACGCCTTTTCGTCTTAGCTCGATCCGTCTTCGTAACCGTCTTCCTTTTCTAATCTCATTTCTTTCTTTCTTTTTCAATCATATAATCACAAATCAAAATCAATTCATTACACAACGCACTTGCCTCCTTGAGAACGCACTCACTTTTAGGGTCATTCACACACGGTTTTCCTAAATCGTCGTGCATACTTGCCCTAATTACCTTCCTTTTCCTAAAGGGGTAATTTTACTCAACATCAGCTACCCAAATTCAAAGCAAACTTAAATAACAGCTAATATTACCCTAGATATTATCCTAAAACTATTTGCATACCAAAATCAAACCCAAAAACCAAAAATAAGCCTCACACTGTACTGATGTGTGCAATCAGAAAAGGGGTGCGGGTTGCTGTTTGAATTCAGTGGACTAACAAGCTCTAATAAAATACCCCAAAACTCATGAAACTTAAATCTCAGTTATTATCTATCTAATTTATCCTAAGTTTACTAACGTGACCAATTTTCAAGCCTAAAATCACAACAAAGAAACCTACAAGTCTGCTGGTGGTTCTAGTAGACAGAAAGTAGCGTTCTCTTAATGACAGATATGCTACGATGGCCACCCAAGAACCTTTCAAAATTCAAATACTAGAATTTGGATCCCTAAAGCACCCTAAATCCTAGCTTGTGGCCAGTTTACACAATCCAAGACACATAAACACAGTCTAACAGCCCAATAACAACCTACGGCAGATTTTTGCAAATGTGTAACTTTCTCTTTGTACACTACCTTAAATCAGCAAACTAAACTGACCTACTTCCTAGACCTATAGAAGTATTTTTAAGCTGCTTATAACTTGTAAGGCTATCACCCAATACATATGATAAACAAATCCAAACAACCTTTTGATTTTCAGTTATGAACAATTAACAAATGAAATTGTTGTAGAAACTAACTTAAACCATTCTTTATCAACTAAACATACATGAAACACCTAAAGAACATGAATTGAGCACTAGACTACCACAAGAACAATTATACACAAAAATCCACAAAAGCATTCCAAATAACCAGATTTTTTTGTAAGAATAGGGTTCAAGCCAAACCTTGGGCTGAGGCCATCTATTCAATGCTGTTCTTGGCTTGATAGAAGCTGTTGTAAAGGGATTTTGTTGGGGTTCTACAACAGAACCAAAAGCACGAACCATAATTCAACTATATTAACCAATCTTCTCCTTTGGTGTACCTGTTTTCATACAACCATAACAAACCATAATACAATACAAGCCCAAAAGCTTATGCACAAGTTGATTGTCAATCCGCTTGTGCAAGAGCTTATTGAACAGTGAATGTTAAATAACTAAAATAAGCAAGATTCTTAGGACAAATTCTTGAAAACTAAACATATGAACATAAACTCTGTTTTTTTTTATTAAAATGTAACCAAGATTGAAAACTTAACTTCAAAATATAAGACTCACAACAGCTTGATTGTCAAGCACGCTGATGTGATAACCTTATATCCCAAAGGATCCCACAATCTTTTTAATCAAAAATTATTAGATAAAAACCTTTTGGTAAAGAGACTTTCTTCCACAATAAAAGAAACACGAACCTAATCTAAATGGAACTCAGAATAAACTTTGCAAATGCTTATAGAAAAACTTTAACTATTTGATTTCATAAAAAAATGTTACAAAGTCTAAACTGGAACAATGAAAAGCATTCATAGGCCGAAAGGTTTTATACTACTAGTTGGAAGAATATAGAAATACAAGAAGAATGAAAACCCTAGTAGACTAAACTTCTAGATTTGCCCATGGATTTTCAACTTGAAAATGGTCAAAGATAAGAACATGTGATTGCCAGCTTGCTTGAATGATCTTGGTCGTTCTTTGGAATCTTTGGGAGAAAGAAACCCCACATGGCCGTTGATTGCACTGTCAAGATTCCATCTATGCCAAAAGAGGGGGAGCAGGGGAACACATGTGGGGTCACACTAGTAATGGGGTCATGTTTTTTGGTTGAGTTGTGATGAGGATGCTAAGAATTAATGTTCTGGACAGTTGGGTTGATTAACCCCTTGATTTGATTAGGTTTCGAATTAGGATTTATAAGTGTGTGGGTGTGGTTTTGATCTCAGGTGTTGGGAAAGAGGGGTGTTACCCGCGTTTGTTAATAATGAAAAACGATTTTTAAAAAATGTTTATTATTAATCACAGATAGTGGGTGGTGATGTGTGTTGTGGGGAGTGGATGGAGTGTGCTGAGGTGGTTGGGTGTTTGACCGGGTAAATATTGGGTAATGGGTGGGTTAATATTGTTGGGAATAAAATGAGCCAAGACACTTAGACGCTGACAAGAGTTAATTGGACGTTGATAAGAAGAAATCAAGCGTTGACAGATCAAGCGTTGATAAGAAGAAATCAAGCGCTAATAAGATGAAGTCCAAGCACTGATAGAATACTTAGTCTACACGTTTTGTATTTCTAGTAAAGATATGTTCGTCATTGTATTTTCTATATTTATCTTTACCTAAATTAGCTGATAGGTAGACTCTTGCAAGGCTCCTTAATATATAAAAGGAGGCCTTTAGGTTTTAGTTTAATATACGTTTAAACACTTTCATTGTACAAAAGTTCGATCATCAATCAAAGTGAAAGTTTGGTTTATTCTGTTTTGTGTGTTCTTATTCTAAGTATTAATTCCGCATAATACTTAGATTGTTTCATAACACAAAGTTTCTCTAAGTGTTTAACTTGATTTAATCTCGTTTACACAAAGCTAATCGATCTAAGTTTGGGATCAATAAATATGGTTCATGGGTAGGGTAAATGGGTTATGGTGAGGTGGCAGGTGATGATTGGGTGGATAGAGTTTGTTGTCTAGGCAAAAATGGTCCCCCATGTTGCAATCTTTTGGCATATAAGTTTTAACCAGCAACTCTTCGTTATCCTTTGTTAAAACTTTGACATGGTTGTCAAAAGTGGCACAAGCTTTCTTTAAATTTTCACCAAGGACCATTTGTGTAATTTAGTCATTCTCTAAGGACTATTAATGTCATTTCTTGAAATATTAGGGATCCATATGTACTAATTGAGATTAACAAGGGTATAATATGACAAGTCTTCAATAGTTGAGGGACCAATCTTGAAAAATCTTCAAACTTCAAGGACTTCTTTGGAAATTCATTATTCGGGTCCGGTTCTTTTGTGCGGCTTCGTTTCCCGTGTTCGTTTTTGCTTGATTCTTGTTCTCTATTGTTGAGTTCACGATATCCGTACCTAAAATACACAATGAACAAACACAAGCATATTTTTGGGTATTTTATGATATTTTAAGCATTTTAAGCCTGATTTGGATGATGAGACTACGTATAAATGTAGTCTCATCACGTTTGCTTAGAATTTGGTCAGTTGATACCAGCAGAATCCAGGGAAGCTCCACTGGGTTGCTGTTTAAACATATTCTGATGTATTAGAGGATTACGAAAGAAAATGTTTTGGTATTCGGAAGGAAGCCATATACATAACTAAATGTGGTTTCAATTAGGAATTTTATTGGAGATCTTGGGATGATGCTTGCAATAAAAGAACGTAATAAATATGTATTGGGACAATTCTGCCGCAATCATATTCGCCAATGATGCTGGAATCATGAAGGGCGCACAGATGATAACTTTGTTGATCCTTTTACTAAGGCTTTGCCTAGACCAAAGGTATGTGGAAACCATTATTCATCGATCGATTAATCTTACTAGGATAATCGACGTTCATATGATAAACATAGCGGAATTAGAACATTGATTACGAACAAGGTGTTTCTTTTCCAACGTTTACTTTTATTAAACTTCAAACGATTACAAGTAACAAATCCTAGGCGTGTTTACAAAGAACACAACACGCCTAGAACATGACACACGCTTTATGACTACATTATGATTAATGGGATGAATATTCACGTAGGGTGTATGTGTTTATATACTACACATACCCCTTCTTACAAGAAATCTAATTACACTAGAAGTCCCTCCATCTTTTGCTAATAAGTCCTCCTTGTTGTATGAAAGGGCTCCATATTCTTGTAAATCTTTCTTTTTGCATATAAGTCCTTCTTGTTTCATTATTCTTTTTTTTTTTCTCATCAAATTAATTCCCAACAATCTTCCCCTATTTGATGATGACAAAACCAATCTTCAAATCTTGATCTATCACGAATGAAACAAGCTTCTCCTTAAAGTAAGATTTCTTGTAAAACAAATCACCAAATAAAATTAAGTTGCATACCTTGATCTCTAAATCTTCTTCCCCTCTTTGTCACATCCAATAGGGGTCTTTTAAAGACAAACAACTAATAAACGCTTCCCCATGATTGTGCATGTAAATGAATCACGAACTATGTAGACTCTATTTGTAGATTACGAATGAAGAAAAACAAATATAACCTATTTGTTGAAGAAGTGGAATATCCCAAGGTGTTCGTATTAGGAATGGTTATAAATGAACCAAGGTTTCCACAGTTGGTATCAGAGACTCGTGGCTTGTGATGCTAGGACCAACAAGGTGTTCGTGTTTTGAGAAGAAAAGAAAAATCCGTCTAGGGTTTTTCTGGACGATTTTGTGTGCGCAGCAGTATTCAGAAGGCCATAACTTTTTATTGAACCATTGGATCGTCACGAGTTTCTTGTGTGTGTTCTACACACATATATCTAGATATCCACCGGAGGGATTGTCAAGATCTATCTCCAGGAAAAAGTTATAGGTGGTCGAAGTTAACAGAAGAAGGTGTTTTTCAAGAAGCTAGATCTAAGGTTTCTTCTAACAAACCCTAGGTAACTCGATTATTTTGCTGTTAGTGTTGATACATTAGCTTTGGTGAGCTGAATTTCAACAATGAACCCTAATGTAATTAATATCAATGGTTGTTACAATGATTTTCATTGATTCATAGTCTTGGTGGTGGAAGATCAATGCATGTTTTTATAAGCAGCAGAGTGTAATAGGAAGCAGCAAGAAAAGGGTTTCGTATAAACCCTAGATCGATCATAAAACAGAAAAGATGAACTTTTATTGCCGCCAAGATTGATGATGCATATGAAGCAGTTTGGTTCATGGGACAACAGTTCGTATACAAATAGCAGCAGTAGGATCAAGTTCGATTTACAATGGCTGTTTATTGCTCAATATAAAGTATTATTATGTTGTTCACATGGGGATGAGATACACTAGAATGGTAATTCTTGTCTTTTGTGATTAAAGGTATTGGTACTATTCATGATTTCCGAATAATGCAAAAGTAGTTTGCACAAGATTTTCATTACGTGAGTCTTGTTATAGTTGCTTTATATTATTCGGATGATGCAAAAGTTTATGGTCCCAATACTGTTGTTGCTTCATGTATGGAAGATTGTTGACAAGCCTACTGTGGTCCCAAAGTGATATTAAGCAAAGAATAAAGGACGTGGGTTCCAAGATACAAAAGACTTGTGAAAATGGAAGGTATTATATTCCACAAGAATTATGGGATTTCCTTTATTTGTCAACGTGATATATGGGAATAAAAAGGGTGTGTGGATATACATGGAGGCTGGCTAATTTTTAGTGATGTGAGCCACATATAGTGTCGGTGTTTGAATGGGACGCTGACAAAGAATAAGTTAAGGGCTGTTGGGAAGCGCTGACACTTGTCGTCCGATATATAATTTTTTTAAACGCTGTGTAACACCCTCAAATTTATATAACTCAATACAGCGGAAGACTAGTTGGTGTTACGGGATAGCACATTACTCACATCATAGACAACGCTTAAAAATCGCGTCGTTTAATAATAAAGCATTTCCATTAATAAATATCAAAGTTACATCGTTCCCAAGTCATATTATTTCATACAAAGTTTTACAAAGTATTTGAATGGAAGTTATTGTTTAAGTGCGGGCCATGAATTCTTGTCGTCTTCCCGAGAATTACCTTCAAGTACCTGAGATAAAACATGTTAAAAGAAAAGGTCAGCGATAACGCCGAGTGAATTCATAGAGTTTAAATAAATTCCATCATTATAACTTTGGTATAAAATTATTACCAAAAATCATTTTGTACAAATCATTATAATAGGCCATAAAATAGCCAAAATCATTTTATACAAATCCTTGTCAAAACCAAAATATAGGCATTTGCCTTAAAAATCATTATACGAGCCAATGTCGTAAAAACATCATACAATACGTCTTATGATGTTGTATGAAAATAACAACCGTCATATGAATATGGTTATGAAAAACCAAAACACGAACATAATATCAATAGTATGACCCTGTATTGCTAGTCAGGCAATACATCGTAATTCGGAGCGTCTAATAGTATTTCGTTAGTTTGGATTATTATAAGCCGCATGACATTGTTACCTTACTAAACCAACAACGGGTAGCTGACCCGATACCAAATTTGCCCATCTAAGTTAGCGTGTCGTCACAAAGGTCACGCTATGGAAATCTCCTCATACATAAATTGGCTTACCAATCAATGTGGCACGACGGGGATCAACCGTCAAGGCGCGAACTGGGGTGATCGTCCCCAAATAGTACTATTATATGCATAAGCGTCTACCAAATCCCGGTAGTTCACAATTCATTCTAATGGGACTTTTAGTGACATAACCTAACTTTAATAATCAATTTTTATTTCATCTATCGGGTCCTTTAATCATTCATAGGGTCATACAATCGGGTCATACAATCATTCGGGTCCAAATCAATAAACAAACAATCGGGACAAATGGTGTCCTATTTTATAAAAGCTAACATGTTATCTCCCTCGCGGGTTTATAAAATATTTCATAAAAACATTTAAAAGAGTGCGAGGCTATGAACTCACGTTGATGTGGGAAGGTGGGTTATCGGCAATTCGGACGTACGGTACGTGCTTCAATCACGAAAACCTAGACAAATAATACTCGTCTTAGACTCATGTCCAATGACTTTACTCATTTTAGTGTTATACGTCGATAACTTTTATACTAGTTTACTAGTTTTACCTATTTACACGTTTTAAGTCCAATAAGCTTATTATAAGTTCTTTAACTTGTTTTAATCTATTTTATACTTATATTATCAGTATCTATACTTTCCATGTTGGGCCCAAATGGGTTAAGCCCAATAAGTACTTTTTATAAGTGTTTATCTTATTTAGTCCAATTATTAGTCCAATATGCTTAGTTAGCTCGTTAATGTCCGTATGTCCTATAGTTCAGGTTTTATCGGTTTTTACTTGTATTAGTTACTTATATATCAGTATATGACTTTTAAAAACTTTACATTAGACGGGTTTGATCGTCTAAGTTTTAATTGACGAAAAACCTTAATTTTACGGTAATAGCCGAAAAAGTCGTAAAAATCATGTTTATAGTTTTTATTACTTATAAGTGTTATTCCACTACCATTTTTATAATTTATACACATATTTAACCTTTTACATATTTATATGTATAAAATCCATAAGTTAGTGGGTTTTTATTTTACATTTTATACAATATAATTTTGAGTGCTTATATAATAATAATAAACATTAATTCTCAAAATCTGATTTTTATTTTTATTCACCAAAACTGCCATATCTAGAGTTCTATATGGAGATAGAAGCTCAAATTTTTATCACATAAACTAAATGATATGTGATCCATTTAACTCGTCTATAGCTACTGTTGAATCATCCTCCAAGTATTTTCTAAAATTCGTCCAAAACAGTGAACTCAGATTTGTACCTTAAACTTGTTTTGATCATATGTCACTCATTACAATGATTCCATTGCATGGCCAACTCTCACATGTGTAAAAGACTCATAGCTTACTGTATATCAATTCTACTTAATCATTTTATCAGTTCATGACATGTTTCTTTACTGTTTTATACAGCCATCATTTTTAAGCAAGATTTTAGCCTTGTTTCTTATAGTTTTTCACCTCTTTAAGCTTGTTTATCAACACCAAATCCCCACACAATATTTTTAATCATCATTCATCATCATATACATATACATAAGTAAAAGAAATACAAGATTACATAATCAAAAATAACAATAGGATGAGGAGGACAATCTTTATACCACCAAGTTGATGTAGGTTGTGATTTGAACATGGATTTTGATGGAGAAACTTGTGGATAACCATGACCATCTTCAAGACCATCATTCTTCATGAACACCTTGTGGAAAATCAGCCTCAAGACACCATGAAAACTCCTCCTTGGATGTTATAAGCACCACCAATCTATAGAGCTTCAAAAGGGCTTCAACATGTGTATGAATAACACATGATTTCATGGATGAAACTGATCAAAAGGGGTGTTATGGTGGAGTGTTTTTGGACGGCACAAATGGAGGAGGAAGAGAGAGTTTGAGGTGGTTTTGTATGTGTGAAATGGTAAAAATGAAGAAGCTAATGTTTTTAGTTAGCTTAGGTGGTAAGTGGCTTACACTTTAAGCTTAGCAAGACATGTGTTGCTAGTTAGTTAAAGGTTTGACACATCATAAGATGTGTTGGTGAGTTTTGGCCGCCCCATGTGTAGTGGGGTGGGATAAATTAGTTTGTCCCATCCCACTAATTTACGGGTATTCCTCGATTCTAGTTTTCTCGATTTGCGTGCCCTCGGGTCGTTTTACAAAAAACGTTTTTATAAATTATGAATCAACGGCACAAAACGAATCCAATAAAAATTGTCTCATCAAAAACGGAGTTCGAAAACGTAAATACGTAATCCTAAGGTTTCCGGTTTAGTCGTAAAGGACGTTAAAATAAAATCGTAAGTCCTAATCTCTTCTCATAAATTTGTGAGTTTATGGACCAACACAAATTTAAAATCTCAAAATAATATTCACGGACAAATTTATTTTCTGAAATGTCGGACTGTCACCAAGGACGGTGTATGTAAACGTAAGCACGTAACGTAGAATCCTCCGGTTTAGACGTAGTCGACGCTACTTCAAGACGTAAATCCAAATTACTTCCCAAAAATAAGTGAGTTCATATTGTAACATTAAAATAATGTTTTCAAATAAATATTGAGAATAAAATATCAACCATAAATTGACGGATTGTCACAGCATTTACCCCTAAACATGATCTTTGTCCTCAAAGATCATCTTACTACTCGCTTCTTATAGAGTTAAAGCCATGTGGGTATTTCTTCCACATTCGGTCTTTTCTCACAAGTGTAATTCATTACAATACGCGAGTTTTATCAAACATAACTACGGGAATAAGATCAGGCTAAATGTTGACTTACTTTCTCTATCCATGATGTTCACGGGTTTCTGATGAATGCAACTTTTTGCCGATCTAAGCTTTACTAAGAAACAATCTGATTTTTTCTTGATAGACATTCCATCAAGTTCGATATACGAAACATAATTCACGCAGCTCTTGAAGTCCTAGGGTAGATCCAACTTATATGCCTTTCAAACCAATCTTTCACATCATCTCAATGGTCCCATACAACAGGGACTTATATCCCATGATTTGTCAGATCATTAGTTCATTTCTCCAAGGTTAAAAATTTTGGCATAACTTCGCTACCCGTCTGGCACTTCAAGATCTAGATTTCATATTCACATAACCTCCTGCCCACTATCGGCAGTCAATAATCAAATCCTAATTTCAACAATCATTTTAGGTCTCGCGGGTTGGGTATTTTGTAAGGTTAGGTTTGCCATCATAGGAAACCTTAAACCTAAAAGACATGTCCAACTCACAATGGGTGTATGTCGGGTGTCTTTATCTCAACTCCTGCTTACAGATGCTCTAATATTTAGATCCTAACAAGATTCGATCTCGATCCTAATACGATGATTATCGATGATAATCTTTCCAAAAGAGAGCGATTATACGGTCTATTACCAAAGGTCAATCATTCAAACATAAAACAACACTTATATGACTTTGTATCGTTACTTTACCTCGTCCCTTCGATTTGGGGTGGTACATAGTACTCTCATCAAGGTTCGTTCTCAATGATTTCTGAGCAAATCTCTAGAAATTCGATGCGAAGCGAGGATCTTGATAAAGATGTTCGATACAGGCACACTATGTTTACATAACTCTTTTGCATTTATCATTAACGGGAATGATATTAATAGATTTGGTCAGTCTGTCGACGGTGACCCAAATCGAATCAAATTCAGATGATGAACTTTGCAATAGCTAGACGTTTACTAATGTATGAGGCGATATATTTGCCTTCATAATTGCCATCAGTACAACTTCTTCATACAAAGATGCTTTTAGTCATAAATGACAAAAATAGAATACTTATACTTACAAATTCCAACATAAGTATATCTCAAAATCTCCATATTTAGACAATCACAAGTGGTATTTAAAACATCTAACGCCATCGGCTTCTCAATTCTACTGGTTCACATTAGCCGCGAACCCCTTTTATTATTTATATTATCTCTTTTTACAAACATTAGCTATTTTTAAATTGTTCGGCAATTTATTTTGCACCTTCATTATTAAGGAACATGTCCTAATTGGTTCTTTATCTTTTATACATAATTTGTCAGTAATTACGTTCACTTTCCTGATGAAATAAATATCATAACCGTATTTATTCATAATTCTTTCTTCATATCTTCTAAGTTTTAGTTTCGTTTCAGCTATCATTTTTATCTGTTTTACTCAATCTGACGTCTAAAGCGTCGATAATTATTACAATTAATTAAATAATAATTATTAAATTTTTATGAAACGTAAACGTAAAGATTTTAAATTTCTTAGTCCATCCAGTTATATAAAAATGTTGAAAATAATTTTAAATTTGATTAACAAGATTTTTGCTGATTTATCGAAAATATTTAATAAGATCCGTAAATGTTCGAAAAAGCTTTGTTTACATTTTGGTCAAAAATTTTCTTAGTTGAAAAGCAAACATATTGTTTCAAATTTCAAGTTATGGTTTTAATGGGTTCCTCATTCCTTCTTAGGTTGTCTTAAGGTATACACAAACATTTACCCCTAAACAGAAGTTTAGTTAAATGGTTTGTGTATAAGAGAATAATCCCTAAAAATCCTTTGTTAAAACATTTGTCAAATTATATATGCACTTTCTTTTTAGTATAACTCAAAGTCTTAAATGACTTCTAAATTTTTAAGAGTCAATTTATATTCCATTATCTATTAATCATACGGTTAAATCATGTAAAGGATTAAGTCTTAAGTCTTATGTTAAATATTTAAGGTACAGGTTTTTATTGTTCGGCCAATTCAGGGCAATCTATAATTAATTATTAACTCATTATTATTCTTATAAACAAACAAATGGTCCTTAATGATCACAAGCATGAATTTATCAAATTACAGCCTACACACGTGATTCACCAATTTTATGAATGCTACATATGCATTAGTCAATCCAAACGACATCACGTGAAACTCATAATGTCCATTACAAGTACCGGATGTAGTGATTGGAATAGATAATCTTTACCGCAGATGCGAAGTTGGTGATAACCATGCCGTGGATCAAATCTTTAAAACATATGCTAGAACCTTGTAAATGATCGAACAAATCTTCCATTTCGAGTTATGGATATCGTTTTCGATTGTCAATTTACTCAGTTCACAGTAATCTATAAATATAAGGAATAATAACACCATAGCTCTTCATAATGACGAGCTCGGTAGAATAAAATCTTTCTCCGAAAACTCTCTCAGTTGTACGGTAATTCCTTAAATTCAGATGGTGCTGACGTACAGTGCACATGCCACAAGTGCAGCACCGGGAATATAATCAATACCAAATTTAACTTGCCTTAATGGCAAAAGTCTAGGTAATTTACCCACAAATACTTCCTAAAATTTCAGATAACAGAAACATCTTTAAATAAATTCATATTAACTTCTTTCTAGATTATAATATCTATAACTAATTCACAACCATTTACGGTATAATTTCAAGTCTAAATGCAGGATATGGTCATCCATCAAGAATTATTTTGGATCACTTTTGATAATCAGCATCTTATATTTTCGGGGAATTCTACTCGAGTTCCCATCAATTAAGACAATGTCGTCATGTCATAATCAATCAATCCATTCTACTAGCACTATCAACTTTCCAGTTTCATTGCCGTCGATAAGATGTGAATTTCTCAAAAGACTAATAATAACTCATAATTCTTCACAAGTTCAAGGATATCTGGAGACATAACTAACCTTAAGAGAGTAAGGTCAACGCATAATCTACCCGAAAGAATTTCAAATCAGACTCAGACGAAAACATTTAACGAATATGAATATATCCCATGTTTTCATAATTTGAGTACGCATTCGAAAGCTCCTCGGATCGTTACCCAGGTCATTCAAATGAAATCAAATCATAAGAAATGATAAGAATGTCAATACATCCAGTCGGGTATCAACACTCGGTAATCAGATACTTTTCCTAAGAATCTCACTATGGGAGAATTGGACAAGAAAGAATTGTCAATTTTCAAATAAGAGAATTTCTACAGATGAGTAAATTCGACTCAGAAGACTAAATGGCAGGGGCACATATGTAGATGACTCTAACATTGTGTCCCTATTTTTCACTTCTTGTAGATCGCATAATATTTATTCTTTCACAATCTTCAAAGAAAATGTAGTGTTTGTTCATTAGTTTTATGGTGACTACTAATCAGCCTTGCATGGTCCATTCCAAATTGTATGTAGGCGCGTAACTATATACAATTTCAAGATTAACGATGCAATACTCAGTTCGTCAAAACTTTATCATCATGTTTATAATAAAAACATTTTCATGCTTAATTCTTAAATAAGAATCAAAAATAAATTTACAAAGATTTTCTTTGTTGTGAAAACAGTTAAGTTTTCCAAGGTACCTTATAAACAACCTCATTTCAATAATGATTACGTATAAGTCTCATTTTAAATAAGCCATATGGTGATGAAAACCCAATTTTACTCAAGGGATACTGTTTTATCTTATAAAAACAACGAGTGATCTGCAAAGGAGTGATGACGAGTGGTTCACCAAGAACTAACTACGATATGATAGGAAATGAGCTTAGCCAAATAATCATGAGGTTCATGACCTCGATGGCACTCAAAAAAAGAAATCCACAACGTAACTCAATTCAAGATGAGTACTTGTTCAATGGTTGCATCACTAATGCGAGCATTAGGAAGAAGCAAGAAAAGATAGATAACATCGATACATGTAGAATTTAGCAATCAAAGGTAGTCTTTATCATTAATCACAAACAAGTCAAAATTGTACCGTAACACATTACGTGTCACTATGTCATACAATTCTCAGAACTCATCCTACCAACTGATATCTCAGTTAAGTTAGGGATATTTAAAAGATACCACAATGAATACTAATCTACAAGAGTCATTAGGTGTTCCATATGTCCCGGAAGATCCATTGGTCCCAATTCAGAAGAAGATTTCTTCAATTTATTTCTTGGACATTGGGCATCCTCATTAGTGGACAATGGCCTAGGAACAACCCTTAACACGAACCAATAATCAATTAAAACCTCATAATTCAATCACATGACTTAACGATTTCCTCTTAACAATTTCTTATTCCATATGGGTTAAATTTTACTTTATTCAAGTTTTCAATCAACTTATACTCAATTCGATATCCTACTTCATTTTCTAATAATTTCAATCTTATTTATAAACATTATAAGGGTAATAAAAGCTCGATATGATCAACACTTAATTTCCAATCCTATAGCTCTTACAACAACAATTATCAAATGAGTCACTAGTATTAAATGACTCACACATTCAATCAGACTTCTCGGAAAGGTACTAGTGGCATGAGGCTTTTGGGTAATGGTTCCAATGACATCCTCGAGTGAAACATTCACCCTTTCGATTTCAATTTAAGAATTGGATGACAACGAATCAGATGACATCTTTCCAGGTGATAACGTTTTGTCAAACTCCACTCTATAAGGAAAGATCGTCATGACATCGATATCAGATTTAATCTCGCCAATTCTTTTTCAATATCACGATCAACTAATATCTACACTTCTCTGAATATCAACCATTTGTTGGGATTATAAATATCCACAACTTGGTTTAGATCTAGAATAGCTAGAATTCCTACCAGAATAGCTTCGATTGATTTGCTAGGGGAGTTAGGGTTACTTGTGACAATCTACGTCGTATAAATACCTCGTATAAATATCAAAATAATCATCAAACAATCATGTAATAAAACTACATCATATATATATAATCCAAGTTATATATATATATATATATATATATATATATATATATATATATATATATATATATATATATATATATATATATATATATATATATATATATATATATATATATATATATATATATATTAAAATAACACTTCTCAGTCTGGCCTTGTCAGTAACTCGGGAATTCTTCGGCACCGTTATAGTCAAAAGATTTTTAGACATTTTTAGAAAAATGTTTTTAGTAAAAAGATTTTGAAATGTTTTCTTCAAAACCTTTGTTTTAAAAATCTTTCGTTCTCTATAACGAGAGCTCTGGTACCAAACTTTAACACCCCTAAATTTATATAACTCAATACAACGGAAGACTAGTTGGTGTTACGGGATAGCACATTACTCACATCATAGACAACGCTTAAAAATCTTGTCGTTTAATAATAAAGCATTTCCATTCATAAATATCAAAGTTACATCGGTCCTAAGTCATATTATTTCATACAAAGTTTTACAAAGTATTTGAATGGAAATTATTGTTTAAGTGCGGGCCATGAATTCTTGTCGTCTTCCCGAGAATTACCTTCAAATACCTGAGATAAAACATGTTAAAAGAAAAGGTCAGCGATAACGCCGAGTGAATTCATAGAGTTTAAATAAATTCCATCATTATAACTTTGGTATAAAATTATTACCAAAAATCATTTTGTACAAATCATTGTAATAGGCCATAAAATAGCCAAAATCATTTTATACAAATCCTGGTCAAAACCAAAATATAGGCATTTGCCTTAAAAATCATTATACGAGCCAATGTTGTAAAAACATCATACAATACGTCTCATGACGTTGTATGAAAATAAAAACCGTCATATGAATATTGTTATGAGAAAACAAAACACGAACATAATATCAATAGTATGACCCTGTATTGCTAGTCAGGCAATACATCGTAATTCGGAGCGTCTAATAGTATTTCATTAGTTTGTATTATTATAAGCCGCATGACATTGTTACCTTACTAAACCAACAACGGGTAGCTAACCCGATACCAAATTTGCCCATCTAAGTTAGCGTGTCGTCACAAAGGTCACGCTATGGAAATCTTCTCATACATAAATTCGCTTACATATCAATGTGGCACGACGGGGATCAACCGTCAAGGCGCGAACTGGGGTGATCGTCCCCAAATAGTACTATTATATGCATAAGCGTCTACCAAATCCCGGTAGTTTACAATTCATGCTAATGGGACTTTTAGTGACATAACCTAACTTTAATAATCCATTTTTATTTCATCTATCGGGTCCTTTAATCATTCATAGGTTCATATAATCGGGTCATACAATCATTTGGGTCCAAATCAATAAACAAACAATCGGGACAAATGGTGTCCTATTTTATAAAAGCTAACATGTTATCTCCCTCGCGGGTTTATAAAACATTTCATAAAAACATTTAAAAGAGTGCGAGGCTATGAACTCACGTTGATGTGGGAAAGTGGGTTATCGGCAATTCGGACGTACGGTACGTGCTTCAATCATAGAAACCTAGACAAATAATACTCGTCTTAGACTCATTTCCAATGACTTTATAAAAATAACAATTATGTATACATATGATGATTATATATATATGATGATCAAGTGGGTTTACATATTCTCGTTTACTCATTTTAGTGTTATATGTCGATAACTTTTATACTAGTTTACTAGTTTTACCTATTTACACGTTTTAAGTCCAATAAGCTTATTATAAGTTCTTTAACTTGTTTTAATCCATTTTATACTTATATTATCAGTATCTATACTTTCTATGTTGGGCCCAAATGGGTTAAGCCCAATAAGTACTTTTTATAAGTGTTTATCTTATTTAGTCCAATTATTAGTCCAATATGCTTAGTTAGCTCGTTAATGTCCGTATGTCCTATAGTTCGGGTTTTATCGGTTTTTACTTGTATTAGTTACTTATATATCAGTATATGACTTTTAAAAACTTTACATTAGACGGGTTTGATCGTCTAAGTTTTAATTGACGAAAAACGTTAATTTTACGGTAATAGCCGAAAAAGTCGTAAAAATCATGTTTATAGTTTTTATTACTTATAAGTGCTATTCCACTACCATTTTTATAATTTATACACTTATTTAAACTTTTACATATTTATATGTATAAAATCCATAAGTTAGTGTGTTTTTATTTTACATTTTATACAATATAATTTTGAGTGCTTATATAATAATAATAAACATTAATTCTCAAAATCTGATTTTTATTTTCATATTCACCAAAACTGCCATATCTAGAGTTCTATATGGAGATAGAAGCTCAAATTTTTATCACATAAACTAAATGATATGTGCTCCATTTAAATATCCTATAGCTACTGTTGAATCATCCTCCAAGTATTTTCTAAAATTCGTCCAAAACAGTGAACTCAGATTTGTACCTTAAACTTGTTTTGATCATATCTCACTCATTACAATGATTCCATTGCATGGCCAACTCTCACATGTGTACAAGACTCATAGCTTACTGTATATCAATTCTACTTCATCATTTTATCAGTTCATGACATGTTTCTTTACTGTTTTATACAGCCATCATTTTTAAGCAAGATTTTAGCCTTGTTTCTTATAGTTTTTCACCTTTTTAAGCATGTTTATCAACACCAAATCCCCACACAATATTTTTAATCATCATTCATCATCATATACATATACATAAGTAAAAGAAATACAAGATTACATAATCAAAAATAACAATAGGATGAGGAGGACAATCTTTATACCACCAAGTTGATGTAGGTTGTGATTTGAACATAGATTTTGATGGAGAAACTTGTGGATAACCATGACCATCTTCAAGACCATCATTCTTCATGAACACCTTGTGGAAAATCAGCCTCAAGACACCATGAAAACTCCTCCTTGGATGTTATAAGCACCACCAATCTATAGAGCTTCAAAAGGGCTTCAACATGTGTATGTATAACACATGATTTCATGGATGAAATTGATCAAAAGGGGTGTTATGGTGGAGTGTTTTTGGACGGCACAAATGGAGGAGGAAGAGAGAGTTTGAGGTGGTTTTGCATGTGTGAAATGGTAAAAATGAAGAAGCTAATGGTTTTTAGTTAGCTTAGGTGGTAAGTGGCTTACACTTTAAGCTTAGCAAGACATGTGTTGCTAGTTAGTTAAAGTTTTGACACATCATAAGATGTGTTGGTGAGTTTTGGCCACCCCATGTGTAGTGGGGTGGGATAAATTAGTTTGTCCCATCCCACTAATTTACGGGTATTCCTCGATTCTAGTTTTCTCGATTTGCGTGCCCTCGGATCGTTTTACGAAAAATGTTTTTATAAATTACGAATCAACGGCACAAAACGAATCCAATAAAAATTGTCTCATCAAAAACGGAGTTCAAAAACGTAAATACGTAATCCTAAGGTTTCCGGTTTAGTCGTAAAGGACGTTAAAATAAAATCATAAGTCCTAATCTCTTCTCGTAAATTTGTGAGCTTATGGACCAACACAAATTTAAAATCTCAAAATAATATTCACGGACAAATTTATTTTCTAAAATGTCGGACTGTCACCAAGGACGGTGTATGTAAACGTAAGCACGTAACGTAGAATCCTCCGGTTTAGACGTAGTCGACGCTACTTCAAGACGTAAATCCAAATTACTTCCCAAAAATAATGTTTTCAAATAAATATTGAGAATAAAATATCAACCATAAATTGACGGATTATCACACGCTGACAAGTGTTGTCCGATGTTGGACAACACACAGTGATGATATATTGGATAAAGGAGGATATTGGACGACAAAAGGAATAGCTGCTGTTTGAAAAATTGATACAATTTTGGCACACAAAATGACGTATTTACACACGAATGTACATGGGATCTCCGTTTTTATACATAATATCAAGTTGATATTTATGGCTCGGATATTTTTTTAAAAAAGGGATTAATGATTTTAATGCGAGTTAGCAACAATTCGTAAAGTATTTTATCGGATTTGATTATGTAATCGGGGTAGCCTTGTAAAAGAGTTATCCGTCTAAATGATTTTACATATGATAAGAAGATTAAGATTCTTCATGAAGAGGTGTTGACTTAAGGGGAAGAATTCTTATGGTAAGTTTGATGTTCGAAGAAGATGAGTTTGTGTTCTATCATAGCTTTAAAGATGGTGCCTAGTCAACATTATTCTTTAGAGATAACTTGTTCGTGCTTTTAATGGTTGGTGACGAAGACTTGTCATAACACTTGAAGGAGTTACATTCTCGTGCTCAGTGTCTCACAAAGGATGAGAATATTGACAAAGGGATCGAGGTCTACTTGTATTTAATCATTGGTATAAGTTCTTCATCACATGGATAGTGTAAGACATGGAACACAAGGTTGGGTTATTCTACTTCTACATCAAGATTGTTATGGTTATTTTTCTTCAAAATCATTACATAGAGCCTACATTTTGAGAATCTTCTAGATTGCGTACATTGTTTACTTCCCTGTTGATGTGACAAAAAGGGGAAGACATACATGCTACACTTGAGGGGAAGCAATTTGAAGATGAGGTACAACTTACAAGAGATACACATAGAGTTTTGCCGACATCAACTAGGGGAAGATTGTTGGGTTAAAAAGTTGATGTGGCAGAAACTCAAAACGAAGAAAACATGAAGGTATTTGTTCAAGCGTTGACACATTGTGTCTAAGCGTTGACAAGGGTAGATTAGGCGTTTTCAGAAGTCAACAGAAGTCAAACGCTGTTGGAAATATCTATTTAGGATAAGTATTCAGAATATTATTTATTAATATTCTGTATTTGTTATTTAAATAGAATATTTACATGTTTATTCATAGTTATCTCTTGTAAACCCTAATCCTTAGTCTATAAAAGGAACAAGGGTCTTAGGTTTTATTCATAACTTTCTTTCACAATGTAAACCTAAAGCGTGTGTCGACTAGGTGTGGGATTAAATGTATACACACCTAGTGATTGTTTGTTATTAATCTAATGAACAATCCAATTGAGTAATTTGTGTTTTGTCCCTAAACACCTTGTTTCCTAACTATTGTTCTTTTCCGCTTTGATTGTTAATCATATGAACAATGGTTATGCCTAGCAGCTAAAAGATTTGAGGAAACCAAGGTTTCCATAGTTGGTATCAGAGCCTGATACCACTTGTTGATCCCAAACTTAGATCGATTTAGCTTGTGTAAACGAGAATAAATCAAGTTAAACACTTAGAGAAACCTTGTTGTATATGAAACAATTTAAGTATTATGCGGAATTTGTTGATCCCTTTGATTGGATCTATATTTTGTTAAGAATTAGTATAGTAGTTTGTAATCAAACTAAAACACTTTGACCACTCTTACTAACACTAAATAAGTTATGCGGAATCTAACTTATAAAGCACAAAATAACATAATTACTTTTAACTATTCGATTCTCTTATTAATCGACTTGAATGAGGTATATGAAAGACATTGTACATATGTTCCTTTTATAGAGTAAGGAACCCTAGAAACCTTAGAATATTCTATAAAGATAACTATATCATAGACGATATATTATCAATATTCTAACTATTTAAGTATATCACATAAGATATACTCTAACTATAAATATGTCATATCTTATACAAAGATATATTCGTCCTAATCAGTTTAGTAGTACTTAGTTTATAAGTAGCAGTACTTACTATGTACCGCGTTAACACTAACGGTAGTTACATAACACTAACAATACTTAAAATACACTGACGGTACTTGACACTTAACAAATAATTCCCAACAATCCTCCCCTAAACGAGAATGATAACTTGTTGTCTTCTTGTTTCTCTTATACTAGATGTATTAAAATACATGTCTTCAGTCTTTCCTTCATCCTTGGATTGAACTTGGTAATTTGTATTTGTATCCAACTGAATGTAGCCAAACACTTCAAATGTAGATCTTCTTCTGATAAGATAATCTTCAAACATCTTGAGTATCATCTTTGTCTTCAAACTATGATCTTCTTTGTGTCTTCTAAACATTCATTTATCTTTGCAGCATCATTCATTGTCTTCTTGAGTTAAATCTTTGAACTCTGAATCATGAACCTTAGTCTTGGTTTGATGAGACAAAACCTTCTAAGTATTTTTCTTTGAATACTTCTTTGCTTGCTATCTTCATACCTGAAATAAAACAGTTAAAAAAAAAACCAATCTGTATTGGCTTCATGATTTTTAGCAAATCACCAGCTATCAACAGATTTGATAAATTCTTTACCAGTTAGCCGTACACTCAAGAATATCCAATAATTTATTCATAAAGAATAAGGTGTACTGATAACCTTACAATTTTTGGTAAATTATCAACCACCAACGGATTTGATGACGTCTTTACCTAGTACCGTTTGTCTAGGACTAGCCAGTTCTTATGTGTGTTAGACATGGTGAACTAAGAACCATTTGTGAAGTGTGACTGAAAGTCAAACACTTAAGGCTCTTTCTGAGCTTCTTCCTCATCTTTCAAATCCTTGATTTGTTGTTTAACCATTTTGATCAACTCCAAAGCATCAACAGATTCTTCTGTAACTTCTAATTGTTGTTCTAACGTCCTTTCCAACAATCTTATTTTGAAAGGGTAAGTCTTCTCTTGCAGCATATAGTATGTAACATCATCTATAGCCAAATATGCAATCCACATGACCTATAATATGTCCAGTAACTAAGAACCTGATTCTCTAATTCCTTCAACATTTCTTGATCACAATTGTATGGCTTATACATAAAGAGAAATTCCCTGTATAATAGTGATACTTCAGTTTTACCTGCACTGTCTTCTTGAACTAACCTAAAAAGATCCTGAATATCTTGTCTGTCAAGAATGTGAAGAATATCCTCCAAAAGTCTTAATATCCTTGTTTTGCCATCAGTTATTTGAATTCCATGAGCTTCAAGTCCTTGATCCATAGAGTAAATCAATCTAGAAATAGATGATCTCTTTCCAAAAATATCTGTATCAATACATTGATCTTCAAATTTTACAATCTTCAAGTACTTCTTCAAGATCTCATCATCATCACTATCTTCAGCTGTTGATTTAGCCCTCTTGGCTTTCTTCTTTGTCTTTGTTGACCTTTTCCTTTTAACACCCTTGGAGGTTCCCTCAAGATCTGTTGAAGCCTCTTCCAAGTTTGTATGTACCGTCTCTTCAGTATGTACTGTTGTATGTATTGTTGACTGTGTATGTACTACTTGTACATTTTCAGTCTGAGCAATATCTTGAGCTTCAACTCCTGTATTCATTCTTTGAGCAGTCTCTTCCTCCCTTGAACTTCCTTTCTCCTTTCTATTCTTCCTCACATAAGTGGTCTTGATAGTTGGAGATGTATTTATAGGTTCAGCAGTACTTGGCTCAATTCTAGGAGTACTTCCAAATTGCCTTTGTTGTTGCAGATGTCTTCTATGTTTTTCAATAGCTATTATATCTACCTCAGATCCAATTTCAACAAAATTCAATTCAGTTCTCTTATTTTGCTCATACAAAGTCTTGATTTCTTCAAAAATTCTTCTTGACCAGCTGAATATGAGTAAAACCCTTAACTCTTTTAATAAAATTCATCATTTTATTCCTAATCTACATAGTAGTTGGAGGTTTAATCTTTTCTCTTCTTCTCTTTTTAACAAAGAATCTATGTTGCTCCATTACCAGATCATCAATCAACTTTGATTTCTCTTCTTCATCATAAGCATCTCTTTCTTCAGCTATCAATGAGTCTGCAAGAAGATCACTTGCATGTAATTCAACTAGAATCCTATCATACTCTTGTATGTTCCATTCTTTCTGTATTCTCTTAGCTTCTAGCAAATGTTGTTTTGCTGCAAGTTCTTCTTATAATTCATCTTCACGAATTTGTGCTTGCATTCTGAAAGCATATTCCTCATCATGGTCCAATTGATTAAATCTGCACATGACTTTGTTTATATCATCATCTGAATCACTTTCATCTTCAGATTATGATAATATTTGCTTCTTCCCATTATCCTTTGGATTAATCTTAGGTAGCTTCTTCTTCAGCTTGGAAGATCTTTCCTCATCAGCTTGCTGTTGAATAACTATACCTTTGGTAGGGTGTGAAGCTTGAACTTTCTTACCTTGAATTTGATTCTTTTTGGCAAGAACTTCTTGTTGTGTCTTTTTCTCTGCCTCTGCTTGTTTAGTCTTTGATAGATGTGTAAACACCCATCCTTTCTACCACTTAATTACAATAATAACCGGACCAAAACGTGTATTTTATGTCTTTTATGTCGGAATTATGCGTGGTTTGTGTTTTTGTTGTGATTTAGGACGAAAAGGTGAAAAGTTGAGAAAACACGGGAATTCACGGGCACTTACGGACTTTTATTGAAGAAAAAGATGAAAGACGAAGTCAAGAAGTCAAGAGTGCAAAAAGAACGGAAGTCCAAGACCAATTCTGAAGATTTATCGAAGAAAAAGTCAAAAGACGGAAGTTTATCAAAAGCCGAAGAATTCAAGTCTATTTTATTAAATAATTTAAAGACGAGTTCAAAGAAATCCCGAAGCCAAAAGTCCTTTAAGTCCAAGTTTAAAGAAGATTAGAAGAAAAGGACTAAGCATGCAATTAATGAAGATTAAAAGAAGGAGGGACTTAATCTCGCAATTAACAAGAAATGAAGGAGGGGAGGAAGCTTCCTTAATCCTCCCCTATAAATAGTCATTAGTTGTTAATCATTTTCTTTGTTGGCTAAGTGTGACAATTAGTCTTCCACTTTTAATTCCCTTGTCATTTAAATACTTGTCAATTTAATTACCTTGTCTTGCACCTTAAATTCATTTAATTTCAAGTAAGTTTCCATTCAATTCTTGTCAATCTTTACTTTATCTTGTTAATCTCTCATCTACCTTTCTAAATCTTTGATTTTTTATGTTTATGTTTGTGTTCATGTTTATGCTTTTATTTTGATCAAGTGGGTTTTTAATTATTGTGGTTAAATTTGTTTGTTTTGTTGATTTAAATTGTTTGTTTATGATTATTGATGTTTCGTTATTAGTTTGATTAAATAGTTTGTTTGATTTTGGTTTAATTTGTTGTTAGATTCGTGTATCTGTGATTCCATTGTTCTTCGGGAGTGTTTGTTTGTGTTTCTGTGTTCCCAGGAAAACTTCTGAACCAAAGAGAAGAGAAAAGCTGTTCATTCGGAACTCCAAAGTTCCGAACCAAGGGGTTTCATCCGGAACATTCAAAGTTCCGGATCGAGAGTGTTCATTCGGAACTCAAAACTTCCGAGTCAAGATCTTCATTCGGAACTTAAAAAGTTCCGGATCAAGAAATTCATTCGGAACTTTAAAAGTTCCGGATCAATACTTTCGGACGAACTTCCGACTCAGTTCTTTCGAACAAACTTCCGGATCAACACCAAACCTCCGACTAAAGGTAGCTTCATTCGGAACTTTAAAAGTTCCGAATCAAGGCTTTTGGGGATTGGGAACTTCCGACTCAAGACTGCTTCATTCGGAACTCAAAAAGTTCCGAGTCAAGCCAGTTCATTCGGAAGTTTTGAACTTCCGAATCAAGGATTCTTACAGGTTTTTGTTATTATCTGCTTTTAAATTTCCGTCTTTTATTTTTAAGCTTATTTTTCCCGCCTTTTTATTTAATTGCACTTTAAAATTAATTGCCTTAGCTTTATTTTAGACTTGCCTTAGTTTAAGTTTTAGTTGCGTTTTAAGATTGCCTTAGTTAGATTTAAATTTGCGTCATTTACTTTTAGTGCCCTTTAATTTCAGTCACGTTTTTAAATACACCCATTTACTTTTAAGTTAGAATTAGATTTATTTTAAACGCACTTTTACTTTAATTGTTTTGCACCATTAATTACTACAGCGACACAACTTTTTGTTCCACCAAAATAAAACTGAGTCACATATTAAACACAAGTTTTTCAATTCGAAGAGATTGGTACAACGAACTTTAACCTGAGTAAAATCGATAGATGTCCAAACCACAACATGCTCCTTGTCACCTTAATCGATACTTTCTACAACGGTTTGACTTTTCGAGATCGTGATACGATTAATGCAGCCGCCGGTGGCACATTCATGAAAAGGAGACCCGAGGAGTGTAGAGAGTTAATTGAGAACATGACTACTCACCACAAAACTGGGATTCCTCTGCTTCTTCTAGGAACAATCCGAGAGTCAATGTTTCCTCCACCTCAGCAAACCCTGAGATGACCGAACTCACCCGCATGATGACTGAAATGAGCAAAAGTATTACGCTTCTCGCTGCAAACCAACAACAACAAATAGTTAAAGCGGTTGCTAATCCTTGTGAAACATGTGGCGGTCCTCATTCATACACCGATTGTCCTTCTACACAACGAAATCCGGAAAATGTGTATGCAGCTTATGGTAATTATTCACCGGAAAATTACCAAGCTAGACAACAAGGGGATAGAAATCTGCTGAGTTACCGATCCAACAATTACCTTTCACCCGGTTTTTCTCCTCAAAACCAAAACCCCGCCACCAACTACAATAGAAGCAACCAAATCCCACCAAGAGCTTCTAACCCTTATCAACCACCCACCCAACAAACCCCACCTATTAATCCCGATGTTGAAGCCACAATGAGAACTCAAGGTGAGCAAATCAAGAATCTACAGAGCCAAATAATCAATTTGAAAGGAGATATCATGAAGCAAGGTAATGACATTAGAACCGAGGTTAGCGATAGTATTCAATCCTCCTTCAGCACTCAAACGACTGAATTAAAGAATCTGTTGGCTAGTTTCTTGCCCGCCACTTAACCTTCTACTTCAAGTTCTCTACCTTCAAACACCGTCACCAATCCGCGAGCCAATGTGAGTGCTATTACTACTCGTAGTGGAGTTACCATCGTAGGACCACCAATCCCACCCCCATCGTCTACACCTCCTCCACCACCATGTATCCCTACTCCTCCTACACCTAGTATTAGTACACCATTACCGTCTCCGCCTCGTCATGACGATGTATCTCGGAAGGACCCTTCAACATCTCAACCTTTACCAACTACACCTTCACCTTCCACATATAAACCCAATATCCCATACCCTTCTCGCATAGGCAAGACCAATGAGCTAACCAAGAATGACTGTCAAGTATCGAAATATGTGAATATGCTATCTCAAATGACCATCAACATTAGCCTTGTTGAAGTACTTTGCCACATGCCGAAATTTGTCAAAGCATTCAAGGAATTGCTTAGCAAGAAGGAGAAGCTGATTGAACTCGCCAACACATGATTAAATGAAAACTGCTCAGCAGTTATTCTGAAAGAACTTCCGGAAAAGCTTGGAGATCCCGGTCGTTTTGTGTTGCCTTGCGTGTTCAACAAAACTGAAGATTTTACTGCCCTTGCTGATCTCGGGGCTAGTATTAATCTTATGCCTTTGAGTGTTTGGAAAACACTATCATTGCCTGACCTCACTCTAACGAAGATGACTCTCGAACTTGCAAATCGCACTCTCGCTTACCCTGTTGGTATAGCCGAAGACGTGTTCATCAAAGTTGGCACATTTACTTTCCCGGTCGATTTTGTCGTAGTTGATTATGAAATGGACCCTCGTATTCCTTTAATACTTGGTTGGCCATTCTTGAGAACCGGACGAGCTTTAGTGGATGTGGCCGAAGGTGAGTTAATCTTACGAGTCGAGGATGATTCAAAAGTTTTTAAAATGGGAAACCTTACAGGCAAATCTTTTGGACGAGAATCAGTGAATATGATTAATGTGCTCGATGACTTTGTCGTCTACGACAATCCTCTATTCGACTCTTGGATTGATAATCCACTTTTTACTGATTATGTGGATGATTCTCTCCCTACTTTGGACGCTTCTCCCATTTATGATTCTCAACCGGTCTTTGATGCTTATGATGATGCTGATTCTAGCTCAAATTCGGATGATTTTGATGATTGTACTTCTGAGTATCCCGAGATGCCCACTTTCGATGATTTTGATGAGGCCGATACTCTTTCGAGCGCTTCTTCACATGATGAAGATCCTCCGCCATCACTCAATCCTCCTTTGGACGATTACTCATTTGAGGAAGATTTCTCTGAATTTCTCAACACTTACTTCCCTCATGAGAGTGATGCTCCTCCTTATGACTTTGAAGATTATCGTCTTGATCCTACTTTGGATTTGAAGAACATTCTGTCAAAGGAGAAGAAACCTGTCAAAACCAATATCCGTTGCACATATGATTTGACACCTCTTTGTCCCCCTTCTGAGGACGAGGTTGTGCTTCTTTGCGGATCTTCTTCACACTCTGCTGAGCCTGAGTGCTATTTTCTCCTAAAGGAAAAGGTGTTCGACCCCGGTATTGAAGTCTTTAAGCCATCTCAGTATCCACCTGATGAAATAAAAGGAAAAATCTTTGGAAATTTTGAAGACATGCTTGCACCACTTCACCCTTGCTTCCACCGTGCTCCATCTTTGCTTAAGGGAACCTTGCCTACTCTTCTTTGGCTTGCCTTGTTCGCCTTAAGCTTGTGTTATTTGCTCGACGAAAGCTATGTCTTTGATCCTGGTGGATATGTTTCATGCTTCTTCCGTTGATGATCAAGGTCGAGTCAGGCTCATGACTCAGTTAACCAAAACCAAGCGCTTCTTGGGAGGCAACCCATGCATCTATCTTTTCGCTTTCTTTATCATAAGTGTAGGGGGACCCGTTGGTTTGATTTCCTCTCCTCACTTCTTAATCAGGGATTCGAGCTTCAATGATCCACTCTTGATGATTCTTGACGACCCGTAATTCCGTGTTCACTTCTTCTCGGTTCTATCCTAAACTCTTTTCGATTCACTATTTTATATTTTCTCAATATAAAAATAGGAATCTCTTTAGTTGTCCTTTCCTTATCAAGATTTAAACAACGTGCACAATGTCCTAAGTGTAGGGGAGTTTACTCCCACATGCTTAAACATTGAGGACAATGTTTATCTTAAGTGTAGGGGGGACTTCTATCGAAGTTAAGTGGTCTTTTCCTTGTATTTGTCCTCATTTTAACCGGAAAATCAATTTTTCGACATTTTTCAAAATTTTTGATCTATTTTGGCCTATTAGTTTTTACCTTTTATATAGTTATTTTCTTGCCTTATTAGAATAAATGTTTAATTTTTAATTTTCAAACGTTATGAATCTTTTGACTCAACCCGAGTTTATTTATCTAAGTTACTCTAGCTAGTATCCTTAACGTGTTTAAGTCAAGTTTTGCTAGGCTTTTATATAGGGAGCTATAAAACGCGAAAGTCTTAACTCTCACGGGCTAAGAACAAGAACTTTTCGCAAGTTCCTATAATTGATCCTAGAGAGTCGTTTATCAAGGGAACTTTAAAATGCGATTTCTAAAACTTGAAAAAGTCTAAGAATTTGCAAGGTCCTATAGGCGACTCGAAAACCCAAAACTTTGATTTAATAGGCTAAGTATCCACGAGTCTCATTATTTGAGATTTTAAACTGTGGAGAACGAGAGATGATAGAGTAAATTATAAGTTTGGTATTCTTTCGGGAATTTATGTGAGTTAATTATGAGCCTATTCTCCCATCGCTTGCTAATAATTTATCTGCTAATAAATAAGGTTGTACGATTTGAAAAGTTACTTAGCTTCTAGCACAAGATCGTTTAAAAGTTGCTCGGTATGGATTAGAGTTCATAGCCAAGGCATAACTTATTGAAGCGGGATGCGAAGATTGGCGAGTCCGAAAAGGCCCTAACAAGGCATGAGGGCTATATTTTGTTGCTAAAGATCCAAAGTGATGTGAAGAATCATTTATCGAAAATCAGTATGAAGGATCGAGACACACGATGAAAAGCAAAAACTCCCAAAAGTCATGGAGAAGTGTATCTGAAAAGACCCTAACAAGGTATAAGGATAAATAGATCCAAGTCATAAAAGGAGTCGGATCGTTGTATATCAAAGTCCAAAATAAGAATGGAGAAAAATGAAGAAGTCGTGGTCCAAGTATGAATCTCTCAAAACTTCAAGTGAAGAAATTCCTATTATGAAGAGAAGGCCATTATTTCATGAACGTCTCTCAAGGTTTGAAGTATGAAATCGCTGCCAAATATCGGTCCGAGAAAGGTCTCAAATCGCGAAGCGAGTTATGCCAAGATATGAACTTTATGAGGTCCCGAGAAGCAGTTTTAAAAGATTTTGTCCTTTAGCTAACTATTGATTAAATCGTTCACTTTATTTTCGGCCTAATAAACTATCGAAATAAGTCAAACAATGCATCCTCGTGATCATTCAAGACAACAATAAAATATAAGAGATACACCTAGGAATAAGGGAGTCTAAGTGAATAATTGGCCCACATGAGTTCGTGATAGTTTGCTAACTTATAATAACAATGATCTCGTTTTTAAGCTTGGTTTGGAGAAAGTGAAAACTTGAGGATGATGATTGTTCATAACATTTTCAAAACCCAAGGTATGCTTTTGATTTCTTTATTTTGTATCTCTTTAATGAAGGCCACTATGGATTTATTATGATGAAAAATGTAAACGCGCTTTGTAACTAATGCATTACATGAGGACATTGCAATGGTCAAGTGTAGGGGATTTGATAGGTGTGTAAACACCCATCCTTTCTACCACTTAATTACAATAATAACCGGACCAAAACGTGTATTTTATGTCTTTTATGTCGGAATTATGCGTGGTTTGTGTTTTTGTTGTGATTTAGGACGAAAAGGTGAAAAGTGGAGAAAACACGGGAATTCACGGGCACTTACGGACTTTTATTGAAGAAAAAGATGAAAGACGAAGTCAAGAAGTCAAGAGTGCAAAAAGAACGGAAGTCCAAGACCAATTCTGAAGATTTATCGAAGAAAAAGTCAAAAGACGGAAGTTTATCAAAAGCCGAAGAATTCAAGTCTATTTTATTAAATAATTTAAAGACGAGTTCAATGAAATCACGAAGCCAAAAGTCCTTTAAGTCCAAGTTTAAAGAAGATTAGAAGAAAAGGACTAAGCATGCAATTAATGAAGATTAAAAGAAGGAGGGACTTAATCTCGCAATTAACAAGAAATGAAGGAGGGGAGGAAGCTTCCTTAATCCTCCCCTATAAATAGTCATTAGTTGTTAATCATTTTCTTTGTTGGCTAAGTGTGACAATTAGTCTTCCACTTTTAATTCCCTTGTCATTTAAATACTTGTCAATTTAAATACCTTGTCTTGCACCTTAAATTCATTTAATTTCAAGTAAGTTTCCATTTAATTCTTGTCAATCTTTACTTTATCTTGTTAATCTCTCATCTACCTTTCTAAATCTTTGATTTTTTATGTTTATGTTTGTGTTCATGTTTATGCTTTTATTTTGATCAAGTGGGTTTTTAATTATTGTGGTTAAATTTGTTTGTTTTGTTGATTTAAATTGTTTGTTTATGATTATTGATGTTTCGTTATTAGTTTGATTAAATAGTTCGTTTGATTTTGGTTTAATTTGTTGTTAGATTCGTGTATCTGTGATTCCCTTGTTCTTCGTGAGTGTTTGTTTGTGTTTTTGTGTTTCCAGGAAAACTTCTGAACCAAAGAGAAGAGAAAAGCTGTTCATTCGGAACTCCAAAGTTCCGAACCAAGGGGTTTCATCCGGAACATTCAAAGTTCCGGATCGAGAGTGTTCATTCGGAACTCAAAACTTCTGAGTCAAGATCTTCATTCGGAACTTAAAAAGTTCCGGATCAAGCAATTCATTCGGAACTTTAAAAGTTTCGAATCAATACTTCCGGACGAACTTCCGACTCAATTCTTCCGAACAAACTTCTGGATCAACACCAAACCTCCGACTCAAGGTAGCTTCATTCGGAACTTTAAAAGTTCCGAATCAAGGCTTTTGGGGATTGGGAACTTCCGACTCAAGACTGCTTCATTCGGAACTCAAAAAGTTCCGAGTCAAGCCAGTTCATTCGGAAGTTTTAAACTTCCGAATCAAGGATTCTTACAGGTTTTTGTTATTATCTGCTTTTAAATTTCCGTCTTTTATTTTTAAGCTTATTTTTCCTGCCTTTTTATTTAATTGCACTTTAAAATTAATTGCCTTAGCTTTATTTTAGACTTGCCTTAGTTTAAGTTTTAGTTGCGTTTTAAGATTGCCTTAGTTAGATTTAAATTTGCGTCATTTACTTTTAGTGCCCTTTAATTTCAGTCACGTTTTTAAATACACCCATTTACTTTTAAGTTAGAATTAGATTTATTTTAAACGCACTTTTACTTTAATTGTTTTGCACCATTAATTACTACAGCGACACAACTTTTTGTTCCACCAAAATAAAACTGAGTCACATATTAAACACAAGTTTTTCAATTCGAAGAGATTGGTACAACGAACTTTAACCTGAGTAAAATCGAGTTATCAGTCTTCTCAACTAAATTCTTCTTTCTTAAGTCAAGTAGTAATTGGGCAAAAGTCTCATCCTCTCCAAAAGGAGTTTGACTTTCTAGTAATTGGGCTAAAGTCTCATCCTCTCCAAGAACTTTCTTAAGTTAGGTATTTGGTCACTAACTAAAGCCTGGATGAATCTAGGATACATCAAAAACTTTTTAGTCCCTTCCAAATTCCTAGTCATGCCTTTAAAAATTAATCTTGAAAAATAAAAAACTTTGTTATTTGCTAGAAAAATACCAGCTGATGCCAATGCAGCAGGAATTTGATCAAAAGATGTACTTTTAGAGCTTAAACAGTGAATAACTAGAACAATACCCGTGCGTTGCCCGGGTATATATAACGATACAATAATTAAAAAAAACTTTAAAAACGCACACACATCTAGACGTGCATAATATTTTTTGTTTACTGATAAGGTTATTTATGAACTCAACCCTCCACGATCAATGTTTTGTCCTTGTTAATAAGCATCACGGGAATTCTGACATGAATTGAACTACGATGTAGTAGGAAAAGATATTTATTAAACATCTAACTTTTATACAACAATGATCATGAAAATGAAACTATACTTGAATACCCGTGATGATGTTCAAGGAGATAAATTGATTATTTTTGGGTTGTAAGTAACTCGTTAAAGCATATCAAACAAACTACATGTGATTCTACATTTATCTGAAATTGTTGTTAAATAAAAAAAACTACCCGAAATATACAAATACTCATAAGTTTTGTAAGATTAACCCACGTTTTATATTCACAACTACCATCCTTAATTTATAGGTTAATTAGTCACTTAAATGGATATGACAGAATATAGAAATAATAACGCGGTTATAAATATGTACAACTTGAATGCACAATTACAGTATGAGTTTTCTTATAGTATATACAAATTTAAGATTTCGAGTGGATTGCATATAATTATATTCATAACATTGTGGCTTAAGAACTTCCTTAATAAAAAAAAATATGTCATATTGATTTGTCACTTGCTACAATACTCGTGCGTTGATGGAGTATAATGATTCAATAATTTAGATAATAAAAACATTATAAACTCGTCGTTTGTATATTTTATAAAATATAAAAACATACATCTAAAATCGCACAATCGTTCTTATTACATGGTAAGTATTAAATTTAAAACACATTAAAAGAAATTAGTTTGATAACTAAAAAATGTTGAACAAATTAATTGTAAAATCTGAGTTACATTTTGTAGTGATAATATTGACCACTTCAAATTGTATTACGTAGTATATTTTAATATTGACTACTTCAAATTGTATTACGTAGTATATTTTAATATTGACTACATCAAAATCATGTATGTAGGGACAAAGATGTGAATTATACTATGATTGCATAATCAATTAGTATGGTTTATTTATATCAAGTTTTCCAGCAAGACCTTAGAGCGGTTATTCACAAAATAAACGGACCAAACAATGCAAAATATACATGTCGACCACACGAATTTTGCAAATCCAAATGATATTCGTTGCAACATGTTAACATGTAACAAATAACTGATCATAGTGAAAACAAACCTAGCTTTATCCTAAACGATACTTTTCGACAAGATGAAACATATATTGAACGACCAAGCACAAGGAACGGCGTGATAACACTAAGATTTGACCATTTCAGTTACGTTTTACCATCTCGATATATGAATCATGAATAATTTTTTTACTTTGATTTGCCTTTAAAATAGTAAACATAGGCACAGTTGAACAATAAAATATAAAAATCATTATAATAATCAAACACACATATACAATGAAATCTACAATCATATTAGAAGCTCACTGTTGCTCATACTTTAATAGTATATCCGAACTTTAGGTTTCTAGAACATCGTTCTAGTTCCACGCCAAGCTTGCATCCTTTATCTTTTTCTTTGATTCACGAATCACCTTATAACCCAACAGTTGGGTATCAAGAAGTTTCATGCTGTCTTCATGTTGTTGTTAAAATATGTAGAAAACAACATTAAACCTTCATTCGGATAAATATATATCAAACATAACAAAAAAATTGGTAAGAAGTGTTACCTCATGACCATGAAGATTGACTTGTTCCCAGCGTGCTCTTCATATGAAGAAGAAAATGTCACGTATTGATAAATAAACTTTGAGATATTGTAACGTTACTTTACCTAGATTTCTTCATACATTGTCATCTTCGTGATGCCAAATTTGTTTTTTGATGCTAAGATAGTTGAGATATTTTTTAATCTGATCATCTCTATAAATAAAAATAATTAAATGCTAAACTTAGTACATTGAAATTATTAATGAACGAAGATGAAAGAATATGATTCATACTACCATTGAGATTGAAGGGAAAATCTCTTGTTTTTCTTGTTTTGATAAGAATTATGATAGAATTTAATGGATGTGGAATGTGACATTTATTTATAAGCCTTATGCATGGTAGAATTTTAGGCGGCAAGATGTTGGTTTCAAATGTTGAGAATGAAAAAAATGATACTTTTGTTTGACTATATCTACTAAATATACGTAGAGAATGATACGCATTGTTCACAAGTTTCCACATTTTGCTCTATTTTGTTATGTAGATAATTATTGAATTTTAACGGTTATGATTTAATCTTATTGATTTTCAACAAATAGGATGAAGTTTAGTACCTGATGGACCGTCGGCAATATATGTATAATAGCATGAAAAAGCAATTTTAATTGAGGTGAAAATAAAGCTTTAAAGAAAGTAAGACTTTCCCTACCACCTCCATATCCCATGGCTGCAAGGCCATCATGAATCTCTGTATAATTAAGTATACTAGGTCCATTTTCATCATTTAATCTCAAACTTGCTCTTAGCAGTACCTCAGTTACATATATATTTCTATGATTCACCCTAGCCTTAATGCAAGGTTGATTAAACCGAGTACCTAACACAACAGTATTCCAAAATTGTTCAACAATGTAAATAGAGATAACTGGACTTACAGTGAGTGCAAAGCGAACATAACTTCGAGATAGGAAACCAAGAAAGTCATCATTCGTAGCAAGATTCGCAACCAAATTATGCTTAGAGATCACTTGTAAAGCAGCCATTAGTATTTTTTATGATCGAAAATTAGAGAAAAGGTTATAGAATCAAGAGATAAAAATAAAAGATTAGGTGAATCAATTGTATAATGGGAGTAAGTATTTAAGTAAATAACAAACCCAAGCGCGAAGAAACCGCCAAATTTACAAAAGAGACCCTTAACAGTACAACGGACATGTAGCGGTACATGGAACATAAACGGTACTTGAATTTGTGCTAGCGGTACTTTGAGTTATAACGATACCTCACAATTTTGACCAGTTCATGCTTTCCACTATCAATGTAACCTCTTTTATCTTTTTCTATTAACCTGCAATTACCTCAAAAACACAAAACATAGACTGTACAATAAAAATTATAAAAATTTGTACATCTATTACCTCCCCTCAACATATGCAACAGGTTATTGGTTGAGCATACCAATGTGTGTCACCAAGAATTCAAATCTCTTTTCATCAAATGCCTTGGTCAACAAATCAGCTACATTGTTGTCTGTATGAATCTTCAAGACTTGAATAAGCTTTTTGTCATAAGCATCTCTTATAAAGTGATGTCTTATTTCAATATGCTTGGTCTTGGAGTGAAATACTGGATTCTTGACAATGCATATAGTACTTTTATTATCAATGTAAATCTTGGGTGTTCATGAAGTTAAACACATAATCAAACAATTGAAAATGAATCCAAAGTACTTGTCCACAGCAATGAGCAGCAACTACATATTCAGCTTTAGTTGTAGAAGTAGCAACAATGGTTTGCTTCTTACACTGCCATGATATGAGTCTTCTGCCTAGGAATTGACAACCTCCTGTTGTGGATTTCCTATCATGATTAGCTCCAGTATAATCACTGTCTGAGTAAGCTTCCAATTCAAAGGTGGAATCTCTAGGATACTATAATCCTAAATTGGGTTGACTCTTAAGATATTTAAAAATCTTCTTCACAGCATGTAGATGTGACACCTTTGGATGAACTTGGAACCTTGAACAGGCACACACAACAAACATAATATATGGCCTTGAAGCAGTAAGATACATCAATGAACCAATCATTGATCTGTATAGATGAATATCAATATTTTCTCCATGTTCATCTTTTGATAAAGACTTCTTGGCTTCAAAAGGTGTGCTTGTACTCCTTGTATCCATACATGAAAATTTCTTCAAGATTTCAGCGACATATTTATCTTGGCTGATAAATATTCCATCTTTCCTTTGTTTGATTTGCAGTCCCAAAAAGAAAGTTAGTTCTCCTATAGAACTCATTTGAAATCATTCTTTCATCAAAGCTTCAAACTCGTCACACCATGTCTTTTTGGTAGAACCAAAAATGATGTCATCAACATAAACTTAAACTAGAATGATATCCTTAGCATTCTTCTTGATGAACAAAGTTTTGTCAATGGTTCCTCTCCTATATTAATGTTCTAGCAGAAAATTGGACAAAGTTGCATACCAGGCTCTTGGAGCTTGATACAGACCATAAAGTGCTTTGATAACCTTGTAGACTCTATTGGGGAATTTAGGATCTACAAAACCTGGAGGTTGTGAGACATATACCTCCTCTGAAATAGTACCATATAGAAAGGCAATTTTCACATCCATTTGTTAGAATATAATTCCAATATATGATGCAAGGCCAAAAATAACCTAATGGCTTCTATCCTTGCCAATGGTGCAAAAACCTCATCATAGTCTATCCCTTCTTCCTGTCTATAGCCTTGAGCAACAAGTCTTTCCTTGTTCCTCACAAGAAATCCTCTTTCATCCTTCTTGTTCCTGAAAACCCATCTAGTACCAATTACTCTCTTACTTGAGGGAAGTTCCACAAGAATCCAAACTTTTTGTAGCTCAAACTATGTTAATTCTTCATTCATGGCATCTACCCAACTTTCTTTATCAAGAGCCTGAGAAATGTTTTTGGGCTCTACGTGTGATAAGAAACAGGCAAACAAACAATGTTGAGTATCTTTATGATTTGTTCTCTGCTGTTATTTGACATAACTCACAAGTGCATGAGTTTCAATATTGGTTTGAATTTGTCTTCTGGTTTGTACAGCAGATTTGGGATCTCCAATGATCTGTGTAGTAGGATGGTTGTTGTTGACTTTATGAGTAGGAATAGAACTGACTGGAATTTCTGTTTCTAAATTATTGAAATCAATTACTAGACCCTGCTCATCATAGAAAGCTTTGGAGAAGATTCCCTTAGTTGGACAAGCATATAAGTCTTCATCGTCCATAGCTTGTAAAATCTCTTCTAGTGAGTCAACAGATTTGGCAGATTTTGACTTAGCAGTACTTGTAGATGAAGTACCACTAGGTGTACTATGTACTGTTGAGTGTTGTGACTCAAAAGATTCTTCTCCTGAATGCTTATTAGCAGATGTAGCATTCTTTTCTTGATCTTGAAGCCTCTGAAGATCTTGGAAGGCTTGATCATCTTTTGATGGAATGGTTTGCTTCTTGGGAGTAGCAGACATGGGAGTAACAGTAGGCATATTGGGCACATAGATATGAACATCATCATCTGATGAAGAAACATCTTCTTGAGTACCTGCATTCGTTGCACTTGACTCCTTACCTGCATTGTTAGTTTGACAATCCTTTTGCAAAGAATAGTAATCCATGGAGTTAGTTAGATAACCTAAATCAAACATCCAAGCATAACCTATTCCTGGGACATTGGGTTTATTTTCTAAAAAAATAACATGAGCATTTTCTTCAACCTTCTTAGATGTCAAATTATACATCCTATATGCTTTACTTTGCGCTGAAAATCCTACAAGATATCATGGATCAGACTTTCCATCAAACTTTCCCAAATAATCAAGAGTATTTAGTATAGACACATGACACCCAAAAGGTCTTAAATGACTTATGGTAGGATTCACACCAGTCAAAAGTTCATAAGGTGTTTTGTTTTGAGGCTTGGTTACTAAGACTCTATTTAACACATAACATGCAGTGTTGATTGCTTCTGCCTAAAAGTTGTTTGGCAAAAGAGAATCAGCCAGCATAGTTCTAGCAGCATCAATCATTGTCCTATTCTTCCTTTCATCTACTAAATTTTGTTGTGGAGTCCAAGGATTACTAAATTGTCTCTTAATTCCTTTAGACCTACATAATTCATCAAATTCAGTATTCTTGAATTCTGTCCCATTATCAGTCCTAATGATTAAAACCTGTTTAGTGAACTACTTTTCAAATAAAGTGATAAAATCCTTAAGTAATTCATTTGTTTCACTTTTAAGAGATAAAAAGAAAACCCAACTGAATCTACTATAATCATCAGTTATGACTAGACAAAATGTCTTATGACTAATGCTTCTTATAGAAACTGGGCCAAACAAATCCGTATGCAAAAGCTGCAAAGGTTTTGTCACAGTGTTGACAGTCTTGGTCTTACAAGAGGCTCTATGTTGTTTACCTTTTTGACAGGCAGCACATGTGAAATCATTTTGAAAAGATTTGTTAGGTAAACCTCTAACCAAATTCCTATTCACTGATCTATTAAGATTCTTGAAATTCACATGACCTAACCTTCTATGCCATAAATTAGACTCATCAAAAGAAGCCTTAGCTAGCAAACATGTAATACCACCTGTTGGAGTAATAGTATGAAGATTAAAGGTGTACATATTTTCTTGCCTGGGTACTTTAAGTAGTATTTGAGATTCCTTAGGCATCTCAAAGTCTTTAGACAGCACCAAGCAGTCTTTGTCTGTGAACAACACCTTGTTCTTCTTATCACACATTTGTGATACAGAAAAGAGATTGAACTCATTCAATTCTTTTACAAAGAACACATCTTCAAATTCCAACTTTCCTGTGTTGATTTTCCCTTTGCCAGTGATTCTACCTTTGCTACCTCCAAAGGCTACTGGACCTCCTTTGAATTCTTCAAATTCAGCAAGAAAATCTATGTTTCCTGTCATGTGTCTTGAGCATCCACTATCTACTATACCTTTATCCTTCAGTTCATCAATTAGATGTCCCTGCACACAAATAAAACTCATTAGTTTTTAACAGGGAACCAAGCCACGTTTGGCTCGGATCTTGTGGGGCCTACACATTTAAGAGTTTGTTTTGAAGCATTCCCAGTAATGCTACTTTTGCTCTTATACTTCATGGTTTCATTTATGTAGTCAAAGACATAGGGTGACTCTATGTGCTCATACTTGTTTGGCTTAAGTATTGCTTTAGCGGTACTTGCTTTAACACATGATTTATCTCTTTTTCGAACCCACATTTGCACTGGTTTGTTTTTATCCTTACTTCTAGGTATTTTAACTTTTTCAAAAACCTTCTTAGAAGTCTTATAGAACTTTGGTTTTAAAGACTTTAAACCAACAGTACATAAGTTTGGTCTAACAGTACTTGCAGGTCTAGACTTGCCGGTACTTGAGTTACCAGACTTTAAAGGTACTAGACCTTGTTTCATATGTACTGCCCTAGGAACAAAACGTTTGGCAGGGTTATATTTAATATGTTTGGCTACCCTTGAGTGATCAAACTTAGGTTTGTCATTCTTAAGTTTCTGATTCCTGTTAACCTATGCATTTTTCCCATTATTGTTTTTCATGACATTTTGTGCAGTCTTTTGTTTCACAATCTTATCTTCATGTAGAGTACAATCTTTGATAAAATGACTTAAACTACCACAAACATAACATCCTTTTCTTCTTAAAGAAGACCCAAAAGGTTGTTTTGATTTAACTTTCTCAAAACCTAGCCCACCCCTTTTGGCTTTATTATGTTTTACATTGTTTTCCAATATCTTTCTAGGAGTTCTTACCTGCTTGGGAGCAGGACTAGTTATTGATTCTTCAGAAACAAAGTTGTTCATTAAAGGTGGATAAACAATGTTTTTGGTCACAACAGTCTTTTCTTGGGACAAAGTACTAGAGTTTAAGGTATTTTTAACCTTTGGTTCTTCTAACTCTATACTTGTATCATTACTAGGGGCATGAAAATTCCGGGTGGAGGAACTGCCTTCATTCCTTCAGCATATCTATCATTTTCAGGTGTATCATCTACCTCACTAGAACTATCAAAAATACCTTTTGATAAGTCCTTGTCAGTTAAAGTTATCCCAGGTTGGTCCTCAATATATCCTAGGCCTGATTTATCAAAATACCCCATTTGTGAATTAATTAATTTTCCCAATCCTTTAGTGGATTTTTGACAATGATTAATCACTCCCCTTTCATTATAAAGACTGGCTTTTAAAGCTTTATTTTCTGTTGATATTTTTAATAGTTGTCTTTCAAAGCTTTTATTTCCACATCTTTTTCCCTCATTTGAAGAGTTAAAATTCTTATTTTCTCTTCATAGTTTTGTTGAGCCTTTTTATACAAAACTATATTTTCTTCTAATTTAACAACACCCTGTTTAAAATCTTTTAATTCTAGTGCATGTGTTAACCTTTTGATAATGTTCCTCTAGTTCTACTTTTAGGCTATTAAATTTAAGAACACTGTCTTTAGAACAAGGATGTACCTCAGTATCTTCATGTGAGAGAGTAATAAGTGTGTAAACACTTATCCTTTTGCCACTAAAATCAAGGAAAAATAAGACCTAATCATGTGTTTAATATCGTAAATATCGGAATTACGCGTGGTTTTGTGTTTTTGTGTTAAAATAGGTACAAATGATGAGAAAACACGGGATTTCACGGTCAAATGTTGAAGAAAAGTCCAAGAAAGAGACGAAGAAAAAGTCAAAGACCAAAAGTGTGCCCAAGTTCACGAAAATCGGCTATACCGACACGAGTTTGAAGATAATGAACAAGAAAGCCGAAATCGAGCTCGTGTTAATGGATTTCAACTTTTTGAAGTTCATCGATCTTAGTGGGTCCCACATTCGGGTTAATGGGCTCAAAAGCCCATTTGAAAGTTAAAACTTGCTTGTTAAAAAGTTACAAGCCCTAAAATAGGCCCAAAGGAAAATAATAAACGGTTGGAAATGTTTTATTTCATTTGGGCCAAACCACAAGCCCAATTTAACCAAACATCACACAGATGAAATAAAACAAAGGGAATAAACTCTTCAATTTTGCTAAGTCAAAATTTGTACACAGCCAACACACTCACGTGTAACATACACCTACCCACCCCACGTATAAACTTTCCCAAACCCCAAAAATAAATAAAACGTTTACTTTTTACCACTCTCGTCATTCGATAATAACAAGACACATTTACTGTTTTTCTCTCACCCACCTTCTTTTTTATCCAAACGTAGCCAAACCCTAATTTTTTTTACCATCACAAAATTAACCAAACAAATATTGGGGCTTTTAATCCAAACGTGTGATTCACACGTTTGCCAATTAAATCCCCACAAGATTCAGGTGCTACACCACTGGTGGTCCTCAATCCTATCCGACGTGGCCTCTCTCCTTTATTTTGATTGGTGGAAACACCACATCATACAAATCCCACCAATAAACATACACCACCCTGGTAATCCGTGGCTCATGGATTATTTTCAGCCGTTTGATCAAGTGAAGAGAAGAGAGAGAAAGAAGAATGAAGGATTGAAGGGCTAGGATTTGATTCTTACTTATTAAGCCACCAAGAAGGTTATGGGGTTTTGCCTATAACAACCCCCTTTCATGTGTAATTTTATTAGCACTTTTCTTTATTTTTAATTTTCAATAATTTAAATTTAGGTTTAATTTTGTAATTTTTAATTTTCAAGTAATGTAATCTTTTTAATATTAATGAAAAGTTAGTTTTAAATTAATTTCATTGTGTTTAATCTTCTGTCAATTTTTATTTTAATCTTTAAATCAGTGTTTTCTTTAAATTGATGTTACTGTTCTCGTTATTATTATTACTAGACGATTACCCGCGCATAGCAGCGGAATTACCTAAAGACATGTAATTAATGATATGCTAACTGATTCGATGGTCGAACGCGTGACCCAATAATTGCCTAGCGATAGATAGTTAATGATTTATTAATTGACCCGATGGTCGAATCGGTAACCCGGTGACTCGTCTGGGTTGAACCGGTAGGCGAGCATGTTCCCATAGACTCGATCGGGTTGACTCAGTGGTCGAACCCGTGTCTCGGTGGTTGAACTCGTGACCCGGTGGTCGAAACCGGTGACCCGGTGGCTCGACAGGATTGACCCAGTTGTCGAACCCGTGACCCGGTGACTCGATCGAGTTGAACCGATGGTCGAACACGTGACTCGAAAAGATTGGCTCGATGGCCGAACCCGTTACCCGGTGACTCAATCGGCTTGGTCTGATAGTCGATCCGTGACCTGATGGCTCAACCGGGTTGACCCGTTGGTGGAACCCGTGACCAAGTTACTCAACCGAATTAATCTGGTGGTGGAACCCGTGACCCGGTAACTTATGCAATTGTTTATGGTTTAATTTTTCAACATTTCTTATTTTATCTAACTTATGTGCATTTAATTTTTCAACAATTTCATAATTAATATCCAACTTCTATGCATTAAATTTTTCAACAATTCCATAATTAAGTTATTTTTCAACATTCAAGGTTTTGAGATTTTTCCTTTATAAGTAGTAGAGATAAAAAAAATAATAAAAAAATATATATATAAGAAAGGTTATTAAATCTCTCTACTGGAGATTTATAAAGTTTCTGGTTCGGTTCACTGTTCGAGTAGAAGATTTTTGGTTCGTTTGGATTTGTTTGGTTCGAAGGTGATTTTTGTTTCGGTTTCTGTTGATGCTATATGGTGATGATATTCGAGATTATCAATGGTGGTGTTTGCTTTGGGTCATAAGGAAGCACAGCGCCTACCTTCATCACAACGGATATCGACACAAGGTTCTCCTTTCTCTTTTAATTTTTGTTAAGTTTTAATCTATAATTAATCTGCTAGTTATGTTTATTTCCAGTCAGTTTTATGTTTGCTTATTGTCTAGTTTATTTTGAATGATTGAATCTGCTTATTGTTTATTTAGTTTAAGTTGTTATCTGCTTGTTTTGGTTCACTGATTATTTAAGTAATATTTGTTTTGCTTATTTTTAATCTGGTCTTGTTTTGGTATTCGGATGTTTATACTGTTTATTTGATTCTTATTTTATTTGCTTATTTAGTTTGGTGTCTTCTCTTTGCTTAACTGCTTTTTCTTATTTAGCTTGCAACATTCAAAAATAATTCCAACAAAAGAAAAATATTAATAGCTACATTTGGTCTCTGCTGGGTATCGAACCCTGGACCTCTCGTTCACAAGCCCAACGCCACAACCAATTGTTCAAGTCATCTTTTTGTGTTCATTTATGCGTTTTCTTATTAATATAGGGTTTTATTTTAGTGGCAGTTTTATTTAATACAAGTGTAAGTTTACTTAAGTTTATTTAAAAGTTTTATATAAAATTTTCTCTTTATTCAGTTTTGTTTAATAAATATAAAAAGATAAAAATATTTCATTTAAATTTTAATTACTTTTACAATTTTAAAATTAGTTTTCTATATTAGTTAAAATAGATTTTAGTTTTTCATTTTATTTTTATTTAAAAAATAGTTTTTACGTTTTATTATTATGTTTTTAAATTTAGTTTTAAAAATAGATTAGATTAAAAAGTTTTATTTAATTTAATTAGTTTAAAATTTAGTTTATTAAAGATTAAATTAGATTTGTTTAATCATTTTAATTAGTTTTATTTAAAAAGGTTTTAGTTTCTTACATTAGATTATTATAAAATAGATTTTAATTAAATAGTTTTAGTTTAAAATATCAAGTACGATTAACCAAGATCAAATATAGTCTTACGTTTAGTCCGATTTCAAATTCGAGTCGATCCGTGGAACGAAAATAGACAATAAAAAGAGTTTGCAAAAACCCTACATTAAAATGGCGCCGCTGCCGCTTCGCTCGTACGATTGACGATTTTCCGTGAGGACGTTTGGATTTTGGGATCCGTTCATCCTTTGAACGATATTTTTTTGATCCCCGGCAGCGGTGCCATTTTAATACTAGGTTTTGCAATCCTATTTTTAACAATGAATGTTCGTTTTTTCCTCGACTCACTCGAAATTGAAATCCGATTAAACGTAAGACTATATTGTTTTTGGTAAATAATTCTTTTTGTATTTTAATCTAAAATCTATTTAATAATAAAAACTTTTTAATCTATTTGAAATGAACTAAATTTAAACTAATGTGTAAAAAAATAATTTATAAAATTAAAACTTTAAATCTAATTTTTTAAAAACTAGAATAAAGTTTGTTAATGAAAACTATTTTTAGACAAAAATAAAATGAAAACTAAAAATTATAAACTTAACTTAAATAAAGAAAACTATTTTAAAATAAAACTTAAATGGAAAACTAATTTTAAATCTAAAATTTAAATAAGAATTTAAAACTATTTTAATCTATAAAAACTATTTTAAAATTATAAAAGAAATTTAAATAAAATATTTTTTTATCTTTTTTATTTTTTTTTAAATTTAACTATGTAAAAGAAAACGTATGAAAACCTTTTAATTAAATTTAAACAAACTAAATACTTAAATAAAACTGGCAGCATTTAAAAACCTATATTAATTAGTTAATGCATAAAAGAACACAAAAAGAAGGATAGAAGAGATGGTTGTGTTGTTTGTTTGCTATACCTGAGGTCATGTGTTCGAATCCCAGGAGGGACTCAATTTTTGCTATAATTATTTTGACTTTTTTGGAACTTATATAAAAGACAACAGACTGATCGATGCAGTTATATCAGCAAACAGAAAACACCAAACCAAAAGCATAAATAACGCAACAGTCAAGCAAATAAGCAGTAATAAGCGTAAATACCAAAACTGAAAAAGAACTAATCTGATAAGCTATAAAGTGAGCTATGACAAAGAACCTAATAAGAAGTAATAACAAAACCAAAAAGCAAATAACCAAATAAGATAAATCAAATAAGCAAATCCAACGCAACAATCTAAATAAGCTAGGCAAACAAATTAGACAATAAGCAGATATGAAAACCAAACAAGCAGAAACAAACCAAAATAAACAGTTTACTCAAATAACAAATAAGCCATACCGAACTAAAAGCTAAACCGAATAATCAATAAACATATAAGCTAAATAGCAGATCTAAACATGATGAAATCTAAAACAACCAGATTCAAATTACTATAAACACAAGAAGATGTATAATTAAACTAATATTAAACTAAGCAGATTTAACAAACTTAAACTAAACAATTAACTAAACAATAAGCAGATAATAAAAGTAAACAAAAGCAGATTAACCAAACTAAATCATAAACGTAACAAAAATTAAAAAAAATAGAAGATTAGAACCGTTTGGAGGAATCCTTTGAGTCGAAAGATAGCGCTGAGCTTCCTTGTGAACCGAAATCAAACACCACCGTAATCAACTCGATCCACCAAAAAGCTTCCTCGAACCAAAAGATCATCAACACATTCGGATCACCTTCTTCTTCTCGAACAGATTTATTTTTTTTATTTTTATTTTTTATAATACTAACACGAATAGTAACAATATTAAATAAAAATTTGACAGATTAAATCAAAATTTGACAGGAATTAAATAAGACGAAAATAATCAAAATTAATTTTCATTAATATTAAAAAAATTACATTAACTAAAATTTAAAAGTACAATATTAAACCTAAAACTAATTTTGCTGAAAATTAAATCTATATTAACCTACTCCTAAATTTAAAAACATTAAATAAAAATAAAGAAAAAAAGTGTTATCGAATAATTTACACATAAAGGGGTTTTATAGGGAAACCCAAGAAACTTCTTGATAGCTTCAAAAGTAAGCTTCCAATCTAGGCCGTTTAATTCGTCATTCTTCTTTCTCTCACTTCTCTTCACTTGATCAACGGTTGAAATCTCTCCACTATCACACGGATCACCCTCGTGGCGTGAGGGTGTGTTTGTTGTGTTTGTTTAGGCTGATGTGGAGTCTTTTAATTGGTGGAGGGTGTTGTCACAGCCAATCAAAATAAAGGATAGGAGCCACATAGGTGAGAGATGCGGACCATTCTTGGTGCTTGCTGCGAAAAAGATGGGGATTTAATTTGATTTATGTGAATTAAAAGATAAGGGTAAAACCCCCAAAATTCATGGGTAACTTTTATGTGGGTGAATTTAGGGTTTGTGGTATAAACTGTGTATTTGGTGGGAGAGAAGGATGAGTAGTGAAAAATACTTTGTTTTTAACAAATGAGTGGGGTAAATGGGGAGAGGCGTTTTATTAATAATGCGAGTGGGTGAGGATACACGTGGGTATAGGTAAACCGTGTAAGGGATATTCATTTGTGTGTTGACCCTCTCTTTGACTGGAAAACATACCGTCCCATGTGTTTTAATATTCTGTTATATGTTTATTTACTGTGACAATCCGTCAATTTATGGTTGATATTTTATTCTTGAATATTATTTAAAAACATTATTTTAATGTTACAATATGAACTCACATATTTTTGGGAAGAAATTTGGATTTACGTCTTGGAGTAGCATCGACTACGTCTAAACCGGAGGATTCTACGTTACGTGCTTACGTTTACATACACCGTCTTTGGTGACAGTCCGACATTTCAGAAAATAAATTTATCCGCGAATATTATTTTAAAGTTTTAAATTTGTGTTGGTTCATAAACTCACAAATTTACGAGAAGAGATTAGGACTTACGATTATAATTTAACGTCCTTTACGACTAAACCGGAAACCTTAGGTTACGTATTTACGTTTTTGAACTCCGTTTTTGATGAGACAATTTTTATTGGATTCGTTTTGTGTCGTTGATTCATAATTTATAAAAACGTTTTTCGTGAAACGACCCGAGGGCACGCAAATCAAGGAAACTAGAATCAAGGAATACCCGTAAATTAGTGAGGTGGGACAAAATACATTATCCCACCCCACTAATACACATGGGAAGGCACAACATGACACCACATCAAAGATGTGGCATCATGTTAACTTGTAGCTTACAAGTGTAAGCACTAGCTTAACACTTAAGCTAGTTTCTTCCACTCATCCCACAAAAACAACTAGCTACTCATAACCACCATTTCACTCATGCAAACCACTCTCATCCTCCCATTTCTCTCTCAAAAATTCGTCCTACTCTCACCCTAAATAACCCATTTGATCTTGATTTAACCATGAAATCATATGTTATTCACACATATGATGAAAACCCATTGAAGTTATGAAGATTGGAGGTGATCTTAACATGTAAAAAGGAGTTTTCAAGGGAGTTTGGGGCTGATTTCTCAAGGGGTTTTCATGAAGAACAAGGGCTGATTTTTGTAGGAATCTACAAATACTTGGTGATCCTAGAAGTGGTGTTGATATCTCATAAGATTGGTTACCCAAAACCATGTCGTGTTCATCCAAAAGCTCATCATTACATCATCATGGTGGTATAAAGATTGTCCTCCTCATCTTCTTGTTAATTTGATTATGTAAACATGTATTTTATTTCCTATTGTATATGTATATGATGATTATATGATGATAAAAATGTTATGTGGTGATTTGTTGTTGATAAATATGATTAAAAAGGTGAAAAACTATAAGAAACAAGGTTAAAATCATGCTTAATTTACATGGCTGTATAAAACAGTAAAGAAACAGGTAATGGACTGATAAAATGATGAAGTAGAATGGATTTACAGTAAGCTATGAGTCTTGTACACATGTGAGAGTTGGCCATGCAATGGAATCATTGTAATGAGTGAGATATGATCAAAACAAGTTTAAGGTATAAATCTGAGTTCACTGTATTGGACGATTTTTAGAAAATATTTAGAAGATGATTCAACAGTAGCTATAGAAGAGTTAAATGTAGCACATAACATGTAGTTTATGTGATAAAAATTTGAGCTTCTATCTCCATATAGATCTCAAGATATGGCAGTTTTGGTGAAAGTGAAGATAAAAATGAGATTTTTGAAAAATAAAGTATAATACTATTATATAAGCACTCAAAATTATATTGTATAAAATGTAAAGTTAAAACCCACTAACTCATGAATTTTATTTATATAAATATGTTAAAGGTTAAATAAGTGGACATTTTATAAAAATGGTAACTTGTAATGTCTTATAAGATATAAAACTATAAACATGATTTTTAAGACTTTTTCGGCTATTGCCGTAAAATTAACGTTTTTGTTAAATAAAACTTAGATGGTTGGAACCGTCTAATGAAAATTTTATAAAACTTATATACTGATATATAGACATGTATAACAAGTAAAAACCGATAAAACCCGAACTATAGGGCATACGGACATTAACGAGCTAAATTAACGTTATTGGACTAATAATACAACAAAATGGACTAAAACACTTATAAACTTATTTATTGAGCTTAACCCATTTAGGCCCAACTTGTTAAGTATAGATACTGATAATATAAGTATAACATGGATTAATACAAGTTAAAGAACTTATAATAAGTTTATTGGACTTAAAACACGTAAATAGATAAAACTAGTAAACTAGTGAGAAGATACCAATACTAAAATGAGTAAAAGGGAATAGATAAACCCACTTGATCATCATATATATATAATCATCATATGTATACATAATTGTTATTTTTATAAATTCATTGGACAAAAGTCTAAGACGAGTATTATTTGTCTAGGTTTCCGTGATTGAAGCACGTACCGTACGACCGAATCGCCGATAACCCGCCTTCCCATATCAACGTGAGTTCATAGCCTCGCACTCTTTTAAATGTTTTATAAATGCTTTATTAACCCGCGAGGGAGATAACATGTTAGTTTTTATAAACTTAGGACACCATTTGTCCCGATTGTTTGTTTATTGATTTTGGACCCGAATGATTGAATGACCCGATTGTATGACCCGATAAATGATTAAAGGACCCGATAGATGAAATTAAATGGATTATTAAAGTTAGGTTATGTCACTAAAAGTCCCATTAGCATGAATTGTGAACTACCGGGATTTGGTAGACGCTTATGCATTTAATAGTACTATTTGGGGACGATCACCCCAGTTCGCGCCTTGACGGTTGATCCCCGTCGTGCCACATTGATTGGTAAGCGAATTTATGTATGAGAAGATTTCCATAGCGTGACCTTTGTGACGACACGCTACTTTAGATGGGAAAATTGAGTATCGGGTTAGCTACCCGTTGTTGGTTTAGTAAGGTAACAATGTCATGCGGCTTATAATAATCCAAAACTAACGAAATACTACTAGACGCTCCGAATTACGATGTATTGCCTTACTAGCAATACAGGGTCATACTATTAATATTATGTTCATTTTTTGGTTTTATATAACCATATTCATATAACGGTTTTTATTTAATCTATACAACGTTGTAAAACGTATCGTATGATGTTTTTACGACATTGGCTCGTATAATGATTTTTAAGGCAAATGCCTATATTATGATTTTCGATAAAGATTTGTATCAAATGACTTTGGCCATTTTATGGCCTATTACAAAGATTTGTACAAAATGATTTTCAGTAATAATTTTATACTGATATTATATTGATGGATTTTATTAAACTCTATGAATTCACTCGGCGTTATCGCTGACCTTTTCTTTTAACATGTTTTATCTCAGGTACTTGAAGGTAATTCTCGGGAAGACAACAAGAATTCATGGCTCGCACCTAAATACTTATTTCCATTCAAATTCTTTGTAAACCCTGTATTAAATACAATGACTTGGGACCTATGTAACTTTGATATTTATGAATGGAAATGCTTTATTAATAAACGACGCGATTTTTATGCGTTTTCTATGATGTGAGTAATGTGCTATCCCGTAACACCAACTAGTCTTCCGCTGTATTGAGTTGTATAAATTTGGGGGTGTTACAGTTTGGTACCAGAGCTCTCGTTATAGAGAACGAAATATTTTTAAAACTAAGGTTTTGAATAAAACTTTTCAAAATCTTTTAACTATAAACATTTTTCTCAAAATGTCTAAAACTCTTTTGACTATAACGGTGCCGAAGAATTCCCGAGTTACCGACAAGGCCAAGACTGAGAAGTGTTATTTTAATATATATATATAACTTGGATTATATACATATGATGTAATTTTATTACATGATTGTTTGATGATTATTTTGATTTTTATACGAGGTATTTATACGACGTAGATTGTCACAAGTAACCCTAACTCCCCTAGTAAATTAATCGAAGCTATTCTCGTAGGAATTCTAGCTATCCTAGATCTAAACCAAGTTGTGGATATTTATGATCCCAACAAATGGTTGATATTCGTAGAAGTGTGGATATTAGTTGATTGTGATATTGAAAAGGAATTGGCGAGATTAAATCTGATATCGATGTCATGATGATCTTTCCTTATAGAGTGGAGTTTGACAAAACGTTACCACCTAGAAAGATGTCATCTCATTCGTTGTCACCCAATTCTTAAATTTGAAATCGAAAGGGTGAATGTTGCACTTGAGGCTGTCATTTGGAACCATTACCCAAAAGCCTCATGCCACTAATACCTTTCCGAGAAGTATAATTGAATGTATGAGTCATCTCATACTAGTGACTTATTTGATAATTATTGATAAAGGAATTATAGGATTGGAAATTAAGTGTTGATAATATCGAACTTATGTTGCCCTTTTAAAGGTGTAAGAATAACATTGAAAGTATTGGAAAATGAGGTAGGATATCGAATTGAGTATAAGTTGATTGAAAATTTGAATAAAGTAAAATTTAACTCATATGGAATATGAGATTATTGATAGAAGTTGTTAAGTTTTGTGATTGAATTATAAGGTTTTAATTGATTGTTAGTTTGCGTGAAAGGTTGTTCCTAGGCCATTGTCCACTACTGAGGATGCCCAGTGTCCAAGAAATAAATTGAAGAAATCTTCTTCTGAATTGAGACCGATGGATCTTCTAGGACATGTGGAACACCTAATGACTATTGTAGATTAGCATTCATTGTGGTATCTTTTGAAAATCCCTAACTTAACTGAGATATCAGTTGGTAGGTTGAGTTTTGTAAATTGTATAACATAGTGACACGTAATGTGTTACGGTACAATTTGACTTGTTTATGATTAATGAAAAGACTACCTTTGATTGCTAAATTCTACATGTATCGATGTTATCTATCCTTTATTGCTTCATCCTAATGTTCGCATTAGTGATGCAACCATTGAACAAATACTCATCTCGATTTGAGTTACGTTGTGGATTATTCTTTTTGAGTGCCATCGAGATCATGAACCTCATGATTATTTGGCTAAAGCTCATTTCCTATCATGTTGTAGTTAAGTTCTTGGTGAACAACTTTTCATCACTCTTTTGCAGATCACACATTGTTTTTATTAAGTTAAAATGGTATCCTTTGAGAAAATTTAATTCTCATCACTATAAGGATTATTCAAAATAAGAATTATAAGTGACTGATATAAAAATGAAGCTGTTTATGAAACACTTTGGAAACTTAATTGTTTTCATAACAAAGAAAATCATTGTAAATTTATTTTTGATTCTTATTTAGGAATTAAGCATGTAAATGTTTTTATTATAAACATGATGATAAAATTTTGACGAATTGAGTATTGCATCGTTAATCTTGAAATTGTATATAGTTGCGCGCCTACATACAATTTGGAATGGACTATGCAAGACTGATTAGTAGTCACCATAAAACTAATGAATAAACACTACACTTTCTTTGAAGAAGTGAAAAATAGGGACATAGTGTTAGGGACACCTACATATGTGCCCGTACTATCTATTCTTCTGAGTCGAATTTACTCATCTGTGGAAATTGTCTTATTTGACAATTGACAATTCTTTCTTGTCCAATTCTCCCATAGTGAGATTCTTAGGAAAAGTATCTGATTACCGAGTGTTGATACCCGACTGGATGTATCGACGTTCCTATCATTTCTTTTGATTTGATTTTATTTGAATGACCTGGGTAACGATCCAAGGAGCTTTCGAATGCGTACTAAGATTATGAAAACATGGGATATATTCATATTCGTTAAATGTTTTCGTCTGAATCTGATTTGAAATTCTCTCGCGTAGATTATGCGTTGACCTTACTCTTTAGATGGTAGTTGTGTCTCCATATATCCTTGAATTTGTGAAGGATTATGAGTTATTATTAGTCTTTTGAGAAGTTCACATCTTATCGACGGCAATAAAACTGGAAAGTTGATAGTGCCAGTAGAATGGATTGATTGATTATGACATGACAACATTGTCTTAATTGATGGAAACTCGAGTAGAATTTCCCTAAAAAGATAAGATGTTGAATATCAAAAGTGATCTAAATAATTCTTGATGGATGACCATATCATGCATTTAGACTTGAAATTATACCATGAATGGTTGTGAACTAGTTATAGATATTATAATCTAGAAGAACCTAATATGAATGTATTAAAAGATGTTTTTGTTATCTGAAACTTTAGGAAGTATTTATTGGTGAATTACCTAAACTTTCGCCATTAAGGCAAGTTGAAATTGGTATTGTTTATATTTCCGGTGCTGCACTTGTGGCTTGTGCACTGTACGTCAGCACCATCTAAATTAAAGGAATTACCGTACAACTGAGATAGTTGTCGGAGAAAGATTTTATTATACCAAGCCTGTCATCCTGAAGAGCTATGGTGTTATCATTCCTTATATTTATAGATTACTGTGACTGAGTAAATTGACAATCGAAAACGATATCCATAACTCGAAATGGAATATTTGTTCGATCATTTACAAGGTTCTAGCGTATGTTTTAAAGATTTGACTCACGGTATGGTTATCATCAACGTCGCGTCCGCGAAAAAGATTATGTATTCCAATCACTACATCTGGTACTTGTAATAAACATTATGAGTTTCACGTGATGTCGTTTGGATTGACCAATGCACATGTAGCATTCATAAATTTGGTGAATCACGTGTGAAGGCTGTAATTTGATAAATTCATGCTCGTGATCATTAAGGACCATTTATTGGTTTATTTATAAGAATGAGAATGAAGTTAATAATTAGTTATAGACTGCCCTAAATTGGCCGAACGAAAAAAAAAAAAAAAAAAACCTGTACCTTGAATAATTAACATATGATTTAAGACATAATCATTTATATTAATTGACTATGTGATTAAAAAGATAATGGAATATATTGACTTTTCAGAAATTAGAAGTCATTTAAGACTTTGGATTTTACTAAAAAGAAAATGGAAACATGTTTTAACAAAGGATTTTTAAGGGATTATTCCCTTATAACCGAAACATTTAACTAAACTCCTGTTTAGGGGTAAATGTTTTTGCATACCTTAAAACAACTTAAGAAGAATTGAGGAAACTATATAATTTATGACTTGAAATTTGAAACGACAATTTTTGCTTTTCAACTAAGAAAACTTTGACCAAAGTATAAACAAAGATTTTTCGAACATTTACGAATATTATTAATTAGTTTCGATAAATCAACCAAAAATCTTGTTAATTAAATTCAAATTTATTTTTGAACATTTTGTATAATTGGACAAATTGAGAAAATTTAAAAACTTTTTGTGTTTACGTTTTATAAAAATTAAATATTTATTTAATTAGTTGTAATAATTATCGACGCTTTAAAACGTCAGATTGAGCAAAACTGATAAAAATGATAGATGAGACGAAACTGAAACATAGAAGATATGAAGAAATAATTTTTGAATAAATACGGTTGTGATATTTATTTCATCAAGAAGGTGAACGTAATTACTGACGTATAATATAGAAAGAACATCTGAGTGAATTGTGGACATGATAATTACATCATCATGAGAAGTGAATATAGATACTGACATATTATATAAAAAGGATGAAGAACCAACTAGGACATGTTCCTTAATAATGAATGTAACACCCGTGAAAGTGCCGTATGATGCTAAGTTATTGTCTCAAGAGCTGTTCAGTATGAGCATCTCTCGTAAGTTGAGGCTCACTTGTGGATGTGATATCCCGAGCCCAACATTATTTATTTAATCCTATTATACGTATATTTTTGAAACTTTTAGGAATTTTTATCGTGGATTTATTTGACGGTTTAAGTTGAAACCGACGTTTACGGTCGTAATTTAACGATTGACGATTTAAGAAGAACCAATAACGACTACGATACCGACGGATGCCCAAAACTTACATTTTATTATCGATTGATCGATATTTGAATTTTTCGAGATTTTATATTTTATTACGTGTTAAGTCGAGTCGGAACCATGTGTATATTTGTTTTGAGTGCGTTTGAACCATTTAAATGTATTTTGAGGTAGTCGGGACAAAACTCGACTCTCGTAAATTTCTAAAAGTCGACCACTAGTCAAAACCCGCTCTTTAAAAGGATGATTGCTAAAAAGGCCAAAAGATAGCTAAAATTGCACCAAAGGTCCCTCCATTTTTACAAAAGGGAACCTAGACACACACACAATTCATTTCCACCTCAAATTTTTCACACACTCTCTCCCTCTTCTCTCCTACCCTACGGCCAAACACCACCACCCTAAAACCACCATCAAAACTTGGTTTTTGACAAATCTAATCAAAGTCCCATGTTTATAACATCAAGTTAAGTAAATCCCACCAATAAATTACACATGCAACAACTTTTTTTTTTTAGATTTAATTTTTGAATTATTTTGAAAAATATTATGTTTTGATCTAATTAAATTCGTGGGCTTGTGTTTAAATATGTTTAGGAATATGGATTTGAAATATTGGAGCTAGGAAAACAATTTTCCTTGGTGATTTCAGCCCCAAAACCCACGAAATATGTGGGGGGTTTGGGTGTTCTTGGTGTTTTGATCTTGTTTCTTGTGGGTATGGTTCTATTTCTTTGTTATTATTATTTTATATATATTTAATTATATTGCATGTTTAGTTTTTGATGTGGGTTTTGAATAAGGATGAACATACAAGTGATTTAGGGTGTTTTGGTTTGATTAGGATGGTTAGTAGGTGATGTTAGGAGTATAGGAGTTGATGAAATTGGTCAAAATGATGTTTTAATATGATTTTGAAAGAGTCAATTTAGATCAGATTGTTTAAGGGTTATTTTCGTGGGTTTAAGTCTAAGTCCAGGTTGAGAAGATAGGATATTGTTGTAGAGCTTCTTTTTAGCTTCGATTCGGTATAAGGTATAGCTTCTAACTCAAAACGAGTCAAAAGTTATGATATTTTAAAGTTTGAGGCGTACCGGGTGATGAAAATCACAAGTTACGGGTTTTTGTCAAAATATAGGTCGAATGTCTAGGATTGTAACTAGAGTTCTAAAAATGTTTGGAAGTTGTTCTTTGGTCCTAGACCTGCACAAAAGAGTGTATTTTCAAGTTTAGGAGTTGGTGTTTCAAGTTGAGTTGACTAAATAAGTCGAAGTCGAGTTGCACTTGGAAGGTGCAAATCTGTCCGAAATCTTAAGGTATAGAGATATGTTGAGCAGTGGGTCTTGGAAGTGAAAACTTTTTATGAAATTTGTTGTGTGGTTTCTACAGATTATAAGTGATTTTTACAAATTTTCTCAGATTTTTAGGAGTGGTCTAAGTGGGGTAAAACAGCCCGTACATTCGGTATGTACCGGCAGAGTCGTAAAATGCGCGATAATTCTAATAAAGCATAAAATGGTTCGTGTCTAGTAAATATCACTTGTATGGATTTTTGGCGTGAGTTTATATGAACCTTGAGTGTTCTTAATTGTGTACATACAGTACTTGAAGGTACTTGAATGTGTTGATTCATTACGTGTTTATTCGTTAGGTGTTGTATTTGATTTCCCGGGGCATCCTCATCGTCGGTGATCGATTTCGTTTATGCCGTAGTACTAATACTACCACTACCACCTAAGGTGAGTCTATAGCCTCGCTCTTTACTTTATTCAAATGTTTTTAACCCGCGAGGGGGATACATGCTATTTAAATGAAAATGAACATAAGGCTTGAATGATTGTTGGACCCGAATGTTGCCTCGAAATTGTGTTGAGTACCTAGTTGCAAAAGTCCCTAAATTCATGAACTATTAACTATTGTCCTGCCCTCGAGTAGGGGGAAATAGCCGCTTATACAATTTGTAGTACTACGGGGCTAACGACCCAATGCTAGCCGAGAAGCTGTACGTTGAGTAAGTTCTGCGGTAGATTATCTTGTATGAGAGATAAGGTATAATTGCAACTGATGCCTTTAGAAGGGGCACTGGTTTCATCTGAATCACGCCGGTAATTATTACGCGGGTGATTGAGTTAACGGATTAGTGTCATGAGCTTAAACACAATTGTCATATCCTTGAGTAATAGATTGTGAGTACGACAATGCTATTGAATGATCATGATTGGTTTTTAATACTTATGTTCAACTTATGATTTGATAAACCTATAGATTCACTCAACCTTTGTGTTGACGATTTTAAGCATGTGTTTCAGGTAACCAAGATTGATGGCAGCGGAGCATGCGAGGATGGAAGTTGTGGTGGCTTGGCGGTCTACTTTGTTTTCCTCCCTTTTTGCACTTAAAAAAAAAATTTATACTATGTCATGTGAATGAAAATGTATTTTTGGGTTGAGATTCAGTGGGGACCTAAACGCAAACTCTATTTTGTATTACCTTGGGATTTGGAAAACTGTAGACTTGATGTTTTTAATAACGTTTGAACTTTTACGTCTCTTTGAGTCGTTTAATATAGCTTATGTGTGATGATAACTACGTAGCACCCAATGTTGTAGTTCCGCTGCGCATAGCATTTGTGGGGGTGTTACAGATTGGTATCAGAGCCATGAGTTATAGAGAACTAGGTCATTTTGAAAAATCCTAAACTATAACTTTTGGTGTCGTAAGAAATTGTCTAAGCACACAACTATCCTGCATGGCTCCGGTAAGAATTCTTTAGCATTGCTTTATATTTTAGATGTATCCCTCGAAATTGATATGAATTCCCTAAGTATTTAGTAAGTAAATACTTTGAGATATATATTGAGATATATTGTTTTGTACGTTGAGTACTTATCATCGTAAATTGCAAATTCTTGTAAGATTATCTTATATGTTGCATGTAATTGGCATAACGGGCTACATTGCATTACATGGCAACACCGCGTTGTAATCCTACGTGTATGTAGGAATGATTGTACGTATAAGTATGTATATACTATGGTATTTAAAGGCATTGCACGAGGAGCAATGGTCCTTGTGCGATTGTTGTACATTTAAAATGCGGTTTCGTTGAGACTTCGGCTTAACCGCTAATTATCAATCTTGATAATTAATTTATTGTTCGAATAACCGAGTGTGAACCTCGTTTGATATCCTAGATACGTAAATGATGCTTCGTAACATATTTTATATCGACTAGGTCGATCTCGATTGTCGTTATCGCACCGTGATGTGTCATTTTGGACATTTTCTTTTGAAACGTAATTTACTTACGTATTACTTTATTTCCTTTATTCCTAATGGGTTTGATATGTTAGTTCACGTAACTATAACATAGACGAAGTATAATCGACGATGCGTACATTGGGGCGGCGAATCATGTGTGTATATTATGAAACGTGGTTGAGGCGTGTTGCCATTTAATCGTTGTTTACTATTCTACTTGAATTTTAAAGATGTGTTTTAAAATAGACTGGCGTTGCGATCAAGCGCGATAACTTGGAATTTGGTTGGTTTTTGTGTTAATTTTGTGGAGTACGATTTCGAGACTCATCCGAGGCCGATAACAACATTTAGTTGACATATGTATTCTCGTTCCATTTATTTCATTTTGTTTTGTTGTTTCATTATTTTGAAGTTAATATTTTACATGACGAGGTCCGGCATTTGTGCAAGTTAAGTAAGCATCGAACTTTGTTGATTGAATGATTTAAACATAAAGTGTTTTATATATTTAATATTTGGTGAATGAAACTTTCGGATAAAAATGACGTATGATGTGTTTTGTAACAAGTAAAATTCGTGTAGAGAATAAACGGACATTGTGAAATTATTTTCCTTCAACCATGATTGGTAAATCGTAATAAGTAATTATTATTACTCGTAAAATCCTTGTTTTCATATATTAAAATTTGATACTAAAAGATTGTGATGGACTTGTTAAGAATTTGTTTAAATTAGTTCGAGAAAGGAGTTATAATAAAATTTGCGATATGACTATTGAGTATATGTAGCTTCGGATTTAGTATGAATTAATTTTCGGGTCAATGTAGCAAACTTTTGGCATAATTTGTAATATAGAACATGAGTAGAAGATGTGGACGTGTGTTTTGGAGCTAAAGATTCTGTAAAAATTGGTTTTACTTTAAACATAAGGTTATGTTTACGTATTTATTGGTATAAACTAGAACACGTTACTCGTTGTAGTAAATAAACTGGGATAAAATCGGAATATACACTTTAAGTATGAAATTATAATGCTTGAAATAAAATTTTAAATATTGATGGAACGTCATTGGAAATCATTTGTTTGTTTAATTGTCGTTATAGAGAATCAATATGTGTAATTTGATGATGCTTGTTTAAAATCGTTTGAAAAATCTTTCATTTTATTCCGCTGTGAGATGTGTTAATTTTAAAATCACTTGATAATGGGCTAATGATTAAAAGTTGAATTTTATATATATTTTGGAAATAATTGAAATAAGCATTTTGATCACCTACTTCATTATTATATTATCATATTATTATCATTAATTTTTGAGATTCAAGTCTCGACTAAAATCAGTAAGTATCCGAGATAATACCACGTGAAACCTCTTTATCATTTGAGTCGAATTACGCGAATATGATTTAACAAAACAGTTTTGGGGAAAACATGTGTGTAATAAAAGTCAAAAGTTGATTTTAAGAGTTAATTGGACTAGTTTGAGTCATGTTGGATACGTGTATATTTGTGATAATATAAGTCGTAATAATAAAAACGTAAAACTTGGAAAAATTCTTACTACGTATGTTTTTTGGTACTTAAGATATGAACATTAATGAGGTTTTGACACAAGTATGGAGATTTTCAAACCTAATGATTTGTCAATTATGATAACCGAGTCACCGCATCTACTAATGTTAATAATTTCCGAGAGATTGAAATTTTTCCAGAAATGAAAGCGTTGTAAAGATTGGAAAATGAAAGGTATAAATTCTTTAATAGTGTAACACAAATTAAAAATGTGTAAATGTTCGGTTTTACAATGTACAAGGTAACACTAATTATTATACGCAACTGGATTATACAACACACGCCTACTTGTATATTATTTTCTTAAGATGTATATGTAATGTTTTGAGTCACGATGGTTCGATCGTACAACATCAGTTCTTTGATTTTGCGAGTCTATATCTGAACTTGGGTAGTAATGAGACTGTTCATTTTAACATTTTCATGATATGAAACCATTATTATTATAACTATTTTAAAACTACTATTTCGCTAGTACTTGATGATGTGAGGGTATGTCACCCGGTATATTTTGTCATGTTCATGGACGTTGTGACTTTTCTTCTTACGGTTAATGGAACCTAAAATTCTGTATTTACTTGAATGATGCTATAAATCTTCATTAAATTGGTTATTTATTTATATTGAACAAAAGCGAGGAGGCGAAGTCGCTTTACCAAATTGTAGAGGTGAAAGAACTCGATCTTTCTGGTGAAATTGTTTCTATTTTACCAAGTGGTTATTCTTCTCTCCCCGTATACCCTTGGTGGAATGGGTGTGCAACTCGAGACGATGGGAAGTGTGATCGTTGTTTTATTTTTGACGCTTGTGTTGATATTCAACTTTTACTCCATGTATTCGTAGATCGCTGTTGTTATCCTGAGACTTTTGTCATATATTTGAAGTATTTTCATTTCTAATGTAGTTAATTTCTGTTGGCAATTATATTGCTCGTTTACCTCGTTCGATCTCATTGATCTTAATTTTATCACTTGTTGTGCTTGCAATGATCTTTAATCATGAACCACCTTACCGTTATTTTGTGAATAGTCTATTGTGAAAATAGGTATGAGTGTGTCAAATGTTTTGGTGAACTAAATGCAAATGGTGTCGATTTCTTTATTTAATTATTTATTTATTTTCCTCACAAAAAGGCAAAGTAAAAGTATGTTTCCAAAGTGGACGAAAAATGTATGATGTGTTTCTTAAAACGATGGTAGCAATATTTTCCCATTTCAAATTTCATTTCAAATGATTTAATTATTTTGAAGGCTAGGTCGAAAACTTCCATAGTCGTGTTTGGTATGTAATAATAATGTTTGTGTTGTCACTCGATCCTCAATTATGCACAGCTTAGCTAACTATGCATAATTCGGGAAGAGTCCTGTTTTGTTGGTTGTTGTTGCTTGATCCTCAAGTATGCATGATCTAGCTAATTATGCATAGTTTAGGAAGGGCACTATCGTGTCAAACAAATTGGTCATCTTGAAACTTGTAGTGTTTTGATAAATGTTTGGATGAGAACGTTTTTAAAAATGATGGATCCTTATGCAAGTAATCGCATTTTCTTTGATTCCTAAAGACAATTTTTGAATTTTTCTTGTATTCCTTGAAATCTTTTCTTTCGTTTGGTGTTGACTTGGTAAGTCACTGTGACCGAGTAGTTATTGGAAAATGTTTTTATGAGTTGTGTGTAACGTGCAAATTTCATCGGAATCACGAGGGTGTTGATGAAATACCAAAGGGGCTCGTATCGTCACCGGGAGAAGAGTTTTTAATAAAGATGGAAAAATGCCGAAGTAGAGGAAATCAGAGTTCGAATAACTCTGAGGAAAGGACGAAGACTTCTCCTACATCAAATGTATCGTACCTTATATATTTTCTTTCTTGTTCTTTTGATATGTTTAACGACACGCGATAAATTGTTGAAGTTTACCAACTGTGCATCGGTAATTGGAAGACCATTCCAATTGTCGTCTTCGTTTATTTAAGTGAGGAATCCTCTTTGCTTGACTCAACCATCCTTGATTATCGATGGTTAAACGATAGATATCCATAGTTGATGTTTTTGTGGTAAACCCTTGCCTTTTCTGTGTTTATGTTGTATGTGACTTAGTCGAGTGATCGTAAGTTGTGAGAACTTGAGACGACATTGTCCAATGAAGTCCGATCATGGAGAACATGCGCCATGTAATATATTTCTTTTTATATTTAACTGTGAACGGCGATGCTTATTGAGATTTTGACCACGTTTGGACGGAAGTGAGATGGTGTTCCTGTAATATCTTTTGTGTGTGGATCCGTGTGTGAACACCCTGCGATGACACATGTAAGTATTTTATTTCTTTTTGGATATGCATCCATAGCTAGCGAGCTCTTGAACCTTCTTTAACTTGCAATTTTCTTTTGACTGGACTCATCCGAGAATTATGTAAATATTCTTGTTTTATCTTGGCTTGGCTGATTAGCAAGCGTGGGTTAACTGATTGAACTGATTGGTTTAGCATGGTTTGGCTATGTTGCAAACATGTCGTAATATGGTTGTATGTGTTTCATAATGGCTTTTGTGTTTATTTGGATTGTGATGTCTTCGAGAGAGTTATGTATACGCCGAATGATTTCGTATCGATGAATTCGTTTTTGACGAAATAGGTTTGTATGTACCTAATATTGCGACAAGGTGATTTTGTACGACTAGTAATAATTACTTCGTCTTTTATATTTTGAACGTTTTCCGATGGGGTTATGTGTGACCCGTGTGATTTTCTTTATGATTAATTGTTTTTATGAGACGATGAACCAAGTGAAAGGACGATTCGAACGTTGGAAGGCGTGTTCCGAGCGTGTGTGATTGATTTTGGTAGCTGTTGAGATCGACCATTGTCGTTGGTAGTACCTTTGTACAACGACATTTATCATGTTAACCGTGAAGCTGCAACATTTGAAGAATTATGTTGATGAAAATGTAGATCACCAGTTGAGTGGAATGAAGTAGGAAAAAGTCAGTTGAATGGACTTGAAATGATTCGAGAGGCTACGAAAGAGATGATGTAGATTAAGAATTATTTGCTAACCGCGAGAAGTTGTGGAAAGAGATGTGTTGATACCCGTGGGAAGAAATTCGGAAATTGAAGTGGAGATCATGGATCGAGATGTGAAGAGATTTAAGCAAGGCATAACACAAATTGTGAAGGCGTGATGGAACCCGAGACGTGAACCGAAGTCCACGTCGGAATGTGGAGACCTCTTTAGGAAGTAGTACCATCATCTTGCCAGTAGTACGAAATGCGAGTATAAGAATCAGAGAGCGCCGGGACGTCGCTCCCTTAAGGAGGGGAGGATGTAACACCCGTGAAAGTGACGTATGATGCTAAGTTATTGTCTCAAGAGCTGTTCAGTATGAGCATCTCTCGTAAGTTGAGGCTCACTTGTGGATGTGATATCCCGAGCCCAACATTATTTATTTAATCCTATTATACGTATATTTTTGAAACTTTTAGGAATTTTTATCGTGGATTTATTTGACGGTTTAAGTTGAAACCGACGTTTACGGTCGTAATTTAACGATTGACGATTTAAGAAGAACCGATAACGACTACGATACCGACGGATGCCCAAAACTTACATTTTATTATCGATTGATCGATATTTGAATTTTTCGAGATTTTATATTTTATTACGTGTTAAGTCGAGTCGGAACCATGTGTATATTTGTTTTGAGTGCGTTTGAACCATTTAAATGTATTTTGAGGTAGTCGGGACAAAACTCGACTCTCGTAAATTTCTAAAAGTCGACCACTAGTCAAAACCCGCTCTTTAAAAGGATGATTGCTAAAAAGGCCAAAAGATAGCTAAAATTGCACCAAAGGTCCCTCCATTTTTACAAAAGGGAACCTAGACACACACACAATTCATTTCCACCTCAAATTTTTCACACACTCTCTCCCTCTTCTCTCCTACCCTACGGCCAAACACCACCACCCTAAAACCACCATCAAAACTTGGTTTTTGACAAATCTAATCAAAGTCCCATGTTTATAACATCAAGTTAAGTAAATCCTACCAATAAAATTACACATGCAACAACTTTTTTTTTTTAGATTTAATTTTTGAATTATTTTGAAAAATATTATGTTTTGATCTAATTAAATTCGTGGGCTTGTGTTTAAATATGTTTAGGAATATGGATTTGAAATATTGGAGCTAGGAAAACATTTTTCCTTGGTGATTTCAGCCCCAAAACCCACGAAATATGTGGGGGGGTTTGGGTGTTCTTGGTGTTTTGATCTTGTTTCTTGTGGGTATGGTTCTATTTCTTTGTTATTATTATTTTATATATATTTAATTATATTGCATGTTTAGTTTTTGATGTGGGTTTTGAATAAGGATGAACATACAAGTGATTTAGGGTGTTTTGGTTTGATTAGGATGGTTAGTAGGTGATGTTAGGAGTATAGGAGTTGATGAAATTGGTCAAAATGATGTTTTAATATGATTTTGAAAGAGTCAATTTAGATCAGATTGTTTAAGGGTTATTTTCGTGGGTTTAAGTCTAAGTCCAGGTTGAGAAGATAGGATATTGTTGTAGAGCTTCTTTTTAGCTTCGATTCGGTATAAGGTAGAGCTTCTAACTCAAAACGAGTCAAAAGTTATGATATTTTAAAGTTTGAGGCGTACCGGGTGATGAAAATCACAAGTGACGGGTTTTTGTCAAAATATAGGTCGAATGTCTAGGATTGTAACTAGAGTTCTAAAAATGTTTGGAAGTTGTTCTTTGGTCCTAGACCTGCACAAAAGAGTGTATTTTCAAGTTTAGGAGTTGGTGTTTCAAGTTGAGTTGACTAAATAAGTCAAAGTCGAGTTGCACTTGAAAGGTGCAAATCTGTCCGAAATCTTAAGGTATAGAGATATGTTGAGCAGTGGGTCTTGGAAGTGAAAACTTTTTATGAAATTTGTTGTGTGGTTTCTACAGATTATAAGTGATTTTTACAAATTTTCTCAGATTTTTAGGAGTGGTCTAAGTGGGGTAAAACAGCCCGTACATTCGGTATGTACCGGCAGAGTCGTAAAATGCGCGATAATTCTAATAAAGCATAAAATGGTTCGTGTCTAGTAAATATCACTTGTATGGATTTTTGGCGTGAGTTTATATGAACCTTGAGTGTTCTTATATGTGTACATACAGTACTTGAAGGTACTTGAATGTGTTGATTCATTACGTGTTTATTCGTTAGGTGTTGTATTTGATTTCCCGGGGCATCCTCATCGTCGGTGATCGATTTCGTTTACGCCGTAGTACTAATACTACCACTACCACCTAAGGTGAGTCTATAGCCTCGCTCTTTACTTTATTCAAATGTTTTTAACCCGCGAGGGGGATACATGCTATTTAAATGAAAATGAACATAAGGCTTGAATGATTGTTGGACCCGAATGTTGCCTCGAAATTGTGTTGAGTACCTAGTTGCAAAAGTCCCTAAATTCATGAACTATTAAGTATTGTCCTGCCCTCGAGTAGGGGGAAATAGCCGCTTATACAATTTGTAGTACTACGGGGCTAACGACCCAATGCTAGCCGAGAAGCTGTACGTTGAGTAAGTTCTGCGGTAGATTATCTTGTATGAGAGATAAGGTATAATTGCAACTGATGCCTTTAGAAGGGGAACTGGTTTCATCTGAATCACGCCGGTAATTATTACGCGGGTGATTGAGTTAACGGATTAGTGTCATGAGCTTAAACACAATTGTCATATCCTTGAGTAATAGATTGTGAGTACGACAATGCTATTGAATGATCATGATTGGTTTTTAATACTTATGTTCAACTTATGATTTGATAAACCTATAGATTCGCTCAACCTTTGTGTTGACGATTTTAAGCATGTGTTTCAGGTAACCAAGATTGATGGCAGCGGAGCATGCGAGGATGGAAGTTGTGGTGGCTTGGCGGTCTACTTTGTTTTCCTCCCTTTTTGCACTTAAAAAAAAAAATTTATACTATGTCATGTGAATGAAAATGTATTTTTGGGTTGAGATTCAGTGGGGACCTAAACGCAAACTCTATTTTGTATTACCTTGGGATTTGGAAAACTGTAGACTTGATGTTTTTAATAACGTTTGAACTTTTACGTCTCTTTGAGTCGTTTAATATAGCTTATGTGTGATGATAACTACGTAGCACCCAATGTTGTAGTTCCGCTGCGCATAGCATTTGTGGGGGTGTTACAATGAAGGTGCAAAATAAATTGCCGAACAATTTAAATATGAACGATGTTTGTGGAAAGAATAATATAGATAATAAAAAGAGGTTCGCGGCTAATGTGAACCATTAAAATAGAGAAGCCGATAGCGTTAGATGTATAAAAGACCACTTATGATTGTCTAAATATGGAGATTGTGAGATACAGTTATGTTGGAATCTTGTAAGTATAAGTATTCTATTCCTGTTATATCTGATTTAATGTATCATTATCAGAAGAAGTTGTACTTATGGCAAATTATGAAGGCAGACACCGCCTCATACATTAGTAAACGTTTAACTATTGCAAAGGTCATCATCTGAATTTGATTCGATTTGGTCATCGTCGACAGACTGACCAAATATGATAATATCATTCCCGTTAATGATAAATGCAAAAGAGTTATGTAAACATAGTGTGCCTATATCGAACATCTATATCAAGATCCTCGCTTCGCATCGAATTTCTAGAGATTTGCTCAGAAATCATTGAGAACGAACCTTGATGAGAGTACTATGTACCACCCCAATCGAAGGGATGAGGTAAAGTAACGATACAAAGTAATATAAGTGTTGTTTTATGTTTGAATGAATGACCTTTGGTGATGAACCGTATAATCGTTTTCCTTTGAAGAGATTATCATTAATAATTATCGTATTAGGATCGAGATCGAATCTTGTTAGGATCTGAATGTGAGAGCATCTATAAGCAAGAGTTGAGATGAAGACATCTGACATACACCCATTGTGAGTTGGACATGTCTTTTAGGTTTAAGGTTTCCTATGATGGCGAACCTAATCTTACAAAATATCCGACCCGCGAAACCTGAAATTGATTGTTGAAATTAGATCTGATTATTGATTGCCGGTAGCGGGCAAGAGGTTATGTGAATGTGGAATGTAGATCTTGAAGTACCAAATGGGTAGCGAAGTTATGCCACAATTTTTAAACTTTGAGAAATGAATTCATGATCTGACAAATCATGGGATATAAGTCCCCGTTGTATGGGACCATTGAGATGATGTAAAAGTTGGGATTGAAAGGTATATAAGCTGGATCTACCCTAGGACTTTAAAGACTGCGTGAATTGTGTTTCGTAAATCGAACTTGATGGAATATCTATCAAGTGAAAATCTGATTGTTCTTAGTAAAGCTTAGATCGGCGAAAAGTTGCATTCATCAGAAACCCGTGAACATCATGGATAGAGAAAGTAAGTCAACATTAAGTCTGATCTTATTCCCGTAGTTATATTTGATGAAACTCGCGTATTGTAATGAATTGAACTTGTGAGAAAAGACCGAATGTGGAGGAAATACCCACATGGCTTTAACTCTATAAGAAGCGAGTAGTAAGATGATCTTTGAGGACAAAGATCCTGTTTAGGGGTAAATGCTATGACAATCCGTCAATTTATGGTTGATATTTTATTCTTGAATATTATTTAAAAACATTATTTTAATGTTACAATATGAACTCACATATTTTTGGGAAGAAATTTGGATTTACGTCTTGGAGTAGCATCGACTACGTCTAAACCGGAGGATTCTACGTTACGTGCTTACGTTTACATACACCGTCTTTGGTGACAGTCTGACATTTCAGAAAATAAATTTATCCGCGAATATTATATTAAAGTTTTAAATTTGTGTTGGTTCATAAACTCACAAATGTACGAGAAGAGATTAGTACTTACGATTTTAATTTAACGTCCTTTACGACTAAACCGAAAACCTTAGGATTACGTATTTACGTTTTTGAACTCCGTTTTTGATGAGACAATTTTTATTGGATTTGTTTTGTGTCGTTGATTCATAATTTATAAAAACGTTTTTCGTGAAACGACCCGAGGGCACGCAAATCAAGGAAACTAGAATCGAGGAATACCCGTAAATTAGTGAGGTGGGACAAAATACATTATCCCACCCCACTAATACACATGGGATGGCACAACATGACACCACATCAAATATGTGGCATCATGTTAACTTGTAGCTTACAAGTGTAAGCACTAGCTTAACACTTAAGCTAGTTTCTTCCACTCATCCCACAAAAACAACTAGCTACTCATAACCACCATTTCACTCATGCAAACCACTCTGATCCTCCCATTTCTCTCTCAAAAGTTCGTCCTACTCTCACCCTAAATAACCCATTTGATCTTGATTTAACCATGAAATCATATGTTATTCACACATATGATGAAAACCCATTGAAGTTATGAAGATTGGAGGTGATCTTAACATGTAAAAAGGAGTTTTCAAGGGAGTTTGGGGCTGATTTCTCAAGGAGTTTTCATGAAGAACAAGGGCTGATTTTCGGAGGAATCTACAAATACTTGGTGATCCTAGAAGTGGTGTTGATATCTCATAAGATTGGTTACCCAAAACCATGTCTTGTTCATCTAAAAGCTCATCATTACATCATCATGGTGGTATAAAGATTGTCCTCTTCATCTTCTTGTTAATTTGATTATGTAAACATGTATTTTATTTCCTATTGTATATGTATATAATGATTATATGATGATAAAAATGTTATGTGGTGATTTGTTGTTGATAAATATGATTAAAAAGGTGAAAACTATAAGAAACAAGGTTAAAATCATGCTTAATTTACATGGCTGTATAAAATAGTAAAGAAACAGGTCATGGACTGATAAAATGATGAAGTAGAATGGATTTACAGTAAGCTATGAGTCTTTTACACATGTGAGAGTTGGCCATGCAATGGAATCATTGTAATGAGTGAGATATGATCAAAACAAGTTTAAGGTATAAATCTGAGTTCACTGTTTTGGACGATTTTTAGAAAATATTTAGAAGATGACTCAACAGTAGCTATAGAAGAGTTAAATGTCGCACATATCATGTAGTTTATGTGATAAAAATTTGAGCTTCTATCTCCATATAGAACTCAAGATATGGCAGTTTTAGTGAAAGTGAAGATAAAAATGAGATTTTTGAAAAATAAAGTATAATACTATAATATAAGCACTCAAAATTATATTGTATAAAATGTAAAGTTAAAACCCACTAACTCATGAATTTTATTTATATAAATATGTTAAAGGTTAAATAAGTGGACATTTTATAAAAATGGTAACTTGTTATGTCTTATAAGATATAAAACTATAAACATGATTTTTACGACTTTTTCGGCTATTGCCGTAAAATAAACGTTTTTGTTAAATAAAACTTAGATGGTTGGACCCGTCTAATGAAAACTTTATAAAACTTATATACTGATATATAGACATGTATAACAAGTAAAAACTGATAAAACCCGAACTATAGGGCATACGGACATTAACGAGCTAAATTAACGTTATTGGACTAATAATACAACAAAATGGACTAAAACACTTATAAACTTATTTATTGAGCTTAACCCATTTAGGCCCAACTTGTTAAGTATAGATACTGATAATATAAGTATAACATGGATTAATACAAGTTAAAGAACTTATAATAAGTTTATTGGACTTAAAACACGTAAATAGATAAAACTAGTAAACTAGTGAGAAGATACCAATACTAAAATGAGTAACAGGGAATAGGTAAATCCACTTGATCATAATATATATATAATCATCATATGTATACATAATTGTTATTTTTATAAAGTCATTGGACAAAAGTCTAAGACGAGTATTATTTGTCTAGGTTTCCGTGATTGAAGCACGTACCGTACGACCGAATCACCGATAACCCGCCTTCCCATATCAACGTGAGTTCATAGCCTCGCACTCTTTTAAATGTTTTATAAATGCTTTATAAACCCGCGAGGGAGATAACATGTTAGTTTTTATAAACTTAGGACACCATTTGTCCCGATTGTTTGTTTATTGATTTTGGACCCGAATGATTGAATGACCCGATTTTATGACCCGATAAATGATTAAAGGACCCGATAGATGAAATTAAATGGATTATTAAAGTTAGGTTATGTCACTTAAAGTCCCATTAGCATGAATTGTGAACTACCGGGATTTGGTAGACGCTTATGCATTTAATAGTACTATTTGGGGACGATCACCCCAGTTCGCGCCTTGACGGTTGATCCCCGTCGTGCCACATTGATTGGTAAGCGAATTTATGTATGAGAAGATTTCCATAGCGTGACCTTTGTGACGACACGCTACTTTAGATGGGCAAATTGAGTATCGGGTTAGCTACCCGTTGTTGGTTTAGTAAGGTAACAATGTCATGCTGCTTATAATAATCCAAAACTAACGAAATACTACTAGACGCTCCGAATTACGATGTATTGCCTTACTAGCAATACAGGGTCATACTATTAATATTATGTTCATTTTTTGGTTTTATATAACCATATTCATATAACGGTTTTTATTTAATCTATACAACGTTGTAAAACGTATTGTATGATGTTTTTACGACATTGGCTCGTATAATGATTTTTAAGGCAAATGCCTATATTATGATTTTTGATAAAGATTTGTATCAAATGACTTTGGCCATTTTATGGCCTATTACATAGATTTTTACAAAATGATTTTCAGTAATAATTTTATACTGATATTATATTGATGGATTTTATTAAACTCTATGAATTCACTCGGCGTTATCGCTGACCTTTTCTTTTAACATGTTTTATCTCAGGTACTTGAAGGTAATTCTCGGGAAGACAACAAGAATTCATGGCCCGCACCTAAATACTTATTTCCATTCAAATTGTTTGTAAACCCTGTATTAAATACAATGACTTGGGACCTATGTAACTTTGATATTTATGAATGGAAATGCTTTATTAATAAACGACGCGATTTTTATGCGTTTTCTATGATGTGAGTAATGTGCTATCCCGTAACACCAACTAGTCTTCCGCTGTATTGAGTTGTATAAATTTGGGGGTGTTACATTTACCCTTGGGCTCATGGCCCAATTTTTCCTTTCTCCTTCCGTTTTAATTAGCTAAGTGGGCTTGGGCCACGGTTTTTGCATCAACAAAATAATACACCATTTTTTTGCTAAGTTATTTAGGCTTTTATCATATTTGGACCCAAACTTTACCATCCGTGTTTGTTTAATTAGCCAAATGGGCTTGTGGGCCCAATAAGCAAATGTGGGACCCACAAGGCCCATTTAACTCAAATAATGTTAAATCTACTAAGAACGAGCTTGATTTCGGCTTTGTCGATCTTTTCTTCAGAGTTGTATTGACTTAGCCGGTTTTCGTGATCTTGGCACACTTTTGGTCTTTCGACTTTGTCTTTGTCCCTTTCTTGGACTTTTCTTCAACATTTGACCGTGAAATCCCGTGTTTTCTCTTTTTTTTTGATAATTTGTACCTATTTTAACACAAAACCACGCGTAATTCCGACTTTTACGACATTAAACACATGATTAGGTCTTGTTTTTCCTTGATTTTAGTGGCAAAAGGATAAGTGTTTACACACTTATTAAATCCCCTACACTTGACCATTGCAATGACCCCATGCAATGCATTATTTTAAAGCACAAAGATATATTTTTCTCATAATTAATCCATCTCGGCCTTTATTAAGATATATTAATACTACTACGATGAAAAGATAAAAATTAAAAGGAGACAAAAGTTTTAACAATTTATTAACTTGGAAATTATTGATGGAAGAAACTCGTAAAGAAATATAAACTTGAATTAGGGCTTTGGTGTCATGAATATTAGTCACCCTCAAGTTTCACGTTCCCCATACCAAGCTTAAAAACGAGATCATTGTTTACCATAAGTCCTCAAGTTAAAACCACTTATATAAGACAATTGTGTAAACTCTTTCTCCAAGTCCTAGGTTGTATCTCTAGATTTTATTGATTGTCATTCACCTTTAGGCTCATTTGACTTATTTGATAATTATTATTCCAAAAATGAAAGCAAAACGGTGCAAACCCGACACTCAAAACCTAACTTTGTCCTCAAAAACGTTGTCACTAAAGTAAGCCCACATCAAGGATGATTTAACACGATTTAGGGAATAAATTCCCGGACCCCAAATTTGGCCAAATAGTACTACTTATTAATTATTTCCTCCAAATTCATGTAGACTTTATATGGAGTTTAGCAAATTCACATCATATACTCTTAGGCTCTTTAAGATGTAAAAATGCTCCCCGTCTATTGTCCACACCCTAAGGCTCCTTGAACGATAAATGAGGGAATTGATTTTTGAATCAATTTTTATTCAGCACTTACCATGCCATACACCCTAAGGCTCTAATGACAAGGTTCGTGCTACATGCCCCACACCCTAAGGCTCCTTGAGGTCATGTTTTAATCTTATTCTTTCTTTATTATGATATATATAGTAGGCCAAATTTCGCGGTCCCATGGTCTGAATACCTCCTACTTAGTGGTTAGGAGCCACCTTAGTCGGAAGTCCACAACTTTGGCACCCTCAATGTGTTCATGCTTTAATTACAAGGAGATTAAAGATTTGGCTAAGAGTTAAGATATCGGATCGACACCGCAAAAATCCTCATTTATTAAGCAATTAAATATACAAGTGGGAAGAAAGAGCCACAAAAACTCATATAAGCAAAAATTAACCCTTAAACTTATTATCAACTCTATCATCTCTCGTTCTCCACAATTTAAAATCTCAAGGAATGAGACTCGCGGATGCTTAGCCTAATAAACCAATTAAGGTCCATATGGTTAAGGATACTAGCTAGAGTAAACTCGGGTTGAGTCAAAATATTCACGACGGGCCTAATATATCAAAGATGTGATGACAAAAAGGAAAGAAAATAAACGAAAAATACTACAAGGCCAAAATAGATCAAAAATTTGAAAAACGTTGAAATTTTTTTTTTAAATTTTCCGGTTAAATGAGGTCAAATTCATGGAAAATCCCACTAATATTTCGATATAAATCCCCCTACACTTAATATTAACATTGTCCTCAATGTTTAAGAATGTGGGAGAATAAACTCCCCTACACTTAGGACATTGAGTACGTTGTTTAAAATCGAGCTAAGGAAGAGATAACTAAAGTGATTACATTTATTCGTCTTATTTATATACAAGATTGAATCACAATAGCAAAAACTTATCGAAGGAACCGGGTACACGGGAAACACGGGAACTAGGGTTGTGTCAAAAGCACCAAAAGTGGATCATTAAGCACATGTCCCTGCACACAACATCACAACACAAACAACCTATTTGGCTCCCCCCCGGGTTTTGTAGCACCACAAAGACCACCCCTACCCGCCCAAAATACCCAATACCAAAATAGGAACCAAGTTCCTCAAATGGGTAATTTTCAAGGGAATGCTAATCAAGGGAATTTTAATGGTCAAAATCAAGGTTTTCAAAATAATAACCAAGGTTTTTATAATAACAACGGTTTTCAATCTCAATATCAAAACCAAGGTTTTCCTAATCAAGGGGTTAACAATCAAGGGTTTAATCAAATGAACATGCAAAACCCTCAGATGGACTTGGTTCTACCAAAATTGACCGAACATGAGAAAATCATGAAAGCAATGCAAGAATCTACTAGACAAATGCAAGAGTCTAACGATAAGAGATTTTTGACAATGATTCAAGCCCTTAGACCCCAAGGAGCCTTACCATCCAATACCGAGATTAACCCTCGTGCTAATGTGAGTGCTATCAATACTCGAAGTGGAGCCACTTTAGTGGGACCTTCCATCTCTTCGCCCATAAAGGAGAGACAAGGCCCGGAGGTCATAATGAGTAATCCTACTCCCCCTCCGGTGATTCCGCCCACTACCACTCCTAGTACTAGTCCTCTATTGCCGAAAGACCCTATCCCTATGGTTGTTCAAGAAGCGAGTCCTTCTCCTTCTCAACCTTCAAAGTCTAAGCCAAATATCCCTTATCCATCTAGGTTAGATAAGGCTAAAGTGCTCACCAAAGATGACGTTCATGTCTCCAATTTTTTGAAAATGATTTCCAATGTGAATGTTAACATAAGCCTTATTGAAGCACTGGCTCAAATGCCAAAATTTGTCAAAATGTTTAAATATTTGCTTAATAAGAAAGAAAAAAATGGTTGAGCTCGTGAACACCCGTTTAAATGAGAATTGTTCCGCGATTCTTCTCAAAGAGATTCCCGAAAAGCTAGGAGATCCCGGATGATTCGTGTTACCTTGCTCGTTTCCTCAAATCGATGATTGTATGGCTTTAGCGGATCTCGGTGCTAGCATCAATCTTATGCCACTTTCGGTTTGGAAACAATTATCATTACCCGACCTTGTACCGACTCGCATGACTCTCGAATTAGCTAATAGAACTCTCGCATACCCCGTTGGTATTGTCGAAGACGTTTTTGTTCGAGTTGGTACATTTATTTTTCCCGTAGACTTTGTCGTCGTCGACTATGAGATGGATCCTCGTATTCCATTAATACTTGGTAGACCATTCTTACGATCGGAAGAGCCTTAGTTGATGTAGCCGAAGGGGAGTTGATTCTTAGGGTTAGGAATGAACAACAAGTTTTTAAAATGGGAAATATCACAACAAAATCAAATGGAAAAGAGTCGGTCAATATGGTTGATGTTCTTAACTATGATAATGAAGAGATTTTTATTAATCCTTTTGGAATTGAAACGTCTAATCAAAATGATTTTGTGATAAACTCATCCCTTCCCTTAGAGCCTCAAATTTTTGATACTCCCATTTATGACACCGATAGTGATGACACTTTTTCAAGTGATCCCACTATCTTCGGCTTAGACGACTCGTCTTTTGACCCACCCACTTTTCACCCACCCATTTTTGATCAACCAATCTTTGATACTTACGATGATGACACTTCTTTAAGTGATCTCATTAATTTTGATGACCCGCCCCATGATCTTAATGCACCTCATATCCCTATGAGTGATTATTCCATGGAGACTCCTTTTGACTTTTATACTCCAATTTTAGAAGTCATGACTATCGAGTAGGATCCTCCACTCTTAGAGATCATTCCGACTTTAGAGGCTATTCCATTTGAGGAGGATTTAGATATCTTTCTAAATACCTATTTTCCTCATGAGGATGAGTTTTCCTATGACTCCGATGATACTTATGTTTTCACATCGAGTTTGGAAGAGGATGACCTTCCAACTTTGGATTTTGATGATATTTTGAGCTTAAATGTCACTACCTCTTGCAATTTTCCCGTTAAGGAACCGGTGTTTGATCCCGGAATAAAGACTTTTGTGCTTTCATTGCCATATCTCCATAACACCTTCCCTAGTAAGAGACTTTTACCTAAGGATACCCCACTTTACTTTGACTTGCGTACCACCTCGGGGTTTATTTCCTTTTGTGATGGAAATTATGTGTTTGACCCGGGTGGATTCTCATAGGGTATGCCTTGTATGACATTGTTTCACCTTTATCATGGAGAGATTTTCCTCCCTTGGAAATCTCGGTTTTCCGTGATTTTCCCATTTGAATGATGACATTCGGGAAATCGAGTCGAGCTAGAGACTCGTGATGAAAAATCAAGCATCGTATAACTAGGTTAGATTTTTACCCTTTTTCACCCATTTTCGCCAATAAGTGTAGGGGGAGCCAAGTAGTTTGTTTGTGTTGTGATGGTGTGTGCAGGGACATGTGCTTAATGATCCACTTTTGGTGCTTTTGACGCGACCCGTGTTCCCGTGTTTCCCGTGTACCCGGTTCGTTCGATAAGTTTTTGCTATTGTGATTCAATCTCTTATATAAATAAAACGAATAAATGTAATCACTTTAGTTATCCTTTCCTTAGCTCGATTTTAAACAACGTACTCAATGTCCTAAGTGTAGGGGAGTTAATTCTCCCACATGCTTAAACATTGAGGACAATGTTTGTATTAAGTGTAGGTGGGATTTCTATCGAAATTTTAGTGGGCTTTTCCATGAATTTGACCCCATTTAACCGGAAAATTTAAAAAATTTTCAACGTTTCTCAAATTTTTGATCTATTTTGGCCTAGTAGTATTTTCTTTTATTTTATTTCCTTTTTGTCTTCGCATCATATTTATATTTTCCATTTTAAGAAAAAAATAAATAAATAAATAAAATGGTTTTAACAAGTTTAGATATCTTTGATATATTAGGCCCGTCATGAATATTTTGACTCAACCCGAGTTTACTTATCCAAGTTTACTCTCGCTAGTATCCTTAACCATATGGACCTTAATTGGTTTATTAGGCTAAGCATCCACGAGTCTCATTCCTTGAGATTTTAAATTGTGGAGAACAAGAAATGATAGAGTTGATAATAAGTTTAAGGGTTAATTCTTTCTTATATGAGTTTTTGTGGCTCTTTCTTCCCGCTTGTATATTTAAATTGCTTAATAAATGAGGATTTTTGCGGTGTCGATTCGATATCTTAACTCTTAGCCAAATCTTTATTCTCATTGTAATTAAAGCATGAACACATTGAGGGTGCCAGCGTTGTGGACTTCAGACTAAGGTGGCTCATAACCACTAAGTAGGAGGTATTCAGACCATGAGACCGCGGAATTTGGCTTACTATATATATCATAATAAAAAAGAATAAGATTAAAACATGACCTGAAGGAGCCTTAGGGTGTGGGGCATGTAGCACGAACCTTGTCATTAGAGCCTTAGGGTGTATGGCATGGTAAGTGTTGAATAAAAATTGATCAAAATTCAATTCCCTCGTTTATCGTTCAAGGAGCCTTAGGGTGTGGACAATAGACGGGGAGCATTTTTACATCTTAAAGAGCCTAAGGGTATATGATGTGAACTTGCTAAACTCCACATAAAGTCAAAATGACTTTGGAGGAATAATTAATAAGTAGTACTATTGGCTAAATTTTGGGTCCGGGAATTTATTCCCCAAATCGTGTTAAATCATCCTTGATGTGGGCTTACTTTAGTGACAACGTTTTTGAGGACGATGTTAGGTTTTGAGTTTTGGGTTTGCACCGTTTAGCCTTCATTTTTGGACTAATAATTATCAAATAAGTCAAATGAGCGTACGGGTGAATGACAATAAATAAAATCTAGAGATACAAAGTAGGAATTGGAGAAAGAGTATTACACAATTGTCTTATATAAGTGGTTTTAACTTGAGGACTTATGGTAAACAATGATCTCGTTTTTAAGCTTGGTATGGGGAACATGAAACTTGAGGGTGATTAATATTCATGACACCAAAGCCCTAATTCAAGTCTTAGATTTCTTTACAAGTTTCTCCCATCAAATAATTTCCAAGTTAATAAATTGTTATAACTTTTGTCTCCTTTTAAATTTTTATTTTTCATCGTAGTAGTCGTAGTAGTAATAGTAATAAAGGCCGAGATGGATTGATAATGAGAAAAATGTAACTTTATGCTTTAAAATAATGCATTGCATGGGGTCATTGCAATGGTCAAGGGTAGGGATTTAATAAGTGTGTAAACACTTATCCTTTTGCCACTAAAATCAAGGAAAAATAAGACCTAATCATGTGTTTAATATCGTAAATGTCGGAATTACGCGTGGTTTTGTGTATTTGTGTTAAAATAGGTACAAATGATAAAACGAAGAGAAAACACGGGATTTCAAGGTCAAACGTTAAAGAAAAGTCCAAGAAAGAGACGAAGACAAAGTCAAAGACCAAAAGTGTGCCCAAGTTCACGAAACCGGCTATACCGACACGAGTTTGAAGATAATGAACAAGAAAGCCGAAATCGAGCTCGTGTTACTGGATTTCAACTTTTGGAATATAATCGAGCTTAGTGGGTCCTAAATTCGGGTTAATGGGCTCAAAAGCCCATTTGAAAGTTAAAACTTGCTTGTTAAAAAGTTACAAGCCCAAAAATAGGCCCAAAGGAAAATAATAAACGGTTGGAAATGTTTTATTTCATTTGGGCCAAACCACAAGTCCAATTTAACCAAACATCACACGGATGAAATAAAACAAAGGGAATGAACTCTTCAATTTTGCTAAGTCAAAATTTGTGCACAGCCAACACACTCACGTGTAACATACACCTACCCACCCCACGTATAAACTTTCCCAAACCCCAAAAATAAATAAAACTTTTACTTTTTACCACTCTCGTCATTCGATAATAACAAGACACATTTACTGTTTTTCTCTCACCCACCTTCTTTCTTCTCCAAACGCAGCCAAACCCTAATTTTTTTTTACCATCACAAAATTAACCAAACAAATATTGGGGCTTTTAATCCAAACGTATGATTCACACGTTTGCCAGTTAAATCCCCACAAGATTCAGGTGCTACACCACTGGTGGTCCTCAATCTATCCGACGTGGCCTCTCTCCTTTATTTTGATTGGTGGAAACACCACATCATACCAATCCCACCAATAAACATACACCACCCTGGAAATCCGTGGCTCATGGATTATTTTCAGCCGTTTGATCAAGTGAAGAGAAGAGAGAGAAAGAAGAATGAAGGTTTAAAGGGCTAGGATTTGATGCTTACTTATTAAGCCACCAAGAAGGTTATGGGGTTTTGCCTATAAAAACCCCCTTTCATGTGTAATTTTATTAGCACTTTTCTTTATTTTTAATTTTCAGTAATTTAGATTTAGGTTTAATTTTGTAATTTTTAATTTTAAGTAATGTAATCTTTTTAATATTAATGAAAAGTTAGTTTTAAATTAATTTCATTGTGTTTAATATTCTGTCAATTTTTATTTTAATCTTTAAATCTGTGTTTTCTTTAAATTGTTGTTACTGTTCTCGTTATTATTATTATAAAAAATAATAATAATAAAAAAATATAAGAAAGTGTATTAAATCTCCCCACTAGAGATTTATAAAGTTTCTGGTTCGGTTCATTGTTCGAGTAGAAGATTTTTGGTTCGTTTGGATTTGTTTGGTTCGAAAGTGATTTTTGTTTCGGTTTCTGTTGATTCTATATGGTGATGATATTCGAGATGATCAATGGTGGTGTTTGCTTCAGGTCATAAGGAGGCACATCGCCTACCTTCATCACAACGGATATCGACACAAGGTTCCCCTTTCTCTTTTAATTTTTGTTAAGTTTTAATCTATAATTAATCTGCTAGTTATGTTTATTTCCAGTCAGTTTTATGTTTGCTTATTGTCTAGTTTATTTTGAATGATTGAATCTGCTTAATGTTTATTTAGTTTAAGTTGTTATCTGCTTGTTTTGGTTCACTGATTATTTAAGTAATATTTGTTTTGCTTATTTTTAATCTGGTCTTGTGTAATAACCCAAACTTTAAAATCAACATTTAGACCGAGTTCTAATACTATTTCTAATATTCAGGTCAATATTTATTTCCCGACTATCTTTTGTCATGTTCGTTCTACGAATAATATTGATTAATCGGTTAACCGACAAGGTTAAGGCTTTAACATATCAAATATGTGTCATTTATTATTTATCGACAAAGTTTATGTTCGTCATCAACTATGAACATTTGCATTATGACATAGAAATATTTTCTATTGTCGTCGTTTTAATTTCTCGTTTGACGACATTCTTTGTAATTTATGTTAAACCTTTAGGCGTCGTTCGTTTATATAAGCATTAACTTATTTTATTAACATATTTTAAATAATAAGTCACATCTATTTATCTAAATATTAATGTTCTCCGAATGTCAAAGTTTTTATTTTATATTGAGAGTTCAATTCTCGTGATTCTACTCGTATTTTTCAAATCGCGTAATTTTTAAAATATCGGACCTCGATAATACCCGCTTTAGTAAATTGTGGACAAAATTCTTATACTAATCTCATCTCATACTTCCTACATCTAAAAGAAAGGAAACTAGCAACTGATGACACGTATTTACACAAATACGTGTCTTACACATCTAATATCACATACATATCATGTTAATATACATATATACCTCTTAGCCTTTTTTTTGTTGCCGAGTAAACAAAACATCAACCCAATCACAAGTATTTGATCACTTGGAGTATATGAGTCCACTAATACGAGCTTCTACTAGTATTCTCCTAATGCAAATTTGAATTGGATTTGAAGTTAACAACATTTATCAATCATCTTGTGAATTTCAATCCTATCCTTTGTAAGCACTACTTGTCATCTAATTATTTTATTTAGTTTATTCAATAAGTAAATCATACTGATATAATTTGTATACTAATGATATATTTATCATTTTATATGTTTTGGACATTGTATAGAGAGGTTAAACATTTTTAAACACTTGTAAACTTATTTTGTAACAAAGTGTTAGAACTGTTTTAACATCCGTAGTAAAGCGTGGATGTTCTACAAAACTTAGTAGGTTCTGATATTAGAAAATAAACTAGGATTATAGGCTTGTATTTTGTGGTGATTTGGCCGGGTGGTCCGTCCGTGATGATTCCCAAAGAGCAAGTTATTGCCAAATTACTAAACTAAGTCAGAATCTGACCTGCTGCAAAGACGGACTGTTTTCTCATAAATGTCATATACTGACCTATAAATATGTAAAACTAAAAGTTAAACTTATGTAGAATACACACGAATCGGATGGTTTTCTACGGATAAACGGCTTGTAAATGGCGGGCAAAACGGTGGAACTGAAGTTGGCTGTGAAAAACAGCCAACTCTTCTAAGTGATGAAAGGAGTAAATGAGCTATGATAAGAATAAATTAGGTGTAATTGGACTTATAATAATTAAACTACATAAGTTAGGAATAAATTTGATAAAAAGAACTCATCTAGATTATTTACGGTTTAGGAGAAACGATCTAATCTACGAGGCATGTCGAGAAAACTGTAAGAATTTGACTATATTTAATTAACGTGAAACTTGATGATTTTTATAAAAACCGAAATCGTAGAACCCACTTGTTGGGAATTATAAAGTTATTGGTATACTGATAAATAGAGAATCTGAGACTCGGCCAACATGAGATATTAAGTTGATGTCGTTTGAGGCGTTTTAGAACCCGTAATACATATAAAGTGGACTTGAGCCACAAAAGCCCAACATACACTTATAATGGTTGTTGGACCATTATTGAGCTTGATACTATTAACAAGTTTGGAGGTTAATACTGAGATTGAAATGGACTAAAGTCACAATAACTTTTAATGGGCCACTAATGGGCTTTAATGGGCTTAATAGTCATAATGAGACCTTATATGGTAAATTGTTCTAAAAGTCTTACGAAAAGTTTTATAAAACTTATACAATGTCCAAACCTACTAAAACGAACTATTTACATATATGTATGATTTATTTCTCGTCTCGAGCCTAAGACGCGTCTCGTCATTTTAGGTCTCGTTCGGTCATATGTTGACCGTTGGACATCTCGCTCCTGATTAACGAGCGATTGATATCTCGTGAAGTCGTGTATCGACTATTGGAAATTTGTTCCTTGATCTACGTGTAATAGCTATATTAGGTGAGTTCATAGCCTCGCTTTTACTGCTTTATATGTTTTTATAAGCCCGCGAGGGGGAATACATGCTCTTGATATAAAAATATATGATGTTTATATATATGGTTTTGAGAGAATACATGTTTATGAATAAACATGTGGTTTGATGTATGCTTTGAACGAATACATGTTGTTGTAAATGAATGTAAGATGGCTGATTATATGCTTTTGAAAGATGAACACAAGCGTTGATTGTATTGATTGTGAACCGCTATTTGCTAAGTGCTGTATTGCCAAAATTTAGAAAGTCCCTATAAACCCATGAACCGTTAACTACCTATGATGGGTAGGCGCTGGTACAGACGGATGGATCCATCGGGATGGCCCCAACCTGGGCAGGTCGCACCTGTGGGTTGGAGGCTCAGCCAGGTGTGTTGTATTAGAAGTAAGGGGGTATTCGGCAAAATACCTGACTAGGGCATTATTATACTTAAGGCTTCGGTATCATGGCTTAGTAGAATAGCGTGGACTTTGGGTATTGCATGTGTTGCACTATCGACAATGGATGAGATTCTTGTGTTCAAAAGCTTTATGGTTTATTTAAAAACCCATTATTGTTTATTAAAAACCTATGAATTCACTCAACCGTTGTGTTGACATGTTAGCATGTATTCTCAGGGGTGTAGGTTTAAGAGCAGCTGGAGCATGGAGCCGCGCATGATAAAGTAAAGGCAAAATAAACAATTTCCATTCGATACATTTGACAAATCTTAATTATTTCTTAAGGTTTGTATAAACTAGTGGGACCTCTTTTTAGTTAACCCTAATTTAATAAAATTATCGAATGGTTTATTTTATAAAACGTCTCTTTTGAGGTTGTTTTCTATGACTGTGTGTGATGTGCTATGAAGTAACACCCAATGTTGATATTTCGCTGCATTGTGAATTTGGGGGTGCTACAGATTGGTATCAGAGCACTAGTTATAGCGAACTAGGTCATTTTTAAAACCTAGACTATAACTGCTCTTTCGTAAAATTGTTTGATTGCCTTACATAGTATCCGCGCGCTCATGGCTCCTAGAAACCAATGCTTGGTTGTGATAATGTGATCCTGTGTGTATGTAGAAATGGTTGTATGTATATGAATGTATATACTGTGGTATTTAAGGTCATTGCGCATGAAGCAATGGTCCTTGCGTGATTATCGTACATTTTATGATACAGCTTTATAGAGAGTTTGGCCTCGCCGCCAATCACTTTTCTCGATAATTAATTTATTATCTGAATATGAGAATTAAACTCGTTTGATAATTTGGGTACGTATATATTATTTCGTAATTGATCGCATATTGACTCATTTGAACTTGATTATTGTCATCGTATCGTGATGTGCCATTTTAGGGCATATCCTTTCAAAACGTAATTGATTATTATGTTATTTTTATTTCCGATTAATCCTTGTGATTTTAAAGAATTATTTCTCGAAGGAGACATCTTATACGTGATGTAACGTTTAATTTGGTTGCGTATGATTATGTTTTATTGACGAAAAGGAGGATGCATTTGTTGGACCTAAAATATATATATAACCCAAGCAATTATATATAATTTGGGTATAACAAAGATATGCTCATAGTAGTCATCAGTTGAGTGACTTAATACCTTGTATTTAAATGGAATGGGGCATTTAAATATGGAGATTTTAAATCGCCCAACTATGTGTCGTTTAAGGTTCTCTTATTAAAATGGATTGGGACATTTTAATAAGAGAGTTTTAAACCACTTGACCTTAGATTGTTGATGGTTTCTTTATTCAGATGGAATGGGACGTTTGAATACAGAAATCATGGAGTAAGTTTGACACCCTGTATTTTTCTTGGCATTTAATTTGGTTATGATATCGTGTTCTGTGATGGTATTACTGAGTAGGATGGCTTATAATCGTCTTGTTGAAATAAATTGGGACGCCTTTTTATTTGAACAAGAAAGTTATAAGTTCCCGAACCATAAATTTATGAATTCTTGTTTACATGGATTGGGACGCCTTTTGATGTAGACAAGGAGTTATAAATGAGTGGGATCAAGTATGTCTGGCTTGATTTGTGGATGTTTGGTGTGCGTACGTCTTCTTCGAATCGTGTTTCATTGGTGTAAATTGTTGAGTGTCGTCGTCATTATGATGATCGTCGATTATCATCTATGTATGAGTAACCCATTGGACTTCTCTCGAGTTGCGATTTATTTCGATGGACCATTTCTAATGTGTCTTGATGATCGCGAGCTTTATAAGCTAATCGTTAAGAACCGTTGACTGTTCCAAGAATGTGCGACTTGTTTAAGCGTCACCAGGATTTATGCGTGTACTTGTGGATTTACTGAGGATGAATTTATCAACACAACTCATCGTGAATGAAAAGATCTTGAGATTCTTTCTTGTTATTATGGATGGTTCATCGAAGAATTTTTCAAACGTAACGAGAAAATATTTTGGGTATGGATCCGTTCGTAAGCACCTTGTAATATCTTTTGGGTATGGATCCGTTTGTGAGCACCCTGCAATGTCATCTGGGTATGGATTCGTGTGTGAGCACCCTCTGATGACGAAAATATTGTTCTATATGCATCTATGCAATCAAGATCGTGAACATCCTTTAACTTGCAAACCTTTCTTTGACTGGACTTATCTGAAAATCCTATCAAATATTCTTATTTATCATGGCTTGGCTACATAGCAAGCATGATTTAACTTGATTGAACTTATTTGATTTGGCATGGCTTGGCTATTTTGCAAGCATGTCATAATGTGATTATATGTGCCTAATGATGGCTTTTATATTTGATTTGGATCATAGTTCCTCCGATCGAGTAATGTATACTCCGAACGATTTCTGTGTCGATGAATTCGCTTTTGACGAAATAAGTTTGCATGTTCTAGATCAATGCAATTAGGTGATTTTGTATGACTAGTACTAAATTACCCTGTCTTGATTATTTTGTGACATTTCGATGACTTATGTGTGATCCATGCGATTTTATTTTACGATGTAATTGTTTTTATCAGACCCGTGGACGATGTGTGTTTTAATTTGATCGACGTGATCACCGATTGTTTTAAATTTATTGTCGCATTGGGAAATTTCTCAAATGCGCCCAATTCTTTTGTCTCTTCACTTTTCATGTGGAATTTTTCTAACTTATATCGACCGTCGCAAGTCTAATAAGCTAGTAGTAATGTACCTTGAGACACTTCCAAAAATTGACGACTTGTTAATTTTTCGCTTTCTATGGCTTCTCCTTCGAGTTATGTATTATTTTTTTACTTATAAGGGTTAAAGCTACATTTAAAAGGTTCATTGATGGTTGTCATGTATAATCGTTGATTTGAATTTTGTTCATTTAACCTTCGCAAGAAACCCATCAATGACTTATCTATTCCACAACTCATTTCCATTAAACTGAAGACTATTGAGACGAATTAAGCGCCGGGACGTCGCTTCCTAAAGGGTTAGATGATGTAATAACCCAAACTTTAAAATCAACATTTAGACCGAGTTCTAATACTATTTCTAATATTCAGGTCAATATTTATTTCCCGACTTTCTTTTGTCATGTTCGTTCTACGAATAATATTGATTAATCGGCTAACCGACAAGGTTAAGGCTTTAACATATCAAATATGTGTCATTTATTATTTATCGACAAAGTTTATGTTCGTCATAAACTATGAACATTTTCATTATGACATAGAAATATTTTCTATTGTCGTCGTTTTAATTTCTCGTTTGACGACATTCTTTGTAATTTATGTTAAACCTTTAGGCGTCGTTCGTTTATATAAGCATTAACTTATTTTATTAACATATTTTAAATAATAAGTCACATTTATTTATCTAAATATTAATGTTCTCCGAATGTCAAAGTTTTTATTTTATATTGAGAGTTTAATTCTCGTGATTCTACTCGTATTTTTCAAATCGCGTAATTTTTAAAATATCGGACCTCGATAATACCCGCTTTAGTAAATTGTGGACAAAATTCTTATACTAATCTCATCTCATACTTCCTACATCTAAAAGAAAGGAAACTAGCAACTGATGACACGTATTTACACAAATACGTGTCTTACACATCTAATATCACATACATATCATGTTAATATACATCTATACCTCTTAGCCTTTTTTTTGTTGCCGAGTAAACAAAACATCAACCCAATCACAAGTATTTGATTACTTGGAGTATATGAGTCCACTAATACGAGCTTCTACTAGTATTCTCCTAATGCAAATTTGAATTGGATTTGAAGTTAACAACATTTATCAATCATCTTGTGAATTTCAATCCTATCCTTTGTAAGCACTACTTGTCATCTAATTATTTTATTTAGTTTATTCAATAAGTAAATCATACTGATATAATTTGTATACTAATGATATATTTATCATTTTATATGTTTTGGACATTGTATAGAGAGGTTAAACATTTTTAAACACTTGTAAACTTATTTTGTAACAAAGTGTTAGAACTGTTTTAACATCCGTAGTAAAGCGTGGATGTTCTACAAAACTTAGTAGGTTCTGATATTAGAAAATAAACTAGGATTATAGGCCTGTATTTTGTGGTGATTTGGCCGGGTGGTCCGTCCGTGATGATTCCCAAAGAGCAAGTTATTGCCAAATTACTAAACTAAGTCAGAATCTGACCTGCTGCAAAGACGGACTGTTTTCTCATAAATGTCATATACTGACCTATAAATATGTAAAACTAAAAGTTAAACTTATGTAGAATACACACGAATCGGATGGTTTTCTACGGATAAACGGCTTGTAAATGGCGGGCAAAACGGTGGAACTGAAGTTGGCTGCGAAAAACAGCCAACTCTTCTAAGTGATGAAAGGAGTAAATGAGCTATGATAAGAATAAATTAGGTGTAATTGGACTTATAATAATTAAACTACATAAGTTAAGAATAAATTTGATAAAAAGAAGTCATCTAGATTATTTACGGTTTAGGAGGAACGATCTAATCTACGAGGCATGTCGAGAAAACTGTAAGAATTTGACTATATTTAATTAACGTGAAACTTGATGATTTTTATAAAAACCGAAATCGTAGAACCCACTTGTTGGGAATTATAAAGTTATTGGTATACTGATAAATAGAGAATCTGAGACTCGGCCAACATGAGATATTAAGTTGATGTCGTTTGAGGCGTTTTAGAACCCGTAATACATATAAAGTGGACTTGAGCCACAAAAGCCCAACATACACTTATAATGGTTGTTGGACCATTATTGAGCTTGATACTATTAACAAGTTTGGAGGTTAATACTGAGATTGAAATGGACTAAAGTCACAATAACTTTTAATGGGCCACTAATGGGCTTTAATGGGCTTAATAGTCATAATGAGACCTTATATGGTAAATTGTTCTAAAAGTCTTACGAAAAGTTTTATAAAACTTATACAATGTCCAAACCTACTAAAACGAACTATTTACATATATGTATGATTTATTTCTCGTCTCGAGCCTAAGACGCGTCTCGTCATTTTAGGTCTCGTTCGGTCATATGTTGACCGTTGGACATCTCGCTCCTGATTAACGAGCGATTGATATCTCGTGAAGTCGTGTATCGACTATTGGAAATTTGTTCCTTGATCTACGTGTAATAGCTATATCAGGTGAGTTCATAGCCTCGCTTTTACTGCTTTATATGTTTTTATAAGCCCGCGAGGAGGAATACATGCTCTTGATATAAAAATATATGATGTTTATATATATGGTTTTGAGAGAATACATGTTTATGAATAAACATGTGGTTTGATGTATGCTTTGAACGAATACATGTTGTTGTAAATGAATGTAAGATGGCTGATTATATGCTTTTGAAAGATGAACACAAGTGTTGATTGTATTGATTGTGAACCGCTATTTGCTAAGTGTTGTATTGCCAAAATTTGGAAAGTCCCTATAAACCCATGAACCGTTAACTACCTATGATGGGTACGCACTGGTACAGACGGATGGATCCATCGGGATGGCCCCAACCTGGGCAGGTCGCACCTGTGGGTTGGAGGCTCAGCCAGGTGTGTTGTATTAGAAGTAAGGGGGTATTCGGCAAAATACCTGACTAGGGCATTATTATACTTAAGGCTTCGGTATCATGGCTTAGTAGAATAGCGTGGACTTTGGGTATTGCATGTGTTGCACTATCGACAATGGATGAGATTCTTGTGTTCAAAAGCTACCAGATCGATTTAATACCGGGAGCTGCACCTGTTGCTCGAGCGCCTTACCGTTTAGCACCGTCGGAATTGCAAGAACTAGCGACGCAACTACAAGAGTTGACTGATAAAGGATTCATAAGACCGAGTTCTTCACCCTGGGGAGCTCCAGTCTTATTTGTAAATAAGAAGGATGGGAGTTTTTGGATGTGTATCGACTATCGTGAGTTAAACAAACTTACCATCAAGAACCGTTACCCGTTACCTAGGATCGATGATCTGTTTGATCAGTTGCAAGGGTCGAGCGTTTACTCGAAGATTGACCTTAGGTCTGGTTATCACCAATTGAGAGTCCGTGAGGAAGATGTTGCAAGGACTGCTTTTAGGACTAGTTATGGACACTATGAGTTCCAAGTGATGTCGTTCGGTTTAACAAACGCACCTGCTGTGTTTATGGACCTCATGAACCGGGTGTGTAAACCGTATTTGGGCAAGTTTGTCATTATGTTCATCGATGACATACTGATTTACTCAAGGAATGGGAAAGAACATGAGGAACATCTTAAGATAATATTGGAATTGCTTAAGAAGGAGTAATTGTACGCTAAGTTCTCGAAGTGTGATTTTTGGTTGCCAAGAGTACAATTTCTAGGTCACGTTATAGATAGAAAGGGGATTCATGTTGATCCTGCCAAGATTGAATCAATTAGGGAGTGGACTGCTCCTACAACACCGACCGAAATTCGCCAATTCTTAGGACTCGCCGGATATTACTGAAGATTCATCGAGGGATTCTCGAAGATCGCGAAACCATTGACGAAGTTGACTCAAAAGAAGGTGAAATACGAATGGGGAGATAAGGAGGGATTAACATTCCAGAAGTTGAAACAAATGTTGTGTATTGCGCCTATTCTATCGTTACCAGAAGGATCGGAAGACTTTGTGGTGTACTGTTATGCATCAGCAAAAGGATTAGGAGCTGTGTTGATGCAAAGGAAGAAAGTTATCGCCTACGCGTCACGACAACTGAAAACGCATGAGAAAAACTACACTACGTACTACTTGGAGCTAGGAGCGGTAGTATTTGCCTTAAAATTGTGGAGACACTACTTGTATGGAACCAAGTGTGTCGTCTATACCGATCACAAGAGTTTACAACATATTCTTGATCAGAAGGAACTGAACATTAGACAACGTCGATGGATCGAGTTGCTCAGCGATTATGACTGTGAAATCCGTTACCACCCTAGGAAGGCCAATGTAGTGGCGGATGCGCTAAGTAGAAAGGAATAACTGGTCACACGTAGAGTTAGATCGTTAGCTATGGTTATCAATCCGAACTTACCTGTGCAAATTCGTGAAGCACAAACCGAAGCTCTTAAGCCTGAAAATGTTGAAGCTGAGAAACTAGGAGGAATGGTTGCAAAGAAATTGGAGACTAGCACAAATGGAACGCTATGTCTGAATGGTAGAAGTTGGTTACCACGATTTGGAGGACCAAGGGACGTGATTATGCACGAGTCGCATAAATCTAAGTATTCGATTCACCCAGGATCAGACAAAATGTATCAGGATATGAAGAAGCTATATAGGTGGCCAAATATGAAAGCTGAAATCGCTACTTATGTAGGGAAGTGTCTGACTTGTGCTAGAGTGAAAAAAAAACACCAAAAACCATCTGGATTGTTGGTTCAACCTATAATTCCTATGTGGAAGTGGGAAAACATAACCATGGACTTCATAACTAAGCTGCCTAAAACGACAAACAGATACGACACAATTTGGGTAATTGTGGATCGACTTACAAAATCTGCACACTTTTTGGCTATGAAGGAAGATGATTCAATGGATAAGCTTACAAGACATTATCTGAAGGAAGTAGTCGCAAAACATGGGATACCGATCTCGATAATTTCCGATAGAGATGGTAGATTTACTTCAGAGTTCTGGAAATCACTTCAGAAAGCGTTGGGTATGCAATTGGACATGAGTGCTGCTTATCACCCGCAGACTGACGGACAGAGTGAGAGAACTATTCAAACGCTAGAGGACATGTTGCGTGCTTGTGTGCTTGACTTTGGAAAGCAATGGGACAGACATTTGCCTCTAGTAGAATTCTCATACAACAAAAGTTATCATACCAGTATTAAGGCTGCACCGTTTGAAGCGTTGTATGGTCGTAAATGTCGCTCGCCTGTGTGTTGGAGTGAGGTTGGGGATAGTCAACTCACTGGCCCTGAACTCATCCGTGAAACGACTGAGAAGATTGTTCTAATCAAGAGCCGAATTCAAGCAGCCCGTGAACGTCAAAAGAGTTACGCCGACGTTCGACGTAAGCCTCTCGAATTTCAAGTGGGAGACAAAGTGATGCTAAAAGTATCGCCTTGGAAAGGTGTGGTACGTTTTGGCAAGCGAGGAAAGCTGAACCCCCGTTATATTGGACCTTTCAAAATTCTGGCAAAGGTTGGAACCGTAGCCTATCGTCTCGAATTACCGCAAGCATTGAGCCGCGTGCACAACACTTTTCATGTGTCGAACTTGAAGAAGTGCCTTTTTGATGAAACACTCGTTATACCATTGGAGGAACTCCGAATCGACGACAAGATGCAATTTGTCGAGGAACCTGTTGAAATCATGGACCGTGAGGTCAAACGTATGAAACAGAGTCGTATTCCTATCATCAAGGTGAGGTGGAATTCTAAACGTGGACCTGAATTCACTTGGGAGCGTGAGGATCAATTTCGCAAGAAATATACGCACCTCTTTGACAATTCTAGAAACCGTGACACTCCTAAGCTTTAAGGACAAAGCTTCTCTATCAAGGGGATGATGTAACACCTGGTAATTTTCCCTACTTTGTAAAATGACTATTTTACCCTTTGACTTTTTATTTAGTCAACTATGTGATTTAACTGTGTTGGAACCGGGAAGTTATCCCGCGTCTTCTAAAAAACTGTTTGCTGACGAGTAATGGCCTGACTCTGTGCTCAATCATTATTCTGAACATTTTCTGTGAACCTGACCAATGTGCTGAGACGGTTAATGATTGACGATAATCCATGAGATTATTCGTTATTTGTGAATTATGTGCTTAATTGTTTATGTTTTTAACAGCGTGATCGTATTTTCTTGAGCAGCGTATTTAAATATTTCTGTATATGTTTATATATGCCTGTATTTTAGTATTTTGCTATTTATAGTAATAAATCGTATTTACTGTGAATATTGAATTAACGTATCGCGTTTTCGTATTTTACGTCGTTTTTACGTTTACCCATCGATAGCGTGCATAAAATACTTTACCAATCATAAAATGTCAGTTCGTCGAAAAATCGTAAATTTAATATATTTCGTCAAATTTTTAAGTTTTACGTAACTTTTAACTTAATTATATACTTTTTGATATTTACCTAAAACTAACTAACCTTTTTACCTTAAACCTTTTAACTAATTACCATAGTAAAATTTTTGAATAATTTACCCCCATTTGGGACCCCCATAACCGGCCAAAACATGCACCATGTGCATGGCCTTACACTTTACCATTCTAAGCTTAAGGTTATAAACCTTACACCCTTTAACTTATTAACCAAAAACCCTTCCATTATTTCACTTACACACTTCATTTCACCTCAAACAAAAAACACACATCTCTTCCTTTCTCTCTAAACACACGGCACAAACACAAACATATTTCCACCATTGTTGATTTCTAAAAGGCTTCATTTTACCAAGAATTAACACAAAACAAAATCACCCTAGAGCTTGTATAAGCATAAAGAAGAATGGTCTTTCTTGGTTTGATGATTTGAGTAGTTTTTGGGTTGAAGTTGTAGAGTAGAGTTCTTGTTGATTATTAGTGGGTTATATTGTAGATCGGGTCGTTGTGGTTACGTAGAATCGTTACACAAGGTTACTTCTTAGACCTTTTTCATCTTTTTCATTTTCCATGCATAATCTTTGTAGGTCTATGCATGCATGTTACTCATCAAGTATTTTCTTGAAATAAAATGATAAAAATTATTTTTGGTCCTGAAATATTTTAAGATTTGTGGAAATTAAGTGTGGATCTATTAGATCCATACATGAAAATGGATTAATTGAAAGATTTGTGAAAAATATAAGTATGCATATTTTGGATTTGTGAACTTGAAGAAAACTTTTTGATTTTGTTGATGTTTATGAAAAATTAGAAGGAACTAGTGGTGTTACTACTAGTGGTTACGCTTGAAAATGGTCGAAAACGAGTTTTTATAGAAAACATATAATCTGTCCGACATTTGTAAGAGGCGTAGAGAGTCGTAAAAATTGTTTTGACACTAGTTTACTTCGAGATTATGAAAATATAAGTTAATACCTTCGTTTCGATATATTATGGGCTAAAAACGGAGCTAAAATGAGTAAGTTGTGGTCGTTTAAATTTCGTTGTCGGAAAACTTAATTTTTGGAGAACAACACTATAAGTGGTTGCTGTCCAGATTTTTAAAGTGGTCGAAACGACATTTTCGAGTTAAACGGGGTTGTTTTGAGTGTCGAAATGGTTACTAAATGGTATGCATGAATGTTGGACTTGTTTTGTAAAAGCGTGTTAGCTCGAAATGTGAATACTTGTACTATTGAAAGTCTGAACGTTGGAAGTGGAAATTGTTACTATTGTGAAAAATGACTTGTTGAAATATTGGCGAATGAGAAATTGTTGAAAATAGGGGTTTTAGGACGAGATTTTAGTACTTACTAAAAATGGCAAATTTTTATGTGACGCCGAAAGGCTGCCGAATTTTCGTTAGAAATCGGGTAGGAAAATTTGTTAAGATAAATTTTGGTTAATTAAAATTTACGCCGAAAGGCTGTCGAAATTTTGTCGAGTCAAAAATAAATATTTTTGCCTAAGTATATATATACTATAATGTTTATAACGATGTAACATTTACAAGTCACGATTTTAACAACAAAATATATACTTGATTGATGAGTAACGTACGTGATGAACTATTGTGACTTATTTGCTAGAGCCTAAACTATAGTATTATATTTAGGTTGTTGTTAGAGTTGCTCGCTACTATTTGATCTTACTTGTGCGGTTTGAATCGTTGCTTGAGGTGAGTTTATAGATCCCTATTAAACTATTTTTGTATGTTTAATGTTTTGGGATGTGATAAATGCTTTGATGACTTGCTTCTGGACGCAAGTAAAACTTGATTTCTGTGAACGTTTTGTGAACACTGTTTATGAGATAGCTTAAGTTGCTTTAGCCATAGTCCCCAATATCGTGAATCGTTAGTTACTCTGCTGGAGTAAGCTCTTATGTTACGGATAGATCTATTGAGGGTTGACAACCTCCACTCGGGCATTCTGACGCCGGACGAGTGTGTACCATTTGTATGAACGGGGTTATCTTGGCTAGGTACTCCATTGGGGCAAAATTTATGTATGTAATCTATTGTATGCACTGGATCACTAGTTTCGATGTCACGAGCTTAGCTATCATAAATATTGTGAACACCCAATTTATCCTACACTTGGCACTATATCTCCTATAGTTGCACGTGTACATGAAATGAAATCTGAAATTGAATTACTATGAACTTTTACTTGAGACCTATATTCTCACCAACTTTATGTTGACCCAATTTAGCATTTATCTCAGGTAATTGATGATGAGTTGTATCTACTGTGTGAAGTACTTGGAGTCCGCATTCATTTCTTGGCTATCTTCGGACATTTGTTACTTATGCTTTTGAACTATTATCTCGTTGATGTTTAAAACTTTTACATTCCGCTGCACTATCTTTTGAAACTGAGACCGTTTGTACTGTGATGCTTTTAATTTAAATTCAACGAGGTATTTTTATAAAACGTCTCATTTAGAGTCGTTCTCCTGTACCTTGAACTATGATACAATGACGTAACAGCCCCCGAGCTTCACCGCTTCCGCATATCACATTTTGGGGTGTTACACCACCTCATTCCCCCCGTTCACTAGTAAGTATTTCAAGAAGGAAGGCTTGTTGGGGGTTTTGCAGCCCAATTAGTATTATATATATATTATACTTTCTTGTGGTTTTCACTATTGAACCTCGAAGGAGATAATCTATTATCTTTCAAAGTCGACCGAGAGCTCCTCTCTCATTCCTCGTGTTGAGTTGCATGCGCACTCGAGTGCGTGCACATAAACCTAGTGGTGTACCACTTCCTCCCAAAAGGAAGAAGAAAAAGAACAAAGCCGTCCATTAAGCCGATCACGAGCATCGTGCTTTTGGCAACTTAAATGAAGCCATGGACAATCGACCATTGATTGAGATTCTGCAATCCAACGTGGATGGGAATGCGGATGCCATAGTCATTCCCGAAATAGCCGTTAACAATTTTGAACTTAAGACATGCATGATACAAATGGTTTCTTCTATACCATTCCTAGGGAGACCTATGGATGACCCTCATGACCACATCAAGAGATTCTTGTGCCTTTGTAACACCATCAAGTATAATGGGGTACCTCAAGAGGCGGTTAAGTTGATATTATTCCTTTCTCTTTGGAGGGAAATGCTAGGATTTGGTTAGATAAGCAACCCACTAATAGAATTCTCACTTGGGAGGACTTAAAGAAGAAATTTGTGAACAAGTTCTTTCTACCTTCACGACCACCGCATTAAGGAATCAAATCATAGGCTTTCAACAAAAGAGAGATCAAACCTTTAGTGAAACTTGGGAAGAGTTCAAAGAGTTTTTAAGAAAGTGCCCTAACTACGGTTTTGACCAAGTTCACCAAATTAACACATTCTACAATGGTTTGAGACCACACCATCAAGATTCCCTTAACTCGGTCGCGGGTGGAAACATTCTTGCTAAGTCTATCCAAGATGCAATGGATATCATTGAAACCAAATCCATGTTTCAAAGCAAGAGGGATAGAGACGAGGTGGTGCATGTGGTGCAAGAGGGTGCTACTCAACCAATTCACAAGGTTTTAAATCAAAAAGTTGATATTCTTAGTGAGATGGTTCAAAAACTTTATGAATTTCAATTGAGCAACTCTTCTACCAACAATGTTAATGCCATCACCCTTCAATGTGAGACATGTGGAGGCCCTCACTCATACTTGAATTGTGACAAAGTGCAAGCTTATCAAGGAGCTTGTTATGCTAATAATGATGATGGAAGGGCACAGTTCAAACCAAAAATCAATCCTAATCACCTTTTATACAAATCCAAAAATTACCTTGCTCCACCGGGTTTCCCTTCCAAACAACCAACCCAAAACCAAGCAAAAAATCCACAAATGCTAAATAGAAACCAAGGGCCTAATAGAGAAAACTTTCAAGAGAATGCTAACTTGAGGGATCAAAATCAATTTCAAGGAAATGCTAATTCAAGAAACCAAAATCATTTTACAAGGAAATAACTTTCAAGGCCAAAACCAAAATTTTCAAAACCAAGGGTTTCATAATCAAGGATTTCAAGCTCAAGGTTTTCATTAAAGAAATACTCTTGACCCCCAAATTGAGCTTGTGCTTCAAAAGATGAATCAAATTCAAGAGGAAAACAATAAGAAATTTGCTCTCATACAAACACAAATCTTGCAAACCCAAAGACCTCAAGGTGCTTTATCCTCAAACACACAAACCAATCCTAGGGCCAATGTTAATGCCGTTACTACAAGTAGTGGGAAAACCACCGTGGGACCTTTCATTCTTCCGCTATCAAAGGGGGAACAAGGCCCAAAGGTAACAATGAGTACTCCTACTCACCCTTTGGTGATTCCTCCGACGGTCCATCCTTGTGACATTCCACCATCAAACAATCCTACACCTACTAAGCCTATCCTTGAAGAAACCCAAGAGGAGAGTCCTTCAACACCCTCTACTCAACCTTTACCCAAACCTAATCTACCATACCCTTCTAGGTTCAGGAAAGAGAAGTTAAAGAACAAAGATGACATTCAAGTGTCGAACTTCTTGAGGATGTTTAAGCAATTGAATATCAACATATCTTTTGTGGAAGCTTTAGCTTACATGCCCAAGTTTTCCAAGATGTTTAAGGACCTTCTATTAAACAAAGAAAAATTGGTTCATATGCCTAACACTTCATTGAACGAGAATTGTTCCGCGGTGTTGTTGAAGACTTAACCTACTAAACTTGGTGATCCGGGTCGGTTCTTAATTCCATGTAATTTCTCGAGGGTAGAGAATTATATGGCACTAACTGACCTTGGTGCTAGCATAAATTTGATGCCTTTGTCGATTTGGAAACAACTCTCTCTTCCCGAGCTTACACCTACTAAAATGACACTTAAATTGGCAAACTGTTCAATTGCTTATCCGGTGGGGATAGCGGAAGATGTTTTTGTAGGAGTTGATAAATTCACATTCCCTGCGGATTTTGTAGTTGTTGACTATGATATGGATCATTGAGTTCCCCTTATTGTAGGAAGACCCTTCTTAAGGACCGGTCGCACTCTTATTGATGTAGCGGAAGGGGAACTAATTATGAGGGTAGTGGATGAGAAAGTTGTGTTTAAGTTAGGAAAAGTAACTAAGAAATCTCAAGGGTGTGAGACCGTTAACATTATGGATGTTCTTGATGAAGTTTGCAATGAACACTTTCATGATGCTTGCAAAATTAATAATGAGGACCTTCCACATGTTGAGACCGTAGCCTCAATTGCTCCCTCATTAACCCCATTTGGAAAGAGTGATTTTCTCTTAGAGGAATTTGAGTCTAACTTTCTTGGCAATGAAGATTCTCTCATCAATTAGGAAGAAGATATTCTTACTATCCAAAAGTTACTCAATGAGGACCCAATTCCTTCACCTCCTCCACAAGAGGTTACTAATTATGATACTTCATTAGTGAAACCTTCTATTAAAAGTCCACCTACTTTAGAGCTTAAGGATCTTTCATCACACCTTGAGTATGCTTTCTTAGAGGGAGAGGATAAGCTACCCGTTATCATTGCTATTGAAGAATATAGATAATCTTATGAATCAATAAGGTGGGTTGAAGGTTTCTAGATAGAGAAAGTAGTGAGAGAAAGTGAGAGAGAAAATGTGTGTATTTTATTCAAAATGGAATGAAACATTAACCAACAACCAACCCCTTTCCATAGTGGAAAGGGGTATCTATATCCAAGCCACTAATGGGCTTAGGCCGACCCATGACAAGCCCATGGGCCGGTTTCTTACTTAACTAAATAAGAAAACATTAACTACGAGCTATACAACATTAATAATATTGTGGAGTGACCGATACTTCTAATATACGTTAAAAACGTATTTCAAACAATCTCCCCCTAAGGGAGGTCACTCCACGTTACATAGTTCTAAACCTAGCATACTATACTAAGTCTTTGTTCTTCAGCTCGTAGTCTTTTCTTCTTTTCTTTTTGTTGTGAATATGTTGATTTGATCTTTTAGGCTTTGCCTTGAGAGCATTGTTCTTTTGACCAATCACATGCGATCTTTGCCTTCTTGTGAATCTTGCCTCCTCGTGACTTCATGTTCCACACACTTATGTCTTTTGTTGAATTCTTGAAAGCTTCAGAGTTTGGTACAACGGAAAACTTCATTTTGTACTTTCTTGAATTTTGCTGAACTTTGATGCAGAAAAACATAAGCATGTGGGAACGACTTCAGCTGGTACACCGCAACGCCACCGTCTTCGCAGCAACATAATAAGAAACGAATGAAATGGCTTAGAACATTTCATTCTAAATCAGTAGCGTTTTACCTCCGGTCGGTGAAGACCGTTGGACGATATTAGATATCGTACCTGTGACGGATAGTTTCAATTAAGTAACTTCCTGACACGATTTCACGGGTAAACCCGTTTTCTTTATTCGACGATCACTAAGCTTGACTGCGTACATAAAGAGTGAATCACTTGGATAAATTATCCTTGTGATTGAAGCCGTCAATTCATGAAACCTGGAACAAGTGAATTTCAATTAAGATTTTCACCATCGTTGCTTTCCAGTTATCACGAGGTTGATTCATAAAGAATCTTGCACGTCACCTACCAAGTGATGTTTGATGTTAACACTAGAAGGATTTCCACTCGTCACTGTGAACACTAAAGAGTGTCACTCTGAGTGTTCTGGCAAGATCATACGATAATGCGTAGAGGCCTGGAACGAGTTTAAGTTCAATTAAGAATTAAACTACTGTTTCTTTCCAGTTTTTCACAAGATTGGTTCTTAAAGAACCGCACGTGTAACCTACCATGAGCTTGTTTGATGTTGGCTTAAGCAGGATTTCCATCTTCATTGTAATACTTGCGTATTACTCGGATGTTCTTGCAATATTACAAGAATACTGCATAGGACTCATAAAAAATCTCTTACTTTTCACTGTGTGTGAGAAAGCAAGGAATAAATGGAAAGTGTCCTAATGAGACTTTTGATGATCTCATGGCTCTAGACTCGATAGTGTGTTTTGATTTAGTGAGCGATGGCTGGAGAGGAGTGCCATCTTTTCAATATCAGTCTATTCGGAGTGAATAAACCAATAAATAACGTGTTGATCTTCGTGTGATTAAAACAAATACCTTTTGAGAGATATTTGAGTTAGCTGGGAAGGGTTGTGCATTGCATCACTGGGTCCATGATGTCTTTCTTCAATATCGAGAATCATTAACAAATGATCTCAATAGCATATGTATTGACCCGGTTTCTGCCTAAAGTTGTAAGGAGGGCTTCTTTCTTTACACCCTTTATATTTACATTTCTTTTTCATTCTTCAACCCCTTCAGTACTTACCAATACATCATTACTAGCACCTTGTTGTGATTGTTCCAGTGCTAGCATCAGTAACTAGTCGGTACTCTGCTACGTTCACAATCTTTATCCATCTTTCCTAGGACTTCTAATTCTATCTAGGGAATTGTCCTTGGGAAGATTCCATCGGCTCTGATGAATCATTGGACTAATACCTATTCCTACCACCCTTTTGTCACCACATCCGTCGTGAATAAAGCGTGTTTTGGGAAAGTATAGTCACCATGAAAAATCCTTGAAAATCACTTAAGGTACTTGTGATATTGAAATCAAGAGTTTTGTACCTTAAGTGTTTTGTTCATCAAAAACGCTCCCCCTTAACACGTGCTTTACACATATTAAGTTGGATTATCGTTAAGTCTTTTTCATCTTTTAGCCAAGTATCATTTAAGTCTCCTTAATCCCATTTTCTCCCCTTATCCAAAATGTTAACCATTAATATTTGGGATATTGAATGGATTAACCGGTCTTTGGGTAAAAATGAAATCAATGTTTGGCCATAGAACATATTAATGCTCCCCCTTAAATTAATAAGGGTTAATTGTAGTGCTTTAGTATGATATATTTTGAAAGATTTAGAATCTCGTATGAAATTCTTGAAAGATTATCATACCTTAAAACTACATCAAGCCATAAAAGCACAATATTCACAAAATTTACATATTCACAATTAAAACCAATATAGAGTGGACCTGAGATGTACGACCCATTAGATGGATCGTTGCAATAACTTGTGGTGCACTCCATATGGTCTACCACCAACGAATTTTTCTAAGCTCCTCATCAATCTACGTTCCCGGAGCTTTTCATCAATCTTCTTGATCACATATGTTTCCATCTTCTGATAAGCCGGATGCCAATCCTCAATCATTTTTGGTAATGTCCCGCTAGAATTGAGATGCTCCAATTTTCCTCTGACGAATATGAGAGTCCCATCATTATACTTATGAAGCTCACCTACCCTTATAAACTTCATGATCCCACGACTATTCATGTAGAAAATACCGTACATCGGAACGGTAATGCCGGTATAGGGACATCTTTTGACATGTTGAGGTAGAACTTGATTCATTGGACGGTTCATGTTAAGCTTCCTTATGTAGCTTTCAACTCCCAATTGAAGATCTTTAACTCGTTTCTTGATAACAACGCTTCGTGTGAACATACGAAGTGCTGTATTCAAGGCAATGATTTCTTCACGAGTAAGATGGGTAAGTTGATCACGGGTCATCATAAGCAACATGTTTTCGATATCTTCAAGACGAATGATAGAAAAGTCTCCCTGCTGTATCTTGTATTCTCTATCATCCTCCCTTTTTAGACGAATCTCCGTCACATGATGATAGCCATTCTTGGGTTCAGTCTTTAGTCCCAAAATACTTGTGATGCGAAGATTGGATCTAACGATACTTCCTGAATTGGCTAAGCAGCAACCTTTGTACGCCCTTCGGACTCGCTCGTCCCAATGTGATGCACCTATAACAGCATACATATCATAATTACGATTTACCTTTGGGACCCAGAGGCGGATGACCTTTTCTTCGATATAAGGTATTGTCCCCCAATTAGCAGCTTTCAACAAGGTCAGGGAGGTCGCGTACTTGGATGAACCCTTGAGGAGATACTCAAGATCATTAGTGACAAAGAAGTCAAGAGCAATTTGATTATCTTGAGATGGATCAAGTGGAGGTGGAGCTCTTTCTGACTCATGAAGGCCTGGCCTTTGAGCGGTATTGAGAGCTTTCAGGACCTCTTCAGCATAATACTCTTACTCCATGCGGCTTAACCTGGTTTTGGCGTGAAGTCTCTTGTCCTTTAGCACTCTCTTTACCAAAGACGGAGTGACCGAAGATTTGAACTCATGAGCCAAAATGCACACAAGTCTATCGGACTACGGATACGGAGATATAGAACATCTCTATCAGCGTCTGTAATTGGATCATATTTGCAGCTGCCGTGATCCAAGCTTGTGGCGGTGAAGTTTCATCGATCTCCAAAGTATCCGCCCAGTCCCGTGTGCTTAACTCGGGAACAGTAGATTCTGGTTCTTTTTGCAGAGGAGTAGAAACATGAACACTTGCTGGTTCTGATTCAGGTATTTCGGCGGTATCATGAACATGCGAGTGTTGTACAGATTCAGGTTCAATTACTGGTTCTGCAATCACAGGAGCAACAAAAGAACTAGCATGATTAGTGGTAACAGGTATAGAAACAGAAACAGATGTACCGGGAATCGATGATGCAGTAGCAACATTCTGGCGTCACTTGGTTCGTCCTGACTCCGTAGATGTGGACTTTTCCTTTTGGACAGCATCTTTCTGAGACTCGGTACCGGACTTGGATGGTTTCTTTTTGCTGGCAGCCTTGTCGCCTGTTTCATCGTCATCAGACTGATCAGGCTTGTCACTTTTACCACCATCATCCTCATCATCATCCCCGTTGCTACCCTTATCACTCTCCTTATTTTGATAACCACCATCACCATCATCATCATCATCACCATCATCATCATCACCATTACCATCATCATCACCATCATCATCATCATCTTCTTCTTCTTCTTCACCATCATCCTCCTCTTGTTCACTATCTTACTTTTCCTCCTCATCCAAAATGTGGTAAGGTACCACACTTCCAAACATCTTAAACAACCGATCATCCTCCAAGATAGCTTCATTGAGTGCTTTGTAGAGTGTCCGCTGAATTTTAGACTTGTCAAAAGATCCAACTTCCTTCATGCGAGCTTTGAGGATCTTCTTTAATTCAAAATCCGTTAAGTCATATGCAATTTTGTAGGCTGAGTCGAAAGGTTGGACGACTTAATCATCAAGTTATCAGCCGCAAGTTTCCTCATCTCATCACGCAGCTTTAGCATAAGGGACTCAACAGATTCATTCATTCTCTCTACAATAGAAGCTTCAAGTGTTTCTTTCTGCTCCTTATATTTATCCTTTATAGCTCGAAGTCTCGTAATTCGTGCTTCATTCTTATCAGCTTCAGCCTGTTTGACCTGAGCAAGTTCTTCTGCATGAGCTTTACGTGTCAACTCCATCTCTGCAGTGAACTTAGCTATCATCTCTTCTTGGGATTTCTTGGATGCCTCTTCACTTTGCACTCGTCGAAATAGCTCTTCTCGAAGTTGATCCATCTCTTTTCTTTGACTATCCATGTGTTTATCCAACATTTCTGCCATGACGAATGCAGCCATTGAAGATGGTACGGAGCTACTCTAGGATGGTTGAAGAGGCACAGTTGTAGGTGGAGGTGGAGGGAATGGTGTTGGCATCGGTCGGGTTGGTAAAGGCTGGATTGGTGGAGGTTGAGTTACAAGAGGCTGTGTAGTCACAATGATTGTTGTAGCACCGGACTCCTTCTCAACACTAGCTGTATCAGCAATGGATGTCTCCTTCGATGCTGAGTAATGTTCGGGTGATCCAAACTCACTAATGTCATGTGGCTCCTCGTATTCTTCTTCAACATCCATCTGTGCACCCGAACCACTACCGCCCGTGTCTCTCCAACTCTTTTCAATAGACATCTTCATTAACTTTTTCTCAGTCTTATGAGTTAGCTCGAGATTAGGGTCGTCATCAACATCTTCTTCATCGTGAAGAACAAGCTCGTCAGCCGCTCTCTTACCCTTCTTAGCCTCATTTTTTTTCTTATTGGTTTTAGGTTCAGATAAAACAACTGTTTGCTTGCGTTTACCTTTACTCTTGACCGTAGTATACAAGTCTTCTCCTGTCTGAAGGCTTGCTTTTTGATTCTTGATTTATATTAGCATATTCTTGTAATCAGCAGAAGCGATAATCTTATCTGTCAGGAGATGACTGGGAATAGGACCAGGGATAACAATATTGGAGTGAGTTTCTTGCCTTGAGTCCACCAGATCATCAGCATCCATTGTGTGGTGACGGCTACCTGCACGCTTATCAATAGACGCATTGTTTTCCATAAAATAATGTATGATTAGCTTTATGAACCTAGGGTACTGGTAACCAAAAGTCTTAGTCTTCGTGTTTGTGAAGAGTTGAAAAATAAACTCTTCCCACAACAATGATGCATAATCAATACCCATACCTTTGAACATAGCATAGAACATCTTGATGATTGGCGGACGTACAACATCATACCCAGTCGTTTTGGGTGTGAGAGATCGGCTGAGAATACCAAAAATCGCTCTCCAAGGTTGACCCACTTTGGCTGTGGTAAAATCGGACACTATTCATAAGTCCGCACATCCAATAGCAGAGAACATCTCCATGAGCTCGTTCTTGGTCGGGTTCGCTGAGAATGTTGTTCCTTTGGGTGACTCCCGAAAACCAAAGATCTTGCGGAATTCTGACACGGTGAGAGTCTGTTGCTTGTTGTCCAGGAAGAACTTGATCTTGTTTGACGTCTTCTCTTTGGTTGCCCAGAATTCGTACATGTAGTCGAAGGGCACCGAAGCACTATCCCTTAGCGCATTCTTGAAGTGAGAAATGTCAAGAATGGCTGAACCTACCTTGAATCCATTGTGAGTGGAATGAGAGACCTCCTTCAACCGGTAGTTGTTTGGAATGAACTTGAGGGTTTTGGCCTCGGCAATGGCTGCTGCTCTAGAGTCTTGTATTTCTTGCATGGTTGGGTTAGTCATTGTTTCTGCTTAAGATAAAACAAAAAAGTTGATACATACAGATATGAATATCATTATGAATTTATACCTAAGCATTATACATATGACATAATCCCTTAAGTTTTTAAAACACTCAAACAACCTTCATTCGGAATAAACATTTAATTCGGAATAAACTGGTCTATCTGGAATAATCATCTATCCGGAATAAACTGGTCTATCCGGAATAAACAGGTCTATCCGGAATAAACAGGTCTATCCGGAATAAACAGGTCTATCCGGAATAAACTGGTCTATCCGGAATAAACTGGTCTATCCGGAATAAACTGGTCTATCCGGAATAAACTGGTCTATCCGGAATAAACTGGTCTATCCGGAATAAACTGGTCAATCCGGAATAAACTGGTCTATCCGGAATAAACTGGTCTATCCGGAATAAACTGGTCTATCCGGAATAAACTGGTCTATCCGGAATAAACTGGTCTATCCGGAATAACAGGTCTATCCGGAATAACAGGTCTATCCGGAATAACAGGTCTATCCGGAATAACAGGTCTATTCAGAATAACAGGTCTATCCGGAATTACAGGTCTATCCGGAATAACAGGTCTATCCGGAATAACAGGTCTATCCGGAATATTTTTGCCAAACACTTGCTCATTTGGAATAGGTCGTTCATCCGGAATACCCTTAAAAACATGCTCATTCGGAATGATCTTAAAAGCATTCTAAAATGGATTAATCTAGCATTCGTGTGTTTTAAGGTATTCTAAAGGCAACAAACATTGTTCTAATGCTAATTCAAGCCAAACCCACCTAAAACCCTAATCAATTAAGGCCTAAATTACGCAGAAACCCTAATTAGAGCAATTTGATTAAATTGAGTTAATTAAGGGAATTAACAATGAATTAGATGAATTAATACCACGTATGTACCTTATTAATCGAATGAAACGAATTGGAGAACAAGAAAAACGCGAGTTTAAAGCTTGAGTGTGTTTTCTGTGTTTGTTAATGGCGGTTACAGAAAAAAGGGATAAGAAAGAAAGAAGGAGACGGGGGTGGAAGTTTGACTTAGGTCAAATTTTTACACATTTTACCCTTTTTCACTTTTAACCCCTGCACTTTTCATTCTTTGACACTTAAAGTTCCTTAACTTTTCTTTTTGTTTTCTCTTTTAGTTAAATACTCTTAGGTTAACAACCGTTAACTTAATTAACACTCGCTAGTCCTATCTCATTGTATTAACTGTTCTAGCCCTCACACAACTTAAACATCGCATCCTATTAGGAAATAACCAAGACCTAAAAACTCACAATAAATCACGAACAAGCACAAGTCGTATTCTAAAGCAAGTCCAATCATTAACCATTTAGCCAATTAATTTTCCTCGAAAACTTTTGAAGACCTTTCTGATGACGAAGACGATTTAATATTTTCTACCCCTTAAACGATGACCCGTTTTCTATTTAAAGAGCTGTAGTCATTGTTTAACGAGGCACATGTTGATGAAAACATTTTCCAATTAATATCTTGAAAAGATTGATTCGTGGTGGCAATAAGATTTCTCTTATTTTGACAAATTAATGCACTGAGACGTACACTAACTCGTGTTAGACCAAGTTATAAAGTAAACTTGATCCCTTTGCATGATTTGGCTTGTATATCATGCCCGAGAAAATTAATTCCCGTTGTGAGCCACCGTTTTCCAAGGAAATACGTGACCTTAATGCGAAAAACGGGTTACAGTCTAAAATTACTACAAGCCATAATGGGCATGTTTTAGAAATGTACAACTTTTATACGGACTCTATTTATGGCGCCGTGTCAATATTGATCGACATTTCTAAAGCCGTAAATATTACCGTACTAAAAGACATGCCCGATTTAAAAAACGAAAATATTTTTGGGTTTTCTTGGTTTTATATTTTTTTATGGTTTTTCTTGGTTTTATATTTTTTATGGTTTTTCTTAGTTTTATATTTTTTATGGTTTTTCTAGGTTTTATATTTTTGTATTTTTCTTTTTGTGGTTTATATATATACGATAATATACATGATCACGAACAAAGGATACACATGAATAGTTTACCACCACTATTCTGTTGATTCTTCTGCCAACTCTTTGAGAGTCGCTAGAGAGAAGGATTTCATGCCAAGCTTGTCGATCAAAAACTCGATTCGTCCTTGATCTAAGGCTTTTGTGAACATATCTGCCAGCTGGTACTCAGTGGTGACAAAATACAGCTCGATCAGTCCGTTCTCCACCCGCTCTTTAATGAAATGGTAGCGAATGTCGATGTGTCGTGCCTGGGAGTGTTGAACGTAGTTGCAGCAAAGGGCAATGGCGCTCTTGTTGTCACAATACATCGGGATTTTGTTGAATCCAAGACCGTAGTCAGTTAGTTGGGATCTCATCCAAAGGACTTGAGCACAACAACCAGACATGGCAATGTATTCAGCCTCCGTGCTAGAAATTGCAGCGCTTTTCTGCCTTTTTGAAGACCAACTAATCAATCTGTCTCCAAGGAGTTGCACAGACCCAGAAGTGCTACGCCTCGTGTCTTGACACCCAGCATGATCGGCATCTGCATATGATATTAAAGCAATAGAGGAATCTTTCGGATACCATAGACCACGATGAAGTGTTCCTTTGAGATACTGAAAGATCCTTTTAACAGCATGTAGGTGCTTTTCGGTAGGCTGAGCCTGATACCGGGCACACATGCATACGGCAAATTACAGATCAGGCCTGCTAGCAGTCAGATAGAGAAGGGTGCCGATCATTCCTCGGTAGAGTTTTGGATCGACAATAGTCCCATTCCTATCTTCATCTAACTTGGATTTCTCCACCATTGGAGTGTCCACGGGGTCACAATTTTCGAAGTTATATTTCTTTAATGATTCTAGAGCATATTTGGATTGATTAATAAAGATTCCTCTGGGATTCTGAGAACATTGTAATCCTAAGAAAAATGAATTTTTTCCCATCATTGACATCTGAAAGCGTGTAGACATTATCTTCTCAAAGCGGTTTGACAATTCTATGTTAGAGGCAGCAAATATTATATCATCAACATAAATTTGTACCATTATCATGTCGTTGTCTTCCTTGAGAGTGAATAGAGTGGGGTCCACCTTGCCTTTGGAGAAGCCTTCCGAAATGAGATATTTTGAAAGGAGATCATACCACGCACGAGGAGCTTGTTTCAACCCATAGAGAGCCTTCTTAAGCTTGTACACATGATTAGGAAACTCCGTGCTAACGAACCCATCCGGCGGACTAACATAGACTTCTTCCCTTAGGTCACCATTCAAAAATGCCGTCTTCACATCCATTTGATAGACGATCATGTTCATATGAGCAGCATACGCAAGGAATAGTCTAATAGCCTCCAATCTTGCAACAGGAGCAAAAGATTCTTCAAAGTCGATACCCAAGGCTTGTTTGTATCCTCTAGCAACCAATCTAGCCTTATTCTTCAAGACTCCACCCATCTCATCGAGTTTAACCTTATAAACCCACAACAAAGTAAGGATGTTAACCTTGTCAGGGAGAGGAACTAATTCCCATACTTCAAGTCTTTGGAATTCATTTAGTTCCTCTTGCATGGCTTCAATCCAAGATGATTGAGTCATAGCATGTTGCCAGTTTTTAGGTTCAACTTCGGAGAGAAATGCATCAAAATAGCAATAGAGTGCACTCTCTTGTAGTTGATGGCGTGTCGATACTGGTCGATCGAGACCTTAAATAATATTCCTAATTAGGTGATCTTTTTTCCATTTGGTGCTGTGATTTTCAATTCGTGGTGGTCTGGAGTGAACGATTGTAGGAGCTTCTTCTGAGGTAGACGCGGCTGAAGGGTTTTCAGGTATCGGTATACCAATGAATGGAGGCTCTTGTAGGTGAGCATATTCCAAATCGTGATTAATAGAATCCTCTTCAACATCATTAGGCACAAGTAAGGGTGAAGATTCAGGTGTAGTTTGAGAATTACTTGGTGGAGGTGCATTCGGTTCAATGTTAATTGAAGATGCATTTGATGAAGCTTCATTAGCTTGAGAAACCACTTCTGGGATTGGAGCTATCACTACAGGTGCTAGAACTTCATCACTTGGGGGATCAAAGAATTCATCAAACAACAGTTGAAAGAGTTTATCCCACTCGGGCCTTGTAGGTGGTATAAATTATGTAGAAGTAGGATTATTGGGAACTAATCCGGAACTAATAGCACCGGTTCCCATCTCGTGAAGTGTGGGTTCAGAGCTGCGTTGCTCAGAAGCCATCGCTGTCAGCTCATCAAAATCTGTGTCCATAGTTTCTACTATCTTACCAAGACGACGGTTGTAAATTCGGTATGCTTTCTTGGAGGGTGAGTAACCAATGAAAATACCTATATCGGCTTTCGGTTGAAGTTTTCCCAAGTTTTCACTATTAATGTTTGGATAACAAAGAGCACCAAACATATGAAAGAATGAAACATCGGGTTTACGATCATGTAGAAGCTCGTAAGGTGTTTTTCCATGGCGTTTTCGAATGATAGAACGGTTTTGGGTGTAACATGTAGTAGATACAGCTTCTGCCTATAAGAATAATGGAGCGTTCGCATAAATCAGCATAGTCCGAGCAGCTTCCATAAGCGTACGATTTCGTCTTTCAACGACACCGTTTTGTTGTGGAGTACGTGCAGCAGATGTTTCATGTGAGATACCAACTTCTTCATAGTAATCACGAAGAGTCTGGTTGACGAACTATGTTCCATTATCAGTACGAAAACGGCAGACAGTAGTATTTATACGAACCTGAATGAATTTCAGGAAAGTGATGATAGCCTTTGGTGCTTCATCCTTTGTACGTAGAAATCTAACCCATGTAAACCTGGAGAAATCATCCACAATAACAAGAATGAATTTATTACCGCTCACACTTTCGGTTCGCATTGGCCCACAAAGATCCATATGCAAAAGATGATGTTTTTCTTGATTGGTGTCTTCAGCTTTGGGCTTGTATGACTTCTTGGTGCTTTTCCCCCTTGAACACGCGGAACATAAATGGTCCTTGTGAAATTTGAGCTTTGGAAGACCACGAACTAATTCGTTTTTAGCCAAATGATTAATAGCATCAAAGTTGAGATGAGATAATCTACGATGCCATAACCATGACTTGGTCTTAGATGCTTTGGAGAGAAGACATACTGGAGAGGCGGCCATCATGTCTTGTAGGGACAAAGTGTAAATATTTGCACCACGAGACCCCTTCAACAAGTCTTTTCCTTCCAAGTTACGGATGAAACAAGTATGTTGTGGAAAAGCAACCTCTAGGTTGGAATCACAGAACTGTCCTACTGAAAATAAATTATGACCAAGACCTTCTACATAGTATACCCTTGAAATCGCAACATTTCCAATCTAATATTCACCATACCCCATTATCTTTGCAATATGATCATTACCGAATTTAACCGTTCCAAGAAACTTGCTGACGAAATTTCGGAGCATCGAGCGATCTCCGGTCATATGCCTTGAGCAACCGGAGTCCAAATACCAGAGGATGATTTGGACCACCTGACAATATCACCATACGAGGACAATGTATAGGTTTCGGAATCTGAATGTTGATGAGACGACTTTTATACATGGTCTCATCGTCCAAATCGGGCTTAAAATGCATAAAATATCATCAAATATACCAAATATATGCTCGTGTTTGTTACTTGTGTATTTTTAGGTATGGATATTGAGGAAATGGCAAAAGATCACAAGAATCATTAAAAAACGAACACGGGAAACGAAACCGCACAATGAACCGGGCCCAAGTTTGGAATTTTGCAAAAAGACCCTTGAAGAATTGAAGATTGGCAAATTTAGTCCCTCATCTTTGAAGAACTTGTCACAATTGACCCTCCAAATGTCAATTGTACAAGAATGGTCCTTAAAATTTGAAGATATTACAAGATCAGCCTTGAAGAATCCAAGAAAATACATTAAAGGCCCTTGTAAAAAGTTTTGGAAGTCTTTGTGCCATTTTTGACAACTTGCCAAAAGTTGACAAGTGAAAAATAGGCGTTGATGCATTTTATTACAAAATGGAAGAAAGAAAGAAGTTTGGGGACTGTTTTTGCCAGACAACAAAACTCCCACACCCAGTCACATCCTGCCACGTCACCTAACCCACCCAATAACCCATTAACCCTACCCTACCCGTCCATACCCAAACCCACCAACCCGGTTTATTAAATAAACCCCAGTCAAACCCCCCAGTCAACAAAACCCCTTCCCTCCTAAACACCTAATTTAAACTTAACCCCACCCAATTCAGATTAAACCTTTCTTAAACACCCCCATAAACCCTAATATCCCCAGGTTTGATTAATCCTAAATCAAAGGGGTTTTGCCCCTTTTTGTCCAGATCCTTAATTAAACACTTCCTCACCCCATCCCACACCAAAACCATGCACAAGACACACCCATGTGTCTTGTGGACCCCTCCCCTGCAACGTCTCTTCCCCCCCCCCCCCCCCAAACCCTAAACCCGACAAATTAAACGGCTGGATGGAATTCCTTTGTCCCCAAGTCCAAACCAACGTCCAAGATCAACAAAGAGAGCTGGCACATCACATGTATCCACCTTGACCAGATTTTCAGTCAAAAATTCAAGGGAAAAATCGGATTTTCATTAACTAGGGTTTCTTTCTTGTATTATTTTAATCCTAGTTCTAGAATCATCTTTTGAGTAGTATATAAGGAGGACCAAATGTGTGGTATCCCCTTGTTCTAGATTTTTTACTCCAACTTGTAATTCCTTTTTAAATTAATTAAAAGTTTGGTATTTTTATTGTGTTGAAATTGTAATCCCTTTTTACTTGTTTTAAAAGTTGGTAAATGATTGTTGAGTGAAAAATGTTAGTTCCATTGTCATTTGAGAACACTTGTGTGTTTTGAAAATTTCAGAAAAAGGTTTCTGAAATTTGGGAGATTCTTGGTGAAGTTGGTTTCATGGTTTGATTTTCTGGATTGAAAGTATTCAGTTTAAGGTGTTTTTGAAAGTAAAAGAAGTATTGAAAAGGTTTTCAAAAAGTTTAAGAGGGTTTAAGTAAAATCAGTTTATATTGTTTGCTTGTGTTTTCATTTTCTTTTTGCAGATTTGATTGTTGATTGTTTGTTAAAGGTCCAGCTCAGGCCCCAGCCTGAAGGAGGTGACTTGGCAGTCACTAAGGGTCCTGGATGTAGGACCCTTGAGGTAGTCTATTGCTTCCTTTTTTATTTTTCATTTTTCTGAAAAATCTTGATGTTTATGTGATTTTGCTTGAAATCTGGTTAAGTGTTGTTTGAAGTATTGGATATTGCTTGTTTAGGTTTGATATGCATGTTTAGAAGGATTGTAATCAGATTGAGTGTATTTTGAAAGGATTTGTTTTGTTAAAATTTGATTTCAGGTTTTTAAGGAGTGTTTGGGATAAGAGTTTGTATGGATTAAAAGGTTTAAATCTTGTATTAAAACCTGTTAATTCCACTCATTGGTTAGTTGTTAGGTATTGTTTGTGCTCAGTTTTCCATATTGGTGAAGTTTTAACACATATGCTTGCTTAAAAAATTGGTATAAGGGTCAAATCAGTAACTGCCCCCTTTTGTGCATATTCTGGTGGAATTTTGTGAATAAAATTTGATAAGTGGCTAGGAGATAGGTTATATACGGATTGAGTATTGGTTGTGTGTCACTTGGGTGATTTTTGTGCAAGATTTGAGGGTCTGAAAATCATTGTTTGAGTCAATTGCATCAGAAAAGGTCACCAGACCACCTTTTGCTTTATCAGCAACCTTGAGTTGCCCTTTTTCTTGATTGTGTGTTTAGTTCTTGTTTATTTTCGTGTTTACTTTGACTCCCTATACTCCAAAGAGTATAGGGGTGCCCCATTATCCACAAAACATCCAAGAAATCTCATAACCAAGCCCTCTTGGTTCAATATTCACAAGTGAAAGAACACATAAGTGTTCATCAGTCAACAAGCAGAATCTGGGCACGTTTTTGGATTTGTAAGGTTTAATCTTGTACTAATTTGAATTATGTTTGTGAAATTGTGATTAAAAAGAGTACTGGATTTGAGTTTAAAAAGTAAAAAAAAAAAAAGAAAATAAAAATAAAAAACGTCACCTTGTCTGGGCTCGAACATGCGACCTTGCTTTCCAAGGGCTAGCGTGTTAACCAGTGATCTAGATGGGTTTTTACGTTTATGTTTCATTTCAATAGTTATTTAAGGTGTTTTGGTTTTGGCTTTTCATAAATAAGCCGTAGCTTATTTTGGTTATTTCAGCTTATTCATTAAGCTTGTTTGGTAGTTAGTATTTTTCCTAGGTTTTTATTATCATTTAGGACTTTTCTGTTTTAAAAGTAGATTTTTCCCTTTATTTATTTATTTATTAGGATTATTTTTAATTTAAATTTTAGAAAGTCAATTAAAAATAGCAAAAAGTATTTTAAAAGTCCAAAAAAATAGTTTTTAGGTTTTAATTTATATATTTGAGGTTTACATTCAAAAAAGTATTCAAAAAGTCTCATTTTGTAATTTTATTTGATTTTAGGGTTTTTAAACAACTTTAAAAATTAATATAAAATTAATAAAAAGGTTTTAGGAACTTTTACTTGCATTTTTGTCTTAGTTAGAATATTTAGGATTTTTGGTAATTTTTTAGAATTTATTTTTAAACTTTTCATTTTTTGGATTATTTTAATATTATTTTATTAGAAAAAATTCAAAGTTTGTTTTTTCTACTTTTTTCATTTTTCCTAGATTGTAGACATTAAATTAGGAACTTTGTAACTTTCCAAATATTTTTTAGGCTTTTCATTTAATTTTTAGAATTAATTTAAGTTTTAATAGCTTTTAATAGTTTTTAGGAGTTTAAAAATAGATTAATTTGGTTTTAAAATTTTTAAAAATAGTTTTTAGCTTAATTAGGTCATTTTTGAGGTTTACAAACTATAAGATCTTGTTTAGGGCTTTTTAATAATTAAAAGTGATTTTTAGGGCTTTAATTAGTATTAAAAAGTCATTATTTAATTAATTAAAAGGTTTTAGCAAGTTTGGATTTTTTGTAAACTCTTAGAACATTATTGGGGATTTTTAGTAATTTTTAGGAATTTTTTAGGTTAAAATTTTAAATTTCGTGGTTTTTACGGTTCTACGTCTTAACTTTCTAGTAGTGATTTTTGTTAATTTTTATTTTTACGTCTTCGTCATTTTCTTTTCTCTTTTCTTGTTAATAATCAAAAAGAAATAAAATCATCAATCAAAATCATTTCATTACACAACGCACTTGCCTCCTCGAGAACGAACTCACTTTTCTTAAGGGTCATTAGTGCTTGGTTTTCCTAAACCGACACTTAACGCTTACCACTACTTGTACTTCCTTTTCCTAAAGGTCGTATTTTACTACAATCATTTTGGCGCCGCTGCCGGGGAGGCGTGTTGTGTTTTGATTGAACCATTGTTTTTATATTAGCCATAAATAGTATTTGTATTAGTAGCACTCTACTAATACGTATTATCGTTTTTCGGTTTTGTGTGAATATTATTACTATATTGTATACGTAGAACAATAAAATCACAAGTACTCCAAATACGTGAGCAATCACAACCTTGACTTGGGAGGTCATTACCCAATCATTGTATTCGAATCTCAAACCAAAGAAAAAAGGCAAAAATAGATAAATACTTTGGTGAAGCTTGATTTTGATAATACAAACTATAAGGTGGGTATAAGGCGGTTGTATTTCACGACCTAAAGGAAAAAGGCTCTTAAGTGCTTCGCGCTGCCTCGTTTCCTCCGCTTGCTTGTGCGTATTTGATTTTGAGAGTGAATCGAGGGTTTTTCCGCCCAAAGTATTATTACATATCATATATATTTTCTTGGTTTCTATTGATTAAACCCTCTTGAACGATTTGGTGTTCCACCATCGTTCTAAAGTCATCGGAGGCGTTCACTCCACGTGATCGTTTTCATTCCTTGAGGCTTCTTTAATCAAGATATTTGATTAAGGAGGAGATTTGTGGACTTTTTGTCTACTTAATACATTTCACCAAATTCCAAAAAAGGTTAATATAATCAAAAACCACAAAAAAATTGAAAAACACAAAATACCAAAAAGAATCTTCTTTGCTCGTCTCCACGTTGTACGTGACGTTTATGCTCACTCGTAACAAAGCAAAACGTGCACGTAAACGAAAAAACAAAACTCCCACTCCAACTCATTCTAGTGAGGAGTCTCCTATTGACGAACCCATTGTACGAGAAGAACCTACCATGGCAAATCGAACTATGATGGAGTTACTTCAAGCACCCACCGAGGGTTATGGAGAAGCTATTGTGATTCCCGCTATCCTTGCGGAGAATTTTGAGGTGAAAACGGGTTTGTTGTCGATGATCCAAAACAACAAATTCCGTGGTGATGAGAAGGACAATCCCCACAACCATATCCGCCAATTTAATTGTCTTACCGCCACGTGCAAATTTAAGGATGTCTCGAATGACTCGATTAAGATGATGCTTTTTCCGTATTCCTTAGCGGGGCCCGCTAAAATTTGGTTAGAGAAAGAGCCACCCAATTCTATATTGACGTGGAAGGATCTCGTTTCGAAATTCGTGAACCAATTTTTTCCGCCCTCTAAGACTACGCATTTGAAAAATGAGATTTCTAAATTTTCACAAGAATCAAATGAAAGTTTTTCTACGGCTTGGAATAGGTTTAAGGAGATGTTACATGAATGTCCTCATCACGGTTTTTCCGATTTGCATCAAATTGACACGTTTTACAATGGACTTAACGATCATGAAAGAGATTATTTGAATGCCGCCGCGGGTGGTATTTTTTTGTGTAAAACGGTTGAAGAAGCTTTGGTCATAATTGAGAATAGGTCTAAGGTTTATAGCCCTCGTCACACACCGAGTGTTGCCAAATTGGGCTCGTCATCATCGTCTCGTAGTATCAATGCTTTACATGATGAGGCAAATGAAGAAAACCGATTTTTGATAGATTTGCTAGCCTTATGACCCATTGGAAAGCTCAAGAAGCTTCCAATTCCGCTTCGGTTAAAGCGGTTTCTAAGAGTTGTTTGTCGTGTGGGGGAGCTCATGATCTTTCCGAGTGCATTACCGCGGATGGTAACACTTCGAATGCTTTTGTAGCCACGGGAACTTATAACCAAATCGGTCAAGGTTCCCGCCAAAATCAAGCTCCACCAAATCAAAATGCAAATAACTATCGCAACAACAACCAAGGTGGAAATTACCAAGGAAATCAAAGGAATTATAACAAAGGTAATTACCAAAGTGGAAATGGGCAAATTTCAAACCAAAACCAAAACCGTGATTTTCAAAACAATGCCCAAGGTTTTCAAAATGATCACACCAAAAATCTTCAAGGAGAATTTTTGAATTATGCAAAGGCTAATGATGCTAAGTTTGACAATATGCAACGTGAAATGGTTAGCTTAAGGTCCGAGTTGAAAAACGAGCTTAAAAACGAACTTGCTAATGAACATAAAACTCATGCTAACAAAATGGAAGGAAATGTCACACGTCTCCAACAAAATCAACAAAAAATGGAGCAAGGTCAACATGAAATTAAGCAAGAATTGTTAAAAGCGGATGCTAGGCAATCTAAATTTGAAGACCGTATGGCAAAAATGTTTGAAGCTATCATGTGTAAGCCCTCTTCTTCGGGTGGTCTTCCTAGTGATACCATCGTGAACCCGAAAGGAGAATTGAAGGTTATTACTACTCGTAGTGGTAAAACTTTCAAAGAACCCATTTCTCGTCCAAGTACTTCTATGGAGAAGGAAAAAGAGAAAGAACCCGAGGTTGTGGTTGAAAAGGAGCAAATTACAAGCCCACGAAGTACCGCTCAAACCACACCTATGGTTGAACCTACACCAATCATGGAACCCGAGATTCCAAGGCCTATGCCTATGCCTACTTTGCCCCAACCCACACCACCTTTACCCTACCCTTCAAGACGAGACAAGGAAAAGGCACAAGAACGAAATAATTATCAATTTGAACTCTTTATGAAAATGTTTCGTGACTTGCATTTTAATATAAGTTTTGCCGACGCCTTAGTCATGATGCCTCGATTTGCCGCGAACTTCAAAAGTATGTTGAATAACAAAGAGAAATTGCAAAAATCGTCTAGTTGTTCATCGGTTTTTCTAAGCCGCATACCTCAAAAAGTCGGTGATCCTGGAAAGTTTTTAATCCCATGTGCTATACAAGACATGGAAGAATGCTACGCCTTGGCCGATCTTGGTGCTAGTATTAATTTGATTCCTCTTGAGATTTTTAAATCGCTCAATCTTCCCAATCTCACTCCTTCAAGAATGTCAATCGAAATGGCCGATCATTCTACGATTCTAGCTTGTGGAGTTGCCGAGGACGTCTTTGTGAAAGTTGGAAAGTTCTACTATCCTGTAGACTTCATTGTTGTTGACATTCCTATCGATCCTAAAGTTCCGTTAATTTTAGGTCGATCTTTTTTGGATACCTCGAGAGCACTTATCGATGTGCATGCAAGAAAAATCACTCTACGTTTCAATGAGGAAGTACTCGTCATTAATGCAACCCAAAACTCCACTCTTTCTCATGTGTATTCTATCACATCTTTGTACAATGTCAATCCCAACAAAAACATTTGCAAAAAGATTTCAAATAGAGTTTTAGGAGTTGTTGATAAAAATGAAGTTCCGTCCCCTCCGCCGATGGAGGTTAAGAGTGTTAAGCCTACGTTTCCAATCTCGAGTGATTCTTCAGATGATGAATACGTTGATCCCGATGGGGAGGTTTTCTTTGTTGACAAAAGATTTGAAAACTTACCACCACCTTTACCAAAAAGATTTCAAAATGTGAGAATTTTTAGTGTGACTAACATTGCTTTAGATACACCAAATATTTTTGACATAATCAAATCGGGTTTTCACAAGGAGAGTGTAAAAGATGAAAAAGGAAAAGATTTTGAATTAAATTTAAAATATTTTTCTACAACTTTAACTCCGTCATCACCGCGTGTATTGAGTACTACAAGCTCGTCTTCTCCTTTTGACGATGCTTTGTGTGGACTTAGTGTGGGGGAATCCCCTTATGTTCCCTCCCCTTTTTCCACCGAGGACGAGATATTTGATCCTGGAATTGCTTATAAAGGGAAATCTCGGTCTTCTACCGATGCAATAAATGGAAAATCTTTTCATTTGATTGGTGCGAGTCTACCTCGAGTAGCTCATGTTTTTGGAGACTTACCCATTGTCCCACCCTTCTATTTCTTCTCTCCTATTTTCTTCTACCCCATTGGGGTTTGTGTTGGAGTAGCGTTGTTTCGTCTTTCATCCGAAAACGAGGACGCTATCTTTGACCCCGGTATACGTTTATCGGGTTTTTAAAGTACTCCACGTACTTTTGGGCCTTGTTTATCATGTAAGCCCCACTAAAAATTGACCACACCATGATTATCCCTAAATGATCACATTTATGGGGATTCGAGTCGAGCTTTTGACTCGGTTATCAAAAACAAGGTGCCTCGTGGGGGAGACCCATGCTTATCCATGTACATATTATTGCTTTCTAATGTAGTTTAATGTGAGGGGATTTGTGCCCTTCCAACCTTTGTTCCGTGGTTGTTTGTGAATTGTGGTTTTTAGATCATGATCTTCACGATTGGAGCCTCTCGTGTTCGTTTTATGGGAGCACTCGATCGTTTGCTTTGGAGACCTTTCCCAATATCCAAATGATATATCCTTTTATGTTCTAACCTTAGGTTTTTAGCACACTTCATAAACGGCTATCAATTTATTGGTTACACCCTTTCCATGCTAGATTAGGCATTCGACTACGTCTCTAGTATGGGGGTGTTTGCACCCCTAAACTCGAAACATTGAGGACAATGTTTAACTTTAGTATGGGGGGGTGAATAGATACTTGCCTTGCCAAACCTTCACGCTTTCCAAAGTTTATCGTTTTGTTTATCATTTTATGCAAAATAAGGCTAAAAATGGCAAAATTTTAAAATTTTTCTCATGTTTTATAAGTGTTTGAAGACACGAATGTAGATTTTCCGATGGCGAGAATAAGAGTAATTTTTTACTCGACCGTGCGTGTTGAGCACTTAGCTTTGATTCCTTAACTACACATTAGGCTAAGTCTCTTAAATGAGGACGAGAAATGATAGAGTTAATTATAAGTTACTATGCTAATCGTAGAGTACTCGTATTCTTTCAAAAACTCATGTGTTCTCGTTGTTTGCTTGTTCTCCCTTCGCTTGTAAATATTTTTTGCTTAATAAATATTGATTTAGCGGTTTAGTTTTGATTGTTGGGTTTCTAGTCTTTTCTAGTAGCTTCCGTGTAATTAAATTGGGAAGACATTAAGGTATCGCCAGCGTCACGGTTTTGAAGTATTGGCACCCCATTAATCGAAAGCTTCACCCAATAATAAGATTTCAAGTGCTCACCTAAATCTAGCAAACAATTTGAAGCCCCACAAGGCCTAAAATCTATGCAAAATTGAAAGTGAATCAAGCCTTAATCTTCGGAGCTTTAAAGATCCAAAATTCGCTTTAGCGTGAGGATATACGTCTTTGGCTAATAAAACCACCGATGATGGCGGATAATAAAAGGCAAGGCAAGACCGAAGTCATAATAAAAGCTTCATGGAGATGTTGAATAAAAGATGGAGGTAAACCAAAGATAATAAGGCCCTTCCGTTAGGGGGCGTATAAAAGTCTTGGTAACAAGTCTCATGTTCAAAACCGTTATAAAATCGTGTTTATCGATTCTTCTTGTCAACTTAATTTTTTAACATCGTTGTCTATTAGGAGGGGTTATTGATTTGATGGTCTTGGTTACACCGTTAGGACTCTATTTTTAGACCTAAATCTCTATTATCGCATAAGTCAACAATGTATCCTCGTGAAACATTCAAGACACAATAAAATATAAGAGATACAACTTAGGAATAATGGGAGAGTAAGTACGTGATTAAGGCATATGAGTAGTGTTAGCATTACTAACTTATAATGACAATGATCTCGTTGCACGCTTAGCATGGAATCAAGTGAAAATCGAGGACGACGAAATTATTTCTAACGAAGCATTCACGTGTTCTTGTTCTATGAACCTAAACGTCCCATTTTGCGATGAAAATCATACATTATGTCTAAAACGCAAGTAGTAGTAATAGTAGTAATGTAGCTAGTTTACCATTTCAATAAAGTGAATAAAATTAAATTTTGGAGATGACGTGATACTTTATTCTAGCATTGCGTGAGGGCACGACAATGGTTTAGTATGGGGGAGTGATGAGACGGCTTTTATACATGGTCTCATCGTCCAAATCGGGCTTAAAATGCATAAATATCATCAAATATACCAAATATATGCTCGTGTTTGTTACTTGTGTATTTTTAGGTACGGATATTGAGGAAATGGCAAAAGATCACAAGAATCATTCAAAAACGAACATGGGAAACGAAGCCGCACAATGAACCGGGCCCAAGTTTGGAATTTTGCAAAAAGACCCTTGAAGAATTGAAGATTGGCAAATTTAGTCCCTCATCTTTGAAGAACTTGTCACAATTGACCCTCCAAATGTCAATTGTACAAGAATGGTCCTTAAAATTTGAAGATATTACAAGATCAGCCTTGAAGAATCCAAGAAAATACATTAAAGGCCCTTGTAAAAGGTTTTGGAAGTATTTGTGCCATTTTTGACAACTTGCCAAAAGTTGACAAGTGAAAAATAGGCGTTGATGCATTTTATTACAAAATGGAAGAAAGAAAGAAGTTTGGGGACTGTTTTTGCCAGACAACAAAACTCCCACACCCAGTCACATCCTGCCACGTCACCTAACCCACCCAATAACCCATTAACCCTACCCTACCCGTCCATACCCAAACCCACCAACCCGTTTTATTAAATAAACCCCAGTCAAACCCCCCAGTCAACAAAACCCCTTCCCTCCTAAACACCTAATTTAAACTTAACCCCACCCAATTCAGATTAAACCTTTCTTAAACACCCCCATAAACCCTAATATCCCCAGGTTTGATTAATCCTAAATCAAAGGGGTTTTGCCCCTTTTTGTCCAGATCCTTAATTAAACACTTCCTCACCTCATCCCACACCAAAACCATGCACAAAACACACCCATGTGTCTTGTGGACCCCTCCCCTGCAACGTCTCTTTCCCCCCAAACCCTAAACCCGACAAATTAAACGGCTGGATGGAATTCCTTTGTGCCCAAGTCCAAACCAACGTCCAAGATCAACAAAGAGAGCTGGCACATCACATGTATCCACCTTGACCAGATTTTCAGTCAAAAATTCAAGGGAAAAATCGGATTTTCATTAACTAGGGTTTATTTCTTGTATTATTTTAATCCTAGTTCTAGAATCATCTTTTGAGTAGTATATAAGGAGGACCAAATGTGTGGTATCCCCTTGTTCTAGATTTTTTACTCCAACTTGTAATTCCTTTTTAAATTAATTAAAAGTTTGGTATTTTTCTTGTGTTTGAAATTGTAATCCCTTTTTACTTGTTTTAAAAGTTGGTAAATGATTGTTGAGTGAAAAATGTTAGTTCCATTGTCATTTGAGAACACTTGTGTGTTTTGAAAATTTCAGAAAAATGTTTCTGAAATTTGGGAGATTCTTGGTGAAGTTGGTTTCATGGTTTGATTTTCTGGATTGAAAGTATTCAGTTTAAGGTGTTTTTGAAAGTAAAAGAAGTATTGAAAAGGTTTTCAAAAAGTTTAAGAGGGTTTAAGTAAAATCAGTTTATATTGTTTGCTTGTGTTTTCATTTTCTTTTTGCAGATTTGATTGTTGATTGTTTGTTAAAGGTCCAGCTCAGGCCCCAGCCTGAAGGAGGTGACTTGGCAGTCACTAAGGGTCCTGGATGTAGGACCCTTGAGGTAGTCTATTGCTTCCTTTTTCATTTTTCATTTTTCTGAAAAATCTTGATGTTTATGTGATTTTGCTTGAAATCTGGTTAAGTGTTGTTTGAAGTATTGGATATTGCTTGTTTAGGTTTGATATGCATGTTTAGAAGGATTGTAATCAGATTGAGTGTATTTTGAAAGGATTTGTTTTGTTAAAATTTGATTTCAGGTTTTTAAGGAGTGTTTGGGATAAGAGTTTGTATGGATTAAAAGGTTTAAATCTTGTATTAAAACATGTTAATTCCACTCATTGGTTAGTTGTTAGGTATTGTTTGTACTTAGTTTTCCATATTCGTGAAGTTTTAACACATATGCTTGCTTAAAAAATTGGTATAAGGGTCAAATCAGTAACTGCCCCCTTTTGTGCATATTCTGGTGGAATTTTGTGAATCAAATTTGATAAGTGGCTAGGAGATAGGTTATATACGGATTGAGTATTGGTTGTGTGTCACTTGGGTGATTTTTGTGCAAGATTTGAGGGTCTGAAAATCATTGTTTGAGTCAATTGCATCAGAAAAGGTCACCAGACCACCTTTTGCTTTATCAGCAACCTTGAGTTGCCCTTTTTCTTGATTGTGTGTTTAGTGCTTGTTTATTTTCGTGTTTACTTTGACTCCCTATACTCCAAAGAGTATAGGGGTGCCCCATTATCCACAAAACATCCAAGAAATCTCATAACCAAGCCCTCTTGGTTCAATATTCACAAGTGAAAGAACACATAAGTGTTCATCAGTCAACAAGCAGAATCTGGGCACGTTTTTGGATTTGTAAGGTTTAATCTTGTACTAATTTGAATTATGTTTGTGAAATTGTGATTAAAAAGAGTACTGGATTTGAGTTTAAAAAGTAAAAAAAAAAGAAAATAAAAATCAAAAACCTCACCTTGCCTGGGCTCGAACACGCGACCTTGCTTTCCAAGGGCTAGCTTGTTAACCAGTGATCTAGATGGGTTTTTACGTTTATGTTTCATTTCAATAGTTATTTAAGGTGTTTTGGTTTTGGCTTTTCATAAATAAGCCGTAGCTTATTTTGGTTATTTCAGCTTATTCATTAAGCTTATTTGGTAGTTAGTATTTTTCCTAGGTTTTTATTATCATTTAGGACTTTTCTGTTTTAAAAGTAGATTTTTCCCTTTATTTATTTATTCATTAGGATTATTTTTAATTTAAATTTTAGAAAGTCAATTAAAAATAGCAAAAAGTATTTTAAAAGTCAAAAAAATAGTTTTTAGGTTTTAATTTATATATTTGAGGTTTACATTCAAAAAAGTATTCAAAAAGTCTCATTTTGTAATTTTATTTGATTTTAGGGTTTTTAAACAACTTTAAAAATTAATATAAAATTAATAAAAACGTTTTAGGAACTTTTACTTGCATTTTTGTCTTAGTTAGAATATTTAGGATTTTTGGTAATTTTTTAGAATTTATTTTTAAACTTTTCATTTTTTGGATTATTTTAATATTATTTTATTAGAAAAAATTCAAAGTTTTTTTATACTTTTTTCATTTTTCCTAGATTGTAGACATTAAATTAGGAACTTTGTAACTTTCCAAATATTTTTTAGGCTTTTCATTTAATTTTTAGAATTAATTTAAGTTTTAATAGCTTTTAATAGTTTTTAGGAGTTTAAAAATAGATTAATTTAGTTTTAAAATTTTTAAAAATAGTTTTTAGCTTAATTAGGTCATTTTTGAGGTTTACAAACTATAAGATCTTGTTTAGGGCTTTTTAATAATTAAAAGTGATTTTTAGGGCTTTAATTAGCATTAAAAAGTCATTATTTAATTAATTAAAAGGTTTTAGCAAGTTTGGATTTTTTGTAAACTCTTAGAACATTATTGGGGATTTTTAGGAATTTTTAGGAATTTTTTAGGTTAAAATTTTAAATTTCGTGGTTTTTACGGTTCTACGTCTTAACTTTCTAGTAGTGATTTTTGTTAATTTTTATTTTTACGTCTTCGTCATTTTCTTTTCTCTTTTCTTGTTAATAATCAAAAACAAATAAAATCATCAATCAAAATCATTTCATTACACAACGCACTTGCCTCCTCGAGAACGAACTCACTTTTCTTAAGGGTCATTAGTGCTTGGTTTTCCTAAACCGACACTTAACGCTTACCACTACTTGTACTTCCTTTTCCTAAAGGTCGTATTTTACTACAATCAAATGTTCCTTGTTATTAGCAGGTACAGATTTAATGATCTTAGATTTGCTAACCTTAGGTTTCTTAGATTTCCTAGCCTTCTTCCTAGTTGGTGGTGTAGAGTCAAGTTGGCTTAAATCCTGAGGTATTTCTTCACTGATAGGCACTATAGTGGGGGCTGACCTAATTAAAGGGCACGGTTTCCATACTTTAGTGCTAGTGTGCCTAATTAAAGGGCGCTGAGACCTAACCTCAATGGATGCATTCCTAGTTAAAGGGCACATTTTTCCATCAAATGTAAAGGTCCTACCAGTGGGACGCCATTGCCATCCAACTTGGGTACGAGTTCTCCCAGTTGGCTTCCATTCAAGATCATTCCTAATGGCATTCATTTCATTCACATGATCAATAAGACACAAATCATGACGTTGGGAAAACATGCATTCATTACAATTCCAACATTTCAAATTAGAATTCACAAATGGTTTAGGCTTCTGCACAGGCGTAGAGCTTTTAGTCCTAGCAACATGATTCTTTTTATTCAAATCTGACATAACATTCCTAGGGTGAGCTTCTACTTTCTTCTTGATGGTAATACTAGTGGAGGGCTTGATCTTATCTTTCTTGAGTGGCGATCCTCTAGCCTTAGTAGACTCTTTTAATCCTGTAGAAGGCAAAGTGGGAACATTAGCAACAGATTTTAAAGGTTCCTTTGTTGATGGTGCCAATGAAGGTTTTGCTCCTGGGGTCTTATTGATTGGAGTTACAGCAATGGGTCGATTAGTGAGTAGTATAGAACCCGGTCTACCTATATATTGCAAATATGCTAAGCAATATTGAACTCGCTGAATATATTCATGAGCTGAATAATAGTAACTGCTTGAGGGATCTAACGCATACAAATCATCTAAAATATCCCTAACAAGGTCCACGTGCTTAATTGCATTCATCATATAAACATCGTAAGTATCCGGATTTTGCTTATGGCGCGGGTTCTTATAGATCACTACTGAATTGGTTGATGGAGCACTAGAGGACGGTGCAGAGTTGGTAGCTAAGTTATTAACAACTTCTTGTCGGGTGAGAATAAGTGTCTCCTTTAACTCGGCCAAAACTATGTTTTTGTCAATGAGCTGGATATTTAGGTCAGAGATTTCCTCACACTTTTGGTTCAGTTGTTCAACATAAGATTGTTGCTGTGCTGCATTAAAATCTAAGCCTTCTTCTATTGAACCATAAAGAGCGGATAGTCCCTGTCTTTCCCGATCCATCTCCCCTAGAATAGACGAAAGTCTAGTTTCTAAGCACTGGTTTTTAGACTCTGCAGCCTCTAGTTCCAATTTTAGTGTTTCGCTCGATGACACATCTCTCTTTAATCTCATAATCTCTTCCTCTAATGCCTTAACTATCTCAATCATCTTGTCACTCGTCTCAACACTGTTTTCACAACCATTTGTTATCAAAAGATCCTCATTTTGAGTTTGCTGTTTTAATTCTAAAGATATACAATGTTTTTCAAGTTGATTAAAGCGTTTTGTAAGTAAATTGTAAGAATCTTGAAGCTTTAAAAATTCAGCGTTAGACTCGTGACAAGAATGATTATCTACCTCATGTACAGTATCAGCAACATTTACAGAGAGATCATGCACATCATCAAATATATTCACAGCATCACAGTTATTCATAGCAGATGTAAGCTCATTCGAATAATTAACATTCACAGTAGTAAGCACATCACACAAAATTACTTGGGACACGAATCGGTCATACTCGGATAAAATCTTTTCCTTTTCAATTAATTGTATTTCGTAAGCGGTGTCCATTTCATAAAACACTTTTTGAACTTCTTTATTTTCAAACTCGAGATTTTCCGAAAGAGATGCAACACTTCCTTTTAGACTTTCGACAAACGGATTGATCTCATTCTTAAACACCTCGTTCATGTGTTCGAAAGCCCATTCTCCAGCGTTTAGACCATTTGAAGTCGTACATTCCTGGATGACCTTGTCAAAACTAGCAAAGTATTGATTAATCTCTTGCAAGTTTATCCATACAGTGCTAACAGGTGGAAGATCCTTTTGAATTTCCTTAGGTCCTTCCATTTTGACAAGTGTAGGAAGTGTACTAGGGTTTTCTTCATTTAACATGTAGGTTGGTGCTGTGATGAGATCTTTATCAATATGGAAGCGAATTCTAAAGTCCGTTTTTGCAAGTTCCTGATTCATTTTAAAATAATCACACTGGGGATATTTTGCAAAGTTGTATGACCGATTCTCATCAACTAGATCCTTATTTGTGCGATCCTCGAAAATAACAATCGGATCTAAGACCAATCCTAATTGGGTTGCATTATAAAGTCTTGGACTATGGATAAAAGCTTGTCATGCATACCGTGGGTTAGGGGGAAGGTCTTTTTGACGCGATAAGTTAAACTCTCTAAACGATGCGTCAAATAAGTGCACTAGTTGACAGGCAGTGTATTGTCTTAAAAGCAAATAATCTAAACTTCTAATCTTATTAGCTGCATTAATTTCCATTTCATTCTTTTTAGACTCGAGTAATTCAAAATTCGTTTGAAGTTTGTGAAAATTAGTGACCACTAACTCTTTTTCTTTAAGTTCGTTGGAAAGATCTGCTCTTAAGGTTTCAATTTCTTGCAAATGACCCATTTTTTTGTTTCGAAAATGATCATATTCGGGATTTGTTAGAACATTGGACGAAGGAACTAATTCCAAAGTTTGAACTTTTTCGTTGCACAAGTCAAGCTCAGCAGACAAATTCTTATTCTTAGCTAGGGTTTCTAAGAGTGCAGTATTCATTTGGCTAAGTAATTTTGCAGGAACCATGACCAAATCTTGTTGAGCAGGAATATGCGTATGCAAAATGGCTCCCGGTTGTGATTCACTCAAAGTCTGGGGACTCACATTGATATTACTATCATTGATTGTCTCCTCATTTGAAAGACTCACCACCGAAGACTCATTCGGATCAGCACCCTCTTGCCTAACTTGATGTGGTTGAATACTAGTATCAGTGGTATTAGTAAGTACCTCAGATATTTTATCTGACCCAAAGCTAGAGATAGTTGCCATAAGAGCTGCCTGAGCAGATTGAAGATCATCATAGTCTGAATCGTAAGCATCCAGATCATCTGCTTGGTATGCTGCATTCTGTGTAGTGAGAACTTCTTGTTCCGCAATCCCTGGATCAGCAAGAAATGCAAGCTCCTCTTCATCAAGTTCCTATCCTTGTGCCTGAGCGTTCACCAAATAAATCTTCTCTGCAAACCATTGACCATCCCTTCTCCTCTAGGGTTTTGTGCAATCCCTGGACATGTGACCTTCTTCCTTACAGTTGTAGCATGTAATCATTCTTAACTTACCTGTGGAATTAGCCCGTGGAGGAGTGTTGACCATTGGAGCAGGATTAACCATGCGTGCATTGGTGGTTGATGTAGTGGGTCTCCCCTGATAAGATTGAATAGGTTGAACCATTACCCTACCATTCTCAATGGTAGCTTGTTGTCGAGAATTGGATGAATTCCTCAGCTGATTGTTAGTAGGAGCTGGTCCTCTAAATCCTCGTTTGCTCAATGTCCTTGTGAGATAAGCAGACATAGTGGCTAACACTTTAACTGGGTCAGTTCCTTGTTTGAATTCAAGAATGGGAACTTCATCATTATCACAATACAATGCTTGGTCTTGTTGAGCGGCATAAGCACTAGAAGGAATACTCATGTGGTCAGAATAGCTTGATGGATATGCTGCATTTTCTTGATAAGATGAGTATGATGACTGAGCATAAGGTGCAATGCTTGCTGGTGAATATGGGTGAGGTTGTGAGGCATATTGTGATGCTTGTGGTTCTCTCTGAGACGAAGGTGCATTAAATCGATATTGTTGCTGATGTGAGGTGGGTGGTTGAGGTAGAATCGAATATTGGGGGAAGCTTGGAGTCAGGTATGGTGATGGATGATAAGCTTGGTGTCCCATTATATAAGGAGTGTTGTTATATGACAAGCTTGGTTGATTTGCCATCAAGGCTAGAGTATCAGGGTACATACCTCGAGGCGAACGGTGCATGATCACGTGTTTCTCATGCTGCTGGAGAAAAGCATAGAGTTGATCCAAATTGCACTTATGCAAATCCCTGGTTAACTTAACATCGGTAATATACTCACCCCATTCAGCTTGAGGTAAAGTATTCAAAAACTTGGTGTTAACCTGGAATGGAGCAATCACGAGATTATATACATTCAAATCATTCATGAGAGTAGTGAATCTGAAAATGTAGTCGTGAAGCGTTTCCCCTGGACTGTACATGAACCTATCAAACAGATCATACAACTGACATTCCCGTTCCTGTTTAGTAAGAGACGTACCTTGTAGCAAAACCTTTAGACGTTCCCATAAATCCTTTGCAACCGTATATTAACTTACCATTCGAAGATGTCATGTGGAAGAGCTTGGAGAATGGTTTGAAGAGCCTTTTCGTCTGCATCGGCAATAAGTTGTTGAGCTGGTGTAAGTTCTTCAAACTCCCGTGGTCGAGTCACATTGTTAACAACGATGGTACCATAATCAAATGGACCATTTAGAATTGACTTGACCATATGCCTCCCATATGTCGGTTTTCCCTTAATGTATGACATCATACGGCCTTGCCATGCTTCAAAGACCTCTTTAATGAGCATTGGAGGGCGATTATCCGTTCCCGTAATGACGGAAATATCCGTAAGTGATGTCATTTGAGGCATTAATGAATTCAGATTCATTTTGATCACTTTAAAGAATCAAATATTATCGATTGATCGAGCAGTGAAGTAAGATTGTGAATTGTGTTGTGTTGTTGAAGTAAAGAGTGTGTAAGAAGCCAAGATTAAATACACTAAAAATCGTCGAAAAAACTCGTAAAATACCCCTTGATCCGGAATAATTAAGTTGATTCGGAATAAATACCTTAATGTGAAAAAGATCTTGATTCGGAATAATTACCTTGATCCGGAATACTAGGTTGATCCGGAATAACTTGCTTATCCGGAATAACTTGCTATACGGAATAACTTGCTATCCGGAATAACTTGCTATACGGAATAACTTGCTATCCGGAATAACTTGCTATACGGAATAACTTGCTATCCGGAATAACTTGCTATACGGAATAACTTGCTATCCGGAATAACTTGCTATACGGAATAACTTGCTATCCGGAATAACTTGCTTATCCGGAATCTTTTGCTTTGTTCGGAATAGTCTGTTATTCGGAATAAATCTGGAAAAACACTTCGAGACCAAGAACAAGCTCTTTAAACGAATCGAAACTCTATTTTTTGATCAAAAACCACAAAAAGTTTTATGATTTCTACCAAAATAAGCTAAACCCAATACTTATCAACTAATCCCAACAACAAACACACCAAAAATTACAAGATTCAAGGTTGATTTTCCTAAAAATCACTAATACAGTCAAAAACTAAAAAGCAACACAAATCCTTACCTTAAATCATCCCATGGCTCTTGATACCAATTGAAGAATATAGATAATCTTATGAATCAATAAGGTGGGTTGAATGTTTCTAGAGAGAGAAAGTAGTGAGAGAAAGTGAGAGAGAAAATATGTGTATTTTATTCAAAATGGAATGAAACATTAACCAACAACCAACCCCTTTCCATGGTGGAAAGGGGTATTTATATCCAAGCCACTAATGGGCTTGGGCCGACCCATGACAAGCCCATGGTCCGGTTTCTTACTTAACTAAATAAGCAAACATTAACTACGAGCTATACAACATTAATAATATTGTGGAGTGACCGATACTTCTAATATACGTTAAAAATGTATTTCTAACACTGAAGACTTGAAAGAGGATGAGAAGAAAAAGCTTATAGAAGTTCTTAAGAAGCACAAAAAGGCTATTGCTTGGAAATATCCGACATAAGGGGGATTGATCCTAACTTTTATACTCACAAAATCCTTATGGAGGATGATTAAAAACCTACCATTCAAAACCAAAGGGTTAACCCAAAACATTAAGTCATCAAAAAGGAAGTTATCAAACTCCTTGATGCGGGTATGATTAACCCAATTTCCGACTCACCATGGGTTAGCCTAGTGCATTGTGTGCCTAAAAAGGGTGGAATCACCGTTGTTCCAAATGAAAACAATGAGTTGATTCCCATAAGACCAAAATTTTTGATGTGATCGTGATAGTATAGTGATAATTAAGATACGTTTATAGGGTAAATTGGAAAATTACCTTTAGGAAAAAGTAATAGACTAAAATTACCAAAGACGGATTCAATTAAACACGTGGTGAACCAAGTTCGTTGTACACGAAGATCGAGTGAATTTGAGACGTTTTGATTCGATTTGGACAATTGATTCGAATTGGTTTTCGGTTTTTAAACTAAAAATTAAATCTATCAATTTAAAACTATTTAATTTTATCCTAAAGTGCATGAATCGTAAACCCAAAATTTAATCTAAAAACAATTACTTAAAAATTAACACTACTTAAAAATCTAAAAATTAATCTATTTAACTAAAATAACTTTTATACTATTTTAAAAAATTATTTAAACTAATTTAAAAACCTATTTAAAAATTATTAATTAATTAAATCTATTAAAAAGAAATTAAGTTTTACTTTTTTTAAGACACAAACTATTTTAAAAGCTAATTTTATTTAAAACTAATTTCTATTACTAATTAATTTTATAAAATTAATAAAACTTATATTTTTTTTATTTTTTTTTATTTTTTATTTTTATTTATACTAACAAAATGTAATTAACTTATTAAAAATATACTTTGATAAAAGTAAAACGTTTATTGCTATAATTAAAGTAAAAACAACTAGCCTTATCTAATCTCTACATGCAAATTAATAACAAAAGTTAACCAAGAACAGTTGGCTGAGGTGTGGTGCAGGTGAAGGGAAGGTCACAGGTTCGAGACCCACGTTTTACAACTTTTATTTTATTTTTATTTTATATATTACTATACGAATTCTACTCAATTTACTAGTTAAATCAAAGCCCAAACTCTTCGGTTAAGACAGACAGAATCATAGACCCTAACAATCTTATTAAAACAAAATAAAATGCAGGTTTAACAATGGAAAGCCATCAAACTAAACACTCATACAGTTTGAAACAACAGACTCAATGTAAATTCAGATTAAAGCAATCATGAATTTAGATCAAATACATTATAACAAATATGTAGTAACCAAATAAACATACAAAAATCAATAATAGCAAGCTGCTTCAAAACACATCAGCAATAAAACTGAGCAAAACACACGAATTCTCAGCAAATAACACTAATTTAAATCAAGCTACGCTACGAATGCATCAATATCAACATCAGACAATTACTCAAAGTGCTCTATTACAGTGGCAAAATGCAAGTAAATTACAACAACCTAAAACTCACATTAGTAGTTAATTCATCTCAGCAATCAAAGACAACACAAAACCTGAATAAAACCCAAATATTCTTCATGCTAAAAATCACTACAGCAGACTAAATACTACACAGATTTATAAAACCAACAATAACAAGTCACTAAATTCAGTAACAAAGTAAAATTAGTAGAAATAATAAAAAAACGTTCAGCATTTATTTTGAATTAAACAATACTCAAATAAACTCCATAAACTCAATCTTGAGATCATGGAGGGAAAAACATACAACAGGCAATTAAAACAAGACCAGTTTTTAAGCAAACGTAAGCCACAATAACCAGCAGGCTTCCCAAATCAGTTTAAAAAAATTACAAATTAGTATTTATCATCAGACAACATAACTTTGCTACTTTCACACAGATCCATGGTCCAGTTAGAACCAAAACAAGCAGATTCCTTAAGATAAACAAATAAGATCCGTAGTTACCAAACTAAATGTTCAACAAAATCATAAACTGAAGTCCCACAGATTCAACAGATTCAAATCATGCTATATATCTAAACTGATCCGCAACTTAAACGCTTGAAAACATATAAATTAAGAACAACAAATCCAAGTTCACGATTTAATCATAAATCACACAAAACAAAAACTCTTGTAATCAGTCGAATATCAAGTGAATACATAATCATGTTCAATGCATATAAATGACAATAAGCAAAACACCAAAATCAATCTAAGCAAACTCATTAAAACTTTAAATCAAAACATAATAATCAATTAACTAGCATACAAGCAGATATTTATATAACTTGAAAACTAAGATGAGCTTATTAACATTAAACAACTTAAACAAATCGGGCAGATTCATCAAACAAGTGTAAATCCATAAGATTAATAACCTAACAAACTGACTATCCCCAATCACTTAATTCAAGCAGCTTAAACAAAAACTTAGAAAGAAAAAAAAACAGATTAACCTTTTGATGATGATACCGTTGAAGATGTAGGTGAGCGTTGAGCTCCCTATAAAACTTCAATCGATACCGTCACAATCAATCCACCATCACGAACGTCAAAAACACCACGAACCACCATCCATATTGAATCAAAAAAAAATATTTTTTCGATTAGCAGTAGGATAAATGAAGTCCCAAATTTAGCTAAATCAATCTTAATAAGCTATTACACAGCTTATAAAATCAATCATATGTTATACTTAATAAAAACAGACAATTAGGATTATCCTTTTTTAAAATAGACTCGAGTAGATAATAAAACAACGAAAAGATTAATTTCTCAACTGAAAGTAAATTGTATTAATCTCAACAGAAAATCATTACAAAATTATAAAATTAAATCTAAAGCTATTTCTACATTATAACACTAAGAACTAAAAAAGGGATACAAATACATTATTTTCTTGGGGTATTTATAAGCTAACCGAAGGGTATGGGTGAGGTTGTTGGTGATGAAGAGCTCGATTTTCAGCCCTTGGATCTTCTCTTAGTGCACACGGATTGCCAGGGCGGCAAATCCTGTGCTAGTTTGCTGCTAACTTGGAGGCATGTGATTGGCCCTTTTTCTGATGGCAGTAGAGTCAGCCAATCATAGGCTAGCTGTGACGCATCATTCTTCCACGTGGCGCATAGTACTTGGAATATTCGTGTAAGACACAAACCATTCCTTCCTTATTTCTCTGAAACACAGCGCGTGATGTAACTTGCTTGATTTAATTGGGAAGCCCTAATTATTAGGGTTCATGTGTTCTTCCCCAATTTTCTTTCTCTCGTTTTCTTTTTATCTGTTTCTTTATTTATAACGAAATAAGCTTTGACCTCCAAGTTGACCAAAAAGTTTATATAAACTTTTGCACACCGTCTCTTCTTTATTTTACTGGGCCTCAAACTTGGACCTTTCTAAGCATCCTTCGTCTTTTTAATAATTTTGTAGTGGACTTTTTCCAATCTTGGGCCCCTTGGCCATCGTCACATTTGTTTGGGCCTATATAACCAAAATTGTATATACTTCATCCGTCTTATTTTGCAAATATACTTGGGCTTAATTTCCAAAAGTGGAAATTAAAAATCTACTATTGCGCTTTCGAGCCCATTAACCAAGAGTGGGGCCCACAAAGTCCAAAATCCACCATGAATATAAAATCCGCTAAAATCGAGATCGTTTTTGGCATTGTTGATCTTTTTCTTCAAACTCGTGTCATTTTTTGCCGGTTTTGTGAACTTGGTACCTACACACATGAAACAAAACAACATATACAATGATAATATCATATATTTTATGCATTTTTAGTCCATTTATTGATACAAATGATATGAGTAAAATCACTCATATCAAATTCCCCCTTGCTAAGCAATTGTCGTGTCCTCACGCAATGATAAAATAAAACTATTAACTACACCATTATTCGACTTTTTGAACTTTATTTTGCAAAGACATAATGTAAAACTTTCATTATTTGAAAAATAACTTTTAGGATCATAAAACTCAAATAGATTCATCGTCCTCGACTTTTCACTTTTCCATGCCAAGTGCAAAAACAAGATCATTGTCAATCATAAGCCCCAAAATTAAACCAACTCATACAAGTAATTTGTGTTAAACTCAATCTCCTATTATTCCTAATTGTATCTCTAGATTTTATTTGTCATTCACCCAAAGGCTCATTTGACTTATTTGTGATATTTATTAGTCCAAAAATTAATGCAAGAACGGTGTAAACTTAACACTCAAAACCTAACCTCGACTTCAAAAACCGTTGTCATTAAAGAAAGCCCACATCAAGGATAACTTAACACGATTTGATGGATAAATCCCCGGACACGAAATTTGGCTAATAGGACTACTTAAGAGCAAAAATAAAAACCTCCAAAGTCAATTATGACCTTACTAATGGAGTTAGCAACAATTACATCATAACACCTTTTGGCTCTTTAAGATGAAATTGTGCTCCTTATTTAAAATCCACACCCGAAGGGTCCTTGGACAAAAACAAGGGAATTGACATCACCATCCCACATTATAGCTCATGCTGATGAAGCAATTTTTAATCAACACGTCCCCTTGCCATACACCCTAAGGCTCTAATGACAAGGTTAGTGCTACATGACTTCCACCCGAAGGCTCCCAGAGAACATGTTTTTATTTATTCTTCTTTATTAATATGATATTTATAGTAAGCCAAATTTCCACAATCCCATGATAAAAAGTCCATGACGCTGACACCCTTAATGTGTTCTCACTTTAATTACAAGGGAAGAAAAAGAAGGAGTTACGAGTTAAGATATCAAGCCTAGACCGCTAAAAACTTCATTTATTAAGCAATTGTTATTCAAGTGTGGAAAGTAAATACGAGGAGATTAAATCAAACACAAAAATACTTGCACAAAGAAGAGTTAATTTTAGAAACTTATGATTGAACTCTATCATCTCTTGTTCTTGTAACACCCCCAATTTCGGTCATATCAGCGGAAGGGTCATTGGGTGTTACTATCATGGTTCAATCTCATAATCATAGAAAACGGCTCAAGACAAGTCGTTTTAATAAAAACATCCATTCATTTTCATTCAATAAAAGTACAATTTTATACACGGTCCCAAATAACTTCAAGTTTACAAAACCTAGTAATTGGTAAAAAAATTATTTGAATGGATATTATTTATAAAAGCGGGCCAAAACATTTCAAATAAGCAAGCTTCACGAAACCGCCTTCCTCGAGTGCCTTCCCCATGGACCTGAGATAAAACATGCTAAAAAGTCAGCAAAATTTGCCGAGTGAATCTATAGAGTTTAATTTAAATAAAGAGAACACAAGTATTCAAAAATGACCTTCCATGGTTAATAATTTATCAAAGACGACTATGTTGTATGGACATAATTATCGGTTTCATTACATAAGCCTCGTGACATTGAACGTTAACATATATTATTTCAGCCCAACACACCTAGCCACGTGCGTATATTTCTCTTATACAATGCATCCGATGTTTCATTACTAGTGCATCACAACACCACGCGAGAGCTAGTCGCGACCGGACTGGGCGTCACCCCGATAGATCTATCCATAGCATTAGCGTTACTTCGATTAACAATTCACGATTCATGGGTCTTTTAAGGCTAAACAAACTTATGTAATAACTTTCATCTAAGCATACAATCAAGTTCCTTGTGTTAAATTTTAAAACAAAGAGGGTTTACCACAACTTCTCGTTGTACCCTTCATTTATAATAATTACTTTTCCAATAATAAGGGTTTCCACAACTTCTCGTTGCACCAATACTTTTCCAATAAGTAGAGTTTCCACAACTTATCGTTGTACCCTTTTATTTTAATAAAACAAGCATGTTATCCCCCTCGCGGGTTTATAAAACAAGTAAACATGTTTAAAAGCGAGGCTATAGACTCACCTTAGATGCAGACAATCAGCAGAATATAAGTATCAACACCACCCGGCATATCATAACCCAATACTGTTTCACATAATTATCAACACAGCATCATAATCTATACGGCTTGATTCCAATAGTTGTAATGCACCATAAATAGCTAATAACCATGTAGCGTCAACAATATCCTTTCGCGATTGTAATTAATTCCAACAGCTATGCTCCAATCGTTTGGTGAGGTTTATGTTTTGGTGTTTTCCCGATGGATGGTTACATCAACTCGACATTAAGTCATCAAAAAGGAAGTTATCAAACTCCTTGATGCGGGTATGATTAACCCAAAACATTAAGTCATCAAAAAGGAAGTTATCAAACTCCTTGATGCGGGTATGATTAACCCAATTTCCGACTCACCATGGGTTAGCCTAGTGCATTGTGTGCCTAAAAAGGGTGAAATCACCGTTGTTCCAAATGAAAACAATGAGTTGATTCCCATACGACCAAAATTTTTGATGTGATCGTGATAGTATAGTGATAATTAAGATACGTTTATAGGGTAAATTAGAAAATTACCTTTAGGAAAAAGTAATAGACTAAAATTACCAAAGACGGATTCAATTAAACACGTGGTGAACCAAGTTCGTTGTACACGAAGATCGAGTGAATTTGAGACGTTTTGATTCGATTTGGACAATTGATTCGAATTGGTTTTCGGTTTTTAAACTAAAAATTAAATCTATCAATTTAAAACTATTTAATTTTATCCTAAAGTGCATGAATCGTAAACCCAAAATTTAATCTAAAACAATTACTTAAAAATTAACACTACTTAAAAAATCTAAAAATTAATCTATTTAACTAAAATAACTTTTATACTATTTTAAAAAATTATTTAAACTAATTTAAAAACCTATTTAAAAATTATTAATTAATTAAATCTATTAAAAAGAAATTAACTTTTACTTTTTTTAAGACACAAACTATTTTAAAAGCTAATTTTATTTAAAACTAATTTCTATTACTAATTAATTTTATAAACTTAATAAAACTTATATTTTTTTTATTTTTTTTTATTTTTTATTTTTATTTATACTAACAAAATGTAATTAACTTATTAAAAATATACTTTGATAAAAGTAAAACGTTTATTGCTATAATTAAAGTAAAAACAACTAGCCTTATCTAATCTCTACATGCAAATTAATAACAAAAGTTAACCAAGAACAGTTGGCTGAGGTGTGGTGCAGGTGAAGGGAAGGTCACAGGTTCGAGACCCACGTTTTACAACTTTTATTTTATTTTTATTTTATATATTACTACACGAATTCTACTCAATTTACTAGTTAAATAAAAGCCCAAACTCTTCGGTTAAGACAGACAGAATCATAGACCCTAACAATCTTATTAAAACAAAATAAAATGCAGGTTTAACAATGGAAAGCCATCAAACTAAACACTCATACAGTTTGAAACAATAGACTCAATGTAAATTCAGATTAAAGCAATCATGAATTTAGATCAAATACATTATAACAAATATGCAGTAACCAAATAAACATACAAAAATCAATAATAGCAAGCTGCTTCAAAACACATCAGCAATAAAACTGAGCAAAACACACGAATTCTCAGCAAATAACACTAATTTAAATCAAGCTACGCTACGAATGCATCAATATCAACATCAGACAATTACTCAAAGTGCTCTATTACAGTGGCAAAATGCAAGTAAATTACAACAACCTAAAACTCACATTAGTAGTTAATTTATCTCAGCAATCAAAGACAACACAAAACCTGAATAAAACCCAAATATTCTTCATGCTAAAAATCACTACAGCAGACTAAATACTACACAGATTTATAAAACCAACAATAACAAGTCACTAAATTCAGTAACAAAGTAAAATTAGTAGAAATAATAAAAAAACGTTCAGCATTTATTTTGAATTAAACAATACTCAAATAAACTCCATAAACTCAATCTTGAGATCATGGAGGGAAAAACATACAACAGGCAATTAAAACAAGACCAGTTTTTAAGCAAACGTAAGCCACAATAACCAGCAGGCTTCCCAAATCAGTTTAAAAAAATTACAAATTAGTATTTATCATCAGACAACATAACTTTGCTACTTTCACACAGATCCATGGTCCAGTTAGAACCAAAACAAGCAGATTCCTTAAGATAAACAAATAAGATCAGTAGTTACCAAACTAAATGTTCAACAAAATCATAAACTGAAGTCCCACAGATTCAACAGATTCAAATCATGCTATATATCTAAACTGATCTGCAACTTAAACGCTTGAAAACATATAAATTAAGAACAACAAATCCAAGTTCACGATTTAATCATAAATCACACAAAACTAAAACTCTTGTAATCAGTCGAATATCAAGTGAATACATAATCATGTTCAATGCATATAAATGACAATAAGCAAAACACCAAAATCAATCTAAGCAAACTCATTAAAACTTTAAATCAAAACATAATAATCAATTAACTAGCATACAAGCAGATATTTATATAACTTGAAAACTAAGATGAGCTTATTAACATTAAACAACTTAAACAAATCGGGCAGATTCATCAAACAAGTGTAAATCCATAAGATTAATAACCTAACAAACTGACTATCCCCAATCACTTAATTCAAGCAGCTTAAACAAAAACTTAGAAAGAAAAAAAAACAGATTAACCTTTTGATGATGATACCGTTGAAGATGTAGGTGAGCGCTGAGCTCCCTATAAAACTTCAATCGATACCGTCACAATCAATCCACCATCACGAACGTCAAAAACACCACGAACCACCATCCATATTGAATCAAAAAAAAATATTTTTTCGATTAGCAGTAGGATAAATGAAGTCCCAAATTTAGCTAAATCAATCTTAATAAGCTATTACACAGCTTATAAAATCAATCATATGTTATACTTAATAAAAACAGACAATTAGGATTATCCTTTTTTAAAATAGACTCGAGTAGATAATAAAACAACGAAAAGATTAATTTCTCAACTGAAAGTAAATTGTATTAATCTCAACAGAAAATCATTACAAAATTATAAAATTAAATCTAAAGCTATTTCTACATTATAACACTAAGAACTAAAAAAGGGATACAAATACATTATTTTCTTGGGGTATTTATAAGCTAACCGAAGGGTATGGGTGAGGTTGTTGGTGATGAAGAGCTCGATTTTCAGCCCTTGGATCTTCTCTTAGTGCACACGGATTGCCAGGGCGGCAAATCCTGTGCTAGTTTGCTGCTGACTTGGAGGCATGTGATTGGCCCTTTTTCTGATGGCAGTAGAATCAGCCAATCATAGGCTAGCTGTGACGCATCATTCTTCCACGTGGCGCATAGTACTTGGAATATTCGTGTAAGACACAAACCATTCCTTCCTTATTTCTCTGAAACACAGCGCGTGATGTAACTTGCTTGATTTAATTGGGAAGCCCTAATTATTAGGGTTCATGTGTTCTTCCCCAATTTTCTTTCTCTCGTTTTCTTTTTATCTGTTTCTTTATTTATAACGAAATAAGCTTTGACCTCCAAGTTGACCAAAAAGTTTATATAAACTTTTGCACACCGTCTCTTCTTTATTTTACTGGGCCTCAAACTTGGACCTTTCTAAGCATCCTTCGTCTTTTTAATAATTTTGTAGTGGACTTTTTCCAATCTTGGGCCCCTTGGCCATCGTCACATTTGTTTGGGCCTATATAACCAAAATTGTATATACTTCATCCGTCTTATTTTGCAAATATACTTGGGCTTAATTTCCAAAAGTGGAAATTAAAAATCTACTATTGCGCTTTCGAGCCCATTAACCAAGAGTGGGGCCCACAAAGTCCAAAATCCACCATGAATATAAAATCCGCTAAAATCGAGATCGTTTTTGGCATTGTTGATCTTTTTCTTCAAACTCGTGTCATTTTTTGCCGGTTTTGTGAACTTGGTACCTACACACATGAAACAAAACAACATATACAATGATAATATCATATATTTTATGCATTTTTAGTCCATTTATTGATACAAATGATATGAGTAAAATCACTCATATCAAATTCCCCCTTGCTAAGCAATTGTCGTGTCCTCACGCAATGATAAAATAAAACTATTAACTACACCATTATTCGACTTTTTGAACTTTATTTTGCAAAGACATAATGTAAAACTTTCATTATTTGAAAAATAACTTTTAGGATCATAAAACTCAAATAGATTCATCGTCCTCGACTTTTCACTTTTCCATGCCAAGTGCAAAAACAAGATCATTGTCAATCATAAGCCCCAAAATTAAACCAACTCATACAAGTAATTTGTGTTAAACTCAATCTCCTATTATTCCTAATTGTATCTCTAGATTTTATTTGTCATTCACCCAAAGGCTCATTTGACTTATTTGTGATATTTATTAGTCCAAAAATGAATGCAAGAACGGTGTAAACTCAACACTCAAAACCTAACCTCGACTTCAAAAACCGTTGTCACTAAAGAAAGCCCACATCAAGGATAACTTAACACGATTTGAGGGATAAATCCCCGGACCCGAAATTTGGCTAATAGGACTACTTAAAAGCAAAAATAAAAACCTCCAAAGTCAATTATGACCTTACTAATGGAGTTAGCAACAATTACATCATAACACCTTTTGGATCTTTAAGATGCAATTGTGCTCCTTATTTAAAATCCACACCCGAAGGGTCCTTGGACAAAAACAAGGGAATTGACATCACCATCCCACATTATAGCTCATGCTGATGAAGCAATTTTTAATCAACACGTCCCCTTGCCATACACCCTAAGGCTCTAATGACAAGGTTAGTGCTACATGACTTCCACCCGAAGGCTCCCAAAGAACATGTTTTTATTTATTCTTCTTTATTAATATGATATTTATAGTAAGCCAAATTTCCACAATCCCATGATAAAAAGTCCATGACGCTGACACCCTTAATGTGTTCTCACTTTAATTACAAGGGAAGAAAAAGAAGGAGTTACGAGTTAAGATATCAAGCCTAGACCGCTAAAAACTTCATTTATTAAGCAATTATTATTCAAGTGTGGAAAGTAAATACGAGGAGATTAAATCAAACACAAAAATACTTGCACAAAGAAGAGTTAATTTTAGAAACTTATGATTGAATTCTATCATCTCTTGTTCTTGTAACACCCCCAATTTCGGTCATATCAGCGGAAGGGTCATTGGGTGTTACTATCATGGTTCAATCTCATAATCATAGAAAACGGCTCAAGACAAGTCGTTTTAATAAAAACATCCATTCATTTTCATTCAATAAAAGTACAATTTTATACACAGTCCCAAATAACTTCAAGTTTACAAAACCTAGTAATTGGTAAAAAAATTATTTGAATGGATATTATTTATAAAAGCGGGCCAAAACATTTCAAATAAGCAAGCTTCACGAAACCGCCTTCCTCGAGTGCCTTCCCCATGGACCTGAGATAAAACATGCTAAAAAGTCAGCAAAATTTGCCGAGTGAATCTATAGAGTTTAATTTAAATAAAGAGAACACAAGTATTCAAAAATGACCTTCCATGGTTAATAATTTATCAAAGACGACTATGTTGTATGGACATTATTATCGGTTTCATTACATAAGCCTCGTGACATTGAACGTTAACATATATTATTTCAGCCCAACACACCTAGCCACGTGCGTATATTTCTCTTATACAATGCATCCGATGTTTCATTACTAGTGCATCACAACACCACGCGAGAGCTAGTCGCGACCGGACTGGGCGTCACCCCGATAGATCTATCCATAGCATTAGCGTTACTTCGATTAACAATTCACGATTCATGGGTCTTTTAAGGCTAAACAAACTTATGTAATAACTTTCATCTAAGCATACAATCAAGTTCCTTGTGTTAAATTTTAAAACAAAGAGGGTTTACCACAACTTCTCGTTGTACCCTTCATTTATAATAATTACTTTTCCAATAATAAGGGTTTCCACAACTTCTCGTTGCACCAATACTTTTCCAATAAGTAGAGTTTCCACAACTTATCGTTGTACCCTTTTATTTTAATAAAACAAGCATGTTATCCCCCTCGCGGGTTTATAAAACAAGTAAACATGTTTAAAAGCGAGGCTATAGACTCACCTTAGATGCAGACAATCAGCAGAATATAAGTATCAACACCACCCGGCATATCATAACCCAATACTGTTTCACATAATTATCAACACAGCATCATAATCTATACGGCTTGATTCCAATAGTCGTAATGCACCATAAATAGCTAATAACCATGTAGTGTCAACAATATCCTTTCGCGATTGTAATTAATTCAAACAGCTATGCTCCAATCGTTTGGTGAGGTTTATGTTTTGGTGTTTTCCCGATGGATGGTTACATCAACTCGACACAAAATAATTAATAAAATTTACCTCGTAAAAACTTTGGTGGTTGGCCAAATAAAATAAAATGATAAAATAAATCATATAATATATTCGGTATATAATTTATATGTGAACATGACGCACATAATTTATATCGTAAGTTACTATTTAGAAAACATTTAAAAATGTATTTCTTAAATTATATATATAATCCTCTGGAAATAATAATGTATACAAAGTCATTTTTATATAATTCGACACTCGTTCGAAAATCATTATATAACTCATTAAATTTTATTTATCATATATATAACGTTAAATGTCATATTAACTAAAATAATACTTTTTGAAAGTTATTATATAACGTAGTTATTTGTTATCAATTTCTTTTATAAATGTATACATTTTTAGAAAATTCCGGCATGACCTTGCCGTTTTTATAACATTTTCCATGTATATAAAATACATAATTTTTCCTACTTTGTCTCAATCAATACCCAATTAATATTTTTCTCAATCAATATTCTAATTAAGGTATTCTTAATAATATAATTATTATATTAATTATATATTCCCACCATTAATATTTTAATTACTTTCCATATAACACTAAATAATTTTATATCTTAATATACCATTTATTAATAATAATATTAATAACAATAATCTTTAAATATGTATTTATTTATTTCTTATATGTCATCAAATAATTATATACTCCACTATCAAATAATAATTATTATTTTAATATTTTCAGAATCTTCCACTTTATTATTTTATTACACCATTTTATTTATTATAATTCATATCTCCTTAAATAGTAATTATAAAACCAAATATAATTATATTTATTTATTATAGTACACCCCTTTTTACATAATAATAACAGTAATAAAAATAACTCATTAAATAATTGATTATAATTTTATTTATTCCTTTATTCATTACACTTTTATTTATTTATTTTCTTTTACACATTATAATTAAAATTTAATTATATATAAAAATATATAGATCTAAAATCAACCACCAATACATAATTTATCTACAAAAATAATCAAGGTATCACCACCACAACCCGACACCATCATGGCGCGGCCATGGTGGCTGTGATGAAGTCCGGCCGCCACCACAAGGGCGGTCCTAGGCGGCTGTTCACGTCGGGGGTACACCGGGGGACACACCATCACGACCCGACACCAAATGGTGCGTCGGGGTGGCCGTCCCGTCGTCCGGCCGCCACCACAGCGGTGGTTTGGCGGCGGGCAGCCCCTCTTTCTTATCAAAACGCAGCCAAAACAACCACCATGCATAAAATAAAATAAACTAAATAAATTATTTGTCTAATCTTGATTGTAACCACCTTGCATGTGTAGATCGGGAATAAATTTGGGGTTTTTGAGGGTTTTTAAGGTATACCAATTTGGGAATGATAGCAATCCGTCACCCACGCACCACCACAAGGCGGCGGCGGCTGTAAAACACCAAAACAGTGGCGGCGGCACAAGGTGGCCGCGAGTGAGAGAGTGAGTGTGATATTCGGGTAGATCGGGGCTTTTGGAACATTTTTTGTCTCGCCGGAAAAAATGGAGTTCGCCGGAAAATCCGGCCGGAAAAGTTTTCCGGTGGCGGCGGCGGCAGCTCCGGCGGCTGGCAGCCATGGGAGAGTGGGAGAGAGCTTTTTAGGTTGTGTGTGTTTTATTTGTGTAAAATGAGAGAAACAAGGGAAGAAAATATATATATACTAAAATAAAAAAAATGCAAATAGCAACTAACAAAAGTTAAGCGTAAAATCTGTAAATGTTTTATTTACTTTCGCACAATAAGCGTTCGACGCTTGTTTGGGAGACTTAACGGACGATTCAAGACACGAGACTTGCGCCATCGTTTTTAAAATCATTTTTACAATAAATATGAGTCCTTACTTCGTCGATTTTCGAAAACATTTGCTATTAATTATTTAAATGCTCGTTTAATCATTTTTAGCTATTTCGGTTAGATTTCACCGTAAAAATAAAACGTAAATTTTATTACCCACGTTATTAGCAACGTTTTAGGATATAATAAAAATAATATTCCTTCATATTTTCAAAGTTTTCGTTTTGAATTGTTTCAACTATTATCAGTTTTGCTCAGTCCGTCGTTTAGAAAGTCGATAAATATTAAAAGTAATTAAATAATAAATATTAAATTTTACGAAACGTAAACGTAAAAATTTTAAATTTCTCAGTTCATAAACTAAAAAAAAAATATTCAAAATAAATTTGAATTTTAGCTAACACGATCTTCGTTAAATTATCGAAAATAAATAACAAGTTTCGTAAACGTTCGAAAAATCTTAATTTAAACTTTGGTCAAAATTTTCGGGTTGTTACATCATCCACTCCTTTTAGGAAGCGACGTCCCGACGCTTAATTCGTATACGATAGCCTTCAATCAAACAGTGACGAGTGAAAAACAGACAAGTCGTCGTCTAGGTTTTCCAAAGAATGTATAAAGATATTATATGGTACACGTTATCCATGGTCAGACGTCATTGGACAATGCCGTCTCAAGTTCTCACAACTTACGATCATTCGGCTAGATCACATGCCACATATGTATCTAAAAGCAAAAGTCAAACATAAATATCAAATACAGATTTCTACCGTTGGTCATCGAGTAAAATCTGGAACAATCCTTGATAATAGCAAGTAAAATTGCAAAAACTTCACATCCACGATAAGTCGTCATTGATAACTTGATCATCAGTCAATCCGCAAGTATACATATAAATCTTGGTGACACTTAAACAAAAAAAATCGCCAATTCTCGAAAAGGTCAATCGGTTCTAAATGATTAGTTTATAAAACTCGCGACCATCAAGACACATTAGAAATGGTCTATTAAAACAAATCATAACTCGAGGGAAGTAGAACGGGTTACTCGTACATAAATGAAAATCAACGATCATCATAATGACGACGTCATCGAACGATTCATATCAACAAAACACGATTCGAAGGAAGACATACGCACACCAAAAGTCCATAATTCGAGCCAGACATACTTGGGCCCACTCATTTATAACTCCTTGTCTACATCAAAAGGCGTCCCTTTTCATGTATACAAGAGTTTATAAATTCACGGTTCGGGAACTTATAACTTTCTTGTTCAAATGAAAAGGCGTCCCATTCCAATTCAACAAAACGATTATAAGTCAACCTACTCAAGTATTACTACCTCTCAACACGATATCATATCAAAATACCATGATAAATACAAGGTGTCAATAAACTTACATCATAATTTCCGTATTCAAACGTCCCATTCCATCTGAATAAGGAAAACACAACAATCTAAGGTCCAGTCGTTTAAAATTTTCTTATTCAAATGTCCTAATCCATTTAAATAAGACAACATTAAACGACTCTTAGTTGGGTGAGTTAAAATCTATATATCTAAATGTCCCATTCCATTTAGATACACAATATTAAGTCACTCAACCGAATGACTACTACGAGCATATCATTGTTGTACCCAAACTATATATATTTGATTAGGAGATATATATCTTAAGTCCAACATTGGCATCCTCCTTTTCGCCAATAAAACGTGGTCATATAAACTCAAATCACACGTCGCATTACATAGAAGATGTCGCCTCAGATAAATGATTCTTCAAAATCATAAGTAGTAACGAAAACACGAACATCGCATTTATTAATTACGTTTCGAAAGGAGATGTCCAAAAATGGCACATCACGATACGATGATAACAATCGAATTTAAACAAGTCGATATGCGATAGGTTACAAAACCATGACAATCTGCGTCATAATAATACCTCGTATCAATATAGAACTATCATTTATAATTTAAAAAAATGAAAACATACCTTGTAATTCACAAGTACAAATAATCGATAAAGATTGCAGCAACATATATAATGACATATATATATAAATACTATCATTCTCGTCCATTGGCAACTCGGAGGTTTCGCTTGCAACAGTTATAGTAAAAAATTTCAAAAATTCTTTTTTTTTTTTTTTTTTTTTTTTTTTTTTTTTTTTGGAAAATCTTTTCGTTCTCTATAACTTGAGCTCTGATACCAATCTGTAACACCCCCAATTTCGGTCATATCAGCGGAAGGGTCATTGGGTGTTACTATCATGGTTCAATCTCATAATCATAGAAAACGGCTCAAGACAAGTCGTTTTAATAAAAACATCCATTCATTTTCATTCAATAAAAGTACAATTTTATACACGGTCCCAAATAACTTCAAGTTTACAAAACCTAGTAATTGGTAAAAAAATTATTTGAATGGATATTATTTATAAAAGCGGGCCAAAACATTTCAAATAAGCAAGCTTCACGAAACCGCCTTCCTAGAGTGCCTTCCCCATGGACCTGAGATAAAACATGCTAAAAAGTCAGCAAAATTTGCCGAGTGAATCTATAGAGTTTAATTTAAATAAAGAGAACACAAGTATTCAAAAATGACCTTCCATGGTTAATAATTTATCAAAGACGACTATGTTGTATGGACATAATTATCGGTTTCATTACATAAGCCTCGTGACATTGAACGTTAACATATATTATTTCAGCCCAACACACCTAGCCACGTGCGTATATTTCTCTTATACAATGCATCCGATGTTTCATTACTAGTGCATCACAACACCATGCGAGAGCTAGTCGCGACCGGACTGGGCGTCACCCCGATAGATCTATCCATAGCATTAGCGTTACTTCGATTAACAATTCACGATTCATGGGTCTTTTAAGGCTAAACAAACTTATGTAATAACTTTCATCTAAGCATACAATCAAGTTCCTTGTGTTAAATTTTAAAACAAAGAGGGTTTACCACAACTTCTCGTTGTACCCTTCATTTATAATAATTACTTTTCCAATAATAAGGGTTTCCACAACTTCTCGTTGCACCAATACTTTTCCAATAAGTAGAGTTTCCACAACTTATCGTTGTACCCTTTTATTTTAATAAAACAAGCATGTTATCCCCCTCGCGGGTTTATAAAACAAGTAAACATGTTTAAAAGCGAGGCTATAGACTCACCTTAGATGCAGACAATCAGCAGAATATAAGTATCAACACCACCCGGCATATCATAACCCAATACTGTTTCACATAATTATCAACACAGCATCATAATCTATACGGCTTGATTCCAATAGTCGTAATGCACCATAAATAGCTAATAACCATGTAGCGTCAACAATATCCTTTCGCGATTGTAATTAATTCCAACAGCTATGCTCCAATCGTTTGGTGAGGTTTATGTTTTGGTGTTTTCCCGATGGATGGTTACATCAACTCGACACAAAATAATTAATAAAATTTACCTCGTAAAAACTTTGGTGGTTGGCCAAATAAAATAAAATGATAAAATAAATCATATAATATATTCGGTATATAATTTATATGTGAACATGACGCACATAATTTATATCGTAAGTTACTATTTAGAAAACATTTAAAAATGTATTTCTTAAATTATATATATAATCCTCTGGAAATAATAATGTATACAAAGTCATTTTTATATAATTCGACACTCGTTCGAAAATCATTATATAACTCATTAAATTTTATTTATCATATATATAACGTTAAATGTCATATTAACTAAAATAATACTTTTTGAAAGTTATTATATAACGTAGTTATTTGTTATCAATTTCTTTTATAAATGTATACATTTTTAGAAAATTCCGACATGACCTTGCCGTTTTTATAACATTTTCCATGTATATAAAATACATAATTTTTCCTACTTTGTCTCAATCAATACCCAATTAATATTTTTCTCAATCAATATTCTAATTAAGGTATTCTTAATAATATAATTATTATATTAATTATATATTCCCACCATTAATATTTTAATTACTTTCCATATAACACTAAATAATTTTATATCTTAATATACCATTTATTAATAATAATATTAATAACAATAATCTTTAAATATGTATTTATTTATTTCTTATATGTCATCAAATAATTATATACTCCACTATCAAATAATAATTATTATTTTAATATTTTCATAATCTTCCACTTTATTATTTTATTACACCATTTTATTTATTATAATTCATATCTCCTTAAATAGTAATTATAAAACCAAATATAATTATATTTATTTATTATAGTACACCCTTTTTTACATAATAATAACAGTAATAAAAACAACTCATTAAATAATTGATTATAATTTTATTTATTCCTTTATTCATTACACTTTTATTTATTTATTTTCTTTTACACATTATAATTAAAATTTAATTATATATAAAAATATATAGATCTAGAATCAACCACCAATACATAATTTATCAACAAAAATAATCAAGGTATCACCACCACAACCCGACACCATCATGGCGCGGCCATGGTGGCTGTGATGAAGTCCGACCGCCACCACAAGGGCGGTCCTAGGCGGCTGTTCACGTCGGGGGTACACCGGGGGACACACCATCACGACCCGACACCAAATGGTGCGTCGGGGTGGCCGCCCCGTCGTCCGGCCGCCACCACAACGGTGGTTTGGCGGCGGGCAGCCTCTCTTTCTTATCAAAACGCAGCCAAAACAACCACCATGCATAAAATAAAATAAACTAAATAAATTATTTGTCTAATCTTGATTGTAACCACCTTGCATGTGTAGATCAGGAATAAATTCGGGGTTTTTGAGGGTTTTTAAGGTATACCAATTTGGGAATGATAGCAATCCGTCACCCACGCACCACCACAAGGCGGCGGCGGCTGTAAAACACCAAAACAGTGGCGGCGGCACAAGGTGGCCGCGAGTGAGAGAGTGAGTGTGATATTCGGGTAGATCGGGGCTTTTGGAACATTTTTTGTCTTGCCGGAAAAAATGGAGTTCGCCGGAAAATCCGGCCGGAAAAGTTTTTCGGTGGCGGCGGCGGCAGCTCCGGCGGCTGGCAGCCATGGGAAAGTGGGAGAGAGCTTTTTAGGTTGTGTGTGTTTTATTTGTGTAAAATGAGAGAAACAAGGGAAGAAAATATATATATACTAAAATAAAAAAAATGCAAATAGCAACTAACAAAAGTTAAGGGTAAAATCAGTAAATGTTTTATTTACTTTCGCACAATAAGCGTTCGACGCTTGTTTGGGAGACTTAACGGACGATTCAAGACACGAGACTTGCGCCATCGTTTTTAAAATCATTTTTACAATAAATATGAGTCCTTACTTCGTCGATTTTCGAAAACATTTGCTATTAATTATTTAAATGCTCGTTTAATCATTTTTAGCTATTTCGGTTAGATTTCGCCGTAAAAATAAAACGTAAATTTTATTACCCACGTTATTAGCAACGTTTTAGGATATAATAAAAATAATATTCCTTCATATTTTCAAAGTTTTCGTTTTGAATTGTTTCAACTATTATCAGTTTTGCTCAGTCCGTCGTTTAGAAAGTCGATAAATATTACAAGTAATTAAATAATAAATATTAAATTTTACGAAACGTAAACGTAAAAATTTTAAATTTCTCAGTTCATAAACTAAAAAAAAAAATATTCAAAATAAATTTGAATTTTAGCTAACACGATCTTCGTTAAATTATCGAAAATAAATAACAAGTTTCGTAAACGTTCAAAAAATCTTAATTTAAACTTTGGTCAAAATTTTCGGGTTGTTACAGTTCTCCATATCATAAAATTTCAAAAATGTGAAATCAATGGATACTTAGCCTATTAAATCAAAGTTTTGGGTTTTCAAGTCATCTATAGGATCTTGCATCTTCTTATACTCTTTCAAGTTTTAGAATTTGCGTTTTAAAGTTCCCTTGATAAACGACTTTCTAGGATCAATTATAGGAACTTGCGAAAAGTTCTTGTTCTTAACCCGTATGAATGAAGACTTTCGCGTTTTAAAGCTCCCTATATAAAAGCCTAGAAAAACTTAATTTAAATACGTTAAGGAAAAGCTAAGGTAAAAACCGAGTCGAGTCAAAAACTATTTTTATTTTCACCAACGGAAAGCCTACATTTGTGTCAAAAGCACTTATTTTCTTTATTAAAACTTAAAAATAACACTAAAAATTTAAAATTTTATTGAAAATGATAAAAACAATACGTTTAGACACGACAAAAGCAATAGCAAGCAATTATATCGATTGACTCCCCCATGCTACAACAAAACATTGTCCTCAATGTTTCTTAGCTCAAGAGTAACATCCCCTTGCTAAAACACGAAGATTCTAATGCAAAATCCTAACATGGAAAGAGCACGCAAATCTATAAGCCGTTTATTAATTATGCCACAAGATAAAACGTTAGTCGATACAAATCAAGGGATAAAGAGTGTGCTCCTTTTTGGCATTCAAAGAATGGAAGATCAAGTGGACCGGCAAAAACCGAACACGAGAGTCTTCAATGATAAGGGTCATACATAAGATTCACAACACAACAAAACACGAGCACGAGCTTGAAAGATCAAGCCTTATTAGTGTTAGAAGATAGAAAGAAGATAGAATGTATGGGACTCCCCCACAAGGCACCTCGTTTTTGTTAACCGAGTCATGTGCTCGACTCGATCCCCGCATTCATTGGTCCTTAGGGAAAACGGTGAAAACCGGCATAATGGAATAAAATCCAACATGAAGCACGATACCGGGGTCAAAGATTACATCCTCGTTGTCGGATGACAAACTAAAGGATAAAACTCCAGCACAAATCTATAAAAAGAGATGGTGGTCACAAATCACGAAATGGAAAAAGCATGCTTCCGGAGATAAAATCGCACCAAGATGATCGAAAAGTCTTTCAATTATTGCATCGGTGAAAGGCCGAGATTTCCCTAAATCAACGATTCCGGGGTCGAATACCTCGTCCTCGGGAGAGAAAGGAATAGACAACACGGTGTCGTCCCCCCATGCTAATCCAAGATCATAGAAAGCACATGGTAATGGTGGGATAAGAGTCTCAACAATAGTGGAATGAACATTCTTTGCTTTAACGACCATTTCACCCTTAGAAATGTGATCAATCGGGTCATGGTACTTAATATGAGACACATGAAAAACCCTCACATTAAGGTCAAAGTGGGTGGGAGGAGGAATTGGGACGAAATCATCATCAAGTAAATTTTTTAAAAAGAGAGCGTCCCCCTCCGGGTCGATTTCATCAACACACGGTGGTATCGAATCATTAGAAGCAAGAAACATGTCAATCTCCTCCATAAACGGATCACTATCCTCAACAGGAATAGGAGATGGAAAGAAAGACTTGGTATTAAGCTTAGAATCAAAGCCTCGATCTTAGAAATGAGAAGATAGACGTTTGATAATTTTTCACGAAGGACCACGTCTTCCACATCCAAATGAGTAAGTTCATCGGTGAACTCCTCAAGGATCAGAATAGTCAAATCAACCTCATTTCCTGGTGGAAATAGGTCTAAAGGAGCAAGTTCAAAAGTGAACCTCTCAAAAATCGGATCACTATCATCCTCATTTCCCGGTGGAAATGGGTGAAGAAGAGTAGGTTCATCGGTAAACCCCTCAAAATCCGAGTCGTGAATATCATCTTTATAAGAAAGTTCATCGGAGAACTCCTCATTAGAAAATTCACTAGAAGTCGAATCATTCTCAAAATCTTCATTTCCATCACAATTTTCATCATTAGAATTGGAGAAAATCTCAAAGTGAATGGAAGAAGTAGAGTCATCACAATGTGGCAAATCACACGTTTTATTGGAAATACCGTCAAACTCTCTTGGGTTTTGGACAAGGATCTCAACACTAGACTTTATTACTTCGTCCGATTCCGTGTCCGGAATAGTGCTAATAAGCTCGTCCCCCTTGCTTAGAGAATTTTCGGGTTCCACGGTGGAAGAATCATGAATAGGAGTGGTGATGTCATGAAAGATTTCCTCATCATCTAGGATGGGAGAATCCTCGGGCTCCTTAGCCGGCAAGACATGAAAAGGAAGTATGATTGCACTAGACGAAGGATGTAGAGCAATAAGATCTCGCAAAGAAATAGTACTATCCTCGTCATCGTCAATAAGAAGAGAACGCTTGAGTTCACGATTAGCAAGGTATTTAGCTTGCGCTTGAGCTCGTTCTTTCTCTCGAATTTCAATGCTTAATCCATTATAATTTTGTGAAAGTTGTCTAATCTTAATCTCACAATCTCTTTTAAATCCCTCATCAATTATTTCTCCATGAAATCTACGACTTCCCAAATCATTAGTTATATCATTAATATCTTGATTGATTTGTCTCTTTTCGTGCAACATATCTTCAATGCTCTTTTCAACAATTTCAACATTTCTTTGATTCATTATTTGTTGGAACATTGTTTCAAGTCGTTCAATATCGAAAGAATATTATGGAGATTGGTCAAAACCGGAAGGAATCGAATTATAGCAAGGACTAGGCTCATAAAAACTTTGATTTATCGGTTGACAACAAAAGCTCTCGTGAGGACCTCCACAATACTCACAACAAAGATATTGTTGTGATAAACTCGGTAAATCTTGTGGATAACAATTATCATTAAAGTTTTGATTGTAGCTCGGTTCTTGCTCGTAATTAAGCGAGAATCGATGCGAACAATCATCACCAAAATGAGAATCGTTTCCACAAAACTCACACGAGGGTGTCTCGTATGTAGGGCGTGGAGGTGGGTAAAAATCGAGAGGATTATTCGAAAAACTTGGATTTCCACATGAAGTAATATCATCACAACAAGGACAAAATCCAACTCGTACATCGTGACGTAAATCATTTCCACAACGCTCACACGTGCACCACCGACATGGTAAAAACCCATATAACGGTTCTCCACACCCTTCACAATTGACGAAGGAATTCATGGAAGAATTAAAAATTGGAGGGTGAGGAGAAAATGAATTAAACATGATAGAGGATTAAGAAGATTATTTTTGGTATTTTTTCATAAATCAATAAAAACGATACATACTATATAATAAGAAAATAACAAAACTTTCCGAGGACGGAAAGGGTCTTCAAATCAACGATCAACAAATCTCACAAAGACGAATCGTACACAAGATCCCCGGCAGCGGCGCCAAAATTTTTGATGTGATCGTGATAGTATAGTGATAATTAAGATACGTTATAGGGTAAATTAGAAAATTACCTTTAGGAAAAAGTAATAGACTAAAATTACCAAAGACGGATTCAATTAAACATGTGGTGAACCAAGTTCGTTTACACGAAGATCGAGTGAATTTGAGACCTTTTGATTCGATATGGACAATTGATTCGAATTGGTTTTTGGTTTTTAAACTAAAAATTAAATCTATCAATTTAAAATTATTTAATTTTATCCTAAAGTACATGAATCGTAAACCCAAAATTTAATCTAAAAACAATTACTTAAAAATTAACACTACATGAAAAATCTAAAAATTAATCTATTTAACTAAAATAACTTTTATACTATTTTTAAAAAATTATTTAAACTAATTTAAAAACCTATTTAAAAATCATTAATTAATTAAATTTATTAAAAAGAAATTAACTTTTACTTTTTATAAGACAAAAACTATTTTAAAAGCTAATTTTATTTAAAACTAATTTCTATTACTAATTAATTTTCTAAACTTAATAAAACTTATATTTTATTTATTTTATTTATTTTTATTTATTTTTATATATTTATTTATACTAACAAAATGTAATTAACTTATTAAAAATATACTTTGATAAAAGTAAAACGTTTATTGCTATAATTAAAGTAAAAACAACTAGCCTTATCAAATCACTACATGCAAATTAATAACAAAAGTTAACCTAGAACAGTTGGCTGAGGTGTGGTGCAGGTGAAGGGAAGGTCACAGGTTCGAGACCCACGTTTTTCAACATTTATTTTATTTTTATTTTATATATTACTACACGAATTCTACTCAATTTACTGGTTAAATCAAAGCCCAAACTCTTCAGTTAAAATGGACAGAATCATAGACCCTAACAATCTTATTAAAACAGATTAAAATGCAAGTTTAACAATGGAAAGACATCAAACTAAACACTCATACAGCTTGAAACAACAGACTCAATGTAAATTTAGATTAAAGCAATCATGAATTTAGATCAAATACATTATAACAAATATGCAGTAACCAAATAAACATACATAAATCAATAGTAGCAAGCTGCTTCAAAATACATCAGCAATAAAACTGAGCAAAACACACGAATTCTCAGCAAATAACACAGTTTAATTCAAGCTACGCTACGAATGCATCAATATCAACATCAGACAATTACTCATAGTGCTCTATTACTGTGGCAAAATGCAAGTAAATTACAACAACCTAAAACTCACATTAGTAGTTAATTCATCTGAGCAATCAAAGACAACACAAAACCTGAATAAAACCCAAATATTCTTCATGCTAAAAATCACTACAGCAGCCTAAATACTACACAGGTTTATAAAACCAACAATAACAAGTCACCAAATTCAGTAACAAAGTAAAATCAGTAGAAATAATAAAAAACGTTCAACATTTATTTTGAATTAAACAATACTCAAATAAACTCCATAAACTCAATCTTGAGATCATGGAGGGAAAAACATACAACAGGCAATTAAAGCAAGACCTGTTTTTAACCAAACGTAAGCCACAATAACCAGTAGGCTTCCCAAATCAGTTTAAACAAATTACAAATTAGTATTTATCATCAGACAACATAACTTTGGTACTTTCACACAGATCCACGGTCCAATTAGAACCAAAACAAGCAGATTCCTTAAGATAAACAAATAAGATCAGTAGTTACCAAACTAAATTTTCAACAAAATCATAAACTGAAGTCCCACATATTCAACAGATTCAAATAATGTTATATATCTAAACTGATCCGCAACTTAAACGCTTGAAAACATCTAAATTGAGAACAACAAATCCAAGTTCACGATTTAATCATAAATCACACAAAACTAAAACTCTTGTAATCAGTCGAATATCAAGTGAATACATAATCATGTTCAATGCATATAAATGACAATAAGCAAAACACCAAAATCAATCTAAGCAAACTCATTTAAACTTTAAATCAAAACATAATAATCAATTAACTAGCATACAAGCAGATATTTATATAACTTGAAAACTAAGATGAGCTTATTAACATTAAACAACTTAAACAAATCGGACAGATTCATCAAACAAGCGTAAATCCATAAGATTAATAACCTAACAAACTGACTATCCCCAATCATTTAATTCAAGCAGCTTAAACAAAAACTTAGAAAGAAAAAAAACAGATTAACCTTTTGATGATGATACCGTTGAAGATGTAGGTGAGCGCTGAGCTCCCTATAAAACTTAAATCGATACCGTTACAATCAATCCACCATCACGAACGTCAAAACCCACGAACGACCATCCATATTGAATAAAAAAAATATTTTTTCGATTATCAGTAGGATAAACGAAGTCCCAAATTTAGCTAAATCAATCTTGATAATCTATTACACAGCTTATAAAATCAATCATATGTTATACTTAATAAAAACAGACAATTAGGATTATCCTTTTTTAAAATAGACTCGAGTAGATAATAAAACAACAAAAATATTAATTGCTCAACTGAAAGTAAATTGTATTAATCTCAACTGAAAATCATTACAAAGTTATAAATTTAAATCTAAAGCTATTTCTACATTTAACACTAAGAACTAAAAAAGGGATACAACTACATTATTTTCTTGGGGTATTTATAAGCTAACCGAAGGGTATGGGTGAGGTTGTTGGTGATTCAGAGCTCGATTTTCAGCCCTTGGACCTTCTCTTAGTGCACACGGATTGCCTAGGTGGCAAATCCTGAGCTAGTTTGCTGCTGACTTGGAGGCATGTGATTGGCCCTTTTTCTGATGGTAGTGGAATCAACCAATCATAGGCTAGCTGTGACGCATCATTCTTCCACGTGGCGCATAGTACTTGGAATATTCGTGTAAGACACGCACCATTCCTTCCTTATTTCTCTGAAACACAACACGTGATGTAACTTGCTTGATTTAATTGGGAAGCCCTAATTATTAGGGTTCATGTGTTCTTCCCCAATTTTTCTTTCTCTCGTTTTCTTTTTATCTGTTTCTTTGTTTATAACGAAATAAGCTTTGACCTACAAGTTGACCAAAAAGTTTATATAAACTTTTGCACACCGTCTCTTCTTTATTTAATAATTTTGTAGTGGACTTTTTCCAATCTTGGGCCCCTTGGCCATCGTCACATTTGTTTGGGCCTATGAAACCAAAATTGTATATACTTCATCCATCTTATTTTGCAAATATACTTGGGCTTAATTTCCAAAAGTCGAAATTAAAAATCTACTATTGGGCTTTCGAGCCCATTAACCAAGAGTGGGGCCCACAAAGTCCAAAATCCACCATGAATATAAAATCCGCTAAAATCGAGATCGTTTTTGGCATTGTTGATCTTTTTCTTCAAACTCGTTTCGTTTTTTGCCGGTTTTTTGAACTTGGTACCTACACACATGAAACGAACAAAACAACATATACAATGATAATATCATATATTTTATGCATTTTTAGTCCATTTATTGATACAAATGATATGAGTAAAATCACTCATATCAACTTGTCACAGGTTGGAGAGTTTGTATAGATTATCGAAAGCTTAATGATGCCACTAAGAAATACCATTTCCCCTTACCTTTCATGGACCAAATGCTAGAACGTTTAGCGAGAAATGAATACTATTGCTTTCTTGATGGATTCTAGGTTTATTTCCAAATACCCATTGATACAAAAGATCAAGAAAATACCACATTCGCTTATCCCTATGGCACATTTGCTCACAAAAGAATGCCTTTTGGCTTGTGCAATGATCCTGGGACATTTTAAAGGTGTATGATGGCAATATTTCATGATATGATAGAGCTAACCATGGAAGTGTTTATGGATGATTTCTTAGTGTTTGGAGATTCATTCAGTTCTTGTCTCTCCTATTTAGAACGTATGCTTAAAAGGTGTGAAGGAACCCGCCTTGTTCTAAATTGGGAGAAGTGCCATTTCATGGTTAAAGAAGGAATAGTTTTGGGGCATAAGATTTCTAAGAAAGGACTAGAAGTGGATCGTGCTAAATTCGATGTTATTGCCAAACTTTCCCCACCAACCACGGTGAAAGGAGTTAGGAGCTTTTGGGGACATGCGAGTTTCTATAGACGTTTTATACAATATTTTTCTAAGATAGCTAGACCCATGACCCACCTCTTAGAAAAAGAGGATCCTTTCATATTGACACAAGAGTGTTTAGACTCTTTTGAGATCCTTAAGGAAAAATTTACTAAGGCTCCAGTTTTGGTTTCACCAAATTGGGATTTGCCTTTTCAGCTCATGTGTGATGCTAGTGATTCTGACGTGGGGGCTGTCTTGGGACAAAGAACAAATAAACATTTTCAACCTATACACTATGCTAATAAGACAATGACGGGTGCTCAATTGAATTACACTAACACAGAAAAAGAATTGTTAGCGATTGTGTATGCTTTTGAGAAATTTTGCCCCTATCTTGTTCTTTCAAAGACCATAGTGTATACGGACTATTCCGCCCTAAAATACCTTATGACAAAGCAAGAAGCTAAGCGTAGATTGTTAAGATGGGTTTTGTTGCTCCAAGAATTTTCTATAGAGATTTGTGATAAGAAAGGAGCCCAGAATTTAGCCGCAGATCATTTGAGTAGACTTGAGCATCCTTTTCAAGGAGAATTGCCTCATAAGGAAATAAATGAATCCTTTCCACTTGAGGAACGCATGTCTATGTCTTCACAAGAGGATGTCACGCCTTGGTTTCCAGATATTGCAAACTATCTTGTGGGGGATGTGTTAATTGAGGGTCTTACTTCCCAACAAAAGAAGAAGTTTCCCAACAAAAGAAAAAGTTTCACAAACAGGTGTCAAGAGAACGTTATCAATCGTACATGTGGTGCCAAGAGATGACTTCAAACGTGACGAGGCGACCAACATTTTCCGACAAGAACAATCTGAGATTATCATATGATGTTCTCATCAATCAGGTCCAACCTTATAAATTTATTCTTAAATGGTGAATATGTGATTATTTTAAAAATTGGTATCATTTCTCACACATTGGTATCATGAAGATAAAACGGACTTGCATTTTTCTTCCTAAAACCTTTGCTAAAAATTCATTAAATCAATTGATATCAAAAATATCGGTTGGGTTAATATTTTTAATATGGGGGATAAAATGTGATTTAATATGGGAAATGATTAATCACAAATGGTTTGACTTAACGTGACAGCTCATCCCGACATGTGCGAAATATTTTCGAATATCGTGGCATATGTTAAGGGGCAACAAAATGGATTTGCTATATCAAAAATGGATTCTCATGGTGATGATATACTTACCCTCAACCAATTTATTTCACGACGATGAAGATTGTGGTGACATAAGGACGGTAGGATAGGTTAAGTTCAATGTTTCTTCCAAAACCGGAGGAATCTTCCCAAGGACATTCCATATCTAGAAATAGTAGTCCTTAAGAAAGATGGAGAAAGTTTGTGAACGTAGCTGAATGCCGACCAAGTACTTAAGTTAGCACTGGAACAATCACAACAAGGTTCTAGTTATGACGTACAAGTAAGAATTGAAGAGGTTGAAGAATGAAAAAGAAATGTAAAGATAAAGGGTGAAAACAAAGAAGCCCTCCTTACAACCTTAGGCAGAAACCGGGTCAAATCATATGTTATTGAAGATAGACATCATGGACCCAGTGATGCAATGCACAACCCATCCCAGCTAACTCAGATATATCTCAAAAGGTATTTGTTTTATTCACACGGAGACAACGCATTATCTATCGATTTATTCACTCCGAATATACTGATATTAAAATGGTGGTACTCCTCTCCAGCCTCCGATTACTAAAAATCCAAAATGCACGATCAATTCTAGAGCCATTTGAGATCATCAAATATCTTATTAGGACACATTTCCATATTTCCTTGCTTCTTCACACACTGTGAAAAGTAAGAAAGATATTAAGAGTCTTACACAAAATCTTCATGATCTTGCCTGAACATCCGGGTAATACGCAAGTATTTACAATGAAGATGGAAATCCTTCTTGAGCGAACATTATAAAGCTCATGGTAGGTGACTTGTGCGATTCTTTATGAATCAAACTTGTGATAACTAGAAAGTAACAGCGGTTTAATTCTTAACTGAATCTAAACACGTTTTATGCCTCTACGCAATATCTTAATGATCTTGCCAGAACAATCAGAGTGACACTCTTAAGTGTTTATAGTGATGAGTGGAAATCCTTCTAGTGTTAACATCAAACACCACTTGGTAGGTAACTTGCAAGATTCTATACGAATCAAGCTCGTGACAACTGGAAAGCAAAGATGGTGTAGTTATTAATTGAATTTCACTTGTTCCAGGAACATGAATTACGGCTTCAACCATGCAGATATTTTTATCCAAATGATTCACTCTTTACGTTCGCAGTCAGCTATGGACGATCGAGTAAAGAGAACGGGTATACCCGGGAAATATTGTCAAGGAGATTTTTAATTAAATCTACCTGCCACAAGTACGATATTTAATATCGCCCAACGATCTTCACCGACCGGAGGTAAAATGCTACTGAATTAGAATGAAATGTTCAAAGCCATTTCGTTCGTGTCTACTTATGTTATTACATTTAAAGAGGGTGGCATTACGGTGTCCGAGAAGAAGTCGTCCCCACATACTTATACTTTTTGCACTTAATACTTCATCTAATTCAAGAAAGCCTAAAATTCAAGTCTTCTGTTGTATCGAACTCTAAAGCTTTCAAGAATTATGAAGGTATAAGTATGTGGGACATAAAGTCACGAAGAGGAGGATATCACAAGTGATGGATGCACAAGATCAAGGCAAGAGATTATTGCTCAAGATTGATATCAAATATCACATCAACATATTCACCAAAAAAGAAAAAGAAAAGAAAGACGAAGACTACGAGCTCAAGACAAGCATAGTATGCTAGGTTTATCTTATTATTGTAACTCAGGTAAGGCCCTTGTTTGGAGTGACCTCCCTAAGGGGAGATTGTTGGAAATACGTTTTTCCAAAGAAAGTCTCGGTCACATCATTATTAGCATAGATCACGAGCTATAGACTATTTAGGACTTTGTAACTTGTAGTAACCTCCCTTAGGGGGAGATTGTTGGAAATACGTTTTTACGTATTTAGAAAGGATTGGTCACTCCAACAATAGATACGTAGTATGGGCGCGTGATCTAGTTAAGTAACAATATTACCATTAAGCCCACGTGTAGGGTGGGCTATATATACCCCCTGCTAGCATGTTAGGAGGAGTTGGTTCTCATTTTGATAATTACACATTACATCTTTTCTTTGATTCTCTTCTTTCTATCTCTAACTTTCTCTCTCTAGTTCTTTATCTCTATCCCTCTCTTTAAATCATTATAACACATAGACAATCCAAGGATTACGTGGACCTACACAATGTAACCTCAAAATGAAAATGTACTTTTATTAAACACTCTACACTAATTCTAATACACCAAATAAAGGAAAGTTAAATAATCACAAAACACTAATATTCACTAATTACAAGCTAATTACAGAAAATGACCTAAAACCAAGATTAGCATATAAAATCCAATCTATAATGAATTAGAATCTAATCTTCTGAAACAAAACATAAAACTAAACTAAGTATCATAATATAATCATACATTTATCTTGAACCAAGTTACAAATTATTAAAGCATAAAGTACAAGTTTTCAAAACATAGAACCTTAATCTTATTTAAATAACCCTAGGATATGATCAACTCACATAAACCCTCAAACTAAGAATGTATAACCTATATAAGTCATAAAATATCATATAAGCCCTATAATAAGCATAATTAAGGATATAAACCTTAATTACCCAAGTTAGAAAATCATTAGGATTAATGACCTAAAAACCATAATATTAAGAAATCTACATGGAATCACTACCTAGTTCTTTTTGGAAAAGTATACAAATATTTATAGGACTTCATTAAGATTATAAGATGATACTAAGACAATGTACAAGTACCCTAATGCATAAGGTACAAGATTTCAATGCATGACTTGTAAATTAGGTCAAAATACGTATTTTCACTCTTTAGACATGTTTACCCTAACTAAACCCTTAAACCAAGTGTTAGAACTCATTGTACACTTAAGACACAATGTCTAGGACCTAAATTAAGTTTAAATCAATAGCTAAGAGGAGGACAATGACATTTACTAATATTAAACCCTAGATCATTAGAAAACCCTATTCTACAAATGTATACTTCCCATTTTCACATCAAACCTTTGTTAAACTTTAAACCAATGACCCAAATATCTTAAATATAATGTATAAACCCTAATTAAGTTACAAGCCCTAGATTCTGAATCTAGTTTTACATTTTCCCTCCAAAGCTCATTTTCAAACCATTTCCCTCCATTCCAAGTTTGAAAACCTGATATTTATTCATCCTAAGATATTTTAGGAGTGTGAAAAGTAGGTGGATCATCTCCTTGCTTGCTACACATCACCATTCTTATAAACATCTTGCCGTGACTCATTTTAGACCACAAGGAAGGATTAGGACTAAGCTACAAGTTATGAAATTTTGTAGATCTTCACTAGCCTCCATTAGTCACCCCTCTATCCTTCTTACACGTTTTAATGCATAACTTGGAGGCTAAGGGTCATAACAAGTATAAATAAAGGCGTATGTCTTCATTCGAAACTTGTACCCCGTTTCCTTTGTATCTCCGAGCCATTGTCCATTTCCACCTCTATATTGATCGTAGGACATCCCACAAGACCTAAAAACCAGGTCTAGAAGCTAGCCATTGAAGCTCTTAAAACTTTGATAGCAAGTTGTGTTTATAAGAAGCCATAAGGAGCCATTTTGGAGCTACCTAGGTAAATCTATGTTAACCAAGGCTTTGATCTTGTTATAAAGTTTATTTATACTTGTTATAAATCCAAAATTATGTTAGAAATACAGTACAAAAGAAACTAAGTCATTTAAACATTTTAAATGAAAGTTATAAGTTAAAGATGTCTTAAAACCCTTGTTTTGTAATCTACATGAAATAATGAGCAAAAACCCATTTCAAAAGCTATAATTCTGAAGAAATTTTGTTATTATGATTATAAATGTGTTTATAAACTTTGTTCTCAAATCCTAGATCATTTGGATCATTTTTTAGCTTATTATGTTATTTTTACAAGTTCACGGACTAAAACTGTCATTTTTGAAAATATAAATCATTTTGGGCCAAAAGTGTCATTTTATGAAAGTAAAATCTATTATAATAAATGTTTTAAAGTTTGAGACCCTAATGTTAAATAATGTAGGTTTAAATTGCAATTTATGAAACTTTATACTTAAAGGGTAAAATTTGTAATTACACCAAAACTATAATAACAAGGACTATTTTTGACAACATTGAAACTCAAAATGTAAGAAAACATGTTGTGTCATGTTAGTAGGAAGCTTTATAAAAAGATGTTCCATCTTGATATTACGTTCTGACTGAGTGGTTGGATTTACGCTTTAAAGTGCCCTCGCTCCTCAAACGTTTATAGAATGGCTTCTGAGTATGATGGCCCTAACACTAATACTATCACTCCAAAATTAATTCAATCAAAGAATGTTAATTAAAGAGAATGAACTCAGGACAAACAGTTGATATATATTCATATTGTGTGTCAGTCCAGTTTCCGTGAGAAGGTTGTGGTTGGATAATCAAAAGACTCTATAGGCTAAGGTGAGTTTATAGCCTTACATTTTAAAAGCTTACAAAGAATTTGAAAACCCGTGAGTGGGATATATGCAAAACTGGAATACAAGTGTTTTGTATGTTGCCTATATGATTATTGACACTATGTTTAATTGTTTCCATCAAAAGTCACTTTTTAATCGTGAACCGCTAGTCATTTAATGAGTGCTAATATCGTGAATAGTACTATTGGAGACTGACATCTCCTATCTGGGCAAGTCGCACTTGCTAGCAGCTAATCGTCCATTCCTAGGCCAAACATATATACATTATTTTTCATAACTCAGGATAGTCTGGAAATCTTCCTACTTAAGGGAAATTTGTTGGATTTTTCTGATAATGTCTAGTCGCGGGTCATGAGCTAGTGCAATAAGAATTGATGAATTTAAAACTGGGTGTATAACACTGTAGCCTGAGAGTCATACTTGTATTTAAATGATATTTAAAGCCTATAAATTCACTCAACCTTTGTGTTGACTTTAAGCATATATCTAAGGTGAAGGAAGACTGGCATGATATGGAGGGTGGTGTCTTGAATAAGTTATCATTCTATCAATAAAACTTGATCTTTCGGATACTTGTGTTTGTATAGCGTATGTACAGTTGTTTATTAAACTCTGATTTAAATAAATGAATGATAACATTTGTCTTATAAAAATGTCTTTTTATCATTTTTAACTATTGTGACTATGGTACTATGAAGTAATACTCCTGATCAATGTTGCGCTACGTAAAGGTAAAATGGGGGTGTTACACTCTCCAACCCACGACAATCTCTTTCTGTTCACTGTCCATATCAACACGATTTAGGAGGTTAGTTTTGTGATTTTTTGGCCCATAAATTAGTTCATAGGTATTTGGGAGGTTAGAATAGGGCTAGGTAGTCTGGCATCTAGGTTTGGTAAAGATTTGGGTAGCTTTTAAGTAGCTTATAGCCCATTGTGAGCACCATAGAACCCCACAGCCCTTAAATTTCTTTGACAGTCTGCTATTGTTGGTTTGTGCATTGCATGTGATTGCTTGGTATTAATGTTTGCTTGTTATTGGCTCCCCACACGTCCATTGGTGTGGGGGTACCGTTTGTAGCCCAAGCAAAACAACCATCCTAAATCAGGCATCCACAAACTCCCCAAATAGTAGCAAGAACATAAGAAAAAAAGGGTTAAAGTCTACTTGAAAATTCTTGTGCAAAGAGGTTTGATTCGTGGTAAAGAGTTGATTTGTGTTATGTTGGTGGTTGTTTATGTTACTGTGAACAAGTTTAAACAATAAAAGTAAAAGAAAAAAAATAAAAGTGAAAAAAAGGGGTTGCACACCTCGAACCCGTGACCTCCAGCTTACCAACGCCTCACAAACACACTCCTTAACCATACGTGCCCTAGGGTCTTTACTGTCAACAATTTCCTTTGTTAATTATTTAGAGGGTTTTGGTGTTGCTTATTTAAATTAAGTTCGAGTTTTATAAGTTGTTTTGCAGCTTATTGACTTATCAATTTTTGTCTTTTTCATTTTTCCTTTGCTTGTTATTCAGTTTAAGATTTTTAGAAAGTAAAATTAAATTTTTGTCTTTATTTATTACTTTATTATCATTATTTCATTTTTAAATTCTAAAAAATAGATTAAAAAAATAGATAAAAGTATTTTAAATTTTTCAAAAAATATTTTTCAGTAATAGTTTATGTGGGTTTGCTTTTTACTAGATCAGATGGTCTAGTGGGGTGGTAAATGGTGGCAGCCATTGTAGAGAGATAGAGAGAGGGTTGTAGGTGTTTCTAGAGAGAGAAAGGCAAACGTATAAAATGAAGAAGAAAAACACAAACAACAACCCCTCCTTCGAAGCCTTGGAGGGGTATTTATAGTCACTCATGCATACATACTATACATCATTTCCTAGTCTAGTCCTTGCGTGAGTGACTATGATAACTAATGGGAATTCTTAAATGTCGTCACATAAAGTGAATTTCCAACAATCTTCCCCCATGGGACGACGTGTAGAATTCCTTACGATATTTATTCCTAACAAGTACATAATGATTAAGAACAAAATCTTCCCTGAAGCGTCCAATGCTGATGAAGTCTTCTAAGGCCTTTGACTTCAAGTCTTCACATCAAAACGACTCATCTTTGTAGTAACTTGTAGTAGAAATACTGTAACGGCACGAGCTATGTAAGTCATATACTTTTTGTTAAGGAGAAGCTTTTGAAGTAACTCCCCCTAATCCATGCCATATATTCTTGATGTAGATGCTTTTAATAGCTTCCCCTTGAACCGAAAATCCTCATAAGTAGTTTCAAAGCTTTCAATAAAGCTTAGAATGATTAAGCGCACAACGGAATTTAACAAGCAAATCCCATCATATGAAATGATAATGTTTCTATGAGAGATTGAATGTTTGGGGCACGCCAAGTAGATCAACAACGTCTCTTCTCGCGCTTGAATAATTCTTCTGAATTTTTCTTCCCCATGAAAGTTCAAGTTATGCATACTTGAAAGAATTAGACATTTCTTCGCCCACGTATTTGAAGAAAGAAAACCAATCCCATGTATGAAGCCTAAATAATGAAGTAGACACTTTATTGCATTAATGAAGTTGACATCATAACACCAGAGTCAATTAAGTCCCGGAAATGCACATATCTCCTTCCGGAGATGCACCAGAGTCCATTAGGTCCCGGAAATGCATATCTCTCCATATAGGATAATGATGATGTATAATTGCCACAACCAAACAATTAATCATCGAACAATAGTGTACCTCTTTTAGCCATTAGAGACTGTTCTTTCATTTCTTCCCCCATGTAAGTTGAAAGATGCACTAAACGCCATGTGTTAACACTAATTTTTCTCTGCGGTTATGACATTTGTCTCCTCGGAATGCCTTCAAATAAAAAGAAGGTGTAAAGTTTATCACATGTACTCGTTGTGCGTTCAATATGTCTTCTTTTTCCCCTTGATTGTTTCAAAACCTCTGAACCATCAATAAATTGTACGCAGATGTACCTGAAAATCTCGTGAGAATAATAAATAAGCTTAATTAAATTCGGCGAGAATCGGTTGTTGATCGAAATTCCCTACGCATAAACTCTCCATGTCTATCTTTACCAACCCCCTTGTAGGAAATTTGAAGTGACCTCTGATGGAATGAACCAGAGATACCAAACGTGAAACCGAATAAGAATCCCTCGATCTTGTGACTTAAGCTGGCAAAACTATTGTTGAATGAGGAACGGTGTAGAAATATCATTGAGAATTTTCTAAGTACTCAATACATTACTATAGAAGTATATAAGCACAACACCTCTTGAAATTATCCATATCGAGTATGCGTGTGACACTGAGTACAACAATGTAGTTCCTTTAAGTGATAGTCATCCAAGTCATCAACCAACCACCCTGAACCCGAAAACTAGATAAGCCAAGTCTTTATCTAAAATATTAAGCACGAGGAAGTTATCTTTCAAAGATAAAATAAGTGCACGCCTTCGAAAAATCTGTCTTCAATTTCAAATAATAATACCCGATCAAAAAATCCGTAGCTACTAAAACTATATCCATTTTTTTGGTCTTGTCAAAATAATTCTCGTCACTTTGTTTCGTCACTTTTATCATCGTCAAACCCCGATTATAACCAAAAGTCCACTTAATACACAAATTTCATCCAATATAGTAAATATTGAAATAAAACTCGGATATAGTCTTTATCAAATGGGCCTTATTTACGTCCAAATTGAGCCATATGGTATCACCTTACACCATACAAATATTACAACAAATGTAATGATATTACATTTGAAATATGTAACACTCAACATTTTGAGTATTTGCAACATTTGAAGATTTGCTATAAAAGCCCACTTTTAACATTGCTATCAACCGAATGTAATTGATCACCTATTCACGGTAAAACAAAAAATCCAATATCCGGATCTAAAATTATATGATCATACACAGACCAAATGCAAACATTTAAGGCATAAGGTATACCAAAAATGGGATAAGCCCATATATAATACATCCGATCCATGGATGAGAAGTAATATAAAGCACTTATACCTAATAGTTAGGTCACACATTAACCTAATCCATCACATAGATTGCTCCGCCCCAAAACTCTAACTTCTCCCAAAATCATCATCAGACACCTCCCAATCTTAAACGTATAATCCTCTATCATATTTTCCTCCGCTTATCTTTCATAAAAAATTAAATTCACAAATCAATCACACTTCAAAATCAGTTAATACACACGAATCCATTTACCCTTAATCTCCTCTCAAATCGTCATCTTCGTTACCAAATAAGTTGAATAACAAGGGACCCAATCAATCTAAGAACAAAACCCACCATTTAGTTGGTCGAAAATCAAACTCAGATTATGGTGAACCCAAGAAAGACGTGGCTTCAAGATCAATGAGGATCTCGGGTAAGGATAATTTTTTTATTGCATGTTGGTTTTGGTTAATGAATCGAAACAAAGATAAGAATTTAACATGATTGTTATGATCTTGTCTTTTTATTCGAATATTAAAAAATTGGTTCAGCCAAACATGGATCTGTGATGAATATGTTAAACGCAAAAAATATTTTAAAAGATAAATAGAACGTTTAAACAATCTGAGATCTTTTGTATCATGAATTATGTTTCGAGGCTTTTTGATGTTTAGATGGGTTAGGAGACGATGGGCTTAGTTATAGATATGAATTGGTGTTGTGGAGTAATAAGGGTGGTGGTTTAAACATTTCGGAATCTGTTGAAGATCAAGATTGCGGAATGTTTGAGCACAAGATTCCGGAATGTTGTTACAAACAATTCGGAATGTTGTTACAAAGAATTCAGAATGTTTCAGTGTGTATCATTTCGGAATGGGTAAAAAATACACAGATTTCGAGATGTTTGAGAAACTGATTTTAGGATGTTTATATTTTTAGAATGTGAAAAAATACACAAATTCGGAATGTGAAAAAATACACAAATTCGGAATGTGAAAAAAATTCATAAATTCGGAATATGTGATTTATCCCCATTTCGGTATGCTGAGAATCTTATCCTAAAGTACATTTTTGGATTTTTTGGATCTATGATGTTCTTCATCATCAATAAAACAAAGTACCCATAAAAAATTTAAACCACCTAAACTGAGACCAAGGACTTATGATGATACCTGATATGTTGAGAACTATGTGTTAGCCTCAAAATATTGAGTCAAACAAGAATGTTCGGTCATAGGTTTATACTGTAATATTTATTAGAACGTTGTAATAGTTAGTTAAAATAGTCGTGACATTACGGGCTTGATGGTTAGCTTAAAAGGCCTCTTTCAAGGTATTAAGCATTTATTCAATCTCGGCCCAAAACAATATAGTCCATTAGAGAACCCGCATGTGGGTGGACTATATAAGCACCCTCCTAGCATGTTAGGAGGGTGGAAGTTCTCATAATTCTTAATCTAATTTCCCAAGTTAATCACCATCTTCTCTCTACTTTCTCTCACTACTTTCTCTCTCTAAAATTCATATCTTTTCCATCTCATTTCTTTAATCTATCATCATATTATTAGGGACAACATTTGGTATCAATCGCCATGGGGTAGATTTGTCTTTAGTTTATGGTTATCATTTTTGATTTCGTGAGATTTTCATCTTAAAATCATCTCGTATCAAAAAAATTTGTGTTTTTGTGAGCTCAAAACCTTCATACAAATTGCCTACAAAATTGTGGTAGGAATTTGTGTTCCTCGTTTTGGTGATTTCCACGAAAAAATTGGAATTTTTGGCTTGATTTTTGGGGAAAAAATTCGTCATTTCTAGTTTTTGGTTAAACAATTCGGAATTTAAGTTTTTTTTAAGTCGGGAAACTAGGGTTGATAACTAAGATTTTCCCTAGTTAAAAATATCGTTGTTCCTATCTAATCGAATTGATCTGGTTAACTTATGCGACTCAGTCGTTCTTTGGTGAAACAAATAGTTGTGTCGTTGTAGTAATTAAAAGTGAAAAACAATTAAAATAAAGTGCAGGTAAAGTAAATCTAAGTCTAATTTAAAATAAAAGGCGGGTATTTAAAAGCGTGACGAGAAATTAAAAAGCACTAAAAGTAAATAACGCAAACTTAAAACTATCTAAGGCAAACTTAAGACGCAACTAAAACTTAAAACTTAAACTAAGGCAAGGCTAAAATAAATCTAAGGCAAATGAACTTAAAGTGCAACTAAGGAAAAAGGCGGGAAAAATAAAGCTTGAAAATTAAAAACAGAAACTTAAAAACAGTAACTTAAAAAGAACCTGAAAAATAGCTCGTCCGGAATAATCCTTCGTTCGGAATAAACATTCATCCGGAATGTCATCTTCGTTCGGAATGTTCTTCTTCACCCGGAATATTGCCCAAAACTCTTGATCCGGAATGTTGCTCTTGATCCGGAATATCTCTTGATCTGGAATGTTATTCCGAATAAAACCCTTGATCCGGAATGTCTTAATATTCCGAATAAACTCCTTGATCCGGAATAATAAATTATTCCGGATGAACTGATCTGGAATATTTTTTGATTCGGAATGAGAGGTTGATCCGGAATATCCTGTTGATCCGGAATAAAAGGCTGATCCGGAATGTTTGGTATTCCGGATGAGATGCTTGATCCGGAATAATGAATTATTCCGAATGAGCACAACTGATCCGGAATATCTAATATTCTGGATGAACGACTTTTGAAATCCTTCACTCGGAATATCTTGCTTGATCCGGAACTTTTCCTGGGAAGATTAGTAACAGAACACGCGAAGAACAAGGGATACAAAGATACACGAATCTAATCAAAACTAAGCAAAATCAACCATAAGATTAAATCAAACTAATCACAAAACATCTACTAATGATAATCAAACAAATCAAAACAATCAAACTAACAAATATAACCAAAATAATCAAAACCCACTTAAATAAATCAATAAAAAATCAAGAACATAACATAAACAATAAAGCATGAAGATTAAGAATAAATAAAGAAAGGTAGATAAGAGATTGACAATAAAAATAAAGATTGACAAGAATTAAATGGAAACTTACTTGAAATTAAAGGTATTTAAGGTGCAAGACATGTATTTAAATTTGACAAGTAATTAAATGGACATGAATTTAAATGTGCAGGAAAGTAAAATGGAAGAAATAGTTTGTCAAGCTATCCAACAAAATGAAAATGAATCTAGTCTAATCTATATATAGGGGAGATTAAGGAGTGCTTAGGAAGCTTCCTCCTTCTTTCATCTTTTCTTAATTGCAAGATTAAGTCCTTGATCTTCTTTAATCTTTGTTAATCTTCTTAATCTTTTGACTTTAATGGCTTTGTCTCGGGATTTCTTTGAACTCGTCTTGTAATTCTTCAATAATTTAGACTTGAGTTCTTCGGCTTTTAGTAAACTTCCGTCTTTCGACTTTTTCTTTGATAAATCTTCAGAATTAGTCTTGGACTTCCGTTCTTTTTGCACTCTTGACTTCTTGACTTCGTCTTTCGTCTTTTTCTTCGATAAAAGCCCGTGAAAGCCCGTGTTTTCTCCACTTTTCACCTTTTCGTCCTAAATCACAACAAAAACACAAACGACGCACAATTCCGACATAAATGACAAAAATACACGTTTTGGCTCGGTTATTATTGTAATTAAATGGTAAAAAGGATGGGTGTTTACACACCTATCAAATCCCCTACACTTGACCATTGCAATGTCCTCATGCAATGCATTAGTTATAAAGCATGTTTACACTTTTCATCACAATCAATCCACGTTGGCCTTTATTAAAGAGATAGAAAATTATAAACATTAAAAGTAAAGAAATCAAAAACATACCTTGGGTTTTGGAAATGTTGTGAATGATCGTCATCCTCAATTTTTCACTTTCTCCAAACCAAGCTCAAAAACGAGATCATTATTATTTTAAGTTAGCAAACTAACACGAACTCATGTGGGCCAATTATTCACTTAGACTCCCTTATTCCTAGGTGTATCTCTTATATTTTATTATTGTCTTGAATGATCACGAGGATGCATTTTTGAATTATTTCGATAGTTTATTAGGCTAAAAATAAAGTGGGCGATTTAATCAATAGTTAGCTAAAGGACAAAATCTTTTAAAACTGCTTCTCGGGACCTTATAAAGTTCATATCTTGGCATAACTCGCTTCGCGATTTGAGACCTTTCTCGGACCGATATTTGGCAGCGACTTCATACTTCAAACCTTGAGAGACGTTCATGAAATAATGGTCTTCTCTTCATAATAGGAATTTCTTCACTTGAAATTTTGAGAGATTCATACTTGGACCACGACTTCTTCATTTTTCTCCAATCTTTATTTTGGACTTTGATATACAACGATCCGCCTCCTTTTATGACTTGGATCTATTTATCCTCATACATTGCTAGGGTCTTTTCGGATACACTTCTCCATGACTTTTGGGGAGTTTTTGCTTTTCGTCGTGTGTCTCGATCCTTCATATTGATTTTCGACAAATGATTCTTCACATCACTTTGGGTCTTTAGCAACAAAATGTAGCCCTCATGCCTTGTTAGGGCCTTTTTGGACTCGCCAATCTTCGCATCCCGCTTCAATAAGTTATGCCTTGGCTATGAACTCTAATCCATACCGAGCAACTTTTAAACGATCTTGGGCTAGAAGCTAAGTAACTTTTCAAAACGTACAACCTTATTTATTGCAGATAAATTTGTTAGCAAGCGATGCGAGAATAGGCTTATAATTACTCACATAAATTCACGAAAGAATGCCAAACTTATAATTGACTCTATCATCTCTCGTTCTCCACAGTTTAAAATCTCAAGGAATGAGACTTGTGGATGCTTAGCCTATTAAATCAAAGTTTTGGGTTTTCGAGTCGTCCATAGGATCTTGCAAATTCTTAGACTTTTTCAAGTTTAGAAATCGCATTTTAAAGTTCCCTTGATAGAGAACTCTCTAGGATCAATTATAGGAACTTGCGAAAAGTTCTTGTTCTTAACCCGTGAGAGTTAAGACTTTCGCGTTTTATAGCTCCCTATATAAAAGCCTAGCAAAACTTGACTTAAACAAGTTAAGGATACTAGCTAGAGTAAACTAAGATAAGTAAACTCGGGTTGAGTCAAAAGATTCACAACGTTTGAAAATTAAAACCACTTTATTAAAAATTTATTCTAATACGGAAAGAAAATAACTATAGAAAGGGAAAAACTAATAGGCCAAAATAGATCAAAAATTTGGAAAAATGTCAAAAAATTGATTTTCCGGTTAAAATGAGGACAAATACAAGGAAAAGACCACTTAACTTCGATAGAAGTCCCCCTACACTTAATATAAACATTGTCCTCAATGTTTAAGCATGTGGGAGTAAACTCCCCTACACTTAGGACATTGTGCACTTTGTTTAAATCTCGCTAAGGAAGAGACAACTAAAGAGATTCCTATTTTAATATTGAGAAATATAAAATAGTGAATCGAAAAGAGTTTAGGATAGAACCGGGAAGAAGGAACACGGAATCACGGGGCGTCAAAAATCATCAAGAGTGGATCATTGAGCGCTCGAATCCCTGATTAGTAGAAGAGAGGAAATAACAAACACCAACGGGTCTCCCCTACACTTAGGATAAAGAAAGCTAAAAGATAGATACATGGGTTGCCTCCCAAGAAGCGCTTGATTTTTGTTTACCGAGTCGTGAGCCTGACTCGACCTTGATTACCATAGGAAGAAGCATGAAACATATCCACCGGGATCAAAGACATAGTTTTCGTCCATCAAATAGCACAAGCTTAAGGCGAACAAGGCAAGCCAAAGAAGGATAGGCAAGGTTCCCTTAAGCAAAGATGGAGCACGGTGGAAGCAAGGGTGAAGTGGGGCAAGCAGATTTCCATAAGTTCCAAAGATATTTCCTTTTATTTCATCAGACGGATACTGAGATGGCTGTAGAATATCGATACCGGGGTCGAACACCTTTTCCTTTAACGGAAAATAGCACTCAGGCTCAGCAGAATGTGAAGATGATCCGCGAAGAAGATGCACAACCTCGTCCTCAGAAGATGGACAAAGAGGTGTTAACTCATACGTGATGCGGATGTTGGTGTCGTCCGGTTTCTTCTCCTTTGAAAGAATTTTCTTCAAATCCAAAGTAGGATCAAGACGATAATCTTCAAAGTCTAAAGGAGGAGCATCACTCTCATGAGGGAAGTACGTATTGAGAAACGTAGAGAAGACTTCCTCAAAAGAGTAATCATCCAAAGTAGGATTAAGCATGGATGATGGAGGATCTTCATGATGTGAAGAATCACTCGAAAGAGTATCGGCCTCATCAAAATCATCATAAATGGGCAGGTCGGGATACTCGGAAGTAAGGTCATCATAATCATCCGAATCTGAGCTAGAATCATCATCATAAGCATCAAAGATCGATGGAGAATCATAAATGGGCGAAGGTTCCAAATTGGATAGAGAATACTCCACATCATCTTCAAAAAGTGGATTATCAATGTAAGACTCGAATAGAGGATTGTTGTAGATGACAAAATCATCGAGCACATTAATCATATTCACAGATTCTCGTCCATAGGATTTGCTTGTAAGCTTCCCCATTTTGAACACTTGTGCATCATCCCCGACTCTTAAGATTAACTCACCTTCGGCAACATCAACTAAAGATTGTCCGGTTCTTAAGAATTGCCTACCAAGTATTTAAGGAATACGAGGGTCCATTTCATAATCAACAACGACAAAGTCGATCGGGAAAGTAAATGTGCCAACTTTAATGAACACGTATTCGGCAATACCAACGGGGTAAGCGAGAGTGCGATTGGCTAGCTCGAGAGTCATCTTTGTTGGAGTAAGGTCGGGTAATGATAGTGTTTTCCAAACACTCAAAGGCATAAGATTAATACTGGCCCCGAGATCAGCGAGGGCAGTAAATTCTTCGGTTTTGTTAAATATGCAAGGCAACACAAAACGACCGGGATCTCCAACTTTTTCCGGATGTTCTTTAAGAATAACTGCAGAACAGTTTTCATTTAAGCGTGTGTAGGCGAGCTCAATTAGCTTCTCCTTCTTGTTAAGCAATTCCTTGAATGCTTTGACAAATTTTGGCATGTGGACAAGTGCTTCAACAAGGCTAATGTTGAAATTTAATTGAGAGATCATCTTAAAAATTTTGACATTTGACAGTCATCCTTGGTGAGCATTGTGGTCTTACCTAGCCGTGAATGATAAGGAATATTGGGGTTGGGTGGTGAAGGTGTAGACGGTGAAGGTTGAGATGTTGAAGGGTTCTTCTTCGGTACTTCGTCATGACGAGGCGGAGACGGTAATGGTGTACTAATACTAGGTGTGGGAGGAGTAGGGATAAATGGTGGTGGAGGAGGTGTAGATGCTGGGGGTGGGATAGGTGGTCCTACTATGGTAACTCCACTACGGGTAGTAATAGCACTCACATTAGCTCGTGGATTGGTGACGGTGTTTGAAGGTAGAGAACTTGAAGAAGAAGGTTGAGTGGTGGGTAAGAAACTAACCAGCATATTCTTTAAATCATTCGTTTGATTGCTGAAGGAGGATTGAATATTATCTCGAAGCTCGGATCTAATGTCATTCCCTTGCTTGGTGATATCTCCTTTCAGATTGATAATTTGGCTCTGCAGATTCTTGATTTGCTCACCTTGGGTTCTCATTAAGGCTTCAACATCCGGATTAATGGGTGGGGCTTGTTGGGCGGGTGGGTGATAAGGATTAGAAGCTCTTGGTGGGATTTGGTTGCTTCAGTTGTAATTGTTGTTTTGGTTTTGGTTTTGAGGATAAAAACTAGGTGAAAGGTAGTTGTTTGATCGGTAACTCAGCAAATTTCTATCCCCTTGAGGTCGAGCTTGGTAATTTTCCGGTGAATAATTACCATAAGCTGCATACACAATTTTCGGATTTCCTTGGGTAGAAGGACAATCAGTGTATGAGTGTGGACCGCCGCATGTTTCATAAGAAGGTGCAACCGCTTTAACTTGTTGTTGTTGGTTTGTAGCAAGAAGCAAGATATTTTTGTTCATTTCGGTCATCATGCGGGTGAATTCGGTCATGTCGGGGCTTGCTGAAGTAGAAGAAACATTGAATCTCGGGTTGTTCCTTGAAGAAGCGGAGGAATCCCAGTTTTTTTGGTGAGTAGTCATGTTCTGAATTAGCTCTCTACACTCCTCGGGTCTCCTTTTCATAAATGTGCCACCGGCGGCTACATTAATCGTATCACGATCACGAAAAGTCAAACCGTTGTAGAAAGTATCAATCAATGTGACTAGAAGCATGTTGTGGTTTGGACATCTATCGATCAAGACATTATATCTTTCCCAAGCATCAAAATAGATTCATTGGGGTCTTGCATGAAACCGCTGATTTGATGGCGAAGGCTCGTGACCATGGATGGTGGAAAGTAGCGCGACAAAAAGCGTTGAGTCATGTCATCCCAAGTATGAATTGAATTCTTCGGGAGACGATCAAACCATTTCTCGGCGTGATGTGATAAAGTATGTGGGAAGAGTTGTAGGCGAAGAACATCCATTGTGGCACCGGGCAACTTCATGCTTTGAGTGCTTGTAATGAACTTGTCGAGGTGTTTGTTGGCATCATCATCAGGCATTCCGGGGAATGAATTAGTTTGCACTTGCTGAATCATGTGGTGCTTCAACGAAAACTCCGGAGCCGTGATTTGCATCGGCGCAATAGGTCCTCCTCGTCCAAACATGGTAGGTTGACAAAGCTCCTCCATTGTCCGAAGATCGGGCTTTGGAAGAACATTGTTGTTATTGTTGAGGTGTGGTGGATTATTGTTGTTGTTAACACCTGCCATACTTAAATCTTCTCGAGTCTCGGGCTCTTGATAATTAGAAGATCTAGTACGCATACACCTACAAAGGCAAAAGAAAACAATACCAAACACAAAGACAATATATATACACAAGAAAAATAAAATCTTTTTGGATTTTTGAAAATTTGAATTTTTATGGATTTTTACAATTTTTTAATTTATATGGTTTTTTGAATTTTTTAAGCAAGAAAAATAACGCTCACGAGTGAACTGATCCCAAAAAGCAACGCGTCTCTCACAGAAAACCGTTAATCTTTACGAAAAGAGCCGGCAACGGCGCCATTTGATAACTAAGATTTTCCCTAGTTAAAAATATCGTTGTTCCTGTCTAATCGAATTGATCTGGTTAACTTATCCGACTCAGTCGTTCTTTGGTGAAACAAATAGTTGTGTCGTTGTAGTAATTAAAAGTGCAAAACAATTAAAATAAAGGGCAGGTAAATTAAATCTAAGTCTAACTTAAAATAAAAGGCAGGTATTTAAAAGTGTGACGAGAAATTAAAAAGCACTAAAAGTAAATAACGCAAACTTAAAACTATCTAAGGCAAACTTAAAACGCAACTAAAACTTAAAACTTAAACTAAGGCAAGGCTAAAATAAATCTAAGGCAAATGAACTTAAAGTGCAACTAAGGAAAAAGGCGAGAAAATAAAGCTTGAAAATTAAAAACAGAAACTTAAAAACAGTAACTTAAAAAGAACCTGAAAAATACCTCATCCGGAATAATCCTTTGTTCGGAATAAACATTCATCCGGAATGTCACCTTTGTTCGGAATGTTCTTCTTCACTCGGAATATTGCCCAAAACTCTTGATCCGGAATGTTGCTCTTGATCTGTAATATCTCTTGATCCGGAATGTTATTCCGAATAAAACCCTTGATCCGGAATGTCTTAATATTCCGAATAAACTCCTTGATCCGGAATAATAAATTATTCCGGATGAACTTGCTGATCCGGAATATTATTTGATTCAGAATGAGAGGTTGATCCGGAATATCCTGTTGATCCGGAATAAAAGGCTGATCCGGAATTTTTGGTATTCCGGATGAGATGCTTGATCCGGAATAATGAATTATTCCGAATGAGCACAACTGATCCGGAATATCTAATATTCCGGATGAACGACTTTTGAAATCCTTCACTCAGAATATCTTGCTTGATCCGGAACTTTTCCTGGGAAGATCAGTAACAGAACACGCGAAGAAAAAGGGATACAAAGATACACGAATCTAATCAAAACTAAGCATAATCAACCACAAGATTAAATCAAACTAATCACAAAACATCTACTAATGATAATCAAACAAATCAAAACAATCAAACTAACAAATATAACCAAAATAATCAAAACCCACTTAAATAAATCAATAAAATATCAAGAACATGAACATAAACAATAAAGCATGAAGATTAAGATCAAATAAAGAAAGGTAGATAACAGATTGACAATAAAAATAAAGATTGACAAGAATAAAATGGAAACTTACTTGAAATTAAAGGTATTTAAGGTGCAAGACATTTAAATTTGACAAGTAATCAAATGGACATGAATTTAAATGTGCAGGTAAGTAAAATGGAAGAAATAGTTTGTCAAACTCTCCAACTAAATGAAAATGAATCTAGTCTAATCTATATACAGGGGAGGATTAAGGAGTGCTTAGGAAGCTTCCTCCTTCTTTCATCTTTTCTTAATTGCAAGATTAAGTCCTTGATATTCTTTAATCTTTGTTAATCTTCTTAATCTTTTGACTTTAATGGCTTTGTCTCGGGATTTCTTTGAACTCGTCTTGTAATTCTTCAATAATTTAGACTTGAGTTCTTCGGCTTTTAGTAAACTTCCGTCTTTCGACTTTTTCTTTGATAAATCTTCAGAATTGGTCTTGGACTTCCGTTCTTTTTGTACTCTTGACTTCTTGACTTCGTCTTTCGTATTTTTCTTCGATAAAAGCCCGTGAAAGCCCGTGTTTTCTCCACTTTTCACCTTTTCGTCCTAAATCACAACAAAAACACAAACCACGCATAACTCCGACATAAATGACATAAAATACACGTTTTGGCCCGGTTATTATTGTAATTAAGTGGTAAAAAGGATGGGTGTTTACACACCTATCAAGGGTTTAGAAAGAATCCGACTTTTGTGCATAGGGGTATTCCGAACTAGTTCAAACTAGTTTATTCAGGATTAAGTTGTGATCCTTTGTATTACGAATTAGGTGGGAAAAAGATTATTCCGACTTGTGTGTCACAGTGTATATTATGAATTATATGCACATCTCACATTCCGAACTAAGCTCTTGATAGTTAATACGGATTCCAGATTAGGTCTTGGCAATTATTCTGACTTGAGTGTCTGATTGGGGTATTCCGAACTAGATCAAGGTTGGATTTCTTCATATTCTAGATTAGGTACGTAACACAGATTCCGGATTAGGTGCGGATTACATATTCCGAACTAGGTGTGGATTACATGTTCCGAACTAGGTGCGTATTACATATTCCGAACTATGTGCGGATTACATATTCCGAACTAGGTGCGGGTTACATATTCCGAACTAGGTGTGGATTACATATTCCGAACTAGGTGTGGATTCCATATTCCGAACTAGGTGTTGATTACATATTCCGAACTAGGTGTGCATCACATATTTTGGATTAGGTGTAGAAGCTGGATTCCGGATAAGGTCTAGAAAATTATTCCGACTTACGTGCAGTACTTGGATTCCGGATTAGGCTCATAATCTCGATTCCGGATAAGGTGGATTACGAATTCCGAACAAGATTGGGTTCAAGGATTCCGGATTAGCTTTGCAACGTGGAATCCGGATTAGGTTGATTTCATTGGATTCCGACTTATTCTTTGAAGATGCATTCTGACTTTTTCTAAAATTTTCAAAAACGTAATTTTGAAATTTTTTAATCGTGTGATTTTTCGCTTAAGAATTTTTGGTTTCATACGAGGATATTGTTTGGTGTTTTCACATCATTTCTTGAAGTTTCAACCACAATCTAATCACAACAACATCTACTTATGATCCTATTCAATACACTTCATTCTTGAGATGGATTCTACTACTGAATATCGTGTTACTAATAACAACATCATGGTGGCGGGTAACAAAGAGAGACCACCAATGCTTGTAACTAGTAGATATGCACAATGGCAATCACGATTCCTTCGATATCTTGACACCAAACCCAATCGTGATGTTCTTCGACGTTGCATCAAAGAAGGACCTTATACTCCCACTACAATCACCATTCCTGCAATTCCAGCAACCGACTCGACGACCGGTTCCGATGAGCAAACAATTGAGGAAACATATGAGAAACGTGCTCGGATTGATGCAGAAAAAGAAGCAATCTATTTGATTTTAAGTGGGATTGGGGATGATATGTACTCAACGGTTGATGCATGCTCTACTGCTAAAGAGATGTGGTTTGCCATTGAACGCTTGCAACAAGGTGAATCACTTAACAAGCAAGATGTCAAAACTAAGTTGTTCTGGAACTTTGGTAAGTTTACTTCATTGGATGGGGAATCAATTGATTCATATTACTCAAGGTTCTACAAGATGATGAATGACATGACAAGAAACAATTTACAAGTCTCCACCGTGCAAGTCAATGTGCAATTTCTATAGCAACTTCAACCTGAGTGGACACGATTTGTAACTTTGGTGAAACAACAAATTAAGTTAGACGAGGTCAACTATCACACACTCTTTGATATTTTGAAACAATTTCAGAATGAGGCAAATGAACTTCGAGCTGAAAGGATAGCAAATACTGCTAATCCACTTGCTTTGGTGTCTACCACTCAACACACTCAAGATCATCGCTCTCGTGCTCCAAAGTCATACTCCACAACATCATCCCACCAAGGTACTCCACTACATACTCCTCACCAAGATACTCCATTTCATCTAAGTATTCTGCTCCCACACGATCACGAGACAAAGAACCAAGAGCACCATCACCATCACCTGAGCCATCATCTAAAGAGGACAGTGATGAAGAACTAGCTCAGAAGGATAGGGATATGAAGCAACGAATTGCTTTCATTATGAAGACCTACAAGAAAATCTTCAAACCCACCAACAACAATCTTCGAACATCATCAAATACAAGGAACCAATATGTTGAGAGTCCTCGAAGGTATGATACACGTCAACGTGATGAAAGTCCTCCAAGGTATGATCGACGTAATCCAACACATGTTGAGGGTTCTGCATGGTATGATCGACAAACTGCTAAGTATGATGCTCAGAGGATTGCTACTGTTGCTGGGAATATGGAAACTGTTGGTACTCAAGTGGTTCAACAAAGTGGGATTCTGTAGAATATTGATAACCTATGAATCTATGAAGGGGTTTGTTGATTTCTAGAGAGAGAAAGTTAGAGAGAGAAAGTGAGAGAAACTATGTGTATTTTCATTAAATGAAACTAGAAAAGTGACAACAACCAACCCCTTTCCATGGTGGAAAGGGGTATTTATACTTCCAAGCTTACATGGGCTTGGGCCGGTCCATGACAAGCCCATGGACCGGTTCTTACTTAACTTAATAAGCAACTAATAACTATTTGTTAACTACGAGCTATTACAACATTAATAATATTATGGAGTGACCGATACTTCTAATATACGTAAAACGTATTTCTAACAATCTCCCCCTAAGGGAGGTCACTCCACGTTACAAAATTCTAAACCTAGCATACTATACTAAGTCTTCGTTCTTTAGCTCGTAGTCTTTTCTTCTTTTCTTTCTTTTGTTGTGAATATGTTGGTTTGATCTTTTTGGCTTTGGCTTGAGAGCATTGTTCTTTGGCCTTTCACGTGCGATCTTTGCCTCTCTTGTGAATTTGCCTTCTCGTGACTCCATGTTCCACACACTTATGTCTTTTTGTTGAATTCTCGAAAGTTTCAGAGTTTGGTACAGCGGAAGACTTTATCTTGTACTTTCTTGAATTTTTGCCAATCTTTGATGCAGAAAAAACATAAGCATGTGGGAACGACTTCTACAGGTACACCGCAACACCACCGTCTTCACTGGTACTCAGCAACGCCACCGTCTTCAACAGGTACACAGCAACGTCACCGTCTTTAACAGGTACACAGCAACGACACGAATAAAATGGCTTTGAACATTTTATTCTAATTCGGTAGCATTTTACCTCCTGTCGGTGAAGACCGTTGGACGATATTAGATATCGTACCCGTGAGGGTTAGTTTCAATTAAGTAACTTCCTGACAGGATTTCGCGGGTAAACCCGTTCTCTTTATTCGATCGTCCAAAGCTGACTGCGAACATAAAGAGTGAATCACTTGGATAAATAATCCTTGTGATTTGAAGCCGTCAATTCATGAAACCTGGAACAAGTGAATTTCAATTAAGATTTTCACCATCGTTGCTTTCCAGTTGTCACGAGCTCAATTCATAAAGAATCTTGCACGTTACCTACCAAGTGCTGTTTGATGTTGACACTAGAAGGATTTCCACTCGTCACTGTGGTCAATAAAGAGTCACTCTGAGTGTTCTGGCAAGATCATATGATAATGCGAAGTGGCCTGGAACGAGTTTAAGTTCAATTAAGAATTAAACCACTATTACCTTCCAGTTTTTCACAAGATTGGTTCTAAAAGAACCGCACGTGTAACCTACCATGAGCTTGTTTGATGTTGGCTCAAGCAGGATTTCCATCTTCATTGTAATACTTACGTATTACTCGGATGTTCTGGCAGTATTACAGAAATATTGCGTAGGACTCATGAAAAATCTCTTACTTTTCACAGTGTGTGAGAAAGCAAGGAATAAATGAAAAGTGTCCTAATGAGACTTTTGATGATCTCTTGGCTCTAGACTCGATTGTGCGTTTTGATTTAGTGAGCGATGGCTGGAGAGGAGTGCCACCTTTTCAATACCAGTCTATTCGGAGTGAATAAACCAATAGATAACGTGTTGATCTCTGTGTGATTAAAACAAATACCTTTTGAGAGATATTTGAGTTAGCTGGGAAGGGTTGTGCATTGCATCACTGGGTCCATGATGTCTTTCTTCAATACCGAGAATCATTAGCAAAAATGACCTCAATAGCATATGTATTGACCCGGTTTCTGCCTAAAGTTGTAAGGAGGGCTTCTTTCTTTACACCCTTTATCTTTACATTTCTTTTTCATTCTTCAACCTCTTCAATGCTTACCAATACGTCATCACTAGCACCTTGTTGTGATTGTTCCAGTGCTAGCTTAAGTACTTGGTCGGCATTCAGCTACGTTCACATTCTTTCTCCATCTTTCCTAGGACTTCTAATTCTATCTAGGGAATTGTCCTTGGGAAGATTCCATCGGCTCTGATGAATCATTGGACTAAACCTATTCCTACCACCCTTTTGTCACCACATTCGTCGGGAATTAAGCGTGTTTTGGGAAGGAATTGCCACCATGAAAAATCATTGAAAATCACCTAAAGTACTTGTGATATTGAAATCAAAAGTTTTGTACCTTAGGTGTTTTGTTCATCAAAAACGCTCCCCCTTAACACGTGCTTTACACATATTAAGTAGGATAATCGTTAAGTCTTTTTCATCTTTTAGCCAAGTATCACTTAAGTCTCCTTAATCCCATTTTCTCCCCTTATCCAAAATGTTAACCATTAATATTTGGGATATTGAATGGATTAACCGGTCTTTGAGTAAAAATGAAATCGATGTTTGGCCATAAAACAAGTTATTGCTCCCCCTTAATTTAATAAGGGATAGTTGTAGTGCTTAGGTATTATATATTTTGAAAGATTTAGAATCTCATGAGAAATTCTTGAAAAATTATCATACCTTAACACTACATCAAGCCATACAAGCACAATATTCACAAATATACATATTCACAATTGAAAACCAATATAAAGTGGACCTGAAATGTACGACCCATTAGATGGATCGTTGCAGTATCTTGTGGTGCACTAGATATGGTCTTCCACCAACGAACCTTTCCAAGCTCCTCATCAATCTACGTTCACGGAGCTTTTGATCAATCTTCTTGATCACGTACTTCGCCATCTGCCGGTAACCCGGATGCCAATCCTCCGTCATCTCTGGCAAAGTCCCACCCGAGTTCAGATGCTCCAACTTTCCTCTGACTTGTAGAAGAGTCCCATCACTGTACTTATGGAGCTCACCCACCCTCATAAACTTCATCAAACCTCGACTGTTCAAGTAGAAAATGCCGTAATTCGGGACAGAAATGCCGGTATAGGGACATCTTTCTACATGTTGAGGTAGCACTTGATTCACTGGACGGGTTAGGTTAAGCTTCCTTTGATAGCTTTCGACTCCCAACTGAAGATCTTCAACTCGTGTCTTGATGACAACGCTTCGTGTGAACATACGAAGTGCTGTATTCAAATCAATAAGGTCTTCACGAGGAATATGTGTGAGTTGATCTCGGGTCATCAGAAGCAGCATATCTTCGATATCCTCAAGGCGAATGATGGAAAAATCTCCCTGCTGGATTTTGTATTCCCTGTCATCCTCCCTTTTCAAACGAATCTCCGTCACATGATAATAGCCATTCTTGGCTTCAGTTTTCATCCCTAAGATGATGGAGATGCGAATGTCGGATCTAACGTTGCTTCCAGAATTGACTAGGCAGCAACCCCTGTACGCCCTTCGGACTCGTTCGTCCCAATGAGATGCACCTATGACAGCATACATATCATAATTACGATTTATCTTTGGGACCCAGAGTCGGTTTACCTTTTCCTCGATAAAGGGTATTGTCCCCCAGTTGGCAGCTTTCAGCAAGGTCAGGGAGGTTGCGTACTTTGATGACCCCTTCAGAAGATACACAAGATCATTGGTGACGAAGAAGTCAAGAGCAATCTGATTATCTTGAGAAGGATCCATTGGAGGTGGAGCTCTTTCTGATTCATGAAGTCCTGGCCGTTGAACGGTATTCAGAGCCTTCAGGATCTCATCGGCATAGTACTCGAACTCCATTCGGGTTAATCGGGTTTTGGCACGAAGTCTCTTATCCTTCAGCGCTTTCTTCACCAAGGATGGAGTAACCGAAGTCTTATACTCATGAGCAAGAAATACACATAAGTCAATAGGACTGCGGATACGGAGATACAACACATCTTTGTCAGCATCTGTGATCGGATCATATTGTGCTGCTGCCGTGATCCAAGCCTGTGGTGGTGCAGTCTCGTCTATCTCCAACGTGTCTGCCCAGTCTCGTGTGCTTGGTTCAGGAACCGTAGATTGTTGTGCTTGTTGTAGAGGAGTGGAAGCTCGAACATCTGTTGGTTCAGTTTCAGGCATTTCGGCAGTGTCGTGAACGGGTGAGTGTTGTGCAGCTTCGGGTTCCGTTACTGATTCTGCAATCACAGGAGCAACAACAACAGGACTAATAGGGTTAGTGGTAATAGGTATAGATACATCAATAGAAGTACCAGGAACCGAAGACGCTGTAGTAGCATTCACATCGTGGCGCCACTTAGATCGTCTTGATTCCGATGATGTTGATTTGTCCTTCTGTGCTGCATCTTTCTTGGACTTGGTTCCAGTCTTAGCAGTTTTCTTGGAGCTGGTAACCTTGTTTCCCTCTTTAGGCTGTTCACCCCCATCATCATCCTCATTGTTATCCCCGTTACTACCCCTAGCACTCTCCTCATTCCCATCACCACCATCATCGCCATCATCATCATCCTCATCATCGTCATCATCATCCTCATCCTTATCCTCATCATCACCATCATCGTCATCCTTTTCCTCTTCTTCTCCTTCTTCTTCCTCTTCCTCTTCACCAGTACCCTCTTCCTGCTCACTTTCTTCCCTTTCTTCTTCAGGTAGAATGTGATAAGGTACCACACTTCCAAACGTTTTGAATAACCTATCATCCTCCATGATAGCATCATTCAGGGATTTGTATAGAGCCCGTTGAATCCTAGACTTATCAAACGATCGAAGTTCCACCATACGAGCCTTAAGTATCTTCTTCAATTCAAAATCCGTCAAGTCATAAGCAATCTTGTAGGCGGATTCTGAAGGATTGGATGACTTGATCAACAAGTTATCAGCTGCTAGCGTCTTCAACTCATCACGCAGTTTAGGCATAATGGATTCAACGGATTCTTGCACTCTTTCTTCCACAGAGGCTTCAAGTGCTTCTTTTTGCTCTTTGTATTTATCCCTCATCGCTTGAAGTCTGGTGATACGTGCAGCATGCTTATCAGCCTCAGCCTGCTTAACCCGAGCTAGTTCTTCTGCATGTGCTTTTCGAGTTGACTCCATATCTGCAGCGAACCTAGCAATCATCTCCTCTTGGGCTCTCCTAGATGTTTCTTCACTTTGAGCTCGTCTTTGTAACTCTTGGCGAAGTTCATCCATTTCTCGTTTGTGAGTATCCACATGTTTATCCAACAGTTCGGCCATCACCAATGCAGCCATTGTAGATGTTGCAGAGCTGCTCTGGGTTGATTGAAGAGGCTCGGTTGTTACTGCGGTACTAAGGATGGGAATTATAGGTGGTGGAAGAAATGGTGTTGAAGCCGGTCTGGTTGGTAAGGGTTGTATTGGTGGAGGTTGAGTTGCTAAAGGTTGGGTTGACACCATGATCGTAGGAGCAACAGACTCCTTTTCCACACTTGCTGAAATAGGGATTGATGGCTCCTTCGAAGTAGAATAATTTTCAGGTGACCCAAACTCATAAACATCATCTGGTTCCTGGTACTCTTCTTCAACATTAACCCTTGCACCTGAACCACTACCGCCAATATCTTTCCTACTCCTTTGAATTGCTATCTTCATCATTTGTTTCTCGGTCTTGTCAAGAGCTGGATCAACAACATCTTCTTCATCACGTAAAATCATCTCATCAGCCTTACCCTTTCCCTTCTTACCCTCTGTCTTCTTCTTCTTGGTTTCGGGTTCAGGTAACGCAGCTGGTTGTTTGCGTTTACCTTTACTCTTGACCGTTGTAGACGAATCTTCTCCGGTCTGAAGGTTTGCTTTCAGCTTCTTGATTTCTAGCTGCAGTAGCTTGTAATCAGCAGAACCTTTGATTTTCTCCGTCAGAAGATAATCGGGAATAGGACCAGGAATCACACCAATAGACGGCCCTTCATGCCTCAGATCCACAGTATCATCAGCTTCTTCAGTGTGATAACGACTTGCTGCACGCCTATCAATAGTAGCATCATTTTTCATAAAATAATTAATGATAAGCTTGATAAACCTTGGATAAGGAAAGAAATTTGTCTTCAGCTTCTTGTTCTGGAAGAGTTGAAAGGTGAATTCTTCCCATATCAACAATGCATGCCATAGAAGAGGTTTATTATAGGACTGCGCAAAGGATCATGGCCACTCGTTTTTGGTGTAAGACATCTAATGAGAATACCCATCAATGCTCTCCAAGGTTGTCCTACTTTAGCAGTCGTAAACTCAGACGCAACTCGTATTTCCGGACATCCAAGAGCGTCAAATAACTCCATGAGTTCATCTTTAGTAGGATCTCTCGAAAATGACATGCCTTTGGGTGTATCCCGTATACCAAAAATCTTACGGAAGTCTGAAACTGTGAGCGTCTGCTGCTTGTTGTCGATGGTGAAAGTGATCTTGTTCTAGGTGATTTCCTTGGTAGCCCAAAATTCATACATATACTCATAAGGCACCGAGGCACTAATTCTCAAAGCATTCTTAAAGTGGGATTGATCAAGGATTGCGATGGCTACTTTAAATCCATGGTGAGTGGATTTTGAGACTTGCTTCAGTCGGTGATTGTTGGGTATAAACTTAAGGGTTCGTGCTTTAGCAATAGCAGCTTCTCTAGAGTCTTGGATTGCTTGTACTGTTGGATTAGTCATTGTATCTGCTTAAGATAAGACATGAAAGGTTGATGCACAAAAACATATAGATATATATCATTCTTACTTCTAAGCATAACACATTTCATAACATAGAACAAGTACATATAGCATGCAAACAATAATAATCAAACAACTCTTCATCCGGAACTTTTCCTCATTCGGAACTTCTTCATCCGGAACATTCCTTCATTCGGAACTTCCTTTATCCGGAAGTTCTTCATCCGGAACTTCCTTCATCCGGAAGTTCTTCATTCGGAACTTCCTTCATCCGGAAGTTCTTCATTCGGAACTTCCTTCATCCGGAACATTCCTTCATTCGGAACTTTCTTCATCCGGAAGTTCTTCATTCGGAACTTCCTTCATTCGGAAGTTCTTTATTCGGAACTTCCTTCATCCGGAACATTCCTTCATTCGGAACTTCCTTCATCCGGAAGTTCTTCATTCGGAACTTCCTTCATTCGGAAGTTCTTCATTCGGAACTTCCTTCATTCGGAAGTTCTTCATTCGGAACTTCTTCATTCGGAAGTTCTTCATTCGGAACTTCCTTCATTCGGAAGTTCTTCATTCGGAACTTCCTTCATTCGGAAGTCCTTCATTCGGAACTTCCTCATTCGGAAGTTTTTCAGAAAAAAATCCTTCATTCGGAAGTTCTTATCCTTGTTCATCCGGAACATCAAAAACGCAGCCTATAAGGTTAATTCTAAGCGCATTTGTGATTTCTAAGGTAATCTAAGGCAATACCTCATTATCTAAAGCTAATCCGCACAAAACCCACCACAAATCTTAATCAATTACTGTTCAATTAGATGCAAAACCCTAATTAGGACTTAATCTAAATTAAACGAATCATTTAGTAGGAGGTAGTGAAGAATTAGACGAATAATGAGTTTAAATATTGATGTATATACCTTATTAAGCGAAAGAACAGGATGGATGAATAAGCGAATGATTTTTAGAGCTTGTGTGTGTGATTCAACAATGGCGGCAAGGTTAAAGATAAACAGTGAACAGGAATAGTGAGGGGCGGGGGGTTTTGTTTTTGACTTAGATCAAGTTTTTGACTAGTTCCAATAAATATCACCTTTAGTCCCTCTATTTATCTATTATTTTCCTTTTTGTTTCTAACTTTTTCATTTCACTTTACCTTTCCATTGAAAAGTTTAGTCGACTTAATTTTGCTTAGTTAAACTAAACTCGACAATCTCACACAACTTAAGTATCGATCTTTAAGCAAAACTCCAATATCTAAAAGCAATGCCTATCACTTAGAACGAACACAAGTCGTTTTCTAAAGTAAAACCACTCAATTACTATTTAGCCCTTAATTTTCCACAATCTCTTTTGAAAAATCAATTTAATGACGAAGATGATTTTAATATTTTCTCCCCCTTAAACGATGACCCGTTTTCTATTTAAAGAGCTGTAGTCATTGTTTAAAGAGTCAAATATTGATGAAAGCATTTCCAATTTATGTCTTGAAAAAATTTGATTCGTGGTGTCAATAAGATTTCTCTTATTTTAACAAATTAATGCACTGAGACGTACACAAATTCGTGTTAGACCAAGTTGTAAAGTAAACTTGATCCCTTTGCATGATTTGGCTTGTAAATCACGCCCGAGAAAATTAATTCCCGTTCTGAGCCAACGTTTTCCAAAGAAATACGTGACTTAAATATGAAAACCGGGTTGCAGTCAGAAATAACTACAAGCCATAATGGGCATGTTTTAAAAATGTACAACTTTTATACGGACTCTATTTATGGCACCGTGTCAATATTGATCGACATTTCTAAGGCCGTAAATATTACCGTACTAAAAGACATGCCCGATTTAAAACAAAAAATATTTTTGGTTTTTCTTGATTTTATAATTTTTATGGTTTTTCTAGGTTTTATATTTTTTATGGATTTTCTTGGTTTTATATTTTTGTATTTTTCTTTTGTGGTTTATATATTTACGATAATATACATGATCACGAACAAAGGATACTCTGAATAGTTTACCACGACTATTCAGCTGATTCTTCTGCCAACTCTTTGAGAGTCGCTGGAGTGAATGATTTCATGCCAAGCTTGTCGATCAAAAACTCGATTCGTCCTCGATCTAAGGCTTTGGTGAACATATCCGCCAGCTGGTACTCAGTAGTGACAAAATACAGCTCGATCACTCCGTTCTCCACCGACTCCTTAATGAAATGGTAGCGAATGTCTATGTGCTTGGCCCGTGAGTGTTGAACATAGTTGCAGCAAAGGGCAATGGCGCTCTTGTTGTCACAATACATCGGGATTTTGTTGAATCCCAAACCGTAGTCAGTTAATTGTGATCTCATCCAAAGGACTTGAGCACAACAACCGGACATGGCGATGTATTCATCCTCCGTGCTTGATATTGCAGCGCTTTTCTGCCTTTTTGAAGACCAGAAGTGCTACGCCTCGTGTCTTGACATCCAGCATGATCGGCATCTGCGTATGATATTAAAGCAATAGAGGAATCTTTCGGATACCATAGACCACGATGAAGTGTTCCTTTTAGATACCGAAAGATCCTTTTCACAACATGTAGGTGCTTTTCGGTAGGCCGAGCCTGATACCGGGCACACATGCACACAGCAAATTGCAAATCAGGCCTGCTAGCAGTCAGATATAGAAGGGTGCCGATCATCCCACGGTAAAGTTTTGGATCGACAATAGTCCCATTCCTATCTTCATCTAACTTGGATTTCTCCACCATTGGAGTGTCCACGGGGTCACAATTTTCAAAGTTATATTTCTTAAGAGATTCTAGAGCATATTTGGATTGATTAATAAAGATGCCTCTGGGATTCTGAGAAATCTGTAATCCTAAGAAAAATGAAATTTTTCCCATCATCGACATCTGAAAGCGTGTGGACATTATCTTCTCAAATCTATTTGACAATTCTATGTTAGTGGCAGCAAATATTATATCATCAACATAAATTTGTACCAGAATCATGTCGTTACCTTCCTTGAGAGTGAATAGAGTGGGGTCCACCTTGCCTTTGGAGAAGCCTTTCGAAATGAGATATGTTGACAGGAGATCATACCACACGCGTGGAGCTTGTTTCAACCCATAGAGAGCCTTCTTAAGCTTGTACACATGATTAGGAAACTCCGTACTGACGAACCCATCTGGCTGACTAACATAGACCTCTTCCCTTAGTTCACCGTTCAAAAATGCCGTCTTCACATCCATTTGATAGACGATCATATTCATATGAGCAGCATACGCAAGGAATAGTCTAATGGCCTCCAATCTTGCCACAGGAGCAAAAGATTCTTCAAAGTCTATACCCAAGGCTTGTTTATATCCTCTAGCGACCAATCTTGCCTTATTCTTCAATATCGCACCCATCTCATCAAGTTTAACCTTATAAACCCATAACAAAGTAAGGATGTTAACCTTGTCAGGGAGAGGAACCAATTCCCATACTTCAAGTCTTTGAAATTCATTTAGTTCCTCCTGCATAGCTTCAATCCAAGATGATTGGGTCATAGCTTGCTGCCAATTTTTAGGTTCAACTTCAGAGAGAAATGCATCAAAGTAGCAATAGAGTGCACTCTCTTGTAATTGATGGCGTGTAGAGACTGGTCGATCTAGATCTCCAATAACATTCCTAATTGGGTGATCTTTTGTCCATTTAGTGCTATGGTTTTCAATCCTAGGTGGTCTGGAGTGAACAATAGAAGGAGCTTCTTCTGAGGTAGACGCGGTTGAAGGGTTTTCAGGTATCGCTACACCAAAGAAAGTAAGCTCTTGCAGGTGAGCGTATTCCAAGTCGTGATCAATAGAATCCTCTTCCACATCATTAGGCACAAGTAGGGGTGATGATTCAGGTGTAGTTTGAGAATCACTTGGTGAAGGTGCATCCGGTTCAATGTGAAATGTAGATGCATTAGATAAAGGTTCATTAGCTTGAGCAACCACTTCAGGGATTGGAGCGATTACTACAGGTGCTGGAACTTCATCAGACGGGGGATCGAAGAATTCATCAAACAACGGTTGAAACAGTTTATCCCACTCGGGCCTTGATGGTGGTAAAAATGATGTAGAAGTAGGATTATTGGGAACTAATCCGGAACTAATAGCACCGGTTCCCATCTCATGAAGCGCGGGTTCAGAGCTGTGTTGCTCAGAAGCCATCGCTGTCAGCTCGTCGAAATCTGCGTCCATAGTTTCTACAATCTTGCCAAGATGACGGTTATAGATTCGGTATGCTTTCTTGGACGGTGAGTAACCAATGAAAATACCTATATCGGCTTTCGGTTGAAGCTTACCCAAGTTCTCACTATTAATGTTTGGATAACAAAGGGCACCAAACACATGGAAAAATGAAACATCGGGTTTACGGTCATGTAGAAGCTCATAAGGTGTTTTTCCATGGCGTTTCCGAATGATAGAACGGTTTTGGGTGAAACATGCAGTAGAAATAGCCTCTGCCCACAAGAACAATGGAGCGTTCGCATAAATAAGCATAGTCCTAGCAGCTTCCATAAGTGTACGATTCCGTCTTTCAACGACACCGTTTTGTTGTGGAGTGCGTGCAGCGGATGTTTCATGTGAAATACCAACTCCCTCATAATAATCACGGAGAGTCTGGTTGACGAACTCTGTACCATTGTCTGTACGAATACGGCGGACAGTAGTATTCAAACGTACCTGAATGAATTTCAGAAAGGTGATAATAGCCTTCGGTGATTCATCCTTTGTACGTAGAAATCTAACCCATGTAAACCTGGAGAAATCATCCACAATAACCAGAATGAATTTCTTACCGCTCACACTTTCAGTTCTCATTGGTCCACAAAGATCCATATGCAAAAGATGAAGTTTTTCTTGATTGGTGTCTTCAGCTTTGGGTTTGTAAGATTTCTTGGTACTTTTCCCCCTTGAACACGCGGAACATAAATGATCCTTGTGAAATTTAAGCTTTGGAAGACCACGAACTAAATCGTTTTTAGCCAGATGATTAATAGCATCAAAGTTAAGATGAGATAATCTGCGATGCCATAACCATGACTTGGTCTTAGATGCTTTAGAGAGAAGACATACTGGAGAGGCGGCCATCATGTCTTGTAAGGACAAGGTATATAGATTTGCACCACGAGATCCCTTCAACAAATCTTTTCCTTCCAAGTTGCGGATGAAACAAGTGTGTTGTCGAAAAGCAACCTCAAGGTTGGAATCACAAAACTGTCCTATTGAGAATAAATTATGACCAAGACCTTCTACATAGTATACCCTTGAAATCGTCACGTTTCCAATCTGATATTCACCATACCCCATTATCTTTGCTATATGATCATTCCCGAATTTAACCGTACCAAGAAACTTGCTGACGAAATTTCGGAGCATCGAGCGATTTCCGGTCATATGTTTTGAACAACCGGAGTCCAAATACCACAGGATGATTTGGACCACCTGAAAATATCACCACACGAAGACAATGTAGAGGTATCGGAATCTGAGTGTTCCTTGTTATTAGCAGGTACAGATTTAATAATCTTAGATTTGCTAACTCTAGGTTTCTTAGATTTCCTAGCCTTCTTTTTCTTAATAAGTGGTGTAGATTCTAGTTGGCTTAAATCCTGAGGTATTTCTTGACTGATAGGCACTATAGTGGGGGCTGACCTAATTAAAGGGTGCTGTTTCCATACTTGAGTGCGAGTGTTCCTAACTAAAGGACGCTCAGACCTAACCTCAATGGATGCATTCCTAGTTAAAGGGCACATTTTTCCATCTAATGTAAAGGTCCTACCAGTGGGACGCCATTGCCAGCCAACTTGGGCACGAGTTCTACCCGTTGGCTTCCATTCAAGACCATTCTTAATAGCATTCATTTCATTCACGTGATCAATCAGACACAAATCATGACGCTGGGAAAACATACATTCATTACAATTCCAACAATTTAAATCAGAATTCACGAATGGTTTAGGCTGCTACACAGGCGCAGAGCTTTTAGTCTTAACATGATTCTTTTTATTTAAAACTGAACTAGCATTCCTATTGTGGACTTCTACTTTCTTCTTTGTGGCACTACTAGTGGAGGGCTTGATCTTATCTTTCTTGAGTGGCGATCCTTTAGCCTTAGTAGTCTCTTTTAATCCTGTAGAAAGCAAAGTGGGAACATTAGCAACAGATTTTAAAGGTGTCTTACTTGATTGTGCCAATGACGGTTTCGCTCCTGGAGTCTTATTAAATGGAGTGACAGCAATGGGCCTATTATTAAGTAGTGCCGAACCTGGTGTACCTATGTATTGCAAATATGCCAAGCAATATTGAACTCGCTTAATATATTCATGAGCCGAATAATAGTCGCTACTTGAGGGATCTAAGGCATAAAGATCGTCTAAAATATCCCTAAGAAGATCGACATGCTTAATGGCATTCCTCATATAATCATCATAGGTAACCGGGTTTCTCTTATGAAGCGGATTCTTATAAAGCACTACTGACTTGGTTGTTGGAGCACTAGTGGACGGTGCAGAGTCGGTAGCTAAGTTATCAACAACTTCTTGTCGGGTGAGAAGAAGTGTCTCCTTTAACTCAGCCAAAACCATATTTTTGTCAATGAGCAGGATGTTCAAGTCAGAGATTTCCTCGCACTTTTGGTTCAGTTGTTCAACATAAGATTGTTGCTGTGCCGCATTAAAAGCGAAGCGTTCTTCTAGTGAACCATAAAGAGCGGATAGTCCCTGTCTTGTCCGACCCATCTCCCCTAGAACAGACGAAAGTCTAATTTCTAAGACCTGGTTTTTAGACTCTGCAGCCTCTAGTTCCAATTTTAATGTTTCCTTTGATGACACCTCTCTCTTCAATCTCATGATTTCTTCCTCTAATGTCTTAACAATTGCAATCATCTTGTCACTAGTCTCAACACCGTTTTCACAACCATTTGATATCAAAAGATCCTCATTTTGAGTTTGTTGTTTTAATTCTAAAGATATACAATGTTGTTCTAGTTGATTAAAGCGTTTTGAAAGTAAATTGTAAGAATCTTGTAGCTTTAAAAACTCAGCGTTAGATTCGTGACAAGAATGATTATCTACCTCATTTACAGTATCAGCAACATTTACAGAGAGATTACAAACATCATCACATTTATGCACAGCATCACAATTAATCATAGCGGATGTAAGCTCATTCGAATAATTAACATTTACAGTAGTAAGCACATCACACGAGATTACTGCAGACAAGAATCGGTCATATTCGGTTAAAATCTTTTCTTTTTCAATTAGTTGTAGTTCGTAAGCGGTGTCCATTTCATAAAACACTTTTTGAACTTCACCAATTTCAAACACAAGATTTTCCTTAAGAGATGCAAAAATTCCTTTTAGACTTTCGACAAACGGATTGATCTCATTTTTAAACACCTCGTTCATATGTTCGAAAGCCCATTCTCCGGCGTTTAAGCCATTTGAAGTCGTACATTCCAAAATGACCTTATCAAAATTAGTAAAGTATTGATTAATCTCTTGCAAGTTTAACCATACAGTGCTAACAGGTGGAAGATCCTTTGGAATTTCCTTAGGACCTTCCATATTGACAAGTGTAGGAAATGTACTAGGGTTTTCTTCATCTAATATGTAGGTCGGTGTTGTTATGAGATCTTTGTCCATATGGAAGCGAATTCTAAAATCCGTTTTTGCAAGCTCCTTATTCAATTTAAAATAATCACACTCGGGATATTTTGCAGAATTGTATGACCGATCCTCATCAACTAGATCCTTACTTGTTCGATCATCGGGAAAAACAATCGGGTCTAAAGCCAATCCTAATTGAGTTGCATTATAGAGTCTAGGACTATGTCTTAAAGCTTGTTTTGCATACCGTGGATTAGGGGGAAGGCCTTTTAGACGTGATAGGTTAAACTCTCTAAACGAAGCATCAAATAAGTGCACTAGTTGAGAAGCAGCGTATTGTCTTAACAGCAAGTAATCTAGACTTCTAATCTTATTAGTGGCATTAATCTCCATTTCATTCTTCTTAGACTCTAGTGATTCAAAATCCGTTTGAAGTTTTTGAAAATTAGTGACCACTAACTCCTTTTCTTTAAGTTCATTAGTCTGATTTGCTCTTAAGTTTTCAATTTCTTGCAAGTGATCCATTTGTTTGTTTCTAAAATGATCATATTCGGGATTAGTTAGAACACTAGACGAAGGCACTAATTCCAAGGTTTGAACTTTCTCATTGCTTAAGGCAAGCTCATCAGACAAATTCTTATTCTTAGCTAAGGTTTCTAAGAGTGCAGCATTCATTTGTGTGACAATCCGTCAATTTCAAGTCGTTATTTTAATCTCGACTATTAAATATTATATGTTTACTTTAATGAGAATTTCAAATTATCGACTAACCGAGAATGTTATGGCTTGAAACTTAACATAAGAATGTCGTTTCGATGAAGACCGACAAGAAAAACATTAAGTATCGATAATATATTCTCAAATTTATCATATGAATGATATTTTTTATATTTATTTTCATTTCTCGTATTTTGCGTTTTAAAGAATGACGAGAACTACGAATGATCGCGATACCGACGGATGCCCAAAAATTTACGTTTTATTATCGATTGTCTCGATATTTAATATTTTCGACGTTTTCGATTTAATTACGTTTTAAGTCGTGTCAAAGCTTTGTTATTATATTTTGAAGCGTTTTAACTTTCGAAAAGTATTTTTACGAAACCCGAGCCCCGTAAATATTTTTTAAAAATTTTACAAATTTTATTTTCTACCTTGTAAACTATTTACTTGCACTTTGGGACCAAAAGAATGCAAATATGGCAAAAACTACCCCCACCCCACTATTTAAAGATTTTCCACTAACTAGTTTTTATTAAATATTAATTTTTACAAAAACAAATCTCATCCCACTCTCTCCTTCCCCCATTTTGCCGTCCACCCCCATGCTCCAAACCCTCTCAAAATTTTTGATTTACTTTGAATCAAGCAAAACTAAAACAAGACCCATCTTGGAAATTTGAAGAGCTTTCTATTGGTATAATTTTTTTCTACATGCATTCACTACATTTTTATCTTTAATTTTTGATGATGAACATCATTTTGATCCATTTTTATGTTTATGCATGGTGTTAATATTATTATATTCATAGTGGGATGTGTTGCATGTTTATTATTTTAAGTGGATAAATTTTTGTATGATTATTCAAGGGTGTTAGAGGTTAGATTGCTTGATATAGATGATTGATAGATGATATTAGAAGTATAAAAATTGTTAAAATGGGTTGAAAAATTGTTTTAGTATGATTTCTAGAAAGGTATTTTAGACCAGTAGGTAAAACGTAATTTTTGAAAATCTTACTGTTTGAAAATGATGAAACTAATAGGATAGGCTTGTAGAGGATTCATTTAGCTTCGATTTGCCGCTTGAATGAGCTTCTAACTCATTTCGAGCGAAAAGTTATGCTACTTTTAGTATTCGTGTACCGGGAGACGGGTATCGGCACAATCCGAAAATTATTGTCGATATTTGGATCGAATCTCGGGGACTATAGAATGAGTTTTAAAAATGTTCAAGGACTGATTTAAGTTGCTAAACCTCAGGTCATGAGTCTATTTTCAAACCCGAGTGTCGGTTTTGTAAACGGAATTGTTTAGATAAGTCGAAATGGTTTTACAATTCAAAGACGTAAAACTGTCCGGTTTTTATAACACGAAGATGTGTCGGGCAGAAGGTCTTAGAAGTAATATTTTTGAATGAAACTTTACTGAGTCTTATTCATATTATGTGTGAGTTTGTCACCAAGTTTCGTCAAAATCGGACATGTCTAGATAGGTTAGATTGGTGTGTACATTTGGAGTGTACATGCTGATTGGTATTTTGGACACGTAGTTCAATAATTATGTGGCGTGAGTTGAGTACTTCGCCATTGGACATGGTAATTTACTCAAGTGTTAAGTCATTATATAAATGACTTAGCTACTGGTCCGAGGGAAGTAAAATGATGGTTTGACTTGCGTTGACTTGGCGTCTCATGACGGGTCAATGTAGAGTGCAAGTTTTTAAATGGTTAAGTGTTGAATAAAAGGGTATAGAATAACACTTGTATCGTTAAATTTTTCGGGATTGTCTTGGTTTTGTAATTTTGATTTTTATATTACGTAAGTATGATTTATACTTAAGTCGATTATTAACGAACGCGCCTTATTCGGTAGGTTGCGGTTTTCGTGTTTTAACGGGCATCACTAATCGTCGGCGATCGTCTCATTACCACTAATGGCTAAGGTGAGTCTATAGCCTCGCTCTTAACATGTTTACTTGTTTTATAAAACCCGCGAGGGGGATAACATGCTTGTTTTACTAAAATAAAGGGGGCAACGAGAAGATGTGGAAACCCTATTTTACTTGAAAAGTAATTATTGAAATTTAAGGGTACAACGATAAGTTGTGAAAACCCTTATTATTGGAAAAGTATTTATTATAAATGATGGGAGCAACGAGAAGTTGTGGTAAACCCTCTTTGTTTTAAAATTGAACACAAGGAACTTTATTGTATGTTTAGATGAAAGTTGTTATATAAGTTTGTTTTAGCCTTAAAAGACCCATGAATCGTGAATTGTTAATCGAAGTAACGCTAATGCCATGGATAGATCTATCGGGGTGACGCCCAGTCCGGTCGCGATTAGCTCTCGCGTGGTGTTGTGATGCACCAGTAATGAAACATCGGATGCATTGTATAAGAGAAATATACGCACTTGGCTAGGTGTGTTGGGCTGAAATATATATGTTAACGTTCAATGTAACGAGGCAAATAGAAATAACAACGATAATTATGTCCGTACAACATAATTGTCTTTTAATAAATTATTAACCATGGAAGGTTATTTTTCATACTTGTGTTCACTTTATTTAAATTAAAACTCTATAGATTCACTCGGCAAATTTTGCTGACTTTTTAGCATGTTTTATCTCAGGTCCATTTAGAAGGCACTCGATGAAGGCGGTTTCGTGAAGCTTGCATATTTGAAATGTTTTGGCCCGCTTTTCTAAAACATATCCATTTAAATAACTTTTACCATTCATTATAGTTTGTAAACTTTTTGAATCATGTGGGACCGTGAATGAAATTTTATCTTGAGTAAATGAAATTGAATGGATGTTTATTAAAACGACTTGTTTTGAGCCGTTTTCTATGATTATGAGATTGAACCATGATAGTAGCACCCAATGACCCTTCCGCTGTTATGACCGAAATTTGGGGGTGTTACAGATTGGCATCAGAGCTCAAGTTATAGAGAACGAAAAGGTTTTCCAAAAATGAATTTTTGAAATCTTTTAACTATAACTGTTGCAAGCGAAACCTCCGAGTTGCCAATGGACGAGAATGATAGTATTTATATATATATATATATGGGATTATATATATGTTGTAATCTTTATCGATTATTTGAACTTATGAATTACAAGGTATGTTTTCATTTATTTAATTATAAATGATGATTTTATATTTATACGAGATATTTATACGACGTCGATTGTCACGAAGCCACCCTAGTCATTTTAATGCTAGCGCCGAAGCTATTCCTAAAATGAATCCTATTATTCTCGAGATTAACTAAGTTGTGGATAGACATGATCCCAACGAAACGGTTAATATTCTTGCTGATATTCCTTTGGTTACAAGGATTTTGATTTCCTTGGTTCTTATTCTTGAATTATCGATCCATTCATTTCGTTTAGCAAATTAATCTGCATTTTCATTAATCTTAGACATTATACTGTTTTGATAAAAACAAGTTTGTCTGAGATGGTACTATTGATTGTTAGGAATTGAGATAGATTTGTATGGTATTCACATGCCAACCAGGATTCCATATCATATCACCGATCATTTTCTGTTAAATCAACTTCTCATTTGTTTCGATCTTGATCTTTTGCGTTGAGCTGGCGATGCTTGAATAAAGTGATTTATAATCGTTGAGATAAATTGGCCATTTATTTGAACAAGGAAATTATAAATTGTTGAACTACAAATTTTTGAATCTTATTCGGAAGGACTTGATCAATCCATGGAAATAATGATTCATAAATGTGTAGGCTTAAGCATATAGCATCTGCGTAATTAAACTCTTATTGAATTGTAATTCGTTTGCTCGATTCATTCTTTGATTTTGTTCTTCTAATTGTTTTATCGTGAAATGGTTGTACTGAGGCTGTTCCAAAAGCACCAATTGAGGAGGATATCAGGCGTCTCTGAAAGACATTGAAGAAATATTCTTCTTGTGGGACCGAGGAGCTTTCTTAGCCATGTGAAATACCTAGTAACTCTTAGTAGATTAGTTTATCAAATTTAGTATCTTCTCATTAATCCCTAACTAAACTGTGACAACAGTTAGTAGGACTAGTCTTTTAAGTTGTATGGCTTTAGACGATGATTATCTATAATGTTTGACAATACGACTTGTACTAGTTTGTGATCAATGGAATGACTATCTTTTGATTCCTAATTCTACATCGTTCTATTATTATCTTTCTTTGCTTTTCTCTTGTAAATTCCTGTGGTATAACGCAGTCATTGAATGAATACTCATTATGATTTGATTTGTGTTGCACAAGAATCATGCAGACAATGAAAGCTATGACTGAAGCACGAATGCGTCAAGTTATTAGTGAATAAGTTGCTGTATCTTTAGTTAAATTCATGGCCAACATGAATGATGGATCTAGAACTGGAGCTGAAGCTAAAACTGGTGGAACTGGAACCGGTGGAGCTGAAGCTGGAGCCAATACTGTTCGTGGTACGGATGGAACAGATGTGCCCGAAGTTAGAGGCTATAACTACACTTCATTTGTTAATTGCAAATCGTAGACTCTTAAGGGGACTAAAGATGATGGAGGATTGTGTCAGTCATGGAAAGCTGGCGTCAGTCTTTCGAATCAGTGACCCTAATCAGGAGGATAAGGTGCAGTTTATAATCGCTACTCTCCAAGGCCGTGCATTAATTTGGTGGAATGGCAGACTTGCTTCCATATGTATCATTACTTATGGGACACCATGGACTAAGGTGAGGAAACGGTTAACTGAGGAGTTTGTCCTCGAAGTATTCCCAAAAGTGTGGGGCAAGTGTTGTACGACTTGAAACTGAAGGGAACTAACATTGGTAGATATATCAAGTGTTTCCATAAGTTGACTCTTATATGTCCAAGAGTTATGGAACCTGAACCGTCAAGGTCAAGCAGTATATTTACGGCTGACCAGGAATATATGCGATGATGTGACTTCTTCTAAGCCATTTACTATTTGTGAAGTTGTCTGCATGGCTGATTAGCTCATGGGACACATAATCCAAGGCAAGGCTGATGAGGTTACTGAAGGGAAAAATAATTCCAAATTGAAAATTCTTTTCGTTGAATAGAGCTCGTAAGTATATCGAAAAAGGTTGTGGATTATTCCTAGCTTAAGTATCGTAGAAGGAATTATAAGGGAGGTAAGTAGAATTACTCTAGTCATTTGCGACTATTCTGAAGTGTTTCTGGAAGATTTGCCAAGGCTTCCGCCTCCAAGGCAAATAGAATTCCTAATTGATCTAATTTCTGGTGTTGTAACTGTGGCACATGAGCCATATTCATTAGCACCCTCTGAGTTGAAGGGATTATTTTTGCAGTATTAAGAACTATCTGATAGAGGTTTTAGTCGATCGAGCTTGTCAGTTTGTAGAACTCCTATTCTGTTCGCTAAGAAGAAAGATGATTCGTTTCGTATGTGTATCGATTACCGAGAGCTGCATTGGCTAACGATCAAGAATCGTTACCCGCTTCTAAGAATTGATGATCTATTTGATCAACTTCATATTCTCGTGTTTTCTCCGAGATTGATCTTTGTTTTGCTTATCATCAACTTCGCATACGCGAGGAAGATACTCCTATTACGGCGTTTAGAACTCGTGATGATCTTTATGAGTTTAGGGTTATGCCTTCTGGTTTGACCAGTACACCTACTGTATTCATTGACTTAATGAATTGCATGTGTAAGCCGTGTCTTGATAAATTCGTGATTATTTTCATTGATGATATTCTAATCTGCTCTAAGAGCGAGAAAGAACATGCCGAACACTTAGGGATTATCTTGAACTTGTTAAAGAACGAAAAGATGTTCCCAAAATTTTAAAGTGTGATTTTTGGCTTTGTTCTGTGCAACTTCTCTGTCATGTGATTGACAAAAGTGGCATACATGTTGATTCTGCAAAAATTGAAGCCATCGATGATTTGAATGTTCCAACTATTCCAACTGAAGTACGACAAATTCTAGGTTTGGCTGGTTATTACTGAAGGTTTATTAAAGGATTCTCTTTGGTATCAAAACCATTAACTAAGCTAACTAAAAAGAATGAACCGTATGTGTGTGGCATTGATGAAGAGAAAGCTTTTCAGACTATGAAAAGAAAACTCTGCGACACGCCGATTTTGTCGTTACTCGAAAGAAGTGAAGATTTTGTTGTTGATCGTGATACATCTCCTTTATGATTTGGGGTTGTTTTGATTTGTATATGCTTGTAGGAAACCTAGGAAGAATGAGGAAACTGCACAACCCATGACTTGTAATTGGGTGCGGTGATTTTACTCTTCGTCTATTGAGACATTAATTGTATGGCACTAGGGTACGGTATCCACCGATAGTAGGAGCCTACAATGTATTCTGGATTAAAAGAGGTAAATAAGCCTTTAAGTGATTACGATTGTGTTATTCGTTATCATTCGTGAGGTAGGAGCAAATTACAATGGATTCATAGTTAAGCTCTCGAAAACTCAGTCCGAACATGACTCGATTTCTGTCAATGTTGATTGATTGACTCTGCTCATTTTATTTTGATAAATAAATAGATCGTGCTAATTAAGGATCGTTTGTGAACCACTCGTAGTAGACATAGAAGTTATGATAATGTGAAGCGAAAACCTTTGAAATCCGAGGTAGGTGGAAAAGTTGTGCCAAGTCATCACCCTGAAAAGGTGTTATGTATTTTGGAAAACGTGGGAAGTTAAGTCCCCGTTAGTTTGGACCATTCGAGATGATATCGATGGAAGGTCCAATGGCATGAAAACTTAAATTACCTCGAGAGCCGCAAGGAATTCACGATACTTTTCATATGTCGAACCTAAAGAAATTTCTTCTCGATGAAGATCTTATTACCTCTCTTGATGAAGTATGAATCGACAGTAAGTTGCATTTCATCAAAGTACTTGTTGATATTATCGATAAGGAAGTTAGGCAACAGAAATGAAGTCGAATTTTTATTGTCATGTGTGATGGAACTCTAGACGAGGACCAAAATACGTTTAACTCTTTGATTTCAACGAGCGATCGAGGAAGAACGCAAGTTGATCTTCGGGACGAAGATCCCAATTTGGTGGGGATAATGTGACAATCCGTCAATTTCAGGTCGTTATTTTAATCTCGACTATTAAATATTATATGTTTACTTTAATGAGAATTTCAAATTATCGACTAACCGAGAAGGTTATGGCTTGAAACTTAACATAAGAATGTCGTTTCGATGAAGACCGACAAGAAAAACATTAAGTATCGATAATATATTCTCAAATTTATCATATGAATGATATTTTTTATATTTATTTTCATTTCTCGTATTTTGCGTTTTAACGAATGACGAGAACTACGAATGATCGCGATACCGACGGATGCCCAAAAATTTACGTTTTATTATCGATTGTCTCGATATTTAATATTTTCGACGTTTTCGATTTAATTACGTTTTAAGTCGTGTAAAAGCTTTGTTATTATATTTTGAAGCGTTTTAACTTTCGAAAAGTATTTTTACGAAACCCGAGCCCCGTAAATATTTTTTTAAAATTTTACAAATTTCATTTTCTACCTTGTAAACTATTTACTTGCACTTTGGGACCAAAAGAATGCAAATATGGCAAAAACTACCCCCACCCCACTATTTAAAGATTTTCCACTAACTAGTTTTTATTAAATACTCATTTTTACAAAAACAAATCTCATCCCACTCTCTCCTTCCCCCATTTTGCCGTCCACCCCCATGCTCCAAACCCTCTCAAAATTTTTGATTTACTTTGAATCAAGCAAAACTAAAACAAGACCCATCTTGGAAATTTGAAGAGCTTTCTATTGGTATAATTTTTTTCTACATGCATTCACTAAATTTTTATCTTTAATTTTTGATGATGAACATCATTTTGATCCATTTTTATGTTTATGCATGGTGTTAATATTATTATATTCATAGTGGGATGTGTTGCATGTTTATTATTTTAAGTGGGTAAATTTTTGTATGATTATTCAAGGGTCTTAGAGGTTAGATTGCTTGATATAGATGATTGATAGATGATATTAGAAGTATAAAAATTGTTAAAATGGGTTGAAAAATTGTTTTAGTATGATTTCTAGAAAGGTATTTTAGACCAGTAGGTAAAACGTAATTTTTGAAAATCTTACTGTTTGAAAATGATGAAACTAATAGGATAGGCTTGTAGAGGATTCATTTAGCTTCGATTTGCCGCTTGAATGAGCTTCTAACTCATTTCGAGCGAAAAGTTATGCTACTTTTAGTATTCGTGTACCGGGAGACGGGTATCGGCACAATCCGAAAATTGTTGTCGATATTTGGATCGAATCTCGGGGACTATAGAATGAGTTTTAAAAATGTTCAAGGACTGATTTAAGTTGCTAAACCTCAGGTCATGAGTCTATTTTCAAACCCGAGTGTCGGTTTTGTAAACGGAATTGTTTAGATAAGTCGAAATGGTTTTACAATTCAAAGACGTAAAACTGTCCGGTTTTTATAACACGAAGATGTGTCGGGCAGAAGGTCTTAGAAGTAATATTTTTGAGTGAAACTTTTACTGAGTCTTATTCATATTATGTGTGAGTTTGTCACCAAGTTTCGTCGAAATCGGACATGTCTAGATAGGTTAGATTGGTGTGTACATTTGGAGTGTACATGCTGATTGGTATTTTGGACACGTAGTTCAATAATTATGTGGCGTGAGTTGAGTACTTCGCCATTGGACATGGTAATTTACTCAAGTGTTAAGTCATTATATAAATGACTTAGCTACTGGTCCGAGGGAAGTAAAATGATGGTTTGACTTGCGTTGACTTGGCGTCTCATGACGGGTCAATGTAGAGTGCAAGTTTTTAAATGGTTATGTGTTGAATAAAAGGGTATAGAATAACACTTGTATCGTTAAATTTTTCGGGATTGTCTTGGTTTTGTAATTTTGATTTTTATATTACGTAAGTATGATTTATACTTAAGTCGATTATTAACGAACGTGCCTTATTCGGTAGGTTGCGGTTTTCGTGTTTTAACGGGCATCACTAATCGTCGGCGATCGTCTCATTACCACTAATGGCTAAGGTGAGTCTATAGCCTCGCTCTTAACATGTTTACTTGTTTTATAAAACCCGCGAGGGGGATAACATGCTTGTTTTACTAAAATAAAGGGGGCAACGAGAAGATGTGGAAACCCTATTTTACTTGAAAAGTAATTATTGAAATTTAAGGGTACAACGATAAGTTGTGAAAACCCTTATTATTGGAAAAGTATTTATTATAAATGATGGGAGCAACGAGAAGTTGTGGTAAACCCTCTTTGTTTTAAAATTGAACACAAGGAACTTTATTGTATGTTTAGATGAAAGTTGTTATATAAGTTTGTTTTAGCCTTAAAAGACCCATGAATCGTGAATTGTTAATCGAAGTAACGCTAATGCCATGGATAGATCTATCGGGGTGACGCCCAGTCCGGTCGCGATTAGCTCTCGCGTGGTGTTGTGATGCACCAGTAATGAAACATCGGATGCATTGTATAAGAGAAATATACGCACTTGGCTAGGTGTGTTGGGCTGAAATATATATGTTAACGTTCAATGTCACGAGGCAAATAGAAATAACAACGATAATTATGTCCGTACAACATAATTGTCTTTTAATAAATTATTAACCATGGAAGGTTATTTTTCATACTTGTGTTCACTTTATTTAAATTAAAACTCTATAGATTCACTCGGCAAATTTTGCTGACTTTTTAGCATGTTTTATCTCAAGTCCATTTAGAAGGCACTCGATGAAGGCGGTTTCGTGAAGCTTGCATATTTGAAATGTTTTGGCCCGCTTTTCTAAAACATATCCATTTAAATAACTTTTACCATTCATTATAGTTTGTAAACTTTTTGAATCATGTGGGACCGTGAATGAAATTTTATCTTGAGTAAATGAAATTGAATGGATGTTTATTAAAACGACTTGTTTTGAGCCGTTTTCTATGATTATGAGATTGAACCATGATAGTAGCACCCAATGACCCTTCCGCTGTTATGACCGAAATTTGGGGGTGTTACAATTTGGCTAAGTAATGTAGCAGGAACCATGACCAAATCTTGTTGAGCAGGAGTAGGCGTATGCAAAATGGGTCCCGGTTGTGATTCACTCAAAGTCTGGGGACTCACATTGATATTGCTATCATTGTTTGTCTCCTCGTTTGAAAGACTCACCACCGAAGATTCATTCGAATCAGCACTCTCTTGCACAACTTGATGTGGTTGAATACTAGCATCAGTGGTATTATCGGTGGTATTAATAAGTACCTCAGATCTCTTTTCTGGCCCTAAGCTGGAGATAGTTGCCATGAGAGCAGCCTTTGCAGATTGAAAGTCATCACAGTCTGAGTCATACGCATCGAGATCATCTGCTTGGTATGCTGCATTCTGTGTGGTGACCGTGTCTTGTTCAGCAATCCCTGGATCAGCAAGAAATGCAAGCTCCTCTTCATCAAGTTCCCTTCCTTGTGCTTGAGCATTCACCAGATAGATCTTTTCTGCAAACCTTTGTCCATCCCTTCTCCGCTTGGGTTTCTTACAATCCCTGGACATATGACCCTCTTCCTTGCAGTTGTAGCATGTAATCATTCGCAACTTGCCCGTGGAATTCGCCCGTGGAGCAGGATTGACCATTGGAGCCTGATTGACCGTGCGAGCATTGGTGGTTGATGTGGTAGGTCTCCCCTGATATGGTTGAATAGGCTGAACCATTACCCTGCCATTCTCAATAGTAGCTTGTTGGCGAGAATTGGATGAATTCCTCAACTGATTGTTGGTAGGAGCTGATCCCCTAAATCCTCGTTTGCTTAAAGTCCTTGTGAGATAGGCAGACATAGTGGTTAACACTTCAACTGGATCAGCACCTTGTTTAAATACAGGAACGGGGACTTCCTCATCATCACAGTACATTGCTTGATCTTGAGCTGCATAATCACTAGAAGGAATACTCATTTGATCAGGGTAGCTTGTTGGATATGTTGCATTCTCTTGATATGATGAATATGAAGATTGAGCATAAGGTGCAATACTTGCTGGGTGAGGTTGTGTAGCATATTGTGATGAAGGTGCACTGAACCGATATTGTTTCTGATGTGAGGTGGGTGGTTGTGGTAAAATCGAGTATTGGGGAAAAGCTGGTGTCATGTAAGGTGATGGATGATAGGCTTGATGTCCCAAAATATAAGGAGTGTTGTTGTGAGACAAGCTTGGTTGATTCGCCATCAAAGCTAATGAATCAGGGTACATACCTCGTGGAGAACGGTGCATGATCACATGTTTTTCATGCTGCTGAAGAAAAGCATATAGTTGATCCAAATTGCACTTATGCAAATCCCTGGTTAACTTAACATCGGTAATGTACTCACCCCATTCAGCTTGAGGTAGAGTATTCATGAATTTGGTGTTAACCTGGAATGGAGCGATCACCAGATTGTATACATTCAGATCATTCATGAGTGTGGTGAATCTGAAGTAATAATCGTGAAGCGTTTCCCCTGGGTTGTAAGTGAATCTGTCAAACAGGTCATACAACTGACATTCCCTTTCCTGTTTGGTGAGAGACGTACCTTGTAGCAACACCTTAAGACGTTCCCATAAATCCTTTGCCACTGTATACTGACTTACCATCCTATAGATGTCATGGGGAAGAGCTTGGAGAATTGTTTGAAGAGCTTTCTCGTCTGCATCGGCAACAAGTTGTTGGGCTGGTGTATGTTCTTCAAATTCTCTTGGTCGAGACACATTGTTAGCCACGATGGTACCATAGTCAAGTGGACCATTTAAGATTGAATTAACCATAAGCCTCCCATAGACCGGTTTTCCCTTAAGATAAGACATCATCCGGCCTTGCCATGCTTCAAAAACTTCTTTGATGAGCATTGGCGGGCGATTATCCGTTCCCGTAATGACTGAAATATCCGTAAGTGATGTCATCTGAGGCATTACTGAATTCGGATTCATTTTGTTAACTTCAAAGAGACAAAGATTATCGGTTGATCGAGCAGTGAAGTAAAGCTTGTGAATTGTGTTGTGTTTTTGTTGTAAGAAACCAAGATTAAATCCTCTAAAAATCGTCGAAAAAACAAGCAAAATAACCCTTGATTCGGAACTTTTTGTTGATTCGGAAGTTTGATTCGGAAGATTTGGCTTGGAATTACCTTGATTCGGAACTTTTGGCTTGATCCGGAACTTCTTGATTCGGAATTTCTTGGTTCGGAACTTCTTGATCCGGAACTTCTTGGTTCGGAAGTTCTTGGTTCGGAAGTTCTTGATCCGGAACTTCTTGATCCGGAACTTCTTGATCCGGAACTTCTTGATCCGGAACTTCTTGATCCGGAACTTCTTGATCCGGAACTTCTTGGTCCGGAAGTTCTTGGTTCGGAACTTCTTGATCCGGAACTTCTTGATCCAGAAGTTCTTGGTTCGGAACTTCTTGATCCGGAACTTCTTGATCCGGAACTTCTTGATCCGGAACTTCTTGATCCGGAACTTGTTGATTCGGAACTTTTGCTGGGTAATCAGAAACTTAATACGAAGAACAGTCGACCACAAAAAAGAGAGCTTAAACCCAGATTTTGACCAAATGACCCAAAAAGTTTTGTGATTTCAACAATAATAAGTAAAAACTAATACTTATCCACTAATCCCAATCACAAAAACACCAAAAACACCAAGAATCAAGATGGATTTTCTTAAAGAACACTAATACAATAAAAAACTAAAGAACCACACAAATCACTACCTTAAATCACCCCATAGCTCTTGATACCAAATGTAGAATATTGATAACCTATGAATCTATGAAGGGGTTTTTTGATTTCTAGAGAGAGAAAGTTAGAGAGAGAAAGTGAGAGAAACTATGTGTATTTTCATTAAATGAAACTAGAAAAGTGACAACAACCAACCCCTTTCCATGGTAGAAAGGGGTATTTATACTTCCAAGCTTACATGGGCTTGGGCCGGTCCATGACAAGCCCATGGACCGGTTCTTACTTAACTTAATAAGCAACTAATAACTATTTGTTAACTACGAGCTATTACAACATTAATAATATTGTGGAGTGACCGATACTTCTAATATACGTAAAACGTATTTCTAACAGATTCAGTGCTATAATTGTAAAGGCTATGGGCATATGGCAAAGGAATGTAGGAAACCGAAACGGGTTAGAGACTCTGGCTATCATAAGGAAAAGATGCTGCTTTGCAAGAAGATGGAAGCTGGGGTTAAATTGTCGGCTGAGGAAGGAGCAATGCTTGATGATACTGATGATGAAGCCTCCGATCAAGAACTTGAAGCACATTACTCATACATGGCAAAGGTTGAAGAAGTTCTTAATGTCAATAAAGATGACAATGGTCCTATTTGATTGACACTGAGCCAATCGATAAGGTACACACTGAAGAGGAATATAATGTGTTTGGTAATATTCATGAGCATTCTGAGCTACCCAAAGCCATTAATGACACATGTATGATGGAAACGGTTGATAGCAATACCACACCCGATTCATCAGACATGTGAAATAATGAGTCTGAGGATGATCAACATCCAAATGAGTATGATGATGACGAGGAGCGTATTGCGCTTGCTAACTTAATTGCTTCTTTACAAAAAGATGTTAAAGAAACTAGAAGGAGTCAAAAGCAATTAAAGAAGGCAAACGCTACGCTCACTCGAAATTTTGAAGAATGCAAAGCTGCTCTAATTAAATATAGTGAGACCATTGATAGCTATAGAGCTCAACTTCTTCAAAAGACCAATGAGGTTGAGGGATACAAAGGGTGTTTAATTAATGTTAAAAAGGAGGATTTTCAAGAGAAATATAACGAAACTCTTAAGCTTCTTGAACAACAGAAACGTAATTATAACACCTCTTTGAGTATTGAACGTCACAAAACGTATCTTGCAACCACTAAAGTCCTTGAGCTAACTCAAGTAAATGGTTTTCTTCAAGAGGATAAAACTAAACTTGTTAATGAAAAGAAAGTCGTGGTTGAAAAAATGGAAAAGGATTTCAAAACTAAACAAGCGAATGACATCAACAAAATGGTGGAACTTGAAACTCAACTTGATTTTTACAACAAAATTGTTTACAAAACTAATCAATCAATTCAAACCATGAGAATGTTGGAACCTCGTTCGTTCTTCAAGTATAGACCTAGTTTTGCAAATCCTAAGTATTTTGAGCATGATCAATCTGAGAATCAGCACTTATATCTTGATTAGTCCCAATGGACCGATCTTGATTGTCTTGTTATTAGGCCCGATAGTGAAGAGATACACGATTTGGAAGAAGAGAGTAGACCAAAAGTTAATAAAGAATTTGTTAAACCATATAATTATGCTTATGAAAATAGTCTTTATGGTCTTTTCAACCACAAACACAGAAAACTCGTGAGAAAATATTTTTCGAATGTGAACAAATAAGAATTAAATGGAGACAAGCTTTTGCCACTAAGAAAACTAATGTTTCAAAATTTATTGACTATTTGCCATATAAAGCTTCTGTAAACAAGATTAAGCAAGCACTTAGTATTCTCAAGAGTAACATTGAAAATTTCAAAAAAGTTGTTGATGATGACTGGAAAAACGTGAACTTTCGAAAGGAGACAAAGAAATTCCTCACGATATAACTGTGCTTGTGAAAAGTATTTTGATTCCGCTTGCGGAAAGAACGCAAAAACATATTTTGGAATTTCAAACACTAATTAAGCAAGAAATGTTTGATGATTTGAAATATGTTGAATCTCTTGAATAAGAAGTGAACGACCATCAACCTGAAAGAGACGATTTTTCTACAGCATATGATCTACTCTTACATGAATGTCTCTCAAAAGATATTGTGTGTGCTTATGTTACATCTTGTGCTGATATTGATGAATATTCTGATGTTGCATGCAAATATCTTGATCAAGTTAAAGAATGTGAACATCTTGAAACTGAGCTTTCGAATAAAGTTGACCAAAAACAGTTTTCGTTACTTCAACATAGATATGATTATCTTCAAAAACATTGTCACTCACTTGAACTTGCTTTGCAAAAGAAAGTTGGCAGCTTTTCAAATGATACATCTTTAGAAGTAAAATTATCTGATTCATGTCGATTATTAAACGTAAAAAGTCTTGATATTTCGGATTTGAAAGCTCAGTTACAAGAAAAAGACATAGCAATAGCAGAGTTGAAGAAACGATGCTATGATGGATGGGAAAGTTGTGGAACCTAACGTTAAGCAACCTGTTGTTAGACAACCCAATGTCTCTAGAGTGAATAGATCCTCTATCTTGGGAAAACCATCTGCTTTCTCAAATTCTTCGTTTGCAAAACCTGTGTTTGCCCCCAAGATGGATTGAAAGGAAACGTTACCACATACTCAACCCATTAGGAATGCTATAGCACCAAGTGTTAAGCACAATAATGTGATTAAACCAGGGATGTATAGAATGACCACTAAACCCACAAACAAAGTTAGTCACTCACCTAAGACTTCTAGAAACACTAATATTCACGTGTCTTCTACTACATGAGTAATCTCCACTGCTAGTGTTAGCCGACCTCAGCTTAAGAGCACTCAAGTGAATGATAAGGTCTAGAAACACAAGAGTCAAGGGAAGATGAATGAAGTAGAAGAACACCCTAGGAATTTGAATGTTTTTAAGAATAAAAAGTCTGTAATCGCATGTAATGACGATTTGAATGATGATTTGAATGATTTGAATGATTTGAATGCTATGAATGGAAATTTGTTTGTGTCAAATGTGGAAAGTGTGCTAATGCTAATAATTCTATGTGTGCTATGAATAATGTCAAAGGCGTAGAAACTAGAACTAAGAAGCAAGTTGCGATGCCTATTAGTGCTAGTAAACCCAAACATAAAGTGAACCATTCTGGTGCAACCCCCACTAAGAAAAGTAATGCATCAGACTCCACCACTAAGAACCCTAAAAGCAGAATTAAGGAATTATATGAGTCTGCTAGCAAGTCTTGGAAATGGTGGTTTGCTAATCAATGTCCTCCAGGATATAAATGGATGCCTAAATTTAGGACAGAAAATGTGACAACGAGTGTTAGTATGCCTTTAAATGTTGCTAAGGACACTAATGATTCTACAATCACAACTACTGTGGTATCCAATTTAGAAAATGCTCCATCGTGTTCTAACTCTTCTGCAGGTGATACAAATAAAACTCTTCATACTGGACTCTGGATGCACGAAGCACATGACAGGGAATCTCAAGCTTCTAATTAACTTCATGGAGAAGTTCCTGGGTACGGTCCGATTCGGAAATGATCAATTTGCACTGATCCTAGGATATGGATAATTGGTTCACGGAAATATAACGATAAAAAGGATATACTACGTCGAAGGGCTCAATCACAATCTTTTCTCGGTTGGTCAATTCTGTGATGCGGATTTGGAGGTTGCTTTTAGGAAGAAGACATGTTTTGTTCGTTATTATGATGGGAATGATTTACTTACCGGTACACGGGGTATTGATCTCTACACTATTTCACTTCAAGATACAACTTCATCTACTCCAATTTGCTTCATGGCTAAAGCTTCAACGACTCAGGCATGGTTATGGCATCAACGTTTCTCTCATCTTAATTTTGACACCATCAACTTGATTTCCAAGAAAGATATTGTGAGAGGCCTTCCAAGTTTGAAATTCATCAAAGATCATCTTTGTTCTTCTTGTGATCTTTGTAAAGCTAAACGAAGCAGCTTCAAAACAAAGATTACCCCAAGCTCTAAAGGACGGTTAGATCTTCTTCATATAGATTTGTGTAGTCCCATGCGTGTTCATAGTATCAATGGGAAGAAATATGTTATGGTAATTGTCGATGATTACTCAAGGTACACATGGACTCACTTCTTGAGGTCCAAGGATGAAACACCCAAAGTTCTCATCAACTTCCTTAAACTGTTACAACATGGTCTTCAAACTAAAGTTAAAGTGGTTCGTACTGAAAAAGGTACATAATTTTTGAATTCAAATCTGAGAAACTATTTTGAAGCCGAAGGAATTGAACATGAAACATCTATTGCTCGAACACCCAAACAAAAAGGTGTTGTTGAAAGACGAAACCGTACTTTAGTTGAGGCTGCTCGAACATTATTATCCACTTCAAAACTTCCACTATACTTTTGGGTCGAAGCCGTGTCAACCACATGCTACATACAAAACCGCTCCTTAATTATCCCAAGACACGAAAAGACACCATATCACATAATTCATGATCGAATACCTTCACTCAAACACCTTGACGTTTTTTGATGTACTTGTTACATAATACGAGATGGTGAAAATTTAGATAAGATGAAAGAGAAAGGTGATGCGTGTATTCTTGTGGGATATGCAACTTAGTCTAAGGGGTATAGAGTATACAACCAGAGAACAAAATTAATAGTCGAGACTATTCACATCCGATTTGATGAATTACAAGAAATGGAACTTGAACAAAACAGTTTAACTCCCGGGCCACAACAACAAACGACTTCCGTTCACAACCGCACAGAACTAGGAACTCTAGACCACAGTAATGAACCGTCAAGTTCAAAGTTGGTTCCACAAAGTGTTCCAAGAGCAGATATGACAGTCAACAGTCAACACGACAATTGAAGAGGTGGAAATGTTATATGGACCAATGTATGATGAATATTTCACGGGGGAGAAACATGTTGTATCGAAGTCTTCCGCTGTCACTCATGATAAAAATGATGATACCGATCATCGTCAACAAAAGGATACAACTTCATCTACTTCAACACGAGTTGCTGCAGATTTACCTCCTCAGAATATCACATAAACAACCGCTCCTACAACATCCACAACTACTGTCATTTCTCCAGAGAACACAAATCAAGCAGACAATGCATTATCTGACGAAGAGGAATTTATCAACCCATTCGGTACACCGGTACACGAAACTGGAGAGTCTTCTACTGGCCATGTTGATCCATCAAATATGCATACGTTCTATCAACGACATCCTTTAACACATCATTGGACCCGAGATCATCCTTTGGTTCAAGTAATTGGAAACCCTTCACAGCCTGTTCGCACAAGACGACAGCTTAACACCGATAGCGATGTTTGTATGTTCGCACTTGCGGTGAGTTCAGCTGAACCAAAAAACATCAAAGAAGCCATGGTTGATCATGCTTGGATTGAATCGATGACGGATGAACTTCAACAATTTGAAAGACTTAAAGTCTGGGAACTTGTTGACAGACCATACGATGTAATACCATTAAATCTTCGATGGATCTGGAAAAACAAGATGGATGAAGAGAACACGATCATCAAGAATAAATCTAGGCTAGTGGCTAAAGGATATGGCCAGCAAGAGGGTATTGATTTTGAAGAGTCATTTGCACCAGTTGCTCGAATGGAAGCGGTCAGGATTTTTCTTGCTTATGATCCACATAAGGGATTCATCGTTTATCAAATGGACGTAAAGACGGCGTTTCTTAACGGTCCTTTGAAGGAAGAATTCTATGTCACGCAACCGGAAGGATTCGTCAATCCTCATTATCCTGACAAGGTGTATCGTCTCCACAAAGCACTTTATTGACTGAAGCAAGATCCAAAGGCGTGGTACGAAGAGCTCTTAAAATTTCTGGTCTCCAAAGGTTTCTCAAAAGGTTCCATTGATCTAACTTTGTTCACTTATAAATATGGGTATGACATTTTGCTTGTGCAGATTTATGTTGATGACATTATTTTCGGGTCTACAAACCCAAAACATTCAAAATGGTTTGAAAAAGTAATGCATAGCAAATTTGAAATGTCTATGATGGGCGAACTAAAATTCTTTCTAGGAATTCAAGTTCACCAATCCCCAAGTGGTATCTTTATTAACCAAGCTAAGTATTGTCAAGAGATAATCAAAAAGCATGGTATGACCTCATGTGACCCAGTTGGGACACCATTATCAACCACATCCCTAGATGCTGATTTGGAGGGAAATGCAATAGATCAAACGAGATATCGGTCCATGATCGGCTCGCTCATGTACTTAACAGCAAGCCGACCCGATATATCACACGCTACGTGTTATTATGCACGTTATCAAGCACGACCCACTGAAAAGCACCTAAAGGAGGTTAAACGGATCTATCGGTACTTTAAAAATACCATTCACATGGGACTATGGTATCCGAGGGAAACCGGTTTCTTTCTAACGGCCTATTCAGATTCTGATCATCAGGGTGTCTTGATACACGAAAAAGTACTTCTAGTGGTGCACAATTTCTAGGTCAAGATAAGATTGTGGGATGGTCTTCCAAGAAGCAGGATTGCACATCATTATCATCAGCCGAAGTAGAATATGTGTCTCTATCTGCGTGTTGTGCTCAAGTTCTTTGGATGAGAACACAAATCACGGATTATGGCTTCCACTTTGATAAATTACCTATGTACTGTGACTCAAAGTCCGCCATAGCCATCTCCTGTGATCCGGTACAGCATTCCCACATGAAGCACATTGATGTCAGATATCACTTCATTAAGGAACAAGTTGAAAGGGGTATCGTTGAATTATACTTTGTTGTAACTGATTACCAATTAGCTGACTTGTTTACAAAAGCTCTTTCGAAAGAGAGGTTTGCGTATCTAGTTAGGCAAATTGATATGAGATGTTTGACTCCAACAGAACTGGATATTCTGGCAAAGAAGCCTGATTGATTCATCTATCAAACATCTACATGTAAATATTAATGAAAAAGCAAAATACAAAATTAAAAAATCTTTGAAAATACAAAAAGATTCTTCTCGACATGTCTTTCAGTATCGATAATATGGACGTACCTAGAAATGTCGCTCAATAATGACATGGGTGTGTACCTAAAGCTCGAATGAAAGTTGTAAATATTTTTCAAAACATGTCATTGATATCTTTTAAAAAGGAAATTGTCTCTTTTGGACAATATTTCCAACAACGGGTAGTGTACGCTTTCGTGCCCTTACCCTTAGCAAAAGAAGTTAAATCTTCTTACACTTGAGTGGATTCGTCAAGACATTCAAAGTCTATGAACTCAAATTTATGCTTTATAAAAACCTTTTCGCCAAAAAGAATTGATTTTTCAAAAAGCGTTGAACACAATTTTTTCAAGAATTTCTCAATGATATTCAAAATCTTTCAAAAACTTTGTGTTCAACAACTCCTATCCTCAAAAGTTTTATGTGGATCATATCCTCGTAATGACAATTCCATTGGATCAAATTTTGAGGGGGAGCGTTCCAAATTCATGCTATGGTGGACACATTTTTCTCGCGAAAGTTTTTCAAGGCTATTTTTTACAATATATTTTAATCAAATTTGATATCTCTAATATCAATCGATTTTATATATAAGAGATAGGGGGAGAAATGTGATTAAAATGTTATCTAAAGACTCAAGCACTCATGGTTACGATCAAATACCCACAACATCTTTAATTCACGACGTTATTGGTGTCAAAAGGGTGGTTAGGTTTATGTCCTATGATCCAACCAGAACCGGAGGGATCTTCCCAGGGACAATCCAATAGATTATTATAAGTCCTTAGGAAAGATGGAGTAGAATGTAAACGAAGCTGAATGCCGACTAAGTACTGATGATAGCACTAGAACAATCACAACAAGGTGCTATTAATGATGTCTTGGTAAGCATTGAAGGGGTTGAAGAATGAAAAAGAAATGTAAGGATAAAGGGTGTAAAGAAAGAAGCCCTCCATACAACTTAGGCAGAAACCGGGTCAACACATCATGAATACAACGCATCATGGACCCAGTGATGTAATGCACAACCCCTCCCCAGCTAACTCAGGCTTCTCTTAAAAGAAGTTTGTTTTATTGTCACGGAGATCAACACGATTTCTATTGACTTTCTCACTCCGACATAGTTGATATAGAATAGGTGGCATCTACTCTAGCCTCCGACTAGTAAAAGTGAACAAATCGAGTCTAGAGCCAATAGATCAATCAAATCTCGTTTGGACACACGGATGAAGATCAAGAGAGTCCTACGCTATATCCTTGCGATATTGCTAGAACACTCAGAGTGATACAACCTAGTATTCACAATGATGAGTGGAAATCCTTCCAATGTTAACATCAAACAGCATTGTGGTAGGTCATGTGTAAGATTCTTTATGAATTGAACATATGTAAAACTGAAAAGCAACAGTGGTTTGTTTCTCTATCGATTCAAACTCGTTTCAGGTTTCTACGCAATATCTTTATGGTCTTGCCAGAACATTCAGAGTGATATTTATTAATACACACAGTGAAGAATAGAAATCCTTCTAGCGTCAACATCAAACAGCGCTATGGTAGGTAACTTGCGAGATTCGTATGAATCAAGATTGTGTCAACTGGAAAGCAACAATGGTAAGATTCTTAATGAATAAAAATTGTTCCAGGAATTTGAATTGACGACTTTAATCAAGCGGATATTTATCCAATTGATTCACTCTTTATGTTCGCAGTCTTGCTTTGAGACGGTCGAGTAAACAGAACGGCTAGTATAGCCGCGAAACCCTGTCAAGGAGATTCTTAATTGAATCTACCTAATCACAGGTACGATATTTAATATCGTGTAACGGTCTTCACCGACCGGAAGTAAAACGCTACCGATTTAGGACGAATGTCAAAGCCATTCAGTCCGTGTCTATGTTTTGTCTCAATAAGGTGACGTTACGGTGTACTCAGAAAAGTCAGAGATTCATTTCCACATACTCATGCCCAAATACATTCAACAATCAAGAAAGCTAAAGACTTTCGCAACTCTGACGATCAAAATATTCCTAACAATTAATGTAGAGGAACGACCTCTATTCAAGGGAGATTGTTAGCAAACTTTCAAGACGGTGCGAAGTATGAGCATGTGGATAAAGACACAAGATCGCACGATGCAAAAGACAAATCAAGGATAATTTGAAGATCTCATGATAAAAGACAAAGTCGAAAGACAACGACAAAGGCTCAAAGATCACATCATGAAGGAACAACACTACTATTACACGTTCAAGACTCATTTATGACGAAATTTATAAATCTCCATTGGACTCCAAATATCAAAGAGGAATGACTTCACATTGGGGGAGATTGTTAGCCTCAAAATATTGAGTCAAACAAGAATGTTCGATCATAGGTTTATATTGTAATATTTATTATAACGTTGTAATAGTTAGTTAAAATAGTCGTGACATTACGGGCTTGATGGTTAGCTTAAAAGGCCTCTTTCAAGGTACTAAGCATTTATTCAAGCCCGGACCAAAACAATATAGACCATTAGAGAACCCGCATGTGGGTGGACTATATAAGCACCCTCCTAGCATGTTAGGAGGATGGAAGTTCTCATAATTCTTAATCTAATTTCCCAAGTTAATCACCATCTTCTCTCTACTTTCTCTTACTACTTTCTCTCTCTAAAATTCATATCTTTTCCATCTCATTTCTTTAATCTATCATCACATTATTAGGGACAACACTGTGACAATGAAACAAGTGATAACAGATTTGAGACAAACAAAATTATGACTGTAAATAAAAAATATAGTCACAAAATTTATACTCTTTTTGAGACCAAATGGACAAGAACAAAGACAAACTGTGACAAACAAAATTATACAAATCCAGACCAAAAATATGTTTAGACCACCAAATCAGTAACAAGAAACACGAACGGTCCAAGGACGAACCGTGGCTTTGATACCAATTATAGAATAGTGAATTTCAAACATTCAGAAAAAATACGTAACTTTAATGCAAAAAGCGGGTTGCAGTCAGATATAACTACAAGCCATTTAGGCATGTTTTAAAATATTTACAACTTTTATACGAACTTTATTTATGGCATCGTGTCAATATTAATCGACATTTCTAAGGCCGTAAATATTATCGTACTAAAAGACATGCCTTTTTAAAAATGAAAAATATTTTTGGGTTTTCTTGATTTTATATTTTTAAGGTTTTTGTAGGTTTTATATTTTTGTATTTTTCTTTTTGTTTTTTAATTATATAAAATATATACATGATTACGAAAAAGGATACCCGAGAATAGTTTACCACCACTATTCTGCAGTTTCTTCTGCAAACTCTTTGAGACTCTTAGGTGAGAATGATTTCATGCCCAGCTTGTTGGTCAAAAACTCGATTCGTCCTTGATCTAAATCTTTTGTGAAAAGATCTGCCAGCTGATACTCAGTGTTGACAAAGTATAACTCGATTACTCCATTGTCCACTTACTCTTTGATGAAATGGTAGTGTATATCAATATGCTTAGACCGGGAGTGTTGAACGTTGTTGTAGAAAAGGGCAATAGCACTTTTGTTCTCGTAGTACATCGGAATTTTGTTGAATCCAAGACCGTAGTCAGTCAATTGCGATCTCATCCAAAGTACTTGAGCACAAAAACCGGCATGGCAATGTATTCTGCCTCTGTAGTTGATATCGCATCACTTTTCTGCCTTTTAGATGCCCAACTTATCAAACGATCTCCAAGTAATTACAAGCATCCTGAAGTGCTACGTCTAGTATCTTGACACCCAGCGTGATCCGCATCTGCATATGTTGTTAGTGAAATAGAGGAGTCTTTTGGATACCAAAGACCACGATTAAGTGTTCCTTTAAGATACCGAAAAATCCTTTTCACAACATGTAAGTGCTTGCCGGTAGGTCGAGCCTGATATCGGGCACACATGAATATAGCAAATTGTAAATAAGGCCTGCTAGCAGTGAGATAGAGAAGGGTACCAATCATTCCACGATAAAGTTTCGAATCGATAGCAATTCCATCTCTATCCTCATCTAAATTGGATCTCTCCACCATTGGAGTATCCACGGGGTCACAATTTTCAAAGTGATGTTTTTTCAAAGATTCTAGAGCATATTTGGATTGATTTATAAAGATGCCTCTAGGATTTTGAGAAATTTCTAACCCTAAGAAAATTGATTTTTTTCCCATCATTGACATCTTAAAACGTGTGGACATGATTATCTCAAAACGGCGAACAATACTTGAGTAGTGGCTGCAAATATGATATCATCAACATAAATTTGTATCAGTATCATGTCGTTGTCTTCCTTGAGAATGAATAAAGTCGGGTCCACTTTGCCTTTGGAGAAGCCTTCCGAGATGATATATGATGAAAATAGATCGTACCATGCGCGTGAAGCTTGTTTCAACCCATAAAGAGCCTTCTTGAGCTTGTACACATGATTAGGATACTCTGAGTTCACAAATCCATTCGGCTGCCTGACATTGAAAGTTTATGGACTTATATATAATAGTCGTGTGATAGGATCGAACTCGAGATTACGGGATTGCACTCAATACGTAAAGAGTTAATTTATTTAATAAATATATTTATTGTATTTATTAATTTATTTAATAAATATACATTTATGTATTTATTAAATTAAACCGAAATATAACTTTAACGATCGTTAAATAATTGAGAGTTAAGTATTAACGAGAGTTAAATAAATTTATAGAAGGTACGTAAAATAGAAAGAAGGATGGAAGATTCCAGAACACTCCATAAGGGGGAGTTAGCCGTCGGTTATGGAGGAAGGGAAGGGGAAGGAAAAACTTTCCTTTTATTTGTTTTAGGTTACAAGAATTAAGCCTATATAAACAACCCCTCACCTCATAATTCAAGATACACAAAAATCTCTCCCTCCTCCTCTCTCTTTGCGATCGTAAGACAAACCCACACAAGGGTTTTGGTTAGGTTTCTTGTTTGATCAATTTTACTTATAATCTAGTCCTAGCCCCTCTCTAGGGTTGTTGGGTAGATTTTATACAAGAGTTATAGCTTGGTTTACACGTGCTAGAATCATGGTTAACTCGTTGTATTACGTGTGTACAAAATCATAATATAGTCTTACTTTAGACTATATCTTAGTGGTGTTGGTCATAAACCCTAACTGGTGATTCGTTCTTCGTCTTGTGTATTTTGTTTAGCGTAAAGGTATGTAACCCTAATCTGATTAGTTATAATTGTGTTAATTATTATCTTGTTAAATCACTTCCGCTATATGTGCTTTGATCTCGTTTAGGGTTTTATATAACTGTTATGATGTTAAGAAACCTTCAGTGGCATCGAGAGCCGTTTTAACATGTTATAATTATCGAAAATCTAAAGTTTTTTAACTAATAATTCTTTTGAGTTAAAACTACATGTTTTTTTAGGTTTTCTTAAAATTAGGGTTTTGTTTTTTTAAAAAATAGGGTTTTTGGCCGAAATTTTTTAAAAAACAAAAAGAATTGTTTTGAAACCCTAAATTACATGTAGGATAATTTTAGATTAAATTGCATGATTAATTGTTATGTCATGTATGTTTACGATCCGTTGAAATTTATTTGTTAAGATTTGTGGGAGGATCATGATAAACGTGCATGTTTTCATGGATTGTAAAATTATATGTTTATATGATTTTATGTGCTACGTGGTTATTTGATTCAATAAATCTTGAATTAGGGAAGACATTTATATGAATATAAAAACCTAGATTTGATGATTATTGAACAAATCGTATGCATGTGGCTATCTGATTTATTTATTGCACATATAAATTGTTCTTATGTGTTGATGATTTATTTTCTTTTACTTGTTTATATTAAAAATTGTTGAATTGTTGTAAACAGAGGTTTTTTATAAAAGAAATAATATGGACTAAATCATATTTAAATAAAGATTTGTTAGAGATTTAAATTACATAATACTACGTTGATTGGTGAATTGCAGTAATAACCTAATGGCCTACTCCTTTTGAAAAACTATAAGGTTGGTTTAACGCACCGCTCGTCATGTACCCGGTTAAGGACTGAGGTGTTAAGCCATTAGTCGCTGACCAAATTCCCGGCTCGCCTGTGCGTCAAATTCAAATTACCTACGATTATTAGTTGAATTATACCTTAACGGTGATTTACCACAAATTCACAGTTGTGGGTATTGCTTTGTGCATAGTTGTGGGTAAATTTTTTAATTGGTGTGGCCGAGTTCTAGCAAAAGTACGTTGTGCATAGTTGTGGGTAAATTTTTTAATTGGTTTAACCAATATGTCAACATAATTTATGTAGAAATTTAGTCTTGTGAAGAAGTTTACTAAATGTTTTATTAAACTTATGCTATGGAGTTGTATACATGCTTCTCCATGCATTGATTTTGACATCAAAATTTATACCCTTAAAATTTAAGTCGAATGCTCCTAATTGACGAACACTTGAAATTACTACGTCATCAAATGAGATTTTTGGGTGATGTTGTAATGGAGAGAGAACTTTCATAGAATGAGAATTCGTATGATGGCTTTACGTTATTCAGATTAGACGATTTAATTAAGTTACTCAGTGAGATCTGGAAACTTAAGGCATTCAGATGGGATGAAACATGTTTACAATGCAAAACAGTTTTGGCAATGTAAACCCCTTAAACATTTAGAAATTTAAAATTGTTTGTCAATTTAATTGTTCGACAAGTCGCTACATTGAGTACATTCATTACAAGCGGATCAACTGATGTAATGGATCTATGTCAATATAGTTCTAGGATTCAAATAAAATAATATGGTTTTTATACCGGGGTAATTTTATTTTCTTGAAAGTATTTTGTTATTGAAAATACTAATATTTGAACTTATTTCTGTAGATATGGCTCAACCCAACAATAACACTATACGTTATGCGTTCAAAGCATTCTTTGACCGTCTTGAACTTAGTGGCCCAAACTTCAATAATTGGTACCGCTCACTAAGAATTGTCTTAAGAGTAGCGGGTACTATTGATATCTTGACTACTCCATATCCGAAGAATCTTGCTGAAGGAGCATCTAATGGGCAAAGACTTGAACACGCTGCTAATGTTAAGAAGCACTCTGAGGTGGCTTGCTTGATGCTAGGTAAAATGGCTCCTCCACTTCAAAATAAGTATGAGTTATTTTCACCAAAGCGAATGCTTGATGAGCTCAAGGCTATGTTCGAAAAGACGCAAGCTATGGAGATCTACGACTTAGTAGATGCTTTGCATAGCTGCAAGCAAGCTCCTGGAATGTCTGTTAGTGCCCATTACTTGGATTTGAAGGGTTATATGGAACAGCTCATTGCACTAGGACAACCCTAAGATCATAATATGGCTATCAACTTGATCAATAGGTTCCTTAACAAGGATTCAATGATTCTGTTCAAAACTATAATATGCATTGCACGGGGAAAAATGTTATTGATTTGCATGCAATGCTCACTGACTATGAAAAGGGGTTTAAGGACAAGGCATCTACTTATAAGCCTTCTTTACTAACCATACAAAAGGGTAGAGTGAGTAAGCCAAAACCGCAAGCGAACAAGAAGAAAGGCAAAGGCAAGGGTGATAAGGGCAAAAACGTTGCGACTTATTCAAAACCTAAGCAGAACATTGTCAAGAAGAATAGATCTCAGAAGCATGAGACTTGTCACCATTGTAAGGCAAGTGGTCACTGGAAGAGGAATTGCCCTCTTTACCTCGAAGAGTTGCGAGAAATAAAGAAAAAGTCTAAGCAGAGCGTTGTAGCTTCAGGTACTTTATTTATGATTGAATTATTAAATTAAACATACAAATTAAATTCTTGGGTATATGATACAGGATGCGGTATTAACATTTAAAAATACGCTGCATGGATTTAATCTGGAAAGGAAGCTTTCCTATGGGGAACAATTTCTGCAAGTGGGCAATGGCGCACAAGCAGCGGTTGAAGCTATAGGAATATTTAATTTAGTTTTACCTTCGGGTTTAATACTGATTTTAAATGATTCTCATTATGCACCTACAATTGTTAGGGGTGTTATTTTCATTTCTTGATTGTTGAATAATGGATTCGTTCACACGATTGATTATAATGGTCTTTCTGTTTGGAAAGATGGTATTTTTTATTTTAATGTAACTTTTGTGAATGGTGTGTTTGAAATAGACATGCATGATAATGAATCCAAGAATAATAAAAAATATGTTTTAAGCATGAATAAGAAGAGAAAGTTTGACAAGAACTCTTCTTATCTATGGCATTGTAGACTTGCCCATATTGGGAAGACTCGTATACAAAAGCTTCAACGTGAATGTCTTTTGGAAAATATCAATGATGAATAATTTGATAAATGTGAGTCTTGTATCTCTGGAAAGATGACCAAGAAACCTTATAATAGCAATATTGAAAGAGCTACTGATCTACTTGGTTTAATACATACTGATGTGTGTGGGCCACTTAGACATTTGTCAAGGAAATGTGCTAGCTACCTCTTAACATTTACGGATGATTATAGTAGTTATGCTTATGTGTATTACTTAAGAATAAACACGAGGTATTTGAAACATTCAAACTGTTTAAAGCAAAAGTATAACTGCAACTAGGAAAGAAGATTAAAGCTCTTTGTTCTGATAGAGGTGGTGAATATTTAAGACAAGAGTTTATAGATTATCTAAGTGAGAATGGAATTGTTCAGAAATTTACTTCTCCCTATACTCCACAACAAAATGGTGTATCCGAAAGGAGAAATCGTACATTATTAGATAAGGTGCGATCTATGTTTAATCTTACAACTTTACCTTTATCCTTTTGGGATTATGCTTTAGAGTATGTTGTTCGCATTTTAAATATGGTTCCCACAAAGAAGGTTGATAAGACACCATATGAACTATGGCATGGCAAGAAGCCATATTTGTCTTATTTAAAGATATGGGATTGTGAGGCATATTTGAAACGTGATTCGGGTGACAAACTCCAACAACAATCTGTGAAATGTATCTTTGTAGGATACCCTAAGGAAACTGTGGGTTACTACTTTTATTATCCACTTGAGAACAAAGTGATTGTTGCTAGGTATGGAGACTTCCTTGAAAGTGATCTTGTAAATCAAGAATTCAGTGGGAGAAATTATGATCTTGAAGAGAGTCATATAGATACATTACCTTCTCAAAACACTAGCGATGTGATTCCTTTAGAAACAGAAAGTCTGGCGGTTCCACCGGAATTAATTCCTATGCGTAGATCCGCAAGGATTAAAAACGCAAATAGGAATATATGTGTTAACATAGAGGATGATGATGAAGTAGGGGATCTTGGTGAACCTACTAATTTTAAATCCGCCATACTTGATCTTGAAAAGGATAAGTGGATGGTTGCTATGGATGAGGAAATGAAATCCATGAAAGTTAATAATGTTTGGATTCTTGTAGATCCACCACCAAATGCTAAAGTAGTGAGACATAAGTGGATATACAAGAACAAAACCGACATGGATGGAAAAGTACAATCCTATAAAGCTCGTCTATTAGCTAATGGTTTTACTCAATCTTTTGGCGTAGACTACGAGGAGACATTTTCTCCTGTAGTAGACTTAAGAGCTATTAAGATTCTCATATCTATAGTAGCATACAATGACTATGAGATATGGCAAATGGATGTTAAAACTGCCTTCTTGAATGGTCGCTTAGATGAAGACATCTACATGCAGCAACCAGAAGGGTATGTTGATCCTAAGAATCAAGGACACGTGTGCAAACTTCAAAGATCCATTTATGGTTTGAAGCAAGTATCACGCCAATGGAATAAGCGATTTGATGAAGAAGTCAAAAAGTTTGGATTTAATTAAAATCGTGATGAGCCATGTGTATATCGCAAAGCTAGTGGGAGTGATGTAGTATTTCTAGTCCTATATGTTGATGACATATTAATCATGGGAAGTAACATTCCAAGACTCAAAGTTGTTAAGATTTATCTTGGTAAATGTTTTTCTATGAAGGATTTAGGAGAAGTTGCATACATTCAGGGAATTAAGATCTATCGGGATAGGAAAAGACGGTTAAATTGGTCTAAGTCAAGATGCTTATATAGATAAGATATTAAAGAAGTATAATATGCATAATTCCAAGAAAGGTTTTCAACCTATGGAAGTTAAGCATAATCTGAGTCATGAGATGGATGCATCAACTCCTGAAGAGGAGGCATACATGCAAAAGGTTCCTTACGCTTCAGCTGTAGGATCTATTATGTATGTTGTAAGATGAAACAAGGCCTGATGTGGCGTTTTGATGTGGTAAATTTAGTCACTTGTTTCAGGAAAGACAAATAACCGTGGCAAGTATTAAATTCTACGATTTTGGAAAACTGTAAAACCGAATAAATGTGAGTTCGTTCTCGAAGGAGGTGTATGTGTTATGTGCTAATTATATAAAAACAATGCTTGGATTAGTGGTCGTTTTTGGGTGAGAAAGATTTAAAAATAAAGATGAGTTACGCTAAAATTTATGCTACGACGGAGAAAACGCGAACGGAAAACTCGACAAAAAACCAAACTACACTAAAAATTACCAAATTTTAAACTTAAGCTAAGAAAAATATAATAAGAAAATGCAAACCAAAATTTCCAAAAGTTTTTTAATTAATTTATATTAAATTTTAAAGTTTAATAAGAAAATAAAAATAAATAAAATTATTAAAAAGTGAAAATGAAAATTTAAAACTTTGTAAACCTAGATTATACTAGTTTAAGACTAAAAAATATTTTTTTGAATTTTTTAACTACTTTTTACTATTTTTAAATGAATTTCTAAAATTTAAAATGGAAATATTAATAAAAAATTGATTGATAAAAACAAAAATTTATTTTTACTTCCCAAAAATCGTAACTGGTTAAATAATCAAAGGAAAAATGAAAAACCTCAAAAATACTAACCCAATAAGCTGAAATCAGCTTATTATGGTTCGAATTATAACTTATAAGCCAATACAATTACCCTTTAAGTATTACCCTAGGGATTATCCTAACGATAAAGTCCCTAGGGCATAGTGGTGAGGTATGTGGTGTGTGGGAGTGGTGGCGCAGGTTCGAGTCTTGGCCAGACCCAACTTTTTTATTTTTTTATTTTTATTTTTTTATTTTTCTCTCTTTTATACTTGTTGTACAGTAAACTAACAACACCAAACCACAAACCAACTTCTGATTTAACACGTTTTAACCTTAAATCAAACACAAATGCTACCAGACCTTACTTTTTTTACTTTTCATTTGATTTGCTTTATGAACTTAGGGAATTGTGGAGGCCCGGGAAAGGGGTGATTTGCTGGGGCAGACGGCACCGACACAACCTGTTGGTTGTGAGGAGTCAAACACACAACGATAAGAACAAACACAAACAAGTAATCAATCTAGCTACAATACCCAAAGAAAATCAGAGAATAAAAAGAAGAGGGGCAAGTCTGATGGTTGAAGAAGTTATACAGTGGACTTCAAGGCTAATTTGAGCTACCCGAATCCAAAGCAAACTTAAATAACTGCTAATATTACCCTAGATCTATCCTAAAACTATCTGCATACCAAAATCAAACCCAAAAACCAAAAATAAGCCCCACACGTTACTGATGTGTGCAAACAGAAAAGGGGTGTGGGTTGCTGTTTGAATTCAGTGGACTAACAAGCTTTAATAAAATACCAGAAAACTCATGAAACTTAACTCTCAGTTATTATCTATCTAATTTAGTCTAAGTTTACTAATATGACAAATTTTCAAGCCTATAATCACAACAAAGAAACCTACAAGTCTGTTGGTGGTTCCAGCAGACAGAAAGTAGGGTTCTCTTAATGACTAGATATGCTATGATGGCCAACCAAGAACCTTTCAAAAATCAAATACCAGACTTTGGATCCCTAAAGCACCCTAAATCCTAGCTTGTGGCCAGTTTACACACTCCAAGACACATAAACACTGTCTAACAGCCCTATAATCAACCTACGACAGATTTTTGCAAATGTGTAACTTTCTCTTTGTACACTACCTTAAATCAGCAAACTAAACTGACCTACTTCCTAGACCTATAGAAGTATGTTTAAGCTGCTTATAACTTGTAAGGCTGTCACCCAATACAGATGATAAACAAATCCAAACACCCTTTTGATTTTCAGTTATGAACAATTAACAAATGAAATTGTTGCAGAAACTAACTTAAACCATTTTTTATCAACTAAACATACATGAAACACCTAAAGAACATGAATTGAGCACTAGACTACCACAAGAACAATTATACACAAAAATCCACAAAAGCATTCCAAATGACCAGATTTTTTTTGTAAGAATAGGGTTTAAGCCAAACCATGGGTTGATGCCATCTATTCAACACTAATCTTGGCTTGAAAGAAGCTGTTGTAAAGGGCTTTTACTGGGGTTCTACAACAGAACCAAAAGCACGAATCATTATCTTCAAATAATTCAACTATATTAACCAATCTTCGCCTTTGGTGTACCTATTTTGACACAACCATAACAAACCATAAAACAATACAAGCCCAAAAGCTTATGCACAAGTTGCTTGTCAATCCGCTTGTGCAAGAGCTTATTGAACAGTGAATGTTAAATAACTAAAATTTGCAAGATTTTTAGGACAAATTCTTGAAAAGCAAACTGATGAACACAAAATATGTTTTGTTTCTGTGATTAAAATGTAACCAAGATTGAAAACTTAACTTCAAAATATAAGACTCAAAATAGCTTGATTGTCAAGCAGGCTGCTGTCATAACCTTATATCCCAAAGGATCCCAAAATTCTTTTTATCAAAAATTCTTAGATAAAAACCTTTTGGTAAAGAGACTTACTTCCCCAATAAAATAAACACGAACCTAATCTAAATGTAACTCAGAATAAACTTTGCAAATGATTATAGAAAAACTTAAACTATTTGATTTCATAAAAAAATGTTACAAAGTCTAAACTGGACCAAGGAAAAGCATTCACAGACCGAAAGGTTTTATACTACTAGTTGGAAAAATCTAGAAAAACTTTAACTATTTGATTTCATAAAAAATGTTACAAAGTCTAAACTGGAACAAGGAAAAGCATTCACAGACCAAAAGGTTTTATACTACTAGTTGGAAGAATCTAGAAATACAAGAAGAATGAAAACCCTAGTAGACTAAACTTCTAGATTTGCCCTTGGATTTCAAACTTGAAAATGGTCAAAGATAAGAACATGTGATTGCCAGTTTGCTTGAATGATCTTGGCCGTTCTTTGGAGTCTTTGGGAGAAAGAAACCCCACATGGCCGTTGATTGCACTATCAAGATTCCATCTATGCCAAAAGAGGGGGATCAGGGGAATGCATGTGGGGTTACACCAGTCACGGGGTCACGTTTTTTAGATTGGGCTGTGATGAGGATGCTATGAATTAATGTTCTGGACAGTTGGGTGGATTAACCCCTTGATTTGATTAGGTTTCAAATTAGGGTTTATAAGTGTGTGGGTGTGGTTTTGATCTCATGTTAGGGAAAGAGGGGTGTTACCCGCGTATGTTAATAATAAAAAACGATTTTTAAAAAAAATGTTTATTATTAATCACATGTAGTGGGTGGTGATGTGTGTTGTGGGGAGTGGATGGAGTATGGTGAGGTGGCGGGGGTTTGACTGGGTGTTTGATCGGGTAAATATTGGGTAATGGGTGGGTTAATATGGTTCATGGGTAGGGTAAATGGGTCATGGTGAGGTGGCAGGTGATGATTGAGTGAATGGAGTTTGTTGTCTAGGCAGAAATGGTCCCCCATGTTGCAATCTTTTGGCATATAAGTTTTAACCAGCAACTCTCATTATCCTTTGTTAAAACTTTGACATGGTTGTCAAAAGTGGCACAAGCCGCCCCCTATCTCTAAAAGGGGTCGTCACTTCGTTCGTACCTTCTTGGCTTGCTTTCTTTAAACTTTCACCAGGGACCATTTGTGCAATTTAGTCATTCTCCAAGAACTATTAATGTCATTTCTTGAAATATTAGGGACCCATATGTAATAACTGAGATTTACAAGGGCATAATATGACAAGTCTTCAATAGTTGAGGGACCAATCTTAACAAATCTTCAAACTTCAAGGACTTCTTTGGAAATTCATTGTTCGGGTCCGGTTGTTTGTGTGGCTTCGTTTCCCGTGTTCATTTTTTCTTGATTCTTGTTCTCTTTTGTTGAATTCAAAATATCTGTACCTAAAATACACAATGAACAAACACAAGCATATTTTGGGGTAATTTATGATATTTTTAAGCATTTTTTAAGCCAGATTTGGACGATGAGACTATGTATAAATACAGTCTCATCACTCCCCCATACCAAATTATTGTCGTGCCATCATGCAATGCTAGATATAAGTATCATAGCCCTTCCAAAATTCATTTTTATATGACAATTTATTGAAACGTAAATTTAAATTGACTACTAAATGCGTTTTAGACATAATGTATTGTTTTCATCGCAAAATGGGACGTTTAGGATCATAGAATAAGAACACGTGAATGCTTCGTTAGAAATAATTTCGCCGTCCTTGATTTTCACCCAATTCCATGCTAAGCGTGAAACAAGATCATTGTCATTATAAGTTAGTAATGCTAACACTAGTCATATGCTCTAATCACATACTTAGACTCCCTTATTCCTAAGGTGTATCTCTTATATTTTATTTTTGTCTTAATGATCACGAGGATACATTTTTTACTTATGCGTGAATAGATATTAGGTCCATAAATAGAGTCTTAAAGGTGTAACCAAAATCATCGAATTAATAATTCTACCTAATAGACAACGATGTCAAAAAATTAAGTCAACAAAAAGGATCGATAAACACGGTTTTTGAACGGTTTTGAACATGAGACTTATTACCAATTTGGAATTGGTTTATCGCCACCCTTTATTTAACCTCGCCATGAGGTGTTTATTATGGATTTGGTATCGACCTTGTCTTTTATTTAACCTCACCATGAGGTGTTTATTATGACTTGACTATATCCTCATTCTAAGGCGAATTTTGGATCCTTAAGGCTTCGATATTTAAGACATTCACTTTCAATTTTGCATAGATTTTTTGACCTTGTGAGCTTCGAAATTTTGCTTGATTTAGGTGAAGTGGAACTTAATTGAGGGAAGCCTTTGATTATTTGGGTTGCCAATACTTCAAAACCGTGACGCTGGCGATACCTTAATGTTTTCCCAAGTTAATTACATGGAAGCTCTAAAATAAATTAGAAACCAACAATAGAGATTAAATCGCTAAATCAATATTTATTAACAATTTTATTATAAAAGAGATGGGAGAGAAAGCAAATAATTAGGACACATAGGTTTTTGAAAGAATACGAGTACTCTACGTTTAGCATAGTGACTTATAATTAACGCTATCATTTCTCGTCCTCAATTTAATGAGACTTAGTCTAATATAGTTAAGGAATCGAAGCTAAGTGATCAACACGCATAGTCGAGTCAAAAAATACTCTTATTCTCACCATCGGAAAACCTACATTCGTGTCTTAAACACTTATGAAAAACAAGAAATGTTTTAAAATTTGGCCATTTTTAGCCTTACTTTGCATAAAATGATAACAAAAAGATGAATTTTGGATTGCGTAATGACGTGAGCAAGGTGAAGTATCTACTAACCCCCCCAATACTAAAACTAAACATTGTCCTCAATGTTTCGAGTCTAAGGGTGAAACACCCCCATACTAGAGACGAAAGTCGAATGCTTAATCTCGAGCATGCAAAGGGTAAAATGAATAACCTAAAAGCCGTTTATGAATTATGTTAATAAGATAATCGTTAGAACATAAAAGGATATCATCAGATATCGAAATCTTCAAAGGCAACGATCGAAGCTCGAGTGATCTGTAAAACGAACACGAGAGGCTTCAATGATGACGATGAACCTAATAAATCACAATCACAAACAACCACGGAACAAAGGTTGGGAGAGAACAAGTCCTCGCATTAACTAATTAGAAAGCAATAATATTTACAATGATAAGCATGAGAATCCCCCACGAGCCACTTTGTTTTTAATAACCGAGTCAAAAGCTTGACTCGAATCCTCATAAATGTGATCATTTAGTGAATATCATGGTTTGATCATATTTGGTGGGGCTTACATGATAAACAATGCCTAAAAGTACATGGATTACTTTAAAACCCCGATAAACGTATATCGGGGTCAAAGATAGCGTCTTCGTTTTCTGATGAAAGGCGAAACAACTCTACTCCAACCGACAGCAAAACCCCAAAGGGGTAGATGAAAAGAGATGAGAAATAGAAGGGTGGGACAATGGGTGGGGAAATACAATGAGCTACTCGAGGTAGACTCACACCAAGCAAACAAAAACTATTTTCCATTTATCACATCGGTGAAAGACCGAGATTTCCCTTTAATTGTGATTCCGGGATCGAATATCTCGTCCTCGGTGGAGAAATGTGAGGGAACATAAGGGGATTCCCCCACACTAAAACCACACACACCATCGTCAAAAGCAGTAGACGAGGTGGTAGCACTCAAAACACGATGTGATGACGGAGTTAGACTTGTAGAAAAATCATTTAAATAAATTTTAAAATCTTTTCCTTTTTCATCATTTTCAAACTCTTTATGAAAACCCGATTTAATTATGTCGAAAATATTTGGCGTTTCTAAGACGATGGTAGTCACACTAAAAATTATCACATTTAAGTCACGGGTGGGGGGTGGTGGATTGTATAAGTTCTCAAAACGTTGATCAACAAAGAACACCACCCCCTTGGGTTCAACATATTCTTCATCCTCATGAACGTCGATCTCTTCGATTTTTTCATCATTGATAGGCTCGTCAAACCAAGGTTTGTCGTTCCCCTCATTGAGGATTTTAGAAAATCTCTCAAAAAGATTGATTGTGGTAAAATACGACTCTTGTTTAGGAAAACAAAAGAACGTATATGAGCGGTAAGTATCGAGTGATGATTTTAGGAAAAATCAACACAAATGACCCAATCACTTAAAAGAGAGAAAGTTCGTTTCCCAAGGAGGTATATGTGTGTGAATTAACTTGTAGTTATTTGAGATTAATATTGAGAAGAATGGGGATGAGAAGATGAAAGACGGTTACGTTAAAATTAAACTACGACGTAAAAGACGTAAAGTCGTGAAAAACTACCCAAATTAAAAAATTATACTAAGACCAAAAAAAAAATCAATAATTAAAAAGACTAAAAAGAAGTCTAAAATAATATAAATAAAGACAAAAATCCAACAAAGATATTTTAAAACCTTTTATTAATTAAATATTTAATTTTAAATGCTAATTAAAGCCCTAAAATTAAATATAACTAATTCAAATGTCTAAAATATGATTTTATTGAATAATTACTTAACTTATATTATTAGAAGACTAAAAAGTAATTTTCTAAAAATTAAAAGCTATTAAAACTATTTTTAAAACTCTAAAAATGATTAAAAATGATTAAAACTTAATTAAACTTAAAATAATTATAAAAATAAATCTAAAAGCTATAAAAATATTCTAAAAATGAAAATAGTCCTAATTAATGATAAAGAACCTAAGAAAAATGAAAAAGAAAGAAAAATAAAATTTTGATTTTTTTAATAATAAAATAATAATAAAATAATAATAAAATAATGCTAAAAATAAAAAGTTACTAAAATTAATTCTAAAAATTTTATAAAAATCCTAATTAATATAACTAAGAGAAAAACACAAATTTAAGCTCCTAAACCTTTTTTAATAATTTTATAAAAATGTTTAAAGTTTATAAAAAAACCTTAAAATAATATAAAATTAAAAATTAAAGTTTTTAAAACCAAAACTAAATGTAAACCTCAAATTATATATTAAAAAGCTAAAAACTATTTTTCCTAAAAATTAAAAATCTTTTTTCTATTTTTTATTGCTTTTATAAAAAACGGGTATAAAATAAATCCTAGAAAATAATTAAATTAAAGGAAAAATAAGAAAATTAGCTAGAAAAGTCTGTAAACCTAATATTATTCTAAGAAAAATCAAAATAAGCAAAAACGCTAAGCAAATAAGCTGAAAAGTTGATAAATAAGCTACGACTTTTATTTAAGCAAACAAATGCAAAACAGGTTAACTAAATAACCTTTGCTCCCTTGGTCAGTAAAAGACCCAAGGGCGCAATGGTTAAGTATGGTGTGTGTGAGTGTGGTGGTGGGGGTTCGAGCCTGAAGAACCCCTTTTTGCACGTTTTTTTTTATTTTTTATTTTTACTTTAACTAGCCAATCTGTGACACTTGACTTGTTAATCACCAATCCAGTTATACCTTTTTAACCAAGATTTTACTAGTTATGATCCAAAAAACGTGACAGAATAACTTTTGGAAGAACACAAGTTTGTGTTCTTTCTTCACAGCTTGAAAGCCCCCAAGAGGAGCTTGGGGAGTGCTTGTTTAGTGTTGCTTATTGGACAATTGGGGCACCCTTGTGCTTATTTAAGCACAAGGAGTCAAAATCTAGCAATGAACAATCACTTAGCAATCAAGATGATCAAAAACAAGTATACAAAAGCTATATCAAGTCTCTGAGGTCTTTAAGCTAGGTCTGGGGGTCTTTTGCTATGACAGATTGCACAAATGCCAACTTCAATTCCCCAAAATTGGCACACACAATCTCAAATTGATGCACAAACTACTAGCAAACCTACAACACCCTAAATCTTAACAGCCTACAAGATCTAAGCACCAAGAATCATGAAAAACTGGCAGTTTAAGGTTATGCAGATTCTAAGACTAACTTTTCCTTTAAAACTCACCAAACTTGCTTAAATCTTGATCCAAACTGACCTATAACTACCTAATAAACTTAACTCAACTTATTTAAATACTTCTAACACCTTTTAATAACCAAATCAAAAACTTTTACCCTGCTAAAACTGATATCCAAACACCCTTTTAAAAACTGAAAACCAACTTTTTCACATCAAAACCTTACAAAACCTATCAAACTGATTTCATACAACTACTAACATGCATATTCATCAAATAGAACTCAAATCCAACAACTTAAACACACTTAGACACCAAATCAAGCAAATCACTTAAATGAGATTTTTCAAAAAGGAAAAAGGATTTTACCTCAAGGGCTTACATCCAAGCCCTTGGTGGATGAAAATCCACTTCCTTATGCACCCGGGTGCATGCAGACACAAAGATCAACAACCTTCAATACCTGCTCAAAGAAAATCAAAGAAAAAGGAAATACAAGCAATGATATTATATTTCTGATTTCTTCTTTCTTTCTTAAATTCTTTCCAAAACCTTCCAAACCTTTTAAAAACACGTTTTCTAAGCACTCTTAATCACCAACAAATTACCTCTATCACAAATCCTAGAACAGATTCCTTAAATCAAAAATTCTCAGATTTCAAAAACTTTTGAAATATGTTTGAAACACAAAATTACTTAACCAATATTAAAGATGGAACACAGTTTTCCCTCACCAATAAACACCAACTTTAACAAATAAAAAGGAATTATAATGTTGTTTTAAACAAAAACCAACTTTTATTTCAATTTAAAAGGAATTACAAAATTAAATGGGGAAAACTGGAACAAGGGGTCATCACAGATTGATGCCTCCTTTTATAGTGCTCATAGAACATACTAGAATGAAAAAAATACAAACCCTAATACAGAAAAATCTCTAAAATGCCCTTGGACGTTTTTGGGGTTGATTGTCCAAATTTGATCTTGGCCGTTTAATTTTGCGTTGTGATGAAGCAAAACATCTTATCCATTGATTGGGGACACGTCATTTGCCTTGGAGCCCAAGGAGTGATGTGATTGGAGGAGAGGAGAATTGGGGGTGGGGACCATACGCGTGGGATTGGGGATTGGGTGTGTGGGATTAGTTCCTGCATGTGTGAATTACACGTGGGAGAGTTTAATTAGTTTTTACCCAAGGTTAAGTCGGGGTAAATTCTGGGTGGGGGTGAAAGTGAATAGTAAACCTGTTGATCCGTTTTTAGGGGAAAAGGTAGTGTTAGGCGCCTTTTTTTTGTTTGAATCTTTCACTTTGCAACTTCAGTCCTTGTGGTTTGATATTTTTGGCAATACACGTTTTTCAGCCCTAAAATGAACTTTCCTTTGTTAATAAGTTTCACCTTTTTACACTTTTGGCACCAAACTTCACATAAAGGTTTCAAAGGATCATTTTTGCCATTATGAATAATTTCAAGGGCTGAACTTGGACTTCTTTGATCTTCAAAGGTCTTCAATATAACTTTGACTTCATGAGGGACCATAATTGGCAATTTTTGATTTGTTGAGGGACTAAACTTGCCATTTCTTCAAAGTTGAAGGACCTTTTTGCAATTTTGACAAACTTAAGGGACCAAACTTGTAATTATTAATATACAAGGGTTTTAAGTGTCATTTCTTCATTAATGGAGGATCAATCTTGTTTTGTCTTCAAGTCTTCAAGGGTATTTGATGAGAATTCCATGATTAGGGCCCGGTTCTTTGTACGGCTTCGTTTCTCGTGTTCGTTTTTCCTTGTATCTTGTGATCTTTTGTCTTTTTCACGATATCCATACCTAAAATACACAAGTAAACAAACACAAGCATATATATGGTATTTTATGACATTTTTATGCATTTAAAGCCCGAAAAGAACGATGAGATCATGTATAAATGCCATCTCATCACTCCCCCATACTAAGCCATTGCCGTGCCCTCACGCAATGCTAGAATAAAGTATCTAAGCATCACCAAAGTTCAATTTTATTAACCTTTATTGAAGAGTAAAAGACTTGCAACATACTACGATGATGTGTAAAGACATAATGTATGATTTTCATCACAAAAAGGTGACTTTTAGGGTCAAAGAATAGAAGCAAGTTAATGTCCCTTAGAGTAAACTTCGTCATCCTTGATTGTCATACATTCCATGCTAAGTGCAAAAACAAGATCATTGTTGGTACAAGTCACAATGCTAACACTACTCATACGTCCAAATTGTGTAATACTTTTTCTCCCCGCAATCCTAGTTATTATAAAAAGAAATGGGTTATTAGCATTTTTTATCTAATTGTCATGGATCACAAGTGATTCATATTGACTTATTTGAGTAATTATTAGTCCGAAAGCAAAGTAGCACGATTTGATCGATAGTTAGCCGAAGGACAAAATCTTTTAAAACGGCTTCTCGTGTATCTCCTTAAGTTCATATCTTGGCATAACTCGTTTCACGATTTGAGACCTTTCTCGGACCGATATTTGGCATGTACTTCATACTTCAAATCTTGGGAAGACGTTCTTGAAATTATGGTCTTCTCTTCATATATTTGGAATTTCTTCACTTGACGTTTTTGAGAGATTCTTCATATAGGACCACGACTTCATCATTTTTCTTCAATCTTTACTTTGGATTTTGATATACAACGATCCGCCTCCTTTTCGGACTTGGATATATTTATCCTCATACCTTGTTAGGGTCTTTTTGGATAGACTTTCTCCATTCTTTAGGGGAGTAATAGCTTCTCGTCGTGTGTCTCGATCCTTCATATTGATTTTGGAATAATGATACTTCACATCATCTTTGGATCTTTAGCAAAAATAGAGCTCCTCATGCCTTGTTAGGGCCTTTTTGGATGATCGCCAATCTTCGCGTCCCGCTTCAATAAGTTATGCCTTGGCTATGAACTCTATTCAACCCCGAGCAACTTTTAAACGATCTTGCGCTAGAGGCTAAGTAACCTTTCAAATCGTATGACCTTACTTATTGCAATTATGATTTATTCCTAATGCATTGATCTTATGGGAAGAAAAAGCCACAATTAAAAACATATGAGTTTTTGAAAGAACACTTTCATGTTCTACGTTTAGCATGATCACTTGTCTAACTCTATCATTTCTTGTTCTTCACTATATAAAGACCTCTAATTAAAGAGACTCGTGAATACTTAGCCGTGCAAGTCAAAATTAAGCCAAATTTGGATTAGCTTTCATTAAGACTATATCAAATCAAAGTTTTGGGTTTTCAAGCCTCCTATAGGATCTTGCACTTTCTTGGACTTTTTCAAGCTTAGAGAATGCATTTTATAGTTCCCTTGATAAGTGACTTTCTAGAATCAATTATAGGAACTTGCGAAAAGTTCTTGTTCTTAACCCGAATGAATTAAGACTTTCGCGTTTTAAAGCTCTCTATATAAAAGTCTAGCAAAACTTGAATTGAGCGGGTTAAGGAATGTAAATGGCTCCAAATGCCCATCAAGTCAAAAATTAACTCTTATTCTACCCATCGGAAAATATACATTCGTGTCTTAAAAACACTTATGAAAACTAAGAAAAATTTTAAAATTTGGCCATTTTTAGCCTTATTAGCAAAACAAAACATTGAAAGTTGGAAAACGTGAGGGCGTAGCAAAGCAAGTATCTATTCACCCCCCCATACTAAAAGTAAACATTGTCCTCAATGTTTCGAGTCTAAAGGTGGAGCACCCCCATACTAGAGACGAAGAGTCGAATGCTTAGGATCTAGCATGGAAAGGGTGATCAACAATATATCTAAAGCCGTTTATTAATTATGCTAAAAGATAATTGTTAGAACAATAAAGGATATGTCATGGAATCGTGAAAAACTTCTTCAAACGAACGATGGAGGCTCACGTAAACGAACACGAGAGTCTTCAATCGTAGACGATGATGATGATCTAGATAACACAATCACAAACAATCACGAGACAACGAGTTGGAAGGGTACAAGTCCCCTTATTAGTGAATAATAATCATAAAGATAAGCATGGGATCTCCCCCACGAGGCACCTCGTTTTTGATTACCGAGTCATGAGCTTGACTCGATCCCCTCAAAATGTGAATATTTAGGGAAAATCATGGTGTGGTCAATTTTTGGTGGGGCTTACATGATAAACAAGGCCCAAAAAGCAACCGGCATAAAGGACTAAGTCCTTAAGTGATGCAAAATACCGGGGTCGAAGATGGCGTTCTCGTTTCCATCGGAAAAACAATTCAACGCCACTCCAACATGTGCCATAAACTCAAAGAGTTTGAAGAAAATAGATGAGAAGTAGAAGGGTGAGACAATTGGTAAGACAAATGTTTGAGCTACTCGAGGTAGACTCGCACCAAGCAAATAGATATAGTTTCCATTTATTGCATCGGTGGAAGACCGAGATTTCCCTTTACATGAAATTCCGGGATCGAATATCTTGTCCTCGGTGGACAAGGATGAGGGAACATAAGGGGCTTCCCCCATACTAGAGCCACACAAAACATCGTCAAAAGGGGTAGACGAGTTTGTAACACTCAAATCACGTGGTGATGACGGAGTTAGATTTGTAGAAAAATCAATTAAATCACATTTAAGATCTTTTTCTTTGTTATCTTTTAAACTCTCCTTATGAAAACCCTTTTTGATTATGTCGAAAATATTCGGTGTTTCTAAGACGATGTTAGTTACACTAAAAATTCTCACATTTTGAAACCGTTTTGGTTTTGGTGGTGGCAAGTTCTCAAAACGTTTATCGACGAAGAAAACCTCCCCATCGGGGCCAACATATTCATCATCCGAAAGATCTTCCGTAGAAACCGGCAACTTATCAATACTTTTCAAGAACGAAGGTGAAGGATTTTTCGATTCAAGTATTGATGGTTTCTTCTTTGTAGGCTTAGCACTCATAACCTCCACCGGCGGAGGAAATGGTAAATTGTTTTTGGAGACATTCCCTAAAACTCTTGGTGAAAATTCTTTGCAAATGACATTGGTCGAGTCACCATGGTTTAAAGTTGCAATAGAATATACATGAGAAAGATTGGAGTTTTGTGTTGCATTGATGACAAGTTCTTCTTCATTGAAACGAAGGGTGATTTTTCGAGCATGAACATCGATAAGTGCTCTTGATGTATCCAAAAATGAACGACCCAAAATGAGAGGAACTTTTCGATCGATGGGAATGTCTACAACGATAAAGTCGACGGGATAGTAAAACTTTCCGACTTTAACGAAAACGTCCTCGGCTACTCCACATGCCAAAATCGTAGAATGATCGGCCATCTCGATGGACATGTTCGAAGGAGTAAGAGCCGGAAGAGAAAGCGATTTGAAAATCTCGAGAGGCATTAAATTAATACTAGCACCAAGATCGGCCAAGGCGTAGCATTCCTCCATATCTTGTATAGCACACGGAATCAAAAATTTACCGGGATCACCGACTTTTTGTGGTATGCGGCTTAGAAAAACCGATGAACAACTAGACGATTGTTGTAACTTTTCTTTGTTGTTAAGCATACTCTTGAAGTTTGCGGCGAATCGAGGCATCATGATTAAAGCATCAGCAAAACTTATGTTAAAATGTAGATCACGAAACATTTTCATAAATAGCTCAAATTGATAATTGTTCCTTTCTTGTGCTTTCTCTTTGTTTCGTCTCGAAGGGTATGGTAAAGGTGGTGTGGGTTGGTCATTAGGCAACGGCCTTGGAAACTCGGGTTCCACAATTGGTATTGGTTCAACCGTAGGTGTGGTTTGAGCGGTACTTCGTGGGATTGTAATGTGCTCCTTTTCGACCATCACCTCGGGTTCTTTCTCGATTTCCTTCTCCTTAGAAGTACTTGGACGAGAGATTGGTTCCTTGAAAGTTTTACCACTTCGTGTAGCAACAACCTTCAATTCTCCCCTCGGGTTGTTAATGGTATCACTAGGAAGACCACCCGAGGAAGAGGGCTTACACATGATTGCTTCAAACATCTTAGCCATTCGGTCCTCAAATTTTGATTGCCTAGCATCCGCTTTCAATAACTCTTGCTTAATCTCATGTTGTCCTAATTCCATCTTTTGTTGGTTTTGTTGAAGACGTTGGACATTTCCTTCCATTTTGTTTGCATGAGTTTTAAGTTCATTAGCAAGTTCATTTTTAAGCTCGTTTTTCAACTCGGACCTTAAGCTAATCATCTCACGTTGCATATTATCAAATTTAGCATCATTTGCTTTTGCATAATCTAAAAATTCTCCTTGCAAATTTTTCGTGTGAGCATTTTGAAAACCTTGTGTAGTGTTTTGAAAATCACGGTTTTGATTTTGATTAGAGATTTGTCCATTCCCACTTTGATAATTCCCTTTGTTGTAATTGCGTGTGTTGCCTTGGTAATTACCTTGGTTGTTGTTTCGATAATTGTTAACATTTTGGTTTGGTGGAGCTTGATTTGGACGAGAACCTTGGCCGTTTTGGTTGTAAGTTCCCGTTGCTACATAAGCACTCGAAGTGTTACCATCCGCGGTAATGCACTCGGAAAGATCATGAGCTCCCCCACAAGATAAACAACTCTTAGCAACCGCTTTAACCGAAGCGGAATTGGAAGCTTCTTGAGCCTTCCAATGGGACATTAGATTAGCAAATCTATCAAAAAACCGATTTTCCTCATTAGCTTCATCATGTAAGGCGTTAATGCTACGAGACGATTGTGACGAAGATGACGAACCCATATTGGCAACACTCGGTGTGTTACGAGGGCTATAAACCTTAGATCGATTTTCAATGATTTGTAAAGCCTCATTTGTCGTCTTGCACAAAAAATTACCACCCGCGGCGGCGTTCAAATAATCTCGTTCATGATCATTAAGCCCATTATAAAAGGTATCAATTTGATGCAATTCCGAAAAATCATGGTGAGGACATTCATGTAACATCTCTTTAAATCGTTCCCATGCCATTGAAAAACTTTCATTATTACGTTGCACAAATCGTGAAATCTCATTTTTTAAGTGTGTTGTTTTAGATGGTGGAAAAAACTTGTTCACAAACTTAGAAACGAGATCGGCCCATGTCAAAATCGAATTTGGCGGTTCTTTCTCGAGCCAAATTTTTGCGGGTCCATCCAACAAGTATGGAAACAACATCATCTTAATGGCGTCATGTGGAACATCCTTGAATTTGCTAGTAGCGGTGAGACGGTTGAAATTCCTAATATGGTAATGCGGGTTGTCTTTCTCGTGACCTCGAAACTTATTTGCTTGTAGCATCGACATTAAACCCGTCTTAATCTCGAAATTCTCCGCAAGGATGGCGGGAATAACAATGGCCTCTCCAAAACCCTCGGTGGGTGCTTGTAGCAACTCCATCATAGTACGATTAGCCATGACGACTTCTTGTTCTACAATAGGTTCAACAATTGGAGGTTCTTCAACAATCAACGATCCTTGATTTGCTTGCTTTTGAAGACGTTTACGAGCTCGTTTAGCTTGATTACGAGTGATCATAAACTTCACGAAGAATGGGAGGTGAGCAAAGAAGATTCTTTTTGGTTGTTTTGTGGATTTTCAATTTTTTGTGTTTTTGATGATATTTAATTTTTTTTTTTGGATTTTGGTGTATCTTCGTAGACAACAATCTACAAAATCTCTCCTCGAATCAAACTCTTGATTAAAGAAGCCTCAAAGGAATGAAAACGATCACGTGGAGTGAACGCCTTCGAATGACTTTAGAACTTTGGTGAAAACCAAATTTTTCACGAGGGTTTAATCACAAAGAAACCAAGCAAAATATAGTATACGTAATAATACTTTGGGCGGCAAAACCCTCGATTAGCCTTCAATGTCAAAATACTCACAAGCAAGCGGGGAAACGAGGCGGCGCGAAGCACTTAAGAGCCCTTTTCCTTAGGGTATATTTTATAATACCCGCCTTATACCCACCTTATAGTTTGTATTTTTCAAAATCGAGCTTCACGAAAGTATTTATCTATTTTTGCCTTTTCTTTTTGTTTGAGATTCGAATACAATAATTAGGAGATCAAATCCCAATTAAGGTTGTGTTTTCACACTTTTGGAGGTATTGTATTTTGATTGTGATACTTAATACAATATATTAATAATATTTGTACAAGAAAAACCAAGAAAACCGATAATACGTGTTAAGGGAGTTCCACTTAACACAAATACTATTTATGGATAATATCAAAAACAAAAGTTTCCAAATTAAAGCACAACACACCTCCCCGGCAGCGGCGCCAAAAATGGTTGTGGTAAAATACGACTCTTGTTTAGGAAAACAAAAGAACGTATATGAGCGGTAAGTATCGAGTGATGATTTTAGGAAAAATCAACACAAATGACCCAATCACTTAAAAGAGAGAAAGTTCGTTTCCCAAGGAGGTATATGTGTGTGAATTAACTTGTAGTTATTTGAGATTAATATTGAGAAGAATGGGGATGAGAAGATGAAAGACGGTTACGTTAAAATTAAACTACGACGTAAAAGACGTAAAGTCGTGAAAAACTACCCAAATTAAAAAATTATACTAAGACCAAAAACAAAATCAATAATTAAAAAGACTAAAAAGAAGTCTAAAATAATATAAATAAAGACAAAAATCCAACAAAGATATTTTAAAACCTTTTATTAATTAAATATTTAATTTCAAATGCTAATTAAAGCCCTAAAATTAAATATAACTAATTCAAATGTCTAAAATATGATTTTATTGAATAATTACTTAACTTATATTATTAGAAGACTAAAAAGTAATTTTCTAAAAATTAAAAGCTATTAAAACTATTTTTAAAACTCTAAAAATGATTAAAAATGATTAAAACTTAATTAAACTTAAAATAATTATAAAAATAAATCTAAAAGCTATAAAAATATTCTAAAAATGGAAATAGTCCTAATTAATGATAAAGAACCTAAGAAAAATGAAAAAGAAAGAAAAATAAAATTTTGATTTTTTTAATAATAAAATAATAATAAAATAATGCTAAAAATAAAAAGTTACTAAAATTAATTCTAAAAATTTTATAAAAATCCTAATTAATATAACTAAGAGAAAAACACAAATTTAAGCTCCTAAACCTTTTTTAATAATTTTATAAAAATGTTTAAAGTTTATAAAAAAACCTTAAAATAATATAAAATTAAAAATTAAAGTTTTTAAAACCAAAACTAAATGTAAACCTCAAATTATATATTAAAAAGCTAAAAACTATTTTTCCTAAAAATTAAAAATCTTTTTTCTATTTTTTATTGCTTTTATAAAAAACGGGTATAAAATAAATCCTAGAAAATAATTAAATTAAAGGAAAAATAAGAAAATTAGCTAGAAAAGTCTGTAAACCTAATATTATTCTAAGAAAAATCAAAATAAGCAAAAACGCTAAGCAAATAAGCTGAAAAGTTGATAAATAAGCTACGGCTTTTATTTAAGCAAACAAATGCAAAACAGGTTAACTAAATAACCTTTGCTCCCTTGGTCAGTAAAAGACCCAAGGGCACAATGGTTAAGTATGGTGTGTGTGAGTGTGGTGGCGGGGGTTCGAGCCTGAAGAACCCCTTTTTGCACGTTTTTTTTTATTTTTTTTTTTACTTTAACTAGCCAATCTGTGACACTTGACTTGTTAATCACCAATCCAGTTATACCTTTTTAACCAAGATTTTACTAGTTATGATCCAAAAAACGTGACAGAATAACTTTTGGAAGAACACAAGTTTGTGTTCTTTCTTCACAGCTTGAAAGCCCCCCAAGAGGAGCTTGGGGAGTGCTTGTTTAGTGTTGCTTATTGGACAATTGGGGCACCCTTGTGCTTATTTAAGCACAAGGAGTCAAAATCTAGCAATGAACAATCACTTAGCAATCAAGATGATCAAAAACAAGTATACAAAAGCTATATCAAGTCTCTGAGGTCTTTAAGCTAGGTCTGGGGGTCTTTTGCTATGACAGATTGCACAAATGCCAACTTCAATTCCCCAAAATTGGCACACACAATCTCAAATGCACAAACTACTAGCAAACCTACAACACCCTAAATCTTAACAGCCTACAAGATCTAAGCACCAAGAATCATGAAAAACTGGCAGTTTAAGGTTATGCAGATTCTAAGACTAACTTTTCCTTTAAAACTCACCAAACTTGCTTAAATCTTGATCCAAACTGACCTATAACTACCTAATAAACTTAACTCAACTTATTTAAATACTTCTAACACCTTTTAATAACCAAATCAAAAACTTTTACCATGCTAAAACTGATATCCAAACACCCTTTTAAAAACTGAAAACCAACTTTTTCACATCAAAACCTTACAAAACCTATCAAACTGATTTCATACAACTACTAACATGCATATTCATCAAATAGAACTCAAATCCAACAACTTAAACACACTTAGACACCAAATCAAGCAAATCACTTAAATGAGATTTTTCAAAAAGGAAAAAGGATTTTACCTCAAGGGCTTACATCCAAGCCCTTGGTGGATGAAAATCCACTTCCTTATGCACCCGGGTGCATGCAGACACAAAGATCAACAACCTTCAATACCTGCTCAAAGAAAATCAAAGAAAAAGGAAATACAAGCAATGATATTATATTTCTGATTTCTTCTTTCTTTCTTAAATTCTTTCCAAAACCTTCCAAACCTTTTAAAAACACGTTTTCTAAGCACTCTTAATCACCAACAAATTACCTCTATCACAAATCCTAGAACAGATTCCTTAAATCAAAAATTCTCAGATTTCAAAAACTTTTGAAATATGTTTGAAACACAAAATTACTTAACCAATATTAAAGATGGAACACAGTTTTCCCTCACCAATAAACACCAACTTTAACAAATAAAAAGGAATTATAATGCTGTTTTAAACAAAAACCAACTTTTATTTCAATTTAAAAGGAATTACAAAATTAAATGGGGAAAACTGGAACAAGGGGTCATCACAGATTGATGCCTCCATTTATAGTGCTCATAGAACATACTAGAATGAAAAAAATACAAACCCTAATACAGAAAAATCTCTAAAATGCCCTTGGACGTTTTTGGGGTTGATTGTCCAAATTTGATCTTGGCCGTTTAATTTTGCGTTGTGATGAAGCAAAACATCTTATCCATTGATTGGGGACACGTCATTTGCCTTGGAGCCCAAGGAGTGATGTGATTGGAGGAGAGGAGAATTGGGGGTGGGGACCATACGCGTGGGATTGGGGATTGGGTGTGTGGGATTAGTTCCTGCGTGTGTGAATTACACGTGGGAGAGTTTAATTAGTTTTTACCCAAGGTTAAGTCGGGGTAAATTCTGGGTGGGGGTGAAAGTGAATAGTAAACCTGTTGATCCGTTTTTAGGGGAAAAGGTAGTGTTAGGCGCCTTTTTTTTGTTCGAATCTTTCACTTTGCAACTTCAGTCCTTGTGGTTTGATATTTTTGGCAATACACGTTTTTCAGCCCTAAAATGAACTTTCCTTTGTTAATAAGTTTCACCTTTTTACACTTTTGGCACCAAACTTCACATAAAGGTTTCAAAGGATCATTTTTGCCATTATGAATAATTTCAAGGGCTGAACTTGGACTTCTTTGATCTTCAAAGGTCTTCAATATAACTTTGACTTCATGAGGGACCATAATTGGCAATTTTTGATTTGTTGAGGGACTAAACTTGCCATTTCTTCAAAGTTGAAGGACCTTTTTGCAATTTTGACAAACTTAAGGGACCAAACTTGTAATTATTAATATACAAGGGTTTTAAGTGTCATTTCTTCATTAATGGAGGATCAATCTTGTTTTGTCTTCAAGTCTTCAAGGGTATTTGATGAGAATTCCATGATTAGGGCCCGGTTCTTTGTACGGCTTCGTTTCTCGTGTTCGTTTTTCCTTGTATCTTGTGATCTTTTGTCTTTTTCACGATATCCATACCTAAAATACACAAGTAAACAAACACAAGCATATATATGGTATTTTATGACATTTTTATGCATTTAAAGCCCGAAAAGAACGATGAGATCATGTATAAATGCCATCTCATCAAAGATCATGATCAAGAACAAAACCATCATTCTTTTGTGGGGATCGTTGATAAGTTAGATCCTCACGAATGTGGTAAACATCATTCTCATTTGAGGAGTGTTGATTAGGTAACTCCTAGAGAATGGAATTTGGAGTTACGTGAGTTGGTTTGTCATTATGAATGAGACGTTCCAACTCATCAAGTTCGGCCTCGACATTGGAAAAATCAACCTCACTCGTAGGTGGAAGTGAAGGAAAAAGAGCAAGCTCTCGTTCAATAATTTCCTCAATCTCGGGCTCGAAGACGAAGTCATCGTACTCACCACACGTAGAACTCTTTTTAGGAGAATCAAAAATAGCTTGTGGATTTTTGAGTACGTGATCAATTTCAGCAAAACCGCCACCGTCATCATCAAAGAAAGAGTCGATGTGAGCACTCACAACCATGGTATTACAATTCGATCGACTATGCTTAGGTGACTTTTCAATAACGAGTGGATCGATGTCGATAAAACCTTTAACCTCAATGGGTATTAGGATAGGAAATGGAGGCGCTTCAATAGATTTAGAAGTTGAAGCCTCATAGACGTGGTCCTTCGAAGGTGGTGAAGACGAGTCCATATTGGTCATTGTCGTGATGGCACTAACATCGCCCTTCGGAATTGGTTGTTCACTTGTTTCGCCAAATATATCCCAAAATGATTTTTCATCCATAAATTTACGAATACCCTTTTGAATTAAGTAAATGTATTCTTTATTATTAAAATCTTCATCTTTAAAACCGTTCATTTTCATTCTTTCAAAACATGCATCTAGCCTCATTTTTTCTGCTAAAGTATGAGTTTTGATATTATCAAATTTTGAAATATTGGTTTTAGTAACCTTTGTTTTATCATGATCATTTGAAACTTGGGATCTACTCGCGAAAAGGTCCATTTTTTCCTCCCCATATTTCGTAGTTAATTTCCCACCGTGTACATCGATTACGGCTCGAGCCGTCTATAAAAAGGGTCGACCTAAATAATGGGACATTTAGGGTCACACTCATAACCGAAAATGAAGTCCGCGGGAAAAACAAACTTTCCAATTCTAACATAAACATCCTCGGCTATTCCAATTGGTTTTAATGGTGTACAATTTGCTAGCTCAATTGTCATGTTCGTGGGGGTAAGTCTAGGCAATTTCATCAATTTCCAAAGAGAATGAGGCCTGAGATTGATTCTAGCACCTAAATCGGCAAGGGATAAACATTCCTCAATCTCGGAAAAATCACAAGGTAGTAGAAATTGGCCCGAATCCTCTTCCTTTCTCGGCATATGCCTTGTGGGTTTTTTAAGAAGGATCGAAGCACAAGTTTCCTTAAGGGTCACTTTGGTGAGGTTGATAAAGCTCTCTTTTTGAACCGTGGATGGAATTTGAGATACAAGAGGGTATGTACTCTTTTCCTTTGGCACCACTGAAGAATAGTGATAATATTATGAATCAATAAGGTGGGTTGAAGGTTTTAGAGAGAGAAAGTAGTGAGAGAAAGTGAGAGAGAAATATGTGTTTTTATTAAAATGAAAGTGAGAAACTAACCAACAACCAACCCCTTTCCATGGTGGAAAGGGGTATTTATATCCAAGCCTCTAATGGGCTTGGGCCGACCCATGACAAGCCCATGGGCCGGTTTTACTTAACTAAATAAACAAACATTAACTACGAGCTATACAACATTTAATAATATTGTGGAGTGACCGATACTTCTAATATACGTTAAAAACGTATTTCTAACAATCTCCCCCTAAGGGAGGTCACTCCACGTTACACAGTTCTAAACCTAGCATACTATACTAAGCCTTCGTTTTTCAGCTCGTAGTCTTTTCTTCTTTTCTTTTTGTTGTGAATATATTGATTTGATCTTTTAGGCTTTGGCTTGAGAGCATTGTTCTTTTGACCAATCACGTGCGATCTTTGCCTTCTTGTGAATCTTGCCTCCTCGTGACTCCATGTTCCACACACTTATGTTTTTGTTGAATTCTTGAAAGCTTCAGAGTTTGGTACAGCGGAAGACTTCATTTTGTACTTTCTTGAATTTTGCTGAACTTTGATGCAGAAAAACATAAGCATGTGGGAACGACTTCAGCTGGTACACCGCAACGCGACCGTCTTCGCAGCAACATAATAAGACACGAATGAAATGCCTTAGAACATTTCATTCTAAATCGGTAGCGTTTTACCTCCGGTCGGTGAAGACCGTTGGACGATATTAGATATCGTACCTGTGACGGATTGTTTCAATTTAGTAACTCCCTTACAGGATTTCGCGGGTAAACCTGTTCTCTTTATTCGACGATCACTAAGCTTGACTGCGAACATAAAGAGTGAATCACTTGGATAAATTGTCCTTGTGATTGAAGCCGTCAATTCATGAAACCTGGAACAAGTGAATTTCAATTAAGATTTTCACCATTGTTGCTTTCCAGTTATCACGAGCTTGATTCATAAAGAATCTTGCACGTCACCTACCAAGTGTTGTTTGATGTTAACACTAGAAGGATTTCCACTCGTCACTGTGAACACTAAAGAGTGTCACTCTGAGTGTTCTGGCAAGATCATACGATAATGCGTAGAGGCCTGGAACAAGTTTAAGTTCAATTAAGAATTAAACTACTGTTTCTTTCCAGTTTTCACAAGATTGGTTTCTAAAGAAACCGCACGAGTCACCTACCATGAGCTTGTTTGATGTTGGCTCAAGCAGGATTTCCATCTTCATTGTTATACTTGTGTATCACTCGGATGTTCTGGCAATATTACAAGAATACTGCATAGGACTCATAAAGATCTCTTACTTTTCACAGTGTGTGAGAAAGCAAGGAATTACTGGAAAGTGTCCTAATGAGACTTTTGATGATCTCGTGACTCTAGACTCGATAGTGCGTTTTGATTTAGTGAGCGATGGTTGGAGAAGAGTGCCACCTATTCAATATCAGTCTATTCGGAGTGAATAAACCAATAGATAATGTGTTGATCTCCGTGTGATTAAAACAAATACCTTTTGAGAGATATTTGAGTTATCTGGGAAGGGTTGTGCATTGCATCACTGGGTCCATGATGTCTTTCTTCAATATCGAGAATCATTAACAAATGATCTCAATAGCATATGTATTGACCCGGTTTCTGCCTAAAGTTGTAAGGAGGGCTTCTTTCTTTACACCCTTTATCTTTACAATTCTTTTTCATTCTTCAACCCCTTCAATGCTTACCAATACGTCATAACTAGCACCTTGTTGTGATTGTTCCAGTGCTAGCTTAAGTACTTGGTCGGCATTCAGCTACGTTCACAATCTTTCTCCATCTTTCCTAGGACATCTAATTCTATCTAGGGAATTGTCCTTGGGAAGATTCCATCGGCTCTGATGAATCATTGGACTAAAACCTATTCCTACCACCCTTTTGTCACCACATCCGTCGTGAATTAAGCGTGTTTTGGGAAAGTATAGTCACCATGAAAAATCCTTGAAAATCACTTAAGGTACTTGTGATATTGAAATCAAGAGTTTTGTACCTTAAGTGTTTTGTTCATCAAAAAACGCTCCCCCTTAACACGTGCTTTACACATATTAAGTTGGATTATCGTTAAGTCTTTTTCATCTTTTAGCCAAGTATCGTTTAAGTCTCCTTAATCCCATTTTCTCCCCTTATCCAAAATGTTAACCATTAATATTTGGGATATTGAATGGATTAACCGGTCTTTGGGTAAAAATGAAATCAATGTTTGGCCATAGAACATATTAATGCTCCCCCTTTAATGAATAAGGGTTAATTGTAGTGCTTTAGTATGACATATTTTGAAAGATTTAGAATCTCGTGAGAAATTCTTGAAAAATTATCATACCTTAACACTACATCAAGCTGTAAAAGCACAATATTCACAAAATTTACATATTCACAAATAAAACCAATATAGAGTGGACCTGAGATGTACGACCCATTTAGATGGATCGTTACAGTAACTTGTAGTGCACTCCATATGGTCTACCACCAATGAATCTTTCTAATCTCCTCATCAATCTACATTCCCGGAGCTTTTCATCAATCTTCTTGATCACATATGTCGCCATTTTCCGATAACCCGGATGCCAATCCTCAATCATTTCTGGTAATGTCCCACCAGAATTAAGATGCTCCAATTTTCCTCTGACGTATATGAGAGTCCCATCACTGTATTTCTGAAGCTCACCTACCCTCATAAACTTCATGATCCCACGACTGTTCATGTAGAAAATCCCATACATCGGAACGGTCGTGCCGGTATAAGGACATCTTTTGACATGTTGAGGTAGAACTTGATTCATTGGACGGGTCATGTTGAGCTTCCTTTGGTAGCTTTCAACTCCTAATTGAAGATCTTCAACTCGTTTCTTGATAACAACGCTTCGTGTGAACATACGAAGTGCTGTATTCAAGGCAATGATTTCTTCACGAGTAAGATGGGTAAGTTGATCACGGGTCATCATAAGCAACATGTCTTCGATATCTTCAAGGCGAATGATAGAAAAATCTCCCTACTGTATCTTGTATTCTCTGTCATCCTCCCTTTTTAGACGAATCTCCGTCACATGATGATAGCTATTCTTGGGTTCAAACTTCAGTCCCAAAATACTTGAGATGCGAATATCGGATTTGACAATACTACCTGAGTTGGCTAAGCAGCAACCTCTGTGTGCCCTTCGGACTCGCTCGTCCCAATGTGATGCTCCTATAGCAGCATACATGTCATAATTACGGCTTACCTTTGGAACCCATAGTCGATTGACCTTTTCCTCGATAAAAGGTATTGTCCCCCAATTAGCAGCTTTCAACAAGGTTAGGGAGGCCGCGTACTTGGTTGATCCCTTGAGGAGATACTCAAGATCATAGGTGACAAAGAAGTCAAGAGCAATTTGATTATCTTGAGAGGGATCAAGTGGAGGTGGAGCTCTTTCTGACTCATGAAGGCCTGGCCTTTGAACGGTATTGAGAGCTTTCAGGACCTCGTCAGCATAATACTCGTACTCCATGAGGCTTAACCGGGTTTTGGCGTGAAGTCTATTGTCCTTTAGCGCTCTCTTCACCAAAGACGGAGTAACCGAAGATTTGAACTCATGAGCCCAAAATGCACACAAGTCTATCGGACTACGGATACGGAGATATAGAACATCTCTATCAGCGTCTGTGATTGGATCATATTTAGCAGCTGCCGTGATCCAATCTTGTGGCGGTGCAGTTTCATCGATCTCCAATGTATCCGCCCAGTCCCGTGTGCTTGACTCGGGAACAATAGATTCTGGTTCTTTTTGCAGAGGAGTAGAAACATGAACACTTGCTGGTTCTGATTCAGGCATTTCGGCGGTATCATGAACAGGCGAGTGTTGTGCAGATTCAGGTTCAGTTACTGGTTCTGCAATCACAGGAGCAACAAAAGAACTAACGGGATTAGTGGTAACAGGTATAGAAACAGAAACAGATGTACCGGGAATCGATGACGCAGTAGCAGCATTCACATCATGGCGCCACTTGGTTGGTCCTGACTCCGTAGAGGTGGACTTTTCCTTTCGGGCAGCATCTTTCTGAGACTTGGTACCAGACTTGGATGGTTTCTTTTTGCTGGCAACCTTGTCCCCAGTTTCATATTCATCAGACTGATCAAGCTTGTCATTTTTACCACCATCATCCTCATCATCATCTCAGTTGCTACCCTTATCACTCTCCTCATTTTGATCACCACCATCACCATCATCATCATCATCACCATCACCATCACTACCTTTGTCTTCATCTTCTTCACCATCGTCCTCTTCTTCACCATCACCCTCTTCTTCACCATCACTCTCCTCTTGCTCACTATCTTCCTTTTCCTCCTCATCCAAGATGTGGTAAGGTACCACACTTCCAAATGTTTTAAACAACCGATCATCCTCCAAGATAGCTTCATTGAGTGCTTTGTAGAGTGTTCGCTGAATTTTAGACATGTCAAAGGATCCAACTTCCTTCATGCGAGCTTTGAGGATCTTCTTTAGTTCAAAATATGTTAAGTCATATGCAATTTTGTAGGCTGACTCGGAAGGGTTGGACGACTTAATCATCAAGTTATCAGCCGCAAGTTTCTTCATCTCTTCACGCAGCTTTAGCATACGAGACTCAACAGATTCATTCACTCTCTCTAAAATAGAAGCTTCAAGTGTTTCTTTCTGCTCCTTATACTTATCCTTTATGGCTTGAAGTCTTGTAAATCGTGCTTCATTCTGATCAGCTTCAGCCTGTTTGACTTGAGCAAGTTCTTCTGCATGAGATTTACATGTCAACTCCATCTCTGCAGTGAACTTAGCTAGCATCTCTTCTTGGGCTTTCTTGGATGCCGCTTCACTTTCCACTCGTCGAAATAGCTCTTCTCGAAGTTGAGCCATCTCTTTTCTTTGATTTTCCGTGTGTTTATCCAACATTTCTGCCAGGAAGAATGCAGAAAATGTAGATAGCGTAGGGCTACTCTGGGATGGTTGAAATGGCACGGTTGTGATTACAGTACTCATGACGGAAGTAGGTGGAGGTGGAGGGAATGGTGTTGGCACCGGTCGGGTTGGTAAAGGCTGGATTGGTGGAGGTTGAGTTACAAGAGGCTGTGTAGTCACAATGATTGTTGTAGCACCAGACTCCTTCTCAACACTTACTGTATCAGCAATGGATGTCTCCTTCGATGCTGAGTAACGTTCGGGTGATCCAAACTCACTAATGTCATGTGGCTCCTCGTAATCTTCTTCAACATCTATATGTACACCCGAACCACTACCGCCTGTGTTTCTCCTACTCTTTTCAATAGCCTGCTTCCTTAACTTTTTCTCAGTGTTACGAGTTAGCTCGAGAGTAGGATCGTCATCAACATCTTCTTCATCGTGAAGAACAAGCTTGTCAACCGTGCTTTTACCCTTCTTAGCCACAGTCTTTGTCTTCTTGGTTTTGGGTTCAGGTAAAGCTGTTTGCTTGTGTTTACCTTTACTCTTAACCGTGGTCGAGGAGTCTTCTCCTGCTTGAACGCTTGCTTGTTGATTCTTGATTTCTATTAGCATGTTCTTGTAATCAGCAGAAGCGATAATCTTATCTGTTAGAAGATGACTAGGAATAGGACCAGGGATAACAACATTGGTGTGACCTTCTTGCCTTAGGTCCACCAAATCATCAGCATCCTGTGTGTGGTGACGGCTACCTGCACGCTTATCAATAGACGCATCGTTTTCCATAAAATAATGTATGATTAGCTTTATGAACCTAGGGCACTGGTAACCTTTAGCCTTAGTCTTCGTGTTTGTGAAGAGTTGAAAAATAAACTCGTCCCACAACAATGATGCATAATCAATATTCATACCTTTGAACATACCATAGAACATCTTGATGATTGGCGGACGCACAGCATCATGCCTAGTCGTTTTGGTTGTGAGACATCGGCTGAGAATACCAAAAATCGCTCTCCAAGGTTGACCCACTTTGGCTGTGGTAAAATCGGACACTATTCGTAAGTCCGCACATCCAATATCAGAGAACATCGCCATGAGTTCGTTCTTGGTCGGGTTCGCTAAGAATGTTGTACCTTTGGGTGACTCTCGAAAACCAAAAATCTTGCGTAAGTCTAACACGGTGAGAGTCTGTTGCTTGTTGTCCAGGAAGAATGTGATCTTGTTTGACGTCTTCACTTTGGTTGCCCAGAATTCGTACATGTAGTCGAAGGGCACCGAAGCACTACCCCTTAGCGCATTCTTGAAGTGAGAATTGTCAAGAATGGCTGAACCTACCTTAAATACATTGTGAGTGAAGTGAGAGACCTCCTTCAACCGGTAGTTGTTTGGAAAGAACTTTAGGGTTTTGGCTTCTTCAATGGTTGCTGCTCTATTGTCTTGTATTTGTTGCACGGTTGGGTTAGTCATTGTTTCTGCTTAAGATAAAACATAAAAGTTGATACATACATATATGAATATCATTATGAATTTATACCTAAGCATTATACACATGACATAATCCCTTAAGCATATAACATTTAACAAGTTATTAAGCAAAAACACCTTCATTCGGAATAAACATCTCATCCGGAATAAACATCTCATCCGGAATAAACCCTTCATCCGGAATAAACCCTTCATCCGGAATTAATCCTTCATCCGGAATAAACCCTTCATCCGGAATAAACCCTTCATCCGAAATAAACCCTTCATTCGGAATAAACCCTTCATCCGGAATAAACCCTTCATCCGGAATAAACCCATCATCCGGAATAAACCCTTCATCCGGAATAAACCCTTCATCCGGAATAAACCCTTCATCCGGAATAAACCCTTCATCCGGAATAAACCCTTCATCCGGAATAAATGATTCATCCGGAATAATGGTTCATCCGGAATAATGGTTCATCCGGAATAATGGTTCAACCGGAATAATGGTTCATCCGGAATAATGGTTCATCCGGAATAATGGTTCATCCGGAATAATGGTTCATCCGGAATAATGGTTCATCCGGAGTATTGGTTCATCCGGAATATTGGTTCATCCGGAATAAATGGTTCATCCGGAATAAATGATTCATCCGGAATGTTTTTGCAAAACGGTTCATCAGGAATAGGTCGTTCATCCGGAATAACTTAAAAACGTGCTCATTCGGAATGATCTTAAACGCATTATATCATGAATGATTCTAGCATTCGTGTGTTTTAAGGCATTCTAAGGCAACAAAACATCTTTCTAAGGATATTCCGAGTAAAACCCAACTAAAACCATAATCAATTAAACCCTAATTTAGGCAGAAACCCTAATCTTGATAAATTTGATTAAACCGAATCAATTACTTGGGATTAACAGTGAATTAGATGAATTAGATGAATCAATTACCTTGTTAGATGAATGAAATGAGTTGTAGATCAATAAAAACGTGATATAGGAACTTGAGTGTGTGTTTTAGTATGTGTTAATGGCGGCTAGAATAAGAACAGAAAGAAGAAAAGAGAAAGAGTGAAAGAGAAGACGGGGGGGGGGGGGGGGGGGATTTTGACTTTGTCAAATTTTTATAAATTTTAGTCTTTGCTAGTTTTAATCCCCCAACTTTTCGTTTTTTCTTTTCTTTTCCTTTACTTTTCGTTTCTAGTCACTAACCATCGTTAGATTTAACCACCTTAACCTATCTTAGTGATCACACAACTTAACTATTCACGACAAATCACGAACGAATACAAGACGAATACCAAAGCAATTCCAGTCATTAACCATTTATCCAATTAATATTCCTCAACAACCTTTGAAAATCGTTTTGATGACGAAGATGATTTAATATTTTCTCCCCCTTAAACGATGACCCGTTTTCTATTTAAAGAGTTGTAGTCATTGTTTAAAGAGTCAAATATTGATAAAAAGATTTTCCAATTAATGTCTTGAAAAGATTGATTCGTGGTGGCAATAAGATTTCTCTTATTTTGACAAATTAATGCACTGAGACGTACACTAACTCGTGTTAGACAAAGTTATAAAGTAAACTTGATCCCTTTGCATGATTTGGCTTGTAAATCATGGCCGAGAAAATTAATTCCTGTTGTGAGCCAACGTTTTCCAAGGAAATACGTGACTTTAATGCGAAAAGCGGGTTGCAGTCTGAAATAACTACAAGCCATAATGGGCATGTTTTATAAAATGTACAACTTTTATACGGACTCTATTTATGGCGCCGTGTCAATTTTAATCGACATTTCTAAAGCCGTAAATATTACCGTACTAAAAGACATGCCCGATTAAAAAAAAACGAAAATATTTTTGGGTTTTCTTGGTTTTATATTTTTTATGGTTTTTCTTGGTTTTATATTTTTTATGGTTTTTCTTGGTTTTATATTTTTGTATTTTTCTTTTTGTGGTTTATATATATACGATAATATACATGATCACGAACAAAGGATACGCATGAATAGTTTACCACCACTATTCTGCTGATTCTTCTGCCAACTCTTTGAGAGTCGCTGGAGAGAAAGATTTCATGCCAAGCTTGTCGATCAAAAACTCGATTCGTCCTCGATCTAAGGCTTTTGTGAACATATCTGCCAACTGATACTCAGTGGTGACAAAATACAGCTCCATCTCTCCGTTCTCCACCTGCTCTTTAATGAAATGGTAGCGAATGTCGATGTGCTTTGCCCAGGAGTGTTGAACGTAGTTGCAGCAAAGGGCAATGGCGCTCTTGTTGTCACAATACATCGGGATTTTGTTGAATCCAAGACCGTAGTCAGTTAGTTGTGATCTCATCCAAAGGATTTGAGCACAACAACCGGACATGGCAATGTATTCAGCCTCCGTGCTAGAAATTGCAGCCCTTTTCTGCCTTTTTGAAGACCAACTAATCAATATGTCTCCAAGGAGTTGCACAGACCCAGAAGTGCTACGCCTCGTGTCTTGACACCCAGCATGATCGGCATATGCATATTAAAGCAATAGAGGAATCTTTCGGATACCATAGACCACGATGAAGTGTTCCTTTGAGATACCGAAAGATCCTTTTAACAGCATGTAGGTGCTTTTCGGTAGGCTGAGCCTGATACCGGGCACACATGCATACGACAAATTGCAAATCAGACCTGCTAGCAGTCAGATAGAGAAGGGTGCCGATCATCCCACGGTAGAGTTTCAGATCAACAATAATCCCATTCCTATCTTCATCTAACTTGGATTTCTCCACCATTAGAGTATCCACGGGGTCACAGTTTTCAAAGTTATATTTCTTTAATGATACTAGAGCATATTTGGATTGATTAATAAAGATGCCTCTGGGATTCTGAGAAATTTGTAATCCTAAGAAAAATGAAAATTTTCCCATCATTGACATCTGAAAGCGTGTGGACATTATTTTCTCAAAGCGGTTTGACAATTCTATGTTAGAGGCAGCAAATATTATATCATCAACATAAATTTGTACCAATATCATGTCGTTGTCTTCCTTGAGAGTGAATAGAGTGGGGTCCACCTTGCCTTTGGAGAATCCTTCCGAAATGAGATATGTTGAAAGGAGATCATACCACGCGCGAGGAGCTTGTTTCAACCCATAGAGAGCCTTCTTAAGCTTGTACACATCATTAGGAAACTCCGTGCTAACGAACCCATCCGACTGACTAACATAGACTTCTTCCCTTAGTTCACCATTCAAAAATGACGTCTTCACATCCATTTGATAGACGATCTTGTTCATATGAGCAGCATACGCAAGGAATAGTCTAATAGCCTCCAATCTTGCAAAAGGAGCAAAAGATTCTTCAAAGTCGATACCCAAGGCTTGTTTGTATCCCCTAGCAACCAATCTAGCCTTATTCTTCAAGACTCCATCCATCTCATCGAGTTTAACCTTATAAACCCACAACAAAGTAAGGATGTTTACCTTGTCAGGGAGAGGAACTAATTCCCATACTTCAAGTCTTTGGAATTCATTTAGTTCCTCTTGCATGGCTTCAATCCAAGATGATTGAGTCATAGCATGTTGCCAGTTTTTAGGTTCAACTTCGGAGAGAAATGCATCAAAATAGCAATAGAGTGCACTCTCTTGTAATTGATGGCGTGTCGAGATTGGTCGATCAAGACCTCCAATAATATTCCTAATTGGGTGATCTTTTGTCCATTTGGTACTGTGATTTTCAATCCGTGGTGGTCTGGAGTGAATGATTGTAGGAGCTTCTTCTGAGGTAGACGCGGCTGAAGGATTTTCAGGTATCGGTATACCAAAGAATGGAAGCTCTTGTAGGTGAGCATATTCCAAATCGTGATCAACAGAATCCTCTTCAACATCATTAGGCACAAGTAAGGGTGAAGATTCAGGTGTAGTTTGAGAATTACTTGGTGGAGGTGCATCCGGTTCAATGTTAATTGAAGATGCATTTGATGAAGCTTCATTAGCTTGAGCAACAACTTTAGGGATTGGAGCTATCACTACAAGTGATGGAACTTCATCACTCGGGGGATCAAAGAATTCATCAAACAACGGTTGAAATAGTTTATCCCACTCGGGCCTTGTAGGTGGTATAAATGATGTAGAAGTAGGATTATTGGGAACTAATCCGGAACTAATAGCACCGGTTCCCATCTCGTGAAGCGCGGGTTCAGAGCAGCGTTGCTCAGAAGCCATCGCTGTCAGCTCATCAAAATCTGCGTCCATAGTTTCTACTATCTTACCAAGACGACGGTTGTAAATTCCGTATGCTTTCTTGGAAGGTGAGTAACCAATGAAAATACCTATATCGGCTTTCGGTTAAAGTTTACCCAAATTCTCACTATTAATGTTTGGATAACAAAGAGCACCAAACACATGAAAGAATGAAACATCGGGTTTACGATCATGTAGAAGCTCGTAAGGTGTTTTTCCATGGCGTTTCCGAATGATAGAACGGTTTTGGGTGAAACATGCAGTAGATACAGATTTTGCCCATAAGAATAATGGAGCGTTCTCATAAATCAGCATAGTCCGAGCAGCTTCCATAAGCGTACGATTCCGTCTTTCAACGACACCGTTTTGTTGTGGAGTACGTGTAGCGGATGTTTCATGTGAGATACCAACTTCTTCATAGTAATCACGAAGAGTCTGGTTGACGAACTCTGTTCCATTATAAGTACAAATACGGCGGACAGTAGTATTTATACGTACCTGAATGAATTTCAGGAAAGTGATGATAGCCTTCGGTGCTTCATCCTTTATACGTAGAAATCTAACCCATGTAAACTTGGAGATATCATTCACAATAACAAGAATGAATTTCTTACCGCTCACACTTTCGGTTCGCATTGGCCCACAAAGATCCATATGCAAAAGATGAAGTTTTTCTTGATTGGTGTCTTCAACTTTGGGCTTGTATGATTTCTTGGTTCTTTTCCCCCTTGAACACGCGAAACATAAATGGTCCTTGTGAAATTTGAGCTTTGGAAGACCACGAACTAATTCGTTTTTAGCCAAATGATTAATAGCATCAAAGTGAGATGAGATAATCTGCGATGCCATAACCATGACTTGGTCTTAGATGCTTTGGAGAGAAGACATACTGGAGAGGCGGCCATCATGTCTTGTAGGGACAAGGTATAAATATTTGCACCACGAGACCCCTTCAACAAGTATTTTCCTTCCAAGTTGCGGATGAAACAAGTATGTTGTCGAAAATCAACCTCTAGGTTGGAATCACAGAACTGTCCTACTGAAAATAAATTATGACCAAGACCTTCTACATAGTATACCCTTGAAATCGTAACATTTCCAATCTGATATTCACCATACCCCATTATCTTTGCAATATGATCATTACCGAATTTAACCGTTCCAAGAAACTTGCTGACGAAATTTCAGAGCATCGAGCGATCTCCGGTCATATGCTTTGAGCAACTGGAGTCCAAATAACAGAGGATGATCTGGACCACCTGAAAATATCACCACACGAGGACAATGTATAGGTTTTGGAATCTGAATGTTCCTTGTTATTAGCAGGTACAGATTTAATGATCTTAGATTTGCTAACATTAGATTTCTTAGATTTCCTAGCCTTCTTCCTAGTTGGTGGTGTAGATTCAAGTTGGCTTAAATCCTGAGGTATTTCTTCACTGATAGGCACTATAGTGGGGGCTGACCTAATTAAAGGGCGCGGTTTCCATACTTTAGTGCTAGTGTGCCTAATTAAAGGACGCTGAGACCTAACCTCAATGGATGCATTCCTAGTTAAAGGGCACATTTTTCCATCTAATGTAAAGGTCCTACCAGTGGGATGCCATTTCCATCCAACTTGGGTACGAGTTCTCCCAGTTGGCTCCCATTCAAGATCATTCCTAATGGCATTCATTTCATTCACATGATCAATAAGACACAAATCATGACGTTGGAAAAACATGCATTCGTTACAATTCCAACATTTCAAATTAGAATTCACAAATGGTTTAGGCTTCTGCACAGGCGCAGAGCTTTTATTCTTAGCAATATGATTCTTTTATTTAAATCTGAAATAACATTCCTAGGGTGAGCTTCTACTTTCTTCTTGATGGTACTACTAGTGGAGGGCTTGATCTTATCTTTCTTGAGTGGCGATCCTTTAGCCTTATTAGACTCTTTTAATCATGTAGAAGGCAAAGTGGGAACATTAGCAACATATTTTAAAGGTGCCTTAGTTGATGGTGCCAATGACGGTTTTGCTCCTGGGGTCTTATTGAATGGAGTTACAACAATGGGTCGATTAGTGAGTAGTGCAGAACCCGGTTTTCCTATGTATTGCAAATATGCTAAGCAATATTGAACTCGCTGAATATATGCATGAGCTGAATAATAGTGACTGCTTGAGGGATCTAACGCATACAAATCATCTAAAATATCCCTAACAAGGTCCACATGCTTAATTGCATTCATCATATAAACATCGTAAGTATCTGGATTTTGCTTATGGCGCTGGTTCTTATAGATCACTACTGAATTGGTTGATGGAGGACTAGAGGACGGTGCAGAGTTGGTAGCTAAGTTATTAACAACTTCTTGTCGGGTGAGAAGAAGTGTCTCCTTTAACTCAGCCAAGACCATGTTTTTGTCAATGAGCTGGATATTTAAGTCAGAGATTTCCTCACACTTTTGGTTAAGTTGTTCAACATAAGATTGTTGATGTGCTGCATTAAAAGCTAAGCGTTCTTCTATTGAACCATAAATAGCGGATAGTCCCTGTCTTGCCCGATCCATCTCCCCTAGAATAGACGAAAGTCTAGTTTCTAAGCACTGGTTTTTAGACTCTGCAGCCTCTAGTTCCAATTTTAGTGTTTCGTTCGATGACACATCTCTCTTTAATCTCATAATCTCTTCCTCTAAGGCCTTAACTATCTCAATCATCTTGTCACTCGTCTCAACACTATTTTCACAAACATTTGTTATCAAAAGATCCTCATTTTGAGTTTGATGTTTTAATTCTAAAGATATACAATGTTGTTCAAGTTGATTAAAGCATTTTGTAAGTAAATTTTAAGAATCTTGAAGCTTTAAAAATTCAGCGTTAGACTCGTGACAAGAATGATTATCTACCTCATTTACATTCTCAGCAATATTTATAGAGAGATCATGCACATCATCACATATATTCACAGCATCACAGTTATTCATAGCGGATGTAAGCTCATTCGAATAATTAACATTCACAGTAGTAAGCACATCACACGAAATTACTTGGGACACGAATCGGTCATACTCGGATAAAATCTTTTCCTTTTCAATTAATTGTAGTTCGTAAGCGGTGTCCATTTCGTAAAACACTTTTTGAACTTCTTTAATTTCAAAATCGATATTTTTCGAAAGAGATGCAAAACTTCCTTTTAGATTTTCGACAAAAGGGTTAATCTCATTCTTAAACACCTCGTTCATGTGTTCGAAAGCCCATTCTCTGGCGTTTAAGCCATTTGAAGTCGTACATTCCCGGATGACCTTGTCAAAAGTAGCAAAGTATTGATTAATCTCTTGCAAGTTTATCCATACAGTGCTAATAGGTGGAAGATCCTTTGGAATTTCCTTAGGTCCTTCCATGTTGACAAGTGTAGGAAGTGTACTAGGGTTTTCTTCATTTAACATGTAGGTTGGTGTTGTGATGAGATCTTTATCCATATGGAAGCGAATTCTAAAGTCTGTTTTTGCAAGCTCCTTATTCATTTTAAAATAATCACATTGGGGATATTTTGCAAAGTTGTGTGACCGACTCTCATCAACTAGATCCTTATTCGTGCGATCCTCGAAAATAACAATCGGATCTAAGACCAATCCTAATTTGGTTGCATCATAATGTCTTGGATTATGGATAAAAGCTTGTCTTGCATACCGTGGGTTAGGGGGAAGGTCTTTTTGACGCGATAAGTTAAACTCTCTAAACGATGCATCAAATAAGTGCACTAGTTGAGAGGCAGCGTATTGTCTTAAAAGCAAATAATCTAAACTTCTAATCTTATTAGCCGCATTAATTTCCATTTCATTCTTTTTAGACTCGAGTAATTCAAAATCCGTTTGAAGTTTGTGAAAATTAGTCACCACTAACTCTTTTTCTTTAAGTTCGTTGGAAAGATCTGCTCTTAAGGTTTCAATTTCTTGCAAATGACCCATTTTTTGTTTCGAAAATGATCATATTCGGGATTTGTTAAAACAATGGACGAAGGAACTAATTCCAAAGTTTGAACTTTTTCATTGCACAAGGGAAGCTCAGCTGACAAATTCTTATTCGTAGCTAGGGTTTCTAAGAGTGCAGTATTCATTTGGCTAAGTAATTTTGCAGGAACCATGACCAAATCTTGTTGAGCAGGAGTATGTGTATGCGAAATGACTCCCGGTTGTGATTCACTCAAAGTCTGGGGACTTGCATTGATATTGTTATCATTGATTGTCTCCTCATTTGAATGACTCACCATCGAAGACTCATTCGTATTAGCACCCTCTTGCCCAACTTGATGTGGTTGAATACTAGTATCAGTGGTATTAGTAGGTACCTTAGATATTTTATCTGACCCAAAGCTAGAGATAGTTGCCATAAGAGCTGCCTGAGCAGATTGAAGATCATCACAGTCTGAATCGTAAGCATCCAGATCATCTGCTTGGTATGCTGCATTCTGTGTAGTGAGAACTTCTTGTTCCACAATCCCTGGATCAGCAAGAAATGCAAGCTCCTCTTGATCAAGTTCCTGTCCTTGTGCCTGAGCGTTCACCAAATAAATCTTCTCTGCAAACCATTGACCATCCCTTCTCCTCTTGGGTTTTGTGCAATCCTTAGACATGTGACCTTCTTCCTTACAGTTGTAGCATGTTATCATTCTCAACTTACCTGCAGAATTAGCCCTTGGAGCAGTGTTGACCATTGGAGCAGGATTGACCATTCGTGCATTGGTGGTTGATGTAGTAGGTCTCCCCTGATAAGGTTGAATAGGTTGAACCATTACCCTGCCATTCTCAATGGTAGCTTGTTGTCGAGAATTGGATGAATTCCTCAGTTGATTGTTAGTAGGAGATGGTCCTCTAAATCCTCGTTTGCTCAATGTCCTTGTGAGATAAGCAGACATAGTGGCTAACACTTCAACTGGGTCAATTCCTTGTTTGAATCAGGAATGGGAACCTCATCATTATCACAATACATTGCTTGGTCTTGTTGAGCGGCATAAGCACTAGAAGGAATACTCATGTGGTAAGAATAGCTTGATGGATATGTTGCATTTTCTTGATAAGAAGAGTATTGTGACAATCCGTCAATTTATGGTCGATATTTTATTCTCAATATTTATTTGAAAACGTTATTTTAATGTTACAATATGAACTCACTTATTTTTGGGAAGAAATTTGGATTTACGTCTTGAAGTAGCATCGACTACGTCTAAACCGGAGGATTCTACGTTACGTGCTCACGTTTACATACACCGTCTTTGGTGACAGTCCGACATTTCAGAAAATAAATTTATCCGTAAATATTATTTTGGAATTTTAAATTTGTGTTGGTTCATAAATTCACAAATTTACGAGAAAAGACTAGGACTTACGATTTTATTTTAACGTCCTTTACGACTAAACCGGAAACCTTAGGATTACGTATTTACGTTTTCGAACTCCGTTTTTGATGAGAAAATTTTTATTAGATTCGTTTTGTGCCGTTGATTCATAATTTATAAAAACGTTTTTCGTAAAACGACCCGAGGGCACGCAAATCGAGGAAACTAGAATCGAGGAGTATCCGTAAATAAATGGGGATGAGACAAGTGGGACACTTGCCCCACCCCCATCAAAACCGGCCATATTAAGCTACTTACACCATGAGGTGTCAAAACCTCATAAACAAATGCTACACATGTTAACAAGGCTTACAAATGAAGCTACTTCCACATCAAAAACCATTAGCTAACAACTTTACCTCATTTACATCCATGCAAAACAACCAATTTCTCTCACTCTCTCTCAAAGATGCCGTCCATATCCTCACCATAAACACCATCATTGATCAAATTTAACCACAAAATCCTATGTTATTCATACATATGTTGATGCCCTCTTGAAGCTCTCTTGAATAGTGGTGATTATAACATCCAAGGAGGAGTTTCCATGGAGTATTAGGGCTGATTTTCCACAAGGTGTTCATGAAGATTGGTGCTCTTGAAGATGGTATTGATTATCCACAAGTTTCTCCATCAAAATTATGTTTTGATCACAACCTACATCATGATGGTGGTATAAAGATTGTTCTCCCCATCTTCTTGTTATTTTGATTATGTAATCATGTATTTTATTTCCTATTGTATATGTATATGAAGATTATATCATGATAAAAATGTTATGTGGGGATTTGGTGTTGATAAATATGATTAAAAAGGTGAAAAACTATAAGAAACAAGGCTAAAATCTTGCTTAAAAATGATGGCTGTATAAAACAGTAAAGAAACATGTCATGAACTGATAAAATGATGAAGTAGAATTGATATACAATAAGCTATGGGTCTTGTACACATGTGAGAGTTGGCCATGCAATGGAATCATTGTAATGAGTGAGATATGATCAAAACAAGTTTAAAGTACAAATCTGAGTTCACTGTTTTGGACGATTTTTAGAAAATACTTAGAGGCTGATTCAACAGTAGCTATAGAAGAGTTAAATGGAGCACATATCATGTAGTTTATGTCATACAAATTTGAGCTTCTATCTATGTGACACCCTAGAATCGAGGTCATTAACGATACCCTAAATTACGCTAATTTTTGAAATTTTTAATAAATTTTAATTCCTATAATTATAAGTACTTTGGTTAAAGCCGATGTTCGAGGTTATAATTTTTACGTTTGACGTTTTGAGAAGGACGATGACGATTACGATCCCGAGGGATGCCCAATTTCATGTAATTTTTGACGATTTATCGATAATGTAATTTTTCGAGAATTTTATTTACGGTTCGTGTTAAGTTGAGTCGGGTGAGTTTTATAGCCTTCCAAGTACATTTAAAGTATCCCAAAAATATTTTGGAGTGTTCGGGAAGATTTCCGACTCCCGTAAAATTTTCAAAATTGACAAATGAGTCGAACCCGCAAAGTTTTGAGGACGTTTTTCATTTAAGGACAAAAGAAGCTAGAAATTGCAACAAAGCCCCTCCCAACCCACCAAAAAGGCCAAATGGGACATAAACACAAACACACAAAAAATTTTCACCAAAAATCAAACACCCACTCCCTCCTCTCTCTCTCAAACCGACGGACACCCCTAAGAACACCAAAATCCACCAAAAATCTTTTTCCACTTGATTTTTCAAAAATCTAAGGTAAGACCACACTTAGTTTGGTCATTCCCCACATGTTCATGTGCTCAAATCCAACATGCACTAACAAAAAATTTTCAAGATTTTTCCATATGATCCAAATTCGTTTTTGAGGCCAAATGAGCTAATGCATGTTGATTTTAAGTGTTATGGAAGTATAAACACCAAGAAAACCCACCAAAATTAATTTGGTTGTGGTGATTTGGTCACCCAAACCCCACGGCAAAGGGGGTGTTTGGGGAGCCATGGTGGTTGTTGATTTTGCATGTTATTATTGTGTTTGGTTTGTTGTTTTAGGATGATTCACATAGGTTTTATTACTTGCATGTTCATTTTCTTTGATTCTTGATATTGAGATTGGTTGATCAATAGGGGTAGGATTGAAGTTTGATGTTAGGATATGTTTGGGAAGGCTAGGGATGATGTTTAGTGGTGGTTAGAAGTCTTGGAATCGAGTCTAAGCATGTTTTTGGTATGGTCATTTTTAGGCAGAAACATTTGGTCCATTTTATAAAAATTATTTTGTTTCCAGGTCTTGAAAACTAAATGTAGTGATAGAGGGTTTTCCTAGCTTTAATTTGGTATAAGGTAGAGCCCGTGACTCAAAACGAGCTAAAAGTTATGACATTTTAAAGATCGGGTACCGGGAGACGAGGACTTTCATAATCCGAATTTGTGCAAAGTTTTAGTCAAATCCCGAGGGTCACAAGTATAAATTGGTAAATGGTCAAGGGTCAAAATTTGGTCCCTAACCTGTGTAAATGAGTCTATATGTTGACTTAGGTGTCAAGGAAGTCAAAGGTATTTTTCATATAGGTCAAAGAGGTCAAAATTGGTCGAAGCGCAATTTCAGCCCGTAAAATGTAGTCGTGGAAATGAGTTGCGTAACGGGTCGTAAAAGTAAAAACTTTTATTGGGCTTAAAAACATGTTATCTACAGGTCATATAGGATTTTTGGAAATTTTGTCAAATTTTATAAGCGTGGTTTAATAAGGTAAAACAGCCCGTACTTTAGTCAAGTACCGGCGAGAACGAGTAAAAATGGACAACGTAAGTATTGAGAACAATTGGAATAAAATGAATGATACTTGTTGTTTTTGTTTTTGGCGTGAGTTATACTTGTCCTAAGTGACTTGTATATATGTATTTTATACAGTACCGTAAGTATTTAAATGAGATTACTCATTACGCGTTATTTGTGATAGGTGTTGATTTACCCGGGCATCCGTAACATCGTCAGTGATCACTCCTCGAACTACCGACTACTTAAGATATAAGGTGTGAATTTATAGCCTCGCTTATATTTATTTCAAATTGTTTTACCCGCGAGGGAAATGCATGCTAGTTTTTAAAAAAGGAACGTATATCATGAATGATTGTTAGACCCGAAAGTTGCCTTAGAAATTGTGTTGAGTACCAAAGTTGCAAAAGTCCCTAAAATCATGAACTATTAACTATTGTCCTGCCCTCGAGTAGGGGGAAATAGCCGCTTATGCAATTTGTAGTACTACGGGGTTAACGACCCAATGCTAGCCGAGAAGCTGTACTTATAGTAAGTTCTGCGGTAGATTATTTTGTATGAGAAATAAGGTATAATTGCAACTGATGCCTTTAGAAGGGGCACTGGTTTCATCTGAATCATGCCGGTATATTTACGCGGGTGATTGAGTTAACGGATTAGTGTCATGAGCTTAAACACAATTGTCAGTATCCTGATTATAGTTTGTTTGATCGACAAGACTATAAATGATCACGAATGGTTTTTATTATATATACGTTCAAATGGATTGTAAAACCTATAATTTCCACTCAACGTTTTCGTTGACCAAATTTTTGGCATGTGTTTCAGGTAACCGCTGAGGTGTAGGATGGAGCATGCATGGGATGGATGTTGTGTGTACGGCTTGGTGTCCGCTTGTTTTTCCCTCCTTTTCTACTTAAACAATTTTTATGTTTAATGTCATGTGGTTGTAAACTGAATTTTTTGGGGTTGAGATTCATGGGGACCGAAAACGCTAAACTCTGTGCACTATTTGGGGTTGGAAAAACTGTGGACATGTATCATCTAAAAATTTTAAATTTCAAGTTTTAAGTTGACGTCTTTTTAGCGTCGTTTGATATATCTGGTGTGCAATGAATACTGTGTAGCACCCATTGTTGTAGTTTCCGCTGCGCATAACAATTGTGGGGGTGTTACAGATTGGTAATCAGAGCCACGAGTTATAGAGAACTAGGTCGTTTTTGAAAATCCTAAACTATAACTTTTGGTGTCGTAAGAAAGGGTCCAAGCACACACAACTATCCCGCATGGCTCCGGTAAGATTTATTGTTGTATTTATGGCATTTGACGTATACTTTTGAGTAAAGTATATATGCGGGTAATTATTATATAAGTATGAAATTACTATATGTAGACGTTGAATTTTACGTGAAATATCCGACATCGTAATTTTTGTATTAATCATGCATGAGCATCATATTATTACATTTCGGGCATATGTACCACCTTTGCATTGCATTTGCATGCATATATTTATAATTATCGTATAATTACTTATGTACCCTCCGAAATTCGCTGTTATTGCAGGAATGGCCGAGGTACCGCCCAACGATAACGGAAACGATGTACGAGCCCAGGACCCCGACCCAAGGAGAACTACTTGCCCCACGCCTATGCGTACTTCCCATCTGGTTGGTGTACCAGATATCCCCAGAAGAGCCGAAGGTGCAATGAGCGCAAATTCTCTTCATCAAGGCATCCCAAGAATTTGCTGTCCCGGACCGAGGGTTTATCATGACGTGCGACAGACTGTGAGAGGTTTGGAAGGATCGATGTGCATGAGGTACGTAGTGGAATCAAGGGTGGTCAGTAGATTCGACGAGAATGACAAGGCGGACGAAAGACTGTTGGAAAGGACGGCAAGGATTGAGTATGACGAGGTAATGAACACAAGTGCCATCAACAGTTTGAAATCAATGGTTGTAAATTTAAGCGCTAGTCTTGACCGTGTGAGGGAAGATCAGATGAGGTTGTCGAGGATGCAGAGTTGGGAGCATCGTGTGAGGGATTCATTGCCCGCGGATTGGAGATTCGTGGACGATGTGGAGATGGAGGCGAATGACTTCATGGTTCAGCCGCCTACTAGAGGTACTTGTATTACGGTGGGAAGTCAGGTAGCGATTGAGTATGGATCCACATCAGGGACGAGAAAGGAAACAGAATGTGGGCCAGAGGAGAAAGGAAAAGGAAAAGTGGATGATGTGGACGAGGACATTAGTGATGAGGAAACCGAGGAAGACGACGACGAGCCGCCATCCAAGAGGCAGTGTGGATCACCACATGCCTAGTTACTTGTGTTGTATTTTCTTTGATCATTGTAATTGAACTATTTTAGACCTTTGTATGATGGTATTATGACGAGAAACTCAAGTACTTGATGTTTTGTGGTGAACGATTGTAGTGGCAATACTTGTCACGATTTTGGTTAATTATCAATACAATCTATGTTACCTTTCATGATCTGTGATATGTCTTAAATTTGATCTTTTGTGATGTGAATTGATGAATATTAGTAACTCCGTAGTGATGTGTCGTTGTATGTATTTTATGTCTGGGAAACTTGATATGAATACTTACATTGTTTTTCTATTTTCCTTGTCTTGCATAAAGAGATATTCGATAACACAATGACTCCAAAGTTGACTGCCGATCGTGTTAACACCATGATTCAGGAAGCTATAGCAAATGCGTTGGAAGCGGACCGAGCTGGGAGAAATCAGGATCCAGGAAGGAACGCGGGGAGACAGCAAGCCCCGAGAGTGTGTACCTATTCTAGCTTTATGAAGTGCGGTCCCACGCAGTTCCGTGGAACGGGTGGAGCTTTAGAACTTAGACGATGGTTGGAAAAGGTTGAAAGTACGTTTGAAATCAGTGGTTGTGCAGAAGCGGATAAAGTGAAGTTTGCAGCAGCTACGTTTCTCGATGATGCGTTAAGTTGGTGGAATACCCAGGTAGCTACGGTTGGATTGGCTGTAGCGAATGCAAGGACGTGGAATGCGACCAAAGCTTTGTTGACAAAGAAGTTTTGCCCAGAGGAGGAATTGGGGCAATTGGAGGACGAATTGAGGCATTTGACCTTGAAGAACAACGATATAGCTGCTTACACCAGGAGATTCAATGAGTTAAGTCTTTTGTGTCCGGACATATTTGCCAATGATGCCAAGAAAATGAAGCAGTATATAAAGGGTTTATCTAGCAACATCAAAGGTGAAACAACTTCGTCAAAACCTGGAACGTTTGATGAAGCGGTTCAAATGGCACACGCTTTGATGGACGTTAAGCTTCAGGACAAGCAGAACTACATTGCTGAAGGCAACAAAAGGAAATGGGAGGCAGCACAAAGTAATCAATCCCAAGGCCAGAACCGAGGTGGAAATCGAAACAACCATGGGCCGAACCGTAATCAGCAGTTTAATCAGAGAAGGAACGAAGGGATGAGGGCAGTGACGAACCCTAGAGGTGTGAAAGTGAATCCCCATTGTGGTAAGTGCAATTTGTACCATGTTGGAAATCGCCCGCCGGCATGCGGCAAGTGTGGAAAGGCAGGTCATAGGACTTCTAGTTGTCGAACGAGAGGAGTAGCCACTGGGGCTAATGCTATCAGGATGAGAGGATGTTATAACTGTGGAGAAAGAGGGCATGTGCAAGCGAATTGCCCGAAGGCAGGAAACAGGCGGGGAGGTAATAATGCGGCAGCTGTGTATCAAGTGGGAACTGCTGATAAACCACAAGGTCCCAATGTGGTTACCGGTACGTTTTTGCTAGACGCTTGTTATGCTAGTATTTTATTTGATTCTGGCTCCGACAAGAGTTTTGTAGACGTTAGATTTAGTCGTCATATCGATAGAGAACGGGTGTTGTTAACGACTAGTTATAATGTTGAATTAGCCGATGGAAAAATTGTTAGTACGAATTCTATACTGAAAGGGTGTACCTTGAAGTTAGGAAATTACGCTTTTAAAATCGACTTAATTGAACCTTGCAATTGATCTGTTCCAGTGTATACTCAAAGATCGATCTAAGATCAGGGTATCATCAACTGCGTGTAAGAGAGGAGGATATTCCTGTAACCGCCTTTCGTACGCGGTATGGACACTTTGAATTTCGAGTGATGCCGTTTGGGTTGACGAACGCGCCTGCTGTATTCATGGATCTTATGAATCGCGTGTGCAAGCCGTATCTAGATAAGTTTGTTATTGTTTTCATCGATGATATACTTATTTACTCTAAGAGTAAGGAGGAGCACGAGAAGCACCTAAGAAAGATTTTGGAGTTGTTAAGGAAGGAGAAGTTGTATGCAAAATTCTCTAAGTGTGAGTTTTGGTTGGAATCAGTGCAGTTTCTAGGTCATGTGATTGATAGTGAGGGAGTTCGTGTAGATCCTGCTAAGATAGAAGCGATCAGGGAATGGTCAGCACCGACGACGCCGACTGAAGTTCGACAATTTTTGGGTTTAGCTGGGTATTATCGAAGGTTTATTGAAGGATTTTCGTTGATTGCGAAACCATTGACGCGGCTTACCGAAAAGAATAGGGTGTATGAATGGGGAATTGAGGAAGAGCTTGCTTTCGAAACGCTCAAGGATAAGTTATGTTCCGCGCCGATTTTATCATTGCCTGAAGGAACCGAAGACTTCGTGGTGTATTGTGATGCGTCTCGTAAAGGTTATGGAGCGGTATTAATGCAACGTAAGAAGGTGATAGCTTACGCGTCGAGGCAATTGAGGAAGAACGAGGAGAACTACACGACGCACGATTTGGAATTAGGAGCGGTAGTTTTTGCGTTAAAGCTGTGGAGACACTATCTGTATGGGACAAAGTGTGTTGTATTCACTGATCACAAGAGTTTGCAGCACATTTTAGATCAAAAGGAGTTGAATATGCGACAGAGACGATGGGTTGAACTACTGAGTGATTATGACTGCGAAATTCGCTACCACCCTGGGAAGGCGAATGTTGTAGCGGATGCATTGAGTAGGAAGGAACGGGAGAAACCTTTGAGGGTTAGAGCTTTAGTGATGAGTGAGAGCTTTGACTTAACCGAAACCATACTGAAGGCTCAGGAGAGAGGATTGATGAAAGGGAATGTTGAAGCCGAGAATTTGGGACGAATGTTGAAACCTATTTTTGTGATTAGGTCTGACGGACTAAGATGTTTTGATAATCGGATTTGGTTGCCACTGTGTTCATCTGAGGAAGGAAAGCCTGGAGTTCGAGAATTAGTTATGAATGAGTCGCATAAGTCGAAGTATTCGATACATCCTGGATCGGATAAGATGTACCACGACCTGAAGAAAGTTTATTGGTGGCCGAATATGAAGGCAGATATTGCTCGTTACGTCAGTAAGTGTTTGACTTGCGCAAAGGTTCAGGCAGAACATAAGAAACCATCTGGATTGTTGGTACAACCAGAAATCCCAGAATGGAAATGGGAGAAAATCGCAATGGATTTTGTGACGGGTTTACCTAGGACTCCTAGTGGAAGCGATATGATATGGGTAATTGTGGATAGGTTGACGAAATCTGCTCATTTCTTACCTATGAAGAAGACGGACAGCATGGAAAGACTCGCCAGCGTGTACGTGAAGGAGATCGTCTGTAGACATGGAGTGCCGTTATCGATCATTTCGGATCGCGACAGTAGATTTACGTCGGAATTTTGGAAATCGCTTCAACGTGCGATGGGCACTGAACTGAGTTTAAGCACGGCTTATCACCCGGAAACTGACGGCCAGAGTGAACGAACGATTCAAACGATGGAGGACATGCTCCGAGCACGCGTGATCGATGTTGGAGGAAGTTGGGAACGCCACTTGCCTCTGGTGGAATTTTCGTACAATAATAGTTATCACGCGAGTATCAAGGCAGCACCGTTCGAAGCATTCTATGGGAGGAAGTGTAGATCGCCGGTGTGTTGGAGTGAAGTGGGGGAAAGTCAATTGACTGGACCCGAAATGGTTTTAGAAACGACAGAGAAGATCGTGCAGATCAAGAACCGACTACTTGCTGCGAGAAGCCGACAGAAAAGTTATGCCGATAACCGAAGGAAACCTTTGGAGTTTGAAGTTGGAGATATGGTTATGCTCAAGGTATCGCCGTGGAAGGGTGTAATTCGTTTTGGAAAGAAAGGAAAGTTGAGTCCGAGGTATATTGGACCGTTTAAGATCATTGAACGAATTGGACCGGTAGCGTACAAGTTAGAATTGCCGACCGAGCTTAGTGCTATTCATGACACGTTTCACGTATCGAACCTGAAGAAGAGTTTGGCGGACAAGGAATTGGTGATTCCTTTGGACGAGATTCGACTAGACGACAAAATGCACTTTGTGGAAGAACCTGTGGAAATAATGGACCGGGAGGTCAAGCGGTTGAAGCGTAGTAGGATTCCTATTGTGAAGGTCCGATGGAATTCTAAGCGTGGATCGGAATACACCTGGGAACGTGAGGACTTTTTCAAGGAAAGGTATCCTCATCTGTTCCAGTAGCACGAAATGTGAGTACAAGAAGAGGCGAGCGCCGGGACGTCGCTCTCTTTAAGGAGGGGTGGATGTGACACCCTAGAATCGAGGTCATTAACGATACCCTAAATTACGCTAATTTTTGAAATTTTTAATAAATTTTAATTCCTATAATTATAAGTACTTTGGTTAAAGCCGATGTTCGAGGTTATAATTTTTACGTTTGACGTTTTGAGAAGGACGATGACGATTACGATCCCGAGGGATGCCCAATTTCATGTAATTTTTGACGATTTATCGATAATGTAATTTTTCGAGAATTTTATTTACGGTTCGTGTTAAGTTGAGTCGGGTGAGTTTTATAGCCTTCCAAGTACATTTAAAGTATCCCAAAAATATTTTGGAGTGTTCGGGAAGATTTCCGACTCCCGTAAAATTTTCAAAATTGACAAATGAGTCGAACCCGCAAAGTTTTGAGGACGTTTTTCATTTAAGGACAAAAGAAGCTAGAAATTGCAACAAAGCCCCTCCCAACCCACCAAAAAGGCCAAATGGGACATAAACACAAACACACACAAATTTTTCACCAAAAATCAAACACCCACTCCCTCCTCTCTCTCTCAAACCGACGGACACCCCTAAGAACACCAAAATCCACCAAAAATCTTTTTCCACTTGATTTTTCAAAAATCTAAGGTAAGACCACACTTAGTTTGGTCATTCCCCACATGTTCATGTGCTCAAATCCAACATGCACTAACAAAAATTTTTCAAGATTTTTCCATATGATCCAAATTCGTTTTTGAGGCCAAATGAGCTAATGCATGTTGATTTTAAGTGTTATGGAAGTATAAACACCAAGAAAACCCACCAAAATTAATTTGGTTGTGGTGATTTGGTCACCCAAACCCCACGGCAAAGGGGGTGTTTGGGGAGCCATGGTGGTTGTTGATTTTGCATGTTATTATTGTGTTTGGTTTGTTGTTTTAGGATGATTCACATAGGTTTTATTACTTGCATGTTCATTTTCTTTGATTCTTGATATTGAGATTGGTTGATCAATAGGGGTAGGATTGAAGTTTGATGTTAGGATATGTTTGGGAAGGCTAGGGATGATGTTTAGTGGTGGTTAGAAGTCTTGGAATCGAGTCTAAGCATGTTTTTGGTATGGTCATTTTTAGGCAGAAACATTTGGTCCATTTTATAAAAATTATTTTGTTTCCAGGTCTTGAAAACTAAATGTAGTGATAGAGGGTTTTCCTAGCTTTAATTTGGTATAAGGTAGAGCCCGTGACTCAAAACGAGCTAAAAGTTATGACATTTTAAAGATCGGGTACCGGGAGACGAGGACTTTCATAATCCGAATTTGTGCAAAGTTTTAGTCAAATCCCGAGGGTCACAAGTATAAATTGGTAAATGGTCAAGGGTCAAAATTTGGTCCCTAACCTGTGTAAATGAGTCTATATGTTGACTTAGGTGTCAAGGAAGGCAAAGGTATTTTTCATATAGGTCAAAGAGGTCAAAATTGGTCGAAGCGCAATTTCAGCCCGTAAAATGTAGTCGTGGAAATGAGTTGCGTAACGGGTCGTAAAAGTAAAAACTTTTATTGGGCTTAAAAACATGTTATCTACAGGTCATATAGGATTTTTGGAAATTTTGTCAAATTTTATAAGCGTGGTTTAATAAGGTAAAACAGCCCGTACTTTAGTCAAGTACCGGCGAGAACGAGTAAAAATGGACAACGTAAGTATTGAGAACAATTGGAATAAAATGAATGATACTTGTTGTTTTTGTTTTTGGCGTGAGTTATACTTGTCCTAAGTGACTTGTATATATGTATTTTATACAGTACCGTAAGTATTTAAATGAGATTACTCATTACGCGTTATTTGTGATAGGTGTTGATTTACCCGGGCATCCGTAACATCGTCAGTGATCACTCCTCGAACTACCGACTACTTAAGATATAAGGTGTGAATTTATAGCCTCGCTTATATTTATTTCAAATTGTTTTACCCGCGAGGGAAATGCATGCTAGTTTTTAAAAAGGAACGTATATCATGAATGATTGTTAGACCTGAAAGTTGCCTTAGAAATTGTGTTGAGTACCAAAGTTGCAAAAGTCCCTAAAATCATGAACTATTAACTATTGTCCTGCCCTCGAGTAGGGGGAAATAGCCGCTTATGCAATTTGTAGTACTACGGGGTTAACGACCCAATGCTAGCCGAGAAGCTGTACTTATAGTAAGTTCTGCGGTAGATTATTTTGTATGAGAAATAAGGTATAATTGCAACTGATGCCTTTAGAAGGGGCACTGGTTTCATCTGAATCGTGCCGGTATATTTACGCGGGTGATTGAGTTAACGGATTAGTGTCATGAGCTTAAACACAATTGTCAGTATCCTGATTATAGTTTGTTTGATCGACAAGACTATAAATGATCACGAATGGTTTTTATTATATATACGTTCAAATGGATTGTAAAACCTATAATTTCCACTCAACGTTTTCGTTGACCAAATTTTTGGCATGTGTTTCAGGTAACCGCTGAGGTGTAGGATGGAGCATGCATGGGATGGATGTTGTGTGTACGGCTTGGTGTCCGCTTGTTTTTCCCTCCTTTTCTACTTAAACAATTTTTATGTTTAATGTCATGTGGTTGTAAACTGAAGTTTTTGGGGTTGAGATTCATGGGGACCGAAAACGCTAAACTCTGTGCACTATTTGGGGTTGGAAAAACTGTGGACATGTATCATCTAAAAATTTTAAATTTCAAGTTTTAAGTTGACGTCTTTTTAGCGTCGTTTGATATATCTGGTGTGCAATGAATACTGTGTAGCACCCATTGTTGTAGTTTCCGCTGCGCATAACAATTGTGGGGGTGTTACAATCTACATATAGAACTCTAGATATGGCAGTTTTGGTGAAGATGAAAATAAAAATCAGATTTTGGAAATTAAAGTATAATAATATTATATAAGCACTCAAATAAAAATAGTATAAAATGTAAATTAAAACCCACTAACTTATATAATACATTTATATAAATATGTACAAGGGTAAATAAGTGGACATTTTATAAAAATGGTAACTTGTTAAGTTTTATAAGTTATAAAACTATAAACATGATTTTTACGACTTTTTCGGCTATTACCGTAAAATTAATGTTTTTGTTAAATAAAACTTAGATGGTTGGACCAGTCTAATGTGAACTTTATAAAACTTATATACTGATATATAAACATATAGAACAAGTAAAAACCGATAAAACCCGAACTATATAACATACGGACATTAACGGACTAAATTAACGTTATTGGACTAATAATACAACAAAATTGACTAAAACACTTATAAACTTATTTATCGGGCTTAACCCATTTAGGCCCAACTTGTAAAGTGTAGATACTGATAATATAAGTAATAACATGGATTAATACAAGTTAATAAACTTATAATAAGCTTATTGGACCTAAAACACGTAAATAGGTAAAACTAGTAAACTAGTATAAAAGTTATCGACATATAACACTAAAATGAGTAAACGAGAATATGTAAGCCCACTTGATCATCATATATATAAAATCATCATATGTATACATAATTGTTATTTTATAAAGTCATTGGACATGAGTCTAAGACGAGTATTATTTGTCTAGGTTTCCGTGATTGAAGCACGTACCGTACGTCCGAATTGCCGATAACCCGCCTTCCCACATCAACGTAAGTTCATAGCCTCGCACTCTTTTAAATGTTTTTATGAAATGTTTTATAAACCCGCAAGGGAGATAACATGTTATTTTTTTATAAAATAGGACACCATTTGTCCCGATTGTTTGTTTATTGATTTGGACCCGAATGATTGTATGACCCGATTGTATGACCCGATAAATGATTAAAGGACCCGAGAGATGAAATAAAATGGATTATTAAAGTTAGGTTATGTCACAAAAAGTCCCATTAGCATGAATTATAAACTACCGGGAGTTGGTAGACGCTTATGCATATAATAGTACTATTTGGGGACGATCACCCCAGTTCGCGCCTTGACTGTTGATCCCCGTCGTGCCACATTGATTGGTAAGCGAATTTATGTATGAGAAGATTTCCATAGCGTGACCTTTGTGACGACACGCTACTTTAGATGGGCAAATTGAGTATCGGGTTAGCTACCCGTTGTTGGTTTAGTAAGGTAACAATGTCATGCGGCTTATAATAATCCAATCACCGAAATACTAATAGACGCACCGAATTACGATGTATTGCCCGACTAGCAATACAGGGTCATACAATTGATATTATGTTCGTGTTTTGGTTTTCATAACCATATTCATATAACGGTTTTTATTTTCATACAACGTCATAAGACGTATTGTATGATGTTTTTACGACATTGGCTCGTATAATGATTTTTAAGGCAAACGCCTATATTATGATTTTGATGAAGATTTGTATAAAATGACTTTGGCTATTTTATGGCCTATTAAAATGATTTGTACAAAATGATTTTCAGTAATAATCTTATACTGATATTATATTGATGGATTTTATTAAACTCTATGAATTCACTCGGCGTTATCGCTGACCTTTTCTTTTAACATGTTTTATCTCAGGTACTTGAAGGTAATTCTCGGGAAGACGACAAGAATTCATGGCCCGCACTTAAATTATAATTTCCATTCAAATGTTTGTAAAACCTGTATTAAATACAATGACTTGGGACCTATGTAACTTTGATATTTATGAATGGAAATGCTTTATTATTAAAGACGCGATTTTCAAGCGTTGTCTATGATGTGAGTAATGTGCTATCCCGTAACACCAACTAGTCTTCCGATGTATTGATTTGTATAAATTTGGGGGTGTTACAGTTTGGTACCAGAGCTCTCGTTATAGAGAACGAAAGATTTTTAAAAACAAGGTTTTGAACACAACATTTCAAAATCTTTTAACTATAAACATTTTTCACAAAATGTCTAAAAATCTTTTGACTAAAACGGTGCCGAAGAATTCCTGAGTTACCGACAAGGCCAGACTGAGAAGTGTTATTTTAATATATATATATATATATATATAATTTGGATTATATATATACATATGATGTAATTTGATTACATGATTGTTTGATGATTATTTTGATATTTATACGAGGTATTTATACGACGCAGATTGTCACAAGTAACCCTAACTCCCCTAGCAAATTAATCAAAGCTATTCTCGTAGGAATTCTAGCTATCCTAGATCTAAACCAAGTTGTGGATATTTATAATCCCAACAAAATGATTGATACTCGTAGGAATGTAGATATTAGTTGATTGTGATATTGAAGAAGAATTGGCGAGATTAAATCTGATATCGATGTCATGACGATCTTTCCTTATAGAGTGGAGTTTGACAAAATGTTACCACCTAGAAAGATGTCATCTGATTCGTTGTCATCCAACTCTTAAATTGAAATCGAAAGGGTGAATGTGGCACTTGAGGCTGTCATTGGAACCATTACCCAAAAGCCTCATGCCACTAATACCTTTCCAAGAAGTCTAATTGAATGTATGAGTCATCTCATACTAGTGACTCATTTCATAACTATTGTTGTAAAAGCTATAGGATGGGAAATTAAGTATTGATCATATCGAACTTTTATTGCCCTATTAAGGCCTAAGAATAAGATCGAAAGTATTGGAGAATGAAGTAGGATATCGCATTGAGTATAAATTTGTTGAAACTTGAATAAAGTAAAATTTAACCGTATGGAATATGAGATTGTTAAAAGGAAGTCATTAAGTTCTGTGATTGAATTATAAGGTTTTATTGATTATTGATTCGTGTTAAGGGTTGTTCCTAGGCCATTGTCCACTAACGAGGATGCCCAGTGTCCAAGAAATAAATTGAAGAAATCTTCTTCTGAATTGGGACCGATAGATCTTCCAGGACATGTGGAACACCTAATGACTCTTGTAGATTAGTATTCATTGTGGTATCTTTTAAAAAAATAATCCCTAACTTAACTGAGACATCAGTTGGTAGGTGATACAAGGTTTTGCAATGGGTTCTATTAAAGTTCTCTCGATATCCTCTCGAATTGATCTCGGTCTTAAGTGGAATGATTTGTTCTTGGTTAATAAAAAGTGGTTGGTTTGTTTATCTATTTTAAACTAATGACAAGAAATTAAGTATCAAAGAGTAAAATTAAAGACTTAAATGATTAAAGTGAAAAGACGATTTTAAAATTAAATGTTTGAAAACTCTAAAGATTATGTGAGGAAAATAAATGAACACTTAATAAAAACTAACACTTTGAAAACTTTGTGAAAAATTAGAACTTAGTTGGAAAAGACTAAAAGAAAGTTAGATCGTAACAAAACACCTCTAATCGGAATAGTGTAAAAATCTCCTCAATCGGAATATTATTCCGATCGTTTGATCGGAATATGAAGCAATGATGTCAATCGGAATACCAAAATGGGTGACAATCGGAATGTTCAAAAAGAGGTCTAATCGGAATACTTGGAAACTACTCCAATCGGAATACATGCGAAACGTGCCAATCGGAATATCAAGGATGGCATCAATCAGAATACTTGTTTGGAGGGACAAATCGGAATGTTGCCAAAATGGAACCAATCGGAAAAATTAAAACCCTTATCCGATCTATAGATCGGAAAGAAGGGGTGACCCTTGGTCGGAATGTACGGTCGGAAAAGGGAGTTACCCTTTTCCGAAAATGGTGCAAACCGAGTGAAAAGCAAGGGAAATGAGCTTATTGAATAAGCTAACTCCCTAACTAGCTCGAATCCAATAAAAAGCTGATCAAATAAGCAATAAAAATAACTTTTCTAACTTTTAATAAGCAAACTTATTAGTCTACTCAATAAAGAAATGAACTCTTTATAAAAACCTTAAAAAGTAAATAAGTAAAACAACAAATAAGCCAATAAGAATAAGGATCTCAAAGCTTATTTATGTATAAATTTAAGGAAACATAAAAAGTTAACAACTTTTTAAGCACAAATCATAGATGAACAACACGGATCATACGAGATTTGTACCAAAATCAATAAAAGTAAAAGAAAGGAAGGATGAGATTAAAGATTAAAACATAAAAACTTGAACTTGATTAATGAAAAAGTAATACAAAGTTTTGATCTTGAATGGAAAAAGATGAAATCTAGTGAGAGAAAGTTTAGAACTTTCTCTCTCTAAAACTAGAAACTACCTAAAGACTAAGTGTGTGAAAATTTGTGAGGCAAGGCCTTAATATAGGCGTGTGTAATGTGGTGGTGGGCTTGGGCTTTGGTTTGGGCTTCTTTTTCTTCTTCTTCTTTAGTCTTTATGCGTCTTTAAATATACGTTTCCGACTTGGATTTGAGAAGTGTCGGTGAATAATTCCAACTCGTCTTATAATCTTTTGTTTTATAGACTCGAGTTCTTTGACATATATGAATCTTCCATCTTTGGCTCTATTCTTCGATAAATCTTCAAATAGGCACAATGACTTCAAATCTTCTGCATCTCTTGGACAATAGACTTCGTCTTGAGTCTTTTTCCTTGATAAAACCCGTGCAATCCCATGTTTTCTTCAATATTCATCCGGTTGCCTCTGAAAACACAATAAACACAAAAACCACGCATAATTCCAAACAAATGATATTAAATACGTGTTTTGGTCTTGTTTTAGCCAGAATTAAGTGGTAAAAGGATGGGTGTTTTCACACCTATCAAATCCCCTACACTTAACCATTGCCATGCCCTCATGCAATGCTTAGTGATAAAGCAAATTTACACTTTTCTCATGATTAATCAACCTTGGCGTTATTAATATACTACTAAACGAAGATGAAAGTACTAAGTGAAATTAAAACTTTAAAGTAAACAAAAGGGTGGAAATAACTTGCAAAGAGATCGAGGACTTACATTAGGGCTTCGGTGCTGCGAAGATTTATCACCCTCAAGTTTCACGTTCCCCAAACTAAGCTTAAAGACGAGATCATTGTTAATATAAGTTAGCAATTCAAACACTTACACACATGGCTTAATTAAATGCTTAGACTCCCTTATTCCTAGGTGTATCTCTTATATTTTATTGTTGTCTTAGAATGATCATGAAGATGCATTTTTGGACTTATTTCGATAGTTTATTAGGCTGAAAGCAAAGTAGGACGATTTGATCAATAGTTAGCTAAAGGACAAAATCTCTTAAAACTGCTTCTCGGGATATCAAAAATTTCATATCTTGGCATAACTTGGTTCACGATTTGAGACCTTTCTCGGGCCGATATTTGGCATGTACTTCATACTTCATATTTTGAGAGACGTTCTTGAGTTAATGGTCTTCTCATCGTAATAGAGTTTCTTCACTTGGAGACTTTTAAGGGGTACTCCAACTTTGTTGACCACGACTTCATGATTATTCTTCAATCTCTAATTGGGATTTTGAGATACAACGATCCGCCTCCTTTTCGGACTTGGATCTATTTATCCTCATACCTTGTTAGGGTCTTTTCGGATAGACTTCTCCATGATCTTTATGGGAGTTGATTGCTTTTCGTCGTGAGTCTTGATCCTTCATATTGATTTTGGGAATAATGCTTTTCACATCACTTTTGGATCTTCAGCAATAAAATTGGAATACTCATGCCTTGTTAGGGCCTTTTCGGACTCGCCAATCTTCGCGCCCCGCTTCATAAGTTATGCCTTGGCTATGAACTCTTATCATTACCGAGCAACTTTTAAACGATCTTGGGCTAGAAGCTAAGTAACTTTTCAAATCGTACGACCTTACTTATTGCATATAAATTATTAGCAAGTGATGGGAGAATAGGCAAATAATTACACCAAGTGAGCTTGTGCAAGAATACCGACTTATAATTGACTCTATCATTTCTCGTCCTCCACAATTTAAAATCTCAAGTAATGAGACTCGTGGACACTTAGCCTAATAAACCAATTAAGGTCTATATGGTTAAGGATACTAGCTAGAATAAACTTGAATAAGTCTATTCGGGTTGAGTCAAAATAAACGCAACAGGCCTAATATGTCAAAGATTTCTAAACTAGCTACACCACTTATTAATATTTTTGACTTTATTGTGGGATATATACATATGAAAGCAACGATAAAAATTTAAAAATTACAACTAAATGGCCAAAGTTAATAAAAAATTTGAAAAATGTTGAATAATATGATTTTCCGGTTAAATGAAGGCATTTTCATGGAAAAGTCCACTTAAAACTTCGATAGAAGTCCCCCCTACACTTAAGATAAACATTGTCCTCAATGTTTAAGCATGTGGGAAAAGTTTCCCCTACACTTATGACATTGTGCACGTTGGTTAACTCGAGTTAAGGAAGAGACGACTAAAGTGATCAATTTCAAATGTGACAATGAATAAAATTGAATCACGATAGTTGAGAGTTAGAACCGGATTTCGGATAACACGAGAGCACGGTTCTTCAAAGTTTCCAAGAGTGCACTTATCCCTGTAATCACATCACCACACAAATACAAACACCTATGTAGGTCCCCCTACACTTAGGAGGTTAAAACATAAAAGGATAGAAACTCGGGCTGCCTCCCGAGGAGCGCTTGTTTTTGATAACCGAGTCACGAGCCTGACTCGACCCAAATTCAGTTCATGGGGAACGTGGTGAGGGATGGAATCATCTCCTGAGAGATGTCCTCACCAAAGTACAACTTCAGACGCTGGCCATTCACCTTGAAATTGGGCCCATTTGGCTGAGAAAGCTCAATGGTCCCATACGGAAAGACGTTGGCGACGGTGAATGGACCAGACCAGCGGCTCTTCAACTTGCCAGAGAAGATCATCAACCGAGAGTTAAAAAGTAAGACTTGATCACCAACGTGGAACTCTCGGTTCTTGATTTTTACGTCATGGAGGATCTTCGTCTTCTCTTTGTAGATCAGCGAGTTCTCATAAGCTTCATTCCTCAGTTCATTGAGCTCGTTGAGTTGAATCTTACGATGATCACCGGCTTTGTTGATGTCGAAGTTAGCCCACTTTAAGGCCCAGTGCGCCTTATGATCCAGTTCGATGGGAAGGTGGCATGCTTTCTCGTACACAAGACGATAAGGTGTACAACCGATCGGGGTCTTGTAAGAAGTACGGAAAGCCCACAGAGCATCATCTAACTTATCGGCCCACGCGGCACGATGCTCTCCCACAGTACGCTCCAAAATTCGCTTCAATCCACGGTTGGATATCTCGGCTTGCCCATTGGTTTGGGGATGATAAGCGGTGGAAAGACGGTGATTGACACCATACTTAGCCATGACTCTTGCAAATTGATCGTTGCAAAAATGAGTCCCGCGGTCACTGATAATAGCACGAGGAACGCCGAATCGAGCGAACAGCGATTTCAAAAAGTTACAAACCACCCTTGCATCATTAGTAGGTAAAGCTTTGGCTTCAACCCACTTTGAAACGTAGTCAACGGCTACAAGGATGTATTTGTTTCCTTTAGAAAAAGGGAATGGCCCCATAAAGTCGATACCCCAAACATCGAAGATTTCACATTCTTGAATGAAATTCTGAGGCATCTCGTCTTTATGTGTGATCGTGCCTTGTTTTTGGCAAGCATCACATCGTTTAACCATATCGTGAGCGTCACGATAGATGGTGGGCCAATAAAATCCCGAATCAAACACTTTTTTGGCGGTGTAGTTGGGACCAAAGTGACCACCGGTGGGTCCTTTGTGGCAAGCATCAAGGATTTCAAAAGCTGCCGGTCCATCAACACATCAGCGAATAATCAAGTCAGCACATTGTTTGAAAAGATACGGGTCATCCCAGAAGTAAGTCTTTATGTCTTTGAAGAACTTCTTCTTTTGCTGGGATGTTAACCCGTCAACGAGAATTCCACCCGCCAAATAGTTTGCAATGTCCGCAAACCACGGGGTTTCATCAGCAGTCGAATTTATAGACATTAAGGTCTCCAGGGGAAAAGAATCATTGATTTCTTTGTTCGGATGATCCCCCTGGTAAGGATCCTCAAGTCTACTGAGATGATCCGCGGCTAGGTTTTCTGCTCCTTTTTTATCGCGAATTTCGATTTTAAATTCCTGGAGCAGCAAAACCCAGCGAAGAAGTCTTGGTTTGGAATCTTGCTTTGTCAACAAGTACTTCAGCGCGGAATGATCGGTGTAAACGATTGTGGTGGAAAGGACAAGATAGGGGCGAAATTTTTCAAAAGCATAGACAACAGCTAAAAGCTCTTTTTCCATTGTTGTGTAATGCAATTGTGCCCCAGTCATTGTCTTGCTAGCGTAATGGATCGGTTGGAAGTGTTTGTTCACTCTTTGTCCAAGAACCACTCCAATAGCAAAATCACTAGCATCGCACATCAACTCAAAAGGTAGCTCCCAATTAGGGGTAACCAAGACGGGTGCCTTAGTTAGCTTATCCTTAAGCGAGTTGAAGGCTTCAAGACACTCGTTGGAGAAGATAAAAGGAGTATCTTTTTCCAAGAGGTGGGTCATCGGGCGAGCGATTTGAGAAAAATCTTTGATGAATCGACGGTAGAAGCCCGCATGACCCAGGAAACTTCTCACACCCTTCACGGTTGAAGGTGGAGGCAACTTTGCGATAACATCGACTTTAGCACGGTCTACTTCAAGACCGGCTTTCAAGATCTTATGTCCAAGCACGACGCCTTCTTTTACCATAAAATGGCATTTTTCCCAATTCAGAACTAGGCGAGTGTCTTCGCACCGCTTGAGCATACGTTCCAAATTGGCAAGGCAGGAAGAGAAAGAATCCCCGAAGACTAAGAAATCATCCATGAAGACTTCCATGGTTTGTTCAACCATGTCATGGAAGATAGCTAACATGCACCTTTGGAAAGTCCCGGGCGCATTACATAAGCCAAAAGGCATTCTTTTGTAAGCAAATGTGCCATAGGGACAAGTGAATGTTGTCTTCTCTTGATCTTGGGGGTCGATGGGTATTTGGAAATAACCCGAGAAACCATCCAGAAAGCAGTAATATTCATTACCGGCTAAACGTTCAAGCATTTGGTCCATAAAAGGTAGAGGGAAATGATCCTTTCTCGTGGCATCATTGAGTTTGCGGTAGTCTATACAAACTCTCCACCCAGTAACGAGACGAGTGGGAATCAACTCGTTGTGTTCATTGGGAACAACGGTTATTCCGCCCTTCTTGGGCACACAATGGATTGGACTAACCCATGGTGAATCCGAAATAGGGTAAATCATACCCGCATCAAGAAGTTTGATAACCTCTGTTTTGATGACTTCATGGATTTTTGGATTCACCCTTCGTTGACTTTGAATAGTGGGCTTATAGTCGTCCTCCATGAGAATTTTGTGCGTGCAGAAGTGAGGATCAATTCCACGAATATCAGAAATCTTCCAAGCAATAGCCTTCTTGTGAGCTTTCATCACGGCAACGAGGCGAGTCTTCTCTGCATCTTTCAAATCCTTCGCAATAATGACGGGCGACTTCTTGTTGTCGTCAAGGAACACATACTCGAGATGGGGCGGCAACTCCTTTAATTCTAAATCCGGAGGATTTTCGGCGGGAGGCGTTTTCAAAGTCGTGGCATCGATAGCAATAACCGTGGGAGATGGAGGCGAAGGATTGTCTTCGTTGAGAAGATTGTCAAAGAAATTCATGTCTTCATCCCCATTGATAGGAGAATCATTAGTAGCTAAATTCGCATCTCCCATGGTATCTTCAAGATTGTTCCAAAATAAATCACTATCTCCAAATAGAGACAACGATGAATCAATGGAGGACACGGTCTCAACATTGGGAAGAGAGGTAGGAATACTTTTGCAAGCATCATTAAAGTGTTCTTCACAAGCCTCATCAAGAACGTCAATACAATTAACGCTCTCATATGAATAAGGCTGTTTAGACAACTTTCCCATGTTGAAGACTACTTTATCGTCACCCACTCTCATGATAAGCTCACCGGCTTCAACATCAATAAGAGTGCGACCGGTCCTCAAGAATGGACGTCCAACAATCAGTGGCACACGAGGGTCCATCTCGTAGTCGACGACAACAAAATCAGCAGGAAAGGTGAATTTGTCGACTCCTACAATGACGTCTTCGGCTATCCCCACTGGATAAGCAACCGTACGGTTAGCTAATTCCAAAGTCATTTTGGTGGGGACTAGCTCTGGGAGAGATAATTGCTTCCAAACACTTAGAGGCATGAGATTAATACTGGCACCTAGATCGGCTAGGGCCATGCAATTCTCTACTCCGGGGAAATTGCAAGGGATAAGAAAACGACCCGGATCACCAAGCTTGATTGGCAATTTCCTTAAGAGCACTGCAGAGCAATTCTCATTAAGTTGGGTGTTGGCAATGTCGAGGAGCTTTTCCTTGTCGCTCAGAAGATCTTTAAACATTTTCGCGTATTTGGGCATGTGAGCGAGAGCCTCAGCGAAGGAGATATTGAAATTCAGTTGTTTGAACATTTTAAGGAAGTTCGAAACCTGAATATCGTCCTTGCTTTTGAGCTTCTCTTTCCTCAACCTAGATGGATAAGGTATATTGGAAGAAGAGGAAGGCTTTGGGAGAATAGGATCACTCACAACCACGGATGGAGGAGGGGTAGAAGGAAGAGGTGGAGAAATTAGGGAAGGAGAAGGAGGAAGAATAGGAGCAGATGACTCATTCTCCTTAGTCACAACCACCGGTGGAGGTATAGGAAGCTCGGGTTCCTTGGTACCTTTACCACTTCGAGTAGTGATTGCTTTCATCTCCCCTCTTGGATTCGCAACGGTGTTACTCGGAAGAGTACCCGAAGAAGAGGGTTGATTACCTTGGAAAAAACTAGCCATCATGTTCCTTAAGTCATTCGTTTGACTATCCATAGTGTGTTTCATATCAGCTCTTAGATCATTCCCTTGTTTCATCAGGTCTGCTTTCAAGTTGCGCACTTCCTGTTGGAGATTATCCACGATCACATCGTTAGTCCTCATGTAGGTTCCAATGTCTTGATGTGATGCGGGGGTTTGGTTTGAAGGAGCAGTGTATGCGGGTGATTGATAAGCAGGTTGCTGGTAAACTTGGGTGTTTCGTTGAGGTGGTTGTTGCTGCTTGTGAGGAGGGATGTATGGTGTACGAGTTTGTTGTTGTTGAGGAGGGCGGTTGAGGTTTTGTTGTTGGTTTTGGTTGTTAGGATTAAAACCAGGTGGTGAGATATAGTTGTTGGAACGGTAGCTAAGCAAGTTGCGGTCACCTTGAGGTTTTGCTTGATAAGCAGGTTGAGTATAGGTGCCATATGCTGCATTAACATTCTCAGCAGGGTAGTCTTGGGTGGCGGTACAAGTTGTGTAAGAATGAGGACTGGCTGACAGCGTTCACTTGAGCGTTTTTGGCGTTGTTGCTGTTGTTGTTGCTGACGGTGTGGGTGACAAGCGATTCAAGAAGCGTAGTGATTTTGTCCAATCGCTTGTCGCTGTCATTAGTGCTAGCACTAGCAACATTGGTCCTAACACTCTTGGTTTGCACACGAGATTTATTCTCAATGATGTCCCAAGCAGCATTGGAAGTCTTAGCCAATAGATTACCCCCCGAGGCACTGTTCAGTGAATCTTGGTCACTCATGCTTAAACCATTGTAAAAAGTATTAATTTGATGTACTTTGGTAAAACCATGTTGTGGGCATTTTCTTAAAAGATCTTTAAAGCGATCCCAAGATTCACTGAATGACTCATCGTACTTTTGTTCAAAATTTATGATCTCATTCCGCAAAGCGGTAGTACGAGAGGGTGGAAAAAAGTAATTGATAAACTTTGTTTCCAAATCCGTCCACGAGAGAATACTTTGTGGCGGTTCCTTAGCAAGCCAATGTCGGGCTTGTCCCTCTAAAGAAAAGGGAAAAAGTTGTAACCTTATAACCTCTTGTGGAACACCATTGAACTTGACCGTGTTGGTGAGTTGCAAGAATCTCTTGATATGGTCGTGTGGATCATCAATGGTACGTCCCAAGAATGGTTGAGCGGAGACCATCTGGATAAAGCCTGATTTTAGCTCGAAATTGTTAGCGGCAATTGGCGGTATAACAATTGGATCCGTGTTGCCATCTACATGAGCTTGTAGCAATTCAATCATCGGGCGATTATCCGGAAGAGGCTCATTGTTGTTGTTATTGTTCATGTTGTTGAAAGGCGGGTTGTTGTTGTTATTATTGTTTGGAGGTGGTACACCGGCCATGTCTAAGTGATCGAGAGGCTCGGGCTCTTGATAAGATGTGGATCGAGTGCGCATACACCTGCAAAAGAACGAACAAAGAAAAACAAAGCAAAAATATTTTTGGTTTTTATGTGTTTTAATTTTTTTTTATTTTTGAAAATTTTATATTTTTAGGATTTTTGAAAATTTTTGATGAAAAAGTAACGTTCACGGGGAACGGATCCCAAAATCCAAGTTCTCACAAAAAACTTTTGATCTTAACGAGAAGAGCCAGCAGCGGCGCCATTTGATACAAGGTTTTGCAATGGGTTCTATTAAAGTTCTCTCGATATCCTCTCGAATTGATCTCGGTCTTAAGTGGAATGATTTGTTCTTGGTTAATAAAAAGTGGTTGGTTTGTTTATCTATTTTAAACTAATGACAAGAAATTAAGTATCGAAGAGTAAAATTAAAGACTTAAATGATTAAAGTGAAAAGACGATTTTAAAATTAAATGTTTGAAAACTCTAAAGATTATGTGAGGAAAATAAATGAACACTTAATAAAAACTAACACTTTGAAAACTTTGTGAAAAATTAGAACTTAGTTGGAAAAGACTAAAAGAAAGTTAGATCGTAACAAAACACCTCCAATCGGAATAGTGTAAAAATCTCCTCAATCGGAATATTATTCCGATCGTTTGATCGGAATATGAAGCAATGATGTCAATCGGAATACCAAAATGGGTGACAATCGGAATGTTCAAAAAGAGGTCTAATCGGAATACTTGGAAACTACTCCAATCGGAATACATGCGAAACGTGCCAATCGGAATATCAAGGATGGCATCAATCGGAATACTTGCTTGGAGGGACAAATCGGAATGTTGCCAAAATGGAACCAATCGGAAAAATTAAAACCCTTATCCGATCTATAGATCGGAAAGAAGGGGTGACCCTTGGTTGGAATGTACGGTCGGAAAAGGGAGTTACCCTTTTCCGAAAATGGTGCAAACCGAGTGAAAAGCAAGGGAAATGAGCTTATTGAATAAGCTAACTCCCTAACTAGCTCGAATCCAATAAAAAGCTGATCAAATAAGCAATAAAAATAACTTTTCTAACTTTTAATAAGCAAACTTATTAGTCTACTCAATAAAGAAATGAACTCTTTATAAAAACCTTAAAAAGTAAATAAGTAAAACAACAAATAAGCCAATAAGAATAAGGATCTCAAAGCTTATTTATGTATAAATTTAAGGAAACATAAAAAGTTAACAACTTTTTAAGCACAAATCATAGATGAACAACACGGATCATACGAGATTTGTACCAAAATCAATAAAAGTAAAAGAAAGGAAGGATGAGATTAAAGATTAAAACTTAAAAACTTGAACTTGATTAATGAAAAAGTAATACAAAGTTTTGATCTTGAATGGAAAAAGATGAAATCTAGTGAGAGAAAGTTTAGAACTTTCTCTCTCTAAAACTAGAAACTACCTAAAGACTAAGTGTGTGAAAATTTGTGAGGTAAGGCCTTAATATAGGCGTGTGTAATGTGGTGGTGGGCTTGGGCTTTGGTTTGGGCTTCTTTTTCTTCTTTCTTCTTTAGTCTTTATGCGTCTTTAAATAAACGTTTCCGACTTTGATTTGAGAAGTGTCGGTGAATAATTCCAACTCGTCTTATAATCTTTTGTTTTATAGACTCGAGTTCTTCGACATATATGAGTCTTCCATCTTTGGCTCTATTCTTCGATAAATCTTCAAATAGGCACAATGACTTCAAATCTTCTGCATCTCTTGGACAATAGACTTCGTCTTGAGTCTTTTTCCTTGATAAAACCCGTGCAATCCCATGTTTTCTTCAATATTCATCCGGTTGCCTCTGAAAACTCAATAAACACAAAAACCACGCATAATTCCAAACAAATGATATTAAATACGTGTTTTGGTCTTGTTTTAGCCAGAATTAAGTGGTAAAAGGATGGGTGTTTTCACACCTATCAGTAGGATGAGTTCTTGGAATTGTATGACATAGTGACGCTTAATGTGTTACGGTACAATTTAGACTTGTTTGTGATTAATGAAAAGACTACCTTTGATTGATAAATTCTACATGTATTGATGTTATCTATCCTTTATTGCTTCATCTTAATGATCGCATTAGTGATGCAACCATTGAACAAGTACTCATCTCGGTTTGAGTTGCGTTGTAGATTCTTTTCTCTTTATTCCTGAGTGCCATCAAGGTCATGAACCTCATGATTATTTGGCTAAGCTCATCTCCTATCATGTTGTAGTTAGTTCTTGGTGAAAAACTTTTCATCACTCTTTTACAGATCACTCATTGTTTTTATAAGATAAAACAGTTTCCCTCGAGAAAAATTGAATTTTCATCACTATAAGGATTATTCAAAGTAAGATTTATAAGTGATTGTTATCGAAATGAAGTTGTTTATAAAACACCTTGGAAAACTTAATTGTTTTCATAACAAAGAAAATCGTTGTAAATTTATTTTTTATTCTTATTTAAGAATTAAGCATGAAAATGTTTTTATTATAAACATGATGATAAAATTTTGACGAACTGAGTATTGCATCGTTAATCTTGAAATTGTATATAGTTGCGCGCCTACATACAATTTGGAATGGACCATGCAAGACTGATTAGTAGTCACCATAGAACTAATGAATAAACACTACATTTTCTTTGAAGATCGTGAAAGATTAAATTTTATGAGATCTTCAAGAAGTGAAAAATAGGGACATAGTGTTAGGGACACCTACATATGTGCCTGTAGCATCAATTCTTCTGAGTCGAATTTACTTATCTGTGGAATTTGTCTTATTTGACAATTGATAATTCTTCCTTGTCCAATTCTCCCGTAGTGAGATTCTTAGGAAAAGTATTTGATTACCGAGTGTTGATACCCGACTGGATGTATTGACATTCTTATCATTTCTTTTGATTTGATTTCATTTGAATGACCTGGGTAACGATCCGAGGAGCTTTCGAATGCGTACTCAAATTATGAAAACATGGGATATATTCATATTCATTAAATGTTTTCGTCTGTATCTGATTTGAAATTCTCTCGCATAGATTATGCGTTGACCTTACTCTTTTAATAGTAGTTGTGTATCCTAATATCCTTGAATTTGCGAAGGATTATGAGTTATTATTAGTCTTTTGAGAAGTTCACATCTTATCAATGGTAATGAAACTGGAAAGTTGATAATTCCAGTAGAATGTATTGATTGATTATGACATGACGACATTGTCTTAATTGATCGGAACTCGAGTAGAACTCCCCTAAATGATAAGATGTTGATTATCAAAAGTGATCTTAATAATTCTTGATGGATGTCCATATCCTGCATTTAGACTTGAAATTATACCATGCATGGTTGTGAACTAATTATAGATATTATAATCTAGAAAGAACTTAAAATAAATTTACTAAAAGATGTTTCTGTTATCTGAAACTTTAGGAGGTATTTATTGGTAAATTACCTAGACTTTCGCCATTAAGGCAAGTTGAATTTGGTATTGATTATATTCCCGGTGTTGCACCTGTGGCGTGTGCACCCTATGTCAACACCATCTGAATTTAAGGAATTACCGTACAACTGAGAGAGTTGTCGGAGAAAGCTTTTATTCTACCAAGCTCGTCATTATGAAGAGCTATGGTGTCATCATTCCTTATATTTATAGATTACTGTGAACTGAGTAAATTAACAATCGAAAAGGATATCCATAACTCGAAATGGAAGATTTGTTCAATCATTTACAAGGTTCTAGCATATGTTTTTAAGATTTGATACACAACATGGTTATCATCAACTTCGCATCTGCGAAAAAGATTATCTATTCCAATCACCACATCCGGTACTTTTAATGAACATTATGAGTTTCACGTGATGTCGTTTGGATTGACTAATGCACATGTAGCATTCATAAATTTGGTGAATCACGTGTGTAGGCTGTAATTTGATAAATTCATGCTTGTGATCATTAAGGATCATTTGTTTGTTTATAAGAATAAGAATGAGTTAATAATTGTTTATAGATTGCCCTGAATTGGCCGAACAATTAAAACTTGTACCTTGAATATTTAACATAAGACTTAAGACTTAATACTTTACATGATTTAACCGTGTGATTAATAGATAATGGAATATAAATTGACTCTTCAAAAGTTAAAAGTCATTTAAAACTTTGAGTTATAATAAAAAGAAAGTGCAAATATATTTCGACAAATGTTTTAACAAAGGATTTTAAGGGATTATTCCCTTATACACAAATCATTTAACTAAACTTTTGTTTAGGGGTAAATGTTTGTGTATACCTCAAGATAACCTAAGAAGGATTGAGGAAACCCATTTAAACCATAACTAGAAATTTGAAACGACAATTTTTGCTTTTCAACTAAGAAAATTTTGACAAAAGTATAACCAAAGATTTCTGGAACATTTTCGGATCTTATTAATTATTTTAATTATTTTCGATAAATCAACAAAAATCTTGTAATTAAATTCAAATTTATTTTGAACATTTTATATAATTGGACGAACTAAGAAATTTAAAAAAAAAATTTACGTTTACGTTTCATAAAAATTTAATAATTATTATTTAATTAATTGTAATAACTATGGACACTTTAAACGCCGAATTGAGAAAAACTGATAAAAATGATAGATGAGACGAAACTGAAACTTAGAAAATATGAAGAAAGGTGAACGTAATTACTAACGCATAATATAGAAAGGATAAAGAATCAATTAGGACATGTTCCTTAATAATGAAGGTGCAAAATAAATTGCTGAACATATTAGAAATAAACGATGTTTGTAAAAAGGATAATATAGATAATAAAAAGGGGATTCACGGCTAATGTGAACCATTAGAATTGAAAAGCCAATGGCGTTAAATGTTTTAAAAGGCCACTTGTGGTTGCCTAAATATGGAGGATTGTGAGATATAGTTATGTTGGAATTTGTAAGTATAAGTATTTTATTTATGTCATTTCTGACTAAAAGTATCTTTGTCTGAAGAAGTTGTACTGATGGTAAATTATGAAGGCAGAAATTGCCTCATACATTAGTAAACGTCTAGCTATTGCAAAGGTCATCATCTGAATTTGATTCGATTTGGGTCAGCGTCGACAGACTGACCAAATCTGCTAATATCATTCCCGTTAATGATAATTGCAAAGTAGTTATGTAAACATAGTGTGCTTGTATCGAACATCTTTATCAAGATCCTCACTTCGCATCGAATTTCTAGAGATTTGCTCAGAAATCATTGAGAATGAACCTTGATGAGAGTACTATGTACCACCCCAATCGAAGGGACGAGGTAAAGTAACGATACAAAGTAATATAAGTGTTATTTTATGTTTGAATGAATGACCTTTGGTAATAAACTGTATAATCGCTTTCCTTTGGATTGAGATCGAATCTTGTTAGGATCTAAATATTAGAGCATCTGTAAGCAGGAGTTGAGATGAAGACACCCGACATACATCCATTGTGAGTTGGACATGTCTTTTAGGTTTAAGGTTTACTATGATGGCGAACCTAACCTTGCAAAATACCCGACCCGCGAGATCTGAAATGATTGTTGAAATTAGGATCTAATTATTGACAGCTGGTAGTGGGCAAGAGGTTATGTGAATATGAAATGTAGATCTTGGAGTGCCAAATGGGTAGCGAAGTTATGGCACAATTTTTAACCTTGGAAAAATGAATTCATGATCTGACAAATCATGGGATATAAGTCCCCGTTGTATGGGACCTTTGAGATGATGTAAAAGATTAGGTTTGAAAGGCATATAAGCTGGATCTACCCAAGGACCTCAAGAGCTGCGTGAATTATGTTTCGTATATCGAACTTGATAAAATGTCTATCAAGTGAGAATCTGATTGTTTCTTAGTAAAGCTTAGATCGGCGAAAAGTTGCATTCATTAGAAACCCGTGAACATCATGGATAGAGAAAGTAATTCAACATTAAGCCTGATCTTATTCCCGTAGTTATGTTTGATGAGACTCGCGTATTATAATGGATTACACTTGTGTGAAAAGACCGAATGTGGAGGAAATACCCACATGGCTTTAACTCTATAAGAAGCGAGTAGTATGGTAAGATGATCTTTGAGGACAAAGATCCTGTTTAGGGGTAAATGTTGTGACAATCCGTCAATTTATGGTCGATATTTTATTCTCAATATTTATTTGAAAACGTTATTTTAATGTTACAATATGAACTCACTTATTTTTGGGAAGAAATTTGGATTTACGTCTTGAAGTAGCATCGACTACGTCTAAACCGGAGGATTCTACGTTACGTGCTCACGTTTACATACACCGTCTTTGGTGACAGTCCGACATTTCAGAAAATAAATTTATCCGTAAATATTATTTTGGAATTTTAAATTTGTGTTGGTTCATAAACTCACAAATTTACGAGAAAAGACTAGGACTTACGATTTTATTTTAACGTCCTTTACGACTAAACCGGAAACCTTAGGATTACATATCTACGTTTTCGAACTCCGTTTTTGATGATACAATTTTTATTAGATTCGTTTTGTGCCGTTGATCCATATCCTCACCATAAACACCATCATTGATCAAATTTCACCACAAAATCCTATGTTATTCATACATATGTTGATGCCCTCTTGAAGCTCTCCTGAATGGTGATGATTATAACATCCAAGGAGGAGTTTCCATGGAGTATTAGGGCTGATTTTTCACAAGGTGTTCATGAAGATTGGTGGTCTTGAAGATGGTATTGATTATCCACAAGTTTCTCCATCAAAATCCATGTTTTGATCACAACCTACATCATCATGGTGGTATAAAGATTGTTCTCCCCATCTTCTTGTTATTTTGATTATGTAATCATGTATTTTATTTCGTATTGTATATGTATATGAAGATTATATGATGATAAAAATGTTATGTGGGGATTTGGTGTTGATAAATATGATTAAAAAGGTGAAAAACTATAAGAAACAAGGCTAAAAGCTTGCTTAAAAATGATGGTTGTATAAAACAGTAAAGAAACATGTCATGAACTGATAAAATGATGAAGTAGAATTGATATACAGTAATCTATGGGTCTTGTACACATGTGAGAGTTGGCCATGCAATGGAATCATTGTAATGAGTGAGATATGATCAAAACAAGTTTAAAGTACAAATCGGAGTTCACTGTTTTGGACGATTTTTAAAAAATACTTAGAGGCTGATTCAACAGTAGCTATAGCAGAGTTAAATGGAGCATATATCATGTAGTTTATGTCATAAAAATTTGAGCTTCTATATACATATATAACTCTAGATATGGCAATTTTGGTGAAGATGAAAATAAAAATCAGATTTTTGAAATTAAAGTATAATAATATATATAAGCACTCAAATAAAAATAGTATAAAATGTAAATTAAAACCCACTAACTTATATAATACATTTATATAAATATGTAAAAGGGTAAATAAGTGGACATTTTATAAAAATGGTAACTTGTTAAGTTTTATAAGTTATAAAACTATAAACATGATTTTTACGACTTTTTTCGGCTATTACCGTAAAATTAACGTTTTTGTTAAATAAAACTTAGATGGTTGGACCCGTCTAATGTGAACTTTATAAAACTCATATACTGATATGCAAACATATAGAACAAGTAAAAACTGATAAAACCCGAACTATATAACATACGGACATTAACGGACTAAATTAACGTTATTGGACTAATAATACAACAAAATGGACTAAAACACTTATAAACTTATTTATTGGGCTTTACCCATTTAGGCCCAACTTGTAAAATGTAGATAATGATGATATAAGTATAACATGGATTAATACAAGTTAATAAACTTATAATAAGCTTATTGGACCTAAAACACGTAAATAGGTAAAACTAGTATATGTAAGCCCACTTGATCATCATATATATAAAATCATCATATGTATACATAATTGTTATTTTATAAAGTCATTGGACATGAGTCTAAGACGAGTATTATTTGTCTAGGTTTCCGTGATTGAAGCACGTACCGTACGTCTGAATTGCCGATAACCCGCCTTCCCACATCAACGTGAGTTCATAACCTCGCACTCTTTTAAATGTTTTTATAAATGTTTTATAAACCCGCGAGGGAGATAACATGTTAGTTTTTATAAAATAGGACACCATTTATCCCGATTGTTTGTTTATTGATTTGGACCCGAATGATTGTATGACCCGATTGTATGACCCGATAAATGATTAAAGGACCCGAGAGATGAAATAAAATGGATTATTAAAGTTAGGTTATGTCACAAAAAGTCCCATTAGCATGAATTGTGAACTACCGGGAGTTGGTAGACGCTTATGCATATAATAGTACTATTTGGGGACGGTCACCCCAGTTCGCGCCTTGACGGTTGATCCCCGTCGTGCCACATTGATTGGTAAGCGAATTTATGTATGAGAAGATTTCCATAGCGTGACCTTTGTGACGACACGCTACTTTAGATGGGCAAATTGAGTATCGGGTTAGCTACCCGTTGTTGGTTTAGTAAGGTAACAATGTCATGCGGCTTATAATAATCCAATCACCGAAATACTAATAGACGCACCGAATTACGATGTATTGCCCGACTAGCAATACAGGGTCATACTATTGATATTATGTTCGTGTTTTGGTTTTCATAACCATATTCATATAACGGTTTTTATTTTCATACAACGTCATAAGACGTATTGTATGATGTTTTTACGACATTGGCTCGTATAATGATTTTTAAGGCAAACGCCTATATTATGATTTTGATGAAGATTTGTATAAAATGACTTTGGCTATTTTATGGCCTATTAAAATGATTTGTACAAAATGATTTTCAGTAATAATCTTATACTGATATTATATTGATGAATTTTATTAAACTCTATGAATTCACTCGGCGTTATCGCTGACCTTTTCTTTTAACATGTTTTATCTCAGGTACTTGAAGGTAATTCTCAGGAAGACGACAAGAATTCATGGCCCGCACTTAAATTATAATTTCCATTCAAATGTTTGTAAAACCTGTAGTAAATACAATGACTTGGGACCTATTTAACTTTGACATTTATGAATGGAAATGCTTTATTATTAAACGACGCGATTTTCAAGCGTTCTCTATGATGTGAGTAATGTTCTATCCCGTAACACCAACTAGTCTTCCGCTGTATTGAGTTGTATAAATTTGGGGGTGTTACAAGTATGATGACTGGGCATAAGGTGCAATGCTTGCTGGTGAATATGGGTGAGGTTGTGAGGAATATTGTGATGCTTGTGGTTCTCTCTGAGACAAAGGTGCATTAAACCGATATTGTTGCTGATGTGAGGTGGGTGGTTGAGGTAGAATCGAATATTGGGGGAAGCTTGGAGTCAAGTACGGTGATGGATGATAAGCTTGGTGTCCCATGATATAAGGAGTGTTGTTATATGATAAGCTTGGTTGATTTGCCATCAAAGCTAAAGAGTCAGGGTACATACCTCGAGGCGAACGGTGCATAATCACGTGTTTCTCATGCTCCTGGAGAAAAGCATAGAGTTGATCCAAATTTCACTTATGCAAATCCCTAGTTAACTTAACATCAGTAATATACTCACCCCATTCAGCTTGAGGTAAAGTATTCAAAAACTTGGTGTTAAACTGGAATGGACCAATCACGAGATTGTACACATTCAAATCATTCATGAGAGTAGTGAATCTGAAGTAGTAGTCGTGAAGCGTTTCCCCTGGACTGTACGTGAACCTATCAAACAGATCATACAACTGACATTCCTGTTCCTGTTTAGTAAGAGACGTACCTTGTAGCAAAGCCTTTAGACGTTCCCATAAATCCTTTGCAACCGTATATTGACTTACCATTCGATAGATGTCATGTGGAAGAGCTTGGAGAATGGTTTGAAGAGCCTTTTCGTCTGCATCGGCAATAAGTTGTTGAGCTGGTGTAAGTTCTTCAAACTCCCGTGGTCGAGTCACATTGTTAACAAAGATGGTACCATAATCAAGTGGACCATTCACAATTGACTTGACCATAAGCCTCCCATATGTCGGTTTTCCCTTAATGTATGACATCATACGGCCTTGCCATGCTTCAAAGACTTCTTTAATGAGCATTGTAGGGCGATTATCCGTTCCCGTAATGACGGAAATATCCGTAAGTGATGTCATTTGAGGCATTAATGAACTCGGATTCATTTTGATCACTTTAAAGAATCAAAGATTATCGGTTGATCGAGCAGTGAAGTAAGGTTGTGAGTTGTGTTGTGTTGTTGAAGTAAAGCGTATGTAAGGAACCAAGATTAAATCAACTAAGAGTCGTCGAAAAAACTCATAAATACCCCTTGATCCGGAATAATTAAGTTGATTCGTAATAAATTCCTTAATGTGAAAAAGATCTTGATTCGGAATAATGACCTTGATCCGGAATACTTTGTTTATCCTGAATAACTTGTTTATCCGGAATAACTTGTTTATCCAGGATAACTTGTTTATCCGGAATAACTTGTTTATCCGGAATAACTTGTTTATCCGGAATAACTTGTTTATCCGGAATAACTTGGTGATCCGGAATAAGTTGGTGATCCGGAATAAGTTGGTGATCCGGAATAAGTTGTTGATCCGGAATAAGTTGTTGATCCGGAATAAGTTGTTGATCCGGAATTGTGACAATCCGTCAATTTATGATTGATATTTTTATTCTCAATATTTATTTGAAAATATTATTTAAATGTTAAATTATGAACTCACTTATTTTTGGGAAGTAATTTGGATTTACGTCTTGAAGTAGCATCGACTACGTCTAAACCGGAGGATTCAATGTTACGTGCTTACGTTTACTGTAAGACCCGTGAAAGTGACGTAAGATGCTAAGTTATTGTCTCAAGAGCTGTTCAGTATGAGCATCTCTCTTAAGTTGTGGCTCACTTGTGGATGTGATATCCCGAGCCCAAGGTCATTTATTTAATCCTATTTTACGTATATTTTTGAAATTTTTAAGAATTTTTATCGTGGATTTATTTGACGGTTTAAGTTGAAACCAACGTTTACGGTCGTAATTTTAACATTTGACGATTTAAGAAGAACCGATGACGACTACGATACCGACGGATGCCCAAAATTTACCTTTTATTATCGATCGATCGATATTTGAGTTTTTCGAGATTTTTTTTTATTACGTGTTAAGTCGAGTCGGAACCATGTGTATATTCGTTTTGTGTGCGTTTGAACCATTTAAAAGTATTTTCAAGTGTTCGGGGCAAAACCCGACTCCCGTAAATTTTCAAAACCGACTACTAACTCATTCTCGCTCTTTAGAAATGGTTTTTTATTTACAAGGCCAAAAGATAGCCAACTTTTCAAAATTAGCCCCTCCATTTTTACAAAAGGAAGAACTACACACACACACACTTCATTTCAATCTTCCAAAAATTAGGGTTCATCCCCTCTCTCTCCATCACCGCCGACCACCACCACAAAACCACATCCACCACCATTTTTTTTGGGTTTTTGGAGAAAGCAATCAAAGACCCATCCTCCTTTCCTCTTTGTAAGTCTTTTCATCCACTAAAAACATACATGCAACAACTTGATTTTTCCAAGAATCAATGGTTTTTCAAAAATACGTTTTGATATAATTAAATCATGAATTTGTTTAATTGGTGTATTGATAATGTTAATTAATCCATAAAACAAGATGGGGTTTATGATTTTTGTGTTCCACAGCCCCTAAAGCCACGAAATGTGGGGGGTGTTTGGTGTGTTCAAGGTGTTTGATTAAATGTGTTGTGGGGTTGTGTTTAAAATGGTGTTTTTAGTGTTTTTAAATTGTTTAAACATATTGCATGTATGATTTAGGATTGGGTTTTGATTAAGATTTGATGTTCTTGATGATGTAGGTTGTTTAGAGTGTTTGGGAATGATTATAGGTAATGGGTATAGGCTTAGGTAATGATAGAATGGTTTGGAATCAAGTTTTGAAATGATTTTGGAAGGGTGAATCTAGAACAGATTGTTTAGGGCTATTTTCTTGGTTTTAATTTTTGGTCCACGTTGTGATTGTAGGATATAGTTGTAGTGGTCGTCGAGACGCTCGTTTCGGTATAAGATAGAGCTTTTAACTCCAAACGAGTCAAAAGTTATGTTATTTTGAAAATACGTGTACCGGGAGATGAGAATCAACACAATCCGAATTTGTGTTTGGTTTTGGGTCAAATCCCGGGGACCATAGATAGAGTTTAGTAAATGTTTGAAAGTTGATTTTTGGTCTCAAACCTGCACTTGTGAGTCTATTTTTGGACTTAGGTGTTGTATTGGTCAATGGTTTATTTTAAATGGGTCAAACAAATCTTACATGTTAGAAGTGCAAAATCAGTCCTAAAAACTTATGTTTAGTAATGTGATGTGTAACGGGTCATAAAAGTGAAAACTTTTCATGGGATTAAATATAGGTTTTATACAGATCATGAGGCATTTTTGTGAATTTTCTTGAAATTTATATAGTTGCTTAAGTCATAGCAAACAGCCCGTACATTTGGTATGTACCGGAAGAATTGTAAAATACGCAATAGTTCTAATAAAGTATAAAATTAGACGTGTCTAGTAAATATCACTTGTTTGGTTTTGGCGTGAGTTTTCATAAGCATTAAGTGTTTCGATTTGCGTGTTTTTAGTACAATTATGTACGCGGTGTATTGATTTGGTTTTCGTACTTTGACTTTTAGGTCAAGTGTTTGATTATCCCGGGCATCCACATCGTCGGTGACATTTCTCGTTACGTCTTCGCTAGAACCACTACTACTACGCAAGGTGAGTCTATAGCCTCGATCTTTACTTATTCAAATGTTTTTACACGCGAGGGGGATACATGCTATTTAAATGAAAATGAACATAAGTCATGAATGTTTGTTGGACCCTAATGTTGCCTTAGAAATTGTGTTGAGTACCTAGTTGCAAAAGGCCCTAATTTCATGAACTATTAACTATTGTCTTGCCCATGCGAAGGGGGAATAGCCGCTTATACAAAATGATAGTACTATGAGGTTGACGACCCTATCCGAGACGAGGACTAGTACGTTGGGTAGCCCCTGCGGACGGATAATTTGTGATAAGAGATAAGGTATAATTGCAACTGATGCCTTTAGTAGGGGCACTGGTTTCATCTGAATCACGCCGGTAATTATTACGCGGGTGGTTGAGTTAACGGATTAGTGTCATGAGCTTAAACACAATTGTCATAACCTTGAATATAGATTGTTTGTGCGACAATGCTATTGAATGATCATGATTGGTTTTTTGATACTTATGTTCAACTTATGATTTGATAAACCTATAGATTCGCTCAACCTTTGTGTTGACAATTTTAAGCATGTGTTTCAGGTAACCAAGATTGATAGCAGCGGAGCATGCGAGGATGGAAGTTGTTGTGGCTTGGCGGTCTACTTGTTTTTCCACCCTTATTTAACTTAAAACTCTTTTATTTTTCTGTCATGTGAGCAAAATGTACCTTTTGGGGTTGAGATTCAGTGGGGACCTAACGCAAACTCTGTTTAGTATTATCTTGGGATTTGGAAAACCGTAGACTTGTATGATTTTAATAAAGTTTAAATTTATGTTTAAACTTTTATGTCTCTTTGAGTCGTTTAATATAGCTTATGTGTGATGATAACTACGTAGCACCCAAATGTTGTAGTTCCGCTGCGCATAGCATTTGTTGGGGGTGTTATAGATTGGTATCAGAGCCATGAGTTATAGAGAACTAGGTCGTTTTGAAAAATCCTAAACTATAACTTTTGGTGTCGTAAGAAATTGTCCAAGCACACAACTATCCTGCATGGCTCCGGTAAGATTTCTTTAGCATTGCTTTGTATTTTAGATGTATCCCCCAAACTTATATGAATTCCCTAGTATTTGGTAAGTAAATACTATGATATATATTAAGATATATTGTTTTGTACGTTGAGTACTTATTATCGTAATTTACAAATTCTTGTAAGATTATCTTATATGTTGCATGTATTTGGCATAACGGGCTACATTGCATTACATGGAAACACTGCGTTGTAATCCTACGTGTATGTAGGAATGATTGTATGTATAAGTATGTATATACTATGGTATTTAAAGACATTTCACATGAAGCAATGGTCATTGAGTGATTATCGTACATGTTATAATGCGGTTTTGTTGAGAATTCGGCCTTACCGCTAATTATCAATCTTGATAATTAATTTATTGTTCGGATAACCGAATATGAACCTCGTTCGATACTCTAGATACGTAAATAATGCCTCGTAACATATTGTATATTGACTAGATCGATCTCGATTGTCGTTATCACACCGTTATGTGTCATTTTTGGGACAGCTTCTTTTTGGAACGTAAATTACTCACGTATTACCGTGTTTCCTTTATTACTCATGGGTTTGATATATTGGTTGGCGTAACTATAATATAGACGAAGTATAATCAACGATGCGTACATCGTAGCGACGAATCACATGTGTATGTTATAAAACGTGGTTGAGGCGTGTCGCCATTTAATCGTTGTTTACTATTCTAATTGAATTTTAAAGATGTGTTTTAAAATAGACTAGCGTTGTGATCAATCGCGATAACTTGGAATTTGGTTGGTTTTTGTGTTAATTTTGTGGAGTACGATTTCGAGACTCATCCGAGGCCGATAAAAACATTTAGTTGACATACGTATTCTCGTTCCATTTATTTCATTTTGTTTTGTTGTTTCATTATTTTGAAGTTAATATTTGACATGACGAGGTCCGGCATTTGTGTGAGATAAGTAAGCACTAAACTTTGTTGATTAAATGGTTTAAACATAAAGTGTTTTACATATTTAATACTTGGCGGATGAAACTTTTGGATAGAAATGACTTATGGTGTGTTTTGTAACAAGTAAAAATAAGTGTAGAGAAGAAATGGATAAAGTGAAATTATTTTTCTTTTAACTTTGGTTGGTATATCTTAATAAGTAATCTATATTACTCGTAAAACCCTTGTTTTCATATATTCATAATTTAATACTAGAAGCTTGTGATGAATTTGTTAAGAACTTGTTTAATTAAATATGAGAACCAGAGTTATAAATGAATTTACGATATGACTATTGAGTATATGTAACTTGGATTTAGTATGAATTAATTTTCGGGTCAATGTAGCAAACTTTAGGCATATTTTGTAATATAGAACATGAGTAGAAAAATTTACCACGTATTTTGGAGCTAGAAACTTTGTAAAATTTGTTTTATTTTAAACATAAGGTTATGTTTACGTATGCATTGGTGTAAACTAGAACACGTTACTTGTTGTAGTGAATAAAATGGGATAAAATCGGAATATACACTATAAGTGAAAAATTCTAACGCTTGAAACAAATTATTAAATATTGATGGAACGTCATTGGGAATCATTTGTTTATTTAATTGTCGTTATAGAGAATCACTATGCATAATTCGATGATGCTTGTTTAAAATCGTTTGAAAAATCTTTTGTTTTATTCCGCTGCGAGATGTGTTCATTTTAAAATCACTTGATAATGGGCTAATGATTAAAAGTTGAATTTTATATATCTTTGTATTATTGAAATAAGCATCTTAATTATTTATTATTTTATTATTATCATCGAGATTCAAGTGTCGACTAAAATCAGTAAATTTATCCGAGATAATACTACGTGAAACGTTTATGACGCCTGACTCGAGTCGCGTGAATAAAATATAGCATACAAATCAGTTTTAAGGAACACATGTGTATAATAAAAAGTCAAAGGTTGATTTTAAGAGTTTATTGGACTAGTTCGAGTCGTGTTGGATACGTGTATGTATGTGATAAGGTAAGCCGTAATAATAAAAACGTAGAACTTTGAAAATTCTTACTATGTACGCTTTTGGTACTTAAGATATGAACATTAATGACATTCTGACACAAGTAGTGAGACTTTCAAAATTAATGATTTTACCAGTTATAATAACCGAGTCACCGAATCAACTAATGTTAGAAATTTTCTTGCAACTATAATTTTTCTAGAAATAAAAACTTTGTATAGATTGAAAATGAAAGGTATAAATTCTTTAATGGTGTAACCCAAACTAAAAATATGCAAATGATCGTTTTACAATATACGAAGTAACATTGATTTGAATATGCAAATGGATTACCCAACACACGCCTACTTGTATAATATTTTATAAAGATGTATGTATAATGTTTTTAGTCACGATGGTTCGATCGTACGACATCCCTTCTTTGATTTTGCGAGTCTATATCTGAACTTGGGTAGTAATGGGATTGTTCATTTTAATATTTTCCATGATATGAAACCAGTATTATTATATTTATTTTAAAACTACTATTTCGCTAGGACTTGATGATGAGGGTATGTCACCCGGTATATTTTGTCCTGTTCATGGACGTTGTGACTTTTCTTCTTACGGTTAATGGAACCTAAAATTTTGTATTTACTTGAATTATGCTATAAATCTTCATTAAATTGGTTATTTATTTATATTGAACAAAAGCGAGGAGGCGAAGCCGCTTTACCAAATTGTAGAGGTGAAAGAACTCGACCTTCCTGGTGAAATTGTTTCTATTCGACCAAGTGATTATTCTCCTCTCCCCGTTTACCCTTGGTGGAATGTGTGTGTAACTCGAGATGATGGGAATTATGATTGTTGTTTTATTTTTGACGCTTGTGCTGATATTCAATTTTTTTTACTCCATGTATTCGTAGATCGCTGTTGTTATCCATAGACTTTTGTCATATGTTTGAAGTATTTTCATTTCTAATATAGTTAATTATAGTTGGAAATTATATTACTCGTTTACCTCGTTCGATCTCATTGATTTTTTATTTTATTACTTGTTGTGCTTGCAATGATCTTTAATCATGAACCACCTTACCGTTATTTTGTGAGTAGTCTATTTTGAAAATATGTAGGAGTGTGAAATGTTTCGTTTAACCAAATGTAAATGGTGTCGATTTATTTACTTAATTATTTATTTATTTATTTTCTCATAAAAAGGCAAAGCAAAGGTATGTTTTCAAAGTGGACGAAAAATGGTTGATGTGTTTCTTAAAACGATAGTAACAATATTTTCCCATTTCAAATTTCATTTCAAATGATTTAATTATTTTGAAGTATGGGTCGAAAACTTTTATAGACATATTTGGTATGTAATAATAATGTTTGTGTCGTCACTCGATCCTCAATTATGCACAGCTTAGCTAACTAGGCAAAATTCGGGAAGAGTCCTGTTTTGTTGGTGGTCGTTGCTTGATCCTTAAGTATGCAAGATCTAGCTAATTATGCATAGTTTAGGAAGGGAACGATCGTGTCAAACAAATTGGTCATCTTGAAACTTGTAGTGTTTTGATAAACGTTTGGATGAGAACGTTTTTAAAAATGGTGGATCCTTATGCAAGTAATCGTATCCTCCTTGATTCCTAAAGAAAATTTTTGAATTTTCTTGTGTTCCTTGAAATCTTTTCTTTTTGTTTGGCGTTGACTTAGTAAGTCACTGTGGCTGAGTAATTTTGGAAAATGTTTTCATGTGTTGTGTGTGACGTGTGAAATTTAGGTGGAATCGCTAGGGTGTTGATGAAATACCAAAGGGACTCGTACCGACACTGAGAAGATATTTTAAACAAGAATAGAAGACTGCCAAAGTAGAGGAAATCAGAGTTCAAGTGACTCTGAGGGGAATGACGAAGACTTCTCCTACATCAAACGTATCGTACCTTATTTAATTTCTTTCCTCGTTCTTTTGATATGTTTAACGACACGCGATAAACTGTTGAAGTTTACCAACTGTGCATCGGTAATTGGATGACAATTCCATTGCCGTCTTCGTTTATTTAAGTGAGGAATCCTCTTTGCTCGACTCAACCATCCTTGATCATCGATGGCTAAACGATAGGTAGCCATAGTTGATGTTTTTTTTGTGTGGGAAAACCCTTGTCTTTTATGTGTTTATGTTGTATGTGATCTAGTCGAGTGATCGAAAGTTGTGAGAACTTAAGACGACATTGTCCAATGAAGTCCGATCATGGAGAACACGTGCCATGTAATATATATTTTTTTACTGTGAACGATGATGCTTATTGAGATTTTGACCACGTTTGAGACGGAAGTGAGATGGTGTTCTTTTAATATCTTTTGGGTATGAATCCGTGGGTGAGCACCCTGCGATGACGTATGTATGAATTTTATTCTTTGTTTAGGATATGCAGCCATAGCTAGCAAGCTCGTAAACCTTCTTTAACTTACAATTTTTCTTTTGACTGGACTCATCCGGTATCCTGTCAATATTTCTTATTTTATAATGGCTTGGCTGATTAGCAAGCATGAGTTAACTTAATTGAACTGATTGATTTAGCATGGTTTGGCTATGTTGCAAACATGTCATAATGTGATTGTATGTGATTCATAATGGCTTTTGTGTTTGATTGGATTGTGATGTCTTCGAGAGAGTTATGTATATGTCGAATGATTACCGTATCGATGAATTCGTTTTTGACGAAATAGGTTTGTATGTACATAATATTGTGATTAAGGTGATTTTGTATGACTAGTATTAATTACTTCGTCTTGTATATTCTGAACGTTTTCGATGGGGTTAGGTGTGACCCGTGCGATTTTATTTTGTGAGTAGTTGTTTTTATGAGATGAAGAACCAAGTGAGAGGACGATTCGAAAGTTGGAAGACATGCTCCGAACGTGTGTGATTGATTTTGATAGTTGTTAAGATCGATACTTGCCGTTGGTAGTACCTTTGTACAACAACATTTACCGTGTTAGTGTGGAAGCTGCACCAGTGGAAGCATCTCGTGGATGAAAATGTAGATCGCCAGTTGGATAGAATGAAGTAGGAAAAAGTAAGTTGAATGGACTTGAGAGGATTCGAGAGACTACGGAAGAGATGGTGCGGATTTAGAATCACTTGTTAACCGCGAGAAGTTTTGAAAAGAGACGTGTTGATAACCGTAGGAAGAATTTGGGAAATTGAAGTGGAGATCATGGATCGAGATGTTAAGAGATTTAAGCAAGGTATAACACTCATTGTGAAGGTGTGATGGAACCCGAGATGTGAACCGAAGTCCATATTGGAACGTGAATACCTCTATAGTAAGAAGTACCCCCATCTTTCTAGTAGTACAAAATGCGAGTATAAGAACCGAAGAGCGCCGGGACGTCGCTCCTTTAAGGAGGGGAGGATGTAAGACCCGTGAAAGTGCCGTAAGATGCTAAGTTATTGTCTCAAGAGCTGTTCAGTATGAGCATCTCTCTTAAGTTGTGGCTCACTTGTGGATGTGATATCCCGAGCCCAACGTCATTTATTTAATCCTATTTTACGTATATTTTTGAAATTTTTAAGAATTTTTATCGTGGATTTATTTGACGGTTTAAGTTGAAACCAACGTTTACGGTCGTAATTTTAACATTTGACGATTTAAGAAGAACCGATGACGACTACGATACCGACGGATGCCCAAAATTTACCTTTTATTATCGATCGGTCGATATTTGAGTTTTTCGAGATTTTTTTTTTATTACGTGTTAAGTCGAGTCGGAACCATGTGTATATTCGTTTTGTGTGCGTTTGAACCATTTAAAAGTATTTTCAAGTGTTCGGGGCAAAACCCGACTCCCGTAAATTTTCAAAACCGACTACTAACTCATTCTCGCTCTTTAGAAATGGTTTTTTATTTACAAGGCCAAAAGATAGCCAACTTTTCAAAATTAGCCCCTCCATTTTTACAAAAGGAAGAACTACACACACACACACTTCATTTCAATCTTCCAAAAATTAGGGTTCATCCCCTCTCTCTCCATCACCGCCGACCACCACCACAAAACCACCTCCACCACCATTTTTTTTGGGTTTTGGAAAAAGCAATCAAAGACCCATCCTCCTTTCCTCTTTGTAAGTCTTTTCATCCATTAAAAACATACATGCAACAACTTGATTTTTCCAAGAATCAATGGTTTTTCAAAAATACGTTTTGATATAATTAAATCATGAATTTGTTTAATTAGTGTATTGATAATGTTAATTAATCCATAAAACAAGATGGGGTTTATGATTTTTGTGTACCACAGCCCCTAAAGCCACGAAATGTGGGGGGTGTTTGGTGTGTTCAAGGTGTTTGATGAAATGTGTTGTGGGGTTGTGTTTAAAATGGTGTTTTTAGTGTTTTTAAATTGTTTAAACATATCGCATGTATGATTTAGGATTGGGTTTTGATTAAGATTTGATGTTCTTGATGATGTAGGCTGTTTAGAGTGTTTGGGAATGATTATAGGTAATGGGTATAGGCTTAGGTAATTATAGAATGGTTTGTAATCAAGTTTTGAAATGATTTTGGAAGGGTGAATCTAGAACAGATTGTTTAGGGCTATTTTCGTGGTTTTAATTTTTGGTCAACGTTGTGATTGTAGGATATAGTTGTAGTGGTCGTCGAGACGCTCGTTTCGGTATAAGATAGAGCTTTTAACTCCAAACGAGTCAAAAGTTATGTTATTTTGAAAATACGTGTACCGGGAGATGAGAATCAACACAATCCGAATTTGTGTTTGGTTTTGGGTCAAATCCCGGGGACCATAGATAGAGTTTGGTAAATGTTTGAAAGTTGATTTTTGGTCTCAAACCTGCACTTGTGAGTCTATTTTTGGACTTAGGTGTTGTATTGGTCAATGGTTTATTTTAAATGGGTCAAACAAATCTTACATGTTAGAAGTGCAAAATCAGTCCTAAAAACTTATGTTTAGTAATGTGATGTGTCACGGGTCATAAAAGTGAAAAATTTTCATGGGATTAAATATAGGTTTTATACAGATCATGAGGCATTTTTGTGAATTTTCTTGAAATTTATATAGTTGCTTAAGTCATAGCAAACAGCCCGTACATTTGGTATGTACCGGAAGAATTGTAAAATACGCAATAGTTCTAATAAAGTATAAAATTAGACGTGTCTAGTAAATATCACTTGTTTGGTTTTGGCGTGAGTTTTCATAAGCATTAAGTGTTTCGATTTGCGTGTGTTTAGTACAATTATGTACGCGGTGTATTGATTTGGTTTTCGTACTTTGACTTTTAGGTCAAGTGTTTGATTATCCCGGGCATCCACATCGTCGGTGACATTTCTCGTTACGTCTTCGCTAGAACCACTACTACTACGCAAGGTGAGTCTATAGCCTCGATCTTTACTTATTTCAAATGTTTTTACCCGCGAGGGGGATACATGCTATTTAAATGAAAATGAACATAAGTCATGAATGATTGTTGGACCCGAATGTTGCCTTAGAAATTGTGTTGAGTACCTAGTTGCAAAAGGCCCTAATTTCATGAACTATTAACTATTGTCTTGCCCTTGCGAAGGGGGAAATATCCGCTTATACAAAGTGATAGTACTATGGGGTTGACGACCCTATCCGAGACGAGGGCTAGTACGTTGGGTACCCCCTGCAGACGGATAATTTGTGATAAGAGATAAGGTATAATTGCAACTGATGCCTTTAGTAGGGGCACTGGTTTCATCTGAATCACGCCGGTAATTATTTCGCGGGTGGTTGAGTTAACGGATTAGTGTCATGAGCTTAAACACAATTGTCATAACCTTGAATATAGATTGTTTGCGCGATAATGCTATTGAATGATCATGATTGGTTTTTAATACTTATGTTCAACTTATGATTTGATAAACCTATAGATTTACTCAACCTTTGTGTTGACAGTTTTAAGCATGTGTTTCAGGTAACCAAGATTGATAGCAGCGGAGCATGCGAGGATGGAAGTTGTTGTGGCTTGGCGGTCTACTTGTTTTTCCACCCTTATTTAACTTAAAACTCTTTTATTTTTCTGTCATGTGAGCAAAATGTACCTTTTGGGGTTGAGATTCAGTGGGGACCTAACGCAAACTCTGTTTAGTATTATCTTGGGATTTGGAAAACTGTAGACTTGTATGATTTTAATAATGTTTAAATTTATGTTTAAACATTTACGTCTCTTTGAGTCTTTTAATATAGCTTATGTGTGATGATAACTACGTAGCACCCAAATGTTGTAGTTCCGCTGCGCATAGCATTTGTTAGGGGTGTTATATTTACATACACCGTCTTTGGTGACAGTCCGACATTTCAGAAAATAAATTTATCCGTGAATATTATTTTGGAGTTTTAAATTTGTGTTAGTTCATAAACTCACAAATTTACGAGAAGAGATTAGGACTTACGATTTTATTTTAACGTCCTTTACGACTAAACCGGAAACCCTAGGATTACGTATTTACGTTTTTGAACTCCGTTTTTAATGAGACAATTTTTATTAGATTTGTTTTGTGCCGTTGATTCATAATTTATAAAAACTTTTTTCGTAAAACGACCCAAGGGCACGCAAATCGAGGAAACTAGAATCGAGGAGTACCCGTAAATAAATGGGGATGAGACAAGTGGGACACTTGTCCCACCCCCACTCAAAACCGGCTACAACACAACACTTCCACAATTTGGTGTCAAGTTTTAAGCCTTGTAGCTACACTTGTAATCTTAGCTTACAAGCTAAGCACTCACAACACAAAACTACCAACACAACCCACAAGTCTCATTTCCTACATGCAAAAACCACCATTTTCTCTCTTCTTCTCAATGTTTGCCGTCCACTATTCCACTCAAAACACCCCATTCATACAATTTTTAACCACAAACATATGTTATAACTTACATATGTTAATCTCCATTCAAAAAGAGGAAGATTAGTGCAAGTTTTAACATCCAAGGAGGAGTTTCCATGGAGTATTAGGGCTGATTTTCCACAAGTTATTCATGAAGAATGGTGGTCTTAAAGATGGTCTTGGCTATTCATAAGTTTCTCCATCAAAATCCATGTTCAAATCACAACCTACATCAACTTGGTGGTATAAAGATTGTCCTCCTCATCTTCTTGTTATTTTTGATGATGTAATCTTGTATTTCTTTTACTTATATATATGTATATGATTATGAATGATGATTAAAAATATTGTGTGGGGATTTGGTGTTGATAAACATGCTTAAAAAGATGAAAAACTATAAGAAACAAGGTTAAAATCTTGCTTAATTTAGATGGCTTTATAAAACAGTAAAGAAACATATGGTAAAATGGTAAAATGACTTGAATAGATTGATATACATTAAGCTATGGGTCTTGTACACATGTGAGAGTTGGTCATGCAATGGAATCATTGTAATGAGTGAGATATGATCAAAACAAGTTTAAGGTACAAATCTGAGTTTACTGTTTTGGACGATTTTTAGAAAATACTTAGAGGATGATTCAACAGTAGCTATGGAAGAGTTAAATGGAGCACATATCATTTAGTTTATGTGATAAAAATTTGAGCTTCTATCTCTATATAGAACTCTAGATATGGCAGTTTTGGGTTAATATGAAAATAAAAATCAGATTTTGAGAATTAATGTTTATTATTATTATATAAGCACTCAAAATTATATTGTATAAAATGTAAAATAAAAACCCACTAACTTATGGATTTTATTTATATAAATATGTAAAAGGTTAAATTAGTGTATAAATTATAAAAATGGTAGTGGAATAATACTTATAAGTAATAAAAACTATAAACTTGATTTTTACGACTTTTTCGGCTATTACCGTAAAATTTACGTTTTTCGCCAATTAAAACTTAGACGATCAAACCCGTCAAGTGTAAAGTTTTTAAAAGTAATATACTTATATATAAGTAACTAATACAAGTAAAAACCGATAAAACCCGAACTATAGGACATACGGACATTAACGAGCTAACTAAGCATATTGGACTAATAATTGGACTAAATAAGTTAAACACTTATAAAAAGAACTTATTGGGCCTAACCCACTTAGGCCCAACTTGTAAAGTGTAGATACTGATAATATAAGTATAAAGTGTAATAAGACAAGTTTAAGAACTTATAATAAGTTTATTGAACCTAAAACACGTAAATAGGTAAAACTAGTAAACTAGTATAAAAGTTATCGACACATAACACTAAAATGAGTAAACGAGAATATATAAACCCACTTGATCATCATATATATATAATCATCATATGTATACATAATTGTTATTTTTATAAAGTCATTGGACATGAGTCTAAGACGAGTATTATTTGTCTAGGTTTCCGTGATTGAAGCACGTACCGTACGTCCGAGTTGCCGATAAACCTCTTTCCCACATCAACGTGAGTTCATAGCCTCGCACTCTTTTAAATGTCTTTATGAAATGTTTTATAAAACCGCGAGGGAGATAACATATTAGTTTTTATAAAATAGGACACCATTTGTCCCGTTTGTTTGTTTATTGATTTGGACCCGAATGATTGTATGACCCGATTGTATGACCCGATTGTATGACCCGATAAATGATTAAAGGACCCGATAGATGAAATAAAATGGATTATTAAAGTTAGGTTATGTCACTAAAAGTCCCATTAGCATGAATTGTGAACTACCGGGAGTTGGTAGACGCTTATGCATATAATAGTACTATTTAGGGACGATCACCCCAGTTCGCGCCTTGACGGTTGATCCCCGTCGTGCCACATTGAAGTGTAAGCGAATTTATGTATGAGAAGATTTCCATAGCGTGACCTTTGTGACGACACGCTACTTTAGATGGGAAAATTGAGTATCGGGTTAGCTACCTGTTGTTTGGTTTAGTAAGGTAACAATCTCATGCGGCTTATAATAATCCAGTTAACAAAATACTACTAGACGCATCGAATTACGATGTATTGCCTGACTAGCAATACAGGGTCATACTATTGATATTATGTTCGTGTTTTGGTTTTCATAAACATATTCATATAACGGTTTTTATTTTCATACAACGTCATAAGACGTATTGTATGATGTTTTGTTTACGACATTGGCTCGTATAATGATTTTTAAGGCAAACGCCTATATTATGATTTTGATGAAGATTTGTATAAAATGACTTTGGCTATTTTATGGCCTATTAAAATGATTTGTACAAAATGATTTTCAGTAACAATTTTATACTGATATTATATTGATGGATTTTATCAAACTCTATGAATTCACTCGGCGTTATCGCTGACCTTTTCTTTTAACATGTTTTATCTCAGGTACTTGAAGGTAATTCTCGGGAAGACATCAAGAATTCATGGCCCGCACCTAAATACTTATTTCCATTCAAATGCTTTGTAAAACCAGTATTAAATACAATGACTTGGGACCTGTGTAACTTTGATATTAATGAATGGAAATGCTTTATTAATAAACGACGCGATTTTTATGCGTTGTCTATGATGTGAGTAATGTGCTATCCCGTAACACCAACTAGTCTTCCGCTGTATTGAGTTGTATAAATTTGGGGGTGTTACAGTTTGGTACCAGAGCTCTCGTTATAGAGAACGAAAGATTTTTAAAACTAAGGTTTTGAATAAAACATTTCAAAATCTTTTAACTATAAACATTTTTCTAAAAATGTCTAAAAATCTTTTGACTATAACGGTGCCGAAGAATTCCTGAGTTACCGACAAGGCCAGACTGAGAAGTGTTATTTTAATATATATATATATATAACTTGGATTATATATATATATATATATATATATATATATATATATATATATATATATATATATATATATATATATATATATATATATATATATATATATATATATATATATATATATATATATATATATATATATATATATATATATATATATATATATATATATATATATATATATATATATATATATATATATATATATATATATATATATATATATATGATGTAATTTTATTACATGATTGTTTGATGATTATTTTGATTTTTATACGAGGTATTTATACGACGTAGATTGTCACAAGTAACCCTAAATCCCCTAGTAAATTAATCGAAGCTATTCTCGTAGGAATTCTAGTTATCCTAGATCTAAACCAAGTTGTGGATATTTATGATCCCAACAAATGGTTGATATTCGAAGAAATGTAGATATTAGTTGATTATGATCTTGAAAGAAGAATCGGCGAGATTAAATCTGATATCGATGTCATTACGATCTTTCCTTATAGAGTGGAGTTTGACAAAACGTTACCACCTAGAAAGATGTCATCTGATTCGTTGTCATCCAATTCTTAAATTGAAATCGAAAGGGTGAATGTTGCACTTGAGGCTGTCATTGGAACCATTACCCAAAAGCCTCATGGCACTAGTACCTTTCCGAGAAGTCTAATTGAATGTATGAGTCATTTCATACTAGTGACTCATTTGATAATTGTTGTTGTAAGAGCTATAGGATTGGAATTTAAGTGTTGTTCATATTGAGATTTTATTGCCCTATTAAGGTTTATAAATAAGATTGAAGTATTTGAAAATGAGGTAGGATATCGAATTGAGTATAAAATTTGTTGAAACTTGAATAAAGTAAAATTTAACTTGTATGGAATATGAGATTGTTAAGAGGAAGTCATTAAGTCCTGTGATTGAATTATAAGGTTTTAATTGATTGTTGATTCGTGTTAAGTGTTGTTCCTAGGCCATTGTCCACTGACGAGGATGCCCAGTGTCCAAGAAATAAATTGAAGAAATCTTCTTCTGAATTGAGACCGATGGATTTTCTGGGGCATGTGGAACACCTAATGACTCTTGTAGATTAGTATTCATTGTGGTATCTTTTGAAAATCCCTAGCTTAACTGAGACATCAGTTGGTAGGATGAGTTCTGAGAATTGTATGACATAGTGACAAGTAATGTGTTACGGTACAATTTTGACTTGTTTGTGATTAATGAAAAGACTACCTTTGAGTGCTAAATTCTACATGTATCGATGTTATCTATCTTTTCTTTCTTGTCTCTAATGTTCACATTAGTGATGCAATGCAACCATTGAACACGTACTCATCTTGAATTGAGTTACGTTGTGAATTATTCTTCGTGAGTACCATCGAGGTCATGAACCTCACGATTATCTGGCTAAAGCTCATTTCCTATCATATCGTAGTTAATTCTTGGTGAACAAGCTTTCATCACTCTTTTGCAGATCACACCTTGTTTTTATAAAGATTAAAACGGTATCCTTTGAGAAAATTTAATTTTCAACACAATAAGGATTATTCAAAGTGAGATTTTATAAGTGATTGATATCAAAATGAAGTTGTTTATGAGACGCTTTAGAAACGTAATTGTTTTCATAACAAGGAAAATCTTTGTAAATTTATTTTGATTCTTATTTAAGAATTAAGCATGAAAATGTTTTTATTATAGACATGATGATAAAATTTGACGAACTGAGTATTGCATCGTAATCTTGAAATTGTATTTAGTTGCGCGCCTACATACAATTTAGAATGGACCATGCAAGACTGATTAGTAGTCACCATAAAACTAATGAGTAAACACTACATTTTCTTTAAATATTGTGAAAGATTAAATTTTATGAGATCTGCAAGAAGTGAAAAATAAGGACATAATGTTAGGGACACCTACATATGTGCCTGTAGCATCTATTCTTCTGAGTTGAATTTACTCATCTGTGGAAATTGTCCTATTTGACAATTGACAATTCTTTCTTGTCCAATTCTCCCGTAGCGATATTCTTAGGTAACGTATCTGATTACCGAGTGTTGATACCCGACTGAAGTATTGACGTTCTTATCATTTCTTATGATTTGATTTCATTTGAATGACCTGGGTAACGATCCGAGGAGCTTTCAAATGCGTACTCAAATTATGAAAACATGGGATATATTCATATTCGTTAAATGTTTTCGTCTGTATCTGATTTGAAATTCTCTCGCATAGATTATGCGTTGACCTTACTCTTTTAATAGTAGTTGTGTCTCCATATATCCTTGAATTTGTGAAGGATTATGAGTTATTATTAGTCTTTTGAGAAGTTCACATCTTATCGACCGGCAATGCAACTGGAAAGTTGATAGTGCCCGTAGAATGGATTGATTGATTATGACATGACGACATTCTCTTAATTGATGGGAACTCGAGTAGAATTCCCCTAAATGATAAGATGTTGATTATCAAAAGTGATCTAAATAATTCTTGATGGATGACCATATCCTGTATTAAGACTTGAAATTATACATGAATGGTTGTGAACTAGTTATAGATATTGTAATCTAGAAGAACCTAATATGAATGTATTAAAAGATGTTTATGTTATCTGAAACTTTAGGAGGTAATTGCTGGTGAATTACCTAGACTTTCACCATTAAGGCAAGTTGAATTTGGTATTGATTATATTCTCGGTGTTGCACCTGTGCCGTGTGCACTGTACGTCAGCACCATCTGAATTAAAGGAATTACCTTACAACTGAGAGAGTTGTCGGAGAAAGGCTTTTATTCTACCGAGCCCCGTCATCATGAAGAGCTATGGTGTTATCATTCCTTATGTTTATAGATTACTGTAAACTGAGTAAATTGACAATCGAAAACGAAATCCATAACTCGAAATGGAAGATTTGTTCGATCATTTACAAGGTTCTAGCGTATGTTTTAATGATTTGATCCACGACATGGTTATCATCAACTTTGCATCTGCGAAAGAGATTATCTATTACAATCACTACATCCGGTGCTTGTAATGAACATTATGAGTTTCACGTGATGTCGTTTGGATTGACTAATACACATGTAGCATTCATAAATTTGGTGAATCACATGTGTATGCTGTAATTTGATAAATTCATGCTTGCGATCATTAAGGACTATTTATTTGTTTATAAGAATGAGAATGAGTTAATAATTAATTATAGATTGCCCTGAATTGGCCGAACAATTAAAAATTGTACCTTGAATATTTAACATAAGACTTAAGACTTAATACTTTACATGATTTAACCGTGTGATTAATAGATCATGGAATATAAATTGACTCTTCAAAATTTAGAAGTCATTTAAGACTTTGAGTTATACTAAAAAGAAAGTGCAAATATATTTTGACAAATGTTTTAACAAAGGGTTTTTTATGGACTATTCCCTTATACACAAACCATTTAACTAAACTTCTGTTTAGGGGTAAATATTTGTGTATACTTCTAGACAACTTAAGAAGAATTGAGGAAACTATATAAACCATGACTTAAAATTTGAAACGACAATTTTTGCTTTTCAACTAAGAAAATTTTGACCAAAGTATAGCCAAAGATTTTTCCAACATTTACGAATCTTATTAAATATTTTCGATAAATCAACAAAAATCTTGTTAATTAAATTTAAAATTTATTTTGAACATTTTATATAATTGGTCGAACTAAGAAATTTGAAATTTTTACGTTTACGTTTCATAAAAATTTAATAATTATTGTTAATTTACATGTAATAATTATCGACGCTTTAAACGTTGGATTGGGAAAAACTGATAAAAATGATAGATAAGACGAAACTGAAACTTAAAAAATATGAAGAAAGGTGAACGTAATTACTGACGCATAATATAGAAAGAATATTTGAGTGAATTGTGGACATGATAATTACATCATCATGAGAAGTGAATATAGATACTGACATATTATATAAAAAGGATAAAGAACCAATTAGGATATATTTCTTAATAATGAACGTGCAAAATAAATTGCCAAACAATATAAAAATAAACGATGTTTGTGAAAAGGATAATATAAATAATAATAAAAAAAAGTGGTTCGCGGCTAATGTGAACCATTAGAATTGAGAAGCCGATAGCGTTAAATGTTTTAAAAGGGTCGTTTATGGTTGCCTAAATATGAAAAATTGTGAGATGTAGTTAAATTGGAAATCTTGTAAGTATAAGTATTATATGTATGTCATTTTTGACTAAAAGTATCTTTGTCTGAAGAAGTTGTACTGATAGCAATTATGAAGGCAGACATCGCCTCATACATTAGTTAACGTCTAGCTATTGCAAAGGTCATCATCTGAATTTGATTCGATTTGGGTCATCGTCGACAGACTGACCAAATCTGCTAATATCATTCCCGTTAATGATAAATGCAAAAGAGTTATGTAAACATAGTGTGCCTGTATCGAACATCTATATCAAGATCCTCGCTTCGCATCGAATTTTTAGAGATTCGCTCAGAAATCATTGAGAACGAACCTTGATGAGAGTACTATGTACCACCCCAATCGAAGGGACAAGGTAAAGTAACGATACAAAGTAATATAAGTGTTGTTTAATGTTTGAATGATTGACCTTTGGTAATAGACCGTATAATCGTTTTCCTTTGGAAATATTATCATTGATAATCATCGTGTTAGGATTAAGATTGAATCTTCTTAGGATCTAAATATTAGAGCATCTGTAAGCAGGAGTTGAGATAAAGACACCCGACATACACCCATTGTGAGTTGGACATGTCTTTTAGGTTTAAGGTTTCCTATGATGGCGAACCTAACCTTACAAAATACCCGACCCTTGAGATCTGAAATGATTGTTGAAACTAGGATCTGATTAGTGACTGTCGGTAGTGGGCAGGAGGTTATGTGAATATGAAATGTAGATCTTGAAGTGCCAGATGGGTAGCGAAGTTATGCCAAAAATTTTAACCTTGGAGAAATGAATTAATGATCTGACAAATCATGGGATATAAGTCCCCGTTGTATGGGACCATTGAGATGATGTAAAAGATTGGTTTGAAAGGCATATAAGCTAGATCTACCCTAGGACTTCAAGAGCTGTGTAAATTATGTTTCGTAGATCGAACTTGATAAACTGTCTATCAAGTGAAAATCTAAATTCTTCTCTATAAAGTTTAGATCGGCGAAAAGTTGCATTCATCAAAAACCCGTGAACCTCATGGATAGAGAAGTAAGTCAACGTTTAGCCTGATCTTATTCCCGTAGTTATGTTTGATGAAACTCGCGTATTGTATGGATTACACTTGTGAGAAAAGATCGAATGTGGAGGAAATACCCACATGGCTTTAACTCTATAAGAAGCGAGTAGTAAGGTAAGATGATCTTTGAGGACAAAGATCCTGTTTAGGGGTAAATGTTGTGACAATCCGTCAATTTATGATTGATATTTTTATTCTCAATATTTATTTGAAAATATTATTTAAATGTTAAATTAGGAACTCACTTATTTTTGGGAAGTAATTTGGATTTACGTCTTGAAGTAGCATCGACTACGTCTAAACCGGAGGATTCAACGTTACGTGCTTACGTTTACATACACCGTCTTTGGTGACAGTCCGACATTTCAGAAAATAAATTCATCCGTGAATATTATTTTGGAGTTTTAAATTTGTGTTAGTTCATAAACTCACAAATTTACGAGAAGAGATTAGGACTTACGATTTTATTTTAACGTCCTTTACGACTAAACCGGAAACCCTAGGATTACGTATTTACGTTTTTGAACTCCGTTTTTAATGAGACAATTTTTATTAGATTCGTTTTGTGTCGTTGATTCATAATTTATAAAAACGTTTTTCATAAAACGACCCGAGGGCACGCAAATCGAGGAAACTAGAATCGAGGAGTACCCGTAAATAAATGGGGATGAGACAAGTGGGACACTTGTCCCACCCCCACTCAAAACCGGCTACAACACAACACTTCCACAATTTGGTGTCAAGTTTTAAGCCTTGTAGCTACACTTGACATCTTAGCTTACAAGCTAAGCACTCACAACACAAAACCACCAACACAACCCACAAGTCTCATTTCCTACATGCAAAAACCACCATTTTCTCTCTTCTTCTCCATGTTTGCCGTCCACTATTCCACTCAAAACACCCCATTCATACAATTTTTAACCACAAACATATGTTATAACTTACATATGTTAATCTCCATTCAAAAAGAGGAAGATTGGTGCAAGTTTTAGCATCCAAGGAGGAGTTTCCATGGAGTATTACGTCTGATTTTCCACAAGGTATTCATGAAGAATGGTGGTCTTGAAGATGGTCTTGGATATTCATAAGTTTCTCCATCAAAATCCATGTTCAAATCACAACCTACATCAACTTGGTGGTATAAAGATTGTCCTCCTCATCTTCTTGTTAATTTTAATTATGTAATCTTGTATTTCTTTTACTTATGTATATGTATATGATGATGAATGATGATTAAAAATATTGTGTGGGGATTTGGTGTTGATAAACATGCTTAAAAAGATGAAAAACTATAAGAAACAAGGTTAAAATCTTGCTTAATTTAGATGGCTGTATAAAACAGTAAAGAAACATATGGTAAACTGGTAAAATGACTTGAATAGATTGATATACAGTAAGCTATGGGTCTTGTACACATGTGAGAGTTGGCCATGCAATGGAATCATTGTAATGAGTGAGATATGATCAAAACAAGTTTAAGGTACAAATCTGAGTTCACTGTTTTGGACGATTTTTAGAAATTACTTAGAGGATGATTCAACAGTAGCTATAAAAGATTTAAATGGAGCACATATCATGTAGTTTATGTGATAAAAATTTGAGCTTCTAACACCATATAGAACTCTAGATATGGCAGTTTTGGTGAATATGAAAATAAAAATCAGATTTTGAGAATTAATGTTTATTATTATTATATAAGCACTCAAAGTTATATTGTATAAAATATAAAATAAAAACCCACTAACTTGTGGATTTTATTTATATAAATATGTAAAAGGTTAGATTTGTGTATAAATTATAAAAATGGTAGTGGAATAATACTTATAAATAATAAAAACTATAAACTTGATTTTTACGACTTTTTCGGCTATTACCGTAAAATTTACGTTTTTCGCCAATTAAAACTTAGACGATCAAACTCGTCTAATGTAAAGTCTTTAAAAGTCATATACTGATATATAAGTAACTAATACAAGTAAAAACCGATAAAACCCGAATTATAGGACATACGGACATTAACGAGCTAACTAAGCATATTGGACTAATAATTGGACTAAATAAGTTAAACACTTATAAAAAGAACTTATTGGGCCTAACCCATTTAGGCCCAACTTTTAAAGTGCAGATACTGATAATATAAGTATAAAGTGGAATAAGACAAGTTAAAGAACTTATAATAAGTTTATTGAACCTAAAACACGTAAATAGGTAAAACTATTAAACTAGTATAAAAGTTATCGACACATAACACTAAAATGAGTAAACGAGAATATATAAACCCACATGATCATCATATATATATATATAATCATCATATGTATACATAATTGTTATTTTTATAAAGTCATTGGACATGAGTCTAAGACGAGTATTATTTGTCTAGGTTTCCGTGATTGAAGCACGTACCGTACTCAGTGTTGCCGATAACCCGCTTTCCCACATCAACGTGAGTTCATAGCCTCGCACTCTTTTAAATGTTTTTATGAAATGTTTTATAAACCCGCGAGAGAGATAACATGTTAGTTTTTATAAAATAGGACACCATTTGTCCCGATTGTTTGTTTATTGATTTGGACCCGAATGATTGTATGACCCGATTGTATGACCCGATAAATGATTAAAGGACCTGATAGATGAAATAAAATGGATTATTAAAGTTAGGTTATGTCACTATAAGTCCCATTAGCATGAATTGTGAACTACCGGGAGTTGGTAGACGCTTATGCATATAATAGTACTATTTGGGGACGATCACCCCAGTTCGCGCCTTGACGGTTGATCCCCGTCGTGCCACATTGATTGGTAAGCGAATTTATGTATGAGAAGATTTCCATAGCGTGACCTTTGTGACGACACGCTACTTTAGATGGGCAAATTGAGTATCGGGTTAGCTACCCGTTGTTTGGTTTAGTAAGGTAACAATGTCATGCGGCTTATAATAATCCAGTTAACAAAATACTACTAGACGCATCGAATTACGATGTATTGCCTGACTAGCAATATAGGGTCATACTATTGATATTATGTTCGTGTTTTGGTTTTCATAACCATATTCATATAACGGTTTTTATTTTCATACAACGTCATAAGACGTATTGTATGATGTTTTTTTACGACATTGGCTCGTATAATGATTTTTAAGGCAAACTCCTATATTATGATTTTGATGAAAATTTGTATAAAATGACTTTGGCTATTTTATGGCCTATTAAAATGATTTGTACAAAATGATTTTCAGTAACAATTTTATACTTATATTATATTGATGGATTTTATTAAACTCTATGAATTCACTCGGCGTTATCGCTGACCTTTTCTTTTAACATGTTTTATCTCAGGTACTTGAAGGTAATTCTCGGGAAGACATCAAGAATTCATGGCCCACACCTAAATACTTATTTCCATTCAAATGCTTTGTAAAACCAGTATTAAATACAATGACTTGGGACCTATGTAACTTTGATATTAATGAATGGAAATGCTTTATTAATAAACGACGCGATTTTTATGCGTTGTCTATGATGTGAGTAATGTGCTATCCCGTAACACCAACTAGTCTTCCGCTGTATTGAGTTGTATAAATTTGGGGGTGTTACAGGAATCTTTTGCTTTGTTCGGAATAGTCTGTTATTTGGAATAATTCTGGAAAAACACTTCGAGACCAAGAACAAGCCCTTTAAACGAATCTAAACTCGATTTTTTGATCCAAAACCCTAAAAAGTTTTGTGATTTCTACCAAAATAAGCTAAACCCAACACTTATCAACTAATCCCAACAACAAAAACACCAAAAATTACAAGATTCAAGATTGATTTTCCTAAAAATCACTAATACAATCAAAAACTTAAAAGCAACACAAATCCTTACCTTAAATCACCCTATGGATCATGATACCAATTGAAGAATAGTGATAATCTTATGAATCAATAAGATGGGTTGAAGGTTTTAGAGAGAGAAAGTAGTGAGAGAAAGTGAGAGAGAAATATGTGTTTTTATTAAAATGAAAGTGAGAAAGTAACCAACAACCAACCCCTTTCCATGGTGGAAAGGGGTATTTATATCCAAGCCTCTAATGAGCTTGGGCCGACCCATGACAAGCTCATGGGCCGGTTTTACTTAACTAAATAAACAAACATTAACTACGAGCTATACAACATTCAATAATATTATGGAGTGACCGATACTTCTAATATACGTTAAAAACGTATTTCTAACAACCACGTTCACACCATCGACTTTAGAACATGAAGGCGTTTTAGAAGTCGAGGGTTGAGAAGAAGGAACAACTCTAAAATTATCAAGGGTAGGGGTAATCACACGACCTTTTCCACGAGACGAGGCGGCTTTAACATGTTACTTTCGATTGTAACGGTGTCACTAGGTAACGAACTCGATGACGCACCCGAAGACTTGTTCATTATGGCCGAAAACATCTTTTTAATGTCGATTTGTCCTTGGTCAATCTATGTATTTTGATTTTTCAATGTATTAGAATAGTCGTTTTTCAAAGTACCAATTTGTCCCTCTAATCGTCTTATAATAGCCTCATTCGTTTTCAGATATTCTTGAAACGCGTTTGACGAACTACTTTGATTAGAATTAAATTTCCCTTGGTTTTGATTATTTCTTTGAAAATTCCCTTGATTACCACTTGAAATTTTTTTCCCTTGATTAGCGTTGTTTGAAAAATTCGTGTTTTGATTGTTGTTATCTCGATTTTGCCAACCTAAATTACGATCTTGAATATAACCTTAATACCATGATTATTTCCTATGAAAATTGTTTCTGTTTTGATTTTGAAAATCATTTCCACGATTAAAATTATTGTCTTGTGATGAACCCGCGTTGTTTTGATTTTGAAATGTTGTTTCCATTTAACGCGTTCACACTCGACGTTTGGCCAGGTCGCACACTTGTAATAATTATGAAGTCCAACACACAACGTACACGAAGCCTCAACCATTTTCACCGTAGCGGGAGCGTCTTTCTTTTACATCTCAATCAAGAACGACGTAAACACATTCGTCAACTTATCGACTTTCGCATCAACCCACTCAATATCGCGATTAGAATTACTAACATTGGCGAAACTCGGTGTGCTACGGAGTTGGTAAACCTTGGATCTATTTTAGATAATCATTAAAGCGTATTTCGGAGTTTTACACAAAAAATTTCCACCGGTGGCGGAATTTAACAAACCTTGTTCTTGAAAACTAAGACCATTATAAAACGTATCGATCTGGTGTAACTAGAAAAATCCATGATGAATACATTGCCTAGGCAATTCCTTAGAACGATCCCACGCATCTCTAAACGATTCATTTGGTTTTTGCTCGAACCTCGTGATCTCGTTTTTGAAAAACGTGGTCTTAGAAGGTGGAAAGAAATGATTAACGAACTTGGAAACGAGATCCTTCCACGTAATTAAGGAATTAAGTGGCTCTTTCTCGTACCAATCCTTGGCGGCACCATCGAGCGAGTACGGAAAAAGCATAAGCTTACCGACATCGGTGTCGACGTTTTTAAACTTGCTCATGGCCAAAAGACGATCAAAATTCCGAATGTGATCGTGAGGATTATCCGCCTCACGACCTCTAAACTTCGTTGCTTGAATCAACGATATCATTCCGCTCTTAATCTAAAAATTCTCCGTTTCGATTTCGGGAATAAAGATCGCGCCTCCATAACCCTCGGTGGGTGCTTGGAGCAATTCCATCATCGTACGATTCTCGGCCATCTCGTCTATTGTTTCGACAACAAAATTAGCAACCTTCGTTTCTAAATCACGTCTTCGTTGTCGATTCCTTCGATTTCGATTGCGTCGATTCGATGCGTTGCTATAATTCGTATAATCCTTCGATCGAGTGTGCATGCACTAAACGTAGCATGGGGGTAGCAAAGAAGATTTTTTTTGGGGTTTTTCGTTTTTCAAAATTTTTGGGTTTTTGATTTTTTTTTATTTTTTTTTTATTTTTGGTATATTACGTAGATAATTAAATCCACAAAAACGTATCCAGTAATCAAAGGTCTTGATTAATGAATCCAAGAAGAATAAACGAATTTACGTCAAGTAAAAACCCTCGTCGACTTTGAAACGTTGGCGGAACGCCAAAACGTTTCGAGGTTCAATAATTAAAGATCACAAAATAGATGTATTAATATTTGAGTGGCAAACCCTTAATCAATCGTCACTAAACCGATACACACAAGCAAGCGGAGAAACGAGGCGGCGCGAAGCACTTAAGAGCCTTATTCTTTAGGGTGTATTTTTAACACCAACCTTATACCCACCTTATAGTTTGTATCAATTGAGATCAAATCTTTTAAGAGTATTTATCTATTTTGCCCTTTGATTTTTTTGTTTTAGATTCGAATATAATAATTGAGTGATGAAATCCTAATTAAGGTTGCGTTTTCACGCTTTTGGATACTATTGTTTATTAATTGTGCTACGTAATATAATATAGTATTCAAAAAAAGAAAACGAAAACGATAAAATGAAAAAGATTGTTGTGTGTTTAATTGAGGACAACTAAACATGATTTATTTGGATATTCTACAATATAGTAAAAAATAAAAACGAGTATGTACGATATTTACGCTTTTCAAAAACGAAAATTAAAAACGCACTACTCACACAAACGCGATGTGTATAATGGCACTAGAAACACCTCCCCGGCATCGGCGCCAAAATTGATGTGGTAAATTTGGTCACTTGTTTTAGGGAAAACAAATAACCGTGTCACGTATTAAATTCTACGATTTATGAAAACCGTAAAACCAAATAAATGCGAGTTCGTTCTCGAAGCAGGTGTACGTGTTATGTGGCAATTATATAAAAACAATGCTTGGATTAGTGGTCGTTTTTTGGTAAGAAATATTTAAAAATAAAGACGAGTTACACTAAAAATTACGCTACGACGGAGAAAACGCGAAATCGTAAAACTCGACAAAAAACCAAACTACACTAAAATTTACCAAGTTTTTAACTTAAGCTAAGAAAAGTATAACTTAAACAAAAATGCAAACCAAAATTTCCAAAAGTTTTTTAATTAATTTATATTATATTTTAAAGTTTAATAAGAAACTAAAAAATAATAAAATTAATAAAAAGTGAAAATGAAAATTTAAAATTTTGTAAACCTATATTATACTAGTTTAACACTAAGAAATATTTTTCTAAAATTTATAACTACTTTTTACTATTTTTAAATGAATTTCTAAAATTTAAAATGGAAATGTTAATAAAAAATTGATTGATAAAAACAAAAATTTACTTTTACTTCCCAAAAATCCTAACTAGTTAAATGATCAAAGAAACAATGAAAACCCTCAAAAATACTAACTCAATAAGCTGAAATCAGCTTATTATGATTCGAATTCTAACTTATAAGCCAAGACAACTACCCTTTAAGTATTACCCTAGGGATTATCCTAATGATAAAGTCCCTACGGCGCAGTGGTGAGGTATGTGGTGCGTGGGAGTGGTGGCGCAGGTTCGGGTCCTGACCAGACCCATTTTTTTTCTTTTTTCTCTTTTATACTTGTTGTAAAGTAAACTAACAACACCAAAACACAAACCAACTTCTAATTAACACGTTTTAACCTTGAATCAAACACAAATGCTACCAGACCTTACTTTTTTTTACTTGTCACTTAATTTGCTTTATGAACTTAGGGAATTGTGGAGGCCCGGGAAAAGGGGTGATTTGCTCGACGAAGACGGCACCCTCACAACCTGTTGGTTGTGAGGATTCAAACACACAGCGATAAGAACAAACACAAACAAGTAATAAATCTAGCTACAATACCCAAAGAAAATCAGAGAATAAAAAGAAGAGGGGCAAGTTTGATGGTAGAAAAAGTTATACAGTGGACTTCAAGGCAAATTTGAGCTACCCAAATTCAAAGCAAACTTAAATAACAGCTAATATTACCCTAGATCTATCCTAAAACTATTTGCATACCAAAATCAAACCCAAAAACCAAAAATAAGCCTCACACGGTACTGATGTGTGCAATGAGAAAAGGGGTGCGGGTTGCTGTTTGAATTCAGTGGACTAACAAGCTCTAATAAAATACCCCAAAACTCATGAAACTTAACTCTCAGTTATTATCTATCTAATTTAGCCTAATTTTACTAATGTGACCAATTTTCAAGCCTAACATCACAACAAAGAAACCTATAAGTCTGCTGGTGGTTCCAGCAGACAGAATGTAGTGTTCTCTTAATAATTAGATATGCTACGATGGCCACCCAAGAACCTTTCAAAATTCAAATACTAGACTTTGGATCCCTAAAGCACCCAAAATCCTAGCTTGTGGCCAGTTTACACAATCCAAGACACATAAACATAGTCTAACAACCCTATAATCAACCTACGACAGATTTTTGCAAATGTGTGACTTTCTCTTTGTACACTACCTTAAATCAGCAAACTAAACTGGCCTACTTTCTAGACCTATATAAGTATGTTTAAGCTGCTTATGACTTGTAAGGCTGTCACCCAATACATATGATAAACAAATCCAAACACCCTTTTGATTTTCAGTTATGAACAATTAACAAATGAAATTCTTGTAGAAACTAACTTAAACCATTTTTTATCAACTAAACATACATGAAACATCTAAACAACATGAATTGAGAACCAGACTACCACAATAACAATTATACACAAAATTCCACAAAACCATTCCAAATAAACAATTTTTTTGTAAGAATAGGGTACAAGCCAAACCTTGGGCTGAGGCCATGTATTCAACACTATTCTTGGCTTGAAAGAAGCTGTTGTAAAGGGATCTTGTTGGGGTTCTACAACAGAACCAAAAGCACGAACCATAATTCAAATATATTAACCAATCTTCTCCTTTGGTGTACCTGTTTTGACACAACCATAACAAACCATAATACAATACAAGCCCAAAAGCTTATGCACAAGTTGATTGTCAATCCGCTTGTGCAAGAGCTTATTGAACAGTGAATGTTAAATAACTAACATAAGCAATATTTTTAGGAAAAATTATTGAAAACAAAACATATGAACACAAACTCTGTTTTTTTTTATTAAAATGTAACCAAGATTGAAAACTTAACTTCAAAATATAAGACTCACAACAGCTTGATTGTCAAGCACGCTGCTGTGATAACCTTATATCCCAAAGGATCCCAAAATCTTTTTTATCAAAAATTGTTAGATAAAAACCTTTTGGTAAAGAGACTTACTTCCACAATAAAAGAAACACGAACCTAATCTAAATGGAACTCTGAATAAAATTTGCAAATGCGTATAGAAAAATTTAACTATTTGATTTCATAAAAAAATGTTACAAAGTCTAAACTGGAACAAGGAAAAGCATTCACAGGCCGAAAGGTTTTATACTACTAGTTGGAAGAATCTAGAAATACAAGAAGAATGAAAACCCTAGTAGACTAAACTTCCAGATTTTCCCTTGGATTTTCAAACTTTAAAATGGTCAAAGATAAGAACATGTGATTGCCAGCTTGCTTGAATGATCTTGTCCGTTCTTTGGAGTCTTTGGGAGAAAGAAACCCCACATGGCCGTTGATTGCACTGTCAAGATTCCATCTATGCCAAAAGAGGGGGGCAGGAGAACACATGTAGGGTCACACCAGTCACGGGCTCACGTTTTTTGGTTGGGCTGTGATGAGGATGCTATGAATTAATTTTCTGGACAGTTGGGTGGATTAACCCCTTGATTTGATTAGGTTTCGAATTAGGGTTTATAACTGTGTGGGTGTGGTTTTGATCTCAGGTTTAGGGAAAGAGGGGTGTAACCCGCGTGTGTTAATAATAAAAAACGATTTTTTAAAAATGTATATTATTAATCACAGATAGTGGGTGGTGACGTGTGTTGTGGAGAGTGGATGGAGTGTGCTGAGGTGGCTGGGGTTTGATTGGGTGTTTGACCGGGTAAATATTGGGTAATGGGTGGGTTAATATTGTTGGGAACAAAATGAGCCAAGACACTTAGACGCTGACAAGAGTTAATTGGACGTTGATAAGAAGAAATCACGCGTTGACAGATCAAGCGTTGATAAGAAGAAATCAAGCGCTGATTGTAATACCCGGGATTCTGCCATATGATGCTATGTTATTGTCTCAAGATTTGTTCAGTATGAGCATCTCTCTTAAGTTGTGGCTCATTTGTGGATGTGATATCCCGAGCCCAACGTCATTTATTTAATCCTATTTTACGAATATTTTTGAAATTTTTAAGAAATTTCGTTTGTTATATATTTGACGGTTTAAGTTGAAACCAACGTTTACGGTCGTAATTTTAACATTTGACGATTTAAGAAGAACCGATGACGACTACGATACCGACGGATGCCCAAAATTTATCTTTTGTTATCGATTGATCGATATTTGAGTTTTTCGAGATTTTATTTTATTACATGTTAAGTCGAGTCGGAACCATGTGTATATTCGTTTTGTGTGCGTTTGAACCATTTAAAAGTATTTTCGAGTGTTCGGGACGACCCCCGACTCCCATAAATTTTCAAAACCGACTACTAACTCATTTCCGCTCTTTAAAAATGGTCGTTTATTTATGAGGCCAAAAGATAGCCAAGTTGTCAATTTTAGCCCCTCCCATTTTACAAAAAGAGGGAGAGGAAAACACATACTTCATTTCACTTTCAAAAAAATTAGGGTTTTCGCTCTCCTCTCCTTTAGCCGTCGCCACCACCACCCAAAACCACCACCACCACCATTTTATTGGGTTTTTGGAAAAATTAAGCAAAGACCATCTCTTATTTCATCTTTGTAAATATATCTATCCATTAAAATCAAACATGCAATATTTTAATTTTTCAAAAGTTATTTTTTTTAATTAAGTGGGTTTGATCTAAAAATCATGTGTCTTTGTTCTTAAAAAATGTTTATAAACATGGGATATTAATTAAAAAGGATAGAAAAACATTTTTCTTGGGTGTTTTTTTCATCATACCCCACGGCCAAGGGGGTATGTTTGTGGTTTGATGATTTGATTTATTTTGTTGGTGGGTTTATGTTTTTAGTGATGTTTAGAACATTTAAAAACTAATTAAACATGTGAAATGATTTATTCATGAAATGGGTTTTTGTTTTGATTGTTCATACAAGTGATTAAGGATAGTTAGGATGTTTGGGAATGATTATAAGATGTTATAATAGGTCTAGGAATCATTAGGTGTGATTGGAATGATGATTTGTTAAGATTTTGGAAGGGTGATTTTAGACCAGATTGTTCAAGCTTGTTTTTCGTGGGTTTAACTTTGTAAACAGGTCATGATGATAGGATGTAGTTGTAGAGCTTTGTCTCAGCTTCGTTTCGGTATAAAGTAGAGCTTACGACTCCAAACGAGTCAAAAGTTATGTTATTTTGAAAATACGTGTACCGGGAGATGAGAACCAACACAATCCGAATTTGTGTTCGGTTTTGGGTCAAATCCCGGGGACCATAGATAGAGTTTGGTAAATGATTTAAAGTTAGACTTAGTTGTCGGATTTGTCAATGGTGTATTTTAAATGGGTCAAACAAGTCCAACATGGTCAAAGTGCAAAATCAGTCCTAAATGTGTACGTCTAGTAATGTGATGTGTAACGAGTCATAGAAGTGAAAACTTTTTATGGGATTAAATATGGGTTTTATACGGGTTATGAGGTATTTTTGTGAATTTTCTTGAAATTTATATAGGTGCTTAAGTCATAGCAAACAGCCCGTACTTTTGGTAAGTACCGGCAAATCTATAAAATGGGAATCAACTTTAATTACGTAGATAAATGGTATAAGTCTAGTAACAACTACTGTTTGGTTTTGGCGTGAGTTTTCATAAGCATTAAGTGTGTTTGCATATGCATGTGTTTAGTACAATAATGTACACGGAGTATTTATTTGGTTTTCGTACCTTGATTTTAGGTCAAGTGTTAGATTTTTCCGGGCATCCACGTCGTCGGTGACATTTCTCGTTACGTCTTCGCTAGAACCACTACTACTACGCCAGGTGAGTCTATAGCCTCGCTCTTTACTTATTTCAAACGTTTTTACCCACGAGGGGGATGCATGCTATTTAAATGAAAAGAACATAAGTCATGAATGATTGTTGGACCCGAATGTTGCCTTGAATTGTGTTGAGTACCTAGTTGCAAAAGTTCCTAAATTCGTGAACTATTAACTATTGTCTTGCCCTTGTATGGGTTGGAGATAGCCGCTTATACAATTGATAGTACTATGGGTTTGACGACCCTATCCGAGACGAGAGCTAGTACGTTGAGTACCCTCTGCGGACGGATAACTTGTGATAAGAAATAAGGTATAATTGCAACTGATGCCTTTAGAAGGGGCACTGGTTTCATCTTAAACATGCCGGTAAATGTACGCGGGTGATTGAGTTAATGGATTAGTGTCACGAGCTTAAACACAATTATTAGCTATCGCTAAAGATAATATCCTTGAATAATAGATTGTGAGTACGACAATTCTATTGAATGGTCATGATTGGTTTTAAATACTTATGTTCAACCTATGATTTGATAAATCTATAGATTCGCTCAACCTTTGTGTTGATGATTTTAAGCATGTGTTTCAGGTAACCAAGATTGATAGCAGCAGAGCATGCGAGGATGGAAGTTGTTGTGGCTTGGCGGTCTACTTTGTTTTTCCTCCCTTTTAGCACTTAAAAATTTTATATTATGTCATGTGAACGAAAATGTACTTTTGGGTTGATATTCAGTGGGGACCTAAACGCAACTCTGTTTTGGATTATTTATGGGATTTGGAAAACAGTAGACTTTGATGTTTTAATCAATCTTTAATTTATGTTTAAACTTTTACGTCTCTTTGAGTCATTTAATATAGCTTATGTGTGATGATAACTACGTAGCACCCAAATGTTGTAGTTCCGCTGCGCATAACATTTGTTGGGGGTGTTATACTGATAAGAAGAAGTCCAAGCACTGATAGAATACTTAGTCTACACGTTTTGTATTTCTAGTAAAGATATGTTCGACATTGTATTTTCTATATTTATCTTTACCAAAATTAGCTGATAGGTAGACTCTTGTGCAAGGCTGCTTAATCTATAAAAGAATGCTTTTAGGTTTTAGTTTAATATAAGTTTCAACAGTTTCATTATACACAAGTTCGATCATCAATCAAAGTGAAAGTTTGGTTTATTCTGTTTTGTGTGTTCTTGTTCTAAGTATTAATTCTACATAATACTTAGATTGTTTCATAACACAAAGTTTCTCTAAGTGTTTAACTTGCTTTAATCTCATTTACACAAAGCTGATCGATCTAAGTTTAGGATCAATAAATATGGTTCATGGGTAGGGTAAATGGGTCATGGTGAGGTGGCAGGTGATGATTGGGTGGATGGAGTTTGTTGTCTAGGAAAAAATGGTCCCCCATGTTGCAATCTTTTGGCATACAAGTTTTAACCAGCAACTCTTCGTTATCCTTTGTTAAAACTTTGACATGGTTGTCAAAAGTGGCACAAGCTTTCTTTATACTTTCACCAAGGACCATTTGTGTACTTTAGTTATTCTCTAAGGACTATTAATGTCATTTATTAAAATATTAGGGACCCATATGTAATAATTGAGATTTACCAGAGAATAATATGACAAGTCTTCAGTAGTTGAGGGACCAATCTTGACAAATCTTCAAACTTCAAGGACTTCTTTGGAAATTAATTGTTCGGGTCTGGTTCTTTGTGCGGCTTCGTTCCCCGTGTTCGTTTTTGGTTGATGCTTGTTCTCTATTGTTGGGTTCACGATATACGTACCTAAAATACACAATGAACAAACACAAGCATATTTTTGGGTATTTTATGATATTTTTAAGCATTTTAAGCCTGATTTGGACGATGAGACTATCTATAAATGCAGTCTCATCATGTTTGCTTAGAATTTGGTCAGTTGATACCAGCAGAATCCCGGGAAGCTCCACTGGGTTGATGTTTAAACATATTATGATGCATTAGAAGATTACGAAAGAAATGTTTTGGTATTCGGAAGGAAGCCATATACATAACTAAATGTGGTTTGAATTAGGAGTTTTATTAGAGATCTTGGGATGATTCTTGCAATAAAAGAACCTAATAAATATGTATTTGGACAATTCTGTCGTAATCATATTCGCCAACGATGCTGGAATCATGAAGGGCGCCAGACACTTTAAGCGTAAACATCACTACGTCCGAGAACAAGTTGAAGCTCGTGAAATCAAATTAATAAAAGTTCACACAGATGATAACGTAGTTGATCCTTTTACTAAGGCTTTGCGTAGACCAAAGGTAGTTAAGCATGCCAAGGCTATTGGGCTGCAACTAGCTAGCGAACTCATGTAATAGATCTGTGATTAGTATTTGGATAAAGGATGTTAAGACATTATTATTTAATAAAATAAAGATTGGGTTTCGTTTATTCTTATTACTTAATTCTGTGTCCTATTTTACATGTTTTAATACATGAATAAATTGTTATGCTAAATATCCGTTGTCGATTAGTAATACGGGAATATTGTTAACTTAAGACAAATCAAAATAGTGGTAGAGTATACTTGAAAGTATATTGACCGATTTTGGATGATATTCGATGAATCGAATATTGGACTTATCCCAACTATATGATTTTACTTTGCAGATCTTTGTCATCATGTAAATCATAAATAGTTATCCTTAAACTTGAGATACCAGGAAACTGTTATGAATCTAGTCCATCTCTATGGAATAATCTAACGCTAAACGTAACTGGTAGCTATAAGGGTTATTTTTGGAAATGTTGCAAAATCCATAAGGTTTGCTCGTAGTCAATATGGAATTTATTTCCTCCAATTTTGTTTTGGAGTTTAATACAGTTTGGCCCCCGTGAGATTAGTAAGATGTTTTTGTGGCCACATCCCAAATTTGTTTTGGTAATCTTATTGAATCTGTTAATGAGAAATATAATGGTTAATGAAAGGAATGACTGAGATTGATATGAGTGAAATCTCATATCAATTATAACAAATCAAACCCTAAATCACAAAGAAAAATACCAAGTTTTATGTGAAAAAGCAGTATTATGAGGTATTCTTTGTTGTTTGTGATGTTGTACGTAAAATGATACGATTTGGTGCAAACACGGATTTCAAGGCATTATTATTGAAGAAAAGACAAAAGAATGACTCATTGTGACAAGTCTCCAAAGTCAAAGGACCTTTCATGACAATCTGCTAAAGTTAAAGGACTAGAAGTGTAAATTCAAAGAAAGTCAAAGAGCTCAAAAGAAAGTCAACTACAAGTGAAAGGGTCAATGATGTTCACAATACAAGTCAAAGGGATGAAGTAGATAAGTTCATGAAGTGTTTAGCTCAAAACAGCAATCTGCCATAAGCTAAGTGGCTAAATATGCAAAGTATGAAACTAATTTGGAGTTTGATCCAAGTGAACTAAAATCAACCAATCAGAATCAAGGAAATGTGAGACTCGGATTGCCAAATAATGCTTATTAATGAGGAGTGAGAAAAATCATAACAGTACACCCACTAGCCAATTTCCACCAATCATATTTCGTTTTGAAGATAATGATCCTTGTGCGTCCCCAACATCCTATACTATCATGCCACGTGGCACATCTTATTTCCAGATCGAAGAGCACGCTAGAGGCACTTTCATGAAGAACTTTTAACATGAAAAATGATCGTGAGGACAAGACGAACACATCCCACTCACTCAATTAACATGACATTAAGGGAATTCAATTTCCCCAATTTGATGAAGAACACTTGAAGATCAATTTACAAGAATTGGACACTTGGCAGCTTCTCATTGGCTATGACACGTCACTCACCTCACCTACATCTCATATTTTGTCTATAAATAGGGAAAGATATCTCTTATTTTGGGATGTAGTTAAGTATGAAAATACACGCACTTTAGCTTTAATCCTGTTTTCTCTCTCTTATTTCTTAGTGTAACTACTTAGAGTGATTGACAAACACTCTAAGTGAGTTAGTTAGGAAGTTGTAACCGAATTTCACCATTAATAACAAATTCATAGTTCACAAATTCTCAATTCTCTACTTACCTTATTGCATCTACTATTCATACCTTCATGATTATGATTCTGTTATTCACCATGAATAACTGAATTAATTAGTTGTATAGGAAGCTTGTTGTGAGATCAGACTTGTTGTAGTTGAAGTACTTAACCAGCTCTAGCCAGTAGTACCAGATCAGATTTGTAGCAGATTTGATGATGATGATCAATGGTGATTGATGTTGATTGGTTGTAGCTGAATGGTGATAAGGTGTTGTATGATCTCACAAGAGAGTTCAGCACTCTCTTCTCCATGAAAGGAGGCATCATAGCTAAAAAGTTCTTATCCTATTTTACATTTGCTCTAAAAAGTCAAATGCATGCTACTTTCCTAGTCTTAGTGTAATTTTGATTGCTATTGCCTACAATTTGATCTTGATGTTCTTGCTGATATGTTTTAGTAGTTGGTAGAGTTAATCTATTAGATTTGATCTGTTTCCTTAGCTTAATTCTTGTTTCTGTCATAACTAGTGTTTGGATTACTTGCAAGATTTTGATTCAGTCATTGAAATTGGGTAATACTAGTTTACATTCACTCTATAACTTGTCTAATACATGTATGCAAGTTTTAGAAGTCAAACTATAAGTCAATAAGGCAAATGACATATAAAAACTATGGTCAGTTACTTGTGTTTAAAATAGTCCAATTTCAAATGATCACAACTTGCTCAAAACTTGGAGTTAGGACTTGAAATTTGTTTCATTTGAAAGTCTAACATCATAGCTTTTGATATTGATAATCCATTTAAACAGTTCTCACTATTGAATAAGCTAGAAGTTGTTTAAAGTCTCTGTGATAATAGCTTGTTTCTACCATAGCCTATTTTCATTTCTAGCTTATCCACTTCATAAACCTGCCCATTTTCTTTCACAAATCTGTTGTGTAAGTACTTAAAATAGGATTTGACCTTGGTCAACTTTTAGTGAACGCTGGTCAACATAAGCCCTTTTGAGCTTACTTGATTTTCTGGCTTATTTTGTGGGTGTTTTTTAGAATTTCTTGGATATGTGTCCATATTTTGGGCTTATAATCAGTTTTTCTGAAAACCAGACTTAGTTCTTATTCAAATAAGTTGTTCTTTTAAAATTGGCTTATTCAAAAGTGCTTATTTGAGATTTAGACCACTTCAGCTTAATTCCTTGATCATGGCTAGCTTATTTTAAATTTAGAATCTTTTGAAACTAGTTTAAGCTTATTTGGTTAACTAAAACTCAAGATATGGCTTAATCTTCAATAAGCCCATTGCTAGTGTAAAAACATTGAAAAATTGCAAACAGATCCTTGGGTTTTGGTTACTTGTTGTTTTGTTTGAAAATAGTTATACTTTTTAGGTTTTGTAGTTCAATCCCTGGATTTGTTAGGGTTGTTATTGTTTGTTAGTAGTTTGGTATGTTTGTTAATTTTGGATAGTAGTTTGTTACATTTACATTTTCAGTCCCTTAGCTTTGCACATTTACAATTTTAGTCCTTATACTTTCATTAGCTTTATATTTTGGCCATTAATTCTTGCTGTGCATTAATTGGTTGTAAATTGTGCTCAATACATGGTATGTGCAACATGTTTTAAGACTAGTACGGTTACGTAGACGATAATATTTTACACTTTTGACGGTTTAGTGGAAATTAGACATAGAATACCATAGCTTTGACAATCAAATACCAAGAACAATAAAGTGACTTGATTGATATTGATCATTCAATTCGTAAAGATATCGAGAGAAAAACGAACTTGAAAAAGACAATTATTAAATGGCGCCGCAGCCGGTTCTTTACGTGAAGATTGGCGGTTGATTGACGGTTACATATTGCATTTTGGGATTCGTTCACTTGTGAACGTTCCTTTTACGTATTATAAATTTAAAAAAAAATAAACATTCACAAAAATCAATTCTTTCCTAAGAACTGAACAAAAAAATTAAAAAAAAATCAAAAAGTAATCTTTTTCCTAAAAGATTACACCAAAAATATATTGTATATATTGTATTCACTCGTTTTTACGTACATATTATACTTTCATAAAAATCAAATAAATACAAAAATATGTTCTCTATATTATTATATGTAAATAAGTATACGTAGATACGAACAATCAATCTACCTACTTCCATAAGTATTGCCTTGGCAATACACCGTATTTGGGAGTGTTCCAGTCCAAAATACGTGTATCGATAAAATAAAATAAAGGCAAAAATAGATAATTACTTTCAATAAGCAAGAATTCGAGAAATACGAACTATTAAGTGAATAGAAAGGCGGCTTTGCTATAAAATGCAAGCCTAAGGGAAACAGGTACTTAAGTGCTTAGCGCCACCTCATTCCCGCCGTTCACTAGTAAGTATTTCAAGAAGGAAGGCTTGTTGGGGGGGGGGGGGGTTGCAGCCCAATTAGTATTATATATATATTACACTTTCTTGTGGTTTTCACTATTGAACCTCGAAGGAGATAAACTATTCTCTTTCAAAGTCGACCGAGAGCTCCTCTCTCATTCCTCGTGTTGAGTTGCATGCGCACTCAAGTGTGTGCACATAAACCTAGTGGTGTACCACTTCCTCCCAAAAGGAAGAAGAATAAGAACAAAGTCGTCCATCAAGCCGATCACGAGCATCGTGCTTTCGACAACTTAAATGAAGCCATGGACAATCGACCATTGATTGAGATTCTCCAATCTAACGTGGATGGTAATGCGGATACCATAGTCATTCCCGATATAGACGTTAACAATTTTGAACTTAAGACATGCATGATAAAAATGGTTTCTTCTATACCTTTCCTAGGGAGACCTATGGATGACCCTCATGACCACATCAAGAGATTCTTGTCCCTTTGTAACACCATCAAGTATAATGGTGTACCTCAAGAGGCGGTAAAGTTGATATTATTCCCTTTCTCTTTGGAGGGAAATGCTAGAACTTGGTTAGATAAGCAACCCACTAATAGCATTCACACTTGGGAGGACATAAAGAAGAAATTTGTGAACAAGTTCTATCTACCTTCACGAACCACCCTGCATTAAGGAACCAAGTCATAGGCTTTCAATAAAAGAGAGATCAAACCTTTAGTTAAGCTTGGGAAGAGTTCAAAGAGTTGTTAAGAAAGTGCCCTAACCACGGTTTTGACCAAGTACACCAAATTAACACCTTCTACAATGGTTTGAGACCACACCATCAAGATTCCCTTAACTCGGCCGTGGGTGGAAACATTCTTGCTAAGTTTATCCAAGATGCAATGGATATCATTGAAACCAAATCCATGGTTCAAAGCAATAGGGATAGATATGAGGTGGTATATGTGGTGCAAGAGGGTACTACTCAACCAATTGACAAGGTTTTAAATCAAAAGGTTGATATTCTTAGTGAGATGGTTCAAAAACTTTGTGAATTTCAATTGAGCAACTCTTCTACCAACAATGTTAATGCCATCACCCTTCAATGTGAGACATGTGGAGGCGCTTACTCATACTTGAATTGTGACAAAGTGCAAGCTTATCAAGGAGCATGTTATGCTAATAATGATGATGGAAGGGCACACTTCAAACCAAACATCAATCCTAATCATCTTTTATACAAATCCAACAATTACCTTGCTCCACCGGGTTTCCCTTCCAAACAACCCACCCAAAACCAAGCAAACAATCCACAAATGCTAAATAGAAACCAAGGGCCTAATAGAGAAAACTTTCAAGAGAATGCTAATTTGAGGGGTCAAAATCAATTTCAAGTAAATGCTAATTCAAGAAACCAAAATCATTTTACAAGGAAATAACTTTCAAGGCCAAAACCAAAATTTTCAAAACCAAGGGTTTCATAATCAAGGATTTCAAGCTCAAGGTTTTCATCAAAGAAATACTCATGACCCTTAAATTGAGCTTGTTCTTCAAAAGATGAATCAAATTCAAGAGGAAAACAATAAGAAATTTGCTCTCATACAAACACAAATCTTGCAAACCCAAAGACCTCAAGGTGCTTTACCCTCAAACACACAAACCAATCCTAGGGCCAATGTTAATGCCGTTACTACAAGGAGTGAGAAAGCTACCGTGAGACCTTCCATTCTTCCGCCATCAAAGGGGGAACAAGGCCCAAAGGTAATAATGAGTACTCCTACTCACCCTTTGGTGATTCCTCCCATGGTTCCTCTTTGTGACATTCCACCATCAACCAATCCTACACCTACTAAGCCTATCCTTGAAGAAATCCAAAAGGAGAGTCCTTCAACACCCTCTACTCAACCTTTCCCCAAACCTAATCTACCATACCCTTCTAGGTTGAGGAAAGAGAAGTTAAAGAACAAAGATGACATTCAAGTGTCGAACTTCTTGAGGATGTTTAAGCATTTGAATATCAACATATCTTTTGCGGAGGCTTTGGCTTACATGCCCAAGTTTTCCAAGATGTTTAAGGATCTTCTCTCAAACAAAGAAAAATTGGTTGATATGCCTAACACTTCATTGAACAAGAATTGTTCAGCGGTGTTGTTGAAGACTTAACCTACTAAACTTGGTGATCTGTGTCGGTTCTTAATTCCATGTAATTTCTCGAGTGTAGCGAATTATATGGCACTAGCTGACCTTGGTGCTAGCATAAATTTGATGCCTTTGTCGGTTTGGAAACAACTCTCTCTTCCCGAGCTTACACCTACTAAAATGACCCTTGAATTGGCAAATCGTTCAATTGCTTATCCGGTGGGGATAGCGGAAGATGTTTTTGTAGGAGTTGATAAATTCACATTCCCTGTGGATTTTGTAGTTGTTGACTATGATATGGATCCTTTAGTTCCCCTTATTGTAGGAAGACCCTTATTAAGGACCGGTCGCACTCTTATTGATGTAGCGGAAGGGGAACTACATATGAGGGTAGAGGATGAGAAAGTTGTGTTTAAGTTGGGAAAAGTAACTAAGAAATCTCAAGGGTGTGAAACCGTTAACATTGTGGATGTTCTTGATGAAGTTTGCAATGAACACTTTCATGATGCTTGCAAAAGTAATAATGAGGACCTTCCACATGTTGAGACCGTAGCCTCAATTTCTCCCTCATTAATCCCATTTGGAGAGAGTGATTTTCTCTTAGAGGAATTTGAGTCTAACTTTCTAGGCAATGAAGATTCTCTCATCAATTAGGAAGAAGATATTCTTACTATCCAAAAGTTACTGAGGACCCAATTCCTTCACCTCCTCCACAAGAGGTTACTAATTATGATACTTCATTAGTGAAACCTTCTATTGAGAGTACATCTACTTTAGAGCTTAAGGATCTTCTATCACACCTTGAGTATGCTTTCTTAGAGGTTGAGGATAAGATACCCGTTATCATTGTTAAAGACTTTAAAGAGGATGAGAAGAAAAAGCTTATAGAAGTTCTTAAGAAGCACAAAAGGCTATTGCTTGGAAATATCCGACATAAGGGGGATTGATCCTAACTTTTATACTCACAAAATCCTTATGGAGGATGATTACAAACCCACCATTCAAAACCAAAGAAGGGTTAACCCAAAAATCCATGAAGTCATCAAAAAGGAAGTTATCAAACTCCTTGATGCGGGTATGATTAACCCAATTTCCGACTCACCATGGGTTAGCCCGGTGCATTGTGTGCCTAAAAAGGGTGGAATCACCGTTGTTCCAAATGAAAACAACGAGTTAATTCCCATAAGACTTGTCACGGGTTAGAGAGTTTGTATAGATTATAGAAAGCTTAATAATGCCACTAAGAAAGACCATTTCCCTTTACCTTTCATGGACCAAATGCTAGAACGTTTAGCAAGAAATGAATACTATTGCTTTCTTGATGGATTCTCGGTTTATTTCCAAATACCCATTGATCCAAAAGATCAAGAAAATACCACATTCACTTATCCCTATGGCACATTTGCTCACAAAAGAATGCCTTTTGGCTTGTGCAATGCTCCTGGGACATTTTAAAGGTGTATGATGGCAATCTGTCATGATATGATAGAGCAAAGCATGGAAGTGTTTATGGATGATTTCTCGGTGTTTGGAGATTCATTCACTTCTTGTCTCTCCCATTTAGAACGTATGCTTAAAAGGTGTGAAGAAACCTGCCTTGTTCTAAATTGGGAGAAGTGCCATTTCATGGTTAAAGAAGGAATAGTTTTGGGGCATAAGATTTCTAAGAAAGGACTAGAAGTGGATCGTGCTAAATTCGATGTTATTGCCAAACTTCCCCCACCAACCACGGTGTAAGGAGTTAGGAGCTTTTTGGGACATGCGAGTTTCTATAGACGTTTTATACAAAGATTTTTCTAAGATAGCTAGACCCATGACCCACCTCTTAGAAATAGAGGATCCTTTCATATTCACACAAGAGTGTTTAGACTCTTTTGAGATCCTTAAGGAAAAATTTACTAAGGCTCCAGTTTTGGTTTCACCAAATTGGGATTTGCCTTTTCAGCTCATGTGTGATGCTAGTGATTATGACGTGGGGGCTGTTTTGGGACAAAGAATAAATAAACACTTTCAACCTATACACTATGCTAGTAAGTCAATGACGGGTGCTCAATTGAGTTACACTACCACGGAAAAAGAATTGTTAGCCATTGTGTATGCTTTTGCGAAATTTAGCCCCTATCTTGTTCTTTCGAAGACCATAGTGTATACGGATTATTCCGCCCTAAAATACCTTATGACAAAGCAAGAAGCTAAGCCTATATTGTTAAGATGGGTTTTGTTGCTCCAGGAATTTTCTATAGAGATTCGTGATAAGAAAGGAGCCCAGAATTTAGTCGCAGATCATTTGAGTAGACTTGACCATCCTTTTCAAGGAGAATTGCCTCATAAGGAAATGAATGAATCCTTTCCACTTGAGGAACTCATGTCTATCTCTTCACAAGAGGATGCCACCCCTTGGTTTGCGGATATTGCAAACTATCTTGTGGGGGATGTGTTAATTGAGGGTCTTACTTCCAAACAAAAGAAGAAGTTACTCAAGGAAGCTAAATACTACTTTTAGGATGACCCTTACATCTTTAGGCAATGCGCGGATCAAATCATAAGACGATATGTAGATGGGCCCGAAGTATTTAAGATCTTAGAGGCTTCACATAAAGGACCCATGGGAGGGGGGGGCACTTTGGGCCTAACTATTGGGCTAAGAAAGTCTTTGATTCGGGTTACTATTGGCCTTCAATCTACAAAGATGCCCAAGAAATGATGAAATATTGTGATGTATGTCAAAGACAAGGAAAAATTAATCCAAGAGATGAGATGCCACAACATTTAATTCAAGAGTGTGAGATATTCGATGTATGGGGCATAGATTTTATGGGACCTTTTCCATCTTCTAAGGGGAATAAATACATACTCGTAGCGGTGGATTATGTTTCTAAGTGGGTTGAAGCTAAGGCCTTGCCTACTAATGATGCTCGAGTTGTAGTGGAATTCTTGAAGCAATTATTTGCTAGATTTGGTGTACCTCGTGCCATTATTAGTGATCGTAGGACTCATTTTTGTAATGATCAATTTACAAGAGTCATGAAGAAATATGGTGTTAACCATAGACGTTCTACCGCGTATCACACATAAACAAATGGGCAAACCGAGGTCACAAATCGTGGTTTGAAAAGTGTAGAAACTAGAAGGGGTTGAATAGTTTCTAGTTACTTTTTCAAAACATTTCGCATAACTCACTGTGCGCGGTTCTTTATTGTACATGCGGTTGTTTATCCCTAAAGAACCGCGTGTCCTTTTAAGGAACCGCCGATAGTGAACTAGGCTATTTATTACATGTTGATCTTAAACAATCCTTGGTATCAAATTCTCGATCAATCTTGACTAGATATGAGATGTGTTTGATAGAAAGATAAAGACTACAAGTAAGAAAACACACAAACACATCAAATCAAGAGTACATCAAGCAATAGTCTAAACACTAAGCACACACGTACTAAGCATAAGATTTTCCGCAACTAAGATGTTTAGACTAAGTGATGTACACTTGACCATAATCTAAACATGAAGCACACACTAACTAAGCCTTAACTTTTCCGCAACTTAGATGTTTAGATTATGAGATGCACGCAACACACAACAACATATAAATGCATCAATAAGAGTAAAGACATAAATGTAAATGAAAGTACCGACACGATGTTTTATAGTGGTTCGGTCACGAAGATCCTCTTCGCCCTACTCCACTCCTCGAGTACACCTTACTCGAGAGTTACTTCACTAGTCAACAAACTCCTTAAGGTGGAGAAACCATACACAACGTCGCTTATCCAATTCATTACTCTAAGCTAAAAGTCGAGTCCTAATCTTAGGTAGGACCAATCTACACAACGTCGCCTACTTTACCATTTTCTGACACAAGGCTATATGTCGAGTCCTAATCTTAGATAGGACTAATCTACACCGATCTTCACACTAGTTATGTTTTATGGCCCAATATAACAAACCTTGTGTTTTATGGCCTAAACACATAAACCATATAGATCTAAGCACACAACATTTAGATCTATGACTCTAACACTATATCTAAGTATTAACAAACTTGGATCTACACAACTAACATCTAATCCAAGGATACCCATCACTTCGATCTTCTACCCTTACAAACACATCCATGTGCACCCACCACTTGGATCTTCTATATATACATAGTAGGAAAACAATGACTAGATCTAGAAGGAGAGATCTTCATCATGTTATGAAACCAACACTTCATGGTACTGAATGTGTTCTTCTCTTTGCACTTGAGAGGATGAAAGGATTGAAGGAGAGAATCACATCTTAAACAAGATTAATCTAAATTAACTAATCAAGGAGTTTTTAAAAATGTTTTTGAAGAAACTGTGCAAAAAGGGTTGAAAGAAAAGCTGGAAATGATCCACTATTTATAGGGCAAAAGTGCAACGGTCAAAAACACCCGCGGTTCCTTATCAATAAGAAACCGTCGCCCGCGGTTCCTTATCAATAAGGAACCTCCTGCTTGGAGACTGTGCATTTTTGTCCTTAAGTGGGGATATGCCATTTGGGGTAGTTTATGTTGATCCCAAACTTAGATCGATTTAGCTTTGTGTAAACGAGATTATCAAGTTAAACAATTAGAGAAACTTTGTTGTATATGAAACAATCTAAGTATTATGTGGAATTAATACTTAGAACAATAACACATAAAACTGAGTAAACAAAACTTTCACTTTGATTGATGATCGAACTTGTGTACAATGAAAGTGCTAAAACCTATATAAAACTAAAACCTAAAGGCCTCCTTTTATAGATTAAGGAGCCTTCCACAAGAGTCTAACTATCATCTATTCTATGTAAAGATAAATATAGAAAATACAATGCCGAACATATCTTTACTAGAAATACAAAACGTGTAGACTAAGTATTCTATCAGTGCTTGGACGTCTTATCATCAGCGCTTGATTTCTTCTTGTCAACGCTTGATCTGTCAACGCTTGATTTCTTCCTTTCAACGTCCAATTAACTCCTATCAGCGTCTAAGTATCTTGACTTATTTTATTCCCAACAATCCTCCCCTAAACTTGATATCTACACTAGTAATCAAGTTTCTGAATAAAAACTAAGTACAAGGAGGATTCTTACAAATACAAATCACTTATTAATTAGGAATAATAAACCTAATTTAAATTTTGCCAACATCACTATTGTAATCCATCTCCAGCTGTGTTGACACCATTTTCTTCAAAACTTCTTTAGACATGGGATATTCAGCATGCACAAGAAGATATTCAGAAAACTTTGTAGTACTCAAATGATAAACACCAGCTGCTGAATGTAGACGCCATTGAAGTCCACTGATATCATCAAGATCCAACCATATTAGATCTGCATCATTTGCCTCACACATTCTCTTGAATGTGGACCAAATCTTTATTCCATTGACTGAATTTGGTGATTCTGCCTCATACTTGGTCTTCATCAATCCCCAAAGATCCACCAAGTCTTCTCTATCTAGGCTTGCAAAGAGATAAGAGTAGTGAAAGTATGTACCTTCTTTCCATATCTGCCAATCATCCAAAACCCACTTGCATCTTCTTCATAGTGAACTATAGGGTTTTAAGAATCAAAAGGTAATACTTCTGCAATATGTGAGGCTTCCAAAGGTGAGAGCTTAATATTCCTTCTAATAATTACTTCACTAGGATTCATTCTATCCAAATTCTCTGGGAACTCAATTGGAAGTCCCTTTTTCATAGGCCTTGGTGCAATCAAAGCCTTTTGAATCTGCATCTCTTCTTCAAGTTCTTCTTTCCTTTCATCAGAAAGGAGTCTGATAGTATTCTCTTCTTGAATACATGCCCATATAGGATATGCACGAAACTCCAATTCATCAAAGTACAAATCCTGCAATTTCTTGAAAGTCCAACCCCCTTGATGACATATGAGAAGCATATAATAGAGCTCCCTTCTATCCCTCTTAAGCTGTGAAAGAATCTTGCTAGCCTTATGCTTCAAAATTATCTTGCAATCACTTTGAACTCTTAGAAGAACCTACAAACCCCAATTTTGATCTAAAATTGTCATGTCTGGATTCTCCATAACCTTATTTTCCCATGCAAAGTACATCTGCACCACTTCAGGCATATCATAATCTACCTGCATTTTAAACTGCTAAAGTATTTCCTTGGCCAACTCATCACTATATTCAAGCCTTTCTGGATCTTCAATAATCATTACACTTGAATCAGGACTCTTATCATCACTGCCCTCCTTATTCTCAATAGCAGTATCCTTTTCCTCAAGTTGTACAGCCAAAATAGAATCAATATGCACTTGGGTTGCATCCTTGGTAACTTCTTCTTCTACCATAATCCCTTTACCTTTATCTAAAATACATCAATAGTGGGTAAAGAAGTTGATGGTACCTGTGTAGACACGGTTTTTATTTTCATACAACGTCATAAGACGTATTGTATGATGTTTTTTTTACGATATTGGCTCGTATAATGATTTTTAAGGCAAACTCCTATATTATGATATTGATGAAGATTTGTATAAAATGACTTTGGCTATTTTATGGCCTATTAAAATGATTTGTACAAAATGATTTTCAGTAACAATTTTATACTGATATTATATTGATGGATTTTATTAAACTCTATGAATTCACTCGGCGTTATCGCTGACCTTTTCTTTTAACATGTTTTATCTCAGGTACTTGAAGGTAATTCTCGGGAATACATCAAGAATTCATGGCCCGCACCTAAATACTTATTTCCATTCAAATGCTTTGTAAAACCAGTATTAAATACAATGACTTGGGACCTATGTAACTTTGATATTAATGAATGGAAATGCTTTATTAATAAACGACGCGATTTTTATGCGTTATCTACGATGTGATTAATGTGCTATCCCGTAACACCAACTAGTCTTCCGCTGTATTGAGTTGTATAAATTTGGGGGTGTTACAGGAATCTTTTGCTTTGTTCGGAATAGTCTGTTATTCGGAATAATTCTGGAAAAACACTTCGAGACCAAGAAGAAGCCCTTTAAACGAATCTAAACTCGATTTTTTGATCAAAAACCCCAAAAAGTTTTGTGATTTCTACCAAAATAAGCTAAACCCAACACTTATCAACTAATCCCAACAACAAAAACACCAAAAATTACAAGATTCAAGGTTGATTTTCCTAAAAATCACTAATACAATCAAAAACTTAAAAGCAACACAAATCCTTACCTTAAATCACCCCATGGCTCTTGATACCAATTGAAGAATAGTGATAATCTTATGAATCAATAAGGTGGGTTGAAGGTTTTAGAGAGAGAAAGTAGTGAGAGAAAGTGAGAGAGAAATATGTGTTTTTATTAAAATGAAAATGAGAAACTAACCAACAACCAACCCCTTTCCATGGTGGAAAGGGGTATCTATATCCAAGCCTCTAATGGGCTTGGGCCGACCCATGACAAGCTCATGGGCCGATTTTACTTAACTAAATAAACAAACATTAACTACGAGCTATACAACATTCAATAATATTGTGGAGTGACCGATACTTCTAATATACGTTAAAAATGTATTTCTAACAACCACGTTCACACCATCGACTTTAGAACATGAAGGCGTTTTAGAAGTCGAGGGTTGAGAAGAAGGAACAACTCTAAAATTATCAAGGGTAGGGGTAATCACACGACCTTTTCCACGAGACGAGGCGGCTTTAACATGTTACTTTCGATTTGTAACGGTGTCACTAGGTAACGAACTCGATGACGCACCCGAAGACTTGTTCATTATGGCCGAAAACATCTTTTTAATGTCGATTTGTCCTTGGTCAATCTATGTATTTTGATTTTTCAATGTATTAGAAAAGTCGTTTTTCAAAGTACCAATTTGTCCCTCTAATCATCTTATATTAGCCTCATTCGTTTTCATATATTCTTGAAACGCGTTTGACGAACTACTTTGATTAGAATTAAAGTTCCCTTGGTTTTGATTATTTCTTTGAAAATTCCCTTGATTACCACTTGAAATTTTTTTCCCTTGATTAGCGTTGTTTGAAAATTTCGTGTTTTGATTGCTGTTATCTCGATTTTGCCAGCCTAAATTGCGATCTTGAATATAACCTTAATACCATGATTATTTCCTATTAAAATTGTTTCTGTTTTGATTTTGAAAATCATTTCCACGATTAAAATTATTGCCTTGTGATGAACCCACGTTGTTTTGATTTTGAAATGTTGTTTCCATTTAACGCATTAACACTCGACGTTTGGCCATCCAAGGTCGCACACTTGTAATAATTATGAGGTCCAGCACACAACGTACACGAAGCCTCAACCATTTTCACCGTAGCGGGAGCGTCTTTCTTTTACATCTCAATCAAGAACGACGTAAACACATTCGTCAACTTATCGACTTTCGCATCAACCCACTCAATATCGCGATTAGAATTACTAACATTTGCGAAACTCGGTGTGCTACGGAGTTGGTAAACCTTGGATCTATTTTAGATAATCATTAAAGCGTATTTCGGAGTTTTACACAAAAAATTGCCACCGGTGGCGGAATTTAACAAACCTTGTTCTTGAAAACTAAGACCGTTATAAAACGTATCGATCTGGTGTAACTAGAAAAATCCATGATGAATACATTGCCTAGGCAATTCCTTAGAACGATCCCACGCATCTCTAAACGATTCATTTGGTTTTTGCTCGAACCTCGTGATCTCGTTTTTGAAAAACGTGGTCTTAGAAGGTGGAAAGAAATGATTAACGAACTTGGAAACGAGATCCTTCCACGTAATTAAGGAATTAGGTGGCTCTTTCTCGTACCAATCCTTGGCGGCACCATCGAGCAAGTACGGAAAAAGCATAAGCTTAACGACATCGGTGTCGACATTTTTAAACTTGCTCATGGCCAAAAGACGATCAAAATTCCGAATGTGATCGTGAGGATTATCCGCCTCACGACCTCTAAACTTCGTTGCTTAAATCAACGATATCATTCCGCTCTTAATCTCAAAATTCTCCGTTTCGATTTCGGGAATAACGATCGCGTCTCCATAACCCTCGGTGGGTGCTTGGAGCAATTCCATCATCGTACGATTCTCGGCCATCTCGTCTATTGTTCCGACAACAAAATTAGAAACCTTCGTTTCTAAATCACGTCTTCGTTGTCGATTCCTTCGATTTCGATTGCGTCGATTCGATGCGTTGCTATAATTCGTATAGTCCTTCGATCGAGTGTGCATGCACTAAACGTAGAATGGGGGTAGCAAAGAAGATTTTTTGAGGTTTTTCGTTTTTCAAAATTTTTGGGTTTTTGATTGTTTTTTATTTTTTTTGGATTTTTGGTATATTACGTAGATAAATAAATCCACAAAAACGTATCCAATAATCAAAGGTCTTGATTAATGAATCCAAGAAGAATAAACGAATTTACGTCAAATAAAAACCCTCGTCGACTTTGAAACGTTGGCGGAACGCCAAAACGTTTCGAGGTTCAATAATTAAAGATCACAAAATAGATTTATTAATATTTGAGTGGCAAACCCTTAATCAATCGTCACTAAACCGATACACACAAGCAAGCGGAGAAACGAGGTGGCGCGAAGCACTTAAGAGCCTTATTCTTTAGGGTGTATTTTTAACACCCGCCTTATACCCACCTTATAGTTTGTATAAATTGAGATCAAATCTTTTAAGAGTATTTATCTATTTTGCCCTTTGAGTTTTTTGTTTTAGATTCGAATATAATAATTGAGTGATGAAATCCTAATTAAGGTTGCGTTTTCACGCTTTTGGATACTATTGTTTATTAATTGTGCTACGTAATATAATATAGTATTCAAAAAAAGAAAACGAAAACGATAAAATGAAAAAGATTGTTGTGTGTTTAATTGAGGACAACTAAACATGATTTATTTGGATATTCTACAATATAGTAAAAAATAAAAACGAGTATGTACGATATTTACGCTTTTCAAAAACGAAAAGTAAAAACGCACTACTCACACAAACACGATGTGTATAATGGATGTAAAAACACCTCCCTGGCAGCGGCGCCAAAATTGTTGTGGTAAATTTAGTCACTTGTTTTAGGGAAAACAAATAACCGTGTCAAGTATTAAATTCTACGATTTAGGAAAACCGTAAAACCGAATAAATGCGAGTTCGTTCTCGAAGCAGGTGTACGTGTTATGTGGCAATTATATAATAACAATGCTTGGATTAGTGGTCGTTTTTTGGTTAGAAAGATTTAAAAATAAAGACGAGTTACACTAAAAATTACGCTACGACGGAGAAAACGTGAAATCGTAAAACTCGACAAAAAACCAAACTACACTAATAATTACCAAGTTTTTAACTTAAGCTAAGAAAAGTATAACTTAAACAAAAATGCAAACCAAAATTTCCAAAAGTTTTTTAATTAATTTATATTAAATTTTAAAGTTTAATAGGAACTCAAAAATAATAAAATTAGTAAAAAGTGAAAATGAAAATTCAAAATTTTGTAAACCTATGTTATACTAGTTTAGCACTAAGAAATATTTTTCTAAAATTTATAACTACTTTTTACTATTTTTAAATGAATTTCTAAAATTTAAAATGGAAATATTAATAAAAAATTGATTGATAAAAACAAAAATTTACTTTTACTTCCCAAAAATCCTAACTAGTTAAATGATCAAAGAAAAAATGAAAACCCTCAAAAATACTAACTCAATAAGCTGAAATCAGCTTATTATGATTCGAATTCTAACTTATAAGCCAAGACAACTACCCTTTAAATATTACCTTAGGGATTATCCTAATGATAAAGTCCCTAGGGCACAGTGGTGAGGTATGTGGTGCGTGGGAGTTGTGGCGCAGGTTCGGGTCCTGACCAGACCCATTTTTTTCTTTTTCTCTCTTTTATACTTGTTGTAAAGTAAACTAACAACACCAAAACACAAACCAACTTCTAATTAACACGTTTTAACCTTGAATCAAACACAAATGCTACCAGACCTTACTTTTTTTTACTTGTCACTTAATTTGCTTTATGAACTTAGGGAATTGTGGAGGCCCAGGAAAGGGGTGATTTGCTCGACGAAGACGGCACCCTCACAACCTGTTGGTTGTGAGGATTCAAACACACAACGATAAGAACAAACACAAACAAGTAATAAATCTAGCTACAATACCCAAAGAAAATCAGAGAATAAAAAGAAGAGGGGCAAGTTTGATGGTAGAAAAAGTTATACAGTGGACTTTAAGGCAAATTTGAGCTACCCAAATTCAAAGCAAACTTAAATAACAGCTAATATTACCCTAGATCTATCCTAAAACTATTTGCATACCAAAATCAAACCCAAAATCCAAAAATAAGCGTCACACGGTACTGATGTGTGCAATGAGAAAAGGGGTGCGGGTTGCTGTTTTAATTCAGTGGACTAACAAGCTCTAATAAAATACCCCAAAACTCATGAAACTTAACTCTCAGTTATTATCTATCTAATTTAGCCTAATTGAACTAATGTGACCAATTTTCAAGCCTAAAATCACAACAAAGAAACCTATAAGTCTGCTGGTGGTTCTAGCAGACAGAAAGTAGCGTTCTCTTAATAATTAGATATGCTACGATGGCCACCCAAGAACCTTTCAAAATACAAATACTAGACTTTGGATCCCTAAAGCACCCTAAATCCTAGCTTGTGGCCAGTTTACACAATCCAAGACACATAAACACAATCTAACAGCCCTATAATCAACCTACGGCAGATTTTTGCAAATGTGTGACTTTCTCTTTGTACACTACCTTATATCAGCAAACTAAACTGACCTACTTTCTAGACCTATATAAGTATGTTTAAGCTGCTTATGACTTGTAAGGCTGTCACCCAATACATATGATAAACAAATCCAAACACCCTTTTGATTTTCAGTTATGAACAATTAACAAATGAAATTGTTGTAGAAACTAACTTAAACCATTTTTTATCAACTAAACATACATGAAACACCTAAACAACATGAATTGAGCACCAGGCTACCACAATAACAATTATACACAAAAATCCACAAAACCATTCCAAATAACCAATTTTTTTTGTAAGAATAGGGTACAAGCCAAACCTTGGGCTGAGGCCATCTATTCAACACTATTCTTGGCTTGAAAGAAGCTGTTGTAAAGGGATTTTGTTGGGTTTCTACAACAGAACCAAAAGCACGAACCATAATTCAAATATATTAACCAATCTTCTCCTTTGGTGTACCTGTTTTGACACAACCATAACAAACCATAATACAATACAAGCCCAAAAGCTTATGCACAAGTTGATTGTCAATCCGCTTGTGCAAGAGCTTATTGAACAGTGAATGTTAAATAACTAACATAAGCAATATTTTTAGGACAAATTCTTGAAAACCAAACATATGAACACAAACTCTGTTTTTTTTATTAAAATGTAACCAAGATTGAAAACTTAACTTCAAAATATAAGACTCACAACAGCTTGATTGTCAAGCACGCTGCTGTGATAACCTTATATCCCAAAGGATCCCAAAATCTTTTTTATCAAAAATTGTTAGATAAAAACCTTTTGGTAAAGAGACTTACTTCCACAATAAAAGAAACACGAACCTAATCTAAATGGAACTCTGAATAAAATTTGCAAATGCTTGTAGAAAAACTTTAACTATTTGATTTCATAAAAAAATGTTACAAAGTCTAAACTGGAACAAGGAAAAGCATTCACAGGCCGAAAGGTTTTATACTACTAGTTGGAAGAATCTAGAAATACAAGAAGAATGAATACCCTAGTAGACTAAACTTCCAGATTTTCCCTTGGATTTTCAAACTTGAAAATGGTCAAAGATAAGAACATGTGATTGCCAGCTTGCTTGAATGATCTTGGCCGTTCTTTGGAGTCTTTGGGAGAAAGAAACCCCACATGGCCGTTGATTGCACTGTCAAGATTCCATCTATGCCAAAAGAGGGGGAGCAGGGGAACACATGTAGGGTCACACCAGTCACGGGCTCATGTTTTTTGGTTGGGCTGTGATGAGGATGCTATGAATTAATGTTCTGGACAGTTGGGTGGATTAACCCCTTGATTTGATTAGGTTTCGAATTAGGGTTTATAAGTGTGTGGGTGTGGTTTTGATCTCAGGTTTAGGGAAAGAGGGGTGTTACCCGCGTGTGTTAATAATAAAAAACGATTTTTAAAAAATGTATATTATTAATCACAGATAGTGGGTGGTGACATGTGTTGTGGAGAGTGGATGGAGTGTGCTGAGGTGGCTGGGGTTTGATTGGGTGTTTGACCGGGTAAATATTGGGTAATGGGTGGGTTAATATTGTTGGGAACAAAATGAGCCAAGACACTTAGACGCTGACAAGAGTTAATTGGACGTTGATAAGAAGAAATCACGCGTTGACAGATCAAGCATTGATAAGAAGAAATCAAGCGCTGATTGTAATACCAGGGAATGTGCCATATGATGCTAAGTTATTGTCTAAAGATTTGTTCAGTATGAGCATCTCTCTTAAGTTGTGGCTCATTTGTGGATGTGATATCCCGAGCCCAACGTCATTTATTTAATCCTATTTTACGAATATTTTTTAAATTTTTAAGAAATTTCGTTTGTTATATATTTGACGGTTTAAGTTGAAACCAACGTTTACGGTCATAATTTTAACATTTGACGATTTAAGAAGAACCGATGACGACTACGATACTGACGGATGCCCAAAATTTATCTTTTGTTATCGATTGATCGATATTTGAGTTTTTCGATATTTTATTTTTATTACATGTTAAGTCGAGTCGGAACCATGTGTATATTCGTTTTGTGTGCGTTTGAACCATTTAAAAGTATTTTCGAGTGTTCGGGACGACCCCCGATTCCCATAAATTTTCAAAACCGACTACTAACTCATTCCCGCTCTTTTAAAATGGTCGTTTGTTTACGAGGCCAAAAGATAGCCAAGTTGTCAATTTTAGCCCCTCCCATTTTACAAAAAGAGGGTGAGGAAAACACATACTTCATTTCACTTTCAAAAAAATTAAGGTTTCCCCTCTCCTCTCCTTTAGCCGTCGCCACCACCACCCAAAACCACCACCACCACCATTTTGTTAGGTTTTTGGAAAAATTAAGCGAAGACCATCTCTTATTTCATCTTTGTAAGTATATCTATCCATTAAAATCAAACATGCAATATCTTTAATTTTTCAAAAGTTATTTTTTTTAATTAAGTGGGTTTGATCTAAAAATCATGTGTCTATGTTCTTAAAAAGTGTTTATAAACATGGGATATTAATTAAAAAGGATAGAAAAACATTTTTCTTGGGTATTTTTTTCATCATACCCCATTGCCAAGGGGGGTATGTTTGTGGTTTGATGATTTGATTTATTTTGTTGGTGGGTTTATGTTTTTAGTGATGTTTACAACATTTAAAAATTAATTAAACATGTGAAATGATTTATTCATGAAATGGGTTTTTGTTTTAATTGTTCATACAAGTGATTAAGGATAGTTAGGATGTTTGGGAATGATGATAAGATGTTATAATAGGTCTAGGAATCATTAGGTGTGATTGGAATGATGATTTGTTAAGATTTTGGAAGGGTGATTTTAGATCAGATTGTTCAAGCTTGTTTTTCGTGGGTTTAACTTTGTAAACAGGTCATGATGATAGGATGTAGTTGTAGAGCTTTGTCTCAGCTTCGTTTCGGTATAAAGTAGAGCTTACGACTCCAAACGAGTCAAAAGTTATGTTATTTTGAAAATACGTGTACCGGGAGATGAGAACCAACACAATCCGAATTTGTGTTCGGTTTTGGGTCAAATCCCGGGGACCATAGATAGAGTTTGGTAAATGATTTAAAGTTAATTTTTGGTTTCAAACCTGAATTTGTGAGTCTATTTTTAGACTTAGGTGTCGGATTGGTCAATGGTGTATTTTAAATGGGTCAAACAAGTCCAACATGGTCAAAGTGCAAAATCGGTCCTAAATGTGTACGTCTAGTAATGTAATGTGTAACGAGTCATAGAAGTGAAAACTTGTTATGGGATTAAATATGGGTTTTATACAGGTCATGAGGTATTTTTGTGAATTTTCTTGAAATTTATATAGGTGCTTAAGTCATAGCAAACAGCCCGTACTTTTGGTAAGTACCGGCAAATCTATAAAATGGGAATCAACTTTAATTACGTAGATAAATGGTATAAGTCTAGTAACAACTACTGTTTCGTTTTGGCGTGAGTTTTCATAAGCATTAAGTCTGTTTGCATATGCATGTGTTTAGTACAATAATATACACGGATTATTTATTTGGTTTTCGTACCTTGATTTTAGGTCAAGTGTTAGATTTTTCCGGGCATCCACGTCGTCGGTGACATTTCTCGTTACGTCTTCGCTAGAACCACTACTACTACGCCAGGTGAGTCTATAGCCTCGCTCTTTACTTATTTCAAACGTTTTTACCCGCGAGGGGGATGCATGCTATATAAATGAAAAGAACATAAGTCATGAATGATTGTTGGACCCGAATGTTGCCTTGAATTGTGTTGAGTACCTAGTTGCAAAAGTCCCTAAATTCGTGAAATATTAACTATTGTCTTGCCCTTGTATGGGTTGGAGATAGCCGCTTATACAATTGATAGTACTATGGGGTTGACGACCCTATCCGAGACGAGAGCTAGTACGTTGAGTACCCTCTGCGGACGGATAACTTGTGATAAGAAATAAGGTATAATTGCAACTAATGCCTTTAGAAGGGGCACTGGTTTCATCTTAAACATACCGGTAAATGTACGCGGGTGATTGAGTTAATGGATTAGTGTCACGAGTTTAAAGACAATTATTAGCTATTGCTAACTATAATATCCTTGAATAATAGATTATGAGTACGACAATGCTATTGAATGGTCATGATTGGTTTTAAAAAGTTATGTTCAACCTATGATTTGATAAACCTATAGATTCGCTCAACCTTTGTGTTGACGATTTTAAGCATGTGTTTCAGGTAACCAAGATTGATAGCAGCGGAGCATGCGAGGATGGAAGTTGTTGTGGCTTGGCGGTCTATTTTGTTTTTCCTCCCTTTTAGCACTTAAAAATTTTATATTATGTCATGTGAACGAAAATGTACTTTTGGGTTGAGATTCAGTGGGGACCTAAACGTAACTCTGTTTTGGATTATTTATGGGATTTGGAAAACAGTAGACTTTGATGTTTTAATCAATCATTAATTTATGTTTAAACTTTTACGTCTCTTTGAGTCATTTAATATAGCTTATGTGTGATGATAACTACGTAGCACCCAAATGTTGTAGTTCCGCTGGGCATAACATTTGTTGGGGGTGTTATACTGATAAGAAGAAGTCCAAGCACTGATAGAATACTTAGTCTACACGTTTTGTATTTCTAGTAAAGATATGTTCGACATTGTATTTTCTATATTTATCTTTACCTAAATTAGTTGATAGGTAGACTCTTGTGCAAGGCTGCTTAATCTATAAAAGGATCCCTTTAGGTTTTAGTTTAATATAAGTTTCAACAGTTTCATTGTACACAAGTTCGATCATCAATCAAAGTGAAAGTTTGGTTTATTCTGTTTTGTGTGTTCTTGTTCTAAGTATTAATTCTACATAATACTTAGATTGTTTCATAACACAAAGTTTCTCTAAGTGTTTAACTTGCTTTAATCTCATTTACAAAAAGCTGATCAATCTATGTTTGGGATCAATAAATATGGTTCATAGGTAGGGTAAATGGGTCATGGTGAGGTGGCAGGTGATGATTGGGTGGATGGAGTTTGTTGTCTAGGAAAAAATGGTCCCCCATGTTGCAATCTTTTGGCATACAAGTTTAAACCAGCAACTCTTCGTTATCCTTTGTTAAAACTTTGACATGGTTGTCAAAAGTGGCACAAGCTTTCTTTATACTTTCACCAAGGACCATTTGTGTAATTTAGTTATTCTCTAAGGACTATTAATGTCATTTATTGAAATATTAGGGACCCATATGTAATAATTTAGATTTACCAGAGAATAATATGACAAGTCTTCAGTAGTTGAGGGACCAATCTTGACAAATCTTCAAACATCAAGGACTTCTTTGGAAATTCATTGTTCGGGTCTGGTTCTTTGTGCGGCTTCGTTCCCCGTGTTCGGTTTTGGTTGATGCTTGTTCTCTATTGTTGGGTTCACGATATACGTACCTAAAATACACAATGAACAAACACAAGCATATTTTTGGGTATTTTATGATATTTTTAGGCATTTTAAGCCTGATTTGGACGATGAGACTATCTATAAATGCAGTCTCATCATGTTTGCTTAGAATTTGGTCAGTTGATACCAGCAGAATCCAGGGAAGCTCCAATGGGTTGATGTTTAAACATATTATGATGCATTAGAGGATTACGAAAGAAATGTTTTGGTATTCGGAAGGAAGCCATATACATAACTAAATGTGGTTTGAATTAGGAATTTTATTAGAGATCTTGGGATGATTCTTGCAATAAAAGAACCTAATAAATATGTATTGGGACAATTCTGCAGTAATCATATTCGCCAATGATGCGGGAATCATGAAGGGCGCCAGACACTTTAGGCGTAAACATCACTACGTCCGAGAACAAGTTGAAGCTCGTGAAATCAAATTAATAAAAGTTCACACAGATGATAACGTAGTTGATCCTTTTACTAAGGCTTTGCGTAGACCAAAGGTAGTTAAGCATGCCAAGGCTATTGGGCTGCAATGAGCTAGCGAACTCATGTAATAGATCTGTGATTAGTATTTGGATAAAGGATGTTAAGACATTATTATTTAATAAAATAAAGATTGGGTTTCGTTTATTCTTATTACTTAATTATGTGTCCTATTTTACATGTTTTAATACATGAATAAATTGTTATGCTAAATGTCCGTTGTCGATTAGTAATATTGGAATATTGTTAACTTAAGACAAATCAAAATAGTGGTAGAGTATACTTGAAAGTATATTGACCGATTTTGGATGATATTCGATGAATCGAATATTGGACTTATCCCAACTATATGATTTTACTTTGCGGATCTTTGTCATCATGTAAATCATAAATAGTTATCCTTAAACTTGAGATACCAGGAAACTGTTATGAATCTAGTGCATCTCTATGGAATAATCTAACGCTAAACGTAACTGGTAGCTATAACGATTATTTTTGGAAATGTTGCAAAATCCATAAGTTTTGCTCGTAGTCAATATGGAATTTATTCCTCCAATTTTGTTTTGGAGTTAAATACAGTTGGGCCCCCGTGAGATTAGTAAGATGTTTTTGTGGCCACATCCCAAATTTGTTTTGGTAATCTTATTGAATCTGTGAACGAGAAATATAATGGTTAATGAAAGGAATGACTGAGATTGATATGAGTGAAATCTCTTATCAATTATAACAAATCAAACCCTAAATCACAAAGAAAAATACCAAGTTTTATGTGAAAAAGCAGTATTATGAGGTATTCTTTGTTGTTTGTGATGTTGTACGTAAAATGATACGATTTGGTGCAAACACGGATTTCAAGGCATTATTATTGAAGAAAAGACAAAAGAATGACTCATTGTGACAAGTCTCCAAAGTCAAAGGACCTTTCATGACAATCTGCTAAAGTTAAAGGACTAGAAGTGTAAACTCAAAGAAAGTCAAAGAGCTCAAGAGAAAGTCAACTACAAGTGAAAGGGTCAATGATGTTCACAATACAAGTCAAAGGGATGAAGTAGACATGTTCATGAAGTGTTTAGCTCAAAACAGCAATCTGCCATAAGCTAAGTGGCTAAATATGCCAAGTATGAAACTAATTTGGAGTTTGATCCGAGTGAACTAAAATCAACCAATCAGAATCAAGGAAATGTGAGACTCGGATTGCCAAATAATGCTTATTAATGAGGAGTGAGAAAAATCATAACAGTACACCCACTAGCCAATTTCCACCAATCATATTTCGTTTTGAAGATAATGATCCTTGTGCGTCCCCAACATCCTATACTATCATGCCACGTGGCACATATTATTTCCAGATCGAAGAGCACGCTAGAGGCACTTTCATGAAGAACTTTTAACATGAAAAATGATCGTGAGGACAAGACGAACACATCCCACTCACTCATTTAACATGACATTAAGGGAATTAAATTTCCCCAATTTGATGAAGAACACTTGAAGATCAATTTACCAGAATTGGACACTTGGCAGCTTCTCATTGGCTATGACACGTCACTCACCTCACCTACATCTCATATTTTGTCTATAAATAGTGAAAGATATCTCTTATTTTGGAATGTAGTTAAGTATGAAAACACACGCACTTTAGCTTTAATCCTGTTTTCTCTCTCTTATTTCTTAGTGTAACTACTTAGAGTGATTGACAAACACTCTAAGTGAGTTAGTTAGGAAGTTGTAACCGAATATCACCATTAATAACAAATTCACAGTTCACAAATTCTCAATTCTCTACATACCTTACTGCATCTACTATTCATACCTTCATGATTATGATTCTGTTATTCACCATGAATAACTGAATCAGTTAGTTGTATAGGAAGCTTGTTGTGAGATCAGACTTGTTGTAGTTGAAGTACTTAACCAGCTCTAGCCAGTAGTACCAGATCAGACTTGTAGCAGATTTGATGATGATGATCAATGGTGATTGATGTTGATTAGTTGTAGCTGAGTAGTGATAAGGTGTTGTATGATCTCACAAGAGAGTTCAGCACTCTCTTCTCCATCAAAGGAGGCATCATAGCTAAAAAGTTCTTATCCTATTTTACATTTGCTCTAAAAAGTCAAATGCCTGCTACTTTCCTAGTCTTGGTGTAATTTTGATTGCTATTGCCTACAATTTGATCTTGATGTTCTTGCTTATATGTTTTAGTAGTTGGTAGAGTTAATCTATTAGATTTGATCTGTTTCTTTAGCTTAATTCTTGTTTCTATCATAACTAGTGTTTGGATTACTTGCAAGATTTTGATTCAGTCATTGAAATTGGGTAATACTAGTTTACATTCACTCTATAACTTGTCTAATACATGTATGCAAGTTTTAGAAGTCAAACTATAAGTCAATAAGGCAAATGACATATAAAAACTATGGTCAGTTACTTGTGTTTAAAATAGTCCAGTTTCAAATGATCACAACTTGCTCAAAACTTGGAGTTAGGACTTGGAATTTGTTTCATTTGAAAGTCTAACATCATAGCTTTTGATATTGATAAGCCATTTAATACAGTTCTCACTATAGAATAAGCTAGAAGTTGTTTAAAGTCTCTATGATAATAGCTTGTTTCTACCATAGCCTATTTTCATTTCTGGCTTATCCACTTCATAAACCTGCCCATTTTCTTTCACAAATCTGTTGTGTAAGTACTTAAAATAGGATTTGACCTTGGTCAACTTTTAGTGAACGCTGGTCAACATAAGCCCTTTTGAGCTTACTTGATTTTCTGGCTTATTTTGTGGTTGTTTTTCAGAATTTCTTGGATATGTGTCCATATTTTAGGCTTATAATCAGTTTTTGTGAAAACCAGACTTAGTTCTTAATCAAATAAGTTGTTCTTTTAAAATTGGCTTATTCAAAAGTGCTTATTTGAGATTTAGACCACTTCAGCTTAATTCCTTGATCATGGCTATCTTATTTTAAATTTAGAATCTTTTGAAACTAGTTTAAGCTTATTTGGTTAACTAAAACTCAAGATATGGCTTAATCTTCAATAAGCCCATTGCTAGTGTAAAAACTTTGAAAAATTGCAAACAGATCCTTGGGTTTTGGTTACATGCTCTTTTGTTTGAAAATAGTTATACTTTTTAGGTTTTGTAGTTCAGTCCCTGGATTTGTTAGGTTTGTTATTGTTTGTTAGTAGTTTGGTAAGTTTGTTAATTTTGGATAGTAGTTTGTTACATTTACATTTTCATTCCCTTAGCTTTGCACATTTACAATTTTAGTCCTTATACTTTCATTAGCTTTATATTTTGGCCATTAATTCTTGTTGTGCAGTAATTGGTTGTACATTATGCTCAATACATGGTATGTGCAACATGTTTTTAGACTAGTACGGTTACGTAGACGATAATATTTTACACTTTTGACGGTTTAGTGGAAATTAGACATAGAATACCATAGCTTTGACAATCAAATACCAATAACAATAAAGTGACTTGATTGATATTGATCATTCAATTCGTAAAGATATCGAGAGAAAAACGAACTTGAAAAAGACAATTATTAAATGGCGCCGCAGCCGGTTCTTTACGTGAAGATTGGCGGTTGATTGACGGTTACATATTGCATTTTGGGATTCGTTCACTTGTGAACGTTCCATTTACGTTTTATAAATTTAAAAAAATAAACATTCACAAAAATCAATTCTTTCCTAAGAATTGAACCAAAAAAATTAAAAAAAAATCAAAAAAGTAATCTTTTTCCTAAAACATTACACCAAAAATATATTGTATATATTGTATTCACTCATTTTTACGTACATATTATACTTTCATAAAAATCAAATAAATACAAAAATATGTTCTCTATATTATTATATGTAAATAAGTATACGTAGATACGAACAATCAATCTACCTACTTCCATAAGTATTGCCTTGGCAATACACCGTATTTGGGGGTGTTCCGGTCCAAAATACGTGTATCGATAAAATAAAATAAAGGCAAAAATAGATAATTACTTTAAATAAGCAAGAATTCGAGAAATACGAACTATTAAGTGAATAGAAAGGCGGCTTTGCTATAAAATGCAAGCCTAAGGGAAACAGGTACTTAAGTGCTTAGCGCCACCTCATTCCCGCCGTTCACTAGTAAGTATTTCAAGAAGGAAGGCTTGTTGGGGGGGGGGGGGGGGGGTTTGCAGCCTAATTAGTATTATATATATATTACACTTTCTTGTGGTTTTCACTATTGAACCTCGAAGGAGATAAACTATTCTCTTTCAAAGTCGACCGAGAGCTCCTCTCTCATTCCTCCTGTTGAGTTGCATGCGCACTCAAGTGTGTGCACATAAACCTAGTGGTGTACCACTTCCTCCCAAAAGGAAGAAGAATAAGAACAAAGTCTTCCATCAAGCCGATCACGAGCATCGTGCTTTCGACAACTTAAATGAAGCCATGGACAATCGACCATTGATTGAGATTATCCAATCCAACGTGGATGGTAATGCGGATACCATAGTCATTCCCGAGATAGACGTTAACAATTTTGAACTTAAGACATGCATGATAAAAATGGTTTCTTCTATACCTTTCCTAGGGAGACCTATGGATGACCCTCATGACCACATCAAGAGATTCTTGTCCCTTTGTAACACCATCAAGTATAATGGGGTACCTCAAGAGGCGGTAAAGTTGATATTATTCCCTTTCTCTTTGGAGGGAAATGCTAGAACTTGGTTAGATAAGCAACCCACTAATAGCATTCTCACTTGGGAGGACATAAAGAAGAAATTTGTGAACAAGTTCTATCTACCTTCACGAACCACCGCATTAAGGAACCAAATCAAAGGCTTTCAAGAAAAGAGAGATCAAACCTTTAGTTAAGCTTGGGAAGAGTTCAAAGAGTTGTTAAGAAAGTGCCTTAACCATGGTTTTGACCAAGTACACCAAATTAACACCTTCTACAATGGTTTGAGACCACACCATCAAGATTCCCTTAACTCGGCCGTGGGTGGAAACATTCTTGCTAAGTTTATCCAAGATTCAATGGATATCATTGAAACCAAATCCATGGTTCAAAGCAATAGGGATAGATATGAGGTGGTACATGTGGTGCAAGAGGGTACTACTCAACCAATTGACAAGGTTTTAAATCAAAAGGTTGATATTCTTAGTGAGATGGTTCAAAAACTTTGTGAATTTCAATTGAGCAACTCTTCTACCAACAATGTTAATGCCATCACCCTTCAATGTGAGACATGTGGAGGCCCTTACTCATACTTGAATTGTGACAAAGTGCAGGCTTATCAAGGAGCATGTTATGCTAATAATGATGATGGAAGGGCACACTTCAAACCAAACATCAATCCTAATCACCTTTTATACAAATCCAACAATTACCTTGCTCCACCGGGTTTCCCTTTTAAACAACCCACCCAAAACCAAGCAAACAATCCACAAATGCTAAATAGAAACAAAGGGCCTAATAGAGAGAACTTTCAAGAGAATGCTAATTTGAGGGGTCAAAATCAATTTCAAGTAAATGCTAATTCAAGAAACCAAAATCATTTTACAAGGAAATAACTTTCAAGGCCAAAACCAAAATTTTCAAAACCAAGGGTTTCATAATCAAGGAATTCAAGCTCAAGGTTTTCATCAATCTTGACCCCCAAATTGAGCTTGTTCTTCAAAAGATGAATCCAATTCAAGAGGAAAACAATAAGAAATTTGCTCTCATACAAACACAAATCTTGCAAACCCAAAGACCTCAAGGTGCTTTACCCTCAAACACACATGCCAATCCTAGGGCCAATGTTAATGCCGTTACTACAAGGAGTGGCAAAACCACCGTGAGACCTTCCATTCTTCCGCCATCAAAGGGGGAACAAGGCCCAAAGGTAATAATGAGTACTCCTACTCACCCTTTGGTGATTCCTCCCACGGTTCCTCCTTGTGACATTCCACCATCAACCAATCCTACACCTACTAAGCCTATCCTTGAAGAAATCCAAAAGGAGAGTCCTTCAACACCCTCTACTCAACCTTTCCCAAACCTAATCTACCATACCCTTCTAGGTTGAGGAAAGAGAAGTTAAAGAACAAAGATGACATTCAAGTGTCGAACTTCTTGAGGATGTTTAAGCAATTGAATATCAACATATCTTTTGCGGAGGCTTTAGCTTACATGCCCAAGTTTTCCAAGATGTTTAAGGATCTTCTCTCAAACAAAGAAAAATTGGTTGATATGCCTAACACTTCATTGAACAAGAATAGTTCAGCGGTGTTGTTGAAGACTTAACCTACTAAACTTGGTGATCCGGGTCGGTTCTTAATTCCATGTAATTTCTCGAGGGTAGAGAATTATATGGCACTAGCTGACCTTGGTGCTAGCATAAATTTGATGCCTTTGTCAGTTTGGAAACAACTCTCTCTTCCCGAGCTTACACCTACTAAAATGACACTTGAATTGGCAAACCGTTCAATTGCTTATCCGGTGGGGATAGCGGAAGATGTTTTTGTAGGAGTTGATAAATTCACATTCCCTGTGGATTTTGTAGTTGTTGACTATGATATGGATCCTTGAGTTCTCCTTATTGTAGGAAGACCCTTATTAAGGACCGGTCGCACTCTTATTGATGTAGCGGAAGGGGAACTACATATGAGGGTAGAGGATGAGAAAGTTGTGTTTAAGTTGGGAAAAGTAACTAAGAAATCTCAAGGGTGTGAAACCGTTAACATTGTGGATGTTCTTGATGAAGTTTGCAATGAACACTTTCATGATGCTTGCAAAAGTAATAATGAGGACATTCCACATGTTGAGACCGTAACCTTAATTTCTCCTCATTAATCCCATTTGGAGAGAGTGATTTTCTCTTAGAGGAATTTGAGTCTAACTTTCTAGGCAATGAAGATTCTCTCATCAATTAGGAAGAAGATATTCTTACTATCCAAAAGTTACTCAATGAGGACCCAATTCCTTCACCTCCTCCACAAGAGGTTACTAATTATGATACTTCATTAGTGAAACCTTCTATTGAGATTCCATCTACTTTAGAGCTTAAGGATCTTCTATCACACCTTGAGTATGCTTTCTTAGAGGTTGAGGATAAGATACCCGTTATCATTGTTAAAGACTTTAAAGAGGATGAGAAGAAAAAGGTTATAGAATTTCTTAAGAAGCACAAAAAGGCTATTGCTTGGAAATATCTGAAATAAGGGGGATTGATCCTAACTTTTATACTCACAAAATCCTTATGGAGGATGATTACAAACCCACCATTCAAAACCAAAGAAGGGTTAACCCAAAAATCCATGAAGTCATCAAAAAGGAAGTTATCAAACTCCTTGATGCGGGTATGATTAACCCAATTTCTGACTCACCATGGGTTAGCCCGGTGCATTGTGTGCCTAAAAAGGGTGGAATCACCGTTGTTCTAAATGAAAACAACGAGTTAATTCCCATAAGACTTGTCACGGGTTAGAGAGTTTGTATAGATTATCGAAAGCTTAATGATGCCACTAAGAAAGACCATTTCCCCTTACCTTTCATGGACCAAATGCTAGAACGTTTAGCAAGAAATGAATACTATTACTTTCTTGATGGATTCTCGGTTTATTTCCAAATACCCATTGATCCAAAAGATCAAGAAAATACCACATTCACTTATCCCTATGGCACATTTGCTCACAAAAGAATGCCTTTTGGCTTGTGCAACGCTCTTGGGACATTTTAAAGGTGTATGATGGCAATCTGTCATGATATGATAGAGAAAAGCATAGAAGTGTTTATGGATGATTTCTCGGTGTTTGGAGATTCATTCACTTCTTGTCTCTCCCATTTAGAACGTATGCTTAAAAGGTGTGAAGAAACCTGCCTTGTTCTAAATTGGGAGAAGTGCCATTTCATGGTTAAAGAAGGAATAGTTTTGGGGCATAAGATTTCTAAGAAAGGACTAGACGTGGATCGTGCTAAATTCGATGTTATTGCCAAACTTCCCCCACCAACCACGGTGTAAGGAGTTAGGAGCTTTTTGGGACATGCGAGTTTCTATAGACGTTTTATACAAAGATTTTTCTAAGATAGCTAGACCCATGACCCACCTCTTAGAAAAAGAGGATCCTTTCATATTCACACAAGAGTGTTTAGACTCTTTTGAGATCCTTAAGGAAAAATTTACTAAGGCTCCAGTTTTGGTTTCACCAAATTGGGATTTGCCTTTTCAGCTCATGTGTGATGCTAGTGATTATGACATGGGGGCTGTTTTGGGATAAAGAATAAATAAACACTTTTAACCTATACACTATGCTAGTAAGTCAATGACGGGTGCTCAATTGAATTACACTACCACGGAAAAAGAATTGTTAGCCATTGTGTATGCTTTTGTGAAATATAGCCCCTATCTTGTTCTTTCGAAGACCATAGTGTATACGGATTATTCCGCCCTAAAATACCTTATGACAAAGCAAGAAGCTAAGCCTATATTGTTAAGATGGGTTTTGTTGCTCCAGGAATTTTTTATAGAGATTCGTGATAAGAAAGGAGCCCAGAATTTAGCCGCAGATCATTTGAGTAGACTTGACCATCCTTTTCAAGGAGAATTGCCTCATAAGGAAATAAATGAATCCTTTCCACTTGAGGAACTCATGTCTATATCTTCACAAGAGGATGCCACCCCTTGGTTTGCGGATATTGCAAACTATCTTGTGGGGGATGTGTTAATTGAGGGTCTTACTTCCAAACAAAAGAAGAAGTTACTCAAGGAAGCTAAATACTACTTTTAGGATGACCCTTACCTCTTTAGGCAATGCGCGGATCAAATCATAAGACGATATGTAGATGGGCCCGAAGCATTTAAGATCTTAGAGGCTTCACATAAAGGACCCACGGGGGGGGGGGGGGGGGGGGGGGGGGGGGCACTTTGGGCCTAACTATACGGCTAAGAAAGTCTTTGATTCGGGTTACTATTGGCCTTCAATCTACAAAGATGCCCAATAAATGATGAAATATTGTGATGTATGTCAAAGACAAGGAAAAATTAATCAAAGAGATGAGATGCCACAACATTTAATTCAAGAGTGTGAGATATTCGATGTATGGGGCATAGATTTTATGGGACCTTTTCCATCTTCTAAGGGGAATAAGTACATACTCGTAGCGGTGGATTATGTTTCTAAGTGGGTTGAGGCTAAGGCCTTGCCTACTAATGATGCTCGAGTTGTAGTGGAATTCTTGAAGCAATTATTTGCTAGATTTGGTGTACCTCGTGCCATTATTAGTGATCGTAGGACTCATTTTTGTAATGATCAATTTACAAGAGTCATGAAGAAATATGGTGTTAACCATAGACGTTCTACCGCGTATCACACACAAACAAATGGGCAAAACGAGGTTACAAATCGTGGTTTGAAAAGTGTAGAAACTAGAAGGGGGTTGAATAGTTTCTAGTTACTTTTTCAAAACATTTCACATAACTCATTGTGCGCGGTTCTTTATTGTACATGCGGTTCTTTATCACTAAAGAACCGCGTGTCCTTTTAAGGAACCGCCGATAGTGAACTAGGCTATTTATTACATGTTGATCTTAAACAATCCTCGGTATCAAATTCTCTGTGACAATCCGTCAATTTATGATTCATATTTTATTCTCAATATTTATTTGAAAATATTATTTTAATGTTACAATATGAACTCACTTATTTTTGGGAAGAAATTTGGATTTACGTCTTGGAGTAGCATCGACTACGTCTAAACCGGAGGATTCAACGTTACGTGCTTACGTTTACATACACCGTCTTTGGTGACAGTCTGACATTTCAGAAAATAAATTTATTCGTGAATATTATTTTGGAGTTTTAGATTTGTGTTGGTTCATAAACTCACAAATTTACGAGAAAAGATTAGGACTTACGATTTTATTTTAACGTCCTTTACGACTAAACCGGAAACCTTAGGATTACGTAGTTACATTTTCAAACTCCGTTTTTGATGAAACAATTTTTATTAGATTCGTTTTGTGACGTCGATTCATAATTTATAAAAACGTTTTTCGTAAAACGACTCGAGGGCACGCAAATCGAGGAAACTAGGATCGAGGAGTACCCGTAAATAAATGGGGATGAGACAAGTGGGACACTTGTCCCACCCCCAAAACCGGCCAACATTTATCTACAACACATCTTATGATGTGTCAACACTTCAACAAACTTACAACACATGTGTAAGCTAAGCTTACAAAGTAAGCTTCCACTACCTCAAAACAACCTTCACAAAACCATTTCCTCACTTCTCATCATGCAAAAAACTACAACTTCCACTCTCTCTCACTATAATTTCGTGTACCACCACCATTAAACACCCTAATTTGATCAAATTTAACCATAGAATCATATGTTATTCATACATATGATGAAGCCCTTTTGAAGCTCTATTGATTGGTGGTGATTTTAACATCCAAGGAGGAGATTTCATGAAGATCAAGGGCTGATTTCTCAAGGAGTCTACAAATATTTGGTGATCCTAGAAGTGGTGTTGATATCTTCATAAGATTGGTTACCCAAAACCAAGTCTTGTTCATCATCAATCCCATCTTTTCATCAACTTGGTGGTATAAAGATTGTCCTCCTCATCTTCTTGTTATTTTGATTATGTAAACATGTATTTTATTTCCTATTTTATATGTATATGATGATTATATGATGATAAAAATGTTATGTGGGGATTTGTTGTTGATAAACATGATTAAAAAGGTAAAAAACCATAAGAAACAAGGTTAAAATCTTGGTTAAATTTGTTGGCTGTATAAAACACTAAAGAAATAGGTCATGAACTGATAAAATAATGAAGTAGAATGGATTTACAGTAAGCTATGGGTCTTGTACACATGTGAGAGTTGGCCATGCAATGGAATCAAAGTAATGAGTGAGATATGATCAAAACAAGTTTAAGGTATAAATCTGAGGTTACTGTTTTGGACGATTCCTAGAAAATACTTAAAGGATGATTCAACAGTAGCTATAGAAGAGTTAAATGTAGCACATATCATGTAGTTTATGTGATAAAAATTTGAGCTTCTATCTCCATATAGAACTCAAGATATGATAGTTTTGGTGAAAGTGAAGATAAAAATCAGATTTTTGGAAATTAAAGAATAATACTATTATATAAGCACTCAAAATTTAATAAGTATAAAATATAAATGAAAACCCACTAACTTATAAAACTTATTTTTATAAATATGTAAAAGGGTAAATGAATGAATAACTTATATAAATGGTAGTGAAATAATACTTATAAGTTATAAAACTATAAACATTGTTTTTACAACTTTTTCGGCTAATACCGTAAAAATTAACGTTTTTGTTAAATAAAACTTAGATGGTTGGACCCGTCTAATGAAAACTTTATAAAACTTATATACTGATATATAGACATGTATAACAAGTAAAAACCGATAAAACCCGAACTATAGGGCATACGGACATTAACAAGCTAAGTAAACATATTGGACTAATACTTAGGCTAATAATTGGACTAAATAAGATAAACACTCATAAAAAGAACTTATTGGGCTTAACCTATTTGGGCCCAACTTGAAAGTTTAAATACTGATAATATAAGTATGAAATGGATTAATACAAGTTAATAAACTTATAATAGGCTTATTGGACCTAAAACACATAAAAAGGTAAAACTAGTAAACTAGTATAAAAGTTATCGACATATAGCACAAAAATGAGTAAACGAGAATATGTAAACCCACTTGATCATCATATATATATAATCATCATATGTATACATAATTATTATTTTTATAAAGTCATTGGACATGAGTCTAAGACGATTATTATTTGTCTAGGTTTCCGTGATTGAAGCACGTACCGTACGTCCGAATTGCCGATAACCCGCCTTCCCACATCAACGTGAGTTCATAGCCTCGCACTCTTTTAAATGTTTTTATAAATGTTTTATAAACCCGCGAGGGAGATAACATGTTAGTTTTATAAAATAGGACACCATTTGTCCCGATTGTTTGTTTATTGATTTTGGACCCGAATGATTGAATGACCCGATTGTATGACCCGATAAATGATTAATGGACCCGATAGATGAAATAAAATGGATTATTAAAGTTAGGTTATGTCACTAAAAGTCCCATTAGCATGAATTGTGAACTACCGGGAGTTGGTAGACGCTTATGCATTTAATAGTACTATTTGGGGACGATCACCCCAATTCGCGCCTTGACGGTTGATCCCCGTCGTGCCACATTGATTGGTAAGCGAATTTATGTATGAGAAGATTTCCATAGCGTGACCTTTGTGACGACACACTACTTTAGATGGGTAAAATTGGTATCGGGTTAGCTACCCGTTGTTGGTTTAGTAAGGTAACAATGTCATGCGGCTATAATAATCCAAAAACTAACGAAATACTATTAGACGCACCGAATTACGAAGTATTGCCTGACTAGCAATACGGGGTCATACTATTGATATTATGTTTGTGTTTTGGTTTTCATAACCATACTCATATAACGGTTTTTATTTTCATACAACGTTATAAGACGTATTGTATGGTGTTTTTAACGACAATGATTCGTATAATGATTTTTAAGGCTTTTTATAACCATATTCATATAACGATTTTATTTAATCTATACAACGTTGCAAAACGTATTGTATGGTGTTTTTAACGACAATGATTCGTATAATGATTTTTAAGGCAAATGTCTATATTATGATTTTCGATAAGGATTTGTATGAAATGACTTTGGCTATTCTATGGCCTATTAAAATGATTTTCAGTAAAAATCTTATACTGATATTATATTGATGGATTTTATTAAACTCTATGAATTCACTCGGCGTTATCGCTGACCTTTTATTTTAACATTTCTTATCTCAGGTACTTGAAGGTAATTCTCGGGAAGACGACAAGAATTCATGGCCCGCACTTAAACAATATTTTTCCATTCAAACACTTTGTAAAACTTTTGTATGAAATGTAATGACTTGGGACCGATGTAACTTTGATGTTTATGAATGGAAATGATTTATTATTAAACGACGCGATTTTTATGCGTTGTCTATGATGTGAGTAATGTGCTATCCCGTAACACCAACGAGTCTTCCGCTGTATTGAGTTGTATAAATTTGGGGGTGTTACAGTTTGGTACCAGAGCTCTCGTTTTAGAGAACGAAAGATTTTTAAAACTATGGTTTTGAATAAAACATTTCAAAATCTTTTAACTAAAAACATTTTTCTAAAAATGTCTAAAAATCTTTTGACTATAACGGTGCCGAAGAATTCCCGAGTTACCGACAAGGCCAAGACTGAGAAGTGTTTTTTTAATATATATATATAACTTGGATTATATATATATATGATGTAATTTTATTACATGATTGTTTGATGATTATTTTGATTTTTATACGAAGTACTTATACGACGTAGATTGTCACAAGAAACCCTAAATCCCCTAGTAAATTAGTCGAAGCTATTCTCGTAGGAACTCTAGCTATCCTAGATCTAAACCAAGTTGCGGATATTTATGATCCCAACAAATGGTTGAAATTCGTAGAAGTGTAGATATTAGTTGATTGCGATATTGAAGAAGAATTGGCAAGATTAAATCTGATATCGATGTCATGACGATCTTTCTTATAGAGTGGAGTTTGACAAAACGTTACCACCTAGAAAGATGTCATCTGATTCGTTGTCATCCAATTCTTAAATTTGAAATTGAAAGGGTGAATGTTGCACTTGAGGCTGTTATTGGAACCATTACCCAAAAGCCTCATGCCACTAATACCTTTCTGAGAAGTCTAAGTTGAATGATCAAGTCATTTCATATTAATGACTCATTTGATAATTGTTGTTGTAAGAGCTAATAGGATTGGAAATTAAGTGTTGATTTATATTGAGATTGTATTGCCTTTACAAGGCCGAAGAATAAGATTGAAAGTATTGGAGAATGAAGTAGGATATCGACTTGAGTATAAAATTGGTTGAAACTTGGATAAAGTGAAATTTAACCCGTATGAAATATGAGATTGTTAAGAGGAAATCGTTAAGTTCTTTGATGGAATTATAAGGTTTTAATTGATTGTTGATTCGTGTTAAGGGTTGTTTCTAGGCCATTGTCCACTAATGAGGATGCCCAGTGTCCAATAAATAAATTGAAGAATTCTTCTTCTGAATTGGGACCGATGGATCTTCCGGGACAGGCAGAAACCTAATGACTCTTGTAGATTAGTACTCATTATGGTATCTTTTAAAAAAATAATCCCTAACTTAACTGAGATATCAGTTGGTAGGATGAGTTCTGAGAATTGTATGACATAGTGACACGTAATGTGTTACGATACAATTTTGACTTGTTTGTGATTAATGAAAAGACTACCTTTGATCGCTAAATTCTACATGTATCGATGTTATCTATCCTTTATTGCTTCATCCTAATGTTCGCATTAGTGATGCAACCATGGAACAAGTACTCATCTTGAATTAAGTTACGTTGTGGATTATTCCTTTTGTATTCCTGAGTGCCATCAAAGTCATGAACCTCATGATTATTTGGCTAAGCTCATTTCCTATCACATTGTAGTTAGTTCTTGGTGAACAACTCTTCATCACTCTTTTGCAGATCACACATTGTTTTTACAAAGTTGAAACGGTATCCTTTGAGAAAATTGAATTTTCATCACTATAAGGATTATTCGAAGTAAGATTTATAAGTGATTGTTATCAAAATAAAGTTGTTTATAAAACACCCTGGAAAACTTAGTTGTTTTCATAACAAGGAAAAATCTTTGTAAATTTATTTTGATTCATATTCAAGAATTGAGCATGAAAATGTTTTTATTATAAACATGATCATAAAATTTTGACGAACTGAGTATTGCATCGTTAATCTTGAAATTGTATATAGTTGCGCGCCTACATACAATTTAGAATGGACCATGCAAGACTGACTAGTAGTCACCATAAAACTAATGAATAAACACTACATTTTCTTTGAGGATTGTGAAAGATTAAATTTTAATGAGATTTGCAAGAAGTGAAAAATAAGGACATAATGTTAGAGACATCCAAATATGTGCCTGTAGCATCTAATCTTCTAAAGTCGAATTTACTCATCTGTGGAAATTGTCTTATTTGACAATTGACAATTCTTTCTTGTCCAATTCTTCCGTAGTGAGATTCTTAGGAAAAGTATCTGATTACCAAGTGTTGATACCTGACTGGATGTATTGACGTTCTTATCATTACTTTTGATTTGATTTCATTTGAATGACCTGGGTAACGATCCGAGGAGCTTTCGAATGCGTACTCAAATTATGAAAACATGGGATATATTCATATTCGTTAAATGTTTTCGTCTGTATCTGATTTGAAATTCCCTCGCATAGATTATGCGTTGACCTTACTCTTTTAATAGTAGTTATGTCTCCATATATCCTTGATTTAATGAAGGATTATGAGTATTATTAGTCTTTTGAGAACTTCACATCTTATCGACGGCAATAAAACTGGAAAGTTGATAGTGCCAGTATAATAGATTGATTGATTATGACATGACGACATTGTCTTAATTGATTGGAACTCGAGTAGAATTACCCTAAAAGATAAGATGTTGATTATCAAAAGTGATATAAATAATCCCCGATAGGTGGCTGTATCCTGTATTTAGACTTAAAATTATACCGTGAATGGTTGTGAATTAGTCATAGATATTATAATTTTGAAAGAACCTGATATGAATTTATTAAAAGATGTTTATGTTATCTAAACTTTAGGAGGTATTTGTTAATAAATTACCTAGACTTTCGCCATTAAGGCAATTTGAAATTGGTATTGATTATATTTCCGGTGCTGCACTTGTGGCTTGTGCACTGTACGTCAGCACCATCTGAATTTAAGGAATTACCGTACAACTAAGAGAGTTGTCGGAGAAAGATTTTATTATACCAAGCCTGTCATCCTGAAAAGCTATGGTGTTATCATTCCTTATATTTATAGATTACTGTGAATTGAGTAAATTTACAATCGAAAACGATATCCATAACTCGAAATGGAAGAATTGTTCGATCATTTACAAGGTTCTAGAAAATTTGATCCATAGCATGGTTATCATCAACTTCGAATCCGCGAAGAAGATTATTTATTCCAATTACTACATCCGGTACTTGTAATGAACATTATGAGTTTCACGTGATGTCGTTTGGATTGACCAATGCACATGTAGCATTCATAAATTTGGTGAATCACGTGTGTAGGCTGTAAATTGATAACTTCATGCTCGTGATCATTAAGGACTATATGTTTGTTTATAAGAATAAGAATGAGTTAATAATTATTTATAGATTGCCCTGAATTGGCCGAACAATAAAAACCTGTATCTTAAATATTTAACATGAGATTTAAGACTTAATTCTTTGCATGATTTAACCGTGTGATTAATAGATAATGGAATCTATATTGACTTTTCAAAGATTAGAACCATTAACGCTTAGGGATTAAAAACTTAATCCTTTACATAAAATGACCGTTGGATTAATAAAGGTAAGATGTATGCATATAGACTCTTCAAAAATTAAGAGCCCTTTTAAGACTTTGAATTTTACCAAAAAGAAATGGAGATAGGTTTTGACAAATGTTTTAACAAATGATTTTAAGGGATTATTCCCTTATACACAAACCATTTAACTAAACTTCTGTTTAGGGGTAAATGTTTGTGTATACCTCAAGATAACTTAAGAAGGATTGAGTAAACCATTTAAACCATGACTTAAAATTTAAAACGACACTTTTTGCTTTTCAACTAAGAAAATTGTGACCAAAGTATAAATAAAGATTTTTCGAACATTTACGAATCTCACTAATTATTTTCAGTAAATCAATAAAAATCGTGATAATTAAATTCAAATTTATTCTTTTGAACATTTTCCTATAATTGGACAAACTGAGACAATTTAAAAACTTTTTACGTTTACGTTTCATAAAAAAAAAATTAAATACTTATTATTTAATTACTAGCAATAATTATCGACGCCTTAAAACGTCGGATTGAGCAAAACGGATAAAAATGATAGTAAAGACGGAACTAAAACATAGAAGATATGAAGAAAGAATTTTGAATAAATACGGTTGTGATATTTATTTCATCAGGAGAAAGTGAACGTAATTACTGACGCATAATATAGAAAGAATATCTGAGTGAATTGTGGACATGATAATTATATCATCATGAGAAGTGAATATAGATACCGATGCATTATGTAGAAAAGATAAAGAACCAGTTAGGACATGTTCCTTATTAATGAAGGTGCAAAATAAATTGCCGAACGATATAAAAATAAACAATACTTGTAAAAAGGATAATATAGATAATAAAAGGGGTTCGCGGCTAATATAAACCATTAGAATTGAGAAGCCGATGGCGTTAAATATTTTAAAGACCACTTGTGATTGTATAAATATAGAGGATTGTGAAATATAGTTATGTTGGAATTTGTAAGTATAAGTATTCTATTTATGTCATTTCTGACTAAAAGTATCTTTGTCAGAAGAAGTTGTACTAATGGCAATTATGAAGGCAGACATCGCCTCATACATTAGTTAACGTCTAGCTATTGCAAAGGTCATCATCTGAATTTGATTCGATTTGGGTCATCGTCGACAGACTGACTAAATCTGCTAATATCATTCTCGTTAATGATAAATGCAAAAGAGTTATGTAAACATAGTGTGCCTGTATCGAACATCTTTATCAAGATCCTCGCTTCGCATCGAATTTCTAGAGATTTGCTCAGAAGTCGTTGGGAACGAACCTTGATGAGAGTACTGTTTACCACCCCAAATCGAAGGGACGAGGTAAAGTAACGATACAAAGTAATATAAGTGCTGTTTTATGTTTGAATGATTGACCTTTGGTAATGAACCGTATAATCGTTTTCCTTTGGAAGGATTATCATTGATAATCGTCGTATTAGGATCGAGATCGAATCTTGTTAGGATCTATAATAGAGCATCTGTAAGCAGGAGTTGAAATGAAGACACCCGACATACACCCATTGTGAGTTGGACATGTCTTTTAGGTTTAAGGTTTCCTATGATGGCGAACCTAACCCTACAAAATACCCGACCCGGGAGATCTGAAATGATTGTTGAAATTAGGATTTGATTATTGACTGCCGATAGTGGGCAGGAGATTATGTGAATATGAAATGTAGATCTTGAAGTGCCAGATGGGTAGCGAAGTTATGCCACAATTTTTAAACTTGGAAAAATGAATTCATGATCTGACAAATCATGGGATATAAGTCCCCTTTGTATGGGACCATTGAGATGGTATAAAAGATTGGTTTGAAAGGCATATAAGCTGGATCTACCCTAGGACTTCAAAGACTGCGTGAATTATGTTTCGTATATCGAACCTGATGGAATATCTATCAAGTGGAAAATCTGATTGTTCTTAGTAAAGCTTAGATCGGCGAGAAGTTGCATTCATCAGAAACCCGTGAACATCATGGATAGAGAAAGTAAGTCAACATTTAGCCTGATCTTATTCCCGTAGTTATGTTTGATGAAACTCGCGTATTGTAATTGCACTTGTGAGAAAAGACCGAATGTGGAGGAAATACCCACATGGCTTTAACTCTATAAGAAGCGAGTAGTAAGGTAAGATGATCTTTGAGGACAAAGATCCTGTTTAGGGGTAAATGCTGTGACAATCCGTCAATTTATGATTGATATTTTATTCTCAATATTTATTTGAAAATATTATTTTAATGTTACAATATGAACTCACTTATTTTTGGGAAGAAATTTGGATTTACGTCTTGGAGTAGCATCGACTATGTCTAAACCGGAGGATTCAACGTTACGTGCTTACGTTTACATACACCGTCTTTGGTGACAGTCTGACATTTCAGAAAATAAATTTATTCGTGAATATTATTTTGGAGTTTTAAATTTGTGTTGGTTCATAAACTCACAAATTTACGAGAAAAGATTAGGACTTACGATTTTATTTTAACGTCCTTTACGACTAAATCGGAAACCTTAGGATTACGTAGTTACATTTTCAAACTCCGTTTTTGATGAAACAATTTTTATTAGATTCGTTTTGTGACGTCGATTCATAATTTATAAAAACGTTTTTCGTAAAACGACCAGAGGGCACGCAAATCGAGGAAACTAGAATCGAGGAGTACCCGTAAATAAATGGGGACGCGACAAGTGGGACACTTGTCCCACCCCCAAAACCGGCCAACATTTAGCTACAACACATCTTATGATGTGTCAACACTTCAACAAACTTACAACACATGTGTAAGCTAAGCTTACAAAGTAAGCTTCCACTACCTCAAAACAACCTTCACAAAACCATTTCCTCACTTCTCATCATGCAAACAACTACAACTTCCTCTCTCTCACTATAATTTCGTGTACCACCACCACTAAACACCCTAATTTGATCATATTTAACCATAGAATCATATGTTATTCATACATATGATGAAGCCCTTTTGAATCTCTATTGATTGGTGGTGATTTTAACATCCAAGGAGGAGATTTCATGAAGATCAAGGGCTTATTTCTCAAGGAGTCTACAAATATTTGGTGATCCTAGAAGTGGTGTTGATATCTTCATAAGATTGGTTACCCAAAACCAAGTCTTGTTCATCATCAATCCCATCTTTTCATCAACTTGGTGGTATAAAGATTGTCCTCCTCATCTTCTTGTTATTTTGATTATGTAAACATGTATTTTATTTCCTATTGTATATGTATATGATGATTATATGATGATAAAAATGTAATGTGGGGATTTGTTGTTGATAAACATGATTAAAAAGGTGAAAAACCATAAGAAACAAGGTTAAAATCTTGGTTAAATTTGTTGGCTGTATAAAACAGTAAACAAATAGGTCATGAACTGATAAAATAATGAAGTAGAATGGATTTACAGTAAGCTATGGGTCTTGTACACATGTGAGAGTTGGCCATCCAATGGAATCAAAGTAATGAGTGAGATATGATCAAAACAAGTTTAAGGTATAAATCTGAGGTTACTGTTTTGGACAATTTTTAGAAAATACTTAAAGGATGATTCAACAGTAGCTATAGAAGAGTTAAATGTAGCACATATCATGTAGTTTATGTGATAAAAACTTGAGCTTCTATCTCCATATAGAACTCAAGATATGACAGTTTTGGTGAAAGTGAAGATAAAAATCAGATTTTTGGAAATTAAAGAATAATACTATTATATAAGCACTCAAAATTTAATAAGTATAAAATATAAATGAAAACCCACTAACTTATAAAACTTATTTTTATAAATATGTAAAAGGGTAAATGAATGAATAACTTATATAAATGGTAGTGAAATAATACTTATAAGTTATAAAACTATAAACATTGTTTTTACAACTTTTTCGGCTAATACCGTAAAAATTAACGTTTTTGTTAAATAAAACTTAGATGGTTGGACCCGTCTAATGAAAACTTTATAAAACTTATATACTGATATATAGACATGTATAACAAGTAAAAACCGATAAAACCCGAACTATAGGGCATACGGACATTAACAAGCTAAGTAAACATATTGGACTAATACTTAGGCTAATAATTGGACTAAATAAGATAAACACTCATAAAAAGAACTTATTGGGCTTAACCTATTTGGGCCCAACTTGAAAGTTTAAATACTGATAATATAAGTATGAAATGGATTAATACAAGTTAATAAACTTATAATAGGCTTATTGGACCTAAAACACATAAAAAGGTAAAACTAGTAAACTAGTATAAAAGTTATCGACATATAGCACAAAAATGAGTAAACGAGAATATGTAAACCCACTTGATCATCATATATATATAATCATCATATGTATACATAATTATTATTTTTATAAAGTCATTGGACATGAGTCTAAGACGATTATTATTTGTCTAGGTTTCCGTGATTGAAGAACGTACCGTACGTCCGAATTGCCGATAACCCGCCTTCCCACATCAACGTGAGTTCATAGCCTCGCGCTCTTTTAAATGTTTTTATAAATTTTTTATAAACCCGCGAGGGAGATAACATGTTAGTTTTATAAAATAGGACACCATTTGTCCCGATTGTTTGTTTATTGATTTTGGACCCGAATGATTGAATGACCCGATTGTATGACCCGATAAATGATTAATGGACCCGATAGATGAAATAAAATGGATTATTAAAGTTAGGTTATGTCACTAAAAGTCCCATTAGCATGAATTGTGAACTACCGGGAGTTGGTAGACGCTTATGCATTTAATAGTACTATTTGGGGACGATCACCCCAGTTCGCGCCTTGACGGTTGATCCCCGTCGTGCCACATTGATTGGTAAGCGAATTTATGTATGAGAAGATTTCCATAGCGTGACCTTTGTGACGACACGCTACTTTAGATGGGCAAAATTGGTATCGGGTTAGCTACCCGTTGTTGGTATAGTAAGGTAACAATGTCATGCGGCTATAATAATCTAAAAACTAACGAAATACTATTAGACGCACCGAATTACGAAGTATTGACTGACTAGCAATACGGGGTCATACTATTGATATTATGTTTGTGTTTTGGTTTTCATAACCATACTCATATAACGGTTTTTATTTTCATACAACGTGATAAGACGTATTGTATGGTGTTTTTAACGACAATGATTCGTATAATGATTTTTAAGGCTTTTTATAACCATATTCATATAACGATTTTATTTAATCTATACAACGTTGCAAAACGTATTATATGGTGTTTTTAACGACAATGATTCGTATAATGATTTTTAAGGCAAATGCCTATATTATGATTTTCGATAAGGATTTGTATGAAATGACTTTGGCTATTCTATGGCCTATTAAAATGATTTTCAGTAAAAATCTTATACTGATATTATATTGATGGATTTTATTAAACTCTATGAATTCACTCGGCGTTATCACTGACCTTTTATTTTAACATGTCTTATCTCAGGTACTTGAAGGTAATTCTCGGGAAGACGACAAGAATTCATGGTCCGTACTTAAACAATATTTTTCCATTCAAACACTTTGTAAAACTTTTTTATGAAATGTAATGACTTGGGACCGATGTAACTTTGATGTTTATGAATGGAAATGATTTATTATTAAACGACGCGATTTTTATGCGTTGTCTATGATGTGAGTAATGTGCTATCCCGTAACACCAACGAGTCTTCCGCTGTATTGAGTTGTATAAATTTGGGGGTGTTACATTCTCGATCAATCTTGACTACATATGAGATGTGTTTGATAGAAAGATAAAGACTACAAGTAAGAAAACACACAAACACATCAAATCAAGAGTACATCAAGCAATAGTCTAAACACTAAGCACACACGTACTAAGCATAAGCTTTTCCGCAACTAAGATGTTTAGACTAAGTGATGTACACTTGACCATAATCTAAACATGAAGCACACACTAACTAAGCCTTAACTTTTCCGCAACTTAGATGTTTAGATTATGAGATTCACGCAACACACAACAACATATAAATGCATCAATAAGAGTAAAGACATAAATGTAAATGAAAGTACCGACACGATGTTTTATAGTGGTTCGGTCACGAAGATCCTCTTCGCCCTACTCCACTCCTCGAGTACACCTTACCCGAGAGTTACTTAACTAGTCAACAAACTCCTTAAGGTGGAGAAACCATACACAACGTCGCTTATCCAATTCATTACTCTAAGCTAAAAGTCGAGTCCTAATCTTAGGTAGGACCAATCTACACAACGTCGCCTACTTTACCATTTTCTGACACAAGGCTATATGTCGAGTCCTAATCTTAGATAGGACTAATCTACACCGATCTTCACACTAGTTATGTTTTATGGCCCAACATAACAGACCTTGTGTTTTATGGCCTAAACACATAAACCATATAGATCTAAGCACACAACATTTAGATCTATGACTCTAACACTATATCTAAGTATTAACAAACTTGGATCTACACAACTAACATCTAATCCAAGGATACCCATCACTTCGATCTTCTACCCTTACAAACACATCCATGTGCACCCAACACTTGGATCTTCTATATATACATAGTAGGAAAACAATGACTTGATCTAGAAGGAGAGATCTTCATCATGTTATGAAACCAACACTTCATGGTACTGAATGTGTTCTTCTCTTTGCACTTGAGAGGATGAAAGGATTGAAGGAGAGAATCACATCTTAAACAAGATTAATCTAAATTAACTAATCAAGGAGTTTTTAAAAATGTTTTTGAAGAAACTGTGCAAAAAGGGTTGAAAGAAAAGCTAGAAATGATCCACTATTTATAGGGCAAAAGTGCAACGGTCAAAAACACCCGCGGTTCCTTATCAATAAGGAACCGTCGCCCGCGGTTCCTTATCAATAAGGAACCTCCTGCTTGGAGACTGTGCATTTTTGTCCTTAAGTGGGGATATGCCATTTGGGGTAGTTTATGTTGATCCCAAACTTAGATCGATTTAGCTTTGTGTAAACGAGATTATCAAGTTAAACAATTAGAGAAACTTTGTTGTATATTAAACAATCTAAGTATTATGTGGAATTAATACTTAGAACAATAACACATAAAACAGAATAAATAAAACTTTCACTTTGATTGATGATCTAACTTATGTACAATGAAAGTGCTAAGTATATAAAACTAAAACCTAAAGGCCTCCTTTTATAGATTAAGGAGCCTTCCACAAGAGTCTAACTATCAGCTATTCTAGGTAAAGATAAATATAGAAAATACAATGCCGAACATATATTTACTAGAAATACAAAACAGGTAGACTAAGTATTCTATCAGTGCTTGGACGTCTTATCATCAGCGCTTGATTTCTTCTTGTCAACGCTTGATCTGTCAACGCTTGATTTCTTCCTTTCAACGTCCAATTAACTCCTATCAGCGTCTATGTATCTTGACTCATTTTATTCCCAACAATCCTCCCCTAAACTTGATATCTACTCTAGTAATCAAGTTTCTGAATAAAAACTAAGTACAAGGAGGATTCTTACAAATACAAATCACTTATTAATTAGGAATAATAAACCTAATTTAAATTTTGCCAACATCACTTTTGTAATCCATCTCAAGCTGTGTTGACACCATTTTCTTCAAAACTTCTTTAGACATGGGATATTCAGCATCCACAAGAAGATATTCAAAAAACTTTGTAGTACTCAAATGATAAACACCAGCTGCTGAATGTAGACGCCATTGAAGTCCACTGATATCATCCAGATCCAACCATATTGGATCTGCATCATTTGGCTCACACATTCTCTTGAATGTGGACCAAATCTTTATTCCATTGACTGAATTTGGTGCTTCAGCCTCATACTTGGTCTTCATCAATCCCCAAAGATCCACCAAGTCTTCTCTATCTAGGCTTGCAAACAAAGAGATAAGAGTAGTGAAAGTATGTACCTTCTTTCCATATCTGCCAATCATCCAAAACCCACTTGCATCTTCTTCATAGTGAACTATAGGGTTTCAAGAATCAAAAGGTAATACTTCTGCAATATGTGAGGCTTCCAAAGGTGAGAGCTTAATATTCCTTCTAATAATTGCTTTACTAGGATTCACTCTATCCAAATTCTCTGGGAACTCAATTGGAAGTCCCTTTTTCATAGGCCTTGGTGCAATCAAAGCCTTTTGAATCTGCATCTCTTCTTCAAGTTCTTCCTTCCTTTCATCAGAAAAGAGTCTGATAGTATTCTCTTCTTGAATACGTGCCTATATAGGATATGCACGAAACTCCAATTCATCAAAGTACAAATCCTGCAATTTCTTGAAAGTCCAACCCCCTTGATGACATATGAGAAGCATATAATAGAGCTCCCTTCTATCCCTCTTAAGCTGTGAAAGAACCTTGCTAGCCTTATGCTTCAAAATTATCTTGCAATCACTTTGAACTCTTAGAAGAACCTCCAAACCCCAAAATTGAGATAAAATTGTCATGTCTGGATTCTCCATAACCTTATTTTCCCATGCAAAGTACATCTGCACCACTTCAGGCATATCATAATCTACCTGCATTTTAAACTGCTGAAGTATTTCCTTGGCCAACTCATCACCATATTCAAGCCTTTCTGGATCTTCAATAATCATTACACTTGAATGAGGACTCTCATCATCACTGCCCTCCTTATTCTCAATAGCAGTCTCCTTTTCCTCAAGTTGTACAGCCAAAATAGAATCAAAATGCACTTGGGTTGCATCCTTGGTAACTTCTTCTTCTACCATAATCCCTTTACCTTTATCTAATACATCAATAGTGGGTAAAGAAGTTGATGGTACCTGTGTAGACACATCCTTGATGATAGATGATGACTGGGATACACCTCCTATATCTGCAGGTTTATCAGCGTCCAAAACCTGAATGTCAACGCTTAACTTACTCTTGTCAGCGATTGGCTTTGTGAATTGCTCCAACATTTCAATAAAAGACAAATTTAGATTTGTAGGGGTAACCAATGAAGCATCAAAACCTGGTTGCCTCTTTAAATTTGTTAGGGCCTCATCTATACCCAAAGAATCACCTTCATGTGAGCCTTTATCACTCACATGTACCTATTCATCCTCCCATTTGGAAGAATCCTCCTCTCAACGCCTAGTGTTAGAACCCTCTTAAAGAACAATCCTCTCCCTCAATTTCTTGAGTTCAAGGCCTTGTGAGTTGACAGTATGTACAAGGTCTGCATTTTGCTTTTGCAAGCTAATGCAGACAGCCGTCGATTCCAAAATTGTGTAAGGTTCCAATCTGCCCTCCTCTAGAATGGGAATTTGACCTCCCAAAGTAGATTCATTGGGCATGGATGGGGTCTTAATGATGTTAGGATTGTCTTAGCCTGCATCTAAACTATAACCAATAGCCTTAGCCCTACCCATGTCACCAACCACACTTGTAGTGGTGGTTCTCTATGCAGCATGGCTACGACCACCAGAGGAGAACACTCCAGTAGTCCTTTGGTTTTTTACCAACCTAAATTCTAGTGGTGTAGAAGATGTAGTGGATTGAGTGTCTGTTTGAAGGTTAAGGGGTGTTTGGGTTTGTGATAAGAGGGTGTCAGCGTTTGGACTATGAGTGTCAACGCCAACATTTAAAGTGTCAGTGTTAAATGGTTCTTGGGCAACTTCCATTTGCTGGGGTGATAAGAGTTGTTCAGGAAATGCGTCTGGTTGAGGTTGTGGGTGTGGTCGTTGGTTTGCTGCTGCAATAACAGCAAGCATGGCTTCGGTGAGGGATAGGTCTCTATAAGGTTTAGAGTTTATCTTCCCAAAAATTGCTTTCTTTTGAACAGTGATCGTATAAAAATCATTGTGATCCTTATTGCAGTATTGTTGTAAATCAAAGACCATTTGCAAAAACCTTGGGTAAGCAAGAGTCATCTTGTTACCCTTGTTATGACACATGCCATCAAAAATCATTTTTGAAAAGTTATATTTTTACCCAGTTGCAATACACACAATGGCACTCCTAATAGAACGGTTGATTTCATTGTGTGCAGTACATTTGTGTAACACCCCACCAAATGCTATGCGCAGCGGAACTACAACATTTGGGTGCTACGCAGTTATCATCGCACACAAGATATATTGAACGACTCTAAAGAGACGTCAACTTAAAACTTAAATTAAAAATTGTTAAAAGGTACATGTCCACGGTTTTTCCAACCCCACTTGGTACAACAGAGTTTAGCGTTTTTGGTCCCCCATGAATCTCAACCCAAAAAATTACAGTTTCACAACAACATAACATTAAAGTTAAAAATGTTTAAGTAGAAAAGGGAGGAAAAACAAGCAGACTCCAAGCCATACACACAACATCCATCCCATGCACGCTCCATGCTACACTTCAGCGGTTACCTGAAACACATGCCAAAATTTGGTCAACGAAAACGTTGAGTGGAATTCATAGGTTTTACAATTCATTTTGAACATATGTGAAATAAAAACCATTCACGATCATTCATAGACTTGTCGATCAAACAATCTATATTCAAGATACTGGCAATTGTGTTTAAGCTCATGACACTAAACCGTTAACTCAATCACCCGCGTAATAATTACCGGCGTGATTCAGATGAAACCAAGGCCCCTAATAAGGCATCAGTTGCAATTATACCTTATCTATCATCACAAATTATCCGTCCGCAGGGGGTATCAACGTACTAGCCCTCGTCTCGGATAGGGTAGTCAACCCCATAGTACTATCACTTTGTATAAGCGGCTATTTCTAATCCACGCTAGGACTAAACAATAGTTAATAGTTCATGAAATTAGGGTCTTTTGCAACTAGGTACTCAACACAATTTCAAAGGCAACATTCGGGACCAACAATCATTCATGACATATGTTCATTTTAAAAACTAGCATGCATTTCCCTCGCGGGTAAAACAGTTTGAAATAATAATAAGCGAGGCGATAAATTCACACCTTATATATCAAGTAGTCGATAGTTCGAGAGACGGTCACTGACGACGATACGGATGCCCGGGTAAATCAACACCTATCAACCAAATAACGCGTAATGAGTAATCTCATTTTAAAACCTTATGGTACTGTATAAAATACATAGATACTAGTCACTTAGGACAATTACAACTCACGCCAAAACAAAACAACAAGCGTTACTCATTTTATACCATTCGTCCTTATTATTAACGTTTTCCATTTTTATTCATTTTCGCCGATACTTACCAAAGGTACGGACTATTTTACTATACTTAACCATCCTTATAAAATTTGACAAAATTCTCAAAAATACTATAAGACCTGTAGATAACACATATTTAATCCCAATAAAAAATTTTACTTCTACGACCCGTTACTCAACGCTTTTCCAAAAACTACATTTTTCGGACTGAAATTGTACTTTGACCAAGTCGGACCCGTTTGACCCGTTTAAAATACTCCATTGACCCATTTGACACCTAAGTCCTAAAGTAGACTCAAATGTGCAGGTTTGACACCAAAATTCAGTCCTTGACCATTTACCAAACTAGACTTATAGTCCCCGGGATTTGACCTAAAACCAACCATAACTTCGGATTATGACGGTTTTCATCTCCCGGTACACGAATTTCAAAACGTCATAACTTTTGACTCGTTAGGAGTCGTAAGCTCTACCTTATACCAAATCGAAGCTAAGAAAATTCTCTACAAGTCTATCCTATCCACAAGACCTGTTTTCAAAATGATGTTTACAAAAATGCCTTAAACTTTCTGCCTAAATTTAACCATACCAAAATCACACTTACGCTCGATTCCAAACCTATTTATCATCACTAGGCATCATCCTAAGCTTCCCTAATCACAACCAAACCATATTTTCAGTTCCTAACCCCTATTGATCATCAACCTCATAAACTAAAATCCTAAAAACAAACATGCAAATACTTGTATCCATCTAAAACATCTATGAACACAAGATTAAACACAAAACCAATGCTCAAAACATCAATCACCATGGCTCCCCAAACACCCCCCTTAGCCGTGGGGTTTGGGTGACCAAAACACCACAACCAAATCAATTTTTGGTGGGTTTGTTTAGTGATTATACCCTTATTACACACGAATTTAACATGCATTTATCCAATTAACCTCAAAAACGAGTTTGAAAAATTCCTTTGATTCTTGAAAAAAACAAATTTGAATGCATGTTGGATTTGATTACATAGAAAGGTAGGGAATGATTAGATTAGAGGTGGTCTAACCTTAGTTTTAATCAAAACCAAGTAGAAAAAAAAATTAGTGGTGGTTTTTGGTGGTTTGGGGGTGACCGTCGGCCTAAGGAGGAAGATAGGGAGAGAACAAAATTTTTTTTCAAGTGTTTTTGTTAAGTGTGTGTGTAAATTCCCCTTTTTGTAAAATTGGAAGGACCCCTTGTGCAATTTAGGCTTTCTTTTGGCCTCATGTAAAAACGACACTAAAACTTTGCGGGTTTGACTCACTAGTCATTTTAGAAAATTTTACGGGAGTCGGAAATTATCCCAAACACTCCAAAATACTTTTGGGATACTTTAAATGTACCCGGAAAGCTATAAAACTCACCCGACTCGACTTAACACGAACCGTAAGTAAAATTCTCGAAAAATTACATTATCGATAAAACGTCAATAATTATAGAAATTTGGGCATCCATCGGGATCGTATTCGTCATCGTCCTTCTTGAATCGTCACTCGTAAAAATTATAACCTCAAACGTCGGTTTCAACCAAAATACTAATATATATTGCAATTAATATTTATTAAAAATTTCAAAAATTAGCGTAATTTAGGGTAATGTTAGTGACCTCGGTTCTAGGGTATCACATCCACCCCTCCTTAAAGAGAGCGACGTCCCGGCGCTCGCCTCTTCTTATACTCACATTTCGTACCGCTGGAACAGATGAGGATACCTTTCCTTGAAAAAGTCCTCACCTTCCCAAGTGTATTCCGGTCCACGCTTAGAATTCCATCGAACCTTCACAATAGGAATTCTACTACGCTTCAGCCTCTTGACCTCTCGGTCCATAATTTCCACAGGTTCTTCCACAAAATGCATTTTGTCGTCCAGTCGAATCTCGTCCAAAGGAATCACCAATTATCCGCCAAACTCTTCTTCAAGTTCGATACGTGAAACGTGTCATGAATAGCACTAAGCTCGCTCGGCAACTCTAACTTGTACGCTACTGGTCCAATTTGTTTAACGATCTTAAATGGTCCAATATACCTCGGACATAACTTTCCTTTCTTCCCAAAACGAATTACACCCTTCCACGGCGATACCTTAAGCATAACCATATCTCCGACTTCAAATTCCAACGGTTTCCTTCTGTTATCGGAATAACTCTTCTGTCGGCTTCTCGCGGCAAGTAGTCGGTTCTTGATTTGCACAATCTTCTCTGTCGTTTCTAAAACCATTTCGGGTCCAGTCAATTGACTTTCTCCTACTTCACTCCAACACACAGGCGATCTACACTTCCTTCCATACAACGCTTCGAACGGTGCTGCCTTGATACTCGCATGGTAACTATTGTTGTACGAAAACTCCACTAGAGGCAAGTGGCGTTCCCAACTTCCTCCAAAATCAATCACGCATGCTCGGAGCATGTCCTCCATCGTCTGTATAGTTCTTTCACTCTGGCCGTCAGTTTCCGGGTGATAAGCCGTACTTAAATTCAATTCAGTGCCCATCGCACGTTGAAGCGATTTCCAAAATTCCGAAGTAAATCTACTATCGCGATCCGAAATGATCGATAACGGCACTCCATGTCTGCAAACGATCTCCTTCACGTACACACTGGCCAGCTTTTCCATACTGTCCGTCTTCTTCATAGGTAAGAAATGAGCAGATTTCGTTAACCTATCCACTATTACCCATATCATATCACATCCACTAGGAGTTCTAGGTAAACCCGTCACGAAATCCATAGCGATTTTCTCCCATTTCCATTCTGGGATATCTGGTTGTACCAACAACCCAGACGGTCTCTTATGTTCTGCTTGAACCTTCGCGCAAGTCAAACACTTACTAACGTAACGAGCAATATCCGCCTTCATATTCAGCCACCAATAAACTTTCTTCAGGTCGTGATACATTTTGTCCGATCCAGGATGTATCGAATACTTCGCCTTATGAGACTCGTTCATAACCAATTCTCGTACTCCAGGCTTTCCTTCCTCAGATGAACACAATGGTAACCAAATCCGATTCTCAAAATATCTCAATCCGTCTGACCTAATCACAAAAAGAGGTTTCAACATTCTTCCCAAGTTCTCAGCTTCAATATTCCCTTTCATTAGTCCCCTCTCTTGAGCCTTCAGTATAGTTTCGGTTAAGTCAACGCTCTCAGTCATCACCAAAGCTCTGACTCTCAAAGGTTTCTCTCGTTCCTTCCTACTCAGTGCATCCGCTACAACATTCGCCTTCCCAGGATGGTAGCGAATTTCACAGTCATAATCACTCAGTAGTTCTACCCATCGTCTATGTCGCATGTTTAACTCCTTTTGATCTAAAATGTGTTGCAAACTCTTGTGGTCAGTGAATACAACACACTTCGTCCCATACAAATAGTGTCTCCACAACTTCAACGCAAAGACTACAGCTCCTAATTCCAAATCGTGCGCCGTGTAGTTCTCCTCATTCTTCCTTAGTTGTCTCGACGCGTAAGCTATCACCTTTTCACGCTGCATCAATACCGCTCCATAACCCTTACGAGATGCGTCACAATATACTACAAAGTCTTCGGTTCCTTCAGGCAATGACAATATCGGTGCGGAACATAACTTGTCCTTGAGCGTTTTGAAAGCGAATTCTTCCTCATTTCCCCATTCATACACCCTATTCTTTTCGGTAAGCTTTGTTAATGGCTTTGCTATCAACGAAAATCCTTCAATGAACCTCCGATAGTACCCAGCTAAACCAAGGAATTGTCGAACTTCAGTCGGCGTTGTCGGTGCCGACCATTCCCTGATCGCTTCGACCTTGGTGGGATCCACGCGAACTCCCTTGCTATCAATCACGTGACTAAGGAATTGCACGGATTCTAACCAAAACTCACACTTCGAGAACTTCGCATACAGCTTCTCCTTCTTTAACAAATCCAAAATCTTTCTCAGGTGCTTCTCGTGCTCCTCCTTACTCTTAGAGTAAATAAGAATATCATCGATGAAAACAATAACAAACTTATCTAGATACGGCTTGCATACACGATTCATAAGGTCCATGAATACAGCAGGCGCGTTCGTCAACCCAAACGGCATCACTCGAAATTCAAAGTGTCCATACCGCGTACGAAAGGCAGTTACAGGAATATCCTCCTCTCTTACACGTAGTTGATGATACCCTGATCTTAAATCGATCTTTGAGTATACACTGGAACCTTGCAATTGATCAAACAAATCGTCAATCCTCGGCAATGGATACCGATTCTTAACCGTCAGCTTGTTGAGTTCTCTATAGTCAATACACATCCGAAATGAACCATCTTTCTTCTTCACAAACTACACCGGCGCTCCCCATGGTGATGAGCTTGGCCTAATAAATCCCTTGTCCATCAACTCCTTCAGTTGATCCGATAACTCCTTTAACTCGGATGGTGCTAAGCGATAGGGTGCACGCGCAACCGGCGCAGCTCCTGGCACCAAATCAATTCGAAACTCGACCTCACGGGTGGGTGGTAAACCCGGCAGCTCGTCTGGAAAAACTTCCGGATATTCGCAGATAACAGGTACCTCTTCAATCCTCGCCTCTAAATCACCATCACTCGAAACTTGTGCCAAAAACACATCGCATCCGCTCTCTACATACTTCATCATTTTCAAACAGGAAATCACTTTCAAACGAGAAGTGCATTCGTCTCCCTTCACAGTCAAGACTTTATTCCTCAACGGAATCTGAACTAATCTCTCGCCACAGACGATCATAGCACTGTGCGCCATTAGCCAATCCATTCCCACAATCACGTCAAACGATCCTAGCTCTATAGGCATCAAGTCGATTTTAAAAGCGTAATTTCCTAACTTCAAGGTACACCCTTTCAGTATAGAATGCGTACTAACAATTTTCCCATCGGCTAACTCAACGTTATAACTAGTCGCTAACAACACCGGTTTTCTATCGATATGGCGACTAAATTTAACATCTACAAAACTCTTGTCGGAGCCAGAATCAAACAAAATACTAGCATAACAAGCGTCTAGCAAAAACGTACCGGTAACCACGTTAGGACCCTGTGGTTTGTCAGCCGTCCCTACTTGATACACGGCAGCAGCATTGTTACCTCCCTGCTTGTTTCCTGCCTTCGGGCAATTCCCTTGCATATGGCCTCTCTCTCCACATCCAAAACATCCCCTCATTCTGATAGCATTCGCCCCAGTGGCTACCCCTTTCGTTCGGCAATCAGACATCCTGTGACCTGCTTTTCCACATTTGCCGCATGCAGGCGGGCAATTCCCTACATGGTACAAGTTGCACCTACCACAGTGGGGATTCACTTTTACTCCTTTGGGGTTTGTCACAGCTCTCATCCCTTCATTCCTTCGCTGGTTAAACTGCTGATTGCGGTTTTGACCATGGTTGTTTCGATTTCCACCCCGGTTTTGGACCTGGGATTGATTGTTCTGTGCCGCTTCCCATTTCCTCTTATTTCCTTCAGCAATGAAGTTCTTCTTGTCCTGGAGCTTGACATCTATCAATGCGTGAGCCATCTGGACCGCTTCATCAAACGACCTAGGTTTAGACGAAGTCGTCTCACCCTTGATATTACTGGATAAACCTTTGATGTACTGTTTCATCTTCTTGTTACCATCGGCAAAGGTGTCTGGACACAAAAGGCTTAGTTCATTGAACCTCCTGGTGTAAGCAGCGATATCATTGTTCTTCAAAGTCAGGTGCCTCAACTCATCTTCCAATTGACCTAACTCCTCTTCCGGGCAGAACTTCATGGTCAAAAGAGCTTTAGTTGCAGTCCATGTTCTTGCATTCGCTACTACCAATCCAACAGTGGCTACTTGGGTGTTCCACCAACTTAATGCATCGTCAAGAAACGTAGCAGCCGCAAACTTGACCTTGTTCGCTTCCGAACAACCACTAATCTCGAAAGTACTTTCAACCTTTTCCAACCATCTCCAAAGTTCTAGAGCTCCACCAGTTCCACGAAATTGCGTGGGACCACATTTTATGAAACTAGAGTAAGTACATTCTCTTGGGGCTTGCTGTCTCCCCGCATTTCTACCCTGGTCTGGATTCCTTCCTGCTCGGTCTGCTTCTAGCGCATTCGCAATGGCTTCCTGAATCATCGTGTTCACACGATCGGCGGTTAGCTTTGGAGGCATGGTGCGTTATCAAATATCTCTTTCTGCAAGACAGGGAAAATAGAAAAACAATGTAAGTACACACATCAAGATTAAGATGGATTTCTCTTTCAAGACATAATATAAATACAACGACACATCACTACAGAGTTACTAATATTCATCAATTCACATCACAAAAGATCAAATTTAAGACATATCACAGATCATGAAAGGTAAACATGGATTGTATTGATAATCAACCAAAATTGTGACAAGTATTGCCACTACAATCATTCACCATAAAACTTAAGTCCTCAAGTTTTTCGTCATAATGCCATCATATAAAAGTCTAAAACAGTTCTATTACAACGATCAAAGATAAAATACAAGACAAGCAACTAGGCATGTGGTGATCCACATGGCCTCTTGGATGGCGGTTCGTCATCATCTTCCTCGGGTTCCTCATCACTATCATCCTTGTCCACATCATCCATTTTTCTCTTTCCTTTATCATCCGGCCCACATTCAGTCTCCTTTTTCGTCCCTGACGTAGACCCACACTCAATCGCTACCTGATTTCCCACAGTGATACAAGCACCTCTGGTAGGTGGCTGGATCATGAAGTCATTAGCTTCCATTTCCAAATCGTCCACAAATCTCCAATCTGGGGGCAATGATGCTCTCACTCGATGCTCCCAACTCTGCATCCTAGACAATCTCACTTGATCTTCCCTCACACGGTCAAGACTAGCGCTCAAATTCGCGATCATCGATCTTAGACTGTTGGTATCACTTTTGTTTACATTTCCATCATACTCAATTCTTGCAGTCCTTTCCAACAGTCTTTGGTGTGCCATTTTATTCTTATCAAACCTCTTAATTACCCTGGTCTCAACTACAAACCGCTCATACATCAACCTATCCATCCTCCTCAAACGACCTGCGGGATCCCAGTAGTGTCTTGGTCTCGGAAAGTAGACCCTTGCGATATTCTCATGGATAGATTGCGATTTTGATGATTTGCTGGACTCTGCACCGCTCCCATTACTTACTCGAACAAATCCTGGCACTGTCCTCAAATAGTCCTTACAATTGTCCATCGGGCGATTAAAGGGTTGCTGCTCATATCGATCAGTTGGAGGTACTTCATAACCCTTTGGCGAATTCGGAGATTGAAACAAATCAGGTTCGGTCTGACCTACAGCATTCTCGGGAATGCCATCATCCATCAGTTCCTCGGGCTCTTCCTCGGAATCCTCACTCTCATCACTACTGATGCTAAAGTTCTCCACCTCACTTTCATCATTGTCATTTTCCGGCCCTATTTCTTCTTCTGGAGCGATCCATCCATTGTCATTATCCGGCGGGTTCGGAGGAAACGGTCCCCCTTCGTGACCTACGACGTAATCGTTTCCATTACCATTAGGCGGTACCTCGGCCATTCCTGCAATAACAGCGAATTTCGGAGGGTACGTAAGTAACTATACAATATTTATAAATATATGCATGCAAATGCAATGCAAAGGTGGTACATATTCCCAAAATGTAATAATATGATGCTCATGCATGATTAATACAAAAATTACGGTGTCGGATATTCCACGTATAATTTCAACGTTTACATATAGTAATTTCCATACTTACGTAATAATTACCCACATATATACTTCAACTCAAAAGTATACGTCAAATGCCATGAATACAAAAATAAATCTTACCAGAGCCATGCAGGATAGTTGTGTGTGCTTGGACAATTTCTTACGACACCAAAAGTTATAGTTTAGGATCTTCAAAAACGACCTAGTTCTCTATAACTCATGGCTCTGATACCAATCTGTAACACCCCACCAAATGCTATGCGCAGCGGAACTACAACATTTGGGTGCTACGCAGTTATCATCGCACACAAGATATATTGAACGACTCTAAAGAGACGTCAACTTAAAACTTAAATTAAAAATTGTTAAAAGGTACATGTCCACGGTTTTTCCAACCCCACTTGGTACAACAGAGTTTAGCGTTTTCGGTCCCCCATGAATCTCAACCCAAAAAATTACAGTTTCACAACAACATAACATTAAAGTTAAAAATGTTTAAGTAGAAAAGGGAGGAAAAACAAGCAGACTCCAAGCCATACACACAACATCCATCCCATGCACGCTCCATGCTACACTTCAGCGGTTACCTGAAACACATGCCAAAATTTGGTCAACGAAAACGTTGAGTGGAATTCATAGGTTTTACAATTCATTTTGAACATATGTGAAATAAAAACCATTCACGATCATTCATAGACTTGTCGATCAAACAATCTATATTCAAGATAATGGCAATTGTGTTTAAGCTCCTGACACTAAACCGTTAACTCAATCACCCGCGTAATAATTACCGGCGTGATTCAGATGAAACCAAGGCCCCTAATAAGGCATCAGTTGCAATTATACCTTATCTCTCATCACAAATTATCCGTCCGCAGGGGGTATCAACGTACTAGCCCTCGTCTCGGATAGGGTAGTCAACCCCATAGTACTATCACTTTGTATAAGCGTCTATTTCTAATCCACGCTAGGACTAAACAATAGTTAATAGTTCATGAAATTAGGGTCTTTTGCAACTAGGTACTCAACACAATTTCAAAGGCAACATTCGGGACCAACAATCATTCATGACATATGTTCATTTTAAAAACTAGCATGCATTTCCCTCGCGGGTAAAACAGTTTGAAATAATAATAAGCGAGGCTATAAATTCACACCTTATATATCAAGTAGTCGATAGTTCGAGAGACGGTCACTAACGACGATACGGATGCCCGGGTAAATCAACACCTATCAACCAAATAACGCGTAATGAGTAATCTCATTTTAAAACCTTATGGTACTGTATAAAATACATAGATACTAGTCACTTAGGACAATTACAACTCACGCCAAAACAAAACAACAAGCGTTACTCATTTTATACCATTCGTCCTTATTATTAACATTATCCATTTTTATTCATTTTCGCCGATACTTACCAAAGGTACGGACTATTTTACTATACTTAACCATCCTTATAAAATTTGACAAAATTCTCAAAAATACTATAAGACCTGTAGATAACACATATTTAATCCCAATAAAAATTTTTACTTCTACGACCCGTTACTCAACGCTTTTCCAAAAACTACATTTTTCGGACTGAAATTGTACTTTGACCAAGTCGGACCCGTTTGACCCGTTTAAAATACTCCATTGACCCATTTGACACCTAAGTCCTAAAGTAGACTCAAATGTGCAGGTTTGACACCAAAATTCAGTCCTTGACCATTTACCAAACTAGACTTATAGTCCCCGGGATTTGACCTAAAACCAACCATAACTTCGGATTATGACGGTTTTCATCTCCCGGTACACGAATTTCAAAACGTCATAACTTTTGACTCGTTAGGAGTCGTAAGCTCTACCTTATACCAAATAGAAGCTAAGAAAATTCTCTACAATTCTATCCTATCCACAATACCTGTTTTCAAAATGATTTTTACAAAAATGCCTTAAACTTTCTGCCTAAATTTAACCATACCAAAATCACACTTACGCTCGATTCCAAACCTATTTATCATCACTAGGCATCATCCTAAGCTTCCCTAATCACAACCAAACTATATTTTCAGTTCCTAACCCCTATTGATCATCAACCTCATAAACTAAAATCCTAAAAACAAACATGCAAATACTTGTATCCATCTAAAACATCTATGAACACAAGATTAAACACAAAACTAATGCTCAAAACATCAATCACCATGGCTCCCCAAACACCCCCCTTAGCCGTGGGGTTTGGGTGACCAAAACACCACAACCAAATCAATTTTTGGTGGGTTTGTTTAGTGATTATACCCTTATTACACACGAATTTAACATGCATTTATCCAATTAACCTCAAAAACGAGTTTGAAAAATTCCTTTGATTCTTGAAAAAAAATAAAATTTGAATGCATGTTGGATTTGATTACATAGAAAGGTAGGGAATGATTAGATTAGAGGTGGTCTAACCTTAGTTTTAATCAAAACCAAGTAGAAAAAAAAATTAATGGTGGTTTTTGGTGGTTTGGGGGTGACCGTCGGCCTAAGGAGGAAGAGAGGGAGAGAACAAAATTTTTTTTCAAGTGTTTTTGTTAAGTGTGTGTGTACATTCCCCTTTTTGTAAAATTGGAAGGACCCCTTGTGAAATTTAGGCTTTCTTTTGGCCTCATGTAAAAACGACACTAAAACTCTGCGGGTTTGACTCACTAGTCATTTTAGAAAATTTTACAGGAGTCGGAAATTATCCCAAACACTCCAAAATACTTTTGGGATACTTTAAATGTACCCGGAAAGCTATAAAACTCACCCGACTCGACTTAACACGAACCGTAAGTAAAATTCTCGAAAAATTACATTATCGATAAAACGTCAATAATTATAGAAATTTGGGCATCCATCGGGATCGTATTCGTCATCGTCCTTCTTGAATCGTCACTCGTAAAAATTATAACCTCAAACGTCGGTTTCAACCAAAATACTAATATATATAGCAATTAATATTTATTAAAAATTTCAAAAATTAGAGTAATTTAGGGTAATGTTAGTGACCTCGGTTCTAGGGTATCACAATTTGGGACTTAAATATTGAAGTATGACATGTATTAAGTACTTCCAAGATGGGGGAAATTCTTGTTTTGTATATTTATTTAAATGGCCTTCTTCAGGAAAAGGATATCCCAAAGCTTGGAGTCCTTGTTCTAGCTCTGCAATGGGTAGGATGGTTATACCATCTGCATCATTAAGATGCAAAGCTTGGCGAACCAAAGCTTCAGTAACCACCCATGGAACCCCATGGACAATAGCAGTCAATGTAGTCACTTCATTAACGGTTGAGGAAGTGACAGTATTCCAAAACTGTTTAATGTGTGTGACAGGGATAAGAGGAGCATGAGAAAGTGCATACCTTAAAGGGGATGCATTCCAATACTCAACCATCTGAGTATATTAGGGAAACAGAGCATTATCAGCTTGTAAATAAGCTACCATGTTATGGTGACTCCTAAACCCCAATTCCAAATCTCTAGGTTTAAACTTAGGCGCCATTGATGAAAGAATAATATGATAATAGTTATGGAAGATGAAGGTTTGAGAAAATTTAGTTAGACAAGAATAAGCAGTTACATTGTGTAAAAGAAACGAGCCAAATATATAGGAGAGGTGAAAACATGTGATTGGTCAAAACATGAGACAGTTATATTCAAAATATAATGATGAAAATCTTGAAAATATATAACTTAACTCAAGCATTAATAAAAAGTTACCAACTCCTAAAATTACGGCCCGTATTTTCGTTAAAAATAACAACTGGGTAGGACCCAATGTTTATCAACGGTCCAAAATAACTTATCAGCGCCTAACGGTTATATTGTTGTCAACGTTGGAGTTTGCCATGTCAACGTCAAAATTGGTCTTAACAGCGTTTGAAAGAAATATGTCAGCGTCCAAAAATAAAAATAATTAAAAAGAAAAAGGTCCTTAACAATGTAATTTCTCCTAGTGAAGATAACTTATAGACTGAAAATTACTATAGGGCGGCAAGCACTTTCCAATCATGCACACTTGCTTAAGCAAGATAGACATAATTGTCCTCAAGTGTCCCTTGCTAACCAAAGTTCTTAACAATGAAGTTATCTCATAAAATCCCTTGTAACTTCCCATGTAAGCCCAATAAAATCATACCCAAGTCTCCCAACCGACCATATCAAATTCTAGGTCAAGAAGTCTTAGCAGCGTGCAAAGTATATCAACTTTGCATGCTACAGTGCCTCACGATTTAGTAAACTAACTCGTACTCACCAGTGGACACAATCTAGAATTTTGATAAGAGTATTATAAGAATACACAAGAAGTCCTAAAGGTTTCCTAAACCTCCCCTTAAAATATGATATACAAGTTGCCAAACAAACAACATGCAATAAAAATTTATGTCAAGATAGGAATGTAAATATTCTAACCATCATCCATAAACTTGAATACACTCCTAGTGAGCTCCAAAGATCCATTAGCAACTTTGTATCCATTTGTACATGTCTCATAATGCCTGCATAATTAGATCAAAAACCAGAAAACTAACATGTTGCTATCAACGTCCATTTTAACACTTATCAGTATTAAAATAACCTTTGTCAGCGTTAGACAAATAAAGTGGAAAACCTAATTTTGTACAAAGACTAATAACAGTGCCTATCCTGTACATTCTTTGACAATAAATTCCAAAAATACATATTAGGTAAGATTGATCATTCCAATACTTGTTACCAAGTACTGAAATCTCCCAGCATCAAAAGGTTTAGTTAATAAATATGCTATATTTTCTTCTGTATCAACCCTATATGGTTGTATTAAACCTTTTTCAAAACAATCTCTTATAAAATGATGTCTAATTTCTATGTGTTTTGTTTTAGAATGATGTACAGGATTCTTAATAATGCATAAAGTACTGTTATTGTCTATAAAAATCTTGGTATGCATAAAATTATACCCATAATCCAAAAGTTGGTTCTAAATCCATAAGACTTGTCCACAACAAGCAGCTGCATCAACATATTCTACTTCAGTTGTAGAGTTGGCCACCACTGTTTATTTCTTGCATTGCCAAGATATCAATCTACTCCCAAGAAATTGGCATCCACCAGTTGTGGATTTTCTATCTAACTTGTCACCTCCATAATCACTGTCTGAATAACCAATGAGCTCTAATGGAGAATCCTTTGGATACCATAATCCCAAGGTGGGATAGCACCTAAGATATCTAAAGATCCTCTTGACAGCATGAAGATGACACTCTTTAGGAGTCACTTGATGGAGTGCACATGCACACACAGCAAACATGATGTCAGGTCTAGAAGTTGTAAGATACATCAATGATCCAATCATTGACCTATAAGGCCTGACATCCACCTCTTTTTCATCTCCAGTATTTCCCCAAGGTTGTTCCCTATCCATGGGTGTGCTAGCCCGTTTTTCATGTGGGGAAAAACTAAATTTCTTAAAGATTTCTACTACATATTTGTCTTGAGAGATAAAGATACCATCTTCTTTCTGTTGAACTTGTAAACCGAAAGAAGTTCACCTCTCCCATTGCACTCATCTTGAATTTATATGTCATGTGCTTGGAAAATTCTTCACTCATCTTTGGACTTGAAGAGCCAAAGATGATATCATCCACATAGACTTGAACAAGTAAAAAGTCCTTACCAATCTTCTTGGTAAATAAAGTCTGATGTATGGTGCCCCTCTTGAAACCATTTTCCACCAAATAGGTGGACAATGTACCATACCATGCTCTTGAGGCTTGATGAAGTCCATAAATTTCTTTCTTCACTCTATACACTTTGTTTGGATGTTCTAAATCTTCAAAACCAGGAGGCTGCATGACATAAACCTCTTCCGCAATTGTGCCATAAAGAAAAGCACTGTTCACATCCATTTGATAAACTGTTAAGCCCATGCAAGAAGCATAGGCTAGGAATATCCTTATTTCTTCAATCCTGGCAACAGGTGCAAAACAAACATGCCTGTACAAGAGGGGTATCAACCTTCTTGTGGATATCGGCAATTAAACCTCCTTGATTCTGATGAGATCTTATTGTTTGAAAAGGAGACAACACATTACCAATGATTAGAGAAGGAGGATGATTTTTTATAGTAGATGTAAGTATTCCTCCTTCAATAAGTGTGTTATCTTCAATCTCAGTCTCTATGTTGCCAATATCATCTTCAAATTCTCCTCCATCATCACCAGAATGAACCTCTTAATGTATTGTGGAAGGTTCACCTTGTTCAAAAACATTGGAAGAGAATAAATGGTCAAAAGGGTTGTTAACGCCTGAACTAGGCATGTCAACGTTTGAGCCATCAACGCCTGAATTTGGCCTGTCAGCGCCAAATTTGCCTTTATCAACGCTTGAAGATTCTTGCATGTATTCATCAATTGGCTTTTCTTGTAGACCATCTTTTTCCTTTCCAGCAGCAAAGCCATAAGTCCATATAGGCATGGTGACATACTCAAGTATGGGAGCTGATTTGACTGCTTGTGATCCTATTTCCTTGTCAACTTGTTTACCTGAAATTTCAACAACTGGTTCTTCCACAACATTTGAATCCACTTTCACAATGTCTGGATTAGTAACAGGCATATAATTCAAGGTCCTAGATAAAGGTCCTAAATCAAATAACCAATTTGGTCCACTTTCAGGATCACTAGGTTTACTTTCTAAAAACCTAACATGTACCTTTTCAAGTATACGTTTTTCTTTCTTAATGTAAACCCTATATCCTTTACTCTGCACTGAATAGCCCATAAAATAGCCTTCATCACCTTTAGCACTAAACTTTCCTAAGGAATCACTAGTATCAAGTACCACTACATGACATCCAAAGGGTTTAAGAAAACCAGTATTAGGTTTCCTATTCCAAAATAGGTCATAAGGTGTCTTATTATGGATTTTTTTGATCAATGACCTATTTTGAACATAACAGACTGTATTCACAGCCTTAGCCCAAAAAGCAATGGGGAAATGAGCATCAACCAACATTTTCCTAGCTGCTTCTATGAGTGTTCTATTCTTCCTTTCAGCCACCCCATTTTGTTGTGGGGTTCTAGCTACACTAAACTTCCTAGTAATCCCTTTATTGACACAGAATTCATCTAACAACTTGTTTCTAAACTCACCACCATTATCACTTCTAAGTATTTTAACCTCATTCCCTTTTTCTTTTCAATTTGGGTAATAAAGTTAATCAAAACTATGGTAGTTTCACTTTTTAAGACCAAGAAGAAAGTCCAAGTAAATCTAGAAAAATCATAAGTTATGACAAAACAAAAGGATTTACCATTTAAACTTTCTATATTAGTTGGGCATAGGTAACAAGTGAAGCCGTTTAGAACTAGAGTGCACAAGTTTAGACTTAAAGGAGACTTTGTGATGTTTGCCTTTAAGGCATGCAACATAAGAATGATCATTGTGGAAAGCCTTTTTAGGCAAACCATCAACTAAACCATGTCTCACAAGTCTGTTTATGTTCTTAAAATTTATGGCCCTAACCTTCTGTGCCGTAGATTACTTTCATCAACTGAAGCCTTAGCATATAGACATGACAAATTATTATTCATCCTAATTCCATTAAGATTCACATTATAAATGTCCTTATGCCTAGGTGTTCTATAATCAATAAAGTTCTCATCAGGTATCTTAAAGTCTTTGTTTAACACCAAGCATTCAATATCTGTAAAAAGAACCATATTTTTGTTATCACAAACTTATGTTACACTAAACAGATTATAATCAAGTTCGTTTACCAGAAATACGTTTTTAAAACGCAAATTATTGGTGATAAGAGTGCATTTGCCAGTAATTGTACCATATCCTCCTCCAAAAGACACTTTGTCACCATCTTTAATGGGGGTAAAGTTGGTCAAATAATCGTCCTTCCTCTTCATGTTCCTAGAGCATCCACTATCCCAATAGCCATAATCATTTACCTGCTTTTGAATGACCTGCACATAAAGAAAACAATTTAGTTTTCTTTGGGAACCCAAGCCTGAGCAGACTTGGATTCATTTGGTTGTTCAACAAGAACAAATTTAGTCCTTATAACAACCCCTTGTTCATCCGTTTTAGGATTGAATACCCAGTTAACCCCAATTGGTTTAGTTATGACCTTTGAAATATAATGAAATCTGTTACAGGTCATAAAAATCCCATCTGAATTAGGGTTTTGGTCTTGTTTGGGTCTCCATGTCAAGCTAGATGAAGCTTTAGACCCCTTTCCCTTTAGCTGCAAGTATTTGTTAGTACTTGGTCTAACAGCGTTGGAAACATTCCTGTCAATGTTAAAATTGTTCTTGATAGCGTTGAAATTACCCTTATCAGCGCCAAAACTAGGGTTTGCTACAGGAACTCATTGTCTGTTACACCATGTATTTCTCTTTTGAAAAGGCCTTTGTCCATGAGTATTAGACCCTTTAGTAAAGAATGGAGCTAGTCTAATAACTTTTGGACTTTGTTAAACAAGATGTCTGGGTTTGACCATGGTTGACTTTTTATCAGCGTTGACTTTTGAAGCATTGACACACTTATAAGCCAAATGTGAAAAACTCCCACAATAATAACAAGGTTTTCTAGACATAACCCTAGGTCTAAACCTGTCCCATTACCACTAACTTGACTTTGTGGTGACCTAGGTTTCCTTTACATTTCTGCATACTTAACACTAGGTTTTCTATTAACATTTGAGCCAAGGTCAACAGTCTTTCCAGTAGAAGGGTTAGTCATAATTATGGGTGTAGACTCATTTGGGCATTCACTAAGCATGCCACCTTTAACAAACAAAGTAGGATTGGCTTTCTTTCATTGATCCAAGTCAGTCAATTTATGCTTATATTCCTCTACTGGAGTAAGAACTCTTGGTGGAGGAATGAATTCCTTTTCTTGGAGTTCTGGTATACTAGTCCAAGATAAATCCTTTCTAAGGACACCATAAAAGTTCCCAGCAGGTGATGGAACATCAACATACTCTTTCATCCCAATCCCAGTCATATCCCTAGAGTCTCTTTGCTCACTAACACATTTTTCTAGGGTTTGAGAAGCTTTATCAAATCTTTGAATTTTAAGCCCTACATTCTCTTTGTTTTTAATGGCCTCATCTAACTTAGCTTGAATGACACCTTTTGATTTCTCCAAGATGTCCCTAAGGTAAACACTAACTTTGAGGTCATGAGACAAAACGTTGATTTGATCTTTTAGGTCAAGCTCCATTTTCTTATATTCAGTCACAGTCTTTTCAGTTTGAACAAGTGCCAGTTGATAATTAGAGAACTTGCATTTTTCATCAAAAACATCTGATTTTAACTTTAAAACTTCTTTGTTAAGTTTTTCAGTGTTCAAACGACAACCTTTACTACATAAAGCATCATCATATACCTCATTATCTGATGAAGATGAAGAATGTGCCATGAGAGCAAAGTGAGCATGCTCTTCTTCTTCCTTCTCTGCAATCAAGGCCTTGTTCTCTTCCACCTCCTTGGCAATAAAGCTCCAATCCTAGACAATACCATCAGTTTCTTGCATGGCAACTATAGCCTTTGTGTCTTCAACATTGATGATTTGACTTAAAGTCTTTCCAGCATCAGATCTTCTTGGAGATCTACATTCTCTCATAAAGTGACCCATTCTTTGGCAATTGTAACACTCAACCTTGTATTTATCAAACCCATTAGTGTCTTTAGCATTAAAGGTCATCTTCTTCCTGAATCTTCTATTCCGTCTATTGGCCCTTATGCTTGCAAGTGCCATATTCCACTTAATGTCCATCTCCTCCAAATTTTCATCACTTATTTGCTCAAGGTCCTCATATGTAATCACTGAACCATTGGGTAATGCAACAATGTATGCATACACAATATCTAGATCAATTCCAACAGGTTTATTTCTTGGTGAGTCAACATTGTATGTGTCAGCGTCTGAATGTGAGGCGTTGATAAAGGTTCATCCAGCATTGACACAAGGAGATCCAGTAACAGGATGCACATATGACTCTCTTTGATCAACTTGACCTTCACTATGTGAGAAGAAAGCCATGTTTCCAGAGGTAGATTTTCTTCCTTGATCCATGAGGATTTCATTCTCTACAATCTTTAGTTTATTGTAGACATCATCAAAAGTAGAACTCTTGTGAGCATTAGTAGCAATAATAGACCTTGCTTCAATCTTCCATGCATCACCAAGAATTTTAAGAAAAGTGGTAATGATATCAGCATCATCATACATTTTTCCCATAAAGGACAATTTGCTTGTGATGTCTAGAAGTCTACTTCTCACCCTACTTAGCTTTTCATTGGAGGAGAGCTTTGAACACATCATACTCATGCAAGAGTTGTTTTTTCTTCTCAGAGGCAGTATCATCATTACCACCATAGTTGACTTGAAGAGCTGCCCAAAGATCTTTGGCAAACTCAAAACCTCTATACTTGTGCTGATTGGCTGGTGATGAGACTGCTTTTATACATGGTCTCATCGTCCAAATCGGGCTTAAAATGCATTAAATATCATTAAAACTGCCAAGTATATGCTCGTGTTTGTTATTTGTGTATTTTTAGGTACGGATATTGAGGAAATGGCAAAAGATCACAAGAATCAATCAAAAACGAACACGGGAAACGAAGCCGTACAATGAACCGGGCCCAAGTTTGGATTTTACAAAAATGCCCTTGAAGTTTTGAAGATTGTCAAGTTTAGTCCCTCAACTTTTGAAGATTAACACTTTATACCCCTCAAATATTAAAAATTATGAATAGGGTCCCTAAAAGAAGACATTACAAAAACAGCCCTTGAAGAATGCCAAAATTACACTTGAAGTCCTTGTTAGAAGTATGGAAAATTGATGTGCCAAAAATGACAAGTGGTGAAAACTTAAAATCAAAGGAAAAGAAGTTTTAATGCTGTTTATACAACATGAAGGAAAAGTGAACCTTGGGGGGGCATTGCCAGACAACCAAACCTCCACAACCAACCAAATCATGACACCTCATCATGACTCGCCCATTCACCCATTTACCCATACCCTACCCAGTCCAATACCCAACCCAAACCCACAAACCACTTAATTAATAAACCCCAGTCAAATCCCCAGTCAACCCTCCCAAACACGTTTTTTAAATCCTATTTTACCCAAAACAGATCTAATCACAACTCTAATTACCCTAGAACCCTAAACCCACCCAGACGCAATTAATCCCAAATCAAGGGGTTTTTACCCAACTGTTTCCAGAATCCTAATTAACCTTAACCTCATCAAAACCCACCTCCCCAAACACCACAAGACACACCCATGTGTCTTGTGCGACCCTCCCCTGCACCCGTCTCTTTCCCTCAAAAACAATACCCGACCACACCAACGTCCAAGATTGTTTTCCTTGGTCCCCAAGCACTTTCTAACGTCCAAGATCAACCAAGACTAGCTGGCATCTCTTCAGCAATCACATGGCACGAATTGACCAAATTTTCAAGAGAAGACCCAAGGGCTTTTTAGGGAATTCCATGATTAGGGTTTAGCAATTGTTAGGCTTCTAGTAGATTCTGTAGCCAAGTATATAAGGCACCTTAGCTTAGCATTTTTTTCCTGGTTCTAGATTTTTACTCCAAAAATTGTAATCCCTTTTTAAGTATTTATAAAGTTGGTATTTTTTGAGAAATATAATTCCTTTTATGAGTTTTAAAAGTTGGTATTTGTTTGTTGAGTAAAATCTGAGTTCCATTCACATTGTTCAAAACATTTTTATGTTTTGAAAATTTTCAGAAAAAGTTTCTGAAATTAAATTTCACTTGGTGAAGTTTTGTTTCAAGATAGATTTATTGGATATAACTTGATTGGTTAAGGTTATTGGAAAGGAAAGTTTTTGAGAAAGATTTGAAAAGGTTTCAAAAGGTTTAAAAAAAATCAGATAAGTGTATATTGCATTGTTCTTCATATTTTTCTTAGCAGGTGCTTGGAGGTTGTTTGATCAAGGATCAGCATAGGCCCGGGCCTATAGGGAGGTGGTTCTTCAACCACTAAGGGACCTGGATGTAGGTCCCTTGAGGTAAAATCCTTGTTTCATTTTCAGTTTTCTATATTGAGTGATTTGCATGTGATTTATGTGATTATTGCATGAAAGCTGTTGAGATGTGTTTTAATGGTTTGATTTGAGAGTATTTGGTGTTGAATGCATGTTATAAGTAGTTTAAATCAGTATGGTTAAGTTTTGTGAAGTTTTTGTTTGAAAAATTTTCATTTTCAGAGTTTAAGGGGTGTTTGGATCAGTGTTTAAAATGGTTTAAATGTTTTGATTCTTACTTGTAAACTTGTTTTAAACAATTAGGGTGTTAATAGGTTATAAGTCACTTTAGTGTTCAGTTCTAGTGGGGTTTAATACAGGTTTGTATGATAAAAATTTGAAAAAGAAGCACAAAAATCAGTTAAGTCTTATTTTGCTTATTCTCTGTGAATTTTGACCCACCAAGTTGTGAAATCTGTTAAATAGGATCATCTAGGGTTGTGTATCATTTCTTTGTCATTTGGTAGAATTGTATGCAAGTAATTGGCTTTTAAAATCCAATTTGGTGCAAGTATTTTGGTGAAATACCCCCCAGACCTGCATAAAGATTACAGTAACTTGAATTTGCATTTTTTGTGCATTTTGTGTGGAATTTGTGAAGAGAACTTGCTTGATGTTGTGTTTGTATTGACTCCTTGTACTCAACAGAGTACAAGGGTGCCATTTTGTCCAACAAAAACGCCACAAAGGCCATGATCAAGCCCTCTTGATCCAATTCTGCATAAGTGAAAAAAGCAATTTGTGTTCATCAGAAACTCAGCATACCTGAGCACGTTTTGGCCCAAATCTTGACTTAATCTTTGTACAATTTGGTTTGTGTTTGTGAATTTGTGACTAAAAAGAGTAACAGGCTTGGATTTAAAGTTAAAAAAAAGAAAAAAAAAATAAAAAGCAAAAACTCACCTGGCCTGGGCTCAAACACGCGACCTCCCTTTCGGAGGAGTAACGTGTTTACCAGTGATCCGGATGGTTTTTTACGTTATACCTCTCCAAACAATAGTTATTTAAGCAGTTTTGAGTTGGGCTTATTAAATAAAAGTCGTAGCTTATTTTGGCCAGTTTGAGCTTATTGGTTGAACTTATTGGGTTAATTTTATTTCCGTAGGATAGTGATATAGTTTAGGATTTTTCTACACTAAGTTTGCATTTTTCCCTTTATTTAGTTATTTTTTTTATTCATTTTTATTTAGCCGTATTTTGTTAATTAGATAAAAAATAGTTAAAATAGGTTTTAATTTTTAGAAAAATAGTTTTTAGGTTTTATTTAAGTAACTTGAGGTTTACATCACAAAAAGTTTTCAAAAAGTCTTATTTTTTATTTTATAGGATTTTAGGGTTTTTGAACAACTTTAAAATTTAATATAAAATTAATAAAAAGGTTTTAGGAAATTTTATTTGCATTTTTGTCTTAAGTTATATTATTCTAGGTTTTTGGTAATTTTTTAGAATTATTTTATAAACTTTTTATTTTTTTTTTATTTTAATATTATTTTATTACTATAAAAAGAAAGTTTGTTTTTTCTACTTTTTTCATTTTTCCTAGATTGTAGACACTTAATTAGGAGTTTTGTCACTTTCCAAATATTTTTTAGGCTTTTCATTTATTTTCTAGAATTAATTTAAGTTTTAATAGATTTTAATAGTTTTTAAGAGTTTAAAAATAGTTTTATTTGGTTTTAAAGTTTTAAAAAATAGTTTTTAGCTTAATTAGGTTATTTTTGAGGTTTACAAACTATTAGATCTTGTTTAGGGCTTTCTAATAATTAATTGTGATTTTTAGGGCTTTGATTAGCATTAAAAAGTCATTATTTAATTAATTAAAAGGTTTTAGCAAGTTTGGATTTTTTGTAAACTCTTATAATTTTATTGTGGATTTTTAGTAATTTTTAGGAATTTTTAGGTTAAAATTTTAATTTTGGCACTATTTACGGTTTTACGTGTTCACGTTTTCGTCTTAGTTTAATCCGTTTTCGTAACCGTCTTTTCTTCCTTTCTCTTCTCTTTCCTTTTCTTCTTAATAAAATCAAACATTAATCAAGTCTCATACACAACACACTAGCCTCCTTGAGAACGATACCCACTCAAAGGGTCATAACTTGTGGTTTTCCTAAACTACTCGTTAATACTTACCGCTTTTACGCTCTTTTTCCTAAAAGGGTAGTAAAACCACTATATCATTTTGGCGCCGCTGCCGGGGAGGCGTGTTGTGTTTTGATTGAACTATTGTTGTTTTTTATATTAGCCATAATTAGTATTTGTATTAGTAGCACTCTACTAATACGTATTATCGTTTTTCGGTTTTTGTGTGAATATTATTAACATATTGTATACGTAGAACAATAAATTCACAAGTACTCCAAATACGTGAGCAATCACAACCTTGACTTGGGAGGTCATTACCAAATCATTGTATTCAAATCTCAAACCAAAGAAAAAGGCAAAAATAGATAAATACTTTCGTGAAGCTTAATCTTGATAATACAAACTATAAGGTGGGTATAAGGCGGTTGTATTTCACGACCTAAAGGAAAAAGGCTCTTAAGTGCTTCGCGCCGCCTCGTTTCCTCCGCTTGCTTGTGCGTATTTGATTTTGAGAGTGAATCGAGGGTTTTGCCGCCCAAAGTATTATTACATATCATATATATTTTCTTGGTTTCTATTGATTAAACCCTCTTGAACGATTTGGCGTTCCACCATCGTTCTAAAGTCATCGAAGGCGTTCACTCCACGTGATCGTTTTCATTCCTTGAGGCTTCTTTAATCGAGAGATTTGATTAAGGAGGAGATTTCTAGATTTTTGTCTACTTAATACATTTCACCAATTTCCAAAAAAGTTAATACCATGAAAAACCACAAAAAATTGAAAAATACAAAATACCAAAAAGAATCTTCTTTGCTCGTCTCCTCGTTGTACGTGACGTTTATGCTCACTCGTAATCAAGAAAAACGTGCACGTAGATGAAAGAACAAAACTCCCATTCCAACTCATTCTAGTGAGGAGTCTCCTATTAACGAACCCATTGTAGGAGAAGCACCAACCATGGCGAATCGAACTATGATGGAGTTACTTCAAGCACCCACCGAGGGTTATGGAGAAGCTATTGTGATTCCCGCTATCCTTGCGGAGAATTTTGAGGTGAAAACGGGTTTGTTGTCGATGATCCAAAACAACAAATTCCGTGGTGATGAGAAGGACAATCCACACAACCATATCCGCCAATTCAATCGTCTTACCGCCACTTGCAAATTCAAGGATGTCTCGAATGACTCGATTAAGATGATGCTTTTTTCCGTATTCCTTAGCGGGGCCCGATAAAATTTGGTTAGAGAAAGAGCCACCCAATTCTATATTGACGTGGAAGGATCTCGTTTCAAAATTCGTGAACCAATTTTTTCCGCCCTCTAAGACTACGCATTTGAAAAATGAGATTTCTAAATTTTCACAAGAATCAAATGAAAGTTTTTCAACGGCTTGGAATAGGTTTAAGGAGATGTTACATGAATGTCCTCATCACGGTTTTTCCGACTTGCATCAAATCGACACGTTTTACAATGGACTTAACGATCATGAAAGAGATTATTTAAATGCCGCCGCGGGTGGTAATTTTTTGTGTAAAACGGTTGAAGAAGCTTTGGTAATAATTGAGAATAGGTCTAAGGTTTATAGCCCTCGTAACACACCGAGTGTTGCCAAAATGGGCTCATCATCGTCTCGTAGTATCAATGCCTTACAAGATGAAGCTAATGAGGAAAATCGGTTTTTCGATAGGTTTTCGACTCTTATGTCCCATTGGAAAGCTCAAGAAGCTTCGAATTCCGCTTCGGTTAAAGCGGTTTCTAAGAGTTGTTTGTCGTGTGGTGGAGCTCATGATCTTTCCGAGTGCATTACCGCGGATGGTAACACTTCGAGTGCTTATGTAGCCACGGGAACTTATAACCAAAACGGCCAAGGTTCCCGCCAAAATCAAGCTCCACCAAATCACAATGCTAATAATTATCGCAACAACAACCAAGGTGGAAATTACCAAGAATCAAAGGAATTACAACAAGGGTAATTATCAAAGTGGAAATGGGCAAGTTTCTAACCAAAACCAAAACCGTGAATTTCAAACTACTTCACAAGGGTAATTATCAATGTGGATTGATTATGATGAAAAGTGTAAACATGCTTTGTAACTAATGCATTGCATGAGGACATTGCAATGGTCAAGTGTAGGGGATTTGATAGGTGTGTAAACACCCATCTTTTCTACCACTTAATTACAATAACAACCGGACCAAAACGTGTATTTTATGTCTTTTATGTCGGAATTATGCGCGGTTTGTGTTTTTGTTGTAATTTAGGACGAAATTGTGAAAAGTGGAGAAAACACGGGAATTCACGGGCATTCACGGCTTTTATTGAAGAAAAGGATGAAAGACGGAGTCGAGAAGTCAAGAGTGGAAAAAGAACGGAAGTCCAAGACCAAATTCTGAAGATTTATCAAAGAAAAAGTCAAAAGACGGAAGTTTATCAAAAGTCGAGAAACTCAAGTCTATTTTATTGAAGAAATTAAAGACGAGTTCAAAAGATATCCCGAGCCACAAGTCCTTAAAGTCCAAATTTAAAAGAAAGATTAGAAGAAAAGGACTAATGACGCAATTAATGAAGATTAAATGAAGGAGGGACTTAATACCGCAATTAACAAGAAATGAAGGAGGGGAGGAAGCTTCCTTAATCCTCCCCTATAAATAGTTTAGATTGTTAAGCATTTGTTTTTGTTGGCTAATAGTGACAATTAGTCCTTCCACCTTTAATTACCTTGTAAATTTAAATACTTGTCATTTAATTACCTTGTCTTGCACCTTAATTACCATTTAATTCAAGTAAGTTTTTCTTTTTAATTCTTGTTAAGCTTTATCTTTATCTTGTTAATCTCATTCTACCTTTCTTTAATCTTTGTGTTGATTGGTTTATGTTCATGTTCTTAATTTTTGTTGATTTATTTAAGTGGGTTTTGATTATTTTGATCTTTATTGTTTGATTTGTTATTTTGGATTGATTGTTTATGTTCAATAGATGTTTTGTTATTAGTTTGGTTTAATCTTTTTGTTGATTTGGTTGAGTTTCTTTTAGATCCGTGCTATCTCTTTTTCCTTGTTCTTCGTTTTACAGTAACTGATCTTCCCCAGATTCGAGCTCAGCAGATATTCCGAGTAAGGGTTTTTGGGCTTAGTGCTTTATTCGGAATATTCATTATTCCGAATAGGTGCCTTATTCCGCTTAGGAGCTTTATTCAGCATAAGGAATTTATTCCGAATAGGAGGTTATTCCGCATAAGGATTATTCCGAGTTGCAGTTTATTCCGAATAGGAAGAATTATTCCGAATAGGGGGATTTTTCCGCATAAGGCCTTTATTCCGAATAGCACTATTCCGCATAGAGTATTCATTCCGAATAGGGACAGATATTCCGGATAGAGACTTTATTCCGCATAAGTGTATTATTCCGAGTGGGGGGCTTTATTCAGAGTAGACAAATATTCCGAATAGGGCTAAACTTTCCGAATAGGTGACAGATATTCCGAATAGCATTTATTCCGAATAGGAGTTTATTCCGGATAGGGAAATCTTAGTTTTTAGTTTTCTGCCCTTTCATTTTAAGCTTTATTTTTCCCGCCTTTTTCCTTACTCGCACTTTAAGTTTATTTGCCTTAGTTTAAGATTTAGTTTAGTTGCGTTTTAAGTTTGCCTTAGTTAGATTTAAGTTTGCGTAATTTACTTTTAGTGCCCTTTAATTTTAGTCTCGCTTTTAATCACTTGCACCATTTATTTAATTAGATTTAGATTTACTTTAATTGCACTTTTACTTTAATTGTTTTGCACCTTTTATTTTTAAAAAAACTACAACGACACATCTTTGTTCTACCAAAGTTCAACTGAGTCACACATTAAACATAAGTTTTTCAATTCGAAGAGATTGGTACAACGAATATTTTTTAACCTAAGTAAAATCGAGTTATCAGTCATAATAAAAGCTTCATGGCAAAGTTGAATAAAAGATGGAGGTAAACCAAAGATAATAAGGCCCTTCCGTTAGGGGGCGTATAAAAGTCTTGGTAATAAGTCTCATGTTCAAAACCGTTATAAAACCGTGTTTATCGATTTTTCTTGTCAACTTATTTTTTTAACATCGTTGTCTATTAGGAGGGGTTATTGATTTGATGGTCTTAGTTACACCGTTAGGACTCTATTTTTAGACCTAAATCTCTATTATCGCATAAGTCAAACAATGTATCCTCGTGAAACATTCAAGACAAAATAAAATATAAGAGATACAACTTAGGAATAATGGGAGAATAAGTACGTGATTAGGGCATATGAGTAGTGTTAGCATTACTAACTTATAATGACAATGATCTCGTTGCACGCTTGGCATGGAATTGGAGTGAAAATCAAGGACGACGAAATTATTTCTAACGAAGCATTCACGTGTTCTTGTTCTATGAACCTAAACGTCCCATTTTACGATGAAAATCATACATTATGTCTAAAACACAAGTAGTAGCAATAGTAGTAGTGTAGCTAGTTTATCATTCCAATAATGTGAATAAAAATGAATTTTGGAGGTGCTATGATACTTTATTCTAGCATTGCGTGAGGGCACGACAATGGTTTAGTATGGGAAGATGGTCCCAAAGAAAGTTTGAGAATGCTTAGAGTTTTCATGTCATTCCTTCTCTTTGCAATGTCCTCACTTGAGACAGCTCTCCCATCTGAAGGTCTTTCTTTTCGATCCTTTTCAGTTGAGCCCTCAATTGATCTTGCAGTAATAGCAGCAGTAATCCTAGCAGCCTTATCAAATGTGTTTCCATATTCAATAATTTCCCATAGAGTGTCATCATGAATTTGAAGATACTGCTCAAAATTGAACTTCCATAGCTCAAAGTTGTCAGGATCTAGCATGGGGATTTTTAGATTGTGACTAGAGGAGGAAGTCATCTCTAGAGTAGACATCTTGTCTGGTTTTTAGGGTTTCTTGAAAAATTAGGGTTTTTGGCGATTTAGGGTTTTTAGGGTTTTTTGTTCTTTAGATCAAAGTTCCTCAACAAGCCCTGATACCACTTGTTGATCCCAAACTTATATCGATTTAGCTTTGTGTAAACGAGATTAAATCAAGTTAAATACTTAGAGAAACTTTGTTGTATATGAAACAATCTAAGTATTATGCGGAATTAATAATTAGAACAAGAACACACAAAACAGAATAAACAAAACATTCACTTTGATTGATGATCGAACTTGTGTATAATGAAAGTGTTAAAACATATATAAAACTAAAACCTAAAGGCCTCCTTTTATACATTAAGGAGCCTTGCACAAGAGTCTAACTATCAGCTAATCTAGGTAAAGATAAATATAGAAAATACAATGTCGAACATATCTTTACTAGAAATACAAAACGTGTAGACTAACTATTCTATCAGTGCTTGGACTTCTTCTCATCACCGCTTGATTTCTTCTTGTCAACGCTTGATCTGTTAATGCTTGATTTCTTCCTATCAACGTCCAATTAACTGCTATCAGCGTCTAAGTATATTGACTCATTTTATTTCCAACAGTTTATACCTTCAAAGGATATTCCTTTGGCATATGGAATATGCCAAATTTAAATTAAAGAATGTTCTTTGGAATATACCTTAGGGAATATTCTTTGGAATATTCTAAATTCAAATTTCTATTTTCTTTTTAATAAAACATTTTCTTAAAATTAAAGTTTATTAAAATCTTTTGTCACATTTGATTAAATGTGAGTTTAAGAAAATATTAATCCTTGATCACTTAGCTAGGTTAATGACATGTTTACTCATACCTTGAGTGATTCATGCCGAATGCGATCTTGTAGATGTCGAGAGAAGTATACAAATGTATTCTTGAGTGATTACGAGTACCTTAACATTTTATATAATGTATTGCGAATTATATGTTTGTCATCAACAAAACACAAAGAGATTATATCGACAAAACATCGTAATGTTTGCACTAACAATCTCCCCCTTTTTGATGATTACAAACAAGTAAACAAGTTAGTTTAGAAATGATAAAAGAGAGAGACTCACCTTATTAGGTGATATGAAGTCCAGTTTAATATATTGGCCTTCAATCTACAAAGATGCCCAAAAAATGGTGAAATATTGTGATGTATGTCAAAGACAAGGAAAAATTAATCAAAGAGATGAGATGCCACAAAATTTAATTCAAAAGTGTGAGATATTCGATGTATGGGGCATAGATTTTATGGGATCTTTTCCATCTTCTAAGGGGAATAAGTACATACTCGTAGCGGTGGATTATGTTACTAAGTGGGTTGAGGCTAAGGCCTTGCCTACTAATGATGCTCGAGTTGTAGTGGAATTCTTGAAGCAATTATTTGCTAGATTTGGTTTACCTCGTGCCATTAATAGTGATCGTGGGACTCATTTTTGTAATGATCAATTTACAAGAGTCATGAAGAAATATGTTGTTAACCATAGACGTTCTACCGCGTATCACGCACAAACAATTAGGAAAACCGAGGTCACTAATCGTGGTTTCAAAAGTGTAGAAACTAGAAGGGGGTTGAATAGTTTCTAGTTACTTTTTCAAAACATTTCGCATAACTCACTGTGCGCGGTTCTTTATTGTACTCGCGGTTCTTTATCACTAAGGAACCACGTGTCCCTTTAAGGAACCGCCGACAGTGAACTAGGCTATTTATTACATGTTGATCTTAAACAATCCTTGGTATCAAATTCTCGATCAAGCTTGACTAGATATGAGATGTGTTTGATTGAAAGATAAATACTGCAAGTAAGAAAACACACAAACACATCAAATTAAGAGTACATCAAGCAATAGTCTAAACACTAAGCACACACGTACTAAGCATAAGCTTTTCCGCAACTAAGATGTTTAGACTAAGTGATGTACACTTGACCATAATATAAACATGAAGCACACACGTATTAAGCCTTAACTTTTCCGCAACTTAGATGTTTCGATTATGAGATGCACGCAACACACAACAACATATAAATGCATCAATAAGAGTAAAGACATAAATGTAAATGAGAGTACCGACACGATGATTTATAGTGGTTCGGTCACGAAGATCCTCTTCGCCCTACTCCACTCCTCGAGTACACCTTACTCGAGAGTTACTTCACTAGCCAACAAACTCCTTAAGGTGCAGAAATCATACACAACGTCGCTTATCCAATTTCAGACTCTAAGCTAAAAGTCGAGTCCTAATCTTACGTAGGACCAATCTACACAACGTCGCCTACTTCACCATTTTCCGACACAAGGCTATATGTCGAGTCCTAATCTTAGATAGGACAAATCTACACCCATCTACACCGATCTTCACACTAGTTATGTTTTATGGCCCAACATAACAAACCTTGTGTTTTATGGCCTAAACACATAAACCATATAGATCTAAGCACACAACACATAGATCTATGACTCTAACACTATATCCAAGTATTAACAAACTTGGATCTACACAACTAACATCTAATACAAGGATAACTATCACTTGGATCTTCTACCCTTACAAACACATCCAAGTGAACCCAACACTTGGATCTTCTACATATACATAGTAGGAAAACAATGACTTGATCTAGAAGGAGAGATCTTCATCATGTTATGAACCCAACACTTCATAGTAATGAAAGTGTTCTTCTCTTTGCACTTGAGAGGATGAAAGGATTGAAGGAGAGAATCACATCTTAAACAAGATTAATCTAAACTAACTAATCAAGGATTTTATAGATGTTTTTGAAGAAACTGTGTGAAAAGGGTTGAAAGAAAAGCTGGAAATGATCCACTATTTATAGTGCAAGAGTGCAATGGTCAAACTCTTGCTTGGAGACCGTGCATTTTTGTCCTTTAGTGGGGATATGCCATCTGGGGTAGTTTATACCTTCAAAGGATATTCCTTTGGTATATGGAATATGTCAAATTCAAATTAAAGAATATTCTATGGAATATACCTTAGGGAATATTCTTTGGAATATTGCAAATTCAAATTTTCATTTTCTTTTTAATAAAACATTTTCTTAAAATTAAAGTTTATTAAATCTTTTGTCACATTTGATTAAATGTGAGCTTTAAGAAAATATTAATCCTTGATCACTTAGTTAGGTTAATGACATGTTTATTCATACCTTGAGTGATTCATGCCGAATGCGATCTTAGAGATGTCAAGAGAAGTATACAAATGTATTCTTGAGTGATTATGAGTACCTTAACATTTTATATAATGTATTATGAATTATACGTGTGTCATCAACAAAACCCAAAGAGATTATATCGACAAAACATCGTAATGTTTGCACTAACAAAAAGAATTTTAGAACATACGGTGGGAGAGCATCGAGCTTCTTGGTCGGATAAACTTGATGTTGCATTGTGGGATTTTCGAACCGCATTTAAGAAACCAATAGGTTGCACACATTATAGGCTTGTATATGGAAAAGCATGCCACCTCCCATTTGAGTTGGAACACAAGGCTTCATGGGCTCTTAAATGGGCTAACTTTGATCTTAATCAAGCCAGTTCATATAGGAAAGACCAACTTAATGAGATGAACGAGCTTAGAACCGATGCCTATGAAAACTCATTGCTTTACAAAGAAAAGACTAAGAAATTGCATGATGCCAAGATTAATAATCGTGAGTTCAAAGTTGGAGAGTTGATTTTACTCTATAACTCAGGGTTGAAACTTATTGCGGGCAAGCTTAAGTCACGATGGACCGGTCCATTCGCTATAGCTCAAGTGTTTCCATATGGAACCATTGAGTTGTCTCAACCAAATGGTCCAAATTTCAAAGTGAATGGTCATCGTGTGAAGCATTATTTTTGGGAGGACATTTCCGTTGAAATGGTCTGAGAGACCCCCATTTTCCCCATGAATTAATTCATTATGGGAAGAGTCGAGCTAGAGAATCCTTAAATCAAGCTTGAATAACTGGGATAGATCATCTAGAATAGAGTGTGGTAGGTTATGATTAATAAATGGGTAATATAGTCGAGATGAAGTATAGGGGGTGCCTATCTTTTGTCTTTTTGGTGTTTGTAGGGTTGCTCTATCTCCTTTCATGCTTGGAGCTTATGTAGGAGGCCCTCGTATCGGGTTCACTTTGATACTTTTGTGATTCAAAATTGACTCCTGATAATGTCTAAAATGAATTCACTTTACTCCAATACTCTTAAACATTGCGGATAATGTTTATCTTAAGTATAGGGGGTCTTCTATGGAAGTGACCTTACCTAGAACATTGCCTTGACTTCATGATAATTGGGAAAATTAATTTTTCAACATTTTTCAAATTTTGATCTACTTTGGCCACCAAGAATATGCATTCATAATTTTTGCATAAATAATTTTTCATTTGCATAACACAAATGCATTGTATATATATTTCTTCTTTTATTTTTCATCAAAAACAAATGAAAAAGGAAATAAATAAATAAAGGATATGGTTTAACAAGTTTAGGAGTTTTTGACATATTAGTCCCGCCGTGAATATTTTGACTCAACCCAAGTTTGTTTATTCAAGCTTACTCTAGCTAGTATCCTTAACCATGTAGACCTTTATTGGTTTATTAGGCTAAGCATCCACGAGTCTCATTATTTGAGATATTAAATTGTGGAAAACGAGAGATGATAGAGTTTGAAGTAAGTGTAAAGGGCTAGATAAACCTAATATTAATTACTTGTGGCTTTTATATCCCCTTTCGTAACCTTTACTTTCTTGTCAGGGCATGTATATATTGTTAATCAAGAACGGTTTTAATTGGTTTGTAGTCTCTTATGCATTTTTGACTAATCATTCGTGGTTCGTATAAGTACGTCTTAATATTCTAAGTTAGAACGTTTTATGTGTACTAGGCTTATGTCATGCTTAATACTTAGTGGGTGTTTTTCCTTTTATTCTTTTCCTTATTTGTGAGGAATAAAGAAAAATAAGAACGACTTATAAAAAATTATTGGCTAGCAAAAAAAAGAAAAAAATAATTATACAAGACACCCAAGAGGGGCAGCGAAGTGTTAATTATAGTAGCTATTAAATTCCAATATTACTCTCAAAAGGGTTGCGGGGATTTAGTAGTTGCTCCAATCCAATATTACCTTGACAGGTTGCGGGATTTAAGATCCAAGGTCTCAAAAAGGCGGCGGATATAAATTATTGTGTGAGTTTTATTTTTCTTTTCTTAGCGAGTCAGTAGGTACTTATTAATGCATGACATAAGGATCCTACACATAAGGCGAATGACTTATTATTTTGGGACGGACTTATATCAATTGTGGGTGGTTTTTCGAGTAATGGATAAGATGGTTATTTAGGATTAAAATTGTGCTTCCTTATTTTCAAATTTTACACTTCTTATATTTCACGCTTTAAATAATGAAAAATTTGCCCAAAAGAAATTTGCTCAAATAATAACCGGTCTTAGAGGCAAAATAAGTGTGGGTGTAATGGTAACATAATTAATTTGTATGAATAAGTCGATGCACTTTCACTTATGAATAAAAATGATCTCGTTTTTAAGCTTGGTCTGGGGAAAGTGAAACTTGAGGATGATAAGTATTCATGGTACCAAAAGCCCTAATCAAAGTTAATGATTTCTTTATGAGTTATTTCATCAAATCATTTCAAGAAAAATCAAAAATATATAAATAGAATTATTTTCCTTGCATTGCATTTTAAAATCAAAATCATGCATCATATAGTGTAGCATAGTGTAAAAGCATTTCATCTTGGCCAAGGTGGAATAAGTATGAGAAAAATGTTATTTAGAGCTTTGGAATATTGCATTGCATGAGGCCATAGCAATGATCAAGTGTAGAGGATTTGATATGATTGAAATCTCATATCAATTATAACAAATCAAACCCTAAAACACAAAGAAAAATACCAGTTTTATGTGAAAAAGTAGTATTATAGGGTATTCTTTGTTGTTTGTGATTTTATAGGTGAAATGATACGATTTTATGCAAACATGGATTTCAAGGCATTATTATTGAAGAAAAGACAAAAGGACTCATTCTAACAAGTCTCCAAAGTCAAAGGACCTTTCATGATAATCTGCTAAAGTTGAAGGACTAGAAGTGTAAATTCAAAGAAAGTCAAAGAGCTCAAGATAAAGTTAACTACAAGTCAAAGGGTCAGTGATGTTCAAAATACAAGTCAAAGGGCTGAAGAAGACAAGTTCACGAACTGTTTAGCTCAAAACAGCAATCTGCCATAAGCTAAGGGGCTAAATCTGCCAAGTATGAAACTAATTTGGAGTTTGATCCGAGTGAACTAAAATCAACCAATCAAAATCAAGGAAATGTGAGACTCGGATTGCCAAATAATGCTTATTAATGAGGAGTGAGAAAAATCATAACAGTACACCCACTAGCCAGTTTCCACCAATCATATTTCGTTTTGAAGATAATGATCCGTGTGCGTCCCCAACATCCTATACTATTATGCCACGTGGCACATCTTTTTCCTAGATCGAAGAGCACGCTCGAGGCACTTTCATGAATAACTTTTAACATGAAAAATGATCATAAGGACAAGACGAACACATCCCACTCACTCAATTAACATGACATCAATGGAATAAAATTTCCCCAATTTGATAAAGAACACTTGAAGATCAATTTACCAGAATTGGATACTTGACACCTTCTCATTGGCAAAGATACGTCACTCACCTCACCTACATCTCATATTTTATCATTAAATAGGGATAGATAGCTCTCATTTCGTAATGTAGTTAAGTATGAAAACACACACACTTTAGCTTTAATCCTGTTTTCTCTCTCATTTCTTAGTGTAACTACCTAGAGTGATTGACAACCACTCTAAGTGAGTTAGTTAGGAAGTTGTAATAGAATTTCACCATTAATAACAAATTTAAAGTTCACAAATTCTCAATTCTCTACTTACCTTACTACATCAACTATTTATACCTTCATGATTGTGATTCTATTATTCACCATGAATAACTGAATCAGTTAGTTGTATTAGAAGCTTGTTGTGAGATCAGACTTGTTGCAGTTGAAGTACTTAACTAGTTCTAGCCAGTAGTACCATATCTGTAACACCCCCAAATTACCACGCAGCGGAATACCACTTTGGGTTGCTACTCGTAGTACATCACACACAATCATAGACAACGATCTCAAAAGAGACGTTAAAATAATATACAACCTTGTCTAAAAAGTTTCCCATCCCAATATATAAAATCAGAGTAGCGTTTAGTCCCAAAAATCGTTACCAACACGTCACATTCATATAAGACTATAAAAGTCATTTAGTTCATTTCAAAGGATGGAAAATAATATAACTTTAGACAAGTAAGCACCAACTCCCTCCTCGCATGCTCCGCTGCTTTCTATCTTGATTACCTGAAATACATGCTTAAAATCATCAACGCAACGGTTGAGCAAGTCTATAGGTTTTACAAAATCATAATTTGAACACAAGAATTTTAATCATCTCAAGCTTGTCACACAGACAAGTCATATATATATTTGTAACACCCCCAAATTACCACGCAGCGGAATACCATTTTGGGGCGCTACTCATAGCACATCACACACAATCATAGACAACGACCTCAAAAGAGACGTTAAAATAGTATACAACCTTGTCTAAAAAGTTTCCCATCCCAATATATAAAATCAGAGTAGCGTTTAGTCCCAAAAACCGTTACCAACACATCATATTCATCAAAGACTTAAAAGTCATTTACTCATTTCAAAGAATGGAAAACAATATAAACTTTAGACAAGTAAGCACCAACTTCCTCCTCGCATGCTCCGCTGCTATCCATCTTGATTACCTGAAATACATGCTTAAAATCGTCAACACAACGGTTGAGTGAATCTAAAGGTTTTGCAAATCATCATTTGAACACAAGAATCTTTAATCATCTCAGGCTTGTCACACAAACAAGTCATATATATCGATAAATGCCTTAAGCTCATGCAACAGAACGTTAACCAACACGTCAAACCGAGTCACTTACGGCGCCCCTACAACAGGTAATATTGTCATATACCAACGACCTCTTACACATTATATCCCTCTCAGGTGATCACAAGGATACATACCCTAGGATAAGGCTGTCAAACCAAATAGATCTATCAAATGTATTAGCGTTTACCTCGCAAGGTAATTAACAGTTCATGAAATTCAGGGACTTCATAAGACAATGGTACTTAGACATTTATCATCATATTCGGGTCCAGCATACCGAAAACAACTTGTGTTCATTTTATAAAACAACATGTATTCCCCCTCGCGGGTTAAAAATCATTTACAAGATAATATAAAAGCGAGGCTATAGACTCACCTGATATAGCTATCACACATTTATCAAGGAACAAACATCCAATAGTCGATACAAGACTTCACGAGATATCAGTCGCTCATTGCTCGAGAACGAGATGCCCAACGGTCGTCATATGACCGAACGAGGCCTATAATGACGAGACGCGTCTTAGGCTCGAGACAATACATAAATCATATATGTATGTAAATAGTTAATTTTAGTAAGTTTGGACATTGTATAAGTTTTAAAAAACTTTTCATAAGACTTTTGGAACAATTTACCATGTATTATCCCAGTATGACCTTTAAGCCCATTAAGGCCCATTAGTGGCCCATAACAAGTTCATGTGACTAAAATCCATTTCAAACTCAGTATTTATCTCCAAATACATTATTAAACTCAAGCCCCATAATGGCCCAATAGCTATTATAAGTGTATGTTGGACTTTTATGGCCCAAAGCCAGTTTATAAGCTTTATGTGTTCTAAAACGCCTCCAAACGTTGTCGACTTAATATCTCACATTGGTCGGGTCTTGGGATCTCTAAATATCAGTATAAAACTGAGTCTAAAACTCTCTACAAGTGGGTCATACCACTTTGGGTTTTATAAAAATCGTCACGTTAAACGTTAATTTAATATGGTTGAATTCTTACAATTTCCCGACACGCCTTTTAGATTAGATCGTTTCTCCTAAACCGTAAATAATATAGATGATTTCTTTTTACCAAAGTCATTCTTAACTTATGTAGTTTACTTATTATAAGTTCAATTGCCCCTAATTTATATTTATCATAGCTCATTTACCCATTTTATCACTTAGAAACGTTGGCTGTTTTAGACAGCCGACTTTGTTTCCACCATTTTGGTCGCCATTTACAAACCGTAAAGAACTGGTGAACTATCCAATTGATTCTACTTCTTCATAAATTTATCTACAACCTATAGTTTTACCTTTTCCAATGATTCTAAGTTCTTGTAAGAGTTATCAGTCCGTTTAATCTGCATGTTAAGATTTTACACTTTCTATCATTTTGGCCATATTTAATTCATCGGGTATCGTCATGAGACGGTCCACCCGGCCAAATCACCAAAAAACATATGTCTACAACTCTATATTAGTACCTAAAGTTCAAACACTACTGGCTTTCTCAAATACCCACGTTTTTGTTACTGTACTAGTTTTTAACTATCACAACTTAATCTAGAGTTTGTTCTAACTTGTTTTTATGTTATAAAATTCATATGCAATGCCCAATTAAAGTTAATAAATTACTACATCCAATATTACAGAGGTCAAGCATGAATAAACTTATGCAAACTAAATTGACAACAATGAAATCAATAAATAGATCTTACAAAAAAATGAAGAATATGTTAACAAATGCCGTCAACCGATAACCCTTGCTCGAAGCTAATGATGAAACCACCCAATATATGTTTACTAAGGATCAATACCACATGCCAAATTCCTTAACTTCAGCTCTAAATATATTTTCTAAGAATGATGATACTGTTTGATGGCCATACGGAAAAGATGGAAATGAATGGAGTAATGTATGTTTACTTTGTTGATAAGAATGAGATAGGTATATTACTTTGTTGTTAAGAATGATACGTGTATACACATTTGACCATGACACATATTTTCATGTGAGACGTGTATAGAAGGTGGTGAGGGGTGAGATTAATATTAAATCTCGCTCCACAATTTGCAAAAGTGGGCATTGTTAAAGCCTGACATTTTTAAATTACGCGATTTAAAAAGATACCCGTTAACCACGAAAAATAAACACTCAATATAAAATAAAAACGTTTATGATGAAATGTAAATCTTGCTTATGTTTATAGAGAGAGAGAGAGATAGAGAGATGGTGAATTACACACACACTTAGAGAGAAAACCAATGTTTACTATATGTAAATAATGAAACCACACACCCTCTCCATCAAAGGAGAGGGTTTATATACCCAAGCCCTTGTCATGGGCTTGGGCTTACATTTGGGCCGGCCTACACATGTTGTAGGATAGGCTTGATGTTGTTTGTTAAGTAAAGACACGTAACTAAACTACGAGCTATTAAATGGACTATCGTTGGTGTGACCGATCCTTCTTAATACGTAAAACGTATTTCCAACAATCTCCCCCTAAGGGGGGTCACTCCAAACAAGGGCATTACCCAAGTTAAAATAATAAGTAAACCTATCATTCTATGCTTGTCTTGAGCTCGTAGTCTTCGTCTTTCTTTTTCTTTTTCTTTTCTGGTGAACATGCTGATGTGATCTTTGATATCACTTGCCTTGATCTCGTGCATCCATCACTTGTGATCTTCGCCTCTTCGTGACCTCACGTCCCACATACTTATATCTTTGTAATTCTTGAAAGCTTCAGAGTTTGATACAGCGGAAGACTTCACTTTTAGGCTTTCTTGAATTAGATGAGGTATTAAGTGCATAAAGTATAAGCATGCGGGGACGACTTCTTCTTGGATCCCGCAACGCCACCGTCTTTAAATGTCGCAACATAAGTAGACACGAACGAAATGGCTTTGAACATTTCATTCTAAATCGGTAGCATTTTACCTCCGGTCGGTGAAGACCGTTGGACGATATTAGATATCGTACCCATGACGGGCAGTTTCAATTAAGTAACTTCCTGACGGGATTTCGCGGGTAAACCCGTTCTCTTTATTCGACCGTCCAAAGCTGACTGCGAACATAAAGAGTGAATCATTTGGATAATAATATCCGCATGATTTGAAGCCGTCAATTCATGTTACCAGGAACAAGTGAAATTCAATTAAGAACCGCACCATCGTTGCTTTCCAGTTTTCACGAGCTTGATTCGTATAGAATCTTGCAAGTTACCTACCAAGTGCTGTTTGAGGTTAACACTAGAAGGATTTCCACTCATCACCGTGAACACTAAGGTATCACTCTGAGTGCTCTGGCAAGATCACTGAGATTTTGCGTAGAGGCCTGGAACGTGTTTAAGTTCAGCTAAGAATTAAACCATTGTTGCTTTCCAGTTATCACAAGTTTGATTCATAAAGAATCGCACAAGTCACCTACCATGAGCTTTTTGATATTCGCTCAAGAAGGATTTCCATCTTCATTGTAAATACTTTCGTATTACTCGGATGTTCAGGCAAGATCATGAAGATTTTGCGTAGGACTCTTAAGATCTTTCTTACTTTTCACAATGTGTGAAGAAGCAAGGAATTATGAAAGTGTGTCCTAATGAGATATTTGATGATCTCAAATGGCTCTAGACTCGATCGTACATTTTGGATTTTAGAGATCGGAGGCTGGAGAGGAGTGCCACCTTTTCAATACCAATTTATTCGGAGTGAATAAATCAATAGATAATGCGTTGTCTCCGTGTGATTAAAACAAATACCTTTTGAGAGATATCTGAGTTAGCTGGGATGGGTTGTGCATTGCATCACTGGGTCCATGATGTATATCTTCAATATCGAGCATCATTAAAATGATCTCAATAGCATATGTGTTGACCTGGTTTCTGCCTAAAGTTGTAAGGAGGGCTTCTTTCTTTACACCCTTTATCTTTACAATTCTTTTTCATTCTTCAACCCCTTCCATGCTTACCAATACGTCATAACTAGCACCTTGTGATTGTTCCAGTGCTAACTTAAGTACTTGGTCGGCATTCAGCTACGTTCACAATCTTTCTCCAACTTTCCTAAGGACTACTATTTCTAGCTATGGAATGTCCTTGGGAAGATTCCTCTGGTTCTGGAAGAATCATAGGACTTAACCTATCCTACCATCCTTATGTCACCACAATCTTCATGGTCGTGAAATAAATGGGTTTTGGGTAAGTATAAATCACCATGAAAATCCATTTGATATGCAAATCCGTTTTGCTCCCCCTTAACATATGCCACGATATTCGAAAACATTTCGCATATGTCGGGATGAGCCAACACATTAAGTCAAACCATTTGTGATAATATCCCATATTAAATCACATTTTCTCCCCCATATTAAAAATATTAACCCAATCGATGTTTTTAATATCAATTGATTTAATGAAGTTTTAACAAAGGTTTTGGGAAGAAAAATGCAAGTCCATTTTATCTTCATGATATCAAACGTATGAGATATGATACCGATTTGTAACATGATCACATATTCACCAAATTAGAAAAGAATTGACAAGGTTGGACCTGATAGATGAGAACATCATATGATAAAATCAAATGGTTCTTGTCAGCATATGTTGGTCGCCTCGTCACGTCTGAAGTCATCTCTTGACACCACATGTACGATTGGTATTGTTGTCTTGACACCAACTTGTGAACTTGGCACTTTCGGCATCGAAGATTCTGAATGTTTGACAATTGCTCCCCCTCAATTGTTGACCAGTGTTCTATTGAAAGAGCTGTAGTCGTCGGTTGAGTAGTCGCATCGTCGAGTATGTAGATACCAATTGTAGATAGCATGGTTGTAGAGATGATAGCTTTATAAAAACAAGATTTCTCTTGTTTTAACAAATAAATGCACTGAGGCGTACATATATTTGTGTTAGACCAAGTTATAAAGTAAACTTGATCCATTACAAGGTTTTAAAGTAAACCTTGCCCGAGAAAATTAATTCCCGTTGTTAGCCAAAGCTTTCATAAGAAATACTTGACTTTAATATGAAAACCGGGTTGCAGTCTGAAATAACTACAAGCCAATTAGGCATGTTTTATGAAATATTTACAACTTTTGTACAAACTCTATTTATGGCGCCGTGTCAATATTAATCGACATTTCTAAGGCCGTAAATATTATCGTACCAAAAGACATGCCTTTGAAAAATAAAGTAAAAATATTTTTTGATTTTTATGAATTTTTCAATTTTTATGGTTTTTATATGGTTTTATATTTTTGTATTTTGCTTTTGTGGATAAAAATATAAACAATATATACAGATGATCACCAAGGATACGGAGAATATTTTTACCACCACTATTATTTCGCTTCATCTGCCAATTCCTTAAGAGTCTCAGGCGAGAAGGTTCTCATTCCTATCTTGTCGGCCAAAAATTCAATTCGAGCGCGATCTAAAGCCTTCGTGAAAATATCCGCCAATTGATACTCAGATCGGACAAAGTAAAGCTCGATTACTCCATTTTCCACTTGCTCCTTGATGAAGTGGTAGAGAATGTCAATATGCTTCGACCGGGAGAATTGAACATTGTTGCAGCATAAGGCAATTGCACTCTTGTTGTCGCAGTACATCGGAATTTTGTTGAAACCTAGACCATAGTCGGTTAATTGCGATCTCATACAAAGAATTTGAGCACAAAAACCGGACATAGATATGTATTCTGCTTCCGTACTTGAAATTGCAGCGCTTTTCTGCCTTTTCGATGCCCAACTGATTAATCGATCTCCTAGTAGTTGCAATGTTCCACTCGTGCTACGCCTTGTATCTTGACAACCCGCGTGATCCGCATCTGCATATACCATTAGTGCAATAGAAGAGTCCTTCGAATACCAAAGTCCCTGATTAATGGTTCCTTTAAGATATCGAAAGATCCTTTTAACAGTAGCTAAGTGTAACTCAGTAGGCCTAGTTTGATACCTAGCACACATACATATAGAAAACTGAAGATCAGGTCGACTGGCTGTGATATACAGAAGAGTACCTATCATTCCACGATAAAGTGTCGGATCAACGGCAACTCCATGTGGATATGCATCAAGCTTAGATTTTTCCACCATTGGAGTGTCCACGGGGTCGCAAGATTCCATCTTATATTTCTTAAGCGATTCAAGGGCATACTTGGATTGATTAATAAAGATGCCTCTGGGACTCTGAGATATCTGAAGACCTAAGAAGAATGATACCATGCCCATCATTGACATCTTAAACTTGGAAGACATGAGTGTCCCAAACTCATCCGATAAGGTTTGGGTCGAGGCTGCAAATATAATATCATCAACATATATTTGTACCATAATCATATCTTTACCTCGTTTTTGAATGAACAGCGTTGGATCCACCTTGCCTTTAGCGAAGCCTTGCGTAATGAGGAATTGTGACAATAGATCATACCATGCGCGAGGAGCTTGCTTCAACCCATAGAGAGCCTTCTTAAGCTTGTACACATGATTAGGATAATTAGGATTCACAAAACCATCCGGCTGTTGAACATAGACTTCTTCCTTGATTTCACCATTAAGAAATGTCGTCTTCACATCCATCTGATAGACAATCATATTCGTATGGGCTGCATAAGCGAGGAATATTCTAATAGCTTCCAAACGGGCAACAGGTGCAAAGGATTCCATAAAGTCGACGCCCAATAATTGCTTGTATCCATGAGCTACTAGTCGAGCTTTGTTCTTCAATATTCCGCCTAACTCATCGAGTTTCACCTTGTAAACCCATTTCAAAGTGAGTAACTGCACTTGATCCGGGCATGGGACAAGTTCCCATACTTCAAGACGTATAAACTCATTAAGTTCTTCTTGCATAGCCTCTATCCAACAGGATTGAGTAAAATCTTCTTGCCATGTCTTAGGTTCAACTTCAGTGAGAAAAGCATCAAAGTGACAAAACATTGCACTTTCTTGTAACTGACTTCGTGTGGATACTAGACGATTAGGGTCACCAATAATAGAATCTATAGGATGATCCTTTGTCCACTTGTTGTCATGTTCACGAATCCATGGATTGGAGTAAACTGTAGAAGGAGTTTCCTCTGAGGTGGACGACCCGGCTTGATTAGGGTCGGGAATTGGTACACCAAAGAATGGAAGTTCACGCATTTGAGCGAATTCCAAATCGTGATCATCATCATCCTCTTCATCATCAATAGGCATGACATGGGTAGTTGAAACATGTGTTGGTTGAGAATTACTTGTTGAAGGTATATCTTGACCAATAGTAGGTTCAGATGTGTCTGATTGTGCTTCGGTTGCTGGAGTGACAACTTCGGTTACCGGAGCTATTACCTCAGGTTCTGGAGCAACAATGGTTGGAGGAGTAAAGAATTCATCAAATAACGGTTGAAACAACGTATCCCATTCATTCCTAGTAGGTGGTGTAAATGATGATGAAGTAGGGTTATTTGGGACAAGACCAGAACTAATGTTACTGGGTCCCATTTCATGAAGTGCGGGTTCAGAGCTACTTTGCCTATAAGCCATTTCTTTCAGCTCATCAAAATCAACATTCATAGTTTCGAGGATCTTGCGAGAGTTGCGGTTGTAGATTCGGTATGCCTTCTTTGCGGGTGCGTAACCAATGAAAATACCAATATCAGCCTTTGGTTGAAGTTTTCCCAAATTGTCACCGTCATTATTTGGATAGCAAAGAGAACCAAATACATGAAGATATGATAAATCTGGTACTTTTCCTTGGAAAAGCTCATAAGGTGTTTTACCATGGCGTTTACGAATTAGTGACCGGTTTTGGGTGTACACTGCTGTAGATACTGCTTCTGCCCATAAAAACAATGGAGCCTTTGCGTAAATTAACATCGTTCGAGCAGCTTCCATAAGTGTGCGATTTCTCCTTTCAACGACACCGTTTTGTTGTGGAGTGCGTGCAACGGATGTTTCATGAGATATGCCAACTTCTTCATAATAATCACGCAAGATTTGATTCACAAATTCGGTTCCATTATCTATACGAATGCGTCGGACAGTAGTGTTGAGACGCACTTGAATCATCTTGAGAAATCCGATGATGAATTTAGGTGCCTCATTTTTTGCTTTCAGAAATTTCACCCATGTAAACCGAGAGTAATCATCGACAATGACCAGGATATACTTTTTGCCACTAAGACTTTCAACACGCATTGGCCCACAAAGATCCATATGCAATAGATAAAGTTTCTCTTGGTTGGTGTCTTCCGTCTTGGGTTTGTAAGATTTCTTAGTGCTTTTCCCCATTGTTCACGCGGAACACAAATGATCCTTGTGAAAGGATAGTTTAGGAAGACCACGAACATGTTCGTTTTTTGCCAAGTGATTAATAGCGTCAAAGTTAAGATGAGATAACCGTCGATGCCATAACCATGACTTAGTCTTTGATGCTTTGGAGAGAAGACATACGGTAGAAGCGGCCATCATGTCTTGTAGAGACAAAGTATACAAATTATTCCCTCGAGTACCTTTCAATAAATCAACCCCTTCCAAATTACGAATGAAGCAGGTATGCTCTCGAAAAGCAACTTCTAGGTTTGCATCACAAAATTGTCCCACAGAAAATAAGTTGTGACCGAGACCTTCCACATAATACACTCTCGAAATTATAACATTCCCAATATGATATTCACCATAACCCATTATCTTTGCAATATGATCATTTCCAAATCGAACCGTACCAAGAAACTTGCTAACGAAATTTCTGAGCTGAGAGCGATCTCCGGTCATATGCTTGGAGCAACCAGAGTCCAAATACCAGAGAATAATTTGGACCACCTGTTTTCAATAACAACAGTAGACAATGCATTGGAAACTATTGGTTCCGGAGTGTTAGCAGATACAGATATAGAATTATCATAATTGCTAACATTTTTTAGACCCTTAGATTTCCTGCGTTTTCTAATGTGAGTTTTAGCACTAACAGGTTTTACTGTTCCAACTTTCTTAGGTTTTGGATTATTCGCGTGCACTAAAGTGGGAGTAGACCTATTTAAAGGGCATTTTGTTCCTACAGTAGTGTCGGTGTTCCTAGTTAAAGGACACGCTTGTGTTTTGGAAGCCTTGGTACTCCTAGTTAAAGGGCACGCTTTCTTCGCTTTAGTGGGAATGATCCTAGTCAAAGGGCACGTATTTCCTACTCTAGTGAAAGTTCTACCAGTGGGGCGCCATATCCAACCAACTTGGGTTAACACTTTCCCAGTCGGTTTCCATTCTAATCCATTTTTCCGGGCATACATCTCATTCACATGGTCAATAAGGCAAGAATCATGACGACTAGAAAACATACATTCATTGCAATTCCAACATTTCAAATTAGAATTCACACTAGGCTTAGAACGCTGCACAACCGCAGAGCCTTTAGGTTTAGCTACATGATTCTTTTTATTCAAAACAGAAATAACATTCCTAGGATGGGCTTCTACTTTCTTCTTCACTTGACTACTAGATGGGGGCAAGATCCTATCATTCTTCTTGTTTCTCTTAAGCTTAGATCTTTAAGCCTTAGTAGTGGTGCTTACTCCTGTAGAAGGCAACACGGGAATATTAGAAGCTGGTTTTGATTCCGCCTTATCTTTAGTGACTAAAGTTTGAGATGGTTTAGTCCTAGGGTCCTTGTTAAGTGGTGTGACGGCTATAAGGTTCCTTTTGATTGCACTAGAGGACGATGCTGAGACAGTGGCTGCGTTATCCACAACATTCTTACCTTTTAGAGTACGAAGTGTTTCCTTTAACTCAGCCAAGACCAGATTCGTATCACAAATTTGTTCCCTCAAATAAGATATTTCCATCGACTTTCGATTCAATTGTTCAATCAATGATTGATTCTGTGCAGTGGTATCAACACATGCGGGCTTTACTGAATCGAAGAGTCGTGTATTTTTCTGTTTTAAGTTATCAACTTTGGACAAAATCTTGGAAACTCGATTATCTAGATTAAGTTTAAAAGTCTCAGCGGCCTCAAGTACGTTCACACAGTTAAGCTCCTTAGATTTCTCTATTTCTATCGACAGAGATGTAGCAACTTTGTCACTTGGCCGACGCTGTTTTGATTGTAAATTCAATCGAAAATTCTTTTCAAAATTTGCATCATCGATATTAACACCTTCGAATGACGTTTCAAAGATTTCTTGAATAAATTGTTGCTTGCATTCAAGCGAAATACAATGTGTTTGAATCTCATCAAAACGTTTTGAAAGCGAAGAATATGAATCTTGAAGCTTTAAAAATTCAGCGTCAGATTCGTGACAAGTACTATCTACCACATTATCCACAGATTCAACATTATGCACAATAGAATCATTATCAATACTTTTATTCACACTGACAGAGACTATATCATGAGACATCACTTGCTTCAGAAGCAGATCATTTTGGCGTGAAACTCGTTCTATTTCAAGTAAACTGTTTTCATAAGCATCTTTCATTTCATTGAAAACACGTCTAACTTCTTTTATTTCCAAAAACAAATCTTGATCAATATTACGAAGGCAAGCTTTAACATTGTCTAGAAACGGAACAATTTCATCTCGAAACACAGCTCTAGTGTGCTCAAAGTTCCATTCACCTTCCGTTATGGTCGTGGCCGTCGTACGTTCCAAAATGACCTTGTCAAAATCGGTAAGTGTTGGTGAACCGCATTTAAGTTAACGGACGCCTTACTTACCGGTGGGATTAACTTTGTTAAATCTTTTTTGACAAGTGTAGGAAACGTACTAGGAAGGTTTTCATTTGACAAACTTTGGGGCACAAGAACTGTTAATTTTGCTAATTCCTTTTGTAAGCGAATGCGTGTCTTTTTCGAAAATTGATCTTTGTTATGTTGATCATAATCAATTGTATGGAATTTTGAAAGCATTTTAGAATGAGTTTCATCCTCAAGTGATTGTGTCTCCTCAGTACTACGAACAAAAGGTGCTTCTTTCGATTTGCCAATTATGGTCATATCATAAAGACCGGGAATATATTCCTGAGCTTGTTTTTACATAACCGGGATTAGGTGGTAAATCTTGAAGACGTTTAAGTTCGAGTTCTTTAAATGATTTAGTTAAAATATGAACCTTTTCTGTGGAAGCGTATTGTCTTAAAAGCTGTTGTTCCTTGAATTTAAGAAGTTTGGTAGCATTAATTTCTGATTCAACCTTTTTAGACTCGAGAGTTTCGAAATCCATTTTATGTTTCTGAAAATCATTGACAACCGACTCCTTTTCTTTTAATTCATTAGAAAGATTAACTTTTAATGATTCTATTTCTTTCAAATGTTCAATCTTTTCAAAACAAAATTGGTCAAATTCATAACATGTTATTTTCTCTGCTTGAGGGACCATTTCAAAAGCTTTGACCTTTTCTTTATGCAACGCAAGCTCAGCAGTTAGGGTGGAATTGGTATCTACGGATTGTCTGAGGGCCATATGCATTTGATCAATAATATGTTTAGGCATCATTACCAAATCATGTTGAGCATAAGATTCCATACCCGTCGTAGCATTTGGTTGAGGTTCACTCAAATGTGTAGAATTGGGTACCACATCATTTGAGTTATTAGTTCCCGATTGCTGTTCGAGGTTGTCATTTTCATGCCCAACTTGATGTTTGTTATCATCAATATTATTAGATGTGGTTGGTACCTCACTGATGACATCAGAACCGTAGTGAGAGAGATTAGCAACGAGAGCAGCTTGGGCAGAGTGAATGTCATCACAATCCGAATCGTATGCATCAAGATCGTCCGCTTGATAAGCTGCATTAGAAGTGGAAACAACTGCAATGCCTTCAGTATCTGCTGCCCCTGGGTCTGCAAGAAATGCTAACTCCTCTAAATCTAAAATCTTCCCCTTAGACTGAGCATCAACCAAATACATCTTCTCACGAAACCATGCATCATCTCTTCTCCTTTTTGGCTGAGTGCATTCCCTAGCCATATGACCTTGTCCTTGGCAATTGTAGCAAGTCACAACCTTTTTAGGACCAATAGGACTCCCATTTCCACTAGCTTGAGAATTCACAGCTTGATTGTTCCCAGTCCTTATAGGAGGTCCATATGCATTTTGCCTTCCCTGAATAGGTTGCACCATCACTTGACCATCTTGAACAGTGGCTTGTTGTCGAGGATTTGAAGAGGTGCGGAGCTGATTGTTTGTTGGTGGAAATCCTCTAGTTGCAACAAGTTTTGACAAGTAAGCAGTGAGATGGTTTAGTACATCAGCTGGCGTATCATTTCGAGTAAAGACAGGTGCTTGGATTGGTGGAAGTTCATTAGAGTAGAAAGCTTGTGCTGGTTGTGCTTCTATTGGAAAATATCCTTGCTGAGGAGTATAGCCCAATGGAGAAGTGTTGGCTTGTGATAGTGATGTCTGATATGGTGGTTGCTGTTGAAAAGATTGTTGATGAACACTTTGTTGATATTCTTGCTGTGGCATCATTGGTGGTTGATAAGATGGTTGCTGATAGATGTGTGGTGGTGGCTGCTGCAAGTATGATGGTTGTTGATAAGTATAAGCCATGTTTTGTTGAGAAGCATACATTGCAAGTGGATCATGAACTTGAGGTGTAGACAACCGAGCCTCGATCACATGGCATTCGTGTTGTTGAAGAAAAGCTTGAAGTTGATCCACATTGGTGTTATGCAAGTCCTTAGCCAATTTAACATCCGTCACGTATTTTTTCCATTCTGGAGGAAGAGTGTTCAAATACTTGGTGTTCAATTGAAAGGTAGCAATTGCCATGCCATAGATATTGAGCTCATTCAACAATAGGGTAAATCTCAGATAGTAGTCATTAAGAGTCTCCCCTGGCACATAGGCAAACTTATCAAAAGTATCATAAAGCTTACACTCTCGTTCTTGTTTAGTTAACGAGGTGCCTTGCATTAGAACACGAATTCTATCCCATAACTCTTTGGCAACTTTATGTTTGCTGACGATTTTGTAGACATAGGGAGGAAGGGCTTGGAGAATGATGTTTGTAGCATACTTATCACATTTATCTTGAATCTTCATATCTCCAGTCAACTCACCCGTTGTGCGAGGTCGAGTAGTTGTTCCTTCCGTCACAGTCCCATAATCTAATGGTCCATTGAGCACCGATGCCCAAATTAGATGTCCATTCTCCTTGTTCAACATATAAAGTTCCATTCGGGAAGCCCATTCCTCATACATAGCCTTCACCAACATTGGTGGACGATTATTCGTACCCGAGAGGATGGACTTATCCATAAGAGATGTGTACTCCATTTCAATAAGTGAAGATTTACAAAGTTGATCGATCAATGAAAGAAAGTAAATGTGTTTGTTGTAGTGTGTTAAAACCGAGAAATAATGTTAAAATCCCCTAAATTATGTCCTCGATAAACCAAAAAATCCAAGTCAAAATTACGTTTTTGAAAAAATGTTGGGTCGTACTCAGATCGCAGTGGTGATCGTACTCCCTATGATCGTACTCAGATCGTAGTTGTGATTGCACTCCCTATGATCGCACTCAGATCGTAGTTGTGATCGCACTCCCTATGATCGCAATCAGATCGTAGTTGTGATCGCACTCCCTATGATCGCACTCAGATCGTAGTTGTGATCGCACTCCCTATGATCGCACTCAGATCGGACTCCCAGATTGTACCCAACGATCGTACCCTGATCGCACTCCCTTATCGCAACAAGTGATCGCACTCAGATCGGACTCCCAGATCGTACCCAACGATCGTACCCTGATCGCACTCCCTTATCGCAACAAGTGATCATACTAAGCAATCAGATTAAGGGATCGTACTTTGCAATCGTAGTGATGGATCGTAGTGAGCTATCGAAGTCAAGATCGTAACTTGGATCGTACTAATGATCGCAGTTAGATCGTAACAACAGATCGTAACTATGGATCGCAAGTAGAAACCCCCAGGGTTTATGCAAACACAAAGTCAGTTCGTACTATGGATTCCAACGTACCTTTTTTCTCGGACAGTACAGTAACACGTTCAAATCAAGATTCAAAGCCAAAATATGAATCAAACAACCAAAAATTTTGTGTTTTTAAGCCAAATAACAATACCAAATCACTATAACAAGTAATAGGATGAAGTAAATCAAGATTAACCCATAAAAACACAAAAAAAAATTTGGTTCGTATGAAAATGGATCAAAAATGGCGAGAATCAAGAACACAAACACAAGAACTAAACAATCATCCCATGGCTCTTGATACCATTTGAAGAAATGTAAATCTTGCTTATGTTTTTAGAGAGAGAAAGAGATAGAGAGATGGTGGATTACACACACACTTAGAGAGAGAAAACCAATGTTTACTATATGTAAATAATGAAACCACACACCCTCTCTATCAAAGGAGAGGGTTTATATACCCAAGCCATTGTCATGGGCTTGGGCTTACATTTGGGCCAGCCTACACATGTTGTAGGCTAGGCTTGATGTTGTTTGTTAAGTAAAGACACGTAACTAAACTACGAGCTATTACATGGACTATCGTTGGAGTGACCGATCCTTCTTAATACGTAAAACGTATTTCCAACAGTTTATATTTGGAGAACATTAATATTTCGATATATAGATGAGGGCTTATGATTTAAAATACGTTAACGCTTTATATAAACGAATGTCGCCTAAAGTTTTGGCGTAAGTTACGAAGTATGATCGTAAAAAAGAAAATTAAATGACGACAATAGAATATATTTCTATGTTGTAACTAAAATGTTCCCGGTCGATGACGGACATACACTTTTCCAATAAATAACAAACTACACGTTTTCGATACGTTAAAGCCTTAACCTTTCCAGTTAGTCAAGATTTCAATATTATTCGCAAAAATAATCATGACAAATAAAAGTCGATTATAATTATTGGTCAAAATATTAGAAAATAGGATTAGAACTCGGTCTAAATGTTGATTTTAAAGTACGGGTTATTACAATATCAGACTTGTAGCAGACCTTGATGATGATGGTCAATAGTGATTGATGTTGATTTGGTTGTAGTTGAGTGGTGATAAGGTGTGGTATCATTTCACAAGAGAGTTCAACACTCTCTTCTCCATCAAATGAGGCATCATGGCTTAAAAGTTCTTATCCTATTTTACATTTCCTCGAAAAATTCAAATGCATTCTACTTTCCTAGTCTTATTGTAATTTTGATTGATATTGCCTGCTATTTGATCTTGATGTTCTTGCTGATATGTTTTAGTAGTTGGTAGAGTTAATCTGTTAGATTTGATCTGTTTTCCTAGCTTAATTCTTGTTTTTGTAATAACTAGTGTTTAGATCACTTGCAAGATTTCGATTCAGTCATTGAAATTGGGTAATACTAGTTTACATTCACTCTATAACTAGTCTAATACATGTATGCAAGTTTTTGAAGTCAAACTATAAGTCAATAAGGAAAATGACATAAAAACTATGGGTCAGTTACTTGTGTTTAAAACAGTCCAATTTCAAATCATCAAAACTTGGAGTTAGGACATGAAATTTGTTTCATTTGAAATTCCAACATCCTAGCTTTTGATATTGATAAGCCATTTAATACAGTTCTCACAATAGAATAAGCTAGAAGATGGTTAAAGTCTCTATGATAATAGCTTGTTTTTGTCATAGCTTATATTCATTTATGGCTTATCCACTTCATAAACCTGCCTATTTTCTTTCACAAATCTGTTGTATAAGTGCTTAAAATAGGATTTGACCTTTCTCAACTTTTGGTCAACGCTGGTCAACCTAAGCCCTTTTGAGCTTATTTGATTTTCTAGCTTATTCTATGGGTGTTTTTCATATTTTCTTGGATAGGTGTCTATATTTTGGGCTTATAATCAGTTTTTGTGAAAACTAGACTTAGTGCTTATTCAAATAAGTTGTTCTCTTAAAAGTGGCTTATTCAAAAGTGCTTATTTGAGATTTAGACCACTTCAGCTTAATTCCTTGATCATGGGTAGCTTATTTTGAATTTGAAATATTTTGAAACTAGTTTCAGCTTATTTGGTCAACTAAAACTCAAGATATGGCTTAATCTTCAATAAGCCCGTTTTTAGTGTAAAAACTTTGAAAAATTGCGAACAGGTCCTTGGGTTTTGGTTACTTGTTGTTTTGTTTGAAAATAGTTATACATTTTAGGTTTTGCATTTTAGTCCCTGGATTTGTTAGGGTTGTTATTGTTTGTTGGTAGTTTGGTAAGTTTGTTAATTTCGGATAGTAGTTTGTTACATTTACATATTCAGTCCCTTAGCTTTGTACATTTACAATTTTTGTCCTTATACTTTGATTAGCTTTATATTTTGGCCATTAATTCTTGTTGTGCAACAATTGGTTGTACATTGTGCTCAATACATGGTATGTGCAACATGTTTTAGACTAGTACGGTTACGTAAAGGATAATATTTTACACTTTTGACGGTTTAGTGGAAATTAGACATAGAATACCATAACTTTGACAATCAAATACCAAGAAAAATAAAGTGACTTGATTAATATCGATCATTCAATTCGTAAAGATATCGAGATAAAAACGAACTTGAAAAAGACAATATGAGAGATCCATGTCCTTATTAACGTTGTATTAGAAATAAAAGGATAATAATAATGATGAATCATTAAAAGCTTTTATCCAGGAGACATTACTCGACTTGTACTAGAGATATTGCTAAGTCTAACTAGACGCTAGTCAATGTAATCACGAATTTAGAATATGTCCAAGTAGGAGAAGTTTATGGACTTATATTTAATAGTCGTGTGATAGGATCGAACTCGAGATTACAGGATTGCACTTAATACATAAAGAGTTAATTTATTTAATAAATATATTCATTGTATTTATTAATTTATTTAATAAATATACATTTATGTATTTATTAAATTAAACCAAAATATAACTTTAACGATCGTTAAATAATTAAGCCTTAAGTATTTATGAGAGTTAAATAGATTTATAGAAAGTAAGTAAAAGATAAGAAGGATAGAAGATTCCGGAACACCCCAAAAGGGGTGTTAGCCGTCGGTTATGGAGGAAGGGAAGGGGAAGGAAAAAATTTCCTTTTATTTGTTTTAGGTTACAAGAATTAAGCCTATATAAATAATCCCTCACCTCATAATTCAAGATATACAAAAATCTCTCCCTCCTCCTCTCTCTTTGCGATCGCAAGACAACCCACACAAGGGTTTTGGTTGGTTTTCTTTTTTGATCAATTGTACTTATAATCTAGTCCTAGCCCCTCTCTAGGGTTGTTGGGTAGATTTTCTACAAGCATTATAGCTTGGTTTACACGTGCTAGAATCATGGCTAGCTCGTTGTATTACGTGTGTACAAGATCGTAATATAGTCTTACATTAGACTATATCTTGGTGGTGTTCGTCATAAACCCTAATTGGTGATTCGTTCTTCGTCTTGTGGATTTGCTTTAGCCTAAAGGTATGTAACCCTAATTCTATTAATCATAATTGTGTTAATTATGATCTTGTTAAATCGCTTCCGCTATATGTGCTATGATCTCGTTAGGGTTTTATATAATTTTTTTGATGTTAATAAACCTTTAGACATGGACTTCTTCCATGAGTTCACCATTCAGAAATGTAGTCTTAACATCCATTTGGTAGACGATCATATTCATGTGAGCAACATAAGCAAGGAATAGTCTAATGCAACAGGAGCAAAGGATTCTTCAAAATCAATACCCAATGCTTGTTTGTAACCACGAGCGACTTTGTCGGGTAAATGAACTAATTCCCATACTTCATTTATTTTAAATTCATTAAGTTCCTCTTGCATGGCTTCAATCCAACACGATTGTGTCATAGCTAGTTGCCATGTTTTAGGTTCAGTTTCTAAGAGAAAGGCATAAAAATAGCAAAATAGTGTGTCCTCTTGTAATTGGTGGTGTGTTGAGACTGGTCTTTCGATGGCACCAATTATATTTCGGATTCGGTGATCCTTTGTCCACTTGGTGTTGTGTGTTTCAATCCCGTGGGTCTGGAGTAAACGATAGTAGGAGCTCCCTCTGAGGTAGACACCCCGTTAGGGTTGTCAAGAATAGGTAAACCAAAGTATGGAAGCTCTTGTATGTGAGGAAATTCTAAATCGTGATTATTGTGATCTTCTCCAACATCATTAGGAACGATTGGGGGTGATGATTCAGGTGTAGTTTGTGAATTACCTGGGGATGGTACATCCGGTTCAATAGTGAGCGTAGATGCATCGGTTGATCTCCATTATCTTGAGCAACAACTGCGGGAATCAGAGCTTTCATTGCACGGGCTGGAGCATCATCACTTGGGGGATCAAAAAAATCATCAAACATCATTTAAAATAACTTATCCCACTCAGGCCTTGTAGGTTGTTTAAATGATGGAGTAGTAGGATTCTTGGGAACTAATCCGGAACTGATAGTACCTGGTCCCATCTCATGAAGGGCAGGTTCGGCGCTTCGTTGCTCAGAAACCATCGCTGTTAGCTCATCAAAATCTACATCCATAGTTTCTATAATCTTTCCAAGACGACAGTTATAAATCCGGTAAGCTTTCTTTAACGGTGAGTAACCAATGAAAATTCCTATATCAGCCTTCGGTTGAAGTTTTCCCAAATTCTCACTGTTGATGGTTAATAAATGGCTTTTACACCAAGTATAAAATCTTATCGTCCGATCTCTTCGAATTGATTTCCAGTCTAATGTGCGACTCAATTGTCTTTTGGTGAACAAGAGAATTGTTTGGTTGATTATCTGATTTAAACTAATAGCAAATAAATGTAAATGTCGTTGAGTAAAATTAAAGTTTTAAAAGATTAAACTAAAGTGACGAGTTAAAAATGAATGCTTGAAAACTTAAAGACAAGATTAGGAAAATTACTTGAACACTTAATAAATCTAACACTTGAAAACTTTGCAAAAACAAGAAATTAAACAATTGGAAAACAAACAATTACTGCCAAATCGGAATATCTAAAGTGCATTAATCGGAATGTGTAATCGGCAACAATGATCGGAATGTGCAAAGGAGGCTGCAATCGGAATGTCGGAAGAGTACTAATAGGAATATGCAAACTACACCCGTCGGAATACTGTTATCGGAAAGGTAAATCGGAATAGCTGAAAATGAATCCAATCGGAATAATGGGACAAACATCTCTAATCGGAATATGCAAACAAGGGTCAAATTGGAATAATGGGAATTAGTTGCGTCGGAATATCTTAGAAACAATCCCAATCGGAATAACCAACAAGGCCCACAATCGGAATATTAAAATACCCCCCGTCGGAATATTAAACCCTAATCCGATCAAGGTGATCGAAATAAGGGGTGGGAGCACTAATCGGAATGTAGTAATCGGAAAAGGGTTTATACCTTTTCCGATTTAAGTGAGATTCGAGAATAAGCAAGTCAATAAGCTATAATAATAAGCTAATCACCCAAAACTAGAACGAATCTATAATGAAAGGGACTCAATAAGCACAAATACAAACTTTTTCAACTTAAAATAAGTAATCTTATAAATCAAACTATAAAAAGATGAACTTTTTAAGAAAACTTTTAGAAAGTAAATAAGCTAAACATATAAACAAGCCAATAAGCACAAAGATCTTAAAGCTTATTCGTATGAAAACTTAAGTAAGCATAAAAAGATTAACTTTTTAAGCACGAAATCATTAAGAACAACACGGATCAAATGAAATTCGCACCAAAATTAATCTAAAAATCAAAGAAAGGTAGAAAGAGATGAAAGATTAAAAGCTTAACTAGAACTTGATTAATGAAATCAACAATACACAAATGTTTAATCTTGAAAGATTAAAAGAAAGAAAGATGAAAACTTTGTGAGAGAAAGTGGAGAACTTTCTCTCCTAAAACTAGAAAGAAAAGTGAAAAAATGAAAACTAATCACCCTCCTAATGTGTATTAGGAGGGTATTTGTAGGGAAAAATGGGAAGGAGTGCATGTGTTGCTTCTTCTTTCTTTCTTTCTTCACGTCTTCTTAATTCTTTGTCTTTTCTCGACGTCGTCTCGGGATTTGAACTTGTCTTGATAATTTTCTTCTTTAATTTAGACTTGAGTTCTTTGACTTCATTAAACTTCCGTCTTTAGACTTTTTCTTCGATAAATCTTCAGAATAGGCCTTGGACTTCCGTTCTTTTTGCACTCTTGATCTTTTGACTTCGTCTTTTCCCGTTTTCTTCGATAAAAGCCCGTGAAAGCCCGTGTTTTCTTCCCTTTTCATCTTTTGGTCCTAAAACACAATAAAAACACAAACCACGCATAATTCCGACTTTTACGACATAAATTACACGTTTTGGTCTTGTTATTATTGGAAATAAGTGGTAAAAGGATAAGTGTTTTCACACTTATTAAATCCCCTACACTTGACCATTGCAATGCCCTCATGCAATGCATTAATTTTAAAGCACAGTTTACATTTTCCATCGTAAATAACCCATCTTGGCCTTTATTAAATACTAAATATTTAGGGAAGATAAAAAGATAAAATAAGTAAAGAAATCAAAGACTTACATTGGGTTTTGGCTGCCATGAACGTTTATCATCCTCAAGTTTCACGTTCCCCATACCAAGCTTAAAAATGAGATCATTGTTATTATAAGTTAGCAAAACAACACGAATTCATGTGGGCCAATTATTCACTTAGACTCCCTTATTCCTAGGTGTATCTCTTATATTTTATTTTTGTCTTGAATGATCACGAGGATGCATTGTTTGACTTATTCTGATAGTTATTTATGCCGAAAATAAAGTGAACGATTTAATCAATAGTTAGCTAAAGGACAAAATCTTTTAAAACTGCTTCTCGGGACCTCATAAAGTTCATATCTTGGCATAACTCGCTTCACGATTTGAGACCTTTCTCGGACCGATATTTGGCAGCGACTTCATACTTCAAATCTTTGAGAGACGTTCTTGAAATTATGGTCTTCTCTTCATAATAGGAATTTCTTCACTTGAAGTTTTGAGAGATTCTTCATATTTGGACGACTTCTTCATTTTTCTCCAATCTTTATTTTGGACTTTGATATACAACGATCCGCCTCCTTTTAGGACTTGGATCTATTTATCCTCATACCTTGTTAGGGCCTTTTTGGATAGACTTCTCCATGATCTTTTGGGGAGTATTTGCTTTTCGTCGTGTGTCTCGATCCTTCATATTGATTTTTGATGAATGATTCTTCACATCACTTTTGGATCTTTAGCAACAAAATGTAGCCCTCATGCCTTGTTAGGGCCTTTTTGGACTCGCCAATCTTCGCATCCGCTTCAATAAGTTATGCCTTGGCTATGAACTCTAATCCGTACCGAGCAACTTTTAAACGATCTTGGGCTAGAAGCTAAGTAACCTTTTAAATCGTGCAACCTTATTTATTGTAGATAAATTTATTAACAAGCGAAGGGAGAATAGGCTTATAATTAACTCACATAAATTCACGAAAGAATACCGAACTTATAATTGACTCTATCATCTCTCGTCCTCCACAGTTTAAAATCTCAAGGAATGAGACTCGTGGATGCTTAGCCTATTAAATCAGAGTTTTGGGTTTTCGAGTCATCTATAGGATCTTGCAAATTCCTGGACTTTTTCAAGTTTAGAAATCGCATTTTAAAGTTCCCTTGATAAACAACTCTCTAGGATCAATTATAGGAACTTGCAAAAAGTTCTTGTTCTTAACCCGTGAGAGATAAGACTTTCGCGTTTTATAGCTCCCTATATAAAAGCCTAGCAAAACTTGACTTAAACACGTTAAGGATACTAGCTAGAGTAAACTTAGATAAGTAAACTCGGGTTGAGTCAAAATGTTCATGACTAAGAAAATTTTAAAACCACTTTATTGAAAATTTATTCTATCAAGGAAAGAAAATAACCATAACAAAGGAAAATACAACTATACAACTAGGCCAACATAGATTAAAAATTTTGAAAAATGTCGAAAAATAAAATTTTCCGGTTAAAATGAGGGCAAATTCATGGAAAAGACAACTTACTTCGATAGAAGTCCCCCCTACACTTGATATAAACATTGTCCTCAATGTTTAAGCATGTGGGAGTAAAATCCCCTACACTTAGGACATTGTTCACGTTGTTTAAATCTTGCTAAGGAAAGGACAACTAAAGTGAATTCAATGTGACATATAAGATATGAAATATTGAATCACAAAAGTTTAGGATAGAACCAGGAAGATGAGAACACGGGATCACGGTTCGTCAAATGTCAAGAAGATGCTCTTTGAAGCTTTAATCCCTGCACAACACAAGAAACAAGACAACAAACACATACGGGACTCCCCCCTACACTTATTATGAAAGCAGTAAAGGATAGATCACGGGTTGCCTCCCGAGAAGCGCTTGTTTTTGTTCACCGAGTCACGAGCCTGACTCGACCCAAATTAGTTCATAGAAAACGTGGTGAGGGATGGAATCATCTCATGAGAGATGTCCTCACCAAAGTACAGCTTCAAACGCTGGCCATTCACCTTAAAATTGGGCCCATTTGGCTGAGAAAGCTCAATGGTCCCATATGGAAAGACTTTGGCGACGGTGAATGGACCAGACCAACGGCTCTTCAACTTGCCAGAGAAGATCTTCAACCGAGAGTTAAAGAGTAGAACTTGATCACCAACGTGGAACTCTCGGTTCTTAATTCTAGCATCGTGGATGATCTTGGTCTTCTCCTTGTAGATCAGCGAGTTCTCGTAAGCTTCATTCCTCAATTCATTTAGCTCATTGAGTTGAATCTTGCGAAGATCACCGGCTTTGTTGATGTCGAAGTTAGCCCACTTCAAGGCCCAGTACGCCTTGTGTTCCAACTCGATAGGGAGGTGGCACGCTTTCCCGTACACAAGACGATAAGGTGTACAACCGATCGAGGTCTTATAAGCAGTACAAAAAGCCCACAGAGCATCATCTAACTTATCGGCCCACGCGGCGCGATGCTCTCCCACAGTACGCTCCAAAATTCGCTTCAATCCACGGTTGGAAATCTCGGCTTGATCGTTGGTTTGAGGATGATAAGCGGTGGAAAGACGGTGATTAACACCGTACTTAGCCATGACTCTTGCGAATTGATCATTGCAAAAATGAGTCCCGCGGTCACTGATAATAGCACGAGGAACGCCGAATCTAGCAAAAAGCTGCTTCAAAAAGTTCACAACCACCCTCGCATCGTTCGTAGGGAGAGCCTTAGCTTCCACCCATTTAGAAACGTAGTCAACGGCTACGAGGATGTACTTGTTCCCTTTAGATGATGGAAATGGCCCCATAAAGTCGATGCCCCATACATTAAAGATTTCACATTCTTGTATGAAATTTTGAGGCATCTCATCTTTATGTGTGATCTTGCCTTGTCTTTGGCAAGCATCACAATGCTTAACCATATCGTGAGCATCACGATAAATGCTGGGCCAATAAAATCCAGAGTCGAATACTTTCTTCACGGTGTAATTAGGACCAAAGTGACCACCAGTGGGTCCTTTATGGCAAGCGTCAAGGATTTGCACCGCTGCCGGCCCGTCAAAACATCGACGAATAATCAGATCTGCACATTGTTTGAAAAGGTAAGGGTCGTCCCAGAAATAATGTTCAATATCTTTAAAGAACTTTTCCTTTTCTTGGGACGTGAGCCCTTCCTTGAGAATCCCACCCGCTAAGTAGTTTGCAATGTCCGCAAACCACGGGGTTTCATCGAGATTGGAGTTGATAGACATTAAGGCCTCAAGGGGAAAAGAGTCATTGATCTCTTTGTTCGGATGATCTCCTTGATAAGGATCCTCAAGTCTACTGAGATGATCTGCGGCTAGGTTTTCAGCTCCCTTTTTGTCACGAATTTCAATGTTGAATTCTTGAAGGAGCAAAACCCAACGAAGAAGTATTGGCTTAGAATCTTGCTTAGTCATCAAGTACTTCAACGCGGAATGATCGGTATACACGATGGTGGTATAAAGGACAAGATAGGGGCGGAATTTTTCAAAAGCATAGACAACAGCTAAAAGCTCTTTTTCGGTTGTCGCATAATGCAATTGAGCCCCCGTCATTGTCTTGCTAGCGTAATGGATTGGTTGGAAGTGTTTGTTCACTCTTTGGCCCAAAACCGCTCCAATAGCAAAGTCGCTAGCATCACACATCAACTCAAAAGGTAGCTCCCAATTAGGGGTAACCAAGACCGGTGCCTTAGTTAGCTTATCCTTAAGAAGATTGAAGGATTCAAGACACTCTTTGGAAAAGATGAAAGGAGTATCTTTTTTCCAAGAGGTGGGTCATTGGGCGAGCGATTTTAGAAAAATCTTGGATGAATCGACGATAGAAGCCCGCATGACTGAGGAAACTTCTCACACCCTTCACGGTTGAAGGTGGAGGCAATTTAGCAATAACATCAACTTTAGCACAGTCCACTTCAAGACCGGCTTTGGAGATTTTGTGTCCTAGCACGATGCCCTCTTTTACCATAAAATGGCATTTTTCCCAATTTAGAACAAGGCGAGTGTCTTCACACCGCTTAAGCATACGTTCTAAATTGGCAAGGCAAGCAGAGAAAGAATCACCATAAACCGAGAAATCATCCATGAAGACTTTCATAGTTTCTTCAACCAGGTCATGGAAGATGGCCATCATACACCTTTGAAATGTCCAAGGAGCATTGCATAAGCCGAAAGGCATTCTTTTGTAGGAAAATGTTCCATAAGGACAAGTGAATGTGGTTTTCTCTTGGTCTTTGGGATCGATGGGAATTTGAAAATACCCGGAGAAACCGTCTAAGAAGCAGTAATAGTCATTACCCGCTAGACGTTCTAGCATTTGGTCCATGAAAGGAAGGGGAAAATGATCCTTTCTTGTAGCATCATTGAGTTTGCGGTAGTCTATACAAACTCTCCACCCTGTAACGAGACGAGTAGGAATAAACTCGTTGTTTTCGTTAGGAACAACGGTGATGCCGCCTTTCTTAGGCACATAATGGACGGGACTAACCCACGGTGAATCCGAGATAGGATAGATCATTCCCGCATCAAGAAGTTTGATAACCTCTTTTTTGATTACGTCATGGATCTTAGGATTCACCCTTCTTTGGCTTTGAATAGTGGGTTTAAAGTCGTCCTCCATGAGAATTTTGTGTGTGCAGAAGTGAGGATCGATTCCACGAATATCAGAGATCTTCCAAGCAATCGCTTTCTTGTGATTCTTCAGCACGGCGATAATTCGGGTTTTTTCGTCTTCTTTCAAGTCCTTAGCGATGATGACTGGTAACGTGTTGTTGTGTGCAAGCAAAACGTACTCGAGATGAGACGGAAGATCCTTAAGCTCTAAATCCGGAGGATTTTCGATGGACGGCGTAGTCAACTTTGGATCATCGGTAGAGATATCCTTAAGAGATGCTGGAGAAGTTTGGTCCTCATTGAGAAGTTTCTTAATGGTACGAATGTCTTCATCCCAATCGGTGGGAGAACCATCATACTTAAGATCGAGAGGACCCAAACTAGCTTCAAAATCATCTAAGTCACTTTCTCCAAAAGGAGTCAATGACGGAGCAATTGAGGCAACGGTCTCAACATTGGGTAGAGAAGAAGAACCACTTTTACAAGCGTCTTTGAAATGTTCTTCACAAGCCTCATCAAGAACATCAATGAAATTAACACTCTCGTTTTCCGAAGGCTGCTTAGAAAGTTTACCCATGTTGAAGACGATTTTATCGTCACCAACTCCCATGATTAATTCGCCAGCGGCTACATCAATGAGAGTGTGACCGGTCCTCAGGAATGGACGTCCAACGATTAATGGAACACGGGGGTCCATCTCGTAGTCAACGACAACAAAATCCGCCGGGAAGGTGAATTTGTCAACGCCAACGAAGACGTCTTCAGCTATCCCCACTGGATAAGCAACCGTACGGTTAGCTAATTCCAAAGTCATTCGTGTGGGGACTAGCTCAGGGAGAGATAATTGCTTCCAAACACTTAATGGCAATAAGATAATACTAGCACCTAGATCGGCTAGGGCCATGCAATTCTCTACTCCCGGGAAGTTGCAAGGAATCAAGAAACGACCCAGATCACTAAGCTTGGTTGGTAATTTCCTTAAGAGCACTGCGGAGCAGTTCTCATTAAGTTGGGTCTGAGGGATATCGAGAAGTTTCTCCTTATCACTGAGAAGATCTTTAAACATTTTAGCGTATTTGGGCATGTGAGCGAGAGCCTCAGCAAAGGAGATATTGAAATTCAGTTGTTTGAACATTTTAAGAAAATTCGAAAGCTGAATATCATCCTTATTCTTCAATTTCTCTTTCCTCAACCTCGAAGGATAAGGTATATTGGGTTGAGATGAAGGCTTTTGGATAGAATTCGCACTCACATCCTTGGGTGGTGGAGGGGTAGAAGTAGAAGGTGGTGAAATTGGAGAAGTAGAAATTGGAGGGATAAAAGATGGAGGATTCGGAGAAGGAGACTCGTTTTCCTTTGTCATAATCACCGGTGTAGGTGTAGGAAGCTCGGGTTCCTTTAAACCTTTTCCACTGCGAGTGGTGATTGCTTTCATCTCCCCTCTTGGATTAGCAACGGTGTTACTCGGAAGAGAACCCGATCCAGAGGTTTGATTACTAGGGAAGAAACTAGCCATCATATTCCTCAAGTCATTCGTTTGACTTACCAAAGTGTTTCGCATATCAGCTCGAAGATCATTTCCTTGCTTAACCATATCTGCTTTCATGTTGGCCATTTCCCGCTGAAGATTTTGCACGATCACATCATTAGTCCTCATGTAGGTTTCAACATCTTGGTGTAAGGCTGTTTGTTGGTTGAGAGGGGGAGCATGGTAGGCGGGTGGTTGATAAGCAGGTTGTTGGTAAACTTGGTTGTGTTTTTGAGGTGGATATGGGTTTCTTTGGTTTTGATATTGATTTGGAGTTGGAGCACGTGGTTGGTTTTGATTGTTGCGATTAAGGTTGTTTGGGTTTTGTGGGGGAAAACTTGGTGGTGAAAGAAAGTTGTTTGAGCGATAGCTGAGCAGGTTGCGGTCACCTTGAGGACGTGCTTGATAGCTTCCTGTAGCATAGGTACCGTTGGCGGCATACACATTTTCTGAATTGTCGTGAGTCGAAGGACAATAGGTGTATGAGTGAGATCCCCCGCATATATCACAAGAATGGCTCAAAACATTAGCTTGGGCATTGAATTGTTTGGTATTATTGGCAGTTTGTAAAGCAAGCGATTCCACAAGCGAAGTAAGCTTATCAATCCTTTTGTCGGCATCACTAGTACTAGCACTTGCTACATTAGTTCTAACACTCTTGATTTGAACTCTAGATTTGTTCTCAATAATGTCCCAAGCAGCATTAGAAGACTTAACCAAAATATTACCCCCCGAGGCACTGTTTAGTGAATCTTGGTCATTCATGCTTAAACCATTGTAAAAAGTATTGATTTGATGTACTTTTGTTAAACCATGTTGTGGACACTTTCTTAAAAGTTCCTTAAAACGGTCCCAAGATTCACTAAAAGACTCACCGTACTTTTGTTCAAAGGTAATTATTTCATTCCACAAAGCGGTAGTACGTGAGGGTGGGAAAAAGTAATTGATAAACTTGGTCTCTAAATCCGTCCACGTAAGAATACTTTGTGGCGGTTCCTTATCAAGCCCATTACGGGCTTGTCCCTCTAAAGAGAAAGGAAAAGGTTACAAGCGAATCACTTCTTGTGATACCCCATTGTACTTAACCATATTGGTAAGCTGAAGAAACCTTTTAATGTGGTCATGAGGATCATCAAGTGAGCGGCCTAAGAAGGGTTGAGCAGAGACCATTTGTATAAAGCCAGATTTGAGTTCAAAGTTGTTGGCTTCAATTTCAAGGATGACAATTGCATCGGTGTTGCCTTCTACGTGCGATTGCAAAAGCTCGATCATTGGTTGATTGTCCATGGTGACAATTGGTTGAGTAATGACTTCGGCTTGAGCTACTCTCTTCTTACGAGCACGAGTACGCATGCACACCTACAAAAGGATTAGAAAAATAGAAAGGAAATATTTTTGGTTTTTATGGTTTTTCAATTTTTTTGTATTTTTGAAGATTTTATATTTTTTAGGATTTTTTGAAATTTTTAAAGCAAGGAAAATAACGTTCAAAGATGAACGGATCCCAAAATCCAATGCGTCTCTCACTAAAAACCTTTAATCTTAACGAAAAGAGCCGACAGCGGCGCCATTTAATAAATGGATTTTACACCAAGTATAAAATCTTATCGTCTGATCTCTTCGAATTGATTTCCAGTCTAAAGTGCGACTCAATTGTCTTTTGGTGAATAAGAGAATGGTTTGGTTGATTATCTAACTTAAACTAATAGCAAATAAATGTAAATGTCGTTGAGTAAAATTAAAGTTTTAAAAGATTAAACTAAAGTGACGAGTTAAAAATGAATGCTTGAAAACTTAAAGACAAGATTAGGAAAATTACTTGAACACTTAATAAATCTAAAACTTGAAAACTATGCAAAAACAAGAAATTAAACAATTGGAAAACAAACAATTACTGCCAAATCGGAATATCTAAAGTGCATTAATCGGAATGTGTAATCGGCAACACCGATCGGAATGTGCAAAGGAGGCTGCAATCGGAATGTCGGAAGAGTACTAATCGAAATATGCAAACTACACCCGTCGGAATACTGTTATCGGAAAGGTAAATCGGAATAGCTGAAAATGAATCCAATCGGAATAATGGGACAAACAGCTCTAATCGGAATATGCAAACAAGGGTCAAATCGGAATAATGGGAATGAGTTGCGTCGGAATATCTTAGAAACAATCCCAATCGGAATAACCAACAAGGCCCACAATCGGTATATTAAAATACCCCCCGTCGGAATATTAAACCCTAATCCGATCAAGGTGATCGGAATAAGGGGTGGGAGCACTAATCGGAATGTAGTAATCGGAAAAGGGTTTATACCTTTTCCGATTTAAGTGGGATTCGAGAATAAGCAAGGCAATAAGCTATAATAATAAGCTAATCACCCAAAACTAGAACAAATCTATAATGAAAGGGACTCAATAAGCACAAATACAAACTTTTTCAACTTAAAATAAGTAATCTTATAAATCAAACTATAAAAATATGAACTTTTTAATAAAACTTTTAGAAAGTAAATAAGCTAAACATATAAACAAGCCAATAAGCACAAATAAAGCTTATTCGTATGAAAACTTAAGTAAGCATAAAAAGATTAACTTTTTAAGCACGAAATCATTAAGAACAACACGGATCAAATGAAATTCGCACCAAAATTAATCTAAAAATCAAAGAAAGGTAGAAAGAGATGAAAGATTAAAAGCTTAACTAGAACTTGATTAATGAAATCAACAATACACAAATGTTTAATCTTGAAAGATTAAAAGAAAGAAAGATGAAAACTTAGTGAGAGAAAGTGGAGAACTTTTTCTCTCTAAAACTAGAAAGAAAAGTGAAAAAATGAAAACTAAAACTAAAAACTAACCACCCTCCTAATGTGTATTAGGAGGGTATTTATAGGGAAAAATGGGAAGGAGTGTATGTGTTGCTTCTTCTTTCTTTCTTTCTTCACGTCTTCTCGACTCGATTTAATTCTTTGTCTTTTCTCGACGTCGTCTCGGGATTTGAACTTGTCTTGATAATTTTTTTCTTTAATTTAGACTTGAGTTCTTCGACTTCATTAAACTTCCGTCTTTAGACTTTTTCTTCGATAAATCTTAAGAATAGGCCTTGGACTTCCGTTCTTTTTGCACTCTTGATCTTTTGACTTTGTCTTTTCCCGTTTTCTTCGATAAAAGCCCGTGAAAGCCCGTGTTTTCTTCCCTTTTCATCTTTTGGTCCTAAAACACAATAAAAACACAAACCACGCATAATTCCGACTTTTACAACATAAATTACACGTTTTGGTCTTGTTATTATTGGAAATAAGTGGTAAAAGGATAAGTGTTTTCACACTTATTAATGGTCGGGTAATAGAATACACCAAACACATGAAGAAATGATAAGTTGGTTTTTCGTTCATGAAGAACCTCATACGGTGTTTTTCCATGGCGCATACGAACAATAGAGCGGTTTTCGGTATAATATGCGGTTGCTACAGCTTGTGCCCATAAGAATAAAGGTGCATTTGTGTAAATCAACATATATCTAACAGCTTCCATAAGTGTATGATTACGTCTTTCCACGACACCGTTTTGTTTTGGAGTGCGAGCAACTGATGTTTCATGTGAAATGCCAACCTCTTCATAATAATTGCGCAGAGTCTGATTGACAAACTCAGTTCCATTATCAGTACGAATACGACGGACAATAGCATTAAGACGCACTTGGATCATCTTTAGAAACTTGATAATATAATATGGTGCCTGATCCTTGGTTGTTAACCTTGAAAAATCATCCACAATGACGAGGACGTATTTTCTACCGCTCACACTTGCCGTACGCATTGACCGGTAAAGATCCATGTGCAAAGGATATAGTTTTTCCTGATTGGTGTCTTCGGCTTTGAGTTTGTAAAATTTCTTGGTGCTTTTCCACAATGAACACGTAGAACGGAAATGATCCTTGTTAAACTTGAGATTTGGAAGACCACGAACAAGTTCGTTTTTAGCCAAATGATTAATAGCATCAAAATTAAGATGAGATAAACGTCGATGCCACAACCATGACTTAGTCTTAGATGCTTTGGATAGAAGACATACGGGAGAAGCGGGCATCATGTTTTGTATGGACAATGTGTAGAGATTATCCGCTCGAGAACCTTTTAACAAATCTTTTCCTTCCAAATCACGGATGAAGCAAGTATGTTGTCGAAAAGAAACATCAAGGTTTGAATCACAAAACTATCCCACTAAGAATAAATTATGACCAAGTCCTTCAACATAATACACCCGAGAAACCGTAACGTTCCTAATTTGATATTCACCATAACCCTTGATCTTTTCAATGTGGTCATTACGAAATTTAACCGTTCCTAGAAAATTGCTGACGAAATTTTTAAGCATAGAGCGATCTCCGGTCATGTGCTTAGAGCAGACAGAGTCCAAATACCAGAGGATGAATTGGACCACCTGAGATATCAACAGACAAAGATGATGTACTGGAATCTAATTGTTCCTCTGTGTTAGCAGGCACAAATAAAATTATCTTAGATTTTCTATCATAAGGTTTCTTAGATTTCCAAATTTTCTTCCTAGTTATCGGCTTAGATTCTACTTGGCTAAGATCCCGAGGTATTTCTTCACTAGTAGGCATAATTGTAGGGGCAGACCTAATTAAAGTGTGTTTTTTCTATTTTTTAGTGCTAGTGTTCCTATTATAGGACGTTGAGACCTAACTTCAGCGGATGTGTTCCTAGTTAAAGGGAACTTAGTTCCATTAATAGTGATGGTCCTACCAGTGGGATACCATTTCCATCCAACTTGGGTACGAGTTTTCCTAGTTGGCCTCCATTCAAAGTTGTTCCTAATGGAAAACATTTCATTAACATGATCAACAAGGCATAAATCATGACCCTGAGAAAACATACATTCATTACAATTCCAACATTTTAAATCAGAATTCACTTTGCGATTAGGCTGCTGCACAACCGCATGGCCTTTAGTCTTAGCCACATGATTCATTATATTCAAATTTGAAATAACATTCCTAGAGTGAACTTCTACTTTTTTTCTTCATAGTCCTACTAGTGGAAGGCTTAATCCTATCTTTCTTGTCTTGAGATCCTTTAGCCTTAGTAGAAACATTTACTCCTGTAGAAGGAACGAAAACATTAGTGACAGATTTTGAATTGTCCTTGTTGGTTGTACCTAGAGAAGGTTTAGCACCTGGGGTTTTGTTGAATGGAGTAATGGGAATGGGTTTTTGTTCAAGTGGTGCAGAACCCGGGTGACCAATGTAATTAAGATACATTAAGAAGTATTGTATCCGCTCAATGTATGTATGAGTAGAGTAATAGTCACTGTTTATGGGATCTGATTCATATAGGTCATCTAAAATATCCCTCGCAAGATGCACATGCTTAATTGTGTTCTTCATGTAATCAGCTTATGTGTCCTGGTTTTTCTTATGGTACGGGTTCTTATAGATTACCACTTGGTTGGTTTTTGGAGCACTAAAGGACGGTGCAGAGGTTTTAGCTATGTTATCAACAACTTCTTGTCCTTTGAGTTGAACTGTCTCCTTTAAATCAGCTAAAACCATGTTTTTATCTATGAGTTGAATATTTAAATCAAACATTTCCTCAGACTTTTGGTTCAATTGGTCAACAAGTGACTTATGTTGTGCTTCATTAAAAGCGAATCTTTGCTCTAGTGAACCATAAAGTTGCGTACATCCCTGTTTTGCTCGTTCAAGATCCCCTATAAAATAGACGATTCATTTTTCTAAGGCATGGTTTTTACGCTCTACAGCCTCTAGTTCCAATTTCACAATTTCTACTGATGATTCTCTCTTAAGTATCATAATATCTTCCTCTAATGCCTGAATCGCCTTGTCACTCGTCTTAAGGTGATTTTCACATTCATTGGTTAAAAGAAGAGTTTCATTTTTAGATTGTTATTCTATTTCAAGAGATATACAATGTTTTTTAAGCTCATCAAAACGTTTTGAAAGTGATTTATAAGAATCTTGAAGCTTTAGAAATTCAGCATCAGATTCGTGACAAGGTTGATTATCTACCACAACATTTAAATTCTCAACAATATTCACAAAGAGATCATGCACATCATCACATTTTTTCACAAATAGATTCACTATATCAAAAGTCATCACTTTTTACAAGAGTTGGTCGTTTTCTTTCAAAACAAATTATTTCTCAACTAGAATAAGCTCATAAGCGTCATCTATTTCATAGAAAACTTTTTGAATATCCTTAAGTTTCGAAAGTAAGTTTCGATCAACAGATTGAAACCGCGCTTTAATATTGTCCACAAATTGAACGACTTCATCACAGAACGCATCTTTAGTGTGTTCGAAGTTCCATTTCCCTTCGGTTTGTGTCGTTGGAGTCATACGCTCTTTAATGACCTTGTCAAACCTTGCAAAATGTCATGGTAGCTCTTGTAAGCCACTGAACACTTTACTTACCGGTGGAACCTCTTTTGGAAGTTCTTTAGGAAATTCCAGTTCAACAAGTGTAGGAGATGTATTAGGAATTTCACTCAATGACACTTTGGGTGGTCCAAAAAGAATGTCCTTGTGTGGTTTAAAGCGAGTTCCCAAATCAAGTTGATGTTTATTATGTGTTTCATAATCAAATAGTGTTGGAAATTTAGAAAGCATTTTTTACCAATTCTCTTCCATAAGTGGGATATATGCCACATCATCATGAACATCGGGTGGACCTAACACCTTGCCAAGGTTGGTAGCATCATAAAGTCTTGGGTTGTTGATAAGAGCTTGCTTTGCATAACCCTGGTTAGGTGGAAGGTCTTTGTAGAAACTAGAAGGGGGTTGAATAGTTTCTTAAAATTTACTTGTTAAAGATTGGTTTTTAAAAATCCTTTTCAAAAACTTAGGCTTGAGTATTTATGTGAAACCTTCTTATACACAATATGAACAAGGTATATTGCAACTAAACTAATAATCACAAGTATAAAGAATAATGAATGTAAAGAGATAAGGGAAGGAAGATCAAACCAAACACCAAGGATTTATAGTGGTTCGGCAACGAAGCTCACTCCTCGTTCCTACTCCACTCCTCGATTACTCATTACTCGAGAGTTCACTAATCAACAAGCTCCTTAAGGTGGAGAAACCGTACACAACGTCTCTTAACCAATTTCCGACTCTAAGTTAAAAGTCGAGCCTTAATCTTAGTTACGACCAATCAACACCAATATACTTTAAGGACCAAGTATTAACCTTAATACATACACAACTTCCAAATAGACACAATGATGTTCGTTTGCAAGTCTTAAATTTTAATTCAAGATATTACCACACAAATGAATAGAAACATAAACACGGGCAAGTATACCCTTTCATGTATAGCATAGCTTAATGGTAAAGTCCAGTTCGTTCCACGGTATTGTTGTTATCAAAATATACAACAATTACCTCTAGAATGTCACAAGTTCTAAAGATATACTAACAATTGGTATTAAAGGGTGCGTTTGGCTAAGGTCATAACCATATGAAAGATAGGTAGCAATGATGAATATAAGCACATAAACAATATAAGACAACATACCGATTACTAGTCGTACATGCAACATCTAATTGATATGACAAGAATCCGACTAAAGAATTTGTTATATCAAAAGCATTAAGAATGGTTTATGCTTGATTTCGATAACTAAGGTAGTAGATGAGATTATGCAAGAGTTGGTATATGTTTTAATCCACTAATCGCGACAAAAGTGATTAACAAGATTCATTTACTAGATGACATGAAACTCATCCATTCACATGAGTACTAGTCATGATCATGGATGAATCCAACATATAACAATTGGTCTTACATAATAACATATAATACAAGAGCATCTAAATCATACTTATAATCAAGAACCCAGGGAAAAAGTGCGCCGCACAAAACTAATTGTGCGTCGCACTTTGCCCCAGCAAAGCTAATAATCGTATCTACTCATAAGGTTATCAAACCTTAACCAAGTGCACAACATACTACTCCATAATAACAGTAAACAAGATCATTTAAACAATATGTAAATCAAAGTAAAGGATTAACATAAATGAAATGAGAATTATACCACAAGGTGTTAATCAATAATTGCTCCAAAAGGTTAATAAGCTTTTAAACTTATTACAATGGTTAGCAAAACTTTGAGTTCCTTGGTCTAGCAATTATAACATCAAACAACTAAGGTTTACCAACTCTAGTAACTATGATCAAGGATTTGGAAAATCCTTGATTATAAGATTCTCCTCAACAATGGAGAACTATGGAATAAGACATGATACATGCCTGGCCTTGGGTCTGTTTTATAGTAACAATTTCGTAGCCTAAGAGTCCTGGAAGTATCCCAAGAGTTCCTCCCATAATAGCCATGCATAATGACACTTAATTGTGTAACTGCATCAAATGTGCACCGCACTTTTCCAATTGTGCGCCGCACTTCTTTAGATGTAGATGTGCGCCGCACTTTATAGTTTGTGCGCCGCACTTCTAGTAATTCTCCAAAATCGGGGTACATTGTATGTGCGCTGCACTTTTCCAATTGTGCGCCGCACTTTGGCTCCATTTACGCATAATTCTATCTTTAGCCCCTTTCTTCTTTATTTCTTCATTCTTTTCCTTCATAGTTTCTTTCCTAGCTACAATCAAAACCATATTCTTTATTAGTATCAATTCAACCATAATTTATTTATTTACATAGCAAACAAGGACAAATGCATCATTACAAACATGTATAAATGAGGGGTTATCAAATTCCCCCATACTTAACTTCTTACTGGTCCTCAAGTAAGGTAAAAATATATTTTTAGTAAGTGTCGAAAAAATAGATAAAGGCAACAATCGAGAACAAACATAACGCCATAAAACACCTCACGAAGTAGAATTTTTATTCCACACACTCACTTTATTATGGGTAAATTATTGCTCAATAGCATGGTCATGAAAAGTAAATTACCATAGGCTTGTATAAGGAACTAAATTAAACCAAATTTGGCGTAAGCACCAAGTAAAATATCAAAGGAGGTCTTTCTCAAAAACTTTTATTACCACCGCATGTTTAAACAATAAATAATACATCATCTTTTACCATGTTGTTGCTTCACGAATTCATAACTCAAAACTTCTTAGGCTTCCATTTGCCTTTTATTCTCTTTTTTTTCAACGATCTTTTGGGAAAACTTGTTTTCCCCTATAGTTATGATCTACTATCATTTCGTAATATGGTTTCAACAATATTTAATCATCTTAAAACATCGGCAAAACTTTCAATCTTTTCTCTTTTTCTTTTATTTTGCCTCTTTATCATTTAAAATACCTTTTATCATACAAGTATGATCCCACTATGGTCTCGTAAAGATTACCAAGCACAAGTTCTAGAATTAAACTAATCATCGGCACATACACAATTTGAAATGTAAGAAAGCTTACAGAAAAGATCCTCACAATTATGAATAAAGTATTGTGTAAATAACGTTATCATTTCCGAGTCAAAATAGTTTTACAATTATAAGAATTATCAATCATTCGACATAAACTTTTTTTTAATGGTAGGAAATTTTCAAAATTCGCCTAGAAAGTGCGGAGCACTTTTTAAAATGTTTGGCGTACTTCCGGGTACAAAAAATTCAGAAACATTCATTCCTTAAAAACAAGCTTATATTCGATCTTATTTTCACTCAATCACCCCCATCCCCATACTTATTATGAGCATTGTCCCTAATGCTAAACATAAGGAAAAAGTAAAATTAGAGGAAAATAAGAATAATACTCCCCTTTTATTCCAAGTCGTGAACGAAGCCGAGATCTTCAATCTTTGCCTAAGTTCTCCTTGACTCGCTTATCTTCTGTAATTTAACACAAATAATATATACAAACATATTTCTCATACCAAATTAAAAATAAAATGTAACACCCCCAAATTTATACAACTCAATACAGCGGAAGACTCGTTGGTGTTACGGGATAGCACATTACTCACATCATAGACAACGCATAAAAATCGCGTCGTTTTATAATAAAAGCATTTCCATTCATAAATATCAAAGTTACATCGGTCCCAAGTCATTATATTTAATACAGGTTTTACAAAGTATTTGAATGGAAATAAGTATTTAGGTGCGGGCCATGAATTCTTGTTGTCTTCCCGAGAATTACCTTCAAGTACCTGAGATAAAACATGTTAAAAGAAAAGGTCAGCGATAACGCCGAGTGAATTCATAGAGTTTAATAAATTACATCAATATAACTTTGGTATAAAATTATTACCAAAAATCGTTTTGTACAAATCTTTGTAATAGGCCTTAAAATAGCCAAAGTCATTTTATACAAATCCTTATCGAAAATCATAATCTAGGCATTTGCCGTAAAAATCATTATACGAGCCAATGTCGTAAAAACATCATACAATACGTCTTATGACGTAGTATAAAATCAAATAAAAACCGTTATATGAATATGGTTATGAAAACCAAAACACAAACATAATATCAATAGTATGACCCAGTATTGCTAGTCAGGCAATACATCGTAATTCGGAGCGTCTAGTAATATTTTGTTAGTTTTGGATTATTATAAGCCGCATGACATTGTTACCTTACTAAACCAACAACGGGTAGCTAACCCAATACCAATTTTGCCCATCTAAAGTAGCGTTTCGTCACAAAGGTCACGCTATGGAAATCTTCTCATACATAAATTCGCTTACCAATCAATGTGGCACGACGGGGATCAACCGTCAAGGCACGAACTGGGGTGATCGTCCCCAAATAGTACTATTAAATGCATAAGCGTCTACCAAATCCCGGTAGTTCACAATTCATGCTAATGGGACTTTTAGTGACATAACCTAACTTTAATAATCCATTTAATTTCATCTATCGGGTCCTTTAATCATTTATCGGGTCATACAATCGGGTCATTCAATCATTCGGGTCCAAAATCAATAAACAAACAATCGGGACAAATGGTGTCCTATTTTATAAAAACTAACATGTTATCTCCCTCGCGGATTTATAAAACATTTATAAAAACATTTAAAAGAGTGCGAGGCTATGAACTCACGTTGATGTGGGAAAGCGGGTTATCGGCAATTCGGATGTACGGTACGTGCTTCAATCACGGAAACCTATATAAATAATAATCGGTCTTAGACTCATGTCCAATGACTTTATAAAAATAACAATTATGTATACATATGATGATTATATATATATATATATATGATCAAGTGGGTTTACATATTCTCGTTTACTCATTTTAGTGTTATATGTCGATAACTTTTATACTAGTTTACTAGTTTTACTTATTTACACGTTTTAAGTCCTATAAGCTTATTATAAGTTCTTTAGCTTGTTTTAATCCTTGTTATACTTATTTTATCAGTATGTATACTTTCCATGTTGGGCCCAAATGGGTTAAGCCCAATAAGTTCTTTTTACAAGTTTTTATCTTATTTAGTCCAATTATTAGTCCAATATGCTTAATTAGCTCGTAAATGTCCGTATTTCTTATAGTTCGGGTTTTATCGGTTTTTACTTGTATTAGATACTTATATATCAGTATATGACTTTTATAAACTTTACATTAGACGGGTTTGGTCGTCTAAGTTTTATTTGGCGAAAACGTAAATTTTACGGCAATAGCCGAAAAAGTCGTAAAAATCAAGTTTATAGTTTTTATTACTTATAAATATTATTTCTCCACCATTTATATAATTTATCCATTTAATTAATCTTTTATATATTTATATAAATAAGTTTTATAAGTTAGTGGGTTTTTATTTTACATTTTATACATTAAAATGTGAGTGCTTATATAATAATAATAAACATTAATTCCAAAAATCTGATTTTTATCTTCATGTTCACCATTTTTACAATATCTAGAGTTCTATAATGAATTAGAAACTCATTTTTGGGTGACAAGTTCTTCATATTATGTGCTACATTTAACTTAGTTATTTCTACTGCCCATTGTGAGTTCATCTTGCCTTAACAGTCCCTACAAAACTGCTTATTCAGATTAGACCACCTAACTTGTTTTGATCATATCTCACTCATTATTTTGATTCCATTGCATGGCCAACTCTCACATGTGTATAACATCTTGTACTTACTGTAAGTGGATCATACCATGCAATTTTATCAGTTCTTGTTTTATTTATATACTGTTTTTATACAGCCAACTAAATAATCAAGATTTTAACCTTATTTCTTATAGTTATTATCATTTTTAAGCATATCTATCAACACTTGATCCCCACACAACCTTTTTATCATCATATATACATCATATACATATACAAAATGAAAGAAAATACATTTGTTCTTTACAAAATAACAAGAAAAAAATGGAGAGGATGATCTTCTTTACCAACCAAGTGTTTTCCTTGTTTTTGGAAGACAAGGACTTGATGAATACAACAAGTAACTCCAAGACCACCAAATATCAAGAACATATGTTGGAAAATCATGCCTAGGACACAAGCAAATCACCTCCAAAGTTGTTAATATGGCCACCAAATGATCAAGGCTTCAAGGTAACTCCTTAATAGAGCTAGTAAACATGTGTTTCATGGCTAGAAGAGATCAAAATGGGTGTTTGTTGCTTAATTATGGACGGCAAGGGAGGGGTTGTTTGAGAGAGTTTGATGTTGAATTGCATGTATGAAAATGTGGAATGAGAAAACTAGTAGCTAGTTTTGAGAGTTAGTGGAAGAGTTAGCTTAAAGAGTAAGCATGGCTTACACTTGGTGTAAATTAGCTTAACTTGATGCCACCTTAGTGTGTGGTGTCAAGTGTGCCGTCCAAACCAAGCTAGTGGGGTGGGACAATGTGTTTTGTCCCATCTCACTAGTTTACGGGTATTTCTCGATTCTATTTTTCTCGATTTGCGTGCCCTCGGGTCGTTTTACGAAAAACGTTTTTATAAATTATGAATCAACGTCACAAAACGAATCCAATAAAAATTGTCTCATCAAAAACGGAGTTCGAATCTCTTCTCGTAAATTTTTGAGTTTATGAACCAACACAAATTTAAAACTCCAAAATAATATTCACGGATAAATTTATTTTCTGAAATGTCGGACTGTCACCAAAGACGGTGTATGTAAACGTAAGCACGTAACGTTAAATCCTCCGGTTTAGACGTAGTCGACGCTACTTCAAGACGTAAATCCAAATTTCTTCCCAAAATAAGTGAGTTCATATAATAGTAAACTTTAAATAAATATTGAGAATAAAATATTGATCATAAATTAACGGATTGTCACAGCATTTACCCCTAAACAGGATCTTTGTCCTCAAAGATCATCTTACTACTCGCTTCTTATAGAGTCAAAGCCATGTGGGTATTACCTCCACATTCGGTCTTTTCTCATAAGTGCAACTCATTACAATGCGCGAGTTCTATCAAACATAACTACGGGAATAAGATCAGGCTTGATGTTGACTTACTTTCTCTATCCATGATGTTCACAGGTTTTTGATGAATGCAACTTTTCGCCGATCTAAGCTCTACTAAGAATAATCAGATTCTCGCTTGATAGATATTCCATCAAGTTCGATTTACGAAACAAAATTCACGCAGTCCTTGAAGTCCTAGGGTAGATCCAGCTTATATGCCTTTCAATCCCAACTTTTACATCATCTCAATGGTCCCATACAACGGGGACTTATATCCCATGATTTGTCAGATCATGAATTCATTTTTTTTTCCAAGGTTAAAAATTGTGGCATAACTTCGCTACCCATTTGGCACTTCAAGATCTACATTTCATATTCACATAACCTCCTGCCCACTACCGGCTGTCAATAATCAGATCCTAATTTCAACAATCATTTCAAATCTCGCGGGTCGGGTATTTTGCAAGGATAGGTTCGCCATCATAGGAAACCTTAAACCTAAAAGACATGTCCAACTCACAATGGGTGTATGTCGGGTGTCTTCATCTCAACTCTTGCTCACAGATGCTCTAATTTCTAAATCTTAACAAGATTCGATCTCGATCCTAATACAATGATTATCAATGATAATCCTTCCAAAGGAAAACGATTATACAGTCTATTACCAAAGGTCAATCATTCAAACATAAAACAACACTTATATTACTTTGTATCGTTACTTTACCTCGTCCCTTCGATTTGGGGTGGTACATAGTACTCTCATCAAGGTTCGTTCTCAATGATTTCTGAGCAAATCTCTAGAAATTCGATGCGAAGCGAGGATCTTGATAAAGATGTTCGATATAGGCACGCTATGTTTACATAACTCCCTTTAAATAAAAGAGTCTATTTCTTCATAAAGATTCCATCATTAACGAGAATGATATTAGCAGATTTGGTCAGTCTGTCGACGATGACCCAAATCGAATCAAATTCAGATGATGACCTTTGCAATAGCTAGATGTTTACTGATGTATGAGGCGATGTTTGCCTTCATAATTTCCATCAGTACAATTTCTTCAGACAAAGATACTTTTAGTCATAAATGACATAAATAGAATACTTATACTTACAAATTCCAACATAACTATATCTCACAATCCTCCATATTTAGACAATCACATGTGGTCTTTAAAACATTTAACGCTATCGGCTTCTCAATTTTAATGGTTCACATTAGCCACGAACTCCTTTTATTATTTATATTATCCTTTTTATAAGCATCGGCTATATTTTAAATTGTTCGGCAATTTATTTTGCACCTTCATTATTAAGGAACATGTCCTAACTGGTTCTTTATCTTTTCTACATAATGCGTCGGTGTCTATATTCACTTCTCATGATGATATAATTATCATGTCCACAATTCACTCAGATATTCTTTCTATATTATGCGTCAGTAATTACGTTCACTTTCCTGATGAAATAAGTATCATAACCGTATTCAAAATTCTTTCTTCACATTTTCTAAGTTTTAGTTTCTTCTCAACTATCATTTTTATTCGTTTTACTCAATCCGACGTCTAAAGCATCGATAAATATTATAATTAATTAAATAATTATTAGTTAAAAAAAAAATTTATTTTTTTTAAGCGTAAATGTAAAGTTTTAAATTTCTTAGTTCGACCAATTATATAAAATGTTCAAAATAAATTTGGATTTAATTAACAAGATTTTTGTTGATTTATCGAAAATATTTAATAAGATTCGTAAATGTTCGAAAAACCTTTGTTTATACTTTGGTCAAAGTTTTCTTAGTTCGAAAAGCAAAATGTATCGTTTCAAATTTCAAGTCATGGTTTAAATGATTTTCTCAATCCTTCTTAAGTTGTCTTGAGGTATACACAATCATTTACCCCTAAACAGGAGTTTAGTTAAATGATTGGTGTATAAGGGAATAATCCCTTAAAAATCCTTTGTTAAAACATTTGTCAAAACATATTTGCATTTTCTTTTTGGTAAAATCCAAAGTCTTAAAAGGGCTCTTAATTTTTTTTGAAGAGTCTATATGCATACATCTTACCATTATTAATCCAACGGTCATTTTATGTAAAGGATTAAGTCTTAAATCACATGTTAAATATTCAAGATACAATTTTTAATTGTTCGGCCAATTTAAGGCAGTCTATATATAATTATTAACTCATTCTTATTCTTATAAACAAACAAATGGTCCTTAATGATCGCAAGCATGAATTTATCAATTTACAGCCTACACACGTGATTCACCAAATTTATGAATGCTACATGTGTATTAGTCAATCCAAACGTCATCACATGAAACTCATAATGTTCATTACAAGTACCGGATGTAGTGATTGGAATAGATAATCTTTTTCACAGATGCGAAGTTGATGATAACCATGCCGTGGATCAAATCTTTAAACTTACGCTAGAACCTTGTAAATGATCGAACAAATCTTCCTTTTCGATTTATGGATATCGTTTTCGATTGTCAATTTACTCAGTCACGGTAATCTATAAATATAAGGAATGATAACACCATAGCTCTTCATGATGACAGGCTTGGTAGAATAAAATATTTCTCCGACAACTCTCTTAGTTGTACGGTAATTCCTTAAATTCAGATGGTGCTGACGTACAGTGCACAAGCCACAAGTGCAACACCGGGAATATAATCAAATACCAAATTCTACTTGCCTTAATGGCGAAAGTCTAGGTAATTCATTAACAAATACCTCCTAAAGTTTCAGATAACATAAACATCTTTTAATACATTCATTTTAGGTTCTTCTAGATAACAATATCTATAACTAGTTCATAACCATTCACGGTATAATTTCAAGTCTAAATACAGGATATGGTCATCCATCAAGAATTATTTAGATCACTTTTGATAATCAACATCTTATCATTTAGGGGAATTCTACTCGAGTTCCCATCAATTAAGACAATGTCGTCATGTCATAATCAATCAATCCATTCTACTGGAATTATCAGCTTTCCAGTTTCATTACCGTTGATAAGATGTGAACTTCTCAAAAGATTAATAATAACTCATAATCCTTCACAAATTCAGGGATATATGGAGACACATCTACCATCTAAAGAGTAAGGTCAACGCATAATCTATGCGAGAGAATTTCAAATCAGATACAGACGAAAACATTTCACGAATATGAAATATTCCATGTTTTCATAATTGAGTACGCATTCGAAAGCTCCTCGGATCGTTACCCAGGTCATTCAAATGAAATCAAATCATAAGAAATGATAAGAACGTCGATACATCCAGTCGGGTATCAACACTCGGTAATTAGATATTTTTCCTAAGAATCTTACTAAAGGAGAATTGGACAAGTAAGAATTGTCAATTGTCAAATAAGACAATTTCCACAGATGAGTAAATTCGACTCAGAAGAATAGATTCTACAGGCACATATGTAGGTGTCCCTAACATTATGTCCTCATTTTTCACTTCTTGCAGATATCATAAATTTTAATCTTTCACAATCTTCAAAGAAAATGTAGTGTTTATTCATTAGTTTTATGGTGACTACTAATCAGCCTTGCATGGTCACTTCCAAATTGTATGTAGGCGCACAACTATATACAATTTCAAGATTAACGATGCAATACTCAATTCGTCAAAACTTTATCATCATGTTTATAATAAAAACATTTACATGCTTAATTCTTAAATAAGAATCAAAATAAATTTACAAAGATTTTCCTTGTTATGAAAACAATTAAGTTTTCAAATCGTTTCATAAACAACTTCATTTTGATATCAATCACTTATAAATCTCATTTTGAATAATCCTTATTGTGATGAAAATTAAATTTTCTCAAAGGATACCGTTTTAACTTTATAAAAACAATGTGTGATCTGCAAAAGAGTGATGAAAGCTTGTTCACCAAGAATTAACTACGATATGATAGGAAATGAGCTTTAGCCAAATAATCATGAGGTTCATGACCTCGATGGCACTCAAAACGAATAATTCACAACGCAACCCAAATCAAGATGAGTACTTGTTCAATGGTTGCATCACTAATGCGAACATTAGGATGAAGCAATAAAAGATAGATAACATCGATACATGTAGGATTTAGCAATCAAAGGTAGCCTTTTCATTAATCACAAACAAGTAAAAATTATACCGTAACACATTACTTGTCACTATGTCATACAATTCTCAGAACTCATCCTACCAACTGATATCTCATTTAAGTTAGGGATTATTTTTAAAAGATACCACAATGAATACTAATCTACAAGAGTCATTAGGTGTTCCACATGTCCCGAAAGATCCATCGGTCTCAATTCAGAAGAAGATTTCTTCAATTTATTTCTTGGACACTGGGCATCCTCGTCAGTGGACAATGGCCTAGGAACAACCCTTAACACGAATCAACAATCAATTAAAACCTTATAATTCAATCACAGGACTTAACGACTTCCTTTTATCAATCTCATATTCCAATACAAGTTAAATGTTACTTCATTCAAGTTTCAACCAATTTTATACTCAATTCAATATCCTACCTCATATTCCAATACTTTCAATTTTATTCTTAGGCCTTGTAAAGGTAATACAATCTCAATATGAATCAACACTTAATTTCCAATCCTATTAGCTCTTACAACAACAATTATCAAATGAGTCACTAGTATGAGATGACTCATACATTCAATTAGACTTCTCGGAAAGGTATTAGTGGCATGAGGGTTTTGGGTAATGGTTCCAATGGCAGCCTCAAGTGCAACATTCACCCTTTCGATTTCAAATTTAAGAATTGGATGACAACGAATCAGATGACATCTTTCTAGGTGATAACGTTTTGTCAAACTCCACTCTATAAGGAAAGATCTTCATGACATCGATATCAGATTTAATCTCGCCAATTCTTCTCCAATGTCACAATCAACTAATATCTACATTTCTACGAATATCAACCATTTGTTGGGATCATAAATATCCACAACTTGGCTTAGATCTAGGATAGCTTAGAATTCCTACGAGAATAGCTTCGATTAATTTACTAGGGGATTTAGGGTTACTTGTGACAATCTACGTCGTATAAATATCTCGTATAAAAATCAAAATAATCATCAAACAATCATGTAATAGAATTACATCATATATATATAATCCAAGTTATATATATATTAAAATAACACTTCTCAGTCTTGGCCTTGTCGGTAACTCGGGAATTCTTCGGCACCGTTATAGTCAAAAGATTTTTAGACATTTTTAGAAAAATGTTTACAGTTAAAAGATTTTGAAAAGTTTTATTCAAAACCTTGGTTTTAAAAATCTTTCGTTCTCTATAACGAGAGCTCTGGTACCAAACTGTAACACCCCCAAATTTATACAACTCAATACAGCGGAAGACTCGTTGGTGTTACGGAATAGCACATTACTCACATCATAGACAACGCATAAAAATCGCGTCGTTTTATAATAAAAGCATTTCCATTCATAAATATCAAAGTTACATCGGTCCCAAGTCATTATATTTAATACAGGTTTTACAAAGTATTTGAATGGAAATAAGTATTTAGGTGCGGGCCATGAATTCTTGTTGTCTTCCCGAGAATTACCTTCAAGTACCTGAGATAAAACATGTTAAAAGAAAAGGTCAGCGATAACGCCGAGTGAATTCATAGAGTTTAATAAATTACATCAATATAACTTTGGTATAAAATTATTACCAAAAATCGTTTTGTACAAATCTTTGTAATAGGCCTTAAAATAGCCAAAGTCATTTTATACAAATCCTTATCGAAAATCATAATATAGGCATTTGCCGTAAAAATCATTATACGAGCCAATGTCGTAAAAACATCATACAATACGTCTTATGACGTAGTATAAAATCAAATAAAAACCGTTATATGAATATGGTTATGAAAACCAAAACACAAACATAATATCAATAGTATGACCCAGTATTGCTAGTCAGGCAATACATCGTAATTCGGAGCGTCTAGTAATATTTCGTTAGTTTTGGATTATTATAAGCCGCATGACATTGTTACCTTACTAAACCAACAACGGGTAGCTAACCCAATACCAATTTTGCCCATCTAAAGTAGCGTGTCGTCACAAAGGTCACGCTATGGAAATCTTCTCATACATAAATTCGCTTACCAATCAATGTGGCACGACGGGGATCAACCGTCAAGACGCGAACTGGGGTGATCGTCCCCAAATAGTACTATTAAATGCATAAGCGTCTACCAAATCCCGGTAGTTCACAATTCATGCTAATAGGACTTTTAGTGACATAACCTAACTTTAATAATCCATTTAATTTCATCTATCGGGTCCTTTAATCATTTATCGGGTCATACAATCGGGTCATTCAATCATTCGGGTCCAAAATCAATAAACAAACAATCGGGACAAATGGTGTCCTATTTTATAAAAACTAACATGTTATCTCCCTCGCGGGTTTATAAAACATTTATAAAAACATTTAAAAGAGTGCGAGGCTATGAACTCACGTTGATGTGGGAAAGCGGGTTATCGGCAATTCGGATGTACGGTACGTGCTTCAATCACGGAAACCTATATAAATAATAATCGGTCTTAGACTCATGTCCAATGACTTTATAAAAATAACAATTATGTATACATATGATGATTATATATATATGATGATCAAGTGGGTTTACATATTCTCGTTTACTTATTTTAGTGTTATATGTCGATAACTTTTATACTAGTTTACTAGTTTTACTTATTTACACGTTTTTAGTCCTATAAGCTTATTATAAGTTCTTTAGCTTGTTTTAATCCTTGTTATACTTATTTTATCAGTATGTATACTTTCCATGTTGGGCCCAAATGGGTTAAGCCCAATAAGTTCTTTTTACAAGTTTTTATCTTATTTAGTCCAATTATTAGTCCAATATGCTTAATTAGCTCGTAAATGTCCGTATTTCTTATAGTTCGGGTTTTATCGGTTTTTACTTGTATTAGATACTTATATATCAGTATATGACTTTTATAAACTTTACATTAGACGGGTTTGGTCGTCTAAGTTTTATTTGGCGAAAAACGTAAATTTTACGGCGATAGCCGAAAAAGTCGTAAAAATCAAGTTTATAGTTTTTATTACTTATAAATATTATTTCTCCACAATTTATATAATTTATCCATTTAATTAACCTTTTATATATTTATATAAATAAGTTTTATAAGTTACTGGGTTTTTATTTTACATTTTATACATTAAAATGTGAGTGCTTATATAATAATAATAAACATTAATTCCAAAAATCTGATTTTTATCTTCATGTTCACCATTTTTACCATATCTAGAGTTCTATAATGAATTAGAAACTCATTTTTGGGTGACAAGTTCTTCATATTATGTGCTACATTTAACTTAGTTATAGCTACTGCCCATTTTGAGTTCATCTTGCCTTAACAGTCCCTACAAAACTGCTTATTCAGATTAGACCACCTAACTTGTTTTGATCATATCTCACTCATTATTTTGATTTCATTGCATGGCCAACTCTCACATGTGTATAACATCTTGTACTTACTGTAAATGGATCATACCATGCAATTTTATCAGTTCTTGTTTTAGTTATATACTGTTTTTATACAGCCAACTAAATAATCAAGATTTTAACCTCATTTCTTATAGTTATTATCATTTTTAAGCATATCTATCAACACTTGATCCCCACACAACCTTTTTATCATCATATATACATCATATACATATACAAAATGAAAGAAAATACATTTGTTCTTTACAAAATAACAAGAGAAAAATGGAGAGGATGATGTTCTTTACCAACCAAGTGTTTTCCTTGTTTTTGGAAGACAAGGACTTGATGAATACAACAAGTAACTCCAAGACCACCAAATATCAAAAACATATGTTGGAAAATCAGCCCTAGGACACAAGCAAATCACCTCCAAAGTTGTTAATATGGCCACCAAATGATCAAGGCTTCAAGGTAACTCCTTAATAGAGCTAGTAAACATGTGTTTCATGGCTAGAAGAGATCAAAATGGGTGTTTGTTGCTTAATTATGGACGGCAAGGGAGGGGTTGTTTGAGAGAGTTTGATGTTGAATTGCATGTATGAAATTGTGGAATGAGAAAACTAGTAGCTAGTTTTGAGAGTTAGTGGAAGAGTTAGCTTAAAGAGTAAGCATGGCTTACACTTGGTGTAAGTTAGCTTAATTTGATGCCACCTTAGTGTGTGGTGTCAAGTGTGCCGTCCAAACCAAGCTAGTGGGGTGGGACAATGTGTTTTGTCCCATCTCACTAGTTTACGGGTATTTCTCGATTCTAGTTTTCTCGATTTGCGTGCCCTCGGGTCGTTTTACGAAAAACTTTTTTATAAATTATGAATCAACATCACAAAACGAATCCAATAAAAATTGTCTCATCAAAAACGGAGTTCGAAAACGTAAATACGTAATCCTAAGGTTTCCGGTTTAGTCGTAAAGGACGTTAAAATAAAATCGTAAGTCCTAATCTCTTCTCGTAAATTTGTGAGTTTATGAACCAACACAAATTTAAAACTCCAAAATAATATTCACGGATAAATTTATTTTCTGAAATGTCGGACTGTCACCAAAGACGGTGTATGTAAACGTAAGCACGTAACGTTAAATCCTCCGGTTTAGACGTAGTCGACGCTACTTCAAGACGTAAATCCAAATTTCTTCCCAAAAATAAGTGAGTTCATAAAATAGTAAACTTTAAATAAATATTGAGAATAAAATATTGATCATAAATTGACGGATTGTCACATAAAATCCACACACAAAGTATTAAGTTGTCCTAAATACCAACAAAGGCATATTACATAGCCAAATAAATTGTTTTCAAATTGTTTTCAAATGTGACTGACACAAAAGTCACAAACACACGAGGCTTCACATATCCTCTTCAGTTTCATCATTCCTTGGAGCTTGGGATGGGTAAAAATATGGTGGATAAGGTGGTGGTTGTTGGCTGTAGTGGAATGGCTATGGTGATATTCGGGTGGTCCATAAGGTCTACTCATTGGAACATGATATTGTGCCGCCATCCTCTCAAAACTGGAGCGTATCTATCCATACTATAACATTGGCGCTCCATCATTAACCCAAGTTGGTCTTGCCTAACCTCCATCCTTCCCATTCTATCACAAACATCTTGGAGTGATGCACGAGGAGCTCGCGTCATGCCCACACGTGGTGCTCTAACAGGCGTGTCTTCTTGGATCAACCTTTCATCTGCTCCACTCAAATCTCTCAAAGTAATTTTGTCAATGGTATCACACAAAATCGATGGAATAAGACTACTCACAACTTGTTCACTTAAAAGCCCCATCCTTCGGGCTAACATAGTCATAAATTGTCCACACACAATCATGCTACTTGCTTGACTACCATGACCTTTCTTTTTCATCCATTTTGCTATCACCCAAGCCACATTAGCGTACTGCTCACGGTTCTTGTCCCTAAACATGCTCAATAACCACACATCATTCTTTTGTATTTTATCATATCCCGTGGTTCTTTGGAAAATGGCATAAGCAATCATCTTTTGTAGCACTCTCAAAAGTGGACTAGAAATTCTTGTGGCCGAGCTCCTAGATAATCTCAAAGGATCCTCATCCGAGCAAATAGATGCCCAAAATTCATTAGCATTGAAATTCCCATGATCATGTTCCCCTCCTTGGAAATATACTTCAAATCCTTCCTCCATTAGCTCATCTCTATAATACAACTCCAAGTACTTAGTAAATTCTTTCAAAGTCAAAGAATTTCCTTTCCCAGAAAGTCTAAAATTCAAAATCTTCTTAGTCATCAACTCATCTCATTCGACATCCTCATCAAAATGAAAAGTAGAGAAAAACTCGAGAACAAGCTCCGCGTAGATCTTCTCCCTACAAGTAAAAGCACGTATCCAAGCATTGGATTCAAATAAGACTTCATTACCTCCAGCCTCTATCACTACTATCTTAAGCATCTCCCTGATTTGAGCTTCACAACCAAGCTCATTCAAAACTCCAAAATCTACAATGCTAGGTGCGAAAATTTGTTTTGGCAATAAAGAATAAGAGCATTATGGTAGATGGTTTTGGTATCGCTAGTACATCCAGGCCAGTACAAAAATTGGTGATTCGGCGTCCCCATAAGTGCGGCACTTGCCGATTCGGTAGGCCTTCGTTTCTTTCCTCGGCTCGACGAGCCGGTCGCATAATTTCCAGAACCTGTATTCTACAAATTTTATCACATAACAAACATGCATTAACATTGATAAGCGTTTAGGGGTCAACGGTGTCCCTATGTTTGTGTTCTGATCTCTCTGTTTGTTTTCCAGACGAAAAGTGCGGCGCACATTTTTGTTTGTGCGGCGTACTTCCTGAGGAAATTTCATAAAAGTACGGCACACATCTTGTAAAGTGCAGCGCACATTCTGTGTATCACAGCATATGTCGGGTTAACACTAATAATTAACCAAATTCGTAAACTAAATGGTTACAAACTAATAACAATGGCTAGCATCGAACACTAACCCATTCCCAATTCTTTCTAATCCACGACATTTGTTCATCTCTAAGGTTTTAATTTTCAAAAACCCTCATTTTTTTTATTTTTATGTTTTTCAAAATCTAATTACTCTCTTAATCCATTTCTATATTCCTAATTCCTAATTGAATTGTAATTCGTTCGTCAATTACTAAGAACCCTAATTAAAAATTAATCAAATATTAAAAACTTATCAAATCAAACAAACATGAATTAAGTATAAGAACTTACCCTAGACATGATCTCGAATGTGAATTGGAGCAAAGATTCGAAAATATTTTTGGTGATGATTCAAAAATCGTCTGGTGGTTTTTTGTTGTTTTTGTGTGTTTTTTTTAGCTTCCAATGATAAAAACGGGATATATACAAAAAAATCTGCCCAGAAGTGCGGCGCACATTTTGGTTTGTGCGGCGCACATTCTGTGCATCCAGACAATGTTACTGTATTTTTACTTTTAAAGTATACTAAACACAAAATCTAAAAAGAAAACCTCCAATTTCATTCGATAGAAAAATAAAAGACACTATGGAGAACATTCCCTACTCCTAAGACCATCCTAAAACTTCTAGGACTCTTAGATATTACTTCGTTTTATTGATTATTGATATGAGTGATTTTACTCATATCATATATATACGTAAATGAACATAAAATGCTTTAAATCATGAATATAGCCTTGTATATGTGTATTTGTTGTTTCATGTGTGTAGGTATCCAAGAGCACGAAAACCAGCAAAATCAACACGAGTTTGAAGAAAAGATAAAGCAAAAAATCAAGTTCGATTTAGAGGATTTAATATTAATAAAGTGATTTGGGCCTTGTGGGTCCCACTTATGATTAATGGGCCCAAAAGCCCATTTATAGAGGAAGTATTATTTACTTATGGAGAAAAAAGCCCAACATGGCCCAATATGAATTTCACAATGGACGGATGGATTGTTTTTAAGCAATTGGGCTCAAGCCCAAGTCATAACAATTTAAAATGGGACGGTGAAAGTTTATATTAAAAGTAAATCACTTCTCAAAATAGTCAAACCTCACACATTACCTTCGATACAAAAAAAAGTCACCCTATTTCTCTCTCAACCTAAAAACTAAACACAGCTTTATCCCCTTTTCACCTCACAAACCCTAATAACCCATTGGGGTCTTTTATCTAAGGCGTGTGTTAACACACGCGCTTGTAAATAATTCCCGATTTTATAGGAGCTTAAAGATGGTGCAATCAATCATACGTGGCACTCATTCTCATCTTTTGATTGAAGGAAACACCTCACCTTCTATCATCTACCAATCACAATAAGCCACATCATCCTAAAACTAGCACAACTAGCACAATAATTTCCACTCTGGCAATCCATGTGAGAATAGGCCTTATCTCAACCGTTAGATCAAGAGAAGAAAGAGAAAAAAAGGATTGAATGGTCAAGATGAAGAATCTGCTTCAACAAGCTCTCACTCAAGGGTTTGGGGTTAGCCTATAAAAACCCCCAAATAATGTAATTTTGATTCATTCCATTTTTACTTAATGTTATAATGTTAAAATAGATGTAGGTTTAATTGTATTTTTTTACTTTAATGGTATTGTAATTTTTTCTGAAATTAATGAAAAGTTCTTTTGAGTTTAATTTTTCTTCGTGAAGTTGATTTACTGTTAATTTAATTTCAGTTTTATCCTACAATGTAAATTGATATTATAATAAATATTATTTGATTAAAGTTTATCTATTGCTTTAATTAATTAATATAAGTGAAAATTGGGAAAAAAAACTTTCCCTACTGGAAGTTTTATAAATAAAAGGTGGTTCGAGATCTCTGTTACTGTTCGAATGGTGTGATATTTTTTTTTCGAGAGTTACCTAAGTGGTTGTTCAAAAAGACGAAAGGTGGATTTGTTTAGGCTAAAAGTCCGCTCAGCGCGCGACTTCTGCATCAAAGGTCTCGTCATTGAAGGTTAAGCCCGGTTTATTATTTTTGTTATAGTCTAATCTGATTTTCTTTGCTGGTTTTGTTTGTTATTAATTTGTCTATGTTTATGATTCTAGGGATTTAATCTTAGTTTGATATTCTGCTTTAGTCACTTGGATAAAAATGTGTAATGGATTTGCTAGGTTTTTGGACATTTTGCTAATTGAGTTTGCTGTCTAGTTATTGCAAGTACTTTGAGATCTGATTGATTATTGGTTTAAGAATTTATCTGTTTTAATAGAATGCTGATTCTTTTTAAGTTTTAACTTAGATTAATTTTGAGTTACTGTCATATTTGGAATCTGGGAATTCATATATAACTTTTTGCCTTATTGTTTTACATAATTTTGAGGAGAATTGTACTGCTGAATCTATGGTTGTTCTGTGAATTTGATTGCTTGGGTTTAGGTATTTTATTGTTAGATTATCAATTATTCTGTTGATAATTAGTTTAAACTGATTTAACTAAGTAGTATAATGCGAATTGATCTGTTGGTTTTTACTGATATATAGGTTGTGTTAGAATTGTGTTATAAATGCCTTTTCATCTGTATTGATTAATATATTTTTCCTGTGTTTACTTGGTATTGCACTTTTGGTTTATTTGAGTAGTGGATGGATTTATATTTGCATTGTTTTATTAGTAGTAACTTGTTCTGCTACATAAACAGTAACCAAATGAATTGTTTGGTACTGATATTATAAGCTGTAAATACCAAAAAGAAAATACCAAAAAGTCACTCCTATGACTTTGACTTTTATTCTTATTGTCAAAAATAATATCTCCAAAAAATGTCCATCACTAGACTCGAACCAGTGACATCCTGGTCCACTGTCATACACGTTTACCACTGAGCTAATTGGCTCTTTTGGTTATTAGTATATATTATTAAATTTATATACTAAAGTCAACTGTCTTGTTTTTATTCTTTTTAAACGTTTATTTTCATTAAATCTAAATAAGTATTTTTTTAACGTTTAATTTGTCATATAAAGTTTGTTTTAGTTTGAAAAATAAATAAATCAAATAAAAATATATTTTATTACTTTTAGAAATTTAAATTGATTTTAAAATTAGTCTTTAAATAAATTAGTTTTAATTGATTTTGTTTTAGAAAAATTTAGATTTGAATAGATTTTTTGTTTAATTAAAAATAATTTTCTAAAATAGATTAACTAGTATAAAAATTTTAATAGTTTTGAAATTCTTTTTAATTAAATAGATTAGCATTAAATAGATTATAATTTTAAATAGTTTAAATTTTATATATTTTAAATAATTTTTTTTTTAGAATTTTAGTTGGGATACGATTCATGCACTTAGGATTTAAAAATTGGTAGAATTAATTTTAGATAAAAACCGAAACAAAATTTGAAACAATTGTCCAAATTAATACAAACGTCTCAAATTTATAAGATCCTTGTGTACAACGAACTTGGATCGCTCACGTGTTTAATTGAATTCGTCTTTGGCTTATTTATGGATTATTACCTTTTCCTAAGGGTAATTTCCTAAATTTGCTCTATAACGTATCTAATTAAAATACACCGACATTCCTCATCACATCAACAGTTTTGGCGTCGCTGCTGGGGATCTTGGGTACGATTCGTTCGTAGAGATTTATTTATCGTTTATTTGAAGACCCTTTCCGTCCTCGGAAAGTTTTTTTATTTTTCTATTATTATAGTATGTATCGTATTTTGTGTTTTTTTATTATTATATTATATTACGTAGAACAATAAAATTACATACTTCCAAAAAAGACCTTAGTTGGGATTTCATCACCTAGCTATTGTATTTGAATCCAAAATGAAAACTAAAGGCAAAATAGATAAATACTAATAAAAAGTTTGAACATGATTTATACAAACTATAAGGTGGGTATAAGGCGACGAGCTATAAAAGGTCGTCTAAGGAAAAAGGTTTTTAAGTGCTTTGTGCCACCTCGTTTCCCCGCTTTTTGTGCGTATATTGAGAGGGACGACCGATTATTGGTTTGCCGACTCAAGTAGTATTAAATCTTATTTTTGTAGTTTACTTATTGAACCTCGAGAGGGTTAGGTTTTCACCTACGTTTCAAAGTCGACCGAGGGTAGATTACTTCCATAGTAATTATCCTTATTCCTTGTTTTTTTCAATCTTATTTATTGAGCAATATCAAATAAAAATACCAAAAATAATCTTCTTCTAATCTAATTTATTTTCTTCAATCCTCTAAATTCTCGTCACGTTGGTTTATGCAATTACGATCTACTCGACTTTTGATTAATTACGATTGGCTTGAAAACATTCCTCGTAGAAATAGAAATCATCAGCAACGAATAGTGGAACCCGAGATTCCACCTTTTGTGGTAGAGATGGCCGATAACAGAACAATGGAGGAATCGCTCCGTGCACCCACCGAAGGGTATGGGGAAGCAATCATTGTGCCGGCTATTTTGGCGGATCATTATGAGATTAAGACGGGTCTTTTATCACCCATTCGTGCCGACCAATTTCATGGCAATGAGACCGATAACCCGCACTCTCACATTCAAAATTTTCTTCGTATTACCTCGACTCTCAAGTTTAGAGATGTGCCGAATGACGCGATTAAGCTCATGCTTTTTCCTTACTCGCTCGAGGGGAATGCTAAGCTTTGGTATGAGAAAGAACCACCGGGTTCGATTTTGACATGGGATGATTTAGTGTCTAAGTTCATGAATTATTTCTTTCCACCATCTAAAACAACTCACTTTAAAAATGAGATCACTAGATTGAAACAAAAAGTGCATGAATCATTTGGAGTTGCTTGGGAAAGGTTTAAAGATTTGTTGAAACAATGTCCACACCACGGTTTCTCGGAATTACACCAAATCAATACTTTTTATAATGGACTTAATATGGTTGAACAAGATTCTTTAAATGCCGCCGCGGGTGGTAATCTTTTAAGAAAAACTCCGAGAGACGCGTGGGGTATGATTGAGAATAAGTCTATAGTGCAATATTCACGAAACACACCGATTATTTCCAATGTGAATTCATCTAATACCGAGATTGCTAGATTGGACTCTAAGATCGATAATTGATTGCTACGTTGTTGAATGAGATTAGGAAGAATCCTCATGGAACGATTAATATGGTTGAGAATTTTTGTGTATCATGTGATGGAACACATACGAATTATGCTTGTTCAACCACGGGGTTTGATCAAGCTAGTGCTTTTGCCGCGACGGGAACTTTTGGCCCTAACGGTCAAGCTCCTCGTCAAAATCATGTTGCTCCACCAGGTTTTCCACCGGCTCAAAATAGATACAACAATGGAAATAATGGGAATAATTTTAACCGTGGTAACCAAGGGAATTTTAATCAAGGAAATGGATTTCATGCTAATCAAAACAATCAAAGTTTTCACAACAATCAAAATGATTTGTCAAGCTATATCAAAACAAATGAGGCAAATTTCAAAGCTTTTCAAAATAATATTCAAGGACAAATGGCAACTTTGAAAAATGAATTTCAAAATACGATCAAGGGGCAAAATAACAAGATTGAGCTTAACCAAAACCGTATGCAACAAAGTTTTTAGCAAAGCCAAAACCGTTTTCACGGAAATCAAGCTATGTTTGAGAACAAATTACTTTCGATGTTTGAGGGATTTATGTCCAAACCTTCCTCTTCTTCGGGTGGCTTCCCTAGCAGCACCATTCCAAACCCGAAGGGAGAGATTAAGGACATCACCGTTTACAATGATTATGATTATTTAGAAGAGGTGATCGAGTGTGATCCTCCACCTAAAGAAACCTTCTTGATGTTACTAAGGCTATGTTAAATATGAATTATTCTACGGTTTTCTTTGATTTCTATCCCGAGAAATATGGAGATCCGGGTCAATTTTTGATACCTTGTGTTTTCAATGAGCTTGGGGAATGCAAAGCTCTAGCCGATCTAGGAGCTAGCATTAACTTAATGCCTTTATCCATGTGGAAAAATCTTGACTATGTCCCACTTACTCCCACTCGAATGATCATTGAGCTTGCTAATGGAACCACCGCCCACCCGGTTGGTATAGCGGAAAATGTCATTGTTAAAGTGGGGAAGTTCTTGTACCTTTCCGATTTTACAATCGTTGATTATGAGACCAATCCTCGTGTGCCTTTAATTTTAGGACGTCCATTTTTGTGCACGGCTCAAGTTCAAGTTGATATGAGGAAAGAAGAGATAAAATTGTTTTATGGGGATAAAAATATTGTTTTCAAACCGGAAAAACTTCCAAAATTTGTTTCTAAAAAAGTGGAAAGTGTAAAACTTGTTAAAACTATTGAAAGTAACACAAACAAGAAATCTCTCTTTTACAAGGGTGTATGGCCAACTATAGACTCCTCATTTCGTGAAGAAAAAAAGTTAATTCTGGAGGGAGATGTTTGTTTCGTTGAAACGTGTTGTAATATTACCTCATCTCCACTTACTCTTGAGGATAAGATCAATAAGGAAATTGATGATTACCTTAGTGCACCATTCGATGATAGTGAGTTTGATTGTGAGAATTTTGATCCGGAGGGAGATATTGCTTTAATTGAACAATCGTTGAAAATGGACTCATTGTCACTCTCTCCGAAGGACCAAATTGATGATACCAAGGCACAATCTTCATTTGAAGAGCCTTTGATTCCTAACTTCACACCGAGTGAGGTTAGTGACTATTCGTTGGATGAGTTTTTCAGTGAATTTGTTGCTCTTATTGATCCCCTTCCACGGGGAAGTGAAGACTTTTTCGATCTCGAGATCGAGCCTGATCCTCATGTTTTACCTACCATTCTCTAGGAGTTTTACGATGAACTTCCTTCTAATGATAATGATGATCTTGTATCCGAGTGTGACACACTTGATACTTTTTCAGATATTTCTTGTGATGACAAGATTGATGACACTTATGTGACTTACTCGAACCCTCTCTTTGAAGTTTCAATGAACGATAATCCATTGTTTAAAGAGGATTTTGAGAGCATCATACCTCCTTCATCTCACAACCTTTGTGATGATGAGCTCTTCTTTAAGGAGGTTGATGAGTTTCTTTACATAGACATTCCTTCAGAATTTGAGGAAGATTCTAATGACAGTGTTGAAAATCCTTGGTTTGATCACCCGATTTATGATGATGATAATGTTGACTCGGAGGGAGAAATTTTCTTTACTCCAAATCTCCTTCCACTCACTTTGATCTTAATGTGCGGGTTTTCATGTGACTCGGTTTGAGTACCATGACCCTTTTGTTCACATTCATAAGAGTGACAAGGTCAACAAAGTCATGCAAGTTGATACCACTATTGTTGAGACTTTTATCCCACCATTACCATGTGCTTTATATGATTTTGGATTAGCAAGGGGGAAGACACCATGTTGTCTATTCCTTTCTCTCCCAAGGACGAGGTATTCGATCCCAAAATCATTGATTTAGGGAAATCTCGGCCTTTCACCGATGTAATAATTGAAAGATTTTTCGATCATCTTGGTGCGAGTTTATCTTGGGGAGCATGCTATATTCATTTCATGATTTGTGACCACCATCTCTTTTTGGAGATTTATGTTGGAGTTTTATCATTTCGTTTGTCATCCGACAACAAGGATGTAATCTTTGACCCCGGCATCGTGCTTTATGTTGGATTTTATTCCATTATGCCGGTTTTCACCATTCTCCCTAAGGACCAATGAATGCGGGGATCGATTCGAGCTCATGACTCGGTTAACAAAAACGATATGCCTTGTGGGGGAGTCCCATACATTCTATCTTCTTTTTATTTTCTAACACTAATAAGGCTTGATCTTTTCAAGCTCGTGCTCGTGTTTTGTTGTGTTGTGAATCTGAGGTATTACCCTAATCATTGAGACTTTCGTGTTCGTTTTTTTCTGGTCCACTTGATCTTCCATACTTTGATTGTAATAAAAGGGGCAGACTCACTATCCTTTGATTTTTATCGACTAAGGTTTTATCTTGAAACATAATTAATAAACGACTTATAGATTTGCGTGCTCTTACCATGTTAGGACTTTTCCATTAGACTCTTTGTGTTTTAGCAAGGGGGTGTTACTCTTGAGCTAGGAAACATTGAGGATAATGTTTGGTTTTAGCATGGGGGAGTCAATCGATATAATCGCTTGCAATTGTTTTTGTCGTGTCCAAACGTAATCGTTTTTCTCATTTTTCATAAAAAATTTAAATTTTTAGTGTTATTTTGTGTTTAATAATAAAGAAAATAAGTGCTTTTGACACAAATGTAGGCTTTTCGTTGGTGAAAATAAAAATAGTTTTTGACTCGACTCGGTTTTTACCTTAGCTTTTTCCTTAACGTGTTCAAATCAAGTTTTGATAGGCTTTTATATAGGGAACTTTAAAACGCGAAAGTCTTAACTCATACAGGTTTAAGAACGAGAACTTTTCGCAAGTTCCTATAATTGATCCTAGTAAGTCGTTTATCAACGGAACTATAAACCAAAAATTAAAACTTGAAAAAGTCTAAGAAGATGCAAGATCCTATAGATGACTTGAAAACCCAAAACTTTGATTTAACTGGCTAAGTATCCATTAATTTCATATTTTTGAAATTTTACAATATGTAGAACAAGAGATGATAAAGTTTAATCATAAGTTTTTAAGGTTAATTCTTCCTTGTATAAGTATTTTTGTGTTTGATCTAATCTCCTCGTATTTATTTTTCACGCATGAATAATAAGATGCTTAATAAATGAAGTTTTTAGCGGTTTAGGCTTAATATCTTAACTCGCAACTCCTTTTTTTCTTCTTCCCTTTTAATTAAAGTGAGAACACAGTAAGGGTGTCAGCGTCATGGACTTTTGATCATGGGATTGCGGAAATTTGGCTTACTATACATATCATAATAATAAGAAGAATACATAAAAACATGTTCTCTAAGAGCCTTCGGATGGGAGTCATGTAGCACTAACCTTGTCATTAGAGCCTTAGGGTGTATCGCATAGGGACGTATTCAAATAAATTGCTTCATCATCATGAGCCATAAGGTGGGATGGTGAATGCCAATTCCCTTGTTTATGTCCAAGGAGCCTTCGGGTGTGGATTATAAATAAGGAACACTTTTACATCTTAAAGAGCCTCAAGGTGTATGATGTAATTGTTGCTAACTCTATTAATAAGGTCAAAATTAATGTTGGAGGATTTATTGTTGCTTTAAGTAGTCCTATTAACCAAATTTTGGATCCGGGGATTTATCCCTCAAATCATGTTAAGTTATCCTTGATGTGGGCTTTCTTTAGTGACAACGGTTTTTGAAATCGAGGTTAGATTTTGAGTGTTGAGTTTACACCATTTTTGCCTTCATTTTTGGACTAATAATTATCAAATAAGTCAAATGAGCCTTCGGGTGAATGACATTTAAAATCTAGAGATACAATTAAGAATAAAAGGAGATTGAGTTTAACACAAACTACTTGTGTGAGTGGTCTTAACATTGGAACTTATGATTGACAATGATCTTGTTTTTAAACTTTGCATGGAAAAGTGAAAAGTCGAGAACAATGAATCTATTTGAGTTTTATGATCCTAAAAGTTATTTTTCAAATAATGAAAGCATTACATTATGTCTTTGCAAAATAAAGTGTCAAAATTTGAATAAAAGTGTAGTGAGTAGCTTTATTTTATCATTGCGTGAGGACACAGCAATTGCTTAGATAGGGAAAGTTTAATATAAGTGATTTTACTCATATCATTTATATACATAAATGAACATAAAATGTATTAAAATCATGAATATAGCCTTGTATATATGTATTTGTTGTTTCATGTGTGTAGGTATCCAAGATCACGAAAACCGGTAAAATCGACACGAGTTTGAAGAAAAGATCGAGAAAGCCAAAAATCAAGTTCGATTTAGAGGATTTAATATTAATAAGGTGATTTAGGCCTTGTGGGTCCCACTTATGATTAATGGGCCCAAAAGCCCATTTATGGAAGAAGTATTATTTACTTATGGAGAAAAAAACCCAACATGGCCCAATATGAATTTCACAATAGACGGATGGATTGTCTTTAGGCAATTGGGCTCAAGCCCAATTCATAACAATTTAAAATGGGACGGTGAAAGTTTATATTAAAAGTAAATCACTTCTCACAATTGTCAAACCTCACACATTACCTTCGATACAAACAAAGTCACCCTATTTCTCTCTCAACCTAAAAACTAAAAGCAGCTTTATCCCCTTTTCACCTCACAAACCCTAATAACCCAAATTGGGGGTCTCTTATCTAAGGCGTGTGTTAACACACGCGCTTGTAAATAATTCCCAATATTATAGGAGCTTGAAGTGTAACACCCCCAAGTTGGTCAAATGCAGCGGAATAGTAATTGGGGTGTTACTTGGGTGGATCGATAGCACATAATATATAGGGCAATGATCATTAAAATCATTTAATACAAATTACATGAATCAGTTGTACACACTTAGTATCTTGTTTGCAAACCACATTTATTATTAAAAACAGAAGTAAATATCCCAGCCCAATGGTAGACATGATGCTCCTATAATGCTTGAATCCAATGCACGAACCTACTTTATTTTCCTTAGAAAACATATAAAGTAAAATGTGGGGGTCAACACGAAGTTGGTGATATCATAGGTTTAGTTTAATAATAAGTTAATAATATGCCAAAACATCACAAAGGTAGTAGAGCACAAAGCTACATACTATAGTAGTTCCTATTGCCCTGTAATAGAAGCTAGACAAAATAAGTTGTTCGGTACACCCATTGTGATCTGTCCCGATGTTGTTCTCTCAGTCCGACAATGATTCAAACCTGTTGCTTGGCCTAAGCGTTTCGTGATAGCAAGTCACGAAGGCCGGGTGTTGTCAACACCTAAATAGATCTATTCACACATTTCGCGCTACACTATTAACAATTACAGTCCACGGGTATGGGGCAAACAATAGGCAATAAGCTGTTGTTGTTGTTGTCAGTGCATGTTTTGCATATTATATAAATATAGTTTTTGTATGTTTTCTCCCCCAGTTATAAAACAGTAAAGATGGGGCCATAAACTCACCTTAGTGATGATGATGTGGTGAAGATGATGTCACTTAACAAACTGGTACAATATGATCACGAACCGGAGTAATTACCTAAGTAATTTTAAGCGCCTTAGACAATTCATAATTTAACAATGCATGATGGATATATGATTTTTAAATAATGCATGATCACAAATTAATATACTATAATGATGGTCTAAATGTTTATACTTATAAAGGATTGTGGTAAACGTATATTTTTAGTGTCTAAAAATATATATGTTGACTTAATAAACGGGAACAATTAAAATAAATGGATTTTAATTAAATAAACTATAAGGTAATATTATATTATTTTCTTAAGTCACATCCATATAATTAACCGGTTTTGTCAGTTTATAACATCTCGTAAATAAAATTAGTGATTTGTTTAATTATTCCAATAACTAAAAATAAAATATTTTATTAATACCTTTAATTAAGTTGAAATTACTAGTAAACCCCTGTAAGTGTGACAAATTACAAAAATGGCTTTTAGGATTTTGTTCGTTAAGTATATTACGCCGTTAGTCCTTGTTAGTTAGTTTTATTTATAAAAACGCCCCTAGGGCTTGTAAAACTTTAGGGAAATGACAAAACACCCCCCATATGTCACGGGAATAAAATAATGAGGGTTAGGGTTTGATTCAAGTTTCATAAATGGCAAAATGACCCTTAAGGTCTCGGTTTGTTTATAAATTTAATTAGGGCTCGTTTTAGTTTAGATTTTTGGCAAATAAGGTCCTTGTGGTTTCATACCACTCACGGTTTGAATTACCGTCCCCCTTATACATTTGAAATTCACACATTTGGCCCTTGTACTTACAAAAGTTACGAAATAATATATAAGTTTTATAGATTTAGGAAATTAGGACCCAACTTTCACCATTTATCAAATGTGGCCTAAAAAGTCTCCAAGGTTTAGTAAATGGGCTTGGCTAGCCCATTATGGGTCTCGGCTTATTTGTTGTGGGCCTAGTGTGCTTATGTAATTTTACTAGGTAAATTAAATAAGTGGCTAGTAACTTTTGGGTTTTACTAGGTGGGCTAATTTTTTACCATGGGCTTATTTAAGGCTTATGTTTAGCTTATATATTTCGGCTTATATTTAGTGAACTTAGGGCTTATATTAAATTCAAAGCTTAATGACTTATGGGCTTATTTATAACCGGCTTATTTCATTAGTGGGCTTAAATAGGCTAATGTTAAGGCTTGGATTATATGACTTTTTAGCTTATAAAGGATTGCAAGTTTCAGCTTATATATGTTTCTAGAGCTTATATGACGTGGCTTATATAGTTATTGTTATCGGCTTATATTTTATGGGCTTAAACATCCAACTTAAAATACAACTAAGCTTATATGCACTATGGGCTTATATTAGCTTCAATGTTTCGGTTTATATTACTATCTCATAAATTTCTATGGCAAGTGTTTAAACTAGGGCTTAATTAGGTTACATGAGCTTTAAATGTACACGTATTCAAAGTCTTAGGGCAAGAACACCCATAAACTTCATATAAGTCGTGGGCTTGCATGTCGTTTTAGGGTTTGTTCATGAGACTTTTAGGTATGCATGCACCTTAAACTCCATTCCCATATCATGAGTATGCAAGAAACATGAAATGAGTAAGAAAAGCTTAAAGGAGGTTTGTACTTACTTGTTTCCAAGGAAAATGGGATGGTGACAATGGTTTGATGATTCTAGCCGACGGGTTCTCCTTGAAGGGGTCTTGGATTCGTCTTAAGTGCCAAGTATCTTGGATGAGGAGCTCTAAATGCTTGTGAAGACTAAGAGTAAATGCTAGTAGTCATCTAGGCGTCTTGTTGAGTTGTTAATCTGAATGTTATGTGTTTGTGAGGGTTGTGTAAGTTACTAGTGTGCTAAATATCACAAATGGGATTGAGAGGTGTGACTTTGGGGTTATACACGTCTAAGGGAGAGAGTTAGCAAGATTTTATAAATATTGGAAGTGTACTAGGTAAGTATAAGCTTTAATTGAGCCAAGATGTACACTTGACCCCTAGCCCCTTTCTTGCCGTCACATGTATAGCCAACCAAGGGACAAAACAAGTTTGCATAGTATTATCATTAAATGGAATGTTTGTAAAAGGCAAAAAGTATGGATGGGTGTGTTCCATCACACGTTTGATATCAAGGAGGGGGTGCTAGGTGTCTTGTTTATGTGATGGGAGTGTAGTAACATGGCACATTCTTTAAATGCCCAATTTGTACATGGTGCTTTGGTTTTGGCCTTAAAATCGGCGGTTTTGCTAGTCAAGGAAAAGGAAAGTGTGTCTTGTATAGTATAAGACTTAAATGAAGTAATTGTACAAGTCTAAAAAGTCAATGTTGGAATGGTAATGGTTTTTGGTATTTAAATGTTGTGTGTAGGTATATATTTTCGGCTAGTATTTAGTCTATGGGGTTTTTATGTTTAATTTTTTTTCTAGGTAATGTCACTAGGAGTATAGGTGTTATATTGGGTAAAATTGTATAAGTCTAGGTTAGTTTTTGTTAAGTTAGGGACCCTTGGTGAAAGTATGGTCACTCTTATATGAGAAAAGATTTTATTATATCAAAAGTATGTTCATTTAGTTTAAAAAGGTAAAAATGGTCAAAGGAAATGTCTAAGTATAAAATAGTTGGTGTCGTAGCGTAACATCAATTATAGTGTAAAGTAAAATATATATTCACTAATATATTTAAAGCTTTAGAATTTATACTTAAATAATTGTGTATTAATTGTGATCATGAGTTTGTATGTATGAACAAATGGGATAAATGCTTATGAGCGCATGTTCAAGTGACTTAAATGTCCAAAAAGGAGTGACTGGTTATAGTCCTTCAAGTTTATCAAATGTAGTCATCCAAGTGTGACTGTTCTGGTGCTTAAGTGATGAGAATCATAATGCATGCTATGAGATTTAAGTGTCCTCATGTTTTGGGTGATTAAAATAATGTATGATGTGTATGATGCATATGATTGCTCAAGAGATCTCATGCAAAGGTGGCACTATTTATTCAGATATCATAAGGTGACGTATAAAATGATGACTTAGTCAAAACCTGAATTTACAGGTTTTAAAGCATTAACCCGTTATTTTAGCTTTGTCCTCAAAGATTAAGATGACGTCACTGCTTAGGTGAACAGGTGTGGGTACTTAGCTCTAAATGAGTCCTCGCGTTACCACGTGAACTCAGGACCTTTCCTAGAGTTCCATCGTATCTTAACCAACGGGATTTGGCTTCGCTTTAGTTTCTTGACTACTATCTCCATGACTCCCACCGGTTCTTCTATGAATTGGAGTTTGTCATTAATAAGTGTGAAAACACTTATCCCTTTACCACTTAATTACAATAATAACCAGGCCAAAACGTGTATTTTATGTCGTAAATATCAGAATTATACGTGGTTTGTGTTTTTGTTGTGATTTAGGACGAAAATGTGAAAATGGGAGAAAACACGGGCTTTTATCGAAGAAAAAGACAAAAGATGAAGTCGAAAGATCAAGAGTGCTAAAAGAACGGAAGTCCAAGGCCAATTCTGAAGATTTATCGAAGAAAAAGTCTAAAGACGGAAGTTTAATAAAAGCCAAAGAACTCAAGTCTAAATTAATGAAGAAATTACAAGACGAGTTTATTAATCTCGAGACAAAGTCGAAAAAGTCGAAGAATTAAGAAGACGAAAAGACGTGAAGAAGAAGAATAACCAACACATGCTTAGTCTTTCCTAATCACCTATAAATAGACTCCTAATGTGTCATTAGGAGTTGTTAGCTAATTTGACACATTAGTCTTTCCACCTTATTTTCATGTCATTTTAAATACTTGTCTTGCACTTTAATTCCTTTAATTCCAAGTAAGTGTTTTTAATTTTGTTGTTGAATCTTTTCTTTAATCAAGTTTTTGTTAATCTCTCATTCTACCTTTCTTGTTTTGCTTAATCTTTGTGTTTATTACCTTGTTGTCATGCTTGTTTGATTACTTGTTATGTTTTTATGATTATCATTGTGTTAGCTTATTGATTTGATAGCTTATTGTGTTTTTCTTAAATTTGATTAAGTGTTTTTTAGTTAATTTTTATAAAAAGTTGATTTTTAACATTTTTATTATTTAGTGTTTTTGAAAGTTTTTAAATTTTAGCTTAATAGCTTTTTCTTAAATTTGATTTGGTAAAGTTTTTAGATAAGTGCTTATTTGTTTCTAGCTTATTTTTAGTTTATAGATTATTTGATTTTAGTTCTTGTCCGGGTTCGGTAAAACCCTTGTATTCCGGATACTAGCTACCACGAGATTCCGGATAAGGGGAATTTGGAAGTTATTCCGGATAAACCCTAGAAGGAAATTCCGGATAAGTGTTCGTTAAAAGCTTATTCCGGATAAAGATTCGGAAGTTATTCCGGATAAGGGTACTTCAAAGATTCCGGATAAACTGCAAAGATTATTCCGTATAAGCGAGTCTTCGTGCATTCCGGATAACTCGTCAACTAAAGATTCCGGATAAAGTTCAAGTGATTTATTCCGGATAGCACGCTGAAGATTATTCCGGATAAGGGTCATTTGCTTATTTCTGATAAGCAGCAAACAGGGATTCCAGATAAGCAGGGTTGAGAAGATTCCGGATAATCCGCAGGAAAACTTATTCCGGATAAAGGTAAGAAGACTTATTCCGGATAAAAGTGACAGATTTAATCCGGATAGGTTATTGAAAACGTTTATTCCGGATAAGATAAAGGTGGTTATTCCGGATAGAGCTTCACTCAATTATTCTGGATAAGCAGTATCTTGTTGGGTATTCTGAATAGTGACAGTATTTTGTATCCCGACTCAGGTTTTGTTTATCCTCTGTTTCAGTCTCAAGCATTTATTCTTCCCTCTATTTTTCTTTTAGTTTAATTTTAAATTTCACATTTTCATTACCTTGTCAATTTAATTTTTCGTCACGCTATAATTTTAAGTCATTTAATTAATTTTCTTTTAAAAGTTTTAATATTGCACCATTTATAGTTTAAATTAGTTTTAGTTTTATTTACCCGTCATTTACGTTAAAGTTTCGCACTTTTAATTTTACTACAACGACAAATCCTTGTTTTCCACCAAAAGACAGCTGATTCGCACATTTTTCCCTTTCTCAATTCGAAAAGATTGGACGATAAAAATTTCTTACTGGGCAAAATCATCGTATCAAATGGCGCCGTTGACGGCTCTTTTCGTAAAGATTAACGGTTTTCTGTGAGAGACGCGTTGCATTTTGGGATCCGTTCACTCGTGAGCGTTATTTTTCTTGCTTAAAAATTTTCAAAAATCCCTAAAAATTAAAAAATTTCGAAAATCCAAAAAGATTTTATTTTTATTTCTATAGTGTATATATATTGTCTATTGCTTTGGTATCTTTTTCTTTTGCTTTTGCAGGTGTATGCGTACTAGATCTTCAACTTATTCAGAGCCCGAGACTCGTGAAGATTTAGCTATGGCAGGTGTGAACAACAATAATAACCCACCGCACCTCAACAATAACAACAACAATGTTCTTCCACAGCCCGATCTTCGGACAATTGAGGAGCTTTGTCACCAACTATGTATGGACGAGGAGGACCGATTGCGCTGATGCAAATCACGGCTCTGGAGTTTTCATTGAAGCATCACATGATCCAACAAGTGCAAACTAATCCATTTCGCGGATTGCCGGATGATGATGCCAACAAGAACCTCGACAAATTCATTACTATTACTCAAAGCATGAAGTTGCCCGGTGTTACTATGGATATTCTTCGCCTTCAGCTCTTTCCACATACTTTATCCCACCATGCCGAAAAATGGTTTGATCATCTTCCAAAGAATTCACTTCATACTTGGGATGACATGACTCAACGCTTTTTGTCGCGCTACTTTCCACCATCCATGGTCACGAGCCTTCGAAATCAAATCAGCGGTTTCATTCAAGAACCCGATGAATCTCTCTTTGATGCTTGGGAAAGATATAATGTTTTGATCGATCGATGTCCAAACCACAACATGCTCCCCGTTACGTTGATTGATACTTTCTACAATGGTTTAACTTTTCGTGATCGTGATACTATTAATGTAGCCGCCGGTGGCACATTTATGAAAAGGAGACATGAGGAGTGTAGAGAGCTAATAGAGAACATGACTACTCACCACAAAAACTAGGATTCTTCTGCATCTTCAAGGAATAACCCGAGAGTCAATGTGTCTTCTATTTCTACAAACCTTGATATCACCGAATTGACCCGCGCAATGGTCGAAATGAGCAAGAATATGCAACTTTTGGCTACAAATCATCAACAACAAGTTAAATCTGTAGCAATTTCTTGTGTGACTTGCGGTGGTCCTCACTCATACATTGATTTTCCTTCTACTCAAGCCAATCCGGAAAACGTGTATGCGGCTTATGGTAACTATTCACCGGAAAATTACCAAGCCCGACCTCAAGGTGATCGTAATTTGCTAAGTTACCGTTCTAACAACTATCTTTCACCCGGTTTTTCTCCTAAAAACCACAACCCCAACAACTACAATAGAAGCACTCCAAACCCACCTCTAGCTTCTAATCCTTATCACCCACCCGCTCAACAAGTCCAACCCATTAATCAAGATGTTGAAGCCTTAATGAGAACCCAAGGAGAGTAAATTAAGAATCTGCAAAGCTAAATTATCAATTTGAAAGAGGATATCACCAAGCAAGGTAATGACATTAGATCCAAGCTTCGACATGATATACAGACCTCTTTTAGCACTCAAACAAATGATTTGAAGAATATGTTGGCTAGTTTCTTACCTACTACTCAACCCTCTACTTCGGGCTCTCTACCTTCCAACACCGTCACCAACCCAAGAGCGAATGTGAGTTCTATTACTACACGCAGTGGAGCAACCGTTGTAGGACCATCCATCCCTCCCCCAGTTACTCCATCTACACCTCCTCCACCACCATTTATCCCTCCTACTCCCACGCCTAGTATTAGTTCTCCATTACCGTCTCCACCTCTTACTGAAGCACCCAAGAAGAACCCTTCACCAACCCCACCTTCCACCTATAAACCAAATATTCCTTATCCTTCTCTCTTAGACAAGGCTAAATTGCAAACCAAGTATGACATTCAAGTGTCGAACTATTTGAAGATGATCTCGCAAATGAATTTCAACATTAGCCTTGTTGAAGCACTTGTCCACATGCTGAAATTCGTCAAAGCATTCAAGTAATTTCTTAACAAGAAGGAAAAGCTGGTTGAGCTTGTCAACACACGCTTAAATGAAAACTGTTCTACAGTTATTCTTAAAGAACTTCCGGAGAAACTTGGAGATCCCGGTCGTTTTGTGTTGCCTTGCATTTTTAACAAAACCGAAGAATTTACTGCCCTAGCTAATCTCGGGGCAAGTATTAATTTGATGCCTTTAAGTGTTTGGACATCACTATCATTACCCGGTCTTACACCAACAAATATGACTCTTGAGCTAGCAAATCGCACTGTCGCTTACCCCGTTGGTATTGCTGAAGATGTGTTCATTAAAGTTGGCACCTTCACTTTTCCGGTCGACTTTGTTGTTGTTGATTATGAAATGGACCCTCGTATTCCTTTAGTACTTGGTCGGCCATTCTTGAGAACTGGAAAAGCTCTAGTCGATGTTGACGAATGTGAGTTAATTTTAAGGGTCGGACATGATGCACAAGTGTTCAAAATGGGGAAGATCACAACCAAATCTAATGGAAGAGAATCAGCGAATATGATTAATGTGCTTGATGATTTTGTCGTCTACACCAACCCTCTACTTGATTCTTGCTATGATAATCCACCGTTCCAAGATGATCTGGATGATTCTCTATCCAATTCCGATCCTCCACCAATTTATGATTCTCCACCAATCTTTGATGCTTATGATGACGATTCTAGTTCCAATGGAGATGATTATGATGATTTTACTTCTGAGTATCCCGACATGCCCACTTATGATGATTTTGATGAGGCTGATACTCTTTCAAGTGACTCTTCACATGATGAAGATCCTCCGCCAACAACACTTGATCCTACTTTGGATGACTACTCATTTGAGGAAGACTTTGCTACTTTTCTCAACACATACTTCCAAAATGAGAGTGATACTCCTCCTTTAGACTTTGATGATTATGGTCTTTATCCTACTTTGGATATGAAGAAACCCGCTTCAAAGGAGAAAAAGCCGGCCGACACCGATATCTGAAGCACTTATGTCTTGACACCTCTATATCCACCTTCTGAGGATGAGATTGAGAGATTTATGATCGGATCTTCTTCAAGATCTGCTGAGCCTGAGTGTTATTTTCCCCTAAAGGAAAAGGTGTTCGACCCCGGCATTGCTCTTTTAAGCCATCTTAGTATCCATCTGATGAAATAAAAGGAAAAATCTTTGGAACTTATGAAGATATGCTTACACCTCACCCTTGCTACCACCGTGCTCCATCGCTGCTCAAGGGAACCTTGCCTACTCTTCTTGAGATTGCCTTGTTCGCCTTAAGCTTGTGCTATTTGATGGACGAAAACCATGTCTTTGATCCCGGTGGATGTGTTTCATGTATGCTAATCAAGGTCGAGTCAGGCTCACAACTCGGTTATCAAAAACAGCGCTTTTTGGGAGGCAACCCAATTATCTATCCTTTTTCTCTGTTTTCATAATAAGTGTAGGGGAGACCCTAGTATGTGTTTGTTGTCTTCTCTCTAATCATGTGCAGGGATTCGAGCTTTCAAGATCCATTCTTGATGCCTTTTGACGACCCATGATTTCGTGTACCCGTCTTCCCGGTTTTATCCTAAACTCTTTTGATTCTCTATTTTATATTTTCAAATATTAAAATAGGAATCACTTTAGTTGTTCTTTCCTTAGCAAGATTTAAACAAAGTGCACAATGTCCAAAGTGTAGGGGAGGTAACTTCCATACGCTTAAACATTGAGGACAATGTTTATATTAACTGTAGGGGGGACTTCTATCGAAGTTAAGTGGGTTTTTCCTTATCTTTGTCCTCATTTTAACCGGAAAATTGATTTTTCGACATTTTTCAAAATTTTTGATCTATTTTGGCCTAGTAGTATTGTTAGCCTTAAAATGTGTGCGACTAACGGAATTACATTAGTTTCATAGCCGGGACTTGCAGGGACTAATATTGTCATATGTAAAGTCCAAGTCCCGGGCTATATAAACCCCTCCATACTTCCATGGAGGGGTGAGGCATATCATTTCCTTCTTGTCTTTCTCTCACTAGAATAAACACACTTTTCTAGTTACTTGTTTCTCTCTCTACCATGGCTAAACAACACTTCTATCCTCCCCGACCTCCGGATCTTTTACCGTGTTCATAGTGAATCCAAATTAACAATTGGCATCAGAGCTAACCGGGGGTGTTACGTGTTTTTGTATTGGCGTGTTTTTGTTGTGTCCTTGTCCCAAAAACTCAATCCGTGTCAAAACAATTTCCTCTCTTCCAACTTTTTTTTAACATTCCTTCTTTATTTACTCTTTCTGTTTAATAAAGTTGTGAGTCTCCTTTTTGGTTTGTCACCATTACCAAAACCGTTGATTTTATCATTCTTTATCATTTTTTTATCATTTCCTGATAGATGAGAAAAAAGGGGACCAGATACTGTTTTTTAGGATATAGCTCACAAGGAGACCAGTTCCACTATTTTCGGCTGTAAAACTTTTTTTGATGGCTATATTCCGATGGGTCTAAATCTGATCGTGTATTGCGAACGCAAAAACCTTAGGGTTTCTACATTGCGATGGAATACCACTATAGTATTCCGATGGCGACATTGCGATGGCGACATTGTGATGACGACATTGCGATGGCGACATTACGATGGCGACATTGCGATGGCGACACTGCGATGGGTGGTGTGGATTTTGGTTTATTGCGATGGATAAAGCATTATTGCGATGGACTGATAACCAAAACATTACGATGCCTTTTTCAGAAATATTCCGATGGTGACTCGTAATATTGCGATGACTTGTGCTTAAATCTGAAATTATTGCGATGACTTCAACATACAAAAAAAAACAGCATTTTAAATTTCACTTTTATCTCACCACAAACCGACTCTACCTTTTCTCTTCGTCTCCATAACAATTAAACTGACTCAACTAATCAAAAATGATCTCAGATTACAACTCGTCATAAATCTTTATAGATTTTACGAGTTTGTATTCATTCATCAGAGATCCATGCCATGCCCTACACCATCATTACTATTCGAATTTAAAGAAAGATCTATAACAATTATGTTATAATCTGCCTTTGATTCGTTTAATTATACACATGCATGAGCCAACTAAACCTACCCGAGACCTCATTAATAAAGATCTTGATGTCATGTGTGTTAAATCGTCTTGACCTTGTAGCTTCATTAGAGATTCGTTTATTCACATTGAAGATTAATGGGTTTTTTCTGTGATTAGTTTATTGGAGTGGGTGATTATATGCTTTTATTTGGTTTAGATGGTTTTGAGATCTGTGTGTTGAGTATGAGATGGGGCGGAGTAGATGAGATTAAGAGTTACTGATGTGGAGGCGGATGTTACGAGATTGAGGTTTGATGGCTGAGCAAATCTAGATCAGATGTTGCCGATCTATTTTTTTTCCTTTTCGCTGTGGTATAGCAGATGTGGGCGGAGAAAGTTAAGAGAGACAATTAAGTTTATGTGTGACCTAATCTCTAGGGTTACATGTTATATATATCTCCATCTCCTAACAGGCCGGGTCCCAATACTTCCATGGGCCTATATACTAAAATCTTATGAACTGGGCTGTAGGTTATGCTACAGTTGGTCATAATTTGATATTAATTTGAGTTTTGGATCATGGGCTGATGTAAATTTGGTCGAGTGTGATTTTATGATGAATTTTTGATTGAGTCGATAAAAGTTACACGGGATTTTTTGGATTCCATACCCATTTCGATCAAAGAAAACCTTCGTTTTGAACTCCTATCTTTCAGAAAATTTGGGTGTATGATTGACTTTGGGCTTCAAAGTAAAGTTAGCAAGATCACGTTGACATCTTCTCATTCTTTAGTCATCGTTGGTTCTCAAGTTAACTACACTCAAACAAACTCAACAAACACGACAACACACAGCAAACACGAAGACAAAAACAAAAAAACACCAAAAAGATCCTTTAAGATTCACTGAAATTGTCAAAACGGCTAGTATTCGGGGAAAAGTAATGTCAAGTGACTACAAAGTGGATTTGGTATTCATTATTTGAAGTTGAAGTGGAATATCACGAAGGAGTCTACTCAATTCATCATCGAGCCTTTTCACCCCCTCTATCGATTGATGATTCGCTTCAGCATTTATAATTGAAACTTGATTTATCTAGTTTCCATTGTCAAGGGGTGGATGGTCGACGACATGGACAACTATCACTTAAGGAGTTTCGTTGTAGTGCTCAGTGTCACACTCACCGGGAGTTGTGGATACTTCAAGAGGTGTTCTACATCTTATACCTCTCTCTTTATGTATAAGATTCTAAGAGACGTTTCTCTGCACCGTTCTTCAATCAACATAGTGCTAAGCGTAAGTAACAAATTTGGGAGATTGTACTTAAGTTTCAAGTTTGGAATAACAGGTTTACTTCACCAGTGGTCACTACAGATAGCCGAAAGAATACGAGGTTGGTAAGTTTAGCCAGAGAGTAAAAGAGTAGAGATGTGACCAGCAACCAATTCTCACGAGCAACTTGAGCAACAGAATGTCAACAAAGATGTCTGCTTCAGACACGAATATCTCGCGATTCTGATTGTACTCGTCAAATGATGCTTCCGAGTGTTCTTTACCACCATACTTTTGACAAGAATGCTACCGAGTGTTCTTAACCACCATACTTTTGACAAGAATGCTACCGAGTGTTCTTAACCACCATTCTTTTGACAAGAACGCTACCAAGTGTTTGTCACCATCATACATTCTATAAGAACATCTCGTGATTTTGACCGTACACGTCAGATGATGCTTCCGAGAGTTCGTCACCATCATGGGGGAAGAACATGTACATTGGAGACTTAGTTCCCACTCTAGAGTACTTAGTTCAACTTCCAGGGGGAAGTATTCTACAAGCGTGAGAAGATTTGTTGTTGATTTCTTACATGTCCCCCAAACACATAATCATTAAGACCAAAAATGTCAAGGTAGTAGTTACTTGGTGTGGTTTGCTTCTTCTTCTACAAAATTCCGCTGTGCACTTTAAATGTCAAAGATAGAAGATTTCTCAAGCTACAGATTCTGCTCAAGACTGGGATATTGGTTTGGGGGGAAGCTGATTCAGAAGCTTCGTCAAAAAGAAGTCTATGAAGAAAGCTTTTCAAGACATGTGGTATGAATTGGGGGGAAGTTAATCCAGTTCATACATGATACAATGGTTCCTCAACAAGCAAAGACAAAGAGGATTCAAACTGGGGTATAAGTTTTTCTAGAAGACTTGAAGACAACCGTGTCACCCTCAGCATTGGAAGCAAACTTAATACTGTCATATTTTTGTTTTATTTGCATTTGTTAGGAACATTGTAAGTAATTCCGTATGTCACCACATTGGGGGAAGATTGTTAGCCTTAAAATGTGTGCGACTAACGAAATTACATTAGTTTCATAGTCGGGACTTGCAGGGACTAATATTGTCATATGTAAAGTCCAAGTCACGGGCTATATAAACCCCTCCATACTTCCATGGAGGGGTGAGGCTTATCATTTCCTTCTTGTCTTTCTCTCACTGGAATAAACACACTTTTCTAGTTACTTGTTTCTCTCTCTACAATGGCTAAACAACACTTCTATCCTCCCCGACCTCCAGATCTTTTACCCGTGTTCATAGTGAATCCAAATTAACAAGTATAGTTGTATTTTCCTCTATTTTAGTCATTTTATTTCATTGCTAGAATATATTTTAATAAAGTGGTTTTAATTTTTAAACGTTGTGAATCTTTTGACTCAACCCGAGTTTACTTATCTAAGTTTACTCTAGCTAGTATCCTTAACGTGTTTAAGTCAAGTTTTGCAAGGCTTTTATATAGGGAGCTTTAAAACGCGAAAGTCTTAACTCTCACGGGTTAAGAACAAGAACTTTTCGCAAGTTCCTATAATTGATCCTAGAGAGAGTCGTTTATCAAGGGAACTTTAAAATTCGAAATCTATACTTGAATGAGTCTAAGAGTTTGCAAGATCCTATAGACGACTCGAAAACCCAAAACTTTGATTTAATTGGCTAACCATCCACGAGTCTCATTCCTTGAGATTTTAAATTATGGAGAACGAGAAATGATAGAGTCAATTATAAGTTTGGTATTCTTTCGTGAATTTATGTGAGTTAATTATGAGCTTTTTCTCCCATCGCTTGTTAATAAATTTATGTGCAATAAATAAGGTTGTACGATTTGAAAAGTTACTTAGCTTCTAGCCCAAGATCGTTTAAAAGTTGCTCGGTATTGATTAGAGTTCATAGCCAAGGCATAACTTATTGAAGCGGGATGCGAAGATTGGCGAGTCCAAAAAGACCCTAACAAGGCATGAGGGCTACATTTTGTTGCTAAAGATCCAACAGTGATGTGAAGAATCATTTATCGAAAATCAATATGAAGGATCGAGACACACGACGAAAAGCAAATACTCCCGTAAAGATCATGGAGAAATCTATCCAAAAAGTCCCTAACTAGGTATGAGGATAAATAGATCCAAGTCCTAAAAGGAAGCGGATCGTTGTAAATCAAAATCCCAAATAAAGAATGGAGAAAAATGAAGAAGTCGTGGTCCAAATACGAAGAATCTCTCAAAAAGTTCAAGAGAAGAAATTCCTATTATGAAGAGAAGACCATAATTTCAAGAACGTCTCTCAAAGATTTGAAGTATGAAGTCGTTGCAAAATATCGGTCCGAGAAAGGTCTCAAATCGTGAAGCAAGTTATGCCAAGATATGAACTTTATGAGGTCCCGAGAAGCAGTTTTAAAAGATTTTGTCCTTTAGCTAACTATTGATTAAATCATCCCACTTTATTTTTCAGCCTAAATAACTATCGAAATAAGTCAAACAATGCATCCTCATGATCATTCAAGACAACAATAAAATATAAGAGATACACAATAAGGGAGTCTAAGTAAATAATTGGCCCACATGAGTTCGTGTTAGTTTGCTAACTTATAATAACAATGATCTCGTTTTTAAGCTTGGTTTGGGGAACGTTAAAACCTGAGGATGATAATCATTCATGACATCTTCAAAACCCTAAGGTACGTCTTTGATTTCTTTACTTATTTTCTTCCTTTGAATGTTCTATAATTTTCTATCTTTTTAATAAAGGCCAATGTGAATTGATTATGATGGAAAATGTAAAAACTTGCTTTGTAATTAATACATTGCATGAGGAAATTGCAATGGTCAAGTGTAGGGGATTTAATAAGTGTGAAAACACTTATCCCTTTACCACTTAATTACAATAATAACCGGGGCAAACGTGTATTTTATGTCGTAAATGTCGGAATTATGCGTGATTTGTGTTTTTGTTGTGATTTAGGACGAAAATGTGAAAAGGGGAGAAAACACGGGCTTTCACTGGCTTTAATAAAAGCCGAAGAACTCAAGTCTAAATTAATGAAGAAATTACAAGACGAGTTTATTAATCTCGAGACAAAGTCGAAAAAGTCGAAGAATTAAGAAGACGAAAAGACGTGAAGAAGAAGAATAACCAACGCATGCTTAGTCTTTCCTAATCACCTATAAATAGACTCCTAATGTGTCATTACGAGTTTTTAGCTAATTTGACACATTAGTCTTTCCACCTTATTTTCATGTCATTTTAATTAATTTTCATTTTAAATACTTGTCTTGCACTTTAATTCCTTTATTTCTAAGTAAGTGTTTTTAATTTTGTTGTTGAATCTTTTATTTAATCAAGTTTTTATTAATCTCTCATTCTACCTTTCTTGTTTTGCTTAATCTTTGTGTTTATTACCTTATTGTCATGCTTGTTTGATTACTTGTTATGTTTTTATGAATATCATTGTGTTAGCTTATTGATTTGATAGCTTATTGTGTTTTTCTTAAATTTGATTAAGTGTTTTTTAGTTAATTTTTATAAAAAGTTGATTTTTAACATTTTTATTATTTAGTGTTTTTGAAAGTTTTTAAATTTTAGCTTAATAGCTTTTTCTTAAATTTGATTTGGTAAAACTTTTAGATACGTGCTTATTTGTTTCTAGCTTATTTTTAGTTTATAGCTTATTTGATTTTAGTTCTTGTCCGGGTTTCGGTAAAACCCTTGTATTCCGGATACTAGCTACCACGAGATTCTGGATAAGGGGAATTTGGAAGTTATTCCGGATAAACCCTAGATGGAAATTCCGGATAAGTGTTCGTTAAAAGCTTATTCCGGATAAAGATTCGGAAGTTATTCCGAATAAGGGTACTTCCAACATTCTGAATAAACTGCAAAGATTATTCCGGATAAGCGAGTCTTCGTGCATTCCGGATAACTCGTCATCTAAAGATTCCGGATAAAGTTCAAGTGATTTATTCCGGATAGCACGCTGAAGATTCTTCCGGATAAGGGTCATTTGCTTATTCCGGATAAGCAGCAAACAGGGATTCCGGATAAGCAGGGTTGAGAAGATTCCGGATAAGCCGCAGGAAAACTTATTCCGGATAAAGGTAAGAAGACTTATTCCGGATAAAAGTGACAGATTTATTCCGGATAGGCTATTGAATACGTTTATTCCGGTTAAGAGAAAGGTGGTTATTCCGGATAGAGCTTCACTCAATTATTCCGTATAAGCAGTATCTTGTTGGGTATTTTGAATAGTAACAGTATTTTGCATCCCGACTCAGGTTTTGTTTATCCTCTGTTTCAGTCTCAAGCATTTATTCTTCCCGCTATTTTTCTTTTAGTTTAATTTTAAAGTTCACATTTTTATTACCTTGTCAATTTAATTTTTCGTCACGCTTTAATTTTAAGTCATTTAATTAATTTTCTTTTAAAAGTTTCAATATTGCACCATTTATAGTTTAAATTAGTTTTAGTTTTATTTACTCGTCATTTACGTTAAAGTTTCGCACTTTTAATTTTACTGCAACGACAAATCCTTGTTTTCCACCAAAAGACAGCTGAGTCGCACATTTTTCCCTTTCTCAATTCGAAAAGATCGGACGATAAAATTTTCTTACTGGGCAAAATCATCGTATCAGTCATCAAAGTGGACTCCTGATAGGTGTGTAAACACCCATCCTTTTTACCACTTGATTACAATAATAACCGAGCCAAAACATGTATTTTATGTCTTTTATGTCGGAATTATGCGTGGTTTGTGTTTTTGTTGTGATTTAGGACGAAATTGTGAAAAGTGGAGAAAACACGGCATTCACGGGCTTTTATTAAAGAAAAAGATGAAAGATGAAGTCGAAAAGTCAAGAGTGCAAAAAGAACGGAAGTCCAAGACCAATTCTGAAGATTTATCGAAGAAAAAGTCGAAAGACGGAAGTTTACTTAAAGCCGAAGAACTCAAGTCTATTGTATTGAAGAATTAAAAGACGGGTTCAAAGAAATCCCGAGCCAAAAGTCATTAAAGTCCAAGATTAAAGTAGATTTAAAGGCTTAAGGACTAATGGTGCAATTAACAAAGAGATTAAGAAGGAAGGACTAAGCATGCAATTAAGGAGAAAGGAAAGAGGGGAGGAAGCTTACTAAGCATTCCTTAATCCTCCCCTATATATAGATTAGTTCTTAATCATTTTCATTTGGTTGGCTAATAGTGACAATTAGTTCTTCCACTTTTAATTACCTTGTCATTTAATTACTTGTCAAATTTAAATACTTGTCTTGCACCTTAATTACCATTTAATTTCAAGTAAATTTTTCTTTTAATTCTTGTTAATCTTTATCTTTATTGTTAATCTCTCATTCTACCCTTCTTAATCTTTGATTTTTATTGTTTATGTTCATGTTCATGTTCTTATGTTCTTATTTTGATCAAAGTGGGTTTTGATTATTTTGATTAGTTTTGTTAGTTTGATTGTTTTGGATTGATTGTTTATGCTTAATAGATGTTTTGTTATTAGTTTGATTTAATCTTGTGGTTGATTTGCTTTAGTTTTGATTAGATCCGAGTATTTTTATTGTTCCCTGTTCTTCGGGGTGTTTGTATCTGTTTTCTGATCTTTCTCAGGTAACGCAAGCCAAGCATCATTCCGAATCAAGGTCTCGTGCAAAGGTGGTTTATTCGGAATATCCTTTATTCCGAATAGGATATATATTCCGCATAGGTAATATATTCTGAACAGGGGTAATATTCCGCATAGCCTGGTTATTCCGGATTGGCTACTTATTCCGCATAGGGGCATTATTCCGAATAGGGATAATATTCCGAGTAGGAGGTTATTCCGAATAGTCCAAAGATTCCGAATAGGGGAAGATATTCCGAATAGGGAATATATTCCGAATAAGGAAATATATTCCGAGTAAGCCGAGTATTCCTGATAGGGCAGTATTCCGAATAGGGCAGTATTCCGAGTAAGGCAACTTATTCCGCATAGGGCTTATATTCCGAATAGGGGAATTTATTCCGAATAGGAATATATTCCGAATAGAGGTAATTTTTAGGTTTCTTTAATTTTAGTTTTTAAGTTTCTGCCTTTTAATTTCGAGCTTTATTTTTCCCGCCTTTTTCCTTACTCGCACTTTAAGTTTGATTGCCTTAGATTTATTTTAGCCTTGCCTTAGTTTTAAGCTTTAGTTGCGTTTTAAGTTTACCTTAGTTAGTTTTAAGTTTGCGTTATTTACTTTTAGTGCTTTTTAATTTCCGTCACGCTTTTAAATACTTGCATCATTTATTTTAAATTAGACTTAGATTTACTTTAACGCACTTTTACTTTAATTGTTTTGCACTTTTAATATACTACAACGACACATTTTTGTTTCACCAAAGAACAGCCGAGTCACACTTAAACTCCTTTTTCAATTCGATTAGACCACCACAACGAACTTAATTTTTATACGGGGTGTCAAAAGCCGTGTATCAAATGGCGCCGCTGCCGGCTCTTTTCGTAAAGATTGACGGTTTTCTGTGAGAGACGCGTTGCTTTTTGGGATCCGTCCACTTGTGAGCGTTATTTTTCTTGCATAAAAATTTCCAAAAAAACCATAAAAATTAACAATTGATAAAAATCCATAAAAATTAAAATTTTCAAAAATCCAAAAAGATTTTATCTTTATTGTGTATATATATTGTATTTGTAGTTGGTTTCTTTTTCTTTTGCCTTTGTAGGTGTATGTGTACTAGATCTTCTAATTATCATGAGCCCGAGACTCGAGAAGATTTAAGTATGTCAGGTGTTAACAACAATAATCCACCGCACCTCAACAATAACAACAATGTTCTTCCACAGCCCGATCTTCGGACAATGGAGGAGCTTGGTCAACCTACCATGTTTGGACGAGGAGGACCGATTGCGCCAATGCAAATCAACGCTCCTGAGTTTTCGTTGAAGCACCACATGATTCAGCAAGTGCAAACTAACCCATTCCGTGGATTGCCTGATGATGATGCCAAGAAACACCTCGACAAGTTCATTACAATCACCCAAAGCATGAAGTTGCCTGGTGCCACAATGGATGTTCTTCGCCTACAACTCTTCCCACATACTTTATCGCATCATGCCGAGAAATGGTTTGATCGTCTCCCGAAGAATTCTATTCACACTTGGGATGACATGACTCAACGCTTTTTGTCGCGCTACTTTCCACCATCCATGGTCACGAGTCTTCGCAATCAAATCAGCGGTTTCATGCAAGATCCCGATGAATCTCTTTTTGATGCTTGGGAAAGATATAATGTCTTAATTGATCGTTGTCCAAACCACAACATGCTTCCCGTCACATTGATTGGTACTTTCTACAACGGTTTGACTTTTCGTGATCGTGATACGATTAATGCAGCCGTCGGTGGCACATTCATGAAAAGGAGACCCGAGGAGTGTAGAGAGCTAATTGAGAACATGACTACTCACAACAAAAACTGGGATTCCTCCGCTTCTTCAAGGAACAACCCGAGAGTCAATGTTTCTTCTACTTCAGCAAACCCCGATATGACCGAACTCACCCGCATGATGACTGAAATGAGCAAAAGTATCACGCTTCTCACTTCAAACCAACAACAACAACAAGTTAAAGCAGTTGCCAATCCTTGTGAAACATGCGGTGGTCCTCACTCATACACCGATTTTCCTTCTACTCAAGGAAATCCGGAAAATGTGTATGCAGCTTATGGTAATTATTCACCGGAAAATTACCAAGCTCGACCTCAAGGGGATAGAAATCTGCTGAGTTACCAATCAAACAACTACCTTTCACCCGGTTTTTCTCCTCAAAACCAAAACCCCCGCCAACAACTACAATAGAAGCAACCAAATCCCACCAAGAGCTTCTAATCCTTATCACCCACCCGCTCAACAAGCCCCGCCCATTAACCCGGATGTTGAAGCCATCATGAGAACCCAAGGTGAGCAAATCAAGAATCTACAGAGCCAAATTATTAATCTTAAAGGAGATATTACCAAGCAAGGAAATGAGATTAGATCCGAGCTTCGAGATAATATTCAATCCTCCTTCAGCAATCAAACAAATGATTTGAAGAATATGCTTGCTAGTTTCTTGCCCGCAGCTCAACCTTCTACTTCGAGTTCTCTACCTTCAAACACCGTCACCAATCCGCGAGCAAATGTGAGTGCTATTACTACGCGTAGTGGAATTACCATTGTCGATCCACCGATCCCGCCCCCGTCATCTACACCTCCTCCACCACCATTTATCCCTACTCCTCCTACACCTAGTATTAGTGCCCCATTACCGTCTCCGTCTCGCCATGACGATGTCTCTAGGAAGGAACCTTCAACATCTCAACCTTTACCTGATACGCCTTCACCTTCACCACCCAAACCCAATATCCCTTATCCCTCTCGTTTAGGCAAGACCAAAATGCTAACCAAGGATGACTCTGAAGGGTCACGCTATGTGAAGATGATCTCTCAAATGAACTTCAACATTATCTTTCTTGAAGCACTTGTCCACATGCCCAAATTTGTTAAAGCATTTACGGAATTGCTTAACAAGAAGGAGAAGCTGATTGAGCTCGCCAACACACGCTTAAATGAAAACTGCTCTGCAGTTATTCTTAAAGAACTTCCGGAAAAGCTTGGAGATCCCGGTCGTTTTGTGTTGCCTTGCGTTTTCAACAAAACTGAAGAATTTACTGCCCTTGCTGATCTCGGTGCCAGTATTAATTTGATGCCTTTGAGTGTTTGGAAAACACTATCATTGCCCGACCTTACTCCAACAAAGATGACTCTTGAAATTGCAAATCGCACTGTCGCTTACCCCGTTGGTATTGCCGAAGACGTGTTCATCAAATTTGGCACGTTTACTTTCCCGGTCGACTTTGTCGTTGTTGATTATGAAATGGACCCTCGTATTCCTTTAATACTTGGTCGGCCATTCTTGAGAACCGGACGAGCTCTTGTCGATGTTGCCGAAGGTGAGTTAATCTTAAGAGTCGGGAATGATTCACAAGTTTTTAAAATGGGGAAGCTTACAAGAAAATCCTTTGGAGGCCGAGAATCAGCGAATATGATTAATGTGCTTGATGACTTTGTTGTCTACAACAATCCTCTATTCGATTCGTGCATTGATAATCCACTTTTTCATGATGATGTGGATGAATCTCCATCCAATTTGGAACCCTCTCCCATTTATGATTCTCCATCGATCTTTGATGCTTTTGATGAGGAGTCTAGCTCAGATTCGGATGATTATGATGACCTTACTTCTGAGTATCCCGAGATGCCCACTTTCGATGATTTCGATGAGGCCGATACTCTTTCGAGCGATTATTCACATGATGAAGATCCTCCGCCATCACTCGATCCTACTTTGGACGATTACTCATTTGAGGAAGATTTCTCTACGTTTCTCAACACTTACTTCCCTCATGAGAGTGATGCTCCTCCTTATGATTTTAAAGATTATCGTCTTGATCCTACTTTGGATTTGAAGCACATTCTTTCTAAGAAGAAGAAACCGGTCGACACCAATATCCGCAGCACGTATGAGTTAACACCTCTTTGTCCCCCTTCTGAGGACGAGGTTGTGCTTCTTCGCGGATCTTCTTCCCATTCTGCTGAGCCTGAGTACTATTTTCCCTTAAAGGAAACGGTGTTCGACCCCGGTATTGAAATCTTTAAGCCATCTCAGTATCCACCTGATGAAATAAAAGGAAAAATCTTTGGAATTATTGCAGACAGGCTTGCACCACTTCACCCTTGCTTCCACCTTGCTCCATCGCTGCTTAAGGGAACCTTTCCTACTCTTCTTTGGCTTGCCTTGTTCGCCTTAAGCCGGTGCTATTTGATGGACGAAAACTATGTCTTTGATCCCGGTGGATATATTTCATGCTTCTTCCTATGATGATCAAGGTCGAGTCAGGCTCACGACTCGGTTAACAAAAATCAAGCGCTTCTTGGGAGGCAACCCATGCATCTATCTTTTAGCTTTCTTTATCCTAAGTGTAGGGGAGACCTGTTGGTTTGCTATTTCCTCTCCTCTCCTCTCTTAATCAGGGATTCGAGCGCTCAATGATCCACTCTTGATGATTCTTGACGACCCGTGATTCTGTGTTCACTTCTTCCCGGTACTATCCTAAACTGTTTTCGATTCACTATTTTATATTTTCTCAATATTAAAATAGGAATCTCTTTAGTTGTCTCTTCCTTAGCGAGATTTAAACAAAGTGCACAATGTCCTAAGTGTAGGGGAGTTTACTCCCACATGCTTAAACATTGAGGACAATGTTTATGTTAAGTGTGGGGGGGACTTCTATCGAAGTTAAGTGGTCTTTTCCTTGTATTTGTCCTCATTTTAACCGGAAAATCAATTTTTCGACATTTTTCAAAATTTTTGATCTATTTTGGCCTATTAGTTTTTCCCTTTGTATAGTTATTTTCTTTCCTTGCTAGAATAAAACTTTAAAAAAATGTGGTTTTAATTTTCAACGTTGTGAATCTTTTGACTCAACCCGAGTTTACTTGCCTAAGTTACTCTAGCTGGTATCCTTAACGCGTTTAAGTCAAGTTTTGCTAGGCTTTTATATAGGGAGCTATAAAACGCGGAAGTCTTAACTCTCACGGGTTAAGAACAAGAACTTTTCGTAAGTTCCTGTAATTGATCCTAGAGAGTCGTTTATCAAGGGAACTTTAAAACACGATTTCTAAACTTGAAAAAGTCTAAGAGTTTGCAAGATCCTATAGGCGACTCGAAAACCCAGAACTTTGATTTAATAGGCTAAGCATCCACGAGTCTCATTCCTTGAGATTTTAAACTGTGGAGAACGAGAGATGATAGAGCCAATTATAAGTTCGGTATTCTTTCGGGAATTTATGTGAGTTAATTATAAGCCTATTCTCCCATCGCTTGCTAATAAATTTATCTTCAATAAATAAGGTTGTACGATTTGAAAAGTTACTTAGCTTCTAGCCCAAGATCGTTTAAAAGTTGCTCGGTATGGATAAGATTTCATAGCCAAGGCATAACTTATTGAAGCGGGATGCGAAGATTGGCGAGTCCGAAAAGGCCCTAACAAGGCATGATGGCTATATTTTGTTGCTAAAGATCCAAAAGTGATGTGAAGTATCATTTATCGAAAATCAATATGAAGGATCGAGACACACGACGAAAAGCAAAAACTCCCCAAAAGTCATGGAGAAGTGTATCCGAAAAGACCCTAGCAAGGTATGAGGATAAATAGATCCAAGTCATAAAAGGAGGCGGATCGTTGTATATCAAAGTCCAAAATAAAGATTAGAGAAAAATGAAGAAGTCGTTGTCCAAGTATGAATCTCTCAAAAATTCAAGTGAAGAAATTCCATTATGAAGAGAAGGCCATTATTTTATGAACGTCTCTCAAGGTTTGAAGTATGAAGTCGCTGCCAAATATCGGTCCGAGAAAGGTCTCAAATCGCGAAGCGAGTTATGCCAAGATATGAACTTTATGAGGTCCCGAGAAGCAGTTTTAAAAGATTTTTCCTTTAGCTAACTATTGATTAAATCGTTCAGTTTATTTTCGGACTAAATAACTATCGAAATAAGTCAAAAATGCATCCTCATGATCATTCAAGACAACAATAAAATATAAGAGATACCCCTAGGAATAAGGGAGTCTAAGTAAACAATTGGCCCACATGAGTTCGTGTTAGTTTGCTAACTTATAATAACAATGATCTCGTTTTTAAGCTTGGTTAGGAGAAAGTGAAAACTTGAGGATGATGATTATTCATGACATTTCCAAAACCCAAGGTATGTTTTTGATTTCTTTACTTTGAATGTGTATAGTTTTCTATCTCTTTAATAAAGGCCATTATGGATTGATTGTGATGAAAAATGTAAACGTGCTTTGTAACTAATGCATTGCATGAGGACATTGCAATGGTCAAGTGTAGGGGATTTGATAGGTGTGTAAACACCCATCCTTTTTACCACTTAATTACAATAATAACCGAGCCAAAACGTGTATTTTATGTCTTTTATGTCGGAATTATGCGTGGTTTGTGTTTTTGTTGTGATTTAGGACGAAATTGTGAAAAGTGGAGAAAACACGGCATTCACGGGCTTTTATTGAAGAAATAGATGAAAGATGAAGTCGAGAAGTCAAGAGAGCAAAAAGAACGGAAGTCCAAGACCAATTCTGAAGATTTATCGAAGAAAAAGTCGAAAGACGGAAGTTTACTTAAAGCCGAAGAACTCAAGTCTATTGTATTGAAGAATTAAAAGACGAGTTCAAAGAAATCCCGAGCCAAAAGTCATTAAAGTCCAAGATTAAAGTAGATTTAAAGGCTTAAGGACTAATGGTGCAATTAACAAAGAGATAAAGAAGGAAGGACTAAGCATGCAATTAAGGAGAAAGGAAAGAGGGGAGGAAGCTTCCTAAGCATTCCTTAATCCTCCCCTATATATAGATTAGTTCTTAATCATTTTTATTTGGTTGGCTAATAGTGACAATTAGTTCTTCCACTTTTAATTACCTTGTCATTTAATTACTTGTCAAATTTAAATACTTGTCTTGCACCTTAATTACCATTTAATTTCGAGTAAGTTTTTCTTTTAATTCTTGTTAATCTTTATCTTTAATGTTAATCTCTCATTCTACCCTTCTTAATCTTTGATTTTTATTGTTTATGTTCATGTTCATGTTTATGTTCTTATGTTCTTATTTTGATCAAAGTGGGTTTTGATTATTTTGATTAGTTTTGTTAGTTTGATTGTTTTGGATTGATTGTTTATGCTTAATAGATGTTTTGTTATTAGTTTGATTTAATCTTGTGGTTGATTTGTTTTAGTTTTGATTAGATCCGAGTATTTTTATTGTTCCCTGTTCTTTGGGGTGTTTGTATCTGTTTTCTGATCTTTCTCAGGTAACGCAAGCCAAGCATCATTCCAAATCAAGGTCTCGTGCAAAGGTGGTTTATTCGGAATATCCTTTATTCCGAATAGGATATATATTCCGCATAGGTAATATATTCCGAACAGGGGTAATATTCCGCATAGCCTGGTTATTCCGGATTGGCTACTTATTCCGCATAGGGGCATTATTCCGAATAGGGATAATATTCCTAGTAGGAGGTTATTCCGAATAGTCCAAATATTCCGAATAGGGGAAGATATTCCGAATAGGGAATATATTCCGAATAAGGAAATATATTCCGAGTAAGCCGAGTATTCCGGATAGGGCAGTATTTCGAATAGGGCAGTATTACGAGTAAGGCAACTTATTCCGCATAGGGCTTATATTCCGAATAGGGGAATTTATTCCGAATAGGAATATATTCCGAATAGAGGTAATTTTTAGGTTTCTTTAATTTTAGTTTTTAAGATTCTGCCTTTTAATTTCGAGCTTTATTTTTCCCGCCTTTTTCCTTACTCGCACTTTAAGTTTGATTGCCTTAGATTTATTTTAGCCTTGCCTTAGTTTTAAGCTTTAGTTGCGTTTTAAGTTTACCTTAGTTAGTTTTAAGTTTGCGTTATTTACTTTTAGTGCTTTTTAATTTCCGTCACGCTTTTAAATACTTGCATCTCTTATTTTAAATTAGACTTAGATTTACTTTAACGCACTTTTACTTTAATTGTTTTGCACTTTTAATATACTACAACGACACATTTTTGTTTCACCAAAGAACAGCTGAGTCACACTTAAACTCCTTTTTCAATTCGATTAGACCACCACAACGAACTTAATTTTTATACGGGGTGTCAAAAGCCGTGTATCAAATGGCGCCGCTGCCGGCTCTTTTCGTAAAGATTAACGGTTTTCTGTGAGAGACGCGTTGCTTTTTGGGATCCGTTCACTTGTGAGCGTTATTTTTCTTGCATAAAAATTTCCAAAAAAACCATAAAAATTAAAAATTGATAAAAATCCATAAAAATTAAAATTTTCAAAAATCAAAAAAGATTTTATCTTTATTGTGTATTTATATTGTATTTGTAGTTGGTTTATTTTTCTTTTGCCTTTGTAGGTGTATGCGTACTAGATCTTCTAATTATCAAGAGCCCGAGACTCGAGAAGATTTAAGTATGTCAGGTGTTAACAACAATAATCCACCGCACCTCAACAATAACAACAATGTTCTTCCACAGCCCGATCTTCGGACAATGGAGGAGCTTTGTCAACCTACCATGTTTGGACGAGGAGGACCAATTGCGCCGATGCAAATCAACGCTCCTGAGTTTTCGTTGAAGCACCACATGATTCAGCAAGTGCAAACTAACCCATTCCGTGGATTGCCTGATGATGATGCCAACAAACACCTCGACAAGTTCATTACAATCACCCAAAGCATGAAGTTGCCTGGTACAAAAATGGATGTTCTTCGCCTACAACTCTTCCCACATACTTTATCGCATCATGCAGAGAAATGGTTTGATCGTCTCCCGAAGAATTCTATTCACACTTGGGATGACATGACTCAACGCTTTTTGTCGCGCTACTTTCCACCATCCATGGTCACGAGTCTTCGCAATCAAATCAACGGTTTCATGCAAGATCCCGATGAATCTCTTTTTGATGCTTGGGAAAGATATAATGTCTTGATTGATCGTTGTCCAAACCACAACATGCTTCCCGTCACATTGATTGATAATTTCTACAACGGTTTGACTTTTCGTGATCGTGATACGATTAATGCAGCCGCCGGTGGCACATTCATGAAAAGGAGACCCGAGGAGTGTAGAGAGCTAATTGAGAACATGACTACTCACCACAAAAACTGGGATTCCTCCGCTTCTTCAAGGAACAACCCGAGAGTCAATGTTTCTTCTACTTCAGCAAACCCAATATGACCGAACTCACCCGCATGATGACTGAAATGAGCAAAAGTATCACGCTTCTCGCTTCAAACCAACAACAACAACAAGTTAAAGCGGTTTCCAATCCTTGTGAAACATGCGGCGGTCCACACTCATACACTGATTGTCCTTCTACTCAAGGAAATCCGGAAAATGTGTATGCAGCTTATGGTAATTATTAACCGGAAAATTACCAAGCTCGACCTCAATGAATAGAAATCTGCTGAGTTACCGATCAAACAACTACCTTTCACCCGGTTTTTCTCCTCAAAACCAAAACCCCGCCAACAACTACAATAGAAGCAACCAAATCCCACCAAGAGCTTCTAATCCTTATCACCCACACGCTCAACAAGCCCCACCCATTAACCCGGATGTTGAAGCCATCATGAGAACCCAAGGTGAGCAAATCAAGAATCTACAGAGCTAAATTATCAATCTTAAAGGAGATATTACCAAGCAAGGAAATGTGATTAGATCCGAGCTTCGAGATAATATTCAATCCTCCTTCAGCAATCAAACAAATGATTTGAAGAATATGCTTGCTAGTTTCTTGCCCGCATCTCAACCTTCTACTTCGAGTTCTCTACCTTCAAACACCGTCACCAATCCACCTGCAAATGTGAGTGCTATTACTATGCGTAGTGGAATTACCATTGTTGATCCACCGATCCCGCCCCCGTCATCTACAGCTCCTCCACCACCATTTATCCCTACTCCTCCTACACCTAGTATTAGTGCCCCATTACCGTCTCCGCCTCGCCATGACGATGTCTCTAGGAAGGAACCTTCAACATCTCAACCTTTACGTGCTACGCCTTCACCTTCACCACCCAAACCCAATATCCCTTATCCCTCTCGTTTAGGCAAGACCAAAATGCTAATTTTGATCAAAGTGGGTTTTGATTATTTTGATTAGTTTTGTTAGTTTGATTGTTTTGGATTGATTGCTTATGCTTAATAGATGTTTTGTTATTAGTTTGATTTAATCTTGTGGTTGATTTGCTTTAGTTTTGATTAGATCCGAGTATTTTTATTGTTCCCTGTTCTTCGGGGTGTTTATATCTGTTTTTTGATCTTTCTCAGGTAACGCAAGCCAAGCATCATTCCGAATCAAGGTCTCGTGCAAAGGTGGTTTATTCGGAATATCCTTTATTCCGAATAGGATATATATTCAGCATAGGTAATATATTAAGAACAGGGGTAATATTCCGCATAGCCTGGTTATTTCGGATTGGCTACTTATTCCTCATAGGGGCATTATTCCGAATAGGGATATTATTCCGAGTAGGAGGTTAATCCGAATAGTCCAAAGATTCCGAATAGGGTAAGATATTCTGAATAGGGAATATATTCCGAATAAGGAAATATATTCTGAGTAAGCCGAGTATTCCGGATAGGGCAGTATTCCGAATAGGGCAGTATTCCGAGTAAGGCAACTTATTCCGCATAGGGCTTATATTCCGAATAGGGGAATTTATTCCGAATAGGAATATATTCCGAATAGAGGTAATTTTTAGGTTTCTTTAATTTTAGTTTTTAAGTTTCTGTCTTTTAATTTCGAGCTTTATTTTTCCCGCCTTTTCCTTACTCGCACTTTAAGTTTGATTGCCTTAGATTTATTTTAGCCTTGCCTTAGTTTTAAGCTTTAGTTGCGTTTTAAGTTTACCTTAGTTAGTTTTAAGTTTGCGTTATTTACTTTTAGTGCTTTTTAATTTCCGTCACGCTTTTAAATACTTGCATCATTTATTTTAAATTAGACTTAGATTTACTTTAACGCACTTTTACTTTAATTGTTTTGCACTTTTAATATACTACAACGACAGATTTTTGTTTCACCAAAGAACAGCCGAGTCACACTTAAACTCCTTTTTCAATTCGATTAGACCACCACAACGAACTTAATTTTTATACGGGGTGTCAAAAGCCGTGTATCAAATGGCGCCGCTGCCGGCTCTTTTCGTAAAGATTAACGGTTTTCTGTGAGAGACGCGTTGCTTTTTGGGATCCGTTCACTTGTGAGCGTTATTTTTCTTGCATAAAAATTTCCAAAAAAACCATAAAAATTAAAAATTGATAAAAATCCATAAAAATTAAAAATTTCAAAAATCCAAAAAGATTTTATCTTTATTGTGTATATATATTGTATTTGTAGTTGGTTTCTTTTTCTTTTGCCTTTGTAGGTGTATGCGTACTAGATCTTCTAATTATCAAGAGCCCGAGACTCGAGAAGATTTAAGTATGTCAGGTGTTAACAACAATAATCCACCGCACCTCAACAATAACAACAATGTTCTTCCACAGCCCGATCTTCGGACAATGGAGGAGCTTTGTCAACCTACCATGTTTGGACGAGGAGGACCGATTGCGCCGATGCAAATCAACGCTCCTGAGTTTTCGTTGAAGCACCACATGATTCAGCAAGTGCAAACTAACCCATTCCGTGGATTGCCTGATGATGATGCCAACAAACACCTCAACAAGTTCATTACAATCACCCAAAGCATGAAGTTGCCTGGTGCCACATTGGATGTTCTTCGCCTACAACTCTTCCCACATACTTTATCGCATCATGCCGAGAAATGGTTTGATCGTCTCCCGAAGAATTCTATTCACACTTGGGATGACATGACTCAACACTTTTTGTCGCGCTACTTTCCACCATCCATGGTCACGAGTCTTCGCAATCAAATCAGCGGTTTCATGCAAGATCCCGATGAATCTCTTTTTGATGCTTGGGAAAGATATAATGTCTTAATTGATGGTTGTCCAAACCACAACATGTTTCCCGTCACATTGATTGATACTTTCTACAACGGTTTGACTTTTCGTGATCGTGATACGATTAATGCAGCCGCCGGTGGCACATTCATGAAAAGGAGACCCGAGGAGTGTAGAGAGCTAATTGAGAACATGACTACTCACCACAAAAACTGGGATTCCTCCTCTTCTTCAACGAACAACCCGAGAGTCAATGTTTCTTCTACTTCAGCAAACCCCGATATGACCGAACTCACCTGCATGATGACTGAAATGAGCAAAAGTATCACGCTTCTCGCTTCAAACCAACAACAACAAGTTAAAGCGGTTTCCAATCCTTGTGAAACATGCGGCGGTCCTCACTCATACACCGATTGTCCTTCTACTCAAGGAAATCCGGAAAATGTGTATGCAGCTTATGGTAATTACTTACCGGAAAATTACCAAGCTCGACCTCAAAGGGATAGAAATCTGCTGAGTTACCGATCAAACAACTACCTTTCACCCGGTTTTTCTCCTCAAAACCAAAACCCTGCCAACAACTACAATAGAAGCAACCAAATCCCACCAAGAGCTTCTAATCCTTATCACCCACCCGCTCAACAAGCCCCACCCATTAACCCGGATGTTGAAGCCATCATGAGAACCCAAGGTGAGCAAATCAAGAATCTACAGAGCCAAATTATTAATCTTAAAGGAGATATTACCAAGCAAGGAAATGAGATTAGATCCGAGCTTCGAGATAATATTCAATCCTCCTTCTGCAATCAAACAAATGATTTGAAGAATATGCTTGCTAGTTTCTTGCCCGCAGCTCAACCTTCTACTTCGAGTTCTCTACCTTCAAACATCGTCACCAATCCGCCTGCAAATGTGAGTGCTATTACTACGCGTAGTGGAATTACCATTGTCGATCCATCGATCCCGCCCCCGTCATCTACACCTCCTCCACCACCATTTATCCCTACTCCTCCTACACCTAGTATTAGTGCCCCATTACCGTCTCCGCCTCGCCATGACGATGTCTCTAGCAAGGAACCTTCAACATCTCAACCTTTACCTGCTACGCCTTCACCTTCACCACCCAAACCCAATATCCCTTATCCCTCTCGTTTAGGCAAGACCAAAATGCTAATTTTGATCAAAATGGGTTTTGATTATTTTGATTAGTTTTGTTAGTTTGATTGTTTTGGATTGATTGTTAATGCTTAATAGATGTTTTGTTATTAGTTTGATTTAATCTTGTGGTTGATTTGCCTTAGTTTTGATTAGATCCGAGTATTTTTATTCTTCCCTGTTCTTCGGGGTGTTTGTATCTGTTTTTTGATCTTTCTCAGGTAATGCAAGCCAAGCATCATTCCGAATCAAGGTCTCGTGCAAAGGTGGTTTATTCGGAATATCCTTTATTCCGAATAGGATATATATTCCGCATAGGTAATATATTAAGAACAGGGGTAATATTCCGCATAGCCTGGTTATTCCGGATTGGCTACTTATTCCTCATAGGGGCATTATTCCGAATAGGGATAATATTCCGAGTAGGAGGTTATTCCGAATAGTCCAAAGATTCCGAATAGGGGAAGATATTCCGAATAGGGAATATATTCCGAATAAGGAAATATATTCCGAGTAAGGCGAGTATTCCGGATAGGGCAGTATTTCGAATAGGGCAGTATTCCGGGTAAGGCAACTTATTCCGCATAGGGCTTATATTCCGAATAGGGGAATTTATTCCGAATAGGAATATATTCCGAATAGAGGTAATTTTTAGGTTTCTTTAATTTTAGTTTTTAAGTTTCTGCCTTTTAATTTCGAGCTTTATTTTTCCCGCCTTTTTCCTTACTCGCACTTTAAGTTTGATTGCCTTAGATTTATTTTAGCCTTGCCTTAGTTTTAAGCTTTAGTTGTGTTTTAAGTTTACCTTAGTTAGTTTTAAGTTTGCGTTATTTACTTTTAGTGCTTTTTAATTTCCGTCACGCTTTTAAATACTTGCATCATTTATTTTAAATTAGACTTAGATTTACTTTAACGCACTTTTACTTTAATTGTTTTGCACTTTTAATATACTACAACGACACATTTTTGTTTCACCAAAGAACAGCTGAGTCACACTTAAACTACTTTTTCAATTCGATTAGACCATCACAACGAACTTAATTTTTATACGGGGTGTCAAAAGCCGTGTATCAACTCCCTCCAATGGCATGGCCAGCGGCACATCCGCGTAGCATTTCTTCAAGTTTGAGACATGGAAAGTAGAGTGTACCCGGCTCAGCTGTTGGGGCAACTCTAGACGATAGGCGACTTCACCTATTCTGGCAATCACCTTGAAGGGTCCCACATAACGTGGGTTTAGTTTCCCACGTTTCCCAAATCAGACGACGCCGTTGCAAGGTGATACTTTCAGCATCACAGGGTCACCTAGCTCAAACTCCATAGGCTTCTGTTTCATGTCTGCATAGCTCTTCTGTCTATCTTGGGCAGCCTGAATCCGCTGCCTGATGAGGGTGATCTTCTCTGTCGTCTCTTGAATTAGTTCGGGTCCAGTCAGTTGAAGTTCCCCCACCTCTGCCCAGCACACTGGTGATCTACACTTGCGGCCATACAGAGCCTCAAATGGTGCTGCTTTAATACTGGCATGGTAGCTGTTGTTGTAGGAGAATTCAACTAAGGGTATATGTTCAACCCATCCTTTTCCAAAGTCGATCACACATGCTCTTAGCATGTCTTCTAGGGTTTGGATTGTTCGTTCGCTCTGACCGTCAGTCTGCGGGTGGTATGCGGTACTCATGTCCAAGTTTGTTCCTAATCTTCGTTGGAAGGCTCTCCAAAAGTTTGACGTGAACCTACCATCTCGATCACAAATGATTGAGACTGGTATGCCGTGTCTGGATACTATTTCTTTTAGGTATAACTTAGCTAACTTGTTCAGTGAGTCATTCTCTCTGATGGGCAGGAAATGAGCGGATTTCGTGAGTCGGTCGACGATTACCCAGATTGTGTCGTAACCGTGAGATGAAGTAGGGAGCTTGGTAATGAAGTCCATGGTGATGTTTACCCATTTTCATTTAGGTATTTCGGGTTGGACTAACAAACCAGATGGCCTCTGATGTTCTTTCTTTACTCTAGCACAAGTCAGACACTCTTCTTCACGTATGTGGCAATGTCTGCTTTCATGTTTGGCCACCAATATAACTTCTTCACGTCCTGATACATCTTTTCAGATCCGGGATGTATTGAGTACTTGGACTTATGAGATTCGTGCATGATTACGTTTCTCAGGTCTCCGTAGCACGGTAACCAACTTCTTTCGTGTAAACATAACGTTCCATCTGCTCTAGCTTCCAGTTTCTCTTTGCTTAGGTCAGTTCTAAGCATTCCTCCTATGTCTTCTCTTCAAATGTTTTCAAGGTTCTGTGCTTGGAGTTGAGCCTCTAGTATTTGCTTGGGTAGGTCCAAACTAATGGTCATGACTAGGGCTCGAACTCTCATGGGGGGATCAGTTCCCTTTCGACTTAGAGCATCTGCAACTACGTTGGCTTTACCTGGGTGGTATTTGATGTCGCAGTCATAGTCACTGAGCAGTTCTATTCAGGATGTTGCCTCATGTTTAGCTTCTTCCGGTCTAGGATATGCTGCAAGCTCTTGTGGTCGGTATGCATTGTGCACTTCGTTCCATATAGGTAGTGTCTCAAAATTTTCAAAGCAAAAACTACAGATCCGAGCTCTAGATCATGGGTAGAGTAGTTTTGCTCGTGTTTCTTCAATTTTCTTGAAGCATAGGCAATCACCTTCTGTCTCTGCATCAAGACAGCTCCTAAGCCATTGTGTGAGGCGTCACAGTAGATGACGAATCTTCGTTGCCTTCTGGTAAAGCTAAAATGGGTGCACTACACAATTTTTGTTTAATGGTTTGGAATGCAGCCTCTTCTTTTTCTCCCCAATCGAATTTTACGCCTTTCTGGGTAAGCTTTGTCATAGATTTAGCTATTTTAGAAAATCCCTCTATGAATCTCCGGTAGTAGCTGGCAAGGCCTAAAAATTGGCGAATCTCCTTTGGTGAAGTGTGATGCCCAATCCTTCACGGATTCGACCTTTGCGGGATCTACTTGAATTCCCTTGTCATCGATCACATGATCGAGGAAGTGAACTTTAGGAATCCAAAAGTCGCAGTTCGAGAATTTTGCGTACAGCTTCTCTTCCTTAAGTACTTTTAGTATTTGAGCAAGATGTTCTCCGTGCTCTTGCTCGTTCTTGGAATAGATGAGTATGTCGTCGATAAACACAATCACGAACTTATCTAGGTAGGGTCTACACACTCCGTTCATGAGGTCCATGAATATGGCTGGAGCGTTAGTCAGGCCAAATGGCATGACTTGAAATTCATAATGACCGTAACGAGTTCTGAAAGCTGTTTTCGGTATGTCCTCTTCTCTGACCCTCAACTGGTGATACCCCGATCTTAGGTCGATCTTGGAGTAGACGCTTGATCCTTGTAACTGATCAAATAAGTCGTCGATTCGTGGTAGTGGGTAATGATTTTTCACAGTTAGTTTATTCAGTTCTCTGTAATCGATACACATTCGAAAAGATCCGTCTTTCTTTTTGACAAAGAGTACAGGAGCTCCCCAAGGTGAGGAACTGGGTCTAATAAAACCTTTGTCTGACAGTTCTTGAAGTTGTTCTGCGAGTTTTTCATCTCGATAGGTGCTAATCGGTATGGTGCTTTAGCTACAGGTGCAGCTCCTGGTATCAAGTCGATTTGGAATTCCACTTGACGAGCCAGAGGCAAACCAGGTAAGTCGTCTGGAAAAACTTCGGGTAATCACGGACAATTGGCACGTCCTTGATTTGTTTCTTCTCTGGTTCCTCTTCCCTGTCGGTTTTTGAAATATGTGCTAAAAAGATAGGGCATCCTTTTAGTATGTATTTCTGGACTTTAGTGCAGGAGATAACACTCAGCCTGGTGTCAGTTCTATTTGAGTTTCCTTCTTCTCAGACGATTAGGTTCTCTTTTCCCCATGTATATGGACTAGCTTTTGGTCGCACACAATGGTCGCGTGGTACTTAGCTAACCAGTCCATACCAATAATGACGTCGAAACTACCCAGAATTACAGGTATTAACTGGATATCAAATGGATGATTTAAAAGGTTCAAGGTACAGCCTCTTAAAATAGTGCTAGTTTCAATGATCTTACCGTCTGCTAACTCGACTCTGTAACAGTCGTCTAACGGCATAGGTGTGATGTATAGTAAGCTACTAAATTTTGTGGATATGAAACTCATATCTGCTCCCGTATCAAACAATATATTTGCATAGAGATTGTTTAGAAGAAACGTACCAGTAACCACATTGGAGTCTGGGTGGGTCTTGGGTTCTCCTATCACATAGACTCTAGATGATGCTCCTCCTCTGCTCTCGTTCCTAACTGCTCGCTTTGGGCAATCAGGGCTGATGCGTACGATCTCTCCACAACCATAGCAACGAATTTCTTTGCGGGTTGTGTTACCGCCGCCAGTGTGCTGACGGTTTCCCTGTTGTCCATTTCCACGAAAGTTCTGACTGTTGCCATTGCGGGGCTTGTAGTTGGTGCTGGAGTTGTTCCTGATGGCTGGAACATAAGAGTTGCCATGTCCGGGCCTTCGGCATTCAACAGTAGATAAATGATGCAAATAGCACTTGGTGCACTTTGGCTTGTTGCCTACATATGGTGGTGGTGCTGAGGAAACAGCACTACAGATCTGGCCCAAGTTTTGCTTCTTTGGTGGTTGGGCCTGATTGTAACCACGGTAGTTCTCCTCTACCTTTCTCTTGTACTCGGTCTGCCTAATCACATGATCACGTCCCCGTTTGTTCATCAGCTCTCTGGCAAACTCTATGGCACCCTCGACTGTAGTGGGTCGGGACGCAAGTACACTGTCGTACACATAATCCGGAAGTCCACTGACATACTTCTCTATCTTGTCCTTCACGTCAGGGAAAATCCAAGTACACATCAAAGTTAGCTCCTGAAATCTCTGGTTGTGAGTCGTGATGTTGTGGTTCAAGCATTTGAGGTTCCACAAGTCAATCTCTAAGTTCTTGATTTCACCTCGAGGACAGTATTTCGTGGTAAGTCTTTCCTTAAGTGTATTCCAGGTCATCCCATAGGCTTCGTCATGTCCAAGAGTAGCAACTAGGGAATTCCACCAGGTGAGAGCATGTTCCAAAAGAGTACAGGTGGCAAATTTCACCTTGTTCTACCCGGTGCAATCACTAATGCGGAATACTGTCTCGGTCCTTTCGAACCACTGCATGAGTCTTATTACCCCTTCCTTGCCCTTGAAGTAACTGGGCTTGCATTTTAGGAAGTCGGGATAGGTACATGTTGATCCCAAACTTAGATCGATTTAGCTTTGTGTATACGAGATTAGATCAAGTTATACACGTAGAAAAACTTTGTTTATGTATAAAGTAATCTAAGTGTTATGCGGAATTAACACTTAAACAAGAACACACAAAGATGTAAAACAAACTTTCACTTGCTTGATAATAACAAACTTGCTTACAATGAAAGTGTTTAACGTATGAAAAACTTATATCAAACATAACCTAAAGGTCTTCTTTTATAGACATAAGAAGCCTTGTACATGAGTCTACGTATCAACTATTCTAGGTAAAGATAATTATAGAAAATACATGTTGAACTTATCTTTACTAGAAACAAACTAGAAACAATATACGTGTAGACTAAATCTTTCCATCAGTGCTTGTCTTCAACCTATCAACGCTTTACTTCTTCTTGTCAGCGTTTGTTTTCTTCCTATCAACGCTTGTTTTCCTCTTGTCAGCGCTCAAGTGGACTGGCTACATTTTATTCCCAACAATCCTCCCCTAAACTTGACATCTACTCTAGTAATCAAGTTTCTTAATAAACATTAAGAACTAGGAGGAATCTTACAAACTTGATCATATTGGTAATAAATATGTCTCATCAAATCTTTGGCCACGTCACTTGAATAATCAATCTCCAGCTGTGTTGTCTTCATCTTCTCCAAAACTTCTTTGGACATGGAATACTGACCATCTACAAGTAGATACTCAGCAAACTTTGTAGAACTCAAATAATATACACCAGCAGCTGAATACAAACACCATTGAAGACCACTGAGGTCATCTTCAAGATCCTTCCAAACAGCAGGATCTTCATCTCTTGGTCCACACATTCTCTTGAATGTTGACCAAAGTTTTATTCCATTGACTGAAGTAGGAGCTTCAGTCTCGTACTTGGCCTCTAACAACCTCCAAAGGTCTACCAAGTCTTCTCTATCAAAACTTGCAAAGAGAGATATAAGTGTAGTAAAAGTGTGTACCTCTTTCCCATACCTGAAAATCTTCCAAAACCCACATTCATCTTCTTCATAGCTTATAATAGGGTTTCTGGAATCAAGAGGTAACACTTGTACCATATCTGAAGCTTCTAATGGTGAGAGCTTGATGCTCCTTCTTATAACCGCTTCACTTGGATTCAATCTATCCATATCTTTAGGAAACTCAAGAGAAACTCCCTTCTTCAAAGGTCTGGGAACAATCATTGCCTTCTTAAGTTCCATCTCTTCTGCAAGTTCTTCTTTCCTTTCATCAGAAAGAAGTCTTAGAGTGTTTTCTTCCTGCACTCTTGCCCAAATGGGATAAGCCTTGTACTCCAACTCTTCAAAGGATAATACCAACAATTTTTTATAGGTCCATCCTGTTCCATGACATCTGAGTAGCATGCAGTACAGCTCCCTTCTATCCCTTTTCAACATTGAGAGAAAATTGTTAGCTTTGTGTTTCAGAATTACCTTGCAGTCTTTTTGTACTCTTAGAAGAATCTCTAAACCCCATATTTGGTCTGAAATAGTCAAATCTGGATTCTCCATACACCTATCTTCCCAAGCATGGTACATCTGAACAACTTCTGGCATATCAAAATCTACTTGCAATTTCAACTCATTCAGCTTCTCTCTTGCCAACTCATCACCATACTCAAGTCTTTCTAGTTGTTCTATTATCATCACACTTGAGTCTGAACTTGCTTCATCACTTCCTTCTTGTTCCTCTGAAGTGACTACAAATGGTGATTCACCAACCTTCTTTCTTTCTTGTTCCACAAGTTGTGCAGCCAACCTTCTATCAAACTCAACCTGTGCTGCATCCTTTGGAACTTCTACCTCTACCATGATCCCTTTACCCTTATCGAATGGATCAATTATGGGTAAGGATGATGGTAATACCTGTGAAGATACTTCTTTGATGATGGATGATGACTGGAATACATCAACCTCATCTGCAGGTCTGTCAACGCTCAAATTTCTTTTGTCAGCGTCCAATTTGCTCATGTCAGCGCTTGGTGTGTCAGCGTTCAAATTTTGCTTGTCAACGCCCAAATTACTTGTCTCAGCGCCTCTTGTAATTTTCTCCAACATAGCTGTAAAAGACAAGTCTAAATTTGTAGGAGTTACCAGAGATCTAACAAAACCTGGTTGCTTCTTCAAACTAGTTAGGGCTTCAGCAACACCCAAAGATTCACCATCATGTGAGCCCTTATCACTCACATTAATCTGCGCATCCTCCCCTTTGGAAGATTCCTCCATCCCATGCCTTGTGCTAGCATTCTCCAAAATGACAATCCTCTCCATCAATTGCTTGAGTTCAAGGCCTTGTGTACTGACAATTTGTACCAAGTCTGCATTTTGCTTTTGCAAGCTAATGCAGACAGCCGTCAATTCCATTAATGTCATTGGTTCCAATCTGTCCTCCTCTAAAATGGGTATTTGACCTCCCAAGTTAGATTCATTGGGCATGGATGAGGTCTTAAAGATGTTAGGACTGTCTTGGCCTGTATCTAAGCCAGAGCCAATAGTCCCAGCCTCAGCCATAGCACCAACCACACTTGTGGTGGTGGTTCTCTCTGCTACATGGCTAGGACCACTAGAGGAGAACACTCCAGTAGTCCTTTGGCGTTTTTGCAACCTATATTGTGGTGGGGTAGAAGATGATGTAGATTGGGTGGATGTGGGAAGGTTAAGGGGTGTTTGGGTGTGTGAAGGAATGGTGTCAACGTCTGGATTAGGTGTGTCAACGCCAACATTTAATGTGTCAGCGTCAAAGGGTTCTTGGTCAATTTCCATGTGTTGTGGTGAAGGTAAAGGTTCTGGTATTGGGTCAAGTTGTGGTTGAGGGTCTGGTAGGGGTTGTGCTGCTGCAATAACAGCAAGCATAGTTGGGGTGAGGGGTAAGTCACGGTGAGGGGGTGAGTTCATCTTTGTAAAAATAGCTATCTTTTGCACAGGGATCTCATAAAAGTCATCATGATCCCTTGTGCAGTAATTTTGCACATCAAAAACCATTTGTAAAAATCTGGGATAAGCCAAAGTCATCTTACTCCCTTTGTTTTTACACATGCCATCAAAAATCATTTTAGAATAATTAAACTTTTGCCCACGTACAATGCACACAATAGCACTAGCAATGGATTTGTTAATCTCATTGAATGCAGTACACTTGGGACTGAAACATTGTAAGATGACATGTATGAGGTACTTCCAGGCTGGGGGAAACTCTTGTTTATGATATTTGTTTAAAGTTCCCTCATCAGGGAAAGGATAACCCAAAGCCCTTAGTCTTTGTTCTATTTCTTGAATGGGGGGTGGTTATACCATCTGCATCATCAAGATGCAAAGCCTGGCGAACCAAGGCTTCAGTAACTACCCAGGTACGCCCATGAACAATAGATGATAATGTAGTCACGTTATTAACTGTTGAGGAACTAACAGTGTTCCAAAACTGCTTAATATGTGTGACAGAGATGAGAGGAGCATGAGAAAGAGCATACCTAATGGGGGATGCATTCAAATACGCCACCATCTGTGTGTATTGGGGAAACAGAGCATCATCAGCGTCCAAATATGCTATCATGTTGTGTTGACTCCTGAATCCCAATACCAAACCACTTGGTTTAAATTTTGGTGCCATTGTAGAAAGCTGTTTGTGAATGATTTAGAAAGATGAATTATAGGAGAAAATGGTTAGACAAGAATGATAGGTACCCTGTTTAAAAATAGGAGCCAAATATACAGGAGAGATATATGTATGTGATTGGTCAAAAATGACGCAACTATTTTCAAAATATCATGATGAAAATAAGTTATCTCATGCATTAATTAAAAGTTATCTGCTCCCAAAATTACGGCCCAAAAATTTGTCAAAAAGTAACAACTGGGTAGGTCCCAATGGGTATCGACGGTCAAAAATAACCCATCAACGCCCAACGGCTATATTATTGTCAACGTTTGCCCAAGCCATGTCAGCGTCTAAATTGGTCATAACAACGCTTGGAAAAATACTTGTCAACGTCCAAAAATAAAAATATTAAAAATGAAAAAGGACCTTAACAAAGTAATTTATCCTAGTGAAGATAACCTATAAGTTGATAATTATTATAGGGCGGCAAGCACTGTCCAGTTATGCACACTTGCTTATGCAAGATAGACATAACAGTCCTCTAGTGTCCCTTGCTAACCAAAACTCTTAACAACTAAGTTATCTCATAAAATTCCTTGTTACTCCCAGGTAAAACCCATGATAAAATCATTCCCAAGTCTCCCAACAGACCACAACCAATTCTAGGCCAAAAAATGTCTTGGCATCATGCATAGTATATCAACTTTGCATGCTACAGTGCCTCATGATTTAGTAAAACTAACTCATACTCACCTGTGGAGACAATCTAGAATTGTGATAAGAGTATCATAAGAATACCTAAAAGTCCTAAAGGTTCCTAAAACCTCCCCTTAAACTGTGATACATATGATGCCAAAAATATGCATGAACATAAAAAATTTATGTCAAGATAGGAATAGAAAATTCCAACCATCATCCATAAATAAAACATGCTCAAATAATTCTCCAAGGATCCATAAGCAACTCTGTATCCAATGGTATAATGCTAACATCACCTGCACATTTAGATTAAAAACCACAAAACTAACATTGTTGCAGACAACGTCCCGATAACACTTGTCAGCGTTAAGAAAACCTTTGTCAGCGTTAGACAAATATATTGTTGACAACGTCACAATAACACTTATCAGCGTTAAGATAACCTTTGTCAGTGTTAGAAAAATATAGTGGAAAATTTAAATCCTCAAAAAGACCAATAACAATGCATTATCTTGTACATACTTTTACAAAAAGACCCCAAAACACATATTTAAGTGAGATTGATCATTCCAATACTTGTTACCAAGTATTGAAACCTTCCAGCATCAAAAGGTTTAGTTAATAAATCAGACACATTTTCTTCTGTGTCAACCCTATCTAGTTGTATTAAACCGTTTTCAAAACAATCCCTTATAAAATGATGTCTAATTTCTATGTGTTTTGTTTTAGAATGATGTACATGATTTTTAATAATGCATAAAGTGCTGTTATTGTCAACAAATATCTTAGTATGCATGAAATTATACCCATAATCCAACAGATGGTTCTGAATCCATAAGACTTGTCCACAACAAGCAGCTGCAGCAACATACTCTGCTTCAGTTGTAGAATTGGCCACCACTGTTTGTTTCTTGCATTGCCAAGATATAAACCTACTCCCAAGAAACTGACATCCACCAGTTATGGATTTTCTATCAAACTTATCACCTCCATAGTCACTGTCTGAATAAGCAATAAGCTCCAATGGTGAATCTTTTGGGTACCACAAGCCAATATCTGGATAACATCTTAGGTACCTAAAGATTCTTTTGACAGCATAAAGGTGACATTATTTGGGAGTCACTTGATGGCGTGCACATGCATACACAGCAAACATGATGTCAGGTCTTGAGGCTGTGAGATACATCAATGAACCAATCATTGATCTATAGTGCTTGGCATCCACCTCTTTTCCATCTCCAACTTTTCCCCAAGGGTGTTCTCTATCCATAGGAGTAGTAGCCCTCTTTTCATGTGGAGAAAAGCCAAACTTCTTCAAGATCTCTGCTACATACTTATCCTGAGAGATGGAGATACCATCTTCTTTCTGCTGAACTTGTAGCCGTAGAAAGAAGTTCATCTCCCCCATTGCACTCATCTTGAATTTGTCTGTCATAAGCTTGGAAAAGTCTTCACTCATCTTTGGATTAGTGGAGCCAAAGATGATATCATCAACATAAACCTGAACAAGTAAGACATCCTTACTAGCCTTCTTTGTAAATAATGTCTGATCTATGGTGCCCCTCTTGAATCTATTTTCCACCAAATAAGTGGAAAATGTGCCATACCATGCTCTTGGGGCTTGATGAAGTCCATACATAGCTTTCTTGACTCTATACACTTTGTCTGGATTCTCTGGATCTTCAAAACCAGGAGGCTGCATAACATATACCTCCTCAACAATTGTTCCATAGAGGAAGGCACTCTTCACATCCATTTGATAGACAGTGAAGCCCATGCAGGAAGAATAGGCTAGAAATATCCTTATACCTTCAATCCTTGCAACTGGTGCAAAGACATCCTCATAGTCTATCCCTTCCTCTTGTGTATATCCCTGAGCCACTAAACGTGCCTTGTTTCTGACCACAATACCTCTTTCATCTCTCTTGTTTCTAAGAACCCATCTTGTCCCAATAGGTCTAACATACCTTGGACAATCAACCAGCTCCCAAACATCCTGAATAGCAAATTGGTGAAGCTCATCCTGCATTGCTTCCACCTAACTTGGTTCTTTGAGAGCATCAAAGATCTTCTTGGGTTCCTGTTGTGACAGAAAACAGGCAAACGAACATGCTTGAACAAGAGGGGTATCAACCTTCTTGTGTATATTGGCAATAAATCCACCAAGATTCTGATGAGATCTTCTAGTCTGAACAAGAGTCATGACATCCCCAATAATTTGTGAAGGGGGATGATTCTTCATTATAGAAGTGAGAACTCCTCCCTCAAAAAGTTTGTTGTCTTCAATCTCATTATCCATGTTGCCAATATCTTCTTCAGACTCTCTTCCATCAATAGTTATATGAACCTCTTCATGTAAATTTGAAGGTTCACCTTGTTCAAAATTGGAAGAGAAAATGTGCTCAAAAGTGTTGTCAACGCCTGAACCTTGGTTGTCAGCGTTTGGGTTACCAACGCCTGAAATGGTGTTGTCAACGTTTGAGCCATCAACCCCTGAATTTGTCCTATCAGCGCCAGATTTTCCTTTATCAGCGCCTAAAGGACCATGCATGTTGTTAACTGGTGGTACTTTGGGGACCACCATTTTCCTTTCCAACAGCAGCAGCAGCAGCAAAAGCATCTGTCCATATGGGATAGTGACGTACTCTTGTATGGGAGATGACTTGTCTGCTTGTGATCCAACCTCTTCATTAACCTGTGTACCTAAAACATCAACAACTTGTTCTTCCACAACATTTGAAGATACCTTCACAATGTCTGAATTAGTAACAGGCATATAATTTAACGTCCTAGATAGAGGTTCCAAGTCAAACAACCAATTTGGACCACTTTCAGGATCACTGGGTTTACTCTCTAAAAACCTAACATGTACTCTCTCAAGTATACGTTTTTCCTTCTTAAGGTAAACCCTATATCCCTTGCTCTGCACCGAATAACCCATGAAATAGCCTTCATCACCTTTTGCACTAAATTTACCTAAGGCATCACTAGTATCAAGTACAACTACATGACAACCAAAAGGTTTAAGAAAACCAATATTAGGGTTCCTTCCCCAAAGTAACTCATAAGGTGTTTTGTTCTGTATCTTGTTGACCAATGCTCTATTCTGAACATAACAAGCTGTATTTACAGCCTCAGCCCAAAAAGCTACGGGAAAATGAGCATCAGCCAACATAGTCCTTGCTGCTTCAATTAGGGTTCTATTCTTTCTCTCAGCAACCCCATTTTGCTGTGGGGTTCTGGCAACACTAAACTGCATAGTAATCCCTTTCTTGGCACAAAAATCATCTAACAGTTTATTTCTAAACTCACCACCATTATCACTTCTAATCATTTTAACTTCATTACCAGTTTTCTTCTCTATCTGAGTAATAAAGTCAATTAAAATATCAGCAGTGTCACTTTTCATACCTAAAAAGAAAGTCCAAGTAAACCTAGAAAAGTCATTTGTGATGACAAAGCAATATGATTTACCATTTAAACTCTCTATATTAGTTGGACCAAACAGGTCCATATGCAGCAAGTGAAGTGGTCTAGGACTAGAGTGCACCTGTCTAGACTTAAATGAGACCTTGTGTTGCTTGCCTTTAAGGCATGCAACATAAGAGTGGTCATTGTGGAAAGCCTTTTCAGGCAAACCATCAACCAAGCCAAGTCTCACAAGCCTGTTTATATTCTTAAAGTTTATGTGCCCTAGTCTCCTGTGCCATAGATTACTCTCATCAACTGAAGCTTTAGCATAAAAACATGACATATTATTATTCATCCTAATACCATTAAAATTCACATTACAAATGTCTTTATGCCTAGGTGTTCTATAGTCAATATATTTCTCATCTGGGTTTTTATAATCCTTGCTTAACACCAAGCATTCAGTATTAGTAAACAGAACTTTATTTTTGTTATCACAAACTTGTGATACACTAAAAAGATTGTAATCAAGTTCCTTTACCAGAAACACCTTTTCAAAACGCAAGTTCTTGGTGAGAAGAGTTCATTTGCCTGTGATAGTTCCATATCCGCCTCCAAAGTAAACCTTATCACCATCCTTAATGGGAGTGAAGTTAGTTAAATAATCTTCCTTCCCTGTCATGTGCCTAGAGCATCCACTGTCCCAATATCCATAATCATTGACCTGTTTTTGAATGCCCTGCACATAAAGAAAACAAATTAGTTTTCTTTGGGAACCCAAGCCTTATCAGACTTGGATTCATCTGGTTTTTCAACAAGAACAGACTTAGTTCTCATAACAACCCCTTGTTCATCCCTTTTTGGATGAAATACCCAGTTAACCCCAATTGGTTTTGTAATGACCTTTGAAATATAGTTAAATCTGTTGCAGGTCATAGAAATCCCATTAGAATAAGGGTTTTGATCTTTCTTAGGTCTCTATGTCAAGATTGAAGAAGCTTTAGACCCTTACCATGTGGTTTCAAATATTTAGGTCTGGCAACATTTCTGTCAGCGTTGGATTTGGTCTTGTCAATGCTGAGATTACCCTTGTCAGCGTTGAACCTAGGGTTTGCTACAGAAACCCATTGCCTATTAGACCAAGTATTGGTCTTCTGAAATGGTCTTTGTCCATGAGTGTTAGACCCCCTAGTGAAGAATGAGGCTGGTCTAACAACTTGTGGACTTTGTTCCACAAAAGTTTTGGGTCTGACAGTGTTTGACTTTTTAACAGCGTGGACCTTGGAAGCGTTGACACACTTATATGCTAAATGTGAGAAGCTACCACAAGTGTAACAATCTTTTCTAGACACAACTCTAGGTCTAGAAGAGAAGAAACCTGTTCCATCATTACTAAATTGGCTTTTAGGTGACCTAGTATTCCTATACATTTCTGCATACTTAATGCTAGGTTTTCTAACAGCGTTTGAGCCAAGGTCAACAGTCTTGCCAGTGATTGGGTTTGTTACCTTAATAGGGGTAGACTCATTTGGACTTTCACACAACAAGCCACCCGTAACAAACAAGGTAAGGTTGGCTTTCTTCCATTCATTCAAGTCAGTCAACTTTTGTCTATACTCTTCAACTGGGGTAATGACTCTTGGTGGAGGAATAAATTCCTCCTCTTGGAGTTCTGGTAAACTAGTCCAAGATAAGTCCTTTCTTTGGACACCATAGAAATCCCCAGCTGGTGGTGGAACAACAGTATAGTCTTTCATCCTAATCCCAGTCATGTCCTTAGGATCCCTCTGTTTATTAACACATTCTCCTAGGGTTTGTGAGGCCTTATCAAATCTCTGAATTTTAAGGTCAACATTATCCTTATTTTTAATAGCCTCATCTAACTTAGCCTGTAATTCACCATTGACCCTTTCCATGATGTTTCTAACATCATTACTAGCATTTAACTCATGTTTTAAGATATTTATTTTATCTTTTAAGTCAAATTCCATTTTCTTGTATTCAGTAACTGTCTTCTCAGTTTGAGTGAGAGAAATTTGATAGTTAGACAATTTGCATCTCTCAGTACTCACATCACTTAACAATCTTAAGACCTCTTTGTTAGGTTTTTCAGTATTCAAACGACAACCCTTACTACAAAAAGCATCATCGTATACCTCATTATCTGATAAAGAGGAGGAGTGTGCCATGAGAGCATATTGAACATGCTCTTCTTCTTCTATCTCAGCAACCAAAGCTTTATCCTCTTCCCCATCTTTAGCCAAATAGCTCAAGTCCCATCCAATACCATCAATTTCTTGCACTGCCACCATGGCCTTAGGATCCTGAGCCTTAACAACTTGGCTTGAGGGTTTGCCAGCATCAGATCTTCTTGGAGATCTGCATTCCCTCATGAAGTGCCCCATACGATGACAATTGTAGCACTCAACCTTGGATTTATCAAATCCAGCAGTGTCCTTTGCATTAAAGGTCATTTTCTTCTTAAACCTTCTATTCCACCTGTTTGCTCTTATACTAGCAAGAGCCATGTTCCACTTAATATCCATCTCCTCCAGGTGCTCATCACTTATTTGCTAAAGGTCCTCATATGTAATCACAGAACCATTGGGCAAAGAAGCAATATATGCACACACAGTATCCAGATCCAAACCAGCAGGCTTAACTCTTGGTGAGTCAATTTTGTATGTGTCAGCGTCTGAATGTGAGGCGTTGACAGGACATGATCCAGCGTTGAAACATGATGATCTAGTAACTGGGTGCATGTATGAGTCCTTCTGATCAAATTGAACTTCACTATGTGAGAAGAAGGCCATGTTGCTATTGGTAGACTTACGTCCATGCTCCAAAAGAGTTTCATTCTCCAACAGCCTCAGTTTGTTGTAGATATCATCAAAAGTAGAACTTTTGTGAGTGTTGTTGGCAAGTATATATCTTGCCTCAATCTTCCACGCATCACCAAGGCTTTTAATAAAAGTGGCAATAATGTCAACATCACCAACTTGTGTCCCCATGAAGGACAGCTTGCTTGTAATGTCAAGCAGCCTGCTTCTCACACTTCTAAGCTTCTCATTAGGTTGAGCCTTGAAAACAGCATACTCATGCATGAGTTGCTTCTTCTTCTCTTCCTTAGTATCATCATTACCACCATATGAAACTTCAAGAGCAGCCCAAAGGTCTTTTGCAGACTCATAAGCTCTGTATTTGTGTTGATTCTCTTGTCCCAAAGAGAGTTTCAGAATGTTTAGGGTTTTCATATCAACCCTTTTCTTTGCTATGTCTTCAGTAGACACAGCTCTACCATCATCAGGTTTTTCTTTCATATCTGCTTCTGGACATCCAGCAACAACTGATCTTGTAGCAATGGCATCAACAATCTTTTGAGCTTTATTGAATGTGTTTCCATATTCAATAATCTCCCAGAGAGTGTAGTCACAGATTCTCAGATATTGCTCAAAGTTGAACTTCCACAGCTCAAAGTTGTTTGCATCAAGCATGGGAATCTTGATGTTTGGTAAGGATAAGGAGGAGGTTACTTCTGGATTTGACATGATGTTTTTAGGGTTTTGTGAAAATTAGGGTTTTGGTGATTTTAGGGTTCTTGTGTTCTTTAAGATCAAAAGTTTCTCAACAAGCTCTGATACTACTTGTTGGTCCCAAACTTAGATCTATTTAGCTTTGTGTATATGAGATTAGATCAAGTTATACACGTAGAGAAACTTTGTTTATGTATAAAGTAATCTAAGTGTTATGCTGAATTAACACTTAAACAAGAACACAGAAAGATGTAAAACAAACTTTCACTTGATTGATAATAACAAAATTGCTTACAATTAAAGTGTTTAACGTATGAAAAACTTATATCAAACATAACCTAAAGGTCTTCTTTTATAGACATAAGAAGCCTTGTACATGAGTCTACGTATCAACTATTCTAGGTAAAGATAATTATAGAAAATACAATGTTGAACTTATCTTTACTAGAAACAAACTAGAAACAATATACGCGTAGACTAAATCTTTTCATCAGTGCTTGTCTTCAACCTATCAACGCTTGACTTCTTCTTGTCAACGCTTGATCTGTCAGCGTTTGTTTTCTTCCTATCAACGCTTGTTTTCCTCTTGTCAGCGCTCAAGTGGACTGGCTACATTTTATTCCCAACAGTACATCCGCTGGCTACTCGATCTCTAGCATTCGAGTTTTGACTGTCGCCCTGGTTCCCGTTGGGGTGTGTTTCCCTGTCGGCTAGGGCATCAGCAATGCCTTGACCGATAAGCACTCGGAGTTATGCTTCTGAAACGGTCGCTGAAGGAGCAGCGTTAGTGTTTTGTCGAGTGACTCTTTGTGCCATCGTTCTATCATACACAAAGATGAGATTTATCAGTTGGTTAGTAGAATTATAATATTAAGCTGCATAAAATAGGTATGCATAGAATTCACAACAAATTAGATAACCTTTCAAGACTTCATAATCATATAAATTCAAACAAACAAGTAAAGGGTGATATATCAGTACGGGTGAACATCAATATAATACAATACAACCGATCTAAGACCGAGATATAACCATCTTGTCTGAGATAGTGGTACAAATTTTTGTAATACAACAAAGATAACCTACCTACTAAGGTTAGGTGCTACGATACGGATACAACTAAAATGGAAATACAAGTACAAAAGATCTAAATCATGCGAGCTAAGATGCAACTCAATGCTTGTCATGATGTACAATGAAATCTAGCCTACACTAGTATGGCTGTCTGCGGGTGCAGGTGGTCCAGCTGGTGGTGTAGGTGCACGATCATCCTGCATACGGATCATCACTCTCCTAGTCTCACTAGAGAATCTCATAGTCTCTAGCAACTGGTGCTGATGTGCGGCATTGGCTCTCCGTAGATGGTCTGTCTCGGTAGTGAGCCCCTGATGGCAGAGGTCTGCTAGGTCTGTGAATGTCTGAAATGTCTCCTCCTGGGTGAGGATAGGAGCCTGGGTCTCGTATGAGTGACCCTCGAGTGTAGCTAACCATCAACGGAGGTAAGCAACCTCATCTAGTAACCAATGCACAGTTCCCTGGGTCATACCCAGAGAACTCTGCGTGGTGTGTGACTCACTGGCCACAACCCAATAGAGAGATCTATACCTCTCCTGAAGCAAGACGCGACCCTGCTAGTCCGCCTGTAAAAGGGCATGGATGAGAGCGGTGTCCTGCGCCTGGCGGGCCTCAAGTGCTTCGATCTGTGCCCGCAGGACACCAAGGCTGGACTGTCTAGCTCTATATCCCTCTCCTACCTCGAATGTCGAGTCAGGAATGAAATCACGCCTCTTCTTGCGAGGTGGCAGGGTGCTGGTGGGGTAAGGATGGTGTGTAGAAGGTGGTGGCAATGGTGGTAAGGATGGTACAACCTGATCCATCTCTCTAGGAGGAGATGCAGGTACTACTAGCAATGGTGAAGTAGGGGATACAGTAGGTGGTGATGGAGTAGGTGAATCTGTAAGTATGATGACCCCATCCGGCTGGTCATCTCTAGACTCCGTGTCGGATGCGGGTCCAACAAATACTGACGTCAGCGATACTGGAGTAGTGGTAGGAGCCATGAGCTCCTCAAAGGTAGTCACAATAGTAGGTGGCGTCATGATATCTGAAAATAGCATTTCAAAGTTGAGTAAGTTTTTAGCTTACGCAATTAAAAAGTTTTTAAAGTGCAATGCGATGCGGTTTATGTCTTTTAACTATGACTGTTAAAAGTATAAGTAGATACTTAGGTGATTTACTAACTCAAAAGTTATAAATCAGTGTGAAATTAGTTCACATAATGTGTATGCTCTATGTACTATATGCATAACTTATAAGGGTTCCCCAAAAATCAATTTTTCTTTTTATTCTATTGATTCTAAAAAGTTTCAGTTATAGTCCAGTTTTAAATTTTCATTATATTTAAAAATTTTATTATTGATCTGTTTCTCTATAACTATGCGCTCTGATACCATTTCTATAACACCCCCAAGTTGGTCAAATGCAGCGGAATAGTAATTGGGGTGTTACTTGGGTGGATCGATAGCACATAGTATATAGAGCAATGATCATTAAAATCATTTAACACAAATTACATGAATCAGTTGTACACACTTAGTATCTTGTTTGCAAACCACATTTATAATTAAAAACAGAAGTAAATATCCCAGCCCAATGGTAGACATGATGCTCCTATAATGCTGGAATCCAATGCATGAACCTGCTTTATTTTCCTGAGAAAACATATAAAGTAAAATGTAGGGGTCAACACGAAGTTGGTGAATTCATAGGTTTAGTTTAATAATAAGTTAATAATATGCTAAAACATCACAAAGGTAGTAGAGCACAAAGCTACATACTATAGTAGTTCCTATTGCCCTGTAATAGAAGCTAGACAAAATAAGTTGTTCGGTACGCCCATTGTGATTTGTCCCGATGTTGTTCCCTCAGTCCGACAATGATGTAAACCTGTTGCTTGGCCTAAGCGTTTCATGATAGCAAGTCACGCAGGTCGGGTGTTGTCAACACCCAAATAGATCTATTCACACATTTCGCGCTACACTATTAACTATTACAGTCCACGGGTATGGGGCAAACAATAGGCAATAAGCTGTTGTTGTTGTCAGTGCATGTTTTGCATATTATATAAATATAGTTTTTGTATGTTTTCTCCCCCAGTTATAAAACAGTAAAGATGGGGCCATAAACTCACCTTAGTGATGATGATGTTGTGAAGATGATGTCACTGAACAAACTGGCACAATATGATCACGAACCGGAGTAATTACCTAAGTATTTTAAGCGCCTTAGACAATGCATAATTTAACAATGCATGATGGATGTATGATTTTTAAATAATGCATGATCACAAATTAATATACTATAACGATGGTCTAAATGTTTATACTTATAAAGGATTGTGGTAAACGTATATTTTTAGTGTCTAAAAATATATATGTTGACTTAATAAACGGGAACAATTAAAATAAATGGATTTTACCTAAATAAACTGTAAGGCAATATTATATTATTTTCTTAAGTCACAGCCATATAATTAACGGGTTTCGTCAGTTTATAACATCTCGTAAATAAAATTAGTGATTTGTTTAATTATTCCAATAACTAAAAATAAAATATTTTATTAATACCTTTAATTAAATTGAAATTACTAGTAAACCCTTGTAAGTGTGACAAATTACAAAAATGGCTTTTAGGATTTTGTTCGTTAAGTATATTACGCCGTTAGTCCTTGTTAGTTAGTTTTATTTATAAAAACGCCCCTAGGGCTTGTAAAACTTTAGGAAAATGACAAAACACCCCCCCCCCCATATGTCACGGGAATAAAATAATGAGGGTTAGGGTTTGATTCAAGTTTCATAAATGGCAAAAATGACCCTTAAGGTCTCGGTTTGTTTATAAAATTAATTAGGGCTCGTTTTAGTTTAGGTTTTTGGCAAATAAGGTCCTTGTGGTTTCATACCACTCACGGTTTGAATTACCGTCCCCCTTATACATTTGAAATTCATACATTTAGCCCTTGTACTTACAAAAGTCACGAAATAATATATAAGTTTAATAGATTTAGGAAATTGGGACCCAACTTTCAGCATTTGTCAAATGTGGCCCAAAAAGTCTCCAAGGTTTAGTAAATGGGCTTGGCTAGCCCATTATGGGTCTTGGCTTATTTGTTGTGGGCCTAGTGGGCTTATGTAATTTTACTAGGTAAATTAAATAAGTGGCTACCAACTTTTGGGTTTTACTAGGTGGGCTAAGTTTTTACCATGGGCTTATTTAAGGCTTATGTTTAGCTTATATATTTCGGCTTATATTTAGTGAACTTAGGGCTTATATTAAATTCAAAGCTTAATGACTTATGGGCTTATTTATAACCGACTTATTTCATTAGTAGGCTTAAATAGGCTAATGTTAAGGCTTGGCGTATATGACTTTTTAGCTTATAAAGGATTGCAAGTTTTGGCTTATATATGTTTCTAGAGCTTATATGACATGGCTTATATAGTTATGGTTCTCGGCTTATATTAAGCTTTTAGGAGTCCTTTAATATGGATTATTCTAACTCATTTGTCTCGGCTTATATTTATTTTATGGGCTTAAACATCCAACTTAAAATACAACTAAGCTTATATGCACTATGGGCTTATATTAGCTTCAATGTTTCGGATTATATTACTATCTCATAAATTCCTATGGCAAGTGTTTAAACTAGGGCTTAATTATGTTACATGAGCTTTAAATGTACACGTATTCAAAGTCTTAGGGCAAGAATACCCATAAACTTCATATAAGCCGTGGGCTTGCATGTCGTTTTAGGGTTTGTTCATGAGACTTTTGCGTATGCATGCACCTTAAACTCCATTCCCATATCATGAGTATGCATGAAACATGAAATGAGTAAGAAAAGCTTAAAGGAGGTTTGTACTTACTTGTTTTCAAGGAAAATGGGATGGTGACAATGGTTTGATGATTCTAGCCGACGGGTTCTCCTTGAAGGGGTCTTGGAATCGTCTTAAATGCCAAGTATCTTGGATGAGGAGCTCTAAATGCTTGTGAAGACTAAGACTAAATGCTAGTAGTCATCTAGGCGTCTTGTTGAGTTCTTAATCCGAATGTTTTGTGTTTGTGAGGGATGTGTAAGTTACTAGTGTACTAAATATCACAAATGGGATTGAGAGGTGTGGCTTTGGGGTTATACACGTCTAAGGGAGAAAGTTAGCAAGATTTGCTAAATATTGGAAGTGTACTAGGTAAGTACAAGCTTTAATTGAGCCAAGATGTACACTTAACCCCTAGCCCTTTTCTTGCCGTCACATGTATAGCCAACCAAGGGACAAAACAAGTTTGCATAGTATTATCATTAAATGGAATGTTTGTACAAGGAAAAAAGTATGGATGGGTGTGTTCCATCACACGTTTGATATCAAGGAGGGGGTGCTAGGTGTCTTGTTTATGTGATGGGAGTGTAGTAACATGGCACATTCTTTAAATGCCCAATTTATACATGGTGCCTTGGTTTTGGCCTTAAAACCGACGGTTTTGCTAGTAAAGGAAAAGGAAAGTGTGTCTTGTATAGTATAAGACTTAAATGAAGTAATTGTACAAGTCTAAAAAGTCAAGGTTGGAATGGTAATGGTTTTTGGTATTTAAATGTTGTGTGTAGGTATATATTTTGGCTAGTATTTAGTCTATGGGGTTTTTATGTTAATTTTGTGTCTAGGTTATGTCACTAGGAGTATAGGTGTTATATTGGGTGAAAATATATAAGTCTAGGTTAGTTTTGGTTAAGTTTGGGACCCTTGGTGAAAGTATGGTAACTTTTATATGAGAAAAGATTTTATTATATCAAAAGTATGTTAATTTAGTTTAAAAAGGTAAAAATCGTCAAAGGAAATGTGTAAGTATAAAATAGTTGGTGTCGTAGCGTAACGTCAATTATAGTGTAAAGAAAAATATATATTCACTAATATATTTAAAGCTTTAGAATTTATACTTAAATAATTGTGTATTAATTGTGATCATGAGTTTGAATGTATGAACAAATGGGATGAATGCTTATGAGTGTATGTTCAAGTGACTTAAATGTACAGAAAGGAGTGACTGGTTAGAGTCCTTCAAGTTTATCAAATGTAGTCATCCAAGTATGACTGTTCTGGTGCTTAAGTGATGAGAATCATAATGCATGCTATGAGATTTAAGTGTCCTCATGTTTTGGGTGATTAAAATAATATATGTTGTGTATGATGCATATGATTGCTCAAGAGATCTCATGCAAAGGTGGCACTATTTATTCAGATATCATAAGGTGACGTATACAATGATGACTTAGTAAAAACCTGAATTTACAGGTTTTACATGAAGATGGTGCAATCAATCATACGTGGCACTCATTCTCATCTTCTGATAGGAGGAAACACCTCACCTTCCATCATCTACCAATCAAAATAAGCCACATCATCCTGAGACTAGCACAACTAGCACAATAATTGCCACTCTGGCAATCCATGTGAGAAGAGGCCTTATCTCAGCCGTTAGATCAAGAGATAAAAGAGAAAAGAAGGATTGAATGGTCAAGATGAAGAATCTGCTTCAACAAACTCTCACTCAAGGGTTTGGGGTTAGCCTATAAAAACCCCCAAATAATGTAATTTTGATTCATTCCATTTTTACTTAATGTTATAATGTTAAAATAGATGTAGGTTTAAGTGTATTTTTTTACTTTAATAGTATCGTAATATTTTTCTGAAATTAACGAAAAGTTCTTTTGAGTTTAATTTTTCTTCGTGAAGTTGATTTATTGTTAATTTAATTTTAGTTTTATGCTAAAATCTAAATTGATATTATAATAAATATTATTTGGTCAGAGTTTATTCTATAGCTTTAATTAATTAATATAAGTGAAAATTAGGAAAAAACTTTCCCTACTGGAAGTTTTATAAATAAAAGGTGGTTCGAGATCTCTGTTACTGTTCGAATGGTGTGATATTTTTAGTTCGAGAGTTACCTAAGTGGTGACATGATGGTGATGGTGGTTCGAAAAGACGAAAGGTGGATTTGTTTAGGTTAAAAGACCGCTCAGCGCGCGACTTCTGCATCAAAGGTCTCGTCATTGAAGGTTAAGCCCGGTTTATTATTTTTGTTATAGTCTAATCTGATTTTATTTGCTGGTTTTGTTTGTTATTAATTTGTCTATGTTTATGATTCTAGGGATTTAATATTAGTTTGATATTCTGCTTTAGTCACTTGGATGAAAAATGTGTAATGGATTTGCTAGGTTTTTGGACTTTTTGCTAATTGAGTTTGTTGTCTAGTTATTGCAAGTACTTTGAGATCTGATTGATTATTGGTTTAAGAATTTATCTATTTTAATAGAATGTTGATTCTTTTTAGGTTTTAATTTAGATTAAATTTGAGTTACTGTCATATTTGGAATCTGGGAATTCATATATAACTTTTTGCCTTATTGTTTTACATAATTTAGAGGAGAATTGTACTGCTGAATCTATGGTTGTTCTATGAATTTTATTGATTGGGTTTAGGTATTTTATTGTTAGATTATCAATTATTCTGCTGATAATTAGTTTAAACTGATTTAACTAAGTAGTATAATGCGAATTGATCTGTTGGTTTTTACTGATATATAGGTTGTGTTAGAATTGTGTTATAAATGCCTTTTCATCTGTATTGATTAATATATTTTGCATGTGTTTACTTGGTATTGCACTTTTGGTTTATCCGAGTAATGGATGGATTTACATCTGCATTGTTTTATTATTAGTAACCTGTTCTGCTACATAATCAGTAACCAAATGAATTGTTTGGTACTGATATTATAAGCTGTAAATACCAAAAATAAAATACCAAAAAGTCACTCCTGTAACTTTGACTTTTATTCTTATTGTCAAAAATAATATCTCCAAAAAATGTCCATCACTGGACTCGAACCAGTGACCTCCTTGTCAACTGCTATACACGTTTACCACTAAGCTAATTGGCTCTTTTGGTAATTAGTATACATTATTAAGTTTATATACTAAAGTCAACTGTCTTGTTTTTATTCTTTTTAAACGTTTATTTACATTAAATCTAAATAAGTAATTCGTTTACATTTAATTTGTCATATAAAGTTTGTTTTAGTTTGAAAAATAAAATAAATTAAAAATAATAAATAAATAAATCAAATAAAAATATATTTTATTACTTTTAGAAATTTAAATTGATTTTAGAATTAGTTTTAATTGATTTTGTTTTATATAAATTTAGATCTGAATAGATTTTTTTTAATTAAAAATTGTTTTCTAAAATAGATTAATTAGTTTAAAATTTTTAATAGTTTTGAAATTGTTTTTAATTAAATAGATTAATATTAAATAGATTATAATTTTAAATAGTTTAAATTTTATATATTTTAAATAATTTTTTTTTTAGAATTTTAGTTGGGATACGATTCATGCACTTAGGATTTAAAAATTGGTAGAATTAATTTTAGATAAAAACCGAAACCAAATTTGAATCAATTGCCAAATTAATACAAACGTCTCATATTCATAAGATCCTTGTGTACAACGAACTTGGATCGCTCATGTGTTTAATTGAATTCTTCTTTGGCTTATTTATGGATTATTACCTTTTCCTAAGGGTAATTTCCTAAAATTTGCTCTATAACGTATCTAATTAAAATACACCGACATTCCGCATCACATCAATTATCTACATACAAAAAGATAAAAATGCATAAAAGTAACTAGGAGCCAATGATGCACTCCTCTTTTCTTCTTTATCTTTAGTTGTAGCAGAAGTTTAGAGGTGAGATGATATCACTCTCCGTATAACGTCCCGAGACCTATCTATTGGTGTCCTTTGTCTCGTACACTTTTTCGTACCTCTTTCCACATGGATCAATAATGACTGTGGCAACATGCCATTCACTATCTCCATCCTTAGCGATATTCTCAAATTCTCGCTTGTTCCCCACTTGCCAATCTTTGTATTTCAATGATACGGTAAGTACTCCAAGCATTCCCACAATTTTCTTGTACACACAAATATCAAAGAAAGGGTTATGGTAGCTCCTTTCACTTAGTGAAGCATCAAATAGTTCTTCCGGTTCCATCCATGGTTGCAAATGTGGACCATAAATCGGCATTCTGTTTTCATCTCTTTTCACGGTGTAGTGCTTATCATCCTTATCATCACTATCATCATGTTTTTTCGCTTTTAGGACATTATATGTTTGATGGAAAAACCCATCAAAGCTAGTCATAATAGCTCTTCCAACATCTACCTTTGCACCAACGGTGTGCAAAAATTTCCTTCCAACCACTAGTTGAATGTCTCGATCATTAGGAATATCGAGAAGCATAAAATCGGCTAGTATTGTGGTTGTCCCTATTTGGCATAGAACTCCAATCAAAAGTCCAAATCCCTCCGCGTAGGAGTGATCAAGAATTTTGATACGATCAAACCTTGGTTTGACTCTTCCAACATCTAACATCTTGAAGATTCCAAGTGGCATGACATTAACATTCAAACCGGTATCAACCAAAGCATTGTATGTAGTTTTACCCTCCAACCTTATTGGTAGGAAAAATAACCCGGATCTTACTTTTCTTTTATTACTTTGTTTTCACGAAGCATTTGGATAGCCACATCTTCATATTCCGAGGTTAATCCATCTTCAACTTTCAACTTATCAAGCAATACCCCATCAACAATCATTTTATACTTATCACTATATTTTAACGTTTCAATGATAGGTCGATTCATGTTCAACAACATCACTCTTTCTTCAATGTCTTCCCTCAACTCTTCCATTGATAGTTCTTCTCTAGTCAATGGCTTATTAATGGTGAGAGAAGGTCCTTCACCATTATAGTTCAATTTGTAAGCATGAGCGGGCTGTTTTCCTTTGTTTCTCTTGCCTTTTTCCCATACTATAAGCAAATTTAGGAGCATCAACTCCCTCGTTTTCAATAGGAGCTAATTCATCAAAGTCGAGATTATCAAGTATCTCGTCAATTTCTTCAAAGTCCAAGCTTTCATGTACTTTTGGCCATAAGGTGAGTATGCCACAAGTGATATCAATTTGTGCATTGGCTTGCTTTAGGAAAGATCTCCCAAAGATTGCACATGGTTCATAGTCATCTTCTTCTGGGTTGACAAAGAAGTCGATGAAAAGCAATTCGTCCTTGATCATAACAATGAGCTTTTTATCTAGCTCCTTGTCCCGATTACGATGCGTTTTGTAGGTTAAGCCAAGCTCTACTACAAATTCATTGCTAATCAAACTTCTCTCCATTTCCAAGTCAACTTGCCCATCATAGTCAAATTTACCTTCCACATGGCAAGGTATTGAGTATTTCTCACTAGGTGCCAAGTCTTCCAAACGATAGAAAATTAGGACCTTTTGAATCCCGCTATTGGCTAAGTCCTTACACTCTGATCCTGTCCATTCTCCTTCTGACTCAATTTTGTCATTTAGGCTAATATGCTCATCCAATCCTAAGCATAGTCTACCCAAGCTAGTGTTTGGATCCATCTTAAAACAACAACACATCAAAAGAAACATTAGTATGTTAGTGCCATAAAATCCAAATGACATTCCATATCCTGTAGTCTTAAGGCAACTTATTAGTTTTGATGAAAATCTCTTTTTAACTGCGTTATAAGCAATTTTTTCGTTCTGTTTTTCCCATTGTGCGGCGCATATTTGAGAAGTGCGACGCACATTTGAGAAGTGCGGCGCACTTTTGTGCGACACAGGAAAGCCGACGCACATTTTGGATTGTGCGGCGCACTTCCTGCAAAGAACTTCTTGTTCACAACAATATGATCTATATACAAATCAAATAATGTTATAAGACATTTTTCATAATACTTTCTTAACAAGTAGTCAAAATAAGAAATAGTGACCAAGTTTTGTAAGATGTTCTCAAGTACTTTGCAAGAAATAACTATTTTTTCATTTTCGCTTGTTTCCTCATTTTCTTGTATCTCAAGGATAGTTAAAATTCCAGAAAAATTACCACAAATCATGATAAATATCAAATAAGACATACCAAAGCAAATTATTCTACCAAAGAGTAAATCAAATAGAAAATAAATTTTTGAAAGAACATATTTTTGGTTTTTCTTGAAATGCAATATTAACAAACACAAAAGCTCAAAAAGCATAAGCACACACAAAGTAATTCTCATGTTTTCAGCAGTAAGTGTTGAGAGTAAAAGGTTTTGGTTGTGTTTTGGGATTGTTTCTACCAACATTTTTTTAAATTCGTACAAAATGTGCGGCGTACCTTTGGAAATGTGCGGCGCACTTTTTAATTGTTTTGTTAAAAACTTTTTCAGATTGCCAGAAATCTGTACGGCGATTTGGAAATTTTGTTTACCAAGTATTTCAGAATGTTTTAAATAAGTAACTAACCAATCCCCTGCAGCGGCGCCAAAAACTTGGTGTTCGTTTGCAAGTCTTAAATTTTTATCAAGATATTACCAGACAAATGACTAGAAACATAAACACTGGCAAGTATACCCTTTCATGTATAGCATAGCTTAATGGTAAAGTCCAGTTCGTTCCACGGGATTGTTGTTATCAAAATATAAAACAATTACCTCTAGAGTGTCACAAGTTCTAAAAATATACTAACAATTGGTATTAAAGGGTGCGTTTGGCTAAGGTCATAACCATATGAAAGATAGGTAGCAATGATGAATATAAGCAAAAAAAAATATTAGACAACATGCTGATTACTCGTCGTACATGAAACATCTAATTGATATGACAAGAATCTGACTAAAGACTTTGTTATATCAAAAGCATTAAGAATAGTTTATGCTTGATTTCGATAACTAAGGTAGTAGATGAGATTATGCAAGAGTTGGTATATGTTTTAATCCACTAATTGCGACAAAAGTGATTAACAAGATTCATTTACTAGATGACATGAAACTCATCCATTCACATGAGTACTAGTCATGATCATGGATGAATCCAACATATAACAATGGTCTTACATAATAACATATAATACAAGAGCATCTAAATCAAACTTATAATCAAGAACCCAGGGAAAAAGTGCGCCGCACAAAACTAATTGTGCACCGCACTTTGCCCCATTAAAGCTAATAATCGTATCTACTCATAAGGTTATCAAACCTTAGCCAAGTGCATAACACATTACTCCATAATAAAAGTAAACAAGATATTTCAACAATATGTAAATCAAAGTAAAGGATTAACATAAATGAAATGAGAATTATACCACAAGGTGTTAATCAATAATTGCTCCAAAAGGTTTATAAGCTTTTAAACTTATTACAATGGTTAGCAAAACTTTGAGTTCCTTGCTCCAGCAATAATAACATCAACCAACTAAGATTTACCAACTCTAGTAACTATGATCAAGGATTTGGAAAATCCTTGATTATAAGATTCTCCGCAACAATGGAGAACTATGGAATGAGATATGATATATGCCTGGCCTTGGGTCTGTTTTATAGTAACAATTTCGTAGCCTAAGAATCCTGGAAGTATCCTAAGAGTTCCTCGCATAATAGCCATGCATAATGACACTTAATTGTGTAACTACACCAAATGTGTGCCGCACTTTTCCAATTGTGCGCCGCACTTCTTTAGATGTAGATGTGCGTCGCACTTTACAGTTTGTGCGCCGTACTTCTTGTAATTCTCCAAAATCGTGGCATGTTGTATGTGCGCCGCACTTTTCCAATTGTACGCCGCACTTTGGCTCCATTTCAGCATAATTCCATCTTTAGCCCCATTCTTCTTTATTTCTTCATTCTTTTCCTTCACAGTTTCTTTCCTAGCAACAATCCAAACAATATTCTTTATTAGTATCAATTCAACCCATAATTTATTTATTTACATAGCGAACAAGGACAAATGCATCATTACAAACATGTATAAATGAGGCGTTATCACACAACTACTTGGATCTTCACAACAATGACACAACAATGAATAAATAAGTTTGGATCTTTAATGGATCTTTTAGGTATACACAACACTTCAAGGATGATAGTGTTCTTCTCTTTGCACTTTGATAGGAAAAGATGAGAGGAGAAGGATTCACTTCTAAACAAGTAGTAATCAAATAAATGATCAAGGATTTGAGTGATTTAAGAAGTATGAAAGAATCTGGAAATGTATGTGCAAAAGAGGTGAGGTGAAAGTCTGAGAATGGTCCGCTATTTATAAGACAAACATCCAACGCCTATATCTGCCCGCGGTTCCTTATTGGAGCTCGCGATTCCTTATCGATAAGGAACCGCTATAGCTGCTAAAGAACCGCCTGCGTAGACTCCGCTTCCTTTTGTCTTTTAGTGGATTGGTTCAAATCTAGGGATTAAAATATCCTGAAAGGATATTCCAAACCAAGATAGAATAAGCCATTTTCAAATTTCAAATTTTCAAATAATTAATTTAATAAAACATTTTCTTAAAAAGAAAGTTTAATAAAAAAAACTTGTCACACTTAATATAAAGTAAGTTTTAATAAAAGATTAAATCCTTGATCACTTAATTAGGTTGAGTACTTGTTTGTTCATACCTTAAGTGATAATGGTTGAAATGAAAAATACTTGAACTCAAGAATTCATTTTTCGTTGTTTTCGTATATGCTTGTTTTTACATATTGTCGTAATCAAAACAAAGCGAGACCGAAAAATGCATTAACGTTTTTTGGCATCATTGCATTAACAATCTCCCCCTTTTTGATTCTGACAACACATAAACTCAATCATTTAATAAAACAATATTTTCGAAGACGAGTTTATATCATTTCTCCTTTCTGCCCTTTGTCGAAGCAAAAAGGTTGCAAAAGTCTTTGAAGAAGAAAAGAACCGGACTTTGCAAATGCTCCCCCTTGGTGCTTACTCCCCCTTGCTTGGGGCACCAAGGAATCGATATATGGTGACAAGCTACATAGAAGGGTTAGTAGTAGAGAAGAAACACGTAACAAGATATAGCAAAGGTCACACAAAAAAAATAAGAGAAGAGACAAATATCCAAGATAAGTCATGTTAAAAGGAAACATGATAAAAGATACAAGGTAATAAATCATACAAAGATGTATGAGAAATAAAACAAGCCAAAAGAAAAGCATAAATATAATCCTAGTTAAACTAGAACTCTAAGATTTGCTTGAACTAGATGTCTTAAAGATAAGCAACCAATGCTTAGATAAAAGACAAGGTAGTGGCGGAAGGAGGTGGTGGTGGCTTGGCAGAGATCAGTCATAGTAAAGAGGAGGTTTGACTAAGAGACTCTTGATGTAATTCAACTCTTCATAGATATGAGCCATAGCAAGATGTTGATATTGACAACAATGACTGTAACTCCCCATTTTGGCAAATGGAATGCCACGCGTGATTATGGCGTGTCATCAAAGCATACAAGGTAAATGTCTTAAAACATTAAATGACCATGAAAGGAAATACCTGAAACAAACATCGGTACCCCAAGTATAAGCTCATCACACACAAACATAAGTACTGTAAAGGAAAAGGACTAAACATTATCCAAAGAAACAAGTAGAAAAATGTATGATGAAATGCATAAAGTAGAGAAGGCTAGATAGTTTCCAATAAATATGCACGTACGCTTAAAATCTACGAGCGCCCTTGAGTACCTGCCGTTTGGGAACATGAAAGGAAAACGGCTGAGCATAACACTCAGTGCACGGATATACAAGCATAGCATGGAATAACGTAAGTATAAAGACTAATAGTGTAAAACCCGTATTTAAAATCCCCGAACATTAAATAAGCAGCCTCAGTTTCATATAAATATTAGCTTTAACTTTAAATTAAACGCTAACAGAAAATACGCAGCCTCAGTTTAAATAAATTATTACTACAACTAATTATTCAGAAAATAATGATCAGATCTGAAATAATATTACGACTAATTATTCAGGAAGTTATTATCAGATAAGAAATATTATCACGTCCAGAAAAATAAAAACATGAGAATTAAATACGAAAATACGATATAATTATTAGTGTCGAAAAATCAAACGGAAACTAGTTATACTAGTCGTTTGGGCTGATTTTATGTAGTGGACAAGTGAGATTAATGGGATTTTCGCCCAGCCTTCTTTGCAAAAGAAAACCACAGGGAACAAAATTACACTACTGCTCTTTGTCTTATCGTACAAAAAAAGGGGAACGACTAGGGTAAAACAAAGCTACCGCCAGTAATAAGATCAAGAACAAGAAAAGAAGAAAAAAAAGACGATGGTATTTTGCTTATGGATCCGAATGTCCTTGTTATTCATCCTAAATATGTTAAAAGCTCCCGTGAAATCAGAGTAGGAGTCTCATCAGCTTTTCCTTGCAGTCAGTTACTGGACACAAGGTACGAATTTCCCGTCCTTCTGTATGGACTTCCTTCTATGCATAATTAGGATTCACCGTCTGCAGCCAAATGTTTTCCCCAGTATTATAAATTATCAGTAATTATTTTAATAATTAAGATATTGCCTGAGCTTTATGTACAAGCATGACAAGTTATATGTACTAGTTACAGAGGTACCATAACCATGACACTTGAGGCACCGGTGTCATGACTCACCTGCGGGAGAGTGATATCCCGCAGCGTCCCATTCAGTTCAGCTTGGCCATTTTATTAGTATTATTAGTGGAGCGTATGGATGCATCCTAAGCTATCAGCTTATAGTTATTAGGTGAATGTGGTGTGTGCTCTACATCCTTCACATTGGAGCTGATCCCTCCACCCAGCACATTATTTAGAGGTCACCCCTCTACAGCATGAAGAGGTCACCCCTCCAGATATTCATGCAACAGTTGTTACAGCACATGACCTATATAAGCTCTTGGCAATTAAAATACAGTAAATGCATGTTTTCAGATTTAACAGATAACAGTTCAGCTTTATTATTTATTGATCAGACTTTTCAGATTATACACAGATTTCCACTACAACTTTACTTAACAGTCTTACATGTTCACAACTTTATCATTGTTTCATTTCAGTATTTCTTATCATGCTTTGTATCCGTTCACTAAGCGTTATGCTTAGCCGTAGTTCCTTTCATGTCCTAACGATAGGTACACCAGGATGCTCTTAGGATTCTGAGAGCATATGCATTGGATGGAAGCTATCAAGACTTATTACTTTATGCACTTCTTACATTATTCTGCTTATTTGGACATTGTTTAGTCCTTTCCTTCAGTATTCACTTTTCATGTTTTGAGCTTATGTTTGGATTAACGATGTTTGATTTCGGTATTTCCTTTATGGTCTGTTAATGTTTTAGGACATTTACCCTATGCTTCGATGACACGCCATAAATACACGTAACGGTTCCACTTATCCAAGTGGGGTGTTACGTTTATGGTATCAGAGCGCAAGGTTTGACCTGTAGTCTCTAAAACTTGACCTGTGACTAGTGGGTAGTCACCAGGAAACTTCCCAGATTTTGGCGTTGTTATCTTTCAATGTTCCTCATGCATTTATCAGTCAGTTTCCTTTAGTTATCAGTCAGTTTTCTTAAAATTTTAACTAAGTAAAAGGTTGGTACAGGACTGGCCATATTTAGTCGCATGTGCTTTTCTACGAATTTTCGTTTTGGTTAACCGACTCATAGGCGTTCACCCTTGCCCGTTCAGATCTTGTATTTGTGAACCGACCCATAGGCGTTTACCCTTACTCATGACAGATTCATATTTTCAGTCGAATGTTATTGGTTAATCGACCCATATGCGTTCACCATTGCTCAGGTCAAATTTCATGCTTTTCAATCGAATGTTGTTTTGTGAACCGATCCATAGTTATTCACCTCGTTCATATCATGATGTTTCATTGAAGTTTTCATTAGTATGGTTTGGACTACAACCATCCATATTTAGACCCAGATTATAAATTTCTATACATGACAGTTATCATAAAAAAATTAACAAGTATGTATCGAACTAGAATCTCCCATACTTAGTCACATGCTTCCTACTTTTAATACTGTGGATTAAACCATAACCATCCACATCAGTTGATGTTAAACCTCATTTGATTATTCTTCTATGTTCTTTGTTGAATTCATTCTAATCGAATTAAAAACGGATTAAATGTGTGACTCAGTTGTTCTTGGTGAAAAGAAGGAAATGTGATTATCTATTTAAAAATAAAAATGAAAGCTTGAAAAGTTAAACTAAAAATAAAGGCTTTAAAAGTATAAACGACGAAAGATTAAAACTTTAATAAAAGTAAATAATAAAAATGTAAACTTTAAACTTAAAACTATATAAAAGAAACAAACTTTAAAATTAAACTAAGTAAAAACAAGTTTAAATAAAGCTAAGTAAAATGGCGGGAAAAATTAAATTTTAAAATAATTCAGGAAAACAGAAAGAACCTAAGTCGGAATCCAAAAGAATGCATTTAATCAGAAAAGGTTGTCACACCCTAATCCGGAATCCAAGTACATAATATAATCCGGAATACACAACTTGTGTGTAATCCGGAATACTATGCTACAGACTATCCAGAATTAGTGATAAGCTAACAATTCGGAATAACTCAAACACACGCCTTATCCGGAATCCATTCTACTCTTATCTGGAATACTGGTTTGTGCTGAAATCCGGAATGCCAATAAATTCCAGCTTATCCGGAATAACCAATATAATTGTAATCCAGAATAAACTTGTCTCCTATCTAGAATGTTGGGTTTTACTCCAATACGGTATAAAGATTTCTTCACTATCTGGAATACTTGGCTCCTGACTCAATCCAGAATAAGGTGAAATATTGCAATCCGGAATCCAAGCTTATAAAACAATCCGGAATACTACTTTGGCTTATCCGGAATCCATTTAGGAGCTAATCTGGAATGAGTATAAACTTCTATTCCGGAATATGTATAATTCTCTTGTTATTCGGAATACTAGGGTTTATAGAAACCCGGATAAGAAACAAAATAAGCTAAAAGTAAAAATAAGCTAAAAACTAATAAGCACTTAACCAAAAACTTTACCAATTTGATTTTAAGAAAAAGCAAATAAGCCACAATTTAAAAACTTTAAAAACACTAAATAATCTAAATATTTTAAAATCAACTTTTTTATAAAAATAAACTATTAAAGACACTTAATTAAAAATAAGAAAATCAAACAATAAGTACTAAACATAATAAGCTAAAAGATCAAACACATCAAAACCATAAAAACAATCAATCAAACACATCAATTAAACAATAAGCATAAAGATTAAGCAAACTACATGATTAACCAAATCAAAACATAAGATTAAAAATACAAAAGGTAGAAAGAGAATGATTAATCAAATAACTTAAAATTAATATGAAGATTAAAGATTAAAATACAAGATTAATGTAAAAAGCTTGAAAATATTAAGGAAAAGCTAGAGAGAGAAAGTAATTTTAATCTACTCCTAAAACTAACTAAAAATATAACCACCTCCTAATGACATATTAGGAGGGTATTTATAGGAGGAGTGGAAGTGTTGATGCTTCTCTCTTTCTTTCTTTGTCTTTTCGTCTTTTAATTCCTTCGTCTTTCTTGACGTTGTCTTGGGATTTGTCGAATGATAAAATGAACTCGTCTTATAATTTTCTTCTTTTATTAGACTTGGTTATTCGACTTCGTTAAACTTCCGTCTTTAGATTATTTCTTCGATAAATCTTCAGAATAGGCCTTTGACTTCCGTTCTTTTTGCATTCTTGATCTTTTGACTTCGTCTTTTGTCTTTTTATTCGATAAAAGCCCGTGAAAGCCCGTGTTTTCTTCCTTTTTCATCGTTTGGTCCTAAAACACAACAAAACACAAACCACGCATAATTCTGACTTTTACGACATTAAATACATGTTTTGGCTTGGTTTTTTTTATAATTAAGTGGCAAAAGGATGAGTGTTTTCACACTTATCAAACCCCCTACACTTGACCATTGCAATGCCCTCATGCAATGCATTAATTACAAAGCAAGATTTACATTCTTCATCATAATTAACCCACCTTGGCTTTTATTAAACACAAAACATTAAGGGAACTTAGAAAGATAGAAGATCACAAAATGTTTGAAGGAAGAAAACAAGTAAAGAAATCAAAGAATTACATTAGGGCTTTGGTTGTCATGAATGTTTATCACCCTCAAGTTTCACGTTCCCCATACTAAGCTTAAAAACGAGATCATTGTTATTATAAGTTAGTAAGCTAACACTCACTCATGTGGCTCAATTATTCGCTTAGACTCTCTTATTCCTAGGTGTGTCTCTTATTTTTTTATTGTTGTCTTGAATGATCACGAGGATGTATTGTTGACTTATTTTGATAGTTTATTTAGGCTGAAAATAAAGTAGGATGATTTAATCAATAGTTAGCTAAAGGACAAAATCTTTTAAAACTGCTTCTCGAAACCTCATAAAGTTCATATCTTGGCATAACTCGTTTCACGATTTGAGACCTTTCTCGGATCGATATTTGGCATTGACTTCATACTTCGATCTTGAGAGACGTTCTTGAAATAATGGTCTTCTCTTCATAATAGGAATTTCTTCACTTGAATTTTTTGAGAGATTCTTCATATTTGGACCACGACTTCTTCATTTTTCTTCAACCTTTATTTGGGATTTTTATATACAACGATCCGCCTCCTTTTAGGACTTGGATCTATTTATCCTCATACCTTGCTAGGGTCTTTTCGGATAGACTTCTCCATGATATTTAGGGGAGTATTTGCTTTTCGTCGTGTGTCTCGATCCTTCATATTGATTTTTGATAAATGATTCTTCACATAACTTTGGATCTTTAGCAACAAAATGTAGCCCTCATGCATTGTTAGGGCCTTTTTGGACTCGCTAATCTTCGCATCCCGCTTCAATAAGTTATGCCTTGGCTATGAACTCTAATTAATACCGAGCAACTTTTAAACGATCTTGTGCTAGAAGCTAAGTAACTTCTCAAATCGTACAACCTTACTTATTGAAATTATGTTAATTAACAAGCGATGGGAGAAAAGGCTCATAATTAACTCACATAAATTCATGAAAGAATACCAAACTTATAATTGACTCTATCATCTCTCGTACTCCACAATTTAAAATCTCAAGGAATGAGACTCGTGGATGCTTAGCCAATTAAATAAAAGTTTTGGGTTTTCAAGTCGTCTATAAGATCTTGTAACTTCTTAGACTTTTTCAAGTTTAGAATTCGCATTTTAAAGTTCCCTTGATAAACGACTTTCTTGGGTTAATTATAGGAACTTGCGGAAAGTTCTTGTTCTTAAACTCGTAAGAGTTAAGACTTTCGCGTTTTAAAGTTCCCTATATAAAAGTATAGCAAAACTTGATTCAAAACGTTAAGGATACTAGCTAGAGTAAACTCAAATAAGTAAACTCTGGTTGAGTCAAAAGATTCACGACGGGCCTAATATATCATAGATATCAAAAGTTATTAAAACAATTTTATTTAACTTTATTCTAGCAATGAAAGAAAATAACGATAACAAATGAAAATACTACCAGGCCAAAATAGATCAAAAATTTTGAAAAATGTCGAAAAATCAATTTTCCGGTTAAAATGAGGACAAATTCATGGAAAAGCCCACTTAACTTCGATAGAAGTCCCCCATACACTTAAGATAAACATTGTCCTCAATGTTTAAACATGTGGGAGTAAACTCTCCTAGACTTAGGACATTGTGCACGTTGGTTAAATCTTGTTAAGGAAGAGACAACTAAAGTTATTCCTATTTTAATATTGAAGAATATAAAATAGTGAATCAAAAGAGTTTAGGATAAAACCGGGAAGACGTGTACACGGAATCACGGGTCGTCAATAGTCATCAAGAATGGATCTTTGAAAGCTCGAATCCGTGCACAACATAAGAAAGAAAACAACAAACACATACTAGGGTCTCCCCCTACACTTATTATAAAAACGGATAAAAAGATTAGATCATCGGGTTGCCTCCCGAGAAGAACTTGTTTTTGTTCACCGAGTCGTGAGCCTGACTCGACCTTGATTACAAATGTAAGAACCTTGAAGAAAATCTACCGGGGTCAAATACATGGTTTTCATCCATCAAATAGCACAAGCTTAAGGTGAAGAGCACAAGGCAAAGAAGAGTAGGCGAGGTTACCTTAAGCAATTGTTGAGCACGGTGGTAGAAAGTATGATGAAGTGAAAGCATATCTCCATTGTTTCCAAAAGTCTTTCCTTTTATTTAATCAGATGGATACTGAGATGGCTTAAAAATTGTGATACCCGGATCGAACACCTTTTCCTTTAGGGGAAAATAAGACTTAGGCTCAGTAGACCTTGAACATTCGCCCATAAACCGCACAATCTCATCCGAAGAAGATGGAAAGAGAGGTGTTAAGACATAGGTACTACGGATGTTGGTGTCGTCCAGTTTCTTCTCCTATGAAACGAGTTTCTTAATATCCGAAAGAGGATAAAAACCATAATCAAAGTCCAAAGGAGGAGAATCATGCTCATTAGGGAAGTATGTATTAAGAAAAGTGGCAAAATCTTCCTCAAATGAGTAATCATCCAAAGTAGGATCAAGCATTGTTGGCGGAGGATCTTCATCAAAAATAGGAGCATAATCAGTAGTAGAAAACATATTACTTGAAGAATCACTCGAGAGAGTGTCAACATCATCAAAGTCATCATAAGTTGGCATGTCTTTATACTTTGAAGAAAAATCGTCATAATCATCCAAATCAGAATTAGAATCATCATCATCATATTCGTCATAGATTGGTGGAGAATCATAAATTGGTGGGGTATCCAAATTGGAGAAAGAATCATTAAGATCGTCCACATGATCTTGAAAAAGTGGATTATCATAGCAAGTCTCGAAAAGAGGATTGTCATGTAGCACAAAATCATCAACTTTGTACTTTCCAAAGGAGTTGTGACAAGCTCGTCTTGAAGCACAACAATCATATTCGCCGATTATTTTCCATTGGATTTACTTGTAATCTTCCCCATCTTAAAAACTTGTTGATCATTCCCGACCCTTAGAATTAGTTCACCTTTGTCAACATCGACTAAAGCTTTCCCGGTTCTCAAGAATGGCCGTCCAAGTATTAACGGAATACGAGGGTCCATTTCATAATCAACAACAACAAAAACGACCGGAAAAGTGAAGGTACCAACTTTAAAAAAAAACATCTTCGGCAATACCAACGGGGTAAGCCAGAGTTTGATTTGCTAACTCAAGATTCATCTTTGTTGGTGTAAGGTCGGGTAATGATATCTTCTTCCAAACACTTAATGGCATCAAATATATACTTGCCCCGAGATCGGCTAAGGCAGTAAATTCTTCAACTTTGTTAAATGTACAAGGTAGCACAAAACGAACGGGATCTCCAAGTTTTTACGGAAGTTCTTTAAGAAGGACTGCAGAACAATTTTCATTTAAGCGTGTGTTGACAAATTCAGCCATCTTCTCCTTCTTACTAAGCAATTCATTGAATGCTTTGACAAATTTTGGCATTTGGACAAGTTCTTCAACAAGGCTAATGTTGAAATTCATTTGGGAGATCATCTTCAAATAGGTAGTGATTTGAGAATCCTCCTTTGTAAGCACTTTGCACTTGTCTAATCTTGAAGGATAAAGAATATTGGGTTTAGGTGGTTTAGGTGTAGAAGGTGAAGGTTAAGATGTTGATGGTTGAGAGGTAGAAGGTTTAGAGGTAGAAGGTGGGGGTGATAAAGGTTTTGTCTTTGGCACTTCTTCCGTAAGAGGTGGAGACGGTAATGTTGAACTAGTACTAGGCGTGGAAGTAGGAGGGATAAATAGGGGTGGAGGAGGTGTAGATGGAGTAACTAGGGAAGGGATAGATGGTCCTACTAAAGTTGCTCCACTGCGTGTAGTAATAGCACTCACATTAGCTCTAGGGCTTGTTTCGCTTATAGAAGGAAAAGCACCTTAGGGACGAAGGGTTTGAAACATTTGAACGAATTTCCTATCCGTGGACTCTTGCATTTCCTTCATAATTTTCTCATGATCGGTTAATTTTTGTATAATCAAGTCCATGTGCGGATGAGGTAAATTGAATCCTTGTTGCTGAAAACCTTGGTTTGGGTATTAGTTATATGGTTGAAAACCTTGAGGATTGAAACCTTAGTTTTGAAAGCCTTGATTTTGCATTTGATAATTGCGTTGGTTTGCATTGTAGCCCCTCACATTTGCATTTTGTTGAAAATTTGCTCTTGGTGTCCCTTGGTTGTTTTGGGTGGGTGGGTGTGGTCTTTGTTGAAAACCGGGTGGAGCCAAGTAATTCGCCGCGTTATAAGACAAGTGATTCACATCGACATTAGGCTTGAAATGAACTCTCTCCGTTTTGTTGTAAGCATACACTTCCCCGTGAGATGGATCATAAGCTTTATCACAATTAGCATAAGAGTGTGGCCCACCACAAGTTTCACAAGTAATATTGAGAGCATGGGCATGTTGATTAGGAGGGTTATCTTTTAAAACAAGTTGTTTTATTGCTGAAGTAAGTTCCTTAAGTTGATTAGCCGTCTCATTCTCACTAACACTAGCCATAGTAGCCCTAACACTCTTGGTTTGGACTTTGGCTATGTTCTCAATAATTGCCCAAGCCTCATTCATAGTTTTCACAAGAATATTACCCCCCCCCCCCCCCCCCCCCCGTGAAGCACTATTTAGTGAATCTTGGTCATTCAAACTTAATCCATTATAAAAAGTATTAACTTGATGCACCTTTGTAAAACCGTGTTGTGGACACTTTCTTAAAATCTCCTTAAAACGATCCCAAGATTCACTAAAAGTCTCACCGTACTTTTATTCAAAGTTAATGATGTCATTCCGCAAAGCGGTGGTACGTGAGGGTGGGAAAATATAAATTGATAAACTTGGTCTCAAGGTCCGCCCATGTTGTAATACTTTGAGGTGGTTCCTTGTTAAGCCAAGTCCAGGCTTGTCCCTCGAGGGAGAAAGGAAAGAGGAGCAAACGAATTGCCTCTTGTGAAACCCCATTGTATTTAACAGTATTGGATAAGTGTACGAACCTCTTGATGTGATCGTGAGGATCATCATGATTGCGGCCTAAGAAAGGTGTTGCGGAAACCATTGGAATGAAACCAGATTTGAGCTCGAAGTTATTTGCATCAATAGCCAGAACCACAATCGCATCTTGATTCCCTTCAACATGTGACTGCAAGAGCTCGATCATTGGACGGTTATCCATTGTGTTAACAACCGGAGGAGAATCGATGATAACGGCTTGTATGGCCTTCCTTTTGCGTGAACGAGTATGCATACACCTGCACAAGAAAAGAATAGCAAAGAAATAGAAAAATAATGGTTAGCGTGAAAAGAAAATATTTTTGGTGCAAAACTTTTGAGAAAAAAATGCTTTTTATGGTTTTGTAAATGTTTTTGTATCTTGAAATTTATTATTTTTATGGATTTTTCAAAAAATTTGAAAATTTGACAAGAAAAATAATGTTCAAAGGTGAACGGATCCCAAAATCCAACGCGTCTCTTACAGAAAACCGTTATTCTTTACGAAAAGAGCCGGCAGCGGCGCCATTTGATACATGAGAAAAATTGTTCTTTGAATTCGTTCTAATCCAATTGACAACAGATTAAATGTGTGACTCAGTTGTTCTTGGTGAAAAGAAATAAATGTGATTATCTATTTAAAAATAAAAATGAAAGCTTGAAAAGATTAAACTAAAAATAAATGCTTTAAAAGTATAAACGACGAAAGATTAAAACTTTAATAAAAGTAAATAATAAAAATGTAAACTTTAAACTTAAAACTATATAAAAGAAACAAAATTTAAAACTAAACTAAGTAAAAACAAGTTTAAATAAAGCTAAGTAAAATGGCGGGAAAAATTAAATTTCAAAATAATTCGGGAAAACAAAAAGAACCTAAGTCGGAATCCAAAAGAATGCATGTAATTCGGAAAAGGTTGTCACACCCTAATCCGGAATCCACGTACTTAATATAATCCGGAATACACAACTTGTGTGTAATCCGGAATACTATGCTACAGACTATCCGGAATTAGTGATAAGCTAACAATTCAGAACAACTCAAACACGCGCCTTATCCGGAATCCATTCTACTCTTATCCGGAATACTGGTTTGTGCTGAAATCTGGAATGCCAATAAACTCCAGCTTATCCGGAATAACCAATATAATGGTAATCCGGAATAAACTTGTCTTCTATCCAGAATGCTGAGTTTTACTCCAATCCGGAATAAAGATTTCTTCACTATCCGGAATACTTTGCTCCTCACTCAATCCGGAATAAGGTGAAATATTGCAATCCGGAATCCAAGCTTATAAAACACTCCGGAATACTACTTTGGCTTATCCGGAATCCATTTAGGAGCTAATCCGGAATGAGTATAAACCTCTAATCCGGAATATGTATGATTCTCTTGTTATTCGGAATACTAGGGTTTATAGAAACCCGGATAAGAAACAAAATAAGCAAAAAGTAAAAATAAGCTAAAAACTTATAAGCACTTAACCAAAAACTTTACCAATTTGATTTTAAGAAAAAGAAAATAAGCCACAATTTAAAAACTTTAAAAACACTAAATAATCTAAATATTTTAAAATCAATTTTTTATAAAAATAAACTATTAAAGACACTTAATTAAAAATAAGAAAATCAAACAATAAGCACTAAACATAATAAGCTAAAAGATCAAACACATCAAAACCATAAAAACAATCAATCAAACACATCAATTAAACAATAAGCATAAAGATTAAGCAAACTACATGATTAACCAAATCAAAATATAAGATTAAAAATAAGAAAGGTAGAATGAGAATGATTAATAAAAAACTTGAAATTAAGATGAAGAATAAAGATTCAAATACAAGATTAATGTAAAAAGTGAAAACATTAAGTAAAAGCTAGAGAGAGAAAGTAATTTTAATCTACTCCTAAAACTAACTAAAAATCTAAACACCTCCTAACGACATATTAGGAGGGTATTTATAGGAGGAATGGAAGTGTTGATGCTTCTCTCTTTCTTTCTTTGTCTTTTCGTCTTTTAATTCCTTCGTCTATCTCGACGTTGTCTTGTGATTTGTCGAATGATAAAATGAACTCGTCTTATAATTTTCTTCTTTTATTAGACTTGGTTCTTCGACTTCGTTAAACTTCCGTCTTTAGATTATTTCTTTGATAAATCTTCAGAATAGGCCTTTGACTTCCGTTCTTTTTGAACTCTTGATCTTTTGACTTCGTCTTTTGTCTTTTTCTTCGATAAAAGCCCGTGAAAGCCCGTGTTTTCTTCCTTTTTCATCTTTTGGTCCTAAAACACAACAAAAACACAAACCACGCATAATTCTGAATTTTACGACATTAAATACACGTTTTGGCTTGGTTTTTATTATAATTAAGTGGCAAAAGGATGAGTGTTTTCACAGTTATCAGTATCATTCAAGTTTTATACTCTCACATGGATGTAATTTTCATGCTGATAAAGTTTCATGTCTCCTCATGGGAATTTTGTTTTAAGCAGGGTGATGATGTTTTCATGCTAATACACGGAAGGATTTTTGTAAAATCAGGTTTTCATGATAAATCATGTTTGGCCTTCATCAATCACGTCTTCATGTTGACCATGGGTGAAATTCCGTTTAATTATATACTTGAACCTCTATTAAACCAGCATCAAGTCTACGCAGGAATTATTAGGCTATCATGTTACTCATTTCAGTTTAGTTTACTATCGTTTAAATCAATTTATTTCTTTGATCGTATCAGACAATTGACACTAGTACCGATCATGCCATAAAATTTCCACCAGTTCCATGTACAGTATTCCATATGTACCCCATCTACAGTGTCTCAGTTATACTTCATGTACAGTATTTCATGTGTTCTCCACGTACAGTGTCTCAGATATGCTCCATGCGCAGTATTCATTTTGTACTTCATGTACAGTAGTCCAGGTGTACTCCATGTACCCTACTCCATGGATATTACTAATAGATCCTAAATCATCTCAGGCGTTCCACTTGTCGATATTCTACAAGATGATCATGTTGTTCGTGAATTGAAGATTTTACAAGATACTGATGCTGCTAACACTTTGAAGACCTCACAAATGCTGATGCTACTGATACCTTAGAGATTTCTCAAGATGCTGATGTTGTTTATACTATGAAGACTCTGAAGAACAAGGACGAAAAGTATAAATTTGAAATTTCTGACAAGAATAAACTTCTACCATCATACACTACCATTCTATTCAATACTTTTACTTTCTCAGCTATATGTCACACTTTACTCAGCTAACCTTCATTTCAGAAGAGTGGGAAATGGTACCCAGCCGGCCACTCAGCATAATAATTACAGAAATTCCGTTCGTAATAATGATCGTCATGAAACTGACAGACCAAGCGGTAATGACAACGACCGTGCTTATAATTATTAGTCAGTAGCCATCAGAACTCCGGAATGGACGTGACTAGGAATACAGAGGTCAACAGACTAATCGGTCCGCCAACCCTAGCAGTTACCAGAAATTCTTAACATTATTCAGACTCACCCATTAAAATACATATCCAGACAACAGTCAGAACACGGGTCTCAAGTATTATTTAGGAAGACACTTGTCAGGACACCAGTCCTGGTACGCATCATACGAATATCTTCTCAAAGTACGAGTCAGAAATCATAACCCCGTATGTTTTCTAAAACCAGGCCCTTAGAAATTCAGGTCACCCTCCAAGAGAGTATACCCGTTCTTTTATGCCACGCGTAAGTTAGACCATTTAAAAATTCAGTTACCGTCACGGGAGTTTTGCTCAGATTAGACATGAAGTGTTTGTTCTGTGGGGTTACAGACTAACGCATTCAGTGAGATCTGTCACGTTTACTTCACGTGATTATATGTCATCTTTATCTTAAATCAGGTAGTACCTACCTCCAAGCCAGAAAAGAATCCACAGTATCACCCATATTTATAAGGTTTTTCCTTCCAATTGAAGACAAAATCCGTATTACTAACTCCTAAATATAGCAATTTTATTTTCTGCCATAAAATCAGTAAAATTTGTTATGCTTATAGTAGGTGACTTATCATTCCAAAGCTACTAAGACCTTTATAGCTATCAGATATAAATCCACTTCTGAAGTTTCCTTAAATTCATGATCAGCCGATTATTCTAGAGTTTTCTGATAAAAATTTCAGAAGGTTTTAAAGAAATTCCTTCCTAGCCACGAGACAGAATTTAACATCGAGCTTGTCTCAAGAACAGGACCTGTTTTTCATAACTTCTCATTTCAGGGCTGCAGCTAAGTTAAAAGAGTTGCAGCATTTGCTGCAAGAATTATCGGAATAAGACTTTATTCGCCCTGACGCACCACCAGGAAGTGCACCGTTTCTGTCTATCAGGAAAAAGGTCGGTATCATGAGATCATGTATCGACCACTGAAAAATTTTACAAGATCACCATCCTTAATCAATGTTGATTCCATAAATAGCAGGTTTATTTGATCTGCTACAATGTCTTAAACATTTTCCAAAACAATTTCTGATCATGCTACCATCAGTGGTGGGAGAAATAACATGATGTTTTCCAGACTGCTGTTGCACATATTACAGTCTCTCTAAAAAAAGTTATTTTATCCTTTTGAGCTCCCTAATGCTCCAGCTATGTTATGAAATTTATGAATAAAATTTTTCCATGACTCTCAGACAAAATCGTTAGTATATTCATTGATCACATTCTGATCTGCCAAATTCTAGAGAAGAACACGAGAATCACCTTCTCATAGTGTACAGAATCTTCGATAGGAGAAATTTTATATACAGCTTTCCAGATATTAATTCCAATTGGACAAAGTGGCGTTTATGAGCCATCCTACTTTAGCAGAAAGAAGTTTCAAACAATGCTGCGAAGGTGAAGGCCATCACCAAATGGTCAAGACCGACGCCTATGACGAACATACAAAATTTCTAGAACACAAAAAACTACTACCGCAGAAATTCCTGACAATTCTCACGATCAGCCTTCCATAACTAAGCTTAGGTCTAGTTATCGGGGCTCATACCTTTAGGTGAATATTCACTCAGGTTCCACCAGAATGTACCAAAATTTCAGGCAGGATTTTGATAGAAACATTATAACACGTTGAGGCAACTATGTTCATATCTAGTGTCGGCCATTCCAGCAGATTTAAGATAGAACGCCGTCATGCTATCGATTTATTACTACCAGTGGGAAATTCTTGACCGAAAGGACACAAGACTCCATAGAGATTGTTATCAGTTTACCTTAGACTCAGGAAAAATATAATACTATCTAAGTCATTGTCGACCATGTAATCAACCTACGTGTTTTCTTTCATCCGGAAGGATTATGCAGTAGCGGACCTACAGAAAATTTAGCAGTAAATCTTACGATTTCAAGGCATTCCATCGACCATTATATCAGACAGAATTCATGTTCACGATCACGTGTATGTTTACGTTCACTTTATGTTCACGTTTACGTCTCATTCGCAGTATGATGCTGTTTCAGTTCATGTTTTGTGCTATCTCAGGATTTAAGCTCACGTTCGCGTTCATAACATTATTCACGTTCAAGTTCGTGTTCCATCTCGCGATACACGTTTCACAGTTATTACCGAATACGGTTACAGAAAGCTTGAGAAACCAGACTCAAGTTTAGCACAGTTTTTCTATACCCGGCAGACGTTTTAAGTCTCAGGTCGTATCGTTTGGAATTCCTTCCTCAGTCAGCATACGTTCATGATATGTTCTAGTATCACGCTCACAGTATGTTTCACGTATCACATACATGACATATTTCATGCACAGCGCTCCTTTTATGATCGCGAACCAAGTTCACAATTGCTCACGTAGCACATTCACAATTGTTCACGTAGTTCGTCCCTATATATTCTCAACAGCTTGCTCAGATATATAAATGTTGTCTTCTCAGGATATTTGTATGTACGGTTTCATGTATACTACATGTTATAGCTTGTTCATTCTATGAGATTCAGAAAATCCATCTTAAGTATGGAACCAGAAACTATTTAGCATCATCAGGACAGGGTCATCAGGACCAAGATTGTTATTATGCTTAGACCTTCTAAGGAATCGTTTCAAGCGGGAAGCCACTCGAAGCAGAGGAGTCCATTCGGACCTCTCATTCCTTTTCCTTTAATAAATCCACTTAAGTCCTTTCAGTCATGTCACGTTCTATGTTCTCTTCAGCCATGTCACGTTACATGATCGCTTTAGCCATGTCATGTTTATATCTATCAGCAGCATTATGTCTTAATGGAAGACGAATTATCCTTCAGCTTAATTGTCTCTTCAGTTTAGGTGTTCTTTCAGTTCTTATCACTTCATTAGCTTATTAACTTTAATTCGAGGACGAATTTCTCCTTTTTAGAGGGGAAGAATTGTAAAACCACAACATTATCGCATCCTTAAATCAAGGACGAATTATTTTTTTAGAGGGAAGAATTGTAAAACCCGTATTTAAAATCCCCGAATATTAAATACGCAGCCTCAGTTTCATTTAAATATTAGCTTTAACTTTAAATTAAACGCTAACATAAAATACGCAGCCTCGGTTTAAATAAATTTTTACTACAACTAATTATTCATAAAATAATGATCAGATCAGAAATAATATTACGACTAATTATTCAGGAAGTATTTATCAGATCCGAAATATTATCACGTCCAGAAAAATAAAAACAAGAGAATTAAATACGAAAATACGATATAATTATTAGTGTCGAAAAATCAAACGGAAACTAGTTATACTAGTCCTTTGGGCCGATTTTATGTAGAGGACAAGTGAGATTAATGGGCTTTTGGCCCAGCCTTCTTTGCAAAAGAAAACCACAGGGAACAAAATTACACTACTGCACTTTGTCTTATCGTACAAAAAAAAGTGAACGACTAGTGTAAAACAAAGTTGCCGCCTGTAATAAGATCAAGAACAAGAAAAGAAGAAGAAAAAAAGACGAGGGTATTTTGCTTATGGATCCGAATGTCCTTGTTATTCATCCCAAATCTGTTAAAAGCTCCCGTGAAATCAGACTAGGAGTCTCATGATCTTTTACTTGCAGTCAGTTACTGGACACAAGGTACGGATTTCTCGTCCTTCTGTATAGACTTCCTTCTATGCATAATTAGGATTCCCCGTGTGTAGCCAAATGTTTTCCCCAGTATATGTTATAAATTATCAGTAATTATTTTAATAATTAAGATATTGCCTGAGCTTTATATACAAGCATGACCAGTTATATGTACTAGTTATGGAGGTACCGTAACCATGACACTTGAGGCACCGGTGTCATGACTCACCTGCGGGAGAGTGATATCCCGCAGCGACCCATTCAGTTCAGCTTGGCCATTTTATCAGTATTATTAGTGGGGCGTATGGATGCATCCTAGGCTATTAGCTTACAGTTATCAGTTGAATGTGGTGTGTGCTCTACATCCTTCACATTGGAGCTGATCCCTCCACCCAGCACATTATTTATAGGTCACCCCTCTACAGCATGAAGAGGTCACCCCTCCAGTTATTCATGCAACATTTGTTACAGAACATGACCTATATAAGCTCTTGGTAATTCAAATACAGTAAATTCATGTATTTAGATTTAACAAATAACAGTTTAGCTTTATTATTTATAAATCATACTTTTTAGATTATACAGAGATTTCTGCTACAACTTTACTTAACATTCTTACAGCTTCAGCACTTTATCATTGTTTCATTTTAGTATTTCATATCATGCTTTGTATTCGTTCACTGAGCGTTATGCTCAGCGGTAGTTCCTTTCATGTCCTAACGACAGGTACACCAGGACGCTCTTAGGATTCTGAGAGCATATGCATTGGATGGAAGCTATCCAGACTTCTTACTTTATGCACTTCTTACATTATTCTGCTTATTTGGACATTGTTTAGTCCTTTCCATTAGTATTTACTTTTCATGTTTTGAGCTTATGTTCGGATTACCGATGTTTGATTTCGGTATTTCCTTTATGGTCAGTTAATGTTTTAGGACATTTACCCTATGCTTTGATGACACGCCATAAATACGTGTAATGGTTCCACTTATCCAAGTGGGGTGTTACAAATAGCAGCGGAATAATATAAGTTCTAAGCAATCTGGAATCATGTTCATAAAACTGGTTTTATAGTTTGAAAAGACTTATATTTCTATGAAAATCTATATTTATTAGCCAAATAGCCCATATAGGTCTTGAGGTTCTACCGTGAATGAATACTTGGAGGGGAGACCTCGTCATGGAATTAGAGGGGTTGCCTCTAATTAAATAGTCTGGGTAGGAGGGATCAACTCCTAGTGAAGGATGCAAGGCACACATCGCATTCACGCTGATAATACTGGTAAACATGTAACTAGGATGCACCCATACGCCCCATCTGATAATATAATATAATGGCCAAAACTGATAAGGGACGCCACGAGCAATCACTTCGTCGTGGGGAAGTCATAACACTGGTGCCTCCAGTGTTATGGTTATGGTACCTCCATAACTAGGTGACACTGGTCATGCATGTATATGGCTTTGGCTCTTAAACTAACATAAGTAATCAAACATATAAAACAATACTAGGAAAACAGTTGGCTGCAAACGGGGAATCCTAATAAGAAAAGAATGTCCATACCGAAGGACGGGAAATCCGTACCTTATGTCTAGTGAACGAAGAAGACGAAAGAATGAAAGTCCTACTTCGATCCCACTAATGCTACATAAATAGGGTACATGTATAAGTACTCTGTTTATTGATTACGTAATGGATTACATCATATCTTAGCTTGTTTTACATGTTCTTGTCTTGTTTTACTGATTTTAAGGTTATGTTGTGTTTATCATGTATTCTATGTATTCTGATTAAGTATTACTTGTATTATTATACTTGTTGTGTAATAATATTTAACTTTATAAAAATAGCAGTTTTCCAAAAATATAAAGTTTCCAAAAATAGAAATTTCTAAAAATAGAAAGTTTCTAAAAATAGATTAACTTCTTAAAATAGATCAGTTTCTAAAAATAGGAAGTTTCCAAAAGTAGTAAGTTTCCTGAATTAGAAAGTTTCAATATTTAGAAATAAGCTGAATTAATAAGCTAATAATATAAGCATAAGTTCACTGGTTAAATATCATAAGTCATGTGATTATAGCATAGTTTATTAATGTTGATGCAAAAGTTGGTTGATCCTTGCTAGACCCGAATTAGGCTTAATTCGGGTTGGCTGGGCTCCGGCTCCTGCACCAAGTGAATCGTTTGGTTGGGATCCTGCACACTAAACAGCACGCGTTAGGCTTACTGTGGGAGTGTTTCCCACGATTAGACTCTGGCGTGAGAGTAAGTAATCGATTTAGGGTTTATATGAGTTGAGAGTATAAGTCGTAATACCTTTGTGGAACCCTTGAGGGTTCCTTTTATAAGCAGTGAAACCCTAATGGGCTTTCACTGATGCTTCGGCCCCAAGGAAGAGATAACTACCAGAATTAGAATGATTGTTATCTTCTAATTCTGGTAGTGAATATCCTCCTCCATTGGGATAAAGATATTCCTAGACAGAATATTATTCTGTCTAACCCAATGTCGGCCGCACCGGGCCGTGGGCCGCACACATGTGTGCGGTCACTGTTCATCTAAGCCCATAAGCCTGAATGACATTATTCCACCCATCTGTGATGGGCCGCCCACGGGTAGTACCCATGGGCCGGGTTCATGACCCAGCTGGGGACTATACGTCATCAATTAATAATATCATGTTAATTAAATAAACTATAAATTATATGTTTTAATTAAATATAAGCATGATTTAATTAAATTAAGGTGTATAAAATACTTAGGTTAAACATGTATTAATACTATATTAATTATAACCTAAGTGATGTTTATTAATTAATTATATTTCTTGTCATAAATAATTAATTAATACTATCGTCTAAATTAAAAAAATAAATACTTGGGTTAAAACATGTTATTATTTCATAATAATATTAACCTAAGTTCATGTTATATTAAATTAATTATTTGTCATGTTTAATTAATTTAATATCTTGTTAAATAATATAACTTGTAAAAATAAAATACTTGTACAATTTTAGTCATGAACCGAACCCGTGAATTTAATTTAGACATGTCGTGAACCGGACCGGAAACCCCATGAACCGGACCAACCAAACACACCCTTAACAGTGGCAAACCGGCTCGGCCGGTTGCCACTGCACGAGTAACATCACCATCGGCGGCTGCCGGTGGCTCGTCTCGGCTAGCCGCTGAACACAGCGGAGTTCCCACCGGTTGTGTGCCGGTGGTTCCCCGGCTGCGCAGCGGTTCCCACTGCTTGACCCAAAACCGCCACCAGCTGTGTGCCGGTGGTGGTGGCTGCTTGGTGCCGAGACCCCTAATCAAACCACAAGGCCACCCCGACGCGAGTCGGGGTCCCTTGTTCCTGCTGCCGACCAAGACCAACACCACCGAGACACGAAGTCTCGGTTGGTGGTGCGAACCAAGACACGCCGAGAGCCATGGGGCTCTCGGTTGAGTGTCGGCCGAGCAAACCAACCTGAAAACATCCCTTAATTTTAACCCCATGATTACATGACATGTTTTTAGTTACTTGTTTATTTAATCTCATGTTCATGTGTTCATAATTAAATAAAAAGAATTAAAAGAAAAGGGATAACGGATTACCGAATGCGTGTAACGAATGGAGGTTAATAACACGAACACGATGCTTGAATAAATCAACCAAAAAATCAAATCAAACACCCCCTATGGTGTTGGTGTTGTCGGCGGCCAAAGGAGACAAAGGGGCTAGGGTTTTTAATTTTTCTATAAAAATTATGTTATGAAAACTCTGTGCTTTTAGTTTCCTTTAGTTTATAAAAAAAAATGGGCTTGGGCCCTTATCTCTTTGGTGCCGCGGCATGTAGGGCCCACAAGGGAAAAAGCCGAAGTTTTTCTCGTGTTATATTTTACGTGTTCGTATGTTCAGGTTTTCGTGTTACATTATATTTAAATGTTCGTTTTATCTATAATTACTTGTACGTAACGATATTACTCGTATTATATTAATTAAGTACGTAATTACGTGTTCGTGATTATAATTATTATTGTTAATAATTATCGTGTACTATCACGTACTTAATACTTATCGTGTAATAATACGTACATAACTTCTGTAATTACTAATCGTGACATGTGTTCATGCTATAAAAGGAAAGTTTTAATATGTACGTACGTTTACTAAGTGTACTTTTCATGGTAAAAGCATGCGTGTTTTACAACTCTTCCCCCCTAAAAGAATAATTCGTCCCCGAATTATAGATAAAATAAACTGAAAGAGGAACATACCCGAATTCTAAATATGAAATGAGGGTAAGAAGCCCGGATAGACTCCTCTGTTTCCCAAGTGGCTTCCCGCTCGGTATGATCCCTCCAAAGGAACTTGACGAATGGAATTGTCTTCTTCCTCATGACTCGTTTTTGCCTGTCACGAACTCGTTCGGGTTCCTATATGAAGGTAAGATTTTCACGAATTAGTTCCAGTGGATACTGAACCATGTGAAGGGATGATAATTTTACCCTCTAAGTAAGGACACATGGAAAACGTCATGAACGTGAGAAAGCTGCAGAGGTAACGCTAAGCGATAAGATACTTCACCGACTCGTTCGATGATATCAAACGGTCCGATGAATCGAGGACTGAGTTTCCCTTTGATTCCAAAACGTCTAACACCACGTTCTGGTGATAACTTAAGAAAGACATGATCTCCTACGTTGAAATGTAAGTTCCTACGATGCTTGTCGCATAACTCTTTTGATGTGTACGAGCTTCCTGCAATTTTTGCTTAGCTACAGCGACCTTCTCGTTGGTTAACTCTATCATCTCCGGTCCTTTTAGTGTTCGCTCACCAACCTGATCCCAGCAGATTGGGGCGTGACACTCCCTGCCATACAACATCTCGAATGGTGCACACTTAATGCTGGCGTGCCAACTGTTGTATGCAAACTCTACTAAACATATATAATCATCCCAATCTCCTGTCCACTCCAATGCACATGCTCGGAGCATGTCTTCCAATGTCTGATTAGTTTGCTCCGACTGTCCGTCTATTTGAGGATGAAAAGCCGTGCTAACTTAAGTTTTGTACCCCAAGCTTTCTGCAGACTCTTATAAAATCGCGAAGTGAACCGAGGATCTCTGTCCGAGACGATTGATAGGTGTGTAAACACCCATCCTTTTTACCACTTAATTACAATAATAACCGAGCCAAAACGTGTATTTTATGTCATTTATGTCGGAATTTTGCGTGGTTTGTGTTTTTGTTGTGATTTAGGACGAAAAGGTGAAAAGTGGAGAAAACACGGGCATTCACGGTCTTTTATCGAAGAAAAGGACGAAAGACGAACTCAAGAAGTCAAGAGTGCAAAAAGAACGGAAGTCCAAGACCAATTCGGAAGATTTATCGAAGAAAAAGTCAAAAGACGGAAGTTTACTAAAAGCCGAAGAACTCAAGTCTAATTTATCGAAGAATTACAAGACGAGTTCAAAGAAATCCCGAGATAAAGTCATTAAAGTCCAAGATTAACAAAAGATTAAGAAGAGAAGGACTTAAGTGTGCAATTAAGGAAAATAGGAAAGATGAAGGAAGCTTCCTAAGCACTCCTTATTCTCCCCTATATATAGATTAGGATCATTTAATTTTTACTCTTGTTGGATAGTTTGACACACTATTTCTTCCATTTTACTTTCCTGCACATTTAAATTCATGTCCATTTAATTTCTTGTCCAATTTAAATACATGTCTTGCACCTTAAATACCTTTAATTTCAAGTAAGTTTCCTTTTAATTCTTGTCAATCTTTGTTTTTATTGTTGATCTTCTATCTTCCTTTCTTTAATCTTTATGTTTATGTTCATGTTCATGTTCTTGTGTTTTTATTTTGATTAAAGTGGGTTTTGATTATTGTGGTTAGTTTTGTTAGTTTGATTGTTTTGGATTATTTGTTTATGATTAATACATGTTTATTGATTCGTTTGATTTAATCTTGTGGTTGATTTTGTTTAGTTTTTATTAGATTCGTGTATATCTTGGTATCCCCTGTTCTTCGCTTGTCTGTTACTGTGTATTCCCAGGAAATATTCCGGATCAAAGGCCAAAAGTTATTCCGTGTGAAGGTGTTTGCTGAAAATATTCCGTATCAAAGTCGTTCATCCGGAATAATTAATTATTCAGGATCAAAGTGCTCTATTCGGAATCTTCAACATTCCGGATCAAGGTTTTAGCCAAGGTGATTCATCCGGAATATCCAACATTCCGGATCAATTAGTTTATTCGGAATAATTTATTATTCCGGATCAAACGGTTCATCCGGAATATCAGACATTCCGAATCAACCTAACATTCCGGATCAAGGACATATTCCGGACCAAGGACTTCCATCCGGAATAAGTGACATATTCCGGATCAAGGAGTTCTATTCGGAATATTATTCCGGATCAAGAGATATTCCGGATCAAGGGCAACATTCCGGATCAAAGCTACATTCCGAATCAAGAAGTTTATTCCGGATAGGTGACATATTCCGAGTAAGCATTTTATTCCGGATCAAGGTGTTGGGTAAATATTCCGAGTGAAGAAGAACATTCCGAACGAAGGTGACATTCCGGATGAATGTTTATTCCGAACGAAGGTTTATTCCGGATGAGCTATTTTTCAGGTTCTTTTAATTTCAGTTTTTAATTTTTAATTTTCAAGCTTTATTTTTCCCGCCTTTTTACTTAGTCGCACTTTAAGATTATTTGCCTTAGATTTATTTTAGCCTTGCCTTAGTTTTAAGTTTTAGTTGCGTTTTAAGGTTGCCGTAGATTAGTTTTAAGTTAGACTTAGATTTACTTTAACGTCATTTACTTTTCCGTCTTTGCACTTTTATTTTAAAAACAACCAAAAACATTTGTTTCACCAAAAACAATAGAGTCATACTTTAAACCGGAAATCAATTCGTTAAGATACCGAGAACACGAACTTAATTTAACCCATACAAAAGCTAGTTATCAAATGGCGCCGTTGCCGGCTCTTTTCGTAAAGATTAACGGTTTTCTGTGAGAGACGCGTTGCTTTTTGGGATCCGTTCATTCGTGAGCGTTATTTTCTTGCTTAGAAAATTCAAAAAACCATAAAAATTTAAAATTTTCAAAAATCCAAAAAGATTTTATTTTTATTGTGTATATATATTGTCTTTGCGTTTGGTATTGTTTTCTTTTGCCTTTGTAGGTGTATGCGTACTAGATCTTCTAATTATCAAGAGTCCGAGACTCGAGAAGATTTAAGTATGGCAGGTGTTAACAACAACAATAATCCACCGCACCTCAATAATAACAACAACAATGTTCTTCCACAGCCCGATCTTCGGACAATGGAGGAGCTTTGTCAACCTACCATGTTTGGACGAGGAGGACTGACTGCGCCGATGCAAATCACGGCTCCGGAGTTTTCGTTGAAGCACCACATGATTTAGCAAGTGCAAACTAATCCATTAGCCGGAATGCCTGATGATGATGCCAACATTCACCTCGACAAGTTCATTACAATCACCCAAAGCATGAAGTTGCCTGGTGCCACAATGGATGTTCTTCGCCTACAACTCTTCCCACATACTTTATCACACCACGCCGAGAAATGGTTTGATCGTCTCCCGAAGAATTCTATTCATACATGGGATGACATGACTCAACGCTTTTTGTCGCGCTACTTTCCACCATCCATGGTCACGAGCCTTCGCAATGAAATCAGCGGTTTCATGCAAGACCCCGATGAATCTCTTTTTGATGCTTGGGAAAGATATAATGTTTTGATCGATTGTTGTCCAAACCACAACATGCTCCCTGTGACCTTAATTGATACTTTCTACAACGGTTTGACTTTTCGAGATCGTGATACGATTAATGCAGCCGCCGGTGGCACATTTATGAAAAGGATACCCGAGGAGTGTAGAGAGCTAATTGAGAACATGACTACTCACCACAAAAACTGGGATTTCTCCGCTTCTTCTAGGAACAACCCGAGAGTCAATGTTTCTTCTACTTCAGCAAGCCCCGACATGACCGAATTCACCCGCATGATGACTGAAATGAACAAAAATATCTTGCTTCTCGCTACAAACCAACAACAATAAGTTAAAGCGGTTGCGCCTTCTTGTGAAACATGCGGCGGTCCACACTCATACACTGATTGTCCTTCTACTCAAGGAAATCCGGAAAATGTGTATGCAGCTTACGGTAATTATTCACCGGAAAATTACCAAGCTAGACCTCAAGGGGATAGAAATTTGTTGAGTTACCGGTCCAACAACTACCTTTCACCCGGTTTTTCTCCTCAAAACCAAAACCCCGCCAACAACTACAATAGAAGCAACCAAATCCCACCAAGAGCTTTTAATCCTTATCACCCACCCGCTCAACAAGCCCCACCCATCAATCCGGATGTTGAAGCTTTGATGAGAACCCAAGGTGAGCAAATCAAGAATCTGCAGAGCCAAATTATCAATCTAAAAGGAGATATCACAAAGCAAGGAAATGATATTAGATCCGAGCTTCGAGATAATATCCAATCCTCCTTCAGCAATCAAACGAATGATTTGAAGAATATGTTGGCTAGTTTCTTGCCCACAACTCAACCTTCTACTTCGAGTTCTCTACCTTCTAACACCGTCACCAATCCGCGAGCGAATGTGAGTGCTATTACAACCCGTAGTGGAGTGACCATAGTAGGACCACCTATCCCGCCCCCACCATCTACACCTCCTCCACCACCATTTATCCCTACTCCTCCTACACCTAGTATTAGTGCACCATTACCGTCTCCGCCTCGTCATGACGATGTCCTCAAGAAGAACCCTTCAACATCTCAACCTTTACCTACTACACCTACACCTTCACCACCCAAACCCAATATCCCTTATCCTTCACGACTAGGCAAGACCACAATGCTCACCAAGAAGACGGTCAAATGTCAAATTATTTGAAGATGATCTCTCAAATGAATTTCAACATTAGCCTTGTCGAAGCACTTGTCCACATGCTGAAATTTGTCAAAGCATTCAAGGAATTGCTTAACAAGAAGGAGAAGCTGATTGAGCTCGCCAACACACGCTTAAATGAAAACTGTACTGCAGTTATTCTTAAAGAACTTCTGGAAAAACTTGGAGATCCCGGTCGTTTTATGTTGCCTTGCATCTTTAACAAAACCGAAGAATTTACTGCCCTAGCTGATCTCGGGGCCAGTATTAATCTTATGCCTTTGAGTGTTTGGAAAACACTATCATTACCCGACCTTACTCCAACAAAGATGACTCTTGAACTTGGAAATCGCACTCTCGCTTACCCCGTTGGTATTGCCGAAGACGTGTTCATTAAATTTGGCACATTTACTTTCCCGGTCGACTTTGTCGTTGTTGATTATGAAAAGGACCCGCGTATTCCTTTAATACTTGGTCGGCCATTCTTGAGAACTGGACGAGCTCTAGTTGATGTTGCCGAAGGTGAGTTAATCTTAAGAGTCGGGGATGATGCACAAGTGTTCAAAATGGGGAAGCTTACAAGCAAATCCTATAGACGAGAATCAGCGAATATGATTAATGTGCTCGATGATTTTGTCACCTACAACAATCCTCTATTCGAGTCTTGCATTGATAATCCACTTTTTGAAGATGATGTGGATGATTCTCTCTCCAATTTGGAACCTTCACCCATTTATGACTCTCCACCGATCTTTGATGCTTATGATGATGATTCTAGCTCAGATTCGGATGATTATGATGATTTTACCTCCGAGTATCCCGACCTGCCCATTTATGATGATTTTGATGAGGCTGATACTCTTTCGAGCGATTCTTCTCATGATGAAGATCCTCCGCCATCACTTGATCCTACTTTGGATGATTACTCATTTGAGGAAGATTTCTCTGCTTTTCTTAATACGTACTTCCCTCATGAGAGTGATGCACCTCCTTTGGACTTTGAAGATTATCGTCTTGATCCTACTTTGGATTTGAAGAACATTCTTTCAAAGGAGAAGAAACCGGTCGACACCAACATCCGCAGCACGTATGATTTAACACCTCTTTGTCCCCCTTCTGAGGACGAGGTTGTGCATTTTATTCACGGATCATCTTCACATTCTGCTGAGCCTGAGTGCTATTTTCCCTTAAAGGAAAAGGTGTTCGACCCCGGTATCGATATTATGCAGCCATCTCAGTATCCACCTGATGAAATAAAAGGAAAAATCTTTGGAACTATTGAAGACATGCTTGCACCACCTCACCCTTGCTTCCACCGTGTTCCGTCTTTGCTTAAGGGAACCTTGCCTACTCTTCTTTGGCTTGCCTTGTTCGCCTTAAGCTTGTGCTATTTGATGGACGAAAACTATGTCTTTGATCCCAGTAGATATGTTTCATGCTGTTTCCTATGGTAATCAAGGTCGAGTCATGCTCACGACTCGGTTAACAAAAATCAAGCGCTTCTTGGGAGGCAACCCATGTATCTATCTTTTAGCTTTCTTTATCCTAAGTGTAGGGGAGACCCGTTGGTGTTTGCTCTCTCCTCTCTTCTATTCAGGGATTCGAGCGCTCAATGATCCACTCTTGATGATTCTTGACGACCCGTGATTCCGTGTTCCCTTCTTCCCGGTTCTATCCTAAACTCTTTTCGATTCACTATTTTATATTTCTCAATATTAAAATAGGAATCTCGTTAGTTGTCTTTTCCTTAGCAAGATTTAAACAAAGTGCACAATGTCCTAAGTGTAGGGGAGTTTACTCCCACATGCTTAAACATTGAGGACAATGTTTATATTAAGTGTAGGGGGGACTTCTATCGAAGTTAAGTGGTCTTTTCCTAGTATTTGTCCTCATTTTAACCGGAAAATCAATTTTTCGACATTTTTCGAAATTTTTGATCTATTTTGGCCTATTAGTTTTTCCCTTTGTATAGTTATTTTCTTTCTTTGTTAGAATAAATTTTAATAAAGTGGTTTTAATTTTCAAACGTTGTGAATATTTTGACTCAACCCGAGTTTACTTATCTAAGTTACTCTAGCTAGTATCCTTAACGTGTTTAAGTCAAGTTTTGCTAGGCTTTTATATAGGGAGCTATAAAACGCAAAAGTCTTAACTCTCACGGGTTAAGAACAAGAACTTTTCGCAAGTTCCTATAACTGATCCTAGAGAGTCGTTTATCAAGGGAACTTTAAAATGCGATTTCTAAACTTGAAAAAGTCTAAGAACTTGCAAGATCCTATAGGCGACTCGAAAACCCAAAACTTTGATTTAATAGGCTAAGCATCCACGAGTCTCATTCCTTGAGATTTTAAACTGTGGAGAACGAGAGATGATAGAGTCAATTATAAGTTTGGTATTCTTTCGTAAATTTATGTGAGTTAATTATGAGCCTATTCTCCCATTGCTTGCTAATAAATTTATCTACAATAAATAAGGTTGAACGATTTGAAAAGTTACTTAGCTTCTAGCCCAAGATCGTTTAAAAGTTGCTCGGTATGGATTAGAGTTTATATCCAAGGAATAACTTATTGAAGCAGGATGCGAAGATTCGCGAGTCCGAAAAGGCCCTAACAAGGCATGAGGGCTACATTTTGTTTCTAAAGATCCAAAGTGATGTGAAGAATCATTTATCAAAGATCAATATGAAGGATCGAGACACACGAAGAAAAGCAAATACTCCCGTAAAGATCATGGAGAAGTGTATCCGAAAAGACCCTATCAAGGTATGAGGATAAATAGATCCAAGTCGTAAAAGGAGGCGGATCGTTGTATATCAAAGTCCAAAATAAAGATTGGAGAAAAATGAAGAAGTCGTGGTCCAAGTATGAATCTCTCAAAACTTCAAGTGAAGAAATTCCTATATGAAGAGAAGACCATTATTTCATGAACGTCTCTCAAGGTTTGAAGTATGAAGTCGCTGCCAAATATCGGTCCGTGAAAGGTCTCAAATCGCGAAGCGAGTTATGCCAAGATATGAACTTTATGAGGTCCCGAGAAGCAGTTTTAAAAGATTTTGTCCTTTAGCTAACTATTGATTAAATCGTTCACTTTATTTTCGGCCTAATAACTATCGAAATAAGTCAAACAATGCATCCTTGTGATCATTCAAGACAAAAATAAAATATAAGAGATACACCTAGGAATAAGGGAGTCTAAGTGAATAATTGGCCCACATGAGTTCGTATTAGTTTGCTAACTTATAATAACAATGATCTCGTTTTTAAGCTTGGTCTAGAGAAAGTGAAAACTTGAGGATGATGATCATTCACAACATTTCCAAAACCCAAGGTATGTTTTTTATTTCTTTACTTTGAATGTTTTTAATTTTCTATCTCTTTAATAAAGGCCAACGTGGATTGATTATGATGAAAAATGTAAACGTGCTTTGTAACTAATGCATTGCATGAGGACATTGCAATGGTCAAGTGTAGGGGATTTGATAGGTGTGTAAACACCCATCCTTTTTACCACTTAATTACAATAATAACCGAGCTAAAATGTGTATTTTATGTCATTTATGTCGGAATTATGCGTGGTTTGTGTTTTTGTTGTGATTTAGGACGAAAAGGTGAAAAGTGGAGAAAACACGGGCATTCACGGGCTTTTATCGAAGAAAAAGATGAAAGACGAAGTCAAGAAGTCAAGAGTGCAAAAAGAACGGAAGTCCAAGACCAATTCGAAAGATTTATCGAAGAAAAAGTCAAAAGACGGAAGTTTACTAAAAGCCCAAGAACTCAAGTCTAATTTATCGAAGAATTACAAGACGAGTTCAAAGAAATCCCGAGATAAAGTAATTAAAGTCCAAGATTAACAAAAGATTAAGAAGAGAAGGACTTAAGTGTGCAATTAAGGAAAAGAGGAAAGAGGAAGGAAGCTTCCTAAGCACTCCTTAATCTCCCCTATATATAGATTAGGATCATTTCATTTTTACTCTTGTTGGATAGTTTGACACACTATTTCTTCCATTTTACTTTCCTGCACATTTAAATTCATGTCCATTTAATTTCTTGTCCAATTTAAATACATGTCTTGCACCTTAAATACCTTTAATTTCAAGTAAGTTTCCTTTTAATTCTTGTCAATTGATATGAGCTAAAACTCATATCAATTTATCAACAAATAACCCTAAAACATGAAGCAAAATACCAATTTATCTTGCAAAAACAGTGTTATGTGGTATGTTTGTGTTTGTGTACACTTGTGTAGGTAAAAGGATGCATTTTCAAGCAAACAAGGAATAATCAAGCTTAATTTGATGAAAAAGACAAAGAAGGATCAAAAGTGACAAGACTTTGAAGTACAAGGACCTATCTTGACAAACTGGCAAAGATGAAGGACCAAAGTGTAAATATTGTAAAAGTCAAGATCATAGTCAAGTTTGGTCAACATTCAAGTCAACATAGTCAAAGGATCATTTTTGCTCAAGGATGAAGTTTGAAGGACTAAAAATGCCATAGAAATGAAGCTGCTAGCCTTTAAATGCAATCTGCCAAAGTTAAGGGGTGATTTCTGCCATATATGGAAAGTTATAGTAGTTCAATCCATGTGCTATATTGTGGACCAATGAGAAGACAGCAAAATGAGACCATGGATTGCCACATAAACAGCATTAATTATCCACTACAGCCGCCTCATTAAATGAGCGTATCCCAACAGTGCAATCCGTGTGCACTAGTTTCAGCTAGTCATATTATGACACGTGTCATCTTCAAATAACCAAAGTTTTCCAGGAACGATTTGAAGCTAGAGAGGATTTCATGGAAAGTTATAAACATCAAACCTGCTTATTTTTTAGAGACGAATTCATTGGTCATAATCAATTAACATGTAATCAACTCAATCAAGAAACCCCAATTCATGTTCATACATGCAAAATCAATTCAGCAGAATTGTGACACGTGGAAAGCTGGGATTGGCTCCAACACGTCACCAACCCCAACTGATCTCCTTCTCAAGCCTATAAATAGCTGTTTAGTCTTCATTTCTTGTTGTGTAGTTGGAAGTGTGAAAACACACACATTTACATTTTTCTCTCATCATTTTCCCTTTTTAGCTAAACTACTCAAGAGTTTGACACACTCTTGAGTTAGTTAGTCAGTTAGTTACCTTTTCAACAGCTTTGTAACAAATTTCCATTAATAAAATTCAAATTCAACTTTTCCCGCCAATTCTTCTCATCATCTTTACTGTTCATTCCTTGCTTCCATTGATACTATTGTTGCTGAATTGAGTTTGTTATGATCATTCATTGATCATAACTGACTTTGATTGAAGATAGAAGTTGTTTGATTGATTTCAGTTAAAGTTCATAGCACTTGTGATGAATTCAAGCCATTTTGATGATTCTAGTTGATGAGTAGCTGTTTGTTGATTGTAGATAAGTGAATCTAGTGCTAAGGTGGTGGTTAGCACTAGAATAGAGAGTACAGCACTCCTCTACTGCTCAAAGGTTCCTTCACAAGGTTCAAATGCCTCTTGTTTTGGTTCCACTCAAATTGTCAAATGCATGCTCAATTCCTAGCTTAAATCTTTGTTGAATGCATGATAAAACCTGTTTAGTTTGATCTTTATTTGATTTTAGACTTGTTTGTAGCTTAAGAGTTGCTTATCTGCTTATTGATTTGGATTTTGTCCTAGTTGTTAGCTTATTTCAGTCAGTTTTAGCCTTGTGTCTTTATTTGAGTTCTAGTTGTTTCAAGTAATTGTAAGTAGCCTTCACATATCTCTTTTTGATCATTAAGTTTGGTTTGATAAAGGTTTTTACTCAGCTTTGACTGGTGCTTAATAAGTCTTTACAAATTTTCATATAGATCAGTTAAAGGAGTGTTTGGAATTAGCTTTTGTAAAGTTTTCAAGTATTGATCTTTGGCCAATTAGTATTCATTTTCAGTAAACAAGTGATAACTAAGTGTTTTGAACCATTTTCAAGTCAAATTTAAGGTCAAAAAGGCAATTGGCATATAAAAGGTTTGGGTCATAATTCAGTCAGTTTTGCTTAAAAAAGTTATCAATTTCAATTGCTTAGCATTTGTTTGTTTGTTGATGAAATTCTACCAAACCAGTTCTCATTTGTAGTTCATATTATGAAGTTTCATTGTATATAAGCATTTGATACAGTTTTCATTAAGCAAGGAGTAATAAGCAATAATCTGAACACATAAGCAAAATGAAGTTTCTGTAAATTGAAGACAGTTTTTTCAAATCTCTTAATCCACTTCACAAACTTGGCAATTTTATTTCACAATATCACTTAGTAGGTGTTGTTGGTTGATTTTTGAGATTTTCAGCTTTTTGAAAAAATCTTGGTCAGCGCCTGGTCAACATAAGCCAAATTCAGCTTAATTCGATTTCCAAGCTTAATTCTTGATGAATTTTGATAAGAATTGATTTCCCGTTCATGTTTTAAGCTCATTAATCAACTTTAGCACAAAAATCTAGTTGTGCATGTCTAGATTTTCTTAGTGCTTATTTTGTGCTTATTGGGAAGTGCTTATTTTCTTATTAGACATTTTTAGCTAAATTCTTCTTACAGACCTAGCTTATTTTCAATTTTAAGCGTTTCGCAAGTGGATTGACTGATTTTGGTTGAGAAATAAGCTCAAACGAGCTTATTTTTGTCTAGAACCCGTTTTGGCTTAAAAACTTTTCGAAATTGCACTTAGGTCCTCCTTGTATTAAACTGTTTTAAATTTTGGCTAAACTTGCTAATTTCTAGGGTTTTCACTAAACAGGTCCTTTAACTTTCAGAATTTGTTAAAATTCAGTTAGTAGTTTTGGAATTTGTTGAAATTTGGTTAGTTTGTTACATTGTTTACATATTTGATCCTTTTGGTTAACTGTTTTTCAATTTCAGTCCTTATACTTGTTAGATTTATATTTTGAGCATTTACTTTTCATAGAATTTACATTTTCAGTCCTTTTAGTTTTAAAATTTACATTTTGAATTTACTTGAATAAAAACTTGGTATTTGCACGATGTTTTACATATAAGTAGATAATATTTTTCAATTTTGCAAGTCATTGTTTGAATTAGCAAATAGAATATCCAAAAAAAATTAACAACCAAAAACAGTTAAAAACCCGATATTGTTAGGACTTTCAATTAGCAAGAACTGAGAAAAACGAACTGCATTATACACAATTTCAAATGGCGCCGCTGCCGGTTCTTTGACTTTACGAGAGACTATCGATTGACGGTTTTCATTGGCTTTTGGGATCCGTTCACCTTGTGAACGTTATTTTTACGTATCATAAATCAAAAACAAATAAAAAAATCAAAAATATAAAAAGATATAAAAACTAAAAAATTAACAAAACAATTCTTTTCCTAAAGAATTGACCAAACAAATTAAAAAATCCAAAAAGCAATCTTTTTCCTAAGAGATTGCACCCAAAAATATATATTATTGGATTCTCTCGGTTTTTATGTACATATAGTATTTTCTCTTAAAAATTCATAAATACAAAAATATTTTCCATATATTATTATAAGTACATACGTATACGTATAAGAACAACCAATCTACATATTCTCCATAAGTATTGCCAAGGCAATACACCGTGTTGAGGGGCGTTCCGGTCCTTGACACGTGTATCGATCAAACAAAATAAAGCAAGAATAGATAAATACTCTCAATAAGCAACAATTCGAAGAATACGAACATTTAAGTGAATAGAAAGGCGATGTGCTATAAAATGCCATCTAAGGGTCAATAGGTACTTAAGTGCTTCGCGCTACCTAACCCCCCGTTCACTTGTGAGTATTCTAAGAAGGAAGGCTTCATTGGGGGTCTTGCACCCAAGTAGTACATACATATATTGTTATTTTCTTATGGATATTTAATATTGAAACTCGAAGAGGATAATCCTTTTCTCTTCAAAGTCACACGAGAGCTTCTCTCTCATTCCTCGTATTGAGTTGCATGCTCACTCGCGGGCGTGCACAAATACCGATTGGTGTACAACCTCTTCCTCCGAAAAGGAAGAAAAAGAGAAAGAGTAAGACCACCACCTTCCATCAAGCCGATCAAGAGAATCGTGCTTTGACTCCTCCACCACAAGAAGCCATGGCTGTTGATAATCGTTCTTTGATAGAACGTATGCAAACCAATGTTCATGGATATGCTAGTGCTATTAGGATTCCAGACATTCCCGCAAATACATTTGAGCTAAAAACGTCTATTATTACTATGGTTTCACAATCACCTTTCTATGGTAACAAGAATGATGATCCTCATGCTCACCTTAAGAGATTCCTTTCTCTTTGCAATACCATTAAGCACAATGGAGTTCCACATGATGCTATTAAGTTGATGTTAGTGTCATTTTCACTTGAGGGACAAGCTAAGCATTGGTTAGACACCCAACCACCCGATAGTATCACCACATGGGATGGTTGCACCACTAAGTTTTTGAACAATTTCTTTCCTCCATCTAAGACCATGGCCTTGAGGAACTTAATTATAGGCTTTCAACAAAAACCTAGTCAATCCTTTAGTGATGCTTGGGAAGAGTATAGTGAGTTATTGAGGCGATGCCCTAACCATGGATTGGATGACGTTCACTAAATCAATACCTTCTATGATGGCCTTAAACCTCATCACCAAGATTCACTCAATGCTTCCGCGGGAGGGAATATTCTTCTTAAATCCATGCAAGAGGCCTTGGACATCATTGAGACTAAAGCAATGGTTCAAACAAACAATCAGTTTGAACAAAGGGTTCATGTTATCCAAAACACCTCTCAAACACCTTGTGATAACCAATTCCTTAAATATCACCAAGAGATACTTCAACAAGTCAAACAAGGACAACAAGAAATGCTTCAAGCTTTTAAGACCATTTCATTGAACAATTCTTCAAATGATGTGAATGTCATTACTCTTTATTGTGTAACTTATGGAGGTCCCCATTCTTATGAACAATGTGATAAGGTGCAAGTTTATCAAGGGGAATGCTATGCTTACCAAGAGGAACATCGTGAACACTTCAAGCCAAATATCAATCCAAATAACCTTTCTTACAAGTCCCAAAACTACCTTACTCCACCGGGATTCCCACCCCAACCACCCACCCAAATTCAACAAAATCCTCCTAAAATTTTACCAAGGAATCAAGGGCAAAGACCACCTTACCAAGGAAATAACTACAAGGCACCCAATAATTTTCAACCTCAAGGAAATAACTTCTATCCACCAAACCAAGGATTTAATGCACCACCTCCATCTTTTCCACAACAAGGTTTTTATCAAGGAAATGTGCAATTTAACCCTATGGATTTGGTGCTTCAAAAGTTTACTTCTTTTGAGAAACAATTAAAAGATAATCAAGAGGAGAATAACAATAAATTTTCTCTTCTTCAAAACCAAATTATCTATAATCAAAGACCACAAGGGGCTTTACCTTCCAACACACAAACAAATCCAAGGGCAAATGTAAATGCTATTACAACAAGAAGTGGAAAGACAACAAAGGATCCTTCACCTCCTAAACCTATTATTGGTCAACCCACTTATGCTCCTACTTGTGACAAGCCTTCTACCTCTACTTCACCTCCTCAAAATGCTCCCATTTCTCCAACTTCAACACCTACTCGTGAAGCACTCAATAAGGAAAATCCTTCATCAACCACTCAACCACAACCAAAACCAAGTCTTCCTTATCCCTCAAGATTGAGAAAAGAAAAGCTTAAGAACAAGGATGATATCCAAGTTTCTAACTTTTTGAGGATGTTCAAGCAACTTAACATCAATATCTCCTTTGCGGAAGCCTTAGCCAATATGCCTAAGTTTGCTAAGATGATTAAGGACTTGCTTTCTAACAAGGAAAGATTGGTGGATTTACCTAATGCTTCCTTGAATGAAAATTGCTCTGCGGTTTTGCTTAAGAAGTTGCCTACTAAGCTTGGAGATCCGGGGAGGTTTTTGATTCCTTGCAATTTCCCGGGGGTGGAAAATTGTATGGCTTTAGCGGATTTAGGAGCAAGCATAAACCTCATGCCATTATCGGTTTGGAAGAAACTTTCACTTCCCGAGCTCACTCCTACTAAGATGACTCTTGAGTTGGCCAACCGTACTATAGCTTATCCGGTGGGAATTGCGGAGGATGTTTTTGTGGGGGTTGATAGATTTACATTTCCCGCGGATTTTGTGGTGGTTGATTATGATATGGATCCTAGAGTGCCTTTGATTGTTGGTAGGCCATTTTTGAGAACGGGTCGTACTTTAATCGATGTGGCGGAAGGAGAACTTACAATGCGGGTAGGAGATGAGAGAGTTGTGTTTAACATGGGGAAGTTGTCTAAAAAGTCTAATGAGCCTGAAGCGGTAAAACATATTGATGTTGTGCATGAGGAGGAAACACAAGATGATCTTCTTGATGAAGTTTGTGATGAGTACTTTTATGAAGCTTGCTCAAGTGGAGATTATGATTTACCGCATATTGAGACCATTGCTTCCATTACTTCATTTTTGGATCTTCATGAACATCAAGAGCTAAACTTTAGTGAAATGCCATATCACACTCCACTTTTCCACAATGATAATCATATTCATGAGGACTTTAGTGATGGAGAATCTTTTCTTTGTGATTCACCAACATATGATGACTATAGTGATGATGAGCTTTCTACTTGTGACTCTCCATTTGTTGATGATCATACTTCCTTTGGTTTTGAGGGATCACCAATTTTTGATAGTCCAATTTATGATGTTTATGGTGATGAGGCGGATTCTGTAATGGATGAGAGTGATGAGTTTTTAGCGGAGGATATATCTTTTGAGTACACTCTTGGTTATCTTGATGAGGAGGGGGACATACTCTATTTAGAATCTCTATTGAATGAAGATCCTTTACCTTTTTCCTTCCCCGCCTCAACCTTTCAAAGTGATAAAGGAAAACAAGTCATGATGGTTCCTTCCAAGAGCTTGTTGTTACACATTCTTCCACAAACTTTCTCTCATCATGTGAACTACAAAGGGGAATCTTCTAAGGCAACCAACACTTGTTGTTTTCCCATCAAGGAACGGATTTTTGATCCTGGCATAGAGCTTGCTAAACCATCTCAGCATCCGCCTGATGCAACAAAAGGAAAACTTGTGAAAGATTTGAGAGCTTTACACTATCACCTTGGGAAGAACATATGGGAAACTATTTTGGAGAATTACACCTCATTCTTTTCACCATTGCTTGGGAAGCTAGTTGTTGAATTGTGTTATAAGTGGGATGGTAATTATGTATTTGATCCTGGGGGATATTTATGGAGTTTTGATAAATGAACACTTGTTTTACCTCATCATGGAGATTTTTCTTAAAAAGGGCAAACCTTTTCTTCTCCATGATAGGTTTTAGACAATTTTAAGTGTGGGACGAGTCGAGCTAGAGACTCATTAACTCAAGCATCGTATAACTAGGTTTAGAGTGTTGTAGGTTAGAAATAAAGGTATAGACTTGGAGATAAGTGTAGGGGAGACCTTCTTTTGTCTTCATGATTGTTTGTAGGGTTGCTCACTCATTTCATGCTTTGGAGCTTATGGAGGAGGCCCTTGTATCCGGTTCACTTCGTTACTATAGTGATTTTTCTTTGACACCTTGTGCTTAAACATGATTTCACTAATAGTTGTCTTTTCCTTAACTTGGGTTAAGCAAAGCCTATTCATTGTCATAAGTGTAGGGGAAGTTTTTATACTTCCATGCTCTTAAACATTGAGGACAATGTTTAGCTTAAGTGTAGGGGGGTCTTCTATCAAAGTGACCTTACCTAGAACTTGTCATTGTCTTTCATGATAACATGGAAAATTGATTTTTCAACATTTTTCAAATTTTTGATCTACTTTGGCCACCAAAAATATGCATTCATAATTTTTGCATTAATCATTTTTCATTTGCATATCACATTTGCATTATATATATTTCTTCTTTTACTTTTCATCAAAAATATATAAAAAGGAAAAAATATAATAAAACATGGTTTTAACAAATTTAGATCTCTTTGACATATTAGGCCCGCCATGGGTATTTTGACTCAACCCGAGTTTGCTTATTTTAGCACTCTCTAGCTAGTATCCTTAACCATGCAGTCCTTCATTGGTCTATTAGGCTAAGCATCCACCAATCTCATTATTTGAGATTTTAAATTTGTGGAGAATGGGAAATGATAGAGTTGAAGCAAGTGTAAAAGGGCTAGATAAACTTCATGATAATTACTTGTGGCTAAACCCTTCTCTTCTTTGCCTCTATTTTCTTCGCATGTATATAATTGCTAATAAATAATCAAGAACGGTTTTAATCGGTTTGTAATCTCTTATGCATTTTTGTCTAATCATTCATGGTTGATATAAGTACGTCTTAAGATTCTAAGTTAGAACGTTTTATGTGTACTAGACTTATGTCATGCTCAATATTTAGCGGGTGTTTTTCCTTTTATTCTTTTCAACTTTCTTTGTGAGGAATAAAGAAAAATAAGAGCGGCTTATGAAAAAAATATGAGTGGCTAGAAAAAAAGAAAAAGAAAAGAAAAGAAAAGAAAAAAAAATATACAAGACTCCCAAGAGGGGCAGTGTGGTGTTAATTATAGTGACTATTGAGTTCCAATATTACCTTGACGGGTTGCGGGGATTCAATAGATTGCTCCAATCTAATATTACCTTGACGGGTTGCGGGGTTGAAGATCCAAAGCCTCAAAAAGATGGCAGATGTAAATTATTGCGTGAGTTTTGTTTTTCTTTCCTTAGCGAGTGTGTAGCTACTTATGAAAGCATGACATGAGGATTTTACACATAAGGCGAATGACTTATTATTCTTGAAACGGACTTATATTAATTGTGAGCGGTTTTTCAAGTAATGGATGAGAGGATTACTTAGGATTAAAACCGTGCTTTCTTATTTTTGGATTTTGCACTTCTTATACTTCACACTTGAATAAATGACAAATTTGCCCACAAGCAATTTGCTCAAATAATAACCGGTTCCACATTTAATTGTCATGAATAAGTTGATGCACTTTTTACTTGTGAATGCAATGATCCCATTTTTAAGCTTGGTATGGGGAAAGTGAAACTTGAGGGTGATAAATGTCCATGGTACCCAAGCCCTAATCTAAGTCATTGAATTCTTTATGAGTTATTTCCATCAAAACCATTTCAAGAAAAATCAAAAAGATATAGATAGAATAGTATTTTGTTCATTGCATTGTTAAAAGTCAAAATCATGCATCATGTAGTTTAGAGTAGTGTAGATGCATACCATATGGCCAAGGTGGGTTAATTATGAGGAGAATGTAAATTTGTGCTTTAAAATATATAGAATTGCATGAGGACATGACAATGTTCAAGTGTAGGGGATTTGATATGAGCTAAAACTCATATCAATTTATCAACAAATAACCCTAAAACATGAAGCAAAATACCAATTTATCTTGCAAAAATAGTGTTATGTGGTATGTTTGTGTTTGTGTACACTTGTGTAGGTAAAAGGATGCATTTTCAAGCAAACAAGGAATAATCAAGCTGAATTTAATGAAAAAGACAAAGAAGGATCAAAAGTGACAAGACTTTGAAGTACAAGGACCTATCTTGACAAACTGCCAAAGATGAAGGACCAAAGTGTAAATATTGTAAAAGTCAAGATCATAGTCAAATTTGGTCAACATTCAAGTCAACTCAGTCAAAGGATCATTTTTGCTCAAGGATGAAGTTTGAAGGACTAAAAATGCCAAAGAAATGAAGCTGCTAGCCTTTTAATGCAATCTGCCAAAGTTAAGGGGTGATTTCTGCCATATATGGAAAGTTATACTAGTTCAATCCATGTGCTATATTGTGGACCAATGAGAAGACAGCAAAATGAGACCATGGATTGCCACATAAACAACATTAATTATCCACTACAGTCGCCTCATTAAATGAGCGTATCCCAACAGTGCAATCCGTGTGCACTAGTTTCAGCCAGTCATATTATGACACGTGTCATCTTCAAATAACCAAAGTTTTCCAGGAACGATTTAAAGCTAGAGTGGATTTCATGGAAAGTTATAAACATCAAACCTGCTTATTTTTTAGAGACGAATTCATTAGTCATAATCAATTAACATGTAATCAACTCAATCAAGAAACCCCAATTCATGTTCATACCTTCAAAATCAATTCAGCAGAATTGTGACACGTGGAAAGCTGGGATTGGCTCCAACACGTCACCAACCCCAACTGATCTCCTTCTCAAGCCTATAAATAGCTGTTTAGTCTTCATTTCTTGTTGTGTAGTTGGAAGTGTGAAAACACACACATTTACATTTTTCTCTCATCATTTTTCCTTTTTAGCTAAACTACTCAAGAGTTTGACACACTCTTGAGTTAGTTAGTCAGTTAGTTACCTTTTCAACAGCTTTGTAACAAATTTCCATTAATAAAATTCAAATTCAACTTTTCCCGCCAATTCTTCTCATCATCTTTACTGTTCATTCCTTGCTTCCATTGATACTATTGTTGGTGAATTGAGTTTGTTATGATCATTCATTGATCATAACTGACTTTGATTGAAGATAGAAGCTGTTTGATTGATTTCAGTTAAAGTTCATAGCACTTGTGATGAATTCAAGCCATTTTGATGATTCTAGTTGATGAGTAGCTGTTTGTTGATTGTAGATAAGTGAATCTAGTGCTAAGGTGGTGGTTAGCACTAGAATAGAGAGTACAGCACTCCTCTACTGCTCAAAGGTTCCTTCACAAGGTTCAAATGCCTCTTGTTTTGGTTCCACTCAAATTGTCAAATGCATGCTCAATTCCTAGCTTAAATCTTTGTTGAATGCATGATAAAACCTGTTTAGTTTGATCTTTATTTGATTTTAGACTTGTTTTTAGCTTAAGAGTTGCTTATCTGCTTATTGATTTGGATTTTGTCCTAGTTGTTAGCTTATTTCAGTCAGTTTTAGCCTTGTGTCTTTATTTGAGTTCTAGTTGTTTCAACTAATTGTAAGTAGCCTTCACATATCTCTTTTTGATCATTAAGTTTGGTTTGATAAAGGTTTTTACTCAGCTTTGACTGGTGCTTAATAAGTCTTTACAAATTTTCATATAGATCAGTTAAAGGAGTGTTTGAAATTAACTGTTGTAAAGTTTTCAAGTATTGATCTTTGGCCAATTAGTATTCATTTTCAGTAAACAAGTGATAACTAAGTGTTTTGAACCATTTTCAAGTCAAATTTAAGGTCAAAAAGGCAATTGGCATATAAAAGGTTTGGGTCATAATTCAGTCAGTTTTGCTTAAAAAAGTTATCAATTTCAATTGCTTAGCATTTGTTTGTTTGTTGATGAAATTCTACCAAACCAGTTCTCATTTGTAATTCATATTATGAAGTTTCATTGTCTATAAGCATTTGATACAGTTTTCATTAAGTAAGGAGTAATAAGCAATAATCTGAACACATAAGCAAAATGAAGTTTCTGTAAATTGAAGACAGTTTTTTCAAATCTCTTAATCCACTTCACAAACTTGGCAATTTTATTTCACAATATCACTTAGTAGGTGTTGTTGGTTGATTTTTGAGATTTTCAGCTTTTTGAAAAAATCTTGGTCAACGCCTGGTCAACATAAGCCAAATTCAGCTTAATTCGATTTCCAAGCTTAATTCTTGATGAATTTTGATAAGAATTGATTTCCCGTTCATGTTTTAAGCTCATTAAGCAGCTTTAGCACAAAAATCCAGTTGTGCATGTCTAGATTTTCTTAGTGCTTATTTTGTGCTTATTGGGAAGTGCTTATTTGCTTATTAGACATTTTTAGCTAAATTCCTCTTACAGACCTAGCTTATTTTCAATTTTAAGCGTTTTGCAAGTGGATTGACTGATTTTGGTTGAGAAATAAGCTCAAACGAGCTTATTTTTGTCTAGAACCCGTTTTGGCTTAAAAACTTTTCGAAATTGCACTTAGGTCCTCCTTGTATTAAACTGTTTTAAATTTTGGCTAAACTTGCTAATTTCTAGGGTTTTCACTAAACAGGTCCTTTAACTTTCAAAATTTGTTAAAATTCAGTTAGTAGTTTTGGAATTTGTTGAAATTTGGTTAGTTTGTTACATTGTTTACATATTTGATCCTTTTGGTTAACTGTTTTTCAATTTCAGTCCTTATACTTGTTAGATTTACATTTTGAGCATTTACTTTTCATAGAATTTACATTTTCAGTCCTTTTAGTTTTAAAATTTACATTTTGAATTTACTTGAATAAAAACTTGGTATTTGCACGATGTTTTACATATAAGTAGATAATATTTTTCAATTTTGCAAGTCATTGTTTGAATTAGCAAATAGAATATCCAAAAAAAAAATAACAACCAAAAACAGTTAAAAACCCGATATTGTTAGGACTTTCAATTAGCAAGAACTGAGAAAAACGAACTGCATTATACACAATTTCATCAATCTTTATTTTTATTGTTGATCTCCTATCTTCCTTTCTTTAATCTTTATGTTTATGTTCATGTTCATGTTCTTGTGTTTTTATTTTGATTAAAGTGGGTTTTGATTATTGTGGTTAGTTTTTTTAGTTTGATTGTTTTGGATTGTTTGTTTATGATTAATACATGTTTATTGATTCGTTTGATTTAATCTTGTGGTTGATTTTGTTTAGTTTTTATTAGATTCGTGTATATCTTGGTATCTCCTGTTCTTCGCTTGTCTGTTACTGTGTAATCCCAGGAAATATTCTGGATCAAAGGCCAAAAGTAATTCCGTGTGAAGGTGTTTGTTGAAAATATTCCGTATCAAAGTCGTTCATCCGGAATAATTAATTATTCCGGATCAAAGTGCTCTATTCGGAATCTTCAACGTTCCAGTTCAAGGTTTTAGCCAAGATGATTCATCCGGAATATCCAACATTCCGGATCAATTAGTTTATTCGGAATAATTTATTATTCCGGATCAAACGGTTCATCCGGAATATCAGACATTCCGAATCAACCTAACATTCCGGATCAAGGACATATTCCGGACCAAGGACTTCCATCCGGAATAAGTGACATATTCCGGATCAAGGAGTTCTATTCGGAATATTATTCCGGATCAAGAGATATTCTGGATCAAGGGCAACATTCCGGATCAAAGCTACATTCCAAATCAAGAAGTTTATTCCGGATAGGTGACATATTCCGAGTAAGCATTTTATTCCGGATCAAGGTTTTGGGTAAATATTCCGAGTGAAGAATAACATTCCGAACGAAGGTGACATTCCGGATGAATGTTTATTCCGAACGAAGGTTTATTCCGGATGAGCTATTTTTCAGGTTCTTTTAATTTCAGTTTTTAATTTTTAATTTTCAAGCTTTATTTTTCCCGCCTTTTTACTTAGTCGCACTTTAAGATTATTTGCCTTAGATTTATTTTAGCCTTGCCTTACTTTTAAGTTTTAGTTGCGTTTTAAGGTTGCCGTAGATTAGTTTTAAGTTAGACTTAGATTTACTTTAACGTCATTTACTTTTACGTCTTTGCACTTTTATTTTAAAAACAACCAAAAACATTTGTTTCACCAAAAACAATAGAGTCATACTTTGAACCAGAAATCAATTCGTTAAGATACCGAGAACACGAACTTAATTTAACCCATACAAAATCTAGTTATCAAAGATACTGGATGGAGCACCATGAAGTCTCATGATCTCCTTCTTGTAAGTATCGGCGAGTTTGCTGCATAAAAAATGGTCTAGCCTTATCTGAAAAGAAAACAAATATGCTTCAAAAAGAAATTGAATTTTTAGGAATGAAACTAGATGGTAATGGAATTGAACTCCAAAGCCACATAGTTGAAAAAATCTCATCTTTTCCAAACAAATTAATTGATAAAAAAACATGTGCAAAGTTTTCTTGGTATACTTAATTATGCTTCAGATTTTATTCAAAACTTGGTAGAATTAAGAAAACCATTTCAAAAGTTACTTAAAAAAGATAAGATCTTTAGCTTTGATAAAAGTCTTGAAGCATAAGTAAGAAAAATCAAAGACCTTTGTAAAAACTTACCGGGGCATTCGGGACCGGATCATCCTTACGGATCGGTAAGAAATGAGCTGACTTAGTAAGTCGATCAACGATAACCCAAATCGCATCATGTCTCCTCTTTGTCTGTGGAAGACCGGTAACAAAATCCATGGTGATCTTGTCCTACTTCCAATCTGGAATGTCTAACGGTTGTAGTAGACCACTAGACCGCTAATGCTCGATCTTAACCTGCTGGCAGGTAAGACATTTGGAGACATAAGCAGCAACATCCTGTTTCATACCACTCCACCAAAAGTACTGCTTGATGTCGTGGTACATCTTGGTTGAACCAGGATGAATGGAGAATGGGGAGCTATGAGCTTCAGCTAATAATGCTTCCCTAAGAGTAAGATCATCAAGAACACAAAGTCTGGTGCCCTGCCATAAGATACCGTCGTCATCCAACCGAAACTCTGTTTACTGATCCAAGTTGTGAATGATCGCCCAAATTTCACCATCATCCTTTTGAGCTTCCTTGATCCTAGAGAGTTTATCCCAGTAACCGTGTTGTCCATGTACCATGATCGCAATGTCTAGTCGCTCCAAGTCTCTTATAATCTCTTCCTCAATCTTAATGTCATTGACCATACCGGACTTTCTACTAACTGCATCTGCCACTACATTCTCCTTGCCGGGATGATACTGCAGATTAATGTCATAATCCTTCAACAGCTCTAACCATCTTCTCTGTCTCATGTTCAGTTCACGTTGAGTAAAGATGTATTTCAGGCTCTTGTGATCTATGAAGATATCACATGATTCTCCATACAAGTAGTGCCTCCATATCTTCAATGCAAACAAGACTGCTGCAAGTTCCAAGTCATGCGTAGGGTAGTTCTCCTCATAAGGCTTAAGCTGCGTGAAGCATACGCAATCACTTTCCCATGTTGAATGAGAACACAGCCAAGTCCCTTCCCTGAAGCATCACTGTAGATTTGAAATCCACCTGTACCACATGGGAGAGTAAGAATCGGTGCAGATACTAGCTTCTGCTTAAGGTATTCAAAGCTCTTCTCTCTTTCTTTAGTCCAGATGAATTTCTCCCCTTTCCGCATCAGTTTGGTCAATGGCAGTGCTAAACGGGAAAAGTTCTCTACGAACCTACGGTAGTAACCATCTAAGCCTAGGAAACTGCGAACTTCAGTCGCTGATGTCGGTCTTGGCCACTTGGTAATAGCCTCAACCTTTGCTGGATCCCTGGTGATTCCTTCTGCTGATACAATGTGGCCTAGGAACGCCACCTTGTCTAACCAGAACTCACACTTGGAGAATTTGGCATACAGCTGCTTCTGGCGAAGTATCTGTAGTATAGTACGAAGATGGTCTTCGTGTTCCTCCTTTGACTTAGAGAAAATCAGAATGTCGTCAATGAAGACAATGACGAACTTGTCCAAGAACTCATGGAAGATACGGTTCATCAGATCCATGAAAACAGCTGGAGCATTGGTATGGTCAAATGGCATAACTACAAATTCTAGTGTCCATAGCGTGTACGGAAAGCAGTCTTGGCGATGTCTTGCTCTTTAAATCGTAACTGGTGATAGCCCGACCTTAGATCAATCTTGGAGAAATGTTTGGCCCCTTGGAGTTGGTCAAACAAGTTGTCAATGCGTGGAAGTGGATATCTATTCCTGATGGTGATTTTGTTAAGCTCACGATAATCTATGCATAGACGCATGATGTCGTCCTTCATCTTTTAGAACAGAACAAGTACGCCCCATAGAGAAGCACTAGGTCGGATGAAACCGCGTTCTAACAATTCCTGCAGTTGTTCCTTTAACTTCTTCAGCTCTATGGGAGCCATGCGATAAGGAGCCTTAGAAATGGGCTCAGCTCCTGGGATAAGCTCAATATTAAATTCCACTTCACGAGCAGAGGGTATGCCCGAAAGTTCTTCTGGAAACACGTCTGGGAGTTCTGACATGATCGGCTGATTCTGGATATATGGAGATTCAGCCTCCAGATCATGAACAGTAGCAAGATAGCCTTCACAACCATGTGACAGTAGTGCACGTGCTTGTAAGGTTGAAATTATTTGTACAGACCTTCCGGGTACGAACCCGTTGTGAATGTACTCTGGTGCATTTACATCACCGAAGATGACCCGATATGTATGGCAGTCAATGGTGGCGTGATGTTTGGATAGCCAGTTCATGCCTAATATCATGTCAAAATCGCACATATCCAATGGAAGTGCGTCAACAGGACAAATCTTGTCGTCAAACTCTAAGGGAAGGCTCTTGTACCCATGGGTTATACGTACATAGCCTATTAAAGGCGTGGAAATGTTTAATACATTCTCTAATGGCATAGGGGATATCCTAACATTCTTGGCATAAGCAGTAGAAATGACCGAGTGAGTAGCACCCGTGTCAAATAACACACATGCAGCTTGACCATACATATACAAGATTCCAGTGATGGTACCTGTAGACTTGTTGTCCTGATCGTGAGAAGTCGTGTACACCCTTCCACTAGTAGGAGGTGGCTTAGAATCGGCATGTCCAGATGTGCCATCCATCTCGCCCTTGCGGCAGTCCTTCATGCGATGACCAGTGAGGCCACACTTGAAGCAAGCATTGCTGTCGCGGCGACATAGCCCTGGGTGCCTACGGTTGCAGGTAGTGCAGAGAGGGTGAGTATACCCTCCAGCAGGTTCCCTTGCTGGCTGGGAGCCTGTTCAGAAAAGTACACATGAGACATGGTTTATAGGTACAGAAGGAGAATGTGGAAAATCATAAAACGTAATGCCAGTTATAGCTGTATGGTTAGGCTGTGAACCTCTTCGGTCCTGCTCCCTTCCGTTACCATGATTCCTGGTAGAAGATGCTAAAGTGTCAGACTTATGAATCATAAACGTGTAACATAAGAAATGAGTAAGTTTAGGGACTTGTTGTTGTTGGAGTTTCCAGCATTGTTACGGTAATTATCATTACCGCCACGCCTATCCGTAGCAGAACGGTCTTGAGTCTGACCGTTACCCTTGGGCTGAGTAAGCTGTTGCTGAGTAGCCGGTTGAGACCGGTCCCCAGTCTTCTTCCTGAAAGATGCAGTTTAAAGAGAAAGATAAATATTGGATAGTAATGAATGAATTTGAAATGATCACCGCTGAGTGACGAACAAATACCTCTTCTCGGGTCTCTCTGCTTCCCCGAATTCCTTTCTCTCCTGCAGCATCTCCAGCTTACGTGCTGCATCGGCTACTTGTGTCACCGTGTTGAAGGTAGCACACACCACGTTGTTGGCGACCGATGTACGAAGAGCCCAACAAAAGTGGTATGCTTGCTCTTCGGCAGTACCTGCTGTTGCGCCAAGAAAACCAGCCAAACGAAGAAAGCGCTGCATGAACTCATTGTTGTTCTCCCTAGCACTCTGCCTGATCCCGTGGTACTCCCTCTTCAGCTTGTCTTGCTCAACCTTGGGGAAGAACTGTCCCATCACTAACTCTTTGAACTGAGCCCAAGTCAAGCCAGCCACCCAATTGTCACCACCCTCAGACTGCTTCACTGCCTTCCACCATCCCAGTATGTCGCCTTAGAACTTGTAACAAGCCAACCTCGACTTGAAGACGGGGTCGCAGCCCATTGTATCAAATATCTTCTCGATATGAGCTAACTAGCTTTCAGCCTCACTAGGGCTGTCAGTTCTCTCGAAGGATCGAGGACGTTGCTTGTTGAATCTCTCAAGCCATGTGACCAGTGTTGCTGGAGGAGGAGGATTAGGATGCTAGTGCTGGTGCTGATTGTTGGCAGCTTGCACCTGGGCCCTGATATCGTTCCTCAGCTGAGGAAGCACAGCCTGCATCGTAGCTTAGACTGCTGCATTGAGTTGTTCCTGCTCGCGTGTGAGAACCATCTGATAGTATAAAACAAAATGCATGATTAAACTGATAAAACATAATATATATACATGAAAAAGTTTTATGCCAATAAATCATGAGAAAAAATTTATGCATGAAAACAGTTCATGAATGCATGATGCAGTTTATGAAATATTTTATATGCGCGAGGGTAAACGCCTATGGTCAGTTCACCCAAAACAAAAGAAATGGAGAGGGGATGCCTATGGGTTGGTCCTAAAGTTAAAAGTTTCAATAAAAGCACATGCGACTAAATAGGGCCAGTCGTGTACTAACCATTACTTAGTCAAAAACCGACGACAATGACATATGACATAAATGCATGAAAACAATAAATGCATGAAAACCAACTGTTAGTTCTAGGAAGACCATAGTGACTACCCACTAATAACAGGTCATGTTTTGAGAGCCGACAGGTTGAAGCCTTGTCTCTGATACCATAATTGTAACACCCCATTTTGGTAAATGGAATGTCACACGTGATTATGACGTGTCATCAAAGCATACAAGGTAAATTCTTAAAACATTAAATGACCATGAAAGGAAATACCAGAAACAAACATTGGTACCCCAAGTATAAGCTTATCATACACAAATATAAGTACTGTAAAGGAAAAGGACTAAACAATGTCCAAAGAAACAAGTAGCAAAATGTATGATGAAATGCATAAAGTAGAGAAGGCTAGATAGCTTCCAATCCATATGCACATACGCTTAAAATCTATGAGCGCCCTTGAGTACCTGCCGTTTGGGAACATGAAAGGAAAACGGATGAGCATAACTCTCAGTGCACGGATATACAAGCATAACATGGAATAACGTAAGCATAAAGACTAAAAGCAGCGGAATAATATAAGTTCTAAGAAATGTGGAATCATGTTCATAAAACTGGATTTATAGTATGAAAAGACTTATGTTTCTATGAAAAACTGTATTTATTAGCCAAATAGCCTATATGGTTCATGAGGTTCCACCGTGCATGAATACTTGGAGGGGAGACCTCGTCATGCAATTAGAGGGGTTGCCTCTAATTAAATAGTCTGGGTAGGAGGGATCAACTCCTAGTGAAGGATGCAAGGCAAACATCGCATTCACTTTGATAATACTTGTAAACATGTAACTAGGATGCACCCATACGCCCCACCTGATAATATAATATAATGGCCAAAACTGATAAGGGACTCCACGAGCAATCACTTCGCCGTGGGGAAGTCATAACACTGGTGCCTCAAGTGTTATGGTTATGGTACCTCCATAACTAGGTGACACTGGTCATGCATGTATATGGCTTAGGCTCTTAAACTAACATAAGTAATCAAACATATAAAACAATACTGGGAAAACAGTTGGCTGCAAAGGGGGAATCCTAATAAGGAAAGAATGTCCATACCGAAGGACGGGAAATCCGTACCTTATGTCCAGTGAACGAAGAAGACGAAAGAATGAAAGTCCTACTTCGATCCCACTAATGCTACATAAATAGGGTACATGTATATGTATTCTGTTTACTGATTACGTAACGGATTAGATCATGTCTTAGCTTGTTTTACATGTTCTTGTCTTGTTTTACTGATTTTAAGGTTATGTTGTGTTTATCATGTATTATATGTATTCTGATTAAGTATTACTTGTATTCCTTGTATTATTATACTTGTTGTGTAATAATAAGTAACTTTCTAAAAATTGCAGGTTTCCTAAAATAGAAAGTTTCCAAAAATAAAAAGTTTCTAAAACTAGATTAACTTATTAAAATAGATCAGTTTCTAAAAACAGAAAGTTTCCAAAAATAGTAAGTTTCCTGAATTAGAAAGTTTCCATATTTAGAAATAAGCTGAATTAATAAGCTAATAATATAAGCATACGTTCACTGGTTAAATATCATAAGTCATGTGATTATAGCATAGTTTATTAATAATAACATGTTAATTAAATAAACTATATATTATATGATTTAATTAAATATAAGCATGATTTAATTAAATTAAGGTGTATAAAATACTTAGGTTAAACATGTATTAATACTATATTAATTATAACCTAAGTCATGTTTATTAATTAATTATGTTTCCTGTCATAAATAATTAATTAATACTATAATCTAAATTAAATAAATAAATACTTAGGTTAAAACATGTTATTAATTAATAATAATAATAACCTAAGTTCATGTTAGATTAAATTAATTATTTGTCATGTTTAATTAATTTAATATCTTGTAAAATAATATAACTTGTAAAAATAAAATATCTGTACAATTTTAGTCATGAACCGAACCCGTGAATTTAATTTAGACATGTCGTGAACCGGACCGGAAAACCCATGAACCGGACCAACCAAACACACCCTTACCAGTGGCAAACCGGCTCGGGCGGTTGCCACTGGTTGAGTAACATCACCACTGGCGGCTGCCGGTGGTTCCTCTCGGCTAGCCGCTGACCACAGCGGAGTTCCCACCGGTTGTGTGCTGGTGGTTCCCCCTGTTATGTCGCGGTTCCCCCTGCTTGACCCAAAACCGCCACCGGCTGTATGCCGGTGGTGGTGGCTGCTTGCTGCCGAGACCCCCAATCAAACCACAAGGCCACCCCGATGCGAGTCGGGGTCCCTTGCTGCCGACCGAGACCAACACCACCGAGACACGAAGTCTCGGTTGGTGGTGCGAACCAAGATATGCTGAGAGCCGTGGGGCTCTCGGTTGAGTGTCGGCCGAGAAAACCAACCCGTAAACATCCCTTAATTTTACCCCCATGATTACATGACATGTTGTTAATTACTTGTTTATTTAATCTCATGTTGATGTGTTCATAATTAAATAAAAAGAATTAAAAAAGGGATAGCGGAGACAAAGGGGCTAGGGTTAATAACACGAACACGATGCTTGAATAAATCAACCAAAAAATAAAATCAAACACCCCTTATGGTGTTGGTGTTGCCGGCGGCCAAAGGAGACAAAGGGGCTAGGGTTTTTAATTTTTCTATAAAATTTATGTTATGAAAACTCTGTGCTTTTAGTTTCCTTTAGTTTATCAAAAAAAATGGGCTTGGACCCTTGTCTCTTTGGTGCCGCGGCATGTAGGGCCCACAAGGGAAAACCCCGAAGTTTTTCCCGTGTTATATTTTACGTGTTCGTATGTTCGTGTTTTCGTGTTACATTATAATTAAATGTTCGTGTTATCTATAATTACTTGTACGTAATGATATTAATCGTATTATATTAATTAAGTACGTAATTACATGTTCGTGATTATAATTGTTATTTTTAATAATTATCGTGTACTATCACGTACTGTAACACCCCCAAATTTATACAACTCAATACAGCGGAAGACTCGTTGGTGTTACTGGATAGCACATTACTCACATCATAGACAACGCTTAAAAATCGCGTCGTTTAATAATAAAGCATTTCCATTCATAAATATCAAATTTTACCTAGGTCCCAAGTCATATTATTTCACACAATTTTACAAAGAATTTGAATGGAAATTTGTTAATTAAGTGCGGGCCATGAATTCTTGTTGTCTTCCCAAGAATTACCTTCAAGTACCTGAGATAAAACATGTTAAAAGAAAAGGTCAGCGATAACTCCGAGTAAATTCATAGAGTTTAATAAAATCCATCAATATAATATCGGTATAAAATTATTACCGAAAATCATTTTGTACAAATCATTGTAATAGGCCATAAAATAGCCAAAGTCATTTTATACAAATCCTTATCGAAAATCATAATATAGGCATTTGCCTTAAAAATCATTATACGAGCCAATGTCGTAAAAACATCATACAATACGTTTTATAACGTTGTATAATGTTAAATAAAAATCGTTATATGAATATGGTTATGTAAAACCATAACACGAACATAATATCAATAATAAGACCCCGTATTGCTAGTCAGGCAATTCGTTGTAATTCAGTGCATATAGCAGTATTTCGTTATTTTTGGATTATTATAAGCCGCATGACATTGTTACCTTACTATACCAAACAATGGGTAGCTAACCCGAAACTAATTTGCCCATCTAAATAAGCGTGTCGTCACAATAATCACGCTTGTGTAAATCTTCTCATACACAAATTCACTTACCAATCAATGTGGCACGACGGGGATCAACCGTCAAGGCGCGAACTGGGGTGATCGTCCCCAAATAGTACTATTATATGCATAAGCGTCTACCAAATCCCGGCAGTTCACAATTCATGCTAATGGGACTTTTAGTGACATAACCTAACTTTAATAATCCATTTCGTTTCATCTATCGGGTCATGTAATCATTCATCGGGTCATACGATCATTCGGGTCCAAATCAATAAACAAACAATCGGGACAACTAGTGTCCTATTTCATAAAAACTAACATGTTATCTCCCTCGCGGGTTTATAAAACATTTCATAAAAATATTTATAAGACTACGAGGCTATGAACTCACGTTGATGTGAGAAAGCGGGTTATCGGCAATTCGGATGTACGGTACGTGCTTCAATCACGGAAACCTAGACAAATAATACTTGTCTTAGACTCTTGTCCAATGACTTTATAAAATAACAATTATGTATACATATGATGATGATCAAGTGGGTTTATACATTTTTACTCATTCATTATAGTGTTTATGTGTTGGTAACATTTTTATACTAGTTTTACTAGTTTTACTTATTTACATGTTTTAGGCCCAATAACCCTATTACAAGCCCAATATTTATATTAGTCCATTTTATAATTTTATTATCAGTATTATACTTTTCAATGTTGGGTCCAAGTGGGTTAAGCCCAATAAGTAAGTTTATAAGTGTTTTACCAAATTAGTCGAGTTTATTGTCCATTAAGGCTACTTTGGCCCGTTAATATCTATATGTTGTAAAGCTCGGGTCTTATCGGTTTTTACTTGTTATATATGTTTATACATCAGTATTTGAGTTTATAAAAGTTTAGATTAGACGGGTCCAACCGTCTAAGTTTTATTTAACAAAAACGTTAATCTTTCGGTTTTAGCCGAAAAGACGTAAAAATCATGTTTATAGTTTTTATAACTTATAAATCTTATTCAACTATCATTTTTATAAAGTGTCCATTTATTTAACCTTATATATATTTATATTAATGAAGTTTATAAGTTAGTGGGTTTTAATTCACATTTTATACTATATTAGTTTGGGTGCTTATATAATACTATTAAACATTAATTCTTCAAAATCTGATTTTTAGTTTCATCTTCACCATTTTTATCATATCTTGAGTTCTATAAGGAGATAGAAGCTCATTTTTAGATGGAATAAACTTCATATTATGTTCTACAAATAAGTTAGTTATAGCTACTGCTCATTCCATGTCTAACTATCCTTAACAGTCCTTACAAAACAGACTATTCAGATTGGTACATCATCTTGTTTTGATCATATCTCAATCATTTTGATGATTCCATTGCATGGCCAACTCTCACATGTGTATAACATCTAACACTTATTGTAAATGGATTACACCATGCAATTTTATCAGTTTATAACTTGGTTACTTACTGTTTTTATACAGCCATCTTATTAAGCAAGATTTAACCATTTTTACATGTGGTTTTTCCATCTTTTTACCCATGTTTATCAAATCTATCAACACCAAATCCCCACATAATATTTTTAATCATCATTCATCATCATATACATATACATAAATAAAGAAAATATAAGATTACATAATCAAAATAATAAGAGGATAGGAAGAACAATCTCTATACCACCATTAGCGATGAAAAGATGAGTCTTTGATGAACAAGGCTTGGATTTTGATGGCAAAACTTGTGATAAACCAATATCATCTTCAAGTATACCAACCTTTATAAACTTATCATGGAAAATCAGCCCTATGTCACCAACAAATCTTCTCCTTGGATGTTAGAATCACCTCCAATCTTCAAAGCTTCAAAGTAGCAGCATCATGTGTATGAGTAACACATGATTTTATGGCTAACATAGATCAAATGAGGGTTGTTTTTTATGATGGTTGGACGAATTTTAGAGAGAGAGGAGAGGAGTGTGTGAGTTTTGCATGTGAAATGGAAGTAAGTGGTAAAGTTTAGTGGTTTTTGCTAGTTTGGTGGGATAAGTTAGCTTTCATGTGAAGCTAAGCTTACATGTGTAAGCTTATAGCTACAAGGGTGCCACATCATGGATGTGGTGTCCTCTTTTGGCCACCCCATGTGTTAGTGGGGTGGGATAAACTTGTTTTGTCCCATCCCGCTAATTTACGGGTATTCCTCGATTCTAGTTTCCTCGATTTGCGTGCCCTCGGGTCGTTTTACGAAAAACGATTTTATAAATTATGAATCAACGGCACAAAACGAATCTAATAAAAATTGTCTTATCAAAAACAGAGTTCAAAAACGTAAATACGTAATCCTAAGGTTTCCGGTTTAGTCGTAAAGGACGTTAAATTAAAATCGTAAGTCCTAATCTCTTCTCGTAAATTTGTGTGTTTATGAACCAACACAAATTTAAAATTCCAAAATAATATTCACGGATGAATTTATTTCCTGAAATGTCGGACTGTCACCAAAACGGTGTATGTAAACCTAAGCACGTAACGTAGAATCCTCCGGTTTAGACGTAGTCGATGCTACTTCAAGACGTAAATCCAAATTTCTTCCCAAAAATAAGTGAGTTCATATTATAACATTAAAATAATGTTTTTAAATAAATATTGAGAATAAAATATCAACCATAAATTGACGGATTGTCACACGTACTTAATACTTATCATGTAATAATACGTACATAACTTCTGTAATTACTAATCGTGACACGTGTTCATGCTATAAAAAGAAAGTTTTAATATGTACGTACGTTTACTAAGTGTACTGTTCATGGTAAAAGCATGCGGGTTTTACAATGACAATATGTTCCATGATGCATGACATTATCATGTGTAGAAGGAAGAACACTAAAGGCTAGTGGTGGAAGATAAGAAGTTCCACAATCAACATTCTTAGAAGAAGAAGAGATGTGATTTTGAGTGTTCTTGGATGAATTAGGATTGAAAGCAATTGGAGAAAATGGAGGAAAATCAAAGCTTTCATTTGGGGAATAAGACATTTTGATTTGAGAAAAGATGCAAATGCTTAAGGTTAAATAGAGAAAGCCCAAAAATTTTTGGGGCTGGTCAAAGGGTTGAAACAAAGATTCCAAAAAGTGTTGGAACAAATTTGGAGTTTCAGGAATACCCGAAAATGAAGCTACTATGCGCGGTTCCTTATAACCACCGGCGATCCCTTATCCCTAAGGAGTCGCGGTCTCAATAGAGAACCGCCCACAATGGGTTGAATTTGGTTATGAGTAAGGATTTTCCAATACAACAAATCCTATTTCTAGTCTAACTAATCATGAAGATATGCTAAGAAGCAAAGATAGACAAAGAAAACACACAAGAACTCACCAAACTAGGTTCTGACCAAAATACATGGATTTTAAAGAAAATCGATGTAGGAGGTGTGTAGAACTAGACAAAAAGTCATGACAAAATGATCCTTCATAGTTCTCTTTTGTTCTTGCTATATTTGAGAGACACGTACATATGAATTATGTAAGCTCATTATGAATAGCAAGAAGCTATGAAAAACCTTTTTAGATTGAATTAACAATGCAAAAACATTTCTCGACCATTTTCGGAAGAACTTTGAGAATTTTGAAAAAGGGAAGAGAAGTTTTCCAAAAAGAGTTTGCGATACTCAAAAGCTCAACGAAAGAATAGACTCAAAAGAGAAAAAGACTCGATTAATTAAAATGCGCAATTAAGGAATATGTTCCATTAAACCTATACCTAGACGCAAGTAATTAAAAGGTTCCCTCTCAAGTGTCTTAGTGAAGATGTCGGCTAAGTTTTATACCGAGCACACCTTCTCAATCGAAATGTTCCCCTTTTGAACATTATCCCTAAGAAAATGGTGGTGAATCTCTATGTGCTTAGTTCACGAATGTTGCACGGGATTCTTGATAAGGTCTATTACACCCTTATTGTTACACATGATGGGAACATCATCAAGAGAAATCCCGTAATCAGCAAGCGCTTGCTTCATCCATAGAGCTTGTTGACAAGCTTTAGCGGCACTCACATACTCGGCTTCCGTGGTGGATATAGCAAGAGCGTTTGTTTCTTGGAGAACCAAGAAGTTAAACAACAACCCATAAAGGTACAAACTCCACTAGTGCTTTTCCGGTCCACATAGTCTCCCGCATGATCCGAGTCCGCGTAGACAATGGTTTCTACACCGGTCCCTTTAGGATACCATAATCCTAAATGTATAGTGCCCTTTAATGTATCGTAAGATACGCTTAACCGCTTCAAGGTGAGAGGTTTTGGGAGCCTCTTGGAAGCGAGCACAAAGGCAAACACTAAACATGATAACCGGTCGACTTGTCGTTAGGTACAACAAACTACCAATCATACCTCTATATTTGGTGTTATCTACCGACTCATAATCATTATCTACGGTGATTTTAGTATCCAGGCCATAGGGGTCTTCATTTGTCTAGAGTCTTCTAATCCAAATTTCTTTAGCATTTCTTTAACATACTTGGATTGATTAAAGAAAATACCATCGTCCATTTGTTTAATTTGGAGTCCTAAAAAGATGTTAAGTTCTCCCATCATACTCATTTCAAACTCGTCATGCATGATTTTGGCAAAGTCATCACACAATGATTGACAAGTTGAACCAAATATAATGTCATCAACATATATTTGTACGATAATGAGGTGAGAACCTTTCTTCTTTGTAAAGAGTGTATTGTCTACCATCTGCATGTTATACTCATGTTTTACAAGAAACGCTTTAAGTCTATCATACCAAGCTTTGGGTGCTTGTTTAAGATCATAAAGAGCTTTATTAAGCTTGTAAACATGATCCAGTTTCTCAAAATCAATGAAGCCGAGAGGTTGAGCCACATGTACCTCCTCATTGATCAAACCGTTAAGAAATTCACTCTTTACATCCATTTGTTGAAGCTTAAAGTCTAAGGCACAAGCGTAAGCTAAAAGGATTCTAATGGATTCTAATCTTTCTACGGGTGCGTATGTCTCGTCATAATCAATACCTTCTTGTTGATTATAGCCTCGAGCTACAAGTCTATCCTTGTTACGAGGCACAACACCATTCTAGTCTAACTTATTCCTATATACCCATTTTGTTCCTATGATGGTCGAACTTCTAGGTGGAGGAACAAGTTCCCAAACGTCATTAGCAATAAATTGATTCAATTCTTTTTGCATAGCGATGACCCAACTCTCATCCATCAAACCTTCGTTAACATTATTTGGTTCAATCAAGGAGAAGGAATAAAAGAAGTTACTTTGATTTTGGACTTGAGATCTTAAGGTCCTTTGATTTAATTCGCCTATGATGTTATCGAGAGTATGATCCTTTGACTCCTTGATGTTTACTCCCTTTTCAACACTAAGGTCTTCAAATCCTATGTTTCTAACATCTTTGGCATTAACTATGTCTATTTCATCCAAGTCATCATCTACCAAAGTTGGTGTCTTAGATGAAGGAGGGGTTCATCAAATGTCACGTTAAGTGATTCTTCAATTACACACGAGGTTCTATTGAGGACTATGTAGGCTTTGCTAGTTTGAGAATAACCTAAAAAGATACATTCGTAAGACTTTGGGTCGAACTTGGTAAGGTAATATTTGGTGTTGAGAATCAAGCACTTGCTTCCAAACACCCTAAATTATTCCAATGAGGGCTTCTTACCTTTAAGAATCTCATAGGGGGTTCATTCCTAGAAAATGTCGAATAAGAATTCGGTTACGAATATAGGTCGATGTGTCCACGGCATTGCACCAAAATGTTTTAGGCAAACATTGCTCATTTAACATCGTCCTACTCATCTCTTGGATGGTCCCATTCTTCCTTTCAACTACCCCATTTGATTGTGGAGTACGAGGAGCCGAGAAGTTATGGGTAATACCATGAGATTCACAAAAGGCATCGAATTGCACTTCATTATCAAATTCCCTACCATGATCCGTCTTAATAGAGACAATTGAACATCCTCGTTGATTTTGAATTTTTCGACTAAAGGTTTCCAAGTAAATCTAGAATAGTCATCAACTATAACTAGGGTATAAAGGTTACCTCCATAACTCCATATGGCAGAAGGTCTAAAGAGATCCATATGTAGGAGCTCTAAGCACCGAGAGGTCGAAACCAAATTCTTGGCTTTGTGACTTGAGTGAACTTGCTTCCCAATTTTGCAAGCATCACAAAAGTGACTATCAAACTTCATCTTGGGAGATGTCTTACCAACTCCTTAGAGACTAAAGATTGAAATAAACGCATATTAGCGTTACATAATCTCCTATGCCAAAGAGTAGAACTCTCATCTAAAGTCGCTAGACATAAGTTGTCCTTTGACTTCCTATTGACCTTCATGACATAAAGCCCATGCTTTCTAACACCTTTTCCAATGACCTTTCCATCTTTTACAATTTCACTGTCATATTCCGAAAAGATGACCTTACACTTATTGTCACAAATTTGACCTATACTTAGAAGGTTAAAACCTAAGTTATCTGCGTGCTCTACGTTTTCTATAGTCATAGAGTCAAGAGAGTGCGTACCTTTGCCAATGATATTACCACGTCGATTACTTGCGAATGTAACGTTACCTCCATCATATGCTTTGTAGTGTGAGAACAAACTTCGATTACCCGTCATGTGTTTAGAACAACCACTATCCTTAATCCACTCGTCGGGCTCTAAATCGATTCCCAAGCATATCTAGGTAACAACACACAAGATCAAACATTTGGTCCCCAATATCTCATGGGTCCAAAGTTGTTAGTTTTAAACATCCCTTGCATTTGGTTGAGATGCATGAATGAAGGAGACATTCCCCATGGGGAAAAGTATTGTTGTTGAAAATTATTCCAATTCATATGGCCATTTTGTTGTCCATAGTTTCTCCTAGGTGTCTTTGATCTTGATATAGAATTATTGTTATTCCTCCTAGGTGTTGGAGTTTTACTTCTAGGTCGTGATTTAGTTTGATCATCTCTTTTTGGTGTAGGTGTTCTACTTCTAGGTTTGGACTCATTTCGTACTCTTGGAAGAGTAGATGTTTGTCTAGATAAGTTTCTAGTTCCCATTAGAGGTTTACTCAAGGGCTTGTAAAATTTATCTATAGTAGGCTTTTCAATAATAGGTACTTTGACCTTGTTAATAGGAATATGTTTTGGCCCTTCACCTAAAATAGACTTTTCAGAAAGTTCAGGATTTTCACAAAAACTTTCTTCTGTCAGCGGTTCTTTAGCTCCATCTGCGGTTTCATAGCAATAAGGAACCGCAACATATACTGGAGAACCGCGTACAGGGGTACGTTTTTCTAAAAACCTAACTTGTTTTGGTTCACTAGTTGATGCTTCATTAGTGTTATATCCTAACCCAAGTCTTTCCTTAGAATGAATTTGTTTATTCAACATATCATTAAGAGCACTAGTACCTCTCATGAACTTTTCAAGTCTAATGGAGGTGCTCATGAGATTTTCATTCTCTTGTCTAAGATTTTCATATTTTAAGCAACCTAGATCAACTTCTTTGTTTTTCTCAAGCTTAGCTAGTTTCTCTCTTAGCTCACTAATCTCATTCTCAAGCTTAGTTCTAGTTGATTTTAGCGTTTTGTTCTTTTCAATAATTAAGGCTAAGCTTATGTAAGTTATTGTATTGGCCTTCTAATTCACTATCATCTTGAGAAGAACTATTATTGATATAATAATCGGTTTCGGAATGTACCTCTTTAGAAGTGTGAGCCATGAGACATTTCTCATCTTTGGGGTTGTCATCAACATCTTCACCATTATCGCTCCATGAACCTCCAACGAACGCCGTGTGGTTTTTGTCGCGTGAAGGCTTAGGATAATCACCGATGAAATGATTCGGATCACCACATCTAAAACATTTCCTATCACCTTTATCATCTTTATCAAAGCGGTTTTTGGAGAAGGGTTTCTTGTCGTTATTTGGTTGTGATAGGTGTGAAAACACCCATCCTTTTACCACTTATTTCTGGCTAAAACAAGACCAAAACACGTATTTAATATCATTTGTTTGGAATTATGCGTGGTTTTTGTGTTTATTGTGTTTCAGAGTCAACCGGGAGAATATTGAAGAAAACATGGGATTGCACGGGTTTATTCAAAGAAAAAGACTCAAGACGAAGTCTATTGTCCAAGAGATGCAAAAGATTTGAAGTCAATGGGCCTAATTGAAGATTTATCGAAGAAAAGGACCAAAGACGGAAGATTTACATATGTCGAAGAAACTCAAGTCTATTTAACGAAGAAATTAAAAGACGAGTTGAATTTAATCGTCGACAAATCCCGAATCAGAATCGAAAACGTCAACTTTTCTGAAAAGACGAGAAGACAAGAAGAAAGGGAGAAAGCCCACTCACCAACCAACTACTTAGCCTATAAAAGGAAATCCCTCACAAAATTTTGGGATCGAGTTTTTCTTTCAGGTTCATCTTCTCCTAGTTCGTAGGAAACCATCTCCCTTAAGGAGTGGTTTTTCATCTTTTTGATTTCTTCTTTTAATCTGGTAAGTGTAATCTTTTCCTTTTGTTACTGAATCTAAATCATCAATACAAGTGTTCATTTAATCTTTTCATTCATCTTGATCTTCATCATCTTTTTATTTAAAGTTCTTAAGTTTTTATTTAGTTGAAGTTTGATCTTAAAAAGTTGTTGAATTTGTGTTTTTATGATTGGGATTTGATCCTTGTAGTTAGTAGATGAATTATGGTTAATTTGGTAAAACCGTTTCGATTATTTAGCTTGATTTGGTTAAATTCGTGTCTACTGTTTAAGTCCCTGTTTCTGTTCTTGATTCCCAGAACATTCCGTATAGTCCTTTTTCTTTTCCACTATTCGGAATATTTAAGATATTCCGAACAGCCTTTTTATTTTTTTTTAACTATTCGGAATTTTTTTCTGATATTCCGGGTAGCCCTTACATTCCGCATAGCATTCTTACATTTTCTTTATTCGGAATTTATTCCGCATAGTGTATTATTCCGAGTAGCTTAAACATTCCGCATAGGGTTTTCTTTTCTATTATTCCGCATAGGGCATTTTTTCCGCATAACCCTTTTATTCTGCATAGTCAAAACATTCCGCATAGCATCATTGTTCCGCATAGACTTATTATTCCGAGTAGGACAATATTCTGTATCATCAACATTCCGGATAGCACTATTTTGTCAGTAAGGGTCCTTTTCTGTTTAATCATTTGACTGTTAAATTTTAATCACTTTCTATTTCCATTCATTAACTGTACTTGGCTTTAATTTTTAGTTACTTGATTTATTTACCTTTTTAATAAAATAGAAAACCATAACCCCTTTTTGTCACCAAGAACAATCATTCCACTTTTAACTGTGATCAATTCGAGGAGATTCCGAGAATCGAACTTTCAAACGAGTAAAAATACGTATATCAAATGGCGCCGCTGCCGGCTCTTGTCGTTAAGATTAACAGTTTTTTGTGAGAACTTGGATTTTGGGATCCGTTCCCCGTGAACGTTACTTTTTCATAAAATTTTCAAAAATCCTAAAAAGTAAAAAAAACATATAAAAAAAACCAAAAATATTTTGCTTTGTTTTTCTCTTGTTAGTTCTTTTGCAGGTGTATGCGCACTCGATCCACGTCTTATCAAGAGCCCGAGCCTCTCGATCACTTAAACATGGCCGGTGTACAAAACAACAATAACATACCACCTCCAAACAATAATAATAACAACAACAACCCACCTTTCAACAACATGAATAATAATAACAACAATGAGCCTCTTCCGGATAATCGCCTGATGATTGAACTGCTGCAAGCTCATGTAGATGGCAACACTGATCCAATTGTCATACCTCCAATTTCCGCCAATAACTTTGAGCTAAAATCAGGCTTTATCCAGATGGTCTCCGCTCAGCCATTCTTGGGACGTACCATTGATGATCCACACGACCATATCAAGAGATTCTTGCAACTAACCAACACGGTCAAATTCAATGGTGTTCCACAAGAGGTTATCATGTTACAACTTTTTCCCTTTTCTTTAGAGGGACAAGCCCGGCATTGGCTTGCTAAGGAACCGCCACAGAGTATTCTCTCGTGGACGGATTTGGAAACCAAGTTTATCAATTACTTTTTCCCACCCTCTCGTACTACCGCTTTGCGGAATGAAATCATAAATTTTGAACAAAAGTACGATGAGTCGTTCAGTGAATCTTGGGATCGTTTTAAAGATATTTTAAGAAAATGCCCACAACATGGTTTTACCAAAGTACATCAAATTAATACTTTTAACAATGGTTTAAGCATGAGTGACCAAGATTCACTAAACAGTGCCTCGGGGGGTAATCTTTTGGCTAAGACTTCCAATGTTGCTTGGGCTATCATTGAGAATAAGTCTCGTGTGCAAACCAAGAGTGTCCGGACCAATGTCGCTAGTGCTAGCACTAGTGACAGCGACAAGCGACTGGACAAAATCACTACGCTTCTTGAATCGCTTGTTACCCACACCGTCAGCAACAACAACAGCAACAACGCTAAAAACGCTTAAGTCAATGCTGTTAGCCAACCATGTGAGATATGCGGGGGTCCTCACTCTTACACTACTTGTACTGCCACCCAAGACTACCTTGCTGAGAATGTGAATGCAGCATATGGCACCTATCCTCAACCTGCTTATCAAGCTAGACCTCAAGGTGACCGTAATTTGCTTAGCTACCGCTCCAACAACTACCTCTCACCACCCGGTTTTCCTCCAAACAACCCAAACCAACAACAAAACCTCAATCGCCCTCCTCAACAACAACAACAACCTCGTACACCATACATCCCACCTCATAAGCAGCAACAACAACCTCAACATAACAACCAAGTTTACCAACTACCTGCTTATCAACCACCCGCATATAATGCTCCTCCCAACCAACCCACCGCTCTACACCAAGAAGTGGAAACTTACATGAGGACGAACGATGTGATCGTGGGAAACCTTCAACGTGAAGTGCTCAACTTGAAAGCAGACCTGGTCAAACAAGGGAACGATTTGAGAGCCGACATGATAAATACGTTGGATAGCCAAACAAATGACTTGAAGAACATGATGGCTAGTTTCTTCCAAGGTAATCAACCCTCTTCTTCGGGTACTCTTCCGAGTAACACCGTTGCGAATCCAAGAGGGGAGATGAAAGCAATCACTACTCGCAGTGGCAAAGGTACCAAGGAACCCGAGCTTCCTATACCTCCACCGGTGGTTGTGACTAAGGAGAACGAGTCACCTGCTCCTATTCCTCATCCTTCTCCTTCCCCAATTTCTCCACCTCTTCCTTCTACCCCTCCTCCACCCAAGGATGTGAGTGATCCTATTCTCCCAAAGCCTTCCTCTTCTTCCAATATACCTTATCCATCTAGGTTGAGGAAAGAGAAGCTCAAAAGCAAGGACGATATTCAGGTTTCGAACTTTCTTAAGATGTTCAAACAATTGAATTTTAACATCTCCTTCGTTGAGGCTCTCGCTCACATGCCTAAGTACGCGAAAATGTTTAAAGATCTTCTGAGCGACAAGGAAAAGCTGCTTGATATTGCCAACACCCAACTTAATGAGAATTGCTCTGCAGTGCTCTTAAGGAAATTGCCAACCAAGCTTGGTGATCCGGGTCGTTTCTTAATCCCTTGCAATTTCCCGGGAGTAGAGAATTGCATGGCCCTAGCCGATCTAGGTGCCAGTATTAATCTTATGCCTTTAAGTGTGTGGAAGCAATTATCTCTCCCTGAGCTAGTCCCCACCAAAATGACTTTAGAATTAGCTAACCGTACGGTTGCTTATCCAGTGGGGATAGCCGAAGACGTCTTTGTACGAGTTGACAAATTCACTTTTCCTGCCGATTTCGTCGTCGTCGACTACGAAATGGACCCTCGTGTTCCCTTGATCGTGGGTCGTCCATTCCTGAGGACCGGTCGCACTCTTATCGATGTTGAAGCCGGCGAGCTTATCATGCGAGTGGGTGACGATAAAATCGTCTTCAACATGGGAAAGTTGTTTAAACAACCTTATTCATACGAGAGTGTTAATTGTATTGACGTTCTGGATGAGGCTTGTGAAGAACACTTCAAAGATGCTTGTAAAAGTATTCCTACCTCCCTTCCCATTGTTGAAATCGTTTCCTCTATTGATTCATCATTGTCTCTATTTGGAGATAGTGATTTGTTTTGGAACAATCTTGAAGACACCATGGGAGATGTGAACTTAGCTAATGATGATTCTCCCACCGATGGGGATGAAGACATCCATTTCTTTGATAACCTTCTCAACGAAGACAATCTTTCTCCACCATCTCCTACGGTTATTGCTATCAATACTCCGACTTTGAAAACGCCACCCATCGAAAATCCTCCGGATTTAGAGCTTAAGGAGTTGCCGCCCCATCTCGAGTATGTGTTCCTTGAAGAAGAAAAGAAGTCGCCCGTCATCATTGCTAAGGACTTGAAAGATGAAGAGAAAACTCGACTTGTCGCCGTGTTGAAGAAGCATAAAATAGCTATCGCTTGGAAAATCTCTGATATTCGCGGAATTGATCCTCACTTCTGCACACACAAAATTCTCATGGAGGACGAGTTTAAGCCCACAATTCAAAGCCAACGAAGGGTGAATCCAAAAATCCATGAAGTCATCAAAACAGAGGTTATCAAACTTCTTGATGCGGGTATGATTTACCCTATTTCGGATTCACCATGGGTTAGTCCAACCCATTGTGTGCCCAAGAAGGGCGGAATAACCGTTGTTCCCAATGAACACAACGAGTTGATTTCCACTCGTATCGTTACTGGGTGGAGAGTTTGTATAGACTACCGCAAACTCAATGATGCCACGAGAAAGGATCATTTCCCTCTACCTTTTATGGACCAAATGCTTGAACGTTTAGCGGGTAATGAATATTACTGCTTTCTTGATGGTTTCTCGGGTTATTTCCAAATACCCATCGATCCCCAAGATCAAGAGAAGACAACATTCACTTGTCCCTATGGCACTTTTGCTTACAAAAGGATGCCTTTTGGCTTATGTAATGCCCCTGGGACTTTCCAATGGTGCATGTTAGCTATCTTCCATGACATGGTTGAACAAACCATGGAAGTCTTCATGGATGATTTCTAGGTCTTCGGGAATTCTTTCTCTTCTTGCCTTACCAATTTGGAATGTATGCTTAAGCGGTGTGAAGACACTCGCCTTGTTCTGAATTGGGAAAAATGCCATTTTATGGTAAAAGAAGGCATCGTGCTAGGACATAAAATTTCCAAAGCCGGTCTTGAAGTAGACCGTGCTAAAGTCGATGTTATCACTAAGTTGCCTCCACCTTCAACCGTGAAGGGTGTGAGAAGTTTCCTGGGTCATGCGGGCTTCTACCGCCGATTCATCAAAGATTTTTCTCAAATCGCTCGCCCGATGACCCACCTCTTGGAAAAAGATACTCCTTTTATCTTTTCCAAAGAGTGTCTTGAAGCCTTCAACTCGCTTAAGGATAAGCTAACTAAGGCACCCGTCTTGGTTACCCCTAATTGGGAGCTGCCTTTCGAGTTGATGTGCGATGCTAGTGACTTTGCTATTGGTGCGGTTTTAGGCCAAAGAGTGAACAAACACTTCCAACCGATCCATTACGCTAGCAAGACAATGACGGGGGCCCAATTGCATTATACGACAACCGAAAAAGAGCTTTTAGCTGTTGTCTATGCTTTTGAAAAGTTCCGCCCCTATCTTGTCCTCTCCACCACAATCGTTTACACCGATCATTCCGCGTTGAAGTACTTGTTGACAAAGCAAGATTCCAAACCAAGACTTCTTCGCTGGGTTTTACTACTCCAAGAATTTAAAATCGAAATTCGCGATAAAAAAGGAGCTGAAAACCTAGACGTGGATCATCTCAGTAGACTTGAGGATCCTTACCAAGGGGATCATCCGAACAAAGAAATCAATGATTCTTTCCCCCTGGAGACCTTAATGTCTATCAACTCGACTTCTGATGAAACCCCGTGGTTTGCGGACATTGCAAACTACTTGGCGGGTGGAATTCTCGTCGACGGGTTAACATCCCAGCAAAAGAAAAAGTTCTTCAAAGACATCAAGACTTACTTTTGGGATGACCCGTATCTTTTCAAACAATGTGCCGACTTGATTATTCGCCGATGTGTTGATGGACCGGCAGCTTTGGAAATCCTTGATGCTTGCCACAAAGGACCCACCGGTGGTCACTTTGGTCCCAACTACACCGCCAAAAAAGTGTTTGACTCGGGATTTTATTGGCCCACCATCTATCGTGATGCTCACGAGATGGTTAAACGATGTGATGCTTGCCAAAAGCAAGGAAAGATCACACATAAAGATGAGATGCCTCAAAATTTCATACAAGAATGTGAAATCTTTGATGTTTGGGGTATCGACTTTATGGGGCCATTCCCTTCCTCTAAAGGAAACAAATACATCCTTGTAGCCGTTGACTACGTTTCAAAGTGGGTTGAAGCCAAAGCTTTCCCTACTAATGATGCAAGGGTGGTTTGTAACTTTTTGAACTCGTTGTTCGCTAGATTCGGCGTTCCTCGCGCTATTATCAGTGATCGCGGGACTCATTTTTGCAATGACCAATTTACTAGAGTCATGGCTAAGTATGGTGTCAATCACCGTCTTTCCACCGCCTATCATCCCCAAACCAATGGGCAAGCCGAGATATCCAACCGTGGATTGAAGCGAATTATGGAGCGTATTGTTGGAGAGCATCGTGCCGCGTGGGTCGATAAGTTAGATGATGCTCTGTGGGCTTTCCGTACTGCTTATAAGACCCCGGTCGGTTGTACACCTTATCGTCTTGTGTACGGGAAAGCATGCCACCTTCCCATCGAGCTAGAACATAAGGCGCACTGGGCCTTGAAGTGGGCTAACTTCGACATCAACAAAGCCGGTGATCATCGCAAGATTCAACTCAACGAGGTCAATGAACTGAGGAATGAAGCTTATGAGAACTCGTTGATCTACAAAGAGAAGACGAAGATCCTTCATGACGCAAAAATCAAGAACCGAGAGTTCCACGTTGGTGATCAAGTCTTAATTTTTAACTCTCAGTTGAAAATCTTTTCGGGCAAGCTCAAATCTCGTTGGTCCGGCCCATTCACCATTGCCCAAATGTTTCCATATGGTACTCTCGAGCTCGCTCAACCTAATGGACCTAATTTTAAGGTGAATGGCCAACGAGTGAAGTTGTACTTTGGTGAGGACACCTCTCAGGAGGTGATTCCATCCCTCACCACGTTCCCCATGAACTAATTTTGGGTCGAGTCAGGCTCGTGACTCGGTTATCAAAAACAAGCGCTCCTCGGGAGGCAGCCCGAGTATCTATCCTTTTATGTTTTAACCTCCTAAGTGTAGGGGGACCTACATAGGTGTTTGTATTTGTGTGGTGATGTGATTACAGGAATGAGTGCACTCTTGGAACCTCTGAAGAACCGTGCTCCCGTGTTATCCGAAATCCAGTTCTATCTCTCAAACTATCGTGATTCAATTTTCTTCATGATCACATTTGAAATTGATCACTTTAGTCGTCTCTTCCTTAACTTGAGTTAACCAATGTGCACAATGTCCTAAGTGTAGGGGAGACTTTTCCCACATGCTTAAACATTGAGGATAATGTTTATCTTAAGTGTAGGGGGGACTTCTATCGAAGTTTTAAGTGGACTTTTCCATGAAAATGCCTTCATTTAACCAGAAAATCATCTTTTTCAACATTTTTCAAATTTTTAATTAACTTTGGCCATTTAGTCGTAATTTTTAAATTTTTATCGTTGCTTTCATATGTATATATTCCGCAATAAAGTTAAAATTATTAATAAAGTGGTGTAGCTAGTTTTGAAGTCTTTGACATATTAGGCCCGTTGCGATTATTTTGACTCAACCCGAATAGACTTATCCAAGTTTATTCTAGCTAGTATCCTTAACCATGTAGACCTTAATTGGTTTATTAGGCTAAGCATCCACGAGTCTCATTACTTGAGATTTTAAATTGTGGAGGACGAGAAACGATAGAGTCAATTATAAGTCGGCATTCTTGCACAAGCTCACTTGGTGTAATTATCTGCCTATTCTCCCATCACTTGCTAATAATTTATCTGCAATAAGTAAGGTCGTACGATTTGAAAAGTTACTTAGCTTCTATCCCAAGATCGTTTAAAAGTTGCTCGGTAATGATAAGAGTTCATAGCCAAGGCATAACTTATGAAGCGGGGCGCGAAGATTGGCGAGTCCGAAAAGGCCCTAACAAGGCATGAGGATTCAATCTTATTGCTGAAGATCCAAGGTGATGTGAAAAGCATTATTCCCAAAATCAATATGAAGGATCAAGACTCACGACGAAAAGCAATCAACTCCCATAAAGATCATGGAGAAGTCTATCCGAAAAGACCCTAACAAGGTATGAGGATAAATAGATCCAAGTCCGAAAAGGAGGCGGATCGTTGTATCTCAAAATCCCAATTAGAGATTGAAGAAATAATCATGAATTCGTGGTCAACAAAGTTGGGGTACCCCTCAAAAGTCTCCAAGTGAAGAAACTCTATTAACGATGAGAAGACCATTATATCAAGCACGTCTCTCAAGATATGAAGTATGAAGTACATGCCAAATATCGGCCCGAGAAAGGTCTCAAATCGTGAACCGAGTTATGCTAAGATATGAACTTTTTGATATCCCGAGAAGCAGTTTTAAGAGATTTTGTCCTTTAGCTAACTATTGATCAAATCGTCCTACTTTGCTTTCAGCCTAAATAAACTATCGAAATAAGTCCAAAAATGCATCTTCATGATCATTCTAAGACAAAGATAAAATATAAGAGATACCCCTAGGAATAAGGGAGTTTAAGCATATAATTAAGCCATGTGTGTAAGTGTTTGATTTGCTAACTTATAATAACAATGATCTCGTTTATAAGCTTAGTTTGGGGAACGTTAAACTTGAGGGTGATAAATCTTCGCAGCACCAAAGCCCTAATGTAAGTCCTTGATCTCTTTGCAAGTTATTTCCATCCTTTTGTTTACTTTAAAGTTTTGATTTCTCTCAGTACTTTAATTTTTGTTTAGTAGTATGTTAATAAGGCCAAGGTTGATTAATTATGAGAAAAGTGTTAATTTGCTTTATCACTAAGCATTGCATGAGGGCATGGCAATGGTTAAGTGTAGGGGATTTGATAGGTGTGAAAACACCCATCCTTTTACCACTTATTTCTGGCTAAAACAAGACCAAAACACGTATTTAATATCATTTGTTTGGAATTATGCGTGGTTTTTGTGTTTATTGTGTTTCAGAGTCAACCGGGAGAATATTGAAGAAAACATGAGATTGCAGTTTATTCGAAGAAAAAGACTCAAGACGAAGTCTATTGTCCAAGAGATGCAAAAGATTTGAAGTCAATGGGCCTAATTGAAGATTTATCGAAGAAAAGGACCAAAGACGGAAGATTTACATATGTCGAAGAAACTCAAGTCTATTTAACGAAGAAATTAAAAGACGAGTTGAATTTAATCGTCGACAAATCCTGAATCAGAATCGAAAACGTCAACTTTTCTGAAAAGACGAGAAGACAAGAAGAAAGGGAGAAAGCCCACTCACCAACCAACTACTTAGCCTATAAAAGGAAATCCCTCACAAAATTTTGGGATCGAGTTTTTCTTTCAGTTTCATCTTCTCCTAGTTCGTAGGAAACCATCTCCCTTAAGGAGTGGTTTTTCATCTTTTTGATTTCTTCTTTTAATCTGGTAAGTGTAATCTTTTCCTTTTGTTACTGAATCTAAATCATCAATACAAGTGTTCATTTAATCTTTTCATTCATCTTGATCTTCATCATCTTTTTATTTAAAGTTCTTAAGTTTTTATTTAGTTGAAGTTTGATCTTAAAAAGTTGTTGAATTTGTGTTTTTTTATTGGGATTTGATCCTTGTAGTTAGTAGATGAATTGTGGTTAATTTGGTAAAACCTTTTCGATTATTTATCTTGATTTGGTTAAATTCGTGTCTACTGTTTAAGTCCCTGTTTCTGTTCTTGATTCCCAGAACATTCCGTATAGTCCTTTTTCTTTTCCACTATTCGGAATATTTAAGATATTCCGAACAGCCTTTTTATTTTTTTTTTAACTATTCAGAATTTTTTTTCTGATATTCCGGGTAGCCCTTACATTCCGCATAGCATTCTTACATTTTCTTTATTCGGAATTTATTCCACATAGTGTATTATTCCGAGTAGCTTAAACATTCCGCATAGGGTTTTCTTTTCTATTATTCCGCAATGGGCATTTTTTCCGCATAACCCTTTTATTCTGCATAGTCAAAACATTCCGCATAGCATCATTGTTCCGCATAGACTTATTATTCCGAGTAGGACAATATTCCGTATCATCAACATTCCGGATAGCACTATTTTGTCAATAAGGGTCCTTTTCTGTTTAATCATTTGACTGTTAAATTTTAATCACTTTCTATTTCCATTCATTAACTGTACTTGGCTTTAATTTTTAGTTACTTGATTTATTTACCTTTTTAATAAAATAGAAAACCATAACCCCTTTTTGTCACCAAGAACAATCATTCCACTTTTAACTGTGATCAATTCGAGGAGATTCCGAGAATCGAACTTTCAAACGAGTAAAAATACGTATATCAGGTTGCCTCACGTATTGACCTCGTCTCTTGAAGAACTTCTTAAAGTCTCTAACCGCCATGGCATATTCCTCATCACCACTATCCGAGAAGCTTTCATGGTCACTTTGCGCCTTCTTGGCCTTGAGTGCAAGATACTTTCTTTCAGTCTTGGTTTTCACCATTTTCGAGTCCTTCAAAATTATCATCTCATGAACCTTCAAGTTACCAATGAGTTCATCGAGTGATAATTTGGCGAGATCCTTTGATTCTTCAATCGCAGTGACTTTAGCTCTCCATTTTGGATGCAACGCCCTAAGAAACTTTCTAACATTGTTCTTGCTAGAAAAACCTTCATCAAGTGCTTTTAGACTAGTAATAATAGTGTTAAATCTAGCAAATGCACTATCAATAGTTTCATCTTCTAAGATGACAAATTGTTCATATTGTTGAACAAGAAGATCGATTTTACTTTCTTTGACTTGGCTATTACCTTGGTGGGTTACTTAAAGAGTGTTCCAAATATCTTTAGCGGTTTCACACATAAAAATCCTTTTGTACTCTTTCTTAGGTAAAGAATAATAAATCACCATTTTAGCCTCATTATTTTTAGCAAGTTTCCTTTTAGTATCATCATTAGCTTTGTCAAAAGTGACTATCTCTTTGCTTTTAGAAACTTTATTATATGGATAAGGCAAAAAATCACCATTTGTAATAACATGCCAAAGATCTAAATCTTTTGATTTCACATAAGTCTCAAATCTATTTTTCCAATATATAAAACTATCAGTTTCAAAAAGAGGTGGTGTAACACCCCATTTTGATAATGGAATGTCACGCGTAATTATGGCGTGTCATCAAGGCATACAATGATAAATGTCTAAAACATTACATGACCGTAGGGTAAACCAGAATCAAACATCGGTTCCCAAACATAAGCTCAAAACATAATAAAGTAAATGAAATAATGGAAGACTTAAACAAGCACAAATATATGAAGGCAAAAGGAGAAGAAGTCTATGGCAGCTTCCATCCTATGCATGTCCTCCAAAATGCTCGAGTCCATCCTTGGGTACCTGCCGTTTTGGGACATGGAAAGGAAAGTAACGGCTAAGCAAAACGCTCAGTGCACGGATATAGACATAGTATGAATGACTAAAACATAATAAAGACTTAATAGCAGCGGAAATGTATATGTCCTGGAAAACCCGGAACATGTTCATAAAACTGGTTTTATAGTTTGAAAAGCCTTATATTTATCTTATGAAAACTGTTTAACATATTTTACCATTTGCCAATATAGGTCATGAAAATCCACCGTGCATGAATACTTAGAGGGGTGACCTCATCATGCAAATTAGAGGGGCTGCCTCTAATTTAATATATTGGTTTTGGGTAGGAGGCATCAGCTCCTTGTGAAGGATGCAAGGCACACACCACATTCACACTGAGTAATCTGCTGAAAAACATGTAACTAGGATGCACCCATATGCCCCACATGATAAATATAATAATATCGCAAAAAGCTGAAGGGACACCACGAGAAATCACTCCGCCGTGGGGAAGTAATAATACAAGTGCCTCTAGTGTTATGGTTATGGTACCTCCATAACTAGGTGAAACTGGTCATGCATGTGTATGGCTATAGGTATTCTAAATTAAACATAAGCAAATCAAACATATAAACTTATACTACGGGAAAACAATTGGCTGCATACGGGGAAATCCTAATAATGTCCATACTGAGAGGACGGGAATCCGTACCTTATGTCCAGTGAACGAAGAAGATGAACGGAAGAGAGTCCTACTTCGGTATCACTAATGCTACATAAATACATACGTGTATAAGTATCTGATTACTAAATACGTAACTGGTTTTATGTCTTGTCTTAGCTTATTTCATACGTTCATGTCATGTTTTACTGTTTAAAGCTATACACCGTATCTATCTTATATTCTGTCTATTCTGATTAAGTATTACTTGTATTTCATGTATTATTATACTTACTGTGTAATAATAAGTAACTTTCTAAAAATAGCAGGTTTCCTAAAATAGAAAGTTTCCAAAAATAGAAAGTTACCAAACATAGATAGTTTCCAAAAATAGAAAGTTTCCAAAAATAGAAAGTTTCCAAAAATAGATTAGCTGCCTTAATTAAATAAGTTTCTAAAAATAGAAAGTTTCCATAAATAGATATAAGCTGGTTAAATAAGCTAATTATATAAGCTTAAGTGTTTTCTGATTGTTATTCTAAGTCATATTGATATAAGGTATTTATTAATTATTACATGTAATTTAAATAAACTATAGGTTAAAAGTATTTAATTAAATATATCATGTTTTTAATTAAATAAAGTTAAATACTTAGGTTAAAACATGTATTATTAGTTATTAATACTATAACCTAAGTCATGTTAATTAATTAATTATAGTCATGGTTTTTAATAATTAATTAATTATAAAGTCTAGAAAATATAAATACTCAGGTTAAAAATTCATGATCTAATAATTAAATTATAACCTAAGTCATGTTTATTAAATTAATTATGTCATGCTTTATTAATTTAATTGTTAACATATAATTATTAAAATCATAAATCTTAACATAAACAATGAACCGGACCGTGACTAGAAACCATGAACCGGACCCGTAATCAACACCATACCCCGAACCAAGTCGGGGTTCCCCCTTGTTTGTTGCTGCCGTGGGACCCACACCACCATACCGAGACCATGAGGTCTCGGTGGTGGTTCATAAGCCAAGCCGAGACCCCTTGGGGTTCGGTTTAGGCGTCGGCTAGAACAAACACCCCTAAAAACCCTTGTTTTGATTTACCCCATAATCATAGACATGTTTTAATAAATGTTTTTAATTAATTTTTAAACATTATGATTTTATGTGATTCATAAATCAAAACATAAAAGAAAAGAGTTAAAAAAAAGTTATACCGAATGCGTGGATTAATCAAGATGAACACACACGAATGCTTGCACAAAATTCAAGATCAAAAATCAACCCGAACACCCCTTGTTGATGATCAAAAGTGGCGGCCAAAAAGGGAGCAAGGAAAGGAATTAGGGTTTTTCTTATTTTCTTGATTTTTGATAAATGAATATGTTTTCCTAATTTTTCTTGTTTAGTAAAAAACAATGGGCTTGGCCCTTTTTCTTCCTAATTTCGTGGGTAGGGGCCCACATAAGGGTAACCCGTACATTTCTCGAGTCTAAATATTATAGTGTGTTCTTGTGTGTTCTCGTGTTCGTAATTTACGTGTTTTAATTAGTTATCGGTCGTGACTTAATATATTTATTCGTGTTCGTAATAATTATATATACGTAATTAATATTAGCTCGTGATTAATTTACGTTCATGATTTCATGGTCGAATGTTCGGGATTATAATTATTATTTGAATAATTATCGTGTGTTCATACGTAATAAATACTTATCATGTTCTAACACGTACGTAATACTTAAAATTCTTATACGTGAACATAAACATACTATAAAAGGAAAGTTTTAATCTAATACGTACGATCTTAAGGGTACTATTCATGATAAAAGCATGCGGGTTTTACAACTCTTCCCCCCTAAAAAGAATAATTTGTCCCCGAATTATAGATAACGTAACTGAAAGAGAAACATACCCGAATCAAACTGAGAGGGTATGTAAGATAAATGAACGTGCAGGTGACCTGGCAGAAAGAACGCGGAACGTGACATGTCTTGAAAGGACATGGAACGTGACGTGACTGAAAGGACATATCTAATTGATAAGAGAAAAACGGATAAGAAGTCCGGATGAACTTGTCCGTTTCCAAGTGGCCTCCCTCTTGGAACGGTTCCTTCACAAGATCTTGACGCGAATAATAAATCTTGGTCCCCCTGACCTTGACTTGAAATACGAAGAAGTTCTTGGTTATCAACGTAAGGTAGATCCCCTAAAGTTGATCGAGGAAATATGAATTATCGTGTAAGGCAACTGAAACGTTATCGTGCAAAACAATCTAACTTAACTGATAATTAGCAACGATGCGCGAGATATAAAGAACGTAGTATGTGAAAATTTTTGAACGTAATACGTGAAAAAATTTGAACGTGATACGTGGAGATATTATGAGTGCAATATGAGTAAACATATCGTGATCCATGATACATGTAACATATCTTGATCATGATATGAGGAACGTGAAATGAACATGACATGTGAAACATATCGTGAACATAGAATATAATGGCGGTAACGCCAAACGCTACAACGTGAGACATAGAATATGACGAGGAACGTCTATATGAGGATAGGGAGTTATACTAAACTTGGGTCTGGTCTCTCAAGTTCTTGCAAAACCTCCCAGAATGAGAAAAAAATGAACGTAAAATCGTAAGCCGAGATACCATCATGAACGTGAATAGTGTTATGGACGCGAGCGTGAAAGAAAGTCGTGGAATTAGAATGAAGACGTGAAGTAAATAAGGAGCATAATTGTGAATCCTTGTCTGACCCTATAACTGAGGGATTGCCAAGTGATCGGATGAGCCTTGGCTGGAACATGTCCGATCAATCTATTGGTTCAGAAACCCTTGCGGATGTAAGGATTCTATAGACTTGATCAAACTGTTGGCAATAACACAGATAGCATCTTGCTTCTTCTGAGTTTGCGTTAATCTGGTAACCAAAATCCATGGAGATCTTGTCCCATTTCTGTTCACCATTTCTGATTATGGAAAGACATCCTAGTCTGTTGGTGTTCTATCATAGCCTGTTGGTATGTCAGGTACATAGATATGAACGTAGTTGTATCCTGCTTCGTAGAAACTTGATACATAAAAGTTTTCGAAACTTTGAGTCTCCGAGATTAGACTTTTCTTAGCGTAAGATTTTCTTGGAACACCTAACGTAGTGTAGGGTTCTCACCTTTAAGCATAAGCTGAGTCATGGTAAGATTAACCGTGGGAATCCATATGATTCAGCATGTCACTGTAATCAAACAGAATTGATATTGGAAAATTTCCAGGGTGAAATTTCTCTTGTCGTAGAATTTGCAACATAGTGCATATATGGTCTTCCTGCTCTTCTCCAGACTTAGAGAAAATCAGGTTGTCCTCAATGAAAAAACTAATAAATTTGCTTATGAGTTCATGGAAACTCATTCTTATAATGTTGTTGGAGCATTGATGAGACTAATTCAAAATCATAAATCTAGCATAACCGAGTCGTGCACGAATAGCAGTCATGGACATGTCTTGCTTTTTCACTCGTCACTATTGGCAGCATGATTATGAGTTCGATCTTGGAAAAGTGATTAACACTATAAGGTCGATTGGACATGTTGACAATACGAGGAGAAGAATAACGGTTATGTATGGTGATTTGTTTTAAATCGACGGTAGTCGACACATAATCTCATGCACCGTCCTTCTCCTTGTAGGTTCTTCCTAAATGTATGAGAAGATATTGGAATAATTAACTGGCTATGCGTAAAAGGACTTCGATAGTCGTGTCTTACTGTCAGCTAGAAAATTTTAGCGACCATGGCTAATAACGCACATGCTTTTAAGCATAGATAATTTGTATAGATTTTCCTGATGGAAAATCAAGCTGAATGTATTCAGGAGCCTTACTATACATAATTATGAATCGTAGCATGGTGTGTTGTTCATAGTCCATAATTAGGATAAAATTCAACTCGTGTCTGTCCGGGGAAATGCGTTAGCAGCTTGGATCTCATCATTAAGCTGAAGGAAACCTTCGTATACATGGGGAATACGAATGGCGTCCGATATGGTCATGAACGTATGAAATATAGATGCAAGAAAGGAAAGTGTCATCCAGTGAACGTGACTGACCTTACTGATACACCGGTGATGGTACTGAAATTCTTGTGGCCTGATTAATACATGGTACACAAAATGGATATACCCTAGGAGGGTACCCTGAATTTCTTAGAAATGTTCCATAATTGGACGTGAGTCATGTGTCTTGACTCGTGTCTTGGAAATATAAGCATGACATATGTCCTGACTGGTGTCTTGACATGTGTCTTCTGAAAGTATACGTGAGACATGTGTCTTGACTGATGTCTTGACATGTGTCTTGAGATGTGAAATAACTAGAACCACAATATTAGGTTATTATGCCAGAATTGGCGGATCGGATGGACCACTGATCATTCGTACTCCTGATCACATCCGCGGCCGGAGTTTTGATTGCGATTGCTAGGATAGTTGCTGTCATAGTAGTGGTTACTATCATCTTGTCTGTCAGTTCCATGACGGTCATTCTCATGACTGTAATTCATGTAACTATTCAGCTGAGTGGCCGGATGGTACCGGTTCTCCACTCAAATGACTGAAACGACAATTGAATGATGTGTGACATGTAACTAAGAATTTGGGACGATGACAGATGGAGATCGTCTGGTGGTGAAGCATCTTCTCGTCCGATCGCTTTGATCTAACGCCTTTGTCTTCGTCTTGTAAGATCTCCAGGTTGTGAACAGCATCAGCATCTTGTAGCGTCTCCAACATCAGCAGCATCAACCCTAGTAACATCTCCAAGCTATGAGCGGCATCAGCAATCTTGTAGAATATCAGCAAGTGGACATATGCCTGAGATGATTCAGAATCGGCTGGCGAATACTCGTGAAGTATTGCAAGTGAAACACACATGGATTTAGGTAGGTGTAATACACATGGAATACGGTACATGGAGTACACATGGAATGCACATGAAATGATCGGTATGGGGTCGATCATTTGTCATGATTTAAGGAAAGTATAACGGTTAAACGGTTAGGAAAACCATCATGATAACCTGGCAGTGTTAGCATAGACATCATTCTGGTTGTATCGAGAAACGTTAAAGTGTGGTTACACAAAATTCAACGATGATTTGCCTGACACATGATCAATGAAAACCAACCATGACTATCATGAAAGCAGGATTCAATGAAATCCAACAATGCCTTGCATGAAAGCATAAATAACAAAAGAGGTGTAAGACGTAATCAACATGAAGACGGAATTATCATGAAGAAACATGAAACCATCTATCATGAAGGAGTGTATAACATAATCAGCATGAAACTGAAGTTAACCATGACAGTATGAAAACATACTTGACATAAAAACATATTAACTTATGAGGGGACATGAAAAAAAAAATTATGCCAATAAATCATGAGAAAAATTTTATGCATGAATGCGTAACGTAGTTTATAAATACCTTTATATGTGCGAGGGGACGCCTATGGGTCGGTCCCAAAACAAAAGACATGGCGAGGGGACGCCTATGGGTCGGTCCCAAAGTTAAAAGTTTCGATAAAAGCACATGCGACTAAATAGGGCCAGTCCTGTACCAACCATTACTTAGTCATAATTCCTGCAACAATGATACATGAAACATAAATAAATGAAACTCATCTGTCAAAATTTATCAGAAAATATTTTATGTGACTAATTATGAACTACTGGGGTTCAGTCCACATAGCCACAGTTCACGAGGAACATTATGCATGAAACAATGACACATAACTAAATATGAATGACGGTTGTCCATCCATATTAGTAAAACAATATCGATGAAAACATCAAGGTTAAAACCTCAAGGTGCTGAAAACATCATGGTTAACACAATAATGCGCTGAAAACATCAATACGTAGGATAACAAACGTTGGCTTAGGAAGCTCCTGGTGACTACCCACTAGTCACAGGTCAAGTTTTAGAGCCTACAGGTCGAAGCCTTGTCTCTGATACCATAATTGTAACACCCCATTTTGATAATGGAATGTCACGCGTAATTATGGCGTGTCATCAAAGCATACAAGGATAAATGTTTAAAACATTACATGACCATAGGGTAAACCAGAATCAAAACATCGGTTCCCAAACATAAGCTCAAAACATAATAAAGTAAATGAAATAATGGAAGACTTAAACAAGCACAAATATATGAAGGCAAAAGGAGAAGAAGTCTATGGCAGCTTCCATCCTATGCATGTCCTCCAAAATGCTTGAGGCCATCCTTGGGTACCTGCCGTTTTGGGACATGGAAAGGAAAGTAACGGATGAGCAAAACGCTCAGTGCACGGATATAGACATAGTATGAATGACTAAAACATCATAAAGACTTAATAGCAGCGGAAATGTATACGTCCTGGAAAACCCAGAACATGTTTATAAAACTGGTTTTATAGTTTGAAAAGCCTTATGTTTATCTTATGAAAACTGTTTAACATATTTTACCATTAGCCAATTGGGTCAGTGTTGACATCTACATGAGCTTGCAGCAGTTCAATCATCAGGTGATTATCTGGAAGGGGCTCATTGTTGTTGTTATTATTCATGTTGTTGAAAGGTGGGTTGTTGTTGTTATTATTGTTGTTTGGAGGTGGTATGTTGTTGTTGTTTTGTACACCGGTCATGTCTAAGTGATCGAGAGGCTCGGGCTCTTGATAAGACGTAGATCGAGTGCGCATACACCTGTAAAAGAACGAACAAAGAAAAACAAAAATATTTTTGGTTTTTATGTTTTTTAATTTTTTTTGGATTTTTGAAAATTTTATATTTTTTAGTGTTTTTGAAAATTTTTATGAAAAAGTAACGTTCACGGGGAACGGATCCCAAAATCCAAGTTCTCACAAAAAACTTTTGATCTTAACGAGAAGAGCCGGCAGCGGCGCCATTTGATACTAGGTTTTTGCTAGGGGTTCAGATTTATCTCTCAGTCCTCTCGAATTGATCTCGGCCTTAAGTGGAATGATTGTTCTTGGTTGCTAAAAAAAGAGGGTTTGGTCTTCTAATCTACTAAAAGTTTAAATGTATTAAAATGAAAACTTAAGCCAAAAACAATTAATTTAAAATCAATTAACAATTAATTTAAAATCAATTAATAAGAACTAGAATTAAAATTAAAATAAAAATAAAGAAACAGTAAAACAGTAAAACAGTAACACTTAAAGAAAATTGATTCGGAAGTTTTAACCTTGATTCGGAACTTTGCTCATCCGGAACTTTTCACTTGGAACCCCTTGATTCGGAACTTTGTTCATCCGGAACTTTTGGTCCGGAAGTTTATCCGGAAGATTGACTCTGAACTTTACTCGGAACTTCACCCGGAACTTGGTTCGGAAGTTGGTTCGGAACTTTCACCCGGAACTTTACTCGGAAGTTTATTCGGAAGTTTGGGTCATCCGGAACTTTATACTCATTCGGAAGTTTTAAAAGGAAAATTAATTCGGAACTTAAAAACTCACTCGGAACTTTTCTAACATAAACTCATTCGGAACTTTTTAGTTCACCCGGAACTTTTTGGTTCACTCGGAAGATTTAGGTTCATCTGGAAGTTTTGTGTTCATCCGGAAGTCTGGGAAACACGAATACAGTAACTAACCCGAAGAACAGGGGAAATCAATTTTAATCCAAAAATCACCAAGTTTTTCACCAAAAACTTAAATAAACTAATCACTAAGCATCTACTAGCCATAAACTACAAATCCCATCAACAAAAACATAAAACCCAACAACTTTTGAAGATCAAATCAATCAAATAAGAACTTAAGAAAAAGATGATGATGAACAAGATGAAATGGAAAGATTAAACAAGAACTTGTATTGATGATTAATGTTTTAACAATCACAAAACAAGAATTAAAACTTCAAGATTGAAAAACAAAGATCAAAATCACCAAACACCCTAGTGGTGTTGGTGATATCTACGAAACAGAAAGGAGAAAAAAGTGGGGAGAAGAAAAAAAACAAAAACTTGATCAAAGTGTGTGAGGGGAACCCTTTATATAGGTGTTCCCTTTGGTTGGTGAGTGGGCTTTCTCCCGTTCTTCTTGTCTTCTCGTCTTTTTAGAAAAGTTGACTTTTTCTATTCTGATTCGGGATTTGTTGTCGATTAAATTCAACTCATCTTTTAATTTCTTCGTTTAATGGACTTGAGTTTCTTCGACTTATATAAATCTTCCATCTTTGGTCCTTTTCTCGGATTATTCTTCGAATAGGCCCAGTGACTTCAAATCTTTCGCATCTCTTGGATAATAGACTTTATCTTGAGTCTTTTTCTTCGGTAAAACCCGTGCAATCCCATGTTTTCTTTAATATTCATCCGGTTAGCTCTGAAAACACAATAAACACAAAAACCACGCATAATTCCAAACAAATGATATTAAATACGTGCTTTGGTCTTGTTTTAGCCAGAATTAAGTGGTAAAAGGATGGGGGTTTACACACCTATCAAATTAAAATCAATTAACAATTAATTTAAAATCAATTAATAAGAACTAGAATTAAAATTAAAATAAAAATAAAGAAACAGTAAAACAGTAAAACAGTAACACTTAAAGAAAATTGATTCGGAAGTTTTAACCTTGATTGGGAACTTTGCTCATCCGGAACTTTTCACTTGGAACCCCCTGATTCGGAACTTTGTTCATCCGGAACTTTTGGTCCGGAAGTTTATCCGGAAGATTGACTCGGAACTTTACTCGGAACTTCACCCGGAACTTGGTTCGGAAGTTGGTTCGGAACTTTCACCCGGAACTTTACTCGGAAGTTTATTCGGAAGTTTGGGTCATCCGGAACTTTATACTCATTCGGAAGTTTTAAAAGGAAAATTCATTCGGAACTTAAAAACTCACTCGGAACTTTTCTAACATAAACTCATTCGGAACTTTTTAGTTCACCCGGAACTTTTTGGTTCACTCGGAAGATTTAGGTTCATCCGGAAGTTTTGTGTTCATCCGGAAGTCTGGGAAACACGAATACAGTAACTAACCCGAAGAACAGGGGAAATCAATTTTAATCCAAAAATCACCAAGTTTTTCACCAAAAACTTAAATAAACTAATCACTAAGCATCTACTAGCCATAAACTACAAATCCCATCAACAAAAACATAAAACCCAACAACTTTTGAAGATCAAATCAATCAAATAAGAACTTAAGAAAAAGATGATGATGAACAAGATGAAATGGAAAGATTAAACAAGAACTTGTATTGATGATTAATGTTTTAACAATCACAAAACAAGAATTAAAACTTCAAGATTGAAAAACAAAGATCAAAATCACCAAACACCCTAGTGGTGTTGGTGATATCTACAAAACAGAAAGGAGAAAAAAGTGGGGAGAAGAAAAAAAACAAAAACTTGATCAAAGTGTGTGAGGGGAACCCTTTATATAGGTGTTCCCTTTGGTTGGTGAATGGGCTCCCGTTCTTCTTGTCTTCTCGTCTTTTCAGAAAAGTTGACGTTTTCGATTCTGATTCGGGATTTGTTGTCGATTAAATTCAACTCGTCTTTTAATTTCTTCGTTTAATGGACTTGAGTTTCTTCGACTTATATAAATCTTCCATCTTTGGTCCTTTTCTTCGATAATTCTTCGAATAGTCCCAGTGACTTCAAATCTTTTGCATCTCTTGGACAATAGACTTTATCTTGAGTCTTTTTCTTCGGTAAAACCCGTGCAATCCCATGTTTTCTTTAATATTCATCCGGTTAGCTCTGAAAACACAATAAACACAAAAACCACGCATAATTCCAAACAAATGATATTAAATACGTGTTTTGGTCTTGTTTTAGCCAGAATTAAGTGGTAAAAGGATGGGTGTTTACACACCTATCAGTCCCCTAGGGTTTAATATGACACGAATGGTATTTATTAAACCCTAGACTTTCGGACAATTACATTTTTAGTCCTTGTGTTTACTAATTTATCAAAATAAGTTTTATAAGTCACGGTTTTAGTCCTTAAGTTTCATAAATTGTCATTTTAGTCCACAAGTTTTTATAAGTTATATTTTACTATAAAAACTTTTATTAAATGTTCCAAAACATTAAATGGGCTCATTAAATGGGCTAAAATATCTAATGGGTCATCTAGTGGGCCTAAATACATTTTTAAGTTTACTAACTTGTTAAATGGGCCTTCAAAACATTTATTGGGCTTAAATGCATTTTTAAGTCCATTAGTTATTTAAATGGGCCTAAGCATAATCTTAAGTCCATTAAGATACTAAGATTTATTAAATGGGCTTATTGGGTCCATTAAGTCTTGGACTAATGTTGCATGGGCTTAAATAGTCCATCAATACTAATTTTCATTTCATGTAAGTATTAATCTAAGATTTTCTTATAAGCTTATTATTAGCTTATCCATATTTAGTTTTAAACCTTAATAAAAGAATAAAACTTATAGTTTATTTTACTTGATGTACCAAATGAGATATAGATGTGTTACAAGGTTGTATGCAAGTCATAAGCCCTAATATGAGCTTATAACTCACTTCTATAATTAATCATAGCTTATTAAGATGAGTCAAAACTTGTTTTAAGGTTGCATGTACTTATAAGTGTCCCCAAAATAAGATCTAGTTATGTACAAATCAAGAAACCAAGTCATAAGTCCATACATACATATAGCCCACGGCTATAATTTTAATCTTGGTGTTTCCAAGATGAACTTTTTAGCTAGTTTTATGTCTTGTAAATATTTATAAAAATACAACATGATTATCTTGGCTTCTTGCATGTTTCCAAGGTTACCACAATTCTAAGAAAATAACATATAGCTCACGGCTATATTGTTTTCTCCCAATGTTCCCATAAGATCTATAAGCTTATTTTATGTTTATCATGTTAAGTTTATCTCTTAACACTAGATCTAGGTTTTATATAAGCATCCATGTACATTTAAAACCCATTCAAAGTCATACATAACCCACGGCTATATATGTACACATAATTCATTTTAGTGATTTTTAGTAGTCCATTTTACATGTAATAATACTTATTCCATCATTTAAAACTTAGTACATAAATCATTAGTGTCATACATAACCCACGGCTATATATGTACACATAATTCATTTTAGTGATTTTTAGTAGTCCATTTTACATGTAATAATACTTATTCCATCATTTAAAACTTAGTACATAAATCATTAGTGTCCATTAAATCTTGTCGTGACCTTTAAGGTCATGGTCTTTCATGGCTTTTGAGTTACACATGTTTACTTATGAGACTTATGATTATTAGTTAACCAAAATCCCCAAAAGTAAGATTTGTAACCCACGGCCTCAAAATGATCTTTATGATTTTTAGTCAAGTTAAAACATAGAATACTAGTCATATGTTTCTTTATAAAAAGTTTTTAACCATGACTAATGGTACTCAAATATATGCAGTGACCTTTAAGGTCATGGTTCTTATCAAATCTTGATTTTTAACAAGTTATTACATGTGTTTACAGATGGATGATGATGCTTGCAAGTAAAAATGAAGAAGCATAAGGAGTATACCTTTCTTGCTTGAAGTTACCAAGGAAGATCTAGATGAACAAGGAGATTAGAGATCTAATCTAGATGATGAAGAAAACCCTAAATATAAACCAAGTCGTGACCCTTAAGGTTCGGCTAGGGCTTGGTAGAATGATTCCAAAGATGATGATGCTACTAAATGATTAGTAGTTAAGATGAGACAAGGATCTAGTGGATTTAATGTACAAACTTGGATGTTTGTGGCTTATAGCTGAATCATTTGAGAGAGAAAGGTGAAGAGAGAATGAGATTTGATTGCATGAGAGAATGAGAATGTATGTGTGTGTTTTTCGACTAAAAAGGGAGAGAGAATGGTAATGCAAAAGGCATGATTACCTTGGTAAGATTATTTGTGCCATGTGTTGGCTTTTCCAAAACCAAGACATTCCTTCTTCTTCCATATATGTGTGTATGCCGTGTATAGGTAGCCAAAGGGGTTAGTGGGCTTTGGCTTGGGCTTATGTTGGGCTAGCACACAAGGAGTGTATGGTCTTGGGCTAGTCCAAGAAGGTTTAAACATGTTTATGGTATACATACATACATACATACACGGCTACATATACAATGTGTAGCATGTTTACCAAATTTGATTAAGTGTTGTGTATACTTAGTTTGTTATACATTTCATTACTTGTTCTCCTAGTTTTAAGTACATGGTTTAAGTTATGTGACTTATTACAATAGAAAAAGATTGTAGAAGTTTAAGTACATAATGGACAAGTTCACATACATCTTATAAAAGTATACACATGAGAGAGTGTTCTAGGATTATTGGGTGAAACTTTATTACATTAATTTATGGTAAAATCATGGATTTTACAGCACCACCCCGTTATTTTAGCTTTGTCCTCAAAGCTACTAAAAACGTAGTTATCTTTTAAGTGAAAAAGAATGTTCTAAGTTTATGGTTCATCTCGGACACTCTCAGGAATGAATGATAACATCAATGCAAAGTGGTCTATATCTAGGTTACCTTTATACGTCCGGTTGAGCAGTAATGGAGGCTTCTGCTACTACGGGTGGACAGAAAGTGATGCAACGAGGTCTTTATTCGGGTCGTACTATACATCCGATTGAGTAGTAATGGAGAATGTTTCTATGGATGGATAGAAAGCAATGCAAAGAGATCTTTATCCGGGCCACGCTATTCATCCGATTGAGCAGTAATGGAGATTGCTGCTATGGATGGATAGAAAGCAATGCAAAGAGATCTTTATCTGGGTCGCACTATTCATCCGATTGAGCAGTAATAGAGACTGCTGCTATGGATGGATAGAAAGCAATGCAAAGAGATCTTTATCCGGGTCGCACTATTCATCCAATTGAGCAGTAATAGAGACTGCTGTTATGGATGGATAGAAAGCCATGCAAAGAGATCTTTATCCGGGTCGCACTATTCATCCGATTGAGCAGTAATGGAGACTGCTGCTACAGATGGATAGAAAGCAATGCAAAGAGATCTTTATCCGGGTCGCACTATTCATCCGATTGAGCAGTGATGGAGACTGCTGCTATGGGTGGATAGAAAGCAATGCAAAGAGATCTTTATCCGGGTCGCACTATTCATCCGATTGAGCAGTAATGGAGATTGTTGCTATGGATAGATAGAAAGCAATGCAATGAGATCTTTATCCGGGTCGCACTATTCATCCAATTGAGCAGTAACGGAGACTGCTGCTATGGATGGATAGGTGTGGGCTTCTCAACGGGGGTCGCAGTTACATCCTTCCAAGAGCTGGGAGAGGACCCATGGCGTTGTGAATTTGGTTAGGAGGGCAAATCCACTGCAAATGGTTTCTGGTATGAGGAGGACACGCTAGCATGTTTTATATGCTAGGAAAGATGGGGATGCACTACTTCTGCATCCTTTACACTTGGTAGGATATATGTTATATCTCCACATCCGATGGTGAAAATTTGGGGGTTGAAGGAAAAATAAAATAAAAGAACATTTTAACTAGAACCCCTCCTGTGTCAACAACTATACGCGAAAGACTTGCTGCTATACCTCAAGCTTGTGGGATACAGACATTAGTTGATAGCACTAAAGCTTCTACCCAGTAGAGAGGTTAAGATAATATTGATGGCGATTGGGTAGGAAGTTGCAGGGAATCTGCTTCATTCCCAGCGGGGCTGGGCGAAAGGGGCACAGAAAAGAAGTACTTCAAATGGTGGAAATAAAAGAAGATACCAAGAATAAATAAGTGCGCGCCTTGCGGGGTGCTGCAAAAAGGGGTCATGCATCCACTATCATTGGTTCAAAATTCGCACGAATTTTGACTTCTTAAAAGAGGAATTACACCTCCCAGGGTTTGGTGGATGATGGTATTGTCGAACTAGTTGGACCCGAAGAGGGGAAAGGTATATCCAAAAGCATGGGGCATTCAACATCTCTTTAAGAGGGATGTCGAACACAATCCTACAAAATACACCCATTGTGAGTTGGACATGTCTTCTCGGTTTAGAGTTGCCTACCTCGTCACTTAGGGAGAAACAGTTTAGGAAGATAGGGTATCCTTTGACCAAGTATATCTTGATTTTGGTGCAAGAAATGATACTAAGTCTAGTGTTGATTATATCAGAGTTACTGTCCCCTCGTATAATCAAGGTTTCATCTCCCCAAGGTATACGAACCAGTTTTTGATCACATATGATAACTGCATGATACTTTGCTAGCCAATCCATGCCAATGATGACATCGAAGCTACCAAGTCTTACTGGAATCAGATCGATGTTAAACGGGTGATTGGAAAGGTTTAAGGTACAACCTCGAATGATGGTGTCAACCGTCACAACTTTTTCGTCGGCTATTTTTACAGTATAGTAAGGGTCTAAAACTGATGGAGTGATTTCCAATATTTTACTAAATTCAGTAGATATAAAGCTTTGGTCTGCCCCGGTGTCAAACAAGACGGATGCATATCGTTGGTTTAGTAAAAACATACCAGTGACGATGTTGGAATCTGGATTGGATTGGGCATTGCCAACCATGTACACTTGCGAGGGAGTTCCCTTGCTGTCCTTCTTCTGGTTGGCCAACTTGGGACAGTCGGGTCTCACGTGTCCATGGGTTCCACATTCGTAGCATACTACAGCTCTCTTTGGTCCAATGTTTCTTCCACCTGTGGGGTTTTGGTTTCCCTGTTTCCCACTTCCGTTCCCACGAGCATTGGACTTGCTTTTGTTGCTGTTTCCGGGGTTGTTATTGGGTCGAACCGGGGTAGCAACATTTGCATGAGATTCACGAGCAAAATGGCCTTGTTGGCCGCACTTGTAGCATCCCTGGCATTGTCCTCCAGCAACATGATGATAGTTGCACGTTGAACACTTAGGATTGGATCCTGAGTAGTTCTTGGTGTGGGTTGTAGGAGTAGTATCATCAGCTTGCCTAACGTTTTGCCTTTTGGATGGCTGCTAGTGCTGGCTTCGGGAACTTTCATCTGACTTTCTCTTGTTATCCGTTTGCTTTTCAGACAAATTGCGGGCTCGCTTGTTGATCAGCTCAATCGCAAATTTCATAGCACCTTCAACGGTAGTGGGTCGTGAAGCTAGCACACTGTCATGGATGTTGTCAGGGAGTCCGCTGACATACTTCTCAATCTTGTCGCTCCTTTGAGGGAACATTCTGGTGCACATCAAGCTTAACTCTTGAAATCTTTAGTTGTACCAAAGGATATCATTGTTCTTGCATTTTAGATCCCACATCTCTATTTCCAACTTCTTCATTTCTCCTCTAGGACAGTACTTCTTAGTCATCCTCTCTTTAAGGTTGGCCCAAGTGAGAGTATAAGCAGTGTCATGTCCAAGGGTAGAGACCACAGAGTTCCACCAGGTAAGGGCGCTCTCGAGTAGTGTGCATGTGGCAAACTTAACTCTGTTCTCGTCAGCACAACCGCTGATGTGGAAAACTGTCTCTCGTCTTTCAAACCATTGCATCAATTCAACCACTCCTTCTTTTCCTTGGTAGTATGAGGGTTTGCACTTCAAGAAGTCGGGGTAAGAACAACCCATGTTGGTGTTGTTTCTGCGCATATTGAGGTTTGGATCATTGTTTGCATTCGGATCAGCTCCTCTGGCTGCCATAGCTGCTGTAAAGCCCTCACTTATCATTTCCCTGAGTTGTACAGCGGTGATATTTTGAGTAGCTTCTGGAAATTCAGTATCAGCAGCGTTTGAAGTGGTCGCATTATTGGGATTTGATCGTGTAATCACCATTTGTCTATAATCATACACAAAATGAGATTATTAGTTCAAACGTTAGTACAGTTTTTATATTATTCGCACGGAGAAAATTCATGCATTGATTTCATAACAAATTTGGATAACCTGTCAAGATCTCATAATATAATACATTGCACAACAAATATAATAAAGAAAGTGATTACATGCTATTTCTATAAGAAATTTAACATCCATCTAGCATAACAAAAACCAAGTCATAGGCCTGTCAGACCTTGTCCAGGGTAGTGATACACACAGTCTTTAATACATTACATCCTAAAATACATGTCCAAAAGAAAAGATACAGTACAGGATTACATCACCAAAAGCTGAAAAGAAATAAAAGTACAAGGTCCTATACCATGATAGCTAGGGTACAACCCATAAGCTGATCATGATGTACAAGATATCTAGTACATCTATCCTACTCCTGCCTAGATGGTTTGCTAGATGAGGCTGGGGCTGGTGGGGCTGATGAAGCTGCATATGCTCTCCTGGTGTTCCATATAGTCCGAACTGTCGCTCGGGCCTCTTTGAGCATGCGGAATGCTGTCAGAAGCTGGGTCCTAAGTCTGTCGACGGCCCCTCGAAGATAAGTCATCTCTACAGTAACCCCATCGTGTCGGACGGTGGCAAGGTCGAAGAAAATTGACAGGGACTGCTCCTGAGCAGATAGAGCAGCATGGGTCTGGTGCTGGAGACTCTCCATGGTATGGATACGCTAGTGGAGACGATAGTTCTCCTCCCATAGCCACTGCAGTGCCTCGTCAGTCTTAGCCTGAACACCTTTGGCTTTCCTCTCTTTCCCTTTGATCACCGACCCTGACTTTCAATCTTGGCCTTGTGATCCTTCCCCCTCCCCCCTTCCCGTGGTTGAGAACCCTTGCCTTTCTTACTAGATTTCCTGTTGATGGGGAAGGCTTGGCAAAGAAGCTTGTGTCGGAAGAGAAGTGGAAAACTAAGCAGTTCGGGCTGGGTCTGTGCCTCTCCCCTCATAGTGTGAGTTAGGGAGTCGATACGCTCATGGATGGTAGTATAGCCCAGTTGACCAGCTGTCAACAGGCTGCGAAGGTCGGATATCTCCCGCTCCTGGCGTGCGCACAGTGCGGCGATCTGGGCCTGGACAGAGTCAGCACGTCCCACCCCAGAGCCTTCCCTGATCTCGAAAGTGGAGTCGGGTATAGAATCGGTAAAATAGCCCGATGGTAAAGATGAAGGTACAGAAGATGGTAGGTCTGGAGACACCCGGTCCTCCTCCATAGAGGTGGGGACCAGTATGGCTGATGCTAGAGCAGAAAAAGGGTCCTCAGGAAGTATAGCTTCGATAGTCTGATCATCCTCTGAGTCTGAGGCTGATAACCATCCACACTATACTGATCGTGGAGATGAACGGGTAGCTGGAGCAGGTGCTACACTGGTAGAAAAGTCGGAGGTGTAGTAGGCGAAGTCATGATGCTCTGAAAATAATATTATTTTAAATTTGAAGTAAGTATATGCTTACAAACAAAGGAAAAATATTATTTTTGGTTACAAGTTTTATGAAGTATATCCCTTTTAAACAATCATCGTAATGTTTTAAGGTTATATATATATTAATACTTATATATATGTAATCATTCAACCAGTTTATTTAACAATCAGTATACACTTAGTTCATATAGCACATAATGCCCTACGATCTATATGCTTAACTAATACGGTCCCAAAAAAAATCCCAAAAGATTTTATAAAGTTATAGTCCAGTTTTAAATAAAAGAAAAATCACTTTATTGTTATTTTATTTAAAAATTTATCTGGTTCTCTATAACTAATGCTCTGATACCATTCTGTGTGACACCCCGGGTAGGGTCAAAATATGCGGAATTATCAACGGAGATGTCACAAGGGTGGATCGATAGTTTATAGTTCATAGAGCAAAAAATAAAGGATTATTCAAAACAGATTACATGATTATTAAACAAATTTATAAAAATTGTCTTCAACATGATAAAAGTAGATTGTTTATGTTTCCCAAATAGAACCCCTGACGAGTCCTCCAATGCAGATTACAATGATGCTTGAGTCCATGCACATATCACATACTAACTTCATTTCCCTGAGAAAAACATGCTTAGAGGGTCAACATAAAGTTGGTGAATTTACAGGTTTAACAATAATTAGCTTGGACATACATTAATCATAGAATTAACAATGCACAAAGCATTCTTACTAAAAAGTAGATTACATTTGCTATTACTCGAAACTGAAGCTTAACCTTCTATAGTCCTCAACAGATGAGGACGTAGTGTCATACAAAAAGACACCCAAACCCAGTTCCAACATGGTATACATCTGTTGTCCCGAACAAGGCACAGTGAGCATGACTCACCTAGATGGGGGTGGTCAGTCCCTAATAGATCTATTTATAACATTCGGGCGATTTACAACAATTTAACACTTTCTATAATAGTCAATCATAGTCAAGTTTATACAATTCAGTTATTTCCATTTAAAATAGTTGCATGTTTTCTCCCCCGTAGAGGAAAAGTTTATCAATACTTTATATGGGGCTGTAAACTCACCTGGGAGTTGGCAATAACTGTATAACACGAATATCCAAATAATGCTCACGCCAAAAGTTATGCCTAATCAAATAGTACAATCTTAATAGATAGTACAAAGAACATATGTGTATGCTTATACAGATTTTTAGTCAGTTTAATAATGCTACAGTATTCATCTAAATAAACGTAGTACAAGTATTAACAATATCCATTTAAACTTATTGATACTTATGCTTTTGCTATGGTTCGGATTTAAGTTCTCGGTATCTCCTCGAATTGATTTCGGTTAATTGTGTGAGATTAGTTGTTCTTGGTGAAGATAATATTTTTGGTTTTGGTAAAATAAATGTGCAAGACTTTAAAATAAATGACGAGTAATTAAAACTACAACTAGTTGAAACGTAAACGGTGAAATATTTAAAACTTTAAAAATAATTGACGAGAAATTAAATGACGTAAAATTAAAACTTGCAAACTTAAAAATAAAACTAAGACAAAACGAGTTTAAAATAATACTAAGTTAAAAGGCGGGAAAAATTAAATTTGAATGTAAAAATGAAAACAAGACATAAAACTACAAATCCATCGGAATCCTCCGATCGGAATCCAGATCGGAATATCGATCGGAATGTACGCCGCCGGAATGCTGTCACCATTCTATCGGAATACTTATCGGAAAGAGTACCCGTCGGAATGATCAAAGAAAAACTATCGGAATGTTTAAGAAAAAGACACCATCGGAATACACTAAAACTAAAACCATCGAAATACATGAAAATGGAATCCATCGGAATGTTGCAATAGAAAATTGGGCAGCACTTCGTTTCAATAAAACCTTAAACTCCGTCGGAATATGCGATCGCAATGAGCGATCGCAATCCCGATCGGAATAAGGGGGAATGATACAAGTGATCGCAATGTAGAACCACCAATGGTTATTGCGATACAAACAACCCGTCGCAATGTGTAGAAACCCTCTTTTTCCGATGGAACTGAATTTGGCAATAAGCACAAGTTTAATGAGCTATGACTAATAAGCATGAATAGAAACTAGAAAGACGAGAATAAGATGAACACAATAAGCTAAAATTCAAAACCTTTCACGACACAAAATAAATAAACTTTGTAAAAAGACTAAAACTTTTTAAGAAAACTTAAAAACAATAAGCTAGACACAAATTAAGCCAATAAGCATGTTAAGCTCAAAGCTTGATTCGTAGGAAACTTAGATTAACCAAAAGACAAACCTTTTCTTAAATCAAACATAAAACTTAAACAAAACGTGTAAAGAAATTCGGATTAAGAACAAGTAAAAGCTAAGAAAAGTAGAATAAGAATAAGCTAAGAACGAGAGTTAAACTATCAAAGGTAAAAGCTTGATTAAAAACAAGAAAGGAAGATAAAAGATTTGGGATCCTAGTGAGAGAAACTGTCACCTTCTCTCTCTAGAATCACCTACAAAGATGAAAGAAAAACTACTCTAAAACTAAGACTAACCAACCCTCCTAAATGAGTTTAGGAGGGTATTTATAGGAAATGGGGAGGTGCATGTGTTGCCTCCTCTTTCTTTCTTTCTTCACGTCTTCTCGTCTTTTAAGTTCTTCGACTTTATCGACTTTGTCTCGGGATTAATTAAACTCGTCTTATAATTTATTTATTTATTAGACTCGAGTTCTTCGGCTTTATTAAACTTCCGTCTTTTAGACTTGTTCTTCGATAAATCTTCAGAATAGGCCTTGAACTTCCGTTCTTTTTGCCCTCTTGACTTCTTGACTTCGTCTTTTGCCTTTTTCTTCGATAAAAGCCCGTGAAATCTCGTGTTTTCTCCACTTTTCACCTTTTCGTCCTAAATCACAACAAAAACACAAACCACGCATAATTCCGACATAAATGACATAAAATACACGTTTTGGCTTGGTTATTATTGTAATTAAGTGGTAAAAAGATGGGTGTTTTCACACCTATCAAATCCCCTACACTTGACCATTGCAATGTCCTCATGCAATGTATTAGTTACAAAGCACGTTTACACTTTTCATCATAATCAATCCATAGTGGCCTTTATTAAAGAGATAGAAAACTATAAACATTCAAAGTAAAGAAATCAAAAACATACCTTGGGTTTTGAAAATGTCATGAATGATCATCATCCTCAAGTTTTCACTTTCTCCAAACCAAGCTTAAAAACGAGATCATTGTTATTATAAGTTAGTAAACTAACACGACCTCATGTGGGCCAATTACTCACTTAGACTCCCTTATTCCTAGTGGTATCTCTTATATTTTATTTTTGTCTCGAATGATCACGAGGATGCATTGTTGACTTATTTTGATAGTTTATTAGGCTGAAAATAAAGTGGGACGATTTAATCAATAGTTAGCTAAAGGACAAAATCTTTTAAAACTGCTTCTCGGGATATCAAAAAGTTCATATCTTGGCATAACTCGCTTCGCGATTTGAGACCTTTCTCGGACCGATATTTGGCAGCGACTTCATACTTCAAACCTTGAGAGACGTTCATGAAATAATGGTCTTCTCTTCATAATAGGAATTTCTTCACTTGAAGTTTTGAGAGATTCTTCATATTTGGACCACGACTTCTTCATTTTTCTCTAATCTTTATTTTGGATTTTGATATACAACGATCCGCCTCCTTTTTGGACTTGGATCTATTTATCCTCATACCTTGTTAGGGCCTTTTTGGATAGACTTCTCCATGATCTTTTGGGGAGTATTTGCTTTTCGTCGTGTGTCTCGATCCTTCATATTGATTTTCGATAAATGATTCTTCACATCACTTGGGAACTTTAGCAACAAAATGTAGCCCTCATGCCTTGTTAGGGCCTTTTCGGACTCGCCAATTTTCGCATCCCGCTTCAATAAGTTATGCCTTGGCTATGAACTCTAATCCATACCGAGCAACTTTTAAACGATCTTGGGCTAGAAGCTAAGTAACTTTTCAAATCGTACAACCTTATTTATTGCAGATAAATTTATTAACAAGCGATGGGAGAATAGGCTCATAATTAACTCACATAAATTCACGAAAGAATACCAAACTTATAATTGACTCTATCATCTCTCGTTCTTCACAGTTTAAAATCTCAAGGAATGAGACTCGTGGATGCTTAGCCTATTAAATCTAATTTTTGGGTTTTCGAGTCGCCTATAGGATCTTGCAAATTCTTAGACTCTTTCAAGTTTAGAAATCGCGTTTTAAAGTTCCCTTGATAAACGACTCTCTAGGATCAATTATAGGAACTTGCGAAAAGTTCTTGTTCTTAACCCGTGAGAGTTAAGACTTTCGCGTTTTATAGCTCCCTATATAAAAGCCTAGCAAAACTTGACCTAAACACGTTAAGGATACTAGCTAGAGTAAACTTAGATAAGTAAACTCGGGTTGAGTCAAAAGATTCACAACATTTGAAAATTAAAACCACTTTATTAAACATTTATTCTAGCAAGGAAAGAAAATAACTATATAAAAGGAAAAACTAATAGGCCAAAATAGATCAAAAATTTTGAAAAATGTCGAAAAATTGATTTTCCGGTTAAAATGAGGACAAATACAAGGAAAAGACCACTTAACTTCGATAGAAGTCCCCCTACACTTAATATAAACATTGTCCTCAATGTTTAAGCATGTGGGAGTAAACTCCCCTACACTTAGGACATTGTGCACTTTGTTTAAATCTCGCTAAGGAAAAGCCTACTAAAGAGATTCCTATATTAAAATTGAGAAAATATATAAAATAGTGAATCGAAAAGAGTTTAGGATAGAACCGGGAAGAAGTGGAACACGGAATCACGGTTCGTCAAAAGTCATCAAGAGTGTGTCTTTGAAGCTCTAATCCCTGCACATGATAAGAAAGAAAGCAAGAAACACCAACGGGGCTCCCCCTACACTTATGGTGTGTTGGAGCATAGTTTGGCTGGGCCGGTTCGACGACTCTCCTGGGCCGTTAATCGTCTTCCCGGGTTCTGAATAATGATGCAAACAAAGGTAAACCGGTTAGACGCGGACCCGAGGCCGGAGCCCCGGGGTCCACCTCCGACGGTCAAGTTAGTATCGGATGAATATGTGGTATAAGAGGTGTAGTTATGAGAGAAAACCTGATGTAGAATGAGACCCCTAGCCTTGTTTATATAGTGCTAGGGTTTCTTGAAGGGTAAGTTAGGTGTGTGTGGGTCGCGGGCCTGTTGGGCCGGGCCGGATACCGACTGTACGTCGACATGTCCCTCAGTCTAGTATGATATGGTCCATGATCATGTTATGCTAGACTCATTCGTGTATCATGCTCACTAAACAACCGCGTGCGGTTTGCTGCTAGAACATCCTCGTGGGTTGTTCGTAACATATGGCTCCACTCGTAATGGGCTACTTTTAGCGATAAGATGATGGTTTGGGATTACGAATAGTGAGCATAGCCACTATACGTCATCATGTCCCCCCAGTCTAGTATGTGAGGTTGTCACCGAGGTTACTAGACTTTACACCATATCCGCTACCTGTAAGCATATCCACGTCGAAAGAAATGGGAAAACACGTATACGTAAGACGGGCGGTTGTGCTCGAATGCTTGGTTTCCCGTGATTAGACGGTAAGGACCCCGTAAGAAGAAAACGTGTTCTATAGCCGGGGTAACACTGGCATTGGAAAGGTATCATTCTTATTCATCCCTAACGTGAGGATGATAAGAAGGTTTTGTAAATGTGGAGGTGGAACCCGTATGCTGCATCGTGAATATTTAAAGGCGTACCTTGTATACCCACTAATGATGCAGCATAGTGCGAATTTTTTATTCGGCTTAAGGACAACAGAAGGCGTATCTCTGTGGCAAGTTGATGCGGATATTTACATCCGTCTTATGACCACGACTTAGACAATGACTTAAAAACTTTCACGATTTTTCCTACACTAAACACGGTTGATCAGGCCCCGTCCAATTAAGGTCAAAAATGTAAAATTTTTGAAAAATCATTCCGTAGTCGGGCAAAGAAATTTATCGTGGAAGGCGTACTTCCACAACAAAGATATGAACCAACGGAAGACGTACTTCCGTGGCATAAAGTATGAGCCAATGGAAGACTTGCTTCCATGGCAAACGATGAGACAACAGAAGATGTACTTTCGTGGTAAAAATAATAAGCTAGCGGAAGACGTACTTTCGCGGCAAAGTAATGACCAAACGGAAGGAGTACTTCCCCGGAAAAAATAATGAGCCAACGAAAGGAGTACTTCCGTTGCAAAAATAAGAAGCCAGTGGAAGGAGTACTTCTACGGCGAAGGATAATGAGCACGTGGAAGAGATACTTCCATGGCGAAGACAATAAGCACGTGGAAGAGATACTTCCACGGCGAAGGATAATGAGCACGTAATAGAGATACTTCCACGACGAAGACAATAAGCCAGTGGAAGGAGTACTTCCACGGCGAAGACAATAAGCACGTGGAAGAGATACTTCCACGATGAAGATAATAAGCACGTGGAAGAGATACTTCCACGGCGAAGGATAATGAGCACGTGGAAGAGATACTTCAACGGCAAAGATAATAAGCACGTGGAAGGAATACTTCCACGGCGAAGACAATAAGCCAGTGGAAGGAGTATTTCCACGGCGAAGACAATAAGCCAGTGGAAGGAGTACTTCCACGTCGAAGACAATAAGCACGTGGAAGAGATACTTCCACGGCGAAGACAATAAGCACGTGGAAGAGATACTTCCACGGCGAAGGATAATGAGCACGTGGAAGAGATACTTCCACGGCGAAGACAATAAGCCAGTGGAAGGAGAACTTCCACGGCGAAGACAATAAGCACGTGGAAGAGATACTTCCACGGCTAAGGATAATGAGCACGTGGAAGAGATACTTCCACGGCGAAGACAATAAGCACGTGGAAGAGATACTTCCACGACGAAGATAATAAGCACGTGGAAGAGATACTCCCACGGCGAAGGATAATGAGCACGTGGAAGAGATACTTCCACGGCAAAGATAATAAGCACGTGGAAGGAATACTTCCACGGCGAAGACAATAAGCCAGTGGAAGGAGTACTTCCACGGCGAAGACAATAAGCCAGTGGAAGGAGTACTTCCACGGCGAAGACGATAAGCACGTGGAAGAGATACTTCCACGGCGAAGACAATAAGCACGTGGAAGAGATACTTCCACGGTGAAGGATAATGAGCACGTGGAAGAGATACTTCCACGGTGAAGACAATAAGCCAGTGGAAGGAGTACTTCCACGGCGAAGACAATAAGCACGTGGAAGAGATACTTCCACGGCTAAGGATAATGAGCACGTGGAAGAGATACTTCCACGGCGAAGACAATAAGCACGTGGAAGAGATACTTCCACGGCGAAGGATAATGAGCACGTGGAAGAGATACTTCCACGGCGAAGACAATAAGCCAGTGAAAGGAGTACTTCCACGGCGAAGACAATAAGCACGTGGAAGAGATACTTCCACGACGAAGATAATAAGCACGTGGAAGAGATACCTCCACGGAGAAGGATAATGAGCACGTGGAAGAGATACTTCCACGGCAAAGATAATAAGCACGTGGAAGGAATACTTCCACGGCGAAGACAATAAGCCAGTGGAAGGAGTACTTCCACGGCGAAGACAATAAGCACGTGGAAGAGATACTTCCACGGCTAAGGATAATGAGCACGTGGAAGAGATACTTCCACGGCGAAGACAATAAGCACGTGGAAGAGATACTTCCACGGCGAAGGATAATGAGCACGTGGAAGAGATACTTCCACGGCGAAGACAATAAGCCAGTGGAAGGAGTACTTCCACGGCGAAGACAATAAGCACGTGGAAGAGATACTTCCACGACGAAGATAATAAGCACGTGGATGAGATACTTCCACGGCGAAGGATAATGAGCACGTGGAAGAGATACTTCCACGGAAAAGATAATAAGCACGTGGAAGGAATACTTCCACGGCGAAGACAATAAGCCAGTGGAAGGAGTACTTCCACGGCGAAGACAATAAGCCAGTGGAAGGAGTACTTCCACGGCGAAGACAATAAGCACGTGGAAGAGATACTTCCACGACGAAGATAATAAGCACGTGGAAGAAATACTTCCACGGCGAAGGATAATGAGCACGTGGAAGAGATACTTCCACGGCAAAGATAATAAGCACGTGGAAGGAATACTTCCACGGCGAAGACAATAAGCCAGTGGAAGGAGTACTTCCACGGCGAAGACAATAAGCACGTGGAAGAGATACTTCCACAGCTAAGAATAATGAGCACGTGGAAGAGATACTTCCACCGCGAAGACAATAAGCACGTGGAATAGATACTTCCACGGCGAAGGATAATGAGCACGTGGAAGAGATACTTCCACGGCGAAGACAATAAGCCAGTGGAAGGAGTACTTCCACGGCGAAGACAATAAGCACGTGGAAGAGATACTTCCACGACGAAGATAATAAGCACGTGGAAGAGATACTTCCACGGTGAAGGATAATGAGCACGTGGAAGAGATACTTCCACGGCAAAGATAATAAGCACGTGGAAGGAATACTTCCACGGCGAAGACAATAAGCCAGTGGAAGGAGTACTTCCACGGCGAAGACAATAAGCCAGTGGAAGGAGTACTTCCACGGCGAAGACAATAAGCACGTGGAAGAGATACTTCCACGGCGAAGACAATAAGCACGTGGAAGAGATACTTCCACGGCAAAGGATAATGAGCACGTGGAAGAGATACTTCCATGGCGAAGGATAATGAGCACGTGGAAGAGATACTTCCACGGCGAAGATAAGAGCACGTGGAAGAATACTCCCACGGCGAAGATAACGAGCACGTGGAAGAATCCTTCCACGGTGCATGAATAGGCCAACAGAAGAGATACTTCCGTGGTAAAGGAATGAACACGCGCGGAAGGAGTACTTCCGCGACGAAGGAATAAGCCAATGGAAGAGATACTTCAATGGCAAAGGAACCAACCGGCAGAAGGCGGACTTCTGCGGCAAAGGATAATATCCAAAGATATCTGTGTGACGTGCACATAAATAGTGGTATTGTTATACCCTAGTAGCCCCTCAAGTTTAATGGTGCTACACTCGATTAGTAGTATTAAACTTAATCAAGTATTCAAAAAAAAATACGGTCGCTTAGACCAACGCGAATGGTCGTACCATAGCCGCGTACTAAAGATAGAGATTAGGTTCGAACGTGCAAACCAACGCGGATGGGTCTTTCCATAACCGCGAATTGTCACATAGTATAAGACGTATCTTAACTAACTTATGGGATAAGTTATGCCGTTATGTGCGGCGTACCGCTACTACCATAAGGACGGTCAAAGTTTTGACAAAATTTTGTTAGACGTGCACAGTGTATCTTTTGCAAGTCCATCATGAGTCATGTGGTTTGCTTAACTTACTACAATGTCTTGATAGCAAGGTGTCTAACAAGGATACATGATCCATGGTCGTTGGGGTTGCATCCCTCTTACACGACAAGTTGAATTATTAGGTTAACTCAATCCTCTTATTCCGCCTGGAAACGATGTGTACATGTACGCCCGTAGGCAGAAGATATCCGAGTGTACGGACTAACATATATATATATGTATAATAAGTAATCACTAAATATTAGACATGAAAATATCTATCTAGATATGTATTGAAAGGTGCGAACATTTATCGTAATAAAAAAAAAGTCGCACAAAGCTAAAAGATATAAATAATATCTTGTTAATAAGTTTAAAAGATATACGTAATATCTTTTATTTAATATAAAAAAAATATAGGCAATATCTTGTTACTTATTTAAAAAGATATGAGCAATATTTTATAAAATAAAAAATTAGAACATACATTTTCTCACTTTTAAAAGATAAATAATATCTTATATTTATTTAAATGATATGCGTAATATTCTTTATTAATAAATAATATAGCCGAATAGGCGGACCAACGCGAAAGAACGCGGCTCACAACCGTAGTTAATAAATAAAATATTTCGAGACGTGCGGACAAACGCGGGTGGACATGCCATGACCGCGAATAAAATATTTCGGAACTTCTTACTTTTTATAAGTTCGAATTTATAGATTTATACTTAAAATATTAAGTCTTTTCACCAACTAAAGAAATTTAATGGCAGAATCAAGATAGCATTTATATACTCTTGTCGAATAGGAGTAAAATGTGGTTTTTGCGTAGTAAAATCAAGGTATGCCTCCACCGAATATTTCATATAAGAAACAATAATAATAATGACAAATCGACAAGATCTTATTGCTACCTATATGCACCGTATCTTTTGTTAATATAATAAAATTCTCCAATATTGTGGAAAGGTGGAAACGACAACATTATATGTCGACGATTGCTCCCAATATGTTTTCATCACATACAGTTAACACAAACTCTGAATGCACTTATATTAATATCATTATACCCATGGCAACAGTATATAGCATGAATTGGCACACAAAGTCATATGTTACTCTTAGTTTAAGTAATGGAAAAAGCAATATATAACATGAATTGACACCAAAATCTTTCGACATAAATAGAGCAAGCATATATTCGCATTCATGGGTGTTACTTTTTTGAAAAAGTGTATGACTATAAACGCATGTAAAAGATCCGGCTATGTAGCTTTGCATATTTAAAGCAAACTATATACTGAATAAACAAAAAGATTTATATGCTTTTTCAAACACCACTAAAAGTTTTTTGTGAGTAAGGTCGTTACTGTCCAGAACGCATCATCACGATCAATTATTTAAATGATAAATCAACTTTTTTTTTATAAATCATAAGCACGGTTTAGTATTTTTTGGTGATACAAAAAACTCGGCTTTATTCCATATTATGTGTTGATTTTTGTTGATTCGGTAGACCAACCTCCTACGCATGGCAGAATGTAAAAAACAAAGATATTGGGGTTTTAGAGTTACCGATTTTCGGAATTGATCTTTTCTTTTCTGTAGCGCGAGACCACGAAGCTCAATTTAGTCAAGTCCCACGGATGGCGCCAACTTGTTGGAGCATAGTTTGGCTGGGCCGGTTCGACGACTCTCCTGGGCCGTTAATCGTCTTCCCGGGTGCTGAATAATGCTGTAAACAAAGGTAAACCGGTTAGACGCGGACCCGAGGCCGGAGCCCCGGGGTCCACCTCCGACGGTCAAGTTAGTATCAGATGAATATGTGGTATAAGAGGTGTAGTTATGAGAGAAAACCTGATGTAGAATGAGACCCCTAGCCTTATTTATATAGTGCTAGGGTTTCTTGAAGGGTAAGTTAGGTGTGTGTGGGCCGCGGGCCTGTTGGGCCGGGCCGGATACCGACTGTACGTCGACATGGTGAAAATAGATAGATAATTGGGTTGCCTCCCAAAAAGCGCTTGTTTTTGTTGACCGAGTCACGAGCCTGACTCGTCCCCGAATTAAATGGTCCATGGGGAAGCCTCGAATGTAATACCGGGATCAAAGACCTTGCCCTCGTTCCCGGTTGACATCAACAAGGGAGAGGCGGGGGGATAAGTCTTGAATGGGAGAAAGACCCTTTGGACATACGAAAAGTATGTGAAATCAAGATCCACGGGAGGTGGGTTGGGTATAGTAAGCACATTGTCCTCCCCCGAAGACAATAGATGCTGAGCAAGCGGCAAAGCCGTAATGGTATCAATCATAGCATAATCAATGTCACCTCTCGGGTCAAAGCACTCATCCTCCGAAATAGTGGCTAAAGGGGAGGATGAAAGGTGCTCGGGAGGGGGACTTGGGACAATATCTTCCTGCAGCAAATTATCAAAAATAATGTCCCCCTCCGTGTCAGAATCATCAATACCTGGAGGGATGGAGTGAATATCAATTTCTTCCAGCAATGGGTCATTATCTTCAACGGGAGGAATAGATGGAGGTAAAGACTTGGAAAGAGAAGGAGAAGTCAACTCTTCGATTTGAGCAATAAGAAGATGAACTTTCCGTAATCTATCGCGAAGAAGCACGTCTTCCACCTTATCCACAAGATCATGTTCATCGGTGAACTTCTCGTAAACCGGAGAGAATAAATCGTCATCGTCTGCATCTCCCGGTGGAGATTGAGAAATTTCAAAAGTGAAAGTCTCATAGCAGAGAGAAGAATCGTCATCACTAGGATCGACCTCTTCCGTAAGAGCAATGTCGTCCGCAGGCTCCATAGCAGGTAAGTCACAAACCTCATCATCCAATAATTTGTCGAGACCAACATCACTAAGCTCATTCAACGAATCAAGATCGTTAGACGCAGTAGGAACATCGAGAGTAGGAGCAGCAACTTCAGAAGATGTGTTGAAAGTGCATACAACATCGTCGTCATCATCATCATAATAGTATTGATGCACAAGAGGAGGGGTATAATCACTAAGATTAGATACTTGCTCTTGTTGCAGTCGCTTTTCCTCCGCCCATGCTTCTTTTGTAAGAACAACAGCTTCTTGAAGTTGCAGAATGATGGAGTGTAGTTCGTCATTCAAAGTAGTGCGTTGTGGGTCAAGATTAATTTGCTGAGAGGATTGATGATTGAGGGTGTGATGTGGGGGCTCAAAGTGTTGAAAACCTGAATTATAGCATGGTTGTGGCTCATAGTAGTTCATCGGTTGGGAAGAATTAGAACACGGGTTTGGTTCATAATAATCCATCGGTGAAGAAAATTGAGGACACGGATTTTGTTCATAATAATTCATTGGTTGACAATAATAGGTATCGTGAGGACCCCCACAGTTTTGGCAAGAAGGGTAAGGAGAAAAGTCGGGTGCGTCTTGTGGATAGCTATTTTCATTGTCATAATTGTACCCCGGTTCTTGTCCGTGAACAGACGGGTATTGAACCGGGCACGAAACATGCCAATGAGAATCGCTTCCACAATAGATGCACGGGGAAAGAGTAGGTGGGTTCAAAAAGGACGAATTAAGTGAGTGGCACAAAGGACAAAATCCTGGTATTAATTGTGTATCTTTGATATCGTTTCCGCACCGCTCACATGTACACCATTGACAAGAGTCGTTCCCGTACAATCGTCTCCCGCACCCGACGCAATGGACATAAAGTTCCATAAAGAAAGATAGATAAGCAAGAAGAATATTTTTGGTGCAAAATTTTTGAAAAAGAAATGCTTTTTATGATTTTTCAAATGTTTTTGGTTTTTTTGAGAAAAATTTTTGGACTCGAAAAATAACGTTCCCAAGTGAACGGGTCCCAAAAGCCAACGCGTCTTTCACAAAAAACCGTTAATCTTCATGAAAAGAGCCGGCAGCGGCGCCATTTGATACTTATGCTTTTGCTATGGTTCGGATTTAAGTTCTCGGTATCTCCTCGAATTGATTTCCGGTTAATTGTGTGAGATTAGTTGTTCTTGGTGAAGATAATATTTTTGGTTTTGGTAAAATAAATGTGCAAGACTTTAAAATAAATGACGAGTAATTAAAACTACAACTAGTTGAAACGTAAACGGTGAAATATTTAAAACTTTAAAAATAATTGACGAGAAATTAAATGACGTAAAATTAAAACTTGCAAACTTAAAAATAAAACTAAGACAAAACGAGTTTAAAATAATACTAAGTTAAAAGGCGGGAAAAATTAAATTTGAATTTAAAAATGAAAACAAGACATAAAACTACAAATCCATCGGAATCCTCCGATCGGAATCCAGATCGGAATATCGATCGGAATGTACGCCGTCGGAATGCTGTCACCATTCTATCGGAGTACTTATCGGAAAGAGTACCCGTCGGAATGATCAAAGAAAAACTATCGGAATGTTTAAGAAAAAGACACCATCGGAATACACTAAAACTAAAACCATCAGAATACATGAAAATGAAATCCATCGGAATGTTGCAATAGAAAATTGGGCAGCACTTCGTTTCAATACAACCTTAAACTCCGTCGGAATATGCGATCGCAATGAGCGATCGCAATCCCGATCGGAATAAGGGGGAATGATACAAGTGATCGCAATGTAGAACCACCAATGGTTATTGCGATACAAACAACCCGTCGCAATGTGTAGAAACCCTCTTTTTCCGATGGAACTGAATTTGGCAATAAGCACAAGTTTAATGAGCTATGACTAATAAGCATGAATCGAAACTAGAAAGACGAGAATAAGATGAACACAATAAGCTAAAATTCAAAACTTTTCACGACACAAAATAAATAAACTTTGTAAAAAGACTAAAACTTTTTAAGAAAACTTAAAAACAATAAGCTAGACACAAATTAAGCCAATAAGCATGTTAAGCTCAAAGCTTGATTCGTAGGAAACTTAGATTAACCAAAAGACAAACCTTTTCTTAAATCAAACATAAAACTTAAACAAAACGTGTAAAGAAATTCGGATTAAGAACAAGTAAAAGCTAAGAAAAGTAGAATAGGAATAAGCTAAGAACGAGAATTAAACTATCAAAGGTAAAAGCTTGATTAAAAACAAGAAAGGAAGATAAAAGATTTGGGATCCTAGTGAGAGAAACTGTCACCTTCTCTCTCTAGAATCACCTACAAAGATGAAAGAAAAACTACTCTAAAACTAAGACTAACCAACCCTCCTAAATGAGTTTAGAAGGGTATTTATAGGAAATGGGGAGGTGCATGTGTTGCCTCCTCTTTCTTTCTTTCTTCACATCTTCTCGTCTTTTAAGTTCTTCGACTTTATCGACTTTGTCTCGGGATTAATTAAACTCGTCTTATAATTTATTTATTTATTAGACTCGAGTTCTTCGGCTTTATTAAACTTCCGTCTTTTAGACTTGTTCTTCGATAAATCTTCAGAATAGGCCTTGGACTTCCGTTCTTTTTGCACTCTTGACTTCTTGACTTCGTCTTTTGCCTTTTTCTTCGATAAAAGCCCGTGAAATCCCGTGTTTTCTCCACTTTTCACCTTTTCGTCCTAAATCACAACAAAAACACAAACCACGCATAATTCCGACATAAATGACATAAAATACACGTTTTGGCTTGGTTATTATTGTAATTAAGTGGTAAAAAGATGGGTGTTTTCACACCTATCACTTATCTATATAAGTTTCATAGTTAAGTAAACATAAAATGCTTAACTTATAATATTAGTTTGCATTCGTAGTACATGTATTAATAATAACCATTCAACTTACAATTAAGTTTCCTACTTAAGTAGACATAGAATGTCTTACTTATAGTATTAGTTTACGTTCGCAGTTCACGTATTATTTAACATCCATTTAAACTTACCATTAAGTTTCATATATATAAGTAAGAGTTAAGTTATTTTGGATACCATATCTATCATGGATACTAAGGGACTCATCCCTACCATCCATCCTCATAATATCTAATGGTTGAGATTAAAAGTATTTAATTATTTCACTTATTTTTAAAACTTAAATATCTTTTAAACCGTTAAGTGTTAAACGGAAAAAAATATACCATCGCGACGAGCATTTAATTAGCTTTCTACAGATATGCAATATGATATACTTTTGAAGAAAAAAAAAATCGTTTTTTTTTTAAATTTGCGTAAAATATCATATATGATAATAGTGTTTTATCATATATGATATTATTGTTATGTTACAAATTATTACAGAATCATATATGATATTGGTTTATATCATATGATATTGGTTTATATCATATATGATAAGTTATATCATATATGATACCAGTGTTACTATCATATATGATATTTAGTATCATATATGATAAATTACGGAAAAAACAAAAAAAAAAAATTTGTCGAAAGTATATCATATAGCATATCTGTAGAAAGATAATTAAATGCCCGTAGTAATGATATATTTTTTTTCGTATAACGATTGACGGTTTAAAAGATATTAATGTTTGAAAAAAAAGAGGAAATTGGTTTTATGTTTAATCTTATCTATTAGATTAAGATGGAGATGAGTGGTGGAGATTAATCCCTTAGTATCCAAATAAAGTTTGATATCAAAATGAACTTAATTCATATAAGTAAACATAAAAAGTTTTACTTATTATTCACTTACGTATTTGCATTCAATTTAGTTAACTTTCATATATTTTTTATTTCCTAAAAGTATATGAGTTCATGTATTAATAATACCTATCCAAATTGTTTATATAATTTATTTCATAAAGCCAAAATATAAATATTTTATTTTTGAAAAATAAAGATATCATATTTTATTTAACTTTAATGTTCCCATAAATTATTTAACATTTATAAAATAATTTATCAATTACAAGTTTAAGAATTTATACATTAATCCTTATAGTTTAGGGTTTAATTAAGTTTTACTAAATTTAATATAGAATTAGGGTTAGGGCTTGTTAAAGTTTCGGAACATGGTAAAACTAGTCTCTCCATATTTTAAACAAAGTAAACTTTCGGATTTTACACATTTGGTACCTAGGGCTTGTTAAAGTTTTGGCTTATGGCAGATTTAGTCCTCCTAGTTATATATAGGTTTTATAACTTTCAAAAAATGACAAAACAGTCCTTAGGGCTTCTTTAAGTTTCGGATTATTACCAAAATGGTCCTTAGGGTTATAAAATGACAAAACAACTTTTAGAAACTTCCCAAAATGATCCCTAGGGTTTAATATGCCACGAATGGTATTTATTAAACCCTAGACTTTTGGACAATTACATTTTCAGTCCTTGTGTTTACTAATTTATCAAAACAAGTTTCATAAGTCACGGTTTTAGTCCTTAAGTTTCATAAATTGTCATTTTAGTCCACAAGTTTTTATAAGTTATATTTTACTATAAAAACTTTTATTAAATTTTCCAAAACATTAAATGGGCTCATTAAATGCGCTAAAATATCTAATGGGCCATCTAGTGGGCCTAAATACATTTTTAAGTTTACTATCTTGTTAAATGGGCCTTCAAAACATTTACTGGGCTTAAATACATTTTTAAGTCCATTAGTTATTTAAATGGGCCTAAGCATAATCTTAAGTCCATTAAGATACTAAGATTTATTGAATGGGCTTATTGGGTCCATTATGTCTTGGACTAATGTTACATGAGCTTAATTAGTCCATCAATACTACTTTTCATTTCATGTAAGTATTAATCTAGGATTTTCTTATAAGCTTATTATTAGCTTATCCATATTTACTTTTAAACCTTAATAAAAGAATAAAACTTATAGTTTATTTTATTTGATGTACCAAATGAGATCTAGATGTGTTACAAGGTTGCATGCAAGTCATAAGCCATAATATGAGCTAATAACTCATGGCTATAATTAATCATAGCTTATTAAGATGAGTCAAAACTTGTTTTAAGGTTGCATGTACTTATAAGTGTCCCCAAAATAAGATCTAGCTATGTACAAATCAAGAAACCAAGTCATAAGTCCATACATACATACATATAGCCCACGGCTATAATTTTAATTTTGGTGTTTCTAAGATGAACTTTTTAGCTAGTTTTATTTCTTGTAAATATTTATAAAAATACAACATGATTATCTAGGCTTCTTGCATGTTTCCAAGGTTACCACAATTCCAAGAAAACAACATATAGCTCACGGCTATATTGTTTTCTTCCAATGTTCCTATAAGATCTATAAGCTTGTTTTATGTTTATCATGTAAAGTTTAACTCTTAACACTAGATCTAGGTTTTATATAAGCATGTATGTACATTTAAAACCCATTCAAAGTCATACATAACCCACGGCTATATATGTACACATAATTTATTTTAGTGATTTTTAGTAGTCCATTTTACATGTAATAATACTTATTCCATCATTTAAAACTTAGTACATAAATCATTAGTGTCTATTAAATCTTGTCGTGACCTGTAAGGTCATGGTCTTTCATGGTTTTTGAGTTACACATGTTTACTTATAAGACTTATGATTATTAGTTAACCAAAATCCCAAAAAGTAAGATTTGTAACCCACGGCCTCAAAATGATCTTTATGATTTTTAGTCAAGTTAAAACATAGAATACTAGTCATAGGTTTCTTTATAAAAAGTTTTTAACCATGATTAATGGTACCCAAATATATGCCGTGACCTTTAAGGTCATGGTTTTTATCAAATCTTGATTTTTAACAAGTTATTACATGTGTTTATAGATGGATGATGATGCATGCAAGTAAAAATGAAGAAGCATAAGGAGTATACCTTTCTTGCTTAAGGTTACCAAGGAAGATCTAGATGAACAAAGAGATTAGAGATCTAATCTAGATGATGAAGAAAACTCTAAATATAAACCAAGTCGTGACCCTTAAGGTTCGGCTAGGGCTTGGTAGAATGATTCCAAAGATGATGATGCTACTAAATGATTAGTAGTTAAGATGAGACAAGGATCTAGTGGATTTAATGTACAAACTTGGATGTTTGTGGCTTATAGCTGAATCATTTGAGAGAGAAAGGTGAAGAGAGAATGAGATTTGATTGCATGAGAGAATGAGAATGTATGTGTGTGTTTTTCGGCTAAAAGGGGAGAGAGAAGGGTAATGCAAAAGGCATGATTGCCTTGGTAAGAGTATTTGTGCCATGTGTTGGCTTTTCCAAAACCAAGACATCCCTTCTTCTTCCACATATGTGTGTATGCCGTGTATAGGTAGCCAAAGGGGTTAGTGGGCTTTGGCTTGGGCTTATGTTGGGCTAGCACACAAGGAGTGTATGGTCTTGGGCTAGTCCAAGAAGGTTTAAACATGTTTATGGTATACATACATACATACATACATACATACACGGCTACATATACAATATGTAGCATGTTTACCAAATTTGATTAAGTGTTGTGTATACTTAGTTTGTTATACATTTCATTACTTGTTCTCCTAGTTTTAAGTACATGGTTTAAGTTATGTGACTTATTACAATAGAAAAAGATTGTAGAAGTTTAAGTACATAATGGACAAGTTCACACACATCTTATAAAATTATACACATGAGAGAGTGTTCTAGGATTATTGGGTGAAACTTTATTACATTAAATCATGGTAAAATCATGGATTTTACAATCTGAACCTACCGTCACACACACATTTCAACCATAATATGTCATATTTTTTTGAGAAGTTGGTAAACGGACGTGTGCATTTCACGTGCAGCTAAATGGCGGTATACATATTTAATGAGCTTTACATCGATATGGCAAAATAGGCAAGTTGTAACGTGTGAAAATAGTACTTAACAATAAGAGAATTTAATCAATAAACATATTAACTCATAATTAATTTATTGGTTGATTTTTTTCTAGTCGATAATGTACAGTTTCTGATAATATATTATTTAAATCATAAATGAATCTCAAATCAAAATCACAACCAATTCAATTGGTATTTAATTAAGAAATTACTTCATTGTGGGTCAACGAAGAAAGAGTTGACGGAAGGCATGATCGCTGGAAACTTGGAGCGAGCAACTATCCTTACAACATGTTGTGCCTACCTTTCACCTTCCACAAAGTTGTCCAGCACGCCAGCAGATCTGTTTCTCTACCTTTGCCAAGCTGTTCCATTCACCTCCTAAATAACCGCTTTTTTGAGGCAACTCATATTTTATTGAAGTGTAAGTAAAAAATTAGACATGAACTCAAAATTTTACTATGGATCGTATCTTATTTTTTTCTATTAGTTTGAGGTATAAACTGATTGTTAAAATGAATGGTTTGTAAACTTTAGTTTTTCAATTTAGCTTAATCGTGTTCTGATTTTGTTCTGAAGTGAATTTGCTTTAGGTTAAGGATTAAATGAGGTAATTTTGCTTTTCTCATTAGTTTCAAACTACACTTTCAATCCCATCTCACCTTATCTTTTCAATATTGTTGCTGATGTGCTCTCCCGCCAAATCTCCAGCGCGATGTCTTCACGCACCTTATCAGGTATTAAAATGGCACACAGTTTCCCTCTTATATCTCACATAGTTTTTGCAGACGACTCACTCTTCTTTTTAAAAGCTTCACATGTTGAGTGCACTACTCTTGTTTCTATCCTTAATTCATACTGTCAAGCTTCGGGCCAAACAATCAACTTTGAGAAATCATCTGCTTTCTTTTCACCCAACACCCCATCTTCTCTACGTGATGATATATGTTCAGCTCTTCGTGTACAACAAATGGATTCTAAAGCTAAATATTTAGGCCTCCCCTCAATTTTTGGCCAAAAGAAAACACAGATGTTCGTTTTTTTGTTGGACAAAGTGCTCCAAAAAATGCAAGGATGGAAGCAGAAACTTCTTTCCCAGTCGGGTAGAGAAGTTTTAATCAAGGCGGTCATTCAAGCCATCCCCACATATGCTATGCAATGCTTCCGACTTTCCTCATCGACCACCAACCTTGACTCCACCTCACAGTCTTCTCCACAGTGGATACCCCCCCCCCCCCCACGGCAATTCGGTGAAGTTAAACTGTGACACTGCATTCAAGAATGATAATGCTGCTTTTGGAATCGTTGTTTGTGATTCTACAGGTTCTCTGCGTCATGCCTTTGGTAGTCCTTGCCATGCCATATCTCCCCTCCATGCCGAAGTAATCGCGATTCACAATGCTTGTCAGCTAGCACTCAATCGGGGATGGTTATACGCTACCGTGGAATCTGACTCCCAACTGGCTATCTCACTGTTATCTTCTATTGAAACATCACCACCTTGGAGTTTAGCCGCACTTGTGGAAGATATTCGCTTATGGGCAAATAATATGTATTTATCGTTTTCTTGGACTAATCGAGAAAGGAATAAAGCTGCCCACTGGGTTGCTCGTCATGCGATTTCTGCCACATCAAAGTTTAGTTGGGATTTTTATTTTCCTTATGAACTTACCTCGCTTGTGAGGAGTGATTTGTATGAATTTTTTTTTTATAATGAATGTTCATATTAAAAAAAAAACTACACTTTCAAAAATATTGAAAATTTTATATATTAGTTTTCGACACATATATCTCTTAGCTCAAACTTATAAAAAAATGAATTTACAGAAATTTTAATAAATAATCAATAACTTTACTTAATAAAGTAAATATAAAATTAAGTAAAAGATGAGCATGTGGCATGAGATGACGGACGATTATAAGTTAAAGGACCGAGACAATAAATTGATCCAAAAGTGTAGGAAACAAATTGATTGAAATAAACAAGCATGAAAAACTGAATTCATATTCATATAAAAAAAAAGAAGATAAAGATGATGAGACCGACATCAAAGGGCAAAAATATGATCCCAAAAACATCAACATTTATAGCAATGTCTTTGGTAATAACAGCTTTGTTATTGTTAGGTTGTTTTCAATTTGGTGTTTGCAGAATTGATAAAACCACTGCAATGATGGGTGGTATTCGTGATATCGATGAACGTAATCTTAACGGTATCGACATCGAAAACCTTGCTAGATTTGCTCTTGAGGAACATAATAAAAAGGAGGTGCTATTCTTCATTTGCTTTTTCTATTATATCTATCATGTTTGCTTCTTAGGGCTGTTCTCAATTGCTTATTACGTTTAGCATCAACGTAAATAAGTTGATTTTATTTTATCTCAAATAAGCACTTTGAAATCACGGCTTGTCTAGTAGCACTTAGCAATTTGGGATGTCACAAAACTGATCCTGTGTTTAACGTAAGCAATCCCCAACACACCAAACATCTTATTCAGTGCTTATCACACAGATAATAATTATAAGCACTTTGCTTATGTCCAAAATCTCAACTGCTTGTCTGCTTTACCAAAACGCAATAATTAACTTGTGCTACAGTTTGAATAAGCAATCCAATCATACTGTTAATCTTTTCTTTTCCATAATGTGTATATGGATAGATTGTACATTTCTTTTATTGAACATCTGAGCAAACCAATATTCTTTTCTTTTTTGGAAAATTTTCTGTGATTAATTTTTTCAGTTTACGTAATTCAGCAATTTCAGGCTTTTAACTATCTTTAATGGGGTGTTTTGTTTTTGGGGTTCCTTTTTTAAACTTCTTATTGTTTGTGGTTGTTGTCTTGAGGTTCTCCTTGACCTCCTTTACCCCGCCACCCCATATGTGAAACTAGGAAAATAGTGTAACCAGAAACAGACCTTCTAGTGATTGGGCAAGAAGCCCAGTGTCATAATAAGCTTGAAGGTGAATACTGTCAGTAGGTGAAAGAAAAATGTAAACCTTGTCCAGGACAGAGTTTAATATATCTGAGAACTCTTGTTAAAGCCTTCATATGAGTTGTCCTTGGAGCATGAGAGTATTGACTTAAGAGCTGGGATGCAAAAGAAATGTCTGGCCTTGTAATATTGAGATAAAAAAGCTTGACAAACGAAGTTCTGTAGTGTGAAGTGGTTCTCCATCGGTGTCATTAAGTGGTGTTTGAGGATCAAGAGGTGTAATTGAGGGTTTAGCATTAAGTACATTGCCACTTTGAAGGAGTTCAAGAGCATATTTCCTTTGAGACATTGTGAGACCAGTGGTGATGGTGATGGTGATGGTGATGGTGATGGTGATGGTGATGGTGATGGTGATGGTGATGGTGATGGTGATGGTGATTGGTGATGGTGTGGAGTTGGATCAGTCATATCTGCAGGGTTATTAGGAGATGAAGAATGACATGAGAACGAGAGGAGTTGTTAGATGCATGATGTGGTGATGTAGTTTGAGTTGTAGGTTTGAGTGGTGGTTATGTGCTTGGTTGAGATGCTTCTGCTTGACTTGTGCTTGATGCTACGGAACTGTTAAGTGTATAAATAGGTGTAAATGATGATGTGGGTGAAGTTGTGTGGATTCTGGGGTATGAAAAGGAAAAATGGATTCATCAAAAGTGTCTACTTTTTGTGACTTTGGGAGTTTTAGGATCATAGACTCTATGATCAAATTTATCATTGATCTGTTGAGTAACAAGAGCTTTGCATCCAGTAACTTTAAGGTGTGTTAATGAAGGTGGTTTATCATAGAAAATTTCAATGGGTGATTTGTTTTGAATAGCTTCTGAAGGAAGCCTCTTGAGTATGTAGGTAGCTGCAGTGATTTTTTTTTGGGTAACCGTGGTTTTCGACACATTGGCCGACTTATCCACGGGGTTTGAACCTACCACCACACAGACTTAAACAACTTTTCAGGAGGTTGGCGTGGCCACTTCAAGGTTGTTTGCACCTAGCGGGAATTGAACTTGAGACCTCACACATATTAGAGTGATAACCACAAACCCTTTTATGTTTTCTCTCCACTCTAGCATTTTAAAAATTCAGATAATGATGAATTAAGGAACTCATTCCCATCGTCACTTCTGACTTTTTTGATTGTGATTTTGAAATGGTCTGAGACATAGAAATTGAAGGTTTGCATGTTAGAGATGGTATGATGTTTGAATGGCATTAATTAGGTCCATGTAGCTCTTGAATGATTATCAACAATAGTTAGAAAATATCTACATTTGTTTATGGTTGTGTGTTAATTAGGTCCCGAAACATCAATGTGCACAAGTTGAAACAAAGCATTTGCATATGAAGTACTGTCATGAAAAGGTAAGGCGTGATGTTTTGCCAAATGGCATACATTGCGGTTGATATGAGAATTACAAGTAAATGAAGTATTAAGACATTTGATTTGTTTAAGAACATTGAAAGATGAGTGTCTTGTATGCCAAAGGTGAGAGTTGTTTAGGATGGTGAATATGGGTGAGCTGGTGTTGTTCGATTTGGTGGTGTTTGTCCAAGATATAGAGACCAGTACAAAGGCTGCCAAGAGCAATCCTCGGATCCTGGTCTTGAAATATGCATGATGTTGCATTGAGTAATAAAAAAAAGTTAGTGCCTTTGAGGAGTTGAGTCACTGAGATTAAGTTGTATGAAAATGTTGGAATGTAAAGGTCATTTTGTAAAGGTTTGTGTAACGTGATAGGTGTATTGATAGTGACCGATCCAAACTCTATAACTTGTGTGTGTTGGCCATTTGGTAACGTTACAAATATTGTTGTTAGGAAATATTGAATGTCTATTATGAATTCTAATGATGTGGAGAATCATAGCTAGTTTTGATGCAGTATCCGTGCAACATAGCTAGAAGCTCTGAATTCTAATGAAATCTGGTAATGTTACAAATATTGAGGATAGTTTTGATGCAGTATGAACAAAACTCAAGTTATTACCTATTTGCTCACTAACCACATTCAAAATCCAAGAGATAATCATATCATTGTTCTTTCCCACAAAGCTCTAATGCTCGAAGCCTATGTTGCACGAAACGCCCCTTGAGTGCCATGTCCGTCCCGGAAACGGGAAACGGCCGGAAACACGGCAGAAACGTTTTCGGGAAAAGAGAAACATTTCATGATGACCGGAAACGTCAAAGCTTGAGAAGAATTGTCGACGGAAACGTTTCTGGGGCTTTTGACACGTTTTGTGGGTCGATTTTTGGTGTTTAGCCTTCCTTGATTGTGTTTTAATTTGAGAAAGTGGTGGCTGTTAGAATTGAAGAATAGAGAGAAGGTGAAAGAGTTGGTGAGTAAGGTAGAGTGTCAGTGGCCCACTAAAATCTACTTGGGCATATTAATAAGTTATTGGGCCTCTATAAAATTAGACCAACACTTATCTAAAATAACATAAATTTTGGCAACAAATACACCTGAGATATCAACTAAAAATAACAGGAAGACTAATAACTTCATAAATTCATAAATATATAAAATACACAAACGTTTCTAGCCGTAGAATTTTAGGACATTGCCGTTTCTATGTCCCCATCCCCGTCTCCGTATCCGTATCCGTATCCGTCCCCGTACAACATAGCTAGAAGGTATACCTGGTTCAAGATTCTCCCCAGTGACAATTTTGTACTTATTCTTTGCATTCAAAGCAATCATCATGGACCTTCTCCAAGAACCATAGTTGTCAGACTGTCAATTTCTTGGAGATCAAAATCAAGCCTGGTTTGATGAAGGTAAAGTTGGTGATTCATTGTGATTGTGGATTCATCTGTATTGTGTATTGTTTCTGTATCAACTTCAGTACCCATGATGGTTGGCATTTCGTTATTCAGTTAGGTTCTTGTTAGAAGAAAGACAGAGTATGTGATTTTGTGTAATTTGATTGTGATCTTGACAGAACTGTGAAATGAAGATGATAAAGGTGGAATGTTGATGATCAATTGTGTGTCTTGATGACGGAATAAGGTGGTGGTTATGGTAGTTATGGTGATTTTCCGGTGAGTGTAACAGAATCCTTGTTATAAGAGAATGTTGTTAGTGATGAATTGACCTGAGGAATGGTCTGAATTCATGGATATGATCACGATTTAATGTGATCAGATGTCTGAAATTGAGAGAGAAATGAAAATGGAGGGAAAATGATTTCGTCTTTACTTGAAATGAAATTGTGTGTACAAAATGAAGTATTTATCCTACAACTAACTATACAACTAACTATACTACACTTTCTAACAACTAAGAATTGATTGATGCACCTTCATCTTCTGTGTTATATAGCTGGTCTTGTCACTTGTTTGACTGTGTTGACTGCATTAGCTGTTGTGGTTGTAGTCTTGAGCTTCTGTTTGACTCCTTCTGCTATGTAACGTGGAAATGAAAATGTAAAAAAACGGCGAATTTCTGTATTTTGTCATTGCTCATTGTCAGGTATTGGCTTCACCCGGCATCGAAGACTCTGAATGATATCTTGAGAAACCTGGGCTTAGGGTGTGAGAATGAATTCTGAAGGAAAAAACTGAAATCATATTCCTTTTAACTATGAGTCTTTGATTTTGTGATGCAATGTATGATAGAAAAGTAAACGTTCACGTGAAGAACTGCAAATAGATTTTGATCAATTAAGGTAAAGAAGTATAAGATATAAAATGTAAGCTTGAATCTTGTGACACATTGTAAGTTTCAATGCATTCCACCGGTTATGCTAAGCACATTTAGATTAAAAAAACCCTGTTACGAACCTATCTCATACTAGGTTCGTAATCGGTTTATAAGTCCCAGGTGTAGAACTCACTCAAAAAGCTAGCTTGTTTGAGGAGGGGACACCTGGACATTATAAACCATCAACCATTCCCATACATGGCTGATGTGGGATCGTAACACTACCCCACCCTTTGAAGAACCAACGTCCTCGTTGGTCACGGCTATGTTGGTCACGGTTGGCACCCCCTTTGGGTCCAAGCCACCACTCCGTAAGCCACCACTCCGAGCTCGTTGGTCACGGCTATGTTGGTCACGGTTGGCACCCCCTTTGGGTCCAAGCCACCACTCCATAGGCCACCACTCCGAGTGTTGGAACCTCGTAAGGTAGGGCTAGCTCTGATACCAATTGATACGAACCTATCCCATACTAGGCTCGTAATCGGTTTATAAGTCCCAGGTGTAGAACTCACTCAAAAAGCTAGCTTGTTTGAGGAGGGGACACCTGGACATTATAAACCATCAACTATTCCCATACATGGCCGATGTGGGATCGTAACAAACCCCGATATAATCAGTATACATTTAAGTCCGGTCAGCCAAAACGGCCTGTTTCGCCTTCTAAACCATAAATTAATCTGTATAAACTGGTTTCTTTATCTTTCAAACTAAGGCTAGTCCGTAAAATGGTCAAATAACTTCTTATCTGATAATTCTGCTCCATCATAGCAGAAGAAAACTCAGATATTATCTTGCGTGTTGGGTTTCGTTTCAGATAATTTTCTTCTTTACTTTAGAAAGTTACTTGCCTTGAGCATGAACAAACTGGTCACGTTCCAGTTGTTTGGATGCGAATTGAAATTGATGTTCGCGATTCTTGTGACTGGATCCGGTCGTAGAGAGTGATAGTAATCTGATAATGTTACAATTGTTTGGGTCAATTAGCAGACCTGGTTGGGGGTTGTAGATAGAAAAACTGATCATTGATACTAATGTAAAATTACCTAATGATATAGCATTAGCCAGTAGTATTGATGTTGATTCTTTTGTGTCTCAATACGTAGCTTTAGAATGCACATCCAAACATCCTCATAATTTTGATGAACATATGACACGGCTTTGAATTACTTATTAGATGTACCATAATTATTTCTTGTTTGATCGTGAATACCATTATAAAACCCCTGAACCAGCATAGTAGTTTTCAGATCAGGCGTTGAACATTAGTTATTAGTCACAGTCGAAATGGGTTAAAGTTAAAAATTTATCTAACAAGGAAACGAATCAAATGCACAAAAGCTTCCTAGGCTACTTGATTGGAGAAGAATATTATATATTACTATAATAAAGGATAATATTCGTGTTTGTAGGTCAACACAACCCTTTCCAACCCGAACCCATTTTGTCTCCTCACCCGCGACGCCCATAAGCCTCCTTATCACACTCAAATGATGATTATGACTTCTGAATCCTTTTATTTCTTCTTGTTTGGCTTTTGTATGCAGAACTTCCTTCTCAAGTTTGTGAGATTGGTAAAGGCAAAAGAGCAGGTAGTGGCGGGTATGTTGTATCATCTGACTTTGGAGGCGAACGATGCTGGTAAGACTAAAGTATATGAAACTAAAGTTTGGGTTAAGCCTTGGATGAACTTTAAAGAAATGACAGAATTCAAGGTTTCAAATGTTGACCAGTCCGTCTAAAGGTTGCGGCTCAGAACTTAACAATGTCCTATAATGCTCATGTTTTCAATAAACTGCTAGTTGATGCCAAAATCATTTGATATACCTGTCTTCCTATTAGATCTGTTGGTTGAGGTTGAGCAGTATGATGTAATATGAAAGCATAGTTGGTTTTATGTAAATAACAACAACCAAACGAAATAAACTGGTTACGAAAATGGCTTGCTTGGCGCAGCTATATCAGCTTCCTGATAATCCCCCTCATGTATTAGATGGATTACGGTACGTTTGGTATATGGATTTTAATTAAAAGTAATGGAATGATATTTGTGATTAGAGGTGGCAAATGGGTTGGTTTGGTTGGGTTTGGTTCATGGGTCAAATGGGTTGTGGGTCAAATGGGTTATGGGTTATGGGTTAAATGGGTCATCATTTAATAATGGGGCAAATGGGTTATGGGTCAAATGGTTTGGGTCGGGTCAACCCACTAACTTACAATATTTTCCTATCTTTTAACATGTTCAAACGTTTTTATATGTATTCGTTCGATTTTTACGTTTTTGTCAGTTTTTTTAAGTTTTTCATCGATTTTTTTACGTTTTCATCAGTATTTTTACGTTTTAGTCAGTAAATTTACGTTTTTGTCAGTAAATTTACGTTTTCGTCTGTAAATATACGTTTTAGTTAGAAAATTCACGTTTTCGTCAGAAAATTCACGTTTTTGTCAGTAAATTTACGTTTTCGTCAGAAAATTTTACGGTTTCGTCAGTAAATTTACGTTTTCGTCAAAAAAAATTACGTTTTCGTCAGTAAATTTACGTTTTCGTCAGTAAATTTACGTTTTTGTCAGTAAATTTACGTTTTCGTCAGTAAATTTACGTTTTCGTCGGAAAATTTATGTTTTCCTCAGCAAATTCACGTATTCGTTAGAAAATTAACGTTTTCGTCAGAAAATTTACATATTCGTCAAGAAATTTATGTTTTCGTTAGTAAATTTACGTTTTCGTCAGTAAATTTAAGTTTTCGCCAGAAAGTTTACGTTTTCGTCAGAAAATTTACGTATTCGTCAGAAAATTTACGTTTTCGTCAGTAAATTTACGTTTTCGTCAGTAAATTTAAGTTTTCGCCATAAAATTTACGTTTTCGTCAGTAAATTTACGTATTCGTCAGAAAATTTACGTTTTCGTCAGTAAATATACGTATTCGTCAGTAAATTTTCATTTTCGTCATTAGATTTACGTTTTCGTCAGTAAATTTTCGTTTTCGTCAGTAAATTTACGTTTTCGTCAGTAAATTTACGTTTTCGTCGGAAAATTTACGTTTTCGTCAGTAAATTCACATATTCGTCAGAAACTTCACGTTTTCGTCAGAAAATTTACGTTTTCGTCAGTAAATTTACGTTTTCCTAAGTAAATTTACGTATTCGTCAGAAAATTTATGTTTTCGTCAGAAAATTTACGTTTTCGTCAGAAAATTTACGTTTTCGTCACTAAATTTACGTTTTCGTCAGTAAATTTAGGTTTTCGTCAGAAAATTTACGTTTTCGTCAGTAAATTTACGTATTCGTCAGAAAATTCACGTATTCGTCAGAAAATTTACGTTTTCGTCAGTAAATTTAAGTTTTCGTCAGAAAATTTAATTTTCGTCAGGAAATTTACGTTTTAGTCAGTAAATTTACGTTTTCGTCAGAAAATTTTCGTTTTCGTCAGTAAATTTAAGTTTTCGTCAAAACGTGAATTTTTTGACGAATACGTGAATTTACTGACGAAAACGTAAATTATCTGACGGAAACGTAAATTTTTTGACGAAAACGTAAATTTAATGACGAAAACGTAAATTTACAGACGAAAACGTAAATTTGCCGACGAAAATGAAAATTTACTGACGAATACGTATATTTACTGACGAAAACGTAAATTTTCTGACGAATACGGAAATTTACTGACGAAACATAAAGTTTCTAGCGGAAACTTAAATTTACTGACGAAAACGTAAATTTACTGACGAATACGTAATTTTTCTGACGAAAACTTGAATTTTCTGACGAAAACGTGAATTTTCTAACGTATACGTGAATTTACTGAGGAAAACATAAATTTTGTGACGAAAACGTAAATTTTGTGTCGAAAACGTAAATTTTCTGACGAATACGTAAATTTACTGAAGAAAACGTAAATTTTCTGACGAATACGTAAAATTTCTGACGAAGACGTAAATTTACTGACGAAAACGTAATTTACTGACGAAAACGTAAATTTTCTGACGAATACGTAAACTTACTGACGAAAACGTAAATTTATTGACGAAAACGTAAATTTATTGACGAAAACGTAAATTTTCTGACGAATATGTAAATTTACTGACAAAAACGTAAATTTACTGAGGAAAACGTAAATTTACTGACGAAAACGTAAGTTTTGGACGAAAACATAAATTTACTGAAGAAAACGTAAATTTACTGACGAAAACGTAAATTTACTGACGAAAACGTAAATTTACTGTCAAAAACTTTAAATTACTGACGAAAACGTAAATATACTGACGAAAACGTAAATTTATTGACGAAAACGTAAATTTACTGACAAAAACGTAAATTTTCTGACGAATACGTAAATTTACTAACGAAAACGTAAATTATCTGACGAAAACGTAAATTTATTGACGAAAACGTAAACTTTCTGACGAATACGTAATTTTACTGACAAGAACGTAAATTTACTGACGAAAACGTAAATTTTCTGACGAATACGTAAATTTACTGACGAAAACGTAAATTTACTGAAGAAAAAGTAAATTTTCTGACGAATACGTAAAATTTCTGACGAAAACGTAAATTTACTGACGAAAACGTAATTTACTGGCGAAAATGTAATTTACTGACGAAAACGTAAATTTTCTGACGAATACGTAAATTTACTGACAAAAATGTAAATTTTCTGACGAATATGTAAATTTACTGACAAAAACGTAAATTTACTGACGAAAACGTAAATTTACTGACGAAAACGTAAGTTTTGGACGAAAACATAAATTTACTGAAGAAAACGTAAATTTACTGAAGAAAACGTAAATTTACTGACGAAAACGTAAATTTACTGTCAAAAACTTTAAATTACTGACGAAAACGTAAATATACTGACGAAAACGTAAATTTATTGACGAAAACGTAAATTTACTGACAAAAACGTAAATTTTCTGACGAATACGTAAATTTACTAACGAAAACGTAAATTTTCTGACGAAAACGTAAATTTATTGACGAAAACGTAAACTTTCTGATGAATACGTAATTTTACTGACAAGAACGTAAATTTACTGACGAAAACGTAAATTTTCTGACGAATACGTAAATTTACTGACGAAAACGTAAATTTACTGAAGAAAAAGTAAATTTTCTGACGAATACGTAAAATTTCTGACGAAAACGTAAATTTACTGACGAAAACGTAATTTACTGGCGAAAACGTAATTTACTGACGAAAACGTAAATTTTCTGACGAATACGTAAATTTACTGACAAAAACGTAAATTTACTGACGAAAACGTAAATTTTCTGACGAATATGTAAATTTACTGACGAAAACGTAAATTTACTGACGAAAACGTAAATTTTCTGACGAATACGTAAATTTACTGCCGAAAACGTAAATTTAGTGACTGAATACTAAAAACTAACTTTTTACACTATTGGGTTTTTGGTACAATAATAGGAACCATGTGACCTCTTTTTAAACCTATTTGACCTATTCTCAAACCCATTTGACCCAAACTTCATTTTACACAAAAAAAGGGTTGACCCATTTGACCCATCACTTTATTTTTTGCTCAACCCATTTCAACCAATAAGGTTATGAAATTGAACCCAAATGGCCTACTTTTGGTGGAATGAGTTGAAATTGGCACCTCTATTTGTGATATATTGTTTGGTAAGAATATGGAGAAGAAACCGTACAATATGGTCCCACAAAACCCATATACCCATGTATAGTTACTAGCGACACAAATTCTCTTATACTACTTACTTTTTATATTCTTTTACAAGTTTTAATGTCTATACGCATGGTTATAAATAGCATGAGGCGTGGTGTACCGGCATGTTCAAGCTACGTGCTTTAGCGGTTAAGATGAAGCTTTAGTGTTTCTAAAGCGTGACTTGTAACGGCACAACATATAAAAATGTTTATTTGTTTTATTATATTTCAATATTATATTTATATTAAGTTTATAATAACTATTGTATATAATAATTGAAGTTATAAAACTATTCATACATGTAACAATATTCATTTTTGGAGCTCAATTCCAAAAATCATTGTACCTAATGTCGTAGCGCGTCTTGACCTATTGCGTAGCGTAGAGATCACGCCTCAAGCTTTAACGCGCCTTAAGGCGAGCTATAGCGAGCTATCTAGAACTCTGTCTGTACGTATGAGACTTAAGATAAAAAATAGTTTAAGTAATAATTTTGTTATTACGATTTTATGTATATTATATATGTTTTTTAAAAACATCTATTGTTTATATGTTTGATTATATTTTTGTTTTACTGTGCATGGTCATTAGCCTGTGCTTTATTAGTCATAGTCATTCCCCATTCTTTTTAGTATTTTCATGTAAATTATTATAAACTCATCTCAATTTTTTTATTTTTTGAATATCATACTTTTTTTATCTTCGATATGCATTGCTTGAATTTATTAAGTGTAAAAATAGAAAACCAATCATTTATGTGTTTATTCGAATATTTATAATCATGTGATTTGTTAATTTTTTTAATATAACGTGTATGTTGTATTTTTAAAATATAAAGTCTAAGTACAAAGTTTAAAAGGGTATTTTGTTTATTTTATAAAGTTATTAAAAATATAGAAGATTATAAGTTTACATTTACATCTATCTAATTTATTTAAAATTCGACAACTGAAGTTCTATTAATTTCAGTTTTCTTTATCAAGTTTTTTTTTCACAAATTTGACACATATTTTTATCAAATTCTTCCACTAAAATTTTTAATTTTGACTAAACTGAATTGAATTTTGATTTTTTGACCAATTATATCACTCGATTTTGCTTATGTGTCAAATCAAGTCATTTGATTGGTTCAATTGTTTTTTTACGACTTTCACTTTTTACTAAATTTTCAAATAATCTAATTCTTTTATTATATCAAAAAAATCAAAAAGAAAAGTATTTAATACTCCTTCCGTCCGATAATTATAGTCTAGTGTTGACTTTTTCGTTCTTAATTTTGCAACTTTGACCTTAAATATTTTGATTGTGTTCTATGATATTTGATGCAAAACATACGAATGAATTGGGTTTAAATATATTTTCGAAATATTTTCATAAAGTATCATATAAAACAAACAAAGATATCTTAGGTCAAAATTTTAAAATTAAAACCGAAAAAATTAACACTGAACTATAATTATGAGACGGGAGCAATAATAATTTATAAATAAGAAACATATTATATTCGCTCCTCAAACCTTTACCCATATCGAATCTATACCGAAACCAAATCTTATTCCAATCTCATCAACAAAACAAACGCACCCTTAATGTGTCATTAGTTATTTTGTGTACTAGACTGTTTATGCATTTTCTTCTGCCGAGTTGTTTATATTATGTGTCCTAATTGAAGTATACTAGACTGTTATGTAGACCGTTTGAGCAACTAAGCTCAAGGTCCATTTTTACGGGTACGTATTACACAACCATGGCGCTATTCAATTAAGAGTGTGCTTTGTTATCTCCTTTTAACCAAAAAGAATTGAATGATGGTGTATTTATTCGTTTGGTTGTGAGATTTGGTTTTATTAGAGAACATAATATGCATAGACAAGGATTTTAACAAAACTATGGGTTAAGGCTGGTCTTAACGGTGTCTTGATCGACCTAGGTCGATCAAGTAGTACTCGGTCGTCGTTGTTGCGATGATCGATCGAACTCGGTCGATCGATTTTACTCGATCCCACGCTCGATCGGTTTTAAAACAAAAAATAAAAAATAAAAAATAAAAAAAAGTTACCGTTTGATTTAAAAAAAAAACGAATTTTAAATTTAAACCCTCTACCTTTAAGATACTCAACCTATTCTACCAATTTTCTCACACATTCAAATTCAAACTTTTAAATCAAAACAATAACCATTCAACATGTATAGCAAGAGAACCCCAAAACAAAATCCCGAGATCCCGAGTTCCTCAAGAAAGTGTTTCCCATGTGACGCCGGATTCGGCTTTCCAATTATCCGGCGTGTCACTTAACTTCCGGTTTAAACCCACCGGATTTGAATATCATTCACCACAACCATCTCACCCAAACGTGTACTATGCAAACCGTCCGTTCTCTCCTCCATACCGTGATAACAACCAACAAACTTTCTTTGAATCTCCACGGGTTTGTATCGTCCTATGGATTCTTCTACTTCTTCACATCTTAATCCGTCGTATTATTTGATTAATCGTTTTGAGGTTGATGCTAATTTTGATGAAATGATGTATAATATAGAGTACTTTGCGGGTCACGGTCCGAGTCAAGATCACTCTATGGGCCAAGGTTCAGGACACAGGTCCTATCACGGTGCGGTTAACCTTGACGATGACGAGAAAGAGATGTCACCCGTCAAACCTAAGAAGCCCTCTAAACGTGCTTCAAAAGGCAAGTAGGTTGAGCCAATGGAGCCGTCAAAAGGCAAGAGGTTGAGATGCCAAAAAGGTAACAAAAAATCCAAGACTTCTGAAACCACCTCTTGTTCTAGGCATGGTGGTTACATAAATTTGAACGACGAACCAGAAGATGAAGAGAAAAAGACTCAAGAATTCGACCAATTGGTCGTGATCGAGCTAAAAAAAAGTCATCTAAATCCTTATCAACAGGGAAGTCTTCATTTGTTGATGTTGTAACCAACACATATGAGAAAATGAAAGATATTGGCAGAGAAAAAAAAGCAACAACAAGAATCCTACTTTCGCTTGAAGCAACGGGAGTTGGATTTGTAGGAGGAAAATCAACTGGAAGCGGCGGCCTTGTAAAGAGAAAAGCTCGAATAACAACGTCGAGCAATTGAACTAAAGACCTATTGTTCTACAACAGTGAATTTAACCCTAATTTGCTTCCAGCCCAATAACGAGCCTTGCAAGAAATAAAAATTTAAATCAAGACAACTTACAATTTAAATTACTTGTATTAGTTTTTTAATTATTATTGCAATATATTTTTTGAGTTATTATGTAATGTTTTTATTAAATGTAATGTTTTTATTATTCAATAATTTTTTTTTGAACTTTGTCGCCTTGTTGTGGTAACTAAGTCGATGTAGATCGCCGGAGAGAGAAAACTGATGTGGTAGAAAAAATTGTAGGTAATACTAATTCGATGTTGTGAGTAGCCTAATAGTGGACCATCCATGTCAGCCACCCTTTTTTTTACTATTTTTTATTTGTTTTTCTCATGTGAATACAAAACTTCGCTATTGCAGTCTTGATTTTTTGCCCGAGTCAGAAAATTTCGTTTGAGGGGTTACACTTTGATATTTTTTATAAATGACATTATTAAATGGTTTTTAGGGGGTCAAATTATAAAAAAAACATGAGTACTTATGAAAATTTACACTACTTTTTTCGCTACGAAGGTCGCATGACCTTCGTGACACCTTTTTTTGTCTCCGCCTGATTAATATTAAAATAATGTTGCATATATATATGTTTTTATCAATTTCAAAAACAAACAAATATTTTATATTAAGGATTTTCTAACATGTGTGATTATGCACATATTTAGAAGTATTAATTGCATTCAACATTATTGTATATTACATAAATAATTAATGTTTAAATTTTTAATCTTGATTAAATTTACCCTCTTTAACAAAATTCTACTACATGATTTTACAAGTAATGCACATTATTACTATCTGGTTCATTTTGATTAAATTTAATCTTTATTAAACTTACCTAACAAAAGAAGGAAATTTGCTTTCACTTTTAATTAAAGAGCAAAACTAGAAAAATTAATTTAAACTTTTATGCTTTACGAAGAGTTCTCTTTTTTTTCTTTCTAAAAAACAATAAATGCAATTTGTAATATTTTGAATTGTAAATATCTTTTTACTTTTTCTTTTGAACAAGGTAAATATTTTTTAACTAGTACTAGCTTGTATGAGTCTAGTAGATTGTATGAGCCTAGCTTGTATGAATACATATACTACATTTTAACATGATGTGTTACTTTGATGATGTAAATCAATTCAGTAGCTTGCCACTAGTAGATTGTATGAGCCTGGTTAATTTAGTACCAAATGTGTTAGCGTGTAAGTAAGTTTTTTCTCTGCGTATATATTATTTTTCTTAAGATACTCTGAACTAGGGATGAGCTCGGGACCAATCCCGTCCCGATCCCGTCCCGATTTAGTGCTCCCGATTTTTTCCCGATCTAAAAAGTTATGTACCAATCCCGTACCCGAACGGGATTCGGGTATCGGTACCGGTACGGGTATCGGTACCGGTACCGAGAAATCGGGATTTTCCCGTTTTTTTTCGGGAATTTCCCGATTTGGTACCGATCCTGTACCGAATTAGTGGTCCCGAATTTTTTTTCACCTTATTTTGTAGTCCCGGTCCCGTACCGAACGGGATTCGGGTATCGGGAATCGGTACGGTTCCGGAAACGGTTCGGGTTCGGATTCGGGATTCGGGTCAAAATGCTCATCCCTACTCTGAACCATATAGTAATAATTAATGTGCCTCACTTATATTAATATGTTGTAGAATTTTGTTAAAAATAATAATTTGATCAAGATTAAAAATATAAGCATTAATTATTTATGTGATCTAGGAGATAGTTGAATGCATTTAATGCTTTTAAACATGTTCTTAAAGGCATATGTTAGAAAAACTCTTTATATTATCATTTCTTTTTATCTTTTTTACTTTTCTCTCAAATCAATACTTGTAAAACCCACATGCTTTTACCATGAATAGTGCCCTTAAGATCGTACGTACTAGATTAAAACTTTCCTTTTATAGTACGATTACGTTTACGAGTTATGATTTTACGTATTACGTACGTGTTAGAACACGATAAGTATTTATTACGCACGGACACGCAATAATTATTTAAACAATAATTAATCACGAACATGCGATCATGAAATCATGAACGTAATTAAATCACGAGCTAATATTAATTACGTATATATATTTATTACGAACACAAATAAATATATTAAGTCACGATCGATAACTAATTAAAACACGTAAATTACGAACACAAGAACACACGAGAACACACTATAACATTTAGACTCAGGAAATGTATGGGTTACCCCATGTGGGCCCCATACCACGAAATTAGGGAGGGAAGATGGGCTTAGCCCATCAATTTTTACTAAAACAAGGAATTAGAAAAGATTTTGGTCATTTTTCACTTTACAGGAAAACACCAAAAACCCTAAAAAAATTTCTCCTTCTCATCTTCTTCTTCTTTTTGGCCGCCACACATAAACACACTAAGGAGGGTGTTTATTTGATTTTGATCTTGGTTTTTGGTGCAAGTGTTCGTGTTTGTTCATCCTCGTTTAGATCCACGCATTCGGTATATTCTTTTTACCCTTTTTCTTTTTGATTTGATCTAATAATTAATTAAAAACATGATGTTTTTAAAACCTAATTAAAAACATAGATCTAACATAAAAAGGGTTATTGAGTAAATCAAAAAGGGTTGTTTTAGGGGTGTTTGTTGGCCGGCGCCTAAACCGAACCCCAAGGGGGTCTCGGTTTGGCTACTCGACCACCACCGAGACCATATGGTCCCGGTTGGGTGGTGTGGGTCCCACGGCAGGAGCAAGACAAGGGGAACCCCGAAGTGGTTCGGGGTATGGTGTCGATTTCATGTCCGGTTCATGGTTTCTAGTCAAGATCCGGTTCACGGTTTATGTTAAGATTATTTTTTTATATAATCATATGTTAAAATTAAATTAATAAGTATGACATGATTAATTTAATAACATGACTTAGGTTATAATTTAATTATTAGATCATGAAATTATTAACCTAAGTATTTTATATTTTTAGACTTATAATTAATTAATTATTAAAAAACCATGGTTATAATTAATTAATTAACATGACTTAGGTTATATTATTAATAAATAATAATACATGTTTTAACTTAAGTATTTAACTTTATTTAATTAAAAACATGATATATTTTAATTAAATACTTTTAACATATAGTTTATTTAAATTACATGAAATAATTAATAAACTATACATTATATCATTATGACTTAGAAAATAATCAGAAAAACAATTAGGCTTATATACTTAGCTTATTTAACCAGCTTATATCTAATTATGGAAACTTTCTATTTTTTTAGAAACTTATTTAATTAAGGCAGCTGATCTATTTATGGAAACTTTCTATTTTTAGAAACTTATTTAATTCAGGCAGCTAATCTATTTATGGAAACTTATTTAATTAAGGCAACTGATCTATTTATGGAAACTTTCTATTTTTAGAAACTTATCTATTTTAAGCAGTAATTCTATTTTTGGAAACTTTCTATTTTTGGTAACTTTCTATTTTTGGAAACTTTCTATTTTTGGTAACTTTCTATTTTTGAAAACTTTCTATTTTTGGTAACTTTCTATTTTAGGAAACCTGCTATTTTTGGAAAGTTACTTATTATTACACAGTAAGTATAATAATACATGAAATACCAGAAATACTTAATCAGAATAGACAGAATATAAGATAAACACAGTTACAGACTTTAAACAGTAAAACATGATATGAACATATAAAATAAGCTAAGACATGATATAAACCAGTTACGTATTTAGTAGTCAGATACTTATTCACGTATGTATTCATGTAGCATTAGTGATACGGAAGTAGGATTCCTCTCAGTTCGTCTTCTTCGTTCACTGGACATAAGGTACGGATTCCCGTCCTTTCAGTATGGACATTCTTTCCTTATTAGGATTCCCCGTATGCAGCCAACTGTTTTCCCAGTATTTGTTTTATATGTTTTTGAATTGCTTATGTTTAATTAGAATACCTAAAGCCATATACATGCATGAACAGTTTCACCTAGTTATGGAGGTACCATAACCATAACATTGGAGGCACCAATGTTATGACTTCACCACGGCGGAGTGATTACTCGTGGCGTCCCTTCAGCTTTTGGCCATATTTTTATATTTATCATGTGGGGCGTATGGGTGCATCCTAGTTACATGTTTCAGTCAGGATTTCATGGTGAATGTGGTGTGTGCCTTGCATCCTTCACAAGGAGCTGATCCCTCCTACCCAAAACCAGTATATTAAATTAGAGGCAACCCCTCTAATTTGCATGATGAGGTCACCCCTCCAAGTATTCATGCACGGTAGATTTTCATGACCTATATTGGCTAATGGTAAAATATGTTAAACAGTTTTCATAAGATAAACATAAGGCTTTTCAAACTATAAAACCAGTTTAGAACATGTTCTAGGTTTTCCAGGACTTATACATTTCCGCTGCTATTAAGTCTTTATTATGCTTAGTCATTCATACTATGTCTATATCCGTGCACTGAGCATTTTGCTCACCCGTTACTTTCCTTTCCATGTCCCAAAATGGCAGGTACCCTAGGGAAGACTCGAGCATTTGGAGGACGTGCATAGGATGGAAGCTGCTAGAGACTTCTTTTCCTTCTTGCCCTCATATACTTATGCTTGTTTAGTCTTTCATTCATTTCTTTTGCTTTATTATGTTTTGGGCTTATGTTTGGGAACCGATGTTTGATTCCGGTTATCCCTATGGTCATGTAATGTTTTAGACATTTATCCTTGTATGCTTTGATGACACGCCATAATTACGCGTGACATTCCATTATCAAAATGGGGTGTTACAATTATAGTATCAGAGCCAAGGCTTCGACCTGTAGGCTCTAAAACTCGACCTGTTACTAGTGGGTAGTCACCAGGAGCTTCCTAAACCAACGTTTATTATTCCATGTATTGATGTATTCAGCGCATTGTTGTTTTAACCATAACGTTTTCAGCACTTTGAGGTTTTAACCTTGATGTTTTCATCGATATTGTTTTACTAATATGGATGGACAACCGTCATTCATATTTATTTATGTGTCATTGTTCATGCATAATGTGGACTGAACCCCAGTAGTTCATAATTAGTCACATAAAATTTTTTCTGATAAGTTTTGATAGATGAGTTTCATTTATTTATGTTTCATGTATCATTGTTGCAGGGATTATGACTAAGTAATGGTTGGTACATGACTGGCCCTATTTAGTCGCATGTGCTATTATCGAAACTTTTAACTTTGGGACCGACCCATAGGCGTCCCCTCGCCATGTCTTTTGTTTTGGGACCGACCCATAGGCGTCCCCTCGCACATATAAAGGTTTTTATAAACTACATTACGCATTCATGCACTGTTTTTCATGCATAAAATTTTTCTCTTGATTTATTGGCATAATTTTTTTTTTCATGTCCCCTCATAAGTTAATATGTTTTTATGTCAAGTATGTTTTCATACTGTCATGGTTAACTTCAATTTCGTGCTGATTATGTTATACACTCCTTCATGATAGATGGTTTTATGTTTCTTCATGATAATTCCGTCTTCATTTTGATTACGTCTTACGCCTCTTTTGTTATTTATGCTTTCATGCAAGACATTGTTGGATTTCATTGAATTCTGCTTTCATGATAGTCATGGTTGGTTTTCATTGATCATGCTGTCAGGCAAATCATCGTTGAATTTTGTGTAGCCACACTTTAACGTTTCTCGATACAACCAGAATGATGACTATGCTAATATTGCCAGGTTATCATAATGGTTTTCCTAACCGTTTAACCGATATACTTTCCTTAAATCATGACAAATGATCGACCCCATACCGATCATTTCATGTGCCTTCCATGTGTACTCCATGTACCGTATTCCATGTGTATTACACGTACCTAAATCCATGTGTATTTCACTTGCAATACTTCACGAGTATTCGCTAGCCGATTCCGAATCATCTCAGGCATATGCCCACTTGCTGATATTCTACAAGATTGCTGATGCCGCTCATAGCTTGGAGATGTTACTAGGGATTGACGCTGCTAATTTTGGAGACGCTACGAGATGCTGATGCTGTTCACAACCTGGAGATCCTACAAGACGAAGACAAAGGCGCCAGAGCAAAGCTATTGGACGAGAAGATACTTCACCATCAGACGATTTTCATCAATCATTGTCCCAAATTCTTAGTTACATGTCACACGTCATTCAATTTTCATTTCAGCCATATGAGTGCAAACCGGTACCAGCCGGCCACTCAGCTGAATAGTTACATGAATCACGGTCATGAGAATGAACATCATGGAACTGACAGACAGGACGATAGTAACCACTACTATGACAACAACTATCCTAGAAATCGCAACCGAGGCTCCGGCCGCAGACGTGATCAGACATACAAAGGATCAGTAGTCCAACCGATCCGCCAAGTCTGGCATAATAACCTAATATTGCAGTTCTATTATTTTACGTCTCGAGACACATGTCAAGACATCAGTCAAGACACATGTCTCACGTATACTTTTTGAGGACACATGTCAAGATACCAGTCAAGACATATGTCATGCTTATAGTTCCAAGACACGAGTCAAGACACATGACTCACGTCCAACTATGGAACATTTCGAAGAAATTCAGGGTACCCTCCAAGGGTATATCCATTTTGTTGTGCCATGTATTAATCAGGCCACAAGAAGTTCAATACCATTACCGGCGCATCAGTGAGAACTGTCACGTTGCCGATGTCACTTTCATTTCTTTCACCATACTTCATATATTCATGACCATGAAGGACGCCTTTCGTATTCCCACCTATACGAAGGTTTTCCTTCAGCTTAATGATGAGATCCAAGCTGCAAACGCATTTCCTCGGACATACACGAGTTGAATTTTATCCTAATTATGGACTATGAACAGCACACCATGCTACGATTCATAATTATGTACAGTAATGTTCAGGCTCCTGAATACTTTCAGCTTGATTTTCCATCGAAAAATCTGTACAAATTATCTATGCTTACAAACATGTGCGTTGTTAGCCATGGTCGCTAAAATTTTCTAGCTGTCAGTAAGACACGACCACTTAATTTTACGCATAGCCAGTTGATTATTCCAAAGTCTTCCTATACATTCCAGAAGAACCTACAAGGAGAAGGATGGTACCATGAGATTATGTGTCGACTACCGTCGACTTAAACAAATCACCATTCATGACCGTTATTCTCCTCCACGTATTGAAGACATGTCCAATCAACCGTATAGTGTTAATCACTTTTCTAAGATCGAACTCATGATCATGCTACCAACAGTGACGAGTGAAAAAGCAGGACATGTCCATGACTGCTATTCGTACACGACTCGGTCATGCTAGATTTATGATTTTGAATTAGTCTCATCAATGCTCCAACGGCATTATAAGAATGAGTTTCCATGAACTCATAGCAAATTCATCAGTGTTTTCATTGAGGGTAACCTGATTTCCTCTAAGCCTAGAGAAGAATAGGAAGACCATATCTGCACTATGTTGCAAATTCTATGACAAGAGAAATTCTACCCTGGAAATTTTTTTTCCAATATCAATTCTGTTTGATTACAGTGACACACTGAATCACATGGGTTTCTATGGTTAATCTTACCATGACTCAGCTTATGCGTAAAGGAGAGAACCCTACACTACATTAGGTGTTCTAGAAAATCCTACGCTAGGAGAAGTCTAGATTCAGAGACTCAGAGTTTCGCAAACTCCTATGTATCAAGTTCTAAGAAGCAAGATACAGTTACGTTCATATCTAGGTACCTGCCATACCAACAGGTTAAGATAGGACACCAACAAACTGGGATGTTTTCATCATCTGAAATTGTGAATTGAAATGGGACAAGATCTCCACGGATTTTGGTTACCAGATTAACGCAAACTCAGAAGAAGCATGATGCTATCTGGGTTATTGCAAACAGTTTGATCAAGTCTGCAGAATCCTTACATCCGCAAGGATTGTAGAACCAACAGATTGATCGGACATGTTCCAGCCAAGGCTCATCCGACCACTTGGTAATCCCTCAGCTATCGGGTCAGATAAAGATTCACAATTGTACTCCTAAATTACTTCACGTCTTCATTCTGATTCCACGACTTGCTTTCGTGCTCGCGTTCATGACACTATCGTTCATGATCGTATCTCGTCTTACGATTTTACGTTCATTTCGTTCTGGGAAGTTTTGCAAGAACTTGAGAGACCAGACCCAAGTTTAGTATAACTCTCCATCATCAGATAGACATTTCACGTCATATTCCACGTCTCACCTTGTAGCGTTTGGTGTTACCGCCATTATATTCTATGATCATGATATGTTTCACATGTCATGTTCATTCCACGTTCCTCATATCATGATCAAGATATGTTACACGTATCATGGATCACGATATGTTTACTCATACTACACTCGCCATATCTCCACGTAGCACGTTCAAAATTTTTCACGCATCACGTTCAAAATTTTTCACGTACTACGTTTCTTTATGTCTCGCGCATCGTTTCTAATTATCAGTTAAGTCAGATTGTTTGGCATCGCAACGTTTCAGTTACCCTAGCACGTTAACTCTTATTTTCCTCGATCGAATTTAGGGGATCTACCTTCCGTTGATAACCAAAAATTTCTTCGTATTCCAAGTCAAGGTCAGGAGGACCAAGATTTATCATTTGTGTCAAGATATTCTGAAAGAACCGTTCCAAGAGGGAGGCCACTTGGAAACGGACAAGTTCATCCGGACATTTATCCGTTTTCTCTCATCAATTAGATATGTCCTTTCAGTCACGTCACGTTCCATGTCCTTTCAAGACATGTCACGTTCCACGTTCCTTCTACCATGTCACCTGTACGTTCATTAATCTTACATACCCTCTCAGTTTGATTCGGGTATGTTTCTCTTTCAGTTATGTTATCTATAATTCGGGGACGAATTATTCTTTTTAGGGGGGAAGAGTTGTAAAACCCACATGCTTTTACCATGAATAGTACCCTTAAGATCGTACGTACTAGATTAAAACTTTCCTTTTATTGTACGATTACGTTTACGTGTTAGGATTTTACGTATTACGTACGTGTTAGAACACGATAAGTATTTATTACGCACGAACACGCAATAATTATTTAAACAATAATTAATCACGAACATGCGATCATGAAATCATGAACGTAATTAAATCACGAGCTAATATTAATTACGTATATATATTTATTACGAACACAAATAAATATATTAAGTCACGATCGATAACTAATTAAAACACGTAAATTACGAACACGAGAACACACGAGAACACACTATAATATTTAGACTCAGGAAATGTATGGGTTACCCCATGTGGGCCCCATACCACGAAATTAGGGAGGGAAGATGGGCTTAGCCCATCAATTTTTACTAAAACAAGGAATTAGGAAAGATTTTGGTCATTTTTCACTTTACAGGAAAACACCAAAAACCCTAAAAAGTTTTCCCCTTCTCATCTTCTTCTTCTTTTTGGCCGCCACACATAAACACACCAAGGAGGGTGTTTATTTGATTTTGATCTTGGTTTTTGGTGCAAGTGTTCGTGTTTGTTCATCCTCGTTTAGATCCACGCATTCGGTATATTCTTTTTACCCTTTTTCTTTTTGATTTGATCTAATAATTAATTAAAAACATGATGTTTTTAAAACCTAATTAAAAACATAGATCTAACATGAAAAGGGTTATTGGGTAAATCAAAAAGGGTTGTTTTAGGGGTGTTTGTTGGCCGGCGCCTAAACCAAACCCCAAGGGGGTCTCGGTTTGGCTACTCGACCACCACCGAGACCATATGGTCCCGGTTGGGTGGTGTGGGTCCCACGGCAGCAGCAAGACATGGGGAACCCCGAAGTGGTTCGGGCTATGGTGTCGATTTCATGTCCGGTTCATGGTTTCTAGTCAAGATCCGGTTCACGGTTTATGTTAAGATTATTTTTTTATATAATCATATGTTAAAATTAAATTAATAAGTATGACATGATTAATTTAATAACATGACTTAGGTTATAATTTAATTATTAGATCATGAAATTATTAACCTAAGTATTTTATATTTTTAGACTTATAATTAATTAATTATTAAAAAACCATGGTTATAATTAATTAATTAACATGACTTAGGTTATATTATTAATAAATAATAATACATGTTTTAACCTAAGTATTTAACTTTATTTAATTAAAAACATGATATATTTTAATTAAATATTTTTAACCTATAGCTTATTTAAATTACATGAAATAATTAATAAACTATACATTATATCATTATGACTTAGAAAATAATCAGAAAAACACTTAGGCTTATATACTTAGCTTATTTAACCAGCTTATATCTAATTATGGAAACTTTCTATTTTTTAGAAACTTATTTAATTAAGGCAGCTGATCTATTTATGGAAACTTTCTATTTTTAGAAACTTATTTAATTCAGGCAGCTAATCTATTTATGGAAACTTATTTAATTAAGGCAGCTGATCTATTTATGGAAACTTTATCTTTTTAGAAACTTATCTATTTTAAGCAGTAATTCTATTTTTGGAAACTTTCTATTTTTGGAAACTTTCTATTTTTGGAAACTTTCTATTTTTGGTAACTTTATATTTTTGGAATATTTATATTTTTGGTAACTTTCTATTTTTGAAAACTTTCTGTTTTTGGTAACTTTCTATTTTAGGAAACCTGCTATTTTTGGAAAGTTACTTATTATTACACAGTAAGTATAATAATACATGAAATACCAGGAATACTTAATCAGAATAGACAGAATATAAGATAAACACAGTTAAAGACATTAAACAGTAAAACATGATATGAACATATAAAATAAGCTAAGACATGATATAAACCAGTTACGTATTTAGTAGTCAGATACTTATTCACGTATGTATTCATGTAGCATTAGTGATACGGAAGTAGGATTCCTCTCAGTTCGTCTTCTTCGTTCACTGGACATAAGGTACGGATTCCCGTCCTTTCAGTATGGACATTCTTTCCTTATTAGGATTCCCCGTATGCAGCCAACTGTTTTCCCAGTATTTGTTTTATATGTTTTTGAATTCCTTATGTTTAATTAGAATACCTAAAGCCATATACATGCATGAACAGTTTCACCTAGTTATGGAGGTACCATAACCATAACATTGGAGGCACCAATGTTATGACTTCACCACGGCGGAGTGATTGCTCGTGGCGTCCCTTCAGGTTTTGGCCATATTTTTATATTTATCATGTGGGGCGTATGGGTGCATCCTAGTTACATGTTTCAGTCAGGATTTCATGGTGAATGTGGTGTGTACCTTGCATCCTTCACAAGGAGCTGATCCCTCCTACCCAAAACCAGTATATTAAATTAGAGGCAGCCCCTCTAATTTGCATGATGAGGTCACCCCTCCAAGTATTCATGCACGGTGGATTTTCATGACCTATATTGGCTAATGGTAAAATATGTTAAACAGTTTTCATAAGATAAACATAAGGCTTTTCAAACTATAAAACCAGTTTTATGAACATGTTCCAGGTTTTCCAGGACTTATACATTTCCGCTGCTATTAAGTCTTTATTATGCTTAGTCATTCATACTATGTCTATATCCGTGCACTGAGCGTTTTTCTCAGCCGTTACTTTCCTTTCCATGTCCCAAAACGGCAGGTACCCTAGGGAAGACTCGAGCATTTGGAGGACGTGCATAGGATGGAAGCTGCTAGAGACTTCTTTTCCTTCTTGCCCTCATATACTTATGCTTGTTTAGTCTTTCATTCATTTCTTTTGCTTTATTATGTTTTGGGCTTATGTTTGGGAACCGATGTTTGATTCCGGTTATCCCTATGGTCATGTAATGTTTTAGACATTTATCCTTGTATGCTTTGATGACACGCCATAATTACGCGTGACATTCCATTATCAAAATGGGGTGTTACAATACTAAACCCCAATTTCATTCTAACCCTTTTGCATACTAGAGGTAGCAAAACGGGCGGGTCGATCGGGTTAGGCAACAGGTCAAATGGACCATGGGTAAAATGGGCGTGGTAAAAACAGACGCGGGCTAAATGGACGCAAATCAAACGAAGAAACAAAAAATATAAGCGTGATTAACAAATTTGAAATTTGTTGAAAATTAAATGAATAAAAAAAAGAAACAAAGAAGTTGAAAAACAAAAAAATAGTATACTATAAAATACACCCATTTTGTAACACCCCACTTGGATAAGTGGACCGTTACGTATATTTATGGCGTGTCATCAAAGCGTATAAGGTAAATGTCCTAAAACATTAACTAACCATAAAGAAAATACCGGAATCAAACATCGGTAATCCAATCATAAGCTCAAAACATGAAAAGTAAAATACTGAAAGGAAGAACTGAACAATGTCCAAACAGGCAAATAAATGAATGAAGTGCATAAAGTAAAGAAGTCTGGATAGCTTCCATCCAATGCACGCACTCTCAGAATCCTAAGAGCGTCCTGGTGTACCTGCCGTTTGAACATGAAAAGAACTACGGCTGAGCATAACGCCCAGTGAACGGATATAAAGCATGATAAGAAATACAGAAATGAAGCAGATGATAAAATACTGAAGCTGTAAGACTGATAAATAAATTGCAGCGGAAAACTGTGTATAATCTGAAAGGTCTGATTTATAAATAGTAAAGCTGAACTATAACTGTTAAGTCTGAAAACACACTTTTATTGTATTTTAATTGCCAAGAGTTTATATAGGTCATGTGCTATATGTTGGAAATACGTTTTTCGTATTTAGAAAGTCTCGGTCACTCTAACAATATAGTTATAGGCTCGTAGCATAAGTTTAACTAAAGTTTATATTAGCCCGACCCATGAGCATGTTCATGGGCTGGAAGCCCAAGTCCACTAAGGGACTTGGGTATATAACCCCTTTCCACCATGGAAAGGGGTGTTGGTTGTTTCATTTTACTAAATAACACATTTACTTTTTCTCTCATCTCTCTCACTACTTTCTCTCTCTAGAAACAACAACCCTCTTGATAAATCAAAGATTATCATACTTCTACAATTGGTATCAGAGCTACGGTTCAATCCTTGGATCATCGTGTTTTTTGTTATTGATTTGGTGGTCTATTTTTTTGTCCCGATCTGTTAAATTTTGTTTTGTGTCACGTTGCTTATATAACTCTTGTCACGATTTGTTCTCTGTTACACAGTCCATCATGTTTATCATATCTGGTCTTTAGTCCATCAAAACAGTCATATCTGGGTTTACATCTGGTTACAAATCTTGGTTAAAATTTGTTCTTTTATGGTCAAAAGTCAAACCTGCCATGTTTTTTCTTGAATCTGCTATAACTTTCGTGACTGGGTTTTGAGTGTTGTTATCATTTTCTGGGATTTTTTTATGAAGATGAAGGTTAGATCAGAACCAGAAACCAAGATCCTGGAAAAACGGAAAAAGTACGACATATGAATAAGATTTCAGATGGATACATTCCGATGGATACATTCGGATGGATACATTCGGATGGATACATTCGGATGCATACATTCCGATGGATACATTCGGATGGATACATTCCGATGGATACATTTGGATGCATACATTCTAATGGATAGATTCGGATGGATACATTCCGATGGATAAATTCGGATGCATACATTCCGATGGATACATTCTGATGGATACATTCCGATGGATACATTCGGATGGATTCATTCCTATTCCGATGGGGTGTAGTGAAAACATTGCGATGATTTTTAAAAAACTTGCGATGGTAAAGAAAACATTGCGATGACTTTTTTTAAGAAAAGATTGTGACAGTTTAACATAACCCGAAAACTCAGTTTACTCCAACCTTATTACTCCACAATCAACTCCAACATCAAGTCAACATCTAACTTATTCCCATCGACACCTAACCCTCTATATATCAGCACAAGACTCAAAAATCATAAAAACAGAAAATATATAAATCTCAGATTCATTTTTTCGTGTTTAGACATGCAAGCCAAGATCTTATACACGAAAACCATCACATCATCATAGATCACTGTGAAGGCATAACCCTCATTTGATATTCGAATATAAATAATGACTAATAACATTTGTGTTATAATCATCATTTTTTTCTGACTGCAACCCGCTTTTCGCATTAAAGTCACGTATTTCTTTTAAAAACGTTGGCTCACAACGAGAATTAATTTTCTCGGGCAAGGTTTACTTTAAAACCTTGTAAGGGATCAAGTTTACTTTATAACTTGGTCTAACACAAATTAGTGTACGCTTCAGTGCACTTATTTTGTTAAAATAATAGAAATCTTATTGCCACCAGAATCGTTTCAGAAAATCATTAAACGGAAAACGTCTTCATGGATATTTGTCTCTTTAACAACAATGACTACAGCTCTTTAAATAGAAAACGGGTCAGTGTTTAAGGGGGAGAAAATATCAAATCTTTGTGGAATTAAATTGGTCTTCAAAAAGGGTTTTTCAGAAAAATGTAAAACGATAATCGTCATCATATGCTATGTGTGCCTTGTGTGGAATTTGATTTGACGTTAGGAATTTGAATTTGAGCGTTAGGTGTACGTGATCGTGTTTGTTTTCAAGATAAGAAGTTACGGGTTAGTGAGTTTGTTCGGTCACTTGGTTTCACAAGTGTTAATTACACACTTTTACTAACTGGGGGACCATAATTGCAAAGTCATGCAACCAGGGGGAAAAATGCATTTTGTTGCAAATTGGATTGACCAAAGTCAACACTTAACCCCCTCCCCGTTTTATTCTTTATCGTAAAAACACACACACACACATAAAACTTTATCCGCCATTGCTGAAAGCTTCGATTCCTTCATCTTTTGTGCTACACCTGCGACCAAAAACTCATCTAGGTAATTCACATCATATGTTTTTCATGTGTCTCTAATCGTTGTCTCTTAATCAAACGAACCTGTATACATGCATCAAATGAAACTAGGGTTTATAATTTCATATGTGATGAAAACGTTAATTAAGTGATGGATTTCGTTTATCTGCCTTATCTGAACATAGGTCTTGAACGGTTTTGCCTTAAACACATCCTAAGACCAGTAATCGAATCAACAGGCTTCACATCGTAATCTCCGTCTCAGATTACGATCCATATTTCGATCATACGTTTGCGATGGGTCATTCCGATGGCTCATTGCGATGGGTCATTGCGATGGGTCATTCCGATGGCTCATTGCGATCGTTCGTCGCGATGGCACATTGCGATCCCACATTACGATGGGTCATTGCGATGGCATATTGCGATGGAGCATATTGTGATGGCTTTTCATTGCGATTGTATATTGCGATGGAACATATTGCGATGGCTTTGATTTGCGATGGTATATTGCGATGGAGCATATTGCGATGGCTTTGCTTTGCGATGACATTCCGATAAGTTTTACGATTCTGATAGTAATAGACACTGCGATGGGTGTTAGGATTGCAGTGGCTATCTTGGCATTACGATGGACCTTAGGATTGCGATGGAGGTAGTATTCCAATGGCTTGTAATATATTGCGATGGAAACATAGGACAACATTGCAATATACAGACGTATACATTGTGACTTGTGATACTTAAATGAACATTGCTATTGAAGAATTGTACAACATAATATGTGGTGACATGTGTTGTGTTACATTTATCATGCTACGGAATTTACATGGCTATGTGTTATGTATGTCAATATATATCAAGTGTATCTATGTTATCTAAGCAGGAAAATGTCGATCAACGAAGAACAACAAAAACAACTTGATCTTGCACTTGTTCCACTTAGTGCCAGACTGCCACCTGCAGCAAACAATTTTCGTCTGAAAGAAGACTTTGATCCCACTTTGGCAGCTTTTAAAGTAGCAACGGATATTCTGGATATGTCTGTAGGACCTTTATACACGAAATCAAATACGAAAATCTAAGATCTATAGGAGACGTGACTAGATCTAGATGGGACGTGGGTTTGAGAGATGAAGAACACGAATTATATAGTAAGAAATAAAGAAGATCAACAAAGATTAAAACTAAGAATGGAATATTAGATTGATGAAGAAGAAAGAGAAAGATACAAAGAGTGTGTAATCATAGTGAGAGAAACTAAAGAGAGTTTCTCTCTCTAACACACTAAAAAAATGGGAAAAGCACACACACAAATGAGGAGGTTTAAGCCTTTTATAGAACAAGGTCTTGTGTAGGAAGGACTTCCTCATTTGCGTGTTCGGGATTAATTCCCATTACATACATAACATTATATAAGAACTCTTGACACCGTTGAGTAGCATTTTCCACGAGCTTCACAACGGTATATTATATTACCATCACTTTAAATACTTCTAACAATCTCCCCCTAAGGGGTGGTCATATAATATGTGACTTCACTTCTTTGACCATCACTTTAAATACGGCTAACAATCTCCCCCTAAGTGGTGGTCAAGAAATATGTGACTTCACTTCATTGTTGTTCTTGACTTTGAAGCTCGTTGTCTTGAGAGTTCTTTCATAATTCCTTTCATGACTTGTGATCTTGGATCTCTGATCTTTGCCTTGACTTGATCTTTAAACTTTGCCATCTTGTGATCTTGTGTCTTTCCCCACATACTCATTCTATGTAGTATTGATGAAAGCTGACTGACAATCTCCCTTGATCATCAGAGTAGCGGAAGTATTTGTCTTTAAATGTTCTTGAGCTTTCTTCATTTTCTTGAGTATGTGGTCTTGAATCGCGACTTTTGAGATTACGCCACCATTTACATTCCTCCGATTTCCCGTTATATAGTACGAATACGATACCTGTGATTAAAAAAGTTCAAAGAACTTCCTTGACAGGGTCTCTGGCAGTCATAGCCGTTCTCAATACTTTAATATCTCGAAAGATAGTTCATAGTAAAGAGTGAATCAAGCAGTTCCATTCTGCTGATTAAGTCGTCAAGTCATTTCCTGGAACAATTTTGAATCAATTAAGAATCAAACCATTGTTGCTTTCCAGTTGACACAAGTTTGATTCGTATAGAATCTCACAAGTCACCTACCACAGTGCTGTTTGATGATGACACTAGAAGGATTTCCATTCGTCACTGTAAATACTAATGAGTATTACTCTGAATGTTCTGGCAAGATCATAAAGATATTGCGTAGAGACCTGGAACGAGTTTGAATCAGAAAAGAATCAAACCACTGTTGCTTTCCAGTTAGCATATGTTTAATTCAAGTGAATCTTACATATGACCTACCGCAGTGCTGTTTGATGTTAACACTGGAAGGATTTCCATTCATCACTGTGAATACTAGAGAGTATCACTCTGAATGTTCTAGCAATACCACAAGGATAGAGCGTAGGACTCTGTAAATTATCGCTTGTGTTCTAATGATGAACAAAAATTGATATATGGAATAAGTGTCCTAATGAGATTTTTGATGAATCTTGTTGGCTCTAGACTCTATAAGTGCACATTTATTTGGTGATCAGAGGCTGGAGCTGACTGTCACCTTTTCAATATCTACTATCTCGGAGTGAGAAAGTTGATAGAAATGAGTTGAACTCCGTGACAATAAAACAAACTTCTTTTGAGAGAAGCTTGAGTAGGCAGGATGGGTTGTGCTTTGCATCACTGGGTCCATGATGCTTTGTCTTCAATACCAGAAATCATCAACGTGATTCTGATAGTAGATGTATTGACCCGGTTTCTGCCTAAGTTGTATGGAGGGCTATTTTCTTTTCACCCTTTATCCTTACATTTCTTTTTCATTCTTCATCCACTTCAATGCTTACCACGACGTCATAACTAGCACTTTGTTATGATTGTTCCAGTGCTAGCTTAAGTCATTAGTCGGCATTTTTCCCGTACACTCAACTACTCCATCTTTCCTAAGGACTTCTAAGTTCTAATGGATTGTCCCTGGGAAGATCCCTCCGGTTCTGGTTGGATCATAGGACGAATACCTAACCACCTTGTAGAAACTAGAAGGGGGGGGGGGGGGGGTTGAATAGTTTCTCTTCAATTAGTCACCTAATTTAAATTACTTTGAATTAAGTGTGTATCAAAACTATCTTTTACTTAAAGCTAAGTTGCATAATGATTAGATTCAATTCAAATGCATTAGCAATGGTAATAGGTAAGTATAATGATAATGACATAAGTAAGGAGTAAGGAAAGAGACAACCTAGTGACAAGACACCAAGATTTATAGTGGTTCGAAAACGAGGCTCTATCCTCGTTTCTACTCCACTCCTCGAGTACACCTACTCGAGATTTCCACTATATCCACAAGCTCCCTTCTTGGCGGAGAAAGCCTTACATCGTCGCTTATATTATTTTCCGACACTAAGCTAAATGTCGAGACCTACTCATTAGCTAGGACCAATCTACACAACGTTGCCTACTTCACAATTTAACGACACAAGGCTAGATGTCGAGTTCTAATCTCAAGGTAGAACCAATCTTCACGACTCTTTACTTTGAAGCTAAGTGAGAACTTCACACAACACAACTACTAATCACTTTCAAGTTTAGTGAGAACTCACATGACACAACCACATCACTTTATAGTTTAGTGAGAACTACTACACAAATCTATTACAACTCAACTAGACATATCCAAGTACACACATGTAGCTTGGATCTACACAACACAAATCCAAGCAAACACATATGCAATGGATGTACATAACAAATCCAAGTATTTACAGATAGCTTGGATGAACACAACTAGTCCAAGTATTTCATAAATACAAATGGATTAACAAAAATAAAAAGGCTAACATGATGAACATGACTAATTCATGGATTCATCTTTATCACAACACTAGTGAGTGAGTGATCTTCTCATTGGACAAGGTAAAGGAGGGGATCAAGAGGATAATCATATGTAAACATCCTTAACACTTTAAGTGATCATTTACTAATGATTATGCTATAGAAAAGAGAAAGCGGGCTGAGAAAAACGTCCAAGAGGCTTATTGGAAAATGAGAATTGAGCCACTATTTATAGAAGACAAAGTCCAACGGCTAGCTGGGCGCGGATCCTTATCTAGCCGGTGGTACCTTATCGATAAGGAACCGCCTAGGCTATTTAAGGTACCGCCAGTAGAGTCCGCTCCCTTTTTTGTCTTTTAGTGGGGTAGGAATATCTGAGGTTTTTTAAACCTTCAAAGGATATTCTTATGACATATGGAATATGCCCTTTTCAAATTTACATTTTCCATTTTAATAAAACATTTTCTTAAAAAGAAAGTTTATTAAAAAATCTTTTGTCATATTAACAAAAGTGAGTTTTAAGGATAATCATTTTGATGATCACTAAGTATGATTAAGAAAGGTTAGTGATATGATTATTACCTTGATGATAGTGTTAGTTAAATAATTCGTTTTGTGTTTTACACTAAATGTGTTGTATAGTTTGTTGTGATCAAAACTAAGAAAGATTAGTTAACACTAATAATGTTTTTAGGCATCACTTGCATTAACAATCTTCCCCTTTTTGATTACGACAAACTATAAACTCATTTTCTTAGAAACACAAAATATCGAATTATTAACGAGTTTATCACTATCATTTCTCCCCTTTTGTCGTAGCAAAAAGGTAAGCACAAGTCTTTGAAGATATCCAGACTTTGCTAGTAGCTCCCCCTTGGTGGTTGCTCCCCCTTGCTTGGGGCACCAAGTGTATGAGTTAAGGTGACATGCTACACAAAGGTTAGTAGAAAGGAAAGAAACACCAATGTATATATGATCACTACCTACTAAGTAACTTGAGAGGGAGAAGGAGAAGAAATCTCAAATTAGAAGCAAGTATTTGCTAAGTATGTCCAAAGAGGTAAATGACAAAATCAAGGTTCAATTGGTGGAATGGAGGTAGAAAGGAAACATCCAACCAATGAAAATGATAAATTTGTCAAGGGGTTAAAATTTAAAATTGATGGAATCACCCATAAACAATTGTAAAGATTAACCATGATCAACTCAAAAGAAAGAGAGAATGATCAAATAAAGAAAACAAACACAACACAAAGATTTCATATTACGTAAATATGAAAAAGACAAGCAAAGTAGATAGTCATACACACAATATGAGTATCTAAAGCAAAAGATATGGAAAATAAACCACAAAGCATAAGCTAGTCTAATAGTGACAATTTTCCAAGATTTCTTAAAAAATGACTCTAAAACAACTAAAGTTTTATTGACTCCAATGGAGTGTAGCCCTTTAGTTGGAAAAATAAGATGACGATGCATCATTCGAAGTTTTGTCCACGGCAACGAAAACTTTGAGAGGAGGTCGAGTGAGGAGGAATTCAAGAAAATTTAACTTCTCGTACACATGAGCAAGTTCAATTTGTTGAAATCGACAACACGCACACGAGGATCCATGATGCAACACAAATTCGGTTGATGGGGGAAGGCCATCACACCTAGGGTTTGGTGGTGGTGGGGAGAGTGGGTAGGTAATCTTTTCACAATGCCTTGTGAGGTTTGGGAAGGTTGAAAGATCATTGAGTTGAGGGGTGTCAAAGGGTTTTGGTGGTGGGGGGAGATTCTCCTTTTCTCCGGTGATTGGGTTAATGGAGTAGGTCTCATTCCAATACTTGATTGGAGAGAAGGTGGGGTTCTTGGGAGGTTTGGATGAAGAGGGTTCATTTTTCTTGATCCAAATAGGTTTAACTGAGATTTTCGGTTTCTTTGAAAGCTTTGATGAGGAAGATTTGGGTGAGGAGGTTTGTGATAAAGAAATGTCAAGGTTATGAAAGGGAGAGTTAGGCATTGTTGAGGTGTGAGAATGAAATCTCAAGGTTGGGGTATAAGAAGAAAGTATACAAGGCAAAGGTTTGAAAAACAAATGTAAAGTGTCAAGGAATGTTTAGCCAAATTGAGTAAACATGGAATCTTGACTGGGAATAGGGTGATGAAGGAAGACCAAAAACGAGCCATAAAATGGCTTTCTGTGCGCGGTACCTTATAGGGACCGGCAGTTCCTTATCACTTAAGGAACCGTGCATTCTTTAAGGAACCGCGTGCAGTGGATTTGAAATCTAGATTTTCAAGGGTTTTGAGAAATAAGACATTTTCAAAAATTGCAAATCTTGGAATTTTACCTCTATTAGCACTAAATTTTGCTAGGGTTGCATAAAAGCAACACATTCACCAAGAATGTCTTGACAAAGGGTGACAAAATTTTGGATAACATTTTGAACCAATTTTAGTCAAGTTTTAGAGGTTGTGATAGATTTAGGTTCAATTTTAATTTGGAATTAAAGTTGATTAATGTCCACATAGAGATATAAGCACATGATGCCAAGTCCATAATTCATTCTCATACAACATTCATGAAAGAGATACATAAGGAAAATAAAGAAAATCAACTAACTAAACTAAAGATAGCTAAAAAAACTAGGTCTTGATTAGAAGTCTTCCTTGGCTTGGTTTAAAGAAAAACTTATTTTGGAAAATCATCATCTATCTCCTAGGAGGATGATTGGCAAAGAGACTCAACAAAAAGCTTTGCAACTCTATGTGAGCCCCAATCATCTCCATTCTTAGGATATCAAGAAGATAGAAACTGTTGAGACAACAAGGGCAATTAGTGCCATTGTGCATGAAATACCCATAAAAGCTAGGATCACCCAAGTTTGGAGTGTTTGAGTGAGGTGGAGGTGGAGGAAGTATGTTCTCCAAGGGTGATGTGGGTGAGTGTGGAAGCAAGCTCTCCAAGGGTGAAAAGGGTGAGTTAGGAGGGGTAAATGGTGAAGTCACCAAGGTATCTTCAAAGTTATTCACAATAGGAATGCTTTGGATGGGTTGGGTAGTCACATCCAAGAGATTACTTGAATTGAAGGGTGAGGAAAGCTCATTCACCCTAGATTGAAATGAAGTGGAGGTATAACCATGAGAATGGTTGGTTCCATGGGTTGATGAAGTCTTGCATGGAGCAAGAGGTGGTGAGTTTGATGAAGAAATTAGAATTGGGACAATCTCATTCTTGGGAGTGTGAAAGGGTGAGGAGTTGGGTTTAGCCATTTTAATCTTAATCTTAAGATTGTTCTTTGTGGTGGAGGTTTTGGATGAGTTTGAGCTTCTTGTAGAAACCATGGTTGAGATGAAGGGTTTAAGGTTTAAGGAAGAAGGTTTGATGTGTGAAGAACATGGCTAGCAAGGTGGGTTTAAAAGGGTGAAGGGATGATCCAAACTAGTAATGGGTTAAAAACATTTTATGTGAACAATGAATTTAGCTAACCTAGTTTAGGAAATGTGCATGTTTTTGCAAAGAATCAAGCAAGGTTTACACAGATTAAGGAAAATAGTGTAAAGCAAAGATTCTGTCGGACACAGTAGCCGACGGTTCCTTATATAAGGGCGGCGGTTCCTTATCAATAAGGTACCGCGGGTTGATAAGGAACCGCGACCAGTGGTGTTCAAAAATGGTATTTCCTCAAATTTTGGTTAGCCCAGATTTTTATCAAAGGATTTTTAAGCCAAAGTTAACTACTGACCAAAATCTAGGAAGCTAACTAACACATAGGAAAAAAAAGCTATGCAAATCACAATGGAAAACATTTAGGATAAATAACAAATAATCCAAACAAGTAGAATATAGTCAATACACATCCAAGATAAAAATAAGAGGAAGCAAATGTTCAACATCACGAAACATGTTTACCAACATGTATACTTTGAAACAACTCAAAGTCTTCATCTTCTCTTCTTTCTCAATACCTTGATCATGTTTCCTAAATACTTGATTCCCTTTCTTGACTCAATCCGGTGTTCATGCAAATCACCTTGGATTCAAAGATTTTGACGGTAAAGTTCCTCTAAATTGAGATTACTAGGAACTTCACTAGTGGAGTGATGATGAGGGGAAGCAATGTCATCAAAACCATCCACGAATGAGTTTGTGGAGTGGTGAGAAGTACTCGAAGAATCAATGGGATCACTTGTGCCAATGCCATCACCATCACTTGTTGGCATGTCCATGTCCTCATCATTGGATTCTTGTTGGTCGGATTTACGATCACATCTTGTGTTTCTCTTATATACCTCTTGAATAGGTAGCATGACCCGTTTGACCGGTTGAAACTAAGAAAGATCAAGATTTGGAAAATCACGGCCAACCCTTTTAAAAAGGCGAGTGAGAAGCATTGCATAAGGGAGGTTTGTTTTTGTCTTATGAATAGCATAATTGATCCGTTGAGCGATAAAATATGCCAAATTGTAATTGGTGTTGGTAAAGATGCAATATAACATATGCACTAAACACGCCGGAACATGATCCCGGTTTCCACCAAGAAAAAACACATTTTCCCTAAGGATATCGGTCCATTGGACCATATTATCATTAAGGTCGCTTAAGAGAACCTCATGACGTTTCACCGAACGTACCTTAGTATGAAGGCTTCTCTTAACGGGTCGATTACGCTTTTTGGAGACAATGTCAATAATGAAGTCAAGATCAATTTGCTCATGATCATTTGGAGGACAATTGTAGGATTCAAGGAGAGCACTAAGCTTCCACTTATCCGTGAAGCGACAAGTGCCTACAAATGGGACATCAAGAATTTGACCAAAAACTTCGAGAGAGTATTGAATGAGTTGATCTTTCAAGATGAACCTAACAAATATTCCATCGTTGTTTTCAATGACGGAGTATGTGCTAAAGAACTCCAATAGGAATCAAGGATAGATGTCTTCCTTAATGTTCAACAAACAATCAAATCCAATGTTTTCAAACATGGACTTGATGTAGACATAATCCTTGATATCCTTTTGGACAACTCTACCCTCATAAAAGCAACGAGATTGAAGGGAGGAAAAAGTATGGACAAGATGAGTTGAGTGACAAAAGTCGGAAAGGTTTGGAATATACTTTTTGGTGAGTTGATGATCCTTTTGGTATTGTGAAGGCATGATTAGTACCTAAATAAACACAAGAAAATATTTTTCCAATCACTCATATGAAAAATAAAATCAAAACTCAAAAAAGTATGAGAATGTGTTATATCAATTTCTTGACAAACAAAGGATTGAATCCATAACATTCTCATGTTCACAATGTGTCTATTACATTATTAACCAAAAACATATGATCTATGTTGGATCAACAATGGACTAGAACATTGGTTTTTCAAAACAAGGTTTTTAGGTAAGCATTAACAATGCAACTACCTATTTGTTCATGGGTTCATCTCAATTCCATATTTTAACCAAAAACATTTAGTCAAAATTCGGATTTGTTTTACAAGTGGGTTTTAGTGAAATCTCAATGAATATGAACCTAAGGAATCATAGTAAAGTAACCATGTCAACCAATATTCCTATTAAGGTTCTAATGCAATTTCAATTTTAAAAATCCCCAATTACGAAAGGATGAACCCTAGAACAAAATAGATAAAATTGAAAGAAAGTACTTACGATTAAATGATGTTTGATGAAGGATGAGTGAAACCCACAGCTTGGAATCAATTAATTTGATTGATTGAAGGTTTTTGAAGCTTCAACAATGGTGGAAAAGATGAAAAACGATGGCTGTGTGTTTTTGGGAGAGAGAGGGTTTGGTTTGAAAAAGGTTATTTTAATAAAACTGGCGCTCTGACAAACTTTACTGCCCGCGGTACCTTATCGATAAGGAACCGCGGGTTTGAGCCGCCAGAGATAAAGAACTGCCTATAGAGGCTGGTTTTTATCAATGAAACACGCCAAAATTTTTAAAACCAAATTTTCTAAAACACTTAAAAATATATCTTAAACCTTTTATAATATCATTTGGATCATCATCACACTAAGCAATATGCCTTAATGAAGGATTACGAGTTGAATCGAGATCGAAAAGAACTGAAACGGACAAACGACTACTCGTAGCGAAAAGGCAAAGTGGAGAGAAGTCAAGGGAAGTGAATCAAGACTAAGATCAATGCTCAAGGGATTAATGACAATCTTCAAATCATAGAGACGAAGAGCTTGTGTCATATATAATGGTTTAAGACGTGCCTTTCCGGCGAAACGTTAAACAGCTTTGGTAATGAATAAACACAAAGCATTTATTCATGTATAGACTAAGATCACTTTCAATAATAGTCTTAGTCTAAACCAAAATATGAGCAAAGTATTAATTCACTTTCTCTCCCACAAAGGGCCTACTAACCGTATGGGTGCAAACCATGGAAATCATGCTTGATACTTTAAGCTACTACTAACTCACTCTACATCACCATAGTGAGTCAAGTATCCAAGCAATGAAGGTTTGAGAGGATAAAAGAAAAGAATCACAAACCACAAATAAATGTCAAGGCAAGGATGCCAAGAACAAGCACATAGTCAAGTAATGATCAAAAGAATGATCAAAGGGCGTCTGGAAGAACGAAAGCGTACCTTGGCCACAAAGAGCAATCCATCAAGGAATCAATGAAATGCCCAACAATGACTATGATGAGTACTAAGTCTTCAAGGACTAGTATCATTTCCAATCATCTTGGTATCATCATTCAAGGATATTGAAGATCAATGAAGATGAGTCTTCTACAAGTGCAAGTAACTCAATCCACAACCAATTAAGTGATTGATCTTCATGAGTACCTAAACAAAGCAAGATGCAAACTTGTAGATACATTTCAAGAGTAGATCTAAAATGCATAAAGACTACTAATCTAAGAGGGATACCATATTACCAATTAAAAGACCTATTTTTCAAGAAAAAAAAAAATAGTTTTGACCAAAGAGAAACTTTAGTACAACTTGACCTTCTAATTTGAGGAGACAATGGATTGATCCAAGTTTTAAAGTACAATATACTTCAAAGATCTTGAGTGACCATCGCTCTGATACCAATTGTAGAAACTAGAAGGGGGGGGGGGTTGAATAGTTTCTTTTCAATTAGTCACCTAATTTAAATTACTTTGAATTAAGTGTGTATCAAAACTATCTTTTACTGAAAGCTAAGTTGCATAATGATTAGGTTCAATTCAAATTCATTAGCAATGGTAATAGGTAAGTATAATGATAATGACATATGCAAGGAGTAAGGAAAGAGACAACCTAATCACAAGAAACCAATATTTATAGTGGTTCGACAACGAGGCTCTATCCTCGTTTCTACTCCACTCCTCGAGTACACCTACTCGAGATTTCCACTATATCCACAAGATCCCTTCTTGGCGGAGAAAGCCTTACATCGTCGCTTACATTATTTTCCGACACTAAGCTAAATGTCGAGACCTAATCATTAGCTAGGACCAATCTACACAACGTTGCCTACTTCACAGTTTAACGACACAAGGCTAGATGTCGAGTTCCAATCTCAAGGTAGAACCAATCTTCACGACTCTTCACTTTGAAGCTAAGTGAGAACTTCACACAACACAACTACTAATCACTTTCAAGTTTAGTGAGAACTCACAAGACATAGCCACATCACTTTATAGTTTAGTGAGAACTACTACACAAATCTATTACAACTCAACTAGACATATCCAAGTACACACATGTAGCTTGGATCTACACAACAAAAATGCAAGCGAACACATATGCAATGGATGTACACAACAAATCCAAGTATTTACAAATAGCTTGGATGAACACAACTAGTCCAAGTATTTCATAAATACAAATGGATTAACAAAAATAAAAAGGCTAACATGATGAACATGACTAATTCATGGACTCATCTTTATCACAACACTAGTGAGTGAGTGATCTTCTCATTGGACAAGGTAAAGGAGGGGATCAAGAGGATAATCATATGTAAACATCCTTAACACTTTAAGTGATCATTTACTAATGATTATGCTATAGAAAAGAGAAAGGGGGCCGAGAAAAACGTCCATGAGGCTTATTAGAAAATGAGATTTGAGCCACTATTTATAGAAGACAAAGTCCAACGGCTAGCTGGGCGCGGATCCTTATCTAGCCGGCGGTACCTTATCGATAAGGAACTTCCTAGGCTATTTAAGGTACCGCCCAGTAGAGTCCCCTCCCTTTTTTTTGTCTTTTAGTGGGGTAGAATATCTAAGGATTTTTAAACCTTCAAAGGATATTCTTATGGCATATGGAATATGCCATTTTCAAATTTACATTTTCCATTTTAATAAAACATTTTCTTAAAAAGAAAGTTTATTAAAAAATCTTTTTTCATATTAACAAAAGTGAGTTTTAAGGATAATCATTTTGATGATCACTAAGTATGATTAAGAAAGGTTAGTGATATGATTATTACCTTGATGATAGTATTAGTTAAATAATTCGTTTTGTGTTTTACACTAAATGTGTTGTATAGTTTGTTGTGATCAAAACTAAGAAATATTAGTTAACACTAATAATATTTTTAGGCATCACTTGCATTAACACACCTTTTGACACCAATACCGTCGTGAATAATTGTGTTGAAGGGTATAAATATCGTAACCAGAAAAACATTTGAACGAGCTATCAAGATGTTGATGAAATCAATGTTTACATCTTGATAGTTTTCTATATCACCAAAAACGCTCCCCTTATAAATGTGCTTCAAAATGCGAAATCATTTAAGTAGAAATTTTGCACATGTTAGGACGAGAAAGAACTTATCTCAAAGATCTTATCCAAAATAAAACATGTTGATCACATTTTAATCACTATTCTCCCCTTAAAAAATTGCATGAAATTGAAATTTTGTGAAACTAGTGATAAAACATGGAGAGAATAATGTGTCATGAAAAGTTGGAACAAATGTTTATGAATTCATTATACTCCCCCTCAAAAAAAGATTCTAATTAAAATAGGGGAGTATATGAGCACACAGTTTTGAGATAATTTGAAAAAATTGTGCTAAAAAACCCAAGAAAACTTAATTTCCCGTTGTTGAGGAATAATGTACATAAATGAACATTTTCCTCTCTCTTTTCGTTCATTTCGCGAAATGATTCAGAGAGTTTTACTTGTGAATTACTGTCATCTGGAACTTTTCCAACTTTTTTTTGCAAAGCAAGTTCAAGAGAATGACAATGTTTCTAAAGAAAATCATATCGGTGTTGAAGAATCGTGAACTCTTTTTGATTAACATTTGTTGAAGGACCACTGTCACGACATTCATCTCCTAACTGAGCTTGCAATAGTTCAATTGTTTGTTGCATTTCACTATACGCTTTATCATACGAAAGTTTGTCCTCCTTACATTCATCACATTTTTTGACATATTTATTCCAAAGATCGGTGAATTCGTTGTCCTTTTTGATGACATAAGACTCTAGTTTCTCTTTCGTACGATCAGACTCATTTTAGAGGGTTTCATTATCCGACACAGAGATGTTTACCGCAACGGGATTACTCTCATCACAATCACCACTGTCACTTGCTTTCGAGAGACGTGCAAGATCACTTTCCAAAACTTTAATTCTATCAAGAGATTCATCAGCCTCCTTCGTCAAAGATTTGAAGTCTTCAACAAATTTGGCTAGTTCTTTTAGAAAAGCGTTTTCAAGATTGCTTATTCTAGCATCAACTTGATTAATAAGCGGATTAATCTCGTTGTGAAGAATTTTCTGAACTTCAGTGTGAACGGGTGAAGTAAAGTTTCCTCCAATAATTTGGGAATTAACAACACTTTTGAGAATGACAAAATTATCTTTGAGCTCGTTTAGATACCGTCGCGCAACACTTGGTTTAGGGGAGTTATCCGTCAATTCCTCAATTGGTAGCAAAAGCATTTTAGTACTCATTTTAGACCGAACAAAAACAGTGGGAGGATTAACTTTCGGATAATAAACGGGTGTCACTTCTTTATCAAGCTTTTTCATTCTTAAACGAGTCTCTATTGCAAGATCAGTAGTTTCCTCAGAATCATGCACACTAGAAGGATCATGCTCATCAGACAAGAGCACACTACCATTATATAGAGTTTGATTTGTGGCCTGAACTTGCTTAAGATATTCGGGATTGGGAGGAAGAGGACAACCTAAAGCCATTTTGTAACGGGTGTAATTAATCTCATTCACTTTTGGTGCGAGCATATTTATCGCCTGCATAGTTTGGACACGTTTTACCAAAAGGTTTTCTAATTCCCTAATCCTATCCTGAGCTTTGAAAAAAATCCTAAAGAAGCCCATCTTCTCGAATTTTGAAATCATGTTTCATCTTTTTTCGTTCTTCTTTTAAATCCAAAATAATAGATTTTTCAGTTGAAAGCTGTTTATTAAGATAGGTGATTTCATCATTCAATTCACTTATCTTTTTAGCACTACTTAAGTGTAAGGCATTTAATTTCTTAGTTGTGCATTTTTCTTGATAAACCGATGTAGCATGAGCTTGTTCAAGTTCCTTGATATTAGCATGATGAATCTCAAAACTTTTCTCCCGTTCCTTATATCCCACAAGCTCAGTGGTCAATTTGGCATTAGTTTCTCTAAACTTATTATTAACCACATTCGCATGAGCAACATCCTTGCCAAGCTTATCCAATAATGATTTATAATACGCATGCGTCTCGTCAGGAAGGGTTGTGGGATGGGCTACTTGATCTTCACTAGGGTCCATACTGGGCTCATTAGAAATAATATTACTATTATTCATTTGATCCCCGTGTGTCTCAGTGTAGGGCTCAAGTGACTCAGTATACTCTTCCTCCTAATTAGACATATTATATAACTCATTATCATTAAGACGTGGATGTACCTCAGATGAACCGTCTGAATCATACACAGGAGCTCTGTCAGCCTGAATTACCGATGTTGATGCTTGTTGCGAATTAGCCATCAAGATAGAGTTGGTAGACACCTCTTCTTCCTCATCATATGTTACTGCAGATGCCATGAGATCAAAATCTTCAGCTAGAAGTGGAATTCCTGCTTCTTCCTTTTGTGCTATAAGAAGCTGAGACTAGAGATAGGCAACATCCCTCTTCTTTCTAGCAGTGCTATCACGATTCTCAATACCTGCAGCATCACTGTCTCGTTAATACGTCATTGTAGAAGTCGTGTGTAAGTCACGTCATTGTAGAAGTCGTTTGTAAGTCAGGATCTCAATTCGTAGAAAGCGTGTTTCGGATTCTCAAAAAATCAAATTTTGCCGAAATTTTCCAATCCGACAAAAAATACCTCAGACGATATAAAATAAAACGGAAAATTTTACGAATTGCCAAATTTTGAAATCGAGTTAGAAATAGTCAAAAACTAGTAGGGAAAAATTTGAAAATTGAAAAATTTTGACAAAAAATAAAACTGAAAAAAATTCGAATTTTGGCCTAAAAATTTGAATTTTGGGTCGAAAATTTTTTCGTTTCGCCAAAATTTGAAATCGAAGCTTAAATGGCCTAAAAATGGTCTAGGAAATTTTTCTTTTTTTTTTTGTAAACGATGCAACAAACCTAGTGTAGATAGTGGCTAAGTCTACAAATACATGATTTCGCAATAATGCAATGATATGATTCCGCAATGTCAAAACAAGTATGGTTCCGCAATGAGGAATGATTCAATTCCACAATCGTCAACAAAACATATTATTCCTCAATTATGGCATAATTCCGCAATACTTGTCACAATTCCGCAATTAGTGTCACAATTCCGCAAAATGCCACGATTTCGCAATGATTGTCACAATTCCGCAATTAGTGTCAAGATTCCGCAATATTGCACTATTCCACAATAACAAAGAGCCAATGATTCCGGAATGTGAAAAAACCAATGATTCCGCAATGTTACAGAATTAATAATTCCACAATGTTACGAAATCAATAATTCCGCAATGTTACAGATGGTTCAATTCCGCAATACACCAATATGGTTCAATTCCGCAATCCCTCAGATGATACAATTTCGCAATCCCTCAGATGATACAATTTTCCAATCCCTCAGATGATACAATTTCACAATCCCTCAGATGATACAATTTCGCAATCCCTCAGATGATACAATTTCGCAATCCCTCAGATGATACAATTTCGCAATCCCTCAGATGATACAATTCAGCAATCCCTCAGATGATACAATTCCGCAATATTCAAATTATTGCGGAATTATGGCAGTTTTCCTAAAAAGAAGGATCTCGGAAAGAGACGAATTTTGGCACTTTTGTTCGCAACTTTTAAGGATTTTAAGCCAACAAAAACCACCAAAACGCTAACTATGAATCCCTTGGTGAATGATACCACTTGTAGGCCTTTACACACGAAATCAAATACGAAAATCTAAGATCTATAGGAGACGTGACTAGATCTAGATGGGACGTGGGTTTGAGAGATGAGACACGAATTATATTGTAAGAAATAAAGAAGATCAACAAAGATTAAAACTAAGAATGGAATATTAGATTGATGAAGAAGAAAGAGAAAGATACAACGAGTGTGTAATCCTAGTGAGAGAAATTAAGGAGAGTTTCTCTCTCTAACACACTAAAAAAATGGGAAAAGCACACACATAAATGAGGAGGTTTAAGCCTTTTATAGAACAAGGTCTTGTGTAGGAAGGCCTTCCTCATTTGCGTGTTCGGGATTAAATCCTGTTACTTACATAACATTATATAAGAACTCTTGACACCGTTGAGTAGCATTTTCCACGAGCTTCGCAATGGTATATTATATGACCATCACTTTAAATACTTCTAACAATGTCACCGATAAAGGATGCATTACGAGCCACCGCCTCAGTTCCTGAAGTCTATATGCACGAGTTTTGAAAAACAGCCACAATTTCACAAGGAAAACAATTGTCAAAGCAGATTATCACCTTTATGATCAACAACACAGACTTGACACTTGATTTGAGTCAATTTAGGCAATTGTTCAAGTTCCCTAAGTTAGCGAAAGGAGAACACTATGTTCCTACCCCAGATTTAGATGAACTGCTTAGAGTAATTCGAGCTCTGAACTATGAGGGTGAAATTGTTAATCTATCTCAATTTAATACGTCACACATCGGGCAATGATATGAGTGTAATTACTCATATCATTTGTAGCTTAAAACATTGAAATATTGCATGAAATGTATCATATATGCCTTGGATATGCATGTTTCTTGTTTTCATGTGTGTAGGTACCAAGTTCGCGAAAACCGGCAATAATCGACACGAGATTGATGAAAAAGATCGGGGAAGCCAAAACCAAGCTCGACATTAGAGGATTTAAAGACTTATCAAGAAAACGAGCCAAGTGGGACCCACAAGAGCTTATTGGGCCTGAAAAGCCCAAATTTGGATACAAGATTATTGCTTTTGGACCAAACCTACAATCTTAGCCCATTATGCATAAAACGGATGGAAATAAAGGTTTTTGGGCCCAAACTTTCTTTAAGCCCAATTCAAGAAATAAAGAAATTAAGAAACGGATCATTATATGGGCCTAGGGTTTGCATCATCTCTATACGTCTTTTTCCCACTCACAAATATAAACCATCCCACTCTTATTGTTATCACCAAACACGTCACACCCTTTACTCACCTACCCATCCACTCGTTTATATCAAAACGATTTATTTTCCCCACTCACTTTCATTATTAAATTATACTTTCGTTATAAACTATGTCCACTCTTTCTCCTTCCTCATCCCATTAACACCCCAAACCTGTAAAAACTACTGTTCCTATAAACCCTAGGATAGTAAAAAGTTCTTAATATTTAGGGCTTTTTACTTATTCTATTAATTCACCAAAAAAGAAATAAAACCCCCCAGTTTATAGGAAGAGAAGGAGTGTAACGAGAGAGCTACGTGGCCGTTTTTGATTCGAAGGAACACCTCACCCAGCCTATTCCACCAATCAAAAGGCAAAGAAGAAACACAACTAGCACACGGATGCCACGTTGGCGATCCGTGTGCTATTGTGACTCATATCCACCCTCAGATTAAAGAGAGAGAAAAAGATTGAAGATCAAAGGCTCAGAATCGAAAGGGATATTCCTTGAAGATGCGCATATTCTTCTTCATCAACAGCCTTGGGGGGGCTATAAATACCCCCAATTTCTTGTGTAAACGCATCCTTTTCTTTACTTTATTGTTATTCTGTTAAAATTATTGTAGAATTAGTTCTTGTAATTTCTTTAAATTCAATCTTGTAATCTTTTTATATTTAATAAAAGTTCAGTTTATTACCTCACTTTGGTGTCTCGTTTTATTTTATTTACTGCTTTAAAATATATGAATTAATCTCTATAACTATTTTACATAATAATAATTGAAGTATTAAATTTAGACTAATTAATAGTCTAAGTTTAATGTTGTAAGTGAAAAGGATTAAAATAATCTTTCCCTACTGGAAAGATAAATAAAACTGGTTAGAGGTTCGTTAGATTTAAATGGTTCGAATGGTGTTTCTCTTTTGTGACGTTGGATGGTCTTTTTGGTTCGTTTAATTTGAAATGGTGGTGAGATGATGTGTTAGAATCGGTTAACAAGGTTGCTCAGTGCACACCTTCTCCTCAACGGGTTCTTCAAAAGGTGCATTCTCTCTTTTACTTTAATTTTTAAGTTTAACTTGGTAAGTTTGCTATTCAGGTTTAATTTGATAATCTGTTTTAAGTTTTTGTGAGAATGGTTTAGCACTTTGTTGATCTTAAGCTATTTGATTATGTGATGATATTTAGTGTATGTTTAAATAATAGAATAATTTAACTGCTAGATTTTAAGTGAGTACCTAGAAGTCTGCTGATTGTTAATTAGTGTTTGATGATTATTGTTGAGTCCTCAGTTACTTTAAATAGATCTGTTTAGTTTTTAAGTTTATATTTAGTAATCTGATAAAATGCTTTGATCTTCATGAGTGAACTTGTCTGAGTTTTTGGAATCTGCTAAGTAATGAGGGGATTGGTATGAATGCTTAATTATTTTTCAGATAAGATTTGGAAATTTGGATTAATACGGATTTAATTGATGTTTCTTAACATGCTACTGACTGAGTATTACATGATTGGTATCATATGACATTACTTAGTTTTATCAGATTTTTGCTGAAGTTTATATCAGAATTTATTAGATTATACTGTTTGCTTATTTGGGATACTTTTTCTTGTGTCTGCTGTTGAATTTATTGTTTTGATTTTGGTGTTGAATGTCTGTTTTATTCTCTCATTATTGTTCTTGCAAACTGCTTATCAGATTCATCTATCTGATAAGCTCATAAGCTGTCGTCCTCACAGCTTTTCATAATAAGCTATAAGCTATCCAATAAAGTCTTTCCTAAGACTTGCTTTTAGTAATCTGCCAAAAGGAGATTATTCCAAAAAAATAAGTCATGTGTGGGAATCGACCTCGAGACCCCCTGCTTGAAGGACCAACGTGTTTACCATCTGGGCTTGAGGCCCTTTTGATTTTATTCTCATTAATTTCATTAATATAGTGGTTTTCTATTGGCAGATTTAATTTTAGTAACATTTTACTTACTTTTAATCCGTTTTTCTTTTATACTTTTAGTTAATGTTTTATTTAAAGTATATTTTAGTAAATTAATAAATAAAATAAGATATAAAAAATAAAAAGTAAATAAAAATAAAAATATGTTTTTATTTAAATAGTTTAATTTTAATTTTTATAAAAGTAGATTTAAAATAGGTTTTAAATAGAATTGTTTTCAAGTAATTTTAAAAAATAAGTAAATTAGTTTAAAAAGTAGAATTAAATTTTTAGAGTATAAATTAGTTTAATTTTTAATTAATTTTATTTTTAAGTAATTAATTGTTTGTAGAATTTTAAAATAGGCGGGTTTACGATTCATGCACTTTAGGGTAATCTTAAATAGCTTAAAATTCGTAGATTTTAATCGTAGTTTAAAAACCGAAAACAACTTCAAATCGATTGTCTAAATCAAAGCAAAACGTCTCAAATTCATAAGATCTTCGTGTACAACGAACTCGACTCACTCACGTGTTTAATTGAATTCGTCATTGGTATTATTGGACTATTACTTTTTCCTAAAGGTAATTTTCTAATTTACCCTATAACGTATCTTAATTATCACATATACTATCCACGACACATCAAAAATTTTGGCGCCGCTGCCGGGGATCTTGTGTACGATTCGCTTTTGTGGAGATTTGTTGATCGTGGATTTGAAGACCCTTTCCGTCCTCGGAAAGTTTGTTATTTTTTCTATTATATAGTATGTATCGTTTTTCTCGTTTTTTGTGAATAGTATATTGTATTACGTAGAACAATAGTTTTAAATACTTTACAAATAAGCCTTAGTTGGGATTTCATCACCTAGCTATTGTATTCGAACCCAAAAAAAAATAAAGGCAAAATAGATAAATACTAATAAGAAGTTTGAACTCGATTTATACAAACTATAAGGTGGGTATAAGGCGACGTGCTATAAAAGGCCGTCTAAGGAAAAAGGTTTTTAAGTGCTTAGTGCCACCTCGTTTCCCCGCTTTCTTGTGCGTATATTGAGAGGGACGACCTATTATTGGTTTGCCGACTCAAGTAGTAATAAATCTTATTTTTGTTGTTTACTTATTGAACCTCGAGACGTTTAGGTTTCACCTATCGTTTCAAAGTCGACCGAGGGTAATTTACTTCCATAGTAGTTATCCTTATTCCTTGTTTTTATCGATCATTATTGATTGAGCAATACCAAATAAAATACCAAAAATAATCTTCTTTCTTGTCTAATTTCTTTTCTTCAATCCTCTAAATTCTCGTCTTTGTAGTGTATGCAATTACGTTCTTCACGTCTTGTGATTGATTTTAATAGGCTTGAAAATATTCCTCGTAGAAATAGAAATCATCAACAACGAATAGTGGAACCCGAGATTCCACCTATTGTTGTAGAGATGGCCGATAACCGAACAATGGAGGAATTGCTCCGTGCACCCACCGAAGGGTATGGGGAAGCAATCGTTGTGCCGGCTATTTTGGCGGATCATTTTGAGATTAAGACGGGTCTTTTATCGCTCATTCGTGCCGACCAATTTCGTGGCAATGAGACCGATAGCCCGCATTCTCACATTCGGAATTTTAATCGAATTACCTCGACTCTCAAGTTTAGAGATGTGCCGAATGACGTGATTAAGCTCATGCTTTTTCCGTACTCGCTCGAGGGTAATGCTAAGCTTTGGTATGAGAAAGAACCACCAGGTTCGATTTTAACTTGGGATGATTTAGTGTCAAAGTTTATGAATTATTTCTTTCCACCGTCCAAGACAACACACTTTAAAAATGAGATCACTAGATTTGAACAAAAAGTGCATGAATCGTTTGGGGTTGCTTGGGAAAGATTTAAAGATTTGTCGAGACAATGTCCACACCACGGTTTCTCGGAATTGCATCAAATAAATACTTTCTATAATGGGCTTAATATGATTGAACAAGATTCTTTAAATGCCGCCGCGGGTGGTAATCTTTTAAGAAAAACACCGAGAGACGCGTGGAGAATAATTGAGGATAAGTCTAGAGCACAATATTCACGAAACACACCGGTTGTTTCCAATGTGAATTCATCTAATCACGAGATTGCTAGATTGGACTCTAAGATTGATACGATTTTGAATGAGATTAGGAAGAATCCTCATGGATCCATTAATATGGTTGAGAATGTTTGTGTATCATGTGGTGGAGCACATCCTAATTATGCTTGTTTAAACGCGGGGTTTGATCAAGCTAGTGTTTTTGCCGCGACGGGAACTTATGGCTCCAACGGTCAAGTTCCTCGTCAAAATCATGTTGCTCCACCGGGTTTTCCACCGGTTCAAAATAGGTACAACAATGGTAATAATGGGAATAATTTTAACCGTGGTAACCAAGGGAATTTCAATTAAGGAAATGGATTTAATGCTAATCAAAACAATCAAGGTTTTCAAGGGAATAATCAAAATGATTTGTCAAGTTACATGAAGTCAAATGAGGCGAATATGAAAGCTTTGCAAAATAACATTCAAGGACAAATGGAAACTTTGAAAAATGAGTTTCAAAATACACTAAAGGGGCAAAATAACAAGATTGAGCTTAATCAACAAAGAATGGAACAAAGATTTGAGCAAATGTTTGAGCAAGGTCAAAATCGTTTGCAACAAAATTTAGAGCAAAGTCAAAATCGTATGCAACAAAGTGTGGAACAAAATCAAAATAAATTGCTTTCTATGTTTGAGGGATTCATGTCTAAACCATCTACTTCTTCGGGTTGCTTACCTAGTAATACCATTCCTAACCCGAGGGGAGAGCTTAAGGCTATCACCGCTTATGATAATTTAGAAAGGAAGCTTGAGCTTATTGTGCCACCTAAAGAAACCTTTTGGAATGTCACCAAGGCTACTTTAAATGTGATTAGTACCTCGGATTTCATTGATCTCTTTCCTAAGAAGTATAATGATCCGGGTCACTTCTTGATACCTTGTGTTTTCGATGAGCTTGGGGAATACAAAGCTCTAGCTGATCTAGGAGCTAGTATTAATGTTATGCCCCTAGCAATTTGGAAAACTCTTGACTATTTGCGACTTATGCCCACTCGAATGATCATTGAGCTTGCTAATGGAACCACCACTCGACCGATTGGTATAGCGGAAAATGTCATTGTTAAAGTGGGGGAGTTCGTTTACCTAGCCGATTTTGCTATCATAGATTATGAGCCGAATCCTCGTGCGCCTATAATTTTAGGACGACCATTTTTGTGTACGGCCGGTGTTTTAGTTGATATGAAAGAAGGGGAGCTTAAATTGTTTCATGGGGATAAACATATGATTTTTAAACCGGAACATATTCCAAGATTGGTTCCTAAGAAATTAGAAAGTGATAAACCTAATTTTGTTGAATCATGTTGTAATGTTACCTCATCTATACCCACTTCACACGAGGATGATAAGATTGAAAAACAAATTGATGATTACTTGAGTGAGCCATTCGATGCTAGTGAGTTTGATAATGAGAATTTTGATCCCGAGAGTGACATTGCTTTAATTGAACAATCTTTGAAAATGGACTCATTTTCACTCTCTTCTATGGATCATATTGATGTTCCTAAGGCACAATCTTCATTTGAAGAGCCTTTGATTCCTAACTTCACACCAAGTGAGGTTAGTGATTATTCGTTGGATAAGTTCATCGATGAACTTTTTGCTATCCTTGATCCACTTCCACGGGGAAGTGAAGACGTTTCCGATCTCGAGATCGAACGTGATTCTTGTGTTTTACCTACCATTCTCGAGGAATTCGCCGATGAATTGCCTTCTAATGAGAATGATGATCTTGTATCCGAGTGTGACACACTTGATACTTTGTCGGAAATTTCTTGTGATGACAAGGATGACGACACTTTTGTGACTTACTCAAATCCTCTATTTGAAGCTTCATTGAACAATAATCCATTGTTTCAAGAGGATTTTGAGAACATCATACCTCCTACATCTCACAACCCTTGTGATGATGATCTTCTTATGAAGGAGGTTGATGAGGTTTGTGATGATGATCACACCTTTTGTTATGATGAGTATGTCGACTCGGATGGAGAAATTTACATTATTCCCAATCTCCCTCCGACTCGCGTTGATCTTAATGTGCGGGTTTTTCATGTGACTCATATTGAGTACCATGACCCCTTTATTCACATTCCTAAGAGTGAAAAGGTCAACAAAGTCATGCAAGTTGAAACCACTATGGTTGAGACTTTTGTTCCACCATTACTATGTGCTTCATATGACTTAGGATTAGCATGGGGGACGACACCTTGTTGTCTATTCCTTTCTCCACCGAGGACGAGGTATTCGATCCCGGAATCGTCGATTTAGGGAAATCTCGGACTTTCACCGATGCAATAATTGAAAGACTTTTTAATCATCTTGGTGCGAGTTTATCTCGTGGAGCATGCTACATCCATACGATTGTTTGTGACTACCATCTCTTGTTAGAGATTCGTGTTGGAGTTTTATCCTTTCGTTTGTCATCCGACAACGAGGATGAGATCTTTGACCCACGCATCGTGCTTTGTGTTGGTTTTTACTCGAATATGCCGGTTTTCACCACTTTCCCTAAGGACCAATGAATGCGGGGATCGAGTCGAGCTCATGACTCGGTGAACAAAAACGAGTTCATTCTATCTTCTTTCTATTTTCTAACACCTAATAAGGCTTGATCTTTCAAGCTCGTGTTCGTGTTTTGTTGTGTTGTGATCTTAGGTATGACCCTTATCTTTGAAGACTCTCGTGTTCGGTTTTTGCCGGTCCACTTGATCTTCCATTCTTTGAATGCCAAAAGGGGCACACTTTCTACCCTTGATTATTATTGACTAACGTTTTATCTTGAGGCATAATTAATAAACGGCTTATAGATTTGCGTGCTCTTTCCATGCTAGGAGATTGCATTAGACTCTTCGTGTCTTAGCAAGGGGGTGTTACTCTTGAGCTAAGAAACATTGAGGACAATGTTTGGTTTTAGCATGGGGGAGTCAATCGATATAATCGCTTGCAATTGCTTTTATCGTGTCCAAACGTATTGTTTTCTCATTTTTCAATAAAATTTTAAATTTTTGGTGTTATTTTTAAGTTTTAATAAATAAAATAAGTGTTTTTGACACGAATGTAAGTTTTTAATAAGAATAGTTTTTGACTCGACTCGGTTTTTAACCTTAGCTTTTCCTTAACGTATTTGAATTAAGTTTTGCTAGGCTATTATATAGGGAGCTTTAAAACGCGAAAGTCTTAATTCATACGAGTTAAGAACAAGAACTTTTCGCAAGCTCCTATAATTGATCCTAGAAAGTCGTTTATCAAGGGAACTTTAAAACGCAAATTCTAAAACTTGCAAAAGTATAAGAAGTTGCAAGATCCTATAGATGACTTGAAAACCCAAAACTTTGATTTAATACGCTAAGTATCCATTGATTTCATTCTTGGAATTTTACAATATGGAGAACAAGAGATGATAGAGCCAATTATAAGTGTGGTGTTCTTTCGGGAATTTATGTGAGTTAATTATGAGCCTATTCTCCCATCACTTGTTAATAATTTTAATTGCAATAAATAATGTTGAACGATTTGAAAAGTTACTTAGCTTCTAGCCCAAGATCGTTTAGAAGTTGCTCGGTATGGATTAGAGTTCATAGCCAAGGCATAACTTATTGAAGCGGGATGCGAAGATTGGCAAGTCCAAAAAGGTCCTAACAAGACATGAGGGCTATGTTTTATTGCTAAAGATCTCAAGTGATGTGAAGAATCATTTATCAAAAATCAATATGAAGGATCGAGACACACGACGAAAAGCAAAATACTCCCAAAAAGTCATGGAGAAGTCTATCCAAAAAGACCAAAAATAAGGTATGAGGATAAATGAAGCCAAGTCCAAAAAGGAGGCGGATCGTTGTTAATCAAAATTCCTAGTAAAGATTGGAGAAAAATGAAGAAGTCGTGGTCCAAGTATGAATATCTCAAAACTTCAAGTGAAGAAATATTATGAAGAGAAGACCATTATTTCGTGAACGTCTCTCAAGGTTGGAAGTATTAAGTCATTGCCAAATATCGGTCCGAGAAAGGTCTCAAATCGCGAAACAAGTTATGCCAAGATATGAACTTTATGAGAGCCCGAGAAGCAGTTTTAAAAGATTTTGTCCTTTAGCTAACTATTGATTAAATCTTCACTTTATTTTCGGCCTAATAAATTATCGAAATAAGTCAACAATGCATCCTCGTGATCATTCTAGACAACAATAAAATATAAGAGATACACCTAGGAATAAGGGAGTCTAAGTGATTAATTGGCCCACATGAATTCGTGTTTGTCTACCAACTTATAATAACAATGATCTTGTTTTTGCACTTGGCTTGGAAAAGTGAAAAGTCGGGGACGATGAATCTATTTGAGTTTTATGATCCTAAAAGTTATTTTTATAATAATGAAAGCAATACATTATGTCTTTGCAAAATAAAGTGTCAAAAGTTGAATAAATGATGTAGTCATAGTTTTATTTTATCATTGCGTGAGGACACGGCAATTGCTTAGCATGGGGGAATTTGATATGAGTGTAATTACTCATATCATTTGTAGCTTAAAACATTGAAATATTGCATGAAATGTATCATATATGCCTTGGATATGCATGTTTCTTGTTTTCATGTGTGTAGGTACCAAGTTCGCGAAAACCGGCAATAATCGACACGAGATTGATGAAAAAGATCGGGGAAGCCAAAACCAAGCTCGACATTAGAGGATTTAAAGATTTATCAAGAAAACGAGCCAAGTGGGACCCACAAGAGCTTATTGGGCCTGAAAAGCCCAAATTTGGATACAAGATTATTGCTTTTGGACCAAACCTACAATCTTAGCCCATTATGCATAAAACGGATGGAAATAAAGGTTTTTGGGCCCAAACTTTCTTTAAGCCCAATTCAAGAAATAAAGAAATTAAGAAACGGAGCATTATATGGGCCTAGGGTTTGCATCATCTCTATACGTCTTTTTCCCACTCACAAATATAAACCATCCCACTCTTATTGTTATCACCAAACACGTCACACCCTTTACTCACCTACCCATCCACTCGTTTATATCAAAACGATTTATTTTCCCCACTCACTTTCATTATTAAATTATACTTTCGTTATAAACTATGTCCACTCTTTCTCCTTCCTCATCCCATTAACACCCCAAACCTGTAAAAACTACTGTTCCTATAAACCCTAGGATAGTAAAAAGTTCTTAATATTTAGGGCTTTTTACTTATTCTATTAATTCACCCAAAAAGAAATAAAACCCCCCAGTTTATAGGATGAGAAGGAGTGTAACGAGAGAGCTACGTGGCCGTTTTTGATTCGAAGGAACACCTCACCCAACCTATTCCACCAATCAAAAGGCAAAGAAGAAACACAACTAGCACACGGATGCCACGTTGGCGATCCGTGTGCTATTGTGACTCATATCCACCCTTAGATTAAAGAGAGAGAAAAAGATTGAAGATCAAAGGCTCAAAATCGAAAGGGATATTCCTTGAAGATGCGCATATTCTTCTTCATCAACAGCCTTGGGGGGGCTATAAATACCCCCACTTTCTTGTGTAAACGCATCCTTTTCTTTACTTTATTGTTATTCTGTTAAAATTAGTGTAGAATTAGTTCTTGTAATTTCTTTAAATTCAATCTTGTAGTCTTTTTATATTTAATAAAAGTTCAGTTTATTACCTCACTTTGGTGTCTCGTTTTATTTTATTTACTGCTTTAAAATATATGAATTAATCTCTATAACTATTTTACATAATAATAATTGAAGTATTAAATTTAGACTAATTAATAGTCTAAGTTTAATGTTGTAAGTGAAAAGGATTAAAATAATCTTTCCCTACTGGAAAGATAAATAAAACTGGTTAGAGGTTCATTGGATTTAAATGGTTCGAATGGTGTTTCTCTTTTGTGACGTTGGATGGTCTTTTTGGTTCGTTTAATTTGAAATGGTGGTGAGATGATGTGTTAGAATCGGTTAACAAGGTTGCTCAGCGCACTCCTTCTCCTCAACGGGTTCTTCAAAAGGTGCATTCTCTCTTTTACTTTAATTTTTATGTTTAACTTGGTAAGTTTGCTATTCAGGTTTAATTTGATAATCTGTTTTAAGTTTTTGTGAGAATGGTTTAGCACTTTGTTGATCTTAAGCTATTTGATTATGTGATGATATTTAGTGTATGTTTAAATAATAGAATAATTTAACTGCTAGATTTTAAGTGAGTACCTAGAAGTCTGCTGATTGTTAATTAGTGTTTGATGATTATTGCTGAGTCCTCAGTTACTTTAAATAGATCTGTTTAGTTTTTAAGTTTATATTTATTAATCTGATAAAATGCTTTGATCTTCATGAGTGAACTTGTCTGAGTTTTTAGAATCTGCTAAGTAATGAGGGGATTGGTATGAATGCTTAATTATTTTTCAGATAAGATTTAGAAATTTGGATTAATACGGATTTAATTGATGTTTCTTAACATGCTACTGACTGAGTATTACATGATTGGTATCATATGACATTACTTAGTTTTATCAGATTTTTGCTGAAGTTTATATCAGAATTTATTAGATTATACTGTTTGATTATTTGGGATACTTTTTCTTGTGTCTGCTGTTGAATTTATTGTTTTGATTTTGGTGTTGAATGTCTGTTTTATTCTCTCATTATTGTTCTTGCAAACTGCTTATCAGATTCATCTATCTGATAAGCTCATAAGCTGTCGTCCTCACAGCTTTTCATAATAAGCTATAAGCTATCCAATAAAGTCTTTCTTAAGACTTGCTTTTAGTAATCTGCCAAAAGGAGATTATTCCAAAAAAATAAGTCATGTGTGGGAATCGACCTCGAGACCCCCTGCTTGAAGGACCAACGTGTTTACCATCTGGGCTTGAGGCCCTTTTGATTTTATTCTCATTAATTTCATTAATATAGTGGTTTTCTATTGGCAGATTTAATTTTAGTAACATTTTACTTACTTTTAATCCGTTTTTCTTTTATACTTTTAGTTAATGTTTTATTTAAAGTATATTTTAGTAAATTAATAAATAAAATAAGATATAAAAAATAAAAAGTAAATAAAAATAAAAATATGTTTTTATTTAAATAGTTTAATTAGTTTAATTTTAATTTTTATAAAAGTAGATTTAAAATAGGTTTTAAATAGAATTGTTTTCAAGTAATTTTAAAAAATAAGTAAATTAGTTTAAAAAGTAGAATTAAATTTTTAGAGTATAAATTAGTTTAATTTTTAATTAATTTTATTTTTAAGTAATTAATTGTTTGTAGAATTTTAAAATAGGCGGGTTTACGATTCATGCACTTTAGGGTAATCTTAAATAGCTTAAAATTCGTAGATTTTAATTGTAGTTTAAAAACCGAAAACAAATTCAAATCGATTGTCCAAATCAAAGCAAAACGTCTCAAATTCATAAGATCTTCGTGTACAACGAACTCGACTCACTCACGTGTTTAATTGAATTCGTCATTGGTATTATTGGACTATTACTTTTTCCTAAAGGTAATTTTCTAATTTACCCTATAACGTATCTTAATTATCACATATACTATCCACGACACATCAGGCAACCATGGAAAGCAATTGTCACTATCATTGTCAAGTGCCTCACTTCAAAGCTTCGTGGATCCGACGTAATGAGACCCCCTCAGGCTCATATCTTTTGGGGACTCTACACTAGAGCTAAAGTGGACTACGCACTACAACTTTGGGACGAATTTTTCCATCAATTCACTAGCACCAAGAAGAAGTCTTTGAATCTTCCATTTCCACGGTTCACAAAGCTCATAATCAATCACTTCATGAAGAGTAACCCAGCCATTGATACTCGTGGGAATTTCTTCTATCATACTCTAGATAGAGACAATGTGTTGGACCAGATGACTGCTGATAATCAATTCACAAATTATTCACTACGTCCAGCTCTCGTGCCTGATGTAATGATCAATGAAGGGATCAAGCAGAGTGACCCCTACCAAGAGATGCTCCAGGATATTGAAGCACAGATTAAAAGAGAAAACGCAGATCCCTCTGAGAAACAAACATGTAAATGGAAGAAAAGGACTGCCAAGCGCCAAACGACTTCTTCTTCCAAAGCTAAAGGCACAGGGAAAGAGCATGATGTAGTGATTTTACTACTCTTTAGGAAAAGAGAGCAAATAGGGTAAGCACGACGATTTAGGAAAACCGTGTGTAAATGACCCTAAAATGAGTTTGTTCTCAAGGAGGCTAGTGTGTTATGTGTGTAATGATTTGGATTACTTTGTGATTATATTTGTGAGAAAGAAAAATAAAAATGAGATTAGAAGAGAATGACGGTTACGAAGACGGATTAAACTAAGACGAAAAAGGTGTACACGTAAAACCGTAAAAAGCACTAAAATTAAAATTTTACCCTCAAAATTACCAAAAATCACTAAAAATCCACAAAATATTCTAAGAGTTTACAAAAATCCAAACTTGCCAAAACCTTTTAATTAATTAAATAATGACTTTTTAATGCTAATTAAAGCCCTAAAAATCAAAATTAACTATTAAAAAGTCCCAAACAAGATTTTAAAGTTTGTAAACCTCAAAAATACTCTAATTAGGCTAAAAAGTATTTTTCAAAATTTTAAAACCACTAAAAACTATTTTTAAACAATTAACAACTACTAAAATCAATTAAAACTTAAATTAATTCTAGAAAATAATTAAAAGACTCTAAAAATATTTAGAAAGTTGCAAAATTCCTAATTAAGTGTCTACAATCTAGGAAAAATATAAAAACTTAGAAAATCAGACTTTTAATTTTTAACAATAAAATAATATTAAAATATTATTAAAAATCCAAAAATCATAAAAAATTCTAAAAACTTGTAAACTAGCTTTATTTAACCTAAATAACTCAAAAATGAAAGTGAAGTTACCTAAATACCCTTAATGGGCCTAAAAAGTGGGCTAAACCCAAAACAGATCCTTATTGGGCCAAATTTGGGCCCAATATAAAAAAGTGTCCAAAATAAGCCCAAAAAGCACTAATTGACTCAAAATTTGATTTTAAGCAACTTTTTCCAAAGGCCCAAAAGCTGAAAGTGTGAAATAAGCTAGCTTATACCAAACAGCTTATTCTTAATGGGCTTTTTGGCCCATTAAGCTATAAGCCAATGCCATAAGCTGAAATTAGACACACAAGCTTCTTTTGTCCTAAATAAGACTTCTGTAAAAAGAAATTTGAAATAAGCCCAAGGAATGAGCCTGAAAATGCAATAAGCAATCTACAGAAAACGACAAAATAGTCGTTTTTGAGTTCTAGGCCACCCCAAGTGCTGATTCAAGTTTCTATAGCTTTCAAATGACTTAATTAAGCAAAATCAACAAAGAGTTTTCAAATAAGTTGACTCAATAAGCTGGAAAAAGCAAATAAGCACTTATGTAAAGTCAAATAAGTTGGTTTTCTAGCAAAAAGTCAAAGTTAAAGTCCAATAACCTCCAGTCTAGTCAAATGGGTCAAATAATGAAGATCTATCACAAAAAATAAGTTGTTGCAAGTCTGGATAAGCTACAATAGCTTATTGATAAGCTGAGTTCAATTTTGCACTAGTAGGGGCTAGTTTTGGGTGTTGAGTAGTGGAAACTTTTTCCACTGCTTGACTTGTTTGACTTTTTGTCTTTAGTGACTTTTTTGGAGATTCAGATTACACAAAGGCACCCAAATGATCTTTGGATCAAAAGGAGTCAAGAACAATCAAAATATCACAACCACAAACACCCAATTGATATAGTTTAATCAATAAAGTACCAGATGTTGCACAAACATGAACAAATAAGCAGAACAGGTTCAATAAGCACTTAGAGCAATATTCAGCCAGCCAAATGCAACCAAATGCATACACAAGCTATATTAAACTCAAATAAACAAGTCTAACCAGGTTTCATGCAGTGATTCAAAGAATTAAGCAAGATTCAAGCACCTTAAGTTACTGATGAACACAAGAACATGCAGTTTTTTCACTTTGCTGATGTATTTGACACACAAGCCAGATTCAACACCTCAGATCTATCAAGTATGTTATATTAATGATGTTTAAACAGCTTTTATCCCTAAACATGCATAAACTCTAGGTTTTCCCAAAATCTTAGGTCAAAAACAGTTAAATTCACCAAGTTATAGCAGATTGTTTGATTTGAAGTTTCAAACCCAAAAACTTGCAGCAAAACACGCTCAACAAGGCATATATCAGATACCAAGCACAAACAACACCTTCTAACACACAATACCAAGATTCAAGCTTAAACAGGTAGTCCCAAACACCCCTTTAACTTTTCAAAACCAAGTTTTTCAAATCAAAAGCAAGATCCAGTTAACCCAATGATAAATCTAGCATATAAACAACAGTATCATGCAAGACTAAGCAGATTTAAGCCAAGAAATCAACAAGAACAACAATATAGCACAAATCTACAAAAATTCCAATATTTATCAGATTTTCAAGGATTTTAGACTAACCTCATGGATGTACATCCACACCCACGAATTTATGAGCTTATGTGCTAGCTAGAACAAGCACAAGCTTCCAATAACACCCCTGCTAAGATTCAACAAGGTTAGAAGCAAGATTATCAAAACAAAAACTTAAAAATCCTTGATTAATGCAACCTTGTTACCCCACACTTGATTATCCCCAAGTTATAAGCCTCATCACACCTTAATTATCACAATTAGGATGCTATGATCAGCCCTATAACCCAAGAATTTCAAGGTTGAAACAAGAACTTAGCAAAATATCAAGCTTGAAGGAAAAATGCAAACTTTTGCACTCCCTTAAAAACAGGTTTTTAGATTCAAAATCAGTGAACAAATAACATAAACAAGCTAAAATAAAGGTGGCACTTGGTCTTTCTTCAACAAAACTCAACACACTTTCATTAAATGAAAAGAGGATTTACAAGAAGTTGAACTAGGAAAAACCAAAAGCAAATGTAAATGTAAAGACCAAATGCCCTTTATATAGGCTACAATGAGACTAAGGAAGCTGAAAAATAACATAAACCCTAGCTGTGAAGTCCCCAATTTGCCCTTGCAGAATTTGAAAACCTTGGACTCATGTGATGTTTCCTTGGACGTTTGTGGAGTTGATAGCTGTTGGAATTTGATCTAAGGGCTCAAACAAAGCTTAAAATGTAAGCTTGTATATGGATGGTTGATTTTCTGGCTTGTTTTGGAAGTATCCTCTTTGTGTGTAGCAGGGGAATCATGTGTGGCCCGTGGGGGTGATATGGCAAGTGATTTAAAAGTTGGGTTATGATTAGAAGACTACTAATCATAATTCTGGAGGTGATGGATGCTTAATTTTTGCTTAATCAATAATCCCCAATTCGTGTTCTTGAGTAAATAGTAACAAGTTTAATCTGATTTGGGTTTTAAAAGTCATGTTAAGCGCCAAATATTAAACTAATCAAAGATTAGTTATAACCGGTTTTAAGTGGAGGGTGACATGGAGGATTGGTGGGATTTCATTGGTGGAGAGAGTGAGTGGGGCACATGTCACCCCCTCACTGGCCTAGGTAAATATCTTGTCTTGGCAGCTTTGGTCCTTCACCTTCCTTTCTTCTTTCACTTTGTAAATAATCACTTAAAACTGAATTCCCTTTGTAATTAAACTTTCAGTTTTCACACTTTTGCCCAAAAACTTTTGTAAAATGATTTCAGGGTATTTCTTGCCAATTTTGGATTCTTAAAGGGCTGATTTGGTAATTTCTTCAACGGTAATGGTCTTGACTTGTATGATTGGCATTTTGGAGGACTTAATTTGCCAAGTCATAATGATTGAGGGACCATTTTTGCCAAATGTTGAAAGTCAAGGGTCCTTTTGTAATTTTGGGATTTTCAAAGGACCAATCTTGTAATTTCTTGTACTTTGAAGGACTTCATGATGGATTTGACTTTGTGGAGGATAATGGTTGACAATTTAGCTTTGTTGAGGGGCTAAACTTGCCAAATCTTCAAAGTGGAGGGCCCTTTTTGTAATTTTGACAAACTTTAGGGACCAAACTTGTAATTATGAAGATACAAGGGTATAAAGTGTCAATTCTTCCATATTGGAGGACCCTTCTTCATAAGTCTTCAAATCTTCAAGGGTTTTTCTTGGGAAAAGTCTTCATTAGGGCTTGGTTCATTGTGCGGCTTCATTTCCCGTGTTCGTTTTTGCATGAATCTTGTGATCTTTTGTCATTTTCTCAATATCCGTACCTAAAATACACAAGCAACAAACAAAAGCATATATATGGGTATTTTGATGATATTTAATGCATTTTAAGCCCAATTTGGACGATGAGACTATGTATAAAAGCAGTCTCATCACTCCCCCATACTAAACCATTGTCGTGCCCTCACGCAATGCTAGAATAAAGTATCGTAGCATCTCCAAAATTCATTTTTATTCACTTTATTGAACGATAAACTAGCTATACTATTACTACTATTGCGTTTTAGACATAATGTATGATTTTCATCGCAAAATGGGACGTTTAGGTTCATAGAATAAGAACACGTGAATGCTTCGTTAGAAATAATTTCATCGTCCTCGATTTTCACCCCAATTCCATGCCAAGCGTGCAACGAGATCATTGTCATTATAAGTTAGTAATGCTAACACTACTCATATGCCCTAATCACGTATTTATCCTCCCATTATTCCTAAGTTGTATCTCTTATATTTTATATTGTCTTGAATGTTTCACGAGGATACATTGTTTGACTTATGCGATAATAGAGATTTAGGTCTAAAAATAGAGTCCTAACGGTGTAACCAAGACCATCAAATCAATAACCCCTCCTAATAGACAACGATGTCAAAAAATTAAGTCAACAAGAAGAATCGAAAAACACGGTTTTATAACGGTTTTGAACATGAGACTTATTACCAAGACTTTTATACGCCCCCTAACGGAAGGGCCTTATTATCTTTGGTTTACCTCCATCTTTTATTCAACTTCTCCATGAAGCTTTTATTATGACTTCGGTCTTGCCTTGCCTTTTATTATCCACCTCATCGGTAGTTTTATTAGCCAAAGACGTATATCCTCACGCTAAGGCGAATTTTGGATCTTTAAAGCTTCAAAGATTAAGGCTTGATTCACTTTCAATTTTTTCATAGATTTTTCGGCCTTGTGGGGCTTCAAATTGTTTGCTTGATTTAGGTGAGAACTTGAAATCTTATTATTGGGTGAAGCTTTTGATTATTCGGGTGCCAATACTTCAAAACCGTGACGCTGGCGATACCTTAATGTCTTCCCAATTTAATTACACGGAAGCTACTAGAAAAGACTAGAAACCCAACAATCCCAACTAAACCGCTAAGTCAATATTTATTAAGCAAAAAATATTTACATGCGAAGGGAGAATAAGCAAACAACGAGAACACATGAGTTTTTGAAAGAATACGTGTATTCTACGTTTAGCATAGTAACTTATAATTAACCCTATCATTTCTCGTCCTCATTTAAGAGACTTAGCCTAATGTGAAGTTAAGGAACCAAAGCTAAGTGCTCAACACGCACGGTCGAGTAAAAAATTACTCTTATTCTCGCCATCGGAAAACCTACATTCGTGTCTTCAAACACTTATAAAACATGAGAAAAATTTTAAAATTTGGCCATTTTTAGCCTTATTTTGCAACAAAACGTTATAAAAAAGATAAACTTTGGAAAGCGTGAAGGTTTAGCAAGGCAAGTATCTATTCACCCCCCATACTAAAGTTAAACATTGTCCTCAATGTTTCGAGTCTAGGGGTGCAAACACCCCCATACTAGAGACGTAGTCAAATGCCTAATCTAGCATGGAAAGGGTGTAACCGTTAAATTTAAAGCCGTTTATGAATTATGCTATAAACCTAAGGTTAGAACATCAAAAGGATATATCATGGATATTGAGAAAGTCTTCAAAGCAAACGATTGAGTGCTCCCATAAAATAAACACGAGAGGCTCCAATCGTGAAGATCATAATCATATAAAGTCCACAATTCACAAACACCCACGGAACAAAGGTTGGAAGGGCACAAATCCCCACACGTTAACTACATTATAAAGCGATAATATGTACATAGGATAAGCATGGGACTCCCCCACGAGGCACCTCGTTTTTTATTACCGAGTCATGAGCTCGACTCGATCCCCTCAATACTAATTATCATTGGGGGAAGTGACTTGGTCGAGGTAGTTCAAGGATGGAACTTCCCCGCCAAAGTAGTGCTTCAACCTATATCCATTCACCTTGAAATTGGGGCGATCATTTTGAGCTAGCTCGATGGTCCCATATGGAAATACTTGAGTCACGGTGAATGGACCGGACCAATGGGATTTCGATTTACTGGAAAAGATTTTCAAGCGAGAATTAAAAAGCAAAACTTGATCCCCAATGTTAAAAACCCGGTTTTTAATTTTTGAATCATGCAACTTTTTAGTTTTTTCTTTATAAATCAATGAATTTTCATAGGCAATGTCTCTCAATTCATCCAATTCATTTAATTGCATTTTCCGGTGTTTTCCCGCGGCCTCCATATCATCATTACAATGCTTTAGGGCCCAATAAGCCTTGTGTTCCAATTCGATAGGCAAGTGGAAATTCTTCCCATACACAAGCTTATAGGGGGTGCACCCAATGGGCGTCTTATGAGCGGTCCTAAAGGCCCATAAAGCATCGTCCAACTTATCCGACCAAGATTGTCGATTTTCCCCAACGGATTTCTCCAAGATCCTTTTCAATGCTCGGTTTGAAACCTCGACTTGCCCACTCGTTTGTGGGTGATAAGCCGTAGAAAGCCGATGTGTAACCCCATATTTCCTTAGGACCCTTTCGAATTGGTCGTTACAAAAATGGGTTCCACGATCGCTTATGATCGCACGAGGGGTTCCAAACCGAGAAAACAAGGTTTTCAAAAACTTGACTACCACACGAGCATCATTGGTGGGAAAAGCCTTAGCTTCCACCCACTTAGATAGGTAGTCAACCGCAACGAGGATGTACTTATTACCACGAGATGATGGGAACGACCCCATAAAGTCTATGTCCCGAACGTCAAAGATCTCACACACTTGGATGATGTTTTGTGGCATTTCATCTTTTTGTGAGGTTTTTCCTTGTCGTTGGCATGAGTCACACGACTTCACAAGATCTTGTGCATCTCGGTAAATAGTAGGCCAAAAGAAGCCGGCATCAAACACCTTCTTAGCCGTGAGATTAGCACCGTGGTGACCACCTGTGGGTCCCTCATGGCAAGCTCAAAGGATGTTAGAAGCTTCGGTGCCAAATACACAACGTCAGATGATTTGATCCGCACAAGTTCGAAACAAGTAAGGGTCGTTCCAAAAGTAGAAGTTGACGTCACGAAAGAATTTTCGTTTTTCTTGAGTCGTCATACCCTTGATGATGAAGTTACCCGCATGGTAATTTGCAAAGTCCACAAACCATGGGGTGGAAGAATCAAGCTTAGAATTCACTACACCAAGTGTCTCGAGCGGAAATGTTTTGGTGATTTCCTTGGGCTCGTAAACACTTTGGTGAGGATCTTCCAAACGAGAAAGATGATCGGCCGCTAGATTCTCGGCTCCTTTGTTGTCAACGATTTTGTGATCAAATTCTTGAAGGAGGAGAATCCAACGAAGTAATCTCGGCTTTGCATCTTGTTTAGCCATGAGATACTTGATAGCCGAATGATCCGTATACACTATGCATTTCGTCAAGACGAGATAAGGTCGGAATTTCTCAAATGCATACACCACGACAAGGAACTCCTTCTCCGTTGTAGTGTATTTAAGTTGAGCCTCGGTCATCGTCTTGCTAGCATAGTGAATAGGCAAGAAGTGCTTATCATAACGTTGCCCCAATACGGCCCCAATGGCGTAATCACTAGCATCACACATAAGCTCAAAGGGGAGGTTCCAATTGGGAGCAACAAGAATGGGAGCTTCGGTAAGTTTCCTCTTAAGGATTTCAAAGGATCGTACACAATCTTCGTCAAAGACAAAACGTGCCTCTTTTTCAAGAAGATGTGTAATGGGTCGAGAAATCTTCGAAATATCCTTGATGAATCGACGATAAAAGCCCGCGTGGCCTAGGAAACTCCTAACTCCCTTAACGGTTTTGGGATGAGGTAATTTGGGGATGACGTCTACCTTAGCTTGATCTACCTCAATCCCCGCTTTCGAGACCTTGTGCCCTAAGACGATTCCACTCTTAACCATAAAATGACACTTTTCCCAATTGAGCACAAGGTTGGTTTCCTCACAACGTTTTAACATTCTCTCAAGATTCGACAAACACGAAGTGAACGAATTACCAAACATGGAAAAGTCATCCATGAAGACTTCCATCGTCTTCTCGATCATGTCATGAAAAATAGCCATCATGCACCTTTGAAAGGTTCCCGGTGCATTGCAAAGTCCGAATGGCATTCTACGATAGGCAAACGTTCCATATGGACACGTAAACATAGTTTTTTCTTGATCACGAGGATCGATGGGAATTTGGAAGTAACCGGAAAAACCATCTAAAAAGCAATAGAAATCGTTTCCCGCAAGACGCTCCATCATTTGGTCCATGAAGGGCAAGGGAAAATGGTCTTTTCTAGTGGCTTCATTCAACTTTCGATAGTCAATGCACACTCTCCATCCGATTACGAGTCTAGTGGGAATTAACTCATTGGCATCGTTTGGCACAACGGTCATTCCTCCCTTTTTAGGGACACAATGAATAGGACTCACCCAAGGGCTATCGGAAATATGGTAAATCATTCCCGCGTCAAAGAGTTTAAGGACCTCCTTTTTGATGACGTCGTGAATTTTGGGGTTCACCCTCCTTTGACATTAGATTGCGGGCTTGTAATCCTCCTCCATTAAGATTTTGTGGGTACAAAACTTGGGATCAATCCCCTTAATGTCGGATAACTTCCACGCAATTGCCCCTTTGTGATCCTTTAGAACGTCGACAAGTGCGGTTTTCTCATCATTCGAAAGTTCCTTTGCAATAATAACCGGTAACTTGTCGTCCTCCTCTAAATAGACATATTCGAGATGAGGAGGTAAATCTTTCAACTCGAGGATAGGTGGTTCCTCAAGTGAAGATTTGGGCTCGATACTCATAACCTCCTCGGGTGGAGGGAATGGGAAATCGTTAAGAAAATCCTTGATAATCGAGAAGTCCTCATCGTTGTCGAGGTCTTCGTTACAAGTACGTGGAACATTGAATTCTTCCAACGTAAAACCACCACCTTCAAATGGAGTGAAGGTTGGTGTCGAATTATCAAGAATTGGATCTAACATAGTGGGATTGCCACTAGATTCTTCATCACCAAAACCTAGAACTTCTTGTGAAAATTCCTCGCAAACCACGTCGATCATATCAACGAGGTTTATGGTTGCAACGGAATAAACATGAGAATTTTGAGAGTTTTGAGTTGCGTTTATAACAAGTTCCTCGTCGTTCAAACGTAAGGTGATCTTTCTAGCATGAACATCGATCAAAGCCATAGACGTATCTAAAAACGAACGACCTAAAATAAGAGGAACTTGAGGATCCGTGGGGATATCAACAACGATAAAGTCTACGGGATAGTAGAACTTCCCCACTTTCACAAAAACGTCTTCTGCCAATCCACATGCGGGAATTGTGGAATGGTCGGCCAACTCGATAGACATTAGTGAAGGAGTAAGATTAGGAAGATTGAGCGACTTGAAGATTGCAAGTGGCATCAAGTTAATGCTAGCACCAAGATCGGCCAAGGCGAAGCATTCCTACATATCTTGGATTGCACAAGGGATCAAAAATTTACCGGGATCACCGACTTTTTGAGGTATGCGATTAAGATAAACCGACGAACAACTAGACAATTGGTGCAATTTCTCTTTGTTGTTCAACATACTCTTAAAGTTAGCGGCAAATCGAGGCATCATGACCAAAGCATCGGCAAAACTCACATTAAAGTGCAAATCACGAAACATTTTCATAAAAAGCTCAAATTGATAATTGTCGCGCTCTTGACGTTTCTCCTTTCTAAGTCTCGATGGATAGGGCAAAGGTGGTGTGGGTTGAGGCATAGGCATAGCCTTTGGAATCTCGGGTTCCAATGGTGGTAAAGGGTCAACCGTAGGTGTGGCATGAGCGGTACTTCGTGGGATTGGGACATGCTCCTTTTGGACCACCACCTCGGGTTCTTCCTCAATTGCTTCCTCCGTAGGAACAATTGGTTGAGGAGTCGGTTCCTTAAGTGTCTTACCACTACGTGTGGTAATCACTTTCATCTCACCCTTAGGGTTTGATACAGTGTTGCTAGGAAGACTACTCGAAGACGGTTTATACATTATTGCCTCAAACATAGACGAGATTTAATCTTCAAACACGGATTGCCTCTTCTCGGCTTGAATCATTTCTTGTTTAATCTCATGTTGCCCTTTTTCCATTTTTTGTTGGTTTTGTTGTAACCTTGTGACATTTCCTTCCATCTTGTTGGTGTGGATTTTAAGTTCATTTGCTAACTCATTTTTCAACTCTTTCTTCAAGTCGTTCTTAAACTCGGATCTTAGGCTAATGATTTCTCTTTGAATATTGTCAAACCTAGCATCATTCCCATTAGCGTATTCAACAAATTCATTTGGAAGATCTTTCAAAGTTTGCAAACCTTTATTGTTATTTTGAAAATAATTTTGATTCTTGTTTGAAACTTGATTATTAGCCCCTTGATTACCATAGTTTCCTTTGTTGAAATTGTTTTTGAAACCAACTTGATTGTTGCGATAGTCGTTGTTAGCATTTTGATTTGAACCAAAACCCGGTGGAGTCAATTGATTAGAGCGGGAAACTTGACCGTTTTGGTTGTAATTTCCCGTGGCCGCGTAGGCACTAAAAGTGTTACCACCGTTGGTAATGCACTCTGAGAAATCATGACCTCCACCACAATACATGCACGAAACCTCAACCGCTTTAGCCGTAGCAGGAGCACTTGGTTCACCAACTTTAAACTCAATCAAAAGTCCTTTTAGCTTATCAAAAATCTTGTTTTCCAAGTTCGCCTCAATTTGGCAAGCATCGATGGTAGTAGACAAAGAAGGTGAAGCCGAAGACGAAGCCTTACGAACACTAGACGTGCTACGAGGACTATACACCTTAGATCTATTCTCAATTATCACCAAAGCTTCCTCAACCGTTTTACACAAAAAATTACCACCCGCGGCGGCATTTAAATAATCCTTTTCATGATCATTAAGTCCATTGTAAAACGTGTCAATTTGATGCAAGTCGGAAAAACCGTGATGAGGAAATTCATGTAACATCTCCTTAAACCTATTCCAAGCCGTTGAAAAACTCTCATTAAACTCTTGTGAAAACTTTGAAATCTCGTTTTTCAAGTGCGTAGTCTTAGAGGGCGGAAAAAATTGGTTCACAAACTTAGACACGAGATCCTTCCACGTCAATATAGAATTAGGTGGCTCTTTCTCCAACCAAATTTTAGCGGGCCCCGCTAAGGAATACGGAAAAAGTATCATCTTAATCGAGTCATTCGAGACATCCTTAAACTTGCAAGTGGCGGTAAGACGATTGAATTGGCGGATATGGTTGTGTGGATTGTCCTTCTCATCACCACGGAATTTGATGTTTTGGATCATCGACAACAAACCCGTTTTCACCTCAAAATTCTCCGCAAGGATAGCGGGAATCACAATAGCCTCTCCATAACCCTCGGTGGGTGCTTGAAGTAAATCCATCATAGTTCGATTCGCCATGGTTGGTGCTTCTCTTACAATGGGTTCGTCAATAGGAGACTCCTCACTAGAAAGATTGGGAGTGGGAGTTTTGTTCTTTCGTTTACGTGCACGTCTTGCTTGATTACGAGTTAGCATAAACGTCACGTACAACGAGGGGACGAGCAAAGAAGATTCTTTTTGGTGTTTTGTATTTTTCAATTTTTTTGTGGTTTTTGATTGTATTAACCTTTTTGGATTTTGGTGAATGTATTAAGTAGACACAAATCTACAAATCTCCTCAATAAAATCTCTCGATTAAAGACGCCTCAAGGAATGAAAACGATCACGTGAAGTGAACGCCTTCGATGACTTTAGAACGTTGGAGGAACACCAAAACGTTCAAGAGGGTTTAATCAATGAAACCAAGAAAATATATATGATACTTAGTAATACTTTGGGCGGCAAAACCCTCGATTAACTCTCAAAATCAAATACTCACAAGCAAGCGGGGAAACGAGGCGGCGCGAAGCACTTAAGAGCCTTTTTCCTTAGGATATATTTTATAATATCCGCCTTATACCCACCTTATAGTTTGTATTTTTCAAGATTGAGCTTCACGAAAGTATTTATCTATTTTTGCCTTTTTCTTTGGTTTGAGATTCGAATACAATGATTTGGTAATGACCTCCCAAGTCAAAGTTGTGATTTCTCACGTATTTGGAGTACTTGTGAATTTATTGTTCTACGTATACACTATAGTAATAGTATTCACACAAAAACCGAAAACCGATAATACGTATTAGTAGAGTGCTACTAATACAAATACTATTTTGGTTAGTATATAAAAACAACAATTCCAAATCAAAACTCAACACGCCTCCCCGGCAGCGACGCCAAAATGATGTAGTGATTTTACTACTCTTTAGGAAAAGAGAGCAAATAGGGTAAACACGACGATTTAGGAAAACCGTGTGTAAATGACCCTAAAATGAGTTCGTTCTCAAGGAGGCTAGTGTGTTATGTGTGTAATGATTTGGATTACTTTGTGATTATATTTTTGAGAAAGAAAAATAGAAATGAGATTAGAAGAGAATGACGGTTACGAAGACGGATTAAACTAAGACGAAAAAGGTGTACACGTAAAACCGTAAAAAGCACTAAAATTAAAATTTTACCCTAAAAATTACCAAAAATCACTAAAAATCCACAAAAATATTCTAAGAGTTTACCAAAAATCCAAACTTGCCAAAACCTTTTAACTAATTAAATAATGACTTTTTAATGCTAATTAAAACCCTAAAAATCAAAATTAACTATTAAAATGTCCCAAACAAGATTTTAAAGTTTGTAAACCTAAAAAATACTCTAATTAAGCTAAAAAATATTTTTCAAAATTTTAAAACCACTAAAAACTATTTTTAAACAATTAAAAACTACTAGAATCAATTAAAACTTAAATTAATTCTAGAAAATATTTAAAATACTCTAAAAATATTTGGAAAGTTGCAATAGTCCTAATTAAGTGTCTACAATCTAGGAAAAATACAAAAACTTAGAAAATCAGACTTTTAATTTTTAACAATAAAATAATATTAAAATATTATTAAAAATCCAAAAATCATAAAAAATTCTAAAAACTTGCAAACTAGCTTTATTTAACCTAAATAACTCATAAATGAAAGTGAAATTACCTAAATACCCTTAATGGGCCTAAAAAGTGGGCTAAACCCAAAACAGATCCTTATTAGGCCAAATTTGGGCCCAATATAAAAAAAGTATCCAAAATAAGCCCAAAAAGCACTACTTGACTCAAAAATTGATTTTAAACAACTTTTTCCAAAGGCCCAAAAGCTGAAAGTGTGAAATAAGCTAGCTTATACCAAACAGCTTATTCTTAATGGGCTTTTTGGCCCATTAAGCTATAAGCCAATGCCATAAGCTGAAATTAGACACACAAGCTTCTTTTGTCCTAAATAAGACGTCTGTAAAAAGAAATTTGAAATAAGCCCAAGGAATGAGCCTGAAAATGCAATAAGCAATCTATAGAAAACGACAAAATAGTCGTTTTTGAGTTCTAGGGCCTAAGTGCTGATTCAAGTTTCTATAGCTTTCAAATGACTTAATTAAGCAAAATCAACAAAGAGTTTTCAAATAAGTTGACTCAATAAGCTGGAAAAAGCAAATAAGCACTTATGTAAAAGTCTAATAAGTTGGTTTTCTAGCAAAAAGTCAAAGTTAAAGTCCAATAAGCTCCAGTCTAGTCAAATGGGTCAAATAATGAAGATCTATCACAAAAAATAAGTTGTTGCAAGTCTGGATAAGCTACAATAGCTTATTGATAAGCTGAGTTCAATTTTGCACTAGCAGGGGCTAGTTTTGGGTGTTGAGCAGTGGAAACTTTTTCCACTACTTGACTTGTTTGACTTTTTGTCTTTAGTGACTTTTTTGGAGATTCAGATTACACAAAAGCACCCAAATGATCTTTGGATCAAAAGGAGTCAAGAACAATCAAAATATCACAACCACAAACACCCAATTGATACAATTTAATCAATAAAGTACCAGATGTTGCACAGACATGAACAAATAAGCATAACAGGTTCAATAAGCACTTAGAGCAATATTCAGCCAGCCAAATTCAACCAAGGCATACACAAGCTATATTAAACTCAAATAAACAAGTCTAAACAGGTTTCATGCAGCGATTCAAAGAATTAAGCAAGATTCAAGCACCTTAAGTTACTGATGAACACAAGAACATGCAGTTTTTTCACTTTGCTGATGTATTTGACACACAAGCCAGATTCAACACCTCAGATCTATCAAGCATGTTATATTAATGATGTTTAAACAACTTTTATCCCTAAACATGCATAAACTCTAGGTTTTCCCAAAATCTTAGGTCATAAACAGTTAAATTCACCAAGTTATAGAAGATTGTTTGATTTAAAGTTTCAAACCCAAAAACTTGCAGCAAAACACTCTCAACAAGGCATATATCAGATACCAAGCACAAACAACACCTTCTAACAACACAATACCAAGATTCAAGCTTAAACAAGTAGTCCTAAACACCCTTTTAACTTTTCAAAACCAAGTTTTTCAAATCAAAAGCAAGATTCAGTTAACCCAATGATCAATCTAGCATATAAACAACATTATCATGCAAGACTAAGCAGATTTAAGCCAAGAAATCAACAAGAACAACAGTATCGCACAAATCCACAAAAATTCCAATATTTATCAGATTTTCAAGGATTTTAGACAAACCTCATGGATGTACATCCACACCCACGAATTTATGAGCTTATGTGCTAGCTAGAACAAGCACAAGCTTCCAATAACGCCCCTGCTAAGATTCAACAAGGTTAGAAGCAAGATTATCAAAATAGAAACTTAAAAAGCCTTGATTAATGCAACCTTGTTACCCCATACTTGATTATCCCAAGTTATAAGCCTCACCACACCTTAATTATCACAATTAGGATGCTATGATCAGCCCTATAACCCAAGAATTCCAAGGTTGAAACAAGAACTTAGCAAAATATCAAGCTTGAAGGAAAAATGCGAACTTTTTCACTCTCCTTAAAAATAGGTTTTTAGATTCAAAATCAGTGAACAAATAACATAAAGAAGCTAAAATAAAGGTGGCACTTGGTCTTTCTTCAACAAAACTCAACACACTTTAATTAAATGAAAAGAGGATTTACAAGAAGTTGAACTAGGAAAAACCAAAAGCAAACGTAAAATGTAAAGACCTAATGCCTTTATATAGGCTACAATGAGACTAAGGAAGCTAAAAAATAACATAAACCCTAGCTGTGAAGTCCCCAATTTTCCCTTGCAGAATTTGAAAACCTTGGACTCATGTGATGTTTCCTTGGACGTTTGTGGAGTAGATAGCTGTTGGAATTGGATCTAAGGGCTCAAACAAAGCTTAAAATGTAAGCTTGTATATGGATGGTTGATTTTCTGGCTTGTTTTGGCAGTATCCTCTTTGTGTGTAGAAGGGGAATCATGTGTGGCCCTTGGGGGTGATGTGGCAAGTGATTTAAAAGTTGGGTTATGATTAGAAGACTACTAATCATAATTCTGGAGGTGATGGATGCTTAATTTTTGCTTAATCAATAATCCCCAATTCGTGTTCTTGAGTAAATAGTAACAAGTTTAATCTGATTTGGGTTTTAAAAGTCATGTTAAGCGCCAAATATTAAACTAATCAAAGATTAGTTATAACCGGTTTTAAGTGGAGGGTGACATGGATGATTGGTGGGATTTCATTGGTGGAGAGAGTGAGTGGGGCACGTATCACCCCCTCACTAGCCTAGGTAAATATCTTGTCTTGGCAGCTTTGGTCCTTCACCTTCCTTTCTTCTTTCACTTTGTAAATAATTACTTAAAACTGAATTCCCTTTGTAATTAAACTTTCAGTTTTCACACTTTTGCCCCAAAAACGTTTGTAAAATGATTTCAGGGGTATTTCTTGCCAATTTTGGATTCTTGAAGGGCTGATTTGGTAATTTCTTCAATGGTAATGGTCTTGACTTGTATGATTGGCATTTTGGAGGACTGAATTTGCCAAGTCATAATGATTGATGGACCATTTTTGCCAAATGTTGAAAGTCAAGGGTCCTTTTTGTAATTTTAGGATTTTCAAAGGACCAATCTTGTAATTTCTTGTACTTTTGAAGGACTTCATGATGGATTTGACTTTGTGGAGGATAATGGTTGACAATTTAGCTTTGTTGAGGGGCTAAACTTGCCAAATCTTCAAAGTGGAGGGCCCTTTTTGTAATTTTGACAAACTTTAGGGACCAAACTTGTAATTATGAAGATACAAGGGTATAAAGTGTCAATTCTTCCATATTGGAGGACCCTTCTTCATAAGTCTTCAAATCTTCAAGGGTTTTTCTTGGGAAAAGTCTTCTTTAGGGCTTGGTTCATTATACGGCTTCGTTTCCCGTGTTCGTTTTTGCATGAATCTTGTGATCTTTTGTCATTTTCTCAATATCCGTACCTAAAATACACAAGCAACAAACACAAGCATATATATGGGTATTTTGATGATATTTAATGCAATTTAAGCCCTATTTGGACGATGAGACTATGTATAAAAGCAGTCTCATCAGAGCAACTCCATGATGAAGATTAAGAAGAAATAGGTGAGATGATCAGAACTGATGACGAAGAAGAAGAGCAACAGAAAGGCAAAGAAGCAAAAAGGTAAAGAAAAATGTGTTGATCAAGACGAACCAGCTCAAGAAAATATCTCTCAAGATAAATAGCTACGTCTCACACTATTGAAGAGCAGAGAGAAGGCTTTCACGACATCAAAAGGTTCAGGCTCCACACCAGCTAATGACTTAGATGAATTTGGCGAACCTGATGATGACATCTTCTTTTATGAAGATCCTAATGATGAAGTTGTTTGTACATTCAACTTTGAAAGTCGTGAGTATAGTGAAGAGGGTGGTGGTAGTGACAACACATAAATAAACACACTGTACCATGATGTCAATATCACCACATCATTACCGGCACCAACTTGCACTGTGATTTCAGAAGATGCTCATGCAACTCTCATTCCAGGAACTCAACTCCAAAGTAAGTCTACTTCTGGTTCTGATGATGTGATGAAATATCTTAACTTTGAAGGGGAAGGCGTCGAAGTCACGAATACTGATCCCTCGACGAATGAGAATATGGTGGACGTTCCTATAACTTTAGTTACAACAACTACCATTCCACCATTTACCCCCCGGTCATCACCAATGTCATCACACCAACTCCCACACCTGAAATTGTTGAACAACCTGTACCAACTACCGCCCCAATGACTGAACCAACACCGCCACCAATCATCTCACAACAAGTACCAACCACCGCCCAAGTGACTATAACAACACCGTCACCAATCCTAGAAAAACTAGTATCATCCACAACCTCTCTAACACTCGTGGTTACACCTCCTCCATTAGCAAAAGTACAACAAGTATCATCCACCTCCAATCCATTTCTCACGATCAATGATCCACTTATTCAGACCCTTGAAAAACAATTAGAGGATCAGGCAAAACAAATTGAATTGCTAAATGGAAGGATACCTGATCATGCCCTCAGAGAACAGCAAAGTGACGAGTCTAAACTCAAGAAGATATATGAAATCGTCTCAAAACTTAAAAGTCAACATAAATAGCTTCTTAAAGAAAAGGATGCACGTGACAAAGAAAATGCTGTTTTTATCAATTCTATTGATGAACACATGACCGACACCATTCAACATGAAGTGAAGTCATATGTCGATCAAGAGCTCCCAACTCTATTCAGCACAGGTTTATCTGATCTTCATTTAATGAAATTGTTAGAAACTCGATTGATCAATATGGGCTCTAAGACAACGAAGACAAAACGCAAACTTCTGCACTATCTCAAAAATACCATCAATGAAGATACACCTGAAGATGATGAAGAGTCTGAGAATGAAGCTGAAGACGATGTCGAGCATGCAGAAAATAAGGGTAATGGAAATGGGGATAAAGATGGAGATGATGGTAAAAATGACGATGAGGATAAAAATGAGGATGATGATGATGATAATAGTGATGGGAATGGTATGGGAAAGAGTGATAAGGGCGAGAATACAGGTAAAACAGGAGAAGAGTCAAAGCAGGGTGAAGAGGATAAGGAATCTGAGAATAAGTCGGGTTGTGAGTTACTTTTTCTTGGTACAAAACCCAAATCAACCCGACTTCATAACTGCCATGCTACTACGTTATAAAAATCTCCAAAACTTACAACTAAATGTAATGGTCACTAACCATGTGAACTGATATAAGTTGTAGCTGTATAGTTTTTTAGAAGTATCTTTGCTTAAAAGTGTATTTTGTGTATATTGTATTTTCAAATGAGTAGCACCCATACCGGAAGGCAAAAGGCTATCGTCTGAAGTTTTGTATAAAACGAAAAAGTAAACTTTTGAATGTTACAGCAAGTGTTCTAGCTACACTATCGTTTTAGTTGAACTAAATAATACAATCTCACTAAGTCGGGTTGTGAGTTACTTTTTCTTGGTACAAAACCCAAATCAACCTGACTTCATAACGCCCCTTCCACCTACATTGTAGTCAGCGTTTGTTGTTCTATCTACACTATGTTTTAGTTTAACTAAAGAAGCCAATCCGACTAAGTCGGGTTGCGGGCCACCTTTTATACATATTTATCTTTTGGTCAAACCAATTTTTTATCACGCAACCTCTCTTTAATTATCAGTAAGTATTTTGCATAAAGATAAATAACGATGTGTAGTTAGAATGAACAACAGAGATAAAGCCATACCTGCTCGTTTTCGTCGCCCTTGAATGTGGTGGTGACAAATCTATAGAATGGATCAGTGTAAGATATCAACTCTTCTCGAATGCCGTTATTAACAGGTCCTATATCATGATTTTGTGAAACCAATTTTAAGGGCCAAAACCCCACTGTTCGTTTATGAACAATGATTACGAAATCTTACATCAAAGGGTTCCCTGAAAAGCTAATGGCTTTCTCACTTCACTTTGTTATTGTGTTCTAGAGCTAGCACCTATGACAGAAACGATTTATAGCTGAAAAATAAATACATAAACTCTCATTAGCCAGTGGGCTGAATAGTGAGAACAAATAAGGAATTTAGGACTAACCTGATTGAGTGCTTGGTGTTGAAGAAGACGAAGTCAGTGGTACTGGAACCAAAGAAAAGGATGTGGATGCAGCCCCAACAGAGAGTGAACAAGAAGAAGATGAAAGAGATGATGAAACCACTACCAACAACAAGGAGGATTCACCATGCATATCACTAACAAGTGATGATGGCAATAGAGAAAATCATCAAAAGAACCTCCATGGTACATTCATCTCCAGAGAATCTCAAACTCAAGACACAAGTATGTCTACTGCACTGGTTACTACTACTGTTTCTACTACACCACATATAGAACCCATGCATGAATACGGACCTCAAGTGTCTATGCATGAAGACGGACCCACGGTGTCTATGCATGAAGATGATTCTACAATACCTCACTCTCCACCTCCTACAACGGATCTGCATTATTTTGACATGGAAGCCGAAGACCTAAATATACCGGAACCGACTTTTGCTGAATCTCTTGTCATAGACGAGATTGTACAAGAGCAACAATAGATTACTAATGAAGCACCACAACATCCTTTCTCATCGGAAACAGATATCGAGTTGACTAATTTCCTCAACAATCCGATCGACTTTTCAAATTTCCTTATGTATACTCACGGGAAACCCTCTATGACTCCAGATCTTCTCAAAATGTCAGTCGTAGATGTGAATTTCTTTGATACCATGAAGATCAGCAACAATGAGGCTGAATATCACATCAATGAGCTTGCAAAGGCCATGAAAGCGACGACTTTAAGGATTCAGACTCCAGTGTTACAGCCTCTCACACCTACAGTCATTTCCGGTTCTAAAACTATTCCAATGGAATATTTTGTTTGTCATGATCTCGAGGATCTAGAAAACAGCGCGAAAAATATGCTACATCACTCACCATGGTCAAGGCCATAAATCTGGAGAATGTACCTTGGATTGAAGACAAAGTACCTGATGCTCTATGGCGAAAGAAGTTGCTAAAACTTTACGACCCTCACGCAACACTTGGAACTTCTCACTAGAATACAAAGAAGAGGTTAGCTTACAACCACTTCCATTGTGCATAACCAAGTTCTCCTGTTCAATCAGATCGTAGAATTAAAAGCATACAAGGAGCCACCACTCACATGGTATTTGGTTATGACTTTTGAATGTCATTCGTTTCAAACGCACCGACGAAAAAGAATACCGAATCAATGAAAGTGACCTCCAGTACCTTCGCCTTGAAGACAATGAAGAACTTCTACAGATATTGGTTCAAGAAAAGGTCGATCACTTATCTCCTGAAATGGTAATTGCATTAAGTTCAAATCTTCGCCAGTTTACTCGAAGGATCGTCATCAAAAGTCGAGTTGAAGACTTTCAACTTGGTGTGGAGAGTTACCAACAGAAGCTAAACTTGCAACGTCCTCATACAACTCCGCTCAGTCAATACCACAGAGAAAAATTGCCATACATGGGAACTCTGAAACCGGAAGTAGGGATATATTATCCGAACGAGACAAGAGTCACGTAATTCAGGAGATTTTCTGAACTGCATAAATTCAGTGATGGCACACTCAAACACGTTCGTGATGACCTGACTGTTCTCAATGCCGGACTACCGCTTCCAGCAGTTAAGTACAGATGGACAGAACAATGCAAGAAAGGTGATAGGTACGCGATTAAGAAGATCGAGGAAACATTAAGGAAGCGCCGGTTGATACGAAGTCTGGAACGATTCGTAGGTGGAAGACCATATTGAGCACACCACAGGCTTATGGAACGATCTATTTAGTATGGATTGTTTTCTCTCAGGTCAACTCCATATGTATTTATATTTTCAATATGTGAATATGGTTATAATAGGCTTTTGTGGCATAGTGTAGTGCAAGAGTATGAAATTTTTCAAGAATTTCTCACGATATTCCAAATCATTAAAACTTATCATACTTAAGCACTACAACTAACCCTCGTTAATTTGAGGGGGAGCATTAATTTGTTCTACGACCATCAAACAATTTCATTTTTAACCCAAAGACCAGTTAACCCATTAATATCCAAAACATTAATGGTTAACATTTTGGATAAGGGGAGAAAATGGGATTAAGGAGACTTGTAAAACATATGTGGCTAAAAATGAAAAAGGGCTTAATAGAAAATCCAACTTGATATATGCTACGCATATGTTAAGAAGGAGCATTTTGTTGACAAAAACACTGAAGGTACAAAAACTCTTGATATTTATATCACAAGTACGTCAGTGGTTTTAAGGAATTTTTCATGAAGACGAATACTTACCCAAAACACACTTAACTCACGATGAATGTGGTGACAAAAGGGTGGTAGGATTAGTTATTAGTCCAATGATTCTTCCAGAACCGGAGGAATCTTCCCAAGGACAATTCCATAGTTAGAAAAGAGAAGTCCTTAGGAAAGATGGAGAATGGATTTTGAACGAAGCTGAATGCCGACCAAGTACTGATGCTAGCACTGGAACAATCACAACAAGGTGCTAGTGATGATGTATTGGTAAGCATTGAAGGGGTTGAAGAATGAAAAAGAAATGTAAAGATAAATGGTGTAAAGAAAGAAGCCCTTCTTACAACTTAGGCAGAAACTGGGTCAACTCATCTTGAAGACAAAAGTATCATGGACCCAGTGATGCGATGCACAACCCCTCCTAGCCAACTCAAATATCTCTCAAAAGATATTTGTTTTAATGTCACGGAGTTTAACACGTTATCTACCGGTTTATTCATTCCGAATAAACTGATATTGAAAAGGTGGCAATCCTCTCCAGCCTCCGCTCACCAAAAAAATGCACTATTGAGTCTAGAGCCACGAGATCATCAAAAGTCTCATTAGGACACAATTTTAAAAACAAGAAAGATTTTTATGAGTCCTACACAGTATTCTTGCTATATTGCCAGAACATCTGAGTGATACAAAAGTATTACAATGAAGATGGAAATCCTGCTTGAGCCACCATCAAACAAGCTCATGGTAGGTGACACGTGTGGTTCTTTAAGAACTAATCTTGTGATAACTGGAAAGAAACGATGGTTTAACTCTTAATTGAGATTAAACTTGTTCCAGGGCCTCTACGCATTATCCAAGTGATCTTGCCAAAACACTCAGAGTGACACTCTTTAGTGTTCACAGTGAAGAGTAGAAATCCTTCCAGTGTCAACCTGAAACAGCACTGCGGTAGGTGACAAGCAAGATTCTATCAGAATCAAGCTCGTGACAACTGGAAAGCAACGATGGTGAAAATTTTAATTGAAATTTGTAAAACCTCTGATTTTACCTTATTGACTTTGTCAACTGTTGTACTATTTATTTTTGGAATTTATATAATTTCACTTTTATATGACTTATTATTTAGCATATACCTTTTGTCATACTACCTTTCATATTTATTTTATATTTATATGAACTCTTAGTCATTTATTGACTACTCTGGCAACTGACTGGCCACTTGATTGAATAATAGACTCATCACCTCAGTACATATTTTGAGATAAACTTTAACTTGTTTTAATTTATTTATTAAGTACTTGGATTTATTTTTATATGTACATATTTACATATATTACATAAAAGGAATAAACACCTAACACTTTAAAACAATGTACATTATTTTACATTGTCATTTATTTACTTTATTTAAGTAAAATATTTTAAGTGATGTATTTAATATACACTTTCACTAAATTACCTAAAAGCTTCAACAAAAATACCTACAACTCAACAAATGCATACAATATTAAACAAGGGCTATTATTCTCATACAACACTTGGCAAAAATTATCAAAAACTTTCCCACATGCATGTATATGCGTGTATATGTGTACATGGTTACACATTCATCATTGTTTAGCTAACTTATAAGTATAATGATGTGTATTCCCACTAATACACTATGCTAATCCTACTTTCTTACATAACCATGCTTTTCTTACACACTACTTACACACACCATGCCTAAACACTATACCAAGTCTTGTTTTGTCTCTTTTGACCTTAAAACACACGACAACATTTGTCAAATGGGGAGGAAAGTCAAATTGCTATATTAAGCATGTGTGGAAAGGGAAATGACCATATCACAACACAATCCTAAGTATATCTTAGTAAGATACATGGTGCTAGGTATAAAGATCTCACTTGGATCTTCTCTTTCCTTGATTTAGCCGAAACACACAACTCACCAACATAGAACACTTGTAACTCACATTTCACTTCATCTATCTCTCTCTCACCCTACGGCTAAAAACAATCTCCACCATTATCAAACCTACAAACTCATTTACTACTCTTAGATCATGTCTCATACTACATGAAGGTTAATCATTAGCTCATCCTACAAGTATCTTGATCATTGAAGCAAGAAAGAAGCCCTAGAAGCTCCCATTGAAGCCACGGCTACATTTTAGTCACTAAGATCTCCATTGTTGAAAGCTTATCTCTTGTTCTTACTCATTCTCATATCACTCCTAAACCTATCTAAACAAGTAAGTCAAATCTAAAACCTATCTTTCTATACATTTACTTTCATATACATTAACATACACATGGTTATTCTTAGTAAAGGTAAATGTTGAAACAAATATATGAAACCCTAAATCTATATTAGGTCACAACTTAATTTTGGTCATGACTTAAAATGATGTAAAACCTTAACAACCATGAAGAACATATCACTATAAACTAGTTAAACTTGAAAAACTATGGAAACCTAAGCATGCATATATATGGGACGTAGGGTATTAGCCCTATGTTTCTCTATTGGGTAATCTTGTAATGTTTAGATATGCCTAGAAATACTAGATTTATGATTATAGATGCCTTAAAATGATAAGTTCACTATTATGCCTTATAAGATTTAGTTTTAAGCTGACTATAATAAGTTGCCTAAATAAATCTTCATTGTCACTAAATAAAATGTTTTTATAAAACTTTTAGTGTCAAAATATAACTTTGTAAAAGTTTCGGGTTTAAAATGATACATCTATAAACATTTTGTATTAAAATGCAAGATCTATGAAACTTTGGGTTAAAATAGTAAATCTATAACATTTCAGGTTAAAAAGGGAAATATAATACTTTTCGGATTGGATTTGTAATTTTACAAAACCTAGGGATCTCATTTGCCATTTACCGAAACTTAATATAAGCCCTAGGGACCTTTTATGCCAAGTTAGTAAACTATAACTAACCCTAAGTATGACTAATTGTGCCTTAAGCCGAAACCTATACAAGCCCTAGGGGGCATTTGTGTAACTTAATTATAAACCTAAATATAAGCCGAATAGTGGAGGACCAAAAATGTCTATTTATGAAACTATAACAAGCACTAATATAAGCCGAATGTTTAGGGACTAAATTTGCCATTTAATGAAACTTAAACAAACCCTAGTTACACGTGTAACTAGGGAGGGACCAATTTTGTAATTACTTGAAAGATTTAGAAATCCTAGGGGTATAAAAGTAATTTAACCGCGGGTAATTATTTAAATAGAAGGACTAAAACGTAATTTATACAAAGTATAACGAACCCTAAAATTCCTATATATTTATATCCGATATTTAAAACGTAAAACTTAAATAAACATAACAATTGTTATTTTTCCAAACTTATAATTTAATAATTATAAACATTACGTAAACGTGGAATTTAATTAAAATGTTATACGTTTTATAAACCTTATTTATATATTAAATATAAATTAAAAATGATTAACTTATAGATAATATATATTAATTATATTTATTTTCTATTACTTTAAATGTATATAAAACTACCTTTTATAAATAATTAAAGTGTTTTATAAACAACATAAGTACAAAAATATTAATTAAATAGATTAATTAATTTAACCTTATTATTTATTTTATACTTAAAATAAATACTACTAGAACTTGTACAACGATGAACTAAAATACAAGTATCGTAATAAAATGCTTAAAACTAGTATAAGCATGCACAGATTTATTCTGAAACTTTTATGCATTATGTTATGCATTTACTGAGACCTTACAATTATTTAGGTCGTTGATTGTATCGTGAGCATCCTTATCATATTTATCTACTTACTTATTGCTGTACTACTGAGGTGAGTTCATGGCCCCACTTTATATATTGACAAACTTTTAAACCTTTTAATGGGGAAGAAAACATGCAACATATTTTATTTTATGGACATGGATTGAACTGTGAAACCTTTGATTACATTGCCTATTGTAGATGAACCCGCATGACCCGTGCATCTGAAACTGTTAGAATTATTGAATTACCAGAATGTTATAAATAGATTTATTTTGGATTGACCGTCCCCATCTGGGTGAGTCATGCTCACTGTGCCTAGGCCAGGACAACCGATGTTTCACATGTCAGCACTTATTATTTTTATGGGTGCCTTTTATAAGGCAAAGGGTCCTTATTTGTTAAGGACTTAACTGTCAAGTGTCAGTTTCAGGCAATATGGGAATGTAATTACTTTTAAGTATTGATGCTTTGTGCGTTACTACTTTAGTGAATATTTATTGTCCAAACTTATTTTATTAAACCTGTGAATTCACCAACTTTATGTTGACTCTCTAAGCATGTTTTCTCAGGAAAATGAAGCAGGTATTGGTGTGCATGGAGTCAAGCATCATGATAGGCTGCATTTATAGAGCTCATCTGGGGTTTATAAACTGGGGAATAATTCAAACTGTTGAACAATGTTAAAGACTATTTTAATACTATTTGCACTTTTTAATCATGTAATGAATGTAAGGATAATATTTTATCTGTTGCTCTATACTCTGTCTGCTGTTGATCCACCTACGTGACACCCAAATATTATTTCCGCTGCATTTGACTCAATTTGGGGGTGTCACAGAATGGTATCAGAGCGATAGTTATAGAGAATCAGAACAAAATTTAAATAAATATAAAAATAAAATTTTTATACAATCTAGACTATAACTGCTTTAAAAATCTTTTGGGATTTTCGGGACTAGAATAGTTAAACATATAGAGTGTAGAGCATACATTCTTACGTGGCTACCTGTGCATTGATTATTAACATCCAGTTGATTAATCTTATAAGTATTAACGTAACCTTTAACATCGCTATGTTAAACGACACTATTATATAATTTAAATTATTATTTCCCAAAACTTTTAACTTGAGTAAGTTTATACTTATGTCAATTAAAACTATATTACTTTCAGATTCATCATGACATCACCTACTGATACACCTGCTGCCGTATCCCCGGCGACCGTCTTGTGTGGATGGCTATCTGCCAGTGACATAGATGACAGTCACACTGCTGTTGACGCCACATCTATTGTGGCACTCATCTCTACTCCACCTATTTCCCCCGTTGGGGAAGAGGTCCAGCCACCTGCTGCCATACCACCTGTACCACTAGTGACTTCGCTACGGGACCATGCACCCAAGTCTCTGCCACCTCGTAAGAGGAGGTACGAGGCACCTATCGATTCCACTTTTGAGATCGGTAAGGGTTCCCGGGATAGACATGCTGACCCCGTTCAGGCTCAGATTACGGCACTGGCCGCACGCCAGGCTCAGGATGTAGCGGATATTCTTGCTCTGCTATCGGCTGGACAGACCGAGCGCGCTGTTCTACAGCAGCGTCAAGACCTTTTATCTTGGACCGTGAGTGCTGAGGTGCACGCTGCACGAGGAGCGTGGTCTACTACTTACCATTCTCTCCAGTGGTTGCTGGAGGAGAATGAGTTCCTCCGTGAGCAGATCTACTTGCTACAGAGCCAGCAGACGGATACTCACACCGCTCTCTTGACCATGGAGGAGACTCTTGCTATTTTTTTCGACCTCCAGGAGGTCCGTCATCAGGGATTGACGTCAGAGACCGCTCATCTCAGGGGAGTTAAGCAGACTCTCAGAGACCAGTTCCTAGAGGCACTCCGACTGCTCAAGGAGACTCGGACTGCCATGACCGCGATGCAGGTTGCCATGCAGGCACCAACCGTCTCATCACCGCCAGTGGCACCAGCCATATCTGAGGAGTCCGTTAGACATGAGTAGATTAGATGTGCTAGATCTTTTGTACATCATGATAAGCTATTAGGGTTACATCCCGGCTATCATGATATAGGACCTCATGTATTTGTACTTTCTTTGGTCAGTTTTATCTTTGTACTGTACTATTTAGATTAGGGATTCATGGATGATGTACTTTAGATTTCATGTACCACCATCCCAGAAGGCGGGCTGTGCTCTGTTTTAGACCAGGTTGTGCATTTTGTACTTTATTCCTATTCGAGAAATGGCATGTACTCATTAGCTTTTATTATATCCTGTACTGTATTATATTATGAACTTGTAAACAGGTTATCCAGTTTGTTGCAAAGTCTATGCATGAATTTCTTTTCGTGTAATTGTATAAAACTGTGCTAACACCTTAAACTAATGATTTCATTTTTGTGTATAAATATAGAAAAATGGTAATCACTAGAACGAACCCCAACAATGCCGACACTACCCAAAACCTCATTGCTGCCCAACTAAGGGAAATGATTGATCAAGGCATCGCATCTGCGATGGCTGCCAGCAGAAACGTAGATGATAGTCAAAACTCCAACAACCACCAGAATAATCAGACCACCAGGGGTTGCTCTTACCCCGACTTCTTGAAATGTAAGCCTTCCTACTACAAGGGCAAAGAAGGAGTGGTGGAACTGATGCAGTGGTTTGAGAGGTTGGAAACGGTATTCCGCATCAGCGACTGTGCAGAAGAGAACAAAGTGAAGTTTTCCACCTGCACCCTACTTGAGAGTGCTCTTACTTGGTGGAACTCTGTAGTTGCTACTCTTGGACACGATGCTGCCTATGCTCTCAACTAGACTGAGCCGAAGGAAAGAATGACAGAGAAATACTGTCCAAGGGGAGAAATGAAGAAACTTAAGATCGAATTGTGGGATCTCAGATGCAGGAACAATGACATCACTGCGTACAACCAAAGGTTCCAAGATTTAACCCTAATGTGTACCAGAATGTTTGTGGAGGAGGAAGATAAGATTGAGAAGTATGTGGGTGGACTCCCAGACGCCATTCACGACAGTGTGCTCGCATCTCGACCTACTACCATCGAGAATGCCATTGAGTTCGCTACTGAATTGATCAACAAAAGAGTCCGTACCATGTCCGAGAGGCAAACTGACAACAAGCGAAAGGCAGATGAGTATTTCCGCAGTCAGCACCAGAAGCATCCTAAGAAGCATAATGCTGGGCAAGTTTACAGTGCTACCTCTGCAGGAGCTAACTCATACGTCGGCGCCAAACCTTTGTGCTCAAAGTGCAACTATCATCATACTGTTGATAGCCCATGCCAGACCTGCTACAGATGTGGACAAGTGGGTCATTTTGCTAAAACCTGTCGAGTTAATGCTGTCACTCAGGACCGACCCACTCAAAACACTGGGAACTACAATAACCGGGGCGGATACAATGCCCGTGGGAACGGGAATGGACAGCAGGGTAACGACAATGCTGCTGGAGGAAGCAGCAATGGACCCAAGAAGGGAGTTGTGTGCTATGAGTGTGGAGCACCAGGACACGTGAGACCAAGTTTCCCTAAGCGGGCCAACCAGAACAAGAACAGTGGAGGAGCTTCTTCCAAAGTGTACGTGGTCGGCAATGCAAAAGCCAACCCTGATTCAAATGTCGTTACTGGTACGTTTCTACTGAACAATCGTTATGCATCTGTTTTGTTTGATACTGGAGCAGACCGAAGTTTTATATCCACTGAATTTAGCCAAGTACTGGAAGTTATTCCTACAAGCTTAGATCACCGTTACTCCGTAGAATTAGCTGACGGTAAAACTGTAGATTCTAACACTATCATTAGAGGTTGTACTTTAAATCTTTCTAAACATCCGTTCAACATTGACCTTATTCCCGTAAACCATGGTAGTTTTGTTGTTATTATTGGCATGGACTGGTTAGTGAGATACCGCACAGTCATTGTTTGTGACGAAAAGCTAGTCCATATTCCATGGGGAAACGAAACTCTAATCATTAGAGGAGACGGTAACACCGACCTCACTGACACTAGACTTAGTGTTATCTCTTGTACAAAATCCCAGAAATATTTGTCGAGAGGATGTCCTATCTTCTTGGCCCATATTTCTCAAACAGATGAAGAAGACAAGCCCGAGAAGAAGAAAATCAAGGACGTACCCATCGTTTGAGATTTTCCAAAAGTCTTTCCTGATGAGTTGCCAGGCTTACCACCGACCCGAAAAGTGGAATTTTAAATTGATTTGATTCCCGGAGCTGCACCTGTAGCTAAAGCTCCATACCGGTTGGCACCATCAGAGATGAAAGAACTAGCTAAACAACTTCAGGAACTATCTGACAAGGGATTCATTCGACCCAGTTCCTCACCATGGGGAGCTCCTGTATTATTTGTCAAAAAGAAAGATGGTTCTTTTCGAATGTGCATCGATTACAGAGAGCTGAATAAGTTAACTGTGAAGAATCGTTATCCGCTTCCTCGCATTGACGACCTATTTGACCAGCTACAAGGGTCAAGTGTGTACTCCAAGATTGACTTGAGATCTGGATACCATCATCTACGAGTCAGGGAGGAAGATATTCCAAAAACAGCTTTTAGAACCCGTTAAGGTCATTACGAATTCCAGGTTATGCCATTTGGGTTGACCAATGCACCGGCTATTTCCATGGACCTTATGAACCGTGTGTGCAGACCCTACCTGGATAAATTCGTGATAGTCTTTGATAACTAAGATTTTAGTTAGGAAAATTGTTCGTTATAGTGGTCTCTTCGAATTGATAACTGGTTAACTATGCGACTCAGCTGTCTTTGGTTAACTCGTTATTGTTTTAATTATTCCGAAAAGAGCCGGCAGCGGCGCCATTTGATAACTGAGATTTGGCTAGGTTTGAAAAGTTCGTTTCTCAGTATCTTCTCGAATTGATTTCCGGTTCAAAATGCGAGTCAATTATTTTTGGTGAAAAAGAATATTTTTGGTTGTTTTAAAATAAATGTGCAAGACGTAAATGAAAATGATGTTAATTTAAATCTAAATCTAATTTAAAATAAATGGCGAGAATTTAAAAGCGTGGCGAGAAATTAAAGGGCACTAAACGTAAATAACGCAAACTTAAAACTATCTAAGGCAAACTTAAAACGCAACTAAAACTTAAACTAAGGCAAAGCTAAAATAAATCTAAGGCAAGTATCTGATTACCGAGTGTTGATACCCGACTGGATGTATCGACGTTCCTATCATTTCTTTTGATTTGATTTCATTTGAATGACCTGGGTAACGATCCGAGGAGCTTTCGAATGCATACTCAAATTATGAAAATATGGGATATATTCATATTCATTAAATGTTTTCGTCTGTATCTGATTTGAAATTCTATCGCGTAGATTATGCGTTGACCTTACTCTTTTAAGGATAGTTATGTATCCAGATATCCTTGAATTTGTGAAGGATTACGAGTAATTATTAGTCTTTTGAGAAGTTTACATCTTATCAACGATAACGAAACTAGAAAGTTGATAATGCCAGTAGAAGGGATTGATTGATTATGACATGACAACAATTTCTTAATTGATGGGAACTCGAGTAGAAATCCCCTAAAAGATAAGATGTTGATTATCAAAAGTGATCTAAATAATTCTTGATGGATGACCATATCCTACATTTAGGCTTGAAATTACCGTGAATGGTTTTGAATTAGTCATAGATATTATAATCTAGAAAGAACCTAATATGAATTTATTAAAAGATGTTTCCGTTATCTGAAACTTTAAGAGGTGATATGAGCTTAAACTCATATCCTTTTATCAACAAATAACCCTAAAACATGAAGCAAAATACCAAATTATTTGGCAAAAACAGTATTATGTGGTATGTTTGTGTTTGTGTGCACTTGTGTAGGTAAGAAGATACATTTTCAAGAAAACAAGGAAAAATCAAGCTCAAATGGATGAAAAAGACAAAAGAGGATCAAAAGTGACAAGAATTTGAAGTTCAAGGACCTATCTTGACAAGTTATGAAAGTTGAAGGACTTAAAGTGCAAATTATGAAAAGTCAAGATTCAAGTCAAACCTGGTCAACTATCAAGTCAACTCAGTCAAAGGGCCATTTTGTACAAATTATGGAAGTTAAAGGACCAAAAATGTCAAAGGAATGAAGATCCTAGCTTGAAACAAGAATCTGCCAAGTCAAGGGGCTTGTTTTGCCAAGTTTGGAAAGCTGTTAAAGTTTAATCCATGTGATAGAGAGTTCAACCAATGGGAAAAGAGAATACATTTCACACGGATTGCCACATTAGCTTATTAAATACCCACTTCCGCCGCCCCACATTTATTACAATATCTTAACAGTGCAATCCGCAACACATCTCTTCAACCAACCAGAAGATGACACGTGTCATCTTCTTCACAAAGAAAATTTCCAGAATCAGGATTGAGATTGAAGCCGTTTCATGAGAAGATCAAAACACCAAACTTGCTCGTTTTGAAGAGAGGAATTCAATGGTGCAATCCAATTAACAAATCATCCATTAAATCAAGAATCCCCAATTCAGTGTTCATACCTTCAAGTGCCAAATGCAGAATTTTTCCACGTGGCAAGTTATTACTGGTTCTGACACGTCACCAATCCCAACTAATTCTCCTCTCATGCCTATAAATAGATAGCTTGTACTTCATTTTTGAGAGTAGCCTAATTTTGTAAAAACACATAGTTAACTTTTCCTTTCCCTTTTTTCCTCATTCTACCCTAACTACTCAAGAGTCTGACAAACTCTTGAGTTAGTTAGTTAGTTAGTAGCTTGTAACCACTTTTGTAACAGAATTCATTCAATAAATTTCAAATTTCCTTTTTCCCGCCAAAAGTGTTCTTATCATTCCAGTTCATTACCTGCTATTGTGTGATCTTGTTGTTGCTGTTTGATGTTTGTTATGATCATACATTGATCATAACTGACATTGGTGAAGACTTGTAGCTGTTTGTTCAGAATTCAGTCCATACCATTGTTCATTTGAAGATTTGTAGCAGAATGATGATTATAGATGATTGTAGCTGATTTGATGGTTGATACTTGTTGATTACTAGTGATAGGTGGTGGTTATCACTAGGGCAAGAGAGCTCAGCGCTCCTCTTCTTCCCAAAGGATTTCTACATTAGGTTCTAAAGTGCTTATTTTTGTTCCTCTAAATAGTCTTTGCATGATACTTTTCCTAGTTAAATTGATGGCTGCATGATAAACTTGATAATAGTTGTTGTTTGATTGTACTTTGAGTGTTTTGTAGCTTAATCTTGCATTCTTGTGTTCTGAGTTCTAGATTCTAGCATAATTTCAGTCACTGTTTAGCTTAGTAGCTTAATTGAGTTCTAGCCTTGGTTATTGTTTGTTTACAGCTTTAATACATTTCATTTAGTCCATTAAAACTAGTTTGCTATAGCATTTTAATCAGTTCAATCCAGTGCTTTAAAAGTCTTTGTTAAAGTTTGGTCATAACAGATAAAGGAGTGTTTGGGAATAGCTTTTAATCAGTTTTCAAGTATTGGAAATTTGTGTTTAAGAGTTCATTTCTAGTCTTTAAGAGGTAACAAGTAGTTTTAAGTCATTTGCTAGTCAAATAAAAAGTCAATCAGGCAATTAGCTAAAAAAACGTTTGGGTTAGATAACATTCAGTTTTGTTCTTGAAAACTTGCCAGTTTCATTTGCTTAATTCTCATTCATTCTTGGATGAAATTTCCCCAAACTTGTTTCTAAACTTAGCTTACTTCATAAACTTTTAGATTCCAAGAGGAAATTCTATAGTATTAGGTAATAAGCTAGGAATTAGCTTTTTGGTCAAGGTCTGAGCATTTGTCATTCTCTGATATAAAGTACTTACTGTTTTCTTAGTTCTCCAATTCTACTTCACAAAAGTTGTGATTTTCTTTCACCAATCAAGTTAGTTAGTGCTGAATATTGAATTTTGAAGTTTTGAGTTTTTTGCAAAAAGTTGGTCAAACTTGGTCAACATAAGCTCAAAAGAGCTTATTTCAGATTTCTATCTTGTTACTGAATAAAAATGGTTCTGGTTTGATTTCCCGTTCTTGTAATCAAGTGCTTAATCAGTTTCTTTACAAAAATCAAAGTGTGACTGTTTGGTTTAAGCTGTAGCTTATTTTGTGCTTATCAATAAGCACTCATTTGCTTATTTTTGACTTTTAGCTTATTTCCTTTAATACACGTAGCTTAAATTGGATTTTAAGAGTTTTGCAAGTGGTTTCAGCTGAATTGGTTGAGTAATAAGCTCAAGCGAGCTTATTGTTTCTTGTAACCCGTTTTTAGTGAAAAATTTAGCTTAATTGCACTTTGGTCCTTTCTTTTCCATCAGAGTTGTAAACTTGGCTAATCTTTCATAGAAATTAGGGTTTGCATATTTTTAGTCCCTGGACTTTGTGATTTGTTAGATTTCAGTTAGTAAGTTGTTGGTTAGTTACAATTTTAGTTAGTTTGTTATAGAATTTGCATTGTTGATCCTCATAGTTTACTATTTTGCATTCTTAGTCCCTATAGTTTTAGAATTTACATTTTGAGCATTTACATTTCATAGAAATTACATTTTCAGTCCTTTTAGTTTTTATATTTTGCATTTTAGACTTTTACTTGAATAAAAATTTGGTATTTGCAAAATGTTTTACGTATAAGTAGTTTAATATTTTTCATTTTTAAATAGTGTTGTTTGAATTAGCAATAGATTACCAAGAAAGCTTGAACAACCAAGAACAATAATAAATCTGATATTGATTGGACTTTCTATTGGTTAAGAACTGAGAAAACGAACTTGCATTATACCACATTTCAAATGGGTTGATAAGTGTGAAAACACTCATCAATAATGATCCAAATACCACTAAAAACACAGTCAAATACATTATTTTAACTTTAAAATATCAGAATTATGCGTGTATTTGTGTTTCATGTGTTTTCAGGTAAAGTAGATGCATTTTGGAGCAAAGACACGTTTTAAGGGATTTATTTGAAGAAAAGACGAAGAAAAGGACAATAGAGCTTTCAAGGACCATATTTGCCAATATTCTCAAAGATCGAGGGTTCAAGTTGTAACTTTTGACAAAATGAAGGATGAAAAGAAAGAACTTAAAAGTTTTAACCACTTTTGAAACAAAATGTGAAGTTGAGGGACCAAAAAGAGAAATTGAATGGAAAGTAAACAAGTTTATTATCTCGGTCAATTTGACCAAGACCGGTCAAAATAAATACACAAACCTAAAACGCGTCTTCTCCAAAGAAGAGAGAGAAAGACGGTTAAACATTTTCTTCACCTTCATTACCTGCAATCACGAATCACGAACAATCAACAAAGAATCAAAGGAAACTTCCAACTACAAAAATCATCCCCTTCTTCTCCTCTACGAGCTGATATAAGTCAATTAGATCAAGAATGAAGAACGAAGAAAGCCCCAATTTGAAGATGAAGAACGAATAGCTCAATCCTCGTATTTTCCACGTGGCATCCAATCATTGGATTAACCACGTCACTCCACCACCACACGGCGGCTATAAAAGGAAGATGAAGGCTTCATTTTTCATGGTTAGACTAGGAGTAGATTACACCTAGTAGTTAGGAGTAGTTTAGCTTTCTTTCAAAGTTTTTTTGATTTCAGTTACACAATCAGTTAGATTCAGTTAGATTTCGATAAACTTGTTGTAACCGATTCATGTTTTACCTCCATTAATGAAAGATAAATTTCTATTTTGCGAATTACTCTCAATACTCTGGTTTTAGACTACATTCTGCTAATTGGCTTGTCATCTCTTATGGTATTCTGTTGAGTTTCAGTTAGGAAGTTAGGAGTGGTTGTCATCTAATCAGTCATGGTATTCTGTTGAGTTTTTTATGAGTGTTTTCATAGCTATAATCTCATCAGGTCATTTGAGCTTATGAGAAGTTTTTAGTACAAATTCGTTTTGTCTTAAGCTCTTTACTGTGAATGTTTTCAAGAGTATTAATTTTGTTACTGATTTCAGCATTTTACGGTTAATTCAGTCTAGTTGTCAGTTTAGTAGTTGTGTAATCTTGTTAACCTTTTGCTATTGCTGCAACCATTTTTCCATTAATGAGATCTTTCTGTTTTCTAAAATCTTTACCGTGACTATTGTTGCAAACGATTTAGAAGCTGATCCAGTTTTAAGCAGTTAAAACTTTTGATTAATACCTTTTCAATTTGTTAAATTCAGTTTGGATTGTCGTTTAAATTCAGTGTAGGATATTGGATTGAATTTTACAGGTACTGTACCAAGTTAAAGAAATAGATTTCGTCCAGTTTTCTTTGCTCTATTTCAGTTTATGCAGGTTTCGGATTCGACAGATCTTGTCTAGTTTTTCTCTGCTTGATTTCAGTTTTACAGGTTTTGGATTCGCAGTATGGTGGTAGCAGGCGTTTGTTCCGATTCCAGTCTATAGGTGTAGCGTATCTTTAGATTCAGTATTGGTGGTATTCTGTATTAAACCGGCTCAACGCCGCGTTTCTCGACATCAAAGGACTAGACGACGGATGTGTCGGTTAAGCACATTTTATTGTTTCCTTGCATTTACAGTTCGAAGTTAGTTGATATATTTGTTAATCAGTTAGAGTAGTTAGTCTTTTTGGTTAAAATTCTGTTACATTCGTAGTCCTCACTGGTTAAATTAGTAAAAGACACGTTCAAGGCTTGTTAAATTTTTGGGCTTATCATTGTTTTGGGCCTGGTGGACTGTAACTTTGCTTGTGGGATTTAATTTTCGTATCAATTGAATTTAGTAATAAACGAGTTTCACTCTTTAACAAGTTTCAGAATTTTATAAATTTAGATACTACAAAAGATTTTTAGATTTTGTAAGTTTATTTTTTTTAAAATTTAGATTTTGTTAAATTTGTTAGTTTTCTTTTATAAAAATATTAGATAAAATCTTGTAGGAATTTTATAAAATTTAGTTGGTTTAAAAAATTAGTTAGACTTTTATAAAAAGTTTATTACGTACTGTTTCAATTAGTTAGTTTGTATTTTTACCAAGCTTGTTACATTTTTGTTGATTGGATTTAATCTTGTTAGGATATAGTTTAGTTTGTTACATTTGCTTAATAGTTAGTATAACTTTGTTGATTACTTGTATTTTGTGCGATAATTGTTGTACGTGCAATATGTTTGTAGTGTAGTACATATACGTAGTATATAGACTATTTTTACATTTTTACTTCTTTTGTGCCAATTAGACATAGATTACCAATCAAGATTTTACTATCAAAATTAATCAAGTCTTTGCTTAAAATTGTTATATCAATTCGAATCGAGCTGAGAAGACAACTATACTAAAAACCAAATTTCAAATGGCGCCGCTGCCGGTTCTTTTCGTGAAGATTAACGATTTCGAGTGAGACGATTGGATTTTGGGATCCGTTCACTTTGTGAACGTTATTTTCTTACGTATTATAAATCAAAAAGATAAAAAAAAATCAAAAAGATAAAAATACATAAAAATAAAAAAAAATCACAAAATCAATTCTTTTCCTAAAGAATTGAACCAAAAAAATAAAAAATTCAAAAAGTAATCTTTTTCCAAAAAGATTACAACAAAAAAATATATATTATATCGTTTTCATCGCTTTTTACGTAGATATAGTATTTTTCTTAAAAAAATCAAATAAATACAAAAGTATTTTTGATATATTATTATATGTAAATAAGTATACGTATAAAAACAACCAAGTTACCTATTTCCATAAGTATTGCCGAGGCATTACACCGTGTTGAGGGGCGTTCCGGTCCTTGACACGCGTATCGATCAAATAAAATAAAGCAAGAATAGATAAATACTTCCAATTGGCAATAATTCGAAGAATACAAACTACTAAAGTGAATAGATAGGCGACGTGCTATAAAATGCCGTCTAAGGGTTAATAGGTACTTAAGTGCTTCGCGCCACCTAACCTCCCGTTCACTAGTGCGTATTCTAAGAAGGAAGGCTTTATTGGAGGTCTTGCACCCAAGTAGTAATTATATATATACTTTCTTGTGGATATTTGATATCGAAACTCGAGGGAGATAATCTCTTCTCCTTCAAAAGTCGACCGAGGGCTACTCCCTCATTCCTCGTGTTTACTTACACGTGTACTCGCACACGTGTAAACATACCACCTTTGGTGTATTACTTCCTTCCCCGAGGAAGCCTTTTAAACGTCATTTTACTTGTATATACATTCGGCCACCTTGTTACACATGGATACTCGTTCCATGTTGGAGATTTTGCAACAACGATTCGCCAACGCTAATTATTCGCCTTGTTCGACTTGTGGAGGTCCACACGATACTTATTTATGTGATCATAATAATAGTTATTATGGGGAGGGATATGCTTATAATGGAACCGAGAACCCTAATTTTCAACCTAACACTCAAATGGACTACACTTGTAATGACTATATGGGATATTCCGGTTTTTCATCACAACCTCCACCATCATTTCATGATCAAACCTTTAATGTGCCATATCAAAACCAAGGATTTTCCAGTTATGAAGGTTTTCAAAATAATGATAATTTTCAAGGCTATAATCAAGAAACTTTTCATAATCAAGGATATAATCAAGGGTTTAACCAAGAGAATATGCAAAATGTCTCTCAATTTCGTGAATCCTTTGAGAGGAGACTTCAAGAGATGGAAAGGAGAATACTTGGACGTTTCGAGGAAAATTGGCAAAGACAACTTCATAGTGTACAATCTTATCTAACTCAAGCAATTTGCCCACAAGCAATTTGCTCAATTAATAACCGGTTCCACATTTAATTGTCATGAATAAGTTGATGCACTTTTTACTTGTGAATACAATGATCCCATTTTTAAGCTTGGTATGGGGAAAGTGAAACTTGAGGGTGATAAATGTCCATGGTACCCAAGCCCTAATCTAAGTCATTGAATTCTTTATGAGTTATTTCCATCAAAACCATTTCAAGAAAAATCAAAAAAATATATAAATAGAATTGTTTTCTTTTGCATTGCATTGTAAATATTCAAAACCATTCATCATATAGTGTAGAGTAGTGTAGATGCATTCCATAATGGCCAAGGTGGGTTAATTATGAGAAAAGTGTAATTTAGAGCTTTAAAATGCTGCATTGCATGAGGACATGGCAATGGTCAAGTGGAGGGGAGTTGATAAGTGTGAAAACACTCATCAATAATGATCCAAATACCACTAAAAACACAGTCAAATACATTATTTTAACTTTAAAATATCAGAATTATGCGTGTATTTGTGTTTCATGTGTTTTCAGGTAAAGTAGATGCATTTTGGAGCAAAGACACGTTTTAAGGGATTTATTTGAAGAAAAGACGAAGAAAAGGACAATAGAGCTTTCAAGGACCATATTTGCCAATATTCTCAAAGATCGAGGGTTCAAGTTGTAACTTTTGACAAAATGAAGGATGAAAAGAAAGAACTTAAAAGTTTTAACCACTTTTGAAACAAAATGTGAAGTTGAGGGACCAAAAAGAGAAATTGAATGGAAAGTAAACAAGTTTATTATCTCGGTCAATTTGACCAAGACCGGTCAAAATAAATACACAAACCTAAAACGCGTCTTCTCCAAAGAAGAGAGAGAAAGACGGTTAAACATTTTCTTCACCTTCATTACCTGCAATCACGAATCACGAACAATCAACAAAGAATCAAAGGAAACTTCCAACTACAAAAATCATCCCCTTCTTCTCCTCTACGAGCTGATATAAGTCAATTAGATCAAGAATGAAGAACGAAGAAAGCCCCAATTTGAAGATGAAGAACGAATAGCTCAATCCTCGTATTTTCCACGTGGCATCCAATCATTGGATTAACCACGTCACTCCACCACCACACGGCGGCTATAAAAGGAAGATGAAGGCTTCATTTTTCATGGTTAGACTAGGAGTAGATTACACCTAGTAGTTAGGAGTAGTTTAGCTTTCTTTCAAAGTTTTTTTGATTTCAGTTACACAATCAGTTAGATTCAGTTAGATTTCGATAAACTTGTTGTAACCGATTCATGTTTTACCTCCATTAATGAAAGATAAATTTCTATTTTGCGAATTACTCTCAATACTCTGGTTTTAGACTACATTCTGCTAATTGGCTTGTCATCTCTTATGGTATTCTGTTGAGTTTCAGTTAGGAAGTTAGGAGTGGTTGTCATCTAATCAGTCATGGTATTCTGTTGAGTTTTTTATGAGTGTTTTCATAGCTATAATCTCATCAGGTCATTTGAGCTTATGAGAAGTTTTTAGTACAAATTCGTTTTGTCTTAAGCTCTTTACTGTGAATGTTTTCAAGAGTATTAATTTTGTTACTGATTTCAGCATTTTACGGTTAATTCAGTCTAGTTGTCAGTTTAGTAGTTGTGTAATCTTGTTAACCTTTTGCTATTGCTGCAACCATTTTTCCATTAATGAGATCTTTCTGTTTTCTAAAATCTTTACCGTGACTATTGTTGCAAACGATTTAGAAGCTGATCCAGTTTTAAGCAGTTAAAACTTTTGATTAATACCTTTTCAATTTGTTAAATTCAGTTTGGATTGTCGTTTAAATTCAGTGTAGGATATTGGATTGAATTTTACAGGTACTGTACCAAGTTAAAGAAATAGATTTCGTCCAGTTTTCTTTGCTCTATTTCAGTTTATGCAGGTTTCGGATTCGACAGATCTTGTCTAGTTTTTCTCTGCTTGATTTCAGTTTTACAGGTTTTGGATTCGCAGTATGGTGGTAGCAGGCGTTTGTTCCGATTCCAGTCTATAGGTGTAGCGTATCTTTAGATTCAGTATTGGTGGTATTCTGTATTAAACCGGCTCAACGCCGCGTTTCTCGACATCAAAGGACTAGACGACGGATGTGTCGGTTAAGCACATTTTATTGTTTCCTTGCATTTACAGTTCGAAGTTAGTTGATATATTTGTTAATCAGTTAGAGTAGTTAGTCTTTTTGGTTAAAATTCTGTTACATTCGTAGTCCTCACTGGTTAAATTTGTAAAAGACACGTTCAAGGCTTGTTAAATTTTTGGGCTTATCATTGTTTTGGGCCTGGTGGACTGTAACTTTGCTTGTGGGATTTAATTTTCGTATCAATTGAATTTAGTAATAAACGAGTTTCACTCTTTAACAAGTTTCAGAATTTTATAAATTTAGATACTACAAAAGATTTTTAGATTTTGTAAGTTTATTTTTTTTAAAATTTAGATTTTGTTAAATTTGTTAGTTTTCTTTTATAAAAATATTAGATAAAATCTTGTAGGAATTTTATAAAATTTAGTTGGTTTAAAAAATTAGTTAGACTTTTATAAAAAGTTTATTACGTACTGTTTCAATTAGTTAGTTTGTATTTTTACCAAGCTTGTTACATTTTTGTTGATTGGATTTAATCTTGTTAGGATATAGTTTAGTTTGTTACATTTGCTTAATAGTTAGTATAACTTTGTTGATTACTTGTATTTTGTGCGATAATTGTTGTACGTGCAATATGTTTGTAGTGTAGTACATATACGTAGTATATAGACTATTTTTACATTTTACTTCTTTTGTGCCAATTAGACATAGATTACCAATCAAGATTTTACTACCAAAATCAATCAAGTCTTTGCTTAAAATTGTTATATCAATTCGAATCGAGCTGAGAAGACAACTATACTAAAAACCAAATATTAAGAGGTATTTGTTGGTGAATTACCTAGACTTTCTCCATTAAGGCAAGTTGAATTTGGTATTGATTATATTCCCGGTGTTGCACCTGTGGCATGTGCACCCTATGTCAGCACCATCTGAATTAAAAGAATTACCGTACAACTGAGAGAGTTGTCGGAGAAAGCTTTTATTCTACCAAGCTCGTCATTATGAAGAGCTATGGTGTTATCATTCCTTATATTTGTTGAATAACCGTGAACTAGGTAAATTGACGATTAAAAATCTATATCCACTACCCAAGATGATAGATTGTTCGATCATTTACAAGGTTCTAGCGTATATTCGAAAATTTGATTCACGGCATGGTTATCATCAACTTCGCATCCGCGAAAAAGATTATCTATTCCAGTCACTACATCCGGTACTTGTAATGAACATTATGAGTTTCACGTGATGTCATTTGGATTAACTAATACACATGTAGCATCCATAAATTTGGTGAATCACGTGTGTAGGCTGTAATTTGATAAATTCATGCTCGTGATCATTAAGGACTATTTGTTTGTTTATAAGAATAAGAAGAAGTTAATAATTATTTATAGACTGCCCTGAGTTGACCGAGCAGTGAAAACCTGTACCTTGAATATTTAACATGTGATTTAAGACTTAATCATTTACATTATTTGACCATGTGATTAATAAGATAATGGAATCTATATTGACTCTTCAAAATTTTAGAGCCCTTTTAAGACTTTGGGTTTTACCAAAAAGAAAGTGCAAATGTGTCTTGACAAATGTTTTATTGAAAAGAACTTTTGAGGGATTATTCCCTTATACCCAGAACATTTAACTAAACTCCTGTTTAGGGGTAAATGTTTGTGCATACCTCAAGACAACCTAAGCGGAATTGAGGAAAACATTTAAACCATGATTTGAAATTTGAAGCGACAATTTTTGCTTTTCAACTAAGAAAATTTTTGACCAAAGTATAAACAAAGATTTTTCGAACATTTACGGATCTTATTAATTATTTTAATTATTTTCGATAAATCAACAAAAATCTTGTTAATTAAATTCAAATTTATTTTGAACATTTTTATAAAATTGGTCGAACTGAGAAAATTTAAAACTTTTTACGTTTACGTTTCATAAAAAAAATTGAATATTTATTATTTAATTACTTGAATTATTTATTGACGCTTTAGACGCCAGATTGAGTAAAACAGATTAAAATGATAGTTGAGACGAAACTAAAACTTAGAAAATATGAAGAAAGAATTTCTGAGTAAATTGTGGACACGATAATTATTTCATCAGGAAATATGAATGTAAATACTGACGCGTTATGTAGAAACGGATAAAGAACCAATTAGGATGTGTTCCTTAGTAATGATGGTACAAAATAAATTGCCGAACAATTTAAAAATAGCTGATGTTTGTAAGAAGGATAATATAAATAATAAAAGGGGTTCGCGGCTAATGTGAACCATTAGAATTGAGAAGCCGATAGCGTTAAATACTTTTATAGGCCACTTGAGGTTGCCTAAAAATGGAGATTTTGAGATATAGTTATGTTGGAATCTTGTAAGTATAAGTATTTTATTCATGACATTTATGATTTAATGTATTTTGTTTATTATCTGAAGAAGTTGTACTAATGGAAAATTATGAAGGCAGACATCGCCTCATACACTAGTAAACGTCTAGCTATTGCAAAGGTCATAATCTGAATTTGATTCGATTTGGGTCATCGTCGACAGACTAACCAAATCTACTAATATCATTCATGTTAATGATAGATTCTTGATGAAGAAATTGACTCTTTCGTATTTAAAGGAGTTGTGTAAACATGGTGTGCCTGTATAGATCATCTCTATCAAGATCCTCGCTTCGCATTGAATTTCTAGAGATTTGCTCAAATGTCATTAAGAACGAATCTTGATGAGAGTACTGTGTACCACCCCAATCGAAGGGACGAGGTAAAGTAACGACACAAAATACTATAAGTGTTGTTCTGTGTTTGAATGATTGCCTTTGGTAATAAACTGTAAAATCGTTTTCCTTTGGAGAGATTATCATTGATAATTATCGTGTTAGGATCAAGATTGAATCTTGTTAAGATTTATATATTAGGGCATCTGTAAGCAGGAGTTGGGATGAAGACACCCGACATACACCCATAGTGAGTTAGACATGTCTTTTAGGTTTAAGGTTTCCTATGATGGCGAACCTAACCTAACAAAAATACTCGACTCACGAGACCTAAAATGATTGTTGAAATTAGGATCTGATTATCGACTGCCGGTAGTGGGCAGGAGGTTATATGAATATGAAATGTAGATCTTGAAGTGCCAGATGGGTAGCGAAGTTAGGCCAAAAGTTTTAACCATGGGAAAATGAATTGATGATCTGAAAGATCATGGGATATAAGTCCCCGTTGAATGGGACCATTGAGATGATGTAAAGAATTGGTTTGAAAGGCATATAAGCTGGATCTACCCTAGGACCTCAAGAGCTACGTGAATTATGTTTCGTAAATCGAACTTGATAAGTATCTATCAAGTGAAAATCTGAATTCTTCTTGATAAAGTTTAGATCGGCGAAAAGTTGCATTCATCAAAAACCCGTGAACATCATGGATAGAGAAAGTAAGTCAACATTAAGCCTGATCTTATTCCCGTAGTTATGTTTGATGAAACTCGCGTATTGTAATGAATTACACTTGTGAGAAAAGACCGAATGTGGAAGAAATACCCACATGGCTTTAACTCTATAAGAAGCGAGTAGTAAGATAAGATGATCTTTGAGGACAAAGATCCTGTTTAGGGGTAAATGCTGTGACAATCCGTCAATTTATGGTTGGTATTTTATTCTCAATATTTATTTGAAAACATTATTTTAATGTTATAATAGGAACTCACTTATTTATGGGAAGAAATTTGGGTTTACGTCTTGAAGTAGCATCGACTACGTCTAAACCGGAGGATTATACGTTACGTGCTTACGTTTACATACACCGTCTTTGGTGACAGTCCGACATTTCAGAAAATAAATTTATCCGTAAATATTATTTTGGGATTTTAATTTTGAGTTGGTTCATAAACTCACAAATTTACGAGAAGAGATTAGGACTTACGTAAATATTTAACGTCCTTTATGACCTTAGGATTACGTATTTACGTTTTCGAACTCCGTTTTAGATGAGACAATTTTTATTAGATTCGTTTTGTGCCGTTGATTCATAATTTATAAAAACGTTTTTCGTAAAACGACCCGAGGGCACTCAAATCGAGGAAACTAGAATCGAGGAGTACCCGTAAATTAGTGGGATGAGACAAGATAAATCTTGCCCCACCCCACTATATGGACGGCAACATCTATCCACAACACACCCTTAGGTGTCAAGTTTACAAAGTAAGCAAGACACATGTCTTGCTTAACTTTGCAAGCTAACTAAACATGCAAAACCACTTGCACCAAACCATTTACTTCATTTGCAACATGCAAATCTCACACAACTCTCCTCCCTCTCTCTCTAAATTTCGTCCAATCTTCACCCAAAACACCCCTTTGATCAATTTTCAACCACAATATTTGGTGTTATACACACATATGATGGAAACCTCTTTAAGCTCTATTGATTGGTGGTGATTCTAAAATCCAAGGAGAAGATTTGGTGATGTTCAAGGGCTGATTTTTACATGAAGTTTACAAGTATTGGTGGCCATGAAGATTGGTGTTGATCTATCACAAGTTCTTCCATCAAAAATCCAAGCCTTGATGAATACCTACACAATCTTGGTGGTATAAAGATTGTTCTTCTCATCCTCTTGTTATTTTGATTATGTAATCATGTATTTTCTTTCTTATTGTATATATATATGATGAATATATGATGATAAAAATGTTATGTGGGGATCAAGTGTTGATAAATATGATTAAAGAGATGAAAAACCATAGGTAACAAGGTTAAAATCATGGCTAAATTAGGAGGCTGTATAAAACAGTAAATAATCTTATGATAAACTGATAAAATAGCTTGGATAAATTAATATACAGTAAGCTATGAGTCTTGTACACATGTGAGAGTTGGACATGCAATGGAATCATAAAAATGAGTGAGATATGATCAAAACAAGTTTAGAGTGCAAATCGTACTACACTGTTTTGGAAGAATTTTATAAAATATTTAGATGTTGATTCATCAGTAGCTATAAAGGAATAAAATGAAGCACATATCATGTAGTTTCTGTGATAAAAATTTGGGGTTCTATCTCCATGTAGAACTCTAGATATGACCATTTTAGTAAACTAGATTTTTACGACTGATTTTGTATAAATAATATATAATATAAGCACTCAAAAATTTATATAAAATATATATAAATACAAACTCCACTAGTTGATAATGATTATAATAAAAGATTTATATAAATGTTGATTTTAAAATGGATTATGTTATATAAAGTATAATATAAATGTTTTTCCAAGTTATAAAACTATATACTAAGTTTTACGTCTTTTCGGCTAATACCGTAAAATTAACGTTTTCGTCAATTAAAACTTAGACGATCGGACCCGTCTAATGTAAACTTTTTAAAAGTCATATACTGATATATAAGTACTTAATACAAGTAAAAACCGATAAAACCCGAACTATATAACATACGGACATTAACGGACTAAGTTAGCGTTATTGGACTAATAATACAACAAAATGGGCTAAACACTTATAAACTTACTCATTGGGCTTAACCCACTTGGGCCCAACATGTAAAATATAATACTGATAATAAAAGTATATTTGGGCTAATATAATATATTGGGCTAGTAATGGGCCCATTGGGCCTCAAAATGTAATTAAATTGAACTAGTATAACTAGTATAAAAATGTTATCAACACATAAACACTATATAAATAAGTAAAGATGTATAAACCCACTTGATAATCATCATATGTATAAAATCATCATATATATACATGATTGTTATTTTTATAAAGTCATTGGACAAGAGTCTAAAACGAGTATTATTTGTCTAGGTTTCCGTGATTGAAGCACGTACCGTACATCCAAATCGCCGATAATCGCCTTCCCACATCAACGTGAGTTCATAGCCTCACACTCTTTTAAATGTTTTTATGAAATATTTAATAAACCCGCGAGGGAGATATAATGTTAGTTTTACTAAAATAGGACACCATTTTTCCCGATTGTCTGTTTATTGATTTGAACCCGAATGATTATATGACCCGATGAATGATTAAATGACCCGATAGATGAAATGAAATGGATTATTAAAGTTAGGTTATGTCACTAAAAGTCCCATTAGCATGAATTGTGAACTACCAGGATTTGGTAGACTCTTATGCATATAATAGTACTATTTGGGGATGATCACCCCAGTTCGCGCCTTGACGGTTGATCCCCGTCGTGCCACATTGATTGGTAAGCGAATTTATGTATGAGAGGATTTACACAAGCGTGATTATTGTGACGACACGCTAATTTAGATGGGCAAATGAGTTTCGGGTTAGCTACCCGTTGTTTGTTGTAGTAAGGTAACAATGTCATGCGGCTTATAATAATCCAGAAATAACGAAATACTGCTATACGCACTAAATTACAAAATATTGCCTGACTAGCAATACGGGGTCTTACCATTGATATTATGTTCGTGTTTTGGTTTTACATAACCATATTCATATAACGGTTTTTATTTAACTTTGTACAACGTTATAAAACGTATTGTATGATGTTTTTAACGACAATGGTTCGTATAATGATTTTGAAGGCGAAATCTTATATTATGATTTTCGATAAGGATTTGTATAAAATGACTTTGGCTATTTTATGGCCTATTACAATGATTTGTACAAAATGATTTTCGGTAATAATTTTATACCGATGTTATATTGATGGATTTTATTAAACTCTATGAATTCACTCGGCGTTATCGCTGACCTTTTCTTTTAACATGTTTTGTCTCAGGTACTTGAAGGTAATTCTCGGGAAGACGACAAGAATTCATGGCCCGCACTTAAATAACAATTTCCATTCAAATACTTTGTAAAATTTGTATGAAATAATATGACTTGGGACCTATGTAAATTTGATATTTATGAATAGAAATGCTTTATTATTAAACGACGCGATTTTTAAGCATTGTCTATGATGTGAGTAATGTGTTATCCCGTAACACCGACGAGTCTTCCGCTGTATTGAATTGTGTAAATTTGGGGGTGTTACATTACGATCATTAGTACGATCACCAGTACGATCACCAGTACGATCAAGCAGTACGATCAACCGTTGTGATCACAGGCCATTATAAACCGTTGCGATCACTGGCTACAATCACTCGTTGCGATCACTGACTACGATCCAACGTCACGATCAAGGAGTACGATCTAGTGACTGCGATCTGAGTACGATCTAGTGACTACGATCCCCATTGCGATCAAAGACTACGATCCCCACTGCGATCCAAGGCTATGATCCCCATTGCGATCAAAGGTTACGATCCCCACTGCGATCAAGAGTTGCGATCCAACATTTTTCAAAAACGTGTTTTTGAAAATTTTTATGTGAAATTTTGACTTGGAATTTTTGGTTTATCGAGAACATAAGTTAGGGGATTCAACATTATTTCTCGGCTTTAACACACAACAACAAATACATTTACTTTATCACATTGTTCGATCAACGTTTGTAAATCTTAACTTATAGTCATGGAGTACACATCTCTTACGGATAAGTCCATCCACTCGGGTACGGATAATCGTCCACCAATGTTGGTGAAGACTATGTATGAGGATTGGGCTTCCCGAATGGAACTTTATATGGTGAACAAAGAAAATGGACATCTCATTTGGGCATCGGTGCTCAATGGACCATTGGTATATGGTACTGTGACGGAAGGTGCTGTTACTCGTCCTCGCACAACGGGTGAATTAACTGGAGATGCTAAGATACAAGACAAGTGTGATAAACAAGCTACAAACATCATTCTCCAAGCCCTTCCTCTAGATGTCTACAAACTCTTCAGTAAACATAAGGTTGCCAAAGAGTTATGGGATAAAATTCCTGTTCTAATGCAAGGCACCTCGTTAACTAAACAAGAACGAGAGTGTAAGCTTTATGATACATTTGATAAGTTTGCCTAAGTCCCCGGGGAGAATCTCAATAATTACTATTTGAGATTTACCCTATTGTTGAATGAGCTCAATATCTATGGCATGGCAATTTCTACGTTTCAATTAAACACCAAGTATTTGAACACTCTTCCTTCATAATGGAGCAAGTACGTGACAGCTGTTAAATTGGCTAAGGATTTGCATCAAACCAATGTGGATCAACTTCAATATTTTCTTCAACAACACGAAATCCATGTGATCGAGGCTCGGTTGTCTACACCTCAAGTTCGTGATCCACTTGCCATGTATGCCTCTCAACAAATGACTCCCCAACAAAACATGGCTTTCACTTATCAACAACCATCATACTTGTAGTAGCCACCACCACACACCTATCAGCAACCACATCAACCACCTTATCAACCACTAATGATGCCACAACAAGCATTTCAACAAAGTGTTCATCCACAGTCTTTTCCACAACAACCAGCACTAGCCATCACTTCTCCAATGGGCTACACTCCTCAGCAAGGATATTTTCCAATTGAAGCACAACCAGCACAAGCCTTCTACTCTAATGAACTTCCACCAATTGAAGCACCGGTCTTTACTCCAGATGATACGTCAACTGATGTGATAAACCATCTCACTGCCTACTTGTCAAAACTTGTTGCAACTAGAGGATTTCCACCAACAAACAATCAGCTCCGCACTTCTTCAAATCCTCGACAACAAGCCACTATTCAAGATGGTCAAGTAACAGTGCAATCCATTAAGGGTAGGCAAAACTCATATGGACCCACAACAAGGACCGTGAACAATCAAGCTATGAATTCTCAAGCTCGTGGAAATGGAAGCACTATTGGTCCTCAAAAGGTTGTGATTTGCTACAATTGCCGAGGACAAGGTCATATGGCGAGGGAATGCACTCAGCCAAAAAGGAGAAGGGATGCAACATGGTTTTGTGAGAAGATGTATTTGGTTGATGCTCAGTCTAAAGGGAAAATTTTAGATTAAGAGGAATTAGCATTTCTTGCAGACCCAGGGGTAGCAGATAATGAAGGCATCGCAGTCGTCTCTACTTCTAATGCAGCATATCAAGCAGATGATCTTGATGCATATGATTCGGATTGTGATGACATTCACTCAGCCCAAGCTGCACTCGTTGCTAATCTCTCTCACTACGGTTCTGATGTCGTCAGTGAGTTACAAACCCCTTCTAGTAATATTCATGATAATCCACATCATGTTGAGCATGAAAATGACAACCTCGAACATCATTCGAGAACTAGTAACTCAAATGATGCGGTATCCAATCCAACACATTTCAGTGAACCTCAACCAAATGCTACGACGGGTATGGAATCTTATGATCAACGTGATTTGGTAAGGGTGCCTAAACATATTATTGATAACATGAATATGGCTGTTCGAGAAACCTTAGATATGAATGCCAACCTAACCCCTGAGCTTGTGCTGTATAAGGAAAAGGTCAAAACTATTGAAATGGTCCCTCAAGCAGATAAAATAACTTATTCTGAATTTGACCAATTTCGTTTTGAAAAGATTAAACACTTAAACGAAATAGAATCATTAAAAGCTACCCTTTCCAATGAATTAAAAGAAAAAGAGTCGGTTGTAAATGATTTTCAGAAACCCAAAATGGATTTCGAAACTCTCGAGTCTAAAAAGTTTGAATCATAAATTAATGCTACCAAACTTCTTAAATTCAAGGAACAACAGCTTTTAAAACAATACGCTTCCACAGAAAAGGTTCATCTTTTAACTAAATCATTCAAAGAACTCGAAATTAAGCGTCTTCAAGATTTAACACCTAATCCCGGTTATGCAAAACAAGCTCAGGAATATATTCCTTGTCTATATGATGTGACCATAATTGGCAAATCGAAAGAAGCACCTTATGTTCGTAGTACTGAAGAGACACAGTCACTAGCGGAAGAAACTCATTCTAAAATAATTTCAAAATTCCATAAGCTTGATTATGTTCAGCACAATAAAGATCAATTTTCTAAAAAGACCCGTATTCTTTTACAAAAGGAATTAGCTCAATTAACAGTTTTTGTGCCTCAAAGTTTGTCAACAGAAAACCTTCCTAGTACGTCTCCTGCACTTGTCAAAAAGGATTTAACTAAGTTAATTCCACCCGTAAGTATGGTGTCAGATAGCTTAAATGCAGTGCACCAACACTTTGTCGATTTTGACAAGGTCATTACGGAACGTACGACGGCTACGACCATAACGGAAGGTGAATGGAATTTTGATCACACTAGAGCTGCATTCCGAGACGAAATTGTTCCATTTGTAAAGAATGTTAAAGTTTGTCTTAGTAATATTGATCAAGATTTGCTTTTGGAAATAGAAGAAGTTAGACGTGTTTTCATTGAAATGGATGATTCTTACGAAAACAGTTCACTTGAAATAGAACGAGTTCCACGCCAAAATAATCAGCTTCTGAAGCACGTGATGTCTCATGATATTGTTTCCGTCTGTGTGAATAAAAGTGTTGATAATGATTCTATTGTGCATAATGTTGAATCTGTGGATAATATGGTCGATAGTACTTGTCAAAAATCTGACGCTAAATTTTTAAAGCTTCAAGATTCGTATTCTTTGCTTTCAAAACGTTTTGATGAGATTCAAACACATTGTATTTCGCTTGAATGCAAGCAATAATTTATTCAAGAAATCTTTGAAACGTCATTCGAAGGTGTTAATATCGATGATGCAAATTTTCAAAAGAATTTTCGATTGAATTTACAATCAAAACAACGTCAGCCAAGTGACAAGGTTGCTAACTCGTTGCCGTTAGACATAGAGAAATCTAAGGATCTTAACCGTGTGAACGTACTTGAGGCCGCTGAGAATTTCAAACTTGATCTAGATAATCGAGTTTCCAAGATTTTGTCCAAAGTTGATAACTTAAAACAGAAAAATACACAACTCTTTGATTCAGTAAAGCCCGCATGTGCTAATACCACTGCACAGGATCAATCATTGATTGAACGACTGAATCGAAAGTCCGTGTAAATATATGATTTGAGGGAACAAATTTGTGATAAAAAATCTGGCTTTGGCTGAGTTAAAGGAAACACTTTGTACTCTAAAAGGTAAGAATGTTGTGGATAAAGCAACCACTGTCTCAGCATCATCCTCTAGTGCAATCAAAAGGAACCTTATCACCATCACACCACTTAACAAGGGCCCTAGGACTAAACCTTATCAAACATTAGTCACTAAAGATAAGGCAAAATCAAAACCAACTTTTAATATTCCCGTGTTGCCTTCTACAGGAGTAATCACCACTACTAAGGCTCAAAGATCTAAGCTTAAAAGAAACAAGAAGAATGATAGGATCTTGCCCCCATCTAGTAGTCAAGAGAAGAAGAAAGTAGAAGCCCACCCTAGGAATTTTATTTCTGTTTTGAATAAAAAGAATCATTTAGCTAAACCTAAAGGCTCTGCGGTTGTGCAGCGTTCTAAGCCTACCGTGAGTTCTAATTTGAAATGTTGGAATTGTAATGAATGTATGTTTTCTAGTCGTCATGATTCTTTCCTTATTGACCATGTGAATGAGATGTATGCCTGGAAAAATGGATTAGAATGGAAACCGACTGGGAAAATGTTAACCCAAGTTGGTTGGATGTGGTGCCCCACTGGTAGAACTTTCACTATAGTAGGAAATAGGTGGCCTTTAACTAGGATCACTCCCACTAAAGCGAAGAAAGTGTGCCCTTTAACTAGGAGTACCAAGGCTACCAAAACACAAGTGTGTCCTTTAACTAGGAACACCAACACTACCGTAGGAACCAAGTGCTCTTTAAATAGGTTTACTCCCAATGTAGTGCCCGCTAATACTCCAAAACCTCAGAAAATTGGAACAATAAAACTTGTTAGTGATAAAACTCACATTAGAAAACGCAGGAAATCTAAGGGTCACACAAATGTTAGCAATTCTGATAATATTATATCTGTATCTGCTAACACTCAGGAACCAATAGTTTCCAATGCATTGTCTACTGTTGTTGTTGAAAACATGTGGTCCAAATTGTTCTCTGGTATTTGGACTCTGGTTGCTCTAAACATATGACCGGAGATCGCTCTCAGCTCAGAAATTTCGTCAGCAAGTTTCTTGGTATGGTTCGATTTGGAAATGATCATATTGCAAAGATAATGGGTTACGGTGAATATCATATTGGGAATATTATAATTTCAAGAGTGTATTATGTGGAAGGTCTTGGTCACAACTTATTTTCCGTGTGACAATTTTGTGATGCAAACCTAGAAGTTGCTTTTCGAGACCATACCTGCTTCATTCGTAATTTGGAAGGGGTTGATTTATTGAAAGGTACTCGAGGGAATAATTTGTATACTTTGTTTCTACAAGACATGATGACCGCTTCTCCCGTATGTCTTCTCTCCAAAGCATCGAAGACTAAGTCATGGTTATGGCATCGACGGTTATCTCATCTTAACTTTGACGCTATTAATCATTTGGCGAAAAACGAACTTCTTCGTGGTCTTCCTAAACTTTCATTTAACAAGGATCATTTGTGTTCCGCGTATATAATGGGGAAAAGCACTAAGAAATCATACAAACCCAAGACTGAAGACACCAACCAAGAGAAACTTTATCTGTTGCATATGGATCTTTGTGGGCCAATGCGTGTTGAAAGTCTTAGTGGTAAAAGGTACATCCCCGTCATTGTCGATGATTACTCACGGTTTACATGGGTGAACTTTCTTACAACAAAAAATGAGGCACCTAAATTCATCATCAGATTTCTTAAGATGATTCAAGTGCGTCTCAACACTACTGTCCGACGCATTCGTACAGATAAGGGAACTGAATTTGTGAATCAATTTTTGCGTGATTATTATGAAGAAGTTGGCATTTCTCATGAAACATCCGTTGCTTGCACTCCACAACAAAACGGTGTCGTTGAAAGGCGAAATCGCACACTTATGGAAGATGCTCGAACGATGTTAATTTACGCAAAGGCTCCATTATTTTTATGGGCAGAAGCAGTATCAACAGCAGTTTACACCCAAAACCGGTCCCTAATTCGAAAACGCCATGGTAAACACCTTATGAGCTTCTCCATGGAAAAGTACCAGATTTATCATATCTTCATGTATTTGGTTCTCTTTGCTATCCAAATAATGATGGGGATAATTTTGGAAAACTTCAACCCAAGGCTGATATTGGTATCTTCATTGGTTATGCACCCACAAAGAAGGCATACCAAATCTACAACCGTAATTATCGAAAGATCCACGAAACTATGAATGTTGATTTTGATGAGCTGACAGCAATGGCTTCTGAGCAAAGCAGCTCTGAACCCGCACTTCATGAAATGGGACCCAGTAACATTAGCTCTGGTCTTGTCCCAAATAACCCTACTTCATCATCATTTACACCACCTTCTAGGAATGAATTGGATACGTTGTTTCAACCGTTCTTTGATGAATTCTTTACTCCTCCAAGTATTGTTGCTCCAGAACCTCAGGTAATAGCTCCGGTAACCGAAGTTGTCACTCCAGCAACCGAAGCACAATCAAATGCGTCTGCACCTACACTTGGTTAAGATATACCTTCAACGAGTTATTCTCAACCAACTACCGAATCAACTACTCATGTCATGCCTATTGATGATGAAGAGGATGATGATGATCACGATTTGGAATTCGCTCAAATGCGTGAACTTCCATTCTTTTGTGTACCAATTCTCGACCATAATCAAGTCGGGTCGTCCACCTCAGAGGAAGCTCCTAATACGGTCTACTCTAATCCACGGTGTTAATGCAATAATGCCTAAAAACGTTACTTGCATTTTTCGGTCTCGCTTAGTTTTGATTACGACAATATGAAAAACAAGCATTTACAAAAACAACGAAAAACGAATTCTTGAGTTCAAGTATTTTTCATTTTACCCATTTTCACTTAAGGTATGAATAAACAAGTACTAACCTTAATAAAGTGATCAAGTGATTTAATCTTTTCTTAAAACTCACTTTTTATTAAGTGTGACAAGTTTTTAATTAAACTTTCTTTTTAAGAAAATGTTTTATTAAATTAAATATTTGAAAATTTGAAAATGGCATATTCCCTTTTGATTTGGAATATCCTTTCTGGATATTTTTATAACCATATATGACCTCCACCACTAAAGGACAAAAAGGGAGCGGAGTCTAGCCTGGCGGTTCCTTAGCGCCTAGGCGGTTCCTTATCGATAAGGTACCACGGGCTAAGATAAGGAACCGCAGGTAGATATAGACGTTGGCCCTTTGTCCTATAAATAGTGGACCTTTCTCAGATTTTCAAGTCACCTCTTTTGCAAACGAATTTCCAAATTCAAACATACTTCTTAAATCACTCAAATCCTTGATTATTTGATTGATTACTACTTGTTTAGAAGTGAATCTATCTCCACCATCCCTTCCTCTTCAAGTGCAAAGAGAAGAACACTATCATTGTGAAGTGTTGAGTCCACCACCAAAGATCCTTTGAAGATCAAATCTTATACATTTGTTGTTGTGTAATAGTTGTGAAGATCCAAGTAGTTGTGTCTATTTGGAAGTTGTGTATGTACTAAGTATAGTTGTGTAGATTGGTCCTAGCTACGATTAGGGCTCGACTTTTAGCTTAGGGTCGGAAATTGGTTAAGCGTCGTGTACGGTTTTCTACACCATAAGGAGCTTGTTGTGTAGTGAACTCTCGAGTAAGGAGTACTCGAGGAGTGGAGTAGGAACGAGGAGTGAGCTTCGTTGCCGAACCTATAAATCCTTGGTGTTTGGTTTGATCTTTCTTTACCGTTAACTCTTTACATTCTTTATTCTTTGTGCATATATATTGGTTAGTATTAGTTTAAATTACACTATCATTGTTCATATTGTGCATAAGAAGATTTCACTTATTTCCTTAAGTCTAAGTTTTTGAGAAAAAGATTTTTTGAAAACCATCATTTAACAAGTAAATATAAGAAACTATTCAACCCCCCCCCCCTTTCTAGTTTCTATAATTGGTATCAGAGCGGGTTGCTCAAGTATTTTTAAAGTATATTGTATTTTAAAACTTGAATCGATCTATGGATTCCAACAAGTACCTAGAAGGGCAATCTATGCAAAGATCACCACTTTTTAAAACCGATAGTTTTATTTATTGGAAAAATAGATTTGAGACTTATGTGAAATCCAAAGATTTAGATCTTTGGCATGTTATTACCAATGGTGATTTTTTACCTTATCAATTTAATAAAGTTTCTAAAACAAAGGAATTGGTCACTTTTGACAAAGCTAATGATGATACTAAAAAGAAACTTTCGAAAAATAATGAGGCTAAAATGGTGATTTATAATGCTTTACCTAAGAAAGAGTATGAAAGGATTTTTATGTGTGAAACCGCTAAAGATATTTGGAACACTCTTTTAGTAACTCACCAAGGTAATAGCCAAGTCAAAGAAAGAAAAATCGATCTTCTTGTCCAACAATATGAACAATTTGTCATCTTAGAAGATGAAGTTATTGATAGTGCTTTTGCTAGATTTAACACTATTATTACTAGTCTAAAAGCACTTGATGAAGATTTTTCTAGCAAGAACAATGTTAGGAAGTTTCTTAGGTCCTTACATCCGAAGTGGAGAGAAAACGTCACGGCGATCGAAGAATTGAAAGATCTCTCAACTTTATCACTCGATGAACTCATAGGCAATTTGAAGGTTCATGAGATGATAATTTTGAAGGACTCGGAGTTGGTAAAGACCAAGAGTGAAAGGAAGTATCTTGCACTCAAATCCAAGAAGGCAAAAAGCGATCATGATAGTTCCTCGGATAGTGATGACGAGGAGTATGCATTGGCGGTAAGAGATTTCAAGAGGTTTGATGAGACTGCTTTTATACATAGTCTCATCGTCCAAATTGGGCTTAAAATGCATTAAATATCATCAAAATACCCAAATATATGCTTGTGTTTGTTGCTTGTGTATTTTAGGTACGGATATTGAGAAAATAACAAAAGATCACAAGAATCATGCAAAAACGAACACGGGAAACGAAGCCGCACGATGAACCAAGCCCTAATGAAGAATTTTCCAAAGAAAACCCTTGAAGATTTGAAGAAATATGAAGATTGGTCCTCCAAGTTTGAAGAATTGACACTTTATACCCTTGTATCTTCATAATTACAAGTTTGGTCCCTAAAGTTTGTCAAAATTACAAAAAGGACCCTTAACTTTGAAGAATTGGCAAATTTAGTCCCTCAACAAAACTAAATTGCCAATAATGGTCCTTCAAGAAGTCAACAAACAAGTCAAAGCCTTGAAGTATGAAGACATGTCAAAAACAGCCCTTGAAGATTGCCAAAATTGCACTTGTAGTCCTTAAAACAAGTTCCAAAACTTGTTGTGCCAAAACTGCCAAAGTCCAAAAGTTGTTATGTGTTAAATGGGCGTTGTTAGCCATTTAATACAAAGTGAACAAAGTTTGAAAACTGAGGGGCCAATGTTGCCAGACAGCCATACTTATCCCCTCCACTACCTGCTTGACACCTCACCCACTCACACCCATCACCCAATCAGAATCACCCCTTCCTCCACGTCATAAATCCACTCACCCAATAACTGATTTAATTAATCAGTTTAACCCTTCCCTCCAAACATAAAATTTAAATAATTAAACCCCCAAACCGGATTAAATCACACCATAATCCACCCTTAAACCCTAAATATTTCCAAGAAGAACAATGATTAAAACAAAGGGTTTTTGGGTAATTCTTTCCAGATCCTTGGTTAAACATCACCTAAACCTAAAACCATCCTTAAACCCCCATCACCATCACCTCACATGCTTGTGCCACCCTCCCCTGCCCCACTATTCACTCCCAAACAAAAAAATGGAAAGCAGGATCAACAACCCACAACAATTTCGTGTTCCCAAAGGCTAAATGGACGTCCAAGATCTCTTTTTCACTGCTGGCATCCCACAAACTGCCAAAGATCTTCACATGGCTTATTTTTGACTGAAAAATTCAAAATCGTCCAAGGGCAAGTTTGGAAGTTCAAGTGTTTGGGTTTTAGCTTCTTATCAGTTCTAGAATCACTTGTAAGCCTCTATATAAAGGCATGATAGGACTTAGCTCATTTTGTTCTTGAATTTTTCTCCTTTTTCAAAAACCTTGTAAATCCAGTTTATGAAGTAATATAAATGGTATTGAGTTTGTTGATGAGAAAGATTGAGTTCCCTTTACATTTCATGTTGATTTAAGTTCATTGTTTGAGTTTGGTTTAATTTTCAGCAAAAGTTTTTAAGTTTCAAAGTTTCTATTTCTTTTTCAAAGTTTTCTTATATCTTAAATTTTCATACAAACCTGATACAATGGTGATTAAGTGTATTACTTTGATGGAGTTTGAGTTTGGGTATGTCCAAGACACCATGGCTTGTTCTGGTGTAGTGGGTACCCAAGCTTGAAATAGCCATTTGTTGGTCATTTTCCTTGCTTATCTTAGTCTCATCCATAAGCTAAAAGCCCACTTCTAGCTTATTCCATAAGCTAGGGGTCTGCCTTGAGCTTTTTACACAATCCTCTTTGATTTCTTTCTTAGCAGGTTCTAAACAAGGACCATATTTCATCCTTTTTTGTTAAGTAAAACTCCATCAGCATCTCAACAAAGTTCTGCATAGGCCCCAGCCTATAGGGAGGTGGTTTTTCAACCACTAAGGGTCCTGGATGTAGGACCCTTAAGGTAGCTCATTGATCCTCTTTTCCATTTTCAGTTTTCCAAAAATATTGTGCTTTATATGATTCTGCATGTTGAGTTGTTAAATGTTGGTTTAAGTGTTTGGTTGTGCTCTATTTATGATTATATGCATATCAGTTTGAGTTTGATTCATTTTGATTAGGTTCTAAAAAGTTTTGCTTTGAACTTTTGATTTCAGTTAATTTAAAGGGGTGTTTGGATTAGGGTATAAGATTGGTTTAAGGTTTGACATTTAGCTTAAAACTTGTTTAGACACATCTCTTAGGTTATTATTAGGTGTTTAGTGTGCTTAAGTTTCAGTTTGGTAAAGTTTAGAACACATTGCATGCTAAAAAAATTGAAAACATTGCCTTAAAACAGTCACTACTTTCTTTCTGCTTATTTGTGTGAAATTGGTGCTTCAAGTTTGATAATTTGTTAGAAAGTAGGTTTAAGAAGGAGTGTGAGTTGATTGTATGTCATTTGGTGAGAGTGTATGCAAGTTGTTGAGCCTTGAAATCCATTTGAGTGCCAAGTGTATCAGCAAAATACACTCAGACACATACATGCAATATCAGTAACTTGTTTCTTGTGCATTTGGTTTGATCTTGTATACTACTTGCTTGTTTACTGTTTGATTTGACTCCTTATACTCCAAAGAGTATAAGGGTGCCCTTGTCTATCACAATCATCCACAAAAAGGCAAAGATCAAGACCTCTTGATCATTTATTCACAAGTGAAGAGATACACTTGTGTTCATCAGAAAGTTGAGCAAGTCTGAGCACGTTTTTGCTCCAATCAGGCTTAATTCTTGTTTAATTTAGATTGTGTTTGAGTTTTAGTGAGTAGAAAGGTCACTGTTTGAGTTTGGAAAAGTAAAAAAAAAAGAGAAGTTTGGCAAAAACTCACCTGGTCTGGGCTCGAACACGCGACCTTGCTTTCCAAGGACTAACGTGTTAACCAGTGATCCGGATGGTTCTTTACGTTTAGGTTTCATTTCATTATATATATAAGGATTATTTGTTTTATAGCTTATTTGATTAGCAGCTTATAAATAAGCATTTTCTAGCTTATTTCTTCTAGGTTTTCACTGTTTAGCATTTTTCCTAGGATTGTATAAGGGTTTTTGACTTTTCTGAGCTAAAAGTATATTTTTCCCTCTATTCATTAATTTATTAGGATTATTTTAAGTTTTTATTTTAAAAAGTCATTAAAAAAATAGTAAAAGGTATATTAAAAATCTGAAAAAATAGTTTTTAGGTTTTTAATCATATTTTTGAGGTTTACAGCTTTTTAAGTTTTCAATTTAGCTTATTTTTGATTTTATAGGATTTTAGGGTTTTTAAGCAACTTTAAAATTCAATATAAAATTATTAAATAGGTTTCAGAAGATTTGGATTGCATTTTTGTTTTAGTTACATTATTTAGGATTTTTGGTAATTTTTTAGAATTTATTTATAAACTTTTTATTTGTTTGAATATTTTAATATTATTTTATTATTAAAAATTGAAGTTTTATTTTTTTTAGTTTTTACATTTTTCCTAGGTTAAGGACACTTAATTAGGAGTTTTGTCACTTTCCAAATATTTTTTAGACTTTTCATTTGATTTCTAGAATTAATTTAAGATTTAATTGATTTTAATAGTTTTTATGTATTTAAAAATAGTTTAATTTGGTTTTAAAATTTTTTAAAATAGTTTTTAGCTTAGTTTGGTCATTTTTGAGGTTTACAAACTATTAGATCTTGTTTAAGGCTTTTTAATAATTAAAAGTGATTTTTAGGGCTTTAATTAGCATTAAAAAGTCATTATCTAATTAATTAAAAGGTTTTAGCAAGTTTGGATTTTTTGTAAACTCTTAGAATATTATTGGGGATTTTTAGAAATTTTTAGAAATTTTTAGGTTAAAATTTTAATTTTGGCACTATTTACGATTTTACGTGTTCGCCTTTTTCGTCGTAGTTTAATTCGTCTTTGTAACCGTCTTTCTCTTCTAATCCCATTTCTTTCTCAATCATATAATCACAAATTAATATCAATTCTTAACACAACGCACTTGCCTCCTTGGGAAACGAACTTGTTTGGGTCATTAGTGCTCGGTTTTCCTAAACCGACACTTAATACTACCACTATTTGTCATCCTTTTCCTAAAGGGTACAAAAACACTACATCAATTTTGGCGCCGCTGCCGGGGAGGCGTGTTGTGTTTTGGTTGAACAATTGTTGTTTTTATATAGCCATAAATAGCTAATTGTATTAGTAGCACTCTACTAATACGTATTATCGGTTTTTCGTTTTTTGTGAATACTATTACTATATTGTATACGTAGAACAATAAATTTACAAGTACTCCAAATACGTGAGAAATCACAACCTTGACTTGGGAGGTCATTACCCAATCATTGTATTCGAATCTCAAACCAAAGAAAAAGGCAAAAATAGATAAATACTTTCGTGAAGCTCGATTTTGAGAAATACAAACTATAAGGTGGGTATAAGGCGGTTGTATTTCACGACCTAAAAGAAAAAGGCTCTTAAGTGCTTCGCGCCGCCTCGTTTCCTCCGCTTGCTTGTGCGTATTTTGATTTTGAAAGCTAATCAAGGGTTTTGCCGCCCAAAGTATTACTTAAGTATCATATATATTTTCTGTGTTTCTATTGATTAAACCCTCTTGAACGATTTGGTGTTCCACCATCATTCTAAAGTCATCGAAGGCGTTCACTTCACGTGATCGTTTTCATTCCTTGAGGCTTCTTTAATCGAGAGATTTGATTAAGGAGGAGATTTGTAGATTTGTGTCTACTAATACATTCCAAAAAAAAAAAAGTAAAAACAATCAAAAACCACAAAAAAATTGAAAAAGTAAAAACACCAAAAAGAATCTTCTTTGCTCGCCTTCTCGTTGTACGTGACGTTTATGCAAACTCGCTCTAAAGCAAGACGTGCTCGTAAACGAAGAAACAAATCAATCACTCCTACTAGTGAGGAGTCTCCTACTGACGAACCCATTGTACTGAAAGAAGCACCCATGGCTAATCGAACTATGATGGAGTTACTTCAAGCACCCACCGAGGGTTATGAAGAAGCGATTGTGATTCCCGCTATCCTTGCGGAGAATTTTGAGGTTAAGACGGGTTTGTTGTCCATGATTCAAAACAACAAGTTTCGAGGTGACGAAAAGGACAACCCTCATAACCACATTCGCCAATTTAATCGTCTCACCGCCACATGCAAGTTTAAGGACGTCTCAAACGACTCGATTAAGATGATGCTTTTTCCGTATTCCTTAGCGGGGCCCGCAAAAATTTGGTTAGAGAAAGAGCCAACCAATTCTATATTGACGTGGAAGGATCTCGTTTCAAAATTCGTGAACCAATTTTTTCCGCCCTCTAAGACTACGCACATGAAAAACGAGATTTCAAAGTTTTCACAAGAGTATAATGAGAGTTTTTCAACGGCTTGGAATAGGTTTAAGGAAATGTTGCACGAATGTCCTCATCATGGTTTTTCTGACTTGCATCAAATAGACACGTTTTACAATGGCTTGAACGATCATGAGCGTGATTATCTTAATGCCGCCGCGGGTGGTAATTTTTTGTGTAAAACGGTCGAGGAAGCATTGTTAATCATTGAAAATAGGTCTAAGGTGTATAGTCCTCGTAGCACGTCGAGTGTTCGTAAGACTTCGTCTTCGTCTTCGCCTTCATTGTCACACACCGTTGATGCTTGCCAAATCGAGGCTAATTTGGAGAACAAAATTTTTGATAAGTTGAAAGGATTGTTAATTGAGTTTAAAGTTGGTGAACAACCGGCTCCCGCTACGATTAAAGCGGTTGAGGTTTCTTGTATGTATTGTGGTGGAGCTCACGATTATTCCGAGTGCATTACCAACGGTGGTAACACTTCGAGTGCCTTCGCGGCCGCGGGAACTTAAAACCAAAACGGTCAAGTTCCTCGCACTAATCAATTGACTCCACCGGGTTTTCCACCAAATCAAAATGCTAACAATTATCGAAACAATCAAGTTGGTTACCAAAGCAATCAAAGGAACAATTTCAAGGGTAATAACAACTATGGGAATCAAGGAACTAGTAGCCAATTTCAAAATCAAAATCAAAACCGTAATTTTCAAAACACAAGTCAAGGTCTTGAAAATGTTTACACTAAAGAACTTCCAATGGACTTTTTGAATTACTCCACGGCAAATGATAAGATTTTGGAAAACATTCAAGAGCAATTGGCTAGTCAAATTAGGGACACGGCTAAAAACACTAAGGAGTTAGCAAATTTTGTGAAAGAAAATCTTAACATGAGAAATGAATTGAAAAATGATTTTGCTAATCAAATTCGAGGTCAAAACAACAAGATAGAACAAAGTCATGCTAGGCTTGAACAAAGAATTGACCAAAAAGCCGCTAGTCAAGATTTGAAGTTTAATAGTCAAGATGCTAAGCTTAATGCAATTTTAGAAGCCGTCATGGGGAACAAAGCCTCTACTTCGAGTGGTCTACCTAGTAACACCGTTTCAAACCCGAATGGAGAGATGAAAGTGATTACCACACGTAGTGGTAAGACAATTAAAGAACCGACTCCTCAACCAATTACTCCAACGGTGGAGGAAATTGAGGAAGAACCCGAGGTGGTGGTCGAAAAGGAGCATATTTCAATCCCACAAAGTACCGCTCATGCCACACCTACGGTAGACCCATCACCCACATTGGAACCCGAGATTCCCAAGGCTATGCCTATGCCCCAACCCACACCACCCTTGCCTTACCCATCGAGACTTAGGAAGGAGAAACGAAAAGAGCGCGACAACTACCAATTTGAGCTTTTTATGAAAATGTTTCGTGAGTTGCACCTTAATGTGAGTTTCGCCGATGCTTTGGTCATGATGCCTCGATTTGCCGCTAACTTTAAGAGTATGTTGAACAACAAGGAGAAATTGCACCAAATGTCTAGTTGTTCGTCGGTTTATCTTAATCGCATACCTCAAAAAGTCGGTGATCCCGGTAAATTTTTGATCCCTTGTGCAATTCAAGATATGGAAGAATGCTATGCCTTGGCCGATCTTGGTGCTAGCATTAACTTGATGCCACTTGCAATCTTCAAGTCGCTCAATCTTCCTAATCTTACTCCTTCACGAATGTCTATTGAGTTGGCCGACCATTCCACGATTCTTGCATGTGGTTTGGCGGAAGACGTTTTTGTGAAAGTGGGGAAGTTCTACTATCCCGTAGACTTTATCGTTGTTGATATCCCCACGGATCCTCAAGTTCCTCTTATTTTAGGTTGTTCGTTTTTAGATACGTCTATGGCTTTAATTGATGTGCATGCTAGAAAGATCACCTTACGTTTCAACGACGAGGAACTTGTTATAAACGCAACTCAAAATTCTCAACTTTCTCATGTTTATTCCGTTGCTACCATAAACCTCGTTGATATGATCGACGTGGTTTACGAGGAATTTTCACAAGAAGTTTTAGGGTTTGGTGATGAAGAAACTAGTGGCAATCCCACTATGTTAGATCCAATTCTTGATAATTCGACACCAACCTTCACTCCTTTTGAAGGTGGTGGTTTTACGTTGGAAGAATGTAATGTTCCACGTACTTGTGACGAAGACCTCGACAACGATGAGGACTTCTCGATTATCAAGGATTTTCTCAACGATTTCCCATTTCCTCTACCCGAGGAGGTTATGAGTATCGAGCCCAAATCTTCACTTGAGGAACCACCTATCCTCGAGTTGAAAGATTTACCTCCTCACCTCGAATATGTCTATTTGGAGGAGGACGACAAGTTGCCGGTTATTATTGCGAAGGATCTTTCGAATGATGAAAAAACCGCACTTGTCGATGTTCTAAAGGATCACAAAGGGGCGATTGCGTGGAAGTTATCCGACATTAAGGGAATCGATCCCAAGTTTTGTACCCACAAAATCTTAATGGAGGAGGATTTCAAGCCCACAGTCCAAAGTCAAAGGAGGGTGAACCCTAAAATTCACGATGTCATCAAAAAGGAGGTCCTTAAACTCCTTGATGCGGGAATGATTTACCCTATTTCCAATAGCCCTTGGGTGAGTCCTATTCATTGTGTCCCTAAAAAGGGAGGGATGACCGTTGTGCCAAACGATGCCAACGAGTTGATTCCCACTAGACTCGTGACCGGATGGAGAGTGTGCATTGACTATCGAAAGTTGAACGAAGCCACTCGAAAAGACCATTTTCCCTTGCCCTTCATGGACCAAATGTTGGAGAGTCTTGCGGGAAACGATTTCTATTGCTTTTTAGATGGTTTTTCCGGTTACTTCCAAATTCCCATCGATCCTCGTGATCAAGAAAAAACTACGTTTACGTGTCCATATGGAACGTTTGCCTATCGTAGAATGCCATTCGGACTTTGTAATGCACCGGGAACCTTTCAACGATGCATGATGGCTATTTTTCATGATATGATCGAGAAGACGATGGAAGTCTTCATGGATGAATTTTCCGTGTTTGGTGATTCTTTCACTTCGTGTTTGTCGAACCTAGAGAGAATTTTGAAACGTTGTGAGGAAACCAACCTTGTGCTCAATTGGGAAAAGTGTCATTTTATGGTTAAGAGTGGAATCGTCTTAGGGCACAGGGTCTCGAAAGCAGGGATTGAGGTAGATCAAGCTAAGGTAGACGTCATCGCCAAATTACCTCATCCCAAAACCGTCAAGGGAGTTAGGAGTTTCCTAGGCCACGCGGGCTTTTATCGTCGATTCATCAAGGATTTTTCAAAGATCTCTCGACCCATTACACATCTTCTTGAAAAAGAGGCACGTTTTGTCTTTGACGAAGATTGTGTACGAGCCTTTGAGATCCTTAAGAGGAAACTAACCGAAGCTCCCATTCTTGTTGCTCCGAATTGGAACCTCCCCTTTGAGCTTATGTGTGATGCTAGTGATTACGCTATTGGGGCTGTTTTGGGGCAACGTCATGATAAGCACTTCTTGCCTATTCACTATGCTAGCAAGACGATGACCGAGGCTCAACTATAATACACTACAACGGAAAAGGAGTTCCTTGCCGTGGTGTATGCATTTGAGAAAATCCGACCTTACCTCGTCTTGACGAAATGCATAGTGTATACGGACCATTCGGCTATTAAGTATCTCATGGCAAAGCAAGATGCTAAGCCTAGATTACTTCGTTGGATTGTCCTCCTTCAAGAATTTGATCACAAAATCGTTGACAAAAAAGGAGCCGAGAATCTTGCGGCCGATCATCTCTCTCGTTTGGAAGATCCTCACCAAAGTGTTTACGAGCCCAAGGAAATCACCGAAACATTTCCGCTCGAGACACTTGGTGTAGTGAATTCTAAGCTTGATTCTTCCACCCCATGGTTTGCGGATTTTGCAAATTACCATGCGGGCAACTTCATCATTAAGGGTATGACGACTCAACAAAAACGAAAATTCTTTCGTGACGTCAAGTTCTACTTTTGGAGCGACCCTTACTTGTTTCGAACTTGTGCGGATCAAATCATCCGACGTTGTGTATTTGGCACCGAAGCTTCTAACATCCTTAGAGCTTGTCATGAGGGACCCACGGGTGGTCACCACGGTGCTAATCTCACGGCTAAAAAGGTGTTTGATGCCGGCTTCTTTTGGCCTACTATTTACCGAGATGCACAAGATCTTGTGAAGTCGTGTGATGCATGCCAACGACAAGGAAAAGCCTCACAAAAAGATGAAATGCCACAAAATATCATTCAAGTATGTGAGATCTTTGACGTTTGGGGCATAGACATTATGGGGCCGTTCCCATCATCTCGTGGTAATAAGTACATTCTCGTTGCGGTTGACTACCTTTCTAAGTGGGTGGAGGCAAAGGCCTTGCCCACCAATGATGCTCGTGTGGTAGTCAAGTTTTTGAAGCAATTGTTTTCTCGGTTTGGAACCCCTCGTGCTATCATAAGCGATCGTGGAACCCATTTTTGTAATGACCAATTTGAAAGGGTTCTAAGGAAATATGGGGTTACACATCGGCTTTCTACGGCTTATCACCCAAAAACGAGTGGGCAAGTCGAGGTTTCAAACCGAGCTTTGAAGAGGATTTTGGAGAGATCCGTTGGGGAAAACCGACAAACTTGGTCGGATAAGTTAGACGATGCTTTATGGGCTTTTAGGACCGCTCATAAGACACCCATTGGGTGCACTCCCTATAAGCTTGTGTATGGAAAGAATTGTCATTTGCCTATCGAGTTAGAACACAAGGCTTATTGGGCCCTAAAGCATTGTAATGATGATATGGAGACCGCGAGAAAACACCGGAAAATGTAATTGAATGAATTAGATGAATTGAGGGACATTGCTTATGAAAATTCATTGATTTACAAAGAGAAAACTAAAAAGTTGCATGATTCTAAAATTAAAAACCGGGTTTTTAACATTGGGGATCAAGTTTTGCTTTTTAATTCAAGATTGAAAATCTTTTCCGGTAAATTGAAATCCCGTTGGTCCGGTCCATTCACCGTGACTCAAGTGTTTCCGTATGGGACCATCGAGCTAGCTCAAGATGATGGTCCTAACTTCAAGGTGAATGGACATAGGTTGAAGCAATACTTTGGTGGGGAAGTTCCATCCTTGAACTACCTCGACCAAGTCACCTTCCCTAATGATAATTAGTATTGAGGGGATCGAGTCGAGCTCATGACTCGGTAATCAAAAACGAGGTGCCTCGTGGGGGAGTCCCATGCTTATCCTATGTACATATTATTGCTTTCTAATGTAGCTTACGTGTGGGGATTTGTGCCCTTCCAACCTTTGTTCCGTGGTTGTTTGTGAATTGTGGATTTTAGATCATGATCTTCACGATTGGAGCCTCTCGTGTTCGTTTTATGGGAGCACTCGATCGTTTGTTTTGGAGACATTTTTCAATATCCATGATATATCCTTGATTGTTCTAACCTTAGGTTTTTAGCACACTTCATAAACGGCTTTAAATTTAATGGTTACACCCTTTCCATGCTAGATTAGGCATTCGACTACGTCTCTAGTATGGGGGTGTTTGCACCCCTAGACTCGAAACATTGAGGACAATGTTTAACTTTAGTATGGGGGGGGGGGTGAATATATACTTGCCTTGCCAAACCTTCACGCTTTCCAAAGTTTATCTTTTTGTTTATCGTTTTTGTTGCAAAATAAGGCTAAAAATGGCCAAATTTTAAAATTTTTCTCATGTTTTATAAGTGTTTGAAGACACGAATGTAGATTTTCCGATGGCGAGAATAAGAGTAATTTTTGACTCGACCGTGCGTGTTGAGCACTTAGCTTTGATTCCTTAACTACACATTAGGCTAAGTCTCTTAAATGAGGACGAGAAATGATAGAGTTAATTATAAGTTACTATGCTAAACGTAGAGTACTCGTATTCTTTCAAAAACTCATGTGTTCTCGTTGTTTGCTTATTATCCCTTCGCATGTAAATATTTTTTGCTTAATAAATATTGACTTAGCGGTTTAGTTAGGATTGTTGGGTTTCTAGTCTTTTCTAGTAGCTTCCGTGTAATTAAATTGGGAAGACATTAAGGTATCGCCAGCGTCACGGTTTTGAAGTATTGGCACCCTAATAATCGAAAGCTTCACCCAATAATAAGATTTCAAGTGCTCACCTAAATCTAGCAAACAATTTGAAGCCCCACAAGGCCTAAAATCTATGCAAAAATTGAAAGTGAATCAAGCCTTAATCTTCGAAGCTTTAAAGATCCAAAATTCGCTTTAGCGTGAGGATATACGTCTTTGGCTAATAAAACCACCGATGAGGCGGATAATAAAAGGCAAGGCAAGACCAAAGTCATAATAAAAGCTTCATGGCGAAGTTGAATAAAAGATGGAGGTAAACCAAAGATAATAAGGCCCTTCCGTTAGGGGGCGTATAAAAGTCTTGGTAATAAGTCTCATGTTCAAAACCGTTATAAAACCGTGTTTATCGATTCTTCTTGTCAACTTAATTTTTTGACATCGTTGTCTATTAGGAGGGGTTATTGATTGATGGTCTTAGTTACACCGTTAGGACTCTATTTTTAGACCTAAATCTCTATTATCGCATAAGTCAAACAATGTATCCTTGTGAAACATTCAAGACAAAATAAAATATAAGAGATACAACTTAGGAATAATGGGAGGATAAGTACGTAATTAGGGCATATGAGTAGTGTTAGCATTACTAACTTATATGACAATGATCTCGTTACACGCTTGGCATGGAATTAAAGTGAAAATCGAGGACGATGAAATTATTTCTAACGAAGCATTCACGTGTTCTTATTCTATGAACCTAAACGTCCCATTTTGCGATGAAAATCATACATTATGTCTATAACACAAGTAGTAGTAATAGTAGTAGTGTAGCTAGTTTATCATTCAATAAAGTAAATAAAATGAATTTTGGAGATGCTACGATACTTTATTCTAACATTGCGTGACGGCACGGTAATGGTTTAGTATGGGGGAGTGATGAGACTGCTTTTATACATAGTCTCATCGTCCAAATTGGGCTTAAAAAGCATTAAATATCATCAAAATACCCAAATATATGCTTGTGTTTGTTGCTTGTGTATTTTAGGTACGGATATTGAGAAAATGACAAAAGATCACAAGAATCATGCAAAAACGAACACGGGAAACGAAGCCGCACGATGAACCAAGCCCTAATGAAGAATTTTCCAAAGAAAACCCTTGAAGATTTGAAGAAATATGAAGATTGGTCCTCCAAGTTTGAAGAATTGACACTTTATACCCTTGTATCTTCATAATTACAAGTTTGGTCCCTAAAGTTTGTCAAAATTTCAAAAAGGACCCTTAACTTTGAAGAATTGGAAAATTTAGTCCCTCAACAAAACTAAATTGCCAATAATGGTCCTTCAAGAAGTCAACAAACAAGTCAAAGCCTTGAAGTATGAAGACATGTCAAAAAAAGCCCTTGAAGATTGCCAAAATTGCACTTGTAGTCCTTAAAACAAGTTCCAAAACTTGTTGTGCCAAAACTGCCAAAGTCCAAAAGTTGTTATGTGTTAAATGGGCGTTGTTAGCCATTTAATACAAAGTGAACAAAGTTTGAAAAGTGAGGGGCCAATGTTGCCAGACAGCCATACTTATCCCCTCCACTACCTGCTTGACACCTCACCCACTCACACCCATCACCCAATCAGAATCACCCCTTCCTCCACGTCACAAATCCACTCACCCAATAACTGATTTAATTAATCAGTTTAACCCTTCCCTCCAAACACAAAATTTAAATAATTAAACCCCCAAACCGGATTAAATCACACCATAATCCACCCTTAAACCCTAAATATTTCCAGGAAGAACAATGATTAAAACAAAGGGTTTTTGGGTAATTCTTTCCAGATCCTTGATTAAACATCACCTAAACCTAAAACCATCCTTAAACCCCCATCACCATCACCTCACATGCTTGTGCCACCCTCCCCTGCCCCACTATTCACTCCCAAACAAAAAAATGGACAACAGGATCAACAACCCACAACAATTTCGTGTTCCCAAAGGCTAAATGGACATCCAAGATCTCTTTTTCACTGCTGGCATCCCACAAACTGCCAAAGATCTTCACATGGCTTATTTTTGACTAAAAAATTCAAAATCATCCAAGGGCAAGTTTGGAAGTTCAAGTGTTAGGGTTTTAGCTTCTTATCAGTTCTAGAATCACTTGTAAGCCTCTATATAAAGGCATGATAGGACTTAGCTCATTTTGTTCTTGAATTTTTCTCCTTTTTCAAAAACCTTGTAAATCCAGTTTATGAAGTAATATAAATGGTATTGAGTTTGTTGATGAGAAAGATTGAGTTCCCTTTACATTTCATGTTGATTTAAGTTCATTGTTTGAGTTTGGTTTAATTTTCAGCAAAAGTTTTTAAGTTTCAAAGTTTCTGTTTCTTTTTCAAAGTTTTCTTATATCTTAAATTTTCATACAAACCTGATACAATGGTGATTAAGTGTATTACTTTGATGGAGTTTGAGTTTGGGTATGTCCAAGACACCATGGCTTGTTCTGGTGTAGTGGGTACCCAAGCTTGAAATAGCCATTTGTTGGTCATTTTCCTTGCTTATCTTAGTCTCATCCATAAGCTAAAAGCCCACTTCTAGCTTATTCCATAAGCTAGGCGTCTGCCTTGAGGTTTTTACACAATCCTCTTTGATTTCTTTCTTAGCAGGTTCTAAACAAGGACCATATTTCATCTTTTTTTGTTAAGTAAAACTCCATCAGCATCTCAACAAAGTTCTTCATAGGCCCCAGCCTATAGGGAGGTGGTTTTTCAACCACTAAGGGTCCTGGATGTAGGACCCTTAAGGTAGCTCATTGATCCTCTTTTCCATTTTCAGTTTTCCAAAAATATTGTGCTTTATATGATTCTTCATGTTGAGTTGTTAAATGTTGGTTTAAGTGTTTGGTTGTGCTCTATTTATGATTATATGCATGTCAGTTTGAGTTTGATTCATTTTGATTAGGTTTTAAAAAGTTTTGCTTTGAAATTTTGATTTCAGTTAATTTAAAGGGGTGTTTGGATTAGGGTATAAGATTGGTTTAAGGTTTGACATTTAGCTTAAAACTTGTTTAGACACATCTCTTAGGTTATTATTAGGTGTTTAGTGTGCTTAAGTTTCAGTTTGGTAAAGTTTAGAACACATTGCATGCTAAAAAAATTGAAAACATTGCCTTAAAACAGTCACTACTTTCTTTCTGCTTATTTGTGTGAAATTGGTGCTTCAAGTTTGATAATTTGTTAGAAAGTAGGTTTAAGAAGGAGTGTGAGTTGATTGTATGTCATTTGGTGAGAGTGTATGCAAGTTGTTGAGCTTTGAAATCCATTTGAGTGCCAAGTGTATCAGCAAAATACACTCAGACACATACATGCAATATTAGTAACTTTTGGTTTGATCTTGTATACTACTTGCTTGTTTACTGTTTGATTTGACTCCTTATACTCCAAAGAGTATAAGGGTGCCCTTGTCTATCACAATCATCCACAAAAAGGCAAAGATCAAGACCTCTTGATCATTTATTCACAAGTGAAGAGATACACTTGTGTTCATCAGAAAGTTGAGCAAGTCTGAGCACGTTTTTGCTCCAATCAGGCTTAATTCTTGTTTAATTTAGATTGTGTTTGAGTTTTAGTGAGTAGAAAGGTCACTGTTTGAGTTTGGAAAAGTAAAAAAAAAAGAGAAGTTTGGCAAAAACTCACCTGGCCTGGGCTCGAACACGCGACCTTGCTTTCCAAGGACTAACGTGTTAACCAGTGATCCGGATGGTTCTTTAAGTTTAGGTTTCATTTCATTATATATATAAGGATTATTTGTTTTATAGCTTATTTGATTAGCAGCTTATAAATAAGCATTTTCTAGCTTATTTCTTCTAGGTTTTCACTGTTTAGCATTTTTCCTAGGATTGTATAAGGATTTTTGACTTTTCTGAGCTAAAAGTATATTTTTCCCTTTATTCATTAATTTATTAGGATTATTTTAAGTTTTTATTTTAAAAAGTCATTAAAAAAATAGTAAAAGGTATATTAAAAATCTGAAAAAAAAGTTTTTAGGTTTTTAATCATATTTTTGAGGTTTACAGCTTTTTAAATTTTCAATTTAGCTTATTTTTGATTTTATAGGATTTTAGGGTTTTTAAGCAACTTTAAAATTCAATATTAAATTATTAAATAGGTTTCAGAAGATTTGGATTGCATTTTTGTTTTAGTTACATTATTTAGGATTTTTGGTAATTTTTTAGAATTTATTTATAAACTTTTTATTTTTTTGAATATTTTAATATTATTTTATTATTAAAAATTGAAGTTTTATTTTTTTTAGTTTTTACATTTTTCCTAGGTTAAGGACACTTAATTAGGAGTTTTGTCACTTTCCAAATATTTTTTAGACTTTTCATTTGATTTCTAGAATTAATTTAAGATTTAATTGATTTTAATAGTTTTTAAGTATTTAAAAATAGTTTAATTTGGTTTTAAAATTTTTAAAAATAGTTTTTAGCTTAGTTAGGTCATTTTTGAGGTTTACAAACTATTAGATCTTGTTTAAGGCTTTTTAATAATTAAAAGTGATTTTTAGGGCTTTAATTAGCATTAAAAGTCATTATCTAATTAATTAAAAGGTTTTAGCAAGTTTGGATTTTTTGTAAACTCTTAGAATATTATTGGGGATTTTTAGAAATCTTTAGAAATTTTTAGGTTAAAATTTTAATTTTGGCACTATTTACGATTTTACGTGTTCGCCTTTTTCGTCGTAGTTTAATTCATCTTTGTAACCGTCTTTCTCTTCTAATCCAATTTATTTCTCAATCATATAATCACAAATCAATATCAATTCTTAACACAACGCACTTGCCTCCTTGGGAAACGAACTTGTTTGGGTCATTAGTGCTCGGTTTTCCTAAACCGACACTTAATACTACCACTATTTGTCATCCTTTTCCTAAAGGGTACAAAAACACTACATCAAGGTTCTTCAAAAGACGAGGTCAACACGTGAGGCAACCTAACAATGACAAGAAACCATTCTTAAAGAATCGGTTTGCCAAGAACGAAAAGGGTGATAGGAATTACTTTAGATGTGGTGATCCAAATCATTTCATTAATGAGTGTCCAAAGCCTTCACGCGATAAGAATCACACGACATTCGTTAGTGGTTCTTGGAGCGATAACGGTGAAGATGTTGATGACAACCCCAAAGAGGAGAAATGTCTCATGGCTCACACTTCAAAAGAGGTACATTCCGAAACCGAATATTATAGCAATGATAACTCCACCTTAGATGATATTGAACTAGAAGGCCAATATGACAATTTACACAAACTTAGCCTTAAATTCATAGAAAAGAACAAAACACTAAAATCAACTAAAACTAAGCTTGAAAATGAGATTAATGAACTTAGGGAAAAATTAGGCAAGCTTGAGAAAAATAAAGAAGTTGATATAGGTTGCTTAAGTTGTGAGAAACTTAGGTTAGAGAATGAAGATCTCAAGAGCACCTCCATTAAATTGTAAAAGTTCATGAAAAGTACTAGTGCTCTTGATGTAATGTTAAACAAACAAAATCATTCTAAAGAAATACTTGGTGTAGGTTTTAACTCAGATAAAGCATCAACTAGTGAACCTAAACAAGTCCAATTTTCAGAAAAACCATTTGTTGTACGCGGTCCCAAACTGTATGGGGCGTTCCTTATCGATATGGAACCGCCGCCATAGATAAGGTACCGCGGCCAGAAAACGTTTTTGATGAAAATCCTAAACTTTCTGAAAAATTAAATTTAGGTGAACATCCTAAGCATCTTATTGTTAACAAAGTCAAATTACCTATACTTGACGACAATGCCGTTGATAAGTTCTATAAGCCTTTGAGTAAACCTCTAATGGGAAATAGAAGTTTATCAAGACCATCTTATACTCCACCAACAGTACGGAATGAGTCTAGGCCTAGAAGTAGAACGACAACACCTAGAAGAGATAGTCAAAACAATTCACGACCTAGAAGTAAAACTCCAACACCTAGAAGGAATGACCATAACTCTAAACCAAGATCAAATACACCTAGGAGAAATAATAAACAACAAAATGGGTATATGAATTTTTATCCTCCTCCCTTTTGTTCCCCATGGGGAAACCCTCCTCAATTCATGCATCCCAACCAAATGCAAGGGATGTTTGGAACTAACAATTTTGGACCCATGAGATATTGGGGACCAAATGTTTGATCGTGTATGTTGTTACCTAGATATGCTTGGGAATTGATTTGGAACCCGATGAGTGGATTAAGGATAGTGGTTGTTCTAAACACATGACGGGTAATCGAAGTTTGTTTTCACGGTACAAAGCATATGATGGAGGTAACGTCACATTCGCTAGTAGTCTACGTGGTAATATGATTGGCAAAGGTACGGTTTCTCTTGACTCCATGACTATTGAAAATGTTGAGCATGTAGATAATTTAGGGTTTAACCTTTTAAGCATAGGTCAAATTTGTGACAATAAGTGTAAGGTCATCTTTTTGGAAAATGATAGTGAAATCGTAAAAGATGGAAAGGTCATTGGAAAAGGTATTAGAAAGCATGGGCTTTATGTCATGAAGGTCAATAAGAAGTCAAAAGACAACATATGTCTTGCGACTATAGATGATAGTTCTACTCTTTGGCATAGGAGATTAGGTCACGCTAATATGCGTCTAATTCAATCTTTAGTCTCTAAGGAGTTGGTAAGACACCTCCCCAAGATGAAGTTTGATAGTCACTTTTGTGATGCTTGCAAAGTTGGAAAGCAAGTTCACTCAAGTCACAAAGCCAAGAACTTGGTTTCAACCTCTTGGTGCTTAGAACTCCTACATATGGATCTCTTTGGACCTACCGCCATACGGAGTTATGGAGGTAACCTTTATACCTTAGTTATAGTTGATGACTACTCTAGATTCACTTGGACTAGATTTTTGGCATCTAAGAATGAAGCTTTCGATCTTTTTGAAATCTTTAGTCGAAGAATTCAAAATCAACTAGGATGTCCAATTGTCTTTATTAGGACGGATCATGGTAGGGAATTTGATAATGAAGTGAAATTTGGTGCCTTTTGTGAGGCTCGTGGTATTACCCATAACTTCTTGGATCCTCGCACTCTACAATCAAATGGGGTAGTTGAAAGGAAGAATAGGACCATCCAAGAGATGAGTAGGACGATGTTAAACGAGCAATCTTTGCCTCAAAAGTTTTGGTGCAATGCCGTGGACACATCTGCTTATATTCTCAACCGAATTCTTATTCCACCCTTCCTAGGAAAGACCCCCTATGAGATTATTAAAGGTATGAAACCCTCATTGGAATACTTTAGGGTGTTTGGAAGCAAGTGGTTTATCCTCAACACCAAAGACTACCTTACCAAGTTTGACCCAAAGTCTTACGAAGGTATCTTTTTAGGTTATTCTCAAACTAGCAAAGCCTACATAGTCCTTAATAGAACCTCGGGCGTAACTGAAGAATCACTTAACGTGACTTTTGATGAAACCCCTCCTTTAACCAAGACACCACCATTGGTTGATGATGACTTGGATGAAGTAGAAGTAGTTAGAGCCAAAGAGGTTAGAAAAATAGGAGTTGAAGACCTTAGTGTTGAAAAGGAAGTAAACATTAAGGAGTCTAAGGATCATACTCTCAATAATATCATTGGAGACTTAAATAAAAGGACCCTAAGATCTCAAGTCCAAAACCAAAGTAACTTCTTTTGTTTCGTCTCCTTGATTGAACCAAAGAATGTTAAAGAAGCTTTGACGGATGAGAGTTGGGTCATTGCGATGCAAGAAGAATTGAATCAATTCGTTGCTAATGATGTTTGGGAACTTGTTCCTCCACCTAGAAGTTCTACCATTATAGGAACCAAATGGGTTTATAGGAATAAGCTAGATGAGAATGGTGTTGTGTCTCGTAACAAACCTAGACTTGTAGCACAAGGCTATAATCAACAAGAAGGGATTGATTATGACGAGACATATGCACCGGTAACTAGATTAGAATCCATTAGAGTCCATTTATCCTACGCTTGTGCCTTAGATATTAAGCTTCAACAAATGGATGTAAAGAGTTCGTTTCTTAACGGTTTAATCAATGAGGAGGTATATGTGGCTCAACCTCCCAGCTTCATTGATTTTGAGAAACCGGATCATGTTTACAAGCTTAAGAAGGCACTTTATGGTCTTAAACAAGCACCCAAAGCTTGGTATGATAGACTTAAAGCGTTTCTTGTCAAACACGAGTATACCATGGAAATGGTAGACAACACTCTCTTTACAAAGAAGAAAGGTTCTCATCTCATAATCGTGCAAATATATGTTGATGACATTATATTTGGCTCAACTTGTCAAGAATTGTGTGATGACTTTGCCAAAATCATGCATGATGAGTTCAAAATGAGTATGATGGGAGAACTTAACTTCTTTTTAGGACTCCAAATTAAACAAATGGACGATGGTATTTTCTTTAGTCAATCTAAGTACGCTAAAGAAATGCTAAAGAAATGTGGATTAGAAGAATCTAGACCAATGAAGACCCCTATGGCCTCAGATACTAAACTCACCGTAGATGATGATTGTGAGTCGGTAGACAACACCAAATATAGAGTTATGATTGGTAGTTTGTTGTACCTAACGGCAAGTCAACCGGATATCATGTTTAGTGTTTGCCTTTGTGCTTGCTTCCAATAGGCTCCCAAAACCTCTCTCCTTGAAGCGGTTAAGCGTATCTTCCGATACATTAAAGGCACTATATGTCACACTCCCAAAATATCAGAGTATAATGGAAACAAGGGAGTGGTGACGTCATGATTATCATACACACACAGTTACAAAGAACGACCTCTAAATGAGACGTTCGGAAAATTGATCACTTGTATTTGATAAAATAAATAGTTTTAACATAGTGCGGAAGCATAGAACTGGTCACAGATACAAAATCATAGTTTCCAAATAGTACAAATGATCTTTAATTTTCAATAGAAATGACGGCAGTGCATGAGACCTCACATAACATCTTCCTTCTTAATACCTGAGAAAAACATTGCTAAAGCGTCAATATAAAGTTGGTGAGTTCATAGGTTTAGTTAATTTGAAGTGTTTAATGAACCACAAGATTTTCCCAAACGTGATGACAATATAACAAATACAAAGTCATCATAAAAGCATTTATTACAGTCTAAGCTCGTGACACCGAAGCGTTAACAACACCGGTAGTATAATCATATAAATGTAGCCCAACTGGATGCCTAAACCCACGACATCCTATCTCAGACTCAAATGAAACTGTGCCCGCTTGTCCCTTGTTGGACCAAGACAGACAGGGGCGTCAACCCCGATAGATCTATCCATAACATTCGCGCTTACACAAAGTAATTAACGGTTCACGATTCACGGGCCAAAGCAACTGGGTTTTTAGTGGGACTTAGACTAGTATATAAATCAGTAAATGCACTTGTGTTCATACGTTAAATCACGCAATGTCTCACCCCAAAAAGCAGTAAAAACAGTTGAAAGTGGGGCTATAAACTCACCTCGTTAAATCAGCAAAGTGATGAAATGTAAATGTAGCTCGAGAATACGGTTACGCTACCCACGACCTATTTGAATATAAGGACTGTGTTACGACATCTAAAATTATACTAATAAAAAGGCATGACATCCTAGTTGGGCTTGACGGTATTTTACGTTTACGGAAAACACGACAATTAAAACTTGATTATTTATTAAACGGGCTTTATATTACACTTTATATTAAAATTTCAGTTTGGGCTTATATAAACCCAATACCAACCGAATGGCCCAAAACAAATACTCTATTTCAACCTTTAATAAGGTTCGGCCCATGTATATGTTACCCAACCCGGCCCAGTGGCGATATAAACAAGGAAAAGGGGGCATATATTTGTTTTATTCAACCCAAAACTCACAGACACATACTCTCTCTCGAAAATCACTCCCCACCGCCCCTCTCATCTCTCTCTTTCTTTCTAATTGAAAAATATATTCAGTTTCATCTTATTCTTTATCATATCCAAGCCAAGATTAATATAAACCGATTATTGTACATCCATAGGAGGTTTCTTGATCACTATTTTCATGAGATGGGGTTTTTATACCCACATCATCTCTAATCCGATTCATTTATGGTTCCAGTGTGCTCCCCTTATGATGATTCGATGATCCTTCTTTACAAAGATAAGTTTTGTTTTCTCCTTTTAATAGAAAATGTTTTCTCACATTTACTTGGTTAGTCTATCGAAAATAAGGGTTTTATCTTGATTAAAAACATTCGGTTTCATCTTAATTAAATGATCTAGATTCGAATTTGAATAAATTAAAAATTAGGGTTTCTTATAAGTTGGGGGTTTTGATAGATCTTGCATTCAATTGAAGTTAATTAGTGTTTTTGAAGACTAATTGATATTAATTACCAAATGAAATCGTTTTATAAAAATTAGGGTTTCGAAAATGTGGGTGTTTTCTAAATCCGTGGTTTCATTACAATTAATTGATGTTTTCGGGTATAAATCCATGTTAATTTCATCATATAACTAATTAATAAAAAATTAGGGTTTCAAACATTTGGGGGTTTCTTTAATCTCGGGTTTCATTCTAATTAACTAGTGTTTTTATGCTTATCTCGATGTTAATTATAGAATAAAAATGAGTTTTCAAAAATTAGGGTTTTGAATAATTAGGGGTTTTTATACCCGCGTGTTTAATTAAAATAAATTAGCATTTTTATGAGATAAATTGTGTTACTTTTATGTTAGTACTGATTTTTGACTAAGTTATGGTTTTGGCCGATTGGTGAAGGTTTCAAATGGGGTCTTTATTTGATTCTGAAATTAACAGTATTAGCCAAAAATAACTAAATAAATAAATAATTAAATATGGTCAAATATAAAATGGTAACAAAAACAGGTCTGGATTCGACAGAAAAGGTGGGGGGTTTCGGTTTGTGGGTCAAAGTCCAATTTGATAGCACAATACAAATATTGCTTAATCCAAATAGTTTTTAAAAGACTAATTGGTTTGTTTTATTTCGCAGGTTGTTTTAAAATTGACGAGCACAACCAGACGTATGCAGAAAATACAAGAAGGTGGGAAAAAGACTCACAATAAGGATTTTGTTTCGGCTTGTGTATTCAGACGAAAAAAGAAATGGCTCGGCTGGCTCAAGACTTATCACTTGTTCCTTAAAGACCTTCCCAGAATTTTATTAAGTTTTTATGTTTGTGTGTTATAAACTTTGTGAAAAATGGACTGTATTTAACTTTGTAATAATTGTATTAGGGTTAGTCTAAATCTGGAATTGGTATGCTTGTGATGTACCCATTTTGGGTAAACTAGGCATGTGTGCTGGACTCTTATGGTGAGTGGAGGATTTTATATACTATCCAGACTTTTATGTTTGACTATACTTGACCATGTTTGAAATAAACAGAATTTTCCAAATACAAGTTTATCAAATCAATCTTTATATTCAGTTTGTATGTACTTGCTCCCATCATGCCAGCATTCGGCCCAAAAGGGTTTATCAAAATGACATGCGTTTTGGACGCGTGTACTTAACAACAAGAATAACATAATACAATCTCGACACACAACTTAAACAAGGATGTATACGTGTATTCTCGTAGGTTTAGTAAACGTTCATAACCGGCACAACCGTTAATACATAAAACGTTTAATAACAAACACGTCTCTTTTACAATATATAAGACGCGGAAATTCGAGTTGTTACATTCGCTCTCCCTAAAGAGGGCTTTGTCCGCAAAGCAAAACAAACAATACACTTACGTCGACACCACATTGGTAAACAATAAGGATACTTCATAAATATGAGTTAATTTCTCAATTCGTTAAATCCACAAGGTTCAAAGCTCATATTAAATAAATACATGGAAAAATAAAGGTGAAAAATTGACGGATGTCACAGTATTCCCATGTTTTAAAGATTTCGTCACGAAATCAAGACGTTGTTGTAGTAGGGTGATTAGCGAAAAGATGAGGATACCTTCTCTTGAATTGGTCTTCACGTTCCCACGTGTACTCTGGACCTCTACGTGCATTCCAACGGATTTTTACGATAGGTATACGACTTTGCTTGAGCTGTTTGACCTGACCGTCCATGACCTCCACCGGTTCTTCCACGAAGTTGAGTTTGTCGTCGAGTTGGATCTCTTCTAAAGGAATAACGAGTGCCTCGTCGGCTAAGCATTTCTTCAGATTACAAATGTGGAACACAATATGCACTCGACTAAGTTCTTGAGGTAACTCCAAACGATAGGCCACGGGGCCAATCCTCTCTATGATCTTGAATGGTCCAATGTAACGAGGATTCAACTTTCTACGTTTTCCAAAGCGAATCACACCCTTCCAAGGTGAGACTTTCAACATGACTCTATCGCCAACCTCAAACTCAAGAGGTTTGCGTCTCATGTCAGCATAACTCTTTTGTCGATCTCTTGCGGCTTGCATGCGACTCTTGATCTTAAAGATCTTCTCAGTAGTCTCATGTATGATCTCGGGTCCAGTGAGTTGGGCCTCACCAACCTCTGCCCAACACACGGGTGAACGACACTTTCTACCATACAATGCTTCGAACGGTGCTGCCTTTGTGCTGGTGTGATAACTATTGTTGTATTAGAACTCCACCAGTGGTAGGTGATTATCCCATCTATTTCCAAAGTCGATCACCCAAGCTCTCAGCATATCTTCTAGGGTTTGGATGGTCCTTTCACTTTGACCGTCAGTTTGGGGATGATACGCAGTGCTCATATCCAACTGCGTTCCCAATGCTTTCTGCAACGACTTCCAAAACTGTGAAGTAAATCGGCTATCTCGGTCAGAGATTATACACACAGGCACACCATGCCTCGTGACTACCTCCTCCAAGTACGTTCTTGCTAACTTATCCATTCCATCTGTCTCCTTGATTGGTATGAAGTGAGCCGATTTGGTGAGTCGGTCGACGATGACCCAAATAGTGTCAAAGCCAGCTGAGGTTTTAGGTAGCTTTGTAATGAAATCCATAGTGATCCTTTCCCACTTCCATTCTGGCAGTTCGGGTTGGACCAATAATCCTGATGGTTTCATGTGTTCGTCCTTGACCTTGGCACAAGTCAAGCACTTTCCAACATATGTAGCAATGTCCGCCTTCATGTTCGGCCACCAATACAACATCTTAAGATCATGATACATTTTGTCAGATCCCGGATGTATGGAGTATTTTGACTTATGCGACTCATGCATAATCAAAGGTCGTAGGTCACCATGGCACGGTAACCAACTCCTATTATCAAGGCATAATGTTCCATCTGGGTGAGCTTCTAACTTCTTTATCATGCCTTCTACATCTTCAGTCTTGAGAATTTCCTCCTCGACTGCCTCCTTCTGAGCCTTGAGAATTAAGGATGGAAGATCTAAGTCAATGGTCATCACCAAGGCTTTCACTCTAAGAACTCTCTCCTTTCGACTCAAAGCGTCAGCCACGACATTTGCCTTGCCCGGGTGATAACGGATCTCGCAATCGTAATCACTGAGCAACTCTAGCCAACGTCGTTGTCTCATGTTGAGTTCTTTTTGATTCAGGATGTGTTGTAGACTCTTATGATCAGTGAATACAACACACTTTGTGCCATAAAGGTAGTGTCTCCAAATCTTCAGGGCAAACACCACTGCTCCTAACTCTAGATCATGAGTTGTGTAGTTCTTCTCGTGCACTTTTAGTTGTCTTGATGCATAAGCAATGACCTTAGTCCTTTGCATCAATACCGCACCTAACCCTTTTATGGATGCATCACAATACACCACAAAGTCTTATTACCCACGGGTAGGGCTAGTATAGGTGCTTCACACAACATCTGCTTCAATGTTTGGAATGCCAAATCTTGATCCTCTTTCCACTCAAACTTCTTGTCCTTTTGAGTTAACTCCGTCATTGGTTTAGCTATCTTGGAGAAACCTTCAATGAATCTCCTATAGTAACCAGCAAGACCTAAAAATTGGCGGATCTCCGTGGGTGTTGTAGGAGTCGCCCAATCTTTCACAGCCTCGATCTTAGCAGGATCAACGTGAATACCACTGCTATCGATTACATGCCCAAGGAATTGCACTGTGTTTATCCAAAACTCACATTTGGAAAACTTTGCATATAACTTCTCCTTCCTCAGTAGCTCTAGTATGGTCTTCAAATGCTCTTTGTGTTCTTCTTCATTACGAGAGTAGATGAGAATATCATCGATAAATACAATCACAAACTTGTCCAAGTATGGTTTGCAAACTCGGTTCATGAGATCCATGAATATCGCGGGTGCGTTTGTCAAACCAAAAGGCATAACTTGGAACTCGTAGTGTCCGTAGCGGGTTCTAAAAGCCGTCTTGTGGACGTCTTCTTCTCTAACCCTTAGCTGATGATATCCTGACCTTAAATCAATCTTCGAGTATATGCTAGATCCTTGCAGTTGGTCGAAAAGATCGTCAATTCTTGGCAATGGGTAGCGGTTCTTTATCGTCAGCTTATTCAACTCTCGGTAATCAATACACATCATAAAGGATCCATATTTCTTTTTGACAAATAGGACTGGTTCTCCCCAAGGTGAGGAACTCGGCCTAATGAAACCTTTGCCAGAAAGTTCCTTTAGTTGTTCAGCTAACTCTGTCATCTCTGCTGGTGCTAAGCGGTATGGGGCTCTAGCAACAGGTGAGGCTCCTGGTGTAAGCTCTATGTGAAACTCCACTTGCCGTGTTGGTGGTAATCCCGGTAAGTCTTCTGGGAATACGTCTGGAAAATCTCTAACGATCGGTACATCTTCAACTTTCTTCTCATGATCTTCTTCTTCCTCCTTTCGCGTTACTTGCACCAAGAACACTGGACATCCCTTCTCAATGTATCTTTGAGTTCTAATACACGAGATGACTTCCAGTCTCGATCCATTCTTCACTCCACTTCTTTCGCCTTGTATGATTAGTACATCGTTTCCATAAGGAACACGGACGCACTTCTCATGACATACAATTTCCGCGTGATGCTTCGACATCCAATCCATTCCAATGATGACATCAAAACTTCCCAAGTCTATGGGGAGTAAGTCAATACTGAACAGACGATCTTGTAACCTTATACTACATCCTTTCAGAATAGCATCGGTGGTTACTGACTTCCCATCGGCTAGTTCTACATTATACTTAATATCTAACGCAGTAGGGATGATATTTAGGCGTTCACTAAATACAAATGACACAAAACTCCTATGCGCACCAGAATCAAATAGTACTGAAGCATAGTTGTTATTGACTAGAAACGTACCAGTCACAACATTGTTGTCTTGCACCGCAGCCTCAACACGCAAATGATACACCTTGCTAGGTGCCGTGAATCCTCCAGGAGCACTAGTTGTGGCTCGGTTATTTCCTCCCCGAATCCCCTGGTTCTGTTTCTGGTTTGCTTGGTTGTGGTTTTGGTTGCCTCGGATTTGAATACCACGACCTTGGTTCCCACTGCTCGGACACTTATTCTTGTAATGCCCTTTCTCTCCACACCCAAAACAAGTGACATTCGCTCCTTGGCCACCTTGAGTTCTCGGTCCTCTTTGGTTAGCAGGACGGGGTGGTGCTCGACATTCCTTTGCCTTATGTCCAGCCTTTCCACAATTGTAGCATGTAGGGGGACATGCTCTCTCGTGGTGTCGGCCACACTTTCCACAGAAAGGAAGTCTTCCAGCATAGTTTCCAGCATTACTTTGTCCAGCAGTAAACACTCTAGCCACCTCTTGTCGCTTGTTCTGACTGTAGTTATTAGTGTTGTTGCTGTTGTTGCTATTGTTGTTATTGTTGTTGTAGTGATTGCCAGACCACTTCCTCTTGTCTCCAGTATTTTCTCCCAACTCCTGCACCACTTGGTACATCAAACTCTGAGCCATATCGATTGCCTCATGCAAATCAGTTGGCTTTGATGAAGTCACATTCCCCTTGATACTCAAAGGTAAACCCTCAATGTATCGCTCCAACAATCGATCGTCGTTGGGCACCATTTCGGGACATAGCAAGATTAGCTCTTGAAAGCACTGATTGTAAGCAGTAAGAGCGGTACCCTTGACCTTCAAGTTCCATAGCTCCACCTCCATTTTCTTGACTTCATTTCGTGGGCAATACTTCCTAACAAACATAGCTTTGAACTCACTCCAAGGTGTCGCTTGGGCAACATCAATGGTCACTGCACGAGCATAGACATTCCACCAAGTCAAAGCACCATCCACCAATGTGCTTGACGCAAACTTCACCTTATCAGCTTCAGCAACATTGCTAATCCCAAATTGGGATTCCAACTTCTCAAACCATCTAGTCAAACCTACTGCACCTTAAGTACCGCCGAAACTCACTTGTGTAACCGCACGGAATTCCTTGTAGGTGCAGGTCGCGCAATGGCAACAGTGGCTCCTTGGTTTGTCTCCTCTTGTGTGCTCGCTGTACGATTCGCTTCAGCTGCTGCGAGTGCCTCAGCCACCCGTTCCGCGATCATTTGACTGAGCATGACAGGGTCAATCCCACCGGTATCAGCTGGTGGATTCTGTGTCTCAGATCTTCTAACTGGGGCCATAATCTAAAAGGTAAACAAGATAATGAGTTTTGCCAGACATAACATTCATGGCACGCACAATACAATTATGAAATGCTCAACGGTATAATAAACAATATATGATGATCTCTCAAATTTTTGTAACCCAAATAACATAATGTCATTCATAGAAATGTTTTGCAATACATCACAATTTGACATACATAATAAAGAAAAAGGAAAATGCCAACTAGCTGAGATAAACCTCATAGCTTAGTGGTCGTACAACAATGAGTCAACAGTACATGGTAAATCTAACTAGTGCCCTCACGGCGCTGGTGAAGCTCTCTCTCTAACTCTGCCAGCCTCCTCTCAACCACGATCTCGCGAGCCTGGGCATCTCTAAGTCTGACATCGGTATCATAACAAGCGGCCCTAAACCTGCGATCCAAGTCGGCAATAGGGTCCTCCACAGGTGTCTCTAGCCCGCCTGCCTCAACCAGTGGCTCTACTCCCCAACGGGTCATCAGGCTCTCGATCTCCTCGAGGCGAGCATTCGGCATGGTGTCCATCTGGTCGAGAACAGCATGGAGCTGTCCTCGCAGACGGGTCACACAAACCGTCAATGTCGTCTCATCCCCAACTGGACTCTTCTTCGTCAATGCCTCCAGCTTATCCTACACCTCATTATACTCCTCACCCAAAGTCTCCACAGCATCCTCCAACCTATTCAAACGGGTCGTCACACATCCATCCGTTGCTCCAAGCATCACAACTGTCGATGTAGCTCTCCTAGGAAGAGGGGTCGCAGCTTTCGGTCCAGTAGAGATGCCAACATCGGCAAGCATCTCCTGATACACAGCAGGTACAGTCTCTGGTGGTGGTGGTGGTAGTGATGCCTCTGGGGCAGGACTGGCAGGTGTGCGGGCTGCATGCCTGTCAGTGGCAGAGAAAGGTATGAGGGGTCGGTAAGGTGAAGGTGGTGGTCGGGCGGCTCTCCCTCGGAGACGTCACCTAACATAGTAGAAAGGCAGAGTGTCAGGTGCTGGAGTAGGGATGTCTACCCTTTCCCCTTCGTCTTCAGACGAAGATGAGGAGATGAGTGCGATGGAAGCCTCAGGAGTAGCAACATATGTAGCAGGGGGGTCCTTAGTGTCTGTGACCTCCATGGGTTCACCTTCTCCATCGGTGAACTCCATATCCTCATCCTCAGTATCCTCCATTGATTCGCCCCTAGTGACTGATGCCTGTCCTGGTGATTGCACCACATCAGCGGCTAGGTCGTCCTCTCCTCCGCCTTCTAGGCTAAGTACGTCATCTGCTGATGCATCAGGGATATGGATCGGTGAACGGTAAACCTCCTCAGTCTCTCTCTCAGTCTCATCATCTGAAGTCATCCGGTACCACGGATATCCTGATGGTGATCCTCTAGGTAATCCTACCAATGAACTGATAGTCGACTGTGAACTGCGGTTGTAGTATGCCCCTGTAGACGTGGAATCATCAGGAGAAGACATCGTTGTAACATAAACAGAATAGATGTGTGTAAATATCTCATATAATTAGTCTGTGAAAGGGACATAGACATAACATATAGCAATCATTGTTCAAACCACATGTATCCCATATAACATAACTCAGATTTTGTTGTTGCACATGTACCCCATGTAAATATACCTCGTAATTGTTAAATCACATGTATCCCATTTATTACATATATACATATCCATGTATAAATATACTTAATACTTACAATCCGTATGATAATCAACTAAACACATAACAGTTATAGTCTAGAGTTACTAAATGCAACCTAGTTCTCTATAACCATGGCTCTGATACCAATCTGTCACACTCCCAAAATATCAGAGTATAATGGCAACAAGGGAGTGGTGACGTCATGATTATCATACACACACAGTTACAAAGAACGACCTCTAAATGAGACGTTCGGAAAATTGATCACTTGTATTTGATAAAATAAATAGTTTTAACATAGTGCGGAAGCATAAAACTGGTCACAGATACAAAATCATAGTTTCCAAATAGTACAAATGATCTTTAATTTTCAATAGAAATGACGGTAATGCATGAGACCTCACATACCATCTTCCTTCTTAATACCTGAGAAAAACATTGCTAAAGCGTCAACATAAAGTTGGTGAGTTCATAGGTTTAGTTAATTTGAAGTGTTTAATGAACCACAAGATTTTCCCAAACGTGATGACAATATAACAAATACAAAGTCATCATAAAAGCATTTATTACAGTCTAAGCTCGTGACACCGAAGCGTTAACAACACCGGTAGTATAATCATATAAATGTAGCCCAACTGGATGCCTAAACCCACGACATCCTATCTCAGACTCAAATGAAACTGTGCCCGCTTGTCCCTTGTTGGACCAAGACAGACAGGGGCGTCAACCCCGATAGATCTATCCATAACATTCGCGCTTACACAAAGTAATTAACGGTTCACGATTCACGGGCCAAAGCAACTGGGTTTTTAGTGGGACTTAGACTAGTATATAAATCAGTAAATGCACTTGTGTTCATACGTTAAATCAAGCAATGTCTCACCCCAAAAAGCAGTAAAAACAGTTGAAAGTGGGGCTATAAACTCACCTCGTTAAATCAGCAAAGTGATGAAATGTAAATGTAGCTCGAGAATACGGTTACGCTACCCGCGACCTATTTGAATATAAGGACTGTGTTACGACATCTAAAATTATACTAATAAAAAGGCATGACATCCTAGTTGTGCTTGACGGTATTTTACGTTTATGGAAAACACGACAATTAAAACTTGATTATTTATTAAACGGGCTTTATATTACACTTTATATTAAAATTTCAGTTTGGGCTTATATAAACCCAATACCAACCGAATGGCCCAAAACAAATACTCCATTTCAACCTTTAATAAGGTTCGGCCCATGTATATGTTACCCAACCCGGCCCAGTGGCGATATAAACAAGGAAAAGGGGGCATATATTTGTTTTATTCAACCCAAAACTCACAGACACATACTCTCTCTCGAAAATCACTCCCCACCGCCCCTCTCATCTCTCTCTTTCTTTCTGATTGAAAAATATATTCAGTTTCATCTTATTCTTTATCAAATCCAAGCCAAGATTAATATAAACCGATTATTGTACATCCATAGGAGGTTTCTTGATCACTATTTTCATGAGATGGGGTTTTTATACCCACATCATCTCTAATCCGATTCATTTATGGTTCCAGTGTGCTCCCCTTATGATGATTCGATGATCCTTCTTTACAAATATAAGTTTTGTTTTCTCCTTTTAATAGAAAATGTTTTCTCACATTTACTTGGTTAGTCTATCGAAAATAAGGGTTTTATCTTGATTAAAAACATTCGGTTTCATCTTAATTAAATGATCCAGATTCGAATTTGAATAAATTAAAAATTAGGGTTTCTTATAAATTGGGGGTTTTGATAGATCTTGCGTTCAATTGAAGTTAATTAGTGTTTTTGAAGACTAATCGATATAAATTACCAAATGAAATCGTTTTATAAAAATTAGGGTTTCAAAAATATTGGGCGTTTTCTAAATCCGTGGTTTCATTACAATTAATTGATGTTTTCGGGTATAAATCCATGTTAATTTCATCATATAACTAATTAATAAAAAATTAGGGTTTCAAACTTTTGGGGGTTTCTTTAATCTCGGGTTTCATTCTAATTAACTAGTGTTTTTATGCTTATCTCGATGTTAATTATAGAATAAAAATGAGTTTTCAAAAATTAGGGTTTTGAATAATTAGGGGTTTTTATACCCGCGTGTTTAATTATAATAAATTAGCATTTTTATGAGATAAATTGTGTTACTTTTATGTTAGTACTGATTTTTGACTAAGTTATGGTTTTGGACGATTGGTGAAGGTTTCAAATGGGGTGTTTATTTGATTCTGAAATTAACAGTATTAGCCAAAAATAACTAAATAAATAAATGATTAAATATGGTCAAATATAAAATGGTAACAAAAACAGGTCTGGATTCGACAGAAAAGGTGGGGGGTTTCGGTTTGTGGGTCAAAGTCCAATTTGATAGCACAATACAAATATATCTTAATCCAAATAGTTTTTAAAAGACTAATTGGTTTGTTTTATTTCACAGGTTGTTTTAAAATTGACGAGCACAACTAGACGTATGCAGAAAATACAAGAAGGTGGGAAAAAGACTCACAATAAGGATTTTGTTTCGGCTTGTGTATTCGGACGAGAAAAGAAATGGCTCGGCTGGCTCAAGACTTATCACTTGTTCCTTAAAGACCTTCCCAGAATTTTATTAAGTTTTTATGTTTGTGTGTTATAAACTTTATGAAAAATGGACTGTATTTAACTTTGTAATAATTGTATTAGGGTTAGTCTAAATCTGGAATTCGTATGCTTGTGATGTACCCATTTTGGGTAAACTAGGCATGTGTGCTGGACTCTTATGGTGAGTGGAGGATTTTATATACTATCCAGACTTTTATGTTTGACTATACTTGACCATGTTTGAAATAAACAGAATTTTCCAAATACAAGTTTATCAAATCAATCTTTATATTCAGTTTGTATGTACTTGCTCCCATCATGCCAGCATTCGGCCCCCAAGGGTTTATCAAAATGACATACGTTTTGGACGCGTGTACTTAACAACAAGAATAACATAATACAATCTCGACACACAACTTAAACAAGGATGGATACGTGTATTCTCGTAGGTTTAGTAAACGTTCATAACTGGCCAACCGTTAATACATAAAACGTTCAATAATGAACACGTCTCTTTTACAATATATAAGACGCGAAAATTCGAGTTGTTACATTCGCTCTCCCTAAAGAGGGCTTTGTCCGCAAAGCAAAACAAACAATACACTTACGTCGACACCACATTGGTAAACAATAAGGATACTTCATAAATATGAGTTAATTTCTCAATTCGTTAAATCCACAAGGTTCAAAGCTCATATTAAATAAATACATGGAAAAATAAAGGTGAAAATTGACGGATGTCACACTATACATTTAGGATTATGGTATTCTAAAGGGACTGGCGTAGAAACCATTGTCTAGGCGGACTCGGATCATGCGGGAGACTATGTGGACCGGAAAAGCACTAGTGGTGTTTGTACATTCATGGGTTGTTGTTTAACTTCTTGGTTCTCCAAGAAACAAACCGATCTTGTGATATACACCACGGAAGCCGAGTATGTGAGTGCCGGAAAAGCATGCCAACAAGCTCTATGGATGAAGCAAGCGCTTGTTGATTACAGGATTTGTCTTGATGATGTTCCCATCATGTCTGACAATAAGGGTGGTATAGACCTTAGCAAGAATCCCGTGCAACATTCGCGAACCAAGCACATAGAAATTCGTCACCATTTTCTTAGGGATAATGTTCAAAAGGGGAACATTTCAATTGAGAAGGTACCCTCCGAGGATAACTTAGCCGACATCTTCACTAAGCCACTTAAGAGGGAACCTTTTAATTACTTGCGTCTAGGTCTAGGATTAATGGAACATATTCCTTAATTGCTTTCCTTTATTGAGTCTTTTTCTTTCCTTTGAGTCTTGTTTCACTTTGAGTCATTGAGTCTCCTAAATTCTTCTTGAAAATCTTCTCTTCTCCTTTTGATAGGTGTGAAAACACCCATCCTTTTACCACTTATTTCTTGCTAAAACGAGACCAAAACGCATATTTAATATCATTTGTTTGGAATTATGCGTGGTTTGTGTGTTTGTTGTGTTTTCAGAGGCAACCAGATAAATATTGAAGAAAACATGGGATTGCACGGGTTTTATCGAAGAAAAAAAAAAGACTCAAGACGAAGTCTATTGTCCAAGAGATGCAAAAGATTTGAAGTCATTGGGCCTATTTGAAGATTTATCGAAGAAAAGGACCAAAGATGGAAGATTTATTATGTCGAAGAACTCGAGTCTATTAAACAAAAGATTATAAGACGAGTTGGAAATATTCACCGACAAATTTCAAAATCCAAAGTCGGAAACGTTTATTTAAAGAAACGTAAAGACTAAAGAAGAAAGAAGAAAGAAGAAGAGAAGCCCGCTTACAAACCCACAACAAAACAAGCCCACATCCAACTACTATATATAGCCCTTTCCATCACAAAATTTGTAGTCTTTAATTTTCTTTCATTAGTAGTTTTTAAAATTCTAGAGAGAGAAAGCTTAACTTTCTCTCACTAGAAAACTTTCAATCCTTGTTTTGAATTCTTGTTTTTAAATTCAATCTTTACATGTTTTAGCTTAATCTTATTTTTCTTCATCTATCTCGTCGTTAATTCCTTCACGCCACAAAAGTTCATACTTTTTGGTTTTTCTTGGTTCGTGTTTTAAAGACTCATAAGTTTTATCATTTGCTTATTTGGTGTCTAGCTTATTTCCTTCTTAATGTTCTTAAAAGTTTAATCGTTTAAAATTTTATTTTACAAAGTTTACTTATTTGGTGTTTTGACAAGTTTGCCATTCATAGCTTATTGAACTCTCCTTAATATTGGTTTTGTTAAGCTTTTGATAAGTATACTTCTTGTTTGCTTATTGAGTTTTCAGCTTATCTCCAATTTCGAAGTGAGTTTTGAGTGCCATCGCAATATTGGGGTTTACACATTCCGACGGGAAGCTTTTTTCTATCGCAATAACCATACTTGGTTCTACTTTGCGATAGCTTGGATTTTTACCCTTATTCCGATCTGGGATTGCGATCGCTCATTGCGATCGCAATGATAGTTGTAAAACAGCACTTGCTTTAGGAAAAAGAAGCACCAAAAATATAGGGTAAGCACAACGATTTAGGAAAACCGTGTGTAAACGACCCTAAAGTGAGTTCGTTCTCGAGGAGGCTAGTGCGTTGTGTAATGAATTGATTTTGATTTGTGATTATATTTTTGAGAAAGAAAAATAGAAAGGGGATTAGAAGAGAATGACGGTTACGAAGACGGATTAAGCTAAGACGAAAAGGTCGATCACGTAAAACCGTAAAAAGCTACAAATTAAAAAATTTTAAACCTAAAAATTAATTAAAAGCTAAACTAAGTCTAAAATAATATAAATAAGAATAAAAATCCAATAAAAATATTTTAAAACCTTTTATTAATTAGATATTCAATTTTATATGCTAATTAAAGCCCTAAAATTAAATATAATTAATCAAAATGTCCAAAATATTATTTTATTGAACAAATAACTCACTTATATTATTCTAAAGACTAAAAAGTATTTTTCCTAATTTTTAGAAACTATTTTTCTATTTTTAAAACACTTAAAACTATTTTTAGATTAAAATAATTATAAAAAATAATAAAATAATGCTAAAAATAATTTGACACTTTTAAAAATCCTAATTTATACTAAAGAACAGTAAAAAATGAAAAAGTTTAAAAATGTAAAATTTTTCACTAAAGGACAAAACAAATTAATATTAAAACCCTAATTAAACTAATTTAATTCTAAAAAATAAATAAAAAGTGAACAGTAAAAACTTTTTAAACTAAAAATCTTAAATTATTTTTCTAAATCCAAGAAAAATCTTAAAACTGAAAAATAATTATTTTTGTCACTAAAAGACAAAAACAAAAATTAAAAAGTTAATTAAAAATAGCAATTTAATCTAAAAAATATAAAATGAACAGTAAATTAAAAACTAACTGAACTGAAAAATCACAAATTTAATAAGAAAAATAATGAAACAAATTTGAAACCCTAATTTCTAATTAAGTCCACAAAAGACAAAAATCCAAAGTTTCTGAAAGTGATATGTCAAGGACTTTGTCCTTTAGCAAAGTAGTGGAAATAGATGTACTAGCAGTGGGAAATTGGTTCCCACTGTTAATGCAATTTCTTGGTCGTTGACCAATAAGCTTAGGAAAGCTTATTTGTGGCTTTTTCTTGGGCAATAAGGCACTCCCACAACCAGTTGGGTTGTGGGAAGTCAAATAAACAGGAAAAAACACAAGTCACTTCACAAATTTAAGCTAAAATTGCACAAGGATGTGACTGATTAAGCATGTACCCTTCTGATGAACAGTAGCTTAAGTTACATGCACAAAAACGAATTTTGAGGCCTCAAATCTTGCACACAATCCTACCAACTAGCATATAAGCAATTACAAACCCTACTTTACCCTAATATCTAGTAGCTTGCAAAATTTGATGGGCAAATTTCAAGAAAAACAGGCAGAAAAAGGACCTAGCTGTTTTTGACTGTTTACCAATTTTTCAACATGCAAATGTGTTTTAAACTCTACCAAACTGAAAACCAAACTATCATGCAACCTATTACAACCTAATGAGTGTGTCTAGGCAGATTTTAAGCCAAGAAAACTTGTCACAAGCCTAGCTAAACCTGAATCGAAACACCCCTTTAGTTTCTGAAACTAAAAGTTAACAAAGCAAAGCTATCCCAATCTACACAAATCTGATTTTAACTTAATCTATCATGCATAATATTACCAACTAAGCTTAAACAAACCACTAAAAAAACACATATAGAGCTTCTCACAAATTCATGCAAAATCACTTAAAAACAAGGGTTCAAGGCAATTTTACCTAGAGGGACCTACATCCAGGCCCCTCAATGGCTGCATTGCCATCTCCTTATAGCTCAAAAGCTATGCTAGGGTTATGGGAGGAGCTTGTTTGGCTGTGAAAGATGCTAGGTGGTGACTACTGCAGTCAAACCCACCCCAATATATCTTCAAGGACAAGAGTATGGGAGTGGCTTGCTTCAAACTTGTACCCTGCACAACACAAACAACAGGAAGAAACTTCAAGTATCAAAATGCCATAAGCTTGTAGCTTATGGCTTTTGATACAGTAAACTTAGTACAAAAAAATGGAAAAACTGATTTTATCTTCAAAAATCTTTTACAAACCAATAAACCTTGGAACCAATGAACACGTTTTGAAACAAGAACAATTTCAGAAATCCAATAATCCCAATCCACTTTCACTTCTTGGAACCTTGGATTTCTGAAAACCTAAAAAAAACCTTTTGAAACCTTTTTGAAAACTGAAACTTCACAATGTCTACCAAATAGAAATGATGGAACTCAGATTCTTCACAAGCTAACACCAACTTTTAAACAAAGGAAAAGGAATTACTTTTTTTAACAAATACCAACTTTCATTAATTTTAAAAAGGGATTAAAAAAATTTGAAAAATCTGGAACAAAATGTAAATAGGGTACAGGCACCCTATTTATACACATGTTTGGACTATTCTAGAATTTAAATAAAATATTACAATGAGCAAAACCCTAGCTACTGATTTCCCTGAAATGCCCTTGGTTAAAATTCGAATCTTGGTCTTCTAGGCATCCATGTGATGTTTGTCCTTGTTGACAGCTAGCATTTATGATCTTGGACCCTTAATCTTGTTGTGGAGGACAAGGAATAGTTTTGGGGTGTTGATGTAGTCAAAGACATGTGATGGGTGAGCAGGGGAGGGGACAAAAGGGTGAGTGGTCGTTTTCTGGGTTGGGGGTTGTGGTGGGAGTGGGGTAAGGAGTAAAACCCCCAATATTAATTGGGTTTAAGTTAAAGATTAGGGCAATTAAAACTGGGGGTTTTTAGGGTTTGTGGGATGAAGATGGATAAACAGGAGGTATTTGATTTGGTTTAGGTTAATTAAGTTTAAAAAAAACGTTTACCACCATTTTTTGTTTAACTAATTATTTAAAATCAGTTTAAAACAAGCGGATAGTGAGGTGGACAAGGGATGAAAACTGATTGGATGAAAAAAATAAGTGGGCTACATGTCAGTGTGTGAGTGGGTAATGGAAGTTTTCATGTCTGCCCAAATTGGCCCCCTGCTTTTCTTTCTTTGTTCATTTTGTAAATAATAGCTCTAAACCCTTTTTCTCTTTGTTAACAAGTTTATGTAACTTGTCAAATTTGGCACAACAACATGCAAATACTTTTATCAAGGACCAAAAGTGCAATAAATGCAATCTTCAAGGGCTTTTAATGACATGTCTTCAAAATCCAAGGATGTATCTTGTATAAATGAACTCTCCAAGGGCCTTTCTTGCCAAATCTTCAAAAATGAGGAACCAATGTTGACAATCTTCAAATCTTTAAGGACCATTTTGGAAAATCATGATTTGGGTCCGGTTCATTGTGTGGCTTCGTTTCCCGTGTTCGTTTTTGATTGATTCTTGTGATCTTTTTGCCATTTTTTCAATATCCGTACCTAAAATACACAAGCAACAAACACGAGCATATATTTGGCAGTTTTAATGATATTTAGTGCATTTTAAGCCCGATGCATTTTAAGCCCTCACGCAATGCTAGAATAAAGTATCGTAGCATCTCCAAAATTCATTTTTATTCACTTTATTGAATGATAAACTAGCCATACTACTACTATTACTACTACTTGTGTTATAGACATAATGTATGATTTTCATCGCAAAATGGGACGTTTAGGTTCATAGAATAAGAACACGTGAATGCTTCGTTAGAAATAATTTCATCGTCCTTGATTTTCACCCTAATTCCATGCCAAGCGTGCAACGAGATCATTGTCATTATAAGTTAGTAATGCTAACACTACTCACATGCCCTAATCACGTACTTATTCTCCCATTATTCCTAAGTTGTATCTCCTATATTTTATTTTGTCTTGAATGTTTCACGAGGATACATTGTTTGACTTATGCGATAATAGAGATTTAGGTCTAAAATAGAGTCCTAACGGTGTAACCAAGACCATCAAATCAATAACCCCTCCTAATAGACAACGATGTCAAAAAATTAAGTTGACAAGAAGAATCGATAAACACGATTTTATAACGGTTTTGAACATGAGACTTATTACCAAGACTTTTATACGCCCCCTAACGGAAGGGCCTTATTTTCTTTGGTTTACCACCATCTTTTATTCAACTCCGCCATGAAGCTTTTATTATGACTTCGGTCTTGCCTTGCCTTTTATTATCCGCCTCATCGGTGGTTTTATTAGCCAAAGACGTATATCCTCACGCTAAGGCGAATTTTGGATCTTTAAAGCTTCGAAGATTAAGGCTTGATTCACTTTCAATTTTACATAGATTTTTCGGCCTTGTGGGGCTTCAAATTGTTTGCTTGATTTAGGTGAGCACTTGAAATCTTATTATTGGGTGAAGCTTTCGATTATTCGGGTGCCAATACTTCAAAATCGTGACGCTGGCGATACCTTAATGTCTTCCCAATTTAATTACACGGAAGCTACTAGAAAAGACTAGAAACCCAACAATCCCAACTAAACCGCTAAGTCAATATTTATTAAGCAAAAAATATTTACATGCGAAGGGAGAATAAGCAAACAACGAGAACATATGAGTTTTTGAAAGAATACGAGTACTCTACGTTTAGCATAGTAACTTATAATTAACCCTATCATTTCTCGTCCTCATTTAAGAGACTTAGCCTAATGTGTAGTTAAGGAACCAAAGCTAAGTGCTCAACATGCACGGTCGAGTCAAAAATTACTCTTATTCTCGCCATCAGAAAATCTACATTCGTGTCTTCAAACACTTATAAAACATGAGAAAATTTTTAAAATTTGGCTATTTTTAGCCTTATTTTGCAACAAAACGATAACAAAAAGATAAACTTTGGAAAGCGTGAAGGTTTGGCAAGGCAAGTATCTATTCACCCCCCATACTAAAGTGAAACATTGTCCTCAATGTTTCGATTCTAGGGGTGCAAACACCCCCATACTAGAGACGTAGTCGAATGCCTAATCTAGCATGGAAAGGGTGTAACCAATAAATTAATAGCCGTTTATGAAGTGTGCTAATAACATAAGGTTAGAACATCAAAGGATATATCATTTGGATATTGAGAAAGTCTTCAAAGCAAACAATCGAGTGCTCCTATAAAACGAACACGAGAGGCTCCAATCATGAAGATCATGATCTAAAAACCACAATGCACAAACAACCACGGAACAAAGGTTGGAAGGGCAAAAATCCCCTCACATTAAACTAATTAGAAAGCAATAATATGTACATGGATAAGCATGGGTCTCCCCCATTAGGCACCTTGTTTTTGAAACTGATAGGTGTGTAAACACCCATCCTTTTTACCACTTAATTACAATAATAATCGAGCCAAAACGTGTATTTTATGTCTTTTATGTCGGAATTATGCGTGGTTTGTGTTTTTGTTGTGATTTAGGACGAAAAGGTGAAAAGTGGATAAAACACGGGCATTCACGGGCTTTTATTGAAGAAAAAGATGAAAGACGAAGTCAAGAAGTCAAGAGTGCAAAAAGAACGGAAGTACAAGACCAATTCTGAAGATTTATTGAAGAAAAAGTCAAAAGACGGAAGTTTACTAAAAGCCGAAGAACTCAAGTCTACTTTATTGAAGAATTAAAAGACGAGTTCAAAGAAATCCCGAGCCAAAAGTCATTAAAGTCCAAGATTAAAGAAGATTTAAAGGCTTAAGGACTAATGGTGCAATTAACAAAGAGATTAAGAAGGAAGGACCTAATCATGCAATTAAGGAGAAAGGAAAGAGGGGAGGAAGCTTCCTAATCCTCCCCTATATATAGATTAGTTGTTAATCATTTTTCTTTGTTGGCTAATAGTGACAATTAGTTCTTCCACCTTTAATTACCTTGTCATTTAAATACTTGTCAAATTTAAATACTTGTCTCGCACCTTAATTACCATTTAATTTCAAGTAAGTTTTTCATTTAATTCTTGTCAATCTTTACTTTATCTTGTTAATCTCCTATCTACCTTTCTTAATCTTTGATTTGTATGTTTATGTTTATGTTCATGTTCGTGTTCTTATTTTGATCCAAGTGGGTTTTGATTATTGTGGTTAGATTTGTTAGTTTTATTGATTTGGATAGTTTGTTTATGATTATTGGATGTTTTGTTATTAGTTTGGTTTAATCTTGTGTTTGATTTAGGTTAAATTGTGATTAGATTCGTGTATATTGTATTTCCCTGTTCTTCGGGGGTGTTTGTTTCTGTTACCGTGATTCCCAGGTAAGTTCAGAACCAAGCAAAAGTTCAGAACCAAGCAAAAGTTCCGAACCAAGCAAAAGTTCAGAACCAAGCAAAAGTTCAGAACCAAGCCAAAGTTCCGAACCAAGCAAAAGTTCAGAACCAAGCAAAAGTTCAGAACCAAGCAAAAGTTCAGAACCAAGCAAAAGTTCAGAACCAAGCAAAAGTTCAGAACCAAGCAAAAGTTCCGAACCAAGCAAAAGTTCAGAACCAAGAAAAAGTTCAGAACCAAGCCAAAGTTCCGAACTTTTGCTTGGTTCTGAACTTTTGCTTGGTTCGGAACTTTGGCTTGGTTCTGAACTTTTGCTTGGTTCTGAACTTTTGCTTGGTTCGGAACTTTGGCTTGGTTTTGAACTTTTGCTTGGTTCTGAACTTTTGCTTGGTTCGGAACTTTGGCTTTGTTCTGAACTTTTGCTTGGTTCTGAACTTTTGCTTGGTTCGGAACTTTGGCTTGGTTATGAAATTTTGCTTGGTTCTGAACTTTTGCATGGTTCGGAACTTTGGCTTGGTTCTGAACTTTTGCTTGGTTCTGAACTTTTGCTTGGTTCGGAACTTTGGCTTGGTTCTGAACTTTTGCTTGGTTCTGAACTTTTGCTTGGTTCTGAACTTTTGCTTGGTTCTGAACTTTTGCTTGGTTCGGAACTTTGGCTTGGTTCTGAACTTTTGCTTGGTTCTGAACTTTTGCTTGGTTCGGAACTTTGGCTTGGTTCTGAACTTTTGCTTGGTTCTGAACTTACCTGGGAATCACAGTAATAGAAACAAACACCCCCGAAGAACAGGGAAATACAATATACACGAATCTAATCACAATTTAACCAAAATCAAACATAAGATTAAACCAAACTAATAACAAAACATCCAATAATCATAAACAAACTATCCAAATCAATAAAACTAACAAATCTAACCACAATAATCAAAACCCACTTGGATCAAAATAAGAACATGAACATGAACATAAACATAAACATACAAATCAAAGATTAAGAAAGGTAGATAGGAGATTAACAAGATAAAGTAAAGATTGACAAGAATTAAATGAAAAACTTACTTGAAATTAAATTGTAATTAAGGTGCAAGACAAGTATTTAAATGTGACAAGTATTTAAATGACAAGGTAATTAAAGGTGGAAGAACTAATTGTCACTATTAGCCAACAAAGAAAAATGATTAACAACTAATCTATATATAGGGGAGGATTAGGAAGCTTCCTCCCCTCTTTCCTTTCTCCTTAATTGCATGATTAGGTCCTTCCTTCTTAATCTCTTTGTTAATTGCACCATTAGTCCTTAAGCCTTTAAATCTTCTTTAATCTTGGACTTTAATCACTTTTGGCTCGGGATTTCTTTGAACTCGTCTTTTAATTCTTCAATAAAGTAGACTTGAGTTCTTCGGCTTTAAGTAAACTTCCGTCTTTTGACTTTTTCTTCGATAAATCTTCAGAATTGGTCTTGGATTTCCGTTCTTTTTGCACTCTTGACTTCTTGACTTCGTCTTTCATCTTTTTCTTCAATAAAAGCCCGTGAATGCCCATGTTTAATCCACTTTTCACCTTTTCGTCCTAAATCACAACAAAAACACAAACCATGCATAATTCCGACATAAAAGACATAAAATACACGTTTTGGCTCGGTTATTATTGTAATTAAGTGGTAAAAAGGATGGGTGTTTACACACCTATCAAATCCCCTACACTTGACCATTGCAATGTCCTCATGCAATGCATTAGTTACAAAGCACGTTTACATTTTTCATCATAATCAATCCACGGTGGCCTTTATTAAAGAGATAGAAAACTATAAACATTAAAGTAAAGAAATCAAAAGCATACCTTGGGTTTTGGAAAAGTTATGAATAATCATCATCCTCAAGTTTTCACTTTCTCCAAACCAAGCTTAAAAACGAGATCATTGTTATTATAAGTTAGCAAACTAACACGAACTCATGTGGGCCAATTACTCACTTAGACTCCCTTATTCCTAGGTGTATCTCTTATATTTTATTATTGTATTGAATGATCACGAGGATGCATTGTTTGACTTATTTCGATAGTTATTTAGGCCGAAAATAAAGTGAACGATTTAATCAATAGTTAGCTAAAGGACAAAATCTTTTAAAACTGCTTCTCGGGACCTCATAAAGTTCATATCTTGGCATAACTCGCTTCGCGATTTGAGACCTTTCTCGGACCGATATTTGGCAGCGACTTCATACTTCAAACCTTGAGAGACGTTCATGAAATTATGGTCTTCTCTTCATAATGGAATTCTTCACTTGAAGTTTTGAGAGATTCATACTTGGACCACGACTTCTTCATTTTTCTCCAATCTTTATTTTGGACTTTGATATACAACGATCCGCATCCTATTATGACTTGGATCTATTTATCCTCATACCTTGTTAGGGTCTTTTCGGATACACTTCTCCATGACTTTTGGGGAGTTTTTGCTTTTCGTCGTGTGTCTCGATCCTTCATATTGATTTTTGATAAATGATTCTTCACATCACTTTGGATCTTTAGCAACAAAATATAGTCCTCATGCCTTGTTAGGGCCTTTTGGACTCACCAATCTTCGCATCCCGCTTCAATAAGTTATGCCTTGGCTATGAACTCTAATCCATACCGAGCAACTTTTAAACGATCTTGAGCTAGAAGCTAAGTAACTTTTCAAATCGTACAACCTTATTTATTGCAGATAAATATATTAGCAGGCGATGGGAGAATAGGCTGATAATTAACTCACATAAATTCACGAAAGAATACCGAACTTATAATTGGCTCTATCATCTCTCGTTCTCCACAGTTTAAAATCTCAAGGAATGAGACTCGTGGATGCTTAGCCTATTAAATCAAAGTTTTGGGTTTTCGAGTCGCCTATAGGATCTTGCAAACTCTTAGACTTTTTCAAGTTTAGAAATCACATTTTAAAGTTACCTTGATAAACGACTCTCTAGGATCAATTATAGGAACTTGCGAAAAGTTCTTGTTCTTAACCCGTGAGAGTTAAGACTTTCGCGTTTTATAGCTCGCTATATAAAAGCCTTGCAAAACTTGACTTAAACACGTTAAGGATACTAGCTAGAGTAAACTTAGATAAGTAAACTCGGGTTGAGTCAAAAGATTCACAACGTTTGAAAATTAAAACCACTTTATTATAATTTATTCTAATAAGGAAAGAAAATAACTATACAAAGGGAAAAACTAATAGGCCAAAATAGATCAAAAATTTTGAAAAATGTCGAAAAGTTGATTTTTCGGTTAAAATGAGGGCAAATACAAGGAAAAGGCCACTTAACTTCGATAGAAGTCCCCCCTACACTTAACATAAACATTGTCCTCAATGTTTAAGCATGTGGGAGTAAACTCCCCTACACTTAGGACATTGTGCACTTTGTTTAAATCTCGCTAAGGAGAAGACAACTAAAGAGATTCCTATTTTAATATTGAGAGAATATAAAATAGTGAATCGAAAAGAGTTTAGGATAGAACCGGGAAAATGGAACACAGAATCACGGGTCGTCAAGAATCATCAAGAGTGGATCATTGAAGCTCGAATCCCTGATTAAGAGAGGAGAGGAAATAGCAAACCAAAGGGTCTCCCCTACACTTATGATAAAGAAAGCAAAAAGATAGATGCATGGGTTGCCTCCCAAGAAGCGCTTGATTTTTGTTAACCGAGTCGTGAGCCTGACTCGACCTTGATTAGCAGAGGAAGAAGCATGAAACATATCCACCAGGATCAAAGACATAGTTTCCGTCCATCAAATAGTAGAGGCTTAAGGCGAACAAGGCAAGCCAAAGAAGAGTAGGCAAGGTTCCCTTAAGCAAATATGGAGCACGGTGGAAGCAAGGGTGAAGTGGTGCAAGCAGATTTCCATAAGTTCCAAAGATATTTCCTTTTATTTCATCAGGTGGATACTGAGATGGCTTAAAGATTTCAATACCGGGGTCGAACACCTTTTCCTTTAAGGGAAAATAGCACTCAGGCTCAGCAGAATGGGAAGAAGATCCACGAAGAAGCACAACCTCGTCCTCAGAAGGGGGACAAAGAGGTGTTAACTCATACGTGCTGCGGATATTGGTGTCGACCGGTTTCTTCTCCTTAGAAAGAATGTTCTTCAAATCCAAAGTATGATCAAGACGGTAATCTTCAAAATCATAAGGAGGAGCATCACTCTCATGAGGGAAGTAAGTGTTGAGAAAAGCAGAGAAATCTTCCTCAAATGAGTAATCGTCTAAAGTAGGATCGAGTGATGGCGGAGGATCTTCATCATGTGAAGAATCGCTCGAAAGCGTATCGGTCTCATCGAAATCATCATACGTGGGCAGGTCGGGATACTCAGAAGTAAGGTCATCATAATCATCCGAATCTGAGCTAGAATCATCATCATAAGCATCAAAGACCGGTGGAGAATCATAAATGGGGGAAGGTTCCAAAGTGGAGCGAGAATCATCCACCTCATCATGAAAGAGTGGATTATCAATGCAAGAGTCGAATAGAGGATTGTTGTAGACGACAAAATCATCAAGCACATTAATCATATTCACTGATTCTCGGCCTCCAAAGGATTTACTTGTAAGCTTTCCCATTTTAAACACTTGTGCATCATCCCCGACTCTTAAGATTAACTTACCTTCGGCAACATCAACTAAAGCTCGTCCGGTTCTCAAGAATGGCCGACCAAGTATTAAAGGAATACGAGGGTCCATTTCATAATCAACAACCACAAAGTCGACCGGGAAAGTAAATGTGCCAACTTTTATGAACACGTCTTCGGCTATACCAACGGGGTAAGCGAGAGTGCGATTTGCAAGTTCGAGAGTCATCTTTGTTGGAGTGAGGTCGGGTAATGATAGTGTTTTCCAGACACTCAATGGCATCAAATTAATACTGGCCCCGAGATCAGCAAGGGCAGTAAATTCTTCAGTTTTGTTGAACACGCAAGGCAACACAAAACGACCGGGATCTCCAAGCTCTTCCGGAAGTTCTTTAAGAATAAGTGCAGAGCAGTTTTCATTTAAGCGTGTGTTGGCAAGTTCAATCAGCTTTTCCTTCTTGTTAAGCAATTCCTTAAATGCTTTGACAAATTTCGGCATGTGGACAAGTGCTTCAAGAAAGCTAATGTTGAAGTTCATTTGAGAGATCATCTTCACATAGCGTGACACTTCAGAGTCATCCTTGGTTAGCATTTTGGTCTTGCCTAAACGAGAGGGATAAGGGATATTGGGTTTGGGTGGTGAGGGTGTAGGTGAAGGTAAATGTTGAGATGTTGAAGGTTCCTTCCGAGGTACATCGTCATGACGAGGCGGAGACGGTAATGGTGCACTAATACTAGCTGTAGGAGGAGTAGGGATAAATGATGGTGGAGGAGGTGTAGATGATGGGGGTGGGATTGGTGGATCGACAATGGTAATTCCACTACGAGTAGTAATAGTACTCACATTTACTCGCGGATTGGTGACGATGTTTAAAGGTAGAGAACTTGCAGTAGAAGGTTGAGCTGCGGGCAAGAAACTAGCAAGCATATTCTTCAAATCATTTGTTTGATTGCTGAAGGAGGATTGGATATTATCTCGAAGCTCGGATCTTATCTCATTTTCTTGCTTTGTGATATCTCCTTTCAGATTGATAATTTGACTCTGTAGATTCTTGATTTGCTCACCTTGGGTTCTCATGATGGCTTCAACATCGGGGTTAATGGGTGGGTTTTGTTGAGAGGTTGGGTGATAAGGATTAGAAGCTCTTGGTGGGATTTGGTTGCTTCTATTGTAGTTGTTGGCGGGGTTTTGGTTTTGAGGAGAAAAACCGGGTGAAAGGTAATTGTTGGACCGGTAACTCAGCAAATTTCTATCCCCTTGAGGTCGAGCTTGGTAATTTTTCGGTGAATAATTACCATAAGCTGCATACACATTTTCTGGATTTCCTTGAGTCGAAGGAAAATCGGTGTATGAGTGAGGACCACCGCATGTTTCACAAGGATTAGCAACCGCTTTAACTTGTTGTTGTTGTTGGTTTGAAGCGAGAAGCGTGATACTTTTGCTCATTTCAGTCATCATGCGGGTGAGTTCGGTCATATCAGGGATTGCTGAGGTGGAAGAAACATTGACTCTCGGGTTGTTCCTTGAAGAAGCGGAGGAATCCCAGTTTTTGTGGTGAGTAGTCATGTTTTCAATTAGCTCTCTACACTCCTCGGGTCTCCTTTTCATGAATGTGCCACCGGCGGCTGCATTAATCGTATCAATATCTCGAAAAGTTAAACCGTTGTAGAAAGTATCAACTAAGGTCACAGGGAGCATGTTGTGGTTTGGACAACGATCAATCAAGACATTATATCTTTCCCAAGCATCAAAAAGAGATTCATCGGGATCTTGCATCAAAACCGCTGATTTGATTGCGAAGGCTTGTGACCATGGATGGTGGAAAGTAGCACGACAAAAAGCGTTGAGTCATGTCATCCCAAGTGTGAATTGAATTCTTTGGAAGACGATCAAACCATTTCTCGGCATGATGGGATAAAGTATGTGGAAAGAGTTGTAGGCGAAGAACATCCATTGTGGCACCAGGCAACTTCATGCTTTGGGTGATTGTAATGAACTTGTCGAGGTGTTTGTTGGCATCATCATCAGGCATTCCGGCGAATGGATTAGTTTGCACTTGCTGAATCATGTGGTGCTTCAACGAAAACCCCGGAGCGTTGATTTGCATCGGCGCAATCGGTCCTCCTCGTCCAAACATGGTAGGTTGACAAAGTTCCTCCATCGTCCGAAGATCGGGCTGTGGAAGAACATTGTTGTTATTGTTGAGGTGCGGTGGATTATTGTTGTTGTTAACACCTGACATACTTAAATCTTCTTGAGTCTCGGGCTCTTGATAATTAGAATATCTAGTACGCATACACCTGAAAATGCAAAAGAAAAAGAAACCAAACACAAAGACAATATATAGACACAATAAAAATAAAATCTTTTTGGATTTTTGAAATTTTTAATTTATATGGATTTTTATAAATTTTTAATTTTTATGATTTTTGAATTTTTTAAGGCAAGAAAATAACGCTCACAAGTGAACGGATCCCAAAAAGCAACGCGTCTCTCACAGAAAACCGTTAATCTTTACGAAAAGAGCCGGCAGCGGCGCCATTTGAACCAAAAGTTCCGAACCAAGCAAAAGTTCAGAACCAAGCCAAAGTTCCGAACCAAGCAAAAGTTCAGAACCAAGCAAAAGTTCAGAACCAAGCCAAAGTTCCAAACCAAGCAAAAGTTCAGAACCAAGTAAAAGTTCAGAACGAAGCCAAAGTTCCGAACCAAGCAAAAGTTCAGAACCAAGCAAAAGTTCAGAACCAAAGTTCCGAATGAGTGTTTTGTGTTGATTTATTCCGAACGAAGAAGAATTATTCCGGGTGTAGGTGACATTCCGAAGTAATTATTCCAAGTGAGGTATTTTCAGGTTCTTTTTAGTTTCTGTTTTTAATTTTTAATTTTCAAGCTTTATTTTTCCTGCCTTTTTCCTTAGTAGCACTTTAAGTTAATTTTGCCTTAGATTTATTTTAGCCTTACCTTAGTTTAAGTTTTAGTTGCGTTTTAAGTTTGCCTTAGATAGATTTAATTTTTCGTCATTTATTTTAGTGCCTTTAATTTCTTGTCACGCTTTTAAATACACTCGCCATTTATTTTAAATTAGTATTAGATTTACTTTTAAGTGCCCATTTACTTTAAAGTTTTGCACTTTTTAATATACTACAACGACAAAACTATTTGTTCCACCAAAGAACGATTGAGTCGCACATAGAACCAGGATCAATTCGATTAGACATACTTAAACAAATCTTTTTAATTAGGCAAAAACCTAGTTATCAATAACCGAGTCAAAAGCTCGACTCGAATCCCCATAAATGTGATCATTTAGGGATTATCTTGGTATGGTCAATTTTTAGTGGGGCTTACATGATAAACAAGTCCCAAAAACAACCGGTATAAAGGACTAAGTCCTTTGATGGTGCAAAATACCGGGATCGAAGATGGCGTTCTCGTTTTCATTGGAAAAACAAATCAACGCCACTTCATCGTGTGTCAACACAAACCCAAAGGGTTTCAAGAAAATAGATGAGAGGAAATAGAAGGGTGGGACAATGGGTAAGTCATAAAAACATTGAGCTACTCGAGGTAGACTCGCACCAATCAAATAGAAAGATTTTCCATTTATTGCATCGGTGGAAGACCGAGATTTCCCTTTATAAGCATTTCCGGGATCAAATATCTCGTCCTCGGTGGAGAAAGGGGAGGGAACATAAGGGGCTTCCCCCACACTAGGTCCACACAAAGCATCGTCAAAAGGAGAAGACGAGCTTGTAGCACTCAATACACGTGGTGATGACAGTGTTAGGATTGTAGAAAAATCTTTTAAATTCAATTCAAAATCTTTTTCTTTTTCATCTTTTAAACTCTCCTTATGAAAACCCGACTTAATTATGTCAAAAATATTTGGTGTTTCTAAAGCAATATTAGTCACACTAAAATTTCTCACATTTGAAAACCGTTTTGGTAAAGGTGGTGGTAAGTTCTCAAAACGTTTGTTAGCAAAGAAAACTCCCCCATCGGGATCAACATATTCATCATCCGAAGAATTATTCGTGATTGGAATCGTAGGCTTAACACTCTTAACCTCCACTGGCGGAGGGGACGGAAAATCGTTTTTATCATCAACTCCTAAAACTCTTTTTGAAATCTTTTTGCAAATGTTTTTGATGGGACTAAAATTGTTCAAAGACGTGATAGAATACACATGAGAAAGTGTGGAGTTTTGAGTTGCATTAATGACGAGTTCTTCCTCATTGAAACGAAGAGTGATTTTCCTAGCATGCACATCGATAAGTGCTCTCGAGGTATCCAAAAATGATCAACCTAAAATTAGAGGAACTTTAGGATCGATAGGAATGTCAACAACAATAAAGTCTACGGGATTGTAGAACTTTCCAACTTTCACGAAGACGTCCTCGGCTACTCCACAAGCTAGAATCATAGAATGATCGGCCATCTCGATTGACATTCTTGAAGGAGTGAGATTGGGAAGATTGAGCGACTTAAAAATCTCAAGAGTCATCAAATTAATACTAGCACCAAGATCGGCCAAGGCGTAGCATTCTTCCATATCTTGTATAGCACATGGGATTAAAAACTTGCCGGGATCACCGACTTTTTGAGGTATGCGGCTAAGAAAAAACCGATGAACAACTAGACGATTTTTGCAATTTCTCTTTGTTATTCAACATACTTTTGAAGTTCGCGGCAAATCGAGGCATCATGACCAAGGCGTCGGCAAAACTTATATTGAAATGCAAGTCACGAAACATTATCATAAAAAGTTCAAATTGATAATTATTTCGTTCTTGTGCCTTTTCCTTGTTTCGTCTTGAAGGGTAAGGTAAGGGTGGTGTGGGTTGGGGCATAGGCAAAGGCCTTGGAATCTCGGGTTCCACTATTGGTGTTGGTTCAACCGTAGGTGTGGTTTGAGCGGTACTTCGTGGGCTTGGAATTTGCTCCTTTTCTACCACCACCTCGGGTTCTTTCTCTTTTTCCTTCTCCGTAGAAGTACTTGGACGAGAAACGGGTTCTTTGAATGTTTTACCACTACGAGTAGTAATAACCTTCAATTCTCCTTTCGGGTTCACGATGGTATCACTAGGAAGACCACCCGAAGAAGAAGGTTTACACATTATAGCTTCAAACATTTTTCCCATTCGGTCTTCAAACTTAGATTGCCTAGCATCCGCTTTTAACAATTCTTGCTTAATCTCATGTTGACCTTGCTCCATTTTTTGTTGATTTTGTTGGAGTCGTTGAACATTTCCTTCCATTTTATTAGCATGAGTCTTAAGTTCATTAGCAAGTTCGTTTTTAAGCTCGTTTTACAACTCGGATCTTAAGCTAACCATTTCACGTTGCATATTATCAAACTTAGCATCGTTTGCCTTAGCATAATTCAAAAATTCTCCTTGAAGATTTTTGGTGTGATCATTTTGAAAACCTTGAGTGGTAGTTTGAAAATCACGGTTTTGGTTTGGTTTGAAATTTGCCCATTTCCACTTTGATAATTACCCTTGTTGTAATTACGTTGATTGCCTTGATAATTACCACCTTGATTGTTGTTTCGATAGTTATTAGCATTTTGATTTGGTGGAGCTTGATTTTGGCGGGAACCTTGACTGTTTTGGTTATAAGTTCCCGTGGCTACATAAGCACTCGAAGTGTTACCATCCGCGGTAATGCACTCGGAAAGATCATGAGCTCCACCACAAGACAAACAACTCTTAGGAACCGCTTTAACCGAAGAGGAATTCAAAGTTTCTTGAGCTTTCCAATGGGACATAAGATTAGCAAATCTATAAAAAAACCGATTTTCCTCATTAGCTTCATCATGTAAGGCATTAATGCTACGAGACGATGATGAGCCCATTTTGGCAACACTCGGTGTATTACGAGGGCCATAAACCTTAGACCTATTCTCAATTATCACCAAAGCTTCCTCAACCGTTTTACACAAAAAATTACCACCCGCAGCGGCATTTAAATAATCCCTTTCATGATCATTAAGTCCATTGTAAAACGTGTCAATTTGATGCAAGTCGGAAAAACCGTGATGAGGACATTCATGTAACATCTCCTTAAACCTATTCCAAGCCGTTGAAAAACTTTCATTACACTCTTGTGAAAATTTTAAAATCTCGTTTTTCAAGTGCGTAGTCTTAGAGGGCGGAAAAAATTGGTTCACAAATTTTGAAACGAGATCCTTCCACGTCAATATAGAATTGGGTGGCTCTTTCTCTAACCAGATTTTAGCGGGCCCCGCTAAGGAATATGGAAAAAGCATCATCTTAATCGAGTCATTCGAGACATCCTTAAATTTGCAAGTGGCGGTAAGACGATTGAATTGGCGGATATGGTTGTGTGGATTGTCCTTCTCATCACCACGGAATTTGTTGTTTTGGATCATCGACAACAAACCCGTTTTCACCTCAAAATTCTCCGCAAGGATAGCGGGAATCACAATAGCCTCTCCATAACCCTCGGTGGGTGCTTGAAGTAACTCCATCATAGTTCGATTCGCCATGGTTGGTGCTTCTCTTACAATGGGTTCGTCAATAGGAGACTCCTCACTAGAATGATTTGGAGTGGGAGTTTTGTTCTTTCGTTTACGTGCACGTCTTGCTTGATTACGAGTTAGCATAAACGTCACGTACAACGAGGGGACGAGCAAAGGAGATTCTTTTTGGTGTTTTGTATTTTTCAATTTTTGTGGTTTTTGATTGTATTAACCTTTTTCGAATTTGGTGAAATGTATTACGTAGACACAAATCTACAAATCTCCTCCTTAATCAAATCTCTTGATTAAAGAAGCCTCAAGGAATGAAAACGATCACGTGAACTAAACGCCTTCGATGACTTTAGAACGTTGGTGGAACACCAAAACGTTCAAGAGGGTGTAATCAATGGAAACCAAGAAAATATATATGATACTTCCTAATACTTTGGGCGGCAAAACCCTCGATTAGCTCTCAAAATCAAATACGCACAAGCAAGCGGAGGAAACGAGGCGGCGCGAAGCCCTTAAGAGCCTTTTTCCTTTAGGTCGTGAAGTATAACCGCCTTATACCCACCTTATAGTTTGTATTTTTCAAAATCGAGCTTCACGAAAGTATTTATCTATTTTTGCCTTTTTCTTTGGTTTGAGATTCGAATACAATGATTGGGTAATGACCTCCCAAGTCAAGGTTGTGATTGCTCACGTATTTGCAGTACTTGTGAATTTATTGTTCTACGTATACACTATAGTAATAGTATTCACACAAAAACCGAAAACCGATAATACGTATTAGTAGAGTGCTACTAATACAAATACTAATTATGGTTAGTATATAAAAACAAAAATTCCAATCAAAACACAACACACCTCCCCGGCAGCGGCGCCAAAATGATAGTCGTAAAATTAGCACTTGCTTTAGGAAAAAGAAGCACCAAAAATATAGGGTAAGCACGACGATTTAGGAAAACCGTGTGTAAACGAACCTAAAGTGAGTTCGTTCTCGAGGAGGCTAGTGCGTTGTGTAATGAATTTATTTTGATTTGTGATTATATTTTTGAGAAAGAAAAATAGAAAGGGGATTAGAAGAGAATGACAGTTACGAAGACGGATTAAGCTAAGACGAAAAGGTCGATCACGTAAAACTGTAAAAAGCTACAAATTAAAAAATTTTAAACCTAAAAATTAATTAAAAGCTAAACTAAGTCTAAAATAATATAAATTAGAATAAAAATCCAATAAAAATATTTTAAAACCTTTTATTAATTAGATATTCAATTTTATATGCTAATTAAAGCCCTAAAATTAAATATAATTAATCAAAATGTCCAAAATATTATTTTATTGAACAAATAACTCACTGATATTATTTAAAGACTAAAAAGTATTTTTACTAATTTTTAGAAACTATTTTTCTATTTTTAAAACACTTAAAACTATTTTTAGATTAAAATAATTATAAAAAATAATAAAATAATGCTAAGAATAATTTGACACTTTTAAAAATCCTAATTTATACTAAAGAACAGTAGAAAAATGAAAAAGTTTGAGAAATGTAAAATTTGTCACTAAAGGACAAAACAGATTAATATTAAAACCCTAATTAAACTAATTTAATTCTAAAAAATAAATAAAAAGTGAACAGTAAAAACTTTTTAAACTAAAAATCTTAAATTATTTTTCTAAATCCAAGAAAAATCTTAAAACTGAAAAATAATTATTTTTGTCACTAAAAGACAAAAACAGAAATTAAAGAGTTAATTAAAAATAGCAATTTAATCTAAAAAATATAAAATGAACAGTAAATTAAAAACTAACTGAACTGAAAAATCACAAATTTAATAAGAAAAATAATGAAACAAATTTGAAACCCTAATTTCTAATTAAGTCTACAAAAGACAAAAATCCAAAGTTTCTGAAAGTGACATGTCAAGGACTTTGTCCTTTAGCAAAGCAGTAGAAATAGATGTACTAGCAGTGGGAAATTGGTTCCCACTGTTAATGCAATTTCTTGGTCAGTTGACCAATAAGCTTAGGAAAGCTTATTTGTGGCTTTTTCTTGGGCAATAAGGCACTCCCACAACCAGTTGGGTTGTGGGAAGTCAAATAAACAGGAAAAAACACAAGTCACTTCACAAAATTAAGCTAAAATTGCACAAGGATGTGACTGATTAAACATGTACCCTTCTGATGAACAATAACTTAAGTTACTTGTACAAAAACGAATTTTGAGGCCTCAAATCTTGCACACAATCCTACCAACTAGCATATAAGAAATTACAAATCCTACTTTACCCTAATATCTAGCAGCTTGCAAAATTTGATGGGCAAATTTCAAGAAAAACAGGCAGAAAAAGGACCTAGCTGTTTTTGACTGTTTACCAATTTTTTAACATGCAAATGTGTTTTAAACTCTACCAAACTGAAAACCAAACTATCATGCAACCTATTACAACCTAATGAGTGTGTCTAGGCAGATTTTAAGCCAAGAAAACTTGTCACAAGCCTAGCTAAACCTGAATCCAAACACCCCTTTAGTTTCTGAAACTAAAAGTTAACAAAGCAAAGCTATCCCAATCTACACAAATCTGATTTTAACTTAATCTATCATGCATAATATTACCAACTAAGCTTAAACAAACCACTAAACAAACACATATAGAGCTTCTCACAAATTCATGCAAAATCACTTAAAAACAAGGGTTCAAGGCAATTTTACCTAGAGGGACCTACATCCAGGCCCCTCAATGGATGCATTGCCATCTCCTTATAGCTCAAAAGCTATGCTAGGGTTATGGTAGGAGCTTGTTTGGCTATGAAAGATGCTAGGTGGTGACTACTGCAGTCAAACCCACCCCAATATATCTTCAAGGACAAGAGTATGGGAGTGGCTTGCTTCAAACTTGTAACCTGCACAACACAAACAACAGGAAGAAACTTCAAGTATCAAAATGCCATAAGCTTGTAGCTTATGGCTTTTGATACAGTAAACTTAGTACAAAAAAATGGAAAAACTGATTTTATCTTCAAAAATCTTTTACAAACCAATAAACCTTGGAACCAATGAACACGTTTTGAAACAAAAACAATTTCAGAAATCCAATAATCCCAATCCACTTTCACTTCTTGGAACCTTGGATTACTGAAAACCTAAAAAAAACCTTTTGAAACCTTTTTGAAAACTGAAACTTCACAATGTCTACCAAATAGAAATGATGGAACTCAGATTCTTCACAAGCTAACACCAACTTTTAAGCAAAGGAAAATGAATTACTTTTTTTAACAAATACCAACTTTCATTAATTTTAAAAAGGGATTACAAAAATTTGAAAAATCTGGAACAAAATGTAAATAGGGTACAGACACCCTATTTATACACATGTTTGGACTATTCTAGAATTTAAATAAAATATTACAATGAGCAAAACCCTAGCTGCTGATTTCCCTGAAATGCCCTTGGTTCAAATTCGAATCTTGGTCTTCTAGGCATCCATGTGATGTTTGTCCTTGTTGACAGCTAGCATTTATGATCTTGGACCCTTAATCATGTTGTGGAGGACAAGGAATAGTTTTGGGGCATTGATGTAGTCAAAGACATGTGATGGGTGAGCAGGGGAGGGGACAAAAGGGTGAGTGGTCGTTTTCTGGGTTGGGGGTTGTGTTGGGAGTGGGGTAAGGAGTAAAACCCACAATATTAATTGGGGTTTAAGTTAAAGATTAGGGCAATTAAAACTGGGGGTTTTAAGGTTTGTGGGATGAAGATGGATAAACAGGAGGTATTTTATTTGGTTTAGGTTAATTAAGTTTTAAAAAAAACGTTTACCACCATTTTTTGTTTAACTAATTATTTAAAATTAGTTTAAAACAAGTGGATAGTGAGGTGGACAAGGGATGAAAACTGATTGGATGAAAAAAAATAAGTTGGCTACGTGTCAGTGTGGGAGTGGGTAATGGAAGTTTTCATGTCTGCCCAAATTGGCCCCCTGGTTTTCTTTCTTTGTTCATTTTATAAATAATAGCTCTAAACCCTTTTTCCCTTTGTTAACAAGTTTATGTAACTTGTCAAATTTGGCACAACAACTTGCAAATACTTTTATCAAGGACCAAAAGTGCAATAAATGCAATCTTCAAGGGCTTTTAATGACATGTCTTCAAAATCCAAGGATGTATCTTGTATAATGAATTCTCCAAGGGCCTTTCTTGCCAAATCTTCAAAAATGAGGGACCAATGTTGACAATCTTCAAATCTTCAAGGACCATTTTGGAAAATCATGATTTGGGTCCGGTTCATTGTGCGGCTTCGTTTCCCGTGTTCGTTTTTGATTGATTCTTGTGATCTTTTTGCCATTTCCTCAATATCCGTACCTAAAATCCACAAGCAACAAACACGAGCATATATTTGGCAGTTTTAATGATGTTTAATGCATTTTAAGCCCGATTTGGACGATGAGACTATGTATAAAAGCAGTCTCATCAATCGCATATTCCGATGGGTGATAAGGTCACTTTGAATCGAAACTCTGCCAATTTTTTGTCAACAACTTTCCGATAGGTTGGTCTTCATTCCGATAGAATCATATTACGACTGTACATTCTGATAGCTTGTATATTCTGATCTGGAACTTTCCGATAAGACAACATTGCGACATAATGGACTTTGGTATTCCGATGACTATTAAGATGAATTATTCCGATGGCTTGGTTTTAATCACATTTCGATGGATTTGAATTTAGTACATTCCGATAGAATTCAGTTTGGCATTTCGATTATTTAAGTTTTATAGTTGATAGGTGTGTAAACACCCATCTTTTTTACCACTTAATTACAATAATAACCGGACCAAAACGTGTATTTTATGTCTTTTATGTCAGAATTATGCGTGGTTTGTGTTTTTGTTGTGATTTAGGACGAAAAGGTGAAAAGTGGAGAAAACACGGGAATTCACGGGCATTTACGGACTTTTATTGAAGGAAAAGATGAAAGACGAAGTCAAGAAGTCAAGAGTGCAAAAAGAACGGAAGTCCACGACCAATTCTGAAGACTTATCGAAGAAAAAAAGTCAAAAGACGGAAGTTTATCAAAAGCCGAAGAATTCAAGTCTATTTTATTGAAGAATTTAAAGACGAGTTCAAAGGAAATCCCGAAGCCAAAAGTCCTTAAAGTTCAAGTTTAAAGAAGATTAGAAGAAAAGGACTAAGCATGCAATTATGAAGAAATGAAGGAGGGGAGGAAGCTTCCTAATCCTCCCCTATATATAGATTAGGCTTAATCATTTCATTCTTGTTGGCTAATAGTGACAACTAGTTCTTCCGCTTTTAATTACCTTGTCATTTAAATACTTGTCAAATTTAAATACTTGTCTTGCACCTTAATTACCATTTAATTTCAAGTAAGTTTTTCTTTTTAATTCTTGTTAATCTTTATCTTTATCTTGTTAATCTCATTCTACCTTTCTTTAATCTTGTGTTGATTTGTTTATGTTCATGTCCTTGATTTTTGTTGATTTATTTTAAGTGGGTTTTGATTATTTTGATTAATTTTGTGAGTGTTATTGTTTTTGATTGATTGTTTATGCTTAATAGTTGTTTTGTTATTAGTTTGATTTAATCTTGTGTTTGATTTAGCTTTGTTTTGGTTAGATTCGTGCTTTATATTGTTCCTTGTTCTTCGGTTTATTGTTACTGACTTTCCCAGGAAAACAAGCCCAAAAATATTCCGAACGAAGGAGTTTACAGGTGTTCTATTCGGAATATTGTGTATTCCGCGTTGAGGAAATATTCAGCATAGTGCAAATATTCCGAGTATAGCTTTTATTTGGATGACTATTCAGAATATTTGTATATTCCGCATAGAATATTTATTCTGAGTAAGACTAGATTCCGCATAGGGAAGGTTATTCCGGGTAGACAAGATATTCCGAATAGGGAGCTTTATTCCGCATAGCTTTAATTTAGTTTTATTCCGAATAGGCCTATATTCCGCGAAGTAGCATATTCCGGATAGGGGTATATTCCGAGTAGGCTATATATTCCGAATAAGGGTTATATTCCGGATAGGCTATTTTCAGTTTCTTTATTCTCTGCCTTTTCATTTCAAGCGTTATTTTTCCCGTCTTTTTCTTTAGTCGCACTTTAAGTTTATTTGCCTTAGATTTATTTTAGTCTTGCCTTAGTTTAAGATTTAGTTCTAGTTGCGTTTTAAGTTTGCCTTAGTTAGATTTAAGTTTGCGTTATTTACGTTTAGTGCCCTTTAATTTCCGTCTTGCTTTTAAATACTTGCACCATTTACTTTAAATTAGATTTAGATTTACTTTTAATTAAACTTTTACTTTATTTGTTCTGCACCTTTTATTTTAAACACTACAACGACACATCTTTGTTTCACCAAAATAAAACTGAGTCACACATTAAACACAAGTTTTTCAATTCGAAGAGACACACGACAAAGAATCTTTTTAACCTGAGTAAAATCTGAGTTATCAAATGGCGCCGCTGCCGGCTCTTTTCGTAAAGATTAACGGTTTTCTGTGAGCGACACGTTGTTTTTTTTGGGATCCATTCACTTGTGAGCGTTACTTTTCTTGCATAAAAAATTCAAAAAAATCCATAAAAATTAAAAAATTGATAAAAATACATAAAAATTAAAATTTTCAAAAATCCAAAAAGATTTTATCTTTCTTGTGTATATATATTGTCTTTGTGTTTGGTTTCTTTTTCTTTTGTCTTTGTAGGTGCATGCGTACTAGATCTTCTAATTATCAAGCGCCCGAGCCTCAAGAAGATTTAGATATGGCAGGTGTCAACAACAACATTCCACCGCACCTCAATAATAATAATAATAACAACAATGCTCTTCCACAGCCCGATCTTCGGACCATGGAGGAACTTTGTCAACCAACCATGTTTGGACGAGGAGGACCGATTGCGCCGATGCAAATCAACGCTCCTGAGTTTTCGTTGAAGCACCACATGATTCAGCAAGTGCAAAAAAACCCATTCCGTGGATTGCCTGATGATGATGCCAACAAACACCTCGACAAGTTCATTACAATCACTCAAAGCATGAAGTTGCCTGGGGCCACAATGGATGTTCTTCGTCTACAACTCTTTCCACATACTTTATCGCATCATGCCGAGAAATGGTTTGATCGTCTCCCGAAGAATTCTATTCACACTTGGGATGATATGACTCAACGCTTTTTATCGCGCTACTTTCCACCATCCATGGTCATAAGCCTTCGCAATCAAATCAGCAGTTTCATGCAAGACCCTGACGAATCTCTTTTTGATGCTTGGGAGAGATATAATGTCTTGATCGATAGATGTCCAAACCACAACATGCTCCCTGTGACCTTAATCGACACTTTCTACAACGGATTGACTTTTCGAGATCGTGATACGATTAATGCAGCCGCCGGTGGCACATTCATGAAAAGGAGACCCGAGGAGTGTAGAGAGCTTATTGAGAACATGACTACTCACCACAAAAACTGGGGTTCCTCTGCTTCTTCAAGGAACAACCCGAGAGTCAATGTTTCCTCCACCTCAGCAAATCCTGAGATGACCGAACTCACCCGCATGATGGCCGAAATGAGCAAAAGTATTACGCTTCTCGCTTCAAACCAACAACAACAACAAGTTAAAGCGGTTGCTAATCCTTGTGAAACATGTGGCGGTCCTCACTCATACACCGATTTTCCTTCTACACAAGGAAATCCGGAAAATGTGTATGCAGCTTATGGTAATTATTCACCGGAAAATTACCAAGCTAGACAACAAGGGGATAGAAATCTGCTGAGCTACCGATCCAACAACTACCTTTCACCCGTTTTTTCTTCTCAAAACCAAAACCCTGCCAACAACTACAATAGGAGCAACCAAATCCCACCAAGAGCTTCAAATCCTTATCACCCACCCGTCCAACAAACCCCACCCATTAACACCAATGTTGAAGCCATAATGAGAACCCAAGGTGAGCAAATTAAGAATCTGCAGAGCCAAATTATCAATCTAAAAGGAGATATCACAAAGCAAGGAAATGAGATTAGATCCGAGCTTCGAGATAACATTCAATCCTCCTTCAGCAATCAAACGAATGATTTGAAGAATATGCTTGCTAGTTTCTTGCCCGTAGCTCAACCTTCTACTTCAAGTTCTCTACCTTCAAACACCGTCACCAATCCGCGAGCTAATGTGAGTGCTATTACTACTCGTAGTGGAATTACCATTGTCGATCCACCAATCCCACCCCCATCATCTACACCTACTCCACCACCATTTATCCCTACTCCTCCTACACCTAGTATTAGTGCACCATTACCGTCTCCGCCTCGTCATGACGATGTACATATGAAGGAACCTTCGACATCTCAACCTTTACCTGCTACACCTGCACCTTCACCACACAAACCCAATATCCCTTATCCCTCTCGTTTAGGCAAGAACAAAATGCTAACCAAGGAGGACTCCGACGTGACACGCTATGTGAAGATGATCTCTCAAATGAACTTCAACATTAGCTTTCTTGAAGCACTTGTCCACATGCCCAAATTTGTCAAAGCATTTAAGGAATTTCTTAACAAGAAGGAGAAGCTGATTGAACTCGCCAACACACGCTTAAATGAAAACTGCTCTGCAGTTATTCTTAAAGAACTTCTGGAAAAGCTTGGAGATCCCGGTCGTTTTGTGTTGCCTTGCGTGTTCAATAAAACTGAAGAATTTACTGCCCTTGTTGATCTCGGGGCTAGTATTAATTGGATGCCATTGAGTGTTTGGAAAACACTATCATTACCCGACCTCACTCCAACAAAGATGACTCTTGAACTTGCAAACCGCACTCTCGCTTACCCCGTTGGTATAGACGAAGACGTGTTTATCAAAGTTGGTACATTTACTTTCTCGGTCGATTTTGTCGTAGTTGATTATGAAATGGACCCTCGTATTCCTTTAATACTTGGTCGGCCATTCTTGAGAACCGGACGAGCTTTAGTAGATGTGGCCGAAGGTGAGTTAATCTTACGAGTCGGGGATGATGCACAAGTTTTTAAAATGGGGAAGCTTACAGGCAAATACTATGGACGAGAATCAGTGAATATGATTAATTTGCTCGATGACTTTACCGTCTATGCCAATCCTCTATTCGAGTCTTCCACTGATAATCCACTTTTTCAAGATGATGTGGATGATTCTCTCCCTACTTTGGCAGCTTCTCCCATTTATGATTCTCCACCGGTCTTTGATGCTTATGATGATGATGATTCTAGCTCAGATTTGGATGATTTTGATTATACTTCTGAGTATCCCGAGCTGCCCACTTTCGATGATTTTGATGAGGCTGATACTCTCTCGAGCGATTCTTCGCATGATGAAGATCCTCCGCCATCACTCGATCCTACTTTGGACGATTACTCATTTGAGGAAGATTTCTCTGAATTTCTCAACACGTACTTCCCTCATGAGAGTGATGCACCTCCTTTGGACTTTGAAGATTATCGTCTTGATCCTACTTTGGATTTGAAGAAAATTTTGTCAAAGGAGAAGAAACCGGTCGACACCGAAATCCGTTGCACATATGATTTGACACCTCTTTGTCCCCCGTCTGAGGACGAGGTTGTGCTTCTTTGCGGATCTTCTTCACACTCGGCTGAGCCTGAGTGCTATTTTCCCTTAAAGGAAAAGGTGTTCGACCCCGGTATTGAAGTCTTTAAGCCATCTCAGTATCCACCTGATGAAATAAAAGGAAAAGTCTTTGGACATTTTGAAGACATGCTTGCACTTCACCCTTGCTTCCACCGTGCTTCATCGCTGCTTAAGGGAACGTTGCCTACTCTTCTTTGGCTTGTCTGGTTCGCCTTAAGCTTGTGTTATTTGCTCGATGAAAACTACGTCTTCGATCCTGGTGGATATGTTTCATGCTTCTTCCGTTGATGATCAAGGTCGAGTCAGGCTCACGACTCGGTTAACAAAAACCAAGCGGTTCTTGGGAGGCAACCCATGCATCTATCTTTTTGCTTTCTTTAGCATAAGTGTAGGGGAGACCCGTTGGTTTGTTTTCCTCTCCTCACTTCTTAATCAGGAATTCGAGCTTCAACGATCCACTCTTGATGATTCTTGACAACCCGTGATTCCGTGTCCACTTCTTCCCGGTTCTATCCTAAAGTCTTTTCGATTCACTATTTTATATTTTCTCAATATTAAAATAGGAATCTCTTTAGTCGTCCTTTCCTTAGCGAGATTTAAACAACGTGCCTAATGTCCTAAGTGTAGGGGAGTTTACTCCCACATGCTTAAACATTGAGGACAATGTTTATCTTAAGTGTAGGGGGGACTTCTATCGAAGTTAAGTGGTCTTTTCCTTGTATTTGTCCTCATTTTAACCGGAAAATCAATTTTTTGACATTTTTCAAAATTTTTAATCTATTTTGTCCTATTAGTTTTTCCCTTTGTATAGTTATTTTCTTTCCTTATTAGAATAAATGTTTAATAAGTGGTTTTAATTTTCAAACGTTGTGAATCTTTTGACTCAATCCGAGTTTACTCTAGCTAGTATCCTTAACGTGTTTAAATCAAGTTTTGCTAGGATTTTATATAGGGAGCTATAAAACGCGAAAGTCTTAACTCTCACGGGTTAAGAACAAGAACTTTTCGCAAGTTCCTATAATTGATCCTAGAGAGTCGTTTATCAAGGGAACTTTAAAATGCGATTTCTAAACTTGAAAAAGTCCAAGAATTTGCAAGATCCTATAGGCGACTCGAAAACCCAAAACTTTGATTTAATAGGCTAAGTATCCACGAGTCTCATTACTTGAGATTTTAAACTGTGGAGAACGAGAGATAATAGAGCCAATTATAAGTTCGGTATTCTTTCGTGAATTTATGTGAGTTAATTATAAGCCTATTCTCCCATCGCCTGCTAATAATTTATCTGCTAATAAATAAGGTTGTACGATTTGAAAAGTTACTTAGCTTCTAGCCCAAGATCGTTTAAAAGTTGCTCGGTATGGATTAGAGTTCATAGCCAAGGCATAACTTATTGAAGCGGGATGCGAAGATTGGCGAGTCCGAAAAGGCCCTAACAAGGCATGAGGGCTATATTTTGTTGCTAAAGATCCAAAAGGGATGTGAAGAATCATTTATCGAAAATCAATATGAAGGATCGAGACACACGACGAAAAGCAAATACTCCCCAAAAGTCATGGAGAAGTGTATCCGAAAAGACCCTAACAAGGTATGAGGATAAATAGATCCAAGTCATAAAAGGAGGCGGATCGTTGTATATCAAAGTCCAAAATAAAGATTGGAGAAAAATGAAGAAGTCGCGGTCCAAGTATGAATCTCTCAAAACTTCAAGTGAAGAAATTCTATTATGAAGAGAAGACCATTATTTCATGAACGTCTCTCAAGGTTTGAAGTATGAAGTCGCTGCCAAATATCGGTCCGAGAAAGGTCTCAAATCGCGAAACGAGTTATGCCAAGATATGAACTTTATGAGGTCCCTAGAAGCAATTTTAAAAGATTTTGTCCTTTAGCTAACTATTGATTAAATCGTTCACTTTATTTTCAGACTTAATAACTATCGAAATAAGTCAAAAATGCATCCTCGTGATCATTCAAGACAATAATAAAATAGAAGAGATACACCTAGGAATAAGGGAGTCTAAGTGAGTAATTGGCCCACATGAGTTCGTGATAGTTTACTAACTTATAATAACAATGATCTCGTTTTTAAGCTTGGTTTGGAGAAAGTGAAAATTTGAGGATGATGATTATTCATGACATTTCCGAAACCCAAGGTATGCTTTTGATTTCTTTATTTTGTATGTTTTTAATTTTCTATCTCTTTAATAAAGGCCAACGTGGATTAATTATGATGAGAAATGTAATCCTTCTTTGTAACTAATGCATTGCATGAGGACATTGCAATGGTCAAGTGTAGGGGATTTGATAGGTGTGTAAACACCCATCTTTTCTACCACTTAATTACAATAATAACCGGACCAAAACGTGTATTTTATGTCTTTTATGTCAGAATTATGCGTGGTTTATGTTTTTGTTGTGATTTAGGACGAAAAGGTGAAAAGTGGAGAAAACACGGGAATTCAGGGGCATTTACGGACTTTTATTGAAGGAAAAGATGAAAGACGAAGTCAAGAAGTCAAGAGTGCAAAAAGAACGGAAGTCCACGACCAATTCTGAAGATTTATCGAAGAAAAAGTCAAAAGACGGAAGTTTATCAAAAGCCGAAGAATTCAAGTCTATTTTATTGAAGAATTTAAAGACGAGTTCAAAGGAAATCCCGAAGCCAAAAGTCCTTAAAGTTCAAGTTTAAAGAAGATTAGAAGAAAACGACTAAACATGCAATTAATGAAGATTATATGCTTAAGGGCTTAATGATGCAATTATGAAGAAATGAAGGAGGGGAGGAAGCTTCCTAATCCTCCCCTATATATAGATTAGGCTTAATCATTTCATTCTTGTTGGCTAATAGTGACAATTAGTTCTTCCACTTTTAATTACCTTGTCATTTAAATACTTGTCAAATTTAAATACTTGTCTTGCACCTTAATTACCATTTAATTTCAAGTAAGTTTTTCTTTTTAATTCTTGTTAATCTTTATCTTTATCTTGTTAATCTCATTCTACCTTTCTTTAATCTTGTGTTGATTTGTTTATGTTCATGTCCTTGATTTTTGTTGATTTATTTTAAGTGGATTTTGATTATTTTGATTAATTTTGTGAGTGTTATTGTTTTTGATTGATTGTTTATGCTTAATAGTTGTTTTGTTATTAGTTTGATTTAATCTTGTGTTTGATTTAGCTTTGTTTTGGTTAGATTCGTGATTTATATTGTTCCTTGTTCTTCGGTTTATTGTTACTGACTTTCCCAGGAAAACAAGCCCAGAAATATTCCGAACGAAGGAGTTTACAGGTGTTCTATTCGGAATATTGTGTATTCCGCGTTGAGGAAATATTCAGCATAGTGCAAATATTTCGAGTATAGCTTTTATTTGGATGACTATTCGGAATATTTGTATATTCCGCATAGAATATTTATTCCGAGTAAGACTAGATTCCGCATAGGGAAGGTTATTCCGGGTAGACAAGATATTCCGAATAGGGAGCTTTATTCCGCATAGCTTTAATTTAGTTTTATTCCGAATAGGCCTATATTCCGCGTAGTAGCATATTCCGGATAGGGGTATATTCCGAGTAGGCTATATATTCCGAATAAGGGTTATATTCCGGATAGGCTATTTTCAGTTTCTTTATTCTCTGCCTTTTCATTTCAAGCGTTATTTTTCCCGCCTTTTTCTTTAGTCGCACTTTAAGTTTATTTGCCTTAGATTTATTTTAGTCTTGCCTTAGTTTAAGATTTAGTTCTAGTTGCGTTTTAAGTTTGCCTTAGTTAGATTTAAGTTTGCGTTATTTACGTTTAGTGCCCTTTAATTTCCGTCTTGCTTTTAAATACTTGCACCATTTACTTTAAATTAGATTTAGATTTACTTTTAATTAAACTTTTACTTTATTTGTTCTGCACCTTTTATTTTAAACACTACAACGACACATCTTTGTTTCACCAAAACAAAACTGAGTCACACATTAAACACAAGTTTTTCAATTCGAAGAGAACACTAGAACGATAAATTTTTAAATGAGAAAACTCAGTATCAATAGTTTACAAAGTTTTAAGTTTTAAGTTCATTTCGTTTTTAGTTCAATCTTGCCTCGCTTAGTTTTCATATTAATTACTCTACGACTCTTTACCTTTTAGTAGAATAGAAAACCAAACCCCCTGTTTGTCACCAAGAACAACTATTCCACTTGAGCTGTGATCAATTCGAGAAGATTCCGAGAACTAATCTGAACCCCATACAAAATCATTGTATTAAATGGCGCCGCCGCCGGCTCTTCTCGTTAAGATTAACAGTTTTTTGTGAGAACTTGGATTTTGGGATCCGTTCACCGTGAATGTTACTTTTTCATAAAAATTTTCAAAAAAAAAACCCTAAAAATATAAAGTTTTCAAAAATCCTAAAAAGTAAAAAACATAAAAAAAGACAAAAATATTTCTTGTTTGCTTTGTTAGTTCTTTTGCAGGTGCATGCGTACACGATCAACGTCTTATCAAGAGCCCGAGCCTCTCGAAGACTTAGACATCGCCGGTGTACACAACAACAACAATAACCCACCTCAAAACAATAACAACAATAACAATCCACCTCTCAACAACAATAATAACAGCAACAATGAGCCTCTACCGGACAATCACCCGATGATTGAACTTCTGCAAGCACATGTAGACGGCAACAATGATCCAATTGTCATACCCGCGATTTCAGCCAACAACTTTGAGCTCAAATCCGGTTTTATCCAGCTGGTCTCTGCTCAACCATTCTTGGGGCGTACCATTGATGATCCTCATGACCACATCAAAAGGTTCTTGCAACTCACAAATACGGTCAAATTCAATGGTGTTTTACAAGAGATAATCCGTTTACAACTTTTTCCTTTCTCCTTAGAGGGACAAGCACGGCATTGGCTTGCAAAGGAACCGCCACAAAGTATTCTGACGTGGACGGATTTGGAGACCAAATTTATCAACTACTTTTTCCCACCCTCTCGTACTACCGCTTTGCGGAATGAAATCATTAATTTTGAACAAAAGTACGATGAGTCTTTTAGTGAATCTTGGGACCGTTTTAAAGATCTTTTAAGAAAGTGCCCACAACATGGTTTTACCAAAGTGCACCAAATTAATACTTTTTATAATGGTTAAGTATGAAAGACCAAGATTTACTAAACAGTGCCTCGGGGTGTAATATTTTGGTTAAGACTTCTATTGCCGCTTGGGATATCATTGAGAATAAGTCTCGTGTGCAAACCAAGAGTGTGCCGACCAATGCCGCTAGTGCTAGTACTAGTGACAACGACAAGCGACTAGACAAAATTACTACGCTTCTTGAATCGCTTTCCGCCCAAACCGCTAGCAACACCAACAGCATCAACGCTAAAAACGCTCAAGTCAATGCTGTCAGCCAACCATGTGAAACCCGCGGGGGTCCTCACTCTTACACCACTTGTACCACCACCCAAGACTACCCTTCTGAGAATGTGAATGCAGCATACGGTACCTATCCTCCGGCCGCTTATCAAGCTCGTCCTCAAGGTGACCGCAACTTGCTTAGCTACCGCTCTAACAATTTTCTTTCCCCACCCGGTTTTCCTCCTAACAACCCAAACCAAAAACAAAACCTCAATCGCCCTCCTCAACAACAACAACAACCTCGTGCACCATACCAACCACCTCAAAGACAACCATATCCACCTCAAAGAAACAACCAAGTTTACCAACAACCTGCTTATCAACCACCCACATACCATGCTCCTCCTCCCAACCAACCCAGCGCATTACACCAAGATGTTGAAACCTACATGAGGACCAATGATGTGATCGTGGAAAATCTCCAGAGGGAAGTGCTCAACTTGAAAGCAGACATGGTGAAACAAGGGAACGATCTGAGAGCTGATATGAGAAACACATTGGCAAGTCAAACGAATGACATAAGGAACATGATGGCTGGATTCTTCCAAGGTAATCAATCCTCTTCTTCGGGTACTCTTCCGAGTAACACCGTTGCAAATCCAAGAGGGGAGATGAAAGCAATCACCACTCGCAGTGGCAAAGGTACCAAGGAACCCGAGCTTCCTATACCTCCACCGGTGATTGTGACTAAGGAGAACGAGTCACCTGCTCCTATTCCTCATCCTTCTACTTCCCCAATTTATCCACCTCTTACTTCTACCCCTCCTCCACCCAAGGATGTGAGTGATCCTACTATTCCAAAGCCTTCCTCTTCTTCCGATCCTTATACCTCAAGGTTGAGGAAAGAGAAGCTCAAAGGCAAGGATGATATTCAGGTTTCGAACTTTCTCAAAATGTTTAAACAATTGAATTTCAACATCTCCTTCGCTGAGGCTCTCGCTCATATGCCTAAATACGCGAAAATGTTCAAAGATCTTCTTAGTGACAAGGAAAAGCTTCTTGATATCGCTAACACCCAACTTAATGAGAATTGCTCTGCAGTGCTCTTAAGGAAATTGCCAACCAAGCTTGGTGATCCGGGTCGTTTCTTAATCCCTTGCAACTTCCCGGGAGTAGAGAATTGCATGGCCCTAGCCGATCTAGGTGCCAGTATTAACTTAATGCCTCTAAGCTTTTGGAAGCAATTATCTCTCCCTGAGCTAGTCCCCACCAAAATAACTTTGGAATTAGCTAACCGTACGGTTGCTTATCCAGTGGGGATAGCCGAAGACGTCTTTGTAGGAGTCGACAAATTCACTTTTCCTGCCGATTTCGTTGTCGTCGACTACGATATGGACCCTCGTGTGCCATTAATTGTTGTTCGTCCATTCTTGAGAACCGGTCGCACTCTCATCGATGTTGAAGCCGGTGAGCTTATCATGAGAGTGGGTGACGATAAAATTGTCTTCAACATGGGAAAGCTTTCTAAACAGCCTTATTCATACGAGAGTGTTAATTGTATTGACGTTCTTGATGAGGCTTGTGAAGAACACTTCAAAGATGCTTGTAAAAGTATTCCTACTTCTCTTCCCAATGTTGAGACCGTTTCCTCTATTGACTCATCACTATCTCTATTTGGAGAAAGTGATTTCCTTTGGAAAGATTTGGAAGCCACCATGGGAGATGTGAACTTAGACCATGACGATTCTCCCACCGATTGGGATGAAGATCTTCGCCTCATTGAGAACCTTCTTAAAGAAGACAATATTTCTCCACCATCTCCCAAGGATATTGCTATCGATGAACCGACTTTGAATCCGCCTCCCATCGAAAATCCTTTGGATTTAGAACTTAAGGAGTTGCCGCCCCATCTCGAGTACGTGTTCCTTGAAGATAAGAAGAAGTCGCCCGTCATCATCGCGAAGGACTTGAAAGAAGAAGAGAAATCTCGCCTCATCGCCGTGCTTAAAGCTCATAAGAAGGAAATTGCTTGGAAAATTTCCGACATCCGCGGAATTGATCCAAACTTTTGTACTCACAAGATTCTCATGGAAGATGACTTTAAACCCGCAATCCAGAGCCAAAGAAGGGTTAATCCTCGCATTCACGACGTCATCAAACAAGAGGTTATCAAACTTCTTGATGCCGGCTTGATTTACCCTATTTCGGATTCGCCATGGGTAAGTCCCGTCCATTGTGTGCCCAAGAACGGCGGAATAACCGTTGTTCCCAATGAACACAACGAGTTGATTCCCACTCGTCTCATTACTGGGTGGAGAGTTTGTATCGACTATCGTAAGCTCAATGATGCCACGAGAAAAGATCACTTTCCTCTTCCTTTCATGGATTAAATGCTCGAGCGTCTAGCTGGTAATGACCATTACTGCTTTTTAGACGGTTTCTCCGGGTATTTTCAAATTCCCATCGATCCCAAAGACCAAGAAAAGACCACATTCACTTGTCCCTATGGAACATTTGGTTACAAACGCATGCCTTTTGGTTTATGCAATGCTCCTGGGACGTTCCAAAGGTGTATGATGGCTATCTTCCATGACATAGTTGAAGAAACTATGGAAGTCTTCATGGATGATTTCTCGGTTTATGGCTATTCTTTCTCTGCTTGCCTTGCCAATTTAGAACGAATGCTTAAGCGGTGTGAAGACACTCGCCTTGTTCTTAATTAGGAAAAATGTCATTTCATGGTAAAAGAGGGCATCGTGCTAGGACACAAGATCTCCAAAGCCGGTCTTGAAGTGGACCGTGCTAAAGTCGATGTTATTTCTAAGTTGCCTCCACCTTCAACCGTGAAGGGTGTGAGAAGTTTCCTGGGTCATGCGGACTTCTACCGTCGCTTTATCAAAGATTTTTCTAAAATCGCTCGCCCGATGACCCACCTCTTGGAAAAAGATACTCCTTTTATCTTTTCCAAAGAGTGTATTGAAGCCTTCAACTTGCTTAAGGATAAGCTAACTAAGGCACCCGTCTTGGTTACCCCTAATTGGGAGCTTCCCTTCGAGTTGATGTGCGATGCTAGCGACTTTGCTATTGGAGCGGTTCTGGGCCAAAGAGTGAACAAACACCTCCAACCGATCCATTACGCTAGCAAGACAATGACGGGGGCTCAATTGCATTACACGACAACCGAAAAAGAGCTTTTAGCTGTTGTCTATGCTTTTGAAAAGTTCCGCCCCTATCTTGTCCTTTCTACCACCATCGTTTATACCGATCATTCCGCGTTGAAGTACTTGTTGACTAAACAAGATTCTAAACCAAGACTTCTTCGCTGGGTTTTGCTACTCCAAGAATTTAAAATCGAAATTCGCTATAAAAAAGGAGTTGAAAACCTAGCCGCGGATCATCTCAGTAGACTTGAGGATCCTTATCAAGGGGATCATTCGAAGAAAGAGAGCAATGACTCTTTTCCCCTGGAGACCTTAATGTCTATCAACTCGACTTCTGATGAAACCTCGTGGTTTGCGGACATTGCAAACTACTTGGCGGGTGGAATTCTCGTTGACGGGCTAACATCCCAACAAAAGAAGAAGTTCTTCAAAGACATTAAGACTTACTTTTGGGATGACCCGTATCTATTCAAACAATGTGCTAATTTGATTATTCGCCGATGTGTTGATGGACCGGCAGCTTTAGAAATCCTTGACGCTTGCCACAAAGGACCCACCGGTGGTCACTTTGGTCCCAACTACACCGCCAAAAAAGTGTTTGACTCGGGATTTTATTGGCCCACCATTTATCGTGATGCTCACGAGATGGTTAAACATTGTGATGCTTTCCAAAAACAAGGCAAGATCACACATAAAGACGAGATGCCTCCGAATTTCATTCAAGAATGTGAAATCTTTAATGTTTGGGGTATCGACTTTATGGGGCCATTCCCTTCATCTAAATGAAACAAATACATCCTTGTAGCCGTTGACTACGTTTCTAAATGGGTTGAAGCCAAAGCTTTACCCACTAATGACGCAAGGGTGGTTTGTAACTTTTTGAAATTGCTATTCGCTAGATTCGGTGTGCCTCGTGCCATTATTAGTGATCGCGGGACTCATTTTTGCAATGACCAATTCGCAAGAGTCATGGCTAAGTATGGTGTAAATCATCGTCTTTCCACCGCCTACCACCCACAAACTAATGGCCAGGCTGAAATCTCTAACCGAGGATTAAAGCGAATTCTAGAAACAACCGTGGGAGAGCATCGTGCCTCATGGGCCGATAAACTTGATGATGCTCTGTGGGCTTTTCGTACCGCATACAAGACTCCGATTGGTTGTACACCATATCGTCTCGTGTACGGGAAAGCATGCCACCTCCCCATTGAGTTGGAGCACAAGGCTTACTGGGCCTTGAAGTGGGCTAACTTCGATATCAACAAAGTCGGTGACCTACGCGAGATCCAATTCAATGAGCTGAATGAACTCCGGAATGAGGCTTATGAAAATTCTTTGATCTATAAGGAAAGGACTAAGCTCATTCACGACTCTAAGATTAAAAACCGAGAGTTCCAAGTTGGAGACAAAGTTTTACTCTTTAACTCTCGGTTGAAAATCAATTCTGGCAAGCTGAAATCTCGTTGGTCCGGCCCATTCACCATTGCCCAAATTTTTCCATATGGTACTCTCGAGCTCGCTCAACCTAATGGACCTATTTTTAAGGTGAATGGCCAACGAGTGAAGTTGTACTTTGGTGAGGACATCTCTTATGAGATGATTCCATCCCTCACCACGTTCCCCATGAACTAATTTTGGGTCGAGTCAGGCTCGTGACTCGGTTATAAAAAACAAGCGCTCCTCGGGAGGCAACCCAAGTATCTATCCTTTTCCGTTTTAACCTCCTAAGTGTAGGGGGACCTATATAGGTTGTTTGTGTTTGTGTGGTGATGTGAATACAGGGATGAATGCACTTTTGGAACCTTTGAAGAACCGTGCTCCCGTGTTATCCGAAATCCGGATCTATCTCTCAACTATCGTGATTCAATTTTCTTCATACTCACATTTGAAATTGATCACTTTAGTCGTCTCTTCCTTAGCTTGATTTAACCAACGTGCACAATGTCATAAGTGTAGGGAATACTTTTCCCACATGCTTAAACATTGAGGACAATGTTTATCTTAAGTGTAGGGGGGACTTCTATCGAAGTTCTAAGTGGACTTTTCCATGAAAATGCCTTCATTTAACCGGAAAATCATCTTTTTCAGCATTTTTCAAATTTTTTATTAACTTTGGCCATATAGTCGTAATTTTTAAATTATTACCGTTGCTTTCATATGTATATATCCTGCAATAAAGTCAAAAATATTAATAAAGTGGTGTAGCTAGTTTAGAAGTCTTTGACATATTAGGCCCGTTGCGATTATTTTGACTCAACCTGAATAGACTTATCCAAGTTTATTCTAGCTAGTATCCTTAACCATGTTGACCTTAATTGGTTTATTAGGCTAAGTATCCACGAGTCTCATTACTTGAGATTTTAAATTGTGGAGAACGAGAAATGATAGAGTCAATTATAAGTAGGTATTCTTGCACAAGCTCACTTGGTGTAATTATTTGCCTATTCTCCCATCACTTGCTAATAATTTATCTGCAATAAGTAAGGTCGTACGATTTGAAAAGTTACTTACCTTCTAGCCCAAGATCGTTTAAAAGTTGCTCGGTAATGATAAGAGTTCATAGCCAAGGCATAACTTATGAAGCGGGGCGCGAAGATTGGCGAGTCCGAAAAGGCCCTAACAAGGCATGAGGATTCAATTTTATTGCTGAAGATCCAAAGTGATGTGTAAAGCATTATTCCCAAAATGAATGTGAAGGATCAAGACTCACGACGAAAAGCAATCAACTCCCGTAAAGATCATGGAGAAGTCTATCCGAAAAGACCCTAACAAGGTATGAGGATAAATAGATCCAAGCCCGAAAAGGAGGCGGATCGTTGTATCTCAAAATCCCAATTAGCGATTGAAGAAATAATCATGAAGTCGTGGTCAACAAAGTTGGAGTACCCCTCAAAAGTATCCAAGAGAAGAAACTCTATTAACGAAGAGAAGACCATTATCTCAAGAACGTCTCTCGAAGATATGAAGTATGAAGTACATGCCAAATATCGGCCCGAGAAAGGTCTCAAATCGTGAACCGAGTTATGCCAAGATATGAACTTTCTGATATCCCGAGAAGCAATTTTAAGAGATTTTGTCCTTTAGCTAACTATTGATCAAATCGTCCTACTTTGCTTTCAGCCTAAATAAACTATCGAAATAAGTCCAAAAATGCATCTTCATGATCATTCTAAGACAAAAATAAAATATAAGAGTTACACCTAGGAATAAGGGAGTTTAAGCATATAATTAAGCCATGTGTGTAAGTGTTTGATTTACTAATTATAATAAAAGTGATCTCGTTTTTAAGCTTAGTTTGGGGAATGTGAAACTTGAGGGTGATAAATCTTCGCCGCACCAAAGCCCTAATGTAAGTCCTTGATCTCTTTGCAAGTTATTTCCATATAGCTATTTTCAAGAGAAAATGGTTTTCTACCCTTTTGTTTACTTTAAAGTTTTAATTTCTCTTAGTACTTTAATTTTTGTTTAGTAGTATTTTAATAAGGCCAAGATTAATTGATTATGAGAAAAGTGTAAAATTGCTTTATCACTAAGCATTGCATGAGGGCATGGCAATGGTTAAGTGTAGGGGATTTGATAGGTGTGAAAACCCCCATCCTTTTACCACTTATTTCTTGCTAAAACGAGACCAAAACGCGTATTTAATATCATTTGTTTGGAATTATGCGTGGTTTGTGTGTTTGTTGTGTTTTCAGAGCCAACCAGATAAATATTGAAGAAAACATGAGATTGCACGGGTTTTATCGAAGAAAAAAAAAGACTCAAGACGAAGTCTATTGTCCAAGAGATGCAAAAGATTTGAAGTCATTGGGCCTATTTGAAGATTATCGAAGAAAAGGACCAAAGATGGAAGATTTATTATGTCGAAGAACTCGAGTCTATTAAACAAAAGATTATAAGACGAGTTGGAAATATTCACCGACAAATCTCAAAATCCAAAGTCGGAAACGTTTATTTAAAGAAACGTAAAGACTAAAGAAGAAAGAAGAAGAGAAGCCCGCTTACAAGCCCACAACAAAACAAGCCCACATCCAACTACTATATATAGCCCTTTCCATCACAAAATTTGTAGTCTTTAATTTTCTTTCATTAGTAGTTTTTAAAATTCTATAGAGAGAAAGCTTAACTTTCTCTCACTAGAAAACTTTCAATCCTTGTTTTGAAATCTTGTTTTTAAATTCAATCTTTACATGTTTTAGCTTAATCTTATTTTTCTTCATATATCTCGTCTTTAATTCCTTCACGCCACAAAAGTTCATACTTTTTGGTTTTTCTTGGTTCGTGTTTTAAAGACTCATAAGTTTTATCATTTGCTTATTTGGTGTCTAGCTTATTTCCTTCTTAATGTTCTTAAAAGTTTAATCGTTTAAAATTTTATTTTACAAAGTTTGTTTATTTGGTGTTTTGACAAGTTTGCCATTCATAGCTTATTGAACTCTCCTTAATATTGGTTTTGTTAAGCTTTTGATAAGTATACTTCTTGAACGTGCTTTGCTTATTGAGTTTTCAGCTTATCTCCAATTTCGGAGTGAGTTTTGAGTGCCATCGCAATATTGGGGTTTACACATTCCGACGGGAAGCTTTTTTCTATCGCAATAACCATACTTGGTTCTACTTTGCGATAGCTTGGATTTTGCCCCTTATTCCGATCTGGGATTGCGATCGCTCATTGCGATCGCATATTCCGATGGGTGATAAGGTCACTTTGAATCGAAACTCTGCCAATTTTTTGTCAACCACTTTCCGATAGGTTGGTCTTCATTCCGATAGAATCATATTACGACTGTACATTCCGATAGCTTGTATATTCCGATCTGGAACTTTCCGATAAGACAACATTGCGACAGATGGACTTTGGTATTCCGATGACTATTAAGATGAATTATTCTGATGGCTTGGTTTTAATCACATTCCGATGGATTTGAATTTAGTACATTCCGATAGAATTCAGTTTTGCATTTCGATTATTTAAGTTTTATAGTTTACAAAGTTTTAAGTTTTAAGTTCATTTCGTTTTTAGTTCAATCTTGCCTCGCTTAGTTTTCATATTAATTACTCTACGACTCTTTACCTTTTAGTAGAATAGAAAACCAACCCCCCTATTTATCACCAAGAACAACTATTCCACTTGAGCTGTGATCAATTCGAGAAGATTCCGAGAAATAATCTGAACCCCATACAAAATCATTGTATTACCTTTTCAAAATCCTCAAAGTCTCTTTCAAAAATGGTTGAGAAATGTTTTGACATTGTTAATTCAATCTAAAAACGTCTTTCATAGATTCTTGCTATTAATCTCGAGCTTACATAATTCATATGTATGATTCTCTCAAACATAGCAAGAACAAGATAGAATCATGGAGGATCATTGTGTCATGACTTAAGGTCTTGTCTTACACACCTCCTACATCGATTTTTAAAATCCATGTATTTTGGTCAATCTCTATTTGGTGAGTTAGTATGTGTTCTCTTTGTCTATCTTTGCTTTCAAGCATATCCCTATGTTAAGTTAGACTAGAAAAATAAGATTTGCTGAAAAATCTTCCATCGCCACCAAAACTCAACCACTGTAGGCAGTTCCATATATGAACCGCGGTTCCTTATCAATAAGGAACCGCCGGAAGAAATAAGGAACCGTGGACAGTGCTTCCTTATTTTTCAGGTATTTCTGAAATTCCAAATTTGTTCCAACATTTTTGTGAATCTTTGCTTCAACCCTTTGACCATCCCAAAAATACCTTGAGCCTTCCTTATTAAACCATAAGCATTTTGCCTTACTTCACATCCCAAAATGTCTTACTCTCCTAATGAAAGCCTTGTTTCTCCTCCATTCTCCCCAATTCACCAAAGAACACTCTTAATCACATCTCTCCTACCAAGAATGTTGATTGTGGAACACCTTTTCTTCCACCACCACCCTTTAGTGTTCTTCCTCCTTCTCATGATAATGTCATGCACCATGGGACATATTGTCATTGTTGTCAATATCAACATCTTGCTATGGCACACATCTATAAGGAGTTGAGCTACATCAAGAGTCTCTTAATCAAGCCTCCTCTTCACTTTGATTATGAGATCTCCACCAAGCCACCACCACCACATTCCGCCACTACCTTGTCTTTCATATAAGCATTGGTTGCTTATCCTCAAGACACCTTTTTCTTTTAAGCAAATCTTAGAATTCTAGAATAACTAGGATTAGATTTATGCTTTTGGCTTGTTTTCTATTTCATACATCTTTGTATGACTCTTTTTTTTATATGACTTCACTTAGATCTTAGTCTTTGTATTTTCTTCTCTTTTATTCTTTTAGTGTGACCTTTAGCTATGTCTTGTTGGTTATTTCTTTTGTTCAACTAACCCTTCTATGTAGCTTGTCACCATATCTCGATTCCTCGGTGCCCCAAGCTAGGGGGAGTAAGCACCAAGGGGGAGTCTTTGCAAAGTCCGTCTCTTCAACACCGACTTGTGCAACCTTTTTGCTTCGAAAAAGGGGGAGAAATGAATAAAATCGTCTTCGAAAATCTTGGTTTTTGTATGGTTGAGTTTATATATTGTCGGAATAAAAAAGGGGGAGATTGTTAATGAAATAATGCCTAAAAACGTTACTTGCATTTTTTGGTCTCGCTTAGTTTTGATTACGACAATATGTAAAAACAAGAATTTACAAAAACAACGAAAAACGAATTCTTGAGTTCAAGTATTTTTCATTTTACCCATTTTCACTAAAGGTATGAATAAACAAGTACTAACCTTAATCAAGTGATCAAGTGATTTAATCTTTTCTTAAAACTCACTTTTTATTAAATGTGACAAGTTTTTAAGTAAACTTTATTTTTAAGAAAATGTTTTATTAACTTAAATATTTGAAAATTTGAAAATGGCATATTCCCTTTTGATTTGGAATATCCTTTCTGGATTTTTTATAACCAGATATGACCTCCACCACTAAAGGACAAAAAGGGAGCGGAGTCTTGCCAGGCGGTTCCTTAGCGCCTAGGCGGTTTCTTATCGATAAGGTACCGCGGGCTAAGATAAGGAACCGCGGGTAGATATAGTCGTTGGCCCTTTGTCCTATAAATAGTGGACCTTTCTCAGATTTTCAAGTCACCTCTTTTCCACACAAATTTCCAGATTCAAACATACTTCTTAAATCACTCAAATCCTTGATTATTTGATTGATTACTACTTGTTTAGAAGTGAATCTATCTCCACCATCCCTTCCTCTTCAAGTGCAAAGAGAAGAACACTATCATTGTGAAGTGTTGAGTCCACCACCAAAGATCGTTTGAAGATCAAATCTTATACATTTGTTGTTGTATAATAGTTGTGAAGATCCAAGTAGTTGTGTCTATTTGGAAGTTGTGTATGTACTAAGTATAGTTGTGTAGATTGGTCCTAGCTACGATTAGGGCTCGACTTTTAGCTTAGGGTCGGAAATTGGTTAAGCGACGTGTACGGTTTTCTACACCATAAGGAGCTTGTTGTGTAGTGAACTCTCGAGTAAGTAGTACTCGAGGAGTGGAGTAGGAACGAGGAGTGAGCTTCGTTGTCGAATCACTATAAATCTTTGGTGTTTGGTTTGATCTTTCTTTACCCTTAACTCTTTACATTCTTTATTCTTTGTGCATATATATTAGTTAGTAATAGTTTAAATTACACTATCATTGTTCATATTGTGCATAAGAAGATTTCACTTATTTCCTTAAGTCTATGTTTTTGAGAAAAAGATTTTTTGAAAACCATCATTTAACAAGTAAATATAAGAAACTATTCAACCCCCCCTTCTAGTTTCTACACACGGATTCGTGAACATGACAACAAGTGGACAAAGGATCATCCTATAGATTCTATCATTGGTGACCCTAATCGTCCGGTCTCCACACGAAGTCAGTTACAAGAAAATTCAATGTTTTGTCATTTTGATGCTTTTCTCACTGAAGTTGAACCTAAGACATGGCAAGAAGCTTTTACTCAATCCTGTTGGATAGAAGCTATGCAATAAGAACTTAATGAATTTATACGTCTTGAAGTATGGGAACTTTTCCCATGCCCGGATCAAGTGCAATTACTCACTTTGAAATGGGTTTACAAGGTGAAACTCGACGAGTTAGGCGGAATATTAAATAACAAAGCTCGACTAGTAGTTCGTGGATACAAGCAATTATTGGGCATCGACTTTATGGAATCCTTTGCACCTGTTTCCCGTTTGGAAGCTATTTGACTATTCCTCGCTTATGCAGCCCACATGAATATGATCGTCTATCAGATGGATGTGAAGACGGCATTTCTGAATGGTGAAATCAAGGAAGAGGTCTATGTTCAACAGCCGGATGGTTTTGTGAATCTTAAATATCCTAATCATGTGTACAAGCTTAAGAAGGCTCTTTATGGGTTGAAGCAAGCTCCACGCGCATGGTATGATCTATTGTCCTCATTATGCAAGGCTTCGCTAAAGGCAAGGTGGATCCCACGCTGTTCATCCAGAAACGAGGTAAAGATATGATTATGGTACAAATATATGTTGATGATATTATATTTGTTGCGTCGACCCAAACCTTATCCGATGGGTTTGGGACACTCATGTCTTCCAAGTTTAAGATGTCCATGATGGGTAAGGTATCATTCTTCTTAGGTCTTTAGATATCTCAGAGTCCCAGAAGCATCTTTATCGATCAAACCAAGTATGCCCTTGAATCAATTAAGAAATATAAGATGGAATCTTGCGACCCCGTGGATACTCCAATGGTGGAACGAACTAAGCTTGATCCAGATCCACATGGAGTTGCCGTTGAACCGACACTTTATCGTAGAACTATCGGTACTCTTCTATATATCACAGCTAGTCGACCTGATCTTCAGTTTGCTATATGTATGTGTGCTCGGTATCAAACTCGACCTACTGAGTTACACTTAGCTACTATTAAACGGATCTTTCGATATCTTAAAGAAACCATTAATCGGGGACTTTGGTATTCGGAGGACTCTTCAATTGCACTAATGGCATATGCAGATGCGGATCAAGCGGGTTGTCAAGATACAATGCGTAGCACGAGTGGAACTTTGCAATTACTAGGAGATCGACTAATCAGTTGGGCATTGAAAAGGCAGAAAAGCGCTGCAATTTCAAGTACGGAAGCAGAATACATAGCTAAGTCCGGTTGCTGTGCTCAAATTCTTTGGATGAGATCGTAATTAACCGACTATGGTCTAGGTTTCAACAAAATTCCGATGTACTGCGACAACAAAAGTGCAATTGCCTTATGCTGCAAAAATGTTCAATTCTCCTGGTCGAAGCATATTGACATTCGCTACCACTTTATCAAGGAGCAAGTGGAAAATGGAGTGATAGAGCTTTACTTTGTCCGATCTGAGTATCAATTGGCGGATATTTTCACGAACGCTTTAGATCGCGCCGAATGGAATTTTTGGCCGACAAGCTAGGTTTGAGAACATTCTCGCCCGAAAATAGAGTTCGTACAAAAGTTGTAAATATTTTATAAAACATGCTTAAATGGCTTGTAGTTATTTCAGACTGCAACCCGGTTTTCACATTAAAGTCAAGTATTTCTTATGAAAGCTTTGGCTCACAACGGGAATTATTTTTCTCAGGCAAGGTTTACTTTAAAACCTTGTAAGGGATCAAGTTTACTTTATAACTTGGTCTAACACAAATCTATGTACGCTTCAGTGCATGTATTTGAAAAAACAAGAGAAGTCTTGTTTTTATGAAGCTATCATCTCTACAACCATAGCTATCTACAATTGGTATCTACATACTCGACGATGCGACTACTCAAACGAAGACTACAACTCTTTCAATAGAACACGGGTCAACAATTGAGGGGTAGCAATTGTCAAGCATTCAGAATCTTTGATGCAAAAAGTGCCAAGTTCACAAACTGGTGTTAAGACAAGAATACCAATCGTACATGTGGTGTCAAGAGATGACTTCAGATGTGACGAGGCGACCAAGATTCGTGAACAAGAACCATTTGATCTTATCATATGATGTTCTCATCAATCAGGTCCAACCTTGTCAATTAATTCTTATATGGTGAATATGTGATCATGTTACAAACCGGTATCAAATCTCACAAATTGGTCTCATGAAGATTAAAAGGACTTGCATTTTTCTTCCAAAAACCTTTGTTAAAACTTCATTAAATCAATTGATATTAAAAACATCGATTGGGTTAATATTTTTAATATGGGGGAGAAAATGTGATTTAATATGGGAAATTATCACAAATGGTTTGACTTAACGTGATGGCTCATCCCGACATGTGCGAAATGTTTTCAAATATCATGGCATATGTTAAGGGGGAGAAAAGTGGATTTGCTATATCAAAATGGATTTCATGGTGACATATACTTACCCTAAACCCATTTATTTCACGATGATGAAGATTGTGGTGACATAAGGATGGTAGGATAGGTTAAGTCCAATGATTCTTCCAAAACTGGAGGAATCTTCTGAAGGACATTCCTTAGCTAGAAATAGTAGTCCTTAGGAAAGATGGGGAACGATTGTGAACGTAGCTGAATGCCGACCAAGTACTTAAGTTAGCACTGGAACAATAACAACAAGGTGCTAGTTATGATGTATTGGTAAGCATTGAAGGGGTTCAAGAATGAAAAAAGAATTGTAAAGATAAAAAGGGTCTAAAGAAAGAAGCCCTCCTTACAACCTTAGGCAGAAACCGGGTCAGCACATATGCTATTATGATCATTTTTAATGATTCTTGATATTGAAGATAGACATCATGGACCCAGTGATGCAATGAACAACCCACCCCAGCTAACTCATATATCTCTTAAAAGATATTTGTTTTAATCACACGGAGACAATGCATTATCTATTGATTTATTCACTCCGAATAAATTGGTATTGAAATGGTAGCACTCCTCTCCAGCCTTCGATCACTAAAATCCAAAATGCACGATCGAGTCTAGAGCCATTTGAGATCATCAAATATCTCATTAGGACACACTTTCATAATTCCTTGCTTCTTCACACACTATGAAAAGTAAGAAAGATCTTAAGAGTCCTACGCAAAATCTTCATGATCTTGCTTGAACATCCGAGTAATACGAAAGTATTTACAATGAAGATGGAAATCCTTCTTGAGCGAATATCAAAAAGCTCATTGTAGGTGACTTGTGTGATTCTTTAGGAATCAAGCTTGTGATAACTAGGAAGCAACAGTGGTTTAATTCCTAACTGAATTTAAACACGTTCTAGGCCTCTACGCAATATCTTAGTGATCTTGCCAGAACACTCAGAGTGGTACTTTAATGTTCACAGTGATGAGTGGAAATCCTTCTAGTGTTAACCTCAAACAGCACTTGGTAGGTAACTTGCAAGATTCTATACGAATCAAGCTCATGACAACTGGAAAGCAACGATGGTGCGATTCTTTAATGAATCAAACTTGTTTCAGGAATCAGAATTGACGGCTTCAATCATGCGGATAATTTTATCCAAATGATTCACTCTTTATGTTCGCAGTCAGCTTTGGACGGTCGACTAAAGAGAACGGGTTTACCTGCGAAATCTTGTCAAGGATATTTTTAATTAAATCTACCTGCCACAAGTACGATATTTTATATTGTCCAACGGTCTTCACCGACCGGAGGTAAAATGCTACCGAATTAGAATGAAATGTTCAAAGCCATTTCGTTCGTGTCTACTTATGTCGCGGCATTTGAAGACGGTGGCGTTGCGGAATCCGAGAAGAAGTCGTCCACTTAATACTTCATCTAATTCAAGAAAGCCTAAAAGTCAATGTCTTTCGCTGTATCGAAGTCTGAAGCTTTCAAGAATTACGAAGGTATAAGTATGTGGGACATGAAGTCACGAAGAGGCGAATATCACAAGTGATGGATGCATAAGATCAAGGCAAGAGATTAATGCTCAAGATTGATATCAAAGATCACATTAGCATGTTCACCAGAAAAGAAAAGAAAAGAAAGACGAAGACTACGAGCTCAAGACAAGCATAGTATGATAGGTGTATTTTATTATTGTAACTTGGGTAACGACCTTGTTTGGAGTGACCTCCCCTAGGGGAGATTGTTGGGAATACGTTTTACGTATTAGAAAGGATCGGTCACTCCAACAATAGTCTAAGTAATGGCTCGTAGTTTAGTTTATTTCTACTTATTAAACAAATCCCAAACCGAGCCCATGAGTTGTATGGGCTGGAGGCCCAAAGTAAGCCCAAGCCCATCTCATGGGCTTGGGTATATAAACCCTCTCTTTAGATGGAGAGGGTGTGGTTTCATTATAATTTTACACATAGTTGTTTCTTTTCTCTATCTAGAAGTGTGTGAAATCCACCAAGTTTCTATCTCTTTCTCTCTCTAAAACATAAGCTAGATTTACAATATCCAACAGATAACATCAGCTTTGGTAGGAGATGAAATTCAGGGGGAGTTGTACTTCAGGCGAGATGAACACTATCACGCTATGCTTGTGTAATAGTGTGTAGCTGGTCAAAACTTGCTTGGTTCCCTAGCAAATTTTGAGTGGGGGAGAAACAAGAATGGAAGTAAACTTGTGTATATGTGAAGAAACATGAAGTTTACTCACGTTACATACACACTATCATATATCACGACACATAACCTTCAGGGAGTTAGAAGTTTACATTTGGCTGATTGAGCAAATTCACTGAAGATGGGTTGCTAAACAGAAGCTACATTGTCTGATATTTGAAGATGTCGCTGAATAGACATCTGAACCACTCTGCTCTACCTGCATATACATACTTCTCTGATGACCTAAGGTGAAGTTATTGTTATACAGCTTTATATATATCTGGTGTTATGAGTTATACATTAGGAGTGTTCAAGGGTTGAAGTTAGAACATCAGACATTGTAAAGTTCGGTAACAACTACAACAGGGACAAGACGATACAAGTTAGGGTGACTTGAACTAGTGAAGCTAGTTATTCTTGATATAATTTGTTGTAATATAGCAGGTAAGAAGAAGCCTTTATGCTCACTTACTACTATTTAACTTAGGTTACTTTTCTATCCAAATAGGGGGAGATTGTTGGGCCAATTTAGTGCATGATTTGTCTCTTGCACAGGATTTGGATGTAATAAGTATCCTAAGTAGTGTTATTCACTAAACTTACGTATGTTACAAGTTCAGTGTGTCATTTTTAGAGGTTTTTAGAGTCTACGAGATAGACTCGTCATTAGCTGAGGCGGATCTCAGTAAGTGTGCAAAGAATCAAGGATGATAGAGTTAGTAAGAGCATATGCAATGCTTCAACCTACAATGACATTTTTAATAAATGACATTAATGTTTTCATAAATTCTATGGTTTAAAAAGTCATTCACATAAACATCTTCAATGCATAAAAAGCTTTCCAATGGCTTTTTAGTTCTTCATTAAATGAAAACCATTTGATAAATTTTGTGTCAAAGACTTGGTAAACACCAGGCTATTCCCTTCAAAGCTATTCATCAAGCTTTTGTTGCAATGGAAAAAGTCATTTACATGACTTGTTTAAATAGTAAAAAGTCTTTTACAAACTTACCATTGCATATGCTCTAAGTGATGACATAACAGCTTACTAACTCCTTGAGACTATTACTTATTACAACACTTGAAGACGTTAGAAGACCTGAAGAAGTGTCTGTCTGAAGTATTAGTAGAAGACTACAAAGTACAAGGTGGTTACTTGTACTTTAGTAAAAGCTTCTCAAGGAAGCTTCACACCCACTATATATATGTGGTCCTTGTAATAGAATAGGTCAATGATTCCCGCTACAGAAAACACACATGTAACACTTTAGTGGATAGGGGTTTCATCCTCCCATTGTTACATAAGCTTAGCTAGCTATGAACATGGGAGTTTAGTTTGTCATTCATCGTCCGGTTGTTGTTTCGCAAACAACCGGGCAAGTCTTGTATATATGTTGATTCATTATTAATAAGATATACAAACGATGAAAAGTACAAGTTTTGTTATTAGTTAGTCAATTGGTTTAATTGTGCAAATGTTCTTTATTTATTCTTATTGAATCTATGTTTGCACAAGTTTCGTGGACCATCATTATTTTTTTTCAAATTTATTTAAATCAAAATTTTTGATTTAAAAGCATTCGCGTGCATTTTACAAAAATTTTAATCAAATCGACAGAACGAGAACCGTTGGCTAAATATTTTGCCTTATTAAGTGAAAATAATGTTAATTATTAGTTGGTACTAAGTCTTGACCGATAACGGGCACGGTGTTGAATTTTGTATTTTTCTGTTTTTCGGGTGTCGGACTGACTTTTCGGGTCGAGACACCCTCATAATATATTTTTATAGTTGTTTTATTTAATTTTTCTCCTTAGTACCTGCCTTAGCTAAAAATGAGTATATATTGAGTGTTTAATTTTCGTGTTCTACGTGTATCTTTAAAATCACGTAACTTTTAAAATATCTGGTTCCGATAATATCCGCTTTAACAATTTACGGGACAAAGTTATATTAACCTTACCCCATGTGTTTTATATATAAAAAAACTTAAATTCGACACGTATCTAATAATTGATACGTGTCTAGTGCCTTTAATTTTATCAAAGGGTGCATTTGCTTCTAATGTAAATAATACATCTTATCCTCTCTTTTATTCCGAATATCAAACAAGATCACAATCAAGTTACAAATTTTCATCACTGTTAGGAACTTCATGCGCCAGTTTGCAAGGCTTTTTACTATATTTCATGTATTGAGTTTGGGCTACAATTGTTGAATTTGGAGTTGAAAGCAATTACCAACGATCTTGCTAATTTCCATCAAATTGTAAGGATTTTTAATCATTTTGTATTACTTTCTTTATAAATCCTTATTTATATAATTTTATATTAATGATATATGTTATTCTAGATGTATAAGGCATTGTATAAAGGACTAGACATTTTTTAACACTAGTATGCGTGTTTTGTATTATGATATTGGGGCTGTTTTTTTATCGGTGGTAAAACGTGGCTATTATGAAAGATACAATAGGTATTGACATTTGAAAACAGTCTAAGATGATAGCCTTTTCTTTTGTGATGATTTGGCCGGGTGGCCCATCTTGTGATGAATCCCGGATAGTGAGATATGGCCAAAATACAAAAAGGTGTACAAATCTGACATACTGTTTTACAAGACTCTTTTCTCATAAAATTTGTATACCAGCACCTAAATATAAACTAAAAGTTGTAGGTATAATCATATAGAATCAGTGTGCATTGGGTGGTTTTTCAATTCTCAACGGTTTGGAAATGGCGGCGAAAACAGGTAAACTAAAGTTGAATGTAAAACGCAGCCCATACTCCTAGTGATAAAAATGAGACTTAAGTTATATTAAATATGAATTGAGGGCAAATGAATCTAGGATAAATATAGTACACAATAATAAGGTTATTTTAATATAAATAACTCATTTATATGATTTATGGTTTAGGAGAAACGACCTAATAAGCAAAGCATGTCGCAAATTTATCAAGATTGAATTGTATTAACAAAACATAAAAATAGGCTTATTTATCAAAAATAAAAAAGGGATAACACTTTAAAAATGATAAATGTTTATTAAAAGTTTTAAAAAGAATTTATAAACTTATACAATGCCTAAGATATATTAAAATACACTATTTGGATAAATATGATTTATTTCTCGTATCGAGCCTAAGACGTGTTTCATCATCTTTAGGTCTCGTGTGATCGTGTATCAAAGGCTGACGTTTGTTTCCGATTGACGTTTCTAGCGATTATATCAAGTGAGTTCATAGGCTCTTTTACTATTTATAAAATGTTTCTAAAACGCGAGGTGAGATTTCATGTTGGGACACAAACTTTTAAACTGTATGTTATCCTGAACTGTATGCTTACCAGATGAGTACCGATTGTTATTTCTTTTAGTATCCATAGCCACTAAGTTCCCCTCCATATCATAAACGGTTAATAATTCACAGTTTGGAAGCGCACATGTTGTAGATAGATACATCGGGATTGACAATCCCCGTCCCGTATACTTTGACGTATATACATTTGTTAATACTTGAGTATTTAGGCTGAATACTCAATAGGGGCACTTTTATATGTTAAGCTTCGGTGTCATGAGCTAATAGCAATAATAAACATATTGACTATGGATAATATACATAGTTATCCCCCCCTATTACTTATTTTATAAATTTTACCGTGTTCCATTACTTAATTTACTAAATCTATGAATATCACTCAATTTTTGTTGACGTATTTACATGTTTTAATCTCAGGTAATATTGCTTAATATGCTTGGATGGGATCCGCAGGATGTTAGCAGTTGGAAGTTCTATGTTGTAATTATGCTTTTGATATTGTTGAAGTTGTCAAAATCCTTCCTGCTTATATTTTGGTAACTATAAACTTTAAAAACATGTTGTAATGGTTCTTTATTATGTTGTAAAACTTTTGGTACCTATGTTTAAAAACTCTTATAGCCTAATGTAATATATGTCTTTTATTACGTCATTTTTCATGTCATTTTAAATTCGTTTTTGCTTGTACCATGACGTGGCACCCCCATGATGCCTGATTGTCCCGTGTCTGATTTTGGGGGTGATACAGATTGGTATCAGAGCAATGGTTATAGGGAAATTAGTCGTTTTCAAAACTTGGTCTATAACTAAATTTTCAAACTATTTCCTGTTACTTGTCAAACACAGAATATGCCAATGTTGTTCAATATCTTCGCGGGTAACTCTCTAATCCTTATTATTTATCTTAACTATACATATAGTATTTCATACTTTGATTTCATTTTGAATATTTTTCATTACGATACTTATATTCTCCTACCAAAACCTTAATGCTTATTAAGTATATATTTCCTTTCCTTATGTAGATGAATTATCCACCTCGATTGCCAGACCATGTTAACAAGTTTCCTCAGGAGGAACTCGAGGAAGGGTTTGAGGAGGACCCTGAGGAGGATCCTTAGGAGGAGCCCGAGGAGGATCTTGAGGAGGAGGAAGAGATTCAGCCTCTAACCACACCTGTCAAAGACTCCTCTACTTTATCATGCCTACCTTTAGGGCATTCTTAAGACTCTGAAAATGATACTTCTGATCAGCCTTTTCGGACCAGCACCTCTGAGGAGGGAGGTACCTCTACTGCCTATCATGCTTCCCCTAAATTAATGACTGAGACTATCCCGACTCCAACAGATCCTGAAATCGAAAAGCTGCACAACAATGTAAGATATTTGTTAAGGGCAGAAAATAAAAGAGTAGCTAAAGATAGAGATCTCCAATCAGAAGTAAAAAAGTTAAGAAAGCACATGAAGTCTTATGACAAGAATTTCAGGGATGAATGGAAATATGCGGCTAATCAGAATGGGTTAATTGAGAAATTAATTGCCAAAGATAAAGAAAAGAAGGAAATGATTAAGGGTTTAAAAAAAACTGTGGTGGCAATGAAAAAGTGTTTGGATGAACTTAGGGACAAGCCTAAAGGGGTGTCTACATCTGCAACATCGTCATCTTAGGGACCATCTAGTGGTTCCCAGTAGATCTTTTTAGTATTTCCGTTTATGTACTTTCTATTATGTATCTTTTCTACATTCTACTAGGCTGCTATGACAGTTAGTGCTACTTGTATTTGGGTGTAATTTTGTTTCTTTTGTATACACCCTTGTAACCAAAAACCTTATTTCCTCGGTATGTTATGGAAAACGTGTTCTTAATGAATCATCATTTCGGAATTATTGTGATTACATTTACTTTTACTTTGTGAACTTGAATCTACTTACAATATAAATTCCTCAGCAATGCATTTCATGTTGACAATCAGTTATGCATATCTAAAATATTTTCTTATCCTATTTCTCCAATTTCCATGAATCTTGAAATAGCATACTTATACAAGTTCTCACTGAATTTGATACTGTGTTGTTGACAGAATCATGCCGCCTACCAGAATTCATAGGACTGTTGGACCCAGGAGATCCCGTAGGGCTAATATGGCAAGAATCATTGCTAAAAGGGTTGAAAAAGTTGTTGCTGTATACGAAAAGAGTCGAGAGACTCAAACTAAAGCTGAAAATTCTTCTTGTTCAAAAGGATGTTCACAAAAAACTTTCATGTCTGGAAAACCACACTCTTTCAAAGGGACAAAAGGTATTGTTGGTTTAACATGTTGGTTGGAAAATATTCAGCAAGTATTTGGAACTTGCAAATGTGCTGAAGAAGATAAGGTGGTCTATGTTGCTAGTACATTGGAAGGTATTGCACTGACATGGTGGAACGGGAATATTTTAACTTTAGGCCTTGAAAATGCAAACCAAATCCCATGGAGTAAGTTTAAAGAAATGTTTACCACTGAATATTGCCCCGAAACTGAGATAACTCGAATGGAGCAAGAGCTATGGAGTCTACAGATGAAAAATGAAGATATTGAAGCCTACAATAATAGGTTTCATGAATTGGTTAATGTGACCTAAAATGGTTCCAAGTAAGAAAAAGAAGATTAAAAGGTATGTCAAGGGCTTTCCAGAAAGAATTAAAGGGCACATTACATCATCAAAACCTTCTTCTTTACATGAAGCGGTGAATATGGCTAATGAATTGGTCGAGCAGTCTATCGAAGGTAAAGCTGCTAAGTCAGGTGATGGTAACAAGCAAAAATGGAAGGATACGAAAGAAAATAATCAGGGAAATAACCGCAACAACAACTGGGGCAACAACAAAAACTTTAACAGGAACAGAATTCAACAAGCAAATAAAAGACAAGAGACGACAGCAATGTATGCAGCTGCTCCTGTTGTTCCTGCTACTCCTACTGCTCTTGTTGGCAGACAAGGTTATGTTGGAAATCTGACCAAGTGTGATCGATGCAACTGACATCATCCTGTTGGTGTGTGTCATCCTAAGTGTACAAAGTGTAAAAGGATTGACTGTGAGGAAAGAAACTGTGTAATGTGGTGTCCTTTGGCAGTAGCAAAAAAGGTCATTTCAAGAATCGGTTTCCAAAGGCCAGGAACCCGCAGAATGATGGAGCTCGAGGCAGAGTGTATCAAGTAGTCAATAATGCTCAGCAGAATCCAAGGGTGGTCGCGGGTACACTTCTTCTTAACGACCACTATGTTAGTGTTTTACTCGATTCTTATGCTAAGAAAAGTTTCTTGTCTTCTACCTTTACTCCTTTTATTGATATTACTCCCTCTGCCTTAGACACTAGTTATGAAGTATAATTAGCAGACGGTAAGATTGTTAGCACCAATACAGTCTTACATTTGTTGTAACCTTGATTTTCTTAACCATATGTGTTTCATTGACCGTTTACCAAAGCGTCTCGGCAGCTTTGATGTTATTGCGGGTATGGATTGTTAGCATCTCATCGTGTCGTCATTGTTTGTTTTGAACGTATCGTGTGTATTCCTCTTTCTTCGGGTAAGACCTTAGAAATCCATGGTGAGAAGCCAGATGTCAATCCTAATTCTCTTCTTTGTATCAAGGCTGATGAGAAAAAGCTTGATGAAATTCGTATCGTTTGTAAATTTCCGGAGTATTCTCAGATGACTTGTCGGGATTACCTCATGTGCGTGAAGTTGAATTCCGTATCTAACTTATTCTGCTAGTTGCCAAGTCACCTTATCGCTTGGCCCCGAGTCATTCATCGTGGGGAGCTCTTGCTCTCTTTGTTAAGAAAAAGAATGGTGAAATGACAATGTGTATTGACTATCGGGAACTGAATAAGCTGATAATTAAGAATCGTTACACTCTCCCACGTATATATGATTTATTCGATCAATTACAAGGTGCTCGCTGTTTTTCCAAGATAGACCTTCGTTCAGGTTATCATCAGTTAAGAGTTCATGAAAGTGACATCTCCAAAACCGCATTTAGAGCCCGTTATGGTCACTTTAAATTTACCGTTATGCCATTCGGTCTTACCAATGCTTCTTCCATGTTTATGGATCTAATGAACCATGTTTGCAAACCCTACCATGATAAGTTCGTCACAGTCTTTATTGAAGACATCCTTATTTACTCGAAATCTGAAAAAGATCATGAACATCATCTAAGAACAATTTTGAGCCTTCTTGATAAAGAAAAGTTGTATATCAAATTCTCTAAGTGTGAATTTTTGTTAAAGAGGTCCAATTCTTAAGACACGTGGTCAACCAGGATGGTATACAGGTGGATCCTAGTAAAGTTGAAGCAGTTAAGAATTGGAAAACTCCTGAATCACCTACGAAGGTCCGTTCATTTCTTGGGTTAGCTGGATACTGTCTCAAATTTATCGAAAATTTCTCCAAGATTGCTAAGCCTTTAACCTTGCTTACACAAAAGAACGGGTGAGGATCAAGAGCAAGCTTTTTGTTTATTGAAGGAGAAACAGTGCAATGCCCTAGTGTTAACACTTCAAGATGGACCAAATGATTTGTTTTTTATTGCATCCCATCAAGGTTTCGGGTGTGTCCTAATGCAGCGAGAAAAAGTAATTGCTTATGCCTCAAGACAACTTAAAATCCACGAGCAGAATTATATCACTCATGACTTGGAGTTAAATGCAGTGGTATTTGCCTTGAAAATATGGAGACATTATCTTTATGGGACGAAAAGTGTGATATACACTGATCATAAGGTCTCCAATATATCTTTGACCAAAAGGAATTGAATATGTGTCAAAGGCGGTGGTTAGAACTCCTTAGTGACTACGAATGTGAAATTAAGTATCAACCCGAGAGAGGCTAATGTTGTTGCGGATGCTTTAAGTCGAAAGGAAAGACTTAAACCAAGGAGAGTGCATGTTATGAGTATAACCATTCAATCTAGCCTCAAGGCTAAAATTATAGAAACACAAAAAGAAGTTACAAAGGACTTTACTGCTCCAGCTGAATGGCTGCGAGGATTAGACGCCCAATTTGAAAAGAAATATGACGGAACAATTTACTTTGTTGGTCGATTGTGGATTCCATTTTTTAGAGGAATAAGGAAGATAATAATGGATGAAGCTCATGCCTCAAGATATTCGGTACGCCCCGGTGCAGATAATATGTATTACGATTTGAGAGATGTTTATTGGTGGCCTGGTATGAAAAAGGACATAGCAGAGTACGTTAAAAAGTTTCTGACTTGTTCAAAGGTTAAGTTAGTACACTAGAAGCCTTCGGGTATTTACAACAGCCTGAAATCCTTAAATGGAAATGGGAAAAGATTACAATGGCCATAGTCACAAAGTTTCCTAGAAGTAGTGGTGGTTATGATGCAGTTTGGGTTATTTTTGATAGATTAACTAAATCTGCTCACTTTCTTCTAATTCGTGAGGATTACAAAACTGGAAAGTTGGCTCGAATTTACATCAATGAAATTGTTGCAAAACATGGAGTACCAGTGTCGATTATTTCTGATAGGGATGGTCGTTTTACGTCTCATTTCTGGCAGGCAATCCAAAAGGCGTTGGGTACGCAGGTACTAATGAGTACGGTTTATCACCCAAAGATACATGGACAGAGTGAACGCACTATTCAATCTTTAGAAGACATGTTGCGGGTATGTGTTATGGATTTTGGAGGTAGCTGGGACACTTATCTACCGTTAGTTGATTTTTCCTATAATAACAGTTATCATAAGAGTGCAAGTGTTCACCATTAGAAGCATTATACAGGCGTAAGTGTAGATCACCAGTGATATGGAATGAAGTGGGTGAAAGTCAACTGATAAGGCCTGAATTAGTTCAGGACACTACAGTAAAGATTGTACATATTAGGGAAAGACTGAAAACTGCTAGAAGTCGATAAAAGAGTTACGCAAGAAAAAGACGCAGACCTCTTTAGTTTCAAATTGGACATCGTGTGCTGCTACGAGTATCTCCATGGAAGGGTATTGTGAGGTTCGACAAAATAGGAAAGCTTGCACCACGTTTTGTAGGACCATTCGAGATCGTTGAGCGTGTTGGTCTGGTAGCTTATCGGTTGAAGTTACCTCAGGAGTTAGGTTGTGTTCACGATGTATTCCACGTTGTTAGCCTTAAAATGTGTGTGACTAGCGGAATTACAATAGTATAGATAGCCGGGACTTGCAGGGACTAATATTGTCACATGTAAGTAGTTCATGTCCCGAGCTATATATACCCTTCCATACTTCCATGGAGGGGTGAGGATTCTCAATTCTTGTTTTCCTTTCTCTCACTAGAAATACACATAGTAGTATCTCTTGTTTCTCTCTCTACTATGGCTAAACATCTCTTCAATCCTTCCAGACCTTCAGATCAAAACCCGTGTTCATGGTGAATCTTATGTTAACAATTGGCATCAGAGCTCACCGGGGGTGTTTCGGGTTTTTGTATTTACGTGTTTATGTTTGAATCAGTGGTTTGTGCTCGTTTTCATGTATGGTTTGATTCATGCTTCGGGTTTCTTAAAATATGTTCCGTTCTTCATTAATGTTTCTTTTTTTAATTCTTATTTTCTCATCTTGCAACTATATTAAAATAGTTTTTTACGTCATTCCTTTTACATCTGTCTCTTTTAAACATTGTTTTACATAAAGTTTATCTTTATCATTTTTCTTTCATATACCGGTTTTTGTCACAATTTTTTTTCCAGCTTTGTAAGTATTGGTTTCGATAAGATCAAATTTTGTGTCGATAAGATTAAATTTTGCTTATGCAACAAAATCTAGGTTTCTTTGTTCTTTAGATGAAGATGAAAAAAAAGGAGATAGATCTGAAAAACAGACGAGATCCAGATTTTTCAGAAAAAGTACCTGTGGATAAGATTTTAAGTTATTGCGAAATGTTACATTTGGTAACATTGCGAAATGGTGTTATTGCGAAATGGTGATATTGCGAAACGTTGCCTTTGATAGAATATTTATTCCAAAATCACAAAATAGTTTAAATACTTTTCACAACTGCCAAAATCATCAATCAATAAAATCCAATCATCTAACTTATTTCCCTTCGTCTCCTTATCTATTATGCCTCGAAAAATTATCATGATCTCAGATTACCTTTCGTCTTATATAATATGTTAAGACCTTTGAAAGACCTAACATACGAAATGATATATCATCATCGATCTATCGAAGGATTTGACCTTCTGTTTGATATTCGAATCTCAGGATAGATGTATAACATGTATGTTATCATCACACCTTTGTTTCAATACGACTCACCAAACAGAATATCAAAACAAAAATCACTCAACACCACCTACCTGAGACCTAATTAGAGATCTTGAAGATTCGTACTTGATTAAATTTGAATTAATAGCATATGAGGAAAAGGGTTTACACTCATCTGTAGTCTAATCGAAATAAAATGGAGATTTTTATTTGGTGTCAGATGAAATTAGTTTATGGTGACTGTTTGATGGGATAAAAAGAGGTGGAGAACACTATGTGAAGTGATTAGGGTTTGTGAAACCTAATTTTATGGGATGACTAAACTTATATTTGCAATTGAAGTCAACCGGGTTTTTGCACTTGAATGGGCCGGGGTATATAAAAATGTGTGGGCTGCGAAATGTATTGTAAGTTGTGGGCTGATTTCCACTTAAAACAAATTGAGCTGGTGTTTTTCTTTTCTAAATTCATACATCCGAATTTTTTTCAAGTTTTGCAAAATTTTGAATTTGGATGGATCCAGTATGATCTGTTAATGGGCCCGATTAAAGGTTCATATTGATTGGATCGGAATTGCATTATGGATATATTGTGATTAGGAATTCATTTCCATCAATGAAAAGCCTCGTTTTAAAACTCAACTTCTCGGAAAATTTTCGACGACCTCACTGCAGAGGTCGATCCGTGAATCAGCTGGGCATATGACTGATTTTGGGCTTAAAGTCAAGTTAGCTAGAGGGCTAATATACGGCTTTTGACACCCTATATGAAAGTTCGTTATAGTTCCGAATCTTTTCGAATTGAAAACCGGTCTAAAGTGCGACTCAATCGTCTTTTGGTGAATCAAAGGTTTGGTTGATTTGTTTTTAACTAATAGCAAGTAATTAAAGTGTCGTTGAGTAAAAGGGAAGTTAAAAGATTAATATTGAAATGACAAGTAAAATGAATGCATGGAAACTTAAAGGTGATAATGGAAAAGTACTAACTCTTTAAATAAAACTAGCACTTGGAAAATTTTCAGAAAAATAAAAGGGTACTATAAGAAAGTTATATCGAAAGAAACCAAAACAAGCCAAAAGTACCCCCGATCGGAATGTTTTCCAATCGGTTGATCGGAATATAGGACTAGAGCACAATCGGAATATCACAAAGGGAATCGGATCGGAATGTGGGATAATGGTTACAATCGGAATACGCAAATTTGATCCAATCAGAATACAATGAAACAACACCAATCGGAAAGTAACCCGAAGTCTCGATCGGAATAGAGCAAAGGATACAATCGGAATACTTGGAGAACAATCCAATCGGAAAAACGGGGCTAATGCCAATCGGAAAGTGAAATGGGGTACCGTCGGAATGAAGACCAATCGGAAAGGGGTTTCACCACCCTTTCCGAAAATAATGGGGATTGGTTAGATGGTGCACCGGTCGGAATATAGGGGCCGATCGGAAATGGGATATAAATCCCTTCCGAAAATAATGGGATTCTAGCAAAAAGCTAGGAAATAAGCTATTAGATCGAGCTTATTCCCAAAACTAAATCGAATCAACTAAATGGAATCAAATAATCACTTTGATCAACTTATTCAACTCAAAATCAAACAACTTTTTAGATCAAACAATAAAAACTTAAACTTTTTAATAAAGCCTTTTAATAAGAAAAATAAGATGATCATAAAAATAAGCTAATAAGCACAAAAGTCTTAAAGCTTAATCAAATGAAATCTTATAAAATGATCAAAAGATTAACTTTTTAGCATGAAATCAATTAGAACAACACGGATCACATGATAATCACACCAAAATCAATCTTAAATCAAAGAAAAGTAGAATGAGATTAAGAAATAAAAGCTTAAAATAGAACTTTGGTTAATGAAATAAGCAATACAAAGTGTTTAATCTTGAAAGATTAAAAGAAAAAGATGAACTAGTGAGAGAAAGTTTAAGACTTTCTCTCTCTAAAAACTAAAAGTGAAAAATTAACTAAAAAAATCTAACCACCCTCCTAATGACTATTAGGAGGGTATTTATAGGGAAGGAGTGCATGTGTTGCATCTTCTCTCTTGCTTTCTTCACGTTTTCTCGACTCGACTTAAATTCTTCGTCTTTGTCGTCTCGGGATTTGAACTTGTCTTTTAATTTTCTTCTTCTATTAGACTTAAGTTCTTCGACTTCGTTAAACTTCCGTCTTTTGACTTTTTCTTCGATAAATCTTCAGAATAGGCCTTGGACTTCCGTTCTTTTTGCACTCTTGATCTTTTGACTTCGTCTTTTCCCGTTTTCTTCAATAAAAGCCCGTGAAAGCCCGTGTTTTCTTCCTTTTTCATATTTTGGTCCTAAAACACAATAAAAACACAAACCACGCATAATTCCGACTTTTACGACATAAATCCCACGTTTTGGTCTTGTTATTATTGGAAATAAGTGGTAAAAGGATAAGTGTTTTCACACTTATTAAATCCCCTACACTTGACCATTGCAATGCCCTCATGCAATGCATTAATTTTAAAGCACGGTTTACATTTTCTATCATAAATAACCCACTTTGGCCTTTATTAAATACTAAACATAAAAGATAGAAATAAGTAAAGAAATTTAAAAACTTACATTGGGTTTTGGCGGCCATGAACATTTATCATCCTCAAGTTTCACGTTCCCCATACCAAGCTTAAAAACGAGATCATTGTTATTATAAGTTAGCAAACTATCACGAACTCATGTGGGCCAATTACTCACTTAGACTCCCTTATTCCTAGGTGTATCTCTTATATTTTATTTTTGTCTTGAATGATCACGAGGATGCATTGTTTGACTTATTTCGATAGTTATTTAGTCCGAAAATAAGGTGCATGATTTAATCAATAGTTAGCTAAAGGACCAAATCTTTTAAAACTGCTTCTCGGGATATCAGAAAGTTCATATCTTGGCATAACTTGGTTCGCGATTTGAGACCTTTCTCGGGCCGATATTTGGCAGCGACTTCATACTTCGAATCTTCGAGAGACGTTCTTGAAATTATGGTCTTCTCTTCATAATAGGAATTTCTTCACTTGAAGTTTTTGAGAGATTCTTCATCTTTGGACCACGACTTCTTCATATTTCTCCAATCTTTATTTTGGACTTTGATATACAACGATCCGCCTCCTTTTAGGGCTTGGATCTATTTATCCTCATACCTTGTTAGGGTCTTTTTGGATAGACTTCTCCATGACTTTTGGGGAGTTCTTGCTTTTCGTCGTGTGTCTCGATCCTTCATATTGATTTTCGATAAATGATTATTCACATCACTTTTGGATCTTTAGCAACAAAATGTAGCCCTCATGCCTTGTTAGGGCCTTTTCGGACTCGCCAATCTTCGCGCCCCGCTTCATAAGTTATGCCTTGGCTATGAACTCTCGTCATTACCGAGCAACTTTTAAACAATCTGGGGCTAGAAGCTAAGTAACCTTTTAAATCGTACAACCTTATTTATTAGCAGATAAATTTATTAGCAAGCGGAGGGTGAATAGGCTCATAATTAACTCACATAAATTCACGAAAGAATACCGAACTTATAATTGACTCTATCATCTCTCGTTCTCCACAGTTTAAAATCCCAAGGAATGAGACTCGTGGATGCTTAGCCTATTAAATCAAAGTTTTGGGTTTTCGAGTTGCCTATAGGATCTTGCAAATTCTTAGACTTTTTCAAGTTTAGAAATCGCGTTTTAAAGTTCCCTTGATAAACGACTCTCTAGGATCAATTATAGGAACTTGCGAAAAGTTCTTGTTCTTAACCCGTGGGAGTTAAGACTTTCGCGTTTTATAGCTCCCTATATAAAAGCCTAGCAAAACTTGACTTAAACACGTTAAGGATACTAGCTAGAGTAAACTTAGGCAAGTAAACTCGGGTTGAGTCAAAATGTTCACGACTAAGAAAAATCTAAAAACACTTTATTAAAAATTTATTCTAGCAAAGGAAACATAACAAAGGCAAATACAACTATACAACTAGGCCAAAATAGATTAAAAATTTTGAAAAATGTCGAAAAATCAAATTTTCCGGTTAAAATGAGGGCAAATTCATGGAAAAGACCACTTACTTCGATAGAAGTCCCCCCTACACTTGAGATAAACATTGTCCTCAATGTGTAAGCATGTGGGAGTAAACTCCCCTACACTTAGGACATTGTGCACTTTGTTTAAATCTTGCTAAGGAAGGGACAACTAAAGTGAATTCAATGTGAACATATAGAATATGAAATATTGAATCACAAGAGTTTAGGATAGAACCGGGAAGATAGGAAACACGGTATCACGGTTCGTCAAAAGTCATCAAGATGCTCTCTGAAGCTTTAATCCCTACACAGCACAAGAAACAAGACAACAAACATATGCGGGGCTCCCCCTACACTTATTATGAAAGCAGTGAAGGATAGAACACGGGTTGCCTCCCGAGAAGCGCTTGTTTTTGTTCACCGAGTCATGAGCCTGACTCGACCCAATTTTAGTTCATGGGAAACGTGGTGAGGGATGGAATCATCTCGTGGGAGATGTCCTCACCATAGTACAGCTTCAGACGCTGGCCATTCACCTTGAAATTGGGCCCATTCGGCTGAGAAAGCTCAATGGTCCCATACGGAAAGACTTTGGCGACGGTGAATGGACCAGTCCAGCGGCTCTTCAACTTGCCAGAGAAGATCTTCAACCGAGAGTTAAAGAGTAAGACTTGATCCCCAACGTGGAACTCTCGGTTCTTGATTTTTGCATCGTGGATCATCTTCGTCTTCTCCTTGTAGATCAGCGAGTTCTCATAAGCTTCATTCCTCAGTTCATTTAGCTCGTTGAGTTGAACTTTGCGATGATCACCGACTTTGATGATGTCGAAGTTCGCCCACTTCAAGGCCCAGTGCGCCTTATGTTCCAGCTCGATGGGTAGGTGGCAGGCTTTCCCGTACACAAGACGATAAGGTGTACAACCAATCGGGGTCTTGTAGGCAGTACGGAAAGCCCACAGAGCATCATCTAACTTATCGGCCCACGCGGCACGATGCTCTCCCACAGTACGCTCCAAAATTCTCTTCAAGCCACGATTGGAAATTTCGGCTTGCCCATTGGTTTGGGGATGATAGGCGGTGGAAAGACGGTGATTGACACCATACTTTGCCATGACTCGTGCAAATTGATCGTTGCAAAAATGAGTCCCGCGGTCACTGATGATAGCACGAGGAACGCCAAATCGAGCGAAAAGCTGCTTCAAAAAGTTCACAACCACCCTCGCATCATTCGTAGGAAGAGCCTTAGCTTCAACCCATTTAGAGACGTAGTCGACGGCGACGAGGATGTACTTGTTCCCTTTGGAGGATGGAAATGGCCCCATAAAGTCGATGCCCCATATGTCAAAGATTTCACATTCCTGTATGAAATTTTGAGGCATCTCATCCTTATGTGTGATCTTGCCTTGACGTTGGCAAGCATCACAATGCTTAACCATTTCGTGAGCGTCACGATAAATGGTGGGCCAGTAGAATCCAGAATCAAACACTTTCTTAGCGGTGTAGTTGGGACCAAAGTGACCACCGGTGGGTCCTTTGTGGCAAGCTTGGAGGATATCGAAAGCTGCCGGTCCGTCAACACAACGACGAATAATCAGATCAGCACACTGTTTGAATAGATAAGGGTCATCCCAAAAGTAAGTCTTAACATCGTTCAAGAACTTCTTCTTTTGTTGGGATGTTAACCCTTGGATGAGAATACCACCCGCTAAGTAGTTTGCAATGTCCGCAAACCACGGGGTGCCATCAAGGTTGAGATTTATAGACATTAGATTCTCCAGAGGGAAAGAGTCATTGATCTCTTTGTTCGGATGATCCCCCTGATATGGATCCTCAAGTCGACTCAAATGATCCGCGGCCAGGTTTTCGGCTTCCTTCTTATCACGAATTTCAATGTTGAATTCTTGAAGGAGCAAAACCCAGCGAAGAAGTCTTGGCTTAGAATCGTTCTTTGTCATCAAGTACTTCAACGCGGAATGGTCCGTGTATACGATGGTGGTGGATAAAACAAGATAGGGGCGAAATTTCTCAAAAGCATAGACAACAGCTAAAAGTTCTTTTTCGGTTGTCGTATAATGCAATTGAGCCCCCGTCATTGTTTTGCTAGCGTAGTGGATTGGTTGGAAGTGTTTATTCACTCTTTGGCCCAAAACCGCACCAATAGCAAAGTCGCTAGCATCGCACATCAATTCAAAAGGCAGCTCCCAATTAGGGGTAACCAAGACCGGTGCCTTAGTTAGCTTGTCCTTAAGAAGATTGAAGGCTTCGAGACACTCTTTAGAAAAGATAAAAGGAGTATCTTTTTCCAAGAGGTGGGTCATCGGGCGAGCGATTTTAGAGAAATCTTGAATGAATCTACGATAGAAGCCCGCATGACCCAAAAAACTTCTCACACCCTTCACGGTTGAAGGTGGAGGTAATTTGGCTATGACATCAACTTTAGCACGGTCGACTTCAAGACCGGCTTTAGAGATTTTGTGTCCTAGCACAATGCCTTCTTTTACCATAAAATGGCATTTTTCCCAATTCAGAACAAGGCGAGTGTCTTCGCACCGCTTAAGCATACGTTCCAAATTGGCAAGGCAAGTAGAGAAGGAATCCCCGAAGACCGAGAAATCATCCATGAAGACTTCCATGGTTTGCTCAACCATGTCATGGAAGATAGCCAACATGCACCTTTGGAAAGTCCCGGGGGCATTGCATAAGCCAAAAGGCATTCGTTTATAAGCAAATGTGCCGTAGGGACAAGTGAATGTTGTCTTCTCTTGATCTTGGGGATCGATGGGTATTTGAAAATAACCCGAGAAACCATCCAGAAAGCAGTAATATTCATTACCCGCTAGACGTTCAAGCATTTGGTCCATAAAAGGTAGAGGGAAATGATCCTTTCTCGTGGCATCATTGAGTTTGCGGTAGTCTATACAAACTCTCCACCCAGTAACGAGACGGGTAGGAATCAACTCATTGTTTGCATTGGGCACAACGGTGATACCACCTTTCTTAGGCACACAATGGACTGGACTAACCCACGGTGAATCCGAAATAGGGTAAATCATACCCGCATCAAGAAGTTTGATAACCTCTTTTTTGATGACTTCATGGATTTTAGGATTCACCCTTCTTTGACTTTGAATGGTGGGCTTAAAGTCGTCCTCCATGAGAATTTTATGTGTGCAAAAGTGAGGATCAATTCCACGGATGTCGGAGATTTTCCAAGCGATAGCTCGTTTATGCTTCTTCAAAACAGCGACAAGTCGGGCTTTTTCGTCTTCTTTCAGATCCTTTGCGATGATGACCGGTAACTTCTCGTCGTCTTCTAGGAAAACGTACTCAAGATGAGGCGGTAGGTCCTTAAGCTCGAGAGTAGGAGGATCCTCAGTAGATGGTGAAACTAACGATGGATCATCATTAGTCACCTCTTTAGGAGTAGGAGGAGATAATGGGTCCTCATTGAGAAGTCTCTCAATAGTACGAATATCTTCATCCCAATTGGTGGACAAATCATCATACTTGATATCGAGAGGACCCAAGCTAGCTTCGAAGTCATCCAAGTCACTTTCTCCAAAAGGAGTCAATGCTGGAGCAATTGAGGCAACGGTCTCAACATTGGGTAGAGAATGAGTACTTTTGCAAGCATCATGAAAATGTTCTTCACAAGCCTCATCGAGAACATCAATAGCATTAACGCTCTCATACGAATAAGGTTGCTTAGAAATCTTACCCATGTTGAAGACAATTTGATCGTCACCAACTCTCATGATTATTTCGCCTGCGGCTACATCAATAAGAGTGCGACCGGTCCTCAGAAATGGACGTCCAACGATTAATGGAACACGGGGATCCATCTCGTAGTCAACGACGACAAAATCCGCCGGGAAGGTGAATTTATCGACGCCAACAAAGACATCTTCAGCAATCCCCACTGGATAAGCAACCGTACGGTTGGCTAATTCCAAAGTCATTTTAGTGGGGACTAGCTCGGGGAGAGATAATTGCTTCCAAACACTTAAAGGCATTAAGTTTATACTGGCACCTAGATCGGCTAGGGCCATGTAATTCTCTACTCCCGGGAAATTGCAAGGAATCAAGAAGCGACCCGGATCACCATGTTTGGTGGGCAATTGTCTCAAAAGCACTGCGGAGCAATTCTCATTAAGGTGGGTCTGAGCAATGTCAAGAAGCTTTTCTTTATCACTTAAAAGATCTTTAAACATCTTAGCGTATTTGGGCATGTGAGCGAGAGCCTCGGCAAAGGAGATGTTAAAATTCAATTGTTTGAACATTTTAAGGAAGTTCGAAACCTGAATATCATCCTTGCTCTTTTGCTTCTCTTTCCTCAACCTTGAAGGATAAGGTATATTGGATGAAGAAGAAGGCTTTAAGGGGATAGGATCACTCACAACCACGGGTGGTGGGGAATTGGGGATAGAAGGTGAAGGAGGTGGAGAAAGTTGCTCTTTTTCCTTGTTCACAATCACGGGTGGAGGTGTAGGAAGCTCGGGTTCCAAATAACCTTTTCCACTACGAGTGGTGATTGCTTTCATCTCCCCTCTTGGATTCGCAACGGTATTACTCGGAAGAGTACCCGAAGAAGAGGGTTGATTACCTTGGATGAGCGAACTAATCATATCACGAAGGTGAAGAGCTTGATTGTTAAAAGAGTTTTGCATGTTTGCATTCATTGTATCATTGTGTTTGGCCATATCATTCCTTAACTCGGCTCGAATATCGTTCCCTTGTTTTGCCATCTCTCCCTTCAAGTTGAGGACTTGACTCTGAAGATTCGTCACCAACTCCCGATTAGTCTTCATGAATGTCTCGACTTCTGGATTCACTGCCATCGGTTGATTGAGAGGTGGAGCCTGGTAAGCTTGAGAATTTCCTTGAGTTGGGTATGGGTTTCTTTGGGATTGATACTGATTGTTTGCACGAGGTTGGGATTGATTGTAGCTTTGTTGTTGGTTTTGGTTTGCAGGAGGGAAACCGGGAGGAGCAAGATAATTGTTGGAACGATAACTTAGCAAGCCACGGTCTCCTTGAGGGCGAGCTGGATAGCCTCCCGTGGGATAAGTACCGTATGCTGCGTTAACGTCTTCAGAATAATTGCTTTGGGTAGAAGGACAATCATGATAAGAGTGAGGGCCACCACATGTGTCACAAGAAATAGCAACAACTTTAGCTTGTTGAAAGTGGTTTGTGGCCATGGCCATGAAATTCTTGTTCATTTCAGCGAGTTGTCGAGAAATTTCAGACATTTCAGGATTGGAGGACGTAGAAGAAACATTGACTCTCGAGTTAGATCTTGAGGATGCGGATGAATCCCAATTCTTGTGGTGAGTAGTCATGTTTTCAATCAACTCTCGACACTCCTCCGGTCTCCTTTTCATAAAAGTACCACCGACGGCGGCATTGATTGTGTCACGATCACGAAAGGTGAGACCATTGTAGAAGGTGTCAATGAGAGTGACGGGGAGCATATTGTGATTAGGACAGCGGTCGATCAAATCATTGTAACGTTCCCAAGCATCGAAAAGCGATTCATCATTCTCTTGCATAAATCCACTGATTTGGTTACGAAGGCTAGTGACCATGGATGGGGGAAAGTAGCGCGATAAAAAGCGTTGAGTCATGTCATTCCACGTATGAATAGAATTCTTAGGAAGACGGTCAAACCATTTTTCGGCATGGTGAGAAAGTGAGTGTGGAAAAAGTTGAAGGCGAAGGTCATCCATAGAAACACCTGGGCACTTCATGCTTTGGGTAATGGTAATGAATTTGTCGAGGTGTTTGTTGGCATCATCATCCGGAATTCCACGAAATGGGTTCGTTTGCACTTGTTGTATCATATGATGCTTCAACGAAAACTCCTGAGCCCTGACGTGCATTGGCGCAATCGGGCCTCCGCGTCCATTCATGGTGGGTTGGCACAATTCCTCCATGGTTCGTAAATCAGGTAGAAGGACATTGTTGTTGTTGTTGTTGTTGTTATTCAAATTATTTTGAGGTGGGTGATTATTGTTGTTGTTAACACCAGCCATATCTAAATCTTCACGATTCTCGGGCTCAGAATAGTCTGTAGATCTAGTACGCATGCACCTGCAGAAGAAAAATATACACAAGGAATATCTATATAATCTTTTTGGTTTTTATAGGTTTTTTAATGTTTTTGTATTTTTGAAGAGTTTTATATTGTTTTAGGATTTTTTGGAAAATTTTATAGCAATGAAAATAACGTTCAAAGAACGGATCCCAAAATTCAATGCGTCTCTCACTAGAAACCGTTTATCTTAACGAAAAGAGCCGGCAGCGGCGCCATTTAATATACGGCTTTTGACACCCTATATGAAAGTTCGTTATAGTTCCGAATCTTTTCGAATTGAAAACCGGTCTAAAGTGCGACTCAATCGTCTTTTGGTGAATCAAAGGTTTGGTTGATTTGTTTTTAACTAATAGCAAGTAATTAAAGTGTCGTTGAGTAAAAGGGAAGTTAAAAGATTAATATTGAAATGACAAGTAAAATGAATGCATGGAAACTTAAAGGTGATAATGGAAAAGTACTAACTCTTTAAATAAAACTAGCACTTGGAAAATTTTCAGAAAAATAAAAGGGTACTATAAGAAAGTTATATCGAAAGAAACCAAAACAAGCCAAAAGTACCCCCGATCGGAATGTTTTCCGATCGGTTGATCGGAATATAGGACTAGAGCACAATCGGAATATCACAAAGGGAATCGGATCGGAATGTGGGATAATGGTTACAATCGGAATACGCAAATTTGATCCAATCGGAATACAATGAAACAACACCAATCGGAAAGTAACCCGAAGTCTCGATCGGAATAGAGCAAAGGATACAATCGGAATACTTGGAGAACAATCCAATCGGAAAAACGGGGCTAATGCCAATCGGAAAGTGAAATGGGGTACCGTCGGAATGAAGACCAATCGGAAAGGGGTTTCACCACCCTTTCCGAAAATAATGGGGATTGGTTAGATGGTGCACCGGTCGGAATATAGGGGCCGATCGGAAAGGGGATATAAATCCCTTCCAAAAATAATGGGATTCTAGCAAAAAGCTAGGAAATAAGCTATTAGATCGAGCTTATTCCCAAAACTAAATCGAATCAACTAAATGGAATCAAATAATCACTTTGATCAACTTATTCAACTCAAAATCAAACAACTTTTTAGATCAAACAATAAAAACTTAAACTTTTTAATAAAGCCTTTTAATAAGAAAAATAAGATGATCATAAAAATAAGCTAATAAGCACAAAAGTCTTAAAGCTTAATCAAATGAAATCTTATAAAATGATCAAAAGATTAACTTTTTAGCATGAAATCAATTAGAACAACACGGATCACATGATAATCACACCAAAATCAATCTTAAATCAAAGAAAAGTAGAATGAGATTAAGAAATAAAAGCTTAAAATAGAACTTTAATTAATGAAATAAGCAATACAAAGTGTTTAATCTTGAAAGATTAAAAGAAAAAGATGAACTAGTGAGAGAAAGTTTAAGACTTTCTCTCTCTAAAAACTAAAAGTGAAAAATTAACTAAAAAAATCTAACCACCCTCCTAATGACTATTAGGAGGGTATTTATAGGGAAGGAGTGCATGTGTTGCATCTTCTCTCTTGCTTTCTTCACGTTTTCTCGACTCGACTTAAATTCTTCGTCTTTGTCGTCTCGGGATTTGAACTTGTCTTTTAATTTTCTTCTTCTATTAGACTTAAGTTCTTCGACTTCGTTAAACTTCCGTCTTTTGACTTTTTCTTCGATAAATCTTCAGAATAGGCCTTGGACTTCCGTTCTTTTTGCACTCTTGATCTTTTGACTTCGTCTTTTCCCGTTTTCTTCAATAAAAGCCCGTGAAAGCCCGTGTTTTCTTCCTTTTTCATATTTTGGTCCTAAAACACAATAAAAACACAAACCACGCATAATTCCGACTTTTACGACATAAATCCCACGTTTTGGTCTTGTTATTATTGGAAATAAGTGGTAAAAGGATAAGTGTTTTCACACTTATTAAGGGCGTTGATGGCTTCTCATTTCTTTTAGTCAATGTTAGTTTTCTAGTTAACACACTTAAACAAACACAACAAATAAGAAGACAAAAACAAATAAACACCAAAACAATCCTTTAAGATTCACTTAAATTGTCAAAACGGCTAGTATTTGGAGCAAAGAATGTCAAGTGATTATGAAGTAGATTTTGTATTTGTTATTTTAAGTTGAAGTGGAATTTCACGAGGACGTCTAATTATTTCATCATCGAGCCTTCTCACCCCCTCTACCCCTTTCTCTAAACCCAGTTATCGACTGATGATTTGCTTGAGCGTTTATGATTGAGACTTTAATTATCTAGTTTCCAATGTCAAGGGGTGGACGGTCGAAGACATGGATAACTATCACTTAAGGATTTATGTTGTAGTGGCTGAGCGTCACACTCACCTGTAGTTGTGGGTATTTCAAGAGGTGTTTTACATCTTATACTTCCCTCTTCTTTAGGGTATAAGATACTAAGAGTCTTTTCTCTGCATCTTTCATCAATAAACTAACGTGCTAAGCTTAAGTAACAAATTTGGGGGATTGTACTTCAGTTTCAAGTTTGGAATATCGGATTTACTTCACTAGTGGTCACTTCAGATAGCCAAAAGAATACGAGGTTGGTAAGTTAAGCTAGAGAGTATATGAGTAGAGATGTGATCAGCGAACAATTCTAACTAGAATGTCAAAAAAGATTCTTCATTGTCTAAGTAAATCTTTCATAGTTTCTCTATTTTTCTCAACTATGAAGATTTCCGCTTTAGACATGAACATCTCGCGATTCTGATTGTACACGTCAGATGATGCTTCCGAGTGCTCTTAACCACCATACTTTGAACATCTCACGATTCTGAGCGTACACGTTAGATGATGCTTTCGAGTGTTCTTAACCATCATACTTTTGATAAGAACATCTCGTGATTCTGAGCGTACACGTCAGATGATGCTTCCGAGTGTTCGTAACCATCATACTTTTGACAAAAACATCTCAATATTCTAAGCGTACACGTTAGATGATGCTTCCGAGTGTTCGTAACCATCATGGGGGAAAACTTTTACTTTTGAGTACTTAGTTCAACCTCTAGGGGGAAGTATTCTACAAGCGTGAGAAGATTTGTTGTTGATTTCTTACATGTTCCCCCAAACACATAATCATGAATACCAAAAATGTTAAGGTGTCAGTTACTTGGTGTGGTTTGCTTCTTCTTCTACAAAATTCCGTTGTGCACTTTAAATGTCAAATATAGAAGATTGTTCAAGCTACAAATTCTGCTCAAGATATGGATATTGGTTTGGGGGAAGCTGATTCAGAAGCTTCGTAAAAAAGAAGTCTATGAAAAATGCTTTTTAAGACATGGGATATGAATTGGGGGGGAAGTTAATCCAGTTCATACATGATACAATGGTTCCTCAACAAGCAAAGACAAAGAGGATTCAAATGGGGTAAAAGTTTCCTAGAAGACTTGAAGACAACGACTTCATCCTCAACATTATAAGCACTTTGAAACTGTCATACTATTGTTGTATTTTTACTTGTTAGGAACATTGTAAGTAATTCCGTATGTCTCCACATTGAGGGAAGATTGTTAGCCTTAAAATGTGCGCGACTAACGGAATTACAATAGTTTACATAGCGGGGACTTGCATGGATTAAAATTATCACATGTAATTAGTTCAAGTCCCAAGCTATATATACCCCTCCATACTTCCATGGAGGGGTGAGGATTGTCATTTCTTGTTTTCCTCTCTCTCACTAGAAATACACATAGTTTCTAGTATCTCTTGTTTCTCTCTCTACCATGGTTAAACATCTCTTCAATCCTCCCCGGCCTCTGGATCAAAACCCATGTTCATGGTGAATCTTATGTTAACACACGTATCCAACCTTAAAAAATGCTTAGCTGAATCGGATGTTCAAATACCGTTGGAAGAAATAAGGGTGGATGAGAAAATGTGCTTCATTGAAGAACTGATTGAGATTGTGGATCGTCAAGTCAAGAAGCTGAAACGTAGATGGATTTCTATCATTATGGTTCGTTGGGATTCACTTCGGGGTGCTGAGTGTACATGGAAAAGAGAAGATCAGTTCAAGGCTAAGTATCCCCATTTGTTCGCGTCTTCTTCCGTCTCCAGTTGAACTCTTAGGGACAAAAGTTCCTTTAGGAGGGTTGACTGTGAGATCTCGTATTTTCCTAGTAATTATTTTATTCATATATATTCTTCTGAGCATTTATAATACTTTATTCGGAATTATAAATTTTTTTTTCCATATTTATTTAAATCATATTTTTTGATTTAAAAGCATCCGCGTGCATTTTACAAAAAATTTACTCAAATCGACCTATGGCTAAATATTTTCACCTTATGAAGTGAAATAATGTTAATTATTAGTTGGTACTAAGTCTAGACCGATAATAGGCACGGTGTTGAATTTTTGTATTTTTACGTTTTCCATGTGTCGGACTGACTTTCTGGGTCGGGACATCTCATGATATATTATTATAGTCGTTTTCTTTAATTTTTCTATTTAGTACCTCCCTTAGCTAAAAATGAGTATATATTTAGTGTTTATTTTTCATGTTCTACGTGTATCTTTAAAATCGCGTAACTTTTAAAATATCAGGTTTCGATAATACCCGCTTTAACAATTTAAGAGACAAAGTTATATTAACCTTACCCCATGTGTTTTATATAAAAAAACTTAAAGTTGACACGTATCTAATAATTTATACGTGTCTAGTGGCTTGAATTTTCTGAAAGGGTGCATTTGCTTCCAATGTAAGTAATACATACATCTACATCTTATCTCTCTTTTATTTCTTCCGAATATCAAACAAGATCATAATCAAGTTACAAAATTTTATCACTATTAAGAACTTCATGCGCCAATTTGCAAGTATTTTTACTAAATCTTTCATGTATTTAGTTTGCGCTACAATTGTTGAATTTAGAGTTGAAAGCAATTACCAACTATCTTGCTAATTTCCATCATATTGTAAGGATTTTTAATCATTTTGTATTATTTTCTTTATAAGAAATCCTTATTGATATAATTTGTATATTAATAATATATATGTTATTCTATATGTTTTAGGCTTGTATAAAGGACTAGACATTTTTTAACACTAGTAAGCTTGTTTTGTATTAAGATACTGGGACTATTTTTATATCAGTGGTAAAACGTGGCTATTTTGAGAGATACAGTAGGTATTGACATATGAAAACCATCTAGTATGATAGCCTTTTCTTTTGTGATGATTTCGCCGGGTGGCGCGTCTTTTGACGATTCTCGGATAGTGAGATATGACCAAAATACAAAAAGGTGTTCAAATCCGACCTACTGTTTTACAAGACTTTTTTATCATATACCAGCACCTAAATATACAAAACTAAAAGTTGCAGGTATAATCATATTGAATCCGTGTGCATTGAGTGCTTTTTTAGTTCTATATGGTTTGAAAATGGCGGCCAAAATGGGTAAATAAAGTTGAATTTAAAACGCAGCCCATACTCCTAGTGATAAAAAATAGGACTTAAGTTATGTTAAATATAAATTGAAGGCTAATGAACCTAGGATCAATATATTTCAGGATAGTAAGGTTATTTTAATGTAAATAACTCATTTAGATTATTTATGATTTAAGAGAAACGACCTAATAAGCAGAGCATGTCGGAAATTTATCAAGATTGAATTGTATTAGTAAAACATAAAAATGGGATTATTTTATATAGAAAAATGGATAACACTTTAAAAATGATAAATGTTTATTAAAAGTTTTATAAAAAAATTATAAAAGTTATATACAATGCCTATGATATATTAAAATACACTATTTGCATAAATATTATTTATTTCTCGTACCGAGCCTAAGACGCGTTTCGTCATCTTTAGGTCTCGTGTGATCGTGTATCAACGGTTGACGTTTGTTTCCGATTGAAATTTGTGACGATTATATCAAGTGAGTTCATAGCCCCTTTTACTATTTATAAAATGTTTCTAAAACGCGGGGTGAGATTTAATGTTTGGAAATAAACTTTTAAATTGTATGCTATCCTGAACTATATGCTTACCAGATGAGTACCGATTAATATTGCTTTTAATATCCATAGCTACTAAGTTCCCCTCAATGTTATGAACCGTTAATATTCACAGTTTGCAAGCGTGAATGTTGTGGATGAATCCATTGGGATTGATAATCCCCGTCATGTATTCTTTGACGCCTATACATTTGTTAATACTTGAGTATTTAGGCTAAATACTCAATAGGGGTACTTTTATACGTTAAGCTTCGGTGTCATGAGCTAATAACAATAATAAACATATTTACTATGTATAATGTACATAGTCATCCCTCCCATTACTTGTTTTACAAATTTTACCGTGTTCCATTACTTAATTTACTAAATATATGAATATCACTCAACTTTTGTTGACGTATTTACATGTTTTAATCGTAGGTAATAACACTTAATATGCTTGGATGGGATCCCGCAAGATGTTAGCAGCTTAGAAGTTCTGTGTTGTAATTGGCTTTTGATGTTGTTAAAGTTGTCAAAATCCTTCCTGCTTATCTTTTGGTAACAATAAATTTTAAAAACATGTTGTAATGGTTCTTTATTATGTTGTAAAACTTTTGGGACCTAAGTTTAAAAACTCTAATAGCAATAATGTAATATATGTCTTTTATTACGTCATTTTTCGTGTCATTTTAAATTCATTGTTGCTTGTACCCTGACGTGGCACCTCCATGCTGCCTGATTGTCCCGTGTCTGATTTCGCGGGTGATACAATTAAGTGGATTGTGTAGGATGTGATTCCTAATAAGGCTGTAATTATACACAAGTGACACCAAATTTTAATGTGTGTGTGTGTGCGTGCGCGCGTATGTGCGCAGGTACATCCGGGTGCATGGAGTTAACTAACTCTTAAGTGGATTGTGTAATAACACTATAATTACAGACACAATGACACCAAATTTCGAGCTATGTGCGTGCGTGCGTGTATGTATATCACACAACTTTGTGATTTCAAAACGATTTGCCTTTTTCGGCAATTTAATGCCAATTATACGTATTTCTATGTGTTTCTTAATCATTAGATTTGGGTATCATGTGTACTCATCCTTAGATAATGGTACACACACACGCACGCGCACGCACACACACGCACACACGCACACACATACATATGAAAATGAAGATTAATAGGTGGACTAAATGTGTAAAACCCGCATGAAAAATCCATGGAAATATTAAATACATGAAATAACATATTAATTAATTAAATCACGACATGAATTCAAGTATATTAAATGTACACGAAAAGCAATTACGTTTAATAAATATAGCATGACCAGTTTTAAATTGTTGTCAAGGTTATTTTTGTAAACAAAATTTGCACCAATGGTAAATGTATAAAATCTTTTAAAAAAATAAAAGATTCGACTATCATTTTGTTGAAGCATACTAAACATTTTAATTAACATGTCCTACTATTATGGAATCACGCGTCCTACAATTACGAAATCAGTTACGACTTTTGTCAACTTTAATTATGGATTATCACGGTATTGAATGCCTTTAAGATTTAGTAAATGTATAGATATATCATACGTCCTTTTTTCTAGTCCTACATTCATGTTGCCGAACTCAATTTTATCATCACAACAAACATTTCTATGCATATGTAAAACATATAAGAGAGTTTGAGTCTGGCAGCACAAGCCTAATTGATTTTGTCATAACGTCATTGTTTGAGTTTAGAGTTGGTGTCGCGACGAAAGCCTAGCTTTGTTCGTTGGAGGTTCGAGTGTGGTTCAGCGGTTTGTTTCATGTTTTGGTTCTATTTATGTCCGCGATCGAATCGGCTTTTTTTCATGCTCGTGTTAGAAATGGCGTTCACACTCGTGTTTATGCTTCAGTCTCGTTCGTGGTTTAGAGGTATAATTTGACTCTTCATCTTAATATGAATCATTGATAGGTGTGAAAACACCCATCCTTTTACCACTTAATTATAATAATAACCAAGCCAAAACGTGTATATTATGTCGTAAAAGTCGGAATTATGCGTGGTTTGCGTTTTTATTATGTTTTAGGACCAAAAGATGAAAAAGGAAGAAAACACGGGATTGCACGGGCTTTTATCGAAGAAAAAGACAAAAGACGAAGTCAAAAGATCAAGAGTGCAAAAGATTGGAAGTCAATGGGCCTATTTTGAAGATTTATTGAAGAAAAGGACCAAAGACGGAAGATTTACAAGTCGAAGAACCCAAGTCTTATAAATGAAGAAATTATAAGACGAGTTCAAGATTTTATCGACAACTCCCGAGCCAAAGTCGAGACCTCAATTTAATTTAAAGACGAGACGACAAAGAAAAGAAAAGAAAGAAGACAAGCCACCAACCACCTATCAACTCTCCTCTCCGATAAATACCACCCTCACTTGTCATTTGTTGGTGGTTAGTTAGTTTAGAATAGGATTAGTGTAGATTTTACTTTCCCTCTCTAAGTTTTTATTTATTTCTCTCTCTAGATTTAATATATAGAATCACTTATTTTCATGTTTTAAATTGTTGAATCATATACTTTTAATCAAGCTTTTACTTTTAATTCTCATCCTTCCTTTCTTGTTTGGTTTAATTTAGTGTTTGGTTTATTGATTTGGTTGATTTAAATTTGACTAATCAAGTGGTTTTCATAGTTTTATTGATTTTTATTCCATAAAGTTCATTGATTTAGATGTTTTAATGCTTGGTAGATCGTAATTAGTTATTTATTGTTTTTAGTTTTATTGTTTTTGGTTGTGTTCTTGAGTTTTTGATTAATTTATTAAGTGGGTTTTGATTGATTTGGTTTTTATTGTTAGTTTTATTGATTTGGTTTGATTGGTTGTTGATTAGTTGATAATTAGTGGTTAGTTTAGTATAATTTTTATCTTTGATTTGGTTGTTTTTAGATAAATTCGTGTTTCGTAAATGGGTTTTATTTGTTTTCCCGAATAAACAAATTTCCCCGAACCAATTATTTTTTTCCGAGTCAAGTTAATTTTCCCGAACGAGTAATTTTTCCCGAACCAATATAATTTACCGAATGAAGGTTTTATGCATAATATACCGAACCAAGCAATTGCCAAAAAAATCCCGAACCAAACAATTGCCAAAAAAAAAATCCCGATTGAATTTTTTTACACAAACTATTCCGAACCAAGAACATAACTAAAAATAATCCCGAATGAACTTTTTACAAAAAATATTCCGAATGAACTGAAATTCCGAACAAAGAAAACTTTGACATGCATGCTAGGTTGCCTTCTTCCCATTTTCCTTTTTTCAGCTACTAGCTTGCTAGCTTGAGCTGCTTGCTTGCTAGCTTATTTATTATTTAGTATTGTTCCGTAATCGTTTAGTTTAATCTGAAAGTTGTTCCGATTTTATTTCTGAAAGTTACGTATTTTTAGTTGAATTTTTCGTCTAATTTTAAAATTAATATTTTTTTGTAAAGTTCAAGTTTTATCTTTTATTTAGTACCCGCTTTAGGTTTTGCCTCGTTTAGCTTTAAAGTACCATCTTAGTTTTATTCTCTCCTTTTTCATTAAGAAAACTTTATTTTCGAGTCGATAGTTAATTTCTTCGTTTAGTTTTATTTTCATTAATTGTTTTTCTATAATTCACGTTTTATTATTTGTTTTATTAATTGTTTTTATACAAGTCTTTTTATTAGTTCTTTTATTTTATTAGCGTTAGGCTTGCATTTACTTTTTACTTAGAAATAGATAACCAAATCTTTTTTTTTCTTTACCAAAAACAACTGAGTCACACTTTTAACTGGAGATCAATTCGATTAGACACCGAGAATAACGAACTTTTCAACTAGCAAAATCTAACAATCAAATGGCGCCGCTGCCGGCTCTTTTCGTGAAGATTAACGGTTTATTGTGAGAGACGCGTTGGATTTTGGGATCCGTTCACTTTTGAACGTTATTTTTCTTGCATTTTTCAAAAAAATTCAAAAAAATCCTAAAAATCAAAATTTTCAAAAATACAAAAACATTTAAAAAATCATTAAAAGCATTTCTTTTTCCAAGAGCTTTGCACTAAAAACATTCCTCTTCACCCTCTATTGTGTTTAATTCTTTTTCTCAACCCCTCTAATTTTTATTTCTTCATGGATTCTTATGTCCATTGCGTAGGGTGTGGGAGACGATTATATGGGTGCGAATCATGTCAATGGTGTTCATGCGAGCAATGCGGAAAAGATCTTCCACCCGTTTCAACCGATTCACAATTTGGATTTTGTCCATCGTGCAATTCGACTAATTCATCCTTTGCTTCTCATGCACTTACTCCCCCCTCTTGCATATATTGTGGAAGCGATTCTCGTTGGCATGTTTCGTGTCCGACTAAATACCCGTCTCATGACGGGCAAGAACCGGGTTACAATTATGAAAATGGTAATAGCTATCCACAAGACGCACCGGGTTTTTCTCAATACCCGTGGTGCAATCATTGTGGCGGCCCTCACGATACTTCTTATTGTCAGCCGATGAATTATTATGTGCCAAACCCGTGTTCTACTTCTTTTCAACCAATGATTTATGATGGACCACATCCGTGCTATAATTCTGGTTTTCACAATTTTGAGCCCCCACAATACACCCTCGATCATCAACCTTCTGTTGAAATGTGTGAAGAAGAACGAGCCAATTTTTTGAATACGTTCAACAAGAATTAGCTAGCATACGCGAAGCAAGGGAGGAGGAAAAGCGACAGCAACAAGAACAAGTATCTAATCTTAGTGATTATACTCCTCCTCTTGTGCGTCCATACTACTATTATGATGATGACGAGGATGATATCTATAATCTCAACCCATCTTTTGAGATTACTACTCCTACTCTTGATATCCCTAATACGTCTAAGGATAGTGATAAATCGAGTAAGATTAGTGATTTTGATCTTGATAAATTCTTTGATGAGGTTTGTGATTCATCGAATTTTGTGGAGCCTACGGACGAGGTCGCTCTTAATGATGATGATTTTTCTCCATGCTATGAGAATTTCACTTTTGAAATTTCTCCTTCTCCCCCGGGCGAAGAAGGCGATGTTGATTTATTCTCTCCGACATACGAGAAGTTCACCACTGAACTTGGTCTTGTAGATGAGGTGGAAAACGTTATTCTTCGCGACAAATTACTGAAAGTTCATCTTCTTATTGCTAAGATTGAAGCGTTGAATTCTGCTCCTATTTCCGACTCTTTACCTCCGTCTATTACTTCAGTTGAGAATAATGATACATCTATGGAGTAAATCGACATTCTCTCAATACCTCCGGGTATTGATGATGATGACACGGAGGGAGATTTTATTTTTGATAATTTGCTGCATGAAAGGTATTGTCCCAAGTCCCCCTCCCGAGCACCTTTCATCCACTCCTTTAGACACCATTAAGGAGAATGAGTGCTTTGACCCGAGAGGTGACATTGACTATTTTATAAGTGATAACTTTACGGCTTTGCCGCTTGGTCAACATCCATTGTCTTTTTAGGATGAAAATGTGCTTCCTTTACCCACCCCACCTCCCGTGGATCACAATCTCACATACTTTTCGTATGTTGAGAGGACTTTTCTACCCTTTAAGACTTATCCTCCGGCCTCTCCTTTATTAATGTCCTCCGGGAGCGAGGACAAGGTCTTTGATCCTGGTATTACATTTTGAGGCTTCCCCATGGACCATTTAATTCGGGGACGAGTCAGGCTCGTGACTCGGTTAACAAAAACAAGCGCTTCTCGGGAGGCAACCCGATTATCTCTCTATCATTATCTGGCTTTATAATAAGTGTAGGGGGAGACCCTAGTATGTGTTTGTTGTTTTCTTTCTTATCATGTGCAGGGATTCGAGCTTTCAAAGATACAATCTTGATGACTTTTGACGACCCGTGATTCCGTTACCCTTCTTCCCGGTTCTATCCTAAACTCTTTTGATTCACTATTTTATATTTTTCAATATTAAAATAGGAATCACTTTAGTTGTCTCTTCCTTAGCAAGATTTAAACAAAGTGCACAATGTCCTAAGTGTAGGAGAGGTTACTTCCACATGCTTAAACATTAAGGACAATGTTTATCCCCTCTATCGAAGTTAAGTGGGCTTTTCCTTGTATTTGTCCTCATTTTAATTGGAAAATTTAATTTTTCGACATTTTTCAAAATTTTTAATCTATTTTGGCCTAGTTGTACAGTAATGTTTTCCTTTGTTAGCGTTATTTAGTTTCTTTGCTAAAAATAAAGTATAATAAAGTGGTTTTAAATTTTTCAATGTTGTGAATATTTTGACTCAACCCGAGTTTACTTATCTAAGTTTACTCTAGCTAGTATCCTTAACGTGTTTAAGTCAAGTTTTGCTAGGCTTTTATATATGGAACTTTAAAACGCGAAAGTCTTAACTCTTACGGGTTAAGAACAAGAACTTTTCGCAAGTTCCTATAATTGACCCTAGAAAGTCGTTTATCAAGGGAACTTTAAAATGCGAATTCTAAACTTGAAAGAGTCTAAGAATTTGCAAGATCCTATAGATGACTTGAAAACCCAAAACATTGATTTAATGGGCTAAGCATCCACGAATCTCATTCCTTGAGATTTTAAATTATGGAGAACGAGAGATGATAGAGTCAATTATAAGTTTGGTATTCTGTCATGAATTTATGTGAGTTGATTATGAGATTTTTCTCCCATCACTTGTTTATAAATTTAATTGCAATAAATAAGGTTGTACGATTTGAAAAGTTACTTAGCTTCTAGCCCGAGATCGTTTAAAAGTTGCTCGGTATTAATTAGAGTTCATAGCCAAGGCATAACTTATTGAAGCGGGATGCGAAGATTGGAGAGTCCGAAAAGGCCCTAACAAGGCATGAGGGCTACATTTTGTTGCTAAAGATCCAAAAGTGATGTGAAGAATCATTTATCAAAAATCAATATGAAGAATCGAGACACACGACGAAAAACAAATACTCCCCTAAAGATCATGGAGAAGTCTATCCAAAAAGACCCTAGCAAGGTATGAGGATAAATAGATCCAAGTCCTAAAAGGAGGCGGATCGTTGTATATCAAAATACCAAATAAAGATTTGAGAAAAATGAAGAAGTCGTGGTCCAAATATGAAGAATCTCTCAAAAACATCAAGTGAAGAAATTCCTATTAAGAAGAGAAGACCATTATTTCATGAACGTCTCTCAAGATTCGAAGTATTAAGTCACTGCCAAATATCGGTCCGAGAAAGGTCTCAAATCTTGAAGCAAGTTATGCAAAGATATGAACTTTATGAGGTCTCGAGAAGCAGTTTTAAAAGATTTTGTCCTTTAGCTAACTATTGATTAAATCGTCCTATTTTATTTTCAGCCTAAATAACTATCGAAATAAGTCAACAATGCATCCTCGTGATCATTCAAAACAATAATAAAATATAAGAGATACACCTAGGAATAAAGGAGTCTAAGTGAATAATTGGGCCACATGAATTTGTGTTAGTTTGCTAACTTATAATAACAATGATCTCGTTTATAAGCTTGGTTTGGGGAACGTGAAACTTGAGGATGATAAACATTCATGACAATCCAAAGCCTCAATGTAAGTCTTTAATCTCTTTATTTGTTTTTCTTCCTTTAATTATGTTTAATAAAGGCCATGGTAGGTTAATTATGATGAAAAATGTAAAACATGCTTTGTAATTAATGCATTGCATGAGGGCATTGCAATGGTCAAGTGTAGGAGATTTGATAGGTGTGAAAACACCCATCCTTTTACCACTTAATTATAATAATAACCAAGCCAAAACGTGTATTTTATGTCATAAAAGTCGGAATTATGCGTGGTTTGCGTTTTATTATGTTTTAGGACCAAAAGATGAAAAAGGAAGAAAACACGGGATTGCACGGGCTTTTATCGAAGAAAAAGACAAAAGACGAAGTCAAAAGATCAAGAGTGCAAAAGATTGGAGGTCAGTGGGCCTATTTTGAAGATTTATTGAAGAAAATGACCAAAGACGGAAGATTTACAAGTCGAAGAACCCATGTCTTATAAATGAAGAAATTATAAGACGAGTTCAAGATTTTTTCGACAAATCCGGAGCCAAAGTCGAGACCTCAATTTAATTTAAAGACGAGACGACAAAGAAAAGAAAAGAAAGAAGACAAGCCACCAACCACCTATCAACTCTCCTCTCCTATAAATACCACCCTCACTTGTCATTTGTTGGTGGTTAGTTAGTTTAGAATAGGAGTAGTGTAGATTTACTTTCTCTCTCTAAGTTTTTATTTCTTTCTCTCACTAGATTTAATATATAGAATCATTTATTTTCATGTTTTAAATTGTTGAATCATATACTTATAATCAAGCTTTTACTTTTAATTCTCATCCTTCCTTTCTTGTTTGGTTTAATTTAGTGTTTGGTTTATTGATTTGGTTGATTTAAATTTGATTAATCAAGTGGGTTTCATAGTTTTATTGATTTTTATTCCATAAAGTTCATTGATTTAGATGTTTTAATGCTTGGTAGATCTTAATTAGTTATTTATTGTTTTTAGTTTTATTGTTTTTGGTTGTGTTCTTGAGTTTTTTGGTGTAACACCCCCACAATTGTTATGCGCAGCGGAACTACAACAATGGGTGCTACACAGTATTCATTGCACACAAGAGATATCAAACGACGCTAAAAAGACGTCATCTTAAAAATTGAAATTTAAAATTGTTAAATAATACATGTCCACAGTTTTTCCAACCCCAAATAGTGCACAGAGTTTAGCGTTTCGGTCCCCATGAATCTCAACCCCAAAAACTTCAGTTTTACAACCACATGACATTTAAACATAAAAATTGTTTAAGTAGAAAAGGAGGGAAAAAACAAGCGGACACCAAGCCGATCACACAACATCCATCCCATGCATGCTCCATCCTACTGCTCAGCGGTTACCTGAAATACATGCCAAAATTTGGTCAACGAAAACGTTGAGTGGAATTCATAGGTTTTTCAATCCATTTGAACGTATATATAATAAAAACCATTCGTGATCATTTATAGTCTTGTCGATCAAACAAACTATAATCAGGATACTGACAATTGTGTTTAAGCTCATGACACTAATCCGTTAACTCAATCACCCGCGTAAATATACCGGCATGATTCAGATGAAACCAGTGCCCCTCTAAAGGCATCAGTTGCAATTATACCTTATTTCTCATACAAAATAATCTACCGCAGAACTTACTATAAGTACAGCTTCTCGGCTAGCATTGGGTCGTTAACCCCGTAGTACTACAAATTGCATAAGCGGCTATTTCCCCCTTCGCAAGGGCAAGACAATAGTTAATAGTTCATGAATTTAGGGACTTTTGCAACTTTGGTACTCAACACAATTTCTAAGGCAACTTTCGGGTCTAACAATCATTCATGATATACGTTCCTTTTAAAAACTAGCATGCATTTCCCTCGCGGGTAAAACAATTTGAAATAATATAAGCGAGGCTATAAATTCACACCTTAGATATTAAGTAGTCGGTAGTTCGAGGAGTGTTCACTGACGATGTTACGGATGCCCGGGTAATTCAACACCTATCACAAATAACGCGTAATGAGTAATCTCATTTAAATACTTACGGTACTGTATAAAATACATATATATAAGTCACTTAAGACCAATATAACTCACGCCAAAAACAAAAACAACAAGTATCATTCATTTTATACCATTCGTTCTTATAACCTACGTTGTCCATTTTTACTCGTTCTCGCCGGTACTTGACCAAAGTACGGGTTGTTTTACCTTATTAAACCATGCTTATAAAATTTGATAAAATTTCCAAAAATCCTATATGACCTGTAGATAACATGTTTTTAAGTCCAACAAAAGTTTTCACTTTTACGACCCGTTACGCAACTCATTTCCACGACTACATTTTACGGGCTGAAATTGCGCTTCGACCAATTTTGACCACTTTGACCTATATGAAAAATACCTTTGACTTTCTTGACTCATAAGTCAACATATAGACTCATTTGTACAGGTTAGGGACCAAGTTTTGACCCTTGATCATTCACCAAATTATACTTGTGACCCTCGGGATTTGACTAAAACTTTACACAAATCCGGATTGTGAAAGTCCTCGTCTCCCGGTACCCGATCTTTAAAATGTCATAACTTTTAGCTCGTTTTGAGTCACGGGCTCTACCTTATACCAAATTAAAGCTAGAAAAACCCTCTATCACTATATTTAGTTTTCAAGACTTGGAACAAAAATCATTTTTCCAAAATAGACCAAATGTTTCTGCCTAAAAATGACTATACCAAAAACATGCTTAGACTCGATTCCAAGACTTCTAACCAACACTAAACATCATCCTAAGACTTCCCAAACATATCCTAACATCAAACTTCCATCCTACCCCTATTGATCAACCAATCTCAATATCAAAATCAAAGAAAAATACACATGCAAGTAGGAACACCTATGTAAATCATCATAAAACAAATAACCAAACACAATAATAACATGCATGATCAACAACCACCATGGCTCCCCAAACACCCCCATTGCCGTGGGGTTTGGGTGACCCATTCACCACAACCAAATTAATTTTGGTGGGTTTTCATGGTGTTTATACTTCCATAACACTCAAAATTAACATGCATTAGCTCAAATAGCCACAAAAACGAATTTTGGATCATATGAAAAATCTTGAAAAATTTTTATCAATGCATGTTGGATTTGATTACATGAATAGGTGGGTAATGACCAAACTAAGCGTGGTCTAACCTTAGATTTTTGAAAAATCAAGTAGAAAAGATTTTTGGTGAATTTTTGTGTGTTCTTGGGTGTGCCGTGAGTTTAGAGAGAGACAAGGGAGGGAGTGTTTGATTTTTCTTGTGAAATGTTGTATGTGTTTGTGTGTTTGTCCACTTTGCCCCTTTTTGTTAGTTAGGAGGGACCTAAGTGCAATATTGGGCTTCTTTTGTCCTTAAATAGAAAACAACCTCAAAACTTTGCGGGTTTGACCCATTTGTCAATTTTGAAAATTTTACGGGAGTCGGAAATCTTCCCGAATGCTCCAAAATATTTTTGGGATACTTTAAATGTACTTGGAAGGCTATAAAACTCACACGACTCAACTTAACACGAACCGTAAATAAAATTCTCGAAAAATTACATTATCGATAAATCGTCAAAAATTATATAAAATTGGGCATCTCTCGGGATCGTAATCGTCATCGTCCTTCTCAAAACGTCAACCGTAAAAATTATAACCTCAAACATCGGTTTTAACCAAAATACTTATAATTATAGGAATTATAATTTATCAAAAATTTCAAAAATTAGCGTAATTTAGGGTATCGTTAATGACCTCGATTCTAGGGTGTCACATCCACCCCTCCTTAAAGAGAGCGACGTCCCGGCGCTCGCCTCTTCTTGGGCTCACATTTCGTCTATTGGAACAGATGAGGATACCTTTCCTTGAAAAAGTCCTCACGTTCCCAGGTGTATTCCGGTCCACGCTTAGAATTCCATCGGACCTTCACAATGGGAATCCTACTATGCTTCAACCGCTTGACCTCCCGGTCCATAATTTCCACAGGTTCTTCCACAAAGTGCATTTTGTCGTCTAGTCGAATCTCGTCCAAAGGAATCACCAATTCCTTGTCCGCCAAACTCTTCTTCAGGTTCGATACGTGAAACGTGTCATGAATAGCACTAAGCTCGGTCGGCAATTCTAACTTATACGCTACTGGTCCAATTCGTTCAACGATCTTAAACGGTCCAATATACCTCGGACTCAACTTTCCTTTCTTTCCAAAACGAATTACACCCTTCCATGGCGATACCTTGAGCATAACCATATCTCCAACTTCAAACTCCAACGGTTTCCTTCGGTTATCAGCATAACTTTTCTGTCGGCTTCTCGCAGCAAGTAGTCGGTTCTTGATCTGCACGATCTTCTCTGTCGTTTCTAAAACCATTTCGGGTCCAGTCAATTGACTTTCCCCTACTTCACTCCAACACACGGGCGATCTACACTTCCTTCCATACAATGCTTCGAACGGTGCTGCTTTGATACTCGCATGATAACTATTATTGTACGAAAATTCCACTAGAGGCAAGTGGCGTTCCCAACTTCCTCCAAAATCAATCACGCACGCTCGGAGCATGTCCTCCATCGTTTGAATCGTTCGTTCACTCTGGCCGTCAGTTTCCGGGTGATAAGCCGTGCTTAAACTCAGTTCAGTGCCCATCGCACGTTGAAGCGATCTCCAAAATTCCGACGTAAATCTACTGTCGCGATCCGAAATGATCGATAACGGCACTCCATGTCTACAGACGATCTCTTTCACGTACACGCTGGCGAGTCTTTCCATGCTGTCCGTCTTCTTCATAGGTAAGAAATGAGCAGATTTCGTCAACCTGTCCACAATTACCCATATCATATCGCATCCACTAGGAGTCCTAGGTAAACCCGTCACAAAATCCATTGCGATTTTCTCCCATTTCCATTCTGGGATTTCCGGTTGTACCAACAATCCAGATGGTTTCTTATGTTCTGCCTGAACCTTCGCGCAAGTCAAACACTTACTGACGTAACGAGCAATATCTGCCTTCATATTCGGCCACCAATAAACTTTCTTCAGGTCGTGGTACATCTTATCCGATCCAGGATGTATCGAATACTTCGACTTATGCGACTCATTCATAACCAATTCTCGAACTCCAGGCTTTCCTTCCTCAGATGGACACAATGGTAACCAAATCCGATTCTCAAAATATCTTAGTCCATCAGACCTAATCACGAAAAGAGGTTTCAACATTCGTCCCAAATTCTCGGCTTCAACATTCCCTTTCATCAATCCTCTCTCCTGAGCCTTCAGTATGGTTTCGGTTAAGTCAACGCTCTCACTCATCACTAAAGCTCTAACCCTCAAAGGTTTCTCCCGTTCTTTCCTACTCAATGCATCCGCCACAACATTCGCCTTCCCAGGGTGATAGCGAATTTCACAGTCGTAATCACTCAATAGTTCAACCCATCGTCTTTGTCGCATATTCAACTCCTTTTGATCTAAAATGTGCTGCAAACTCTTGTGATCAGTGAATACAACACACTTTGTCCCATACAGATAGTGTCTCCACAGCTTCAACGCAAAAACTACCGCTCCTAATTCCAAATCGTGCGTCGTGTAGTTCTCCTCGTTCTTCCTTAATTGCCTCGACGCGTAAGCTATCACTTTTTCACGTTGCATTAATACTGCTCCGTAACCCTTACGAGACGCATCACAATACACCACGAAGTCTTCGGTTCCTTCAGGCAATGATAAAATCGGCGCGGAACATAACTTATCCTTGAGCGTTTCGAAAGCAAGCTCTTCCTCAATTCCCCATTCATACACCCTATTCTTCTCGGTAAGCCGCGTCAATGGTTTCGCAATCAACGAAAATCCTTCAATAAACCTTCTATAGTACCCAGCTAAACCCAAAAATTGTCGAACTTCAGTCGGCGTCGTCGGTGCTGACCATTCCCTGATCGCTACGATCTTAGCAGGATCTACACGAACTCCTTCCTTATCAATCACATGACCTAGAAACTGCACTGATTCCAACCAAAACTCACACTTAGAGAATTTTGCATACAGCTTCTCCTTTCTTAACAACTCCAAAATCTTTCTCAGGTGCTTCTCGTGCTCCTCCTTACTCTTAGAGTAAATAAGTATGTCGTCGATGAAAACAATAACAAACTTATCTAGATACGGCTTGCACACGCGATTCATAAGATCCATGAATACAGCAGGCGCGTTAGTCAACCCAAACGGCATCACTCGAAATTCAAAGTGTCCATACCGCGTACGAAAGGCAGTTACAGGAATATCCTCCTCTCTTACACGCAGTTGATGATACCCTGATCTTAAATCGATCTTTGAGTATACACTGGACCCTTGCAATTGATCGAACAAATCATCAATCCTCGGTAATGGGTACCGATTCTTAACCGTCAGCTTATTGAGTTCTCTATAGTCGATACACATCCTAAACGAACCATCCTTCTTCTTTACGAACAACACTGGCGCTCCCCAAGGTGATGAGCTCGGCCTAATAAATCCTTTGTCCATCAACTCCTTCAATTGATCCGCTAACTCCTTTAACTCAGATGGTGCTAAACGATAAGGTGCACGTGCAACCGGTGCAGCTCCTGGCACTAAATCAATTCGAAACTCGACCTCACGATTAGGCGGTAAACCTGGCAACTCGTCTGGAAAAACGTCCGGATACTCGCGAATAATTGGTACCTCTTCAATCCTCGCCTCTACATCACCATCGCTCGAAACCTGTGCCAAAAACACATCGCATCCGCTCTCTACGTACTTCATCATCTTCAAACACGAAATCACCTTCAAACGAGAAGTGCATTCGTCTCCCTTTACCGTCAAAACCCTATTCCTCAGCGGAATCTGCACCAATCTCTCACCACAGACGATTGTAGCACTATGCGCCATTAGCCAATCCATTCCCACAATCACGTCAAACGATCCTAGCTCTATAGGCATCAAGTCGATTTTAAAAGCGTAGTTTCCTAACTTCAAGGTACACCCTTTCAGTATAGAATTCGTACTAACAATTTTTCCATCGGCTAATTCAACATTATAACTAGTCGTTAACAATACCGGTTCTCTATCGATATGACGACTAAATCTAACGTCTACAAAACTCTTGTCGGAGCCAGAATCAAATAAAATACTAGCATAACAAGCGTCTAGCAAAAACGTACCGGTAACCACATTGGGACCTTGTGGTTTATCAGCAGTTCCCACTTGATACACAGCTGCCGCATTATTTCCTCCCCGTCTGTTCCCTGTCTTCGGGCAATTTGCTTGCACATGCCCCCTTTCTCCACAGCTATAACATCCTCTCATCCTGATAGCATTAGCCCCAGTGGCTACTCCTCCCATTCGACAACTAGCAGTCCTATGACCTGCCTTTCCACACTTGCCGCATGCCTGCGGGCAGTTTCCAACATGATACAAGTTGCACTTTCCACAATGGGGGTTCACTTTCACACCTCTAGGGTTCGTCACGGCCCTCATCCCTTCGTTCCTTCTCTGATTAAACTGTTGATTACGGTTCGGCCCTTGGTTGTTTCGGTTTCCTCCTCGGTTCTGGCCTTGGGATTGATTACCTTGTGCTGCCTCCCATTTTCTTTTGTTACCCTCAGCAATGTAATTCTGCTTATCCTGAAGCTTAACGTCCATCAAAGCGTGAGCCATTTGAACCGCTTCGTCAAACGTTCCAGGTTTCGACGAAGTTGTTTCACCCTTGATGTTGCTAGATAAACCCTTAATATACTGCTTCATTTTCTTAGCATCATTGGCAAATATGTCCGGACACAAAAGACTTAACTCATTGAATCTCCTGGTGTAAGCAGCTATATCGTTGTTCCTTAAGGTCAAATGTCTCAATTCGTCCTCCAATTGCCCCAATTCCTCCTCTGGGCAGAACTTCTTTGTCAACAAAGCTTTGGTCGCATTCCACGTTCTCGCATTTGCCATAGCCAATCCCACCGTAGCTACCTGGGTATTCCACCAGCTTAACGCATCATCCAGAAATGTAGCTGCTGCAAACTTTACTTTATCCGCCTCTGCACAACCACTGATTTCAAACGTACTCTCAACTTTTTCCAACCATCGCCTAAGTTCTAGGGCTCCACCCGATCCACGGAACTGCGTAGGACCGCACTTCATAAAGCTTGAATAGGTACACACTCTCGGGACTGGTTGTCTCCCCGCGTTCCTTCCTGGATCCTGATTTCTCCCAGCTCGGTCTGCTTCCAACGCATTAGCTATCGCTTCCTGAATCATGTTGTTAACACGATCGGCAGTCAACTTTGGAGGCATTGTTTTATCGAATATCTCTTTCTGCAAGACAAGAAAAATAGAAAAACAATGTAAGTATTCATATCAAGTTTCCCAGACATAAAATACATACAACGACACATCACTACGGAGTTACTAATATTCATCAATTCACACCACAAAAGATCAAATTTAAGACATATCACAGATCATGAAAGGTAACATAGATTGTATTGATAGTTAACCAAAATCGTGACAAGTAATGCCACTACAATCATTCACCACAAAACATCAAGTACTTGAGTTTCTCGTCATAATACCATCATACAAAGGTCTAAAATAGTTCTATTACAATGATCAAAGAAAAATACAAAACAAGTAACTAGGCATGTGGTGATCCACACGGCCTCTTGGATGGCGGCTCGTCGTCGTCCTCGGTTTCCTCATCACTCACGTCCTCGTCCACATCATCCACTTTTCCCTTTCCTTTCTCATCTGGCCCACATTCTGTTTCCTTTTTCGTCCCTGATGTGGATCCATGCTCAATCGCTCCTTGACTTCCCACCGAAATACAAGCACCTCCAGTAGGCGGCTGAACCATGAAGTCATTCGCCTCCATCTCCACATCGTCCACGAATCTCCAATCCGGGGGCAATGAATCCCTCACACGATGCTCCCAACTCTGCATCCTCGACAACCTCATCTGATCTTCCCTCACACGATCAAGACTAGCACTCAAATTCGCAACCATTGATTTCAAACTGTTGATGGCACTTGTGTTCATCATCCCATCATACGCAATCCTTGAAGTCCTTTCCAACAATCTTTCGTCCGCCTTGTCATTCTCGTCGAATCTACTGACCACTCTTGATTCCACTACATACCTCATGCACATCGATCCTTCCAAACCTCTCACAGTCCGTCGCACGTCATGATAATTCCTCGGTCCGGGACAGCAAATTCTTGGGATGCCTTGATGAAGAGAATTTGCGCTCATTGCACCTTCGGCTCTTCTGGGAATATCTGGTACACCAACCAGATGGGAAGTACGCATAGGCGTGGGACAAGTAGTTCTCCTTGAGTCGGGGTCCTGGGCTCGTACATCGTTACCGTTATCGTTGGGCGGTACCTCGGCCATTCCTGCAATAACAGCGAATTTCGGAGGGTACATAAGTAATTATACAATAGTTATAAATATATGCATGCAAATGCAATGCAAAGGTGGTACATATGCCCGAAATGTAATAATATGATGCTCATGCATGATTAATATGAAAATTACGATGTCGGATATTTCACGTAAAATTTAACGTCTACATATAGTAATTCCATACTTATATAATAATTACCCACATATATACTTTACTCAAAAGTATACGTCAAATGCCATAAATACAACAATAAATCTTACCGGAGCCATGCAGGATAGTTGTGTGTGCTTGGACCCTTTCTTACAACACCAAAAGTTATAGTTTAGGATTTTCAAAAACGACCTAGTTCTCTATAACTCGTGGCTCTGATTACCAATCTGTAACACCCCCACAATTGTTATGCGCAGCGGAACTACAACAATGGGTGCTACACAGTATTCATTGCACACAAGAGATATCAAACGACGCTAAAAAGACGTCATCTTAAAAATTGAAATTTAAAATTGTTAAATAATACATGTCCACAGTTTTTCCAACCCCAAATAGTGCACAGAGTTTAGCGTTTCGGTCCCCATGAATCTCAACCCCAAAAACTTCAGTTTTACAACCACATGACATTTAAACATAAAAATTGTTTAAGTAGAAAAGGAGGGAAAAAACAAGCGGACACCAAGCCGATCACACAACATCCATCCCATGCATGCTCCATCCTACTGCTCAGCGGTTACCTGAAATACATGCCAAAATTTGGTCAACGAAAACGTTGAGTGGAATTCATAGGTTTTTCAATCCATTTGAACGTATATATAATAAAAACCATTCGTGATCATTTATAGTCTTGTCGATCAAACAAACTATAATCAGGATACTGACAATTGTGTTTAAGCTCATGACACTAATCCGTTAACTCAATCACCCGCGTAAATATACCGGCATGATTCAGATGAAACCAGTGCCCCTCTAAAGGCATCAGTTGCAATTATACCTTATTTCTCATACAAAATAATCTACCGCAGAACTTACTATAAGTACAGCTTCTCGGCTAGCATTGGGTCGTTAACCCCGTAGTACTACAAATTGCATAAGCGGCTATTTCCCCCTTCGCAAGGGCAAGACAATAGTTAATAGTTCATGAATTTAGGGACTTTTGCAACTTTGGTACTCAACACAATTTCTAAGGCAACTTTCGGGTCTAACAATCATTCATGATATACGTTCCTTTTAAAAACTAGCATGCATTTCCCTCGCGGGTAAAACAATTTGAAATAATATAAGCGAGGCTATAAATTCACACCTTAGATATTAAGTAGTCGGTAGTTCGAGGAGTGTTCACTGACGATGTTACGGATGCCCGGGTAATTCAACACCTATCACAAATAACGCGTAATGAGTAATCTCATTTAAATACTTACGGTACTGTATAAAATACATATATATAAGTCACTTAAGACCAATATAACTCACGCCAAAAACAAAAACAACAAGTATCATTCATTTTATACCATTCGTTCTTATAACCTACGTTGTCCATTTTTACTCGTTCTCGCCGGTACTTGACCAAAGTACGGGCTGTTTTACCTTATTAAACCATGCTTATAAAATTTGATAAAATTTCCAAAAATCCTATATGACCTGTAGATAACATGTTTTTAAGTCCAACAAAAGTTTTCACTTTTACGACCCGTTACGCAACTCATTTCCACGACTACATTTTACGGGCTGAAATTGCGCTTCGACCAATTTTGACCACTTTGACCTATATGAAAAATACCTTTGACTTTCTTGACTCATAAGTCAACATATAGACTCATTTGTACAGGTTAGGGACCAAGTTTTGACCCTTGATCATTCACCAAATTATACTTGTGACCCTCGGGATTTGACTAAAACTTTACACAAATCCGGATTGTGAAAGTCCTCGTCTCCCGGTACCCGATCTTTAAAATGTCATAACTTTTAGCTCGTTTTGAGTCACGGGCTCTACCTTATACCAAATTAAAGCTAGAAAAACCCTCTATCACTATATTTAGTTTTCAAGACTTGGAACAAACATCATTTTTCCAAAATAGACCAAATGTTTCTGCCTAAAAATGACTATACCAAAAACATGCTTAGACTCGATTCCAAGACTTCTAACCAACACTAAACATCATCCTAAGACTTCCCAAACATATCCTAACATCAAACTTCCATCCTACCCCTATTGATCAACCAATCTCAATATCAAAATCAAAGAAAAATACACATGCAAGTAGGAACACCTATGTAAATCATCATAAAACAAATAACCAAACACAATAATAACATGCATGATCAACAACCACCATGGCTCCCCAAACACCCCCATTGCCGTGGGGTTTGGGTGACCCATTCACCACAACCAAATTAATTTTGGTGGGTTTTCATGGTGTTTATACTTCCATAACACTCAAAATTAACATGCATTAGCTCAAATAGCCACAAAAACGAATTTTGGATCATATGAAAAATCTTGAAAAATTTTTATCAATGCATGTTGGATTTGATTACATGAATAGGTGGGTAATGACCAAACTAAGCGTGGTCTAACCTTAGATTTTTGAAAAATCAAGTAGAAAAGATTTTTGGTGAATTTTTGTGTGTTCTTGGGTGTGCCGTGAGTTTAGAGAGAGACAAGGGAGGGAGTGTTTGATTTTTCTTGTGAAATGTTGTATGTGTTTGTGTGTTTGTCCACTTTGCCCCTTTTTGTTAGTTAGGAGGGACCTAAGTGCAATATTGGGCTTCTTTTGTCCTTAAATAGAAAACAACCTCAAAACTTTGCGGGTTTGACCCATTTGTCAATTTTGAAAATTTTACGGGAGTCGGAAATCTTCCCGAATGCTCCAAAATATTTTTGGGATACTTTAAATGTACTTGGAAGGCTATAAAACTCACACGACTCAACTTAACACGAACCGTAAATAAAATTCTCGAAAAATTACATTATCGATAAATCGTCAAAAATTATATAAAATTGGGCATCTCTCGGGATCGTAATCGTCATCGTCCTTCTCAAAACGTCAACCGTAAAAATTATAACCTCAAACATCGGTTTTAACCAAAATACTTATAATTATAGGAATTATAATTTATCAAAAATTTCAAAAATTAGCGTAATTTAGGGTATCGTTAATGACCTCGATTCTAGGGTGTCACATTTGGTTAATATATTAAGTGGGTTTTAATTGATTTGGTTTTTATTGTTAGTTTTATTGATTTTGTTTGATTGATTGTTGATTAGTTGATAATTAGTGGTTAGTTTAGTATAATTTTCAGCTTTGATTTGGTTGTTTTTAGATAAATTCGTGTTTCGTAAATGGGTTTTATTTGTTTTCCCGAATAAACAAATTTTCCCAAACCAATTATTTTTTTCCGAGTCAAGTTAATTTTCCCGAACGAGTAATTTTTCTCGAACCAATATAATTTACCGAATGAAGGTTTTATGCAAAATATACCGAACCAAACAATTACCAAACAAATCCCGAACCAAACAATTGCCAAAAAAAAATCCCGACTGAATTTTTTTACACAAAAGATTCCGAACCAAGAACATAACTAAAGATAAATCCCGAATGAACTTTTTACAAAAAATATTCCGAATGAACTGAAATTCCGAACAAAGAAAACTTTGACATGCATGCTAGGTTGCCTGCTTCCCATTTTCCCGTTTTTTTCAGCTACTAGCTTGCTAGCTTATTTATTATTTAGTATTGTTCCGTAATCGTTTAGTTTAATCTGAAAGTTGTTCTGATTTTATTTCTGAAAGTTACGTATTTTTTCGTCTAATTTTAAAATTAATATTTTTTTGTAAAGTTCAAGTTTTATCTTTTATTTAGTACCCGCTTTAGGTTTTGCCTCGTTTAGCTTTGAAGTACCATCTTAGTTTTATTCTCTCCTTTTTCATTAAGAAAACTTTATTTTCGAGTCGATAGTTAATTTCTTCGTTTAGTTTTATTTTCATTAATTGTTTTGCTATAATTCACGTTTATTATTTGTTTTATTAATTGTTTTTATACAAGTCTATTTATTAGTTCTTTTATTTTATTAGCGTTAGGCTTGCATTTACTTTTTACTTAGAAATAGATAACCAAATCTTTTTTTTTCTTTACCAAAAACAACTGAGTCGCACTTTTAACCGGAGATTAATTCGATTAGACACCGAGAATAACGAACTTTTCAACTAGCAAAATCTATGTATCAATCATACTCGAAACTTAAAGATGTAAATGACATCAATGTGCAGTACTAATTTAAGGATGAATGGAAGTTAGAAATATGTTAGAAGTATCATATTGATTTGACTGTTAATACTATTTTATATTAGAACATACATAATTAGAAACAAGTATTATTATAAAGCATAAATAACGCATGGATAGAGATGGTATTTTTAGTCACAGAAGGTCACCAAAGATGCAAACCGTTATTTTAAAGTGATGGTGTAAATTGATAATGATAAAGAAATGATCTATAATAATGATATAATTTTGATATGACTAACTCAATTCTATCTAAATGGCTACTAACTAATGAACTTAGCGTGTTTTACAATCTATTACGTCGATAACGACTTTGTGATAAACCATGCTTTCTTTAATTTTGGAGTGATTAAACAAACGTATTGCATGCATGCCCACTTTAGTTTTCATAACTATTTTCGAGGGCTAAATGTGTTTTAAATTTTTAGAAAGTTATTATTTATGAAACCATTTTTTTAACGTTCTATTTTAGAAAACTTTGTAATTTTAGAAACTTTCTATTTATAGGAGGACCAGAATAGACATTACACAGTAATCAGGAATACATTATATATATTAATCAGTAATGTTATCGAATAGTCAGAACTTATCAGATTATATACAAACAGTAATATAAGAATAAAATAAACCAAACTGAGAACAGTTAAGATTAGTAAAAATAAATTGATATCAGTCAACTCATTTCACATACCTTATTTATGAAGTATCCGTAAAGTTGGAGTAGATCTTTCAGCTTTCATTCTTATTTCATTACTGGACAGGTATGGATTTCCCGTCCTTCAGTAAGGACTTCCTTTCTACGCATGATTAGGATTCCCCATCTGCAGCCAATGTTTTCGCGGTATATGTTCTAAGCTTTATCAGTAATCATTTTAATAACTAATTAAAAATGCTTGAGCTTTATATACAAGCATGACCAGTTATGTACTAGTTATGAAGGTACCGTAACCATGACACTAGAGGCACCGGTGTCATGACTCCTCTGTCGGGGAGTGATTTCTCGCAGCGTCCCTGAATCCCCAGGTCGCTGGAAGATCTTACCCAACGAACTATTTAAAAGAGTAACTTGTCTATGAACCCCCAGAGCACGCTGAACCTGTAACAGTACAGGTCGATGAACTGGACTCCCTGTCGCTGAGCTAACCCCAGCCATCTGAAAGATAAACAGGTCGATGAATAACCAGCTCTCAGCTAAACCCACACCCTCTCTAAACCCACATCCACAAACCCACAACCACAGCCCCAACTGCTGAACCCACAACCGCTAAGTCAACCCACGTCATTAAAACAGCTGAGTTGAGAAATGAATGTCTGATAAACAATCAGATTGATTTGCTTGTGTTAAAAAAATAAATTCAGCTGAAGAAAATACGATGGGAAACAGATATGTTATTCGCTGTCTAAAACAAGCCAAGGAAAAAGCTTGTATGAATGGAATGGATGGCTGATATATAATCAGTTGATGGTATGAGATGAGCAAGTAATTAGTTGAAGTCCCCAATACCGAGTCTCTGAACATGTACGAGCATGGATGATGGTTTGTGTGTGTTTACCAAAGATCAGTGATTGGGTCTGACTGATGAATGATGGGTTCGATTCTTTTTGTTGAAAACTGTGATTGTTGAAGAAACTGATAAAATCAGCTTAATAAAGGATTCGCTGGCAAGATAACCAGCTGATAAAGGGTGGGCCACGACAGATTGTGTATGATGGCAATCATTTTCATAAGTTGGTGATGTAACGCAGAGACTTTTTGTTTTACTTATAAAAACTTTGGATGTGCTAAAAAATACAGCCGCAGCCCACAGGCATTCCGCCTCCGCCAACAGGCATTCAGTAGCTGCACCCACAGCCAGTTAAAGCTAAAGCCACTGACTCGATAGCCACAGACCTCTAGCTGTTGATTCCCATAGACACAGTCATTGCTGAACCTCCAGCTATTGATCCCCACAGCCAAATGGCTGAACTCTTCAGCTGTTGATCTCCACAGCCACCCCCCCTCCCCAGCAGCTGTCCCCCTCCCCCCAACCGCTGTGACCCCATCCGTTGTAACCCTAGCTGCATAGTTTTGGATAAACCAGACTGTGTTACACAAGTAATTGGAGAAACAGTGATTATACCGGGGTTTGATAACATCAGGGTTTGATAACATCAGCGTTTGGTAGGAGACGAAATTTAGGGGGGGTTGTACTTCAGGCGAGATGAACACCATCACGCTATGCTTGTGTAATAGTGTGTAGCCGGTCAAAACTTGCTTGGTTCCCTAGCAAATTTTGAGGGGGAGAGAAACGAGGATGGAAGTAAACTTGTGTTTATATGAAGAAACATGAAGTTTACTCACATTACATACACACTATCATATATCACAACACATAACCTTCAGGGAGTTAGAAGTTTACATTTGGCTGATTGAGCAAAGTCATTGAAGATGGGTTGCTGAACAGGAGCTACATTGTCTGATATTTGAAGATGTCGCTGAATAGACATCTGAACCACTCCGCTCTACCTGCATATACATACTTCCCTGATGACCTAAGGTGAAGTTATTTTTATACAGCTTTATATATATCAGGTGCTATGAATTATACATCAGGATTTGTTCAAGGGTTGAAATTACAACATAAGACATTGTAGAGTTCAGTAACAACTACAACAGGGACAAGACGATACAAGTTAGGATGACTTAAACTAGTGAAGCTAGTTATTCTTAGTATACTTTTTAGTAATATAGCAGGTAAGAAGAAGCCTTTATGCTCACTTACTGCTATTAACTTAGGCTACTTTTCTATCCAAATAGGGGGAGATTGTTGGTCCAATTTAGTGCCTGATTTGTCCCTTGCACATGATTTGGATGTAAAGTATCCTAAGTAGTGTTAGTCACTGAACTTACGTATGTTACAAGTTCAGTGTGTCATTCTTTAGAGTTCTTTAGAGTCTACGAGATAGACTCGTCATTAGTTGAGACGGATCTTAGTAAGTGTGCAAAGAATCAAGGATGATGGAGTTAGTAAGTGATGACATAAGAACTTACTAACTCCTCGAGACTATTACTTATTACAAGACCTGAAGACGTTAGAAGATCTGAAGAAGTGTCTGTCAGAAGTATTAGTGGAAGACTACAAAGTACAAGGTGGTTACTTGTATTTTAGTAAAAGCTTCTCAAGGAAGCTTCACACCAACTATATATATGTGATCCTTGTAATAGAATAGGTCAATGATTCCCACCACAGAAAACACACATGTAACACTTTAGTGGATAGGGGTTTCATCCTCCCATTGTTACATAAGCTTAGCTAGCTATGAACATGGGATTTTAGTTTGTCATTCATTGCCCGGTTGTTGTTCCGCAAACAACCGGGCAAGTCTTGTATATTTGTTGATTCATTATTAATAAGATATACAAACGATGAAAAGTACAAGTTTTTTATTAGTTAGTCAATTGTTTTAATTATGCAAATGTTCTTTATTTATTCTTATTGAATCAATGTTTGCACAAGTTTCGTGGACCATCATTATTTTTTTCCAAATTTATTTAAATCAAAAATTTTGATTTAAAAGCATTCGCGTGAATTTTACAAAAAGTTTACTCAAATCGACGGAACGAGAACCGTTGGCTAAATATTTTTCCTTATGAAGTGAAAATAATGCTAATTATTAGTTGGTACTAAGTCTAGACCGATAAAGGGCACGGTGTTGAATTTTGTATTTTTACGTTTTTCGGGTGTCGGACTGACTTTTGGGTCGAGACACCCTCATGATATATTTTTATGGCTGTTTTATTTAATTTTGCTCCTTAGTACCTAACTTAGCTAAAAATTAGTATATATTGAGTGTTTATTTTTCGTGTTCTACGTGTATCTTTAAAATCACGTAACTTTTAAAATATTTGGTTCCGATAATATCCGCTTTAACAATTTGCGGGACAAAGCAATATTTACCTTACCCCATGTGTTTTATATATAAAAAAACTTAAATTCGACATGTATCTAATAATTGATACGTGTCTAGTGGCTTGAATTTTATCAAAGGGTGCATTTGCTTCCATTGTAAGTAATACATCTTATCCTCTCTTTTATTGTGAATATCAAACAAGATCATAATCAAGTTACAAATTTTAATCACTATTAAGAACTTCATGCGCTAATTTGCAAGGCTTTTTTACTATATTTCATGTATTGAGTTTGGGCTACAATTGTTGAATTTAGGGTTGAAAGTGATTACCAACTATCTTGCTAATTTCCATCATATTATAAGGATTTTTAATCATTTTGTATTACTTTCTTTATAAGAAATCCTTATTGATATAATTTTTATATTAATGATATATGTTATTCTAGATATTTAAGGCATTGTATAAAGGACTAGACATTTTTTAACACTAGTAAGCTTGTTTTGTATTATGATATTGGGGCTGTTTTTTATCGGTGGTAAAACGTGGCTATTCTGAAAGATACAATAGGTGTTGACATTTGAAAACAGTCTAGGATGATAGCCTTGTCTTTTGTGATAATTTGGTCGGGTGGCGCGTCTGGTGATGATTCCCGGATAGTGAGATATGGCCAGAATACAAAAAGGTGTTCAAATCTGACATACTGTTTTACAAGACTCTTTTCTCATAAAATTTGTATACCAACACCTAAATATAAACTAAAAGTTGTAGGTATAATCATATAGAATCAGTGTGCATTGAATGGTTTTTCAATTCTCAACGGTTTGGAAATGGCGGCCAAAACCGGGTAAACTAAAGTTGAATGTAAAACGCAACCCATACTCCTAGTGATAAAAATGAGACTTAAGTTATGTTAAATATGAATTGAGGGCTAATGAACCTAGGATAAATATAGTACACAATAATAAGGTTATTTTAATATAAATAACTCATTTAGATGATTTATGGTTTAGGAGAAACGACCTAATAAGCAGAGCATGTCGTAAATTTATCAAGATTGAATTGTATTAATAAAACATAAAAATAGGCTTATTTATCAAAAATAGAAAAGGGATAACACAAAATGATAAATTTTTATTAAAAGTTTTATAAAAAATTTATAAAACATATACAATGCCTAAGATATATTAAAATACACTATTTGGATAAATATGATTTATTTCTCGTATCGAGCCTAAGACGTGTTTCGTCATCTTTAGGTCTCGTGTGATCGTGTATCAACGGCTGACGTTTGTTTCCGATTGACGTTTCTAACGATTATATCAAGTGAGTCCATAGGCTCTTTTAATATTTATAAAATGTTACTAAAACGCGGGGTGAGATTTCATGTTGGGACACAAACTTTTAAACTATCTGTTATCTTGAACTGTATACTTATCAGATGAGTACCGATTATTATTGCTTTTAGTATCCATAGCCACTAAGTTCCCCTCTATATCATGAACGGTTAATAATTCACAGTTTGGAAGCGCGAATGTTGTAGATGGATCCATCGGGATTGACAATCTCCGTCACGTATTACTTTGACGCATATACATTTGTTAATACTTGAGTATTTAGGCTGAATACTCAATAGGGGCACTTTTATACGTTAAGCTTTGGTGTCATGAGCTAATAGAAATAATAAACATATTGACTATGGATAATGTACATAGTTATCCCGCCCATTACTTGTTTTATAAATTTTACCGTGTTCTATTTCTTAATTTACTAAATCTATGAATATCACTCACTTTTTGTAGACGTATTTACATGTTTTAATCTCAGGTAATAATGCTTTATATGCTAGGATGGGATCCCGCATGATGTTAGCAGCTTAGAAGTTATGTGTTGTAATTATGCTTTTGATGTTGTTGAAGTTGTCAAAATCCTTCCTGCTTATATTTTGGTAACTATAAACTTTAAAAACATGTTTTAATGGTTCTTTATTATGTTGTATGACTTTTGGGACCTAAGATTAAAAATTTTGATAGTCTAATGTAATATATGTTTTTTATTACGTCATTTTTCGTGTCATTTTAAATTCATTGTTTCTTGTACCATGACGTGGCACCCCATGCTACCTGATTGTCCCGTGTCTGATTTTGGGGGTGATACATATTGGTATCAGAGCAATGGTTATAGGGAACTAAGTCGTTTTCAAAACTTGGTCTATAACTAAATTTTCAAACCATTTCCTGTTACTTAGAGTCAAACACATAATATGCCAATGTTGTTCAATATCTTCGCGGGTAACTCTCTAATCCTTATTATTTATCTTAACTATACATATAATATTTCATACTTTGATTTCATTTTGAATAGTTTTCATTACGATACTTATATTCTCCTACAAAATCCTTAATGCTTGTTAGTATATATTTCCTTTCCTTATGTAGATGAATTCTCCACCTCGATTGCCGGACCATGTTAAAAAGTTTCCTCAGGAGGAATCCGAGAAAGAGTTTGAGGAGGACCCTGAGGAGGATCCTAAGGAGGAGCCCGAGGAGGATCTTGAGGAGGAGGAAGAGATTCAGCCTCTAACCACACCTATCAAAGACTCCTCTACTTTATCATGCCTACCTTTAGGGCATTCTTCAGACTCTTAAAATGATACTTCTGATCAGCCTTTTCAGACCAGCACCTTTGAGGAGGGAGGTCCCTCTACTGTCTATCATGCTTTCCCTAAAGAAATGACTGATACTATCCCGACTCTAGCAGATCCTGAAATCAAAAAGCTGCACAACAATGTAAGATATTTGTTAAGGGCAGAAAATAAAAGAGTAGCTGAAGATAAAGATCTCCAATCAGAAGTGAAAAAGTTAAGAAAGCACATGAAGTCTTATGACAAGAATTTCGGGGATGAATGGAAATATACGGCTAACCAGAATGGGTTAATTGAGAAATTAATTGCCAAAGATAAAGAAAAGAAGGAAATGATTAAAGGTTTACAAAAAACTGTGGTGGTAATGAAAAAGAGTTTAGATGAACTTAGGGAGAAGCCTGAAGGGGTGGCTACATCTGCAGCATCGTCATCTTAGGGACCCTCTAGTGGTTCCCAGTAGATCTTTTCAGTATTTCCGTTTATGCACTTTCTATTATGTATCTTTTCTACATTCTACTAGGCTGCTATGACAATTAGTGCTACTTGTATTTGGGTGTAATTTTGTTTCTTTGGTATACACCCTTGTAACCAAAAATCTTATTTCCTCGGTATGTTATGGAAACCGTGTACTTAATGAATCATCATTTCGGAATTATTGTGACTACATTTATTTTTACTTTGTGAACTTCAATCTAGTTACAATATAAATTCCCCAGTAATGCATTTCATGTTGACAATCAGTTATGCATATCTAAAATCTTTTCTTATCTTATTTCTCCAATTTCCATGAATCTTGAAATAGCATACTTATACAAGTTCTCACTGAATTTTGTACTGTGTTGTTGATAGAATTATGCTGCCTACCAGAATTCATAGGACTGATGGACCCAGGAGATCGCGTAGGGCTACTATGGAAAGAATCATTGCTAAAAGGGTTGAAAAAGTTGTTGCTGTACACGAAAAGAGTCGAGAGACTCAAACTAAAGCTGAAAACTCTTCAAGTGCAAAAGGATGTTCGCAAAAAACTTTCATGTATGGAAAACCACACTCTTTCAAAGGGACAAAAGGTATTGTTGGTTTAACACGTTGGTTGGAAAAGATTGAGCAAGTATTTGGAACTTGCAAATGTGCTGAAGAAGATAAGGTGGTCTATGTTGCTAGTACGTTGGAAGGTATTACAATGTCATGGTGGAACAGGAATATTTTAACTTTAGGCCTTGAAAATGCAAACAAAATCCCATGGAGGGAGTTTAAAGAAATGTTTACCACTGAATATTGCCCCGAAACTTAGATCGCTCGAATGGAGCAAGAGCTATGGAGTCTATAGATGAAAAATGAAGATATTGAAGCCTACAATAATAGGTTTCATGAATTGGTCAATGTGACCTGAAATGGTTCCAAGTAAGAAAAAGAAGATTAAAAGGTATAAAGGGCTTTCCAGAAAGAATTAAAGGGCACATTACATCATCAAAACCTTCTTCTTTACATGAAGCGGTGAATATGGCTCATGAAGTGGTTGAGTAGTCTATCAAAGGTAGAGATGCTAAGTTAGGTGATGGTAACAAGCAAAAATGGAAGGATACTAAAGGAAATAATCAGGGAAATAACCGCAACAAAAACCGGGGCAACAACAGAAACTTTAACAGGAACATAATTCAACAAGAAAATAAAAGACAAGAGACGACATCAATGTATGCAGCTGCTCCTGTTGTTCATGCTACTCCTACTGCTCTTGCTGGTAGACAAGGTTATGTTGGAAATCTGCCCAAGTGTGATCGATGCAACTGACATCATCCTGTTGGTATGTGTCCTCCTAAGTGTACAAAGTGTAAAAGGATTGACTATGAGGAAATAAACTGTGTAATGTGGTGTCCTTTGGCTGTAGCAAAAAAATTCATTTCAAGAATTGGTGTCTAATACTCAGCTTTTTGGCTAAGTATAAAATATTGTTGTCCCAAGTCTTTTTGAATTGACTATTGGTTCAAAGTGCGACTCAATCGGATTTTGGTGAACAAGAGAATGGTTTGGTTTGTTTATCTAATATTAACTAAAAGAAAATAAGTAAATGTCGTTGAGTAAAGTTAAAGTGTTTAAGAATTAAACTAAAAGCTATGTAGAAAAACTTTAAGTAAAAACTTTAAAACTTAAAAACATGTTCCATCGCAATATAAAAATTCATTTCTGTTAGAATGCACCAAATCATAACCATCGGAATATCACTAGAATAAGCTATCGGAATAATCAATACAAAGGTCCATCGGAATATCAATCTTAGTACCCATCGGAATGCAAGTATAAATACCCATCGGAATGCAAAAACCACAAGTCTGTCGCAATGATGCTCGTCGGAATGTTCTTAGATCGCAAAATGGTTCAGATCGGAATGATGTAAAGTAAAATTGGGCAGCACTTCGTCTTAGCAAAGACCTTGATCCCGTCAGAATGTGCGATCGCAATGCGCGATCGCAATCCAGATCGGAATAAGGGGGAAATGACAACCTGATCGCAAAGTAGAACCCTAATGGGTTATTGCGATCAAAACTCTGAGGTCTATCGGAATGTGTAGAAACCCGTCGGAATGTGCAAAAACCCCAAGATTTCGATGGAAGGTAACTTAATCCGAAATTCGTGGGAAATGTAAAACTCAATAAGCACAATCAATAATATATTTTATCCAAAACTTAAACAACTCGAAAAGCTTAAATTTGACAACTTGTAAAACATAACAGATTATCAACTTAATGAAATGAACTTTAAGATGCCTAAAATCTTTGTAAAATCCGAAAATCAATAAGCTAAAACTTGTAATAAGCCAATAAGCATTACGAGCTTATAGCTTATACGTGTAAGAGCTTAAGTATAACCAAAGAAGATTAATCCTTCAATCACGAAATCATTAAATCATACGCATGAAGTATGCAAATTGGATCAAAGGTAAAGTAAATCAAGAAATGTAGAATGAGATTAATGATTAAAAGCTTAAATAGAACTTGATTAATGAAATAAGCAATACACAAATGATTAATCTTGAAAGATTAAAAGAAAAGATGGAACTTAGTGAGAGAAAATTTAAGACTTTCTCTCTCTAAAACTAGAAAGAAAAGTGAAAATTGAAAAACTAAAAAAATTAAAGACTAACTCCCTCCTAATGACTATTAGGAGGGTATTTATATGGAAGGTGGAAGGAGTGCATGTGTTGCATCTTCTTTCTTTCTTTCTTTACGTCTTCTCGACTCGACTTTAATTCTTTGTCTTTTGTCGATGTCGTGTCGGGATTTTAACTTGTCTTTTAATTTTCTTCTTCTATTAGACTTAATTTCTTCGACTTCGTTAAACTTCCGTCTTTAGACTTTTTCTTCGATAAATCTTCAGAATAGGTCTTGGACTTCCGTTCTTTTTGCACTCTTGATCTTTTGACTTCGTCTTTTCCCGTTTTCTTCGATAAAAGCCCGTGAAAGCCCGTGTTTTCTTCCTTTTTCATATTTTGGTCCTAAAACACAATAAAAACACAAACCACGCATAATTCCGACTTTTACGACATAAATCACACGTTTTGGTCTTGTTATTATTGGAAATAAGTGGTAAAAGGATAACTATTTTCACACTTATTAAATCCCCTACACTTGACCATTGCAATGCCCTCATGCAATGCATTAATTTAAAGCACGGTTTACATTTTCCATCATAAATAACCCACCTTGGCCTTTATTAAATACTAAACATAAAAAGATAGAAACAGGTAAAGAAATTAAAAACTTACATTGGGTTTTGGCTGCCATGAACGTTTATCATCCTCAAGTTTCACGTTCCCCATACCAAGCTTAAAAACGAGATCATTGTTATTATAAGTTAGCAAACTATCACGAACTCATGTGGGCCAATTATTCGCTTAGACTCCCTTATTCCTAGGTTTATCTCTTATATTTTATTTTTGTCTTGAATGATCACGAGGATGCATTGTTTGACTTATTTCGATAGTTATTTAGGCCAAAAATAAAGTGAACGATTTAATCAATAGTTAGCTAAAGGACCAAATCTTTTAAAACTGCTTCTCGGGACCTCATAAAGTTCATATCTTGGCATAACTTGCTTCACGATTTGAGACCTTTCTCGGACCGATATTTGGCAGTGAATTCATACTTCGTGTGTCTCGATCTTTCATATTGATTTTCGATAAATGATTCTTCACATCACTTTTGGATCTTTAGAAACAAAATGTAGCCCTCATGCCTTGTTAGGGCCTTTTCGGACTTGCCAATCTTCACATCCCGCTTCAATAAGTTATGCCTTGGCTATGAACTCTAATCCGTACCGAGAAACTTTTAAATGATCTGGGGCTAGAAGCTAAGTAACCTTTTAAATCGTACAACCTTATTTATTGCAGATAAATTTATTAACAAGCGAAGGGAGAATAGGATTATAATTAACTCACATAAATTCACGAAAGAATACCAAACTTATAATTGACTCTATCATCTCTCGTTCTCCATAGTTTAAAATCTCAAGGAATGAGACTCGTGGATGCTTAGCCTATTAAATCAAAGTTTTGGGTTTTCGAGTCGCCTATAGGATCTTGCAAATTCTTAGACTTTTTCATGTTTTAGAAATCGCATTTTAAAGTTCCATTGATAAACAACTCTCTAGGATCAATTATAGGAACTTGCGAAAAGTTCTTGTTCTTAACCCGTGAGAGTTAAGACTTTCGCGTTTTATAGCTCCCTATATAAAAGCCTAGCAAAACTTGACTTAAATACGTTAAGGATACTAGCTAGAGTAAACTTAGATAAGTAAACCCGGGTTGAGTCAAAATATTCACGACTAAGAAAAATTTAAAACCACTTTATTAAGATTTATTCTAGTAAGGCAAGAAAGTAAACATAACAAAGGAAAATAAAACTATACAACTAGGCCAAAATAGATTAAAAATTTTGAAAAATGTCGAAAAATCAAGTTTTCCGGTTAAAATGAGGGCAAATTCATGGACAAGACCACTTACTTCGATAGAAGTCCCCCTACACTTGAGATAAACATTGTCATCAATGTTTAAGCATGTGGGAGTAAACTCCCCTACACTTATGACATTGTGCACCTTGTTTAAATCTTGCTAAGGAAAGGACAACTAAAGTGAATTCAATGTGAACATATATAAAATATGAAATATTTAATCACAAGAGTTTAGGATAGAACCAGGAAGATGGGAACACGGTAGCACGGTTCGTCAAAAGTCATCAAGGTGGATCTTTGAAGCTTTAATCCCTGCACATCACAAGAAACAAGACAACAAACACATACGGGGCTCCCCCTACACTTATTATGAAAGTAGTAAAGGATAGATCACAGGTTGCCTCCCGAGAAGCGCTTGTTTTTGATCACCGAGTCACGAGCCTGACTCGACCCAAATTTAGTTCATGGGAAACGTAGTGAGGGATGGAATCATCTCATGAGAGATGTCCTCACCAAAGTACAGTTTCAAACGCTGGCCATTCACCTTGAAATTGGGCCCATTTGGCTGAGAAAGCTCAATGGTCCCATATGGAAAGACTTTGGCGACGGTGAATGGACCAGACCAGCGGCTCTTCAACTTGCCAGAGAAGATCTTCAACCGAGAGTTAAAGAGAAGAACGTGATCACCAATGTGGAACTCTCGGTTCTTAATTCTTGCGTCATGAATGATCTTGGTCTTCTCCTTGTAGATCAGTGAGTTCTCGTAAGCTTCATTCCTTAGTTCGTTGAGCTCGTTGAGTTGAATCTTGCGATGATCACCGGCTTTGTTGATGTCGAAGTTAGCCCACTTCAAGGCCCAGTGCGCCTTATGTTCCAGCTCGATGGGAAGGTGGCATGCTTTTCCGTACACAAGACGATAAGGTGTACAACCGATCGGGGTCTTATAAGCAGTACGGAAAGCCCACAGAGCATCATCTAACTTATCGGCCCACGCGGCGCGATGCTTTCCCACAGTACGCTCCAAAATTTGCTTCAATCCACGGTTGGATATCTCGGCTTGCCCATTGGTTTGGGGATGATAGGCGGTGGCAAGACGGTGATTGACACCATACTTAGCCATGACTCTTACAAATTGATCATTGCAAAAATGAGTCCCGCGGTCACTGAGAATAGCACGAGGAACGCTAAATCGAGCGAACAGCTGCTTCAAAAAGTTCACAACCACCCTCGCATCATTCGTGGGGAGAGCCTTAGCTTCAACCCATTTAGAAACGTAGTCGACGACGACGAGGATGTACTTGTTCCCTTTGGAGGATGGAAATGGCCCCATAAAGTCGATGCCCCATACATCAAATATTTCACATTCTTGTATGAAATTTTGAGGCATCTCATCCTTATGTGTGATCTTGCCTTGGCGTTGGCAAGCATTACAATGCTTAACCATTTCGTGAGCGTCACGATCAATGGTGGGCCAATAGAATCCAGAATCAAACACTTTTTTAGCGGTGTTGTTGGGACCAAAGTGACCACCGGTGGGTCCTTTGTGGCAAGCTTGGAGAATGTCAAAAGCTGCCGCTCCGTCAACACAACGACGAATGATCAGATCAGCACATTGTTTGAATATATAAGGGTCATCCCAAAAGTAAGTCTTAACATCATTCAAGAACTTCTTCTTTTGTTGGGATGTTAACCCTTTGATGAGAATACTAATACACGGCTTTTGACACCCCGTATAAAAATTAAAGTTCTAGTTCTCGATATCTTAACGAATTGATTTCCAGCTTAAAGTACGACTCAGTTGAATTTGGTAAAACAAATATTTTTGATTGTTTTAAAATTAAAATGCACAAAAACTTAAATATAAATGACGTAAAAGTAAAAGTGCGTTTAAATAAAATGGCGTTAAAATAAATCTAATCTAAAATTAAATGGGTGCGATATTTAAAACTTTGAAAAGTAATAACTTAATGACGGGAAATTTAAAGCGTGACGGAAATTAAAATATCACAAAGTATAAAAATGTAACTTGAAAATTAAACAAAGCAAAATTAAAATCCAAAACCCATAGCCATCGGAATCCACTATCGGAATGCTGTCACCATACCATCGGAACCCAGATCGGAATGTGCTATCGGAATAAAAGGTGCAACCTATCGGAATGTGACCTATCGGAATATGGTCCAGATCGGGATGATTTACCTTTGATCGCAATGTGTCAGATCGCAATACCCAGATCGGAAAGATGCTAAGAAAAATTGGGCAGCACTTCGACTAAGTAAACCTCAAGACCCGTCGGAATGTGCGATCGCAATGTGCGATCGCAATCCCAGATCGGTATGAGGGTGATGTTACTCCTATCGCAATCCCGGATCAGAATGCAGTCCTTTGTCCCAACACTGTCACTAGCGGAATGTGGAGAATGCACCCGTCGCAATGTGTGTTTACCTTTCTTTCCGATGGAGTACCAAATTCGTAATAAGCTAAAATCCAAATAAGCTAATTCTAATAAGCAGTAACGAAGAACTTGAATTAAATGAAAACAAGGCGAGACAAAAAGCTAAAAAGTTAAAATCTTTCAAAATTTAAAAGACGAAATTTAATGAAATTAAAACTTAAAAAGTAAAACTCTTAAGAAAACTTTGAAAACACTTAATCAAAATACCAAATAAGCACACAAGATTGTCAAACTCGTGGCTTATTTCGTATGAGGACTTAAAAGGAAACAGAAACGACAAGACTTTGAATCAAATAAGCAAATGATTAAGCAAAAACTTGCTTAATCCGAAATTGTAACCGAATCAAAAAGAAGAAGAGTAGAATGAGATTAATAAAAAGAACTTGATCAAAGATGAATAAAGATTAAAGCAACAAAATTTAAAGAACACAAATTAAAAACACTTACTTGGAAATTAAAAGGATAATTAAAGTGCAAAACATGTATTTAAATGACATGAAAAGTAAATGACAAGATATGAAAATGGTGGAAGACTAATTGTCACGTTAGCCAACAAAGAAAATAATTAACTAGCCTAATCTATATATAGGGGAGGATTAGGAAGCTTCCTCCCCTCCTTCCTTTCTTCTTAATTGCGTCTTTAGGTCCTTAAGCCTTTAATCTTCATTAATTGCACCATTAGTCCTTTATTATTCTAATCTTCTTTAAACTTGGACTCTAATGACTTGTGGCTCGGGATTTCTTTGAACTCGTCTTTTAATTCTTCAATAAAGTAGACTTGAGTTCTTCGGCTTTAAGTAAACTTCCATCTTTCGACTTTTTCTTCGATAAATCTTCAGAATTGGTCTTGGACTTCCGTTCTTTTTGCACTCTTGACTTCTCGACTTCGTCTTTCATTTTTTTCTTCAATAAAAGCCCGTGAATGCCCGTGTTTTCTCACTCTTCACCTTTTCGTCCTAAATCACAACAAAAACACAAACCACGCATAATTCCGACATAAAAGACATAAAATACACATTTTAGCTCGGTTATTATTGTAATTAAGTGGTAAAAAGGATGGGTTTTTACACACCTATCAAATACCACCCGCTAAGTAGTTTGCAATGTCCGCAAACCACGAGGTGTCATCAAGATTGAGATTTATAGACATTAAGGTCTCAAGGGGGAAAGAGTCATTCATCTCTTTGTTCAGATGATCCCCTTGATATGGATCCTCAAGTCTGCTCAGATGATCCGCGGCCAGGTTTTCGGCTCCCTTCTTGTCGCGAATTTCAATATTGAATTCTTGAAGGAGTAAAACCCAGCGAAGAAGTCTTGGCTTAGAATCATGCTTAGTCATCAAGTACTTCAACGCGGAATGGTCCGTGTATACGATGGTGGGGGATAAAACAAGATAGGGGCGAAATTTCTCAAAAGCATAGACAACAGCTAAAAGCTCTTTTTCGGTTGTCGTATAATGCAATTGAGCCCCCGTCATTGTTTTGCTAGCATAGTGGATTGGTTGGAAGTGTTTATTCACTCATTGGCCCAAAACCGCACCAATATCAAAGACGCTAGCATCGCACATCAATTTAAAAGGCAGCTCCCAATTAGGGGTAACCAAGACCGGTGCCTTAGTTAGCTTATCCTTAAGAAGATTGAAGGCTTCGAGACACTCTTTAGAAAAGATAAAAGGAGTATCTTTTTCCAAGAGGTGGATCATCGGGCGAGCGATTTTAGAGAAATCCTGAATGAATCGACGATAGAAGCCCGCATGACCCAGAAAACTTCTCACACCCTTCACGGTTGAAGGTGGAGGTAATTTGGCTATGACATCTACTTTAGCACGGTCGAATTCAAGACCGGCGTTAGAGATTTTGTGTCCTAGCACAATGCCTTCTTTTACCATAAAATGGCATTTTTCCCAATTTAGAACAAGGCGAGTGTCTTCGCACCGCTTAAGCATACGTTCCAAATTGGAAAGGCAAGAAGAGAAGGAGTCCCCAAAGACCGAGAAATCATCCATGAAGACTTCTATGGTTTGCTCAACCATGTTATGGAAGATAGCCAACATGCACCTTTGGAAAGTCCCGGGGGCATTGCATAAGCCAAAAGGCATTCTTTTGTAAGCAAATGTGCCATAGGGACAAGTGAATGTTGTCTTCTCTTGATCTTGAGGATCGATGGGTATTTGGAAATAACCCGAGAAACCATCAAGAAAGCAGTAATATTCATTACCCGCTAAACGTTCAAGCATTTGGTCCATAAAAGGTAGAGGGAAATGATCCTTTCTCGTGGCATCATTGAGTTTGCGGTAGTCTATACAAACTCTCCATCCAGTAACGAGACGGGTAGGAATCAACTTGTTGTTTTGATTGGGAACAACAGTGGTTCCGCCTTTCTTAGGCACACAATGGACTGGACTAACCCATGGTGAATCCGAAATAGGGTAAATCATACCCGCATCAAGAAGTTTGATAACCTCTTTTTTTATGACTTCATGGATTTTAGGATTCACCCTTCGTTGGTTTTGAATTGTGGGCTTAAAGTCGTCCTCCATGAGAATTTTATGTGTGCAAAAGTGAGGATCAGTTCCGCGGATGTCGGAGATTTTCCAAGCGATAGCTCGTTTATGCTTCTTCAACACGGCGATAAGTCGGGCTTTTTCTTCTTCTTTCAGGTCCTTAGCGATGATGACCAGTAACTTCTCGTTGTCTTCAAGGAAAACGTACTCAAGATGAGGAGGTAGGTCCTTAAGCTCAAGAGTGGGAGGATCCTCAATAGATGGTGTAACTAACGATGGATCATCATTAGTCACCTCTTTAGGAGAAGGAGGAGAAAACGGGTCCTCATTGAGAAGTCTCTCAATAGTACGAATGTCTTCATCCTAATCGGTGGGCGAATTATCATACTTAATATCGAGAGGACCTAAGCTAGCTTCGCAATCATCCAAGTCACTTTCTCCAAAAGGAGTCAATGCCGGAGCAATTGAGACAACGGTTTCAACATTGGGTAGAGAAGAAAGAGTACTTTTGCAAGCATCATGAAAATGTTCTTTACAAGCCTCATCGAGAACGTCAATAGCATTAACACTCTCATATGAATAAGGTTGCTTAGAAATCTTACCCATGTTGAAGACAATTTTATCTTCACCAACTCTCATGATTAGTTCGCCCGCGGCTACATCAATGAGAGTGCGACCGGTCCTCAGGAATGGACGTCCAACGATTAATGGAACACGGGGGTCCATCTCGTAGTCAACGACAACAAAATCCGCCGGGAAGGTGAATTTGTCAACTCCAACGAAGACATCTTCGGCTATCCCCACTGGATAAGCAACCGTACGGTTGGCTAATTCCAAAGTCATTTTGGTGGGGACAAGCTCGGGGAGAGATAATTGCTTCCAAACATTTAAAGGCATTAAGTTTATACTGGCACCTAGATCGGCTAGGGCCATGCAATTCTCTACTCCCGGGAAGTTGCAAGGAATCAAGAAGCGACCCGGATCACCAAGTTTGGTGGGCAATTTCCTTAAGAGAACGGCGGAGCAATTCTCATTAAGTTAGGTCTAAGCAATGTAAAGAAGCTTTTCCTTGTCACTTAGAAGATCTTTAAACATCTTAGCGTATTTGGGCATGTGAGCGAGAGCCTCGGCAAAGGAGATGTTAAAATTCAGTTGTTTAAACATTTTTAGAAAGTTTGAAACCTGAATATCATCCTTGCTCTTTTGCTTCTCTTTCCTCAACCTTGAAGGATAAGGTATATTGGATGAAGAAGAAGGATTTAGGGGAATAGGATCACTCACAACCACGGGTGGTGGGGAAATGGGGATAGAAGGTGAAGGAGGTGAGGAAAGTTGCTCTTTTTCCTTGTTCACAATCACGGGTGGAGGTGTAGGAAGCTCGGGTTCCATATAACCTTTTCCACTACGAGTGGTGCTTGCTTTCATCTCCCCTCTTGGATTCGCAACGGTATTACTCGGAAGAGTACCCAAAGAAGAGGGTTGATTACCTTGGATGAGCGAACCAATCATATCACGAATGTTAAGCGCTTGAGTGCTGAAAGAATCTCTGATGTCGGCACGGATCTCATTGCTCTGTTTTGCCATATCATTCCTTAGTTCGGCTCGAATATCGTTCCCTTGTTTTATCATTTCTCCCTTCAAGTTGATGACTTGACTCTGAAGATTCGTCACCAGCTCCCAATTAGTATTCATGAACGTCTCGACGTCTGGATTCACTGCCATCGGTTGATTGAGAGGTGGAGCTTGGTAAGCTTGAGAATTTCCTTGAGTTGGGTATGGGTTTCTTTGGGACTGATATTGATTGTTGGCACGAGGTTGGGAATTGTTGTTTCGGTTATAGATTTGTTGGTTTTGGTTTGCAGGAGGGAAACCAGGTGGATCAAGATAATTGTTTGAACGATAACTGAGCAAGCTACGGTCTCCTTGAGGGCGAGCTTGATAGCCTCCCGTGGGATAAGTACCGTAAGCTGCGTTAACGTTTTCAGAAAAATGGCCTTGGGTAGAAGGACGATCATTGTAAGAATGAGGACCACCACATGTGTCACAAGAAATAGCAACGACTTTAGCTTGTTGAAAGTGGTTGGTGGCTATGGTCATGAAATTCTTGTTCATGTCAGCGAGTTATCGAGAAATTTCAGTCATTTCAGGATTGGAGGTAGTAGAAGAAACATTGACTCTCGAGTTAGATCTTGAGGATGCGGATGAATCCCAATTCTTGTGGTGAGTAGTCATGTTTTCAATCAACTCTCTACACTCCTCCGGTCTCCTTTTCATAAAAGTACCACCGGCGGCAGCATTGATCGTGTCACGATCACGAAAAGTGAGACCATTGTAGAAGGTTTCAATGAGAGTGACGGGGAGCATATTGTGATTTGGACAGCGGTCGATCAAATCATTGTATCGTTCCCAAGCATCGAAGAGCGATTCATCATTGTCTTGCATGAATCCACTGATTTGGTTACGAAGGCTTGTGACCATGGATGGTGGGAAGTAGCGCGATAAAAAGCGTTGAGTCATGTCATTCCACGTATGAATAGAATTTTTGGGAAGACGGTCAAACCATTTTTCGGCATGGTGAGAAAGCGAGTGGGGAAAAAGTGGAAGGCGAAGGTCATCCATAGAAACACCGGGGCACTTCATACTTTGGGTGATGGTAATGAATTTGTCGAGGTGTTTGTTGGCATCATCATCCGGAATTCCGCGAAATGGGTTAGTTTGCACTTGTTGGATCATGTGATGCTTCAACAAAAACTCCTGAGCCGTGACGTGCATTGGCGCAATCGGGCCTCCGCGTCCGTTCATGGTGGGTTGACACAATTCCTCCATTGTTCGTAAATTAGGTAGGTGGACATTGTTGTTGTTGTTGTTGTTGTTGTTATTGTTGTTATTGAGATTGGGTAGAGGTGGGTTATTATTGTTGTTATTAACACCAGCCATATATAAATCTTCACGAGTTTCGGGCTCAGAATAGTTCGAAGATCTAGTACGCATACACCTGCAGAAGAAAAATATACACAGAGAGAATATCTATATAATATTTTTGGTGCAAAACCTTTTGGAAAAGAATTGCTTTTTGATTTTTTAATGTTTTTGTATTTTTCAAGATTTTTATATTTTGAAAATTTTTGAAGCAAGGAAAATAACGTTCAAAGAACGGATCCCAAAATTCAATGCGTCTCTCACTAAAAACCGTTAATCCTAACGAAAAGAGCCGGCAGCGGCGCCATTTAATACTCGGTTTTTTTACCCCAAGTATAAAATATTGTTGTCCCAAGTCTTTTCGAATTGACTATTGGTTCAAAGTGCGACTCAATCGTCTTTTGGTGAACAAGAGAATGGTTTGGTTTGTTTATCTAATATTAACTAAAAGCAAATAAGTAAATGTCGTTGGGTAAAGTTAAAGTGTTTAAGAATTAAACTAAAAGCTATGTAGAAAAACTTTAAGTAAAAACATTAAAACGTAAAAACATGTTCCATCGCAATATAACAATTCATTTCCGTCAGAATGCACCAAATCATAACCATCGGAATATCACTAGAATAAGCTATCGGAATAATCAATACAAAGGTCCATCGGAATATCAATCTTAGTACCCATCGGAATGCAAGTATAAATACCCATCGGAATGCAAAAACCACAAGTCTGTCGCAATGATGCTCGTCGGAATGTTCTTAGATCGCAAAATGGTTCAGATCGGAATGATGTAAAGTAAAATTGGGCAGCACTTCGTCTTAGCAAAGACCTTGATCCCGTCGGAATGTGCGATCGCAATGCGCGATCGCAATCCAGATCGGAATAAGGGGGAAATGACAACCTGATCGCAAAGTAGAACCCTAATGGGTTATTGCGATAAAAACACTGAGGTCTATCGGAATGTGTAGAAACCCGTCGGAATGTGCAAAAACCCCAAGATTTCTATGGAAGGTAACTTAATCCGAAATTCGTGGCATGTGTAAAATTCAATAAGCACAATCAATAATCTATTTTATCCAAAACTTAAACAACTCGAAAAGCTTAAATTTGACAACTTGTAAAACATAAAAGATTATCAACTTAATGAAATGAACTTTAAGATGCCTAAAATCTTTGTAAAATCCGAAAATCAATAAGCTAAAACTTGTAATAAGCCAATAAGCATTACGAGCTTATAGCTTATACGTGTAAGAGCTTAAGTATAACCAAAGAAGATTAATCCTTCAATCACGAAATCATTAAATCATACGCATGAAGTATGCAAATCGGATCAAAGGTAAAGTAAATCAAGAAATGTAGAATGAGATTAATGATTAAAAGCTTAAATAGAACTTGATTAATGAAATAAGCAATACACAAATGATTAATCTTTAAAGATTAAAAGAAAAGATGGAACTTAGTGAGAGAAAGTTTAAGACTTTCTCTCTCTAAAACTAGAAAGAAAAGTGAAAAATGAAAAACTAAAAAATTAAAGACTAACTCCCTCCTAATGACTATTAGGAGGGTATTTATAGGGAAGGTGGAAGGAGTGCATGTGTTGCATCTTCTTTCTTTCTTTACGTCTTCTCGACTCGACTTTAATTCTTTGTCTTTTGTCGATGTCGTGTCGGGATTTGAACTTGTCTTTTAGTTTTCTTCTTCTATTAGACTTAAGTTCTTCGACTTCGTTAAACTTCCGTCTTTAGACTTTTTCTTCGATAAATCTTCAGAATAGGTCTTGGACTTCCGTTCTTTTTTCACTCTTGATCTATTGACTTCGTCTTTTCCCGTTTTCTTCGATAAAAGCCCGTGAAAGCCCGTGTTTTCTTCCTTTTTCATATTTTGGTCCTAAAACACAATAAAAACACAAACCACGCATAATTCCGACTTTTACGACATAAATCACACGTTTTGGTCTTGTTATTATTGGAATTAAGTGGTAAAAGGATAAGTATTTTCACACTTATTAGTGTCCAAAGGCCAGGAACCCAAAGAATGATGGAGCTTGAGGCAGAGTGTATCAAGTGGTCAATAATGCTCAACAGAATCCAAGGGTGGTCGCGGGTACGTTTCTTCTTAACGACCACTATGTTAGTGTTTTATTCGATTCTTGTGCTAAGAAAAGTTTCGTGTCTTCTACCTTTACTCATTTTATTGATATTACTCCCTCTGCCTTAGACACTAGCTATGAAGTAGAATTAGCAGACGGTAAGATTGTTAGCACCAATATAGTCTTACATAGTTGTACCCTCGATTTTCTTAACCATCTGTTTTTCATTGACCTTTTACCGAAGCGTCTCGGCAGCTTTGATGTTATTGTGGGTATGGATTGGTTAGCATCTCATCATGTCGTCATTGTTTGTTTTGAACGTATCGTGTTTATTCCTCTTTCTTCGGGTAAGACCTTAGAAATCCATGGTGAGAAGCCGAATGTCAATCCTAATTCTCTTCTTTGTATCAAGGCTGCTTAGAAAAATCCTGATGACATTCGTATCATTTGTAAATTTCTTGGAGTATTCGCAGATGACTTGTCGGGATTACCTCATGTGCGTGAAGTTGAATTCCGTATCAAATTCTGGTAGTTGCCAAGTCACCTTATCGCTTGGCCCCGTCTAAAATGAATGAATTATCGAATCAGCTTAAGGATTTACAAGAGAAAGGTTTCACTAGACCGAGTCATTCATCGTGGGGAGCTCATGTGCTCTTTGTTAAGAAAAAGGATGGTGAAATGAGAATGTGTATTGACTATCGGGAACTGAATAAGCTGACAATCAAGAATCGTTACCCTCTCCCACGTATAGATGATTTATTCAATCAAATACAAGGTGCTCTGTAAAACCCGCATACTCTTACCATGAACAGTACATCTATAATCGTACGTACATGATTATAACTTTCCTTTTATAGCATGTTTACGTTTCACGAATACTAGTGATAAGTATTACGTACGTGGTATTACACGATAATTATTAATTATAATAATTATAATCACAAGCATAAAATCACGAACATGCGATCATGAAATCATGAACGTAAATTAATCACGAGCTAATATTAATTACGTACATATATTTATTACGAACACGAATAAATAGATTAGGTCACGACCGACAACTATATAAATCACGTAAACTACGTAAGACGTAATCACGAACATTTAAACGATTATTATTATTACATATGTTTAAAATAAACACGACAAGTATTGCGTAAATTAATAGTACGTCTATCATGTGAAATTATTACAAAATAATTCACGACATAAAATATACGAAACCGATTACGTATTTAATTAAACGCGTACGTTTTATTAAACAAATAATACAAACATATACGAATAAAGTTTGGGCTGTTTTAGACAAGAATAAAAGAAGAAGGACTTGGGCTCAAAGCCCAAGTGTGTTGTTGATGCGTGTATAACCAAACAGACAGGGGGGACTTTTATTTTGGACAACACTAAAATTCCTGAAAACCCTAAAAAACTAGAAACAGCCGCCACTTGTTCTACCTTCTCCTTCTCTGCCGCGACCAACACCAAAGAAACAAGGGCATTCGGGGGTTCTTGGATTCAAGGATCAAGATGACTTATGTGTTGTTTTCCCTAAACCCTAAATAAGTGTAAGTAACCCTAATCTCTTTCTATTTTTTTATGGATCACAAATCAAAAATCATGATCTAAAGACATGAAATTATAAGTTATACGAAGGGGGTGTTGTTTGTTGATGTTGTGTGGTCGTATTGGCCACAAACCGAGACCTTCTATGGTCTCGGTGATGATTTACACCACCAGCCGCAACCCTAAAAAGGGTGCTGGTTAGTTTTGGTCTGGCGGTTGGAACGTCAGCCAAACAGGGGGAACCACTGGCTGCGGCCAGTGGTCTATTTGTGAAAGCAGTGGGAACCGAGAGCTTATGCTCTCGGTGGGAAATTATAACAAGCAGGGGGAAACCATGGACAGGGGGTGTTTGGCTACGGGTTTAGTGGGGTGTTTGGCAAACAGTTTTAGAAAAATTAAGGGGCTGTTTGGTTCGGCCTATTTTTAAACATATAACGAGTTTCACGAGATTCCACGGGAACGGTTTTCGACACGTTTTAATAAACTAATACATGGGTACGGGTTATTATTTTACGCGTTTAATTAGCTTAACATGTATATTAATTACAAGACAATTAAACTAATAAATCATGACTTATTATTGTAAGATTAATTAAATTAATTTAACCTGCTATATATAATTAATTTAATTAAACCATAGACTTAGGTTATTATTAATAATTAATAATACATGATTTAACCTAAGTATTTTATTATTTAATTTATACTATAGTAATTAATTAATTATTAAACATGACTTATAATTAATTAATTATTAAACATGACTTATAATTAATTAATTATCATGACTTAGGTTATATTAATATTAATATTAATACATGTTTTCAACCTAAGTATATTATACACTTAATTTAATTAAATCATGTTTATATTTAATTAAATGCTTTAACCTATAGTTTATTAAAAATACATGGAATAATTAATAAACTATACTTTATAACTTCATGACTTAGAATAATAAACGGAAAAACACTTAAGCTTATATACTTAGCTTATTTAACCAGCTTATATCTATTTATGGAAACTTTCTATTTTTAGAAACTTATTTAATTAAGGCAGCCAATCTATTTATGGAAACTTTCTATTTTTTTAGAAACATATCTATTTTAAGCAGTAATTCTATTTTTGGAAACTTTCTATTTTTGGAAACTTTCTATTTTTGGAAACTTTCTATTTTTGGAAACTTTCTATTTTTGGTAACTTTCTATTTTAGGAAACCTGCTATTTTTGGAAACTTACTTATTATTACACAGTAAGTATAATAATACATGAAATATCAGAAATACTTAATCAGAATATACAGAATATAAGATACACACAGTTTAAGGCTTTAAACAGTAAAACATGATATGAACATATAAAATAAGCTAAGACATGATATAAAACCAGTTACGTATTTAGTAAGCAGATACTTATTCATGTATGTATTTATGTAGCCTTAGTGATACCGAAGAAGGATTATCCTCAGTTCATCTTCTTCGTTCACTGGACATAAGGTACGGATTCCCGTCCTTTCAGTATGCACATTCTTTCCTTATTAGGATTCCCCGTATGCAGCCAAATGTTTTCCCGTAGTATAAGTTTATATGTTTGACTTGCTTATGTTTAATTTAGAATACCTATAACCATATACATGCATGACCAGTTTCACCTAGTTATGGAGGTACCATAACCATAACATTAGAGGCACTGATGTTATGACTTCACCACGGCAGAGTGATTGCTCGTGGCGTCCCTTCAGCTTTTGGCCATATTATTATATTTATCATGTGGGGCGTATGGGTGCATCCTAGTTACATGTTTTCAGTCCGGATTTCATGGTGAATGTGGTGTGTGCCTTGCATCCTTCACAAGGAGCTGATCCCTCCTACCCAACCAGTATATTAAATTAGAGGCAGCCCCTCTAATTTGCATGATGAGGTCACCCCTCCAAGTATTCATGCACGGTGGATTTTCATGTCCTATATTGGCTAATGGTAAAATATGTTAAACAATTTTCACAAGATAAACATAAGGCTTTTCAAACTATAAAACCAGTTTTACCAAGACTTAACCGGGTTATCCAGGACTTAGTTTCTTCCGCTGTTTCATGTTGTTATGCTTATATTATTCATGCTATACTTGTATATCCGTGCACTGAGCATTATGCTCAGTCGTTTTTCTTTTCATGTTCCCAAAACAGCAGGTACCCAAGACTCGAGCATTTGGAGGACGTGCATAGGATGGAAGCTGCCATAGACTTCTTTTCCTTTTTTGCCTTCATATACTTATGCATGTTTAGTCTTTCATTCATTCCTTTTGCTTTATTATGTTTTGGGCTTATGTTTGGGACCGATGTTTGATTCTGGTTTACCCTATGGTCATGTAATGTTTTAGACATTTATCCTTGTATGCTTTGATGAATCGCCATAATTACGCGTGACATTCCATTATCAAAATGGGGTGTTACAATTATGGTATCAGAGCCAAGGCTTTGACCTGTAGGCTCTAAAACTCGACCTGTGACTAGTGGGTAGTCACCATGAGCTTCCTAAGCCAACGTTTGTTATTCTACGTATTGATGTTTTTAGTGCATTGTTGCTTTAACCATGATGTTTTCAGCACCTTGAGGTTTTAACCTTGATGTTTTCATCGATATTGTTTTACTAATATGGATGGACAACCGTCATTCATATTTAGTTATGTGTCATTGTTTCATGCATAATGTTCCTCGTGAACTATGACTATGTGGACTGAACCCCAGTAGTTCATAATTAGTCACATAATTTTTTTTTTTCTGATAAGTTTTGATAGATAAGTTTCATTTATTTATGTTTCATGTATCATTGTTGCAGGGATTATGACTAATTAATGGTTGGTACAGGACTGGCCCTATTTAGTCGCATGTGCTTTTATCAAAACTTTTAATTTGGGACCGACCCATAGGCGTCCCCTCGCCATGTCTTTTGTTTCGGGACCGACCCATAGGCGTCCCCTCGCGCATATAAAGGTTTTTATAAACTACATTACGCATTCATGCATTGTTTTTCATGCATAAATTTTTTCTCATGATTTATTGGCATAAATTTTTTTTCATGTCCCCTCATAAGTTATTATGTATTTATGTCAAGTATGCTGTCATACTGTCATGGTTAACTTCGGTTTCATGCTGATTATGTTATACACTCCTTCACATTGAGTTGTTCCGTGTCTCTTCATATTGACTTGGTCTTCACGTGATTATGTTTTACGTATCTTTTGTTGTCTTTGCTTCCATGCAAGACACTGTTGAAATTCATGTAAATTATGTTTTCATGATAGTCATGGTTGGTTTTCATTGATCATGCTTTCAGGTAAATCACCTTGAATTTTGTGTAACCACACTTTAACGTTTCTCTGTGCAACCAGAATGAGGTATATACTGGCATTGCCAGGTTATCATGATGGTTTTCCTAACCGTTTAACCGGTATACTTTCCTTAAATCTTGACAAATGATCGACCTCATACCGATTATCTCATGTACATTCCATGTGTACTCCATGTACCTTATCCCATGTGCGTACTTCCACTTGCTGATACTCTACAAATTGTTGATGCCACTCATAGCTTGGAGATGTTACTAAAGGTTGATGCTGCTGATGTTTGGAGAAGCTACGAGATGCTGATGCTGTTCACAACCGGGAGATCCTACAAGACGAAGACAAAGGCGTCAGACCAAAGCAATTGGACGAGAAGATGCTTCACCATCAGACGATTTCCATCAATCATTGTCCCTAATTCTTAGTTACATGTCACACGTCATTCAGCTGTCATTTCATCCATATGAGTGCAAACCGGCACCAGCCGACCACTCAGCTGAATAGTACATGAATCACGGTCATGAGAATGACCATCATGGAACTGACAGACAGGACGATAGTAACCACTACTATGACAACAACTATCCTAGAAATCACAACTGAGGCTACGGCCGCGGACGTGATTAGACATACAAATGATCAGTAGTCCAACCGATCCGCCAATTCTGGCATAATAACCTAATATTTGTAGTTCTATTTGTTTCACATCTCGAGACACATGTCAAGACATCAGTCAAGACACATGTCTCACGTATACCTTCTGAAGGCACATGTCAAGACACCAGTCAAGACATATGTCATGCTTATATTTCCAAGACACGAGTCAAGACACATGACTCACGTCCAACTATGGAACATTTCTAAGAAATTCAGGGTACCCTCCAAGGGTATATCTATTTTGTTGTGCCATGTATTAATCAGGCCATAAGAATTTCAATACCATTACCGGCGCATCAGTGAGAACTGTCATGTTGCCAATGTCACTTTCTTTTCTTTCACCATATCTCATAGATTCATGACCATGAAGGACGCCTTTCGTATTCCCACGTATACGAAGGATTTCCTTCAGCTTAATGATGAGATCCAAGATGCTAACGCATTACCTCGGACAGACACGAGTTGAATTTCATTCTAATTATGGACTATGAACAGCACACCCTGCTACGATTCATAATTATGTACAGTAATGTTCAGGCTCTTGAATACTTTCAGCTTGATTTTCCGTCAGGAAAATCTGTATAAATTATCTATGCTTACAAGCATGTGCGTCGTTAGCCATGGTCGCTAAAATTTTCTAGCTGTCAGTTGATTATTCCAAGATCTTCTCATACATTTCAGAAGAACCTACAAAGAGAAGGACGGTACCATTAGATTATGTGTCGACTACCGTCGACTTAAACAAATCACCATTCATGACTGTTATTCTCCTCTACGTGGACCTTATAGTGTTAATCACTTTTCCAAGATCGAACTCATGATCATGCTGCCAACAGTGACGAGTGAAAGAGCAGGACATGTCCATGACCGCTATTCGTACACGACTCGGTCATGCTAGATTTATGATTTTGAATTAGTCTCATCAATGCTCCAACGGCATTATAAGAATGAGTTTCCATGAACTCATAACAAATTCATCAGTGTTTTCATTGAGGATAACCAGATTTCCTCTAAGCCTAGAGAAGAACAGGAAGACCATATTTGCACTATGTTGCAAATTCTATGACAAGAGAAATTCCACCCTGAAAATTTCCAATATCAGTTCTGGTTGATCACAGTGACATGCTGGATCACATGGATTTGCATGGTTAATCTTACCATGACTCAGCTTATGCGTAAAGGAGATGACCCTACATTACATTAGGTGTTCTAGAAAATCCTACGCTAGGAGAAGTCTAGATTCAGAAACGCAGAGTTTCGCAACCTTCTATGTATCAAGTTTCTACGAAGCAGGATACAGCTACGTCCATATCTATGTACCTGACATACCAACAGGCTAAGATAGGACACCAACAGACTGGGATGTTTTCGTCATTTGAAATTGTGAATTGAAAACGGGACAAGATCTCCATGGATTTTGGTTACCAGATTAATGCAAACTCAGAAGAAACATGATGCTATCTGGGTTATTGCAAACAGTTTGATCAAGTCTGCGAAATCCTTACACCCTCAAGGATTTCAGAACCAACAGATTGATCGGACATGTTCCAACCAAGGCTCATCCGATCACTTGGCAATCCCTCAGTTATCGGGTCAGACAAAGATTCGCAATTGCGCTCCTTATTTACTTCACGTCTTCATTATAATTCCACGACTTGCTTTCGCGCTCGCGTTAATGACACTATGGTATCTCGACTTACGATTTTACGTTCATTTTCCTCAGTCTAGGAAGTTTTGCAAGAACTTGAGAGACCAGACCCAAGTTTAGTATAACTCCCTATCCACAGATAGACGTTTCTCGTCATATTCTATGTCTCACCCTGTAGCGTTTGGCGTTACCGCAATTATATTCTATGTTCACGATATGTTTCACATGTCATGTTCATTCCACGTTCCTCATATCATGATCAAGATATGTTACACGTATCATGGATCACGATATGTTTACTCATACTACACTCGCCATATCTCCACGTAGAACGTTCAAAATTTTTCACGTATCACGTTCAAAATTTTTCACGTACTACGTTTCTTTATGTCTCGCGCATCGTTTCTAATTATCAGTTAAGTCAGATTGTCTTGCATCGTAACGTTTTAGTTGCCCTTACACGTTAATTCTTATTCCCTCGATCAAATTTAGGGGATCTACCATAAGTTGATAACCAAGAATTTCTTCGTATTCCAAGTCAAGGTCAGGAGGACCAAGATTTATAATTGGTGTCAAGATCTTGTGAAGGAACCGTTCCAGGAGGGAAGCCACTTGGAAACGGACAAGTTCATCCGGACTTCTTATCCGTTTGTCTCTTATCAGTTGCATATGTCCTTTCAGTCAAATCACGTTCCATGTCCTTTCAAGACATGTCACATTCCGCGTTCCTTCTGCCAGGTCTCCTGGACGTTCATTTATCATACATACCCTCTCGGTTTGATTCGGGTATGTTTCTCTTTCAGTTACGTTACCTATAATTCGGGGACGAATTATTCTTTTTAGGGGGGAAGAGTTGTAAAACCCGCATACTCTTACCATGAACAGTACATCTATAATCGTACGTACATGATTATAACTTTCCTTTTATAGCATGTTTACGTTTCACGAATACTAGTGATAAGTATTACGTACGTGGTATTACACGATAATTATTAATTATAATAATTATAATCACAAGCATAAAATCACGAACATGCGATCATGAAATCATGAACGTAAATTAATCACGAGCTAATATTAATTACGTACATATATTTATTACAAACACGAATAAATATATTAGGTCACGACCGACAACTAATTAAATCACGTAAACTACGTAACACGTAATCACGAACATTTAAACGATTATTATTATTACATATGTTTAAAATAAACACGACAAGTATTGCGTAAATTAATAGTGCGTCCATCATGTGAAATTATTACAAAATAATTCACGACATAAAATATACGAAATTGATTACGTATTTAATTAAACGCGTACGTTTTATTAAACAAATAATACAAACATATAAGAATAAAGTTTGGGCTGTTTTAGACAAGAATAAAAGAAGAAGGACTTAGGCTCAAAGCCCAAGTGTGTTGTTGATGCGTGTATAACCAAACAGACGGGGGGGGGGGGGGGACTTTTATTTTGGACAACACTAAAATTCCTGAAAACCCTAAAAAACTAGAAACAACCGCCACTGGTTCTCCCTTCTCCTTCTCTGCCGCGACCAACACCAAAGAAACAAGGGAATTCGGGGGTTCATGGATTCAAGGATCAAGATGACTTATGTGTTGTTTTCCCTAAACCCTAAATAAGTGTAAGTAACCCTAATCTCTTTCTATTTTTTTTATGGATCACGAATCAAAAATCATGATCTAAAGACATGAAATTATACGTTATACGAAAGGGGTGTTGTTTGTTGATGTTGTGTGCTCATATTGGCCACAAACCGAGACCTTCTATGGTCTCGGTGATGGTTTACACCACCAGTCGCAACCCTAAAAAGGGTGTTGGGTGGTTTTGGTCTAGCGGTGGGAACGTCAGCCAAATAGGGGGAACCACTGGCTGCGGCCAGTGGTCTGTTAGTGAAAGCAGTGGGGACCGAGAGCTTATGCTCTCGGTGGGAACTTATAACAAGCAGGGGGAAACTAGGGACATGGGGTGTTTGGCTACGGGTTTAGTGGGGTGTTTGGCAAACAGTTTTAGAAAAATTAAGGGGCTGTTTGGTTCGGCCTATTTTTAAACATATAGCGAGTTTCACGAGATTCCACGGGAACGGTTTTCGACACGTTTTAATAAACTAATACATGGTTACGGGTTATTATTTTACGCGTTTAATTAGCTTAACATGTATATTAATTACAAGAGAATTAAACTAATAAATCATGACTTATTATTGTAAGATTAATTAAATTAATTTAACGTGCTATATATAATTAATTTAATTAAACCATGGAATTAGGTTATTATTAATAATTAATAATACATGATTTAACCTAAGTATTTTATTATTTAATTTATACTATAGTAATTAATTAATTATTAAACATGACTTATAATTAATTAATTATCATGACTTAGGTTATATTAATATTAATATTAATACATGTTTTCAACCTAAGTATATTATACACTTAATTTAATTAAATCATGTTTATATTTAATTAAATGCTTTAACCTATAGTTTATTAAAAATACATGGAATAATTAATAAACTATACTTTATAACTTCATGACTTAGAATAATAAACGGAAAAACACTTAAGCTTATATACTTAGCTTATTTAACAAGCTTATATCTATTTATGGAAACTTTCTATTTTTAGAAACTTATATAAAATAAGCTAAGACATGATATAAAACCAGTTACGTATTTAGTAAGCAGATACTTATTCATGTATGTATTTATGTAGCCTTAGTGATACCGAAGTAGGATTCTCCTCAGTTCATCTTCTTCGTTCACTGGATATAAGGTACGGATTCCCGTCCTTTCAGTATGGACATTCTTTCCTTATTAGGATTCCCCGTATGCAGCCAAATGTTTTCTCGTAGTATAAGTTTATATGTTTGACTTGCTTATGTTTAATTTAGAATACCTATAGCCATATACATGCATGACCAGTTTCACCTAGTTATGGAGGTACCATAACCATAACATTAGAGGCACTGATGTTATGACTTCACCTCGACGGAGTGATTGCTCGTGGCGTTCCATCAGCTTTTGTCCATATTATTATATTTATCATATGGGGCATATGGGTGCATCATAGTTACATGTTTTCAGTCAGGATTTCATGGTGAATGTGGTGTGTGCCTTGCATCCTTCACAAGGAGCTGATCCCTCCTACCCAACCAGTATATTAAATTAGAGACAGCCCCTCTAATTTGCATGATGAGGTCACCCCTCCAAGTATTCATGCATGGTGGATTTTCATGACCTATATTGGCTAATGGTAAAATATGTTAAACAGTTTTTACAAGATAAGCATAAGGCTTTTCAAACTATAAAACTAGTTTTACCAAGACTTAACCGGGTTATCCAGGACTTAGTTTCTTCCGCTGTTTCATGATGTTATGCTTAGATTATTCATGCTATACTTGTATATCCGTGCACTGAGCGTTATGCTTAGCCGTTTTTCCTTTCATGTTCCTAAAACGGCAGGTACCCAAGACTCGAGCATTTGGAGGACGTGCATAGGATGGAAGATGCCATAGACTTCTTTTCCTTTTTTGCCTTCATATACTTATGCTTGTTTAGTCTTTCATTCATTCCTTTTGCTTTATTATGTTTTGGGCTTATGTTTGGGAACCGATGTTTGATTGCGGTTTACCCTATGGTCATGTAATGTTTAGACATTTATCCTTGTATGCTTTGATGACACGCCATAATTACGCGTGACATTCCATTATAAAAATGGGGTGTTACATGCTCGTGGTTTTTCCAAGATAGACCTTCGTTCAGGTTATCATCAGTTAAGAGTTCATGAAAGTGACATCTCCAAAACCGCATTTAGAACCCGTTATGGTCACTTTGAATTTACCGTTATGCCATTCGGTCTTACCAATGCTCCTTCTATTTTTATGGATCTAATGAACCATGTTTGCAAACCCTACCTTGATAAGTTCGTCATAGTCTTTATTGAAGACATCCTCATTTACTCGAAATCTGAAAAAGATCATGAACATCATCTGAGAAAATTTTTGAGCCTTCTTGAGAAAGAAAATTTGTATCTCAAATTTTTAAGTGTGAATTTTTGTTAAAGAGGTCCAGTTCTTAAGACACGTGGTCAACCAGGATGGTATACAAGTGGATCCCTAGTAAAGTTGAAGCAGTTAAGAATTGGAAAACTCTTGAATCGCCTACGAAGGTCCGTTCATTTCTTGGGTTAGCCAGATACTGACACAGATCTATCGAAAATTTCTCCAAGATTGCTAAACCTTTAACCTTGCTTACACAAAAGAACAAGGAGTACATTTGGGGTGAGGATCAAGAACAAGCTTTTTGCTTATTGAAGGAGAAACAATGTAATGCCCCAGTGTTTACACTTCCAGATGGACCGAATGATTTTATTGTTTATTGCGATGCATCCCATCAAGGTTTCGGGTGTGTCCTAATGCAGCGAGAAAAAGTGATTGCTTATGCCTCAAGACAACTTAAAATCCACGAGCAAAATTATACCACTCATGACTTGGAGTTAAATGTAGTGGTATTTGCCTTGAAAATATGGAGACATTATCTTTATGGGACGAAAAGTGTGATATACACTGATCATAAGAGTCTCCCATATATCTTTGACCAAAAGGAATTAAATATGTGTCAAAGGCGGTGGTTAGAACTCCTTAGTGACTACGAATGTGAAATTAAGTATCACTCGAGAAAGGCAAATGTTGTGGCGGATGCTTTAAGTCGAAAGGAAAGACTTAAACCAAGGATAGTGCATGCTATGAGTATAACCATTCAATCTAGCCTCAAGGCTAAAATTATAGAAACACAAAAAGAAGCTACAAAGGACTTTACGGCTCCAGCTGAATGTCTGTGAGGATTAGACGCCCAATTTGAAAAGAAAGATGACGGAACAATTTACTTTGTTGGTCGATTGTGGATTCTATTTTTTAGAGGAATAAGGAAGATAATAATGGATGAAGCTCATGCCTCAAGATATTCAGTACACCCCGGTGCAGATAAGATGTATTACGATTTGAGGGATGTTTAATTATGGCCTGGTATGAAGAAGAACATAGCAGAGTACGTTGACAAGTGTCTGACTTGTTTAAAGGTTAAGGTAGTACACCATAAGCCTTCGGGTATTTACAACAGCCTGAAATCCCTAAATGGAAATGGGAAAATATTACAATGGACTTAGTCACAAAGCTACCCAGAAGTAGTGGTGTTTATGATGCAGTTTGGGTTATTGTTGATAGATTAACTAAATCTGCTCACTTTCTTCTAATTCGTGAGGATTACAAACTAGAAAATTGGCTCGAATTTACATCAATGAAATTTTTGCAAAACATGGAGTACCAGTGTCGATTATTTCTGATAGGGATGGTCGTTTTGCGTCTCATTTCTGACAGGAAATCCAAAAGGCGTTGGGTACGCAGGTACTAATGAGTATGGTTTATCACCCAAAGACAGATGGACAGAGTGAACGCACTATTCAAACTTTAGAAGACATGCTGCAGGCATGTGTTATGGAATTTAGAGGTAGTTGGGACACTCATCTACCGTTAGTTGAATTTTCCAATAATAACAGTTATCATAAGAGTGTCAAGTGTTCACCATTAGAAGCATTATACGGGCGTAAGTGTAGATCACCAGTGATATTGAATGAAGTGGGTTAAAATCAACTGATAGGGCCTGAATTAGTTCAGGACATTACAGTAAAGATTGTACAGATTAGGGAAAGACTGAAAACTGCTAGAAGTCGTCAAAAGAGTTACGCAGGCAAAATGGACATCGTGTGCTACTACGAGTATCTCCATGGAAGGGTATTGTGAGGTTCGGCAAAAGAGGAAAGCTTGCACCACATTTTGTAGGACCATTCGAGATTGTTGAGCGTGTTGTTCTGGTAGCTTATCGGTTGAAGTTACCTCAGGAGTTAAGTTGTGTTCAAGATGTATTCCACGTTGTTAGCCTTAAAATGTGTGTGACTAACGGAATTACAATAGTTTAGATAGTCGGGACTTGTAGGGACTAATATTGTCACATGTAAGTAGTTCAAGTCCCGAGTTATATATACCCCTTCATAGTTTCATGGACGGGTGAGGATTGTCCTTTCTTATTTTCCTTTCTCTCACTAGAAATACACATAGTTTCTAGTATCTCTTGTTTCTCTCTCTACCATGGCTAAACATCTCTTCAATCCTCCCAGACCTCCGTATCGAAACCCGTGTTCATGGTGAATCTTATGTTAACAATTGGCATCAGAGCTAACCGGGGGTGTTTCGGGTTTTTGTATTTACGTGTTTGTGTTGGAATCAGTGGTTTGTGCTCGTTTTCATGTTTGGTTTGATTCATGCTTCGGGTTTCTTAAATCTGTTCCATTCTTCATCAACGTTTCTTTTTTTAATTCTTGTTTTCTCATCTTGCAACTATATTAAAATAGTTGTTTATGTCATTCGTTTTACATCTGTCTCTTTTAAACATTGTTTTACATAAAGTTTATCTTTATCATTTTTCTTTCATATACCGGTTTTTGTCCCAATTTTTTTTCCAGCTTTGTGAGTATTGGTTTCGATAAGATCAATGTTTGTGTCCATCTGTTTTTTTTGGAGCTTATGCAACAAAATCTGGGTTTCTTTGTTCTTTAGATGAAGATGAAAAAAAGGGGATAGATCTTAAAAAACAGACGATATCCAGATTTTTCGGAAAAAGTACCTGTGGATAAGAATTTAAGTTATTGCGAAATGTTACCTTTGGAAACATTGCGAAATGGTGTTATTGCGAAATGGTGATATTGCGAAATGTTGCCTTTGATAAAATATTTAAATATCACAAAATAGTTTAAATACTTTTGACAACTACCAAAATCATCAATCAATCAAATCCAATCATCTAACTTATTTACCTTCGTCTCCTAATCTATTATGCCTCGAAAAATTATCATGATCTCAGATTACCTTTCGTCTTATATAATATGTTAAGACCTTTGCAAGACCTAACACACGAAATGATATATCATCATCGATCTATCGAAGGATTCGACCTTCTATTTGATATTCGAATCTCAGGATAGATGTATAACATGTATGTTATCATCACACTTTGTGTCGATACGACTCACCAAACAGAATATCAAAACGAAAATCACTCAACACCACCAACCTGAGACCTAATTAGAGATCTTGAAGATTCGTACTTGATTAAATTCGAATTAGTAGCATATGAGGAGAAGGGTTTCCACTGATCTGTGGATTAATCGAAATAAAATGGAGATTTTTATTTGGTGTAAGATGAAATTAGTTTATGGTGACTGTTTGATGGGAGAAAAAGAGGCGGAGAACACTATGTGAAGTGATTAGGGTTTGTTAAACCTAATTTTATGGGATGACTACACTTATATTTTCAATTAAAGTCAACCGGGTTTTTGCACTTAAATAGGCCGGGGTATATAAAAATATGTGGGCTGCGACATGTATTGTAAGTTGTGGGCTGATTTCCACTTAAAACAAATTGAGCCGGTGTTTTTCTTTTCTAAATTCGTACATCCGAATTTTTTCAAGTTTTGCCAAATTTGGATTTCGGAGTATTGAAACTAGATCCATTATGATTTGTTAATGGGCCCGATTAAAAGGTTCATATTAATTGGATCAGAAATGCATTATGGATATATTGTGATTAGGAATTCATTTCCATCAATGAAAAGCCTCGTTTTAAAACTCAATGAAAAGCCTCGCGGATCAGTTGGTCATATGACTGATTTTGGGCTTAAAGTCAAGTTAGCTAGAGGACGTTGATGGCTTCTCATTTCTTTTAGTCAACGTTAGTTTTCTAGTTATCACACTCAAACAAACACAACAAACAAGAAGACAAAAACAAATAAACACCAAAATGATCCTTTTAAGATTCACTTAAACTGTCAAAACGGCTAGTATTTGGAGCAAAGAATGTCAAGTGATTACGAAGTAGATTTGGTATTTGTTATTTGAAGTTGAAGTAGAATTTCACGAAGGCGTATACTTAGTTCATCATCGAGTCTTATCACCCCCCTTCTACCCCTTACTCTAAACCCAGTTATCGACTGATGATTCGCTTGGGTGTTTATGATTGAGACTTTAATTATCTAGTTTCCAATGTCAAGGGGTGGATGGTCGAAGACATGGATAACTATCACTTAATGAGTTATGTTGTAGTGCTGAGTGTCACACTCACCTGTAGTTGTGGGTATTTCAAGAGGTGTTTTACATATTATACTTCTCTCTTATTTTGGGTATAAGGTACTAAGAGACTTTTCTCTGCATCGGTCATCAATCAACTAAAGTGCTAAGCTTAAGTAACAAATTTGGGGGATTGTACTTCAGTTTCAAGTTTGGAATATCGGATTTACTTCACCAGTGGTCACTTCAGATAGCGGAAAGAATACGAGGTTGGTAAGTTAAGACAGAGAGTAAATGAGTAGAGATGTGATCAGCGAACAATTCTCACTATCAATTTGAGCTACAGAATGTCAAAAAAGATACTTCATTGTCTATGTAAATCTTTAATAGTTTCTCTATTTTTCTCAACTATGAAGATTTCTGCTTTAGACACGAACATCTCGTGATTCTGATTGTACACGTCAGATGATGCTTCCGAGTGCTCTTAACCACCATACTTTTGACAAGAACATCTCACGATTTTGAGCGTACACGTCATATGATGCTTTCGAGTGTTCTTAACCATCATACTTTTGATAAGAACATCTCGCGATTCTGAGCGTACACGTCAGATGATGCTTCCGAGTGTTCGTAACCATCATGCTTTTGACAAAACATCTCGATATTCTGAGCGTACACGTCATATGATGCTTCCGAGTGTTCGTAACCATCATGGGGGAAAACGTGTACTTTTGAATACTTAGTTCAACCTCTAGGGGGAAGTATTCTACAAGCGTGAGAAGATTTGTTGCTGATTTCTTACATGTTCCCCCAAACACATAATCATGAATACCAAAAATGTCAAGGTATCAGTTACTTGGTGTGGTTTGCTTATTCTTCTACAAAATTCCGTTGTGCACTTTAAATGTCAACTATAGAAGATTGTTCAAGCTACAGATTCTGCTCAAGATATGGATATTGGTTTGGGGGAAGCTGATTCAGAAGCTTCGTAAAAAAGAAGTCTATGAAGAATGATGAGACTGCTTTTATACATAGTCTCATCGTCCAAATCGGGCTTAAAATGCATAAAATATCATTAAAACTGCCAAATATATGCTCGTGTTTGTTGCTTGTGTATTTTGGGTACGTATATTGAGGAAAAGACAAAAATATCACAAGAATCAATCAAAAACGAACACGGGAAACGAAGCCGCACAATGAACCAGGCCCAAATCTGGAATTTCCAAAATGGTCCTTGAAGAATTGAAGATTGGCAACTTTAGTCCCTCATTTTTGAAGATTTGGCAAGATAAGCCCTTGAAGAAATCATCATTTGGCAACAAAGGTCCTCCAAGTTTGAAGACATTACAAGAATGGCCCTTGAAGAATGAAGAAATTTCAATTGAAGTCCTTGTTTCAAGTTTGAAAATAAGTTGTGCCAAAAATGACAAGATGGCAAACTTATTAAGAAAGGAATGGAAGATTGGTGCTGTTTATTACAACATGAAAGAGAAGTGAACCTTGGGGGCCATTACTGCCCAGACATACAAACATAACCAGCCAACCCCTACCTTACACGTCACCATACCCACCCATTTATCCAAACCCGCAACCCAACCCACCAGGTTTATTAAATAAACCTGGTCAACAAATCCAGTCAACCCCCTTAATTTTCCCCCCAAACACACTTTTTAAATTAACCCCACCCAAAACAGATTAAAACACCCCTAATCCCATGTTCATAACCTCATAAACCCTAATCCTAAAAACTACAAAACAAAGGGGAAATGTTTAAGATGCTCCAGATTATTGATTAACCTTCCCCTAAATCAATCCCACAACCCAGATTCCCTCCCCAACCAACCCATGTGACTGTGGGGACCTCCCCTGCACGTCACTTTCCCCCTCAAAATCAAAACCCGACCAAATGAACGGCTAGATGGATTTTCTTCTTCCCAAAGGCATCAACAAACGTTTGAGATTGCTTCATCACAGCTGGCCATCACATGTTGCCTATTTGACCCAATTTTCAGTCAAAACCCCAAGGGCATTTTCGGATCTTCATGACTATTAGGGTTTAGGGTTTGATTTATGATGAGACTGTATTTATACATAGTCTCATCGTCCAAATCGGGCTTAAAACGCTTAAAATATCATCAAAATACCCAAAAATATGCTTGTGTTTGTTCATTGTGTATTTCAGGTACGGATATCGTGAATTCACCAAAATATTACAAGAATCAAGCAAAAACGAACACGGGAAACGAAGCCGCACAATGAACCGGACCCGAATCATGATTTTCCATTGAAGTCCTTGAAGTTTGAAGAATTGGCAAGATTGGTCCCTCATCTTTTGAAGACTTGTCATATTATACCCTTGCAAATCTCAATTAATGCATTTGGGTCCCTAATATATCAAGATATTGCATTATTGGCCCTTGAAAAATTCATTTATTACAAGAAATGCCCTTGGAACAATTTTGGAAAACCTTTTGTGGCAAAAGTATGAATTTACAAAGTTTATTAACAAAGGAATGCAACTTTGGGCTATTTTATATCAAAGTGACAAACAATGGGGAATCCAGGGACTGATTGTGGCCAGACAACATACTTATCTCACCCAACCATTGGATGACACGTCACGTGGACCAGTCAAACAACCAATCACCACACCCTAATCTCCCACGTCACTTTCCACTTAAATAACTTGATAACTGATTTTTTTAAAAACAGTTTATTAACTAAATTAAGTGGGAAACACCACTTTTAAACCTTAAACCAAATCAAACAATCCTATTTACCTTTCCCCTTCCCATAAACCCTAAAAAAATCCCATTCCTAATTACCCGTTAATCAAAGGGGTTTTGCTCCTAAATTTCCAGATGACTAATTTAACCCATTGTCACTCAAACCCACTCCATAAATCACTCACACACTCACCCAAGGACCCCACCCGACCACCCCTGCATAAGTCACTCTCACACAAAACCCCATATGGAGACAAGATCAACAACCCTTATTCAAGCTTGCTCCCAAAGCTATTTTGGACGTTCAAGATTAATCTTCAACAGCTGGCAACACCTCAGTCATCACATGGACCATTTTGACCCATTTTGAAGAATCAAAGACCAAGGGCAGATGCGGAATTTTGATAGATTAGGGTTTTTCTTCAAGTATTTTCTTTAATGTAGTATAAATAGGGGTGTGTTGTGCCCCTATTTTTCTTGTTCCAGTTTTTGTAAAGTCTTTATTTAAGTAATGAAAGTGAAAAAAATTAGCTTATACAACTTCTGAGTTCCAAGTCTTTTCTTTTTATATTTCATTAGTTAAGAATCAAATTTAATCTCCAAGTTTTTAGTTTAAAGTTCTCTAAGTTTTCAAGAAAGTAAAAACGTGTTCTTAACATTTTTCAGAAAATCACCTATGCTTAAAGTGGAAGTAAAAGTGGAAGCTTAAGGCTGGTTGATTTGTTGAGATTTGTGTAGTTTAGTTGGTTTCATAGTGTAGTTCAAAATGGATTTTAAAAAAATCAGTTTGTAAGGAAAGTTCAACCTTTTTTATACATAAGCTATACGCTTATAAGCCTGCTTATTCAATAAGCAGTGCTTATTCTCTTAAGCTTTTTAGTGCTTCACTTTCTCTATTTGCTTTGTTTGTGCAGGTTTGAAGATCAAGAATCCATCATTCCATCATTTCCTTCTTTCATTTTTTACCTTTGAAGATATTGTCTCCCTGGTTCTGTTGTTGAACCTCAACAGGGATCCTCTACACTTCTATAAGCCCATGATAAGCTCTTCATTCAATCCCTTGGAAGGCATCAGCAAAGGTACCAAGCTTGAACCCCATTGGTTGATTTGTTTGAGTTTTGTTTATGAATTTATGAGATTGTGTTAGAAACCTGCTTAATTGTTCAGTTCTCTGTTTGTTCATGCTTAATATAGTTTTGTATGCATGTTAGAACTCATTTTAATCAGTTTAAGTTGATTTCATAAGCCTTGGATTTGAAAAATCCAAGTTCTAATTTTTAGAGGGGTGTTTGGGTCTGCTTATTGAGTCAAGTATTTGACAGATTTTTGGCTTAAAAACAGACTAAACATACTCAAGAGGTAGTAATAGGTTGGTTTTGGTACTTTGTTTCATGTTTGGTAGGCTTTTAAAACAATTGCATGCTCATTTTTTCGTAATATTAGCTAAAATCAGAAAGTTCATCAATGTGCCTTGTTTTAGCTTAATTTTGCCCATCAATCTTGTTGCTTGTTAGATTATAGGTCAGGATAGGTTTGTGTTTGGCTTATATGTGTATTGGTTGGATTGTGTGCAAGTGTTGAGCCCTTAAAAATCGTCCTAGAACCAATTGCACCAGCAAAAGTCCATCAGACCCCATTTTTGACATACAGTGACTGTAATTGCCCAATTGTGTGTGATTTTTGTGAAGGACTTGTTTATTTTTTTGGTTTAAACTGACTCCCCACACTTCCATGAGTGTGGGGGTGCCCTTGTATCCAAGAAAAAGCCACCAGCAACAGCTTTCCTAAGCTGAAAAACCACCAGACCCGTTTTTTTCATTGTCAGTGGGAACAAGGTTCCCACTGCTAGCACTTGTGTTTCCCCTGCTTGTGCTAAAGGACAAAAGTCCACCAATGTCACTATCACAGTTCTTGTATTTTTGTCTTTAGTGGGGTTAATTAGGAATTAGGACTTGATTTAAGTTTCAATAATTTTCTTATTTTAATCTTGATTTTTCAGTTTAATTACTTTTTAAGTTACTGTTCATTAAGTAATTTTTAGATTAATTAGCCATTTTAATTACTTTTTAATTACTGTTTTTTGTCTTTTAGTGTAGAAAATCTATGTTTTTCAGTTTTAAAATTTTTCTTATATTTAGAAAATTAATTTAAGATTTTTAGTTTAAGAAATATTCACTGTTCACTTTTTAATTATTTTTTATAATTAATTTAGTTTAATTAGGGTTTTATTATTAATCTGTTTTGTCTTTTAGTGCAAATTTTTACATTTTTCAAACTTTTTCAATTTTCTACTGTTCATTAGTGTAATTTAGGATTTTTAAAATTGTTAAATTAATTTTGGCATTATTTTATTATTTTTTTATGATTATTTTAACATAAAAATAGTTTTTAGTGATAAAAAAATAGAAAAATAGTTTTTAAAATTTAGGAAAAATACCTTTTAGTCATTAAATAATATAAGTTAGTTATTAGTTCAATAAAATTTTATTTTGGGCATTTTGTTAATTATATTTAATTTTTGGGCTTTAATTAGCATTAAAAATTAAATATTTAATTAATAAAAGGTTTTAAAATATATTTGTTGGATTTTTATTCTTATTTATATTATTTAAGACTTAGTTTAATATTTTAATTAATTTTTAGGCTTTTATTTTTAATTTTGTCGCGTTTTACGTATTTACGTTCGCGTTTTACGTCAACGTCGTAGTTTAAATCGTAATCGTAGCTTGTCTTTAATTTTTCTCTTCTAAACCAAAAACGTCACTAATCCAAACTTGATTTTATATAATTGGCACATTAATACACACACCTCCTTCGAGAACGAACCCGCATTTATTCGGTTTTACGTTTTTCCTAAAGCGTAAGACTTAATACTTGCCACTCATACGCGTTTTTCCTAAAACGTGTACGAAAAACCTACATCAATTTTTGGCGCCGCTGCCGGGGAGGTGTTTAGTGTGCCATTATTATTAGTATCGTGTTTGTGTGAGTAGTGCGTTTTTGCTTTTCAATTTTTGGAAAGCGTGAATATCGTACATACTCATTTTTGTTATTTTTCTCTACTATATTATAATATCCAAATATTCGTGTTTAGTTTTCCTAAATTAAACACAAAACAATCTTTACTATATTGTAGATATATTGGTTTTCATTTTTATTGTGAATATATTATTACTATATTGTACTACGTAAGAACAATAAATATACAAGTACTCCAAAAGCGTGAAAACGCAACCTTGATTCGGGATTTCATCACTCGATCATTGTATTCGAATCTAAAGCAAAAGTGTAAAGGCAAAATAGATAAATACTTTCGTGAGGCTTAATTTCAATTAACACAAACTATAAGGTGGGTATAAGGCGGTTGTATTTCACGACCTTAAGGAAAAAGGCTCTTAAGTGCTTCGCGCCGTCTCGTTTCCTCCGCTTGCTTGTGCGTGTTTTGAGAAAGAGGGCTAATCGAGGGTTTGCCGCCCAAGTATTATCTACGTATACTATATTTGCTTGTGTTTTCAAGATTAAACCCTCTTGAACGTTTTGGTGTTCCACCAACGTTCTAAAGTCATCGAGAACGTTCACTCCACGTGATCGTTTTCATTCTTTGAGGCTCCTTTAATCGAGAAAGTGGATTCGAGGAGAGATTTGTAGATTTGTGTCTACGTAATACATTCAAAAATCCAAAAAAATTAAAAACCAATCAAAAACCAAAAAAATTGAAAAATCGAAAAAACCGCAAAAAGAATCTTCTTTGCTACCGCCCATTCTACGCTTAGTGCATGCGCACTCGATCGAAGGACTATTCCAATTCTAGTGAAGCTTCGAATCGACGGAATCGTAATCGAAGGAATCGACGACGTAGACGAGAATTAGAAACTGACATTCCTAATATCGTTGTTGAAGAGACCTTAGACGAGATGGCCGACAATCGTTCTATGATGGAATTGCTCCAAGCGCCCATCGAGGGTTATGGAGACGCGATCGTAATTCCCGCTATCGAAGCGGAGAATTTTGAGATTAAGAGCGGAATGCTTTCGTTGATCCAAGCTACGAAGTTTCGAGGTCGTGAAGCCGATAATCCTCACGACCATATTCGGAATTTTGATCGTCTTTTGGCCACGAGCAAGTTTAAGAACGTCGACACCGATGTCGTCAAGCTTATGCTTTTTCCGTACTCGCTCGATGGTGCCGCCAAGGATTGGTACGAGAAAGAGCCACCTAATTCCATAGTTACGTGGAAGGATCTCGTCTCCAAGTTCGTTAATTATTTTTTCCCACCGTCTAAGACAACGTTTTTCAAGAATGAGATTATGAAATTTGAGCAAAAACCGAATGAATCTTTTAGAGATGCGTGGGATCGCTTTAAGGAATTGCTTAGGCAATGTCCTCACCATGGTTTTTCCGAGTTGCACCAAATCGATACGTTTAACAACGGTCTTAATTTTCACGAACAAGACTCGTTGAATTCCGCCGCCGGTGGCAACTTTTTGTGTAAGACTCCGAAAGATGCATTGATAATTATCGAAAACCGATCCAAGGTTTACCAACTCCGCAATGCACCGAGTGTTGCCAATGTCGCCAATGTTAGTAGTTCTAATCGCGACATTGAGAGAGTTGATGCAAAAGTCGACAAGTTGACGAATGTGTTTACGTCTTTTCTCGTTGAGATGCAAAAGAAAGACGCTCCCGCTACGGTGAAAGCGGTTGAGGTTTCGTGTACGTTTTGTGGTGGACCTCATAATTATTACGAGTGTGCGGCTACGGATGGCCAAACGTCGAATGTGAGTGCGTTAAATGGAAACAACAATTTTTCAAATCAAAATAACGCCGGTCAATCACAACAAGGAAATTATAACCAAGGCAACAATTTTCAAAATCGAAACAATTTTCATGGAAACAATCAACAAGGAAATTTTTAGAATCAAAATCAAGGAGGTTATAATCAAGGTCGTAATATAACTTGGCAAAATCGAGACAATAACCAAAACTCGAATTTTTCAAACAACAACAATCAAGGCAATAATTTTTCAAGTGGTAATCAAGGAAATTTTTAAAGAAACAATCAAAACCAAGGGAACTTTAATTCAAATCAAAGTAGTTCGTCAAACGATTTTCAAAATTACATGAAAACGAATGAGACTAATATGAGACGATTAGAGGGAGAAATTGGTACTTTGAAAAATGACTTTTCTAATAATTTGAAATTGCAAAACACGAAGATTGAGCAAGGTCAAATTGATATAAAAAAGATGTTTTCGGCCATTATGAACAAAGCCTCGGGTTCGTCATCGAGTTCGTTACCTAGTGACACCGTTGCAAATCCGAAAGAACAATGTAAAGCCGCCTCGTCTCGTGAGAAAGGTCGTGTGATTACCCCTAACCTTGAAGGATTCCGTGTTGTTTATCCCTCTCAACCCTCGACTTCTAAGACGCCTTCTTGTTCTAAAGTCGATGGGGTGAACGTGGCGACCAAGGAAAAGAGTGCACACCCTCGTGTACCTCAAATTCCATCCACGGTTCAAAAAGAGAGCTTTGTCGACCTTACCAAAGTAACCCTTGAAGAAACTTGTGCTTCGATCCTTCTTAAAAAACCCAAAAGGCGTATGCCGAGAAAGGAAAAGGATCCGGGCCAATTTCTACTACCTTGTGATTTTTCCGAGATTGAGGGATGTTTAGCCCTTGCCGATTTAGGTGCTAGCATCAATCTCATGCCTCATTCTCTTTGGAAATTGATGAGATTGCCTTCACTCACCCCCACGAACATGACAATCGAGCTTGCAAATTGTACACCACTTATACCAATTGGAATAGCCGAGGATGTCTATGTTAGGATTGGAAAGTTCGTTTTTCCCGCGGATTTCGTTATATCCGATTACGAGTGTGATCCTAAATGTCCCATTATTTTAGGCCGACCATTCTTATCGACGGCTCGAACCGTAATCGAGGTTCACGAGGGGAGACTTACTATGAGATATGGGGATGAGAAAATAGACTTTTTCGCTAGAAAATCCCAAGGGTTTAATGAGAATGAAAAAACCAAGGTTTCAAAACCTAATGATTTCAAAATGTTCACTTTAGCCGAAAGAATGAAGCTTAATGCATGTTTTGAAAGAATTAAGAAAAACGGTTTTAAAGATGATGATTTTAATGATAAAGAATACGTGTACCTAATTCAAAAGGGTATGTGTAAATTTATGGATGAAAACTCACTTTGGGATGTTTTTAGCGAAACAAGTGAACCACCAATTCCGAAGGGAGACGTTAGTGCCATCACGACAAAGACCAATATGGGCTCGTCTTCACCACCTTCGAAGGACCACGTCTTTGAGGCTTCAACTTCTAACTCCATCGAAGTGCCTCCTTTGCCTAGCCCAACACCCGTTGAGGCTAAAGGGTTTATCGACATCGATCCTCTCGTCTTAGAAAAGTCACCTAAGCATAGTCATTTGACTTGTAAGTCCATGGTTGTGAGTGCTCACATCGACTCTTTCTTTGACGATGACGATGGCGATTTTGCCGAGATTGATCACGTACTTCGAAATCCACATGCAATTTTTGATTCTCCTAAGAAGAAACATGTGAAGTACGATGATTACGAGTTTGATCCCGAGATTGAGGAAATCATTGAACGAGAGCTAGCTCTTATGCCTTCACTTCCACCTACGAGTGAGGTCGACCTTTCCAAAATCAAGGATGAACTTGATGAGTTGGAACGTCTTATTTTCGATGACGAACCAACTCATGTGACCACCAAAAATCCCATTCTCAAGGAGTTACCTAATCAACACTTCTCATTCGAGAATGACGTTTACCACATTCGTGAGGATCTAACTTATCAACGATCCCCACAAAAGAATGATGGTTTCGTGCTTGATCGTGATCTTTTCTAGAGAGTTTCTAAGATACTCAAGGAGGGGAATGACAAACTTTGGTTTGACAAGCCTATCTTTGATGAAGAAATCGATGAGATCGACGTTCATGAGGATGACGAGTATGTAGACCCCGAGGGGGCGGTGTTCTTTATTGATAAACGTTTTGAGAACTTATATAATCCGCCACCCCCTCCCACCAAAGACTTAAATGTGAGGATTTTTAGCGCGACTAATTTTAAATTTGACACGCCAAATATTTTCAACATTATTCAATCGGGTTTTCATAAAGAGTTTAAAAACGATGAAAAAGGAAAAGATTTTAAAAATGTTTTAAAAGATTTTTCTACATGTTTAACTCCGTCATCACATCGTGTTATGAGTACTACCACCTCGTCTACTCCTTTTCACGATGGTGTGTGTGGTTTTAGTGTGGGGGAAGCCCCAAATGTTCCCTCCCATTTCTCCACCGAGGACGAGATTTACGATCCCGGAATTGCTTGTAAAGGGAAATCTCGGTCTTCCACCGATGCAATAAATGGAAAATATTTTCGTTTGCTTGGGGTGAGTCTACCTCGAGTAGCTCATTTTAGTGATCTACCCATTGCCCCACCTTTCTACTTCTTATCTCTTTTTATCTACCCCATTGGGGTTTGTGTTGGAGTGGCGTTGTTTCGTCTTTCATCCGAAAACGAAGACGCTATCTTTGACCCCGGTATTCGTTTATCGGGTTTTTAAAGTACTCCACGTACTTTTGGGCCTTGTTTATCATGTAAGCCCCACCCAAAATGACCTTACCAAGATTATCCCTAAATGATCATATTTATGGGGATTCGAGTCGAGCTTTTGACTCGGTTATCAAAAACAAGGTGCCTAGTGGGGGATTCTCATGCTTATCCTTATACATATTATTCTTTCTTAGTTAATGTAACGAGGGGACTTGTGCTCTTCCTACCTTTGTTTCGTGGTTGTTTGTGATTGTGATTCATTAGGTTCATCGTCATTATTGAAGCCTCTCGTGTTCGTTTTACGTAGCACTTGAGCTTCGATCGTTGCCTTTGGAGATTCCGATATCCGATGATATCCTTTTACGTTCTAACATTTATCTTATTAGCATAATTCATAAACGGCTTTTAGGTTATTCGTTTTACCCTTTCCATGCTCGAGATTAAGCATTCGACTTCGTCTCTAGTATGGGGGTGTTTACACCCCTAGACTCGAAACATTGAGGACAATGTTTAGTTTTAGTATGGGGGGGGTGAGTAGATACTTCACCTTGCTTACGTCAACAAGCTATCCAATTTTCATCTTTTTGTTATCGTTTTATGCAAAATAAGGCTAAAAATGGCCAAATTTTAAAATTTTTCTAGTTTTTCTCAAGTGTTTAAGACACGAATGTAGGTTTTTCGATGGTGAGAACGAGAGTAATTTTTGACTCGATCGTGCGTGTTGAGCACTTAGCTTCGATTCCTTAACTTTTTTAGGCTAAGTCTTTTTAATGAGGACGAGAAATGATAGAGTTATTTATAAGTCTCGTAATCGTCACGATCTTATGTGTAGTAATTATTAGCTTATTCTCCCAACGCTTTTGCATAATAAATTGTTAATAAATATTGATTTGGCGGTCTAGTCACTATTGTTGGTTTCTAATTTGTTTTGGTAGCTTCCATGTAATTAAATTGGGAAAACATTAAGGATCGCCAGCGTCACGGTTTTGAAGTATTGGCACCCGAATAATCGAAAGCTTCACCTAATAATAAGATTTCAAGTGGTCACCTAAATTAAGCAAAAATTTGAAGCTCACAAGGCCGAAAAATCTATGCCCAAATTGAAAGTGAATCAAGCATTAATCTTCGAAGCTTTAAAGATCCAAAATTCGCTTTAGCGTGAGGATATACGTCTTTGGCTAATAAAACCACCGATGAGGCGGATAATAAAAGGCAAGGCAAGACCGAAGTCATAATAAAAGCTTCATGGCGAAGTTGAATAAAAGATGGAGGTAAACCAAAGATAATAAGGCCCTTCCGTTAGGGGGCGTATAAAAGTCTTGGTAATAAGTCTCATGTTCAAAACCGTTATAAAACCTTGTTTATCAATCCTTCTTGTTGACTTAATTTTTTGACATCGTTGTCTATTTGGATGAATTATTAATTTAATGATTTTGGTTACACCGTTAAGTTTCTATTTTTAAACTTAATCTCTATTCACGCATAAGTCAATAATGTATCCTCGTGATCATTAAGACAAAATAAAATATAAGAGATACCAAGTAGGAATAAGGGAGTTTAGGTTCGTAATTAACACTCATGAGATGTGATCGTGTTGCTAACTTATAATAAAAATGATCTCGTTACACGCTTAGCAAGGAATTGGGTGAAAATCGAGGACGACGAAATCATTTCTAACGAAGCATTCTCGTGTTCTTGTTCTATGATCCTAAAAGTCACGTTCTCGTGATGAAAACAATACATTATGTCTAAAACGCGTGTAGTAGTTTATTTAAATTTATGTCTTGAATAAAAGTCATCATAAAATGAATTTTGGAAGTGCTATGATACTTAATTCTAGCATTGCGTGGGGACACGACAATGGTTTAGTATGGGGGAGTGATGAGACAGTATTTATACATAGTCTCATCGTCCAAATCGGGCTTAAAACGCTTAAAATATCATCAAAATACCAAAAAATATGCCTGTGTTTGTTCATTGTGTATTTCAGGTACGGATATCGTGAATTCACCAAAAGATTACAAGAATCAAGCAAAAACGAACACGGGAAACGAAGCCGCACAAAGAACCGGACCCGAATCATGATTTTCCATTGAAGTCCTTGAAGTTTGAAGAATTGGCAAGATTGGTCCCTCATCTTTTGAAGACTTGTCATATTTTACCCTTGCAAATCTCAATTAATGTATTTGGGTCCCTAATATTTCGAGATATTGCATTATTGGCCCTTGAAGAATTCATTTATTACAAGAAATGCCCTTGGAACAATTTTGGAAAACCTTTTGTGGCAAAAGTATGAATTTACAAAGTTTATTAACAAAGGAATGCAACTTTGGGCTATTTTATATCAAAGTGACAAACAATAGGGAATCCAGGGACTGATTGTGGCCAGACCGCATACTTATCTCACCCAACCATTGGATGACACGTCACGTGGACCAGTCAAACAACCAATCACCACACCCTAATCTCCCACGTCACTTTCCACTTAAATAACTTGATAACTGATTTTTTTAAAAACAGTTTATTAACTAAATTAAGTGGGAAACACCACTTTTAAACCTTAAACCAAATCAAACAATCCTATTTACCCTTCCCCTTCCCATAAACCCTAAAAAAATCCCATTCCTAATTACCCGTTAATCAAAGGGGTTTTGCTCCTAAATTTCCAGATGACTAATTTAACCCATTGTCACTCAAACCCACTCCATAAATCACTCACACACTCACCCAAGGACCCCACCCGACCACCCCTGTATAAGTCACTCTCACACAAAACCCCATATGGAGACAAGATCAACAGCCCTTATTCAAGCTTGCTCCCAAAGCTATTTTGGACGTTCAAGATTAATCTTCAACAGCTGGCAACACCTCAGTCATCACATGGACCATTTTGACCCATTTTGAAGAATCAAAGACCAAGGGCAGATGCGGAATTTTGATAGATTAGGGTTTTTCTTCTAGTATTTTCTTTAATGTAGTATAAATAGGGGTGTGTTGTGCCCCTATTTTTCTTGTTCCAGTTTTTGTAAAGTCTTTATTTAAGTAATGAAAGTGAAAAAATTTAGCTTATACAACTTCTGAGTTCCAAGTCTTTTCTTTTTATATTTCATTAGTTAAGAATCAAATTTAATCTCCAAGTTTTTAGTTTAAAGTTCTCTAAGTTTTCAAGAAAGTAAAAACGTGTTCTTTAACATTTTTCAGAAAATCACCTATGCTTAAAGTGGAAGTGAAAGTGGAAGCTTTAGGCTGGTTGATTTGTTGAGATTTGTGTAGTTTAGTTGGTTTCATAGTGTAGTTCAAAAAGGATTTTAAAAAAATCAGTTTGTAAGGAAAGTTCCACCTTTTTTATACATAAGCTATAAGCTTATAAGCCTGCTTATTCAATAAGCAGTGCTTATTCTCTTAAGCTTTTTAGTGCTTCACTTTCTCTATTTGCTTTGTTTGTGCAGGTTTGAAGATCAAGAATCCATCATTCCATCATTTCCTTCTTTCATTTTTTACCTTTGAAGATATTGTCTCCCTGGTTCTGTTGTTGAACCTCAACAGGGATCCTCTACACTTCTATAAGCCCATGATAAGCTCTTCATTCAATCCCTTGGAAGGCATCAGCAAAGGTACCAAGCCTGAACCCTATTGGTTGATTTGTTTGAGTTTTGTTTATGAATTTATGAGATTGTGTTAGAAACCTGCTTAATTGTTCAGTTCTCTGTTTGTTCATGCTTAATATAGTTTTGTATGCATGTTAGAACTCATTTCAATCAGTTTAAGTTGATTTCATAAGCCTTGGATTTGAAAAATCCAAGTTCTGATTTTTAGAGGGGTGTTTGGGTCTGCTTATTGAGTCAAGTATTTGACAGATTTTTGGCTTAAAAACAGACTAAACATACTCAAGAGGTAGTAATAGGTTGGTTTTGGTACTTTGTTTCATGTTTGGTAGGCTTTTAAAACAATTGCATGCTCATTTTTTTGGTAATATTAGCTAAAATCAGAAAGTTCATCAATGTGCCTTGTTTTAGCTTAATTTTGCCCATCAATCTTGTTGCTTGTTAGATTATAGGTCAGGATAGGTTTGTGTTTGGCTTATATGTGTATTGGTTGGATTGTGTGCAAGTGTTGAGCCCTTAAAAATCGTCCTAGAACCAATTGCACCAGCAAAAGTCCATCAGACCCCATTTTGACATACAGTGACTGTAATTGCCCAATTGTGTGTGATTTTTGTGAAAGACTTGTTTATTTTTTTGGTTTAAACTGACTCCCCACACTTCCATGAGTGTGGGGGTGCCCTTGTATCCAAGAAAAAGCCACCAGCAACAGCTTTCCTAAGCTGAAAAACCACCAGACCCGTTTTTTTCATTGTCAGTGGGAACAAGGTTCCCACTGCTAGCACTTGTGTTTCCCCTGCTTGTGCTAAAGGACAAAAGTCCACCAATGTCACTATCACAGTTCTTGTATTTTTGTCTTTAGTGGGGTTAATTAGGAATTAGGACTTGATTTAAGTTTCAATAATTTTCTTATTTTAATCTTGATTTTTTAGTTTAATTACTTTTTAAGTTACTGTTCATTAAGTAATTTTTAGATTAATTAGCCATTTTAATTACTTTTTAATTACTGTTTTTTGTCTTTTAGTGTAGAAAATCTATATTTTTCAGTTTTAAATTTTTTCTTATATTTAGAAAATTAATTTAAGATTTTTAGTTTAAGAAATATTCACTGTTCACTTTTTAATTATTTTTTATAATTAATTTAGTTTAATTAGGGTTTTATTATTAATCTGTTTTGTCTTTTAGTGCAAATTTTTACATTTTTCAAACTTTTTCAATTTTCTACTGTTCATTAGTGTAATTTAGTATTTTTAAAATTTTTAAATTAATTTTGGCATTATTTTATTATTTTTTTATGATTATTTTAACTTAAAAATAGTTTTTAGTGATAAAAAAATAGAAAAATAGTTTTTAAAATTTAGAAAAAATACTTTTTAGTCATTAAATAATATAAGTTAGTTATTAGTTCAATAAAATTATATTTTGGGCATTTTGTTAATTATATTTAATTTTTGGGCTTTAATTAGCATTAAAAATTAAATATTTAATTAATAAAAGGTTTTAAAATATATTTGTTGGATTTTTATTCTTATTTATATTATTTAAGACTTAGTTTAATATTTTAATTAATTTTTAGGCTTTTATTTTTAATTTTGTCGCGTTTTACGTATTTACGTTCGCGTTTTACGTCAACGTCGTAGTTTAAATCGTAATCGTAGCTCGTCTTTAATTTTTCTCTTCTAAACCAAAAACGTCACTAATCCAAACTTGATTTTATATAATTGGCACATTAATACACACACCTCCTTCGAGAACGAACCCGCATTTATTCGGTTTTACGTTTTTCCTAAAGCGTAAGACTTAATACTTGCCACTCATACGCGTTTTTCCTAAAACGTGTACGAAAAACCTACATCAATTTATTGTATTATTTTATTGCAAGCTTCTAGTTAGTTCTATTAGATAGTATAAATACATGGTGCATGTACCATGTATTCTTGGTTCCAGATTTTTTTTCTCCTTATATTTGTAATACCTTTTTAAGCTATAAAAGTTGGTGTTTTTGAGTAAAGAGTAATTCCTTTTTATATTTAAAAGTTGGTCTGTTTAGGAGAGATAATCTGAGTTCCATTAATCATTTGATACACACTTTGTGTGTTTGAATTTTCAAAAGGTTTCAAAAAGTTTTTTTAGTTTTCAGAAATCCAAGGTTCATGAAGTGAAAGTGGATTGAACCATTGGATTTCTGATATTGGACTTGTTTCAGAAGTTTTTCATTGGTTCAAAGTTTGTGAGAAAGATTTGAAAGGTTTTAGAAAATCAGAAATATTGTTATATTGTGCTTGAATTTGTTTTTCTTAGCAGGTGTTAAGAGTTTGTTTTGACCAAGGATCTGCATAGACCCGGGTCTATTGGAGGTGGCTAAGCAGCCATTGTTGGGCCTGGATGTAGGTCCAACAAGGTAACCTCCTTGTTTCTATTTTTCAGTCATAAATTTGGTGATTTATGTGACTTAAGTGATTTTGCATGAAAGTTGTTTTAGTGTTAATTTTAAGGTTGGATTATGTTCATTCTAGGTTGTTATGCATGCTAGATCAGTTTTAAGTCAATTTGATTAGGTTTTGAATAGATTTGCTTTGAGAAATTTGCATCTCAGTAACATTAAGGGGTGTTTGGATTAGGGTTATACTTAGGAAAATTATTATCAATATTGGTTATAATCTGTCTAAACACACTCAATAGGGTGTTAATAGGTGATTTTAGTATAAGGTTTTCAGTTTGGAGAAGTTTAAGTCAAGTTTGCATGTTAAAATTTTGGAAATTCATTTGTGTGCCAAGTAAACCAGCAAATACTCACAGCCCCCTGCATAGCCTTAATCAGAAACCTTTTGTGCTTTGTTTGTGTGATTTGTGTGCTAATACTTGTTTGTCTTGTGTTTGTCTTGACTCCCTATACTCAACTGAGTATAGGGGTGCCTTTCTTGTCCAATCAAACATCACAAATAGCCAAAGACAAGTCCTCTTGTCCTTATTTTCACAAGTGAAGATAACTGTTTCTTTGTGTTCATCAAAAAACTTATCTGAGCACGTTTTTGGTTCCAGTTTGTTCTACTCTTGCTCAATTTGGGTTGGATTTGTGTTTTTGAAGCTTAAGTAGCATAAGTTTTGAGTTTTTAAAGTTTAAAAAAGAAAAAAAAAGTTTTTGTAAAAAGGACGTGGCTAGGACTCGAACCTGCGCCACTCCTCTCACAACACTCACAACTTACCAGTGTGCCCTTGGGTCTTTTACAGCTAAGTACTCAAACCAAATTCCTTTTATCACGTTTTGAAAGTGGGCTTTTCAAAATAAGCCGTAGCTAAATAAGCCATTTCAGGCTTATTGGTTTTGCTTTTTTGCTAGTTTTCATTTTTCCTAGATTTGTCACGTAGATTAAGATTTTTTTTAGCTAAAGTTTCATTTTCTCCCTTTACTTAATTATTTTTTAACATTTTTTATTTATCCGTTATTAGTTATTTAGTTTAAAAATAAATAAATTAGATTTAAAATTTTATAAAAATTGTTTTTAGGTTTTATTAAAGTAACTTGAGGTTTACAGCCAATAAAGTTTTCAAAAAGTCTTATTTTTGATTTTATAGGATTTTAGATTTTTTAGCCAACTTTAAAATTTAATATAAAATTATTAAATAGGTTTTAGAAACTTTTAATTGCATTTATGTCTTAGTTACATTATTTTAGATTTTTGGTAATTTTTTAGAATTTATTAGTAAACTTTGATTTTTTTTTATTATTTTATTATTATTTTATTATTAAAAATTGAAAGTTTGTTTTTTCTACTTTTTTAATTTTTCCTAGATTGTAGACACTTAATTAGGAATTTTGTAACTCTCCAAATATTTTTTGGGATTTTCAGTTATTTTCTAGAATTAATTTAAGTTTTAATTGATTTTAATAGTTTTTAAGTGTTTAAAAATAGTTTTATTTGGTTTAAAAATTTTAAAAAATACTTTTTAGCTTACTTAGGTTATTTTTGGGGTTTACAAACTTTAAAATCTTGTTTAGGGCTTTTTAATAATTAATTTTGATTTTTAGGGCTTTAATTAGCATTAAAAAGTCATTATCTAATTAATTAAAAGGTTTTAGCAAGTTTGGATTTTTTGCAAACCCTTAGAATATTATTGTGGATTTTTATTAATTTTTAAGAATTTTTAGGTTAAAATTTTAATTTTTGCACTATTTACGGTTTTACGTGATTACCTTTTTCGTCTTAGTTTAATCCGTCTTCGTAATCGTCATTTCTTTCTTATTTCTATTTTCTTTTCTTCTCAATATAATCACAAACATTAATCAATTCATTACACAACACACGTGCCTCCTCGAGAACGAACTCACTCTTATTTGGGTCATAACTCGTGGTTTTCCTAAACCGCTTGTTAATACTTACCCTAATTGCCTTGTTTTCCTAAACAAGTGCTAATTTACTACAATCAAAGAACGCTTTTTAAGACATGGAGTATGAATTGGGAGGAAGTTAATCCAGTTCATACATGATACAATGGTTCCTCAACAAGCAAAGATAAAGAGGATTCAAACTGGGGTAAAAGTTTACTAGAAGACTTGAAGACAACAACTTCATCCTCAGCATTGGAAGCACTATGAAACTGTCATACTATTGTTGTATTTTTACTTGTTAGGAACATTGTAAGTAATTCTGTATGTCTCCACATTGGTGGAAGATTGTTAGCCTTAAAATGTGCGCGACTAACGGAATTACAATAGTTTACAAAGCGGGGACTTGCAGGGACTAAAATTATCACATGTAAGTAGTTAAAGTCCCAAGCTATATATAGACCTCCATACTTCCATGTAGGGGTGAGGATTGTCATTTCTTGTTTTCCTTTCTCTCACTAGAAATACACATAGTTTCTAGTATCTCTTGTTTCTCTCTCTACCATGGCTAAACATCTATTCAATCCTCCCGAACCTCCGGATCAAAACCCATGTTCATGGTGAATCTTATGATAACACACGTTTCCAACCTGAAAAATGTTTAGCTGAATCGGATGTTCAAATACCGTTGGACGAAATAAGGGTGGATGAGAAAATGTACTTCATTGAAGAACTGATCGAGATTGTGGATTTTCAAGTCAAGAAGTTGAAACATAGATGGATTTCTATCGTTAAGGTTCGTTGGGATTCACGTCGGGGTGCTGAGTGTAAATGGGAAAGCGAAGATCAGTTTAAGGCTAAGTATCCCCATTTGTTCGCGTCTTCTTCGGTCTCCAGTTGAACTCTTAGGGAACAGAGTTCCTTTGGGAGGGTCGACTGTGAGATCTCGTATTTTGCTAGTAGTTATTTTATTCATATATATTCTTCTGAGCATTTATAATACTTTATTCGGAATCATAAAATTTTTATTTTTTTCCATATTTATTTAAATCATATTTTTTGATTTAAAAGCACCCCGCGTGCATTTTACAAAAAGTTTACTCAAATCGACGGAACGAAAACCCGTGGCTAAATGTTTTCACCTTATGAAGTGAAATAATGTTAATTATTATTTGGTACTAAGTCTAGACCGATAACGGGCACGGTGTTGAATTTTTGTATTTTTACGTTTTCCAGGTGTTGGACTGACTTTCTGGGTCGGGACACCTCATGATATATTATTTTTGTCGTTTTCTTTAATTTTTCTATTAAGTACCTCCCTTAGCTAAAAATGAGTATATATAGATTGTTTATTTTTCGTGTTCTACGTGTATCTTTAAAATCGCGTAACTTTTAAAATATCGGGTTTCGATAATACCCGCTTTAATAATTTAAGAGAAAAATTTATTTTAACCTTACCCCATGTGTTTTATATAAAAAAAATTAAGTTGACACATATCTAATAATTGATACGTGTCTAGTGGCTTGAATTTTATCAAAGGGTGCATTTGCTTCCAATGTAAGTAATACATACATCTACATCTTATCCTCTCTTTTATTTCTTCCGAATATCAAACAAGATCATAATCAAGTTACAAATTTTCATCACTGTTAAGAACTTCATGCGCCAATTTGCAAGTATTTTTACTAAATCTTTCATGTATTGAGTTTGGGCTACAATTGTTGAATTCGGAGTTGAAAGCAATTACCAACTATCTTGCTAATTTCCATCATATTATAAGGATTTTTAATCATTTTGTATTATTTTCTTTATAAGAAATCCTTATTGATATAATTTGAATACTAATGATATATATGTTATTCTATATGTTTAAGGCATTGTATAAAGGACTAGACATTTTTTAACACTAGTAAGCTTGTTTTGTATTAAGATATTGGGACTGTTTTTATATCAGTGGTAAAACGTGGCTATTCTGAGAGATACAGTAGGTATTGACATATGAAAACAGTCTAGGATGATACCCTTTTATTTTGTGATGATTTCGCCGGGTGGCGCGTCTTTTGACGATTCTCGGATAGTGAGATATGGCCAAAATACAAAAAGGTGTTCAAATCTGACCTACTGTTTTACAGGACTGTTTTCTCATAAAATTTATATACCAGCACCTAAATACATAAAACTAAAAGTTGCAGGTATAATCATATTGAATCAGTGTGCATTGAGTGCTTTTTCAGTTCTATACGGTTTGAAAATGGCGGCCAAAACGGGTAAACTAAAGTTGAATGTAAAACGCAGCCCATACTCCTAGTAATAAAAATAGGACTTAAGTTATGTTAAATATGAATTGAGGGCTAATGAACCTAGGATCAATATATTACACGATAGTAAGGTTATTTTAATGTAAATAACTCATTTAGATGATTTATGAGAAACGACCTAATAAGCAGAGCATGTCGGAAATTTATCAAGATTGAATTGTATTAATAAAACATAAAAATGGGATTATTTTATATAGAAAAATGGATAACACTTTAAAATTATAAATGTTTATTAAAAGTTTTATAAAAAATTTATAAAAGTTATGCAATGCCTATGATATATTAAAATACACTATTTGCATAAATATGATTTATTTCTCGTACCGAGCCTAAGACGCATTTCGTCATCTTTAGGTCTCGTGTGATCGAGTATCAGCGGTTGACGTTTGTTTCCGATTGACGTTTGTGACGATTATATCAAGTGAGTCCATAGCCCCTTTTACTATTTAAAAATGTTTCTAAAACGCGGGGTGAGATTTCATGTTGGGACACAAACCTTTAAATTGTATGCTATCCTGAACTGTATGCTTACCAGATGAGTACCAATTATTATTGCTTTTAGTATCCATAGCTACTAAGTTCCCCTCAATATCATGAACAATTAATATTTACAGTTTGCAAGCGCGAATGTTGTGGATGGATCCATCGGGATTGATAATCCCCGTTCTGTATTACTTTGACACATATACATTTGTTAATACTTGAGTATTTAGGCTGAATACTCAATAGGGGTACTTTTATACGTTAAGCTTCGGTGTCATGAGCTAATAACAATAATAAACATATTGACTATGGATAATGTACATAGTCATCCCTCCCATTACTTGTTTTACAAATTTTACCGTGTTCCATTACTTAATTTACTACATATATGAATATCACTCAACTTTTGTTGACGTATTTACATGTTTTAATCGTAGGTAATAACGCTTAATATGGTTGGATGGGATCCCGCAGGATGTTAGCAGCTTGAAAGTTCTGTGTTGTAATTGGCTTTTGATGTTGTTAATGTTGTCAAAATCCTTCATGTTTATCTTTTGGTAACTATAAATTTTAAAACCATGTTGTAATGGTTCTTTATTATGTTGTAAAACTTTTGGGACCTTAATAAGTGTGAAAACACTTATCCTTTTACCACTTATTTCCAATAATAACAAGAACAAAACATGTATTTTATATCGTAAATGTCGGAATTATGCGTGGTTTCTGTTTTTATTGTGTTTTAGGACCAAAATGTGAAAAGGGAAGAAAACATGGGCTTTCACGCGCTTTTATCGAAGAAAAAGACAAAAGATGAAGTCAAAAGATCAAAAGTGCAAGAAGAACGGAAGTCGAAGGCCTATTCTGAAGATTTATCGAAGAAAAGTCTAAAGAAGGAAGTTTAACGAAGTCGAAGAACCAAGTCTATTAAAAGAAGAAAAATAGAAGACGAGTTCAAGTTATCATTCGACTAATCCCGAGCCTCAGTCGAGAAAGACAAGAAGAAAAGAGAAGAAACAAGCTTACCACCTCCCCTATATATAGTTAGAAAATAGTCATTAGTGGGGTAGTTAATTTTTAGTCTTTAATTTTTAGTAGGTAATTAGTGTGTTTATTTTCTCTCTCTATCTTTCTCTTCAAGTTTTCTTAATCTTAATCTTAATCTTGTAAGTTTGAATCTTAATCTTCAATTTAATCAAGTTTATTTTACAATTCTCATTCTACCTTTCTTAATCTTGTGGTGATTTAATTAATCATGTAGTTAATTTCATCTATTTGATTATGTGATTGATTTATTCATGTGATTGATCTTATAGTTTTGATGTGGTGAATGTTTTGAGCTTATTGTGATTGTTGATTTACTAGTGTTTGGCTTATTTTTGATTAAGTTGGTTTGATAGATTAATAGATTTGATTATTAGTTGATTTTAAATGTTTTGATTATTTAGTGTTTTTGTAGTTTTTTTATTTGTGGCTTATTTAGTTTTTCTTAAAATAAATTTGGTTTTAGTTTTGGTTGATTGCTTAATTGATTGTGCTTAATCGTAGCTTATTTTGGATCGAATCTGTTATCTGTTTATCTGTCTTAAATTTCTTCGCAAAAGGGTTTTGAAATTCCGAAGATGCATTCCTTATTCCGAATATAATTGTCCGAATTTCCATTTATCTGAATTTAATGTTTATTTCGAAAATTTCCTTGCAATTCTATTTATCCGAAATTCCTTCTTTCTCTGAATTGGTTCATGTGACAACCGTGGTTTTGAGGTTCGTCACTCGGTCTTATTTCTAGGTTATTTTATGTGTGACTATGTGATTTGCGTGTTTACATGTTATTTTGCGTGAACGAGGTTTGTGTGGATATCGTTTATGGGTATAAAGTACTCGTAAGTAAATCGAGGAACGGTTATTTCATGTTCATGAGCTCACAAATTGGTGACTATGAAATGAAATGGTGTTATTTTGGTGTTTACGTATACGTATAAGTATTATAGTAAATCGTATTTTTTTACGATTTGGGGTTTAGCATTTAGAGGTCTCGGGTAAGGTGTTTAGTCATGGGAGTATTTTTCGGGATGGTTTTAAGTAATTTAGGACTTAGTTTAAAAGTTTATTTCAAAATTCAAGAGTTTTTTTAAAACTGTATATTTTACGTTTTTTTACGGTATATGCGTAAATTGACTAGTTTTACGGTTTTGAGGTTTTAGGAGCTGAAATAAATTAAGGTAACTTAAGGTATTACTAATAATATATTAATAAGTCTTAAAAAGAAAAAAAAATAAAAAAAATATATATGAATCGGTTTTTAAACCGACTAGAAAAGAAAAAGAAAGGATAATGGGCCAAAAGATCCAACTTGAGCCCAATTTGGAAAAGCCTTTTTAATAAAACATATAAATACCATATTTGTATCACAAAAATAAGTTTTTCATTAATTTTATCCCCTTTTGGCCGAATTTTTACAAGCCCTAATTTAGGGATTCATCAAAAATAATTTTCTTGAAGATTTGAGGTAAAAATCTTGATTTAATTCTTATAGTTTTCTTATTTTATAGCATTAAGGCTTCAAGTTTTATGTAATCAATTTATATGATGAATTATAGTTCTTAATAGATCTGTAAATAGGGGTTTTATAACAATTAACATGATTAGGATAATGATTGGTGATTATTAGTGATGTTAATTAGGGTTTAATCATGTTTAAATTCGTTTTTAAAAACTGGGCAGATTTTTGAGTCACTTGTTTTGATCATGTCTAGAGTTCTACAAACTCTTATTTTGCGATCCAAGCATCCCTGAATAGGTAATTGAATGTGGCTTTCAAATTCAAGAAACGAGAAATAAATTGGAGAACGGGAGGTGGGTTAAAAACAGGATACAACAGTCGAAGGTCAAAACAGTTTTGAAATCAGTCGGGTTTAATTTAACGTTTTAAGGTGATTGGGGTTCTTAGGAGTACACTTGAGCCCTCTAATGAGCATGGGTGTTGGTTTATATATTAAATAAGAGAACTGAAGGGTGGCTAAGCAAATGGGTTAGGGTAAGACCTCCTAATCATAACAAACCTTTTGTATGTTCAAAATCGGTAATATGCGGATAGGCAGAAGTATATATATATATATATCAGCGACTTAACAGTAGCTTTAAGGTTGGGTCAAAAGGTAGGAGTTATCTACCATATGTAAGGGAATAGGGTTTCCTTTACAAAGATCATGAGTATGGTTAGGTGGGCGTTTGGCTTATAGTTTGTAGACCTAAAAACCGGGACTGTTTTGGGTAAAATATTAACGAGACGGGTTATGAAGTAAACTAAGTTAAGGGCTTTATAGAAGAGTGTAATGAGATGCTTAGAGAATATAAATGAGGTATATATATGGGAGAAGGTTAGATGTCCATCATAGGTTGATGAGCCATCTTAGTGTTTGGTTCATGTTTTGATTGTGTGCTTTTGTTTGTTAGCTTTTTGCTAGTGCGCGGACTTTTGGAGAAGCTCAATCAGGTGAGTTCATAGTCCCATGGCTTTTTATGATTTGATTTCTAGATGGGATGGATGAGACACTGTATGGTTTTGTAACTAATGTTGTGAATGTTTTTATGGTTTGTGATGGACTTTTGTGTGCACTTATGTGATTAACTGCTATGTGATTCTTGATTGTGTTTATGATTTGGATCGGGGGACACGTACCGTCTCAGTTATTGTGGTTTGACTTGGTACCAAGGGTATGTTGACAAGGCGGGGCCTTGGGGACGTACATAGATGTGTGAGCATCTATGGGACCAATGGATAATGACAAGGCGGGGCCTTGGGATTTGTACATAGGTGTATGGGCGCCTATGGTACCATGGTGTTTGGTAAGGCTGGGAGCCTTAGATTTTGTTTGGAATGATTGATCTTGAATGTTAGTTGTTAATGCATATTTGTAGCACATTGTCCATATGTTTAGTGGTTTATGGTGGTTCACAGCTTATTTTAATCTGTTTTTGGTTGGATTCTAAACCTATGACTCTCACCAACATTACGTTGACGTGTTTTAGTGTCTCTTTCAGGTGATAAAGTGGTTAAGCACGAGAACATATGTGGCTAGAATTGGAGTCGCGTAGGAATGCATTTAGAAGGAGATCCCCGTTCCTTCTTAGTTTATTTCTATGTGTTTTGAATAAGTGATACTTTGTGGACACCTTTATGATGTTTTGTTTATGATAATTGTTTGTCTTAGGTAAGAGGTAGGACTGTTACCTATGCTTAGACTCCTTCATTTTGTGGAGATATTGTAATGACATTTGTGCCACCATTTTATGACATTTCTAATTCATATAGTTCTCTCTATAGACACGCTATTGTTGTGATGATATCTGTGCGTCGTGTCCCATATTCCGCCATGGTGGGGTGTGACAGAATGGTATTAGAGCCAATGGTTATAGAGAATTAGGTTGCATAGTCTAGTAACCTAATCTATAGCTTAAGGGTCCCTGCATATAGGCGTCATAGGAGTATGTGTGCATTTTATATTAATTAATGTTTTCTGGATGCTATTGGTTTTTACTTGTGATGTTTGTGAAGTTTTGACTAGTATGGGTTGAACCATAGTAGTTCATACTTAGCCACATATTATTTTCTTTTCGGGGTGTGACTAGTGCAGGTTGAACCATAATCATCCATGCTAGTCATTGTTGTATTTTTCTTAAATTGTACATTATAGTACATAATTTGGTACATGGTAGTTTCTGTCTTTTGTTGAGTTATTTTATGTACCTGAGGTATAGTATTTTTCTTTTGATGTTTAAGTCATGTCCCTAAGAATCATGTGGTGGTTCGAGTTATTAGGAGTAGGTGGATATGAAGGATTTTAAGTTGTTTCCATTCTTATGGGCGACATGACTTATAACTTATTATGTTTTCGTTTTGGATTTAGTCTATGCGGTTTTAGCTAGACTATGGATTTATGTTTTTCAAGAGTTTGACTATGTTATTTTAATGGATGGAGTTTTGGACTTTTTTTTTGGTTATGTGGTTATGAGCTTATGTGAGTAGATGGATATATGTGTTATGTGTTGTATTAATTCTTATAAGTGTCATCATAGGAAGGAGTGCATTGGGGAAGGGTAATTGTATAAGTATGGTGGCCAACATAGTTATACAAGTACCACAACTTCAATGGATTCCTAAGTATGATGGCATGAAAGAGGGTTAGTACATGCTTGTATAGTAGATGTTAGACGGATTTAAGTATATGTATCCCGATATGCCTATATATGTATGATCCCCTATAATTATCGATTGTATCCTTAGGAGGGTGGCTAACTCGCTTTTTTTAGATATTCAACCTCCGTTGTGGCGTATTCTTCGATTTTCCTATTTCACGTGTCCATTTTAAAATGGTGTCCTTGGTGTTAAGTATATTGAAATAAATTGAGATTTCTTTCGGGATAATGAAATCTTTTGTGTTGAGTCTTACATTCCTTTTTCTCGGTATATATTGAATAGACTTGAAAATCTACTATAGGGTCGGATAGTTGGTTGTATACGATAACATAAGGGTAAGGTATTGGAAACGTGTTTGAAACAAGATGTAACATAAGAATTCTTAATCAACAATTATTTATTTCAAAATTCTAAAAGACTTTTTTTAAATAAAGCGAAATAAAATTTCTTTCTACTTACATAGTTTATATAATTGAGTTTAACCGATTTACATCATATATAATTAATTATACAAGGTTAAATTGAGTTCATCAAAATTTCACATACAATTATTTCTTTCATTTAAAAGGATTGCATTAATCACTAATTTTATTCTTTAGTTTTTAAAAGAACTAGTATAAAATTGTTTTGGTCGTAACATGTTCGTTTTTAAAGCTTTTTGGGTGATTCAAAAGCCTAAAATTATGTACTCGGAACGTACTTTTCAAATATTCAGAATGTATAGTCATGGGAGGTCAGTATCCTGGTCGAAATTATTGTACAAGTGTCGGGTTAAAGGTTGAGTTTTGAATAGTAGTTTATTTTTATGATTTGGGATGCACGGGATACCTAGTCATTGAGTTGAGTTTTGAGTTCGTCAAGAGGGTTGTTTGTAGATTGTTTGAGTCACATAGATGTGGGGAGGTAAAGAAAAAAAATATATTCTTTTGGAAAAGTCGATCTTGTGCAAGGTTTAAATAATATGTCGGGGGCGTAAGATGTTTTGGTTGCCATTAAGTGTTTCTTGGATCATTTTTCTTGGTCATGAGTCATTTGAATTGGTACCTGTTTGAGTTTTCCTTTTATGTTTTCGTGGTTGGTCTATTTTAACTCGTGCACGTGAAATGTCGTTAGTTATCCGTGGGTTTGATTCGTCGATCGTATCTAGTGGATTCAGCATGTAGTTTTGGTTGCGTATTGATTGGGAGTGTTGAGGTAGTCATATGAAAGACTTGGTCGCGCCTACACGATTAAGTAGGTGACCATGAGAGAATGGTCGGAATGCCCTTAGTGGGGAGGAAAGAGTTAGAAGTTCGTAGACGAACTAATGTGGTCATGAGGTCTATTAGGAGTGCAAAGGGAGATGAATAGAGATTTGCATAATGTATGGATATTGGCACAAGTAACGCGCCATAGAGGGTGTTGGAAGGGGATATAATACCTCAAAGGTATTTATGATTGTTCATAAGGCATGTAAGTTTTCTAAAAATTTCCTGAGATTTAGTAGGTTTGCCTATTACTTTGAGGTAGAACCATGAATAGAGCAAGTAGGAGAAGTGAGAGGAGTTGTAGTTAATGCCTTTCCAAGGAAATTGTTGATGGAATGATTTTAAGAGCAAGAGTTGTTAGAAATTGCAACGGCTGCAAGGTAAAATTTGAGTTGCTTAGTAGTAGATTGGCTGTGAAAAGCGGTTGAGTGGTCTGATAAGAGGAAGTATTGGTCTTTTAGAATACGTGTAGATTTTCGCGAGTAGAACCAGGTAGAAATTTATTCGTATTGCTTCTAAGAGAGGGTGCAAGGAGGACGTAGTTGAAACTGCTAAGGATGTTGTATGAACGCTTTGGGTTTACGGTTATGATTTTGGCTTCGCCGAGGCGCTAACAGTTTTCATGGAGTCAATGAACCGAGGGTGCATGACTGATAGGTGTGTAAACACCCATTCTTTTTACAACTTAATTACAATAATAACCGAGCCAAAACGTGTATTTTATGTCATTTATGTCGGAATTATGCGTGGTTTGTGTTTTTGTTGTGATTAAGGACGAAAAGGTGAAAAGTGGAGAAAACACAGCATTCACGGGCTTTTATCGAAGAAAAAGATGAAAGATGAAGTCGAAAGATCAAGAGTGGAATAAGAACGCAAGTCCAAGACCAATTATGAAGTTTTATCGAAGAAAAAGACAAAAGACGGAAGTTTACTAAAAAGCCGAAGAACTCAAGTCTAATTTATTGAAGATTACAAGATGAGTTGATGAAATCCTGAGACAAAAGTCATTAATGTCCAAGATTTAAGAAGATTAAAGAAAGAAAGGACCAAATGACGCAATTAAGGAAAAGATGAAAAAGGGAGGAAGCTTCCTAAGCTCCTCCCTAATCTCCCTATATATATTTTTCTATGTCTTCATTTTCAAGTTGTTGGGTGGCTTGACAACCCACCACTACCACCATTTTTCATACTTTGCACATTTAATTTCTTGAATTTTAATTACTTGTTATGCACATTTTAATTCCTTTTAATTCCAAGTAAGTTAATTTAATTGTTGAATCTTAATTTTCCTTTTATCAAGCTTTTATTTATCTTTCTCATCCTACTTTTCTTGTTTTTGATTTGATTTTGGTTCGGATTATGTTTTGATTTTGCTTAATCATATTGCTTATTTGATTAAAAAGTTCACCTTTTTACTTCTATATAAGTTTTCGTATGAAATAAGCTATAAGTTTGACAATCTTATTGGCTTATTTTGTACTTAGCTTATTTGCTTTTTAGTTTTCTTAAAAAGTTAGTCTTTTTAAAGTTTGCTTATTTAGTATTTTAAAAAGTTTTCAAATTTATGCTTATTGATCTTTTAATGTTTGATTTTTATAGCATAAAGTGTTTTAGTGCGTATTGTGTTAATTTTCTTATTTTTGATTAAATGCGTTAATTTTTATAAAAAGTTGTTTTTAAATATTTTTTATTATTTAGTATTTTTAAAAGTTTTTAAATTTTGGTCTATTAGCTTTTTCTTAAATTTGATTTGGTTAAGTTTTTAGATAAGTGCTTATTTGGTGTTTGCTTATTTGCTTATTGTATGCCATCGTAATGCTTAAGGGTTTTACCAGTGCGATCCAGTAAGTGTGATCGCATAAACCCCGAGGGTTTCTACTTGCGATCCATTACTGCGATCCATAGTACGATCGTCGCCACGATCACACTCCATAATCCTCACCACGATCACTTGTTGCGATCGTGGTTACGATCGTGGGTGCGATCCGTGGGTACGATCCATGTTAGGATTCAACATGCGGAGTACGATGGATTCAACATGCAGAGTACGATGGATTCAACATGCAGAGTACGATGGAATATACTATAAGAGTACGATGGAATTGCTTAATGTTTAGCGCCAAAATGAGCAGCTAGGCTGGCTGCTTCCAGCAGCGAGCCTGCCTGCTTGCTTATTTAATAGTATTGTTCCGTAATTGTTTAGTTTTATCTGAAAGTTGTTCCGATTTTATTTATGAAAGTTACGTATTTTTAGTTGAATTTTTCGTTGATTTTTAGTATTAATATTTTTTCGTAAAGTTCAAGTTTTATCTTTTATTTAGTACCCGCTTTAGGTTTTCCCTCGTTTAGCTTTAAAGTACCATTTTAGTTTTATTCTCTCCTTTTTCATTTAATAAACTTTATTTTCGAGTCGATAGTTGATTTCGTCCTTTAGTTTTATTTTTATTAATTGTTTCGCTTTAAATTTCGTTTTATTATTTGTTTTAATATTCATTTTAATATCGTTTTAATTTTTAGTTTTGAATATTCACTTTGTTTTACTTTTATTATTTGTACTTGTCTTTAGTTTGTTTTTTTAATACTTTTCACATTTACTTTTTAATTAGTTATAGAAAATCAACTTCATTTTTTCTTAAACCAAAAACACTTGAGTCGCACTTTGAACCGGAAATCAATTCCTTAAGACACCGAGAAAACGAACTTTTTCAACTAGCAAAATCTCAGTTATTAAAATGGCGCCGCTGCCGGCTCTTTTCGTGAGGATTAACGGTTTTTTGTGAGAGACGCGTTGGCTTTTGGGATCCGTTCACTCGTGAACGTTACTTTTCGTATCAAAAATCTTCAAAAAAATCCCATAAACATTTGAAAAATCATAATAAGCATTTCTTTTTCAAAGTTTTGCACCAAAAATATTCTTCTTGCTTATCTATTTTTCTTTATGGATTCTTATGTCCATTGCGTCGGGTGTGGGAAACAATTATCTGGGAACGACTCTTGTCAATGGTGTACATGTGAGCGGTGCGTAAACGATATCGACAATACACAATTCCTATTCGGATTTTGTCCTTTGTGCAACTCGACTAATTCTTCCTTTTTGAACCCACCTCCTCCTGTTCCCCCGTGCATCTATTGTGGAAGCGATTCTCATTGGCATGTTTCGTGCCCGGTTCGATACCCGTATGGTCACGAGCAAGAACCAGGGTACAATTATGACAATGACAATAGCTATCCACAAGACTCACCCAGTCTTTCTCCTCACCAGTTTTACAACAACTGTGGGGGCCCTCACGATACTTCTTATTGTCAGCCAATGAATTATTATGAGCCAGATCCGTGTCCTCATTTTTCTTCACCGATGGATTATTATGAACCAAATCCGTGTTCTAATTCTTCTCAACCGATGACTTACTTTGAGCCACATCCGTTCTATAATTCTGGTTTTCATAACTGTGAGCCCCCACACCCCAACCTCAATCATCAATCCTCTCAGAGAATTCAACAACTCACTACTTTGAATGAAGAAACACACTCCATTGTTTTGCAACTTCAAGAAGCCGTTGTTCTGCTTAAAGAAGTTAGGGACGAGGAAAAGCGACAACAACAAGAGCAAGTTTCTAATCTTAGTGATTATACCCCTCCTCTTGTGCGTCAATACCATTATGATGATGATGACGATGAGAATACTATTTCTTGGAATGATCTAGTTGTCAATGTCCTAGCGCAATTGTACTTCCCTCTCTTAATTTCCCCAACGCCTCTAAGGATTGTGATACTTCGAGTGAGATTAGTGATTTCGGTCTTGGTAAATTCTTTGATGAGGTTTGTGATGTGCTAACTTTTGAGGAGCTTACGGATGAGGTCGCTCTTAATGATGATGTTCCTTCCACCAACGCTTTGGGAGATGATTCTTTGGCTTTCTCTAATCCTCTTTTTTATCAAGATGATGATTTTACTTCTAGTGATGACGAGTCACTATCCGATGAAGACGTTCTGCATGAAACTTTCAAGATTTATTCGAACCCTTTATTTGGTTTTGATGACGCCTACATATCTGGTGAGGTGAATCCGCTCTTTGACGAAGGGATTGAGGACATTGATAGCGTTGATTCTCTTGCTATTAATGAGCATACTTTGTTAGCCATACCTCCTTCTATCACAGCGGTGGAAAGACTTTACTCTACTGAAAAAGGGCCGCAGGTGGAAGGTAATTGTTCTCATACTTCTCATATTATATTGCCACCTCATCCTACCGCGTGCACACCCAAGCGGGTGATATATCGCTTTTACTCTCCTCATTTCATACCGAGAAATGAGGATGAATGCTTTGACCCGGGAGGTGACAATGACAATTCTATAATTGATACCATCACGGCTTTGCCGAGTGCTCAGCATCCATTGTCTTTGGGGGATGACAATGTGCTTACTTTAACCACCCCACCTCCCGTGGATCTTGATTTCACATACTTCTCGTATGATGAAAGGACCTTTCTCCCATTCAAGACTTATCCCCCCGCCTCTCCTTTGTTCATGTCAACCGGGAACGAGGACAAGGTCTTTGATCCTGGTATTACATTCGAGGCTTCCCCATGGACCATTTAATTCGGTGACGAGTCAGGCTCGTGACTCGGTTAACAAAAACAAGCGCTCTTCGGGAGGCAACCCGATTATCTATCTTTATCTGTTTTCACCATAAGTGTAGGGGGGAGCCCCTTGGTGTTCCTTGTTCTCTTTCTTATCATATGCAGGGATTCGAGCTTCAAAGACACACTCTTGATGACTTTTGACGAACCGTGATTCCGTGTTCCCTTCTTCCCGGTTCTATCCTAAACTCTATTCGATTCACTATTTTATATTTCTTAATATTAAAATAGGAATCTCTTTAGTTGTCTCTCCCTTAGCTTGATTTAACTCACGTGCACAATGTCATAAGTGTAGGGGAGACTTTTCCCACATGCTTAAACATTAAGGAAAATGTTTATATTAAGTGTAGGGGGACTTCTATCGAAGTTAAGTGGACTTTTCCATTAAAATGCCTTCATTTAACCGGAAAATCATCTTTTTCGGCATTTTTCAAATTTTTTATTGACTTTGGCCATTTAGTCGTAATTTTTAAATTTTTATCGTTGCTTTCATATGTATATATCCCATAATAAAGTCAAAAATATTAATAAAGTGGTGTAGCTAGTTTTGAAGTCTTTGACATATTAGGCCCATTGCGATTATTTTGACTCAACCCGAATAGACTTGTCTAAGTTTATTCTGGCTAGTATCCTTAACCATGTAGACCTTAGTTGGTTTATTAGGCTAAGCATCCACGAGTATCATTACTTGAGATTTTAAATTGTGGAGAACGAGAAATGATAGAGTCAATTATAAGTCGGTATTCTTGCACAAACACAATTGGTGTGATTATCTGCCTATTCTCCCATCACTTGCTAATAATTTATCTGCAATAAGTAAGGTCGTACGATTTGAAAAGTTACTTAGCTTCTAGCCCAAGATCGTTTAAAAGTTGCTCGGTAATGATAAGAGTTCATAGCCAAAGGCATAACTTATAAAGCGGGGCGCGAAGATTGGCGAGTCCGAAAAGGCCCTAACAAGGCATGAGGATTCAATCTTATTGCTAAAGATCCAAGGTGATGTGAAAAGCATTATTCCCAAAATCAATATGAAGGATCAAGACTCACGACGAAAAGCAATCAACTCCCATAAAGATCATGGAGAAGTCTATCCGAAAAGACCCTAACAAGGTATGAGGATAAATAGATCCAAGTCCGAAAAGGAGGCGGATCGTTGTATCTCAAAATCCCAAGTAACGATTGAAGAAATAATGATGAAGTCGTGGTCAACAAAGTGGAGTATCCCTAAAAAATACTCCAAGTGAAGAACTCTATTCACGAAGAGAAGACCATTATCTCAAGAACGTCTCTCAAGATATGAAGTATGAAGTACATGCCAAATATCGGCCCGAGAAAGGTCTCAAATCGTGAAGCGAGTTATGCCAAGATATGAACTTTTTGATATCCCGAGAAGCTGTTTTAAGAGATTTTGTCCTTTAGCTAACTATTGATCAAATCGTCCTACTTTGCTTTCAACCTAAATAAACTATCGTAATAAGTCCAAAAATGCATCTTCATGATCATTCTAAGACAAAAATAAAATATAAGAGATACAACTAGGAATAAGGGAGTTTAAGCATATAATTAAGCCATGTGTGTAAGTGTTTGTTTTGCTAACTTATAATAACAATGATCTCGTTTTTAAGCTTAGTTTAGGGAATGTGAAACTTGAGGGTGATAAATCTTCGCAGCACCGAAGCCCTAATGTAAGTCTTTGATCTCTTTGCGAGTTATTTCCATATAGCTATTTTCTAGTGAAAATGGGTTTATATCCTTTCGTTACTTTAAAGTTTTAATTTCTCTTAGTACTCTAATTTTTTTTAGTAGGATGTTAATAAGGCCAGGGTTGATTGATTATGAGAAAAGTGTAAAATTGCTTTATCACTAAGCATTGCATGAGGGCATGGCAATGGTTAAGTGTAGGGGATTTGATAGGTGTGTAAACGCCCATCCTTTTTACCATTTAATTACAATAATAACCGAGCCAAAACGTGTATTTTATGTCATTTATGTCGGAATTATGCGTGGTTTGTGTTTTTGTTTTGATTTAGGACGAAAAGGTGAAAAGTGGAGAAAACACGGCATTCACGGGCTTTTATCGAAGAAAAAGACGAAAGATGAAGTCGAAAGATCAAGAGTGGAAAAAGAACGGAAGTCCAAGACCAATTCTGAAGGTTTATCAAAGAAAAAGTTAAAAGACGGAAGTTTACTAAAAAGCCGAAGAACTCAAGTCTAATTTATTGAAGATTACAAGACGAGTTGAAGAAATCCCGAGACAAAAGTCATTAAAGTCCAAGATTTAAGAAGATTAAAGAAATCAAGGACCTAATGACGTAATTAAGGAAAAGATGAAAGAGGGAGGAAGCTTCCTAAGCTCCTCCCTAATCTCCCCATATATAGTTTTCTATGTCTTCATTTTCAAGTTGTTGGGTGGCTTGACAACCCACCACTTCCACCATTTTTCATACTTTGCACATTTAATTTCTTGCATTTTAATTACTTGTTATGCACATTTTAATTCCTTTTAATTCCAAGTAAGTTAATTTAATTGTTGAATCTTAATTTTCCTTTTATCAAGCTTTTATTTATCTTTCTCATCCTACTTTTCTTGTTTTTGATTTGATTTTGGTTCGGATTAAGTTTTGATTTTGCTTAATCATATTGCTTATTTGATTAAAGAGTTCACCTTTTTACTTCTATATAAGTTTTCGTATGAAATAAGCTATAAGTTTGACAATCTTATTGGCTTATTTTATACTTAGCTTATTTGCTTTTTAGTTTTCTTAAAAAGTTAGTCTTTTTAAAGTTTGCTTATTTAGTATTTTAAAAAGTTTTCAAATTTATGCTTATTGATCTTTTAATGTTTGATTTTTATAGCTTAAAGTGTTTTAGTGCTTATTGTGTTAATTTTCTTATTTTTGATTAAATGCTTTTTAGTTAAATTTTATAAAAAGTTGTTTTTAAATATTTTTTATTATTTAGTATTTTTAAAAGTTTTTAAATTTTGGTCTATTAGCTTTTTCTTAAATTTGATTTGGTTAAGTTTTTAGATAAGTTCTTATTTGGTGTTTGCTTATTTGCTTATTGTATGCCATCATAATACTTAAGCGTTTTACCAGTACGATCCAGTAAGTGTGATCGCATAAACCCCGAGGGTTTCTACTTGCGATCCATTACTGCGATCCATAGTACGATCTTCACCACGATCACACTCCATAATCGTCACCACGATCACTTGTTGTGATCGTGGGTGCGATCCGTGGGTACGATCCATGTTAGGATTCAACATGCAGAGTACGATGGATTCAACATGCAGAGTACGGTGGATTCAACATGCAGAGTACGATGGAATATACTATAAGAGTACGATGGAATTGCTTAATGTTTAGCGCCAAAATGAGCAGCTAGGCTGGCTGCTTCCAGCAGCTAGCCTGCCTGCTTGCTTATTTAATAGTATTGTTCCGTAATTGTTTAGTTTTATCTGAAAGTTGTTCCGATTTTATTTCTGAAAGTTATGTATTTTTAGTTGAATTTTTCGTCGATTTTTAGTATTAATATTTTTTCGTAAAGTTCAAGTTTTATCTTTTATTTAGTACCCGCTTTAGGTTTTCCCTCGTTTAGCTTTAAAGTAGCATTTTAGTTTTATTCTTTCCTTTTTCATTTAGTAAACTTTATTTTCGAGTCGATAGTTGATTTCGTCCTTTAGTTTTATTTTTATTAATTGTTTCGCTTTAAATTTCGTTTTATTATTTGTTTTAATATTCGTTTTAATATCGTTTTAATTTTTAGTTTTGAATATTCACTTTGTTTTACTTTTATTATTTGTACTTGTCTTTAGTTTGTTTTTCTAAATACTTTTCGCATTTACTTTTTAATTAGTTATAGAAAATCAACTTCACTTTTTCTTAAACCAAAAACAATTGCGTCGCACTTTGAACAGGAAATCAATTCGTTAAGACACCGAGAAAATGAACTTTTTCAACTAGCAAATCTCAGTTATTAATGACAATATATAAACGAGTTGTCATCGGGAGCGTCGACGACATCTTGATCTACTCAAATCTAAGAAGGAGAGTGAGGCGAATTATGAGTTGGTTTTGGAGTTCTTAGGAAAGGGAATTATACGTGAAATTTTCAAGTGTGGGTTTTAGGATTAAGTTGGACAGGACGAGTAGTCAGAGATGATGGCATATCGTGGAACCAGCAAGGGGAAAAGTGAAAAAGGGTGAGGAAGCATTTTGGAGGCTGAAGAGGTGGATTGGATAATGAGCAGATCTTGGAATTATCGGAAGGACTGGATGAATTCGCGAAGCATGACGATACGTGGAGCAAGGATTTGGATGTATACGAGAACGACAAAGAAAGGCGGTTGTTTATACGTTGTGGGAACTAAAGATTTGGAAGAACTAGATAGACTTAGTTAGTGGAGCTGGATTGTTATATCTGCCTAGAATGCTATAGGCATTTGGGGTACGAGACGTAGAGAATGATCTATACAGATCATGAACATCTCCAACACATATTTAATCATCTTGATTGAACATTTGGAAAAGGTGATGGGTAGAGTTAAGTGATGAAAGAAAATTACAAGGCCAAGTACCATCTGGGAAAGGCAAGCATGGTTGATGAGACATGGAATAAGAAGAATGAAGTGAAGCTGAGACGAACTTGAACTATATGGATGACGTATTAGGGTGGTTTGGATGAAGGATGTAGGTTGCACGAGTTGAGTTGTCTAAAGAAGATAACGCGTCAACATGTATGTTGCGTGGCTTGGACAATCATATGGAGAAAAGGGACGTAGACTATACTTCCTACATATATAGGAGTAGCTTAGAAAGGGCGATGTAAGGACGAAGTTGGTGAAAGGGATACATAATGGGGTGGAGGAATAAGTACGACGAGAGTTGGGTGATAGTCGATAGACTGACTAATTCATCTCATATTTCATGAGGAATGAGAAGTCACATAGTTGAGAAGTTGGAAGGATTGTGTACGGATGTGATGTAATAGAGGGTTTTGCGTAAAAGTTAGCCTAATATGTATGGAATGCCTTATGAAGGATTATGGCAAGGGAAGAAACGATGGGAAGCAAACGTAGTATACCGTTGATAGACTAACGTTTGGTATGAGCATACTATAGGGGTAATTGAGAAAGACGCCTAGAGCATTGGCGGGAGATTTGGAGATAGTTGGAGAACGCATTATATTAGGAAGAATTCTCCTACAAAGAGAGAGTCACTGGTGAGAGGGGTATATTCCCCATTGATGAGGATGTAAGGAATAAAGGAGGAAACACCTAAATTATAGACTGAAGACGGGATATAAGATGGTATGGAAATTAAGATTGCGGAGAGACAAGCGAAAAGTAGTATGGAGGAAGAATGATTCGAAGGAGCAAGAGGTTGTGAAGATAGTGGGGTGATATTGAAGAGAAACCGTTGGAGCAAGAGGTTAGTAGTCACGAATAAAGGAACGTCCACCTAGAAAAAAGGTGTAACAATGTTAGTATGAAGGATGGTTACTTACTTGGTGCCGAGCATGGGAAAGCAAGGATGAGGTGGTGGTTATGACATGTTTCTTATGAATATTATGGGAAGCTTTTGGTTATGCAATACTGCATATACCATTGGATGTGTTTAAGGTTGGGAGAACTTCCGAATGATGGAAAATCCGTAGAGGATAGAAGCCGTTAGGTATTGTGATATGAATTGTAGTAGAAACTGCTGGAGTTAATTCATAGGATATGAGGTGGATAACCGTTACAGTGGGATGAAGTTAGAAGCGGCCAACGTATTGGACTGTAGGTGGATCTGAAAACTATGGAGGTGGTGGCAGTGACTAAGTAGAGGTTGAAAATAGCAAAGAACCGATAAGAGAGCTATGCGGACAAGAGACGTAAGCCGTTGAGATTTGAGATAAAGTTATGCTAAAGGTTTCACCATGGAAAGGGGTGATGCGGTTTGGAAAGAAAAGGGAAGTTAGCACCTAGATTTGTGGGTCCATTTGAAATCCTTGAAAGGATTGGGCTAGTGGCGTATAGGTTGAGATTACCGGAGGAATTGAGTAGTGTGCATGACGTATTTCATGTATCAAACTTGAGGAAATGCTTAGAAAGAACTGACTTGCAAGTACCGTTAGATGATATTAGTATCGATACGAGTCTTCGTTTCATCGAAGAGTCGGTAGAGATTTTGGGTCGTGAAGCTAAGACGTTGGAAAAAAAGGATAACATATCGTAGTTATGATAAGATGGAATTTGGAACGTGGACTAGAGTTCACGTAGGAACGGGAAGGATTTATGAGGAGCAAGTATCCTCAGCTATTTGATAATGACGATCCTAAGGAGTAAATCTCGAGACGAGATTTCTATTCGGAGGGAGTGATGTGACAACCGTGGTTTTGAGGTTCGTCACTCGGTCTTATTTTTAGGTTATTTTATGTGTGACTATGTGATTTGCGTGTTTACATGTTATTTTGCGTGAACGAGGTTGGTGTGGATATCGTTTATAGGTATAAAGTACTCATAAGTAAATCGAGGAACGGTTATTTCATGTTCATGAGCTCACAAATTGGTGACTATGAAATGAAATGGTGTTATTTTGGTGTTTACGTATACGTATAAGTATTATAGTAAATCGTATTTTTTTTACGATTTGGGGTTTAGCATTTAGAGGTCTCGGGTAAGGTGTTTAGTCATGGGATTATTTTTCGGGATGGTTTTAAGTCATTTAGGACTTAGTTTAAAAGTGTATTTCAAAATTCAAGAGTTTTTTTTTAAACTGTATATTTTACGTGTTTTTACGGTATACGCGTAAATTGACTAGTTTTACGGTTTTGAGGTTTTAGGAGCTAAAATAAATTAAGGTAACTTAAGGTATTATTAATAATATATTAATAAGTCTTAAAAAGAAAAAAAAACAAAAATATATATATGAATCGGGTTTTAAACCGACTAGAAAAGAAAAAGAAAGGATAATGGGCCAAAAGACCCAACTTGAGCCCAATTTGGAAAAGCCTTTTTAATAAAACATATAAATACCATGTTTATATCACAAAAATCAGTTTTTCATTAATTTTCTCCCCTTTTGGCCGAATTTTTACAAGCCCTAATTTAGGGATTCATCAAAAATAATTTTCTTGAAGATTTGAGGTAAAAATCTTGATTTAATTCTTATAGTTTTCTTGTTTTATAGCATTAAGGCTTCAAGTTTTATGTAATCAATTTATATGATGGATTAGAGTTCTTAATAGATCTTTAATTAGGGGTTTTATAACAATTAACATGATTAGGATAATGATTGGTGATTATTAGTGATGTTAATTAGGGTTTAATCATGTTTAAATTCGTTTTTAATAAGTGGGCAGATTCTTGAGTCACTTGTTTTGATCATATCTAGAGTTATACAAACTCTTATTTTGCGATCCAAGCATCCCTGAATAGTTAATTGAAGTGTCTTTCAAATTCAAGAAACGAGAACTTAATTGGAGGTCCGGAGGTGGGTCAAAAACAGGTTACAACAGTCGAAGGTCAAAACAGTTTTGAAATCGGTCGGGTTTAATTTAACGTTTTAAGGTGATTGGGGTACTTAGGAGTACACTTGAGCCCTCTAATGAGCATGGGTGTTGGTTTATATATTAAATAAGAGACCTGAAGGGTGGCTAAGCAAATGGGTTAGGGTAAGACCCCCTAATCATAACAAACTTTTTGTATGTTCAAAATCGATAATATGCGGATAGGCAGAAGTATATATATATACATATATATATATATATATATATATATATATATATATATATATATATATATATATATATATATATATATATATATATATATATATATATATATATATATATATATATATATATATATATATATATATATATATATATATATATATATATATATATATATATATATATATATATATATATATATATATATATATATACATATATATATATAATATATATATATATATATATATATATATATATATATATATATATATATATATATATATATATATATATATATATATATATATATATATATATATATATATATATATATATATATATATATATATATATATATATATATATATATATATATATATATATATATATATATATATATATATATATATATATATATATATCGGGGCCTTAACAGTAGCTTTAAGGTTGGGGCAAAAGGTAGGAGTTATCTAACATATGTAAGGGCATATGGTTTCCTTTACAGAGATCATGAGTATGGTTAGGTGGGCGTTTGGCTTATAGTTTGGAGACCTAAAAACTGGGACTGTTTTGGGTAAAATATTAACGAGACGGGTTATGAAGTAAACTAAGTTAAGGGCTTTATAGAGGGGTGTGATATTCTGATTTTGTATGGGTTTTCTATATTCTCTCGAATTGATCTCGGCCTTAAGTGGAATGATTTGTTCTTGGTTACTAAAAAAGGGGTTTAGTTTTCTAAGCTACTAAAAAGTTTAAATGCACGGAAATGTAAACTTAAATTTAAAAGTACTTAAATTAATAACAATTAATAAAACTCGAATTAAAATTAAATTAAAATTAAAATTAAAGTCACAGTTAAAACATAAATATGAAATAAGGAAACAGTAAGGAAACAGTAAAGAAACAGTAAGGAAACCTTAAAAATACCCAAAAGAAATTGATTCGGAAGATTGTCCTTCATTCGGAACTTTCATGCGGAAGTTTAGCCGGAACTTCACCCGGAACTTGGTTCGGAACTTCGTTCGGAAGTTTGGATCGGAAGTTGGGTCGGAACTTTCACCCGGAATTTTACTCGGAACTTTGGTTCATCCAGAACTTTTGGTTCATTCGGAAGTTTTGCTCATTCGGAACTTTAGGTTCATACGGAACTTTAGACTGACTCGGAACTTTTGAATAGGAAACTCATTCGGAACTTTTTGAAAAACAAATTCATCCGGAACTTCTTAAACTCATACGGAACTTTTGTTCATCCGGAAGTTTAAGTTCATTCGGAACTTTTGGAAAACAAACTTATTCGGAACTTAAGCTGTTCATCCGGAACATAATGTTCATCCGAAACTTTTTAGTTCACCCGGAACTTTTTGGTTCACTCAGAACCTGGGAACACCCAGAAACAGGAAGTTTACCCGAAGAACAAGGAAATCAATTTTAATGCCAAAAATCACCAAGTTTTTCACCAAATCTTAAATAAAGCTAAACACAAAGCATCTACTAACCATAAACTACAAATCCCATCAACAAAAACACAAAACCCAACAACTTTTAAAGATCAAATCAATAAAATAAGAACTTAAGAACTTGAAGAGAAAGATGATGATGAACAAGATGAAATGGAAAGGTTAATCAAGAACTTGTATTGATGATTTAATGTATTCAACAATAACAAAACAAGGATTAAAATTACAAGATTGAAAATAAACAAAGATCAAGATCACCAAACACCCTAGTGGTGTTGGTGATGATACGAACTAAAAAGGAGAAAAAAAGGGAAAAGAAGAAAAACTAAAAACTAACTGCCTAAATGTGTGAGGGGTGGACTATATATAGGTTTGTCTTTTGGTTGGTGAGTGGGCTTTCTCCCGTTCTTCTTGTCTTCTCGTCTTTTCAGAAAAGTTGACGTTTTCGATTCTAATTCGGGATCTGTTGTCGATTAAATTCAACTCGTCTTTTAATTTCTTCGTTTAATAGACTTGAGTTTCTTCGACTTATGTAAATCTTCCATCTTTGGTCCTTTTCTTCGATAAATATTCGAATAGGCCCAGTGACTTCAAATCTTTTGCATCTCTTGGACAATAGACTTCATCTTGAGTCTTTTTCTTCGATAAATCCCGTGCAATCTCATGTTTTCTTCAATATTCATCCGGTTGGCTCTGAAAACACAATAAACACAAAAACCACGCATAATTCCAAACAAATGATATTAAATACGCCTTTTGGTCTTGTTTTAGCCAGAATTAAGTGGTAAAAGGATGGGTGTTTACACACCTATCAAATCCCCTACACTTAACCATTGCCATGCCCTCATGCAATGCTTAGTGATAAAGCAATTTTACACTTTTCTCATAATTAATCAACCTTGGCCTTATTCAAATACTACTAAACAAAAATTAAGGTACTAAAAGAAATTAAGACTTAAAAGGAAACAAAAGGATAGAAAACCATTTTCACTTGAAAATAGTTACATGGAAATAACTTGCAAAAAGATCAATGACTTAAATTAGGGCTTCGGTGCTGCGAAGATTTATCACCCTCAAGTTTCACGTTCCCCAAACTAAGCTTAAAAACGAGATCATTGTTATTATAAGTTAGCAAATCAAACACTGACGCACATGGCTTAATTATATGCTTAAACTCCTTTATTCCTAGGTGTATCTCTTATATTTATTTTTGTCTTAGAATGATCATGAAGATGCATTTTTGGGACTTATTTCGATAGTTTATTTAGGCTGAAAGCAAAGTAGGACGATTTGATCAATAGTTAGCTAAAGGACAAAATCTCTTAAAACTACTTCTCAGGATATCAAAAAGTTCATATCTTGGCATAACTCGGTTCACGATTTGAGACCTTTCTCGGGCCGATATTTGGCATGTACTTCATACTTCATATCTTGAGAGACGTGCTTGAGTATGGTCTTCTCATCGTTCATAGAGTTTCTTCACTTGGAGACTTTTGAGAGGTACTCCAACTTTGTTGACCACGACTTCATGATTATTTCTTCAATCTCTATTTGGGATTTTGAGATACAACGATCCGCCACCTTTTCGGACTTGGATCTATTTATCCTCATACCTTGGTAGGGTCTTTTCGGATAGACTTCTCCATCATCTTTATGGGAGTTGATTGCTTTTCGTTGTGAGTCTTGATCCTTCATATTGACTTTGGGAATAATGCTTTTCACATCACCTTGGATCTTTAGCAATAAAATGGAATCCTCATGCCTTGTTAGGGCCTTTTCGGACTCGCCAATCTTCGCGCCCCGCTTCATAAGTTATGCCTTGGCTATGAACTCTTATCATTACCGAGCAACTTTTAAACGATCTTGGGCTAGAAGCTAAGTAACTTTTCAAATCGTACGACCTTACTTATTGCAGATAATTTATTAGCAAGTGATAGGAGAATAGGCAAATAATTACACCAAGTGAGCTTGTGCAAGAATACCGACTTATAATTGACTCTATCATTTCTCGTCCTCCACAATTTAAAATCTCAAGTAATGAGACTTGTGGATACTTATCCTAATAAACCATATAAGGTCTACATGGTTAAGGATACTAGCTAGAATAAACTTGGATAAGTCTATTCGGGTTGAGTCAAAATAAACGCAACAGGCCTAATATGTCAAAGACTTCTAAACTAGCTACACCACTATATTAATATTTTTGACTTTATTGCGGGATATATACATATGAAAGCAAAGATAAAAATTTAAAAATTATGACTAAATGGCCAAAGTTAATTAAAAATTTGAAAAATGTTGAAAAATATGATTTTCCGGTTAAATGAAGGCATTTTCATGGAAAAGTCCACTTATAACTTCGATAGAAGTCCCCCTACACTTAAGATAAACATTGTCCTCAATGTTTAAGCATGTGGGAAAAGTCTCCCCTACACTTATGACATTGTGCACGTTGGTTAACTCAAGTTAAGGAAGAGACGACTAAAGTGATCAATTTCAAAAGTGAGTATGAAGAAAATTGAATCACGATAGTGGAGAGATAGAACCGGATTTCGGATAACACGGGAGCACGGTTCTTCAGAGATTCCAAGAGTGCACTTATCCCTGTAATCACATCACCAAACAAAAACAAACTCCGATAGAGGTCCCCCTACACTTAGGAGGTTAAAACATAAAAAGATAGATACGCGGGTTGCCTCCCGAGGAGCGCTTGTTTTTGATAACCGAGTCACGAGCTTGACTCGACCCAAAATTAGTTCATGGGGGACGTGGTGAGGGAAGGAATCACCTCCTGAGAGGTGTCCTCACCAAAGTAAAACTTCACTCGTTGGCCATTCACCTTAAAATTAGGTCCATTAGGTTGAGCGAGCTCGAGAGTACCATATGAAAAAATTTGGGCAATGGTGAATGGGCCGGACCCACGAGATTTGAGCTTGCCCGAAAAGATTTTCAACCGAGAGTTAAAAAGTAAAACTTTGTCTCCAACATGGAACTCTCGGTTCTTAATCTTAGAATCGTGAATGAGCTTAGTCCTTTCCTTATAGATCAAAGAATTTTCATAAGCCTCATTACGGAGTTCAGTCAGCTCATTGAGTTGGATCTTGCGTAGGTCATCGGCTTTGTTGATATCAAAATTGGCCCACTTCAAGGCCCAATAAGCCTTGTGCTCCAACTCAATGGGGAGGTGGAACGCTTTACCGTACACGAGATGATATGGTGTACAACCAATCGGAGTCTTGTATGCAGTACGAAAAGCCCACAAAGCATCATCAAGTTTATCAGCCCATGAGGCACGATGCTCTCCCACGGTTCTTTCCAGAATTCGCTTAAGTCCTCGGTTGGATATTTCAGCCTGGCCATTAGTTTGTGGGTGGTAGGCTGTGGAAAGACGATGATTTACACCGTACTTAGCCATGACTCTTGCGAATTGGTCATTGCAGAAATGAGTCCCACGATCACTAATAATGGCACGAGGCACACCGAATCTAGCGAAAAGAGCTTTCAAAAAGTTACAAACCACCCTTGCGTCATTAGTAGGTAAAGCTTTGGCTTCGACCCACTTAGAAACGTAGTCAACGGCTACAAGGATGTATTTGTTTCCTTTAGAAGAAGGGAATGGTCCCATAAAGTCGATACCCCAAACATCAAAGATTTCACATTCTTGTATGAAATTCTGAGGCATCTCATCTTTATGTGTGATCTTGCCTTGTTTTTGGCAAGTATCACATCGTTTAACCATATTGTGAGCGTCACGATATATGGAGGGCCAATAAAATCCCGAGTCAAACACTTTTTTGGCGGTGTAGTTGGGACCAAAGTGACCACCGGTGGGTCCTTTGTGGCAAGCATCAAGGATTTCCGAAGCTGCCGGTCCATCAACACATCGGCGAATAATCAAGTCGACACATTGTTTGAATAGGTAAGGGTCGTCCCAAAAGTAAGTCTTAATGTCGTTGAAGAACTTTTTCTTTTGTTGAGACGTCAACCCTTCCTTGAGAATTCCACCCGCCAAGTAGTTTGCAAAGTCCGCAAACCACGGGGTTTCATCATACTTTGAATTTATAGACATTAAGGTCTCCAAGGGAAAAGAATCATTGATTTCTTTGTTCGGATGATCCCCTTGGTAAGGATCCTCAAGTCTGCTGAGATGGTACGCGGCTAGGTTTTCAGCTCCTTTTTTATCGCGAATTTTGATTTTAAATTCCTGGAGCAGCAAAACCCAGCGAAGAAGTCTTGGTTTGGAATCTTGCTTTGTCAACAAGTACTTTAACGCGGAATGATCGGTGTACACAATTGTAGTAGAAAGGACAAGATAGGGGCGGAATTTTTCAAAAGCATAGACAACAGCTAAAAGCTCTTTTTCTGTTGTCGTATAATGCAATTGTGCCCCCGTCATTGTCTTGCTAGCGTAATGGATTGGTTGGAAGTGTTTGTTCACTCTTTGTCCCAGAACCGCTCCAATAGCAAAATCACTAGCATCGCACATCAACTCGAAAGGCAGCTCCCAATTAGGGGTAACTAAGACCGGTGCCTTAGTTAGCTTATCCTTAAGCGAGTTGAAGGCTTCAAGACACTCTTTGGAGAAGATAAAAGGAGTATCTTTTTCCAAGAGGTGGGTCATCGGGCGAGCGATTTGAGAAAAATCTTTTATGAATCGACGGTAGAAGCCCGCATGACCCAGAAAACTTCTCACACCTTTTACGGTAGAAGGTGGAGGCAACTTGGCGATAACATCAACTTTAGCACGGTCTACTTCAAGACCGGCTTTGGAAATCTTGTGTCCCAGCAAGATGCCTTCTTTTACCATAAAATGGCATTTTTCCCAATTCAGAACAAGGCGATTGTCTTTGCACCGCTTAAGCATACGTTCCAAATTGGCAAGGCAAGAAGAGAAGGAATCCCCGAAGACCGAGAAATCATCCATGAAGACTTCCATGGTTTGTTCAACCATGTCATGGAAGATAGCTAACATGCACCTTTGGAAAGTCTCGGGGGCATTACATAATCCAAAAGGCATCCTTTTGTACGCAAATGTGCCATAGGGACAAGTGAATGTTGTCTTCTCTTGATCTTGGGGATCGATGGGTATTTGAAAATAACCCGAGAAACCATCAAGAAAGCAGTAATATTCATTACCCGCTAAACGTTCAAGCATTTGGTCCATAAAAGGTAGAGGGAAATGATCCTTTCTTGTGGCATCATTGAGTTTGCGGTAGTCTATACAAACTCTCCACCCAGTAACGAGACGAGTGGAAATCAACTCGTTGTGTTCATTGGGAACAACGGTTATTCCGCCCTTCTTGGGCACACAATGGATTGGACTAACCCATGGTGAATCCGAAATAGGGTAAATCATACCCGCATCAAGAAGTTTGATAACCTCTGTTTTGATGACTTCATGTACTTTTGGATTCACCCTTCGTTCGCTTTGAATTGTGGGCTTAAAGTCGTCCTCCATGAGAATTTTGTGTGTGCAGAAGTGAGGATCAATTCCACGAATATCAGAAATCTTCCAAGCAATAGCCTTCTTATGATCTTTCAACACGGTGATAAGTCGGGCTTTTTCTTCTTCCTTTAGGTTCTTAGCAATGATGACTGGCGACTTCTTCTCTTCTTCAAGAAATACATACTCGAGATGGGGCGGCAACTCCTTAAGTTCCAAATCCAGAGGATTGTCGACGGGAGGCGTATTCGAAGTCGGAGTATCGATAGCAATAACCGTGGGAGATGGAGGAGAAGGATTGTCTTTATTAAGAAGGCTTTCAAAGAAATGCATGTCTTCGTCCCCATCGGTAGGAGAATCATCAGTAGATAAGTTCACATCTCCCATGGTGTCTTCAAGATCTTTCCAAAACAAATCACTATCTCCAAATAGAGACAATGAGGAATCAATAGAGGACACGGTCTCAACATTGGGAAGAGAGGTAGGAATACTTTTGCAAGCATCATTAAAGTGTCCTTCACAAGCCTCATCAAGAACGTCAATACAATTAACGCTCTCATATGAATAAGGCTGTTTAGACAACTTTCCCATGTTGAAGACTACGTTATTGTCACCCACTCTCATGATAAGCTCACCGGCTTCAACATCAATGAGAGTGCGACCGGTCCTCAAGAATGGACGACCAACAATTAGTAGTACACGAGGGTCCATCTCGTAGTCGACGACAACGAAATCAGCAGGAAAGGTGAATTTGTCGACTCCTACAATGACGTCTTCGGCTATCCCCACTGGATAAGCAACCATACGGTTAGCCAATTCCAAAGTCATTTTGGTGGGGACTAGCTCAGGGAGAGATAATTGCTTCCACACACTTAAAGGCATTAAGTTGATACTGGCACCTAGATCGGCTAAGGCCATGCAATTCTCTACTCCCGGGAAATTGCAAGGGATTAAGAAACGACCCGGATCACCAAGCTTGGTTGGCAATTTCCTTAAGAGCACTGCAGAGCAATTCTCATTAAGTTGGGTGTTGGCAATATCGAGGACCTTTTCCTTGTCGCTCAGAATATCTTTAAACATTTTCGCATACTTGGGCATGTGAGCGAGAGCCTCAGCGAAGGAGATATTGAAATTCAGTTGTTTAAACATTTTAAGAAAGTTTGAAACCTGAATATCGTCCTTGCTTTTGAGCTTCTCTTTCCTCAACCTAGATGGATAAGGTATATTGGAAGAAGAGGAAGGCTTTGGAAGAATAGGATCACTCACATCCTTGGGTGGAGGAGGGGTAGAAGGAAGAGGTGGAGAAATTGGGGATGGAGAAGGATGAGGAATAGGAGTAGGTGACTCGTTCTCCTTAGTCACAACCATTGGTGGAGGTATATGAAGCTCGGGTTCCTTGGTACCTTTACCACTTCGAGTAGTGATTGCTTTCATCTCCCCTCTTGGATTCGCAACGGTGTTACCCGGAAGAGTACCCGAAGAAGAGGGTTGATTACCTTGGAAGAAACTAGCCATCATGTTCTTCAAGTCATTTGTTTGGCTATCCAACGTGTTTCTCATGTCAGCTCTCAAATCGTTCCCTTGTTTGACCAAGTCTGCTTTCAAGTTGCGCACTTCCGGTTGGAGATTTTCCACGATCACATCATTGGTCCTCATGTAGGTTGCAACTTCTTGGTGTAATGCAGTGGGTTGGTTTGGAGGAGCATTGTATGCGGGTGGTTGATAAGCAGGTGGTTGGTAAACTTGGTTGTTACGTTGAGGTGGTTGTTGCTGCTTGTGAGGAGGGATGTATGGTGTACGAGGTTGTTGTTGTTGTTGAGGATGGCGGTTGAGGTTTTGTTGTTGGTTTGGGTTGGTAGGAGGAAAACCGGGTGGGGAAAGATAGTTGTTGGAACGGTAGCTCAGCAAGTTACGGTCACCTTGAGGTCTAGCTTGATAAGCGGGTTGAGGATAGGTGCCATAAGCTGCATTCACATTCTCAGCAGGGTAGTCTTGGGTGGCGGTACAAGTGGTGTAAGAGTGAGGACCACCTCATACCTCACAAGGTTGGCTGACAGCATTAACTTGAGCGTTTTTAGCGTTGCTGCTGTTGTTGTTGCTGACGGTGTGGGTAACAAGCGATTCAAGAAGCGTAGTGATTTTGTCCAGTCTCTTGTCGCTGTCACTAGTGCTAGCACTAGCGACATTGGTCCGAACACTCTTGGTTTGCACACGAGACTTATTCTCAATGATATCCCAAGCAGCATTGGAAGTCTTAGCCAAAAGATTACCCCCCGAAGCACTGTTTAGTGAATCTTGGACACTCATGCTTAAACCATTGTAAAAAGTATTAATTTGATGTACTTTGGTAAAACCATGTTGTGGGCATTTTCTTAAAAGATCTATAAAACGATCCCAAGATTCACTGAACGACTCATCGTACTTTTGTTCAAAATTTATGATTTCATTCCGCAAAGCGGTAGTACGAGAGGGTGGGAAAAAGTAATTGATAAACTTAGTCTCTAAATCCGTCCACGAGAGAATACTCTGTGGCGGTTCCTTAGCAAGCCAATGCCGGGCTTGTCCCTCTAAAGAAAAGGGAAAAAGTTGTAACCTGATAACCTCTTGTGGAACACCATTGAACTTGACCGTGTTAGTGAGTTGCAAGAATCTCTTGATGTGGTCGTGTGGATCATCAATGGTACGCCCCAAGAATGGTTGAGCGGAGACCATCTGAATAAAGCCTGATTTGAGTTCAAAGTTGTTGGCTGCAAATGCTGGTATAACAATTGGATCAGTGTTGCCATCTACATGAGCTTGCAGCAGTTCAATCATCGGGCGATTATCCGGTTGAGGCTCATTGTGGTTGTTATTATTCATGTTGTTGAAAGGTGGGTTGTTATTGTTATTATTGTTGTTTTGAGGTGGTACACCGACCATGTCTAAGTGATCGAGAGGCTCGGGCTCTTGATAAGACGTGGATCGAGTGCGCATACACCTGCAAAAGAACTAACAAGAGAAAAACAAAGCAAAAATATTTTTGGTTTTTTATGTTTTTTACTTTTTAGGATTTTTGAAAATTTTATATTTTTTAGTGTTTTTGAAATTTTTTTATGAAAAATTAACGTTCACGGGGAACGGATCCCAAAATCCAAGTTCTCACAAAAAACTTTTGATCTTAACGAGAAGAGCCGGCAGCGGCGCCATTTGATATTCTGATTTTGTATGGGTTCTCTATATTCTCTCGAATTGATCTCGGCCTTAAGTGGAATGATTTGTTCTTGGTTACTAAAAAAGGGGTTTAGTTTTCTAAGCTACTAAAAAGTTTAAATGCACGGAAATGTAAACTTAAATTTAAAAGTACTTAAATTAATAACAATTAATAAAACTCGAATTAAAATTAAAATTAAAGTCACAGTTAAAACATAAATATGAAATAAGGAAACAGTAAGGAAACAGTAAACAAACAGTAAGGAAACCTTAAAAATACCCAAAAGAAATTGATTCGGAAGATTGTCCTTGATTCGGAACTTTCATGCGGAAGTTTATCCGGAACTCACCCGGAACTTGGTTCGGAACTTCGTTCGGAAGTTTGGCTCGGAAGTTGGGTCGGAACTTTCACCCGGAATTTTACTCGGAACTTTGGTTCATCCGGAACTTTTGGTTCATTCGGAAGTTTTGCTCATTCGGAACTTTAGGTTCATCCGGAACTTTAGACTGACTCGGAACTTTTAAATAGGAAACTCATTCGGAACTTTTTGGAAAACAAATTCATCCGGAACTTCTTAAACTCATACGGAACTTTTGTTCATCCGAAAGTTTAAGTTCATTCGGAACTTTTGGAAAACAAATTTATTTGGAACTTAAGCTGTTCATCCGGAACTTAATGTTCATCCGGAACTTTTTAGTTCACCCGGAACTTTTTGGTTCAGTCGAAACCTGGGAACACCCAGAAACAGGAACTTTACCCGAAGAACAAGGAAATCAATTTTAATGCCAAAAATCACCAAGTTTTTCACCAAATCTTAAATAAAGCTAAACACAAAGCATCTACTAACCATAAACTACAAATCCCATCAACAAAAACACAAAACCCAACAACTTTTAAAGATCAAATCAATAAAATAAGAACTTAAGAACTTGAAGAGAAAGATGATGATGAACAAGATGAAATGGAAAGGTTAATCAAGAACTTGTATTGATGATTTAATGTATTCAACAATAACAAAACAAGGATTAAAATTACAAGATTGAAAATTAACAAAGATCAAGATCACCAAACACCCTAGTGGTGTTGGTGATGATACGAACTAAAAAGGAGAAAAAAAGGGAAAAGAAGAAAAACTAAAAACTAACTGCCTAAATGTGTGAGGGGTGGACTATATATAGGCTTGCCTTTTGGTTGGTGAGTGGGCTTTCTCTCGTTCTTCTTGTCTTCTCGTCTTTTCAGAAAAGTTGACGTTTTCGATTCTGATTCGGGATTTGTTGTCGATTAAATTCAACTCGTCTTTTAATTTCTTCGTTTAATAGACTTGAGTTTCTTTGACTTATGTAAATCTTCCATCTTTGGTCCTTTTCTTCGATAAATCTTCGAATAGGCCCAGTGACTTCAAATCTTTTGCATCTCTTGGACAATAGACTTCATCTTGAGTCTTTTTCTTCGATAAATCCCGTGCAATCCCATGTTTTCTTCAATATTCATCCAGTTGGCTCTGAAAACACAATAAACACAAAAACCACGCATAATTCCAAACAAATGATATTAAATACGCGTTTTGGTCTTGTTTTAGCTAGAATTAAGTGGTAAAAGGATGGGTGTTTACACACCTATCAGGGTGTAATGAGATGCTTAGAGAATATAAATGAGGTATATATATGGGAGAATGTTAGATGTCCATCATAGGTTGATGAGCCATCTTAGTGTTTGGTTCATGTTTTGATTGTGTGCTTTTCTTTGTTAGCTTTTTGCTAGTGCACGAAATTTTGGAGAAGCTCAATCAGGTGAGTTTCATAGTCCCATGTCTTTTTATGATTTGATTTCCAGATGAGATGGATGAGACACTATATGGTTTTGTAACTAATTCTGTGAATGTTTTTATGGTTTGTGATGGACTTATATGTGCACTTATGTGATTAACTGCTATGTGATTCTTGATTGTGTTTATGATTTGGATCGGGGGACACGTACCGTCTCAGTTATTGTGGTTTGACTTGGTACCAAGGGGATGTTGACAAGGCGGGGCCTTGGGGAGGTACATAGATGTGTTAGCATCTATGGGACCAATGGATAATGACAAGGCGGGGCCTTAGGATTGGTACATAGGTGTATGGGCGCCTATGGTACCATGGTGTTTGGTAAGGCTGGGAGCCTTGGATTTTGATCGGAATAATTGATCTTGAATGTTAGTTGTTAATGCATATTTGTAGCACATTGTCCATATGTTTAGTGGTTTATGGTGGTTCACAGCTTATTTTAATCTGTTTTCGGTTGGAGTCTAAACCTATGACTCTCACCAACATTACGTTGACGTGTTTGAGTGTCTCTTTCAGGTGATAAAGTGGTTAAGCGTGAGAACATATGTGGTTAGAATTGGAGTCGCGTAGGAATGCATTTAGAAGGAGATCCCCGTTCCTTCTTAGTTTATTTCTATGTGTTTTGAATAAGTGATACTTTGTGGACACCTTTATGATGTTTTGTTTATGGTAATTGTTTGTCTTAGGTAAGAGGTAGGACTGTTACCTACTTGCCTAGACTCCTGCATTTTGTGGAGATATTGTCATGACATTTGTGTCACCATTTTATGACATTTATAATTCATATAGTTCTCTCTATAGACACGCTATTGTTGTGATGATATCTGTTCGTCGCGTCCCTTATTCTGCCATGGTGGGGTGTGACAGAATGGTATTAGAGCCAATGGTTATATAGAATTAGGTTGCATAGTCTAGTAACCTAATCTATAGCTTAAGGGTCCCTGCATATAGGCGTCATAGGAGTATGTGTGCATTTTATATTAATTAAAGTTTTCTGGATGCTATTGGTTTTTACTTGCGATGTTTGTGAAGTTTTGACTAGTATGGGTTGAACCATAGTAGTTCATACTTAGCTACATGTTGTTTTCTTTTCGGGGTGTGACTAGTGCAGGTTGAACCATAATCATCCACGCTAGTCATTGTTGTATTTTGCTTAAATTGTACATTATAGTACATAATTTGGTACATGGTAGTTTCTGTCTTTTGTTGAGTTATTTTATGTACCTGATGTATGGTATTTTTCTTTTGATGTTTAAGTCATGTCCCTAAGAATCATGTGGTGGTTCGAGTTATTAGGAGTAGGTGGATATGAAGGATTTTAAGCTGTTTCCACTCTTATGGGTGACAAGACTTATAACTGATTATGTTTTCGTTTTGGATTTAGTCTATGCTGTTTTAGCTAGACTATGGATTTATGTATTTCAAGAGTTTGACTATGTTATTTTAATGGATGGAGTTTTGGACTTTTTTATTGGTTATGTGGTTATGAGCTTATGTGAGTAGATGGATATATGTGTTATGTGTTGTATTAATTCTTATAAGTGTCATCATAGGAAGGAGTGCATTGGGGAAGGGTAATTGTATAAGTTTGGTGGCCAACATAGTTATACAAGTACCACAACTTCAATGGATTCCTAAGTATGATGGCATGAAAGAGGGTTAGTACATGCTTGTATAGTAGATGTTAGACGGATTTAAGTATATGTATCCCGATATGCCTATATATGTATGATCCCTTATAATTATCGATTGTATCCTTAGGAGGGTGGCTAACTCGCTTTTTTTAGATATTCAACCCCCGTTGTGGCGTATTCTTCGAGTTCCCTATTTCACGTGTCCGTTTTAAAATGGTGTCCTTGGTGTTAAGTATATTGAAATAAATTGAGATTTCTTTTGGGATAATGAAATCTTTTGTGTTGAGTCTTACAATTCTTTTTGTCGGTATATATTGAATAGACTTGAAAATCTACTATAGGGTTGGATAGTTGGTTGTATACGGTAACATAAGGGTAAGGTGTTGGAAACCTGTTTGAAACAAGATGTAACATAAGAATTCTTAATCAACAATTATTTATTTCAAAATTCTAAAAGATTTTCTTTTTAAAATAAAGCGAAATAAAATTTCTTTCTACTTACATAGTTTATATAATTGAGTTTAACCGATTTACGTCATTTATAATTAATTATACAAGGTTAAATTGAGTTCATCAAAATTTCACATACAATTATTTCTTTCATTTAAAAGGATTGCATTAATCACTAAGTTTATTCTTTAGTTTTTAAAACAACTAGTATAAAATTGTTTTGGTCGTAACTTGTTCGTTTTTAAAGCTTTTTGGGTGATTAAAAAGCCTAAAATTATGTACTCGGAACGTACTTGTCAAATATTCAGAATGTATAGTCATGGGAGGTAAGTATCCTGGTCTAAATTATTGTACAAGTGTTGGGTTAAAGGTTGAGTTTTGAATAGTAGTATATTTTTATGATTTGGGATGCACGGGATACCTAGTCTTTGAGTTGAGTTTTGAGTTCGTCAAGAGGGTTGTTTGTAGATTATTTGAGTCACATAGATGTGGGGAGGTAAATAAAAAAAATATATTCTTTTGGAAAAGTCGATCTTGTGCACGGTTTAAATAATATGTCGCGGGGCGTAAGATGTTTTGGTTGCCATTAAGTGTTTCTTGGATTTTTTTTCTTGGTCATGAGTCATTTGAATTGGTACCTGTTTGAGTTTTCCTTTTGAATTTTCCTTTTGACTTTTCGTGGTTTTGGTCTATTTTAACTCGTGCACGTGAAATGTCGTTAGTTATCCATGGGTTTGATTCGTCGATCGTATCTAGTGGATTCAGGATGTAGTTTTGGTTGCGTATTGATTCGGAGCGTTGAGGTAGTCATATGAAAGACTTGGTCGCGCCTACACGATTAAGTAGGTGACCATGAGAGAATGGTCGGAATGCCCTTAGTGGGGAGGAAAGAGTTAGAAGTTCGTAGACGAACTAATGTGGTCATGAGGTCTATTAGGAGTGCCAAGGGAGATGAATAGAGATTCGCGTAATGTATGGATATTGGCACAAGTAACGCGCCATAGAGGGTGTTTGAAGGGGATATAATACCTCAAAGGTATTTATGATTGTTCGTAAGGCATGTAAGTTTTCTTAAAATTTCCTGAGATTTAGTAGTTTTGCCTATTAAATCTTAGGAAATTTTTAGAAAACTTACATGCCTGTTTTCTTTTTAAGTTTTGGGTTGTTTGGGGTACTTAGGGTTGCATTGGGATCTTGAAACGAACATGGGAGATGGTTTATATATTATAGGAAGTATCTGCATTGGGGCTAAGATTGTGGGTTAGGGTAAGACCCCCTAATCATAACAAACTTTTTGTATGTTTAAAATCAGTAAAATCTGGATAGACAAAAGTATATATATATAAATCGGGGCCTTAACAGTAGCTTTAAGGTTGGGGCAAATGGGAGGTGTTAGCTAACATATGTAAGGGCATAAGTATTTACTTTACGGAGGTCATTGTTATGTTTAGGTGGCCGTTTGGCTTATAGTTTGGAGACCTAAAAGTTGGGACTGTTTTGTGTAAAATATGAACGAGATAGTTATCAAACTTAACCAATTTAAGAACTTGTTAGGGAAGGTTAATGGGTGTTTAGAGCATATTAATGAGGGTTATATATGGGAGGAGGCTAGATGTCCATCATAGGTTGATGAGCCGTTTTAGTGATTGGTTCATGTTTTGATTATGTGTTTTTGGCTTGTTAGCTTTTTGCTAGTGCGCGGAGTTTTGGAGAAGCTCAATCAGGTGAGTTTCATAGTTCCATGTTTACTAATGATTTTGACTTCCAGATGGGATGGAAGGGACACTGTTTTGTTATTTATAAAATATGCTGTGAATGTTTTGCGTTGGTGATGGACTTGTGTGTGCATACTTATGTGATTAACTGCTAGTTGATTCTTGATTATTTATGTTTTGACTTGGTACCAAGGGGATATTGGCAAGGCGGGGCCTTGGGATTGGTTCATAGGTGTTTGGACGCTTATGGGGGTATGGTGTATGGTCTTGGTTTTGGTTTGATTAGTTAAATCTTGAACGTTAGTTGTTAATGCATGTTAGTATCACATTGTCCATATGTTTTTAACTTTTGGTTGTTACTCACAGCTTATGGTTTGGTTTTGGCGTTGGAGTCTAAACCTATGACTCTCACCAACTTTATGTTGACGTGTTTTAGTGTCTCTTTCAGGTGATACTATGGTTAAGCATGAGAACATAAGTGGCTAGGATTTGGAGAGCGTAGGATATGCATTTTGAAGGAGATCCCCGTTCCTTCTTAGTTTCTTTTTATTATTAAATAAGTGATAATGTTGGTACTATATGCTTGTTTTGGTTATGTTATTTGTTTGTCTTGGGTAAGAGGTAGGATTGTTACCTACTTACCTAGACTCCTGCATTGTTAAGATATTTTCATGACTTTTGTGTCACCAGTTTATGACATTTCTTATTTCATATAGTTATCTCTATAGACACGCCATGTTGTGATGATATCCATATGTCGCTCCCCATATTCCGCCATGGTGGGGTGTGACTGTCACCATTTTATGACATTTCTAATTCTTATAGTTCTCTCTATAGACACGCTATTGTTGTGATGATATCCGTGCGTCGCGTCCCATATTCCGCCATGGTGGGGTGTGACAGTTCATTTATCCGAGTTAGTCATTTCTCTGAAATTGTAATCTTATTCCGTAAATACTTCTTTTTTCCGAAGAAGCTCTTTATTCCGAAAAAGCCATTTATCCGAGAATAGTAATTTTATCCGAAGATTCTTATATTCTGAAATTATAAACTTTATCCGAAAATAACATGTTTTTCCGAAATACTTCCTTTTTCCAAAAATAATCATTTATTCCGAAAATATAGCATTTCTCTGAATTACTTGTTAATCCGAATATCCAAAGTATTCCGAAGATACCCGTTATCCGAAGATACATCTTCGGATATTATTCCATAGATTGTCATTTTTCTTTTTCCGAAAATTTCTTTTATTTGCAAATTATTCCGAAGATACAACAACATTCCGAAGAAATTCTACCTCCCTGCTTGCCTGCTTCCCATGTTTTCCCGCCAAAAAGGAGCAGCTTGCTTGGCTTCTTGAGCAGCTTGCCTGCTAGCTTTTTTAGTAATTAATATTGTTCCGTAATCGTTTAGTTTAATCTGAAAGTTGTTCCGACTTTAATTCTGAAAGTCACGTATTTTTAGTTGAATTTTTGATCAATTTTTAGTATTAGTATTTTTTCCTAGAGTTTAAGTTTTATCTTTTATTTAGTGCCCGCTTTAGCTTTTACCTCGTTTAGTTTTAAAGTACCCTCTTAGTTTTATTTTCTCCTTTTTCATTAGGTTAATTTTATTTTTCAGTCGAAAGTTAATTTCCTCGTTTAGTTTTATTTTTATTAATTGTTTCGTTTTCATATTTTTTTTTAATATCGTTTCTTTATTATTTGTCAATCATTTTAATTTTTAGTTCATTTCTTTTATATTTTGTCCTTTCCTTTTAAAGCTTTATTTTTATCTTTAATTAGTTTTAGACAACGACACCTTTTCTTTTATCCACCAAAGACGACTGAGTCACACTTTTAACCGGAGATCAATTCGAATTGAATCGAGACGAACAAATTTTATACTTGGCAAATAACTTTTTATACTTGGCAAATAACTTTTTATACTTGGCAAATCCTTGTATTAGACCTAAGTTTAAAAACTCTGATAGCAGTAATGTAATATATGTCTTTTATTACGTCATTTTTCGTGTCATTTTAAATTCATTGTTGCTTGAACCATGACGTGACACCTCTATGCTGCCTGATTGTCCCGTGTCTGATTTCGGGGGTGCTACACTTAAGAGGATTGTGTAGGATGTGATTCCTAATAACACTGTAATTACACACACAGTGACACCAAATTTCAATGTGTGTGTGTGCGCGTGCGTATGTGCACAGGTACAGTCGGGTGCATGGATTTAACTAACTCTTAAGTGGATTGTGTAATAACACTGTAATTACACATACAATGACACCAAAGTTCGAGCAATGTGCGTGTGTGCGTGTGTGCGTGTATGTATATCACACAACTTTGTGATTTCAAAACGATTTGCCTTTTTCGGCAATTTAATGCCAATTATACATATTTCTATGTGTTTCTTAATCATTAGAATTGGGTATCCTATGTACTCATCCTTAGATAATGGTACACACACACGTACGCACACGCACACAGGGACACACATACATATGAAAATGAAGATTAATAGGTGGACTAAATGTATAAAACCCGCATGAAAAATCCATGGAAATATTAAATACATGAAATAACATATTAATTAAAACGTTTAATTAATTAAATCACGGCAGGAATTCAAGTATATTAAATGTATACGACAAGCAATTACGTTTAATAAATAAAGCATGACACCAGTTCTAAATCGCTATCAAGGTTATTTTTGTAAACAAAATTTGTACCAATGGTAAATGTATAAAATCTTATAAAAAAATAAAAGATTCGACTATCATTTTTTTGAAGCATACTAAACATTTTAATTAACATCTCCTACTATTATGGAATCACGCGTCCTACAATTACGAAATCAGTTACGACTTTTGTCAAATTTAATTATGGATTATCACGGTATTGAATGCCTTTAAGATTTAGTAAATGTATAGATATATCATACGTCCTTTTTTTCTAGTCCTACATTCATGTTGCCGAACTCAATTTAATCATCACAACAAACATTTCTATGCATATGTAAAACATATAAGAGAGTTTGAGTCTGGCAGCACAAGCCCAATTGATTTTGTCATAACGTCATTGTTTTAGTTTAGAGTTGGTGTCGCGACAAAAGCCTAGCTTTGTTCGTTGGAGGCTCGAGTATGGTTCAGGGGTGTCTTTCATGTTTTGGTTCTATTTATGTCCACGATCGAATTGGCTTTTGTTCATGCTCGTGTTAGAAATGGCGTTCACACTCGTGTTCATGCTTCATTCTCGTTCGTGGTTTAGAGGTATAATTTGACTCTTCATCTTAATATGAATCATACTCAAAACTTAAAGATGTAAATGACATCAATGTACAGTACTAATTTAAGGATGAATTGAAGTAAGCAATATGTTAGAAGTATCATATTGATCTATCTGTTAATACTATTTGATATTAGAACATACATAATTAGAAATAAGTATTATAATGAAGCATAAATAACGCATGGATAGAGATGGTATTTTTAGTCATAGAAAGTCACCAAAGATGCAAACCGTTAATTTAAAGTGATGGTGTAAATTGATGATGATAAAGAAATGATCTATAATAATGATATAACTTTGATATGACTAACTCAATTCTATATAAATGGCTACTAACTAATGAATTTAGCAAGTTTTATAATCTATTACGTAGATAACGAATTTGTGATAGACCATGCTTTCTTTAATTTTGGAGTGATTAAACTAACGTATTGCATGCATGCCCACTTTAGTTTTCATAAGTATTTTCGAGGGCTAAATGTGTTTCAAATTTTTTAGAAAGTTATTATTTATGAAACCATTTTTTTAAACGTTCTATTTTAGGAAACTTTCTAATTTTAGAAACTTTCTATTTATAGCAGGTTACTATTTATAGTAATACCAGAATAGACATTACACAGTAATCAGGAATACTGTATATATATTAATCATTAATGTTATCGAATAGTCAGAACTTATCAGATTATATACAAACAGTAATATAAAAATAAAATTAATCAAACTGAGAACAGTTAAGATTAGTAAAAATAAATTGATATCAGTCAACTCATTTCACATCCCTTATTTATGTAGTATCTCTTAATTCAGATTAGATCTTTCAGCTTTCGTTCTTATTTCATTACTGGACATGAGGTATGGATTTCCCGTCCTTCAATAAGGACTTCCTTTCTACGCGTGATTAGGATTCCCCGTCTACAGCCAATGTTTTCCCGGTATATGTTCTAAGCTTTATCGGCAATAATTTTAATAACTAAGTAAAATTGCTTGAGCTTTATATACAAGCATGGCCAGTTATGTACTAGCTACGGAGGTACCGTAACCATGACACTAGAGGCACCGGTGTCATGACTCCTCTGCGGGGGAGTGATCTCTCGCAGCGTCCCGTTTATTCAGCTTGGCCATTTTTATCAGTATTATCAGTGGGGCATATGGATGCTTCCTAGGTTATCAGTTTACAGCTTATCAGGTGAATGTGGTGTGTGCTTTAGATCCTTCACATTGGAGTTGATCCCTCCACCCAACACATTATTTAGAGGTCACACCTCTACAGCATGACGAGGTCACCCCTCTATTTATTCATGCAGTAGTTGTTATAGCTCATGACCTATATAAACTCTTGGCAATTAAAATACAGTAAAAGTATGTTTTTAGACTTAACAGTTATAGTTCAGCTTTATTATTTATAAATTAGACCTTTCAGATTATTCATAGTTTTCCGCTGCAATTTATTTATCAGTCTTACAGCTTCAGTATTTTATCATCTGCTTCATTTTTGTATTTCTTATCATGCTTTAAATCCGTTCACTGGGCGTTATGCTCAACCGTAGTTCCTTTCATGTTCTAACGGCAGGTACACCAGGATGCTCTTAGGATTCTGAGAGTACGTGCATTGGATGGAAGCTATCCAGACTTCTTTACTTTATGCACTTCATTCCTTTATTTGCCTGTTTGGACATTGTTCAGTTCTTCCTTTCAGTATTTTACTTTTCATGTTTTGAGCTTATGATTGGATTACCGATGTTTGATTCTGGTATTTCCTTTATGGTCAGTTAACGTTTTAGGACATTTACCTTATACGCTTTGATGACGCGCCATAAATACACGTAACGGTCCACTTATCCAAGTGGGGTGTTACAATTATGGTATCAGAGCCCAAGGTTCGACCTGTAGGCTCTAAAACTTGACCTGTGACTAGTAGGTAGTCACTAGGAACTTTCTATACTTTGGCGTTTGTTATCTTCCATGTTTCTCATGCATTTATCAGTTAGTTTTCTTAAAATTTTGACTAAGTAAAAGGTTGGTACATGACTGGCCATATTTAGTCACATGTGCTTTTCAGTCGAATTTTGTTTTGGTGAACCGACCCATATGCGTTCACCTTTACTCATTCAGATTTTGTTTTGGTAAACCGACCCATAGGCGTTAACCCTTACTCATGTCAGATTCATGTTTTTCAGTCGAATGTTATTTGGTGAACTGACCCATAGGCGTTCACTATTGCTCATGTCAAATTTCATGCTTCCATTCAAATGTTGTTTTGTGAACCGACCCATAGGCGTTCACCTTTGCTCATATCACGATGTTTCATTGAAGTTTGACTAGTATGGATTGGACAACAGCCATCCACATTTAGTCCCAAATTGTAAGTTTCTATCCATGACAGTTCACGTAAAATTTCAACAAATATGGATCAAACAAGAATCTTCCATACTTAGTCACATGCCTTCTCCTTCGAATTTTATGGATTTAACCATAGTCATCCACACCAGTTGATGTTAAGCCTCAGTTGATGATACTTTTATGTTCTTTGAACAATCAAGTTTTCATACTCACACGTTGATGTCATTTCCATGATGATTAAGCTTCATGTCTCCTTATGTGGATTATGATTTCAGCAGGGTGATGATGTTTCATGCTAAGACACGGAAGGATTACAGTAAAATCCTATTTTCATGATAAATCATGGTTGGTCTTCATTAATCATGTCTTCATTTAACCATTGTGAAACTTCGTTTAAATCATACTTTTGAACCCTCTGTACAACCAGTGGTAAGTCTACACAGGAATTGCCAGGCTATCATGTAACTCGTGTCAGTCTAGTTTGCTATCGTTTAAATCAATTATCTTCCGTTGACCATGTCAGACGGTTGACACCAGTATCGATCATCTCAAGAAGTTGCCATCGGAGCCATGTACAGTATTTCATGTGTACTCCATGAACAATATCTCAGGTGTACTACAGGTATAGTAATCATCGTGTACTTCACACGTACAGTATTCCCGGTGTACTACATGTACCTTACTCCATGTGTATTGTAATTAATCCTCAATCATCTCAGGCATTTCCACTTGTCGATATTTTACCCGATGCTGATGTTGCTCGAGAGTGGAAGATTTTACAAGATACCGTTGCTGCTAATATTCTGGAGACCTCATGAATGCTGATGCTGCTCGAGAGTGGAAGATTTTACCAGATATCGTTGCTGCTAATATTTCGGAGACCTTACGAATGCTGATGATGCTGATACTTTGGGGAGTCCCCAAGATGCTGATGCTATTTATACTATTAATACTCTTCAAGAGCAAGGACGAAAACTATAAATTTGAAATTCCTGACAAGAATATACTTCAACCATCAGACGCGACCATCCCATTCCATGCTTTTGCTTCCTTAGTTAGATGTCACACTTCAGTCGGCAAATCTTTCAGTCAGAAGAGTGAGAACCGGTAACCAGCCGACCAATCAGCAGAAATAGTTACATGAATCATAGTCATGATAACGACCGTCGGGAAACTGACACACAAGGCGGTAATGACAACCACCGTGCTTATAATAAATCAGTCAGTAACAATCGCAACTCCAGTACTGACGTGACCAGAAATATAGAGGTTAACCGACTAACCGGTCTGCCAATCCTAGCAGTAACCAAAAATTTTCAAGCTTATTCGTGTACCAAAACACATGTCAAGACATCATTCAAGACACAGGTCTCTAGTATCGTTTCGGAAGACACATGTCAGGATACCAGTCATGATACATGTCATATGAATATCTTCTCAGGGCACGAGTCGAGACTCATAATTTCAGTATTTTCTTCTAAACCAGGCCCTCAGAAATTTAGGGTATCCTCCAAGGGGGTTTACCCGTTTTGTCATACCATGCATAAATCAAACCATTAAAGACTCAGTCACCACCACAGGAGTATTGTCCAGATTAGACACGCAGTGTTCGTTCTGTGAAGTTATAGAGGATACAAATTCAACGAAATCTGCCACATTTACTTCAAGTGTTCATATGCCAGCTTTACTTTTAAGTAGGTATTGCCTACCTCCCAGCCAGAAAAGACTTCATAGTATCACCCATATTTATAAAGTTTTTCTTCCAGTTGAAGACAAGATCCGTCTTACTAACTCCTAAATATAGTCATTTTATTTTCTGCTATAAAATCAGTACAAGTTGTTATGCTTTACAGCAAGTGACTTATTATTCCAAAACTACGAAGACCTTAGCTACCAGTTGTAAATTCACTTCTGAAGTTCTTTAAATTTGTGATCAACAGATTATTTCAGAGTTTCCAGATGTAATTCGAGAAGGTTTTCCAGAAATTCCTTCCTAACCACGAGACAAAATTTAAGATCGAGCTTGTCTCAAGAACATAACATGTTTTCAAAACTCTTTATTGCAGGGCTTCAGTTAAGTTAAAATAGTTGTAGCACTTGCTGCAAGAGTTACCGGAACGAGGCTTTAATCGCCCTAGCACACCACCAGAAGGTGAACTGTTTCTGTCTATTAGAAAGAAGGTCGGTAACATGAGATCATGTATCGACCACCGGAAAATTTACCAGATCACCATTCTTAATCGATATCCATATCACGTATGGAAGTCTATCTAATCTGCTACGATGTCTTAAACATTTTTCCAGAACGATTCACGATCATGCCACCATCATTGGTGAGAGAAAGAACATATGTTTTCCAGACTGCTGTTGCACATGTTATAGTCCCTCTAAAATTTTGATTTATACTTCTGAGCTCCCTAATGCTCTAGCTATATTATGAAATTTATGAATAATTTTTTTTCCATGACTTTAAGACAAAATCGTCAGCATATTTACTGATAACATTCTGATCTGCTAAATTCTAGAGAAGTACAAGAGAATCATCTTCTCATAGTTGTACAGAATCTCCGACAGGAGAGAATTCTATAAGCAGCTTCCCAGATATAAATTCCAACTGAATAAGGTGGCATTTTTGGGTCACGTTATTTCAGCAGAACGAAATTTCAAACAATCCTACAAAGGAAGGCCATCACCAGATGGTCAAGACCGACGTCTGTAACTAGAGTACACAATTTTCTAGAACTCAGTTGACTGCTACCGTAGAAATTGATCACAGTTTTCACTAAAAATTCTTCCATGACTATTCATCTAGATTCCTCCAGAATGTACCATAATCCCAGACAGAATTTTAATAGAAGGAGTATAATACAAGGATGCAGCTATGTTCATATCTAAATATCTTACACACCACAGGTTCAAGATAGAACGACGTCATGCTAGTAAGTTACTACAACCATTAGAGATTTCTGAACAAAAAGGAGACAAGACTCCATAGAAGTTGTTATCAGTTACCACAGACTCAGAAGAAGTATAATACTATCTAAGTCATTGTCGACCATTTAACCAACCTACACGTTTTCTTTTATCCGAGAGGATTACGCAGTAGCGGATCTGCAGGAAATTCAGCAGTAAATCGTATAACTTTAAGATTTTCCATCAACCATCATGTGAGATAGAATTTCGTTTGCGAATCACGCTCACGTTCATGTTCGCGATCACGTGTACGTTCTGGTTCACGTTTATTTTCACCTCCACGTTTACGTCTCATATCCGCATTATGATGTTGTTTCAGTCCATGTTTTGTGTTATCTCATGATGTAAGTTCACGTTCACATTCGTGACATTGTTCACGTCCAAGTTCGTGTTCCATTTCGCGATACACATTTTACAGTTTGTTACTGAATACGGTCATAGAAAGCTTGAGAAACCAGACCCAAGTTTAGCATAACTTTCGTATACCCAGGCAGACGTTTTACGTCTCAGGCTGTATCGGTTGTCATTTCTTCCTCAGTCAGCATATTTTAATGATATGTCAAAATATCACGATCATAGTAGGTTTCATGATATACTCCATACACAACATTCCTCATATAATCGCGAACCATGTTCACAATTTCTCACGTAGCACGTTCACAATTGTTCACGTAGTTCGTCCCTATATGTTTTCAGCAGCTTGCTCAGAGATATAAATGTTATTTTTTTAGGATACTTATACGTACCGTTTCATGTATCCTACATGCTATGGATTTTTCATTCTATCAGATTCAGAAAATCTATCTTAAGTATGGAACCAGAAGCTATCGAACATCATCAGGACAAGGTTATCAGGACCAAGATTTTCATTATGTTCAGATTTTTGAAGGAGCCGTCTTGAGCGGGAAGCCACTCAGAACGAAGGAGTCCATCCGGACCTCTCATCCTTTTCCTTCAATAATTCAGTTAAGTTCTTTCAGTCATGTTATCTTCCATGTTCTCTTCAGTCAGGTCACGATATACTCTTTTAGAAGCACTATGTCCTAATTCGAGGACGAATTATCTCTCAGCTTATATGTCCTTTCATCTTTCATATTCCTTCAGCTTATGTGTCTTTCCCAGCTTTTACAACTTCATCAGCTTATTAACTTTAATTTGAGAACGAATTTCTCCTTTTTAGAGGGGAAGAATTGTAAAACCGCAGCATTATCGTGTCTCTAATTTGAGGACAAATTATTTTTTTAGAGGGGAAGAATTGTAAAACCCGCATGAAAAATCCATGAAAATATTAAATACATGAAATAACATATTAATGTAAACGTTTAATTAATTAAATCATGATAGGCATTCAAGTATATGAAATGTACACGACAAGCAATTACGTTTAATAAATAAAGCATGACACCAGTTCTAAATCGTTGTCAAGGTTATCTTTTGTAAACAAAATTTGTACCAATGGTAAATGTATAAAATCTTATAAAACAAATAAAAGATTCGACTATCATTTTGTTGAAGCATACTAAACATTTTAATTAACATGTCCAACTATTATGGAATCACACGTCCTACAATTACGAAATAAGTTACGACTTTTGTCTACTTTAATTATGAATTATCACGGTATTGAATGCCTTTAAGATTTAGTTAATGTATAGATATATCATACGTCCTTTTTTTCTAGTTCTACATTCATGTTGCCGAACTCTATTTTATCATCACAACAAACATTTCTAAGCATATGTAAAACATATAAGAGAGTTTGAGTCTGGCAGGACAAGTGGTACTATGGTTTTCATTGGGTTCGGACTAGTTCTCGGAATCTTCTCGAATTGATAACGGTTCAAAGTGGAATAGTTTGTTCTTGGTTACTAAAAAAGGGGGTTGGTTTGTTATCTACTTTAAGATAATAGTAAATAAATGTAATTGTCATTGAGTGAAAAGAGTTTTAAAGATTAAACTAAAAAGATGAGTTAAAAATAAATGCTTGAAAACTTAAAGACTAGATTAGGAAAATTACTTAAACACTTAATAAATCTAACACTTGGAAACTTTATAAAAAACAAGAACTAAAACCATCGGAATGCAAAATCTGAATCTGATCGGAATACTTGGAAAATAGGTCCAATCGGAATATGGCAAACAACTCTCGTCGGAATACTTAAAATCTAGACCAATCGGAATATTTGAAGACAAAGCCATTCGGAATGTTTAACAAAGCCCCCAATCGGAATAACTAAAAATGAGTCAAATCGGAATGTATGGTAGACACCTAATCGGAATGTAAAATGATCCACTCGTCGGAATGTAAAAGAAAACAACCAATCGGAATATCCAAAAGGGTCCAGATCGGAATGTCAACAAAGCATACCATCGGAATACTGAAACTCCATTCCGATCCAAGGTGATCGGAATAGAAATGATGAAATCGGAAAGTCTTAAACCCTTTTCCGATCAGGCGATCGGAATAAAGGGGGGTGTGCTCGGAATGTTACAATCGGAAAAGGGTTTATACCTTTTCCGGTTACCCTTTTTGATCCGAAAGATAAGCCAAGGCAATAAGCTATTTTGATAAGCTAATCACCAAAACTAGAACGAATCTATAATGGAAAAAACTCAATAAGAACAAATAACAACTTTTTCAACTTAAAATAAGCAATCTTATAAATCAAACTATAAAAAGATGAACTTTTTAAGAAAACTTTTAAAAAGTAAATAAGCTAAACTTACAAATAAGCCAATAAGCACAAAGATCTTAAAGCTTATTCGTATGAAAACTTAAGTAAGCATAAAAAGATTAAATTTTTAAGCACGAAATCATTAAAAACAACACGGATCAAATGAAATTCGTACCAAAATCAATCTAAAAATCAAAGAAAGGTAGAAAGAGATGAAAGATTAAAAGCTTAAACTTAAACTTGATTAATGAAATCAACAATACAAAGGTTTAATCTTGAAAGATTAAAAGAAAGAAAGATGAAAACTTAGTGAGAGAAAGTTGAGAACTTTCTCTCTCTAAAACTAGAAAGGAAAAGTGAAAAATGAAACTAAAAACTAAAAACTAACTAACTAGCCTCTAAAATTGTGAGGAGAAGTCCTATTTATAGGCGTTTGCTTGTGGGCTTGTGAATGGGCTTTGTTCATGGGCTTCTTTTCTTCTTTCTTCTTTAGTCTTTACGTTTCTTTAAATAAACGTTTCCGACTTTCGATTTTGAGAAGTGTCGGTAAATAATTCCAACTCGTCTTTTAATTTCTCGTTAAATAGACTTGAGTTCTTTGACATATATAAATCTTCCGTCTTTGGCCCTTTTCTTCAATAAATCTTCAAATAGGCACAATTACTTCAAATCTTTTGCATCTCTTGGACAATAGACTTCGTCTCGAGTATTTTTCTTCGATAAAACCCGTGCAATCCCATGTTTTCTTCAATATTCATCCGGTTGACTCTGAAAACACAATAAACACAAAAACCACGCATTATTCCAAACAAATGATATTAAATACGTCTTTTGGTTTCGTTTTAGCCAGAAATAAGTGGTAAAAGGATGTGTGTTTTCACACCTATCAAATCCCCTACACTTAACCATTGACATGCCCTCATGCAATGCTTAGTGATAAAGCAAATTTACACTTTTCTTATAATCAATCAACCTTGGCCTTATTAAAATACCACTTAAACTATCCAAATTAAAGTACTAAGAGAAATTAAAATCTTTAAAGTAAACAAAAGGATAGAAAACCATTTTCACTTGAAAATAGGTATATGGAAATAACTTGCAAAGAGATCAAGGACTTACATTAGGGCTTTGGTGCTGCGAAGATTTATCACCCTCAAGTTTCACGTTCCCCAAACTAAGCTTAAAAACGAGATCATTGTTATTATAAGTTAGCAAATCAAACACTTACACATATGGCTTAATTATATGCTTAAACTCCCTTATTCCTAGGTGTATCTCTTATATTTTATTTTTGTCTTAGAATGATCATGAAGACGCATTTTTGGACTTATTTTGATAGTTTATTTAGGCTGAAAGCAAAGTAGGACGATTTGATCAATAGTTAGCTAAAGGACAAAATCTCTTAAAACTGCTTCTCGGGATATCAAAAAGTTCATATCTTGGCATAACTCGGTTCACGATTTGAGACCTTTCTCGGGCTGATATTTGGCATGTACTTCATACTTCATATCTTTAGAGACGTTCTTGAGATAATGGTCTTCTCTTCGTTAATAGAGTTTCTTCACTTAGAGACTTTTCAGGGGTACTCCAACTTTGTTGACCACGACTTCATGATTATTTCTTCAATCTCTAATTGGGATTTTGAGATACAACGATCCGCCTCCTTTTCGGACTTGGATCTATTTATCCTCATACCTTGTTAGGGTCTTTTCGGATAGACTTCTCCATGATCTTTATGGGAGTTGATTGCTTTTTGTCGTGAGTCTTGATCCTTCATATTGATTTTGGGAATAATGCTTTTCACATCACCTTGGATCTTTGGCAATAAGATTGAATCCTCATGCCTTGTTAGGGCCTTTTCGGACTCGCCAATCTTCGCGCCCCGCTTCATAAGTTATGCCTTGGCTATGAACTCTTATCATTACCGAGCAACTTTTAAACGATCTTGGGCTAGAAGCTAAGTAACTTTTCAAATCGTACGACCTTACTTATTGCAGATAAATTATTAGCAAGTGATGGGAGAATAGGCAGATAATCACACCAAGTGAGCTTGTGCAAGAATACCGACTTATAATTGACTCTATCATTTCTCGTTCTCCACAATTTAAAATCTCAAGTAATGAGACTCGTGGATGCTTAGCCTAATAAACCAATTAAGGTCTACATGTTTAAGGATACTAGCTAGAATAAACTTGGATAATTTTATTCGGGTTGAGTCAAAATAATCGCAACGGGTCTAATATGTCAAAGACTTTAAAACTAGCTACACCACTTATTAATATTTTTGACTTTATTGTGTTACATATGAAAGCAACGATAAAAATTTAAAAATTACGACTATACAGCCAAAGTTAACTAAAAATTTGAAAAATGCTGAAAAAGATGATTTTCCGGTTAAATGAAGGCATTTTCATGGTTCGATAGAAGTCCCCCCATACTTAAGATAAACATTGTCCTCAATGTTTAAGCATGTGGGAAAAGTCTCCCCTACACTTATGACATTGTGCACGTTGGTTAAATCAAGTTAAGGAAGAGACGACTAACGTGATCAATTTCAAATGTGAGTATGAAGAAAATTGAATCACGATAGTTGAGAGATAAAACCGGATTTCAGATAACACGGGAGCACGGTTCTTCAAAGTTTCCAAAAGTGAATTCATCCCTGTAATCACATCACCACACAAATAAAAACAACCTATAGAGGTCCCCCTACACTTAGGAGTTTAAAACGGAAAAAGATAGATACTCGGGTTGCCTCCCGAGGAGCGCTTGTTTTTGATAACCGAGTCACGAGCCTGACTCGACCCGAAATTAGTTCATGGGAAACGTGGTGAGGGATGGAATAATCTCTTGAGAGATGTCCTCACCAAAGTACAACTTCACTCGTTGGCCATTCACCTTAAAATTAGGTCCATTAGGTTGAGCGAGCTCGAGAGTACCATATGGAAAAATTTGGGCAATGGTGAATGGGCCGGACCAACGAGATTTCAGCTTGCCCGAAAAGATTTTAAACAGAGAGTTAAAGACCAAAACTTTGTCTCCAACTTGGAACTCTCGGTTTTTAATCTTAGAGTCGTGAATGAGCTTAGTCTTTTCCTTATAGATCAAAGAATTTTCATAAGCCTCATTACGGAGTTCATTCAGCTCATTGAGTTGGATTTTGCGTAGGTCACCGGTTTTGTTGATATCAAAATTAGCCCACTTCAAGGCCCAGTAAGCCTTGTGCTCCAACTCAATGGGGAGGTGGCACGCTTTCCCGTACACGAGATGATATGGTGTACAACCAATCGGAGTCTTGTATGCAGTACGAAAAGCCCACAAAGCATCATCAAGTTTATTAGCCCATGAGGCACGATGCTCTCCCACGGTTCTTTCAAGAATTCGCTTTAATCCTTGGTTAGAGATTTCAGCCTGGCCATTAGTTTGTGGGTGGTATGCGGTGGAAAGACGATGATTTACACCATACTTAGCCATGACTCTTACAAATTGATCATTGCAAAAATGAGTCCCGCGATCACTAATAATGGCACGAGGCACACCGAATCTAGCGAACAACGATTTCAAAAATTTACAAACCACCCTTGCGTCATTAGTGGGTAAAGCTTTGGCTTCAACCCATTTAGAAACGTAGTCAACGGCTACAAGGATGTATTTGTTTCCTTTAGATGAAGGGAATGGCCCCATAAAGTCGATACCCCAAACATCAAAGACTTCACACTCTTGTATGAAATTCTGAGGCATCTCGTCTTTATGTGTGATCTTGCCTTGTTTTTGGCAAGCATCACAATGTTTAACCATCTCGTGAGCATCACGGTAGATGGTGGGCCAATAAAATCCCGAGTCAAACACTTTTTTGGCAGTGTAGTTGGGACCAAAGTGACCACCGGTGGGTCCTTTGTGGCAAGCTTCGAGAATTTCTAAAGCTGCCGGTCCATCAACACATCGACGAATAATCAAATCAGCACATTGTTTGAAGAGATACGGGTCATCCCAAAAGTAAGTCTTAATGTCTTTGAAGAACTTCTTCTTTTGCTGGGATGTTAACCCGGCAACGAGAATTCCACCCGCCAAGTAGTTTGTAATGTCCGCAAACCACGGGGTTTCATCAAAAGTCGAGTTGATAGACATTAAGGTCTCCAGGGGAAAAGAGTCATTGATCTCTTTGTTCGGATGATCCCCTTGGTAAGGATCCTCAAGTCTATTGAGATGATCCGCGGCGAGGTTTTCAGCTCCTTTCTTATCGCGAATTTCGATTTTAAATTCTTGAAGTAGCAAAATCCAGCGAAGAAGTCTTGGTTTGGAATCTTGTTTAGTTAACAAGTACTTCAACGCGGAATGATCGGTATACACGATGGTGGTAGAAAGGACAAGATAGGGGCGGAACTTTTCAAAGGCATAGACAACAGCTAAAAGCTCTTTTTCGGTTGTCGTGTAATGCAATTGAGCCCCCGTCAATGTCTTGCTAGCGTAATGGATCGGTTGGAAGTGTTTGTTCACTCTTTGGACCAAAACCGCTCCAATAGCAAAGTCGAGCATCGCACATCAACTCGAAAGGCAGCTCCCAATTAGGGGTAACTAAGACCGGTGCCTTAGTTAGCTTATCCTTAAGCAGGTTAAAGGCTTCAATACACTCGTTGGAAAAGATAAAAGGAGTATCTTTTTCCAAGAGGTGGGTCATCGGGCGAGCGATTTTAGAAAAATCTTTGATAAAGCGACGGTAGAAGCCCGCATGACCAAGGAAACTTCTCACACCCTTCACGGTTGAAGGTGAAGGCAGTTTAGCAATAACATCGACTTTAGCACGGTCCACTTCAAGACCGGCTTTGGAGATCTTGTGTCCTAGCAGGATGCCCTCTTTTACCATGAAATGGCATTTTTCCCAATTAAGAACAAGGCGAGTGTCTTCACACCGCTGAAGCATACGTTCTAAATTGGCCAGACAAGCAGAGAAAGAATCGCCATAAACCGAGAAATCATCCATGAAGACTTCCATAGTTTCTTCGACCATGTCATGGAATATCGCCATCATACACCTTTGGAACGTCCCAGGAGCATTGCATAAACCAAAAGTCATACGTTTGTAAGCAAATGTTCCGTAGGGACAAGTGAATGTGGTCTTTTCTTGGTCTTTGGGATCGATGGGAATTTGGAAATACCCGGAGAAACCGTCTAAAAAGCAGTAATAGTCATTACCAGCTAGACGCTCGACCATTTGATCCATGAAGGGAAGAGGAAAGTGATCTTTTCTCGTGGCATCATTGAGTTTACGATAGTCGATACAAACTCTCCACCCAGTAACGAGACGAGTGGGAATCAACTCGTTGTGTTCATTGGGAACAATGGTTATTCCGCCCTTCTTGGGCACACAATGGACGGGATATACACATGGCGAATCCGAAATAGGGTAAATCAAGCCGGAATCTAGAAGTTTGATAACCTCTTGTTTAATGACGTCATGAATGCGAGGATTAACCCTTCTTTGGCTCTGGATTGCGGGTTTAAAGTCATCTTCCATGAGAATCTTGTGAGTACAAAAGTTCGGATCAATTCCGCGGATATCAGAAATTTTCCAAGCAATTGCCTTCTTATGATCTTTAAGCACGGCGATGAGGCGAGATTTCTCTTTTTCTTTCAAGTCCTTAGAAATGATGACGGCCGAATTCTTCTTTTCTTCAAGGAACACTGATACACGGCTTTCGACACCCCGTATAAAAATTAAAGTTCGAAGTAGTGGTCTAATCGAATTGATCTGGTTTAACTATGCGACTCAGTCGTTCTTTGGTGAAACAAATAGTTGTGTTGTTGTAGTATATTAAAATGTGCAAAACTTTAAAGTAAAATGACGTTAATAAAGTAAATCTCACTCTAATTTAAAGTAAATGGTGCAAGTATTAAAAAGCGTGACTAAAATTAAAAGGCACTAAACGTAAATAACGTAAACTTAAATCTATCTAAGGCAAACTTAAAACGTAACTAAAACATAAACTAAGGCAATGCTAAAATAAATCTAAGGCAAATAAAATTAAAGTGCAACTAAGTAAAAAGCGGGAAAAATAAATTTGAAAATATGATTTAAATAAAAACAAGAAAAATTCGTAACCTTGAAATCATTACACAATTTCGCAATGATTGCAAAATTGTGTAGTAATTCCGCAATTAGCAAAAAGGACTAAATTCGCAATGAATGGAGAATAAGATTTCGAAATTAACAAACAACAATTTCGCAACTTTGAAGTTGGATTTCGTAATTGCAATAAAGAATCAATTTCGCAATAATTGCGAAATTAACAACAATTTCGCAATCAAATCAAAGTGAGATTTCGCAATGCTGAAGGAAGATGGATTTCTCAATTCCGGGCATTCAATTCCGCAACTTAGGGAGGAAGGCAAAGATTTCGCAATTATGGAAAAAGTTCCTAAAACGAATCAGATTTCCTAAAAACTAGGAAAACACAAAAAGTACGAAAATAAGCACAAAAATCTTAACTTTTCAAGGACAATAAGCAAAATAAAAAAACAAAAAGCTAAATAAAAACACTAGATCAAAGATAAAACGTATGAAATCAACAAAAACAAGACACGAAAATTAAAAAGACTTAAACTTTTAAGAAAACTTTGAAAACACTTAAGTTAAATACTAAATAAGCACATAAGATTGTCAAGCTTATGACTATTTCGTATGAAAACTTAAAAGGAAAAAGAAAAGACAAAACTTTTAATCAAATAAGTAAATGGATTAAGCAAAAACTTGCTCAATCCGAAATTGGAACCGAATCAAAAAGAAGAAGAGTAGAATGAGATTGATAAAGTAAACTTGATCAAAGATAAATAAAGATTAAAGCAAGAAAATTAAAAACACTTACTTGGAAATTAAAGGATAATTAAGGTGCAAAACAAGTATTTAAAATGACAAGTAATTAAAGGTGCATAAAATAAAGTGGAGAACTAATTTGTCAAATTAGCTAACAAAACTAATGAAATAAAAATGAGGGGTATTTATAGGAGATTAGGGAGGTGTTTAGAGGAAGCTTCCTCCCCTCCTTCCTTTCTTCTTAATTGCAAGATCAAGTCCTTAAGCTTCTTTAATCTTCTTAAATCTTCTTAATATTTGGACTTTGTCTTGGGATTTCTTAGAACTCGTCTTTTAATTCTTCAATAAATATGACTCGAGTTCTTCGGCTTTTAGTAAACTTCCGTCTTTCGACTTTTTCTTCGATAAATCTTCAGAATTGGTCTTGGACTTCCGTTCTTTTTGCACTCTTGACTTCTTGACTTCGTCTTTCATCTTTTTCTTCAATAAAAGCCCGTAAATGCCCGTGTTTTCTCCACTTTTCACCTTTTCGTCCTAAATCACAACAAAAACACAAACCACGCATAATTCGGACATAAATGACATAAAATACACGTTTTGGTCCGGTTATTATTGTAATTAAGTGGTATAAAGGATGTGTGTTTACACACATATCAAATCCCCTACACTTGACCATTGTAATGTCCTCATGCAATGCATTAGTTACAAAGCACTTTTACATTTTTCATCATAATCAATCCATGTTGGCCTTTATTAAAGAGATAGAAAATTATAAACATTCAAAATAGAGAAATCAAAAACACACCTTTGGTTTTGGAAATGTTGTGAATGATCATCATCCTCAAGTTTTCACTTTCTCCAAACCAATCTTAAAAATGTGATCATTGTTATTATAAGTTAGTAAACTAACACGAACTCAAGTGAGCCAATTATTCACTTAGACTCCCTTATTCCTAGGGGTATCTCTTATATTTTATTGTTTGTCTTGAATGATCACGAGGATGCATTGTTGACTTATTTCGATAGTTATTTAGTCTGAAAATAAAGTGAACGATTTAATCAATAGTTAGCTAAAGGACAAAATCTTTTAAAACTGCTTCTCGGGACCTCATAAAGTTCATATCTTGGCATAACTCGCTTCACGATTTGAGACCTTTCTTGGACCGATATTTGGCAGCGACTTCATACTTCAAGCCTTGAGAGACGTTCATGAAATAATGGCCTTCTCTTCACAATAGGGATTTCTTCACTTGAAGTTTTGAGAGATTCATACTTAGACCACGACTTCTTCATTTTTCTCCAATCTTTATTTTGGACTTTGATATACAACGATCCGCCTCCTTTTATGACTTGGATCTATTTATCCTCATACCTTGCTAGGGTCTTTTCAGATACACTTCTCCATGACTTTTGGGGAGTTTTTGCTTTTCGTCGTGTGTCTCGATCTTTCATATTGATTTTTTATAAATGATTCTTCACATCACTTTGGATCTTTAGCAACAAAATATAGCCCTCATGTCTTGTTAGGACCTTTTTGGACTCGCCAATCTTCGCATCCCGATTCAATAAGTTATGCCTTGGCTATGAACTCTAATCCATACCGAGCAACTTTTAAACGATCTTGGGCTAGAAGCTAAGTAACTTTTCAAATCATACAACCTTATTTATTGCAGATAAATTTATTAACAAGCGATGGGAGAATAGGCTTATAATTAACTCACATAAATTCCCGAAAGAATACCAAACTTATAAATGGCTCTATAATCTCTCGTTCTCCACAGTTTAAAATCTCAAGTAATGAGACTCGTGGATGCTTAGCCTATTAAATCAAAGTTTTGGGTTTTCGAGTCATCTATAGGATCTTGCATCTTATTAGACTCTTTCAAGTTTAAAAACGCATTTTAAAGTTCCATTGATAAACGACTCTCTAGGATCAAATATAGGAACTTGCGAAAAGTTCTTGTTCTTAACCCGTGAGAGTTAAGACTTTCGCGTTTTATAGCTCCCTATATAAAAGCCTAGCAAAACTTGACTTAAACACGTTAAGGATACTAGCTAGAGTAACTTAGATAAGTAAGCTCGGGTTGAGTCAAAAGATTCACAACGTTTTGAAATTAAAACCACTTTATTAAAATTCATTCTAGTAAAGGACGAAAAATAACTATACAAAGGTAAAACTAATAGGCCAAAATAGATCAAAAATTTTGAAAAATGTCGAAAAATTGATTTTCAGGTTAAAATGAGGACAATTACAAGGAAAAGTCCACTTAACTTCGATAGAAGTCCCCCCTACACTTAATATAAACATTGTCCTCAATGTTTAAGCATGTGGGAGTAAACTCCCCTACACTTAGGACATTGTGCACTTTGTTTAAATCTTGCTAAGGAAGAGACAACTAAAGAGATTCCTATTTTAATATTAAGAAAATATAAAATAGTGAATCGAAAAGAGTTTAGGATAGAACCGGGATGAAGTGAAAACGGAATCACGGGTCGTCAAGAATCATCAAGAATGGATCATTAAAGCTCGAATCCCTGATTATAAGAAGAGAGGAGAGATCAAACACCAACGGGTCTCCCCTACACTTATGATAAAGAAGGCGAAAAGATAGATGCGGGTTGCCTCCCAAGAAGCACTTGATTTTTGATTACCGAGTCGTGAGCCTGACTCGACCTTTATTATCAACGGAAGAAGCATGAAACATATCCACCGGGATCAAAGACATAGTTTTCGTCCATCAAATAGCACAAGCTTAAGGCAAACAAGGCAAGCCAAAGAAGAGTAGGCAAGGTTCCCTTAAGCACCGATGGAGCACGGTGGAAGCAAGGGTGAAGTGGTGTAAGCAGATTTCCATAAGTTCCAAAGATATTTCCTTTTATTTCATCAGGTGGATACTGAGATGGCTGCAGAATATCGATACCGGGGTCGAACACCTTTTCCTTTAAGGGAAAATAGCACTCAGGCTCAGCAGAGTGTGAAGAAGATCCGCGAAGAAGCACAACGTCGTCCTCAGAAGGGGGACAAAGAGGTGTTAACTCATACGTGCTGCGGATATGGGTGTCGACCGGTTTCTTCTCCTTAGAAAGAATGTTCTTCAAATCAAAAGTAGGATCAAGACGAAAATCTTCAAAATCATAAGAAGGAGCATCACTCTCATGAGGGAAGTAAGTGTTGAGAAATTCAGAGAAGTCTTCCTCAAATGAGTAATTGTCCAAAGTAGGATCGAGTGATGGCGGAGGATCTTCATCATGTGAAGAATCGCTCGAAAGAGTATCAGCCTCATCGCAATCATCATACGTGGGCAGATCGGGATACTCAGAAGTAAGGTCATCATAATCATCCGAATCTGAGCTAGAATCATCATCATAAGTATCAAAGACCGATGGAGAATCATAAATGGGAGAAGCTTCCAAAGTAGGGAGAGAATCATCCACATCATCTTGAAACAATGGATTTTCATCGCAAGACTCGAATAGAGGATTGTTGTGAACGACAAAGTCATCGAGCACATTAATCATATTCACTGACGCTATTCCATAGGATTTGCTTGTAAGCTTCCCCATTTTGAACACTTGTGCATCATCCCCGACTCGTAAGATTAACTCACCTTCGGCCACATCCACTAATGCTCGTCCGGTTCTCTAGAATGGGCGACCAAGTATTAAAGGAATACGAGGGTCCATTTCATAATCAACAACGACAAAGTCGACCGGGAAAGTAAATGTGCCAACTTTGATGAACACGTCTTCGGCTATACCAACGGGGTAAGCGAGAGTGCGATTTGCAAGTTCAAGAGTCATCTTTGTTAGAGTAAGGTCGGGAAATGATAGTCTTTTCCAAACACTCAAAGGCATCAAATTAATACTGGCCCCGAGATCAGCAAAGGAAGTAAATTCTTCAGTTTTGTTGAAAACGCAAGGCAACACAAAACGACCGGGATCTCCAAGCTTTTCCGGAAGTTCTTTAAGAATAACTGCAGAGCAGTTTTCATTTAAGCGTGTGTTGGCGAGTTCAATCAGCTTCTCCTTCTTGTTAAGCAATTCCTTAAATGCTTTAACTAATTTCGGCATATGGACAAGTGCTTCAAGAAAGCTAATGTTGAAGTTCACTTGAGAGATCATCTTCACATAGCGCGACACTTCAGAGTCATCCTTGGTTAGCATTTTGGTCTTGCCTAAACGAGAGGGATAAGGGATATTGGGTTTGGGTGGTGAAGGTGCAGGTGTAGGTAAAGGTTGAGATGTTGAAGGGTCCTTCCTAGGTACATCGTCATGACGAGGCGGAGACGGTAATGGTGCACTAATACTAGGCGTAGGAGGAGTAGGGATAAATGTTGGTGGAGGAGGTGTAGATGATGGGAGTGGGATAGGTGGATCGACAATGGTAATTCCACTACGAGTAGTAATAGCACTCACATTTGCTCGCGGATTGGTGACGGTGTTTGAAGGTAGAGAACTCGAAGAAGAAGTTGAGCTGCGGGCAAGAAACTAGCAAGCATATTCTTTAAATCATTGGTGTGATTGCTGAAAGAGGATTGGATGTTATCTCGATGCTCGGATCTAATCTAATTTCCTTGCTTTGTGATGTCTCCTTTCAGATTGATAATTTGGCTTTGTAGGTTCTTGATTTGCTCACCTTGGGTTCTCATGATGGCTTCAACATCGGAGTTAATGGGTGGGATTTGTTGGGCGGGTGGGTGATAAGGATTAGAAGCTCTTGGTGGGATTTGGTTGCTTCTATTGTAGTTGTTGGTGGGGTTTTGGTTTTGAGGAGAAAAACTGGGGGAAAGGTAGTTGTTGGACCGGTAACTCAGCAAATTTCTATCCCCTTGTGGTTGAGCTTGGTAATTTTCCGGTGAATAATTACCATAAGCTGCATACACATTTTCCGGATTTCCTTGTGTTGAAGGACAATCGGTGTATGAGTGAGGACCGCCGCATGTTTCACAAGGATTAGCAACCGCTTTAACTTGTTGTTGTTGTTGGTTTGAAGCGAGAAGCGTGATACTTTTGCTCATTTCAGTCATCATGCGGGTGAGTTCGGTCATATCAGGGTTTGCAGAAGTAGGAGAAACATTGACTCTCGGGTTGTTCCTTGATGAAGAAGAGGAATCCCAATTTTTGTGGTGAGTAGTCATGTTCTCAATAAGTTCTCTACACTCCTCGGGTCTCCTTTTCATGAATGTGCCACCGACGGCTGCATTAATCGTATCACGATCTCGAAAAGTCAAACCGTTGTAGAAAGTATCAATTAAGGTGACAGGGAGCATGTTGTGGTTTGGAGAACGATCAATCAAGACATTATATCTTTCCCAAGCATCAAAAAGAGATTCATCGGATTCTTGCATGAAACCGCTGATTTGATTGCGAAGGCTCGTGACCATGGATGGTGGAAAGTAGCGCGACAAAAAGCGTTGAGTCATGTCATCCCAAGTATGAATAGAATTCTTCGGGAGACGATTAAACCATTTCTCGGCGTGATGTGATAAAGTGTGTGGAAAGAGTTGTAGACGTAGAACATCCATTGTGGCACCGGTGCACTTCATGCTTTGGGTGATTGTAATGAACTTGTCGAGGTGTTTGTTGGCATCATCATCAGGCAATCCATGGAATGGGTTAGTTTGCACTTGCTGAATCATGTGGTGCTTCAACAAAAACTCAGGAGCCGTGATTTGCATGGGCGCAATCGGTCCTCCTCGTCCAAACATGGTAGGTTGACAAAGCTCCTCCATTGTCCGAAGATCGGGCTGTGGAAGAACATTGTTGTTATTATTGTTAAGGTACGGTGGATTATTGTTGTTGTTAACACCTGCCATACTTAAATCTTCTCGAGTATCGGGCTCTTGATAATTAGAAGATCTAGTACGCATACACCTACAAAGGAAAAAGAAAAAGAAACCAAACACAAAGACAATATATATACACAATAAAGATAAAATCTTTTTAGATTTTTGAAATTTTTAATTTTTATGGATTTTTTGAATTTTTAAGCAAGAAAAATAACGCTCACAAGTGAACGGATCCCAAAAAGCAACGCGTCTCTCACAGAAAACCGTTAATCTTTACTAAAAGAGCCGGCAGCGGCGCCATTTGATACACGGCTTTCGACAACCCGTATAAAAATTAAAGTTCGAAGTAGTGGTCTAATCGAATTGATCTGGTTTAACTATGCGACTCAGTCGTTCTTTGGTGAAACAAATAGTTGTGTCGTTGTAGTATATTAAAATGTGCAAAACTTTAAAGTAAAATGACGTTAATAAAGTAAATCTCACTCTAATTTAAAGTAAATGGTGCAAGTATTTAAAAGAGTGACTAAAATTAAAAGGCACTAAACGTAAATAACGCAAACTTAAATCTATCTAAGGCAAAATTAAAACGTAACTAAAACTTAAACTAAGGCAATGCTAAAATAAATCTAAGGCCAATAAAATTAAAGTGCAACTAAGTAAAAAGCGGGAAAAATAAATTTGAAAATATGATTTAAATAAAAACAAGAAAAATTCGTAACCTTGAAATCATTACACAATTTCGCAATGATTGCAAAATTGTGTAGTAATTCCGCAATTAGCAAAAAGGACTAAATTCGCAATGAATGGAGAATAAGATTTCGCAATTCACAAACAACAATTTCGCAACTTTGAAGTTGGATTTCGCAATTGCAATAAAGAATCAATTTCGCAATAATTGCGAAATTAACAACAATTTCGCAATCAAATCAAAGTGAGATTTCGCAATGCTGAAGGAAGATGGATTTCGCAATTCAGGGCATTCAATTCCGCAACTTAGGGAGGAAGGCAAAGATTTCGCAATTATGGAAAAAGTTCCTAAAACGAATCAGATTTCCTAAAAACTAGGAAAAAACAAAAAGTACGAAAATAAGCACAAAAATCTTAAATTTTCAAGGACAATAAGCAAAATAAAAACACAAAAAGTTAAATAAAAACACTAGATCAAAGATAAAACGTATGAAATCAACAAAAACAAGACAATAAAATTAAAAAGACTTAAAATTTTAAGAAAACTTTGAAAACACTTAAGTTAAATACTAAATAAGCACATAAGATTGTTAAGCTTATGACTATTCCGACTTTCGATTTTGAGAAGTGTCGGTAAATAATTCCAACTCGTCTTTTAATTTCTCGTTAAATAGACTTGAGTTCTTCGACATATATAAATCTTCCGTCTTTGGCCCTTTTCTTCAATAAATCTTCAAATAGGCACAATTACTTCAAATCTTTTGCATCTCTTGGACAATAGACTTCGTCTTGAGTATTTTTCTTTGATAAAACCCGTGCAATCCCATGTTTTCTTCAATACTCATCCGGTTGACTCTGAAAACACAATAAACACAAAAACCACGCATAATTCCAAACAAATGATATTAAATACGTCTTTTGGTCTCGTTTTAGCCAGAAATAAGTGGTAAAAGGATGTGTGTTTTCACACCTATGAAATCCCCTACACTTAACCATTGCCATGCCCTCATGCAATGCTTAGTGATAAAGCAAATTTACACTTTTCTTATAATCAATCAACCTTGGCCTTATTAAAATACCACTTAAACTATCCAAATTAAAGTACTAAGAGAAATTAAAATCTTTAAAGTAAACAAAAAGATAGAAAACCATTTTCACTTGAAAATAGGTATATGGAAATAACTTGCAAAGAGATCAAGGACTTACATTAGGGCTTTGGTGCTGCGAAGATTTATCACCCTCAAGTTTCACGTTCCCCAAACTAAGCTTAAAAACGAGATCATTGTTATTATAAGTTAGTAAATCAAACACTTACACATATGGCTTAATTATATGCTTAAACTCCCTTATTCCTAGGTGTATCTCTTATATTTTATTTTTGTCTTAGAATGATCATGAAGATGCATTTTTGGACTTATTTCGATAGTTTATTTAGGCTTAAATCAAAGTAGGACGATTTGATCAATAGTTAGCTAAAGGACAAAATCTCTTAAAACTGCTTCTCAGGATATCAAAAAGTTCATATCTTGGCATAACTCGGTTCACGATTTGAAACCTTTCTCGGGCTGATATTTGGCATGTACTTCATACTTCATATCTTTAGAGACGTTCTTGAGATAATGGTCTTCTCTTCGTTAATAGAGTTTCTTCACTTAGAGACTTTTGAGGGGTACTCCAACTTTGTTGACCACGACTTCATGATTATTTCTTCAATCTCTAATTGGGATTTTGAGATACAACGATCCGCCTCCTTTTCGGACTTGGATCTATTTATCCTCATACCTTGTTAGGGTCTTTTCAGATAGACTTCTCCATGATCTTTATGGGAGTTGATTGCTTTTTGTCGTGAGTCTTGATCCTTCATATTGATTTTGGGAATAATGCTTTTCACATCACCTTGGATCTTTAGCAATAAGATTGAATCCTCATGCCTTGTTAGGGCCTTTTCGGACTCGCCAATCTTCGCGCCCCGCTTCATGAGTTATGCCTTGGCTATGAACTCTTATCATTACCGAGCAACTTTTAAACGATCTTGGGCTAGAAGCTAAGTAACTTTTCAAATTGTACGACCTTACTTATTGCAGATAAATTATTAGCAAGTGATGGGAGAATAGGCAGATAATCACACCAAGTGAGCTTGTGCAAGAATACCGACTTATAATTGACTCTATCATTTCTCGTTCTCCACAATTTAAAATCTCAAGTAATGAGACTCGTGGATACTTAGCCTAATAAACCAATTAAGGTCTACATGGTTAAGGATACTAGCTAGAATAAACTTGGATAATTTTATTCGGGTTGAGTCAAAATAATCGCAACGGGTCTAATATGTCAAAGACTTTAAAACTAGCTACACCACTTATTAATATTTTTGACTTTATTGCGCTACATATGAAAGCAACGATAAAAATTTAAAAGTTACGACTATACGGCCAAAGTAAACTAAAAATTTGAAAAATGCTAAAAAAGATGATTTTCCGGTTAAATGAAGGCATTTTCATGGTTCGATAGAAGTCCCCCCTACACTTAAGATAAACATTGTCCTTAATGTTTAAGCATGTGGGAAAAGACTCCCCTACACTTATGACATTGTGCACGTTGGTTAAATCAAGTTAAGGAAGAGACGACTAACGTGATCAATTTCAAATGTGAGTATGAAGAAAATTGAATCACGATAGTTGAGAGATAAAACCGGATTTCAGATAACACGGGAGCACGGTTCTTCAAAGTTTCCAAAAGTGCATTCATCCCTGTAATCACATCACCACACAAACAAAAACAACCTATAGAGGTCCCCCTACACTTAGGAGGTTAAAACGGAAAAGGATAGATACTCGGGTTGCCTTCCGAGGAGCGCTTGTTTTTGATAACCGAGTCACAAGCCTGACTCGACCCAAAATTAGTTCATGGGAAACGTGGTGAGGGATGGAATCATCTCTTGAGAGATGTCCTCACCAAAGTAAAACTTCACTCGTTGGCCATTCACCTTAAAATTAGGTCCATTAGTTTGAGCGAGCTCGAGAGTACCATATGGAAAAATTTGGGCAATGGTGAATGGGCCGGACCAACGAGATTTCAGCTTGCCCGAAAAGATTTTCAACCGAGAGTTAAAGACCAAAACTTTGTCTCCAACTTGGAACTCTCGGTTTTTAATCTTAGATTCGTGAATGAGCTTAGTCTTTTCCTTATAGATCAAAGAATTTTCATAAGCCTCATTACGGAGTTCATTCAGCTCATTGAGTTGGATTTTGCGTAGGTCACCGGCTTTGTTGATATCAAAATTAGCCCACTTCAAGGCCAAGTAAGCCTTGTGCTCCAACTCAATGGGGAGGTGGCACGCTTTCCCGTACACGAGACGATATGGTGTACAACCAATCGGAGTCTTGTATGCAGTACGAAAAGCCCACAAAGCATCATCAAGTTTATTAGCCCATGAGGCACGATGCTCTCCCATGGTTCTTTCAAGAATTCGCTTTAATCCTCGGTTAGAGATTTCAGCCTGGCCATTAGTTTGTGGGTGGTATGCGGTGGAAAGACGATGATTTACACCATACTTAGCCATGACTCTTGCAAATTGATCATTGCAAAAATGAGTCCCGCGATCACTAATAATGGCACGAGGCACACCGAATCTAGCGAACAGCGATTTCAAAAATTTACAAACCACCCTTGTGTCATTAGTGGGTAAAGCTTTGGCTTCAACCCATTTAGAAACGTAGTCAACGGCTACAAGGATGTATTTGTTTCCTTTAGATGAAGGGAATAGCCCCATAAAGTCGATACCCCAAACATCAAAGACTTCACACTCTTGTATGAAATTCTGAGGCATCTCGTCTTTATATGTGATCTTGCCTTGTTTTTGGCAAGCATCACAATGTTTAACCATCTCGTGAGCATCACGGTAGATGGTGGGCCAATAAAATCCCGAGTCAAACACTTTTTTGGCAGTGTAGTTGGGACCAAAGTGACCACCGGTGGGTCCTTTGTGGCAAGCTTCGAGAATTTCTAAAGCTGCCGGTCCATCAACACATCGGCGAATAATCAAATCAGCACATTGTTTGAAGAGATACGGGTCATCCCAAAAGTAAGTCTTAATGTCTTTGAAGAACTTTTTCTTTTGCTGGGATGTTTACCCGGCAACGAGAATTCCACCCGCCAAGTAGTTTGCAATGTCCGCAAACCACGGGGTTTCATCAAAAGTCGAGTTGATAGACATTAAGGTCTCCAGGGGAAAAGAGTCATTGATCTCTTTGTTCGGATGATCCCCTTGGTAAGGATCCTCAAGTCTATTGAGATGATCCGCGGCGAGGTTTTCAGCTCCTTTCTTATCGCGAATTTCGATTTTAAATTCTTGAAGTAGCAAAATCCAGCGAAGAAGTCTTGGTTTGGAATCTTGTTTAGTTAACAAGTACTTCAACGCGGAATGATCGGTATACACGATGGTGGTAGAAAGGACAAGATAGGGGCGGAACTTTTCAAAGGCATAGACAACAGCTAAAAGCTCTTTTTCGGTTTTCGTGTAATGCAATTGAGCCCCCGTCATTGTCTTGCTAGCGTAATGGATCGGTTGGAAGTGTTTGTTCACTCTTTGGACCAAAACCGCTCCAATAGCAAAGTCGCTAGCATCGCACATCAACTCGAAAGGCAGCTCCCAATTAGGGGTAACTAAGACCGGTGCCTTAGTTAGCTTATCCTTAAGCAGGTTAAAGGCTTCAATACACTCGTTGGAAAAGATAAAAGGAGTATCTTTTTTCCAAGAGGTGGGTCATCGGGCGAGCGATTTTAGAAAAATCTTTGATAAAGCGACGGTAGAAGCCCGCATGACCAAGGAAACTTCTCACACCCTTCACGGTTGAAGGTGAAGGCAGTTTAGCAATAACATCGACTTTAGCACGGTCCACTTCAAGACCGGCTTTGGAGATCTTGTGTCCTAGCACGTTGCCCTCTTTTACCATGAAATGGCATTTTTCCCAATTAAGAACAAGGCGAGTGTCTTCACACCGCTGAAGCATACGTTCTAAATTGGCAAGGCAAGCAGAGAAAGAATCGCCATAAACCGAGAAATCATCCATGAAGACTTCCATAGTTTCTTCGACCATGTCATGGAATATCGCCATCATACACCTTTGGAACGTCCCAGGAGCATTGCATAAACCAAAAGGCATACGTTTGTAAGCAAATATTCCGTAGGGACAAGTGAATGTGGTCTTTTCTTGGTCTTTGGGATCGATGGGAATTTGGAAATACCCGGAGAAAACGTATAAAAAGCAGTAATAGTCATTACCAGCTAGACGCTCGAGCATTTGATCCATGAAGGGAAGAGGAAAGTGATCTTTTCTCGTGGCATCATTGAGTTTACGATAGTCGATACAAACTCTTCACCCAGTAACGAGACGAGTGGGAATCAACTCGTTGTGTTCATTGGGAACAATGGTTATTCCGCCCTTCTTGGGCACACAATGGACGGGATATACCCATGGCGAATCCGAAATAGGGTAAATCAAGCCGGAATCTAGAAGTTTGATAACCTCTTGTTTGATGACGTCATGAATGCGAGGATTAACCCTTCTTTGGCTCTGGATTGCGGGTTTAAAGTCATCTTCCATGAGAATCTTGTGAGTACAAAAGTTCGGATCAATTCCGCGGATATCGGAAATTTTCCAAGCAATTGCCTTCTTATGATCTTTAAGCACGGCGATGAGGCGAGATTTCTCTTCTTCTTTCAAGTCCTTAGCAATGATGACGGGCGAATTCTTCTTTTCTTCAAGGAACACTAATACACGGCTTTCGACATCCCGTATAAAAATTAAAGTTCGAAGTAGTGGTCTAATCGAATTGATCTGGTTTAACTATGCGACTCAGTCGTTCTTTGGTGAAACAAATAGTTGTGTCGTTGTAGTATATTAAAATGTGCAAAACTTTAAAGTAAAATGACGTTAATAAAGTAAATCTCACTCTAATAAAGTAAATGGTGCAAGTATTAAAAAGCGTGACTAAAATTAAAAGGCACTAAACGTAAATAACGCAAACTTAAATCTATCTAAGGCAAACTTAAAACGTAACTAAAACTTAAACTAAGGCAATGCTAAAATAAATCTAAGGCAAATAAAATTAAAGTGCAACTAAGTACAAAGCGGGAAAAATAAATTTGAAAATATGATTTAAATAAAAACAAGAAAAATTCGTAACCTTGAAATCATTACACAATTTCCAATGATTGCAAAATTGTGTAGTAATTCCGCAATTAGCAAAAAGGACTAAATTCGCAATGAATGGAGAATAAGATTTCGCAATTCACAAACAACAATTTCGCAACTTTGAAGTTGGATTTCGTAATTGCAATAAAGAATCAATTTCGCAATAATTGCGAAATTAACAACAATTTCGCAATCAAATCAAAGTGAGATTTCGCAATGCTGAAGGAAGATGGATTTCTCAATTCAGGGCATTCAATTCCGCAACTTAGGGAGGAAGGCAAAGATTTCGCAATTATGGAAAAAGTTCCTAAAACGAATTAGATTTCCTAAAAACTAGGAAAACAAAAAAAGTACGATAATAAGCACAAAAATCTTAACTTTTCAAGGACAATAAGCAAAATAAAAACACAAAAAGCTAAATAAAAACACTAGATCAAAGATAAAACGTATGAAATCAACAAAAACACGACACGGAAATTAAAAAGACTTAAACTTTTAAGAAAACTTTGAAAACACTTAAGTTAAATACTAAATAAGCACATAAGATTGTCAATCTTATGACTATTTCGTATGAAAACTTAAAAGGAAAAAGAAAAGACAAAACTTTTAATCAAATAAGTAAATGGATTAATCAAAAACTTGCTCAATCCGAAATTGAAACCGAATCAAAAAGAAGAAAGTAGAATGAGATTGACAAAATTAAACTTGATCAAAGATAAATAAAGATTAAAGCAAGAAAATTAAAAACACTTACTTGGAAATTAAAGGATAATTAAGGTGCAAAACAAGTATTTAAAATGACAAGTAATTAAAGGTGCATAAAATAAAGTGGAGAACTAATTTGTCAAATTAGCTAACAAAACTAATGAAATAAAAATGAGGGGTATTTATAGGAGATTAGGGAGGTGTTTAGGGGAAGCTTCCTCCCCTCCTTCCTTTCTTCTTAATTGCAAGATCAAGTCCTTAAGCTTCTTTAATCTTCTTAAATCTTCTTAATATTTGGACTTTGTCTTGGGATTTCTTCGAACTCGTCTTTTAATTCTTCAATAAATATGACTCGAGTTCTTCGGCTTTTAGTAAACTTCCGTCTTTTGACTTTTTCTTCGATAAATCTTCAGAATTGGTCTTGGACTTCCGTTCTTTTTGCACTCTTGACTTCTTGAATTCGTATTTCATCTTTTTCTTCAATAAAAGCCCGTAAATGCCCGTGTTTTCTCCACTTTTCACCTTTTCGTCCTAAATCACAACAAAAACACAAACCACGCATAATTCCGACATAAATGACATAAAATACACGTTTTGGTCCGGTTATTATTGTAATTAAGTGGTAAAAAGGATGTGTGTTTACACACATATCAAACACGTACTCGATATGGGGCGGCAACTCCTTAAGTTCTAAATCCGGAGGATTTTCGATGGGAGGCGTATTCAAAGTCGGTGCATTGATAGCAATATCCTTGGGAGATGGTGGAGAAATATTGTCTTCTTTAAGAAGGTTCTCAATGAGGCGAAGATCTTCATCCCAATCGGTTGGAGAATCGTCATGTTCTAAGTTCACATCTCCCATGGTGGCTTCCAAATCTTTCCAAAGGAAATCACTTTCTCCAAATAGAGATAGTGATGAATCAATAGAGGAGACGGTTTCAACATTGGGAAGAGAGGTAGGAATACTTTTACAAGCATCTTTGAAGTGTTCTTCACAAGCCTCATCAAGAATGTCAATACAATTAACACTCTCGTAAGAATAAGGCTGTTTAGAAAGCTTTCCCATGTTGAAAACGATTTTATCGTCACCCACTCTCATGATAAGCTCACCCGCTTCAACATCGATGAGACTGCGACCGGTCCTCAAGAATGGACGACCAACGATCAATGGCACACGAGGGTCCATATCGTAGTCGACTACGACGAAATCGGCAGGAAAAGTGAATTTGTCGACTCCTACAAAGACGTCTTCGGCTATCCCCACTGGATAAGCAAACGTACGGTTAGCTAATTCTAAAGTCATTTTGGTGGGGACTAGCTCAGGGAGAGATAATTGCTTCCAAACGCTTAGAGGCATTAGATTAATACTGGCACCTAGATCGGCTAGGGCCATGCAATTCTCTACTCCCGGGAAGTTGCAAGGGATTAAGAAACGACCCGGATCACCAAGCGTGGTTGGCAATTTCCTTAAGAGCACTGCAGAGCAATTCTCAATAAGTTGGGTGTTAGCAATATCAAGAAGCATTTCCTTATCGCTAAGATGATCTTTGAATATTTTCTCATATTTGGGCATGTGAGCGAGAGCCTCAGCGAAGGAGATGTTCAAATTCAATTGTTTAAACATTTTGAGAAAGTTCGAAACCTGAATATCGTCCTTGCTTTTGAGCTTCTCTTTCCTCAACCTTGAGGGATAAGGTATATTGGGAGAAAAGGAAGGCTTTGGAATAGTAGGATCACTCACATCCTTGGGTGGAGGAGGGGTAGAAGTAAGAGGTGGAGGAATTGGGGAAGTAGAAGGATGAGGAATAGGAGCAGGTGACTCGTTTTCCTTAGTCATAATCACCGGTGGAGGTATAGGAAGCTCGGGTTCCTTGGTACCTTTGCCACTGCGAGTGGTGATTGCTTTCATCTCCCCTCTTGGATTCGCAACGGTGTTACTCGGAAGAGTACCCGAAGAAGAGGGTTGATTACCTTGGAATAAACTAGCCATCATGTTCCTTAAGTCATTCGTTTGACTTGCCAAAGTGTTTCTCATATCAGCTCGCAGATCGTTCCCTTGTTTCACCATGTCTACTTTCAAGTTGAGCACTTCTCGCTGGAGATTTTCCACGATCACATCATTGGTCCTCATGTAGGTTTCAACATCTTGGTGTAATGCGGTGGGTTGGTTGGGAGGAGCATTGTAGGCGGGTAGTTGATAAGCATGTTGTTGGTAAACTTGGGTGTTTCTTTGAGGTGGATATGGTTGTTTGTGAGGTGGTTGGTATGGTGCACGAGGTTGTTGTTGAGGAGGGAGATTGAGGTTTTGTTGTTAGTTTGGGTTGTTAGGAGGAAAACCAGGCGGGGAAAGAAAGTTGTTTGAGCGGTAGCTAAGCAAGTTGCGGTCACCTTGAGGGCGAGCTTGATAAGCGGCCGGAGGATAAGTACCGTATGCTGCATTAACATTCTCAGAAGGATAGTCTTGGGTGGTGGTACAAGTGGTGTAAGAGTGAGGACCCCCGCATATTTCACATGGTTGGCTAACAGCATTGTCTTGAGCGTCTTGAGCGTTTTTAGCGTTTGACAATCTTATTGGCTTATTTTGTATTTAGCTTATTTACTTTTTAGTTTTCTTAAAAAGTTTAGTCTTTTTAAAGTTTGCTTATTTTGTAATTTTAAAGTTTTCAAATTTATGCTTGTTGATGTTTTAATGTTTGATTTTTATAGCTTAAAGTGTTTTAGTGCTTATTGTGTTAAATTTCTCATTTTTGATTAAGTGCTTTTTAGTTAATTTTTATAAAAAGTTGTTTTTAAATATTTTTATTATTTAGTATTTTTAAAAGTTCTTAAATTTTGGTCTATTAGCTTTTTCTTAAATTTGATTTGGTTAAATTTTTAGATAAGTGCTTATTTGGTATTTGCTTATTTGCTTATTGTTTGCCATCGTAATGCTTAAGGGTTTTACCAGTACGATCAGTAAGTGTAATCGCATAAACCCCGAGGGTTTCTACTTGCGATCCATTACTGCGATCCATAGTTCGATCGTGGGTGCGATCCGTGGGTGCGATCCGTGGGTACGATCCATGTTACGATGGCATTAACATGCATACTACGATGGTAACATGCAGAGTACGATGGCATCAACATGCATACTACGATGGCAACATGCATACTACGATGGTAACATGCAGAGTACGATGGGTAAACATGCATGGCGCCAAAATGAGCAGCTAGGCTGGCTGCTTCCAGCAGCTAGCCTGCCTGCTTGCTTATTTAATAGTATTGTTCCGTAATTGTTTAGTTTTCTCTGAAAGTTGTTCCGATTTTATTTATGAAAGTTACGTATTTTTAGTTGAATTTTTCGTCGATTTTTAGTGTTAATATTTTTTCGTAAAGTTCAAGTTTTATCTTTTATTTAGTACCCGCTTTAGGTTTTCCCTCGTTTAGCTTTAAAGTACCATTTTAGTTTTATTCTCTCCTTTTTCATTTAGTAAACTTTATTTTCGAGTCGATAGTTAATTTCTTCTTTTAGATTTATTTTTATTAATTGTTTCACTTTAAATTACGTTTTATTATTTGTTTTCATTTTCGTTTTAATATCGTTTTAACTTTTAGTTTTTAATATTCACCTTGTTTTACTTTTATAATTTGTACTTGTCTTTAGTTTGTTTTTAAATACTTTTAGCATTTACTTTTTAATTAGTTATAGATAATCAACTTCCCTTTTTCTTAACCAAAAACAATTGAGTCACACATTGAACCGGAAATCAATTCGTTAAGACACCGAGAACACGAACTTTTTTTAACCTAGCAAAATCTTTTTATTAAAATGGCGCCGCTGCCGGCTCTTTTCGTGAAGATTTACGGTTTTTTGTGAGAGACGCGTTGGCTTTTGGGATCCGTTCACTTGTGAACGTTATTTTTCGTGTAAAAAATTTTCAAAAATCCCAAAAACATTTGAAAATTGATAAAAAGCATTTCTTTTTCAAAGTTTTGCACCAAAAATAGTCTTCTTGCTTATCTATTTTTCTTTATGGATTTTTATGTCCATTGCGTCGGGTGTGGGAGACGATTGTATGGGAACGACTCATGTCAATGGTGTACATATGAGCGGTGCAGAAAGGATATCAACAATACACAATTCATATGCGGATTTTGTCCTTTGTACAACTCGACTAATTCGTCCTTTTTGAACCCACCTTCTGTTCCCCCGTGCATCTATTGTGGAAGCGATTCTCATTGGCATGTTTCGTGCCCGGTTCAATACCCGTATGGTCACGGGCAAGAACCGGGGTACAATTATGACAATGATAATAGCTATCCACAAGACGCACCCGATTCTTCTCCCGACCCACGCTACCAAAATTGTGGGGGTCCTCATGATACCGCTTATTGTCGACCAATGAATTATTTTGAGCAAAATTCGTGTCCTCAGTTTTCTTCACCAATGGATTATTATGAACCAAATCCGTGTTCTAATCAACCGATGAACTACTATGAGCTACACCCATGCTATAATTCAGGTTTTCAACATTTGGATCCCCCACATCACACCCTCAATCATCAATCCTCTCAGCAAATCAGTCTTGATCAACAACTCACTTCTTTGAATGGCATTCTCGCAAGTATAGCTCAACTCCGAGCTGACTTGCATCAAGAAAGGCAACCGTTGCTTGATGTGGACGAAACCTTGAAAACCACCGACACCTTTTTTAGCCAATTTAGTTGTTTTCCCTTCTTTTCTACACCAAAATGTTTAATTACAGCGTGGGATAGAATTGGTGAAATTGAACTTACTCGGGGAGATGAACAACAAAAATTGCTTCATGAGCTTCTTAAAGATGTTGAGGTTATCAAGGAAGAGTTAGCCGACTACGTCACTCCTAACTGGACTCGTCCCATCTATTATGATGATGACGACGACGATGATGTCTACACTTTCAACAAATCTTCTGAAGTTGTTGCTCCTACTCTCGATGTTCCTACTGCGTCTAAGGATATAGATTCGTTGAATGAGCTTAGTGATGTTGGTCTCGACAAATTATTGGATGATGAGGTTTGTGACTTACCTGCTATGGAGCCTGAGGACGACGTTGCTCTTACGGAAGAGGTCGATCTTAGTGATGACGATTCTTCTCCCCGCTATGAGAATTTCACTTTTGAAACTTCTCATTCTCCACCGGGAGATGCGGGCGATGACGATTTATTCTCTCCGGCTTACGAGAAGTTCACCGATGAACTTGATCTTGTGGATGAGGTGGAAGACGTGATTCTCCGCGACAGATTATGGAAAGTGAATCTTCTTATTTCTCAAATCGAAGAGTTGATTTCTCCTTCTCTCTCCGAGTCTTTGCCTCCATCTATTCCTCCCGTTGAAGATAATGACCCATTGCTGGAAGAAATTGACATTCACTCCATACCTCCAGGTATTGATGACGATGACATGGAGGGGGATATTATTTCTGATAATATGATGCAGGAAGGTATTGTCCCAAGTCCCCCTCCCGAGCACCTTTCATCCTTCCTTTTGGCCACTATTACGGAGGATGAGTGCTTTGACCCGGGAGGTGACATTGATTATGCTATGATTGATATCCTTACGGCTTTGCCGAATGCTCAGCCTCCATTGTCTTTGGGGGATGACAATGTGCTTACTTTACCCACCCCACCTCCCGTGGATCTTGATTTCACATACTTCTCATATGTTGAAAGGACCTTTCTCCCATACAAGACTTATCCCCCCGCCTCTCCTTTGTTGATGTCAACCAGGAACGAGGACAAGGTCTTTGATCCCGGTATTACATTTGAGGCTTCCCCATGGACCATTTAATTCGGGGACGAGTCAGGCTCGTGACTCGGTTAACAAAAATAAGCGCTTTTTGGGAGGCAACCCAATTATCTATCTATCTTTACCATAAGTGTAGGGGAGCCCCGTTGGTGTTTCTTGCTTTCTTTCTTATCATGTGCAGGGATTAGAGCTTCAAAGACACACTCTTGATGACTTTTGACGAACCCTCATTCCGTGTTCCCGTCTTCCCGGTTCTATCCTAAACTCTTTTGATTCACTATTTTATATTTCTCAATATTAAAATAGGAATCTCTTTAGTTGTCTCTTGCGAGATTTAAACAAAGTGCACAATGTCCTAATTGTAGGGGAGTTTACTCCCACATGCTTAAACATTGAGGACAATGTTTATATTAAGTGTAGGGGGACTTCTATCGAAGTTAAATGGCCTTTTCCTTGTATTTGTCCTCATTTTAACCGGAAAATTTGATTTTTCGACATTTTTCAAAATTTTTAATCTATTTTGGCCTAGTTTTATAGTAGTATTTTCCTTTGTTATAGTTATTTTCTTTCCTTGCTAGAATAAATTTTCAATAAAGTGGTTTTTAAATTTTTCTTAGTCGTGAACATTTTGACTCAACCCGAGTTTACTTATCTAAGTTTACTCTAGCTAGTATCCTTAATGTGTTTAAGTCAAGTTTTGCTTGGCTTTTATATAGGGAGCTATAAAACGCGAAAGTCTTAACTCTCATGGATTAAGAACAAGAACTTTTCGCAAGTTCCTATAATTGATCCTAGAGAGTCGTTTATCAAGGGAACTTAAAAATGCGATTTCTAAACTTGAAAAAGTATAAGAATTTGCAAGATCCTATAGATGACTTGAAAACCCAAAACTTTGATTTAATAGGCTAAGCATCCACGAGTCTCATTCCTTGAGATTTTAAATTGTGGAGAACGAGAGATGATTGAGTCAATTATAAGTTTGGTACTCTTTCATGAATTTATGTGAGTTGATAATGAGCTTTTTCTCCCATCGCTTGTTAATAAATTTAATTGCAATAAATAAGGTTGTACGATTTGAAAAGTTACTTAGCTTCTAGCCCAAGATCGTTTAAAAGTTGCTCGGTATTAATTAGAGTTCATAGCCAAGGCATAACTTATTGAAGCGGGATGCGAAGATTGGCGAGTCCGAAAAGGCCCTAACAAGGCATGAGGGCTACATTTTGTTGCTAAAGATCCCAAGTGATGTGAAGAATCATTTATCGAAAATCAATATGAAGGATCGAGACACACGACGAAAAGCAAATACTCCCCAAAAGTCATGGAGAAGTCTATCCGAAAAGACCCTAGCAAGGTATGAGGATAAATAGATCCAAGTCCTAAAAGGAGGCGGATCGTTGTATATCAAAGTCCAAAGTAATGATTGGAGAAAAATGAAGAAGTCGTGGTCCATTTATGAAGAATCTCTCAAAACTTCAAGTGAAGAAATTCCTATTATGAAGAGAAGAACATTATTTCATGAACGTCTCTCAAGATTTGAAGTATGAAGTAGCTTCCAAATATCGGTCCGAGAAAGGTCTCAAATCGCGAAGCGAGTTATGCCAAGATATGAACTTTTTGAGGTCCCGAGAAGCAGTTATAAAAGATTTTGTCCTTTAGCTAACTATTGATTAAATCGTTCACTTTATTTTCAGACTTAATAACTATCTAAATAAGTCAACAATGCATCCTCGTGATCATTCGACACAACAATAAAATATAAGAGATACACCTAGGAATAAGGGAGTCTAAGTGAATAATTGGCCCACATGAGTTCGTGTTAGTTTGCTAACTTATAATAACAATGATCTCGTTTTTAAGCTTGGTTTGGAGAAAGTGAAAACTTGAGGATGATGATCATTCATGACATTTCCCAAAACCCAAGGTATGTTTTTTATTTCTTTACTTGTTTTGTTATTTTCTATCTCTTTAATAAAGGCCAACGTGGATTGATTGTGATGAAAAATGTAAACATGCTTTGTAACTAATGCATTGCATGAGGACATTGCAATGGTTAAGTGTAGGGGATTTGATAGGTGTGTAAACACCCATCCTTTTTACCACTTAAATACAATAATAACCGAGCCAAAACGTGTATTTTATGTCATTTCTATCGGAATTATGCGTGGTTTGTGTTTTTGTTGTGATTTAGGACGAAAAGGTGAAAAGTGGAGAAAACACGGGATTTCACGGGATTTTATCGAAGAAAAAGACGAAAGACGAAGTCAAGAAATCAAGAGTGCAAAAAGAACGGAAGTCCATGACCAATTCTGAAGATTTATCGAAGAAAAAGTCAAAAGACGGAAGTTTACTAAAAGCCGAAGAACTCAAGTCTTATTTATGAAGAGATGTCGAGACGAGTTCAAAGAAATCCCGAGACAAAGTCATTAAGTCCAAGATTAACAAAAGATTAAGAAGAGAAGGACTTAAGTGTGAAATTAAGGAAAATAAGAAAGAGGGAGGAAGCTTCCTAAGCTCCTCCCTAATCTCCCTATAAATAGTTTAGTGTTTTCATTTTCATAGTTGTTGGCTACTTGACAAATAACTTTCCACCATTTTCATTTCTTGCAACTTTATTTTTCATGTCATTTTAATTAATTGTCTTGCACTTTAATTCCTTTAATTCAAGTAAGTGTTTTTAATTTTGTTGTTGAATCTTCACTCTTAATTAAGCTTTTCATTATCTTTCTCATCATACTTTTCTTGTTTTTGGTTTATCTCAATTTCGGATTAAGAAAGATATTGCTTAATCTCTTTGCTTATTTGATTAAAAAGTTCACCTTTTTATTTCTATCTAAGCTTACATACGAAATAAGCTATAAGTTTGACAATCTTATTGGCTTATTTTGTATTTAGCTTATTTACTTTTTAGTTTTCTTAAAAAGTTTAGTCTTTTTAAAGTTTGCTTATTTCGTAATTTTAAAGTTTTCAAATTTATGCTTGTTGATATTTTAATGTTTGATTTTTATAGCTTAAAGTGTTTTAGTGCTTATTGTGTTAATTTTCTCATTTTTGATTAAGTTCTTTTTAGTTAATTTTTATAAAAAGTTGTTTTTAAATATTTTTATTATTAGTATTTTTAAAAGTTTTTAAATTTTGGTCTATTAGCTTTTTCTTAAATTTGATTTGGTTAAATTTTTAGATAAGTGCTTATTTGGTATTTGCTTATTTGCTTATTGTTTGCCATCGTAATGCTTAAGGGTTTTACCAGTAGGATCCAGTAAGTGTGATCGCATAAACCCCGAGGGTTTCTACTTGCGATCCATTACTGCGATCCATAGTTCGATCGTGGGTGCGATCCGTGGGTGCGATCCGTGGGTACGATCCATGTTACGATCCAACATTAATACATACTACTACGATCCATGTTACGATGGCATCAACATGCATACTACGATGGTAACATGCAGAGTACGATGGCATCAACATGCATACTACGATGGCAACATGCATACTACGATGTAACATGCAGAGTACGATGGGTAAACATGCTTGCTTATTAATATTTTTTCGTAAAGTTCAAGTTTTATCTTTTATTTAGTACCCGCTTTAGGTTTTCCCTCGTTTAGCTTTAAAGTACCATTTTAATTTTATTCTCTCCTTTTTCATTTAGTAAACTTTATTTTCGAGTCGATAGTTAATTTCTTCTTTTAGATTTATTTTTATTAATTGTTTCGCTTTAAATTACGTTTTATTATTTGTTTTAATTTTCGTTTTAATATCGTTTTAACTTTTAGTTTTTAATATTCACCTTGTTTTACTTTTATTATTTGTATTTGTCTTTAGTTTGTTTTTAAATACTTTTCGCATTTACTTTTTAATTAGTTATAGATAATCAACTTCCCTTTTTCTTAACCAAAAACAATTGAGTCGCACATTGAACCGGAAATCAATTCATTAAGACACCGAGAAAACAAACTTTTTTTAACCTAGCAAAATGTTTTTATTAGCAAGCCAATGCCGGGCTTGTCCCTCTAAGGAGAAAGGAAAAAGTTGTAAACGGATTACCTCTTGTGAAACACCAATGAATTTGACCGTATTCTTGAGTTGCAGGAATCTCTTGATGTTGTCATGTGGATCATCAATGGTACGCCCCAAGAATGGTTGAGCAAAGACCATATGGATAAAGCCGGATTTGAGCTCAAAATTGTTGGCTGCAATCGCGGGTATGACAATTGGATCATTGTTTCCCTCCACATGTGCTTGTAACAGTTCAATCATAGGGCGATTGTCCGGTAGAGGTTCATTGTTGTTGTTGTTGTTGTTATTATTGTTGTTGAGAGGTGGATTGTTATTGTTGTTATTGTTTTGAGGTGGGTTATTGTTGTTGTTGTGTACACCGACCATGTCTAAGTCTTCGAGAGGCTCGGGCTCTTGATAAGACGTTGATCGTGTACGCATGCACCTTCAAAAGAACTAACAAAGCAAACAAGAAATATTTTTGGTTTTTATAGTTTTTTAGTTTTTTTTTTGGATTTTTGAAAATTTTATATTTTTTAGGGTTTTTTGAAAATTTTTATGAAAAAGTAACGTTCACGGTGAACGGATCCCAAAATCCAAGTTCTCACAAAAAACTGTTAATCCTTACGAGAAGAGCCGGCAGCGGCGCCATTTGGTACTATGGTTTTCATTGGGTTCGGATTAGTTCTCGGAATCTTCTCGAATTGATCACGGTTCAAAGTGGAATAGTTTGTTCTTGGTTACTAAAAAAGGGGGTTGGTTTGTTATCTACTTTAAGCTAATAGTAAATAAATGTAATTGTCATTGAGTGAAAAGAGTTTTAAAGAGATGAGTTAAAAATAAATGCTTGAAAACTTAAAGACTAGATTAGGAAAATTACTTGAACACTTAATAAATCTAACACTTGGAAACTTTATAAAAAACAAGAACTAAAACCATCGGAATGCAAAATCTGAATCTGATCGGAATACTTGGAAAATAGGTCCAATCGGAATATGGCAAACAACTCTTGTCGGAATACTTAAAATCTAGACCAATCGGAATATTTGAAGACAAAGCAAATCTGAATGTTTAACAAAGCCCCCAATCGGAATAACTAAAAATGAGTCAAATCGGAATGTATGGTAGACACCTAATCGGAATGTAAGATGATCCACCTGTCGGAATGTAAAAGAAAACAACCAATCGGAATATCCAAAAGGGTCCAGATCGGAATGTCAACAAAGCATACCATCGGAATACTGAAACTCCATTCCGATCCAAGGTGATCGGAATACAAATGATGAAATCGGAAAGTCTTAAACCCTTTTCCGATCAGACGATCGGAATAAAGGGGGGTGTGCTTGGAATGTTACAATCGGAAAAGGGTTTATACCTTTTCCGATTACCCTTTTTGATCCGAAAGATAAGCCAAGGCAATAAGCTATTTTGATAAGCTAATCACCAAAACTAGAACGAATCTATAATGGAAAGAACTCAATAAGCACAAATAACAACTTTTTCAACTTAAAATAAGCAATCTTATAAATCAAACTATAAAAAGATGAACTTTTTAAGAAAACTTTTAAAAAGTAAATAAGCTAAACTTACAAATAAGCCAATAAGCTCAAAGATCTTAAAGCTTATTCGTATGAAAACTTAAGTAAGCATAAAAAGATTAACTTTTTAAGCATGAAATCATTAAGAACAACACAGATCAAATGAAATTCGCACCAAAATCAACCTAAAAATCAAAGAAAGGTAGAAAGAGATGAAAGATTAAAAGCTTAAACTTAAACTTGATTAATGAAATAAACAATACAAAGGTTTAATCTTGAAAGATTAAAAGAAAGAAAGATGAAAACTTAGTGAGAGAAAGTTGAGAACTTTCTCTCTCTAAAACTAGAAAGGAAAAGTGAAAAATGAAACTAAAAACTAAAAACTAACTAACTAGCCTCTAAAATTGTGAGGAGAAGTCCTATTTATAGGCGTTTGCTTGTGGGCTTGTGAATGGGCTTTGTTCATGGGCTTCTTTTCTTCTTTCTTCTTTAGTCTTTACGTTTCTTTAAATAAACGTTTCCGACATTCGATTTTGAGAAGTGTCGGTAAATAATTCCAACTCGTCTTTTAATTTCTCGTTAAATAGACTTGAGTTCTTCGACATATATAAAACTTCTATCTTTGGCCCTTTTCTTCAATAAATCTTCAAATAGGCACAATGACTTCAAATCTTTTGCATCTCTTGGACAATAGACTTCGTCTTGAGTATTTTTCTTCGATATAACCCGTGCAATCCCATGTTTTCTTCAATATTCATCCGGTTGACTCTGAAAACACAATAAACACAAAAACCACGCATAATTCCAAACAAATGATATTAAATACGTGTTTTGGTCTCGTTTTAGCCAGAAATAAGTGGTAAAAGGATGGGTGTTTTTACACCTATCAACAAGCCTAATTGATTTTGTCATGACATCAATGTTTGAGTTTAGAGTTGTTGTCACGGCGAAAGCCTATCTTTGTTCGTTGGAGGTTCGAGTATGGTTCATGTGAGAACCCGTACTTTCCCAACATTATTTTATTCTTTTTATTCGTGCTTCTTGAATTTTCCAACGTATTACGTTTTCTTGTATTGCTATATGTAAATCCTGAGATTTTTAAATTATACTTTTTATGTATTTTTCTGATCATCGATAAATATTTGGTATGGAATTATAGAATTTTTATTTTATTTTTCCATATTTTATTTCAATCAAAGTTTTTGATTTAAAATCACCCGCGTGCGTTTTTACAACGAGTTTATTCAAAATCAATGTACAACGAGAATTCCTAGTGATCGCGATACCGACGGATGCAAAAAAGTTAAGTTTATTTATCGATTGTTTCGATAATTAATATTTTCGATGATTTTGTTTTAATTACGTATTAAGTCGTGTCGAGAAATCGTATAATAATTTTTATGATGCATTGTAACTTTTGAAAAGTATTTTTACGAAACCCGAGCCCCGTAAATATTTTTAATATTTACCAATAACCATTTTCTATCCTTTAAAACTATTAATTTTTTTTAAGTCCACAAGTTTCAAACTTGGCAACAATGGTCCCTCCACTTAAACCACCATATAAAAACCATTTTACTTCCACTAAAAACACACATACAACAAGTAAAAAAAAAACTCCATCACTCTTCCTCCTCCCTCTCTTTGCCGTGAGCACCTCCACCACAAACACCCCAAATTCTCAAATTTCCACCTTGATTCATTAAAAACTAAAACTAGACCCATCCTTAAAATCTTCTTGTGATTCTAATGATACTAAAATCACCCACATGCATCAAGTTTTCACAAAGTTATGATTTCATGGTGGATTGATGTTTAAATCATCTTGCATGCTTTGTTTTTGGTATGATCATCATATTTTAATCCTTAAGAGTCTTGTTTTTAATCTTTGATTTTGTTAGATTTTACATGCAAGTGTTTTTAGGAGTGTTTGTATGATGGGTATTATAGTATAGTGATCCTAGGGGTATGGGAATGATTGGTTTTGAGTGAAAAATGATTTGTCTTGTTTTCTAAAAAGCTATTTTGGGACAGCAGGTGTTAAACAGATTTTTCGTGGGTTTAAGTTCTATGAAAGACTGATATTATTTGAAATTGTTGTAGAGTTTTCCGATACGGTCGTTTTGGTATAAGATAGATCTTCTAAGTCATTACGAGTCAAAAGTTATGCAAGTTTTAATTTTCGTGTACCGGGAGACGCAAGTCGGCACAATCCGAAATTGAGGCTGATTTTGGGTCGGCTCTCGGGGACTCTAGACTTGGTTAGATAGTTGATACTAATGATCTCTCAGATTACCGTTGGTATTCTTGAACCATATCCATATTGTGTTTTCTTTACATGATTAATTATACAGTTTATCTTCTTTCGTCTTTATGGAATCCACAAGTCTTGTGTGTACATTAATTCTGGGTTATTATGAAACTGGATTTAATTTCAAGCTGTGTCAAAAAATATACTTTGTATAGAAACTTTACCAGAAGTTTAACAGTGTCGAGAAAATATTTTTTAACTTTAGACATAAAAATATATATTTCTACTTGTTGAGACGTCCGTGTAAGACATAAAATTTGACCAATAAACTTTAAAATCGAGCAAGTAACGCTCATTTGAGATTGTAAAATCTAAGAAGATATTTTTTGAATAATGCTAAAATATCATTTTGTTGAGAGATTTAATGCAAGGGCATTTTCGTCCATTTTTATTCCGTTTCAAGTCTCGGGTAAAACTAGAAAGTTGTTCAAAACATTGTTTTACATCGAAATGCATCAGACTTCGAGTCTTAGAATATCGTTTAGTGAGTTAATTGGTCTAGTCAAACCCAAAGGTCAAAACTGATAAAAGTTAAAAATATGGATTGAAGCGTTTTTGAGTTCGTTTGAGCTCGTAAAACTTTAACTAATGATATTTTGCAAACTAAAAACAATGATTGCGTTTGAACAAGTATAAAATAGTAACTTTGAGTTCGGTCGTACTTATACATAGATCTTGAACTTTTGAAATTCGGTAACTTCCTAATGTAGAAACCTTTCGGAGTAATTATACTATTGGTTAACGGATGCACTACTTTCTTAAAAGTATATTTTTGTCAAATAAATTACGATGTGCACACCTACGGATTCCTTTATCCTTTCTTTTATATATGACTTATTTGTCATTCTACTTTGTCTTTCTTTGTTTCTATCGTACCACTGAATTGGACCGAGGTTGAAGTTCTTTCTTTTGTATCGTTCATTACCATCTTGGCACGTGCCTCTTGACGATTTCGGCTAAACCTCTTGGAACCTTATTACCTTGTAACCATTTCCTTGACTGTCTTGAACTACTCCTTATTTCCCTCTTGTAACCCACTCGCTACTTTATGAATTATTGTCATGTTACCATATAAACTCAAACTGCTGTTTGCGAATCATCTTACAAAAGGTTTCATTTTGGCTTTCTTAAATAATTGAATGCTATCTAATAAAATTAATTTATATTAATTTTACAATGAATTCTCACCAATTGTTCTACGTTGGTCTGGTTAAGAATTCTTGTAACAATAAAATGGTTGATTTAAATATGTAGCCAATAACTTAGTGGCGAAAAGTTTCATATGTTATTTTGATTCCTGTTTTTACAAATGCTATTATATACATATTTTAAATTATATGATATGTAATACTGGTTTGACGAAGCTGAGCATCGCATTGCTAGTCCTAAATTATGCATGGCCTGATCACCTATGCCTAATTTAGAAGGAGCCATGCAAGGCCAAATAGTAGTCGCTCTAAATATTTGAACAACAATCAACTTTTTAACTATGTTCCTTAAAAAGTTTGATAAAATAAAGTTTTGAAAACTTTTACATTTTATGCGAGTAACAACAATTCGTGACTTACACATAAGAACCCTTATCTTTTCTTGAACAAAGTGCATGCCTCAAGCACCTATTTCCTTACTCAACAACCTTTGTTATACTTGTTACCTCATTTTCCTTCATGATACCATTCTTGTTACTGCTTGTCTAATTTCTTACCATTGATATCTGACTTGGAAGTTTCAACGTTATTATGCCTCTTCATCGATCGATCTTTTTTTTATCTATTTTGGTAGACCTTCGAAATGTCTCTGGACGCGATTAATGATTTATGACTGGACATGAACGATGATTACGTGTATTTGCCATGATGTGTGTTAGATACTATCGTCTTGAAAATTCATTCGTGTGAACCATGTATTGATTTCGCTTTTCATTGCTAATGTTTTCATGTTACTGAATTTACTCTCAATTGACTTCTTAAGAATTTTCTTTGATTCGAAAATTCGTTGCGTGGCTTTTCCCTTTCGATCGTATTTAGACCACCGAGAACTTAATAAGCCGTTATTGGTGACGCCAACCGCACTCGTGAATTGATCTTGCTATAATCCTTGTTTCTTATTGTCCTTATCATCGATGCATCTATTCTATCATGTTCGTAAAGAGTTTATACGATTTTTGGTTTTATTCCCTTGTGTTATCGCTCGCATGCAGATTGTTGACCTTTATATGATTCATATTCATTGTTGTCTTGTCACCTTTTGAAAACCAGAAAATGTTACGTGTTTACCATTTGATACCTTAATCACCTTCTGTGATTTCTAAAAATTATTATTAATTTTTAAGAACGTTTTATACATTTTATCAAATGTTTAATTTACCAAAATAACTGTTTCAAGTTAAGTAACGGATCTATACATCCTCTTTGGTAAATTTATAACTAGTATTTAAAATGGATATCAAGCTGTTCCGTTTAAAGTATTTGATTATATCGTACTTTACTGTCAATATAATGAAATTATTAAATTAATTTATAATTTCTAACAATGATTCTAAATAACTTGGAAAAAAAACCTAATTTTTCTAATGGTAACGATAAACCTGAGGTTTTAACGATAATTTCATGTAGACATCCAAAAGTTCTTAAGTCAATCAGGATAACTATTTGAACTGAGTTACTTTTACTTTGAAGTCCTGATCAAGAAAAATATTTGATACTGTTTACCCGTTCATTTTATATAAAGTTTGATTTTTAAATCACTACACCTTGTAAAATTTTCTTTTAATCAAGAAAATATATAAACTGAGTTTTAAAGTTATACCAAAATACTAGACAACTGATTGTGACCGCTTGTATTTTAAATGATCATATGTTATTTATTTTTCCCTTCTATTTCGCTTGTGACTGGATTCTTACATTTTAAGATTGTCACGTTTTATAGTTGCACGATTTGCGACCCGTTGTTGATTTACAATCTTGGTTCATTTAGTGCACTTTGCTTGTTTAAGCGATTCTTGGGTTCATTCTTGTTAGTTTACCGCACGTATTTCCAACAACTCTACCTCTTGATGTATCCCCGTATTGAAAGATCGTTATTCTAAACAAAGACTGAAAATTTATACGAAAAAGAGTTAAGAAACTGAAGCATAATGAATTCTAACCGTTAAGATTCGTCGTGGTGCGGAAATTACCTGGGAAGCAATGAATTTTGTTCTACACTTTGTACCTCCTCTTGTTTGCATCTTCTACAGTTTACAGGAGAACTCTGGGACCAGAGTTCCTTTAGGGGGGAAGACTGTGAGAACCCGTACTTTCCCAGCATTATTTTATTCTTTTTATTCTTGCTTCTTGAATATTCCAACGTATTACGTTTTCTTGTATTGCTATATGTAAATCCTGAGATTTTTAAATTATACTTTTTAAGTATTTTTCTGATCATCGATAAATATTTGGTATGGAATTATAGAACTTTTATTTTATTTTTCCATATTTTATTTAAATCAAAGTTTTTGATTTAAAATCACCCGCGTGCGTTTTTACAACGAGTTTATTCAAAATCAATGTACAACGAGAATTCCTATTGATCGCGATACCGACGGATGACCAAAAGTTACGTTTATTTATCGATTTTTTCGATTTTTAATATTTTCGATGATTTCGTTTTAATTACGTATTAAATCGTGTCGAGAAATCGTATAATCATTTTTATGATGCATTGTAACTTTTGAAAAGTATTTTTATGAAACCCGAGCCCCGTAAATATTTTTAGTATTTACCAATAACCATTTTCTACCCTTTAAAACAATTAACGGTTTTTAAGTCCACAAGTTTCAAACTTGGCAACAATGGTCCCTCCACTTAAACCACCATATAAAAACCATTTTACTTCCACTAAAAACACACATACAACAAGTAAAAAAAACTCCATCACTCCTCCTCCTCCCTCTCTTTGCCGTGAGCACCTCCACCACAAACACCCCAAATTCTCAAATTTCTACCTTGATTCATTAAAAACTAAAACTAGACCCATCCTTAAAATATTATTGTGATTCTAATGATACTAAAATCACCCACATGCATCAAGTTGTCACAAAGTTATGATTTCATGGTGGATTGATGTTTAAATCATCTTGCATGCTTTGTTTTGGTATGATCATCACATTTTAATCCTTAAAAGTCTTGTTTTTAATCTTTGATTTTGTTAGATTTTACATGCAAGTGTTTTTAGGAGTGTTTGGATGATGGGTATGATAGTATAGTGATCCTAGGGGTATGGGAATGATTGGTTTTGAGTGAAAAATAGATTTGTCTTGTTTTCTAAAAAGCTATTTTGGGACAGCAGGTGTTAAACAGATTTTTCGTGGGTTTAAGATCTGTGAAAGACTGATACTATTTGTAATTGTTGTAGAGTTTTCCGAGACGGTCGTTTTGGTATAAGATAGAGCTTCTAAGTCATTACGAGTCAAAAGTTATGCTAGTTTTAGTTTTCGTGTACCGGGAGACGCAAGTCGGCACAATCCGAAATTGTGGCTGATTTTGGGTCGGCTCTCGGGGACTCTAGGGTTGGTTAGATAGTTGATACTACTGATTTTCAAAGTTTATAAACTGAGTTTGATGAGTCTAGTAGTGGTTTCAAAAGACGGATTGTCGAATTAGCACTTTTAAAGTGGTCCAAACGGTGTTACAAAACAAGTGTACAAATCTGTCCTAAAATTTGAAGTCGAGTAAAGTGTCGAGCTGATGGGTTTTAAAGTGTGAACTTTGGCTCAAATTTTGGTGAGGTCTTATACAGGTTATAAGTGACCTTGACACCAATTTTCATCTAAAACGGACAAGTCTAGATAGGGTAGATCGGTGTGTACATTCGAGGTGTACTTGCTGATTTTTATTTTGGACACGTAGTTCAATGCTTGTGTTGCGTGAGTTTGAGTGTTCACCATCGGACATGGTGACTTACTCAAGTGCTTAGTCATTATATAAATGATTTAGCTACTGGTCCAAGTAAGGGTAAAGGATATTTTGACTTGCGTTGACTTGGCGTCGTATGACGAGTCATTTTCAAGTGTTCAAGTGTTTTAACGTGTAACGTTGGATAAATGTATTCATTTGATTCGTGTCAATGGTTTTGAAACGTGTATACTTTGAAAACATTTGAGTCATATTGTATTTGGTATATATATCGATATTGAGTTCGAGTCTTAACGCGCGCCTTATTGTGATAGGTTGCGGTTTTCGTATTTCCCCGGGCATCCATATCGTCGGTGATGGTCTCACTACATTGTTTCTACTCAGTTGCTGAGTACCGTGATTGACTTACCTCGTGGCTAAGGTGAGTTCATAGCCCCTTTTTACTTGTACATGGTTTCTAAACGCGGGGTGAAATTTTACATGGTGGAACACAACCATTTAACAACTGTGTGCTATCCTCAATTTGTATGCTATCCATAGATTGTATGCTTTCTAGAACTTGAGGATTTCCAACTGATTTTCATTGATATTATTGCTTTTTAGTCTAGCCTTAAGTTACCTCTCAATGATTATGAACCGTTAATTAATCCTGCTACCAAGCGCGAATGTTGTGGGTGGATCCATCGGGATTGACTATCCCCGTCCCGATTACCTTGACGCACTAATATTTGTTTATTCACTTGAGTATTTTGGCTGAATACTGACTAGAGGAACTTACACTGAGTTAAGCTTCGGTTCATGAACTAAACAACAATAATAATGTTTCGGACTATCGTTAATGATCATAACCATACTCCATACTACTTGTTTTACAAATGAATGCTTGTGTTCCACATCCTTATTACTAAACCTATGAATTTCACTCAACTTTGTGTTGACGATTTTACATGTTTAATCTCAGGTATTATTACTTAGCTTTGCTTGGATGGGAGCCCGCAGAATATTATTGCAGCTTGGAGATTTCAGTGATGCTTTTGAAAGATTTTTTTATATAAACTATCAGAAGTTTATTCAATCTTTTGGGCAAATTATTGTTATAAATCGAGACGAAATAATAAAATTTTCCGCTTTTAAAACTCTGACCTTTTATGATGTAATGTACATATTTTTATTTCGTCAGCTTTGTATGAACTGTAATTCATTGTTTCTTGTACTATGACGTGTTACCCCTCGTTGCCTAGTTGTTCCATGTCAGATTTTGGGGGTCTCACAGAGTGGTATCAGAGCGATGGTTATAGGGAACTGAGTCATTTTTCAAAAACTTAGTCTATAACCGAAAGCTCAAATATTTCATGTTTTAAGTGTCAATCACAGAATCTGCCAATGTTGTTTGATATCTGCGCGGGTAACTCTCTAATCCTTATTGTTTACTTTTAATTATCGTTATAGTACTTCATCTCTTGATTTAATGTTAAAATATTACATTACCTTAATGACGATAATTACTATGTCTTTTCAAAGCATATTCATGAATTATCATTGAATGTTACTGTGATTACATCTGCCTATACTGTATTTCTTGAATTCTTGTTCTTGTGAATTGATCTTATTGCAATGATTTTATATTGTTATGATGTTACCTACTTGTATTAAGAGCACGTATGCTACCGACTTTTCATACTCATTTTTCTGAGTACTTTGTTATCTTGTTTATGCGTGATACGACTGACTTCATATACTCGTTCGTTTTGAATCGTCTGTTTTTCCCGACTCGCTGCTACATGTTGTGCATACTCTCGTGATACCATTGTTCGGAATTGAAGAAGTGTTGTTTTCGATGAAACTCCTTATTTTCATTTTACTACCGTGCGTGTTGCTTTCACTGTTCAACTCTTTAAAGTATCTATTTAGATGCACAGATTTTCTTTCCGACCATTCGTAATTGAATGTCTAGTCTATAGACCATTGTGTAGCTCAATGTGTCTCCGAAAAAGACTGAAAGACATCGTGTGAGTCACACATATCGAAGAATTCGTTGAATCAGTGCTGAATAATATCGTGAGTTTTCGTAATATTGATTTACCTTTACGCCACCGTTTTACACGACATTTGTACATGGAATACATCTTATTTCTTTGACAATTCTACGTTTCGATTTCGACTTACAACATCCGTTTTACCTTGAACACATGATCGTCATTTATTATGTGACGATTGTTTGGAATACGATCTTACTTGCATCCTTCCTTTTCATTAAACCTCCTCGCCTCAGGAGTGTGACTTGTTAATATTTTGTTTCTTTCTCGGTATGTCTTGTGATTTTGGAAAATCACGCCGCCAGGAGACTTTCCTGCAATGCATCTTGCAGCCGAAGACACGGATAATATGCGTCGTTTTTGATCTCTCAGATTACCATTGGTATTCTTGAACCATATCCATATTGTGTTTTCTTTACATGATTAATTATACAGTTTATCTTCTTTCGTCTTTATGGAATCCACAAGTCTTGTGTGTACATTAATTCTGGGTTATTATGAAATTGGATTTAATTTCAAGCTGTGTCGAAAAATATACTTTGTATAGAAACTTTACCAGAAGTTTAACAGTGTCGAGAAAATATTTTTTTAACTTTAGACATAAAAATATATATTTCTACTTGTTGAGACGTCCGTGTAAGACATAAAATTTGACCAGTAAACTTTAAAATCGAGCAAGTAACGCTCATTTGAGATTGTAAAATCTAAGAATTTATTTTCTGAATAATGCTAAAATATCATTTTGTTGACAGATTTAATGCAAGGGCATTTTCGTCCATTTTTATTCCGTTTCAAGTCTCGGGTAAAACTAGAAAGTTGTTCAAAACATTGTTTTACATCGAAATGCATCAGACTTTGAGTCCTAGAATATCGTTTAGTGAGTTAATTGGTCTAGTCAAACCCAAAGGTCAAAACTAATAAAAGTTAAAAACATGGATTGAAGCGTTTTTGAGTTCGTTTGAGCTTGTAAAACTTTAACTAATGATATTTTGCAAACTAAAAACAATTATTGCGTTTGAACAAGTATAAAATAGTAACTTTGAGTTCGGTCGTACTTATACATAGATCTTGAACTTTTGAAATTCGGTAACTTCCTAATGTAGAAACCTTTCGGAGTAATTATACTATTGGTTAACTGACGCACTACTTTCTTAAAAGTATATTTTTGTCAAATAAATTACGATGTGCACACCTACGGATTCCTTTATCCTTTCTTTTATATATGACTTATTTGTCATTCTACTTTGTCTTTCTTTGTTTCTATCGTACCACTGAATTGGACCGAGGTTGAAGTTCTTGCTTTTGTATCGTTCATTACCATCTTGGCACGTACCTCTTGACGATTTCGGCTAAACCTCTTGAAACCTTATCACCTTGTAACCATTTCGTTGACTGTCTTGAACTACTCCTTATTTCCCTCTTGTAACCCACTCGCTACTTTATGAATTATTGTCATGTTACCATATAAACTCAAACTGCTGTTTGCGAATCTTACAAAATGTTTCATTTTGGCTTTCTTAAATAATTGAATGCTATCTTATAAAATTAATTTATATTAATTTTACAATGAATTCTCACCAATTGTTCTACGTTGGTCTTGTTAAGAATTCTTGTAACAATAAAACAGGTGATTTAAATATGTAGCCAATAACTTAGTGGCGAAAAGTTTCATATGTTATTTTGATTCCTGTTTTTACAAATGCTATTATATACATATTTTAAATTATATGATATGTAATACTGGTTTGACGAAGCTGAGCATCACATTGCTAGTCCTAAATTATGCATGGCCTGATCACCTATGCCTAATATAGAAGGAGCCATGCAAGGCCAAATAGTAGTCGCTCTAAATATTTGAGCAACATTCCTTAAAAAGTTTCATAAAATAAAGTTTTGAAAACTTTTACATTTTATGCGAGTAACAACAATTCGTGACTTACACATAAGAACCCTTATCTTTTCTTGAACAAAGTGCGTGCCTCAAGCACCTATTTCCTTACTCAACAACCTTTGTTATACTTGTTACCTCATTTTCCTTCATGATACCATTCTTGTTACTGCTTGTCTAATTTCTTACCATTGATACCTGACTTGGAAGTTTCAACGTTATTATGCCTCTTCATCGATCGATCTTTTTTTATCTATTTTGGTAGACCTTCGAAACGTCTCTGGACGCGATTAATGATTTATGACTGGACGTGAACGATGATTACGTGTATTTGCCATGATGTGTGTTAGATACTATCGTCTTGAAAATTCATTCGTGTGAACCATGTATTGATTTCGCTTTTCATTGCTAATGTTTTCATTTTACTGAATTTACTATCAATTGACTTCTTAAGAATTTTCTTTGATTCGAAATTCGTTGCGTGGCTTTTCCCTTTCGATCATATTTCGACCACCTAGAACTTAATAAGCCGTTATTGGTGGCGCCAACCGCACTCGTGAATTGAGCTTGCTATAATCCTTGTTTCTTATTGTCCTTATCATCGATGCATCTATTCTATCATGTTGGTAAAGATTTGATACGATTTTTTGTTTTATTCCCTTGTGTTATCGCTCGCATGCAGATTGTTGACCTTTATATGATTCATATTCATTGTTGTCTTGTCACCTTTTGAAAACCAGAAAAAGTTACGTGTTTACCATTTGATACCTTAATCACCTTCTGTGATTTCTAAAAATTATTATTAATTTTTAAGAATGTTTTATACATTTTATCAAATGTTTAAATTACCAAAATAATTGTTTCAAGTTAAGTACCGGATCTATACATCCTCTTTGATAAATTTATAAATAGTATTTAAAATGGATATCAAGTTGTTCCTTTTAAAGTATTTGATTATATCGTACTTTACTCTCAATATAATGAAATTATTAAATTAATTTATAATTTCTAACAATGATTCTAAATAACTTGGAAAAAAAACCTAATTTTTCTAATGGTAACGATAAACCTGAGGTTTTAACGATAATTTCATGTAGACATCCAAAAGTTCTTAGGTCAATCAGGATAACTATTTGAACTGAGTTACTTTTGCTTTGAAGTCCTGATCAAGAAAAAGATTTGATACTGTTTACCCATTCATTTTATATAAAGTTTGATTTTTAAATCACTACACCTTGTAAAAATTTCTTCTAATCAAGAAAATATATAAACTGAGTTTTAAAGTTATACCAAAATACTAGACAACTGATTGTGACAGCTTGTATTTTAAATGATCATATGTTATTCATTTTTCCCTTCTATTTAGCTTGTGACTGGATTCTTACATTTTAAGATTGTCACGTTTTACAGTTGCACGATTTGCGACCCGTTGTTGATTTACAATCTTGGTTCATTTAGTGCACTTTGTCTGTTTAAGCGATTCTTGTGTTCATTCTTGTTAGTTTACCGCACGTATTTCCAACAACTCTACCTCTTGATGTATCCCCGTATTGAAAGATCCTTATTCTAAACCAAGACTGAAAATTTATATGAAAAAGAGTTAAGAAACTGAAGCATACTGAATTCTAACCGTTAAGATTCGTCGTGGTGCGAAAATTACCTGGGAAGCAATGAATTTCGTTATACACTTTGTACCTCCTATTGTTTGCATCTTCTACCATTTTCAGGAGAACTCTGGGGACCAGAGTTCCTTTAGGGGGGTAGACTGTGAGAACCCGTACTTTCCCAGCATTATTTTATTCTTTTTAATCGTGCTTCTTGAATATTCCAACGTATTATGTTTTCTTGTATTGCTATATGTAAATCCTGAGATTTTTAAATTATACTTTTTAAGTATTTTTCTGATCATCGATAAATATTTGGTATGGAATTATAGAATTTTTATTTTATTTTTCCATATTTTATTTAAATCAAAGTTTTTGATTTAAAATCACCCGCGTGCGTTTTTACAACGAGTTTATTCAAAATCAATGTACAACGAGAATTCCTAGCGACCGCGATACCGACGGATGACCAAAAGTTACGTTTATTTATCGATTGTTTCGATAATTAATATTTTCGATGATTTCGTTTTAATTACGTATTAAGTCGTGTCGAGAAATCGTATAATCATTTTTATGATGCATTGTAACTTTTGAAAAGTATTTTTACGAAACCCGAGCCCCGTAAATATTTTTAATATTTACCAATAACCATTTTCTACCCTTTAAAACTATTAATTGTTTTTAAGTCCACAAGTTTCAAACTTGACAACAATGGTCCCTCCACTTAAACCACCATATAAAAACCATTTTACTTCCACTAAAAACACACATACAACAAGTAAATAAAAACTCCATCACTCCTCCTCCTCCCTCTCTTTGCCGTGAGCACCTCCACCACAAACACCCCAAATTCTCAAATTTCCACCTTGATTCATTAAAAACTAAAACTAGACCCATCCTTAAAATCTTCTTGTGATTCTAATGATACTAAAATCACCCACATGCATCAAGTTTTCACAAAGTTATGATTTCATGGTGGATTGATGTTTAAATCATCTTGCATGCTTTGTTTTGGTATGATCATCACATTCTAATCCTTAAAAGTCTTGTTTTTAATCTTTGATTTTGTTAGATTTTACATGCAAGTGTTTTTAGGAGTGTTTGGATGATGGGTATGATAGTATAGTGATCCTAGGGGTATGGGAATGATTGGTTTTTGAGTGAAAAATGGATTTGTCTTGTTTTCTAAAGAGCTATTTTGGGACAGCAGGTGTTAAACAGATTTTTCGTGGGTTTAAGATCTGTGAAAGACTGATATTATTTAAAATTGTTGTAGAGTTTTCCGATACAGTCGTTTTAGTATAAGATAGAGCTTCTAAGTCATTACGAGTCAAAAGTTATGCTAGTTTTAGTTTTCGTGTACCGGGAGACGCAAGTCGGCACAATCCGAAATTGTGGCTGATTTTGGGTCGGCTCTCGGGGACTCTAGGCTTGGTTAGATAGTTGATACTACTGATTTTCAAAGTTTATAAACTGAGTTTGATGATTCTAGTAGTGGTTTCAAAAGACGGATTGTCGAATTAGCACTTTTAAAGTGGTCCAAACGGTGTTACAAAATAAGTGTACAAATCTGTCCTAAAATTTTAAGTCGAGTAAATTGTCGAGCTGATGGGTTTTAAAGTTTGAACTTTGGCTCAAATTTTGGTGAGGTCTTATACAGGTTATAAGTGACCTTGACACCAATTTTCATCTAAAACGGACAAGTCTAGATAGGGTAGATCTGTGTGTACATTCGGGGTCCACTTGCTGATTTTTATTTTGGACACGTAGTTCAATGCTTGTGTTGCGTGAGTTTGAGTGTTCACCATCGGACATGGTGACTTACTCAAGTGCTTAGTCATTATATAAATGACTTAGCTACTGGTCCAAGTAAGGGTAAAGGATATTTTGACTTGCGTTGACTTGGCGTCGTATGACGAGTCATTTTCAAGTGTTCAAGTGTTTTAACGTGTAACGTTGGATAAATGTATTCATTTGATTCGTGTCAATGGTTTTGAAACGTGTATACTTTGAAAACACTTAGGACATTGTGCATTTTGTTTAAATCTTGCTAAAGAAAAGACAACTAACGAGATTCCTATTTTAATATTGGAAAATATAAAATAGTGAATCGAGAAGAGTTTAGGATAGAACCGAGAAGACGGGAACAAGGAATCACGGGTCGTCAAAAATCATCAAGAGTGTGTCTTTGAAGATCTAATCCCTGAATAATAGAAGAGAGGAAATAACAAACACCAACGGGTCCCCATACACTTAGGATAACAATAGCCAAAAGATAGATACATGGGTTGCCTCCCAAGAAGCGCTTGATTTTTGTTAACCGAGTCGTGAGCCTGACTCGACCTTGATTATCATAGGAAGAAGCATGAAACATATCTACCGGGATCAAAGACATAGTTTTCGTCCATCAAATAGCACAAGCTTAAGGCGAACAAGGCAAGCCAAAGAAGAGTAGGAAAGGTTCCCTTAAGCAAAGATGGAGCACGGTGGAAGCAAGTATGGTGAGGTGCAAGCATATCTTTAGTAGGTCCAAAAATTTTTCCTTTTATTTCATCAGATGGATACTAAGATTGTAAAACCCGCATGCTTTTACCATGCATAGTACCTTAAGTTCGTACGTACTAGTTAGAAACTTTCCTAATATAGCATGATTACGATTACGTATTAGGAGTTTATGTATTACGTACGTGTTAGAACACGATAAGTATTTTATATGAACGATCACGGAATAATTATTTAGCAATAATTAATCACGAACATACGATCACGAGATCACGAGCGTAATTAAAACACGAGTTATTATTAATTACGTATATATATTTAATACGAGCGTAATTAAATCTATAGGTGTAGGATATTTACGTAACGAGAACATTTAAAACACGAACATAATTAAACGTAAACGTGTACGAAATTACAAGACACGAAACGAGGTACGGGACCCCCACAAGGGAGTCCCTACCCGCGGCCAAAATCAAGGTAATGGGCCAAGCCCATTACCAGTTTTACTAAGAGGGGGTAAATAGAGTTTTTACTACTCAAATTATTTTTACAGTAGAATTTCAAGAAAAACTAAAACCCTTCTCCTCCTCCTTCTTTGTGCCGCCACCATCAAATCACCATCAAGGTGATTCCATTGATCTTGGATCTTGTTGAATTAGTGTCTGTTCGTGTTTTTTCTTCACCCTCTTGATCCACGAATACGGTAAAACCTTTTTAAACCCTTTTCTTTTAATTAATCTTTTATTTAATTATGAACACGTGATGTTTTTCATAAAAACACATTAATTAATCATAGATCTAACATGTTTTGAGCATTAATTAATCAAAGGGGCGATCTAAGGGGTGTTTGTTTTTGGGCCGCAAGGTAAAACCGACCCCAAGGGGGTTCGGTTTGTTTTTAGCCGACCAACACCAAGACCTTTTTGGTCTTGGTTGGTGCGTATGGGTCCCACGGCATCAAGGGGGTACCCCGATTTGGTTCGGGGTACGGTGTTTCTTCATATCCGGTGCCTATTTTTATGCTTAGATCCGGATCATGATTATGTTAGTTGTTTATGTTATAAACTTAGGTTAAGAATTAAATTAATAAGATGTAATTAATTTAATCACATGACTTAGGTTAACTAATTATTAATAAACATGAATTATTTTTAACCTAAGTATTTATTATTATTAGCACTTATAATTAATTAATTATTTAAAAACCATGGATATAATTAATTAATTAAACATGACTTAGGTTATATTATTAGTATTTAATAATATATATTTTAACCTAAGTATTTAATATATTTAATTAAAACATGTCATACTTTAATTAAATATTATAATCTATAGTTTAATTAAATTACATGAAATAATTATTAAACTATATACTATACCATATGACTTAGAAAATAATCATGAAAATACTTAGGCTTATTTACTTAGCTTATTTAACCAGCTTATTTCTAATTATGGAAACTTTCTATTTTTAGAAACTTAATTAAATAAGGCAGCTATTTTATTTATGGAAACCAGCTATTTTTTAGAAACTTATCTATTTTAAGCAGTAAATCTATTTTTGGAAACTTTCTATTTTTGGAAACTTTCTATTTTTGGAAACTTTCTATTTTTGGAAACTTTCTATTTTTGGTAACTTTCTATTTTTGGAAACTTTCTTTTTTTGGAAACTTTCTTTTTTTGGAAACTTTCTATTTTTGGAAACTTTCTATTTAAGGAAACCTGCTATTTTTGGAAAGTTACTTAATATTACACAGTAAGTATAATAACACATGAAATATCAGAAATACTTAATCAGAATGAACAGAATATAGGATTTAACACAGTTTAAGGCTTTAAACAGTGTAAATAGTAAGAACACATAAAATAAGCTAAGACATGATATAAACCAGCTATGTATGTAGTAAGCATATACTTATTTCATGTACGTATTTATGTAGCACTAGTGTTTCGAAAGTAGGATTCTCGCAGTTCATCGTTCTCGTTCACTGGACATAAGGTACGGATTCCCGTCCTTTCAGTATGGACATTCTTTCCTTATTAGGATTTCCCCGTATGCAGCAAACTGTTTTCCCGTAGAATAAGTAAGAGTTTGATTGCTTATGTTTTAAATATGATTACCTATAGCCATATACATGCATGACCAGTTTCACCTAGTTATGGAGGTACCATAACCATAACATTAGAGGCACTGATGTTATGACTTCACCACGGCGGAGTGATTGCTCGTGGCGTCCCTTCAGCTTTTGGCCATTTATTTATATTTATCATGTGGGGCGTATGGGTGCATCCTTGTTATACGTTTTATTCAGGATTACATGGTGAATGTGGTGTGTGCCTTGCATCCTTCACAAGGAGCTGATCCCTCCTACCCATAAAACCAATATATTAATTTAGAGGCAGCTCCTCTAATTTGCATGATGAGGTCACCCCTCCAATTATTCATGCACGGTGGATATTCATGACCTATATTGGCTAAATGGTGAAATATGACAAACAATTTTTATAAGATAAACATAAGACTTTCAAACTATAAAACCAGTTTTATTAAGACTTAACCAGGTTACTCGGGACTTAGTTTCTTCCGCTGTTATTATGTTATATGCTTATCCTATTCATGCTTTATTGTACATCCGTGCACTGAGCGTATTGCTCAGCCGTTTTCCTTTTCTATGTTCCCAAAACGGCAGGTACTCAGGGACGCTCGTAGACACTAAGAGTACGTGCATATGGACTGGAAGTTGTCTAGCCTTCTTTACAGTGTGCATTTCTTTTCTTTATGATACTTATGCTTTGGACATTGTTTCGTCCTTATTCCTTACTATACTATGTTTGTGTGGGTTGAGTTTTACTTTTGGACTACCGATGTTTGATTTCGGTATTTTCCTTATATGGTCAAGTAATGTTTATACATTTTACCTTGTATGCTTTGATGACACACAATAATTACTGTGATATTTCCATTTCCAAAATGGGGTGTTACAATTATGGTATCAGAGCCAAGGCTTCGACCTGTAGGCTCTCAAATATGACTTGTGATTAGTGGGTCGTCACTACGGTCTTCCTAGAACTGACAGTTGTTTTTATGCATTCATCATTTTTAAGCATACATATATATGTCATTGTTACAGGGTTTTTGACTAAGTAATGGTTGGTACAGGACTGGCCCTATTTAGTCACATGTGTTTTATCGAAACTTTTAGATTTGGGACCGACCCATAGGCGTCCCCTCGATATGTCTTTTGTTTTGGGTGAACTGACCAGAGGCGTTCACTCTCGAGCATCAAAAGTTTTCATATAACTGCATCATGCATTCATACAAAAATTTTCTTGCATAAAATTTTTTCTCGTGAAATTTTTTGTAGAAATTTTTTTTTCATGTATATATATTTTATATTTTATGTTTTGAACTGTTAATCATATGTTTTATTGTTATACTGTCAGATGGTTCTCACACGCGAACAGGAGCAGCTCAATGCTGCAATTCAGGCTGCCATGCAAGCCTTGCTTCCTCAACTGAGGAATGACATCCGGGCTGAAGGTCAAGCTGCCAACAATCAGCAGCAGCACAATCAGCCACCTCCTCCTCCTCCTCCAGTGACATTAGCAGTATGGCTGGAGAGATTCAACAAGCTCCGCCCTCGAGCTTTTGAGAAGACAGATAGCCCCAGCGATGCTGAAAGCTGGTTGGCTCACATTGAGAAGATCGTCAACGCTATGGGCTGTGACCCCGCGTACAAGGCGAGGTTGGCATGCTATCGGTTCGAAGGCGATGAAATCAACTGGTGGTTAGCTTTGATGCAATCTGAAGGTGGTGATGAGTGGGTTGCTGGTTTGACTTGGGCTCAGTTCAAGGACAGGGTGATGGAGCAGTTCTTTCCCAAGGCTGAGCAGGACAAACTCAAAAGAGAGTACCATGGGATCCGTCAGAGAGCTGGGGAGAATAGCAACGAGTTTATGCAGCGCTTTCTTCGCTTGGCTGGTTTCCTTGGTGCGGCAGCAGGTACTCCAGAAGAGCAGGCACATCACTTCAGATGGGCTCTTCGCACATCGGTCGCAAACAATCTGGTTTGTGCTACGTTCAATACTGTGGCACAAGTGGCCGATGCAGCACGAAAACTGGAGATGCTACAGGAGAGGGATGAGTTCGGGGAAGCTGAAAGACCCGACAAGAGGTAAACCTTCATATTCAAGCGGTGATCAATCCGTATATCTTCCATATGTCAATTATTCATCTCTTTAAATGTATCTTCCAGGCAGAAAACTGGGGACCGGTCTCAGCCGGCTACTCAGCAGCAGCCTCATCAGCCCAAGGGAAATGGTCAGACTAATGACCGATCTGCTACGGATAGGCGTGGCGGTAATGACAATTACCGTAACAACGCCGGGCAATCCAGCAACAGCAGGTCCTAATACTTACAAAATTTCTTATGTTTTATGTTATAACTCATATTCTGACACTCTAGCAAAATTCTACCAGGAACCATGGAAACGGTAGGGACCAGAACCAGAGAGGTTCGCAGCCTAGCCGTCCAGCTATCACTGGTATTCAATCTTACGATTATCCGCTTTGTCCTTTGTACCCAACTATTACGTCTCATGTAAAATGTTCTTATCAGCTCCTCAGCCAACCAGAGCACCTGCTGGAGGATACACTCATCCTCTTTGCTCTACTTGCCACCGTAGGCACCCAGGACCATGTCGCCGTAATACTGATGCGTGCTTCAAGTGTGGTCTTCCTGGCCATATTATGAAGGATTGCCGTAAGGGCGAGATGGAGGGTACATCGAGACATGCTGATACCAAGCCGCCTCCTACTGCCGGGCGTGTCTACACGACATCTCGAGACCAGGCCAACAAGTCTACAGGTACCATCACTGGAATCTTGTATATGTATGGTCGCGCTGCATGTGTTCTTTTCGATACGGGTGCTACTCACTCGGTTATTTCTACTGCTTATGCTAAGAATATTAGGATGCCTCCCTTGCCACTAGAAAATAGGCTTACTATTTCCACGCCTTTGAGGGACTCTGTATTAATCACCCATGTATACAAGAGTCTTGTTGATCCCAAACTTAGATCGATTAAGCTTTGTGTATACGAGATTAGATCAAGTACTACACGTAGAGAAACCTTTGCTTATGAATAAAGTAAATAAGTGTTATGCGGAATTAACACTTGATCTAAAACACAATGATGTTAAACAAACTTTCACTTGTATTAGAATAATCGTGTTGATTACAATGAAAGGTTTAACTTGCGAATACTATGAAAACTGATATATGACTTTAACCTAAAAGACCTTCTTTTATAGAACAAGAAGTCTTGTACAATAAGCTACGAATCAACTATTCTAGGTAAAGATAATAATAGAAAATACAATGTTGTGCTTATCTTTACCATACATAAATAAAGAAACAAATAAACAAGATAAGTATGAAGATATTCCATCAGTGTCAATCTTCAAGGCTATCAGCGTTGACTTCTTCAATGTCAACGCTTGGCTGTCAGCGTCCAATGTCTTCTTATCAGCGTTGGCATTCTTCTTATCAGCGTCTAGTGAACTGACCCATATTTTATTCCCAACAATCCTCCCCTAAACTTGATATCCATTCCAATGATCAAGTTTCTGAATAAAAACTAAAGGCTTAGGAGGAATCTTGCAAAAACTTCTTATGTTGGTGATAAACATATCTGATCAAGTCCTTGGCCACGTCACTAGTATAATCTATCTCCAAGGGTGTCTCTAGCATCTTCTCCAACACTTCTTTGGACAAGAAATAGTCAGCATCCACAAGTAAATACTCTGAAAACTTTGTAGAGCTCATATGAAATACACCACAAGTAGAATATAGCCTCCAATGAAGATTACTGAGATCATCTTCAAGATCCTTCCAAATGGCAGGATCTGCTTCTTTTGGACCACACAAAGTCATAAATGTGTTCCAAAGTCTTATTCCATTAGCTGAAGTAGGTGCTTCAGCTGTATACTTGGCCTCTATTAACTTCCATAGATGCACCAAGTCTTCCCTGTCTATGCTTGCAAATATAGAAATAACTGAACTGAAAGTATGTACCTCCTTTCCAAATCGTCCAATCTTCCAAAATCCACACTCATCTTCATCAAAACTGATGATTGGATTTCTGTCATCTAGAGGTACTACATTTACCAAATCTGAAGCTTCCAATGGAGAAAGCTTGAGATGCTTTCTTATAACACCTTCAGTTGGAAAATACACATCCATGTCTTTAGAAAATTGGAAAGGATCTCCTTTCTTCACTGGTCTTTGAGCAATCCTTATTTCCTTTTGAATCTGCATCTCCTCTGCAAGCTCTTGTTTTCTTTCTTCTGAAAGAAACTGGTAGACATTCTGTTCTTGCACCTTCCTCCAAATAGGATGTGCCCTATACTCTAGCTCCTCAAAAGATAAGGCCAGCAACTTCTTTGATGTCCAATTAGGCTGATGACATCTAAGCAACTTATAGTACAACTGCCTTCTATCTCTTTTGAGCCAGGTTTTGACCTCTTGTGCATTAAACCTCATAATCACCTTTATGTCAGCTTGTACCCTAAGCAGAACTTCTAACCCCCAAATTTGATCTGATAAACTCATACCTGGGTTGTCCATAACCTTGTCTTCCCAAGCATGGTACATTCTGGTGATTTCTGGTAGGTCCCAATCAATCTGATTCTTCAACTCACTCAACCTTTCCTTTGCTAGCTCATCCCCATATTCAAGCCTTTCTGGATCTTCAATAATTTGAATACTTGAATCTGAGCTATCACCTTCTTTATCATCACCACTTTCTTCCTCACTCTCAGAAACAACAAATGGTGATCTTCTATTCCTCTTCAAATCTCTTTCCACAAGTTGTGCAGCCAACTGTTCATCAAATGCTATTTGTGCTGCATCTTTCTTTGGAACATCTTCTTCAATCAAAATACCTTTACCTTTGTCTTTTGGATCAATAATTGGTAAAGTAGAAGAAGAAACCTGTGTGGACACATCTTTGATGATTGTTGATGGCTGGAATACATCAACACCACCTGCAACTTTGTCAGCGTCCAAGTTGCTCCTATCAGCGCCACGATTACCTTTATCAGCGCTGGATGTGTCAGCGTCCAAACCTGTATCAGCGCCCAATGTTTCTTTGAAAGATCCTTCCAAGTTCTTTGGTGTCACCTTGGATGTATCAACAACTGGGTGCTTCTTCAAGTTGGTGAGAGCTTCAGCAATCTGCAAAGATTCACTAAATTGTGAACTCTTTTCTGAACTCTTCTCACTAGCTGTGTGAATCAACTCATCCTCCTCATCCTCTTTATCCTCCCCTTTGGAAGATTCCTCCATTAGACTCCTGCTACTTGGATTCTCCAAAACAGTTACTCTCTCCCTCAAAACTTGGAGTTCTCGTCCGTGTTTGTTGACAGTTTGTACAAGACTGACATTTTGCTTTTGCAAGCTAATGACAGCCGCCGTCAATTCAATTATTGTCATAGGTTCCAATCTGCCCTCAGCTAGAATGGGGATTTGACCTCCCAAAATAGAATCATGGGGCATGGATGAGGTCTTAATGATGTTGGGACTGTCTTGACCAGCTTCTAAGCTTGTATCAATAGCCCCAGCCTCACCCATTTCACCAGCCACACTTGTGGAGGTGGTTCTCTCTGCTACAAGGCTAGGATCACTAGAGGAGAACACTCCAGTAACCCTTTGGCGTTTAGTCAACCTAGATTGTAATGGGGTGGAAGATGAAGTAGATTGTGTGGGTGTGGGTTGATTAAGGGGTGTTTGGGATTGTTCAGGAAGTGTATCAGTGTTGGGATTGGCTGTGTCAGCGCCCACATTTTGAGTGTCAGCGCTGGGTTGGTCAATGTCCATGTTTTCTGGTGAAGGTGATGGATCATGAATAGGCTCAAGTTGGGGTTCAGGGTCTGGTTGTGGTTGTGGTTGTGGTTGTGGTTGTGCAGCCTGAATTACTTCAAGCATTGGTTGGGTAAGAGGTATGGATTCATTGGTGGAGCTCATTTTAGCAAAAATGGTTTTCTGTTGTTTAGGGATCTCATAAAAAGTGTCATGATCCCTAGAACAATATTCTTGTAAATCAAAGACCATTTGCAAAAATCTAGGGTAAGCCAAAGTCATTTTACTTCCCTTGTTTTTACACATCCCTTCAAAAATCATTTTTGAAAAATTATACTTAAGCCCACGTGTTATACAAACCAAAGCACTTGCTATTGACCTGTTTATTTCATTAAAAGAAGTACATTTTTGACTTAAGCATTGTAAAAGGACGTGTATTAAATATTTCCAGTCAGAGGGAAATTCCTGCTTATGATATTTATTTAAAGTGACATCAACAAGAATAGGATAACCCAATTCCCTAAGACCCTGTTCTATTGTTGCAATGGCAAGGGTAGTCACACCATCAGCGTCATCAAGACGCAAAGCTTGGCGAACCAAAGCTTCAGTGACCACCCATGTTCTTCCATGAACAGTAGATGTTAATGTGGTCACTCCATTAGCTGTTGTGGAACTAGCAGTGTTCCAAAACTGTCTAATGTGTGCGACAGGGACTAATGGTGTATGAGAAAGTGCATACCTGAATGAAGATGCATTTAAAAATGCCACCATCTGTGAATACTGAGGAAATAAAGCATCATCAGCAGTCAAGTAAGCTACCATATTGTGTTGGCTCTTGAACTCCAATGTTAAATTCTTTGAGTTGAATTTGGGTGCCATGATTGAAAGCTGTTTAGGTTATGTGATATGTGAAAAATCTAGGAGAAAAAGTGTTAGACAAGAAAATATGAATACCCAGAATAAAAAGATTAGCCAAATTTATAGGAGAGATACATGATTTTGATTGGTCAAAAATGAGGCGGTTATATTCAAAGAGCAATCATGAAAATCTTGAATCAAATATAACTTATCGCATGCATTAATTAAAAGTAACTTCTCCCCAAAATTACGGCCAAAGATTAGTCAAAAATAACAACTGGGTAGGGCCCACTAGGTGTCAACGGTCAAAAATAGCCCATCAGCGCCCAACGGCTATATTTTCTTGTCAGCGTTTGCCTAAAGCCTTGTCAGCGTCACGATTGGACGTAACAGCGTTTGGAGAAAAACTTGTCAGCGTCTAAAAAGTAAAAATAAAAATATTTAAAAAGAAAAAGACCTTAACAAAGTAATTTATCCTAAGGGAAATATCTTACAAGTTGATAATAATTACTGGGCGGCAAGCACTGTCCATTTATGCACACTTGCTTAAGCAAGATAGACACAAATGACCTCTAGTGTCCCTTGCTAACCAAAATAGTTACCAACAAAGTTATTTCATAAAATTCTTTGTAACTCCCTGGTAAACCCATAACCAAAGTATTCCCAAGTCTCCATCAGACCACAACCAATTCTAGGCCAAAAATGTCTTCGCAGCATGCATAGTCTATCAACTTTGCATGCTACAGTGCCTCATGGTTCAGTAAAACTAACCCATACTCACCAGTGGACACAATCTAGAATTGTGATGAGAGTATTCTAAGAATACCCAAGAGTCCTAAAGGTTCCTTAAACCTCCCCTCAAACTATGATACATGAGTTCTCAAAATATATATTTATGAACATTAAAAATTTATGTCAAGATAGGAATATAAATATTCCAACCATCATCCATAAACAAAACATGTCCAAATAGCTCTTCAAAGATCCATAAGCAACTCTGTATCCAATGGCATAAAGCTACCATTACCTGCACATTTAGATGAAAACCACAAAACTAACATTTGTTGCTGACAGCGTCCCGACAACACTTATCAGCGTTGAAGGAACTCTTGTCAGCGTTAGACAATAATATCTCCAACAACGGCAAAATAACACTTGACAGCGTTGCATTTACCTTTGTCAGTGTTAGAAAAATAATGTGGAAAATCTAAATCATCACAAAGACCAATAACAATGCATTATCCTGTACATACTTTTACAAAAAGGTTCTAAAACACATATTAAGTGAGATTAACCATTCCAATATTTGTTACCAAATATTGAAATCTTCCAGCATCAAAAGGTTTAGTTAATAAATCAGCTACATTATCTTCTGTATCTACCCTATCTGGTTGTATTAAACCTTTCTCAAAGCAATCTCTTATAAAATGATGTCTAATTTCTATGTGTTTGGTTTTAGAATGATGTACAGGATTTTTAATAATGCATAAAGTACTGTTATTGTCTACAAAAATCTTGGTATGCATAAAATTATACCCATAATCCAACAGCTGGTTCTGAATCCATAAGACTTGTCCACAACAAGCAGCTGCTGCAACATATTCTGCTTCAGTTGTAGAGTTTGCCACCACTGTTTGTTTCTTGCATTGCCAAGATATTAATCTGCTCCCAAGAAATTGACATCCACCAGTTGTGGATTTCCTATCAAACTTGTCACCACCATAATCACTGTCTGAATATGCAATAAGATCCAAGGGAGAATCTTTTGGGTACCACAATCCAAGATCTGGGTAACATCTTAGGTACCTAAAAATTCTCTTCACAGCAAAAAGGTGACATTCTTTGGGAGTCACTTGATGGCGTGCACATGCACACACAGCAAACATGATGTCAGGTCTTGAGGCTGTAAGATACATCAATGATCCAATCATTGATCTATAGTGCCTAACATCCACATCCTTTCCAGCTCCAATTTTTCCCCAAGGGTGTTGTCTATCCATAGGAGTGGAAGCCTCCTTCTCATGTGGAGAAAAACCATATTTCTTCAAGATTTCAGCTACATACTTGTCTTGGGAGATGAAGATACCATCTTCTTTCTGTTGAACTTGTAACCCTAGAAAGAAGTTCATCTTACCCATTGCACTCATCTTGAATTTATCTGTCATGAGCTTGGAAAAATCCTCACTCATTTTTGGATCAGTAGACCCAAAAATGATATCATCAACATAGACCTGCACCAACAACACATGTTTTCCTTTCTTCTTTGTAAATAGTGTCTGATCTATGGTGCCCCTTTTGAAACCATTTTCCACCAAGTAGGTGGACAATGTACCATACCATGCTCTTGGGGCTTGATGAAGTCCATACATTGCTTTCTTCACTCTATAAACCTTGTCTGGATTTTCAGGATCTTCAAAACCAGGAGGTTGCATGACATATACTTCTTCAACAATTGTCCCATAGAGGAAAGCACTCTTCACATCCATTTGGTAAACAGTGAAGTTCATACAAGAGGCATAAGCTAGAAAAATTCTTATAGCTTCAATTCTTGCAACTGGTGCAAAAACTTCTTCATAATCAATTCCTTCCTCTTGTGTATAACCCTGAGCTACCAAACGTGCCTTGTTTCTGACCACAATGCCTCTTTCATCTTTCTTGTTCCTTAGAACCCATCTTGTCCCAATTGGTCTCACATATCTAGGACAATCAACCAGCTCCCAAACATCCTGTATAGCAAATTGATGAAGCTCATCCTGCATTGCTTCCACCCAACTTGGTTCTTTGAGAGCATCAAAAATTTTCTTGGGTTCATCCTGTGACAGAAAACAGGCAAACAAACATGCTTGTACAAGAGGGGTATCAACCTTCTTGTGTATATTGGCAATAAATCCACCAAGACCTTGATGGGATCTTCTTGTCTGAACTGGAGCCATAACATCACCAATGATCTGAGATGTGGGGTGATCCTTTGCTGTGGAAGTGAGAACTCCTCCTTCAATAAGTCTGGTGTCCTCAATTTCACGCTCCATGTTGCCAATATCTTCTTCATCTGACTCTGTTTGATCAACATGAATCTCTTCATGGACATTTGAAGGTCCACCTTGTTCAAAATGTGAAGAGAAAAGATGTGCAAAGGTGTTGTCAAAGTCTGATCCTTGTTTGTCAGCGTTAGGGATAACAACGCTTGAACTGCTTGTGTCAGCGTCTGATCCATCAGCGTCTGAATTGCTCTTGTCAGCGCTTGATTTCCCTTTGTCAGCGCCTGAAGAAGTGTGCATGTTTGTAGTTGGTGGTATCTGAAAACCACCATTATCTTTTCTAGCAGCAGCAGCAGCAGCATAATACTCATCTGTCCATATAGGAAGTGTAACATATTCTTGTGTGGGAGATGATTCAACTGCTGGTGGTCCATCCTCCTTAGCAACCTGTATACCTGAAACATTACCAATTCTCTTTTCCAAAACACTTGAAGTTACCTTCACAATGTCTGGATCAGTAACAGGCATATAATTTAAAGCTCTAGATAAAGGTTCTAAGTCAAACAACCAATTTGGACCACTTTCAGGATCACTAGGTTTACTTTCTAAAAACCTAACATGTACCTTTTCAAGTATACGTTTTTCCTTTTTAATGTAAACCCTATATCCTTTGCTCTGCACTGAATAACCCATGAAGTAGCCTTCATCACCTTTTGAATCAAATTTACCTAGGGCCTCACTAGTTTCTAAAACAACTACATGACAACCAAATGGCTTGAGAAAGCCAATATTGGGCTTCCTTCCCCAAAGTAATTCATAAGGTGTCTTATTATGTATCTTGTTGACCAATGCCCTATTCTGAACATAACAAGCTGTGTTAACAGCTTCAGCCCAAAAGGCTATAGGAAAGTGGGCATCAGCCAACATGGTTCTGGCTGCTTCAATAAGGGTCCTATTCTTCCTCTCAGCAACCCCATTTTGCTGTGGGGTTCTAGCTATGCTAAACTGCCTAGTAATCCCTTTCTTGGCACAAAAATCATCTAACAACTGATTTCTAAACTCACCCCCATTGTCACTTCTAATAATTTTGACCTCATTACCATTCTTCTTTTCAATTTGGGTAATGAAATTAATCAGACTTAGGGCAGTTTCACTTTTCTTGGCTAAAAAGAAAGTCCATGTAAACCTGGAGTAATCATCAGTAATAACAAAACAATATGATTTACCCTTCAAACTTTCTATATTAGTTGGACCAAAGAGGTCCATATGCAATAAGTGAAGTGGTTTAGAACTAGAGTGCACCTGTTTAGACCTGAATGAGACCTTGTGCTGCTTGCCCTTAAGGCATGCAACACAAGAGTGGTCATTGTGGAAAGCCTTTTCAGGCAAACCATCAACTAAACCAAGCCTCACAAGTCTATTGATATTCTTAAAGTTTATGTGCCCTAGTCTCCTGTGCCAAAGATTACTTTCATCTACTGAGGCTTTAGCATATAGACATGACATTTTATTATTTACCTTAATTCCATTAAGATTCACATTATATATGTCTTTATGCCTTGGTGTTCTAAAATCTATGTATTTTTCTTCTGGAAGCTTATAATCTTTGCTTAACACCAAGCACTCAGTATCTGTGAAGAGAACCTTATTTTTGTTATCACACACTTGTGATACACTAAACAAATTATAATCCAGTTCTTTTACCAAGAAGACATTCTCAAACCGTAGATTGTTGGTGACAAGGGTTCCTTTTCCTGTAATGGTGCCGTAGCCCCCTCCAAAGTATACCTTATCACCATCTTGAATAGGAGAGAAATTGGTCAGATAGTCTTCCTTTCCTGTCATGTGCCTTGAGCATCCACTATCCCAGTATCCATAATCATTGATCTTCTTCTGAATGCCCTGCACATAAAGAAAACACATTAGTTTTCTTTGGGAACCCAAGCCTTAGAAGACTTGGATTCATTTGGTTGTTCAACAAGAACAGACTTGGTTCTCATAACAACCCCATTTTCATCCCTGTTTGAATGAAATTCCCAGTTAACCCCAATTGGTGTTGACAATGCCTTAGAAATATAATGAAACCTGTTGCATGTCATAGAAATACCAGTAGAATTAGGGTTTTGGTCTTGTTTTGGTCTCCATGTTAAGCTAGTAGAAGCTTTAGACCTATTTCCCTGTGGTTGCAAATACCTAGGTTTAGCAGTGTGTCTGTCAGCGCTGAAATTTCTCTTGTCATCGCCCCGATTGCTCTTATCAGCGTTGAACCTAGGGTTTGCTACAGGAACCCATTGCCTATTTGACCAAGTGTTTGACTTTTGAAAAGGTCTTAGGCCTTGTGTGTTAGACCCTCTAGAAAAGAATGGGGCTGGTCTAACAACTTGTGAACTTTTGTTCACAAAGGTATTGGGTCTGACAGTGTTTGACCTATGTTGACTTTTGTCAGCGCTGAAATGGTTCCTATCAGCGTTGACATTGGAAGCGTTGACACATTTGTAGGCCAAATGTGAGAAGCTACCACATGTATAACAAGCTTTTCTAGACATAGTCTTAGGTCTAGAAGCAAAGAAGCCTGTTCCATGATCACTAACTTGGCTTTTTGGTGACCTAGTATTCCTATACATCTTAGCATACTTAACACTAGCTTTTCTAACAGTTTGTGAGCCAAGGTCAACAGCTTTGCCAGTGGTAGGGTGTGTGATCTTAATAGGTTTAGGATCAAGGCTCGTGATTGGTGTGGGCTCATTTGGACTTTCACACAATAACCCTCCCTTAACAAACAAGGTGTGATTAGCTTTCTTCCACTCATCAAGGTCAGTCAGTTTTTGTTTGTATTCCTCAACTGGGGAAATCACTCTAGGTGGAGGAATGAATTCCTCCTCTTGACATTCTGGCAAGCCAGTCCAAGATAAGTCCTTTGATTGGACACCATAGAAATCCCCAGCTGGTGGTGGGACAACAGTATAATTATTCATCCCAATCCCACTCATATCCTTAGAGTCTCTTTGTTTGCTAACACACTCTCCTAGGGATTGTGTGGCCTTATCAAATCTCTGGATTTTAAGACTCACATTATCTTTATTTTTGTTAGCCTCTTCTAACTGAGCTATCAAATCAAGATTAACCCTATTTACTATATCTTGAACATCTTTACTCTGAAATAACTCATGTTTTAAGATGTTTATTTGATCCTTTAAATCAAACTCCATTTTCTTATACTCAGCTACAGTCTTTTCTGTTTGGGTAAGAGCAATTTGATAATTAGATACTTTGCATCTTTCAGTACTTGCCTCATCTAATAATTTAACTATCTCTTGTTTTAATTTCTCAGTATTTAAACGACAACCCTTAGAACAGAAAGCATCATCATATACCTCATTATCTGATGATGAGGAGGAGTGTGCCATGAGAGCATATTCAGCATGCTCTTCTTTAACCTCAGCAACCAAAGCTCTGTCCTCTTCCTCATTCTTAGCCATCCAGCTCCAATCCCATTCTCCAACACCATCAATTTGTTGAACAGCAACCATGGCCTTGGGATCTGGGCTCTTAATCATTTGGCTAGAAGGCTTCCCAGCATCAGATCTTCTTGGAGATCTACATTCCCTCATAAAGTGCCCCATCCTATGACAGTTGTAGCACTCAACCTTGGACTTGTCAAATCCAGCAACATCCTTAGCATTAAAGGTCATCTTCTTCTTGAACCTTTTATTGAACCTGTTCGCTCTTAAACTTACAAGAGCCATAGTCCACTTGATGTCCATCTCTTCCAATTGTTCATCACTTATCTGCTCAAGATCTTCATATGTGATTCTTGAATCACTGGGCAAAGAAGCAATGAATGCACACACAGTGTCTAGATCAAAACCAGCAGGTTTAATTCTATCAGCGCCATGATTGTGTGTGTCAGCGCTTGAGTACAAAGCGTTGACAGGATATGATCCAGCGCTGACAGATTGACATCCAGCGCTGACACCTTGAGATCCAGTTGCTGAATGTCCATAGAAGTTCATGGAATCAAATTGGCCTTCACTTTGTGAGAAGAAGGCCATGTTGCTGCTGGAAGATTTATTATCACTTTCCAATTGCCATTCATTCTCCAACAGTCTTAGTTTGTTGAAGATGTCATCAAACCTGGAAGTCTTGTGGGTGTTATTGACAAGAATAGATCTTGTCTCAATCTTCCATACATCACCAAGGCTTTTGAGAAAAGTAGCATTCAATTCAGGGTCATCAATCTGTTTTCCCATGAAGGAAAGTTGACTTGTGATGTCAAGAAGTCTACTTCTCACACTGCTAAGATTCTCATTAGGTTGAGCTTTAAAGACAGCATACTCATGCAATAGTTGCTTCTTCTTTTCTTCTTTTGTATCAGCATTGCCACCATGTGCTACTTCAAGAGCTTCCCAAAGCTCTTTTGCAGACTCAAAGCGTTTGTACTTGTGCTGATTCTCATGACCTAGGGCATGTTTCAAGCTGTTTAAGATTTTCATGTCCACCCTCTTCTTGGCTATGTCTTCAACAGCTACAGCTCTCCCATCTTCAGGCTTTTCCACCTTATCAGATTCAGGACAATTAGGAACAGCTGTCCTTGTGGCAATTGCAGCAGTAATCTTTGCTGCTTTATCGAATGTGTTCCCATATTCGATAATCTCCCAAAGAGTGTAGTCATGAATAACTATATATTGCTCAAAATTGGACTTCCAAAGCTCAAAGTTCCTGGCATCAAACATGGGAATTTTGATACTAGGGTTTGAGAAGTTGTTTTGTAGCAAAGCAGGAGGTTGATTTGTACCAGACATGATGTTTTTAGGGTTTTGAGAATTTTAGGGTTTTTAGGGTTTGGTGTTTTAGGGTTCTGCGTTACTTAAAGATCAAAAGTTTCTCAACAAGCTCTGATACCACTTGTTGATCCCAAACTTAGATCGATTAAGCTTTGTGTATACGAGATTAGATCAAGTACTACACGTAGAGAAACCTTTGCTTATGAATAAAGTAACTAAGTGTTATGCGGAATTAACACTTGATCTAAAACACAATGATGTTAAACAAACTTTCACTTGTATTAGAATAATCGTGTTGATTACAATGAAAGGTTTAACTTGCGAATACTATGAAAACTGATATATGACTTTAACCTAAAAGACCTTCTTTTATAGAACAAGAAGTCTTGTACAATAAGCTATGAATCAACTATTCTAGGTAAAGATAATAATAGAAAATACAATGTTGTGCTTATCTTTACCATACATAAATAAAGAAACAAATAAACAAGATAAGTATGAAGATATTCCATCAGTGTCAATCTTCAAGGCTATCAGCGTTGACTTCTTCAATGTCAACGCTTGGCTGTCAGCGTCCAATGTCTTCTTATCAGCGTTGGCATTCTTCTTATCAGCGTCTAGTGAACTGACCCATATTTTATTCCCAACAAGTCTTCCTCTAGAATTTGATGATAAGGTTCGACGCACTTCCGCTGGACATGAATGACTTCGACATGATTTTGGGCATGGATTGGTTATCCAAGTATCATGCTACCATAGACTGCCATTCATATCGAGTTATCTTCGGTGATGTCAATGCACCAGAGTACATTCATAATGGGTTCATACCCGGACGGTCTGTACAAATCATATCCACCCTGCAAGCGCGTGCACTCCTGTCACATGGTTGCGAGGGTTATCTAGCTACGGTTCATGACATGGATGCTGAATCTCCATCGATTCAGGATCAACCTATAGTGTCGGAATTCCAAGACGTGTTTCCAGAAGAACTTCCGGGCATACCACCTGCACGAGAAGTGGAATTCAGTATCGAGCTGGTTCCAGGAGCTGAACCAATCTCTAAGGCTCCTTATCGCATGGCTCCCATAAAGCTGAAGAGCTGAAGGATCAACCACAAGAACTTCTTGAACGAGGTTTCATTCGACCGAGCGCATCTCCATGGGGTGCACCGGTTTTATTTGTTAAGAAGAAGGACGGCAGTATGCGTCTTTGCATAGACTATCGCGAGCTCAACACGATTACTATTCGGAATAGATATCCACTGCCACGTATTGACGATCTGTTTGACCAACTCCAAGGGGCCAAACACTTCTCCAAGATCGATCTTAGGTCAGGCTATCATCAGTTACGAGTCAAGGAGCAGGATATTGCTAAGACTGCCTTTCGTACTCGTTATGGCCACTACGAGTTTGTAGTTATGCCATTTGGCCTGACAAATGCTCCAGCAGTGTTCATGGATCTGATGAACAGAATCTTCCATGAATTTCTGGACAAATTCGTCATTGTTTTCATCGATGACATCCTGATTTTCTCTAATTCCAAGGAGGAACACGAAGACCATCTTCGTACAATACTACAAATTCTTCGCCAGAAGCAGTTGTATGCTAAATTCTCCAAGTGTGAGTTCTGGTTAGACAAGGTGGCATTCTTAGGTCACATTGTATCAGCAGAAGGAATCACTATGGATCCAGCGAAGGTTGAGGCCATCACTAAGTGGCCGGGGCCGACATCAGCGACGGAAGTCCGCAGTTTCTTAGGCTTAGCTGGCTATTACCGTAGGTTCGTGGAGAACTTTTCCCGCTTAGCACAACCATTGACCAAACTGATGCGGAAAGGGGAGAAATTCGTCTGGACTAAAGATCGAGAGAAGAGCTTTGAAGACTTGAAGCAGAAGCTAGTATCTGCACCTATTCTTACTCTACCATCTGGTACGGGTGGATTTCAAATCTATAGCGATGCATCGGGGAAGGGACTTGGCTGTGTTCTCATGCAACATGGGAAAGTGATCGCGTACGCTTCACGGCAGCTTAAGCCTTATGAAGAGAATTACCCCATGCACGATCTGGAACTTGCTGCAGTCGTGTTTGCATTGAAGATATGGAGACACTACTTATATGGAGAATCATGTGACATTTTCACGGACCACAAGAGCTTGAAGTATATCTTCACTCAGCGTGAATTGAACATGAGGCAGAGGAGATGGTTAGAGCTGTTGAAGGATTATGACATTAATCTACAGTATCATCCCAGAAAGGCAAATGTAGTAGCAGATGCCCTTAGCAGGAAGTCCGGAATGATCAACAGCATTAGAATCGAAGAGGAAATCATAAGAGACTTGGAGCGATTAGACATCGAGATCATGGTACGTGGACAGCACGGTTACTGGGCTAATCTTAGAGTAGAACCCGAGTTACTATGTAAGATCAAAGAAGCTCAGAAGGATGACGGAGAAATATGGGCGATAATACAGAATTTGGAGAAGCAGACAAAATTCAGAGTAGATGCAGATGGTATCGTATGGCAGGGCACTAGACTTTGTGTTCCTGATGACCAAGAACTCCGGGAAGCTTTGCTAACAGAAGCTCATAGCTCCCCATTCTCGATACATCCTGGTTCAACTAAAATGTACCATGACATCAAGCAGTACTTCTGGTGGAGTGGTATGAAGCAGGATGTGGCCACTTACGTCTCCAAATGTCTTACCTGCCAGCAGGTTAAGATCGAGCATCTGCGAGCTGGCGGTCTCCTTCAACCGTTAGACATTCTAGAGTGGAAGTGGGATAAAATCACCATGGATTTTGTTACCGGTCTTCCGCCTACCAAAAGGAAGCACGATGCAATTTGGGTTATCGTTGATCGACTTACCAAATCAGCTCATTTCTTACCGATCCGCAAGGAAGACCCGGTAAGTAAACTCGAAGATACGTACAGACGAGAGATCATGAGACTACACGGTGCACCATCCAGCATCGTCTCAGACAGAGATCCTCGATTCACTTCGCAATTTTGGAAGAGTCTGCAGAAAGCTTGGGGTACACAACTTAAGCTTAGCACGGCCTTTCATCCTCAAACGGACGGACAGTCGGAGCGAACTATTCAAACATTGGAGGATATGTTGAGATCATGTGCGTTGGAATGGACGGGTGATTGGGACGAATACATCTGTTTGGTGGAGTTTGCGTACAACAACAGCTGGCACGCGAGCATCAAGTGTGCTCCATTTGAGATGTTGTATGGCAGAAAGTGTCGCGCCCTAATCTGCTGGGATCAGGTTGGCGAGCGAACACTCGAAGGACCAGAAATCATAGAGTTGACAAACGAGAAGATTGCAGTAGCTAGACAGAAAATTCAGGAGGCACGGTCACGTCAGAAGAGTTACGCCGATAAGCATCGTTGGGATTTACACTTTAATGTAGGAGACCACGTCTTCCTTAAGGTTTCGCCGGTACGTGGTGTTAGACGCTTCGGGATTAAAGGGAAGCTCAATCCTCGTTTCATCAGATCGTTTGATATCATTGAACGAGTCGGTGAAGTATCTTACCGATTGGCGTTACCTCCGCAACTTTCGCATGTGCACAATGTGTTTCATGTGTCCTTACTCATAGGGTATCAATATCATCCCCTTCACATGGTTCAGTATCCACTGGAGCAGATTCGTGAAGATCTCACTTTTATAGAAGAACCCGAACGAGTTCTTGACAGGCAAGAACGAGTCATGAGCAAGTAGACTATTCCATTCGTCAAAATTCTATGGAGGGACCATACCGAGCGGGAAGCCACTTGGGAAACAGAGGAGTCTATCCGGACTTCTTACCCTCATTTCATACTTTATCTATAATTCGGGGACGAATTATTCTTTTTAGGGGGGAAGAGTTGTAAAACCCGCATGCTTTTACCATGCATAGTACCTTAAGTTCGTACGTACTAGTTAGAAACTTTCCTAATATAGCATGATTACGATTACGTATTAGGAGTTTATGTATTACGTACGTGCTAGAACACGATAAGTATTTTATATGAACGATCACGTAATAATTATTTAGCAATAATTAATCACGAACATACGATCACGAGATCACGAGCGTAATTAAAACACGAGTTATTATTAATTACGTATATATATTTAATACGAGCGTAATTAAATATATAGGTGTAGGATATTTACGTAACGAGAACATTTAAAACACGAACATAATTAAACGTAAACGTGTACGAAATTACAAGACACGAAACGAGGTACGGGACCCCCACAAGAGAGTCCCTACCCGCGGCCAAAAACAAGGTAATGGGCCAAGCCCATTACCAATTTTACAAAGAGGGGAGAAATAGAGTTTTTACTACTCAAATTATTTTTACAGAAGAATTTCAAGAAAACCTAAAACCCTTCTCCTCCTCCTTCTTTGTGCCGCCACCATCAAATCACCATCAAGGTGATTCCATTGATCATGGATCTTGTTGAATTAGTGTTTGTTCGTGTTTGTTCTTCACCCTCTTGATCCACAAATACGGTAAAACCTTTTTAAACCCTTTTCTTTTAATTAATCTTTTATTTAATTATGAACACGTGATGTTTTTCATAAAAACACATTAATTAATCATAGATCTAACATGTTTTGAGCATTAAATAATCAAAGGGGCGATCTAAGGGGTGTTTGTTTTTGGGTCGCAAGGTAAAACCGACCCCAAGGGGGTTCGGTTTGTTTTTAGCCGACCACCACCAAGACCTTTTTGGTCTTGGTTGGTGCGTATGGGTCCCACGGTAGCAAGGGGGTACCCCGATTTGGTTCGGGGTATGGTGTTTGTTCATATCCGGTGCATGTTTTTAAGCTTAGATCCGGATCATGATTCTGTTAGTTGTTTATGTTATAAAGGTTAAGAATTAAATTAATAAGATGTAATTAATTTAATCACATGACTTAGGTTAACTAATTATTAATAAACATGAATTATTTTTAACCTAAGTATTTATTATTATTAGCACTTATAATTAATTAATTATTTAAAAACCATGGATATAATTAATTAATTAGACATGACTTAGGTTATATTATTAGTATTTAATAATATATATTTTAACCTAAGTATTTAATATATTTAATTAAAACATGTCATACTTTAATTAAATATTATAATCTATAGTTTAATTAAATTACATGAAATAATTATTAAACTATATAATATACCATATGACTTAGAAAATAATCATGAAAATACTTAGGCTTATTTACTTAGCTTATTTAACCAGCTTATTTCTAATTATGGAAACTTTCTACTTTTAGAAACATAATTAAATAAGGCAGCTATTTTATTTATGGAAACCAGCTATTTTTTAGAAACTTATCTATTTTATGCAGTAAATCTGTTTTTGGAAACTTTCTATTTTTGGAAACTTTCTATTTTTGGAAACTTTCTATTTTTGGAAACTTTCTATTTTTGGAAACTTTCTATTTTTGGAAACTTTCTATTTTTGGAAACTTTCTATTTAAGGAAACCTGCTATTTTTGGAAAGTTACTTAATATTACACAGTAAGTATAATAACACATGAAATATCAGAAATACTTAATCAGAATGAACAGAATATAGGATTTAACACAGTTTAAGGCTTTAAACAGTGTAAATAGTAAGAACACATAAAATAAGCTAAGACATGATATAAACCAGCTATGTATGTAGTAAGCAGATACTTATTTCATGTACGTATTTATGTAGCACTAGTGTTTGGGAAGTAGGATTCTCGCAGTTCATCGTTCTCGTTCACTGGACATAAGGTACGGATTCCCGTCCTTTCAGTATGGACATTCTTTCCTTATTAGGATTTCCCCGTATGCAGCCAACTGTTTTCCCGTAGAATAAGTAAGAGTTTGATTGCTTATGTTTTAAATATGATTACCTATAGCCATATACATGCATGACCAGTTTCACCTAGTTATGGAGGTACCATAACCGTAACATTAGAGGCACTGATGTTATGACTTCACCACGGCGGAGTGATTGCTCGTGGCGTCCCATCAGCTTTTGGCCATTTATTTATATTTATCATGTGGGGCGTATGGGTGCATCCTAGTTACACGTTTTATTCAGGATTACATGGTGAATGTGGTGTGTGCCTTGCATCCTTCACAAGGAGCTGATCCCTCCTACCCATAAAACTAGTATATTAAATTAGAGGCAGCCCCTCTAATTTGCATGATGAGGTCACCCCTCCAATTATTCTTGCACGGTGGATATTCATGACCTATATTGGCTAAATGGTGAAATATGACAAACAGTTTTTATAAGATAAACATAAGACTTTCAAACTATAAAACTAGTTTTATTAAGACTTAACCAGGTTACTCGGGACTTAGTTTCTTCCGCTGTTATTATGTTATATGCTTATCCTATTCATGCTTTATTGTACATCCGTGCACTGAGCGTATTGCTCAGCCGTTTACCTTTTCTATGTTCCCAAAACGACAGGTACTCAGGGACGCTCGTAGACACTAAGAGTACGTGCATATGGACTGGAAGCTGTCTAGCCTTCTTTACATTATGCATTTCTTTTCTTTATGATACTTATGCTTTGGACATTGTTTCGTCCTTATTCCTTACTATACTATGTTTTTGTGGGATGAGTTTTACTTTTGGACTACCGATGTTTGATTCCGGTATTTTCCTTATATGGTCAAGTAATGTTTATACATTTTACCTTGTATGCTTTGATGACACGCCATAATTACTGTGATATTTCCATTTCCAAAATGGGGTGTTACAAAGATGGCTGAAGAATTCGATACCGGGGTCGAACACCTTTTCCTTTAGGGGAAAATAGCACTCAGGCTCAACAGAATTTGAAGATGATCCGCGAATAAAATGCACAACCTCGTCCTTAGAGGGTGGACAAAGAGGTGTTAAATCATACGTGCTGCGGATGTTGGTGTCGTCCGGTTGCTTCTCCTTTGAAAGAATTTTCTTCAAATCCAAAGTAGGATCAAGACCATAATCATCAAAGTCTAAAGGAGGAGCATCACTCTCATGAAGGAAGTATGTATTAAGAAAATTAGAGAAATCTTCCTCAAATGAGTATTCATCCAAAGTAGGATTAAGCATGGTAGGCGGAGGATCTTTATCATGTGATGAATCACTCGATAGAGTATCGGCCTCATCAAAATCATCATACGTGGGAATGTCGGGATACTCGGAAGTAAAATCATCATAATCATCCGAATCTGAGCTAGAATCATCATCATAAGCATCATAGATCGGTGGAGAATCATATATGTGAGAAGGTTCCAAATTGGATAGAGAATCATCCACATCATCTTGAAACAATGGATTATCATTGCAAGACTCGAATAGAGGATTGTTGTAGATGACAAAATGATCGAGCACATTAATCATATTCGCTGATTCTCTTCCATAGGATTTGCTTGTAAGCTTCCCCATTTCAAACACTTGTGCATCATCCCCGACTCTTAAAATAAGCTCACATTTATTAACATCTATTAAAGCTCTACCGGTTCTCAAAAATGGGTGCCTAAGTATTAACAAAATACGAGGGTCCATTTCATAATCAACAACGACGAAGTCGACCAGGAAAGTGAATGTGCCAACTTTAATGAACACATTTTCGGCTATACCAACGGGGTAAGCAAGAGTGCGATTGGCTAGCTCAAGAGTCATTTTGGTGGGTGTAAGGTCGGGCAATGATAAATTTTTCCAAAAACTTAAAGGCATCAAATTAATACTGGCCCCGAGATCGGCTAAGGCAGTAAATTTGTCGGTTTGGTTAAAAGTACAAGGAAGCACAAAACGACCGGGATCTCAAAGTTTCTCCGGAAGTTCTTTAAGAAGGACGGCAGAACAATTTTCATTCAATCGAGTACTAACAAACTCGGCCATCTTCTCCTTTTTGCTAAGAAATTCCTTAAACATCTTAACAAATTTGGGCATTTGTGCTAGAGCTTCGACAAGGGGAAAAGTGACGGTCATTTTTTAAACTTTCTTCAAATAGTTTGACACTTGAATGTCATCCTTGGTGTGCATTTGGCCTTGCCTAAGCGAGATGGATAAGGAATATTGGGTTTGGGTGGTGAAGGTGTAGGTGTAGGTGGTAAAGGTTGAGATGTTGAAGGTGGGGTTGGTGGAGGATTCTTGGTGGGTACTTCGTCATGACGTGGCAGAGACGGTAATGGTGCACTAATACTAGGTGTGGGAGGAGTAGGGATAAATGGTGGTGGAGGAGGTGTAGATGATGGGGGTGGAATAGGTGGTCCTACTATGGTAACTCCACTACGGGTAGTAATAGCACTCACATTCGCTCGCGGATTGGTGACGGTGTTTGAAGGTAGAGAACTCGAATAAGAAGGTTAAGTGGTGGGCAAGAAACTAGCAAGCATATTCTTCAAATCATTCGTTTGATTGCTGAAGGAGGATTGTATATTATCTCGAAGCTCGGATCTAATGTCATTCCCTTGCTTGGTGATATCCCCTTTCAAGTTGATAATTTGGCTCTGCAGATTCTTGATTTGCTCTCCTTGAGTTCTCAGTAAGGCTTCAACATCTTGATTCATTGGTGGGGCTTGTTGAGCGGGTGGGTGGTAAGGATTAAAAGCTCGAGGTGGGGTTTGGTTGCTTCTATTGTAATGGTTGTTGGGGTTTTGGTTTTGAGGAGAAAAACCGGGTGAAAGATAGTTGTTGGACCGGTAACTTAGCAAATTTCTATCCCCTTGAGGTCGGGCTTGGTAATTTTCCGGTGAATAATTACCATAAGCCGCCTACACGTTTTCTGGATTTCCTTGAGTAGAAGGACAATCAGTGTATGAGTGAGGACCGCCACATGTTTCACAAGGATTGGCTACCGCTTTAACTTGTTGTTGGTTTGTAGCGAGAAGAAAGATATTTTTGTTCATTTCGGTCATCATGCGGGTGAATTCGGTCATGTCGGGGTTCGCTAAAGTAGAAGAAACATTGAATCTCGGGTTGTTCCTTGAAGAAGCGGAGGAATCCCAGTTTTTGTGATTAGTAGTCATGTTCTCAATAAGCTCTCTACACTCCTCGGTCTTCTTTTTATAAATGTGCCACCGGCGGCTGCATTAATCGTATGACGATCACGAAAAGTCAAACCGTTGTAGAAAGTATCAATTAAGGTCACATGGAGCATGTTGTGGTTTGGACAACGATCAATCAAAACATTATACCTTTCCCAAACATCAAAGAGAGATTCATCGGGGTCTTGCATGAACCCGCTGAATTGATTGCGAAGGCTCGTGACCATGGATGGTGGAAAGTAGCACGACAAAAAGCGTTGAGTCATGTCATCCCAAGTATGAATTGAATTCTTTGGAAGACGATCAAACCATTTCTCGGCGTGGTGTGATAAAGTATGTTGAAAGAGTTGTAGGCGAAGGACATCCATTGTAGAACCAGGCAACTTCATGCTTTGAGTGATTGTAATGAATTTGTCGAGGTGTTTGTTGGCATCATCATCAGGCATTCCTCGAAAAGGATTAGTTTGCACTTGCTGAATCATGTGGTTCTTCAACGAAAAATCCGGAGCCGTGATTTGCATCGACGCAATCGGTCCTCCTCGTCCAAACATGGTAGGTTGACAAAGATCCTCCATTGTCCGAAGATCGGGCTATGGAAGAACATTGTTGTTATTATTGAGGTGCGGTGGATTATTGTTGTTGTTCACACCTGCCATACCTAAATCTTCTCGAGTCTCGGGCTCTTGATAATTAGAAGATCTTGTACGCATACACCTGCGAAAGCAAAAGAAAACAATACCAAACACAAAGAGAATATATATACACTATAAAGAAAATAAAATCTTTTTGGATTTTTTTAAAATTTTTAATTTTTTTATGGTTTTTTGAAATTTTTAAGCAAGAAAAATAACGCTCACAAGTGAACGGATCCCAAAAAGCAACGTGTCTCTCACAGAAAACCATTAATCTTTACGAAAAGAGCCGGCAGCGGTGCCATTTGATACACAATATTTTGTATGTAAAAAGGTTATCGTCACAGTCTCTTTGAATTGAAAAATGGATTAACTATGCGACTCAGTCGTTCTTTGGTGGAACAAATGTTTGTCGTTGTAGTATATTTAAAATGCAAATACTTTAAATAAATGACGGTTAATTAAATCTAAACTTAATTTAAAATAAGTGGCAAGTATTTAAAAGCGTGACAAAAAGTAAATGGGCACTTAAAAGTAAATGGGCAATTAAAGTAAATCTATCTAAGGCAAACTTAAAACGCAACTAAAACTTAAACTAAGGCAAAGCTAAAATAAATCTAAGGCAAGTAAACTTAAAGTGCCACTAAGGAAAAAGGCGGGAAAAATAAAGATTGAAAATTAAAAATTAAAACTTAAAAACAGTAACTTAAAATAACCTGAAAATACCTCACTTGGAATAATTACTCGTTCGGAATGTCGCCTTCACCCGGAATAATTCTTCTTCGTTTGGAATAATCAACATAAAACACTCATTCGGAATATTTGAATAAAACCTTCATCCGGAATATGTTACTTATCCGGAATAAAGTCTTGATTCGGAATTCTGACTTGATTCGGAATATATTCCGAATGAATACTTGATCCGGAACAATAGATGTTCCGAATGAACAATTCCCAAATCCTTCGTTCGGAATATTCCGAATGAAATAGCCACTGATCCGGAATATTTTGTATTCCGAATGAACAGCACTTGATCCGGAATATCTTCTTGGTTTGGAATATATGATGTTCCGAATGAGCAGCCTTAATCCGGAATAAATTAATTATTCCGAATAAACTTCCCTTGATTCGGAACTTCACTTATTCGGAATGTTCGGTTGATCCGAAATGTTCCGAATGAACTCCTTCACTCGGAATGTTCCGAATGAGCACCTTCACTCGGAATAATATATTATTCCGAATAAACACCATTGATTCGGAACTTTCAATGATTCGGAACCTCCTGAACAAAATCTTTGATTCGGAACAATCAAAAAATACCTTCACTCGGAATGTGTTGTTGATTCGGAATATCACCTGGGAAACAGAAACAGTAGCGAAGAGCACGCAAGAAAAAATATAACACGAATCCAATCTAATCTAATCAAAATCAACCACAAGATTAAATCCAACTAATCAATAAACATCTACTAATCATAAACAAACAATCCAAATCAACAAAACTAACAATAATGATCAAAATAATCAAAACCCACTTAATCTATTTAAATAAAACAAAAGAACATAAACATGAACAATAAAGCATAAAGATTAAGATCAAACAAGAAAGGTAGATAGGAGATTAACAAGAAAAAGTAAAGATTGACAAGAATTAAAAAGAAACTTACTTGAAATTAAAGGTATTTAAGGTGCAAAACAATTAATTAAATGACATGTAATTAAAGAATAAGTAATTAAATGGTGGAAGACTAATTGTCACACTTAGCCAACAAAATGAAATGAAAACACTAATGATCTATTTATAAGGGAGATTAGGGAGGTGCTTAGGAAGCTTCCTCCCTTCTTTCTTCATTCTTTAATTGCGTCATTAAGTCCTTAATCTCTTAATTCTTTGACTTTAACGACTTTGTCTCGGGATTTCTTTAAACTCGTCTTGTAATTCTTCAATAAATTAGACTTGAGTTCTTCGGCTTTTAGTAAACTTCCGTCTTTTGACTTTTTCTTCGATAAATCTTCAGAATTGGTCTTGGACTTCCGTTATTTTTGCACTCTTGATTTCTTGACTTCGTCTTTTGTCTTTTTCTTCGATAAAAGCCCGTGAATGCCCGTGTTTTCTCCCCTTTTAACAATTTCGTCCTAAATCACAACAAAAACACAAACCACGCATAATTCCGACGTTTACGACATAAAATACACGTTTTGGCTCGGTTATTATTGTAGTTAAGTGGTAAAAAGGATGGGTGTTTACACACCTATCAAGGAAACTTACTTGAAATTAAAGGTATTTAAGGTGCAAGACAATTAATTAAATGACATGTATTTAAATTGCAATTAAAGTAAATGGTGGAAGACTAATTGTCACACTTAGCCAACAAGAGAAAATGAAATGAAATGAAAACTATATATAGGGGGATTAGGGAGGTGCTTAGGAAGCGCCCTCCCCTCTTTCTTCTTTCCTTAATTGCATGATTAAGTCTTTGTCTTCTTAATCTTTTGACTTTAACGACTTTGTCTCGGGATTTCTTTAAACTCGTCATGTAATTCTTCAATAAATTAGACTTGAGTTCTTCGACTTTTAGTAAAATTCCGTCTTTTTACTTTTTCTTCGATAAATCTTCAGAATTGGTCTTGGACTTCCGTTCTTTTTGCACTCTTGATTTCTTGACTTCGTCTTTCGTCTTTTTCTTCGATAAAAGCCCGTGAATGCCCGTGTTTTCTCCCTCTTCCACATTTTCGTCCTAAATCACAACAAAAAAACAAACCACGCATAATTCCGACATTTACGACATAAAATACACGTTTTGGCTCGGTTTATTATTGTAGTTAAGTGGTAAAAAGGATGGGTGTTTACACACCTATCAAATCCCCTACACTTGACCATTGCAATGCCCTCATGCAATGCATTAGTTACAAAGCACGATTACATTTTCCATCATAATCAATCCATAATGGCCTTTATTAAAGAGATAGAAAATTATAAACATTGACAGTAAATCAAAAACATACCTTCGGGTTTTGGAAATGTCATGAATGATCATCATCCTCAAGTTTTAACTTTCTCCAAACCAAGCTTAAAAACGAGATCATTGTTATTATAAGTTAGCAAATTAACACGAACTCATGTGGGCCAATTATTCACTTAGACTCCCTTATTCCTAGGTGTATCTCTTATATTTTATTATTGTCTTGAATGATCACGAGGATGCATTGTTGACTTATTTCGATAGTTATTTAAGCTGAAAACAAAGTGGGACGATTTAATCAATAGTTAGCTAAAGGACAAAATCTTTTAAAACTGCTTCTCGGGACCTCATAAAGTTCATATCTTGGCATAACTCGCTTCGTGATTTGAGACCTTTCTCAGACCGATATTTGGCTGCGACTTCACACTTCAAACCTTGAGAGACGTTCATGAAATAATGGTCTTCTCTTCATAATAGGAATTTCTTCACTTGAAATTTTGAGAGATTCTTCATATATGGACCACGACTTCTTCATTTTTCTCCAATCTTTATTTTGGACTTTGATATACAACGATCCGCCTCCTTTTTGGACTTGGATCTATTTATCCCCATACATTGCTAGGGCCTTTTTGGATAGACTTCTCCATGATCTTTTGGGAGTATTTGCTTTTCGTCGTGTGTCTCGATCCTTCATATTGATCTTTGATAAATATTTCTTCACATCACTTGGGATCTTTAGCAACAAAATGTAGCCCTCATGCCTTGTTAGGGCCTTTTCGGACTCGCCAATCTTCGCATCCCGCTTCAATAAGTTATTCCTTGGCTAAGAACTCTAATCCATACCGAGCAACTTTTAAACGATCTTGGGCTAGAAGCTAAGTAACTTTTCAAATCGTACAACCTTATTTATTGCAGATAAATTTATTAGCAAGCAATGGGAGAATAGGCTTATAATTAACTCACATAAATTCACGAAAGAATACCAAACTTATAATTGACTCTATCATCTCTCGTTCTCCACAGTTTAAAATCTCAAGGAATGAGACTCGTGGATGCTTAGCCTATTAAATCAAAGTTTTGGGTTTTTGAGTCATCTATAGGATCTTGCAAACTCTTAGACTTTTTCAAGTTTAAAAATCTCATTTTAAAGTTCCCTTGATAAACGACTCTCTAGGATCAATTATAGGAAATTGCGAAAAATTCTTGTTCTTAACCCGTGAGAGTTAAGACTTAAGCGTTTTAAAGCTCCCTATATAAAAGCCTAGCAAAACTTGACTTAAACACGTTAAGGATACTAGCTAGAGTAAACTTAGATAAGTAAACTCGGGTTGAGTCAAAAGATTCACAACGTTTGAAAATTAAAACCACTTTATTCAAATTTATTCTAGAAAATAAAGAAAATAACTATACAAAGGTAAAAACTAATAGGCCAAAATAGATCAAAAATTTTGAAAAATGTCAAAAAATTGATTTTCTGGTTAAAATGAGGACAAATACAAGGAAAAGACCACTTAACTTCGATAGAAGTCCCCCTACACTTAATATAAACATTGTCCTTAATGTTTAAGCATGTGGGAGTAAACTCCCCTACACTTAGGACATTGTGCACTTTGTTTAAATCTCGCTAAGGAAAAGACAACTAACGAGATTCCTATTTTAATATTGGAAAATATAAAATGGTGAATCGAAATGAGTTTAGGATAGAACCGGGAAACTGGGAACACGGAATCACGGGTCGTCAAAAATCATCAAGAGTGGATCATTGAGCGCTCGAATCCCTGAATGTTAGAAGAGAGGAAATAGCAAACACCAACGGGTCTCCCCTACACTTAGGATAAAGAAAGCTAAAAGATAGATACATGGGTTGCCTCCCAAGAAGCGCTTGATTTTTATTCACCGAGTCGTGAGCCTGACTCGACCTTGATTAGCATAGGAAGAAGCATGAACCATATCCACCGGGATCAAAGACATAGTTTTCGTCCATCAAATATCACAAGCTTAAGGCGAACAAGGCAAGCCAAAGAAGAGTAGGCAAGGTTCCCTTAAGCAAAGATGGAGCACGGTGGTAGCAAGAGTAAAGTGGTGCAAGCAGCTTTCCAAGAGTTCCAAAGATTTTTCCTTTTATTTCATCAGATGGATACTGAGATGGCTGAAGAATATCGATACCTGGGTCGAACACCTTTTCCTTCAGGGGAAAATAGCACTCAGGCTCAATAGAATTTGAAGATAATCCGCGAAGAAAATGCACAACCTCGTCCTCAGAAGGTGGACAAAGAGGTGTCAAATCATACGTGCTGTGGATGTTGGCGTCGTCCGGTTGCGTCTCCTTTGAAAGGATTTTCTTCAAATCCAAAGTAGGATCAAGACGATAATCATCAAAGTCTAAAGGAGGAGCATCATTCTCATGAGGGAAGTATGTATTGAGAAAAGTAGAGAAGTCTTCCTCAAATGAGTAGTCATCCAAAGTAGGATTAAGCATGGTAGGTGGAGGATCTTCATCATGAGAAGAATCACTCGAAAGAGTATCGACCTCATCAAAATCATCATACGTGGGCATGTCGGGATACTCGGAAGTAAAATCATCAAAATCATCTCCATCGAAGCTAGAATCATCATCATAAGCATCATAGATCGGTGGAGAATCATATATGGGTGAAGGGTCCAAATTGGAGAGAGAATCATCCACATCATTTTGAAAAAGTGGATTATCAATGCAAGACTCGAATAGAGGATTGTTGTAGACGACAAAATTATCAAGCACATTAATCATATTCGCGGATTCTCGTCCTCCAAAGGATTTGCTTGTAAGATTCCCCATTTCAAACACTTGTGCATCATCCCCGACTCTTAAAATGAGCTCACACTTATCCACATCTATTAAATCTCGACCGGTTCTCAAAAATGGGCGTCCAAGTATTAACGGAATACGAGGGTCCATTTCATAATCAACAACGACGAAGTCGACCGGAAAAGTGAATGTGCAAACTTTAATGAACACATCTTCGGCAATACCAACGGGGTAAGCGAGAGTGCGATTGGCTAGCTCAAGAGTCATTTTGGTGGGTGTAAGGTCGGGAAATTATAAATTTTTCCAAACACTTAACGGCATCAAATTAATACTTGCCCCGAGATCGGCTAAGGCAGTAAATTTGTCGTTTTGGTTAAAAGTGCAAGGAAGCACAAAACGATCGGGATCTCCAAGTTTCTCCGGAAGTTCTTTAAGAAGGACGGCATAACAATTTTCATTTAATCGAGTATTAACAAACTCGGCCATCTTCTCCTTCTTATTAAGCAATTCCTTAAACATCTTGACAAATTGTGGCATTTGAGCAAGAGCTTCAACAAGGGTAAATGTGATCTTCATGCCGGCAACCTTTTCCAAAAGGTGAGAGACTTGAATGTCATTCTTAGTCAAAATTCTAGCCTTATTGAGTCGAGAAGGGTAAGGAATGCTGGGGTTGGGTGGTGGAGGCGTAGAAGGTGAAGGTTGAGATGTTGAAGGGTTCTTCTTGGGTACATCGTCATGACGAGGCGGAGACGGTAATGGTGTACTAATACTAGGTGTGGGAGTAGTAGGGATAAATGGTGGTGGAGGAGGTATAGATGATGGGGGCGGGATAGGTGGTCCTACTAAAGTAACTCCACTACGGGTAGTAATAGCACTCACATTCGCTCGCGGATTCGTGACGGTGTTTGAAGGTAGATAACTCGAAGTAGAGGGTTGAGTGGTGGGCAAGAAAATAGCCAACATATTCTTCAAATCATTCGTTTGATTGTTGAAGGAGGATTGTATATTATCTCGAAGCTCGGATCTAATGTCATTCCCTTGCTTGGTGATATCCCCTTTCAAATTGATAATTTGGCTCTGTAGATTCTTGATTTGCTCTCCTTGGGTTCTCATCAAAGCTTCAACATCTTGGTGAACGGGTGAGGCTTGTTGAGCGGGTGGGTGATAAGGATTAGAAGCTCGAGGTGGGATTTGGTTGCTTCTATTGTAATTATTGTTGGGGTTTTAGTTTTTAGGAGAAAAACCGGGGGAAAGGTAGTTGTTGGACCGGTAACTTAGCAAATTTCTATCCCCTTGAGGTCGGGCTTGGTAATTTTCCGGTGAATAATTACCGTAAGCTACATACACATTTTCCGGATTTCCTTGAGTAGAAGGACAATCAGTGTATGAGTGAGGTACGCCGCATGTCTCACAAGGATTGGCTACCGCTTTAACTTGTTGTTGGTTTGTAGCGAGAAACAAAATATTTTTGTTCATTTCGGTCATCATGCGGGTGAATTCGGTCATATCGGGGTTTGCTGAAGTAGAGGAAACATTGACTCTCGGGTTGTTCCTTGAAGAAGCGGAGGAATACCAGTTTTTGTGATGAGTAGTCATGTTTTCAATAAGCTCTCTACACTCCTCGGGTCTTCTTTTCATAAATGTGCCACCGGCGGCTACATTAATCGTATCACGATCACGAAAAGTCAAACCGTTGTAGAAAGTATCAATTAAGGTCACAGGGAGCATGTTGTGGTTTGGACATCGATTGATCAAAACATTATATCTTTCCGAAGCATCAAAGAGAGATTCATCAGGTTCTTGCATGAAACCGCTGATTTGATTGCGAAGACTCGTGACCATGGATGGTGGAAAGTAGCGCGACAAAAAGCGTTGAGTCATGTCATCCCAAGTATGAATGGAATTCTTTGGGAGACGATCAAACCATTACTCGTCGTGGTGTGATAAAGTATATGGGAAGAGCTGTAGGCGAAGAACATCCATTGTGGCACTGGGAAACTTCATGCTTTGAGTGATTGTAATCAACTTGTCGAGGTGTTTGTTGGCATCATCATCAGGCATTCCGCGAAAAGGATTAGTTAGCACTTGCTGAATCATGTGGTGCTTCAACGAAAACTCCGGAGCCGTGATTTGCATCGGCGCAATCGGTCATCCTCGTCCAAACATGGTGGGTTGACAAAGCTCCTCCATGGTCTGAAGATCGGGCTGTGGAAGAACATTGTTATGATTGTTGAGGTGCGGTGGATAATTATTGTTGTTCACACATGCCATAGCTAAATCTTCTCGAGTCTCGGGCTCTTGATAATTAAAAGATCTAGTACGCATACACCTGCGAAAGCAAAAGAAAACAATACCAAACACAAAGAGAATATATATACACTATAAAGATAAAAATAAAATCTTTTTGGATTTTTGAAAATTTTTAATTTTTATGGATTTTTAAATTTTTTAAATTTTTATGGATTTTTTTGAAGTTTTTAAGCAATAAAAATAACGCTCACGAATGAACGGATCCCAAAAAGCAACACGTCTCTCATAGAAAATCGTTAATCTTTACGAAAAGAGCCGGATTTTGACACACGGATTTTACCTAGTAAGAAAATTAAAAATTCGTTTCTCGGTATCTTCTCGAATTGATTTCCGGTTCAAAGTAAGAGTCAATTGTTTTTTGGTGAAAAAGAATATTTTTGGTTGTTTTAAAATAAATGTGCAAGACGTAAATGAAAATGACGTTAATTTAAATCTAACTCTAATTTAAAAATAAATGACAAGAATTTAAAACCGTGACGAAAAGTAAATAGCACTAAAAGTAAATAAGGCAAACTTAAAACTAACCTAAAGGAAAACTTAAAACGCAACTAAAACTTAAACTAAGGCAAGGCTTAAAATAAATCTAAGGCAATTAAACTTAAAGTGCAACTAAGTAAAAATGCGGGAAAAGTAAAGCTTAAAAATTAAAAATTATGACTTAAAAACTGAAACTTAAAATAACGTGAAAATACCTCACTCGGAATAATTACTCGTTCGGAATGTCACCTTCACCCGGAATAATTCTTCTTCGTTCGGAATAAATTAACATAAAACACTCATTCGGAACAATTGGCTCATCCGGAATATTGATTCATCCGGAATATGTCACTTATCCGGAATAAACCCTTCACTCGGAATAATGCTTCACTGATCCGGAATAAATGAGACAAAACCTTGATTCGGAATAAATGACCTTGATTCGGAATATTCCGAATCAACTCCCTTGATTCGGAATGTTGTCTTGATTCGGAACAATAAATGTTCTGGATGAACACTCCTTGATTCGGAACAATAAATGCTACGAATGAACTCCACTGATTCGGAACGTTTTTGATTCGGAATATATTCTGAATGAACTCAAACTCCTTGATTCGGAAAATGTTCCGAATGAACACACCTTGATCCGGAAGAAATTGATTCGGAATATATCACAACAAAAACTTTATTCAGAATGTTCCGAATGAACAGCTGATTCGGAATATCTTCTTGATTCGGAACTTTCACTGATTCGGAACTTCACTGATTCGGAACTTCCTGAACAACACTTTGATTCGGAATGTGTGGTTGATTCGGAATATCACCTGGGAAAACAGTAATAGTAGCGAAGAACAAGGAGAAACAAATAGACACGAATCTAAACAAAAACTAATCAAATCAACCAAAAGATTAAATTAAACTAACCACAAATGATCAACTAATGATAATCAAACAAACCAAACCAATAAAACTAACAATAATAATAAAAAATGATCAAAACCCACTTAACCAATTTAATAAAACTCAAGAACATGAAAATGAACAATAAACATAAAGATTAAGATCAAACAAGAAAGGAAGATAGGAGATCAAACAATAAAAGTAAAGATTGACAAATATTAAAAGGAAACTTAATTGAAATTAAAGGTATTTAAGGTGCAAGACAATTAATTAAATGACATGTATTTAAATTGCAATTAAAGTAAATGGTAGAAGACTAATTGTCACACTTAGCCAACAAGAGAAAATGAAATGAAATGAAAACTATATATAGGGGGATTAGGGAGATGCTTAGGAAGCTTCCTCCCCTCTTTCTTCTTTCTTTAATTGCATGATTAAGTCCTTGTCTTCTTAATCTTTTGACTTTAACAACTTTGTCTCGGGATTTCTTTAAACTCGTCTTGTAATTCTTCAATAAATTAGACTTGAGTTCTTCGGCTTTTAGTAAACTTCCGTCTTTTGACTTTTTCTTAGATAAATCTTCAGAATTGGTCTTGGACTTCCGTTCTTTTTGCACTCTTGATTTCTTGACTTCGTCTTTCGTCTTTTTCTTCGATAAAAGCCCGTGAATGCCCGTGTTTTCTCCCTCTTCCACATTTTCGTCCTAAATCACAACAAAAACACAAACCACGCATAATTCCGACATTTACGACATAAAATACACGTTTTGGCTCGGTTATTATTATAGTTAAGTGGTAAAAAGGATGGGTGTTTACACACCTATAAAATGTCAAAACAACACGTCGGAATCCAGATCGGAATCCCTGTCGGAATCTAGAAACCCTTTTCCGATACTCCCATCGGAATCCCTGGTCAGAATCCAAAACCCTTTTCCGATGGGGTGTCGGAATAACAATATGAAAAAAGTAAATAAGCAAAATTACAAATAAGCTATAAACCAAATAAGCACTATCCGAAACTCTACTAAATATATAATAAAAGGATCTTAAAAAGCACGAATAAAAAACTTTTCAAAACATTAAATAAGCAAAACTTTTAAATCAACTTTAAAAAGATAAGACTTTTTAAGAAAACTAAAAAGTAAATAAGTTAAATACAAAATAAGCCAATAAGCATGTCAAGCTCAAAGCTCAATTCGTATTAAAACTTAGAGATGAATAAAAAGATAAACTTTTTAATCACATGAACATCAAGATTAGGCAAAACAAGAAAGGTAGAATGAGAGATTAATAAAATTTTGATTAAAATTAAAGATTCAATGACAAAATAAAACATATTGAAATTAAAGGCAATGTATTAAAGAAGAATTAAGTAAATGACAATATGAAAGTGCAAGTAATTAAAGGTGGAAGAACTATGTGTCAAATAGCCAACACCTCCTAATGACACATTAGGAGGGTATTTATAGGAGATTAGGGAGGTTAGCATGTGTTGCTCCTTTCTTTCTTCTATCGTCTTTTCGTCTTCTAAATTCTTCAACTTTTTTCGACTTTGTCTCGGGATTAATTGAACTCGTCTTATAATGTCTTCATTTATTAGACCTGAGTTCTTCATCTTCATTAAACTTCCGTCTATAGACTTTTTCTTCGATAAATCTTCAGAATAGGCCTTGGACATCCGTTCTTTTTGCACTCTTGATCTCTTGACTTCGTCTTTTGTCTTTTTCTTCGATAAAAGCCCGTGAAAGCCCGTGTTTTCTTCCGTTTTTCAAATTTTGGTCCTAAATCACAACAAAAACACAAACCACGCATAATTCCGACATTTAAGACATAAAATACACATTTTGGCTTGGTTATTATTATAATTAAGTGGTAAAAGGATAAGTGTTTTCACACTTATTAAAGTCCTAATCTCTTCTCGTAAATTTGTGAGTTTACAAACCAACACAAATTTAAAATCCCAAAATAATATTCACGGATAAATTTATTTCCTAAAATGTCGGACTGTCACCAAAACGGTGTATGTAAACGTAAGCACGTAACGTAGTGTCCTCCGTTTTAGACGTAGTCGATGCTACTTCAAGACGTAAACCCAAATTTATTCCCAAAATAAGTGAGTTCATAATATAACATTAAAATAATGTTTTTAAATAATACTTGAGAATAAAATATCGACCATAAATTGACGGATTGTCACAGCATTTACCCCTAAACAGGATCTTTGTCCTCAAAGATCAATTTATCTTACTACTCGCTTCTTATAGAGTTAGAGCCATGTAGGAATTTCCTCCACATTCGGTCTTTTCTCTCAAGTGTAATTCATCACAATACGTGAGTTTCATCAAACATAACTACAGGAGTACGACCAGGCTTAATGTTGACTTACTTTCTCTATCCATGATGTTCACGGGTTTTTGATGAATGAAACTTTTCGCCGATCTAAACTTCATTAAGGAATAGTCATATTTTCACCTGATAAACATTTCATCAAGTTAGATATACGAAACATAATTCATGCAGCTCTTGAAGTGATAAGGTAGATCCAGCTTATATGCCTTTCAATCCAACTTTTACATTATCTCAGTGGTCCCATACAACAGGGACTTTATTTCCCATGATCTTTCAGATCATCATTTCATTTTTCCAAGGTGAAATTTTTTTGCATAACTTCGATACCCATCCTGCACTTCAAGATCTACATTTCATATTCACATAACCGCCTGCCCACTATCGGCAGTCAATAATCAGATCCTAATTTCAACAGTCATTTCGTGTTAATCCCATTTAATCCATAACACAAGATTTAGAAGAGATATTTAGAGAGAGAAAGAGAAGAAAGTAGAGAGAGAAACAAGAGAGAACTTGGAAGGTTTATGTTTACTAGAGAGAGAAAGTAAAATGAACCAACACCCTCTTCCACACATGGAAGAGGGTATATATACCCTTGGCATATGGGCCTTGGGTTTAGTATCCTTGGGCCGGGCTTGGCTTTGTTTTGGGCTTACGCCCCTAACTTATTCAATATTAGCTTAAAGTCCAAGCCCGATTTTCCCGACTAATCCTATTACAATACAAGACCATTAACGACTGAGATGACCTATTACATTCTTGTTCGACTATATAAAATATAGGGCTAACAATCTCCCCCAATGTATCGGTCATCTTAAAAGGCTTAAAAATCATAAGATGATTGAGTGAATACATTCTTGTAGAGGAGATCTTCCTGCTTTGGTCTTGTATCTTGGTCTTGATCTTGTTTGTAACTGCTTTGTTCCTTCATGCTTTCGTGATCTTTATCTTGAGCCTTTGTCATTTGACTTTGAGAGCTTGAGATCTTCATCTGTGCTCCTTGTGATTAAGATGACCTATTACATTCTTACATTCTTAGGTATCTTGATTATCTCCATCTTGTGCTCTTGTGATTTCTGAATCGACATCGGTTACACAGCTACGCCATCTTCTTGATATGCAGCAACATATATAGACACAAATAAAATGGCTTTGAACATTTCATCCTAACTCGGTAGCGTTTTACCTCCGGTCGGTGAAGACCGTTTAGACGGTATTAGATACCGTACCTGTGATCGGGTAGATTCGATTAAGAATCTCCTTGACAGGGTTTCCCGGCGGTAGTAGCAAGTTCTCTTTACTCGACCGTCTCAAAGCAGACTACAAACGTAAAGAGTGAATCATAAGGATAAATTATCCGTCTGATTAGAGTCGTCAATTCAGATTTCCTGGAACAAGTTTGATTCTAACAGAATCACACCATTGTTGCTTTCCAGTTTGTCGCAAGCTTGATTCATAGAGAATCTTGCGAGTCACCTACCGCAGTGCTGTTTGATGTTGACACTGGAAGGATTTCCATTCGTCACTGTGAACACTAATGAGTGTCACTCTGAATGTTCTGGCAAGATCACACGGATTTTGCAAAGAAACCTGGAATCAAGTTTGAATCAATTAAGAATCGAAACTTAGTTGCTTTCCAGTTCTCACAAGTTTGATTCGTGTAGAATCGCACAAGTTACCTACCATGAGCTTGTTTAATGCTGGCTCAAGCAGGATTTCCATCTTCATTGTGAATCGTATCACTCAGATGTTCTGGCAATATCATAAGGATAATGAGTAGGACTCGATTGTGTCCTAATGAGATGATAGATAGATCTCATTTTGGCTCTAGACTCAATAAGTGCATTTTGGTAATCGGAGGCTGGAGCAGACTGCCACCTTTTCAATATTAACTAACTCGGAGTGAGAAAGTCAATAGATACGTGTTGATCTCCGTGAAAATGAGACAAGTTTCTTTTAAGAGAACTCGAATGGCTAAGAAAGGGTTGTGCATCGCATCACTGGGTCCATGACACTTGTCTTCAAGATATTTGTTAACCCGGTTTCTGCCTAAGTTGCATAGAATATTCAACTCCTTCAATGCTTACCAATAAGTCATCACTAGCACCTTGTTGTGATTGTTCCAGTGCTAACTTAAGTAATTGGTCCGCATTCAGCTTCATTCAACTCCATCTTTCCCAAGGACAACTATTTCTAGATATGGAATGTCCTTGGGTAGATCCCTCCAGTTCTGGTTGGATCATAAGACTTAGTTTCCTATCATAAACCACCTTTTTACTCCATCGTTCCGTCGTGGATAGTAGGTTGTTTTGGGTATAGATCGTAACCATAAACCATGGAAAACCATTCAAAGTATTTAATACTTGGTTTTTTGAGGCCTATTATGAAAGTTCGTTATAGTTCCGAATCTTTTCGAATTGAAAACCGGTCTTGAGTGCGACTCAATTGTCTTTTGGTGAATCAAGAGAATGGTTTGGTTTGCTTTAAACTATCTTGCAAATAATAAAAGTGTCGTTGAGTAAAAAGGAAGTTAAAAGATTAATATTGAAATGACAAATAAAATAAATGCATGGAAACTTAAAGGTGATAATGGAAAAGTACTAACTCACTAAATAAAACTAACACTTGAAAAATTTTCAGAAAATAAAAAGTACTATAAGAAAGTGATATCGAAAGAAACCAAAATAAACCAAAAGGACCCCCGATCGGAATGTTTTCCGATCGGAATATGGTAACACTGGTCGGAATACGGGCAAAAGCTACAATCGGAATATAGGGACAAAGGATCAATCGGAATACATGCAAATACTCCCAATTGGAATATTGGAAATGTAACACCCCCACAAATGCTATGCGCAGCGGAACTACAACATTTGGGTGCCACGTAGTTATCATCACACATAAGCTATATTAAACGACTCAAAGAGACATAAAAGTTTAAACATAAATTAAAGATTGATTAAAACATCAAAGTCTACAGTTTTCCAAATCCCAAGGTAATACAAAATAGAGTTTGCGTTTAGGTCCCCACTGAATCTCAACCAAAGTTTTTACTTCTACGACTCGTTACTCAACACCGTTCCAAAAACTACGTTTTTCGGACTGAAATTGTACTTTGACCAAGTCGGACTCGTTTGACCCGTTTAAAATACTCCATTGACCTAATTGACACCTAAGTCCTATAATAGACTCAAATACACAGGTTTGAGACCAAAAATCAACTTTCAAACATTTACCAAACTCTATCTATGGTCCCCGGGATTTGACCCAAAACCAAACACAAATTCGGATTGTGTTGATTCTCATCTCCCGGTACACGTATTTTCAAAGAATCATAACTTTTGACTCGTTTTGAGTTAGAAGCTCTACCTTATATCAAATCGAAGCTAAAACAAAGCTCTACAACAATATCTCATCATCTAGACCTGGACTTAGACTTAAACCCACGAAAATACCCCTAAAGTTTCTGATCTAAAAACACCTCTTTCAAAACTGTAAAAATCACCATTCCAACCCTTTTTCTTACATCCTAGACCTATTATAACACCAATTAACCATTCCCAATCATCTAAACAGCCCTTAACTCTATGATAATCGAATCCAAATCAAAACCCAAAACCTAGAACATGCATGCAATGTAATTAAACAATTTATAAACACTAAAAACACCATTTTAAACACAACTCCACAACACATTTCATCAAACACCTTGAACACACCCAAAACCCCAAAAATTTCGTGGCTTTAGGTGACCAAAACACCCAAAATAATCAGCCCCCAATTCGTTTTATGAATGAATAAACATCATTAACACATGAATTAAACATCCCACTAGTTTAATTAGATTAAAACGCGTTTTTGAAAAATCTTTAATTCTTGAAAATTTTATGTTATTGCATGTTTGATTTTTGTGGTGGGATTCACTTACAATGATGTTAGAAAGGTGGGACTTTGATTGGATTCTTCAAAAACCAAGTTTTGGTGGTGGATTGGTGGTGGTGGGTGTTGGCCGTGAGGTAGAGAGAACAAGGGAGGAGAAGAAATTTTTTTGAAGTGAAAAATGAGGAGTGTGTGTGTTGTTTGTTTATTTTGTAAGGTTAGGAGGGACCAAAGTGAAATTTTGGCTTTCTTTTGGCCTTAAATGGCAAACAAGTATATAAAGAGCGGGATTATGACTGGTAGTCGATTTTAAAATTTTACGGGAGTCGGGTTTCGCCCCGAACACTTGAAAATACTTTTAAATGGTTCAAATGCACACAAAACGAATATACACATGGTTCCGACTCGACTTAACACGTAATAAAAATAAAATCTCGAAAAACTCAAATATCGATCAATCGATAATAAAATGTAAATTTTGGGCATCCGTCGGTATCGTAGTCGTCATCGGTTCTTCTTAAATCGTCAAACGTTAAATAACGACCGTAAACGTCGGTTTCAACTTAAACCGTCAAATAAATCCACGATAAAAATTCTTAAAAATTTCAAAAATATACGTAAAATAGGATTAAATAAATAATGTTGGGCTCGGGATATCACATCCACAAGTGAGCCACAACTTAAGAGAGATGCTCATACTGAAGAGCTCTTGAGACAATAACTTAGCATCATACGGCACTTTCACGGGTGTTACATCCTCCCCTCCTTAAGGGAGCGACGTCCCGGCGCTCTCTGGTTCTTATACTCGCATTTCGTACTACTGGGAAGATAAGGGTACTCCTTCCTAAAGAGGTCTTTACGCTCCGATATGGACTTCGGTTCACGTCTCGGGTTCCATCACACCTTCACGATGAGTATTATGCCTTGCTTCAATCTCTTACCATCTTGATCCATGATCTCCACTTCAATTTCCCTAAATTCTTCCCACGGGTATCAACACATCTCTTTCCACAGCTTCTCGCGGTTAGCATATAATTCTTAATCTACACTATCTCTTCCGTAGCCTCTCGAATCATTTCAAGTCCATTCAACTGACTTTTTCCTACTTCATTCCACTCAACTGGTGATCTACATTTTCATCAACATAATTCTTCAAATGTTGCAGCTTCACGGTTAACATGATAAATGTCGTTGTACAAAGGTACTACCAACGGCAATGGTCGATCTCAACAGCTACCAAAATCAATCACACACGCTCGGAACACGTCTTCCAACGTTCGAATCGTCCTTTCACTTGGTTCATCATCTCATAAAACAACTACTCACAAAATAAAATCGCACGTCTTCGTGAGTCTATAGCGGTCACACATAACCCCTATCGAAAACGTTCAAAATATACAAGACGAAGTAATTAATACTAGTCGTACAAAATCACCTTGTCGCAATGTTAGGTACATACAAACCTAGTTTGTCCAAAACGAATTCATTGATACGGAAATCATCCGACGCATACATAACTCTCTCGAAAACGTCACAATCCAACCAAATACAAAAGCCATTATGAAACACATACAATCACATTACGACATGTTTGCAACATAGCCAAACCATGCCAAGTAAAATAAGTTCATTCAAGTTAACTCATGCTTGCTAATCAGCCAAGCCATGATAAAATAAGAATATTCGACATATTTCTCGGATGAGTCCAGCCGAAAGAAAATTGCAAGTTTAGGAAGGTTCACAGCTTGCTAGCTATGGATGCATATCCAAAAAGAAAATAAAACAAAATAAAATAAAATACATACATACGTCATCGCAGGGTGCTCACACACGGATCCATACCCAAAAGATATTACAAGAACACCATCTCACTTCCGTCCCAAACGTGGTCAAAATCTCAACAAGCATCACCGTTCACAGTTAAATATAAAAAAAAAAGAAATATATTACATGGCACGTGTTCTCCATGATCGGACTTCATTGGACAATGTCGTCTCAAGTTCTCACAACTTACGATCACTCAACCATATCTCTTAACACATAAATACATAAAAGGCAAGGGTTTACCACAAAAACATCAACTAGGGATATCTATCGTTTAACCATCGATAATCAAGGATGGTTGAGTCAAGCAAAGAGGATTCCTCACTTAAATAAACGAAAACGACAATGGAATTGTCTTCCAATTACTGATGCACAGTTGGTAAACTTAAACAGTTTACCGCGTGTCGTTGTCATATCAAAAGAACAAGAAAAGAATAATAAATAAAGTACGATACATTCGACGTAGGAGAAGTCTTCGTCCCTTCCCTTAGAGTTATTCAAACTCGGTTTTCCTCTACTTTGGAAGTCTTCTATTTTTGTTAAAAAAACTCTTCTCAGTGTCGATTCGCGCCCCTTTGGTATTTCATCAACACCCTCGTGATTCCGATAACCTTCACACATTACACACAACTCATAAAAACATTTTTCCAAAATTATTCGGTCACAGTGACTTACTAAGTCAACGCCAAACAAACAGAAAAGATTTCAAAGAACACAAGAAAATTCAAAAATTATCTTTAGGAATCAAAGAAAATACGATTACTTGCATAAGGATCTACCATTTTTAAAAAAAAAAACGTTCTCATCCAAACATTTATCAAAACACTACAAGTTTCAAGATGACCAATTTATTTGACATTAGTGCCCTTCCTAAACTATGCATAATTAGCCAGATCATGCATACTTGAGGATCAAGCAATCAACAACCAACAAAACAGGACTCTTCCCGAATTATGCATAGTTAGCTAAGCTGTGCATAATTGGGGATCGAGTGACGACACAAACATTATTATTACTTACCAAACACGACTATGGAAGTTTTCGACCTAGTCTTCAAAATAATTAAATCATTTGAAATGAAATTTGAAATGGGAAAATATTGCTACCATCGTTTTAAGAAACACATCAAACATTTTTCATCCATTTTGAAATCATACGTTTACTTTGCCTTTTTGTGAGGAAAATAAATAAATAATTATGTAAATAAATCGACACCATTTGCATTTAGTTCACCAAAACATTTCACACACTCATACATATTTTCAAAATAGACTACTCACCAATCAATGGTAAGGTGGTTCAGGATTAAAGATCATTGCAAGCACAACAAATAATAAAAATCGAAAATCAATGAGATCGAACGAGGTAAACGAGCAATATAATTGCCAACTAAAATTAACTACATTAGAAATAAAAATACTTCAAATATATGACAAAAGTCTCGGGATAACAACAGCGACCCACGAATGCATGGAGCAAAAATTGAATATTAACACAAGCGTCAAAAATAAAACAACGATCATAATTCCCATCGTCTCAAGTTGCACACACCTTGCACCAAGGGTATACAGAGAGAGGAGAATAATCACTTGGTCGACTAGAAACAATTTCACCAGGAAGATCGAGTTCTTTCACCTCTACAATTCGGTAAAGCGGCTTCGCTTCCTCGCTTTTGTTCAATATAAATAAATAACCAATTTAATAAATATTTATAGCATCATTCAAGTAAATACAAAATTTTAGGTTCCATTAACCGTAAGAAGAAAAGTCACAACGTCCATGAACATGACAAAAATACACACCGGGTGACATACCCTCATCATCAAGTACTAGCGAAATAGTAGTTTTAAAATAAATATAATAATAATGGTTTCATATCATGGAAAATATTAAAATGAGCAGTCACATGACAACTCAAGTTTAAATACAGACTCCTAAAATCAAAGGAGGGATGTCGGACGATCGAACCATCGTGACTCAAAACATTATATATACATCTTTATTAAATAATATACAAGTAGGCGTGTGTTGTATAATCCAGTTGCGTATAATAATTAGTGTTACCTTGTACATTGTAAAACCGAACATTTACACATTTTTAATTTGTGTTACACCATTAAAGAATTTATACCTTTCATTTTCCAATCTTTACAACGCTTTCATTTCTGGAAAAATTTCAATCTCTCGGAAATTATTAACATTAGTGGATGCGGTGACTCGGTTATCATAATTGACAAATCATTAGGTTTGAAAATCTCCATACTTGTGTCAAAACCTCATTAATGTTCATATCTTAAGTACCAAAAACATACGTAGTAAGAATTTTCCAAGTTTTACGTTTTTATTATTACGACTTATATTATCACAAATATACACGTATCCAACATGACTCAAACTAGTCCAATTAACTCTTAAAATCAACCTTTGACTTTTATTACACACATGTTTTCCCCAAAACTGTTTTGTTAAATCATATTCGCGTAATTCGACTCAAATGATAAAGAGGTTTCACGTAGTATTATCTCGGATAAATTACTGATTTTAGTCGAGACTTGAATCTCAAAAATTAATGATAATAATATGATAATATAATAATGAAGTAGGTGATCAAAATGCTTATTTCAATTATTTTAAAATATATAAAATTCAACTTTTAATCATTAGCCCATTATCAAGTGATTTTAAAATTAACACATCTCACAGCGGAATAAAATGAATGATTTTTCAAACGATTTTAAACAAGCATCATCGAATTATGCATAGTGGTTCTCTATAACGACAATTAAATAAACAAATGATTTCAAATGACGTTCCATCAATGTTTAAAATTTTATTTCAAGCATTATAATTTCATACTTAAAGTGTATATTCCGATTTTATCCCAGTTTATTTACTACAACGAGTGACGAGTTCTAGTTTACACCAATGCATACGTAAACATAACCTTATGTTTAAAATAAACCAATTTTTACAAAGTTTCTACCTCCAAAATATATGACCAATTTTTCTACTCTATATTACAAATTATGCCAAAAGTTTGCTACATTGACCCGAAAATTAATTCATACTAAATCCGAAGCTACATATACTCAATAGTCATCTCGCAAATTTTATTATAAACTCCTTTTTCAAATTAATTTAAACAAATTCTTAACAAGTCCATCACAATCTTTTAGTATCAAATTTTAATATATGAAAACAAGGATTTTACGAGTAATACAAATTACTTATTACGATTTACCAACCAAGGTTGAAAGAAAAAAAAAAAAATTTCACAATGTCCATTTATTCTCTACACGAATTTTACTTGTTATAAGACACATCATACGTCATTTTTTATCCAAACGTTTCATTCACCAAATATTAAATATGTAAAACACTTTATGTTTAAATCATTCAATCAACAAAGTTTTATGCTTATTTAACTCACACAAATGCCGGACCCCGTCATGTATTCGAATTCAAAATAATGAAACAACAAAAACAAAATGAAATAAACAAAGCTAGAATACGTATGTCAACTAAGTGTTGTTATCGGCCTCGGATGAGTCTCGGAATTATACTCCACAAAATTAGCACAAAAACCAACCAAATTACAAGTTATCACGCTTGATCACAACGCTAGTCTATTTTAAAACACATCTTAAAATTCAAGTAGAATAGTAAACAATGATTAAATGGCGACACGCCTCAACCATGTTTTATAACACACATATGTAATTCGTCGCTACGATGTACACATCGTTGATTATACTTCGTATATATTATAGTTACGCCAACTATCATATCAAACCCATAAGGAATAAAGAAAATAAAGTAATACGTAAGTAAATTACGTTTCAAAAGAAAATGTCCACAATGACACATCACGGTGCGATAACGACAATCGAGATCAACCTAGTCGATATAAAATATGTTATGAAGCATCATTTACGTATATATAGTATCAAACGAGGTTCATATTCAGTTATCCGAACAATCAATTAATTATCAAGATTGATAATTTGCGATGAGGCCGAATTCTCAACAAAACCGCATTATAACTTGTACGATAATCACTCAAGGACCATTGCTTCACGTGCAATGCCTTTAAACACCATAGTATATACATACTTTTACATAAAAATCATTCCTACATACACGTAGGATTACAACACGGTGTTGCCATGTAATGCAATGTAGCCCGTTATGCCAATTACATGCAACATATACAATAATCTTACAAAAATTTGTAAATTACGATGATAAGTACTCAACGTACACAATAATATATCTCAATATATATCAAAGTATTTACTTAATAAATACTAGGGAATTCATATCAATTTTTGAGGGATACATCTAAAATATAAAGCAATGCTAAAGAATTCTTACCGGAGCCATGCAGGATAGTTGTGTGCTTGGACAATTTCTTACGACACCAAAAGTTATAGTTTAGGATATTTCAAAATGACCTAGTTCTCTATAACTCATGGCTCTGATTACCAATCTGTAACACCCCCACAAATGCTATGCGCAGCGGAACTACAACATTTGGGTGCCACGTAGTTATCATCACACATAAGCTATATTAAACGACTCAAAGAGACATAAAAGTTTAAACATAAATTAAAGATTGATTAAAACATCAAAGTCTACAGTTTTCCAAATCCCAAGGTAATACAAAATAGAGTTTGCGTTTAGGTCCCCACTGAATCTCAACCAAAGTTTTTACTTCTACGACTCGTTACTCAACACCGGTCCAAAAACTACGTTTTTCGGACTGAAATTGTACTTTGACCAAGTCGGACTCGTTTGACCCGTTTAAAATACTCCATTGACCTAATTGACACCTAAGTCCTATAATAGACTCAAATACACAGGTTTGAGACTAAAAATCAACTTTCAAACATTTACCAAACTCTATCTATGGTCCCCGGGATTTGACCCAAAACCAAACACAAATTCGGATTGTGTTGATTCTCATCTCCCGGTACACGTATTTTCAAAGAATCATAACTTTTGACTCGTTTTGAGTTAGAAGCTCTACCTTATATCAAATCGAAGCTAAAACAAAGCTCTACAACAATATCTCATCATCTAGACCTGGACTTAGACTTAAACCCACGAAAATACCCCTAAAGTTTCTGATCTAAAAACACCTCTTTCAAAACTGTAAAAATCACCATTCCAACCCTTTTTCTTACATCCTAGACCTATTATAACACCAATTAACCATTCCCAATCATCTAAACAGCCCTTAACTCTATGATAATCGAATCCAAATCAAAACCCAAAACCTAGAACATGCATGCAATGTAATTAAACAATTTATAAACACTAAAAACACCATTTTAAACACAACTCCACAACACATTTCATCAAACACCTTGAACACACCCAAAACCCCAAAAATTTCGTGGCTTTAGGTGACCAAAACACCCAAAATAATCAGCCCCCAATTCGTTTTATGAATGAATAAACATCATTAACACATGAATTAAACATCCCACTAGTTTAATTAGATTAAAACGCGTTTTTGAAAAATCTTTAATTCTTGAAAATTTTATGTTATTGCATGTTTGATTTTTGTGGTGGGATTCACTTACAATGATGTTAGAAAGGTGGGACTTTGATTGGATTCTTCAAAAACCAAGTTTTGGTGGTGGATTGGTGGTGGTGGGTGTTGGCCGTGAGGTAGAGAGAACAAGGGAGGAGAAGAAATTTTTTTGAAGTGAAAAATGAGGAGTGTGTGTGTTGTTTGTTTATTTTGTAAGGTTAGGAGGGACCAAAGTGAAATTTTAGCTTTCTTTTGGCCTTAAATGGCAAACAAGTATATAAAGAGCGGGATTATGACTGCTAGTCGATTTTAAAATTTTACGGGAGTTACTTTTAAATGGTTCAAACGCACACAAAACGAATATACACATGGTTCCGACTCGACTTAACACGTAATAAAAATAAAATCTCGAAAAACTCAAATATCGATCAATCGATAATAAAATGTAAATTTTGGGCATCCGTCGGTATCGTAGTCGTCATCGGTTCTTCTTAAATCGTCAAACGTTAAATAACGACCGTAAACGTCGGTTTCAACTTAAACCGTCAAATAAATCCACGATAAAAATTCTTAAAAATTTCAAAAATATACGTAAAATAGGATTAAATAAATAATGTTGGGCTCGGGATATCACATCCACAAGTGAGCCACAACTTAAGAGAGATGCTCATACTGAAGAGCTCTTGAGACAATAACTTAGCATCATACGGCACTTTCACGGGTGTTACAGGAAATACTCCCAATCGGAATATTGGACTTACTCACAATCGGAATATTGAGAAGGGACACCGTCGGAATACTTGCAAAACACCCCAATCGGAATACGGGGCAAATTCCTTGCCGTCGGAATACTTGACCAATCGGAAAGGGGTTTTACCACCCTTTCCGAAAATAATGGAAATTGGTTAGAAGGTGCACCGATCGGAAAATGCCAATCGGAAAGGGGATTTAAACTCCCTTTTCCGAAAATAAAGGGATTTGTTTAGGCTAGATAATAAGCTAAGTTCAATAAGCTAACATCCAAACCTTATCAATCCAAATCAAAGACAAATCCGAATCAAATAAGCACTTTGATCAACTTATTCAACTCGAAATTAATCAACTTTTTAGATCAAACCATAAAAACTTAAACTTTTTAATAAAACTTTTATAAGAAAAATAAGCTAATCATAAAGATAAGCCAATAAGCACAAAAGTCTTAAAGCTTAATCTAATGAAAACTTATAAAATGATCAAAAGATTAATTTTTAAGCACGAAATCAACTAGAACAACACGGATCTTATGATATACGCACCAAAATCAATCTTAAATCAAAGAAAAGTAGAATGAGATTAAGAGATAAAAGCTTAAAATGGAACTTTGATTAATGAAATAAGCAATACAAAGATGTTTAATCTTGAAAGATTAAAAGAAAAAGATGAACTAGTGAGAGAAAGTTTAAGACTTTCTCTCTCTAAAAACTAAAAAGTGAAAAACTAACTAAAAATCTAACCACCCTCCTAATGACTATTAGGAGGGTATTTATAGGGAAGGAGTGCATGTGTTGCATCTTCTCTCTTGCTTTCTTCACGTTTTCTTGACTCGACTTTAGTTCTTCGTCTTTGTCGTCTCGGGATTTGAACTTGTCTTTTTAATTTTCTTCTCCTATTAGACTTAAGTTCTTCGACTTTGTTAAACTTCCGTCTTCTGACTTTTTCTTCGATAAATCTTCAGAATAGGTCTTGGACTTCCGTTCTTTTTGCACTCTTGATCTTTTGACTTCGTCTTTTCCCGTTTTCTTCGATAAAAGCCCGTGAAAGCCCGTGTTTTCTCCCTTTTTCATATTTTGGTCCTAAAACACAATAAAAACACAAACCACGCATAATTCCGACTTTTACGACATAAATCACACGTTTTGGTCTTGTTATTAATGGAAATAAGTGGTAAAAGGATAAGTGTTTTCACACTTATTAAATCCCCTACACTTGACCATTGCAATGCCCTCATGCAATGCATTAACTTTAAAGCACGATTTACATTTTTCATCATAAATAACCCATCTTGGCCTTTATTAAATACTAAACATAAAAGATAGAAATAAGTAAAGAAATTAAAAACTTACATTGGGTTTTGGCGGCCATGAACGTTTATCATCCTCAGGTTTCACGTTCCCCATACCAAGCATAAAAACGAGATCATTGTTATTATAAGTTAGCAAACTATCACGAACTCATGTGGGCCAATTATTCACTTAGACTCCCTTATTCCTAGGTGTATCTCTTATATTATATTTTTGTCTTGAATGATCACGAGGATGGATTGTTTGACTTATTTCGATAGTTATTTAGTCCGAAAATAAGGTGAACGATTTAATCGATAGTTAGCTAAAGGACCAAATCTTTTAAAACTGCTTCTCGGGATATCAAAAAGTTCATATCTTGGCATAACTTGGTTCGCGATTTGAGACCTTTCTCGGGCCGATATTTGGCAGAGACTTCATACTTCGAATCTTCGAGAGACGTTCTTGAAATTATGGTCTTCTCTTCATAATAGGAATTTCTTCACTTGAAGTTTTTGAGAGATTCTTCATCTTTGGACCACGACTTCTTCATTTTTCTCCAATCTTTATTTTGGACTTTGATATACAATGATCCGCCTCCTTTTAGGACTTGGATCTATTTATCCTCATACCTTGTTAGGGTCTTTTCGGATAGACTTCTCCATGACTTTTGGGGAGTTCTTGCTTTTCGTCGTGTGTCTCGATCCTTCATATTGATTTTTGATAAATGATTCTTCACATCACTTTTGGATCTTTAGCAACAAAATGTAGCCCTCATGCCTTGTTAGGGCCTTTTCGGACTCGCCAATCTTCGCGCCCCGCTTCATAAGTTATGCCTTGGCTATGAACTCTCGTCATTACCGAGCAACTTTTAAACGATCTGGGGCTAGAAGCTAAGTAACTTTTCAAATCGTACAACCCTACTTATTAGCAGATAATTTATTAACCAAGTGGAGGGAGAATAGGCTCATAATTAACTCACATAAATTCACGAAAGAATACCGAACTTATAATTGACTCTATCATCTCTCGTTCTCCACAGTTTAAAATCTCAAGGAATGAGACTCGTGGATGCTTAGCCTATTAAATCAAAGTTTTGGGTTTTCGAGTCGCCTATAGGATCTTGCAAATTCTTGGACTTTTTCAAGTTTAGAAATCGCATTTTAAAGTTCCCTTGATAAACGACTCTCTAGGATCAATTATAGGAACTTGCGAAAAGTTCTTGTTCTTAACCCGAGAGGGTTAAGACTTTCGCGTTTTATAGCTCCCTAAATAAAAGCCTAGCAAAACTTGACTTAAACACGTTAAGGATACTAGCTAGAGTAAACTTAGGTAAGTAAACTCGGGTTGAGTCAAAATGTTCACAACAAAAAAATCTAAAACCACTTTATTAAAAATTTATTCTAGCAAAGGAAACATAACAAAGGCAAACACAACTATACAACTAGGCCAAAATAGATTAAAAATTTTGAAAAATGTCGAAAAATTAAATTTTCCGGTTAAAATGAGGGCAAATTCATGGAAAAGACCACTTACTTCGATGGAAGTCCCCCCTACACTTGAGATAAACATTGTCCTCAATGTTTAAGCATGTGGGAGTAAACTCCCCTACACTTAGGACATTGTGCAATTTGTTTAAATCTTGCTAAGGAAAGGACAACTAAAGTGAATTCAATGTGAACATATAGAATATGAAATATTGAATCACAAGAGTTTAGGATAGAACCGGGAAGATGGGAAACACGGTATCACGGTTCGTCAAAAGTCATCAAGATGCTCTCTGAAGCTTTTAATCCCTGCACATCACAAGAAACAAGACAACAAACATATGCGGGGCTCCCCCTACACTTATTATGAAAGCAGTAATGGATAGAACACGGGTTGCCTCCCGAGAAGCGCTTGTTTTTGTTCACTGAGTCATGAGCCTGACTCGACCCAATTTTAGTTCATGGGGAACGTGGTGAGGGATGGAATCATCTCCTGTGAGATGTCCTCACCAAAGTACAGCTTCAAACGCTGGCCATTCACCTTGAAATTGGGCCCATTAGGCTGAGAAAGCTCAATGGTCCCATACGGAAAGACGTTGGCGACGGTGAATGGACCAGACCAGCGGCTCTTCAACTTGCCAGAGAAGATCTTTAACCGAGAGTTAAAGAGTAAGACTTGATCACCAACGTGGAACTCTCGGTTCTTGATTTTAGCATCGTGGATAATCTTCGTCTTCTCCTTGTAGATCAGCGAGTTTTCATAAGCTTCATTCCTCAGTTCATTTAGCTCGTTGAGTTGAACCTTGCGATGATCACCGGCTTTGATGATGTCGAAGTTAGCCCACTTCAAGGCCCAGTGCGCCTTATGTTCCAGCTCGATGGGTAGGTGGCAGGCTTTCCCGTACACAAGACGATAAGGTGTACAACCGATCGGGGTCTTGTAAGCAGTACGGAAAGCCCACAGAGCATCATCTAACTTATCGGCCCACGCGGCATGATACTCTCCCACAGTAAGCTCCAAAATTCTCTTCAAGCCACGATTGGAAATTTCGGCTTGCCCATTGGTTTGGGTATGATAGGCGGTGGAAAGACGGTGATTGACACCATACTTCGCCATGACTCGTGCAAACTGATCGTTGCAAAAATGAGTCCTGCGGTCGCTGATGATAGCACGAGGAACGCCAAATCGAGCGAAAAGCTGCTTCAAAAAGTTCACAACCACCCTCGCATCATTCGTAGGAAGAGCCTTAGCTTCAACCCATTTAGAGACGTAGTCGACGGCGACGAGGATGTACTTGTTCCCTTTGGATGATGGAAATGGCCCCATAAAGTCGATGCCCCATACATCAAAGATTTCACATTCCTGTATGAAATTTTGAGGCATCTCATCCTTATGTGTGATCTTGCCTTGACGTTGGCAAGCATCACAATGCTTAACCATTTCGTGAGCGTCACGATAAATGGTGGGCCAGTAGAATCCGGAATCAAACACTTTCTTAGCAGTGTAGTTGGGACCAAAGTGACCACCAGTGGGTCCTTTGTGGCAAGCTTGGAGGATGTCAAAAGCTGCCGGTCCATCAACACATCGACGAATAATCAGATCAGAACACTGTTTGAATAGATAAGGGTCATCCCAAAAGTAAGTCTTAACATCGTTCAAGAACTTCTTCTTTTGTTGGGATGTTAACCCTTGGATGAGAATACCACCCGCTAAGTAGTTTGCAATGTCTGCAAACCACGGGGTGCCATCAAGATTGAGATTTATAGACATTAGAGTCTCCAGGGGGAAAGAGTCATTGATCTCTTTGTTTGGATGATCCCCCTGATATGGATCCTCAAGCCGACTCAGATGATCCGCGGCCAGGTTTTCAGCTCCCTTCTTGTCGCGAATTTCAATGTTGAATTCTTGAAGGAGTAAAACCCAGCGAAGAAGTCTTGGCTTAGAATCGTTCTTAGTCATCAAGTACTTCAACGCGGAATGGTCCGTGTATACGATGGTGGTGGATAAAACAAGATAGGGGCGAAATTTCTCAAAAGCATAGACAACAGCTAAAAGCTCTTTTTCGGTTGTCGTATAATGCAATTGAGCCCCCGTCATTGTTTTGCTAGCGTAGTGGATCGGTTGGAAGTGTTTATTCACACGTTGGCCCAAAACCGCACCAATAGCAAAGTCGCTAGCATCGCACATCAATTCAAAAGGCAGCTCCCAATTAGGGGTAACCAAGACCGGTGCCTTAGTTAGCTTATCCTTGAGAAGATTGAAGGCTTCGAGACACTCTTTAGAAAAGATAAAAGGAGTATCTTTTTCCAAGAGGTGGGTCATCGGGCGAGCGATTTTAGAGAAATCCTGAATGAATCTACGATAGAAGCCCGCATGACCCAGAAAGCTTCTCACACCCTTCACGGTTGAAGGTGGAGGTAATTTGGCTATGACATCAACTTTAGCACGATCTACTTCAAGACCGGCCTTAGAGATTTTGTGTCCTAGCACAATGCCTTCTTTTACCATAAAATGGCATTTTTCCCAATTCAGAACAAGGCGAGTGTCTTCGCACCGCTTAAGCATACGTTCCAAATTGGTAAGGCAAGCAGAGAAGGAATCCCCGAAGACCGAGAAATCATCCATGAAGACTTCCATGGTTTGTTCAACCATGTCATGGAAGATAGCCAACATGCACCTTTGGAAAGTCCCGGGGGCATTGCATAAGCCAAAAGGCATTCTTTTATAAGCAAATGTGCCGTAGGGACAAGTGAATGTTGTCTTCTCTTGATCTTGGGGATCGATGGGTATTTGAAAATAACCCGAGAAACCATCCAGAAAGCAGTAATATTCATTACCCGCTAAACGTTCAAGCATTTGGTCTATAAAAGGTAGAGGGAAATGATCCTTTCTCGTGGCATCATTGAGTTTGCGGTAGTCTATACAAACTCTCCACCCAGTAACGAGACGGGTAGGAATTAACTCGTTGTTTGCATTGGGCACAACGGTGATTCCGCCTTTCTTAGGCACACAATGGACTGGACTAACCCATGGTGAATCCGAAATAGGGTAAATCATACCCGCATCAAGAAGTTTGATAACCTCTTTTTTGATGACTTCATGTATTTTAGGATTCACTCTTCATTGACTTTGAATTGTGGGCTTATAGTCGTCCTCCATGAGAATTTTATGTGTGCAGAAGTGAGGATCAATTCCACGGATGTCGGAGATTTTCCAAGCGATAGCTCTTTTATGCTTCTTCAACACAACGACAAGTCGGGCTTTTTCGTCTTCCTTCAGATCCTTTGCGATGATGACCAGTAGCTTCTGGTCGTCTTCCAGAAAAACGTACTCAAGATGAGGAGGTAGGTCCTTAAGCTCGAGAGTAGGAGGATCCTCAATAGATGGTGAAACTAAGGATGGATCATCATTAGTCACCTCTTTAGGAGCAGGAGGGGAGAATGGGTCCTCATTGAGAAGTCTCTCTATAGTACGAATATCTTCATCCCAATTGGTGGACAAATTATCATACTTAATATCGAGAGGACCCAAACTAGCTTCGAAATCATCCAAGTCACTTTCTCCAAAAGGAGTCAATGCTGGAGCAATTGAGGCAACGGTCTCAACATTGGGTAGAGAAGAGAGAGTACTTTTGCAAGCATCATGAAAATGTTCGTCACAAGCCTCATCGAGAACATCAATAGCGTTAACACTCTCATACGAATAAGGTTGCTTAGAAATCTTACCCATGTTGAAGACAATTTTATCATCACCAACTCTCATGATTATTTCGCCTGCGGCTACATCAATAAGAGTGCGACCGGTCCTCAGAAATGGACGTCCAACGATTAATGGAACACGAGGATCCATCTCGTAGTCAACGACAACAAAATCCGCCGGGAAGGTGAATTTGTCGACGCCAACAAAGACATCTTCGGCGATCCCCACTGGATAAGCAACCGTACGGTTGGCTAACTCCAAAGTCATTTTGGTGGGGACTAGCTCGGGGAGAGATAATTGCTTCCAAACACTTAAAGGCATTAAGTTTATACTGGCACCTAGATCGGCTAGGGCCATGCAATTCTCTACTCCCGGGAAGTTGCAAGGAATCAAGAAGCGACCCGGATCACCAAGTTTGGTGGGCAATTGCCTTAAGATCACTGCGGAGCAATTCTCATTAAGGTGGGTCTGAGCAATGTCAAGAAGCTTTTCCTTATCACTTAAAAGATCTTTAAACATCTTAGCGTATTTGGGCATGTGAGCGAGAGCCTCGGCAAAGGAGATGTTAAAATTCAATTGTTTGAACATTTTAAGGAAGTTCGAAACCTGAATATCATCCTTGCTCTTTTGCTTCTCTTTCCTCAACCTTGAAGGATAAGGTATATTGGATGAAGAAGAAGGCTTTAAGGGAATAGGATCACTCACAACCATGGGTGGTGGGGAAATGGGGATAGAAGGTGAAGGAGGTGGGGAAAGTTGCTCTTTTTCCTTGTTCACAATCACCGGTGGAGGTGTAGGAAGCTCGGGTTCCATATAACTTTTTCCACTACGAGTGGTGATTGCTTTCATCTCCCCTCTTGGATTCGCAACGGTATTACTCGGAAGAGTACCCAAAGAAGAGGGTTGATTACTTTGGATGAGCGAACCAATCATATCACGAAGGTGAAGAGCTTGATTGTTAAAAGAGTTTTGCATGTTGGCATTAATATCATTGCTGTGTTTGGCCATATCATTCCTTAGCTCGGCTCGAATATCGCTCCCTTGTTTCACCATGTCATTCTTCAAGTTGACAAATTGACTCTGAAGATTCGTCACCATCTCACGATTAGTCTTCATGAACGTCTCGACGTCTTGGTTAACGGCCATCGGTTGATTGAGAGGTGGAGCTTGGTAAGCTTGAGAATTTCCTTGAGTTGGGTATGGGTTTCTTTGGGATTGATATTGATTGTTTGCACGAGGTTGGGATTGATTATTCCGGTTAAAGCTTTGTTGTTGGTTTTGGTTTGCAGGAGGAAAACCGGGAGGAGCAAGATAATTGTTGGAACGATAACTTAGCAAGCCACGGTCTCCTTGAGGGCGAGCTTGATTGCCTCCCGTAGGATAAGTACCATAAGCTGCGTTAACGTCTTCAGAATAATTGCCGTGAGTAGAAGGACACTCATTGTAGGAATGAGGACCACCACATGTGTCACAAGAGATAACAACGACTTTAGCTTGTTGAGTTTGGTTAGAAGTCAAAATTTGGAGACTTTTGTTAATATCAAGAATAGCACGTTCCAAAATAGACGAGTTGGTGGTGGTAGAAGTAGACGAAACATTGACTCTCTGATTAGATCTTGAGGATGCGGAAGAATCCCAATTCTTGTGGTGAGTAGTCATGTTTTCAATCAACTCTCGACACTCCTCCGGTCTCCTTTTCATAAAAGTACCACCGGCGGCGGCATTGATCGTGTCACGATCACGAAAAGTGAGACCATTGTAAAAGGTGTCAATGAGAGTGACGGGGAGCATATTGTGATTAGGACATCGGTCGATCAAATCATTGTAATGTTCCCAAGCATCGAAAAGCGAATCATCATTCTCTTGCATAAAGCCACTGATTTGGTTACGAAGGCTAGTGACCATGGATGGGGGAAAGTAGCGCGATAAAAAACGTTGAGTCATGTCGTTCCACGTATGAATAGAATTCTTAGGAAGACGGTCAAACCATTTTTCGGCATGGTGAGAAAGTGAGTGTGGAAAAAGTTGAAGGCGAAGGTCATCCATAGAAACACCGGGGCACTTCATGCTTTGGGTAATGGTAATGAATTTGTCGAGGTGTTTGTTGGCATCATCATCCGGAATTCCACGAAATGGGTTTGTTTGCACTTGTTGTATCATATGATGCTTCAACGAAAACTCCTGAGCCGTGACGTGCATTGGCGCAATCGGGCCTCCGCGTCCGTTCATGGTGGGTTGGCACAATTCCTCCATGGTTCGTAAATCTGGTAGAAGGACATTGTTGTTGTTGTTGTTATTCAAATTGTTTTGAGGTGGGTGATTATTGTTGTTATTAACACCAGCCATATCTAAATCTTCACGATTCTCGGGCTCAGAATAGTTCGTAGATCTAGTACGCATGCACCTGTAGAAGAAAAATATACACAAAGAGAATATCTATATAATATTTTTGGTTTTTATAGGTTTTTTTTAATGTTTTTGTATTTTTGAAGAGTTTTATATTTTTTTTATGATTTTTGAAAATTTTTAAAGCAATGAAAATAACGTTCAAAGAACGGATCCCAAAATTCAATGCGTCTCTCACTAGAAACCGTTTATCTTAACAAAAAGAGCCGGCAGCGGCGCCATTTAATACTTGGTTTTTTGAGGCCTAGTATGAAAGTTCGTTATAGTTCCGAATCTTTTCGAATTGAAAACCGGTCTTGAGTGCGACTCAATTGTCTTTTGGTGAATCAAGAGAATGGTTTGGTTTGTTTTAAACTATCTTGCAAATAATAAAAGTGTCGTTGAGTAAAAAGGAAGTTAAAAGATTAATATTGAAATGACAAATAAAATAAATGCATGGAAACTTAAAGGTGATAATGGAAAAGTACTAACTCACTAAATAAAACTAACACTTGGAAAATTTTCAGAAAATAAAAAGTACTATAAGAAAGTGATATCGAAAGAAACCAAAATAAACCAAAAGGACCCCCGATCGGAATGTTTTCCGATCGGAATATGGTAACACTGGTCGGAATACGGGCAAAAGCTACAATCGGAATATAGGGACAAAGGATCAATCGGAATACATGCAAATACTCCCAATCGGAATATTGGAAATACTCCCAATCGGAATATTGGACTTACTCACAATCGGAATATTGAGAAGGGACACCGTCGGAATACTTGCAAAACACCCCAATCGGAATACGGGGCAAATTCCTTGCCGTCGGAATACTTGACCAATCGGAAAGGGGTTTTACCACCCTTTCCGAAAATAATGGAAATTGGTTAGAAGGTGCACCGATCGGAAAATGCCAATCGGAAAGGGGATTTAAACTCCCTTTTCCGAAAATAAAGGGATTTGTTTAGGCTAGATAATAAGCTAAGTTCAATAAGCTAACATCCAAACCTTATCAATCCAAATCAAAGACAAATCCGAATCAAATAAGCACTTTGATCAACTTATTCAACTCGAAATTAATCAACTTTTTAGATCAAACCATAAAAACTTAAACTTTTTAATAAAACTTTTATAAGAAAAATAAGCTAATCATAAAGATAAGCCAATAAGCACAAAAGTCTTAAAGCTTAATCTAATGAAAACTTATAAAATGATCAAAAGATTAATTTTTAAGCACGAAATCAACTAGAACAACACGGATCTTATGATATACGCACCAAAATCAATCTTAAATCAAAGAAAAGTAGAATGAGATTAAGAGATAAAAGCTTAAAATGGAACTTTGATTAATGAAATAAGCAATACAAAGATGTTTAATCTTGAAAGATTAAAAGAAAAAGATGAACTAGTGAGAGAAAGTTTAAGACTTTCTCTCTCTAAAAACTAAAAAGTGAAAAATTAACTAAAAATCTAACCACCCTCCTAATGACTATTAGGAGGGTATTTATAGGGAAGGAGTGCATGTGTTGCATCTTCTCTCTTGCTTTCTTCACGTTTTCTCGACTCGACTTTAATTCTTCGTCTTTGTCGTCTCGGGATTTGAACTTGTCTTTTTAATTTTCTTCTCCTATTAGACTTAAGTTCTTCGACTTCGTTAAACTTCCGTCTTCTGACTTTTTCTTCGATAAATCTTCAGAATAGGTCTTGGACTTCCGTTCTTTTTGCACTCTTGATCTTTTGACTTCGTCTTTTCCCGTTTTCTTCGATAAAAGCCCGTGAAAGCCCGTGTTTTCTCCCTTTTTCATATTTTGGTCCTAAAACACAATAAAAACACAAACCACGCATAATTCCGACTTACGACATAAATCACACGTTTTGGTCTTGTTATTATTGGAAATAAGTGGTAAAAGGATAAGTGTTTTCACACTTATTAGTATTTGATAAAAATCAAAACTTTTAACACTTGAAAGTTTTACATTTCCGAAAAGCTCCCCCTACACACATGCATCGATATACGAAATAGTTTAGCATGTGAAGGAAATAGTTGCACTTGAGTCTTTAAGATCACATGTTGCGATATATTACATTTTATTCACATTTTCTCCCCTATCTATAATATAAAAATATCATATTAGAGATACCAATAGATTAAAATATGACAATTTCTGAAAAATCGACGGGAGAGAAACATGTGTGCACGCATGAATCATGGAAAATTTTTAGTCGAGACGCTCCCCCTCAACAATATATGTGTGTCTTGAAACAAAATTTGACAAAATTTTAGAAAAACGACACCATAAAATATGTTGAGGTACGGAGTTGAGATGCCTTTACTGATAATATATATGACAGATTTAACCACATTTTCGGAATGTGTTGGATACATAAAATATGACAATTTTAGAGATGTACCCAACAACATTAAAAGGCTTGATTTTAAAACGCTCCCCCTCAAAAATTGATCAAAATAACATATGACATTTCGAGATAAAAACCTATTATGAGGAAGGGAGTGTTGAACACACAATTTTGAAAGATTTAGAAAAACCTTTTGAGAAAGTCTTGAAAAATTATGTTCAACGGTTTTAAAATAATCAGGATAGAAGACTTCTCTTCTATTGCTTAGGGAAAGCGCACTGAAACGTACACTCCCCTTTCGGGTCCGTTTTTCATGAGCTCAAAAATTTGATTGTTTTGTGACTAGCTCATGACCGAGAAAAATAAATTTCCCGTTGTGAAGGATAAGTTATCATCCGAGATAAACTTTCCTTAAGTTGAAGTTCGATTTCTAAGGTGACATTTACTTAGAAATCATTTTTCATGAACTTAAAAACTTTGAATGTTTTTATGAGAAGCTCATGACCGAGAAATATGAATTTCTCGTTGAGAAGGTAAGTTATCGTCCGAGATAAACTTTCCTTAGTTGAGGTCCGAGTCCTAAGCTGTGATGCGCTTAGAAGTCATTGTGAGAGAATATCAAGCAGCTTCATTTGCCAAAACCTCCAAGTCTTCTGGAGTCATATACTTCATACCAAGACGGCCAACGAGATACGCAAACCTATCTTTCGAGAGAGCTTTTGTAAACAAGTCTGCCAGCTGGTACTCAGTTCTGACAAAGTATAATTCCACGATGCCGCGTTCCACTTGTTCCTTGATGAAGTGATATCTGACATCGATGTGCTTGGTGCGTGAGTGCTGAACCGGATTGCAAGATATGGCTATGGCCGACTTTGAGTCACAATACATAGGTATTTTATCAAAGTGGAAGCCATAATCCGTGAGTTTAGTTCTCATCCAAAGGACTTGAGCACAACACGCGGATAGAGCCACATATTCTGCTTCAGCTGATGAGAGCGAAGTGCAATCCTGCTTCTTTGACGACCAGCTGACAAGCTTATCTTCCCCTAGAAATTGTATGCTACCAGAAGTGCTTTTTCGACTATCAAGACAACCTGCGTGATCAGAATATGAAAAATCTGTTAGATGAAAACCGGTTCCCTTCGGATACCAGAGTCCCATGTGAATGGTATTCTTAAGGTACCGAAAGATCCGTTTAACCTCTTTGAGGTGATTTTGAGTAGGTCTGGCTTGATATCGTGCACAATAGCATGTGGCATGATGAGTATCAGGCCGGCTGGCTGTAAGGTACATAAGTGACCCGATCATACTGCGATATCGCGTTTGATCTACGGGATATGAGTACAAGTCAGCGTCTAGGGATGTGGTCGACAATGTTGTACCAACGCGAGCACATGAGGTCATACCATGCTTTTTAAGTATATCTTGAGCATACTTAACGTGGTTTATGAAGATACCACATGGGGATTGATGAATCTGGAGGCCTAAAAAGAATTTTAGCTCCCCCATCATTGACATTTCAAATCTGTTGTGCATTAATTTTTCAAAACGTTTTGAAAGTTTTGGGTTCGTAGAACCAAAAATAATGTCATCAACATAAACTTGCCCCAGTAGTATGTCATCCCCATATTTATTAATAAAAAGAGTAGGATCAATAGAACCTTTGGAGAATCCTTTCGAGCCAAGAAGTTGGATAGTTCTTCGTACCATGCCCTTGGAGCTTGTTTTAGTCCATATACAGCCTTCTTGAGACGATAGACTTTGTCAGGGTGATGAGGATCGATGAATCCTTCCGGCTGATTCACATACACTTCTTCCTTCAAATGACCGTTGAGAAAAGCAGTTTTAACGTCCATCTGAAAAACCGTGAAGCCCTTATGTGCAGCATAAGCAAGGAATATCCTGACTGCTTCCAAACGAGCGACTGGAGCGAATGATTCATCGTAGTCTATGCCTTCTTGTTGACGGTATCCTTTAACCACAAGACGAGATTTGTTTTTGATGATGGTTTGTTCTTCATCCAGTTTGTTTTTTCAGATCCATTTGAAATCTAAAATTGACATTCCATAGGGTTGGTCAACAAGTTCCCAAACATTTAGGCGTCAAACTGATGAATTTCGTCTTGCATTGATTCAATCTATGCATGATCAGTCATGGCTTGTTTGATGTTTGTAGGTACAGTTAAACTCACGGTGGGTGCATACATACACACATCACCATCGGTTTGAGTTGTCTGCGTGTTCGAACCGGTTGTGAAGGATTTCCAATGACTTGCTCCAATGGATGATCACGTGTCCAATGGTGAGTGGATGGATATGGTTGGTAGAATGTATGCATGTTGGACGGATCAACATGTTGAGTAGAAGACTCTCCGACTTCGTGTACCGGTGTACCGAACGGATTGATAAATTCTTCTTTGTCAGGTTTTGCATCGACTGCTTGAATGTTGTTACCTCCTTCAGCATTGACGGTTGGTGATGTTGGTTGTATGACTGTTTCTGGAGTTTGTTGAGTATCCAATGGAATATTCTCTTGAGCAACGGTTGCTGAAGTAGAGGCAGTTGTGTCTTGTGAACTTGGTTCGGGTTCATCAGCAGTATTGACAGCGGAAGGCTTTGACACAAGTTTATTGTTTCCATAGTAATATTCTTCAAACATTGGATCATATAAATCAACCAACTCATTCATTTGTGTTGTATCCGTCGAGTCTGCTGTAGGAGTAATTTCTTGACATTCTTGCACGGGACGTACACTGTTTTGTGTAGGTGCCTTTGCTGGACATTGAGGTGCGGGACTTGAGCTGTTGTAATCAAGTACCATTTGTGGCAATTCGTCAAAGTTCACATGAATTGTTTCGACAATAATCTTTGTTCTCTTGTTAGAGACTCGATATCCTTTCAACAATGTAACATACCCCACAAAAATACATGCATCACCTTTTTCTTTCATCTTGTCGAGATTCTCACCGTCTTTAAGGATGTAGCATAAAGATCCAAATACGTGAAAGAATTTGACAGTAGGTTTCCTGCCATTGATGATGTGGTAAGGTGTCTTTTCATGTCTAGGGATGACGAGAGAACGATTCTGAGTATAACAGGAAGTTGCAATTGCTTCAGTCCAGAAGAATAGCGGTAATTTTTAAGCAGAAAGCATTGTTCGAGCAGCCTCAACCAAAGTACGGTTCCGTCTTTCGACAACGCCGTTTTGTTCAAGAGTTCGAGCAATAGACGTTTGATGTTCGATGCCTTCTTCTTGAAAGTAAGATTGCAGGTTCTTGTTCAAAAATTCAGTACCCCTATCCGTTCTTACGGTTAAGACTTGAGCTTGAAGATTGCGTTGTATCATCTTGAGAAAGTTTTTGAGAACCTCTGGTGTTTCATCTTTGGACCTTAAGAAGAAAGTCCATGTGTGTCTAGAGTAATCATCAACAATCACGAGAATATACTTTTTCCCGTTAATACTCTCTACACGCATGGGACCACATAAATCCATGTGTAGAAGTTCCAATCCTCCTTTTGAGCTTGGGGTAGTCTTAGTTTTGAAAGATTTCCGTTTTGCTTTCCCCAACTCACAAGAAGAACAAAGATGGTCTTTGACGAATTTCAACTTAGGAAGATCGGTCACAATATCATTCTTCGAAAGCAAGTTGATGGTGTCAAAGTTGAGATGTGACAATCGTTGATGCCATAACCATGCTTGAGATGATGAAGCTTTAGCCATTAAGCAAATTGGATTTTGTTGAAGATGTGTCTTGAAGAGTTACTGTGTAGAGATCAGAACCACGAGAACCTGTAAGAAGGTCATTGCCATCGTAGTCTCTAACATAGCAAGTAGATTTCCGAAAAGCCACTTCCAAATCCGCATCACAAAATTGACCAATCGAGAATAAATTGTGATTCAGTCCCTCGACGTAATAAACCCGTTTTATAGTGATATTCCCTTGAACCATGTCTCCATATCCGAGTATCGGTGCAAATTGATCATTTCCAAACCGTACTATACCCAGAAACTTCTCCACGAAGTTAATGAGAAGCTTAAGATTGCCCGTCATGTGCTTTGTGCACCCGGAGTCCATTATGAATAGGATGATTTCGACGACCTGCAGAAGAATTAGAAGACAATGTAGCATTTGACAAATGGGAGCCCTTGATAGAAACGGGTTCCAAAATAGTAGTGGACCTAGATTCTAAAGGCAAGCTAACATTCATAGACCCAATTAGAACGGGGGTTGTCTTAGGTACCCATTTGTATCCGGGTGGTGTAAATCTTGAATACCCCCGTGTACATGTCCTAATCATGTTCTCATAAAGCTTCTTTAACCTGCTTTGTTTACGTAGAGTAGTGGATTCTAACGCACTTAGTTTCTTAAGTGGTTGCTCAGTGGATTGGTTCAAAGTTCTTGTGGGTTCACTAGTACTAGTGGGCATACGAATAGGCTTCCTAGTTCTAGTATTCACTCCATTATGATTAAGAGCACAAGCATCATGATTGAAAGTACGAACACATTTGCCAAATTCAACACAAACAAATTCAACATTCGAGGTCTTAGCATTTAAACTGTCATTACATGCAGTTACAAACGTTTTATTCTTAGAAAACTTAAAATTCCTACGGTGGTCTTCTACTTCCAACTTCTTTCCTTGACTATTGTTAGGCATGACCTTAACGTGCAATCTCTCGCTCTTAAGCTGTGGTCCGCTAATGCTAGTAGTGGGGATTACTCCTGTAGAAGAAGACACACGTTGATTAGTTTTCTTAATATTCTGAGGTAACCGTGATGTTCCAGTTTGAGTGGGCTTAGTGTTCATCTTATACATTCCAGGTGCTATCACATTGGTACTCTTATCATTTCCTATCTTAGACAAAGTCTGTGGGGATTTTCCCAAAATAGATGAGTTAGGGCATTTAACCGCATTCGGTTGACGAACGGCAGATGGTTTACCCAAAACAGACTTTCCTTTCATTTTCTCAATGAGTTTCTGTAACTCACTTATGGCTATGTCCCTTTCTTTTAGCTGAGCTTTCAAATTATTTATTTCGAAATCTTTTTCATTTAGTAGACGAAACGAAGAAGCTGACATTTCTTGACACTTTTTATGATTATGAGATTTTTCACCTTTTTGTAAAGCAAGTTCAAGAGAAATGGAGTGTTTCTCAAGTTGAGAAAAACTTTTGGAAAGTTTGTTGTATGACTGAATTTGTTTTAAAAGCTCTACTTCAAGATTGCGACATTTCTCGTCCGATTCTGACACTAGACATGCTACATGACAATATTGATCAAGATCGGTATACACACCAAGTATAGCATTCATATGGTCAGCATAAAAGTATTCCTTAGATAGTCGATCAATTTCGGTAGAAAGTTGGTGTTCTTGTGTCTTTAATTTAATTTGAAGAAAATCAACTTCATCTTCAAGAGATTTGACATAGCTTAAATCTGTTAACATTTCCTCAGTGAGAGCATTATAAAACATTTTTAGATTTTTTGAAAGATCATCAATGGTTGGAACAATGCATTTTTGAATGGCGACTTCTACTTGTGGGTTAGGTTTAATATTCCAAATGGTATCCCTAGAAACTTTTTCATAGTCGACGACACCTTTGTACAAATTTAAAACCCCTTGTTTTATAAACTCAAATTGCTGAACACTTTTTCTTTTCTCATCCCATTTACGTTTTTCATCTGAAATTTGTTTTTCTAACAAAATTGATTGCTTTTTGAAACTCCTTTTGAAAGAAACTTTCTTTTGGGGTTCATCAGTTGGTGATGGAACACAATTGTACATCCTTTGTTCTTTGGAAAGTTATTTTTGAGGAACAAACTTAATATAATTATCAGAATCAGAAAGGTTTATTAAATCACTTAAGTTTGATCGAATTTCTTCTTGTTGACGAATGATTTCGTCGCAGTCATGGGAAAGCATAAGAGCAAGATTATCAACATAACAACCGATATCATAAAGAGCAGGCTTGGTACTTTGAACTTTCTTGAGATATTCAGGCTTGACAAAACTCGTTTTCATATTTCTATTGAGCATATTCATAGTTTGAATAGACTGACCCGTTTTGTAAACAATGTTGTTTAACGTGTCGACTCTCTTTCCAAAGAAATAATTTTTTCAATATCCTTTTCTTCACGAGTTTTATAAAACTTAGTTTGTTCTTTGTTAACCGACTCTAATTCAGTAATTTGGAGTTTATGTAGCAGCAGTTGTTCTTCAAGATCCAATATCTTTTGTTTTGACGTATGAATTTCGTGTGTTACTTTAGAACAATATTGTTCATTGAGCACCTTACGTTCATATACCAAACCATTAGCTATCGCAACCCGTCGATCAGCTTCTTTTACATAATCACACTCTTTAAGCCTGTCTATCTCCTCGGCTAAGGATGTGTTTGCTTGCTTCAAACGTTTATTAGCCTCTTTGATTTACTCAATTTCATGTTTTAAAGAATCAATAATAGACACAAGCAAATCACGGTCCTCGTCCGAGTCAGTATCCTGAACAGCTTTTCCGTCATCATTACACATATGCTATGAATCTGTAGAGATATTGCTATCCTCCGTGTCCCTTAAATATGTGTCATTGATGCTTTCGGGTTGCTCAGGATGACGTCGTTCATTAGCAAACACATTATAGTTATCATGTGATGGTACCTTTTCAAGTGGCTCAGAATCATAGATGGGTCCAGAAGTATCATCAGTCTCTGGGATCACTTCTTGAATCTTTTCCATGTACACATAATGTGCCTCCAACTCTTGATCATCGGCTTCATCATTAGTGTCATCACGCCAGTCAACTTCATCTGCTGTGAGTTGAATTCCTGCTTCTTCTTTCTTACACAGCAGCATCTTTTCCTTGTGATATCCCGAATCCTTAACCCGTTTTGGCTTCTTGAATTCCCTAGCCATGTGCCCAAATCCCTTGCAGTTGAAGCATTGAATCCCAGTCTTTTGCACAACCGGAGTGCCTACAGTGTCTCTAGCCCCAACTTGATTCGGCATCCTCTGATTATCATACCTAGCATCACGATCATACCAAGGTGCATGATCAACTTCCTTATATCTAACATTGGATGATGATCTGAGGTTGTTGTTGGTAGGTTTGTAGATCTTCTTATAAGTTATGGTGAGTAAAGACATGAGTTCCTCAATCTTCTTGTCCCTTGAAGTTTGTTCATCATCACTGTCTCCATCTGACTCGGTGTCATACTTTGGAGGTGGAGTGGGGACAATTGCTTTTGCTTTGTGTTTAGCAGTAGCTAGAGTTTTGGTTGATGAGCTTGATGACTTTGAGGAATGAGTAGGTGGTTGTTGACGGGGAACGAGTTTTGTTGAAGTAGCAGCCACAAAAGCAATAGAGTTCACAGATCGTTCTGCCTTTTCAGCTCTAAGTTCATTTACTTCATTCTGATGTTGTTTCAATATATCATAAAGTTTGTGGTAAGATATAGTCTTGATATCCTCCCTTTGTTTGACCAAAGTCACAAACCTTTGCCATTCCGGTTTGAGTTGAAGTAGAAACTGAACATTGGCATGATGATTGGAGATGTTGCACTGATTTCTGACAAGCTCATTCATCATTTTGTAGAATCTCGAGTAATATGAGTCAATGGTTTCACCATCTTCAGATGTCAATTTTCCAAACTCCCAAAGTAGATTAGTCTTGAGATCTTGAACATTGATCGACTCACCTTGCTTCAATCAATGAATTGCATTCCACATTTCCATAGCATTAGGACATGCATCAACTGTGGAATAGATATCGTTATCAATTCGAGTGAGTATGAAGTTTACAACATCAGCTTCAGCTTGCAAGAGTTTCTTTTTCTCAGCAGAACATGTGTCAAATACCTCCATAGCTCGTATAGTTGATGAAGTACCATCCTCTGCCTGTGTTGTAATTGGTCTGAATTCAAAAACTGGAGGTGGATTCTCAAGGCAGTGACGAAGAGCAGTTCGGTTATCTTTTCTGTCGAGAAATCTAAGAAAACGAGATCTCCATTGAACGTAGCAACCGGTAGTGAGCACAGGTGGATTACCATTGCCACGTTGTTCCAAACGAATTTGATTAGCAGTTGCAATGTTGATGTTGTTGTTAGACATGGTGAATACATGTGAATGAATTGCAGATCTTAGTGGATTTGTTGTGATGATATGTGGTTAAAATTGAAATTCCGAAAATTCAAAAAAAAAAAAATTTTCTCAGTCCGACAATAAATTCCTCAGTCTGACAAAACGGTAAGCCGAAAAATTTTGTATCGCCAAATTTTGGATTTGAGTTAGAAATAGCCAAAAACTAGCAGGGAAAAAATTTGATTTTACTTGACCTAAAAATTTTAAATTTTTTTTTCTTAGTTTTTTTTAATCTTCGTGTAAACGATGTTTCAAAACTAGTCTAGATAGTGGCTAACTCTAAAAATTACTCAAACAAAATATCCATCAGAATGTCCATCGGAATAACCTTGTCGGAATGTCCTTGATCGAAATACCCTTGTCGGAATAACCTTGTCGGAATAAACCCTATCGGAATAACCTGATCGGAATATCCCTATGCCCTTGTCGGAATAACCTTGTCGGAATCTCCCTATCGGAATGTCCAAATCGGAATGTCCAAAATCTGAATGTCCAAGTTGGAATACTCAAATCGGAATGTCAAATCGGAATCACTTGATCGGAATACCAAATCGGAATGTCCTTATGGGAATGCACCAAATCGGAATCCCTAAACCCTCTTCCGATTACACTGATCGGAATAACTGTAAACCCTTTTCCGATGACCAGATCGGAATAAATCCCACTTTTCTCGGACAAAACTCAACCAATTCGTGATTTTAAGCCAAAAAATGAACAAAACACCGAAAATTTTTGTGTTTTTAGCCAAAGTAACTATACCAAATCTCTACCACAACTATGTAGAAGATTTGTATCAAGAAAAAACCATAAGAAACACAAGAAAAAATTTGGGACGTGAGATATAGATCAAAATAACCACGAAAAATCAAGAACACACCACACGAATCTTCAATCACCTATCCACTTTAGGCTCTTGATACCAAATTTTAATCTCATTTAATCCATAACACAAGATTTAGAAGAGATATTTAGAGAGAGAAAGAGAAGAAAGTAGAGAGAGAAACAAGAGAGAACTTGGAAGGTTTATGTTTACTAGAGAGAGAAAGTAAAATGAACCAACACCCTCTTCCACACATGGAAGAGGGTTTATATACCCTTGGCATATGGGCCGTGGGTTTAGTATCCTTGGGCCGGGTTTGGCTTTGCTTTGGGCTTACGCCCCTAACTTATACAATATTAGCTTAAAGTCCAAGCCCGGTTTTCTCGACTAATCCTATTACAATACAAGACCATTAACGACTGAGATGACCTATTACATTCTTGTTCGACTATATAAAATATAGGGCTAACATTTCGGGTTTCACGGGTCGGGTATTTTGTAAGGTTAGGTTGTCATCATAGGCAACCTCAAACCTAAAAGACATGTCCAACTCACAATGGGTGTAAGTCGGGTGTCTTCATCCCAACTCCTGCTTACAGATGCTCTCATATTTAGATCCTCACAAGATCCGATCTCGATCCTAACACGATAATTATCAATGATAATCTCTCCAAAGGAAAACGATTATAGGGTTTATTAGCAAAGGTCAATCATTCAAACTTAAAACAACACTTTTAGTGTCTTGTATCGTTACTTTACCTTGTCCCTTCGATTTGGGGTGGTAAACAGTACTCTCATCAAGGTTCGTTTCCAATGACTTCTGAGCAAATCTCTAGAAATTCGATGCGAAGCGAGGATCTTGATAGAGATGATCGATACAGGCACACTATGTTTACACAACCTCTTTTAAATATAAAGAGTCAATTTCTTCATCGAGAATTTATCATTAACGAGAATGATATTAGCAGATTTGGTCAGTCTGTCGACGATGACCCAAATCGAATCAAATTCAGATGATGACCTTTGCAATAGTTAGGCGTTTACTCATTTATGAGGCGATGTCTTCCTTCATAATTTTCCATCAGTACAACTTCTTCAGATAAAGATACACTTAATCAGAAATGGCATGAATATAATACTTAATCTTATGAGATTTCAACATGACTACATCTCACAAACCTCCATATCTAGGCAACCACAAGCGGCCATTTATACATTTAACACCATTGGCTTTTCAATTCTAATGGTTCACATTAGCCGCGAATCCCCTTTTTTTACTATCTATATTATCCCTCTTACAAGCATCAGTTATTTTTAAATTGTTTGGGCAATTTATTTTGTACAATCATTACTAAGGAACGCATCCTAATTGGTTCTTTATCCTTTCTATATAATGTGTCAGTATCTACATTCACCTTTCCTGATGAAATAATTATCATGACCACAATTCACTCAGAAATTCTTTCTTCATATTTTCTAAGTTTTGGTTTCGTCTCAACTATTATCCTTATTAGTTTTGCTCAATCCGACGTTTAAAGCTTCAATAATTATTACAAGTAATTAAATAATAGATATTCAATTTTTATGAAACGTAAACGTAAAAATTTTAAATTTCTTAGTTCGACCAATTATATAAAAATGTTCAAAATAAATTTGAATTTAATTAACACGATTTTTGTTGATTTATCGAAAATAATTAACAAGATTTGTAAATTTTTGAAAAATCTTTGTTTATAATTTAGTCAAAATTTTCTTAGTTGAAAAGCAAAAATTGTCGTTTCAAATTTCAAGTCATGGTTTATATGGTTTTGTTGGGAATCTAAACTTGTTAGATTCCCTGTTCATAGATTTAAACATAATTAGGCTGATAGATAGTCCCTTGCCTGTGCCTAGGAGGCAGGCAAGTTTCGCAAGACTCACAGAGATCCAAGTCTCTGTGAGCAACCTCAGAGGAGTCCATGTCAGAGACATTGTCAGGGAAGTCAAAGATTACCTGAAGACATACTCCTTGGCTGTGATGGATAACAGCCAAGATGTATTAGGGACTCTGAGGGGTTGAGAGTTAACAGGGGTGGCAATACCCTGATAACTCTCAGCACACTTTGGACATGCCATTTGTGTGTTCGAGAATATGAAGAATAAGGAAACTGTTTTTTGACAACTGTTCCTTAAAGCATAATGGAAGACTACCAAGAATAGAAGGACATCATGTGACTGATGTGGGAACTTGTAAAAGCTTGTGTAGTCGACATCAAGTACTGTTTAAGTCAAACTCGTAACACTATAAATAGGATGTGTATCCATGCATTAATGTTCAACACTTTGAGATATTTAGAACATTAGTGCGTATAACTTAGTGAATCAAACAGCTACGACTATATTCATAAGTTAAGGTTTATTGTTGTTCAAAGTGTGCACAACACATTGTCATCAAACGGTGTTATCCATAACACTTGTAATTCTTTATTATACAATAATAAGATTACGTTTGAAAAGTAATACCTTGTGTTGATTAAGTTAAGATTAGGGTTTCTTGCATTGATTAGGGACTTTCAATTGGTATCAGAGCGGTGTTTGATATTAAAACCTTCAAGAAACATCGTTCTCAGTTTTATAATCAAGATCCACCATGCCGGAAACTTCTAGCCCACACTCACCTTCCACAAACCCATCTTCACCAAGACTTAACCCCCCAGCAAATGACGATGATCTACCCCAACTTCTTGACTCAAGAGGTGGATCACACGTAACCAGTGTACCAGTCTTTGATGAAGAAGACTTTGCCAGTTGGAAGAGTCAATTTCTTGTATACCTTGATGGACTTGAACCTTTTCTCTTAGAAATTTTAGAAAATGGTCCATATATTCCCATGGCGCTTACTTCTACTGAAGAAAACCCTCTTCCCAAGCCTGTCAAACAATGGACCGCAGCTGATAGGAAATTAGCAAACCAAGATAAACGTCTCAAAAGCATCATAATTTCCTGTCTTCCAAAGCATATCATGAAGTCTGTCATTCAGTGTCCCACAGCTAAACAAATGTGGACAGACCTCATTCTTGGCCATGAAGGACCCTCTGAAACAAGAGTGACAAAGATTCAGGCACTCAGACTTCAGTTTAATGCCTTTAAGTCTCTTGAAGGTGAAAAAGTTCAGCAAACCTATACTAGGCTGAAGATTCTTCTAAATGACCTCGCTATGAATGATGTCACTATTGGTCAAGCTGAGATCAATGCCACTTTTGTCAACAGCCTTCCTAGAAAGTGGCTGAGCATGAATCAGACTCAGAGAGCTAACAACTCAATCAAAAATGATACCCTTGCTCAGCTCTATGGTAAGTACAATTATGAAGAAGGGCTGATCGATACTATCTACAAATCAGAGACTGAAAGATTTGTAGTCCAAGGAGCATCTTCCAAAGCTTTGATCTCTGCAACACATCCTCTTGACAGCGATTCTGATATTGAAGAAGATACCCGTAGCAGCCAAGAGTTCTTGTCAGACCTCAATGCAGAATTTCATGAAAGAGCACTGCTAGCCAACCAAAGAAGATACTACAAAAGATCTGGAAGAGTAGGATCAGCTAGCAAACCAACTGACAGGTCAAAAGAAACATGTTTTGCCTGTGGAAAGCTTGGACATTTTCAAAAAGAATGTCCTTCCACCAAAACATCCTCACCCTCTTATCCATCATCTTCATCCAAACCCTACAAGTTCAAACAACATAACAACTCATCTCAATCCAATTCTTCAGACACTGAGAAGAAAGATTACAAAAATAAGTACAAGGCACTTAAAGCTGAGTTAGAACAGATGAACTTGAAGATTGAAGCTATGTCCAAAAAGAAAGGTGGTGAGAAAAAGGCTGAGAAAGGGTTGGTTGCTGAAACCTATGATTGGAATGATGAACCATTGACTTCAGATGAAGAAGACACCACAAGAGTCAGGGCTTTTATGGCGATAGCTGAGGATGAACCAGCTGTTGGAAAAGGTGATGCAAGATCAGGACAATGGGTTGACATCACAATGAAAAAGGTACACAGGCTTCTATCTATGTCTGATAGTGATGAACGTAAGCATGTCCTTGATTACACCATTGTTGATTTGCACTTTGTTGAGGAACAAAGGAAGAACCTACTTGATAAGTTTCACTCTGTTAAAACTGAAATGATAAATACTAAGGCTGAATGTGAAACTCTCAGGCGGGTTAACTTAGAGAAAATATCCCTGCAAAATGAAGTAGCTAGATTAACCTTGAAAAACATAGCTTTAAATGATCAAGTCACTGAATTGAACAAGATTATTGAAAAATGGCTGTGTGCTAGGTTTACTATTGATAATTGCTTAGGGATGAAGTGCCTGCTGACTTAAACAGGGATATAACTTCTAAGAATAAAAAGCTGAGGATTCTCACCAAACCCAAAGACATTGTCTTTAAATCTACAGAGACTATTCATATGTCAGATACCTCTTTGACTAATGACCCTGTCTCTGAAGATGTGGTTGAGCTACCACCTTTGCCCAAACTCTCTGGAGTTGAACCTAGCAGTTCTTCTAGATCTGCTAAGGATGAACTTAAGACAGATATTGAGAATCCTCCAGCCAAAGTTTTTCGTGTGCCTGCTAAACCAACTGGTAAACAAGTAGCTTTTAAGCCTGTTTCTACTAAAGCTGTGAATAAGGTTGACCCCACCACTGAAGATCGCCTGTTGTCTCTTATGAAAGAAGTAGAACTCTTGAAACAACACATTAAGCCTTCCGCTGAATGCTCTACTTCTCATGAACCTAAGTCAGTCCTAGGTGAACCCAAAGGGGAAAGGTTAATCAAACCTTATTGCAATGTTTGTAAGAATTCTCACCACTCGACCTTAGATCATGACAGACACACGGCAGCTAAAAGAGCTCAGACACCCTCTAGGGACAGACCACAGAGTTCCAAAAGACAACAGGGAAATTACAATTCTTATCCTCCCTGTAAATTCTGTGGGTTCACAGACCATCACTCAGACGAGTGTGGTGACTTCCCTGGGTGTGATATCTGTGGGAGTTATAACCATGAAACTATGAACTGTCCATCCCAACGCCAAAAGTTTTTCAAGAACACAAGAGTTGCTAACAAGCAATTCAGGGAACCCACTGGAAAGTGGGTTCACCATAGGAACTAATCTGTTTCTATGTATCTGTGCAGAAATATCTCAAGGAATCGGTATGGTATCTAGATAGTGGCTGTTCTAGACACATGACAGGGATTCAACAATACCTGCACAGATACTCAAAGGAGCCAGGTCCCAAAGTGGTGTTTGGAGATAACTCTTCAGGTGACACAGAAGGATATGGCTCAGTGAATTACAATGGGATCACATTTACCAGAGTTGCATATGTGAATGGTCTTAAACATAATCTTATTAGCATCAGCCAATTATGTGATGCTGACTATAAGGTTTTGTTTACTAAGACTCAGGGAACCATATTCAACAAAAATAATGATGTTGTGCTGGTTGCACCTAGAAGGAGAGATGTTTATGTCATCAACATGGCTGTGTGCTCTGAAGACAGTTCAAATTGTTTTCTTGCCAAAGCCTCTGAAAGTGTCAACTGGCTGTGGCACAAAAGACTGTCTCATCTCAACTTCAAGAACATCAATAAGATAGCCACTCAAAACTTGGTTGCTGGTCTACCTTCAGTAATGTTTTCCAAAGACAAAACTTGTTCTGCCTGTGTCAAAGGAAAACATCACAGGTCTTCATTCAAGACTAGGCAATCATTCTCTATTGACAATTGCTTACATCTCCTTCACATGGACTTGTTTGGGCCTGTCAAACCTCAAACCATTAATCACAACAAATACACCTTGGTCATAGTTGATGAATTTTCAAGATATACATGGGTGTTCTTCCTCAGAAGGAAAAGTGATGCAGCTGATACCATCATGTCTTTCATCAGACAGGTTGAAAATATGAATGATGTTAGAGTCAAAGCTCTAAGAAGTGATAATGGTACAGAATTCAAGAATCATCAACTTGAATCATTTTGTGATGAAAAAGGGATTTCTCAGAACTTCTCTTCAGCTGGCACTCCTGAACAAAATGGTGTGGCTGAAAGAAGAAACAGGACTCTGATTGAAGCAGCAAGAACTATGTTAAATGGTGCAGCCTTACCAAAGCAATTTTGGGGAGAAGCTGTACACACTGCCTGCTACACTCAAAACAGATCAATCATTGTCAAAAGACATGGCAAAACCTCCTATGAAGTTTTCAGAAAAAGATCTCCAGACGTCAGCTATTTTCATGTGTTTGGATGCCCTGTGTTTATTTATAACTACAGGGATAAACTTGGAAAGTTTGATGAAAAAGCTGATGATGGATTCTTTTTGGGATACTCTCCAACAGCCAAAGCCTTCAGAGTATTCAACATCAGAAGACAAGAAGTAGAAGAAACTTTCCATGTCAGATTTAATGAAGATGATGAAGTCATACAGAGGACAGGAACAGAGGGTGATGAAGTAGATTTTAATGAAAATATTTCTTTCCCAAGTGATGAGTTCACAGAACCCAGACCTACCAGTCATCACCACTCCAACACTCTTACTCCTTATGTTCCTGCTTTTGACCCTCTGTCTACTCATAACATAGAAGTTCCTACCTCTCAGGAACTTGATGAAGAAGAACCTCAAATCTCTGATGGTCCTTCTCATGATATTGATGACTCACCAATTCTTCAAACCTCTGAAGTTTATCCTGCTAATAATGAAATAGCTTCCCTTGATGTGGCTGAAGAAGACTCAGACACTGAAGTAGTCTTTGAAGAAAGCCCTCCTAGTCAGCAGGATGAGACTCAAATTGTACCAGCTGTGCACTCAAGTACCCCTGTTCTTGAAACTCCAGCCCCTCAAAATAAGTGGTCAAGAGATCAACACATTCTTCTTGTCAACATTATTGGAGAACCAAATGCAGGGGTCACAACCAGACAGCGAATCCAAGACTCAGAGTCAGCCTCAGCCAATGAATGTCTATTTGCTGAATTTCTTTCTCAAATTGAACCTAAAAGAGTTGCTGAGGCTCTGGTAGAAGAAGGATGGGTAGCTGCTATGCAAGAAGAAATCAATCAGTTCAAAAGGAACAAAGTATGGACACTAGTGCTAGCTCCACCTGGAAAGAATATCACAGGCACTAGATGGATCTATAGAAATAAGATGGATGAGATTGGGAACATCATCAGGAACAAAGCAAGACTGGTAGCACAGGGATTCTCTCAGACTGAAGGAATTGATTATGATGAAACTTTTGCACCTGTTGCTAGACTTGAGGCCATCAGAATCTTTCTTGCTTATGCTGCCTATATGAACATCACTGTCTATCAGATGGATGTAAAGAGTGCCTTCCTCAATGGTGATTTGGCTGAGGAAGTCTATGTTGCACAACCTGAAGGATTTGAGAACAGCGAGTTTCCCAACCATGTGTACAGACTTCACAAGGCAATGTATGGTCTGAAACAAGCTCCAAGAGCATGGTATGAAACTCTTTCAAATTTCTTATCTGAAAACAAATTTATCAGGGGTTCTATTGATAAAACACTCTTTACCTTCAAGGACAAGAGTGATTTCATCATTGTGCAGATTTATGTGGATGATATCATCTTTGGGTCAACAAATGTCAATCTTAGTAAACGTTTTGCTAAATTAATGACCAAGAAATATGAGATGAGTATGATGGGTGATTTAACTTACTTTTTGGGTTTTCAAATTAAACAATGTCCTAAGGGAATTTCTATTTGTCAAGAAAAGTATGTTAAGGATTTACTTAAAAAATATGACTTAGCTGATTGTGCATCAGTGAAATGCCCCATGCTTCCACCCAATGACTTGGGCCCTGATGAGTCAGGGGTCTCTGTCAATGAGACTTTATATAGAGGCATGATTGGGTCACTGATGTATCTAACAGCCAGTCGTCCAGATATCCAATTCTCCACATGTCTCTGTGCAAGGTACCAAGCTAACCCAAAAGAATCCCATCTAGTGGCTGTTAAGAGAATTTCCAGGTATCTCAAAGGAACACCATCCCTAGGACTATGGTATCCAAAGGAATCAGGCTTTGATCTCAAGGCTTATTCAGATTCAGATTATGCTGGATGCTGTATTGACAGGAAAAGTACTTCAGGCAGCTGCAAATCCTAGGAGGAAAATTGGTTGGATGGAGTGCTAAGAAGCAAAACTCTGTGGCTATGTCTTCAGCTGAAGCAGAATATGTCGCTGCAGCCAGCTGTTGTGCTCAGGTGCTCTGGATGAAAAGTCAATTGGCTGACTATGAAATCTTGTATGACAAAGTACCAATCTTTTGTGACAACACCAGCGCCATTGCCATATCTAACAACCCTGTTCTTCACTCTCGTACCAAACACATTGATATCAGGTATCATTTTATCAGGGATCATATTATGAAGGGAGATATTGAGCTGCATTTTGTTCCCACAGAGCTGCAACTAGCTGATATCTTTACAAAGCCTTTGGCTGAACCTACGTTCAACAGGCTAGTTGCTGAGCTAGGGATGCTCAATATCTCAAAGCCTGTGGCTTGATATTAAATGTGTTCATTAAATGATTGATTCTATAATAAATGTTTTATTAAATGTTTTTCACATGAAACTAGGTAGTTACTTTCCAAGTAAATGCAAAAAACATTCTCACAATTTTTAATCATTTATTTTTCGGATAACGAGGAGACAAACTTTTTGAAAGGTCAAGGGGACCCACTTGAGCAGTCATTTTCGCCCTTGCATTTAATACGGTTGAATAACTGTTCACTCAAGTTTGAATATATATATTGTCTTCTTTCTCTTCTCACCCACCACCATTCTAAAATCAACTTCTCTCTCTAAACTCTTATCTCTCTCAACCATCCGCCATTTTCATTCTCCTTCAACCTTAAATCAATGGCATTTCCCGTACCAAAAGCCTCCAATGTGAACTTCGAGATCAACGAGAGCATCATCGCCTCCAACAACGCCATTGGATGGATCAAGGCACCAAACAGCACCTACTCAGATCTGGTAAATTTCATGCAGAATTGTGACCTAAATGAAGCCTTCACCAAATCTCCATCCACCTTTTACCAAGAATACCTTAGGGAATTCTGGTATTCTGCTGAAGTAGTTGAAGACACCATTACATTTAGCCTTTCATGCAATGAACATCCTTTTGCCTTTTCCCTCAATGATTTTTCTAGTGTGGCCGGACTCAAACATGGAGATGAATGCTTGAAGACTGTTGACAAAAAGGCTGTCAAGGAAGCCTTAGCCACACTAAACCCCTGCCATGATGTTAACCCTGCCCTTACACCAGCTGAGGTCCTCGCCAAAGCCCCTCTGAAGATTAAGTATTTTACTCCTATGTGGCGTGTCCTCTTCACCCACATTGTGAAGTCCCTGGGAGGAATGCAGGGATCACAGGATCAGATGTCGTCCAATCATCATGCTATTGCGTATGGACTTATCTGGGGAGCTGATGTCGACTTTGGAAGCATCCTTTTCTCAAACCTGGTAGAACAACTGAAGGGACGGAATCAGGTCAGGGAAAAGAACATCTGTTATGTGCGCTACCTGTCCCTGATCTTTGAGAGTTTGCTGGGAGAGAATTACCATAACAAGGCCTTGACAGCTCTGAAGCCCTATCGCATCACAGGCGCCATCTACAAGGAGATAGGAGCTGAGGATATCCCTGTCACTGCACACATGCTGAACGTTGCCAACCAGGTACCCAACGCTGAGAAGCCCTTGCTCCCTTCCTCTGAGAAGGTGAATACTTCTAGTGTCGCTGGCAAGTCTACGTCTTTGACCTCTGGGCAGCACACTACTAAGTCCAAGGCTTCATCTGGCCAACAACCAAAGAAGAAGAAAATCCCCTCTTCTTCCCAACCCAAAGCTGTTAGTAAGGCCAAGGAAAAGAAGATTGACACCGCCTCTGGTCCAGATACTCTTGTGGATACAGAATCTTTGGCTGACAAACAACAGGCGTCTAGTGTCTCTAGGTCAGCAGAGACTACAGGAAACCAGCCAAACCAAGCTGATATCTCACAGGTAATCCGTGTACATTTTTAGAGGTTCACAATCAACCACTCTCATTTGTCTGTAGGAGAGAGTGGTGAAGTTAGGGTAATCCTCGACCCATAGAAGTCTGTCATTACACTTAGAATACTTTAAGACTTCTGTACACTCTGTCTTTGCACCAGGGAGTGATTCATTTGTGTTTATAAAGCACCCCGATGACCCTGAACCCTCTAGACAGTATTCAGGCTAACAACAACCTGAATACATTAATGTCTCAACCTTGATCAGCTGTACTTCACACAGCCTCTTGGTTCCCTCCTTAAAAGAGTCCCAAAGGATTTATCCTTTCAGGGGGAGCTGAATCATCACCCTCAGCTTTCCTAGGGGCAGCGTAACAGGCGACCTACAACAACATATGTTTCACTCTTAAAAGAGTCCCAAAGGTTTTACCTTTTTGGGGGGGCTGAATAATCACACTCAGCTTTCCTAGGGGCAGCGACTGGCGATCATTAAACAACATATGTTTCACACTCAAAAGAGTCCCAAAGGTTTTTACCTTTTTGGGGGGGCTGAATAATCACACTCAGCTTTCCTAGGGGCAGCGAATGGCGACCATTAACCACAATTTATTCACACTTAAAAGAATCCCAAGGATTTATCCTTTGGATTGGCTGAGTAATCACCCTCAGCCTCTCTGGAACAGCGAAATGGCGACCATTCACCTTATATTTTTCCCTGTTACTAATTACAACAAACTTGCAGGCTGAAATTGTACAGCCAGTCAAAGAATCTCAGGTACATGAAAAGGAGGCTGAAACAATAACTCAAGACATTCCAAATGAAGAAGAACCTGTGCTCAATGCTGATGAAGAAATGCTCTCAGTAGAAGATTATGTCTCTGAGTTTGAACCCATGCCTGAAGATGAATTCCCTGAGGGAATGTTTGATGAAGAGGAGGAAGAAGATGAGGAAGACCAGCTGTCAGCCTCTCCTCCTAAAGAAGATGACAAGACTTCTCCTCTCAAGGAAGCTGTTGACACTCCAAACTCTGCTACATCTGCAACAACAGTCTTCCAAAGACCAACATATGATCCAACAGCTGAATTCCTCTTGTTTGATCATCCTACCCAGACCAACTTCGACTTGATTCCAAGGGGGGATGATTTTGCTCAACAAATCCTCAATATCAAAAATCTTCAGCCCGTACATCATCAGTCTGATATTGAGCGCTTATCAAGGAAGCTGGACGTGATCAATTCAGAGATGCACAATTTTACTGTCACTTTTCCAGGCATTATAAAGAAGGCTGTGACTGAGGCTGTCACTGAGCCTATTCAGGAGGGTGCAAGAAAAGGTGTGGCTCAGGGACTAAGTCATCTCTCGACACGAATCAAGGATGCAATTGACTCAGTTGTCCCTGCCATGTTCCATGAACAAGAAAACAACATGAACAGGCACTTCAATGCGGTTCGCAACAGGCAATACAATCATGCTGGTTTTATTGTCAGGCGTGTTCAGGCAAATACCAATGCCAATGCCAACCTCTTGCTGAAGATTGCCAGGGCATCAAGAAAAAGACAGCGTGCCATGGCTGCCTCTGTGGAGCAGATTGCAAGACGATTTCAGGCACGTTCATCCAAGCATAAGAGAAGTAAGGATGAACGTGAGGGGGAGAAGAATGCTACAGTCAGCCTTGCATCTGCTGAACAAGGCTCATCTTCAGCCAATCCCTCAACAACACCTGTTCCTCTTCAAGTCATCACACCAGTTATAGTACATGATGATGAGGATCAGACTCAGGGGGAGCAACAAACACAAGATGGAGCTGACTCATCTAAATCCATGATCTTAGTTAACATCAGCAAGCCTGAGGATGATGATGAACCAGCGGCCAAGAAACTTAAATTCACTGTGAGCTCTCTCCCAAAATCTATTCAAAATCAGGCTCAGACAGCATTTCTCAAAAGAGCTGATGATTTGAAAAACATAAGTGTGGAGTCCTCTGTCTCGAAGAAAGGTAAGGAGATAGTTTTGGTTGATACATACACCAAACTTAAGAAGATAGCTGCGATGCTAGAGACAAGAGGATCCACCACAGACCTTTCCCACTTTTCAACCTTTACACCTTCCGATGAGAGTCCTTTAACTCCTGAAGAAATAGAGCAACAGGCTGAAGAATTCAAAAGACTAAATGAGCTCAAGACAGCCAAAGAATTAAATGAAGCTACTCCGAGGAAGATGACACCACCTGAAAGGGAAAAACCAAAACAAAGGTTGAGGGAAATGGAACTAAAACGCGCTGAGGCCTTAAAGAAAGTCAAAGCTGACTATGATGCTTGCGTGAACAACAGGTATGCTGCTGGCAAGATAACCAAGTTTAGATACACCATTCACAAATCCACAAACACCCCACAGATGATCTTATGGAGGGAAAATCAACAGAGGAATATGGATGTGTTTGACAACTTCAGGTTAAAAACACTTGGGTTATCAGAATGGTTTGAACTCGAAGCCTTAGCTGCCAAAAAGTCTGGACAGGCAAATTTCCTTCTGCTTAAAACTCTTAAGGCTAAGTTTAACTGGATCAAGGAAACAGCTGCCAAACTCAAGATTGATCCCCCACCACAGCTTTTCGAACAAGGACCCCCAAAGACAGGCAACAAAAGAAGAAGAATTTCCCAAATTATTGATGAAACTTTTGTTACTGAAGATGTTCGTGTGGATGGCATGCACAGGGATCTGATCCTTCCAAATGGTATCGTTGGCCCTGTTGATGGTCAGACATACTCAGTGCCTGAAAGAGGAATGGCTTTTATGAACAAGGCCTGCCAGTATGCTTTTCAGAGGGAAGATGAGCTGTGCCTGGCTTCAACTATTCAGCTACTCTGTCACAAGAAGTGTCTCAAGATCAACTCAGAGTATTCCAAGAAGTTTGCAAAGACTTTGCAGGATGAAATTGATAACAGATTAGATGTGGCCGAAGCTGAAGAAAGAATCAAAAATGATGACTATTGAAGATAGTGTCAGCCCTTTTACCTTCATCTTTTATTTAACTTATGTAATGAACTTGTAATTTTTCTTTAAGTCTTAATAAAATCATGAGGTATGTTTGTTTAGATCTGTTATGTGTAAGAAGAAGCTGTTAAACTCACTTACCTTAACTTAGTTAGATCTAGCATTATTTATGTTTAAATAAGGGGAGATTGTTGGGAATCTAAACTTGTTAGATTCCCTGTTCATTGATTTAAACATAATTAGGCTGATAGATAGTCCCTTGCCTGTGCCTAGGAGGCAGGCAAGTTTCGCAAGACTCACAGAGATCCAAGTCTCTGTGAGTAACCTCAGAGGAGTCCATGTCAGAGACATTGTCAGGGAAGTCGAAGATTACCTGAAGACATACTCCTTGGCTGTGATGGATAACAGCCAAGATGTATTAGGGACTCTGAGGGGTTGAGAGTTAACAGGGGTGGCAATACCCTGATAACTCTCAGCACACTTTGGACATGCCATTTGTGTGTTCGAGAATATGAAGAATAAGGAAACTGTTTTTGACAACTGTTCCTTAAAGCATAATGGAAGACTACCAAGAATAGAAGGACATCATGTGACTGATGTGGGAACTTGTAAAAGATTGTGTAGTCGACATCAAGTACTGTTTAAGTCAAACTCGTAACACTATAAATAGGATGTGTATCCATGCATTAATGTTCAACACTTTGAGATATTTAGAACATTAGTGCGTATAACTTAGTGAATCAAACAGCTACGACTGTATTCATAAGTTAAGGTTTATTGTTGTTCAAAGTGTGCACAACACATTGTCATCAAACGGTGTTATCCATAACACTTGTAATTCTTTATTATACAATAATAAGATTACGTTTGAAAAGTAATACCTTGTGTTGATTAAGTTAAGATTAGGGTTTCTTGCATTGATTAGGGACTTTCAGGTTTCCTCAATCTCTCTTAGGTTGTCTTGAGGTATATACAAACATTTACCCCTAAACAGGAGTTTAGTTAAATGATTTGGGTATAAGGGAATAATCCCTTAAAAATTCTTTTGATAAAACATTTGTCAAAACATATTTGCCTTTATTTTTGGTATAACCTAAAGCCTTAATGGCTCTAATCTTTGAAGAGTCAATATAGATTCCATTATCTATTAATCATATGGTCAAATAATGTAAAGGATTAAGCCTTAAATCACATGTTAAATACTCAAGGTACAGGTTTTCACTACTCGGCCAATTCAGGGCAATCTATAAATGATTATTAACTCCTTCCTATTCTTATAAACAAACAGATGGTCCTTAATGATCACAAGCATGAATTTATCAAATTACAGCCTACACACGTGATTCACCAAATTCATGGATGCTACATGTGCATTGGTCAATCCAAACAACATAACATGAAACTCATAATGTTCATTACGAGTTCTGAATGTAGTGACTGGAATAGATAATCTTATTCATGGGCGCGAAGTTGATTGTAACTATGCCGTGGATAAAATCTTTAAATATATGCTAGAACCTTGTAAATGATCGAACAAATCTATCATTTTGGGTAGTGGATATCGATTTCGATTATCAATTTACTTAGTTCACGGTAATCAATAAACATAAGGAATGATAACACCATAGCTCTTTATAATGACGAGCTTGGTAGAATAAAAGCTTTCTCCGACAACTCTCTCAGTTGTACGGTAACACTTTCGATTCAGATGGTGCTGAAGTACAGTGCACACGCCACAGGTGCAACACCAGGAATATAATCAATACCAAATTCAACTTGCCTTAATGGCGAAAGTCTAGTTAATTCACCAACAAATACCTCCTAAAGTTTCAGATAACATAAACATCTTTTTAATACATTTACTTTAGGTTCTTTCTAAATTATAAGATCTATGACTAGTTCATAACCATTCATGGTATAATTTCAAGTCTAAATGCAGGATATGGTCATCCATCTAGAATTATTTAGATCACTTTTGATAATCAACATCTTATCTTTTAGGGGAATTCTACTCGAGTTCCCATCAATTAAGACAATGTCGTCATGTCATAATCAATCAATCCATTCTACTGGTACTATCAAGTTTCCAGTTTCATTACCGTTGATAAGATGTGAACTTCTCAAAAGACTAATAATAACTCATAATCCTTCACAATTTCAAGGATATCAGGAGACGTAACTAACATCAAAAGAGTAAGGTCAACGCATAATCTGCGCGAGAGAATTTCAAATCAGATAAAGACAAAACATTAACGAACATGGATACATACCATGTTTTCATGAATTGAGTACGCATTCGAAAGCTCCTCGGATCGTTACCCAGGTCATTCAAATGAAATCTAATCAAAAGAAATGATAGGAACGTCGATGCATCCAGTCGGTTATCAACACTCGGTAATCAGATACTTTTCAAAAGAATCTCGCCACGAGAGGATTGGACAAGAAAGAGTTACCAATTGTCAAATAAGACAATATCCACAGATGAGTAAATTCGACTCATAAGAATAAATGGTATGGGCACATATGTAGGTCTCTAACAATATGTCCCTATTTTTGCACTTCTTGCAGATCTCATAAAATTTAATCTTTCATAACTTCAAAGAAAATGTAGTGTTTATCAATCAATTTTATGGTGACTACTAATCAGCCTTGCATGGTCCCTTCCAAATTATATGTAGGCGCGCAACTATATACAATTTTAAGATTAACGATGCAATACTCAGTTCATCAAAACTTTGTCATCATGTTTAAAATAAAAACTAATATCATGTTTAATTCTAGAATAAGAATCAAAATGAATTTATAGAGATGTTCTTCGTTATGGAAGCAATTAAATTTTCCAAAGTGTTTCATAAAAAACTTTATTTCGATAACGATTATTTATAAGTCTCACTTTAAATAATCCATATGGTGATGAAAATTCAATTTTTTTTCTCAAGGGATACTATTGTATCTTATAAAAACAATGAGTAATCTGCAAAAGAGTGATGAAAAGTTGTTCACCAAGAACTAACTACAATATGATAGGAAATGAGCTTTAACTAAATAATCATGAGGTTCATCACCTCGATTGCACTCAAAAAGAATAATTCACACCGTAACTCAAATCGAGAAGAGTACTTGTTCAATGGTTGCATCACTAATGCGAAAATTAGGATGAAGCAAATAAAAGATAGATAACACCGATACATGTAGAATTTAGAATCAAAGGTAGTCTTTTCATTAATCACAAACAAGTCAATATTGTACCGTAACACATTACGTGTCACTATGTCATACAATTCCAAGAACTCATCCTACCAACTGATGTCTCAGTTAAGTTGGGGATTTTTAAAAGATACCACAATGAATACTAATTTACAAGAATCATTAGGTGTTCCACCTGTCCCAGAAGATCCATCGGTCCCAATTTAGAAGAAGATTCCTTGAATTTATTTCTTGGACACTGGGCATCCTCGTTAGTGGACAACGACATAGGAAGAACCCTTAAAATGAATCAACAATCATTTAAAACCTTATAATTCAATCACAGAACATAACGACTTCCTTTTAACAATCTCATATTACATACAAGTTAAATTTTACTTTATTCAAGTTTCAATCAACTTATACTCAATGCAACATCCTACCTCATTCTCCAATACATTCAATTTTATTCATAGACCTTAATAGGGCAATAAAAGTTCGATATGAACAACACTCAATTTTTAATCCTATAGCTTCTTATAACAATAGTTATGGAATGAGTCACTAGTATGAAATGACTCACACATTCAATTAGACTTCTCGGAAAGGTACTAGTGGCGTGAGGCTTTTGGGTAATGGTTCTAATGACAGCCTCAAGTGCAACATTCACCCTTTCGATTTCAAATTTAAGAATTGGGTGACAACAAATCAGATGACACCTTTCCAGGTGTTAATGTTTTGTCAAACTCCACTCTATAAGGAAAGATCGTCATGACATCGATATCAGTTTTAATCTCGCCAATTCTTCTTCAATATCACAATCAACTAACATCTACATTTCTACGAATATCAACCATTTTATTGGGATCATAAATATCCACAACTTGGTTTAGATCTGGAATAGCTATAATTCCTACGGGAATAGCTTTGATTGATTTTCTAGGGGAGTTAGGGTTTCTTGTGACAATCTACGTCGTATAAATACCTCGTATAAATATTAAAATAATCATCAAACAATCATGTAATCGAATTACATCATATATATATATATATATATCTATATATATATATATATATATATATAATATATATATATATATATATATATATAGTATATATATATGTATATTATATATATGATATATATATATATATATATATATATATATATATATATATATATATATATATATATATATATATATATATATATATATATATATATATATATATATATATATATATATATATATATATATATATATATATATATATATATATATATATATATATATATATATATATATATATATATATATATATATATATATATATATATATATATATATATATATATATATATATATATATATATATATATATATATATATATATATATATATATATATATATATATATATATATATATATATATATATATATATATATATATATATATATATATATATATATATATATATATATATATATATATATATAGTCTAAGTTATATATATATAAACATAACACTTCTCAGTCTGGCCTTGTCGGTAACTCGGGAATTCTTCGGCACCGTTATAGTCAAAAGATTTTTAGACATTTTGAGAAAAATGTTTATAGTTAAAAGATTTTGAAATGTTTTATTCAAAACCTTGGTTTTAAAAATCGTTCGTTCTCTATAACGAGAGCTCTGATACAAAACTGTAACACCCCCAAATATTCAAACTTTAATTCAGCGGAAGAGTCGTTGGTGTTACGGGATAGTACATTACTCAAATCATAGACAACGCATAAAAATCGCGTCGTTTAATAATAAAGCATTTTCCATTCATGAATATCAAATTTACATAGGTCCCAAGTCATAGTATTTCTTACAATTTTAACAAAACATTTGAATAGAAATTTTTATTTAAGTGCGGGCCATAAATTCTTGTCGTCTTACCGAGAATTACCTTCAAGTACCTGAGATAAAACATGTTAAAAGAAAAGGTCAACGAAAACGCCAAGTGAATTCATAGAGTTTATTGAAACCATTAATATATCGTCGGTATATAATTATTACCGATAATCATTTTGCACAAATCCTTGTAGTAGGCCATAAAATAGGCCAAAAACATTTTATAAAAATCCTTGTCAAAATCATAATATAGGCTTTTGCCTTCAAAACCATTATACGAACCATTGTCGTAATACATCATACAATACGTTTTATAACTTTGTATATAGTTAAATAAAAACCGTTATATGAATATGGTTATGTAAAACCAAAACACGAACATAATATCAATAACAAGACCCCGTATTGCTAGTCAGGTAATATATCATAATTCAATACGTATAGCAGTATTTTCGTTATTTGGATTATATAAGCCGCATGACATTGTTACCTTACTATACCAAACAACGGGTAGCTAACCCGAAACACAATTTTCCCATATAAGTTAGTGTTTCGTCACAAAAATCACGCTATTGGAATCTTCTCATACATAAATTCGCTAACCAACCAATGTGGCACGATGGGGATCAACCGTCAAGGCGCGAAATGGGGTGATCGTCCCCAAATAGTACTATTATATGCATAAGCGTCTACCAAATCCCGGTAGTTCATGATTCATGCTAATGGGACTTGTAGTGACATAACCTAACTTTAATAATCCATTTTATTTCATACATCGGGTCATATAATAATTCATCGGGTCATACAATCATTCGGGTCCAAATCAATAAACAAACAATCGGGACAACTGGTGTCCTATTTTATTAAAAATAACATGTTATCTCCCTCGCGGATTTATAAAATATTTCATAAAAACAATTAAAAGAGTGCGAGGCTATGAACTCACATTGATTGGGAAAGGCGGTTATCAGCGATTTGGATTTACGGTATGTGCTTCAATCACGGAAACCTAGACAAATAATACGCATCTTAGACTCTTGTCCAATGACTTTTATAAAAATATTGGCTATGTATATATATATGATGATGATCAAGTGGGATTTTACATCTTTATTCCACATTATAATGTTATGTGTTGGTAATTTTCTAGACTAGTTACACTAGATCAACTTGTTTACATTTTGAGGCCCAATAGGCCCATTACAAGCCCAATAATTTTCATTAGCCCAATTATACTTTTAATATCAAGCCCATACTCATATGTTAGGCCCAAGTAGGTTAAGCCCAATGAGTAAGTCCATTAGTGTTTTACCAAACTACTTGGGTTAATAGTCCAATAAGGCTATTTTGGCCCGTTAATGTTCATATATTATAAAGCTCGAGTTTTAACGGTTTTTACTTGTTATATAAGTTTATACATCAGTATATGAGTTATAAAAAGTTTACATTAGACGGGTCCGACCGTCTAAGTTTTAATTGACGAAAACGTTAATTTTACGGTTTTAGCCGAAAAGACCTAAAAATCATGTTTATAGTTTTATAACTTATAAAACTTATCAAACTAGCATTTTTATAAAATGTCCCATTTATTTATTATTTTAAATACTTATATAAATGTAATATATAAGTTTTGGGTTTTAATTTACATTTTATACTATATTTATTTGAGTGCTATTATAATACTATTATACTTTAATTTCATAAAATCTGATTTTTAGTTTCACTTTCACCATTTTTATCATATCTTGAGTTCTACAAGAAGATAGAAGCTCACTTTTGGATAATATAAACTTCATATTATGTGCTACAGATAACTTAGTTTCAGCTACTGCTCAATCCAAGTCTAAGTATCCCTAACAGTCCTCACAAAACAGACTATTCAGATTGGTACATTAATTTTGTTTTGATCATATCTCACTCATTATAATGATTCCATTGCATGGCCAACTCTCATATGTGTAAAAGACCTAATACTTACTGTATATTGATTCCAATTTGCCATTTTATCAGTTTAACATATGGTTAGTTACTGTTTTTATACATCCAACTTATTAAGCAAGATTTTAACCCTTTTTACATATGGTTTTCCATCTTTTTAAACATGTTTATCAACACTTGATCCCCATACAACATTTTTATCATCATATATCATCATATACGTATACAATAAGAAATAAAATACACTTTTACATTTATAAAATAACAATGAAAATGGGAAGAATGATCTTGTTTACCAACCAAGACTATAACTTGTCTTTTGAGGACATCACCTTGATGTACACCAAATCTATCTTCAAGATCACCTTCCACCAAGAATATTTGTTGAGAAATCAGCCCAAGGACACAAGAAAATCACCTCCTTTGATGTTATAATGATCTCCAATCAACAAGGCTTCAAAGGTTCTTCATCATATGTGTAGATAACACAAAGTTTGTGGTTAAAATTGATCAAATGGGGGTGTTTGATGGTGGTTTTTAGACGACAAAGAAGAAGAGGGTGAGAGGATTTTTGAGTGGTATTGCATAAGAGAACTGTGTAAATGGTTTAGTTGAAAATGGTTTTGTGGTGTGTAGCTTACTTGTTAAGCTTAAGTAAACAAGTGTAAACTTGTTAGTTACAAGTTTGACACCTCATGGTGTTGGTGTCCTTGTGTAGCCGTCCCATATAGTGGGGTGTAACAAGTGTATACTTGTCTTGTCCCACTAATTTACGGGTATTCCTCGATTCTAGTTTCCTCGATTTGCGTGCCCTCGGGTCGTTTTACGAAAAACGTTTTTATAAATTATGAATCAACGGCACAAAACGAATTAAATAAAAATTGTCTTATAAAAACGGAGTTTAAAAACGTAAATACGTAATCCTAAGGTTTCCGGTTTAGTCGTAAAGGACGTTAAATTATTCACGTAACTCCTAATCTCTTCTCGTAAATTTGTGAGTTTATGAACCAACACAAATTTAAAATCCCAAAATTATATTCACGGATAAATTTATTTCCTAAAATGTCGGACTGTCACCAAAACGGTGTATGTAAACGTAAGCACGTAACTTAGTGTTCTCCGGTTTAGACGTAGTCGATGCTACTTCAAGACGTAAACCCAAATTTCTTCCCAAAAATAAGTGAGTTCAAAATATAAAAATTAAAATAATTTTTTTAAATAATACTTGAGAATAAAATATCGACCATAAATTGACGGATTGTCACATAAGTAGATGAAGTATATCAAGATTAAACCATAAAAACACAAAAAAATTTGGTATGTATGATTTTGTATCAAACAAAGGCGTATGAATCAAGAACACAAACACATAAACCAAACAATCATACCATGGCTCTTGATTTCATTTGTTGGATATTGTAAATCTAGCTTATGTTTTAGAGAGAGAAAGAGATAGAAACTTGGTGGATTTCACACACTTCTAGAGAGAGAAAAGAAAGAACTATGTGTAAAATTATAATGAAACCACACCCTCTTCATCTAAGGAGAGGGTTTATATACCCAAGCCCATGAGATGGGCTTGGGCTTACTTTGGGTCGCAGGCCCATACAACTCATGGGCTCAGTTTGGCCTTTGTTTAATAAGTAGAAATAAACTAAACTACGAGCTATTACTTAGACGATTGTTGGAGTGACCGATCCTTTCTAATATGTAAAACGTATTTCCAACATTATCAAACCCTAATGTTATCAAACCCCTGTATAATCACTGTTTCTCCAATTACCTGTGTAACACAACCTGGTTTCTCAAAAACTCTACGGCTAGGGTTACAAGAGATGGGGTCACAGCGGTGGGGCGGGAAGAGGGGGACAATTGCTAGGGAGGGGGTGGCTGTCGAGATCAACAGCTGAAGAGTTCAGCCATTTGGCTGTGGGGATCAACAGCTGGAGGTTCAGCAATGACTGTGTCGATGGGAATCAGCAACTGGAGGTATGTGGCTATCGATTTAGCGGTTTCGGCTTTAACTGGCTATGGGTGCAACGGTTGAATGCTTATGGGCGAAGGCGGAATGCCTGTGGGTTGCAGCTGTATTTTTTAGCACAACCACAGTTTTAATAAGTAAAACAAAAATTCCCTGTGTTACATCACCAGCTTATGAAAATGATTGCCATCACGCACAATCTGTCGTGGCGCACCCATTATCAGCTGGTCATGTTGCCAGCGAATCCTTTATTAAGCTGATTTTATCAGTTTCTTCAATAATCACAGTTTTCTACAACAAGAATCAAACCCATCATTCATCAACGGACCCAATCACTGATATTCGTTGTACACACACAAACCATCATCCATGTTCGTACATGTTTAGAGACTCAGAATTAGGAACTTTAGCTAATTACTTGCTCATCTCCTACCATCATCTGATTATATATAAGCCATCCATTCCATTCATACAAGCTGTTTCCCTGGCTTGTTTTAGACAACCAATAACATATCTGTTGCCCATCATATTTTCTTCAGCTGAATTTATTTTTTTAACACAAGCAAATTAATCTGATTGTTTATCAGACTTTCATTTCTCAACTCAGCTGTTTTAATGACTCGGGTTGACTCAGCGGCTGTGGGTTCAGCAGCTAGGGTTGTGGCTGTGGGTTTGTGGCTGTGGGTTTAGAGAGGGTGTGGGTTTAGCTGAGCGCTTGTTATTCATCGACCTGTTTAACTTTTAGCTGGCTGGGGTTAGCTCAGCGACATGGAGTCTAGTTCATCGACCTATACTGTTACAGGTTTAGCATGCTCTGGGGTTCAGAGACAAGTAACTCTTTTAAAGAGTTCGCTGGGTAAGATCTTCCAGCGACCTAGGGATTCAGGGACAGGTATGAGTTCAGCTGGTTAAATCATCAGCTACCAAAGTTCACAGATATGAAGGTTCAAAGATCTGTGGGTTTATTTATGCCTGTATGCCCAGCTTTTAAATTCATCAACCATTTGAACTTGAATCCACAAACCCATTAACATAATTCACGCAGCCCCACAAGCTAAATAAAATAACCTTATTAACACCTGCAGCCGTCATCTTCAATAGACGAAATCCAAAATAGTTGGCTGTGAGGGATCAAAGCTTCATCTATCTGACCCCCTGAATACCCTTCACCGCCTAAATACATCATTTCTGGTGACTTTTTATCGACTTAATTTCCAACTGATATTTATATCAGCGGTTCATCCTCTTTTCTAATAGTAATCCCAACTATAAAAAAGGACCAGGCCAAGAAAATAACTAAACATAACGCCCCATTTGATCACTGGTTTTTGTTGATCAGTTTCACCACTTCTATAATTTTGATAACATTCTCCTCTTTGAGAACCTGAATACACCTCCCATTTCAATTCCACTTACTTGTTTACCCACTTAACCATCTAATCCATTTAAACACATATAACCAATCTGTTTGATTGGATTCACACAAAAATTATCAACACATCATCACCATCGAACCAGTATGACCATAACCGTACGATCGAACAACCCTATCTCAGAAACACAAACAATCAATCTTCAATTAATTTAAACCCATCTCGTGGCCACAAGAAATAGATTCACCAATGTTCTAATTAATTGCTAGTGAGTTGTCGGGCTGTTTGGGATTAGTGATGTTATGTGATATACGAGATTCATCATAAGTGTGTTCGTGGTTTTTTTTATGATTAAGGTTTCTAGGTTTCTAAGATCGATAGGTTTTTTAGATTTTGTTGATGGTGGGTTTAAGAAAGTAGAAGATGGAATGAATTATATCTGGATTTGATTTTTTGTGAGGATATAGTTTACGGGATGTGAATAACGGAGGGAATTGAGGGAAGATTTTTTTATTTTTTTTATAGAATAAAAGATAAAGGGTTGGATTGATTTAGATTTGTGATGAATGAATTGGGAGATATGAAGAATAGAAAGTGACGGAGGTGGTGTTTGGTGAAGATTAGATGAGAGTGACGGTGGGGTTTTATTTATTTTTTGTTTAACACGTATATAGATACATGTGAGTAATGGATAGGATTTTTGTGTGGATCAGATACAGTAGTTAAAATACAATTCTTCTTCAAAAAAATAATACCAGCCAGTATTTGATTGATTTCACACAAAAAATCGACATACTTCAAATTTGTTATTAGCAGTCATATAACGAACGGATCTGGATAAGAATTAATCCAACCCGCTCTGATACCAATTGGTCCACGAAACTTGTGCAAACATCGATTCAATAAGAATAACACAAGAACATTTGCACAATTAAACCAATTGACTAACTAATAACAAAACTTGTACATTTCATCGTTTGTATATCTTATTAATGATGAATCAACAAATATACAAGACTTGCCCGGTTGTTTGCGGAACAACAACCGGGCGATGAATGACAAACTAAACTCCCATGTTCATAGCTAGCTAAGCTTATGTAACAATGGGAGGATGAAACCCCTATCCACTAAAGTGTTACATGTGTGTTTTCTGTGGTGGGAATTATTGACCTATTCTATTACAAGGACCACATATATATAGTGGGTGTGAAGCTTCCTTGAGAAGATTTTACTAAAATACAAGTAACCACCTTGTACTTTATAGTCTTCCACTAATACTTTAGACAGACACTTCTTCAGGTCTTCTAACATCTTCAGGTGTTTGTAATAAGTAATAGTCTCGAGGAGTTAGTAAGTTGTTATGTCATCACTTACTAACTCCATCATCCTTGATTCTTTGCACACTTACTGAGATCCGCCTCAGCGAATGACGAGTCTATCTCGTAGACTCTAAAGAACTCTAAAGAATGACACACTGAACTTGTAACATACGTAAGTTCAGTGACTAACACTACTTAGGATAATTTACATCCAAATCCTATGCAAGGGACAAATCACGCACTAAATTGGCCCTACAAATAATTTATAATTCCGACTAAAGTATTATAAATGATCAGAAGAATATATAAGAATAAAATAATTACCAGGAAAATACGAGATCTCACAAAGAGCTAGTTAACTCCATGCACCTGGTTGTACCTGTGCACATAGTCTGTGCTAAGAGTACCTTTCGTAAGTATCAATCATTTAGTTTCCATTAGTAATAAACCCATGTATATGTATAATGTAAATACCTTCCCCTGCTTAAGAACCCTTAAGCTTGTTTCAAATTCTACAATTCACAAAATATCAATCTTAGATTTACAAAATAGCAACCTACACAAATGACAATTAATTATCCAACGACTTTCAAACTCTTGTCGCAAATTAAAACATGTAATTTAATTCGAAACCTTAAGTATTAAAGGCAGTATTATGAATAAATTCTAAAGGATTCACATGCCTCAATTTCAAGTTTACTACATAGGTATGAGATATATGTCAAGAACACATACATACATAAAAAGTTAAATAAAAGAAGGATGAAGACTGATATGAACTTGTTACATGTTCACAAACAAAGAGTTTATACTTCTAGAAAAGATGCACAATATACTCTCTCCAGAATTTGCAGCAGTCATACTCTTGTTGAGGAGGTGGTAAAGATACTTGACGAAGGTGATGAATGTGAAGTTGAAAATAAGCTGGTATTGCATCTCCAGTTTGATAAGTTCTGTTAGGAATAAAATTAACTAAGTCACTCGCCCGCTGACAAGAAGAATCAAGGCGCTAACAAACAAGACGCTGACAAAGAGAATCCAAGCTACTATCAAAACATATTAGCTGTATAGATCAACACGTTTTGTTTAAGTTAGGAAGATATGTTCAAATATTATATTTCTTAAGTTTATCTCTTTAATATCTTCCTAGAATAGTTGATCATTAGCTTTCTGTTCAAGGCTCCTTACACTTATAAAAGGAAGCCTTAGGGTTTATTGTACACACACTTTCAATACCTTTGTACGTCGTTATTATTAATTAAAGTTGAAAGTTTGGTAATTGTTTGTTCTAAGTATTAATTCCGCATAGTACTTAGACTATTTCAGAAACAAAGTTTATCTACGTATTATACTTGATCAACAAGTGGTATCAGAGCTTGTTGAGGAACTTTGATCTACAAAACATAAACCTAAATCATCCAATACCCTAATATCAATAACAGCATGTCAACCTCAACCAATAACACCACCAACTCAACTGGACCACTGAACAACCTCAAAATTCCTATCCTTGATCCAAATAACTTTGAACTATGGTAGTTTAGTTTTCAACAATATCTTGAAGTTGATAACTACATTCTCTGGGAAATTATTGAATTTGGTAACACCTTCAATAAAGAACATAAGATGGCACTTGCTAAAGAACAAAGACTCAAAACTGGTAAATCTGAGTCTGAAAGGTCAAACCCTTAAGATGGAAGAGCCACATCAGCTGAAGAGATGGCTCAAAGAAGGAATGATATGAAGGTACTCAATTGTCTTAAATTGGCTCTTGGTCAAAAAGAGCAGTTTATGTTCGGAAAGTATGAGTCGGCCAAAGAACTTTGGGAAGCAATTGAGGCAACCTATGGTGGTAACGCAGACACTATCAAGGAAAGGAAAAAGAAGTTGGTTAGAGAATTTACTGTATTTAAAGCTCTTCCTAATGAAAAGTTGAGTGAAGTCAGAAGTCATTTACAAGATCTCACCATCAAGTTAATGTTCATGGGGTTGGATTTTGATGATGAATACATCATTTCTGCTTTTCTTTCAAGTCTTGGTGAAGTTTGGTATGTACAAGCTAACTCAATTCTTTCCACCAAAAGTCACAAGAATGTAAATTTTGATGATGTCTATAACCAACTGAAGATCATGGAACATGAAGTCTTGTCAAAGAGTGGGAGTACTTCTAATTCATCCCCTGGGAACATGGCATTTGTATCCCACAATGTAACACCCACAAATTTACACAATTCAATACAGCAGAAGAGTCGTTGGTGTTACGGGATAACACATTACTCACATCATAGACAACGCTTAAAAATCGCGTTGTTTAATAATAAAGCATTTTCCATTCATGAATATCAAATTTACATAGGTCCCAAGTCATAGTATTTCATACAAGTTTTACAAAACATTTGAATGGAAATTGTTATTTAAGTGCGGGCCATGAATTCTTGTCATCTTCCCGAGAATTACCTTTAAGTACCTGAGATAAAACATGTCAAAAGAAAAGGTCAGCGAAAACGCCGAGTGAACTCATAGAGTTTAATAAAACCATTAATATATCATCGGTATATATTTATTACCGAAAATCATTTTGTACAAATCCTTGTAGTATGCCATAAAATAGGCCAAAAACATTTTTATACAAATCTTTGTTGTAAATCATACGATAGGCTTTTTCCTTCAAAACCATTATACGAACCAATGTCGTAAAAACATCATACAATGAGTCTTATAACATTGTATAGAGTTAAATAAAAACCGTTATATGAATATGGTTATGTAAAACCAAAACATGAAAAAATATCAATAATAAGACCCCGTATTGCTAGTCAGACAATATATTGTAATTCAGTGCGTACAACAGTATTTTCGTTATTTGGATTATTATAAGCCGCATGACATTGCTACCTTACTATAACAAACAATGGGTAGCTAACCCGCAACTCTTTTGCCCATCTGAAACATCGTGTTGTCATAATAATCACGCTTATATAAATCTTCTCATACATAAATTCGCTTACCAATCACTGTGGCACGACGGGGATCAGAGGTCAAGGCGCGAACTGGGGTGATCTTCCCCAAATTGTACTATTATATGCATAAGCGTCTACCGAATCCCGGTAGTTCACAATTCATGCTAATGGGACTTTTAGTGACATGACCTAACTGATAATAGTCCATTTCATTTCATACATCGTGTCATATAATCATTCATCGGGTCAAACAATCATTCGGGACAACTGGTGTCCTATAAAACATTTCATAAAACATTTAAAAGAGTGCGAGGCTATGAACTCACGTTGATGTGGGAAGGCGGGTTATCGGCGATTTGGATGTACGGTACGTGCTTCAATCACGGAAAATTAGACAAATAACACTCATCTTAGACTCTTGTCCAATAACTTTATAAAAACAATAAGTATCTATATATACGATGATTTTATAAATATGATGATGATCAAGTGGGATTCTACATCTTTATTCACTCATTATAGTGTCATGTGTTGGTAAATTTTTATACTAGTTTCACTAGTTTGACTTCTTTACATGTCAAGGCCCAATAAGCCCATTACAAACCCATTACATTCTATTAGTCCAATTTTATACTTTTAACCTCAGCCTTATGCTTACATTTTGGGCCCAAGTGGGTTAATCCCAATGAATAATTCCATTAGTGTTTAGCCAAATTAGTTGGATTAATAGTCCAATAAGGCTAATTTGGCCCGTTAATGTCCATATGTTCTAAAACTCGGGTTTTATCGGTTTTTACTTGTTATATAAGTTTATACATCAGTATGTGTGTTTATAAAAAGTTTACATTAGACGGGTCCGACCATCTAAGTTTTATTTAACAAAAACGTTAATCTTTCGGTTTTAGCCGAAAAGACGTAAAACTTATGTATATAGTTTTTATAACTTGAAAAACATATCAAATTTGTAATTTTTATAACATGTCACATTTAAGTATCATAGTACATAACTTATTTATAAATATTATTAATAATTAGTGGGTTTTTATATATATACATTTTATAATAACATTATTTGAGTGCTTATATTATATACTTTTTATTTTTACAAATATGATTATTAATATTCAGTCCACTAAAATGGTCATATCTAGAGTTCTATAAGGAGATGGAACCCCAAATTTTTATAGCAGAAAATACATGATATGTGCTTCATTTAACTCTACTATAGCTAATGATGAATCAGCCTCTAAGTATTCTAATAAATTCATCCAAAACAGACTACTCAGATTTATACTTCAACATTGTTTTGATCATATCTCACTCATTATAAAGATTCCATTGAGTGGCCAACTCTCACATATGTAAAAGTCTCAATACTTACTGTATATCAATTTATCTATACCATTTTATCAGTTTAACATATGGTTGTTTACTGTTTTTATACAGCCTAATAATTTAAGCAAGATTTACTACTTTTACATATAGTTTTCCATCTTTTTATCCAAATTTATCAACACATGATCTCCACAAAATATTTTTATCATCATATATCATCATATACATATACATAAATAAATAAAATACAAGATTACATATTCAAAATAACAAAAGGATAGGAAGAACAATCTCTATACCAACCAAATGATGGAGACCTTTTATCTTAGTGAAGAATCAAAGAGATGATTACACCAATTAGGTCAGCCTTGTTGAACCTTCATATTCATAGATCCACCCTAGATTTAGCCATGCATGAACCCATTGATCTAAGCTCCAATCTTAGCCCTATAACTCCAAGAAAACTTCTTTCTACAAGTTGAAATCACCTCCAATCATCATCTTTTTGTGTAGTTATCAACATAAGTTGATTATATCTTATGTTTGTGGTTAAAATTTTATGAATATGGTGATTTGGTGATGGTTATGGATGGAAAAGGAGAGGAGAGAGAGATATTTGCTAAAGCTTCTTGGTTACACATTGCATGTGTGTGGGATGTGTGTAAAGTGGAGGTTTAAGTGTATTGAACACTTATGAGACAAGTTTATCATGTGTGTTATAAAATTGACACCCAAGAGGTGTGGTGGCTTAGTTATATCCGCCCCTATTAGGGGTGGGACAAGTGTTAAACTTGCCTCATCCCTAATATTTTATGGGTACTCCTCGATTCTATTTTTCCTCTATTTGCGTGCCCTCGGGTCGTTTTATGAAAAACGTTTTTATAAATTATGAATCAACGGCACAAAACGAATCTAATAAAAATTGTCTCATCAAAAACGGAGTTCAAAAACATAAATACGTAAACCTAGGGTTTTTGGTTTAGTCGTAAAGGATGATAAATCATGCACGTAAGCCCTAATCTCTTCTCGTAAATTTGTGAGTTTATGAACAAACACAAATTTAAAATCCTAAAATAATATTCACGGATAAATTTATTTCCTGAACTGTCGGACTGTCACCAAAAACGGTGTATGTAAACGTAAGCACGCAACGTAGAGTCCTCCGGTTTAGACGTAGTCGATGCTACTTCAAGACGTAAACCCAAAATTCTTCCCAAGATAAGTGAGTTCATAATTTAAGATTAAAATAAAGTTTTTAAATAATACCTGAGAATAAAATATCAATCATAAATTGACGGATTGTCACAACATTTACCCCTAAACAGGATCTTGGTCCTCTAAGATCGATTTATCTTACTACTCGCTTCTTATAGAGTTAGAGCCATGTGGGTATTTCCTCCACATTCTGTCTTTCCTCACAAGTGTAATTCATTACAATACACGAGTTTCATCAAACATAACTACGGGAATACGATCAGGCTTAATGTTGACTTACTTTCTCTATCCATGATGTTCACGGGTTTTTGATGAATGCAATTTTTTGCCGATCCAAACTTCATCAAGAAGTAATCAGATTTTCACTTGATATACATTTATCAAGTTCGATATACGAAATATAATTCATGCAGCCCTTGAAGTCCTAGGGTAGATCCAGCTTATATGCCTTTCAAGCCAACTTTTACATTATCTCAATGGTCCCATTCAACGGGGACTTATTTCCCATGATCTTTCATATCATCAATTCATTTTTTTTCCAAGGTGAAATTTTTTTTGGCATAACTTCGCTACCCATCCTGCACTTCAAGATCTACATTTAATATTCACATAACCTCCTGCCCACTACCGACAGTCAATAATCAGATCCTAATTTCAACAGTCATTTCAGGTCTCGCGGGTCGGGTATTTTGTAAGGTTAGGTTTGTCATCATAGGCAACCTTAAACCTAAAACACATGTGCAACTCACAATGGGTGTATGTCGGGTGTCTTCATCCCAACTCCTGCTTACAGATGCTCTCATATTTAGATCCTAACAAAATTCGATCTCGATCCTAACACGATAATTATCAATGATAATCTCTCAAAGGGAAAGCGATTATACGGTTTATTACCAAGGGTCAATCATTCAAGCATAAAACAGCACTTGTAGTATTTTGTATCGTTACTTTACCTCGTCCCTTCCATTGGGGTGGTAAACAGTACTCTCATCAAGGTTCGTTCCCCAATAACTTCTGAGCAAACCTCTAGAAATTCGATGCGAAGCGAGGATCTTGATAGAGATGATCGATACAAGCACACTATGTTTACACAACTCCTTTAACTACAAAAGAGGTAATTTCTTCATCGAGAATTTATCATTAACGGGAATGATATTTGTAGATTTGGTCAGTCTATCGACGATGACCCAAATCGAATCAAATTCAGATAATGACCTTTGCAATAGTTAAACGTTGACTAATGTATGAGGCGATGTCTGCCTTCATAATTTGCCATCAATACAACTTCTTCAGATAAAGATACATTTAGTCAGAAATGACATGAATAGAATACTTAATCTTATGAGATTCCAACATGACTAAATCTCGAAATCCTCCATATGTAGGCAACCATAAGTGGCCTTTTATACATTTAACGCCATCGGCTTCTTAATTCTAATGGTTCACATTACTCGCGAACCCATTTCTACTACCTATATTATCCTTCTTACAAGCATCACTTATTTTAAATTGCTCTGCAATTTATTTTGCACAGTCATTACTAAGGAACACATCCTAATTGATTCTTTATCCTTTCTATATAATGTGTCAGTATCTACATTCACCTTTCATGATGAAATAATTATCATGACCACAATTCACTAAGAAATTATTTCTTCATATTTTCTAAGTTTTCGTTTCGTCACAACTATCATTTTCATCAGTTTTTGCTCAATTTGACATTTAAAGCGTCGATAATTATTACAAGTAATTAAATAATAAATATTTAATTTTTATGAAACGTAAACGTAAAGATTTTAAATTTCTTAGTTCGACCAGTTATATAAAAATGTCCAAAACAAATTTGAATTTAATTAACACGATTTTTGTTGATTTATCGAAAATAATTAACAAGATTTGCAAATGTTTGAAAAATATTTGTTTATACTTTGGTCAAAATTTTCTTAATTGACAAGCAAAAATTGTCGTTTCAAATTTCAAGTCATGGTTTAAATGGTTTCCTCAATTCCTCTTAGGTTGACTTGACGTATGCACAAACATTTACCCCTAAAGGAGTTTAGTTAAATGATTTGGGTATAAAGGAATGATTCCTTAGAAATCCTTTGTTAAAACATTTGTCAAAACACATTTGCGCTTTGTTTTTGGTAAAACCCAAAGCCTTAATGGCTCTAATCTTTGAAGAGTCAATATATATTCCATTATTTATTAATCACACGGTCATATAATGTAAAGGATTAAGCCTTTAATCACAGGTTAAATATTTAAGGTACAGGTTTTCACTACCTCGGCCAACACAGGGCAGTCTATAAATGATATTAACTCCTTCCTATTCTTATAAACAAACATATGGTTTTTAATGCTCACAAGCATGAATTTATCAAATTACAGCCTACACACGTGATTCACCATATTTATGGATGCTACATGTGCATTGGTCAATCCAAACAACATAACATGAAACTCATAATGTTCATTACGAGTCCCGGATGTAGTGATTGGAATAGATAATCTTCTTCGCGGACGCGAAGTTGATAATAACCATGCCGTGGATCAAATCTTTTAAAACATACGCTAGAACCTTGTAAATGATTGAACAAATCTATCATCTTTGGTAGTGGATATAGATTTTGATCTTCAATTTACCTAGTTCTAGGTAAATCAACAACTATAATGAATAATAACACCATAGCTCTTCATGATGACGAGCTTGTTGGGAATAAAATGTAGTCAAGACACTTGGACGCTGACAAGAGCAATTTGGACGTTGATAAGAAGAAATTAAGCGTTGACAGGATAGGTGTTGACAGGGAGAAGTCAAGCGTTGATAAGAAGAAGTCAAGCACTGATAGAAGACTTAGTCTACACGTTTTATGTTTCTAGTAAAGATATGTTCGACAATGTATTTCCTATGTTTATCTTTACCATGAATAGCTGAGACGTGGACTCTCTTACAAGGTTCCTTAATCTATAAAATGAGGCCTTTAGGTTTTAGTTTAATATATGTTTTTACACTTTCATTGTACGCAAGTTCGATTTATTAATCAAAGTGAAAGTTTGGTTTATCTTGTTTGTGTGTTCTTGTTTGAGTATTAATTCCGCATAATACTAGAATTGTTTCATATACAACAAAGTTTCTCTACGTGTTTAACTTGATTTAATCTCGTTTACACAAGCTAAATCGATCTATGTTTGGGATCAACAAGTGCTATCAGAGCTTGTTGAGAAACTTTGATCTAAAGAACACAAAACCCTAAATCACCAAAAACCTAATTTTCAAGAAACCCTAAAACTAAAACAACATGTCTACTCCAGAGTTAACCTCCTCCTCCTCAAGCCCAAACATCAAGATTCCCATGCTAGACTCAGAAAACTTTGAGTTGTGGAAGTTTAACTTTCAGCAGTATCTTCAAATCCATGGTCACACCCTATGGGAAATTATTTAATATGGAAACACATTCAATAAGGCTGGCAAGATTGCAGCTACTATCTTGGCAAGATCAACTCTAGGATCTACTGAAGAGGATCGAAAAGAAAATCCTGAAGATGGAAGAGCTGTCTTAGCTGAGGACATAGCTAAAAGGAGGAATGACATGAAAACCCTAAGCATCCTCAAACTCTCTTTGGGACAAGCCAATCAGCACAAGTATAGAGGCTATGATTCTACAAAAGATCTTTGGGCAGCCCTTGAAGTTGCTTATGGTGGTAATGATGATATTGTACAAGAGAAAAAGAAGCAACTCTTGCATGAGTATGTTGTGTTCAAAGCTCAACCCAATGAAAAGCTAAGTAGAGTGAGAAGCAGACTTCTTGACATTACAAGCAAGTTGTCCTTTATGGGAACAGTGCATGATGATGCTGATATCATCACCACTTTTCTTAAAAGTCTTGGTGATGCATGGAAGATTGAAGCAAGGTCTATGATTGCTAATAATACTCACAAAAGTTCTACCTTTGATGATGTTTATAAAAAACTGAGGCTTGTAGAAAGTGAAATCCTTTTGGATCAAGGAAGTAAGTCTACCAATGGTAATATGGCCTTCTTCACACATAGTGAAGATCAATTTGATCAATGGGAGTCTTACATGCACCCTGTTACTGGATCACTTTGTGTCAACGCTGGATCAAGCTTTGTCAGCGCTTCATATTCAAACGCTGACACATACAATGTTGACTCACTAAGAGTTAAACTTACTGGTATTGATCTAGATAATGTGTGTGCATACATTGCTTCATTGCCTAATGGTTCAGTGATTAGATATGATGACCTTGAGCAAATTAGTGATGAGCATTTGGAGGAGATGGATATAAAGTGGAATATGGCTCTTGCAAGTATAAGGGCAAATAGATGGAATCGAAGATTCAAGAAGAAGATGACTTTTAATGCTAAGGACACTACTGGATTTGATAAATCCAAGGTTGAGTGTTATAATTGTCAATGAATGGGACACTTTATGAGAGAGTGCAGATCTCCAAGAAGATCTGATGCTGGAAAACCCTCAAGCCAAATCGTCAAGGTTCAGGATCCCAACGCTGTGGTTGCTATGCAAGACATTGATGTTGTTGGCTGGGATTGGAGCTATTTGGCCAAGGATGAGGAAGAGAACAAGGCTTTGGTTGCAGAAAAGGAGGAAGAGGAGCATGTTCACTATGCTCTTGTGGCACATTCTTCATCTTCATCACACAATGAGGTATATGATGATGCATTTTGGAGTAAGGGTTGTCGTCTAAATAATGAAAAGCTTAACAAAGAAGTCTTAAAACTAACAACAGATGTTGTTAATGAAAGATGCAAGTTATCTAATTATCAACTTGCTGTTACTCAAACTAAAAAGACTGTGGCTGAATATAAGAAAATGGAGTTTGACCTAAAAGATTAAATCAATATTTTAACTCATGATTTAAATGCTAGTGTTGAGGTTAGAAACATTTTGGAGAGAGCCAATGGTGTTTTACAAGCTAAGTTAGATGAGGCTATCAAAAACAAAGATAATGTAGATCTTAAAATTCAAATGTTTGATAAAGCTTCACAAACCCTAGAAAAATGTGTTAGTGAACAAAGGGATTCTAGGGATAGGAGTGGAATTGGGATGAAAGAGTATGCTGATGTTCCACCACCTGCTAGGAACTTTTATGGTGTCCTTAGAAAGGATTTGTCTTGGACTGGTATATCAGAACTCCAAGAAGAGGAATTTATTCCTCCACCAAGAGTTCTTTCCCCAGTAGAGGAATATAAGCAAAAATTGACTGATTTGGACCAATGGAAGAAGACGAACCCTACTTTGTTTGTTAAGGGTGGCATGCTTAGTGATAGCCCAAATGAGTCTACACCCATAAAAGTGACCAATCCTACTACTAGCAAGACTGTTGACCTTGCTTAAACGTTGATAGAAAACCTAGTATTAAATATGCAGAAATGTAAAGAAAACCTAGATCACCAAAAAGTCAAATCAGTGATAATGGGACAGGTTTCTTTTCATCTATACCTAGAGCTATGTCTAAAAAGCCTGTTACACTTGTGGAAGTTTTTCACATTTAGCTTATAAGTGTGTCAATGCTTCAAAGGTCAACGCTGATAGAAAGTCAACCATGGTCAAACCCAAACCCTTTGTCCAGCAAAGTCCACAAGTTGTTAGACCAGCCCTATTCTTTACTAAAGGGTCTAATACGTATGGATAAAGACCTTTTCAGAAGACCAATACGTGGTCTAACAGACAATGGGTTCCTGTAGCAAACCCTAGGTTCAACACTGATAAGGGTACTTTCAGTGTTGACAGGAACAAATTAAACACTGACAGGAACAGTGCTAGACCAAGTAAATATTTGCAACCAAAGGGAAAGGGGTCTAAAGCTTCTTCTAGCTTGACATGGAGACCTAAACAAGACCAAAACCCTAATTCAGATGGGATTTCTATGACCTGTAACAGATTTCATTATATTTCAAAGGTCATAACTAAACCAATTGGGATTGACTGGGCGTTTCATCCAAAAAGGGATGAACAAGGGGTTGTCATAAGGACTATGTCTGTTCTTGTTGAATAACCAAATGAATCCAATTCTAATCAGGCTTGGGTTCCTAGAGAAAACTAATTTGTTTTCTTTATGTGTAGGGCATTCAAAAGTAGGTTAATGATTATGGCTATTGGATAGTGGATGCTCTAGGCACATGACAGGGAAGGAAGACTACTTAAAAAACTTCACTCCCATTAAAGATGGTGACAAAGTGTACTTTGAAGGCGGATATGAGTCTATCACTGGAAAAGGCACTCTTATCACCAACAAATTGCATTTTGAGAACGTGTTTCTGGTAAAAGAACTTGACTATAATCTGTTTAGTGTATCATAGGTGTGTGATAACAAAAATAAGGTTCTTTTCACTGATACTGAATACTTGGTGTTGAGCAAAGATTTTAAAATACCAGATGAGAAATTCATTGATTATAGAACACCTAGGCATAAGGACATTTATAATGTGAATCTTAATGGTATTAGGATGAATAATAATTTGTCATGTCTATATGCTAAGGCTTCAGTTGATGAGAGTAATCTTTGGCACAGAAGATTAGGGCATAATACCTGGCAGCGGTGCCATTTGATAGTGGGATTTTTCTAGGTTAGAAAGTTCGTTGTTCTCGGCGTCTAATCGAATTGATTACAGTTTGAAGTGTGTGACTCAGTCGTCTTTGGTGGATAAAAGAAAAGGTTGTCGTTGTGTAACAAAATAAAATGCAAACTTTAAAGTAAATGGCAAACTAATAAAAGGATAAAAATATAGATAAAAGCTTGAAAAGATTAAACTAAAACAATAAAACTTTAAAAATAAATGACGAAAAATTAAAACTCGACAAAAAGTAAAATTTGCAAACTTAAAAATTAAACTAAGACAAAACTAGTTTAAAAATAACACTAAGTAAAAATGCGGGAAAAGTTAAATTTGAAATTAAAAATAAAAACAAGAAATAAAAACTGAAAAATGCAATCCGATCGTGTGACAATCCGTCAATTTCAGGTCGTTATTTTAATCTCGACTATTACGTATTACGTGTTTACTTTAATGAGTATTTTAAATTATCGACTAACCGAGAAGGTTATGACTTGAAACTAGCGTAAGAATGTCGATTAGATGAAAACCGACAAGGAATATGTTAGGTACCGATATCATATTCTCAAATAATCATGAAAATTATTTTTATTATATTTAATCTTTATTTCTCGTGTTTTACGTTTTAACGAATGACGATAACTATTAGTGATCGCGATACCGACGGATGCCCAAAAATTTACGTTTCATTATCGAATGTCTCGATATTTTATATTTTCGACGTTTTCGATTTAATTGCGTTTTAAGTCGTGTCGAAGCTTTGTTATTATATTTTGAAGCGTTTTAACTTTCGAAAAGTATTTTTACGAAACCCGAGCCCCGTAAATATTTTTAAAATTTACAATTTACATTTTCTACCTTGTAAACTATTTACTTGCATTTTTGGACCAAAAGAATGCAAATATGACAAAATCTACCCTGACCCCACAATATAAGGTTTTTCCACTAACCATTTTCATTTAAAAAAATTCATTTAACAAAAAAAATTAAACTCTCTCTCTCTTGTTCATATCCAAACCGTCCACCACCACCATCCCTAAACCCTTTGATTTTTGATTTTCTACTTTGAATAAAAAGAATCTAAGACAAGACCCATTCTAGAAATTTCAAGAGCTTCATATTGGTATAAATTTTTCCCACATTCATCCACTTAATTATTATTTTCAATTTTTGATGATGAACATCATGTTTGATCCATTTTTATGGTGATGGATGTGTTAATATTATTATATTCATAGTGGGTTGTTGTTGCATGTAAGGTTTTTAATTATTTAATTTTTGTGAGATTAAATTTGAGGGTGTTATGAGTTAGTTAGATGTGTTAGTATGATATTAGGATGATATTAGGACCATAGGAATTGTTGGAATGGGTTGTATATTTGTTTTGGTATGATTTTTAGATGGTCTATTTTAGGCAGTAACTTTAAGGATATTTTTGAATTACTTACTCTTAATATCTTGTTAAACTAATTTGATAGGGTCATAGACAATTTCGTTAGCTTCGATTTGAGCTAAAGTAGAGCTTCTAACTCATTACGAGCGAAAAGTTATGCTACTTTTAGTATTTGTGTACCGGGAGACGGGTATCGGCACAATCCGAAAATTGTTGTCGATATTTGGATCGAATCTCGGGGACTATAGAATGAATTTTAAAAATGTTCAAGGGCTGTTTTAAGTTGCTAAACCTCAGGTCATGAGTCTATTTTCAAACCCGAGTGTCGATTTTGCAAACGGAATTGTTTAGATAAGTCAAAATGGTTTTACAAGTCAAAGGCGTAAAACTGTCCGGTTTTTGTAACATGAAGGTGTGTCGGGCAGAAGGTCTTAGAAGTAATATTTTTGAATGAAACCTAAACTGAGTCTTATTCATATTATGTGTGAGTTTGTCACCAAGTTTCGTCTAAATCGGACAAGTCTAGATAGGTTAGATTGGTGTTTACATTTGGAGTGTACATGCTGACTGGTATTTTGGACACGTAGTTCAATACTTGTATGGCGTGAGTTGAGTATTCACTATTGGAAATGGTGACCTACTCAAGTGTTAAGTCATTATATAAATGACTTAGCTACTGGTCCGAGGGAAGTAAAATGATGGTTTGACTTGCGTTGACTTGGCGTCTTATGGCGGGTCAATGTCGAGAGTACAAGTTTTTAAATGAATAAGTGTCGAATAAAAGGGTATAGAAGTACACTTATATTGTTAATTTTTCGGGATTTTCATGGTTATATGAAATTGACTTTCGTATTATTTAAGTATTATTTATATATTTGAGTCATTTATTAACGAACGCGCCTTATTTGGTAGGTTGCGGTCTTCGTGTTTAACGGGTATCACAAATCGTCGGCGATCGTCACATTACTACTATCGTACCAAGGTGAGTCTATAGCCTCGCTTTAACATGTTTACTTGTTTTATAAAACCCGCGAGGGGGATAACATGCTTGTTTTATTAAATGAAAGGGGTACAACGAGAAGTTGTGGAAACCCTTAATATTGGAAAAGCATTTATTAATAAATGAAGGGTACAGCGAGAAGTTGTGGTAAACCCTCTTTCTTTTAAAACTGAACACAAAGGACCCGATTTTATGCTTAGATGGAAGTTGTTATACAAGTTTATTTAGCCTGAAAAGACCCATGAATCGTGAGTTGTTAATCGAAAGGAACGCTAATACTATGGATAGATCTATCGGGGTGACACCCAGTCCGGTCGCGACTAGCTATCGCGTGGTGTTGTGATGCACCAGTAATGAAACATCGGATGCAATTGCATAAGAGAAATATACGCACTTGGCTAGGTGTGTTGGGCTGAAATAATATATGTTAACGTTCAATTTCACGAGACTTATGAAATAACAACGATAATTATGTCTGATCCACATGATTGTCAACCACGGAAGGTTTATTCAGAATACTTGTGTTCGTTTATTTAAATTTTAAACTCTATAGATTCACTCAACATTTTTGTTGACTTTATAGCATGTTTTATCTCAGGTCCATGAAGAAGGCACTCAGGGAAGGCGGTTTCATGCAGCTTTCTAAATTAAAATGTTTTGGCCCGCTTTACAAAAATATGTCCATTCTAAGAAAATTTTATTGTTTGGTTGGTTGTGTAAACTTTAAAACTATTTGGGACCGTGTGTGAACTGTTTTATCTTTAAACAAATGAATGGATGTATGTTTTGTTAAAACGACTCATTTTGAGGCGTTTTCTATGATATTGAGGTTGAACCATGATAGTAACACCCAATGACCCTTTCGCTGCTATGACCCGAAATTAGGGGTGATACAGATTGGCATCAGAGCTCAAGTTATAGAGAACGAAAAGATTTTCCAAAAATATAATTTTAAAATCTTTTAACTATAATATCTGCAAGCGAAACCTCCGAGTTGCCAATGGACGAGAACAAGAAAAGTATATGTTATACATATTTAATTATTAATTATGCTTAAAGCATAATGAAATTACATTTATTTATAAATGTTTATTATTTGATTATTATAATACTAATACGTGATTTACAAACGACGCTGATTGTCACAATAGAAATCCCTGTCTTTTGAGTCATTCCTCGTGAATCTTCGTTCCTTGTCTAAATCCTATTCTTTATTCTATCATCCATTCTTGTTTCTTCTCATCTATCTATTCTTATTTTGTGTTATTCATGTTTTGTTATCACAAGCGTTGAATGAATACTCATTTCGATGTGAATTGTGTAACAGGATTATGCCGCCAAAACAGTTGACTGAGACTCAGTTACGTGCTATAGTAGCTGATCAATTTCAGATATCTATGAATGCATTTATGGTAAATTTGAATAATGGAGCTGGTTGATCTGGTGGAGCTGGTGGATCTGGTGGGTTTGGTGGAGCTGGTGGATCTGGTGGAGCTGGCGATACTGGAGCTGGCAACACTGGAACTGGCACTACTGGAGCTGGTAACACTAGGGCCGATAATACTGGTGCTGGAACTGGTGATGCTGATAGACCAGTGATTCCTGAAAACAAGAAGTGCAATTATACCTCGTTCATGAAATGCAAACCTCCAACTTTTAAGGGTACTGAAGGTGTTGTTGGGTTAATGCAATGGTTTGAGAAATTGGAATCCGTGTTTCGATTTAGTGGAAGTGAGGAAGGAGACAAGGTGATGTTTGCCTCTGCTACTCTTCAAGGGCGAGCATTAACCTGGTGGAATGGAAGAATGGCATCAATGGGTATGGATGCTGCTTATGCTACACCTTGGGTTGAAGTAAGAAGGTGGATGACTGAGGAGTTCTGTCCAAGGAGTGTTACTCAGAGGTTAGAACAGGAACTATATCAGTTGAGACTGAAGGGTACTGACATTGATGGATACACAAACAGATTCTATGAACTTGCTCTACTTTGTCCAAACAAAGTTAACCCAGAATACTTGAAGATAGAGCAGTATATTCGAGGTTTACCTACCAACATCCGTGGTGATGTGACCTCATCTAAACCTGTCAATATTGATGAAGTTGTTCGTATGGCCTACCAACTAATGGGTCAAATCATCCAAGACAAGGCTGATGGTGTTTCTGACGGTAACAAAAGAAGAGCTGAAAATGATAGTGATGATCGTGGTGATAACCGTCAATCTCACAGTAGGAATCAAAACCGAAGGAGAAGTAATGCTAATGCGATGACTGAAACTGCATCTGCTGACAAGGGAACCAGATGTCAACGCTGCAAGAAGTCTCATACTGGTGAGTGTGCTAAGTGTGGGAAGTGTAACAAGTTAGGTCACAAGACTGAAGACTGTTGGGGACCAGGAAAGAAGGGAGTGACGTGTTTTAACTGCCAAGGTAAAGGACACATGAGGAACCAATGCCCTCAACCTCCAAAGAATGCACGTGGTGGAGATAACCAGGGAAAAGCTTATCAGTTGGGTGAAGCCGAAGCGAAGCAAAACCCGAAAGTTGTCACTGGTACGTTTTTACTGAACAACCGTTATGCTACAACTTTGTTTGATTCTGGTGCGGACAAAACCTTTGTGTCTACAAGTTTTAGTACCTTAATTGATATCAAATCGGTCGAATTAGACGCGAGTTATGAGGTAGAACTAGCTGATGGTAAATTAGTGAGTACCAATCGTGCGCTCCTGGGATGTTCTCTTAATCTTCTGAACCGTATTTTTAAGATAGACTTGATGATTGTTGAATTGGGAATTTTTGATGTTATTATCGGAATGGATGGCTATCCAAGTATAATGCGTCTATCTTGTGTGGAGAAAAGAAAGTTAGGATTCTCTTAGATGACAAGACCATGGTTATCGAATTCGATCAACGTAATTCACGACTGAAAATCGTTTCGTGCATTAAGGCTCGTAAGTATATCGAAAGAGGTTGTGAGTTATTCCTAGCTAAAGTAGTGGAGACGGAATCGAAGGAGAAATGTGCCGAAGATGTACCTGTCATCCGTGACTTTCCTGAAGTGTTTCCGGAAGATTTGCCTGGACTTCCCCTCCAAGGCAAGTAGAATTCCAAATTGACCTAATTCCTGGTGCTGCACCCGTGGCTCGTGCGCCATATCGTTTAACACCATCCGAGCTGAAGGAGTTATCTGTGCAATTGCAAGAGCTATCTGATAAGGGTTTTATACGACCGAGTTCGTCACCTTGGGGAGCTCCTGTCTTATTCGTTAAGAAGAAAGATGGTTCGTTCCGTATGTGTATTGATTACCGATAGCTGAATAAGCTAACGATCAAGAATCGTTATCCGCTTCCAAGAATTGATGATTTATTTGATCAACTTCAAGGTTCTCGTGTTTTCTCCAAGATTGATCTTCGTTCTGGTTACCATCAACTTCGCATACGTGAGGAAGATATTCCTATTACGGCGTTTAGAATTCGTTATGGTCATTATGAGTTTCTGGTTATGCCTTTTGGTTTGACTAATGCACCTGCTGTATTCATGGACTTAATGAATCGCATTTGTAAGCCGTATCTTGATAAATTCGTTATCGTTTTCATAGATGATATTCTAATCTACTCCAAGAGCAATGAAGAGCATGCCGAACACTTAAGGATTATCTTGAACTTGTTAAAGAACGAAAAGTTGTACGCTAAGTTCTCAAAGTGTGATTTTTGGCTTAATTCTGTACAATTTCTCGGACATGTGATTGATAAAAGTGGAGTACATGTTGATCCTGAAAAGATCGAAGCCATCAAGAATTGGAGTGCTCCGACTACTCCAACTGAAGTACCACAATTTCTAGGTTTAGCTGGTTATTACCGAAGGTTTATTGAAGGATTCTCTTTGATATCGAAACCATTAACTAAGCTGACTCAGAAGAATAAGCCGTATGTGTGGGGCGATGATGAGGAAGAAGCTTTCCAAACCCTGAAGATGAAACTCTGTAGTGCGCCGATTTTATCGTTACCTGAAGGAAGTGAAGATTTTGTTGTTTATTGCGATGCATCTCTTCGAGGATACGGTGCTGTTCTCATGCAACGTGAAAAGGTGATCGCCTATGCCTCTAGACAATTAAGGAAGAATGAGGAGAACTACACTACCCATGACTTAGAATTGGGCGCTGTGGTTTTTGCTCTGTGACTTTGGAGACATTATCTGTATGGCAAAAAGTGTACAGTATTCACTGATCATAAAAGCTTACAATACATATTGGATCAAAAGGAGCTGAACATGAGGCAACGTCGATGGGTTGAACTCTTGAGTGATTACGACTATGAAATTCGTTATCATCCAGGAAAGGCGAACGTGGTAGCTGACGCGTTAAGTCGAAAGGAAAGGGAGAAACCGATTCGAGTGCGTGCTTGGGTAGTGACAGTTCATAATGACTTACCTGAGCAGATTCGGAACGCACAAATCGAAGCTTGCAAGAAGGAAAATATTGCAGCCGAAAGATTTAGAGGAGACGGTGAAACATTTAAGACGCGATCCGATGGTATCAAATGTTTGAGAGGTCGAATATGGTTACCATTATATGGTGGACTGAGAGACTTGATTATGTTAGAATCTCATAAGTCCAAGTATTCTATTCATCCTGGATCGAACAAAATGTACCAAGACTTGAAAAAGTTATACTGGTGGCCGAATATGAAAGCTGATATTGCAACATACGTCACGAAATGCTTAACATGTGCAAAAGTGAAAGCTGAATATCAGAAGCCGTCAGGATTACTTGTCCAACCTGAAATTCCAGTCTGGAAATGGGAGCGAATTACGATGGACTTCATCACAAAACTCCCGAGGACTCCGTCTGGGTTCGATGCAATTTGGGTTATTGTCGATCGTTTAACTAAATCCGCTCATTTCATTCCAATCAACGAGAGGTTCGGTTTGGAGAAACTTTCCGACATTTATCTGAAGGAAATCGTGTGCAAGCATGGTGTTCCTATTTCAATCATTTCCGATAGAGATAGTCGTTTTGCTTCTGGATTTTGGAGATCACTTCAAAAGTCATTAGGAACCAATTTGGATATGAGCACAGCCTATCATCCTCAAACTGATGGGCAAAGCGAAAGAACAATCCAAACTTTGGAGGATATGCTACGTGCTTGTGTGATAGACTTTGGAAGTAGCTGGGATAAGCACTTACATTTGGCCGAATTCTCGTACAATAACATTTATCACGCGAGTATTAAAGCTGCACCTTTTGAAGCACTTTATGGGAGAAGATGTAGATCACCCGTTAGCTGGAGTGAGGTTGGTGATGCCCAACTCACTGGACCAGATTTGATTAGAGAGACGACGGATATGATTGTGCAAATCAAGAATAGGTTGTTGTCTGCTCGAAGCCGACAGAAGAGTTATGCGGATGTGAGAAGAAAACCATTGGAGTTTAACGTGGGAGATAAGGTTATGCTAAAGGTATCACCATGGAAAGGTGTTGTACGATTTGGAAAACGTGGGAAGTTGAGTCCTCGTTATATCGGACCATTCAAGGTTACATCTAGAGTAGGACCCGTGGCATACCAACTTGAACTACCACAAGAGCTGTATGGGATTCATAACACTTTTCATGTGTCGAATCTGAAGAAGTGTTTATCCGATGAAGAACTCATTATACCGTTAGACGAGGTTAAGGTTGATAAAAAGTTGCACTTTATTGAAGAACCGGTCGAGATCATGGATCGCGAGGTCAAGCAACTGAAGCAAAGCCGAATACCTATTGTCAAAGTTCGATGGAACTCTCGAAGATGACCGGAGTTTACTTGGGAACGAGAAGACCAAATGTGGAAGAATTACCCTCATCTCTTTGATTTCAACAAGCAATCGGGCAAGAACGCAAGTTGATCTTCGAGGGCGAAGATCCTAATTTTGTGGGGATGATGTGACAATCCGTCAATTTCTGGTCATTATTTTAATCTCGACTATTACGTATTACGTGTTTACTTTAATGAGAATTTTAAATTATCGACTAACCGAGAAGGTTATGACTTGAAACTAGCGTAAGAATGTCGATTAGATGAAAACCGACAAGGAATATGTTAGGTATCGATATCATATTCTCAAATAATCATGAAAATGATTTTTATTATATTTAATCTTTATTTCTCGTGTTTACGTTTTAACGAATGACGATAACTATTAGTGATCGCGATACCGACAGATGCCCAAAAATTTACGTTTCATTATCGAATGTCTCGATATTTTATATTTTCGACGTTTTTTATTTAATTGCGTTTTAAGTCGCGTCGAAGCTTTGTTATTATATTTTGAAGCGTTTTAACTTTCGAAAAGTATTTTTACGAAACCCGAGCCCCGTAAATATTTTTAAAATTTACAATTTACATTTTCTACCTTGTAAACTATTTACTTGCATTTTTGGACCAAAAGAATGCAAATATGACAAAATCTACCCTCACCCCACTATATAAGGTTTTTCCACTAACCATTTTCATTTAAAAAATTCATTTAACAAAAAAAATTAAACTCTCTCTCTCTTCTTCATATCCAAACCGTCCAACACCACCATCCCTAAACCCTTTGATTTTTGATTTTCTACTTTGAATCAAAAGAATCTAAGACAAGACCCATTCTAGAAATTTCAAGAGCTTCATATTGGTATAAATTTTTCCCACATGCATCCACTTAATTTTTATTTTCAATTTTTGATGATGAACATCATGTTTGATCTATTTTTATGGTGATGGATGTGTTAATATTATTATATTCATAGTGGGTTGTTGTTGCATGTAAGGTTTTTAATTATTTAATTTTTGTGATATTAAATTTGAGGGTGTTATGAGTTAGTTAGATGTGTTAGTATGATATTAGGATGATATTAGGACCATAGGAATTGTTGGAATGGGTTGAAAATTTGTTTTGGTATGATTTTTAGATGGTCTATTTTAGGCAGTAACTTTAAGGCAATTTTTGAATTACTTACTGTAAATATCTTGTTAAACTAATATGATAGGGTCGTAGAGAATTTCGTTAGCTTCGATTTGAGCTAAAGTAGAGCTTCTAACTCATTACGAGCGAAAAGTTATGCTACTTTTAGTATTTGTGTACCGGGAGACGGGTATCGACACAATCCGAAAATTATTGTCGATATTTGGATCGAATCTCGGGGACTATAGAATGAGTTTTAAAAATGTTCAAGGGCTGTTGTAAGTTGCTAAACCTCAGGTCATGAGTCTATTTTCAAACCCGAGTGTCGGTTTTGCAAACGGAATTGTTTAGATAAGTCAAAATGATTTTACAAGTCAAAGGTGTAAAACTGTCCGGTTTTTGTAACACGAAGGTGTATCGGGCAGAAGGTCTTAGAAGTAATATTTTTGAATGAAACTTAAACTGAGTCTTATTCATATTATGTGTGAGTTTTTCACCAAGTTTCGTCGAAATCGGACAAGTCTAGATAGGTTAGATTGGTGTGTACATTTGGAGTGTACATGCTGATTGGTATTTTGGACACGTAGTTCAATACTTGTATGGCGTGAGTTGAGTATTCACTATTGGACATGGTGACCTACTCAAGTGTTAAGTCATTATATAAATGACTTAGCTACTGGTCCGAGGGAAGTAAAATGATGGTTTGACTTGCGTTGACTTGGCGTCTTATGGCGGGTCAATGTCGAGAGTACAAGTTTTTAGATGAATAAGTGTCGAATAAAAGGGTATAGAAGTACACTTATATTGTTAATTTTTCGGGATTTTCATGGTTATATAAAATTGAATTTCGTATTATTTAAGAATTATTAATATACTTGACTCGTTTATTAACGAACGCGCCTTATTTGGTAGGTTGCGGTCTTCGTGTTTAACGGGCATCACAAATCGTCGGCGATCGTCACACTACTACTATCGTACCAAGGTGAGTCTATAGCCTCGCTTTAACATGTTTACTTGTTTTATAAAACACACGAGGGGGATAGCATGCTTGTTTTATTAAATGAAAGGGGTACAACGAGAAGTTGTGGAAACCCTTAATATTGGAAAAGCATTTATTAATAAATGAAGGGTACAGCGAGAAGTTGTGGTAAACCCTCTTTCTTTTAAAACTAAATACAAAGGACACCATTGTATGCTTAGATGAAAGTTGTTATACAAGTTTGTTTAGCCTGAAAAGACCCATGAATCGTGAGTTGTTAATCGAAAGGAACGCTAATACTATGGATAGATCTATCGGGGTAACACCCAGTCCGGTCGCGACTAGCTATCGCGTGGTGTTGTGATGCACCAGTAATGAAACATCGGATGTAATTGTATAAGAGAAATATACGCACTTGGCTAGGTGTGTTGGGCTGAAATAATATATGTTAACGTTCAATTTCACGAGACTTATGAAATAACAACGATAATTATGTCTGATCCACATGATTGTCAACCACGGAAGGTTTATTCAGAATACTTGTGTTCGTTTATTTAAATTTTAAACTCTATAGATTCACTCAACATTTTTGTTGACTTTATAGCATGTTTTATCTCAGGTCCATGAAGAAGGCACTCAGGGAAGGCGGTTTCTTGCAGCTTGCTAAATTAAAATGTTTTGGCCCGCTTTACAAAAATATGTCCGTTCTAAGAAACTTTTATTGTTTGGTTGGTTGTGTAAACTTTAAAACTATTTGGGACCGTGTGTGAACTGTTTTATCTTTAAACAAATGAATGGATGTATGTTTTGTTAAAACGACTCATTTTGAGGCGTTTTCTATGATATTGAGGTTGAACCATGATAGTAACACCCAATGACCCTTCCGCTGCTATGACCCGAAATTGGGGGTGTTACAGATCGCACTCCCGATCGCACTCTGGATCTCACTCCCGATCGCACTCCCGGATCGCACTCCCGATCGCACTCCCAGATCGCACTCCCGATCGCACTCCTGATCTCACTCCCGATCGTACTCCGGGATCTCACTCTCGATCGCACTCCCGGATCGCACTCCCGATCGCACTCCCGATCGCACTCCCAATCGCACTCCCGATCGCACCCAGTGATCGCACTCAGTGATCGCACTCAGTGATCGCACTCAGTGATCGCACTCAGTGATCGCACTCAGTGATCGCACTCAGTGATCTTACTCTGTGATCTTACTCTGTGATCTTACTTAGTGATCTTACTCAGTGATCTTAATGAGTGATCGTAGTTTGGATCACAAGTAGAAACCCCGGGGGTTGATACGATCGCGAAACTAGATCGGAACAAGTAAACCCTTAAGAAAATTACGATGGTATACAAAAGGCAAATAAGCAAAACCAATTAAGCACTTTAACAATAAGCAATTACCAAAAAAACTTAATTAAAACAATAATAAGAAGAACTAAATAAGCACAAATTTAAAAACTTTTAAATCACTAAATAAACAAGATTTATAAAATAACTTTAAAAAGATTAAACTTTTGAAAACACTTAAAAGAAAATAAGCTAAACACGAAATAAGCTAAAAACACAATAAGGAAAGAACGTAAATTGCATGAAAATGATAAAAACAATGGAAAAATAAGAACTTTTATCAAATAAACATCAAGATTAAACAATCTTCAAGATTAATCAAACAAAACAATATATTTAAAAACAAGAAAGGAAGAATGAGATGATTATGAAAAGCTTGATTAAAGATTAAGATTCAATAAACAAAATTAAATACTTACTTGGAATGATAAATGACAAGTATTAAAAAGACAATTAAGAAAAGTGCATGAAATAAAATGGAAAGACTAATTTGTCAAATTAGCTAACACCTCCTAATGTGTCATTAGGAGGGTATTTATAGGAGTGGAGTGTATGGTTGGTTGGAAGCTTCCTTCTTTCTTTCTTTCTTTCTCGTCTTTCGTCTTTGACAATAAACTCATCATTCTCGACTTTGTATCGGGATTTGTCGATAAATAAATTGAACTCGTCTTCTAATTTCTTCATTAATTAGATTTGGTTCTTCGACTTTGTTAAACTTCCGTCTTTAGACTTTTTCTTCGATAAATCTTCATAATAGGCCTTGGAATTCCGTTCTTTTTGCACTCTTGATCTTTTGACTTCGTCTTTTGTCTTTTTTTCAATAAGAGCCCGTGTTTTCTTCCTTTTTCACACTTTTGGACCTAAAACACAATAAAAACATAAACCACGCATAATTTGGACTTTTACGACATAAAATACACGTTTTGGTGTTGTTTTTATTATAATTAAGTGGTAAAAGGATAAGTGCTTTCACACTTATTAAATCCCCTACACTTGACCATTGCAATGTCCTCATGCAATGCATTAATTTCAAAGCACGGTTTACATTTTCCATCATAATTAACCCACCTTGGCCTTTATTAAAACACAAGACATTAAGGAAACTTAAAAAGATAGAAATTTGCAAAATATTTAAAAGAACATACGAAGTATAGAAATCTAAGACTTACATTGGGGCCTTGGTTGTCATGAATGTTTATCACCCTCAAGTTTCACGTTCCCCAAACCAAGCTTAAAAACGAGATCATTGTTATTATAAGTTAGTAAGCTAACACAAACTCATGTGGCCCAATTATTCACTTAGACTCCCTTATTCCTAGGTGTATCTCTTATATTTTATTTTTATCTTTAATGATCACGAGGATGCATTGTTGACTTATTTTGATAGTTATTTAGGCTGAAAATAATGTAGGACGATTTAATCAATAGTTAGCTAAAGGACAAAATCTTTTAAAACTGCTTCTCGGGACCTCTTAAAGTTCATATCTTTGCATAACTCGCTTCACGATTTGAGACATTTCTCGGACCGATATTTGGTAGTGACTTCATACTTCGAATCTTGAGAGACGTTCTTGAAATAATGGTCTTCTCTTCATAATAGGTATTTCTTCACTTGAAGTTTTTAAGAGATTCTTCAAACTTGGACCACGAGTTCTTCATTTTTCTCCAATCTTTATTTTGGATTTTGATATACAACGATCCGCCACCTTTACGGACTTGGATCTATTTATCCTCATGCCTTGCGAGGGCCTTTTTGGATAGAATTCTCCATGATCTTAAGGGGAGTTTTTGCTTTTCGTCGTGTGTCTCGATCCTTCATATTGATTTTTGATAAATGATTCTTCACATCACTTTGGATCTTTAGCAACAAAATGTAGCCCCCATGCCTTGTTAGGGCCTTTTCGGACTCACTAATCTTCGCATCCCGCTTCAATAAGTTATGCCTTGGCTATGACCCCTAATTAATACCGAGCAACTTTTAAACGATCTTGTGCTAGAAGCTAAGTAACTTTTCAAATCGTACGACCTTATTTATTGCAAATATATTTATTAACAAGCGATGGGAGAAAAAGCTCATAATTAACTCACATAAATTCATGAAAGAATACCAAACTTATAATTGACTCTATCATCTCTCGTTCTCCACAATTTGAAATCTCAAGGAATGAGACTCGTGGATGCTTAGCCAATTAAATCAAAGTTTTGGGTTTTCAAGTCATCTATAGGATCTTGCAACTTCTTAGACTTTTTCAAGTTTAGAATTCGCATTTTAAAGTTCCCTCTATAAACGACTTTCTAGGATCAATTATAAGAACTTGCGAAAAGTTCTTGTTCTTAACCCGTAAGAGTTAAGACTTTCGCGTTTTAAAGTTCCCTATATAAAAGCCTAGCAAAACTTAATTTAAACACGTTAAGGATCTTAGCTAGAGTAAACTTGAATAAGTAAACTTGGGTTGAGTCAAAAGATTCATGACGTTGAAATATTAAAACCACTTTATTAAAATTTTATTCTTAGCAAAGAAAGTAAATAACGATAACAAAGGAAAATACTACTATACTACTAGGCCAAAATAGATTAAAATTTTTAAAGAATGTCGAAAAATCAATTTTTCAATTAAAATGAGGACAAATTCATGGAAAAGCCCACTTAACTTCAATAGAAGTCCCCCTACACTTGAAATAAAAATTGTCCTCAATGTTTAAGCATGTGGGAGTAAACTCCCCTACACTTAGGACATTGTGTACGTTGTTTAAATCTCGCTAAGGAAGAGACAACTAAAGTGATTCCTATTTTAATATTAAAGAATATAAAATAGTGAATCAAAAGAGTTTAGGATAGAACAGGGAAGATGGGTACACGGAATCATGGGTCGTCAAAAGTCATCAAGAATGGATCTTTGAAAGCTCGAATCCCTACACATGATAAGAAAGAAAACAACAAACACATACGAGGGTCTCCCCCTACACCTATTATAAAAAACAGATAAAGATAGATAGATAATCGGGTTGCCTCCCGAAAAGCGCTTGTTTTTGTTAACCGAGTCACGAGCCTAACTCGTCCTCGAATTAAATGGTCCATGGGGAAGCCTCGAATGTAATACCGGGATCAAAGACTTTGTCCTCGTTCCCGGAGGAAAATAATAAAGGAGAGGCAGGAGGATAAGTCTTGAAGGGTAGAAAAGTCCTTTCAACATACAAAAAGTATGTGAAATCATGATCCATGGGAGGTGGGTGAGTAAAGGAATCAAAATGTCAGCCCCAAAAGACATATGATTATCACTGAGCGGCAAAGCCGTAAAGGTGTCAATCGTGGAATGGTCAATGTCACCTCCCGGGTCAAAGCACTCATCCTCAGTAATGGTTTATAAAGGTTGGGATGAAAGTTGCTCAGGAGGGGGGACATGGGACAATATCTTCATGTATCAAAGTATCAAAAAGATTATTCTCCTCTGTGTCATCATCATCAATACCCGGAGGTATTGAGTGAATGTCGATTTCTTCCATAGATGTGTCATTATTCTCGACGGGAGTAATAGATGGAGGTAAAGACTCGGAAAGAGGAGGAGAATTCAACGCTTCAATTTGAGCAATAAGAAGATGAACTTTCCGTAATTTGTCGTGAATAATAACGTCTTCCACCTCATCTACAAGACCAAGTTCAGTGGTGAAATTCTCCTAAGTTGGAGAGAGTAAATCAACATCGTCCTCATCTACCTGAGGAAATGGGGTAGGATGAGAAATTTCAAAAGTGAAATTCTCATAGCATGGAGAAAAATCATCATCATTAAGAGCGACCTCGTCCGTAAGCTCAACAAAAGTCGGTACATCACAAACCTCCTCAAATAAGTTGTCAAGACCAAATTCACTAATCTCACTCGATGAATCACTATCCTTAGACGCATAATATCGAGAGAAGGAGGTGCAATTGCACTAGGACGTTGAGCAACAAGATCATTCCAAGAAATAGTATTCCTATCGTCATCATCATCATAAAAGTATGGATGCATAGGTGGAGGAGTATAAGCCTCGATATTCGATATTTTCTCTTGTCGGATTGCCCTGTCCAAGATAGCTGGGAGGCGATCTAGAGTTCCAGCCAAATTAGCGAGTATTTTCGTGCTTATTCCAAAAGAACGTTGATGAACGACGGAGTATTGTGGGGACTCAAAATTTTGAAAGCCGGAATTATAGCACGGATGTGGCTCATAATTCATTGCTTGAGAAGAATTAGAATACGGATGTGGGTCATAATAATTCATAGGTTGACAATAAGAAGTATCGTGAGGGCCCCCACAATGATTGCAACACGGGTATTGAGAAAATCCCTGTGCGTCTTGTGGATAGCTATTACCATTGTCATAATTGTAACCCGGTTCTTGCCCGTCATGAGACGGGTATCGAATTGGACACAAAACATGCCAATGAGAATTGCTTCTACAATATATGAAAGAGGGGGAAGTAAGTGCATTAGAAGCAAAGGATGAGTTAATCGAATTGCACGAGGGACAAAATCCAAATTGTGTATTGTCGATATCCTTTTCGCACCGCTCACATGTACACCATTGACATGTTTGATAACCATACAATGGTCTCCCACACGCTACGCAATATGAATCCATGAAGAATTAAAAATAATAGAGGTTGAGAAAAAGAATTAAACACAATAGAGGATTTAGAGGAATATTTTTGGTGTAAAACTTTTGGAAAAAAAAATTCTTTTTATGATTTTTTAAATGTTTTTGGATTTTTGAAATTTTTAATTTTTATGGATTTTTGAAAAATTTTGAGCAAGAAAAATAACGTTCAAAAGTGAACGGATCCCAAATACCAACGCGTCTCTCACAAAAACCGTTAATCTTCACGAAAAGAGCCGGCAGCGGCGCCATTTTAATCCCCGGCAGCGGCGCCATTTGATAGTGGGATTTTGCTAGGTTAGAGAGTTCGTTGTTCTCGGCGTATAATCGAATTGATTACAGTTTGAAGTGTGTGACTCAGTCGTCTTTGGTGGATAAAAGAAAAGGTTGTCGTTGTGTAACAAAATAAAAATGCAAACTTTAAAGTAAATGGCAAACTAATAAAAGGATAAACTAATAAAGACTTAAACTAAGTATAGATAAAAGCTTGAAAAGATTAAACTAAACAAAATAAAACTTTAAAAATAAATGACGAAAAATTAAAACTCGACAAAAAGTAAAATTTGCAAACTTAAAAATTAAACTAAGACAAAACAAGTTTAAAAATAACACTAAGTAAAAATGCGGGAAAAGTTAAATTTGAAATTAAAAATAAAAATAGGAAATAAAAACTAAAAAGTGCAATCCGATCGCACTACCGATCGCACTCTGGATCGCACTCCCGATCGCACTCCCGGATCGCACTCCCGATCGCACTCCCGATCGCACTCCCGGATCGCACTCCCGATCGCACTCCCGGATAGCACTCCCGATAGCACTCCCGATCGCACTCCGGGATCGCACTCCCGATCGCACTCCCGGATCGCACTCCCGATCGCACTCCCGATCGCACTCCCGGATCGCACTCCCGATCGCACTCCCGATCGCACTCCCGATCGCACTCAGTGATCGCACTCAGTGATCACACTCAGTGATCGCACTCAGTGATCGCACTCAGTGATCTTACTCAGTGATCTTACTCAGTCATCTTACTCAGTGATCTTAATGAGTGATCGTAGTTTGGATCACAAGTAGAAACCCCCGGGGTTGATGCGATCACGAAACAAGATCGGAACAAGTAAAACCTTAAGAAAATTACGATGGTATACAAAAGGCAAATAAGAAAAACCAAATAAGCACTTTAAAAATAAGCAATTACCAAAAAAACTTAATTAAAACAATAATAAGCAGAACTAAATAAGCACAAATTTAAAAACTTTTAAATCACTAAATAAACAAGGTTTATAAAATAACTTTAAAAAGATTAAACTTTTGAAAACACTTAAAAGAAAATAAGCTAAAGACGAAATAAGCTAAAAACACAATAACGAAAGAACGTAAATTGCATGAAAATTATAAAAACAATGGGAAAATAAGAAATTTTATCAAATAAACATCAAGATTAAACAATCTTCAAGATTAATCAAACAAAACAAGATATTTAAAAACAAGAAAGGAAGAATGAGATGATTATGAAAAGCTTGATTAAAGATTAAGATTCAATACACAAAATTAAAGACTTACTTGGAATGATAAATGACAAGTATTAAAATGACATTTAAGAAAAGTGCATCAAATAAAATGGAAAGATGATAGGTGTGTAAACACCCATCTTTTCTACCACTTAATTACAATAATAACCGGACCAAAACGTGTATTTTATGTCTTTTATGTCGGAATTATGCGTGGTTTGTGTTTTTGTTGTGATTTAGGATGAAAAGGTGAAAAGTGGAGAAAACACGGACATTCACGGGCATTTACTGACTTTTATTGAAGAAAAGGATGAAAGACGGAGTCGAGAAGTCAAGAGTGGAAAAAGAACGGAAGTCCAAGACCAATTCTGAAGATTTATCGAAGAAAAAGTCAAAAGACGGAAGTTTATCAAAAGCCGAGAAACTCAAGTCTATTTTATTGAAGAAATTAAAGACGAGTTCAAAAGATATCCCGAGCCACAAGTCCTTAAAGTCAAAATTTAAAAGAAAGATTAGAAGAAAAGGACTAATGACGCAATTAATGAAGATTAAATGAAGGAGGGACTTAATCCCGCAATTAACAAGAAATGAAGGAGGGGAGGAAGCTTCCTTAATCCTCCCCTATAAATAGCATTAGTTGTTAATCATTTGTTGTTGTTGGATAGTTTGACAAACTATCTCTTCCATTTTTAATTACCTTGCACCTTTAATTACTTGTCCATTTAATTACCTTGTTTTGCACCTTAATTACCATTTAATTCAAGTAAGTTTTTCTTTTAATTCTTGTTAATCTTTATCTTTATCTTGTTAATCTCATTCTACCTTTCTTTAATCTTTGTCTTGATTTGTTTATGTTCATGATCTTAATTTTTGTTGCTTTATTTAAGTGGGTTTTGATTTTTTTGATTAAGTTTTGTGAGTTTGATTGATTTGGATTGATTGTTTATGTTTAATAGTTGTTTGGTTATTAGTTTGATTCAATCTTTTTGTTGATTTGGTTAAGTTTTTGTTTAATTCGTGCTTTATTTCGTTCCTTGTTCTTCGGTTTATTGTTACTGTTCTTGTTGTCCCATATATTTGTGATGATTAAGCAATGAAGAAAGAAAGAAAATAGATGAAGAAGAGATGAATTCCTAGAGAGAGAAAGTAGTGAGAGAAAGTAGAGAGAGAGATGATTAACTTGGTGAGATTAGATTAGGAAAAGAAGTTACCAAAATGACCATCCACCCTCCTAACATGCTAGGAGGGTAGTATATATAGTCCACCCACATGCGGGCTTTAATGGACTATATATTGGGCCGGGCTTGTCTTTTGGACTTTAATTAGTTTAAATCCAAGCCCGTGAACCACGACTAAATAACTACTTATTACAACGTTCTAATAAATAATACAATAGAAACCTATGACCGAACATTCTTGTTTGACTCAATATTTTGAGGCTAACAATCTCCCCCAATGTGAGGTCATTCCTCTTTGATATTTGGATTCCAATGGAGTTTTATGAATTTCGTCATAAATGAGTCTTGAACGTGTAAAAGTAGTTTTGTTCCTTCATGCTGTGATCTTTGAGCCTTTGTCGTTGTCTTTCGACTTTGTCTTTAAGTCTTGAGATCTTTAAATCATTCTTGACTTGTCTTTGCCATCTTGTGATCTTGTGTCTTTATCCACATGCTCACACTATCAATTGTTGGATAAGTCTTTGGGCATGAATATGTGGTTGTGAATCTTTGACTTTGCTGAGTACACCGTGACGCCACCTTCTCGAGACAAAACACAGACACGGACTGAATGGCTTTGACATTCGTCCTAAATCGGTAGCGTTTTACCTCCGGTCGGTGAAGACCGTTATACGATATTAAATATCGTACCTGTGATCAGGTAGATTTAATTAAGAATCTCCTTGACAGGGTTTCGCGGCTGTACTAGCCGTTCTCTTTACTCGACCGTCTCAAAGCAAGACTGCGAACATAAAGAGTGAATCAATTGGATAAATATCCGCTTGATTAAAGTCGTCAATTCAAATTCCTGGAACAAGTTTGATTCATTAAGAATCTTACCATTGTTGCTTTCCAGTTGACACAAGTTTGATTCATAAGAATCTCACAAGTTACCTACCGTAGCGCTGTTTGATGTTGACGCTAGAAGGATTTCCATTCGTCACTGTGAATATTAATAAATATCACTCTGAATGTTCTGGCAAGACCATAAAGATATTGCGTAGAAACCTGAAACGAGTTTGAATCAATTCAGAATCAAACCACTGTTGCTTTTCAGTTGTACATATGTTCAATTCATAAAGAATCTTACATATGACCTACCGCAGTGCTGTTTGATGTTAACACTGGAAGGATTTCCACTCATCATTGTGAATACTAAATAGTATCACTCTGAGTGTTCTAGCAATATCGCAAGGATATAGCGTAGGACTCTCTTGATCTTCATCCGTGTGTCCTAACGAGATTTGATTGATCTCTTGGCTCTAGACTCCATTTGTGCACTTTTAGTGGTCGGAGGCTGGAGCAGATGCCACCTATTCAATATCAACTATCTCGGAGTGAGAAAGTCAATAGAAGTCGTGTTGATCTCCGTGACAATAAAACAAACTTCTTTTGAGAGAAGCCTGAGTAGCTAGGAAAGGGTTGTGCTTCACATCACTGGGTCCATGATGAGTTTGTCTTCATGATGGGTTGACCCGGTTTCTGCCTAAGTTGTATGGAGGGCTTCTTTCTTTAGACCCTTTATCCTTACATTTCTTTTTCATTCTTCAACCCCTTCAATGCTTACCAAGACATCATTAATAGCACCTTGTTGTGATTGTTCCAGTGCTATCATCAGTACTTAGTCGGCATTCAGCTACGTTCACATTCTACTCCATCTTTCCTAAAGACTTCTAATAATCTATTGGATTGTCCCTGGGAAGATCCCTCCGGTTCTGGTTGGATCATAGGACTTAAACCTAACCACCCTTTTGACACCAATAACGTCGTGAATTAAAGATGTTGTGGGTATTTGATTGTAACCATGAAAACCACTTTAAATTCTAACAAAGTGTTTGAAAAGCATTTAACACCTTGCTAGTTTTGTCGTTTTAGAAAAACTCCCCCTTCACATGTGCATCGATAATCGAAAGTGTTTCGCACATGAAGGTAAGAGTTAAAGTGCTTGAGTCTTATATTAGATCACATTTTAATCACATTTTCTCCCCCTATCTCTAATATATAAAATCTTTTGATATTAGAGATACCAAATTTGATTAAAATATATTATGAAAAATAGTCTTGAAAATCTTCGGGAGAAAGATGTGTTAATCTTTTGCATGAAGTTGAATTGCTCCCCCTCAAAAATTGATCCAATGGAATTGTCATTATGAGGATTTGATCCACATTAAACTTTTGAGGATAGGAGTTGTTGAACACACAATTTTTGAAAGAATTTGAATATCATTGAGAAATTCTTGAAAAAATTGTGTTCAACGCTTTTTGAAAAATCAATTCTTTTTGACGAAAAGGTTTTTCTAAAGCATAAACTTGAGTTCATAGACTTTGAATGTCTTGACGAATCCACTCAAGTGTAAGAAGATTTAACTTCTTTTGCTAAGGGTAAGAATACAAAAGCGTACACTCCCCCGTGAATTTAGATCCGGGTTGCAATCTGAAAGTGATTACAAGCCATTGTGTTGAGCTCAAAACGTTGAATGTTTTGTGACAAGCTCAACCCGTGATAGATTGCTCTACCCGTTGTTGGAAATATTGTCCAAAATAGACAACTTCCGTTTGAAAAGATAGAAATGACATGTTTTAAAAAATATTTACAACTTGCATTCGAGCTTTATGTACACACCCGTGTCGTTATTGAGCGACATTTCTAGGTACGTCCATATTATCGATACTGAAAGACATGTCGAGAAGAATATTTTTGGATTATCAAAGATTTTTTACTCTTGTATTTTGCTTTTTGATTAATATTTACAGGTAGATGTTTGATAGATGAATCAAGCAGGCTTCTTTGCCAGAACCTCCAGTTCTGCTGGAGTCAAACATCTCATACCAATTTGCCTAACTAGATACGCAAACCTCTCTTTCGAAAGAGCTTTTGTAAACAAGTCAGCTAATTGGTAATCAGTTCCAACAAAGTATAGTTCAACGATACCTCTTTCAACTTGTTCCTTTATGAAGTGGTATCTGACATCAATGTGCTTCGTGCGGGAATGCTGTACCGGATTGCAGGAGATGGCTATGGCTGACTTTGAGTCACAGTACATAGGTACTTTATCAAAATGGAAGCCATAATCCGTGAGTTGTGTTCTCATCCAAAGAACTTGAGCACAACACGCAGATAGAGACACATACTCCGCTTCGGCTGATGAAAGTGACGTGCAATCCTGCTTCTTGGAAGACCATCCCACAAGCTTGTCTTGACCTAGAAATTGTGCACCACCAGAAGTACTTTTACGTGTATCAAGACACCCTGCATGATCAGAATCTGAATAGGCCGTTAGAAAGAAACCGGTTTCCCTCGGATACCAGAGTCCCATGTGAATGGTATTCTTAAGGTACCGAAAGATCCGTTTAACCTCCTTGAGGTGCTTTTCAGTGGGTCGTGCTTGATATCGTGCACAATAGCATGTAGCATGATGTATATCAGGTCTGCTTGCTGTCAAGTACATGAGGGACCCGATCATGGAACGATATCTCGGTTGATCTATGGGTAATCCCTCCAAATCAGCATCTAGGGATGTGGTTGATAATGGTGTCCCAACGGGGTCACATGATGTCATACCATGCTTTGTGATTATCTCTTGACAATACTTAGCTTGGTTTATAAAGATACCACTTGGGGATTGGTGAACTTGAATTCCTAGAAAGAATTTTAGTTCGCCCATCATAGACATTTCAAATCTGCTGTGCATTACTTTTTGAAACCATTTTGAAAGTTTTGGGTTTGTAGACCCGAAAATAATGTCATCAACATAAATTTGCACAAGCAGAATGTCATCCCCATATTTATAAGTGAACAAAGTTAAATCAATGGAACCTTTTGAGAAACCTTTGGAGACCAGAAATTTCGAGAGCTCGTCGTACCACGCCCTTGGAGCTTGCTTGAGTCCGTATAGTGCTTTGTGGAGACGATACACCTTGTCAGGATAATAAGGATTGACGAATCCTTCTGGCTGCGTGACATAAACTTCTTCCTTCAAAGGATCGTTAAGAAACGTCGTCTTTACGTCCATTTGATAAACGATGAATCCCTTATGTGCAACATAAGCAAGAAAAATCCTGACCGCTTCCATTCGAGCTACTGGTGCAAATGATTCTTCGAAATCAATACCCTCTTTCTGTCCATACCCTTTAGCCACTAGCCTAGATTTATTCTTGATGATCGTGTTTTCTTCATCCATCTTGTTTTTCCAGATCCACCGAAGATTTAATGGTGTTACATCGTATGGTCTGTCAACCAGTTCCCAGACTTTAAGTCTTTCAAACTGTTGAAGTTCATCCGTCATCGATTCAATCCAAGCATGATCAGCCATGGCTTCTTTGATGTTTTTCGGTTCAGCAGTACTCACGGCGAGTGCGAACATACAAACATCACCATCGGTTTCAAGCTGTCGTCTTGTACGAACGGGCTGTGAAGGGTTTCCAATGACATGAACCAAAGGATGATCTCGGGTCCAATGATGTGTTGAAGGATGTCGTTGATAGAAAGTATGCATATTTGACGGATCAACATGGCGAGTAGAAGACTCTCCAGTTTCGTGTACCGGTGTACCGAATGGGTTGATGAATTCGTCTTCGTCAGATAATGCATTGTCTGCTTGATTTGTGTTCTCTGGAGCAATGACAGTAGTTGTGGATGTTGTAGGATCGATTGTTGAAGTAATATTCTGAGGAGGTAAATCTGCAGCAACCCGTGTTGAAGTAGATGAAGTTGTATCCGGTTGTTGACGATGATCGGTATCATCATTCTTATCATGAGTGACAGCGGAAGACTTCGATACAACTTGTTTCTCCCCCGTGAAATATTCATCATACATTGGTCCATATAACATTTCCAACTCTTCAATTGTCGTGTCGACTGTCATATCAGCTCTAGGAACATTTTCTGGAACCAGCGTTGAACTTGACGGTTCATTGCTGTGGTCTTGAGTTTCGAGTTCCGTGCGGTTGTGAACGGAAGTCGTTTGTCTTTGTGGATCGGGACTTAAACTGTTTTGTTCAAGTGCCATTTCTTGAGATTCATCAAATCGGATGTGAATTGTCTCGACAATCAATTTCGTTCTTTTGTTGAACACTCTATATCCCTTAGACTGAGTTGCATATCCCACAAGAATACACGCATCACCTTTCTCTTTCATTTTATCCAAATTTTCACCATCTCGAATAATGTAGCAAGTACATCCAAAAACATGAAGGTGTTTGAGTGAAGGTTTTCGATCATGAATTATGTGATATGGTGTCTTTTCGTGTCTTGGGATAATTAAGGATCGGTTTTGTGTGTAGCATGCGGTTGACACGGCTTCGGCCCAAAAGTATAGTGGAAGCTTTGAAGCGGATAATAATGTTCGAGCAGCTTCAACCAAAGTACGGTTTCGTCTTTCAACAACGCCGTTTTGTTCGGGTGTTCGAGCAATAGATGTTTCATGTTCAATCCCTTCGGCTTCAAAATACTTTCTCAGATTAGAATTCAAAAATTCTGTACCTCTGTCAGTACGAACCACTTTAACTTGAGCTTGAAGACCATGTTGTATCAATTTTAGAAAGCTGATGAGAACGTCGGGTGTTTCATCCTTGGACCTCAAGAAGTGAGTCCATGTGTACCTTGAGTAATCATCGACAATTACCAGAATATATTTCTTTCCATTTATACTCTGAACACGCATGGGACCACACAGATCCATGTGAAGAAGATCTAACCGTCCTTTAGAGCTTGGTGTGGTCTTTTTTTTGAAGCTACTTCGTTTAGCTTTACACAGTTCACAAGAAGAACAAAGATGATCTTTGATGAATTTCAAGCTTGGAAGGCCTCTCACAATATCTTTCTTGGAAAGCAAGTTAATGGTATCAAAGTTAAGATGAGAAAGACGTTGATGCCATAACCATGCCTGAGTCGTTGAAGCTTTAGCCATGAAGCAAATTGGAGTTGATGAAGTTGTGTCTTGAAGTGAAATTGTGTAAAGATCAGTACCCCGTGTACCGGTAAGTAAGTCATTCCCATCATAATCACGAACAAAACATGTCTTCTTTCTGAAAGCAACTTCCAAATCCGCATCACAGAATTGACCAACCGAGAAAAGATTGTGATTGAGCCCTTCGACGTAGTATACCCTTTTAATCGTGATATTCCCCTGAACCAAATCTCCATATCCTAGGATCGGTGCAAATTGATCATTTCCGAATCGGACCGTACCTAGGAACTTCTCCACGAAGTTAATTAGAAGCTTGAGATTCCCTGTCATGTGCTTCGTGCATCCGGAGTCCATTATGAAGAGAATTATTTGTATCACCTGCAGAAGAGTTAGAACACGATGGAGCATTTGCTAAATTGGATACCACAGTAGTTGTGATAGTAGAATCATTAGTGTCCTTATCAACATTTAAAGGCAAACTAACATTCGTTTTCACATTTTCTGTCCTAACTTTTGGCATCCATTTATATCCGGGAGGACATTGATTAGCAAACCACCATTTCCAAGACTTACTGGCAGACTCATATAATTCCTTAATTTTGCTTCTAGGATTCTTAGTGGTGGAGTCTGATGCATTACTTTTCTTAGTGGGGGTTGCACCAGAATGGTTCACTTTGCGTTTGGGTTTACTAGCTCTAATAGGCATTGCAACTTGCTTCTTAGTTCTAGTATCTACGCCTTTGACTTTATTTATAGCACACATAGAATGATTAGCATTAGCACACTTGCCACATTTGACACAAACAAATTTCACATTCATAGCATTCAAAGTCGAATCATTCAAATCGTCATGACACGCGATTACAGACGTTTTATTCTTAGAAACATTGAAAATCCTAGGGTGTTCTTCTACTTGCTTCATCTTCCCTTGATTCTTGTGTTTCCAGACCTTATCATTCTCTTGAGTGCTCTTAAGCTGAGGCCGGCTAACACTAGTAGTGGAGACTATTCCTGTAGTAGAAGACACACGAATATTAGTGTTTCTAGAAGTCTGAGGCGAGTGAGTATCTTTGTTTGTGGGCTTAGTGGGCATTCTATACATCCCTGGTTTAATCACATTATTGTGCTTAACGCTTGGTGCTACAGGATTCCTTATGGGTTGAGCTTGTGGTAACCTTTCCTTTCCATCCATCTTGGGGGCAAACACAGGTTTTGCAAACGAGGAATTAGATAAAGCAGATGGTTTTCCCAAGATAGAGGATCTATTCTCTTTAGAGGCATTGGGTTGTCTAACAACATTTTTCTTAATGCTAGGTTCCACAATTTTTCCACCCATTTTAGCAATGAGTTTCTGCAACTCTGCTATCGCTCTGTCCTTGTCTTGTAATTGAGCTTTCAACTCTTTAATTTCCAAATTCTGTTCATTCATTTCTCGAAATGTTTGGGAAAGTTTTTCTTGCAATTTATTATCATGTGAAAAACGACCAACGTCTTTTTGCAAAGCAAGTTCAAGTGAATGACAATGTTTTTGAAGGAAATCAGTTTTGTGTTGAAGTAACTCAAAAGCCTTTTTTTCAACATTTTCTTTCCGTTTCGAAAGCTCAATTTCAAGACGTTCACATTCTTTGAGCTTTTCAAGATATTGGCATGCAACTTCAGAATATTCATCAATATCAGCACAAGATGTAAAATAAGCACACATAATATCTTTAGAAACGCATTCTTGCAAGAGTAAATCATATTCATCAGAAAAAACGGACTTGTCCATTTGAAGATCATCAATTGCTTTCTCAAGAGACTCAACATATTGTAAATCATCAAACATTTCAGACCGAATTAAGCTTTCGAATTTAAGAACATTTTCTTTTAGTGTAGCCGCGTTCGGTATTAAGATTTGTTTGACAAGCACAGTTATGTCTTGAGGAATTGGTTTCTTCCACTCGTCATTTTGTCGTTGTTTCCAATCATTATCAATAATGGACTTAATATTATCTATGTAATGAGTAAGAAACCCAAATATCTGCCTACTCTTGCTTTTAGAAGCATCTAGGGGCAAGTAGTTGATGAACTTAGAAACGTTTGTTTTCTTAGTGGCAAACGCTTTCTTCCATTGAATTCTCTTTTGCCTGCATTCTAAAAATACTTCCTCACGAGATTTCTGAGTTTGTTTGTGGAACAGACCATAAAGACTATTCTCATAAGCATAATTATATGGTTTCACAAACTCCTTATTAACTGATGGTTGACTATCAGCATCCCAAAGGGCAGTCTCTTCACTATTGGCACTTAGAGGCATGCAATCAAGATCTGTCCTTTCAGTCTCATCAAGATAAAGATGCGGGTTCGCAGCTTGAGCTTTGGCAAGGTACTCAGGACTTGCAAAGCTAGCTTGACCCTTAAACATCGATGGAGGTGCTAGCATTCTTACGGATTGAATAGAATCATGCGTTTTATAAACAACGTTCTTCAAAAAGTCGACTTGTGCTTCTAGTTTGGTAACTTTTTCGGTTTCTTTATCATATCTACTTTTGAAGTCTTGTTTTAACGCATCTACCTCTTGTTTCTTATCCTCTAGAATTTTAGCAGAATCAGTAGTGGTCATAGAGAGCTTTTGTTCAAGTTCATTAACTTTGGTATTGGCAAGGTACGTTTTTTGACGTTCATCCATTAAGAAAACATTATATTGACGCTTCTCTTTAGCTAATAACTCAAGAGTGGTATTATATTTGTTTTCAAAATCGTCCTTTTGTCTTTTTAACGCACTTCCCTTGTACCCCTCAAGCTCTTTGGTTTTCTGAAGGAGCTCATCTCTATAGCTTTCAGTCATCTCAGTAGATTTGATAAGAGCAGCTTTGCATTCTTCAAAACTTTGAGTGAGCGTAGCGTTTGCCTTCTTTAATTGCTTTTGACTCTTTTTATTTTCAGTGACATCTTTTTGTAAAGTAGCAATTAAATTAGCAAGCGCAATACGTTCCTCTTCATCGTATTCATTTGCATGTTGATCATCCTCAGACTCATTATTGCACATGTCTGATGAATCGGGTGTGGTATTACTATCAACCGTTTCCATCATACACGTGTCATTAATGGCATTGGGTAGATCACTATGCTCAGGGATATCACCAAACACATTATATTCATCAGTAGTGTGTACCTTATCGATTGGCTCAGTGTCAAAGATAGGACCATGGTCATCTTCAGTGACTTTGAGAACTTCTTCAACATGTGCCATGTACGAGTAATGTGCTTCTAATTCCTGGTCGGAGGCTTCATCATCAGTGTCATCAAGCATAGCTCCTTCCTCAGCTGACAGTTTGACCCCTGCTTCCATCTTTTTGCATAGCAACATCTTTTCCTTGTGATAGCTGGAGTCTCTAACCCTTTTCGGCTTCCTGCATTCCTTTGCCATATGCCCAAAACCTTGGCAATTAAAACATTGAATCCCGCTTTGCTGAACCACTTGACTTCCAACCGTTTCCCTATTCCCAGTAGCAGCAGCAATCCTCTGAGTATCATACTTTGCAGTTTGTCGATCATATCTTGCAGAACCCTCAACATGCGTTGGATTATGTCGATCATACCTAGAAGGACTTTCACCACGTCGACGTGTGTCATACCTTGGAGGACTCGAAACATATCGGTTCTTTGTGTTAGATGATGTTCGAAGATTGTTGTTGGTGGGTTTGTAGATCTTCTGGTAAGTCTTCATAATGAAAGCAATTTGTTGTTTCATCTCACGATTCTTCTGAGCTTGATCTTCATCACTATCTTCTTCAGATGATGACTCAGATGGTGGTGAAGTTGCTCTTGGTGCTTTGCCACGTGATCTTGTGGATGATGAAGACTTGGATGATGTGGAATATCGTGGTGAGGATGATGGGCTAGAGTATGGCTTAGGAGCATGAGATCGATGATCTTGGACATTTTGAGTGGTAGTTAATAAAGCAAGTGGATTAGCCGTCTTTGCCACTCGTTCAACTCGAATCTCATTTGCTTCATGCTGAAATTGTTTCAAGATATCAAAGAGAGTGTGATAGTTTACCTTGTCTAACTGCTTCTGTTGTTTCACCAAAGTGACAAAACGTGTCCACTCTGGTTGGAGTTGTTGTAGAAATTGCACATTGACTTGCATGGTGGAGACTTCCAAGTTGTTTCTTGTCATATCATTCATCATCTTGTAAAATCTTGAATAATAGGACTCAATTGATTCTCCATCCAATGCAGTAAACTTACCAAAGTTCCAAAACAAGTTTGTTTTGACATCTTGCTTGTTGAGAGACTCTCCTTGTTGCAAGCGTTCAATGGCCGTCCACATTTCTTGTGCTGTAGGACATGCATCGACTGTGGAATAAATATCATCTCCAATTCCACTTAGGATCATATAGATCGCTTCTTTTTCTGCATCATGCCAAGCACGTTTCTCGGGTGTAAGGTCAGATAAAGTTTCCTTTTTCTTTGTTGCAGGTACTTCTGGACATGTGTCTGTGGCTGGTGTATAAGGAACATCAATTTCAGAAAAAACATATGGGCCATTGTTAATACATTGTCTCAAGGCATCACCATTAGGTCTTGTATCAAGATAGCGAAGAAAGCGTGATTGCCATTGAGCATATCGACCAGCCACAAGCATTGGTGGTCTCTCTTTATTACCCGCGACCATGATGTTGTTGTTCGTCACACGATATTCTGCAGTAGAATCCATCTCAATATTCTCTGAAATGATGAAGTGAATATGGATCTTAAGTAGATTTGTTGTGATTGTTGTTGTGGTTTAAATTCCGAAAATTGCAATTTTTCTCCAGGCCGACAATAAATTCTCCAGTCCGACTAAAACGGTAGTCCAAAAATTTTGTAATCGCCAAAATTTGAAATCGAGCTAGAAATGTCCTAAAACTAGTATGGAAAAAATTTGAATTTACTTGACGATATTCCGAAACTAGTCTAGATGGTGGAAACGATATTCCGAAACGAAAAATTTTTAACTCTTTTTTTTTTTTTTTTTTTTTTTTTTTTTTTAATCTTCGTGGAAACGATATTCCGAAACTAGTCTAGATGGTGGCTAAGTCTAAAAAATACTCAAACAAAAATTGGCAAAACACATCATCGGAATAACCAATCGGAATGTTATCGGAATGACCAATCGGAATGTCATCGGAATAACCAATCGGAATGTCAATCTGAATCACCAATCGGAATGTCAATCTGAATCACCAATCGGAATGACAATCTGAATCACCAATCGGAATGTCAATCTGAATCACCAATCGGAATGCCAATCTGAATCACCAATCGGAATGCCAATCTGAATCACCAATCGGAATGAGTTAATCGGAAAACACCAATCGGAATGCCAATCTGAATCACCAATCGGAATGAGTTAATCAGAAAACACCAATCGGAATGCCAATCTGAATCACCAATCGGAATGTCAATCTGAATCACTAAACCCTTTTCAGATTACACCAATCGGAATGTATCCCCCTTTTCTCGGACAAAACTCAACCAATACGTGATTTTAAGCCAAAAAATGATCAAAAAACCCAAAAATTTTGTGTTTTTAGCCAAAGTAAATATACCAAATCACTACTACAACTATGTATAAGATGTAGATGATTAAGCAAAGCACGGAAAACACAAAAAAAATTTGAATCCGAGATGATTTATGGATTAAATCATTCGAATCAAATATAATAACACCAACCAATCACAAATCTACCCCGTGGCGATTGATACCAAATGTTGTCCCTTATATTTGTGATGATTAAGCAATGAAGAAAGAGAGAAAATAGATGAAGAAGAGATGAATTCCTAGAGAGAGAAAGTAGTGAGAGAAAGTAGAGAGAGAGATGATTAACTTGGTGAGATTAGATTAGGAAAAGAAGTTACCAAAATGACCATCCACCCTCCTAACATGCTAGGAGGGTAGTATATATAGTCCACCCACATGCGGGCTTTAATGGACTATATATTGGGCCGGGCTTGTCTTTTGGACTTTAATTAGTTTAAATCCAAGCCCGTGAACCACGACTAAATAACTACTTATTACAACGTTCTAATAAATAATACAATAGAAACCTATGACCGAACATTCTTGTTTGACTCAATATTTTGAGGCTAACAGTTCTTTCCCTGAAATCGAGCCCAGATTTATTCCGAGTAAGCTTGTGTTTGGATGACTATTCGGAATATTGATTATTCCGAATAGTGGCTTTATATTCAGAGTAAGGGTTTTGGTAGCGAGGCTTATTCGGAATATTCTATATTCCGAATTGAGCTGACTTTCCGAATTGACCTTTATTCCGAATAGGGGATATCATTCCGAATAGAGTGTATATTCCGAATAGGTGGACATTCCGAATAGGTGACAAAATTCAGAATAGACCAATTATTCCGAGTAGGCATTTTATTCCGAATAGAGTGATTTTTCCGAATAGAAAGCAATATTCCGAATAGGGGCTTGATTCCGCATAGAGGTAACTTTCCGAATAGGTTTAGGATTCCGCATAGGGAACTATTCCGAATAAGCACCTTTTCCGCATAGTGACAGTATTCCGAATAGGGTTTATTCCGAATAGGGACTTATCATTTTCAGTTTCTGTAATTTTAGTTTTTAATTTCAAGCTTTATTTTTCCCGCCTTTTTCCTTAATCGCACTTTAAGTTTATTTGCCTTAGTTTAAGATTTAGTTTTAGTTGCGTTTTAAGTTTACCTTAGTTAGATTTAAGTTTGTGTTATTTTCATTTAGAGCCTTTTAATTCTCGTCTTGCTTTTTATACTTGCACCATTTACTTTATTAGATTTAGATTTACTTTAATTGCACTTTTACTTTATTTGTTATGCACCTTTAATTTTAAACACTACAACGACACACTTTTGTTCCACCAAAATAAAACTGAGTCACACATTAAACGCAAGTTTTTTCAATTCGAAGAGAACAACACAACGAATCTTTTTAATTAGGTAAAAACCTAGTTATCAAATGGCGCCGCTGCCGGCTCTTTTCGTAAAGATCAACAGTTTTTTGTGAGAGTCACGTTGCTTTTTGGGATCCGCTCACTTGTGAACGTTATTTTTCTTGCATAAAAAATTAAAAAAATCATAAAAATAAAAAATTGATAAAAATCCATAAAAATTAAAAATTTCAAAAATCCAAAAAGATTTTATTTTTTATTGTGTATATATATTGTCTTTGTGTTTGGTTTTGTTTTCTTTTGCATTTTCAGGTGTATGCGTACTAGATCTTCTAATTATCAAGAGCCCGAGCCTCAAGAAGATTTAGATATGGCAGGTGTTAACAACAACAACATTCCACCGAACCTCAATAATAATAATAACAACAATGCTCTTCCACAACCCGATCTTCGGACCATGGAGGAACTTTGTCAACCAACAATGTTTGGACGAGGAGGACCGATTGCGCCGATGCAAATCAACGCTCCTGAGTTTTCGTTGAAGCACCACATGATTCAGCAAGTACAAACAAACCCATTTAGAGGATTGCCTGATGATGATGCCAACAAACACCTTGACAAGTTCATTACAATCACCCAAAGCATGAAGTTGCCTGGGGCCACAATGGATGTACTTCGCCTACAACTCTTTCCACATACTTTATCGCATCATGCCGAGAAATGGTTTGATCGTCTCCCGAAGAATTCTATTCACACTTGGGATGATATGACTCAACGCTTTCTTTCGCGCTACTTTCCACCATCCATGGTCACGAGCCTTCGCAATCAGATCAGCGGTTTCATGCAAGACCCTGATGAATCTATTTTTGACGCTTGGGAGAGATATAATGTCTTGATCGATAGATGTCCAAACCACAACATGCTCCCTGTGACCTTGATTGATACTTTCTACAACGGATTGACTTTTCGAGATCGTGATACGATTAATGCAGCCGCCGGTGGCACATTCATGAAAATGAGACCCGAGGAGTGTAGAGAGTTAATTGAAAACATGACTACTCATCATAAGAACTGGGATTCCTCTGCATCCTCTAGGAACAACCCGAGAGTCACTGTTTCCTCAACCTCAGCAAACCCTGATATGACCGAACTCACCCGCATGATGGCCGAAATGAGCAAAAGTATTACGCTTCTCGCTTCAAACCAACAACAACAACAAGTTAAAGCGGTTGCTAATCCTTGTGAAACATGTGGCGGTCCTCACTCATACACCGATTGTCCTTCGACACAAGGAAATCCGGAACATGTGTATGCAGCTTATGGTAATTATTCACCGGAAAATTACCAAGATAGACAACAAGGGGATAGAAATCTGCTGAGTTACCGATCTAACAACTACCTTTCCCCCGGTTTTTCTCCTCAAAACCAAAACCCCGCCAACAACTACAATAGAAGCAACCAAATCCCACCAAGAGCTTCTAACCCTTATCAACCACCCACCCAACAACACCCACCCATTAATCCCGATGTTGACACCATCATGAGAACTCAAGGTGAGCAAATCAAGAATCTACAGAGCCAAATAATCAATTTGAAAGGATATATCTTGAAGCAAGGAAATGACATCAGAACCGAGGTTCGTGATAATCTTCAATCCTCCTTCATCACTCAAACAACTGAATTAAAGAATCTGTTGGCTAGTTTCTTGCCCGAAGCTCAACCTTCTTCTTCTTCGGGTTCGCTACCTTCAAACACCGTCACTAATCCGCGAGCTAATGTGAGTGCTATTACTACGTGTAGTGGAATTACCATTGTCAACCCACCAACCCCACCCCCATCATCTACACCTCCTCCACCACCATTTATCCCTACTCCTCCTACACCTAGTATTAATGCACCATTACCGTCTCCGCCTCGTCATGACGATGTTTCTCAGAAGGACCCTTCAACATCTCAACCTTCACCTTCTCCCTATCAACCAAGAATCCCATACCCTTCTCGTATAGGCAAGACCAATGATCTAACAAAGGAGGACTCGCAAATAACCAAATATATCAATATGATTTCTCAAATGGGATTCAGCATTAGTTTCCTTGAAGCACTTGTCCACATGCCCAAATTTGTTAAAGCATTTAAGGAATTGCTTAACAAGAAGGAGAAGCTGCTTGAACTCGCCAACACACGATTAAATGAAAACTGCTCTGCAGTTATTCTTAAAGAACTTCCGGAAAAGCTTGGAGATCCCGGTCGTTTTGTGTTGCCTTGCGTGTTCAACAAAACCGAAGAATTTACTGCCCTTGCTGATCTCGGGGCTAGTATTAATCTTATGCCACTGAGTGTTCGGAAAACACTATCTTTACCCGACCTCACTCCAACAAAGATGACTCTTGAACTTGCAAATCGCACTCTCGCTTACCCCGTCGGTATAGCCGAAGACGTGTTTATTAAATTTGTCGCATTTACTTTCCCGGCCGATTTTGTCGTAGTTGATTATGAAATGGACCCTCGTATTCCTTTAATACTTGGTCGACCATTCTTGAGATCAGGACGTGCTTTAGTAGATGTAGCCGAAGGTGAGTTAATCTTACGAGTCGGGAAAGATTCACAAATTTTCAAAATGGGGCAGCTTACAGGCAAATCTTTTGGACGAGAATCAGTCAATATGATTAATGTGCTCGATGACTTTGTCATCTACGACAATCCTCTTTTCGACTCTTGCATTGATAATCTACTTTCTAAAGATGATATGGATGATTCTCGCCCCAATTTGGAAGCTTCTCCCATTTATGATTCACCACCGGTCTTTGATGCTTATGATGATGATGATTCTAGCTCAGACTCGGATGATTTTGATTATACTTCTGAGTATCCCGAGCTGCCTACATATGATGATTTTGATGAGGCCGATACTCTCTCGAGCGATTCTTCACATGATGAAGATCCTCCGCCATCACTCGATCCTACTTTGGACAATTACTCATTCGAGGAAGACTTCTCTATGTTTCTCAATACATACTTCCCTCATGAGAGTGATGCCCCTCCTCTGGACTTTGAATCTTATCGTCTTGATCCTAATTTGGATTTGAAGAAAATTTTATCCAAGGAACAGAAACCGGTTGACACCAAAATCCGTTGCACGTATGATTTACCACCTCTTTGTCCCCCTTCTGAGGACGAGGTTGTGCTTCTTTGCGGATCTTCTTCACACTCGGCTGAGCCTGAGTACTATTTTCCCTTAAAGGAAAAGGTGTTCGACCCCGGTATTGAAGTCTTAAGCCATCTCAGTATCCACCTGATGAAATAAAAGGAAAAATCTTTGGAAATCTTGAAGACTTGCTTGCACCTCCCCATACTTGCTCCCACCGTGCTCCATCACTGCTTAAGGGAACCCTGCCACTTCTCTTTTGGCTTGCCTTGTTCGCCTTAAGTTCTTGCTTATTGATGGATGAAAACTATGTTTTTGATCCTGGTGGATATGTTTCATGCTACTTCCGTTGATGATCAAGGTCGAGTCAGGCTCACGACTCGGTAACAAAAACAAGCGCTTCTTGGGAGGCAACCCATGCATCTATCTTTCCGCTTTCTTTACCATAAGTGTAGGGGGGACCCTTTGGTTTGCTATTTCCTCTCCTCACTTCTTAATCAGGGATTCGAGCTTCAATGATCCACTTTTGATGATTCTTGACGACCCATGATTCCGTGTTCTACTTCTTCTCGGTTCTATCCTAAACTCTTTTCGATTCACTATTTTATATTTTCTCAATATTAAAATAGGAATCTCTTTAGTTGTCTTTTCCTTAGCGAGATTTAAACAACGTGCACAATGTCCTAAGTGTAGGGGATTTTACTCCCACATGCTTAAACATTGAGGACAATGTTTATCTTAAGTGTAGGGGGGACTTCTATCAAAGTTAAGTGGTCTTTTCCTTGTTTTTGTCCTCATTTTAACCGGAAAATCAATTTTTCGACATTTTTCAAAATTTTTGATCTATTTTGGCCTATTAGTTTTTCCTTTGTATAGTTATTTTCTTTCTTTGCTAGAATAAACGTTTTATAAGTGGTTTTAATTTTCAAACGTTGTGAATCTTTTGACTCAACCCGAGTTTACTTATCTAAGTTACTCTAGCTAGTATCCTTAACGTGTTTAAGTCAAGTTTTGCTAGGCTTTTATTTAGGGAGCTATAAAACGCGAAAGTCTTAACTCTCACGGGTTAAGAACAAGAACTTTTCGCAAGTTCCTATAATTGATCCTAGTTAGTCGTTTATCAAGGGAACTTTAAAATGCGATTTCTAAACTTGAAAGAGTCCAAGAAGTTGCAAGATCCTATAGACGACTCGAAAACCCAAAACTTTGATTTAATAGGCTAAGTATCCACGAGTCTCATTACTTGAGATTTTAAGCTGTGGAGAACGAGAGATGATAGAGCCAATTATAAGCGGTATTCTTTCGTGAATTTATGTGAGTTAATTATAAGCCTATTCTCCCATCGCTTGCTAATAAATTTATCTGCTAATAAATAAGGTTGTACGATTTGAAAAGTTACTTAGCTTCTAGCCCCAGATCGTTTAAAAGTTGCTCGGTATAGATTAGAGTTCATAGCCAAGGCATAACTTATTGAAGCGGGACGCGAAGATTGGCGAGTCCGAAAAGGCCCTAACAAGGCATGAGGGTTATGTTTTGTTGCTAAAGATCCCAAGTGATGTGAAGAATCATTTATCGAAAATCAATATGAAGAATCGAGACACACGACGTAAAGCAAAACTCCCCAAAAGTCATGGAGAAGTGTATCCGAAAAGACCCTAACAAGGTATGAGGATAAATAGATCCAAGTCATAAAAGGAGGCGGATCGTTGTATATCAAAGTCCAAAATAAAGATTGGAGAAAAATGAAGAAGTCGTGGTCCAAGTATGAATCTCTCAAAACTTCAAGTGAAGAAATTCCTATATGAAGAGAAGACCATTATTTCATGAACGTCTCTCAAGATTTGAAGTATGAAGTCGCTGCCAAATATCGGTCCGAGAAAGGTCTCAAATCGCGAAGCGAGTTATGCCAAGATATGAACTTTATGAGGTCCCGAGAAGCAGTTTTAAAAGATTTGGTCCTTTAGCTAACTATTGATTAAATCGTTCACTTTATTTTAAGACTAAATAACTATCGAAATAAGTCAAAAATGCATCCTCGTGATCATTCAAGACAATAATAAAATAGAAGAGATACACTTAGGAATAAGGGAGTCTAAATGAATAATTGGCCCACATGAGTTCGTGATAGTTTACTAACTTATAATAACAATGATCTCGTTTTTAAGCTTGGTTTGGAGAAAGTGAAAACTTGAGGATGATGATTATTCATAACATTTTCAAAACCCTAGGTATGCTTTTGATTTCTTTATTTTGTATGTTTTTAAATTTCTATCTCTTTAATAAAGGCCAACTGGATTGATTATGATGAAAAGTGTAATCTTGCTTTGTAACTAATGCATTGCATGAGGACATTGCAATGGTCAAGTGTAGGGGATTTGATAGGTGTGTAAACACCCATCTTTTCTACCACTTAATTACAATAATAACCGGACCAAAACGTGTATTTTATGTCTTTTGTGTCGGAATTATGCGTGGTTTGTGTTTTTGTTGTGATTTAGGATGAAAAGGTGAAAAGTGGAGAAAACACGGACATTCACGGGCATTTACTGACTTTTATTGAAGAAAAGGATGAAAGACGGAGTCGAGAAGTCAAGAGTGGAAAAAGAACGGAAGTCCAAGACCAATTCTGAAGATTTATCGAAGAAAAAGTCAAAAGACGGAAGTTTATCAAAAGCCGAGAAACTCAAGTCTGTTTTATTGAAGAAATTAAAGACGAGTTCAAAAGATATCCCGAGCCACAAGTCCTTAAAGTCCAAATTTAAAAGAAAGATTAGAAGAAAAGGACCAATGACGCAATTAATGAAGATTAAATGAAGGATGGACTTAATCCCGCAATTAACAAGAAATTAAGGAGGGGAGGAAGCTTCCTTAATCCTCCCCTATAAATAGCATTAGTTGTTAATCATTTGTTGTTGTTGGATAGCTTGACAAACTATCTCTTCCATTTTTAATTACCTTGCACCTTTAATTACTTGTCCATTTAATTACCTTGTTTTGCACCTTAATTACCATTTAATTCAAGTAAGTTTTTCTTTTAATTCTTGTTAATCTTTATCTTTATCTTGTTAATCTCATTCTACCTTTCTTTAATCTTTGTGTTGATTTGTTTATGTTCATGATCTTAATTTTTGTTGCTTTATTTAAGTGGGTTTTGATTATTTTGATTAAGTTTTGTGAGTTTGATTGATTTGGATTGATTGTTTATGTTTAATAGTTGTTTGGTTATTAGTTTGATTCAATCTTTTTGTTGATTTGGTTAAGTTTTTGTTTAATTCGTGCTTTATTTCGTTCCTTGTTCTTCGGTTTATTGTTACTGTTCTTTCCCTGAAATCGAGCCCAGATTTATTCCGAGTAAGCTTGTGTTTGGATGACTATTCGGAATATTGATTATTCCGAATAGTGGCTTTATATTCAGAGTAAGGGTTTTGGTAGCGAGGCTTATTCGGAATATTCTATATTCCGAATTGAGCTGACTTTCCGAATTGACCTTTATTCCGAATAGGGGATATCATTCCGAATAGGGTGTATATTCCGAATAGGTGGACATTCCGAATAGGTGACAAAATTCCGAATAGACCAATTATTCCGAGTAGGCATTTTATTCCGAATAGAGTGATTTTTCCGAATAGAAAGCAATATTCCGAATAGGGGCTTGATTCCGCATAGAGGTAACTTTCCGAATAGGTTTAGGATTCCGCATAGGGAACTATTCCGAATAAGCACCTTTTCCGCATAGTGATAGTATTCCGAATTGGGTTTATTCCGAATAGGGACTTATCATTTTCAGTTTCTGTAATTTTAGTTTTTAATTTCAAGCTTTATTTTTCCCGCCTTTTTCCTTAATCGCACTTTAAGTTTATTTTCCTTAGTTTAAGATTTAGTTTTAGTTGCGTTTTAAGTTTACCTTAGTTAGATTTAAGTTTGCGTTATTTTCATTTAGAGCCTTTTAATTCTCGTCTTGCTTTTTATACTTGCACCATTTACTTTATTAGATTTAGATTTACTTTAATTGTACTTTTACTTTATTTGTTATGCACCTTTAATTTTAAACACTACAACGACACACTTTTGTTCCACCAAAATAAAACTGAGTCACACATTAAACGCAAGTTTTTTCAATTCGAAGAGAACAACACAACGAATCTTTTTAATTAGGTAAAAACCTAGTTATCAAAAGACTAATTTGTCAAATTAGCTAAGACCTCCTAATGTGTCATTATGAGGTTATTTATAGGAGTGGAGTGTATGGTTGGTTGGAAGCTTCCTTATTTCTTTCTTTCTTTCTCGTCTTTCGTCTTTGACAATAAACTCATCATTCTCGACTTTGTATCGGGATTTGTTGATAAATAAATTGAACTCGTCTTCTAATTTCTTCATTAATTAGATTTGGTTCTTCGACTTCGTTAAACTTCCGTCTTTAGACTTTTTCTTCGATAAATTTTCATAATAGGCCTTGGACTTCCGTTCTTTTTGCACTCTTGATCTTTTGACTTCGTCTTTTGTCTCTTTATTCGATAAAAGCCCGTGTTTTCTCCCTTTTTCACATTTTTGGCCCTAAAACACAATAAAAACACAAACCACGCATAATTCCGACTTTTACGACATAAAATACACGTTTTGGTCTTGTTTTTATTATAATTAAGTGGTAAAAGGATAAGTGTTTTCACACTTATTAGGGCACATTAATTTTAAAAATATAAATAGAGTTGTGAGACATGGTTTGGTTGATGGTTTGCCTGAAAAGGCTTTTCATAATGACCACTCTTGTGTTGCATGCCTTAAAGGCAAACAACATAAGGTCTCATTTGAGTCTAAACCTGTGCACTCTAGTTCTAAACCTCTTCACTTACTGCATATGGACTTGTTTGGTCTAACTAATATAGAAAGCTTAAATGGTAAATCCGACTGTTTTGTCATAACTGATGATTATTCTAGATTTACTTGGACTTTCTTCTTAGCTTTGAAAAGTGACACTGCTGATACTTTGATTAACTTTATTACCTACATTGAAAAGAAGTCTGTTAATGAGGTTAAGATGCTTAGAAATGATAATGGTGATGAGTTTAGAAATAAGTTGTTAGATGACTTTTGTGCCAAGAAAGGGATTACTAGACAGTTTAGTGTAGCCATAACCCCACAACAAAATGGGGTAGCTGAGAGAAAGAATAGAACACTCATAGAAGCAGCTAGGACTATGTTGGTTGATGCTCACTTTCCCATAGCATTTTGGGATGAGGCTGTGAATACAGCTTGTTATGTTCAAAATAGGGCATTAATCAACAAGAACCATAACAAGACACCTTATGAGCTATTTTGGGGCAGAAAACCTAATATTGGTTTTCTTAAACCTTTTGGATGTCATGTAGTTGTTTTTGACACTAGTGATGCCCTAGGTAAGTTTAGTGATGAAGGTGATGAAGGCTACTTTATAGGTTATTCTGTGTGCAGAGTAGAGGATATAGAGTTTACATTAAGAAAGAAAAACGTATACTTGAAAAGGTACATGTTAGGTTTTTAGAATGTAAACCTAGTGATCCTGAGAGTGGTCCAAATTGGTTATTTGACTTGGAACCTGTATCTAGAACATTGAATTATATGCCTGTTACTAATCTAGACATTGTAAAGGTAACTTCAAATGTTGTGGAAGAACCAGTTGTTGAAATTTCAGGTACATAGGTTGATAAAGAGGTTGGATCATAAGCAGACAAATAAGCACCCATACTTGAGTATGTTACCATTCCCATATGGACATATGCATTTGCTGCTGCTGTTGGAAAGGAAAAAGGTGGTGCACAAGTCTCACCAGTTGAAAACATTCATGATTGATAGGTGTGAAAACACCCATCCTTTTACCACTTATTTCTTGCTAAAACAAGACCAAAACACGTATTTAATATCATTTGTTTGGAATTATGCGTGGTTTTGTGTTATTGTGTTTTCAGAGTCAACCGGATGAATATTGAAGAAAACATGGGATTGCACGGGCTTTATCGAAGAAAAAGACTCAAGATGAAGTCTATTGTCCAGGAGATGCAAAAGATTTGAAGTCATTGTGCCTATTTGAAGATTTATCGAAGAATAAAGCCAAAGATGGAAGATTCATATATGTCGAAGAACTCGAGTCTATTAAACAAAAGATTATAAGACGAGTTGGAATTATTCACCGACACTTCTCAAATCCGGGTCGGAAACGTTTATTTAGAAGAAACATAAATACTAAAGAAGAAAGAAGAAAAGAAGCCCAAAACCAAGCCCATTCACAAAGCCCAGAAGACATGCCTATAAATAGGACTTTACTTCACAAATTTGGAGCACTTAGTTAGTCTTAGTTAGTTTTTAGTTTTTCATTCTCTCTAGTTTTTAGAGAGAGAAAGTTCTAAACTTTCTCTCACTAGTTTTCATCTTTCTTCCTTTTCAAGATCAAACCTTTGTATTGTTTTTCATTAATCAAGTTTAGTTTCAAGCTTTTAATCTTTAATCTCATTCTTCCTTTCTTTGATTTTGATTGATTTTGGTACAAATCTCGTATGATCCGTGTTGTTCATCAAGGATTTTGTGCTTAAAAAGTTAATCTTTTATGTTTCCTCAAGTTTCTACGCGAATAAGCTTTAAGATCTTTGTGCTTATTGGCTTATTTGTTGGTTTAGCTTATTTATCTTTTAAAGTTTTCTTAAAAAGTTTATCTTTTTATCATTTGATTTATGTTTTTGCTTATTTGAAGTTTAGATAAATTGTTATTTGAGCTTATTTGATTTGTTTCGTTTTAGATTCGTGCTAGTTTTGGAGTTAGCTTATTATAGCTTATTTCCTTAGCTTATTTTGGATCAAAAAGGTATCGGAAAGGGTATAACCCTTTTCCGATTTGGTTATTCCGAGCATAGCACCCTCTTTCCGATCATTAGATCGGAAAAGGGTTTTCGCATTCCGATCATTGGCAATCTTCACATTCCGATCAGTCAGATCGGATTAGGGTTTTATGATTATTCCGATTAGTGTGTTTTGAGATATTCCGATTGGTGGTTTTGTGGGATATTCCGATCTGAGTTTTTTGTTATACATTCCGATTGGCATGTTCTATGTATTCCGATTAGTACTAATTTAAATATTCCGATTGCAACTCTTTGTCCCTTATTCCGATCAGCTGTTTTCCTTAATATTCCGATCAACCGATCGGAACACATTCCGACCGAGCTTATTTTCCTTATTCCGATTGAATCTAGTTTTAACATTCCGATCAGGCTTCATTTGGTTTTCCGATGGTTTAAATTTTATGTTCTTAAAAAGTTTTCAAGTTCTAGATTTGTTAAGTGTTGAAGTATTTACTCTAAATCTTTTCTTTACGTTTTCAAGCATTTATTTTTAAACTCGTCTAATCTTTTAAAATATAAGCTAACTAAGGCACCCGTCTTGGTCACCCCTAATTGGGAGCTGCCTTTCGAGTTGATGTGCGATGCTAGTGACTTTGCTATTGGAGCGGTTTTGGGCCAAAGAGTGAACAAACACTTCCAACCAATCCATTACGCTATCAAGACAATGACGGGGGCTCAATTGCATTACACGACAACCGAAAAAGAGCTTTTAGCTGTTGTCTATGCCTTTGAAAAGTTCCGCCCCTATCTTGTCCTTTCCACCACTATCGTTTACACCGAACATTCTGCGTTGAAGTACTTGTTGACTAAACAAGATTCCAAACCAAGACTTCTTCGCTGGGTTTTGCTACTCCAAGAATTTAAAATCGGAATTCGCGATAAAAAAGGAGCTGAAAACCTAGCCGCGGATCATCTCAGTAGACTTGAGGATCCTTACCAAGGGGATCATCCGAACAAAGAAATCAATGATTCTTTCCCCCTTGAGACCTTAATGTCTGTCAACTCGACTTCTAACGAAACCCCGTGGTTTGTGGACATTGCAAACTACTTGGCGGGTGGAATTCTCGTTGACGGGTTAACATCCCAACAAAAGAAGAAGTTCTTCAAAGACATTAAGACTTACTTTTGGGATGACCCGTATCTTTTCAAACAATGTGCTGATTTGATTATTCGCAGATGTGTTGATGGACCGGCAACTTTAGAAATCCTTGACGCTTGCCACAAAGGACCCACCGGTGGTCACTTTGGTCCCAACTACACCGCCAAAAAAGTGTTTGATTTAGGATTTTATTGGCCCACCATTTACCGTGATGCTCACCAGATGGTTAAACGATGTGATGCTTGCAAAAAACAAGGCAAGATCACACATAAAGACGAGATGCCTCAAAATTTCATACAAGAATGTGAAATCTTTGATGTTTGGGGTATCGACTTTTTGGGGCCATTCCCTTCATCTAAAGGAAACAAATACATCCTTGTAGCCGTTGACTACGTTTCAAAGTGGGTTGAACCCAAAGCTTTACCTAATAATGACGCAAGGGTGGTTTGTAACTTTTTGAAATCGCTGTTCACTAGATTCGGTGTGCCTCGTGCCATTATTAGTGATCGCGGGACTCATTTTTGCAATGACCAATTCGCAAGAGTCATTGCGAAGTATGGTGTAAATCATCGTCTTTCCACCGCCTACCACCCATAAACTAATGGCCAGGCTGAAATATCCAACCGAGGATTAAAGCGAATTCTCGAAAGAACCGTGGGAGAGCATAGTGCCTCATGGGCTGATAAACTTGATGATTCTTTGATCTATAAGGAGAAGACTAAGCTCATTCACGACTCTAAGATTATGAACCGAGAGTTCCAAGTTGGAGACAAAGTTTTACTCTTTAACTCTCGGTTGAAAATCTTTTCGGGCAAGCTGAAATCTCGTTGGTCCGGCCCATTCACCATTGCCCAAATTTTTCCATATGATACTCTCGAGCTCGCTCAACCTAATGGACCAAATTTTAAGGTGAATGGCCAACGAGTGAAGTTATACTTTGGTGAGGACATCTCTCAGGAGATGATTACATCCCTCACCACGTTCCCCATGAACTAATTTTGGGTCGAGTAAGGCTCGTGACTCGGTTATAAAAAACAAGCGCTCCTCGGGAGGCAACCCGAGTATCTATCCTTTTCTGTTTTAACCTCCTAAGTGTAGGGGGACCTATATATAGGTATTTGTATTTGTGTGGTGATGTGATTACAGGGATGAATGCACTTTTTGAACCTTTGAAGAACCGTGCTCCCGTGTTATCTGAAATCTGGTTCTATCTCTCAACTATCGTGATTCAATTTTCTTCATACTCACATTTGAAATTGATCACTTTAGTCGTCTCTTCCTTAACTTAATTTAACCAACGTGCACAATGTCATAAGTGTAGGGGAGATTTTTCCCACATGCTTAAACATTGAGGAAAATGTTTATCTTAAGTGTAGGGGGGACTTCTATCTTTTAAGTGGACTTTTCCATGAAAATGCCTTCATTTAACCAGAAAATCATCTTTTTCAACATTTTTCAAATTTTTAATTAACTTTGGCCATATAGTCGTAATTTTTAAATTTTTCTCGTTGCTTTCATATGTATATATCCCGCAATAAAGTCAAAAATATTAATAAAGTGGTGTAGCTAGTTTAGAAGTCTTTGACATATTAGGCCCATTGCGATTATTTTGACTCAACCCGAATAGACTTATCCAAGTTTATTCTAGCTAGTATCCATAACCATGTAGACCTTAATTGGTTTATTAGGCTAAGTATCCACGAGTCTCATTACTTGAGATTTTAAATTGTGGAGGACGAGAAATGATAGAGTCATTTATAAGTCGGTATTCTTGTACAAGCTCACTTCGTGTAATTATTTGCCTATTCTCCCATCACTTGCTAATAATTTATCTGCAATAAGTAAGGTCATACGATTTGAAAAGTTACTTAGCTTCTAGCCCAAGATCGTTTAAAAGTTGCTCGGTAATGATAAGAGTTCATAGCCAAGGCATAACTTATGAAGCGGGGCGCGAAGATTGGCGAGTCCGAAAAGGCCCTAACAAGGCATGAGGATTCAATTTTATTGCTGAAGATCCAAAGTGATGTGAAAAGCATTATTCCAAAAATCAATATGAAGGATCAAGACTCACGACGAAAAGCAATCAACTCCCATAAAGATCATGGAGAAGTCTATCCGAAAAGACCCTAACAAGGTATGATGATAAATAGATCCAAGTCTGAAAAGGAGGCGGATCGTTGTATCTCAAAATCCCAATTAGAGATTGAAGAATAATCATGAAGTCGTGGTCAACAAAGTTGGAGTACCCGTCAAAAGTCTCCAAGTGAAGAAACTCTTAATGATGAGAAGACCATTATCTCAAGAACGTCTCTCAAGATATGAAGTATGAAGTACATGCCAAATATCGGCCCGAGAAAGGTCTCAAATCGTGAACCGAGTTATGCCAAGATATGAACTTTTTGATATCCCGAAAAGAAGTTTTAAGAGATTTTGTCCTTTAGCTAACTATTGATCAAAACGTCCTACTTTGCTTTCAGCCTAAATAACTATCGAAATAAGTCCAAAAATGAATCTTCGTGATCATTCTAAGACAAAAATAAAATATAAGAGATACACCTAGGAATAAGGGAGTTTAAGCATATAATTAAGCCATGTGAGTAAGTGTTTGATTTGCTAACTTATAATAACAATGATCTCGTTTTTAAGCTTAGTTTGAGGAACGTGAAACTTGAGGGGTGATAAATCTTCGCAGCACCGAAGCCCTAATGTAAGTCTTAGATCTCTTTGCAAGTTATTTCCACATAGCTATTTTCTATCCTTTTGTTTACTTTAAAGTTTTAATTTCTCTTAGTACTTTAATTTTTGTTTAGTAGTATTTTAATAAGGCCAAGGTTGATTGATTATGAGAAAAGTGTAAACTTGCTTTATCGCTAAGCATTGCATGAGGGCATAGCAATGGTTAAGTGTAGGGGATTTGATAGGTGTGAAAACACCCATCCTTTTACCACTTATTTCTTGCTAAAACAAGACCAAAACACGTATTTAATATCATTTGTTTGGAATTATGCGTGGTTTTTGTGTTATTGTGTTTTCAGAGTCAACCGGATGAATATTGAAGAAAACATGGGATTGCACGGGCTTTATCGAAGAAAAAGACTCAAGATGAAGTCTATTGTCCAGGAGATGCAAAAGATTTGAAGTCATTGTGCCTATTTGAAGATTTATCGAAGAATAAAGCCAAAGATGGAAGATTCATATATGTCGAAGAACTCGAGTCTATTAAACAAAAGATTATAAGACGAGTTGGAATTATTCACCGACACTTCTCAAATCCGGGTCGGAAATGTTTATTTAGAAGAAACGTAAAGACTAAAGAAGAAAGAAGAAAAGAAGCCCAAAACCAAGCCCATTCACAAAGCCCACAAGACATGCCTATAAATAGGACTTTACTTCACAAATTTGGAGCACTTAGTTAGTCTTAGTTAGTTTTTAGTTTTTCATTCTCTCTAGTTTTTAGAGAGAGAAAGTTGTAAACTTTCTCTCACTAGTTTTCATCTTTCTTCCTTTTCAAGATCAAACCTTTGTATTGTTTTTCATTAATCAAGTTTAGTTTCAAGCTTTTAATCTTTAATCTCATTCTTCCTTTCTTTGATTTTGATTGATTTTGGTACAAATCTCGTATGATCCGTGTTGTTCATCAAGGATTTTGTGCTTAAAAAGTTAATCTTTTATGTTTCCTTAAGTTTCTACACGAATAAGCTTTAAGATCTTTGTGCTTATTGGCTTATTTGGTGGTTTAGCTTATTTATCTTTTAAAGTTTTCTTAAAAAGTTTATCTTTTTATCATTTGATTTATGTTTTTTCTTATTTGAAGTTTAGATAAATTGTTATTTGAGCTTATTTGATTTGTTTCGTTTTAGATTCGTGCTAGTTTTGGAGTTAGCTTATTATAGCTTATTTCCTTAGCTTAATTCGGATCAAAAAGGAATCGGAAAGGGTATAACCCTTTTCAGATTTGGTTATTCCGAGCATAGCACCCTCTTTCTGATCATTAGATCGGAAAAGGGTTTTCGCATTCCGATCATTGGCAATCTTCACATTCCGATCAGTCAGATCGGATTAGGGTTTTATGATTATTCCGATTAGTGTGTTTTGAGATATTCCGATTGGTGGTTTTGTGGGATATTCCGATCTGAGTTTTTTGTTATACATTCCGATTGGCATGTTTTATGTATTCCGATTAGTACTAATTTAAATATTCCGATAGCAACTCTTTGTCCCTTATTCCGATCAGCAGTTTTCCTTAATATTCCGATCAACCGATCGGAATACATTCCGACCGAGCTTATTTTCCTTATTCCGATTGAATCTAGTTTTAACATTCCGATCAGGCTTCATTTGGTTTTCCGATGGTTTAAATTTTATGTTCTTAAAAAGTTTTCAAGTTCTAGATTTGTTAAGTGTTGAAGTATTTTTCTAAATCTTTTCTTTACGTTTTCAAGCATTTATTTTTAAACTCGTCTAATCTTTTAAAGCTTTAATTTTACTCATCGACACTTACTTTTTTGTCATTAGTTAAAAATAGATAAACAACCAACAACTTTTTATTAACCAAGAACAAATCATTTCACTTAGAGCCGTGATCAATTCGAGGAGATACCGAGACTAATCTTGAACCCATAGCAAATAACATGTATCAATGATTCTTTGAACATTGACAGAGGAAAATCTGGCACTGACAAGAAAAATTCAGGCGTTGATGGCTCAAACGTTGACAACCCTAATTCAGGCGTTGATAACTCTTTTCACCATTTATTCTCTTGCAATAATGGAAGAGCATTTTAAGAAGATATTGGCAATATGGATAGTGAAATTGATGATAACACAATCATTGAATGAGGAGTACTTACATATACCATGAAGAATCATCCTTATTCTTTGATCATAGGTGATATGATGACTCCTGTGCATACTAGAAGGTCTCATCAGAATCATGGAGTATTTATTGCCAATATTCGCAAGAAGGTTGATACCCCTCTTGTTCAAGCATGTTTGTTTGCTTGTTTTCTATCACAACAGGAACCCAATAATATTTTGGATGCTCTCAAAGAACCAAGTTAGGTGGAAGCAATGCAAGATGAGCTTCACCAATTTGCTATTTAGGATGTTTGGGAGTTAGTTGATTGTCCCATACATGTCAGACCTATTGGGACAAGATAGGTTCTTAGAAACAAAAAGGATGAGAGAGGCATTGTGGTCAGAAACAAGGCACGTTTAGTTGCTCAAGGATATACACAAGAGGAAGGGATAGACTATGAGGAGGTCTTTGCACCTTTTGCAAGGATTGAGGGAATAAGGATTTTTCAGGCCTATGCTTCCTGCATGGGATTTACAGTCTACCAAAGGATGTGAAGAGTTCTTTTATTTTTGGCATAATTATAGAGGAGGTTTATGTAATGTAGCTTCCTGGTTTTGAAGATTCAGAACTTCCAGACAAGGTGTATAAAGTGAAGAAAGCTATGTATGGACTTCATCAAGCCCCAAGAGCATGGTATGGCACATTGTCCCCCTATCTGGTGGAAAATGGATTCAAAAGGGGCACCATAGACCAAACCTTGTTTACAAAGAAGACTGGTAAGTATTTCTTACTTGTGCAGGTCTTTGTGGATGATATCATCTTTGGCTCTTCTAGTCCAAAGATGAGTGAAGACTTTTCCAAACTCATGACAGACAAGTTCAAGATGAGTGCAATGGGGCAGATGAACTTCTTTCTAGGGTTACAAGTACAGCTGAAAGAAGATGGTATCTTCATCTCTCAAGACAAATATGTAGCAGAAATCTTGAACAAATTTGGCTTTTCTCCACATGATAAACGGGCTAGCACACCCATGGATAGGTAACACCCTTGGGGAAAAGTTGGAGATGGAAAAGAGGTGGATGTCAGGTATTATAGGTCAATGATTGGTTCATTGATGTATCTCACAGCTTTAAGATCTGACATTATGTTTGCTGTGTGTGCATGTGCACGTCATCAAGTGACTCCCAAAGAGTGTAATCTTCATGCTGTCAAGAGGATTTTTAGATATCATAGGTTTTTTCCAGACTTGGGATTATGGTACCCAAAAGATTCTCCATTGGAGCTTATTGCATATTCAGACAGTGATTATGGTGGTGACAAATTTGATAGAAAATCCACAACTGGTGGATGCCAATTTCTTGGGATTAGGTTGATATCTTTGCAATGCAAGAAACAAACAGTGTTGGCCAATTCTACAGCTGAAGCAAAGTATGTTGCTGTAGCAGCTTGTTGTGGACAAGTCTTATGGATTCAGAACCAGCTGTTGGATTATGGGTATAATTTCATGCATACCAAGATTTTTGTAGACAATAACAGTACTTTATGCATTATTAAAAATCCTGTACATCACTCTAAAACAAAACACATAGAAATCAGGCATCATTTTATAAGAGATTGTTTTAAAAAAGGTTTAATACAACCAGATAGGGTTGACACAGAGGAAAATGTGGCTGATTTATTAACTAAATCTTTTGATACTAGAAGATTTCAATACTTGGTAACAAGTATTAGAATGATCAATCTTACTTAATATGTGTTTTGAGAAATTCTTGTAAAAGTATGTATAGGATATGCATTTGTTATTGGTCTTTGTACAAAATTAGATTTTCCACTTTATTTGTCTAACGTTGACAAAGGTTATATTAACTATGATAAGTGTTAAACTGACGTTGTCAGCAACATGTTAGTTTTGTGGTTTTTGATCTAATTATGCAGGCACTGTTAGCATTGTACAATTGGATACAGAGTTGCTTATGGATTCTTGGCGCATTATTGGAGCATGTTTTAGTTTATGGATGATGGTTGGAATATTTATATTCCTATCTTGACATAAATTTTTTATTACATGCATTTTATTTGGCAACTTATGTATCATAATTTAAGCGGAGGTTTAGGAACCCTTTTAGGACTTTTTGGGTATTCATATAATACTCTTATCACAATTCTAGATTGTGTCCACTGGTGAGTATGATTTAGTTTATTAACTCATAAGGCACTGTAGCATGCAAAGTTGATATACTATGCACGCTGCCAAGAATTTTTGGCCTAGAATTGGATGTGGTCTATTGGGAGACTTAGGTATGATTTTTATTGGGTTTACCTTGGAAGTTACAAATGATTTTATGAGATAACTTCACTGTTAAGAACTTTGGTTAGCAAGGGACACTTGAGGACTGTTATGTCTATCTTGCTTAAGCAAGTGTGCATGATTGGACAGTGCTTGCCACCCTATAGTAATTTTCAGTTTATAGGTTATCTTCACTAGGATAAATCACTTTGTTAATGTCCTTTTTCATTTTTATTATTTTTATTTTTGGACATTGACAGATTTATTTCCAAACGTTGTTAGGACCAATTTAGACGTTGACATGGCTTTTTCCAACGTTGAAAAGAATATAGTCGTTGGGCGTTGATAGGTTATTTTTTTACCGTTGACACTCATTGGGTCCTACCTAGTTGTTATTTTTGCCGAAAATTTGGGCCATAATTTAGGGAGTTGGTAACTTTTTATTAATGCACAAGATAAGTTATTTTCTTTTCAAGATTTTCATCATTATATTTTGAAAATAACTGCCTAATTTTTGACCAATCACATGTGCCTACCTATCCTATATATTTGGCTCATTATTTTGAAACAGGGTAACTGCTTATTCTTATCTAACTAAAATTTCACACATATTCATCTTTCATAATCTTTCACACAGCTTTCTACATCAATGGCGCCTACATTTAAACCGAGTGATTTGGTATTGGGATTCAGAAGTCAGCATAATATGATTGCCTATTTAGAGGCTGACCACACTATGTTTCCTCAATATACTCAGATGGTGGAGTATTTAAATGCATCCCCTATAAGGTATGCACTTTCTCATGCTCCTCTTATCCCTGTCACTCATATTAAGCAGTTTTGGAATATTGTCACTTCCTCAACGATTAATAATGTGACTACATTGACTGCTACAGTCCATGGGTGTTCATGAGTGGTTACTGAAGCCTTGATTCACCAAGCTTTGCATCTTAATGATGCAGATGGTATAACCACCCTACCTATTGGTGAGCTAGAACAAGGACTTCAAGCTTTGGGTTATCCATTCCCTAAAGAGGGATCTTTAAATAAATATTCAAAACAAAAATTCCCCCCAGCTTGGAAGTACTTAATACATGTCATACTTCCATGTTTGAGTCCCAAATGTACTGCACATAATGAAATTAAGAGATCAGTTGGTAGTGCCATTGTGTGTATTGCTAATGGGCAAAAATATCATTTTTCTAAAATGATTTTTGATGGCATGTGTAAAAACAAGGGTAGCAAGATGACTCTGGCTTACCCAAGATTTTTGCAAATAGTTTTTGATGAACAAAGGTTTGCACCAGGGATCATGATGATTTTTATAAGATCCCTGTGCAAAAGAAAGCAATTTTTGGAAAGATAAATTCACCCCTACACCGAGATTTACCCTTTACCCAAGCCATGCTTGCTGTTCTTGCAGCAGCACAACCTCAACCTGACCCAAAACCACAACTTGACCCGTTACCTGAACTATCATCTTCACCTCAACATATGTAACTTGACCAAGATCCCTTCAACGCTGACACGTTAAATGTTGGCGTTGACACTTCAATTCCAAACGTTGACACCCTTCTACAACAAACCCAAACACCCTTTAACCTCCAACCTGAAACCCAATACACATAATCTTCCTCACCCCCAGACTTTAGGATGGAAAAACACCAAAGGACCATTGGAGTGTTCTCCTCTGGTGGTCCTAGCCATGTTGCAGAGAGAACCACCACCACAAGTGTGGTTGGTGACATGGGTAGGGCTAGGACTATTGGTACTAGCTTAGAAGCAGGCCAAGCCAGTCCTAACATCATTAAGACCTCATCCATGCCCCATGACTCTACTTTGGGAGGTCAAATTCCCATTCTAGAGGAGGGCATATTGGAACCCTATACATTGTTGTAATTGACGACTGTCTGCATTAGCTTGCAAAAGCAAAATGCAGACCTTGTACATACTGTCTCTACCCAAGGCCTTGAACTCAAGCAATTGAGGGAGAGGATTGTTGTTATGGAAGCTACTAAGGCTATGAGAAGGCAGACAAGAGTCCTTTCTTCAGGGGAGGATTCTTACACAGGAGAGGAAGCTGCTATTAAGCCAGTTAATTTAAGTGATAAAGGATCAAATGAAGGAGAATCTTTGGGTATAGCTGAAGCTCTAACAGATTTGAAGAGGCAACCAGGTTTTGATGTTTCATTGGTTACCCCTACAAATTTGAATTTATCTTTTACTGAGATGATGGAGCAGTTCACAAGAAGCGCTGACAAGAGTAAGGTGAGCGTTAACAAGCAGATTTTTGACGCTGACAAGCCAAGCGCTGATAGGAGTAAGTTGGGCGTTGACACACATGTTTTGGGCGTTGATAGACCTGCAAGTATGGTTGAGGTATTCCAATCATCAACTATCATCAAAGAAGTGTCTTCACAGGTACCATCATCATCTTTACCCATTATTGATACATTAGATAAGGGTAAAGGGATTATGGTAGAAACAGTGGTTCCCAAGGATGCAGCCCAAGTAAAATTTGATTCCATGTTGGCTGCACAACTTGAGAAAGAAGATAAGGTGAAGGAGACTACTATTGAGAGTAAGAAAAGCAGTGATGATGAGAGTACATATTCAAGTGTTATGATTATTGAAGAACCAGAAAGACTTGAATATGGTGATGTGTTGGCAAGAGAAAAACTTGCAGAATTGAAGATGAAGGTTGATTATGATATGCCTGAAGTTGCCCAGATGTACTTTGCATGGGAGAATAAGATCATGGAGAATCCAGACATGTCTTTATCAGATCAGATTTGGGGATTGGAGATTCTTCTTAGGATTCAAAGGGATTGTCAGGTAATCCTAAAGTATAAGGCCAGCAAAGTTTTATCACAATCTAAGACGGATAGAAGGGAGCTTTATTATATGTTGCTTAATGTCATCAAGGGGGTTGGACTTTTCAAAAGTTGCAGGGATTGTCCTTTGATGAATTGGAGTATAAAGTTTATCCTATTTGGGCTAGAGTGAAAGAGATGAACACTATCAAACTTCTTTCAGATGAAAGAAAGGAAGATCTTGCAGAAGAGATGCATATTCAACAGGCTTTAATTGTACCAAGACCTAAGAAGAAGGGACTTCCACTTGAGTTCCCAGGAAATATGGATAGAGTGAATCCTAGTGAAGTTGTTATTAGAAGGAGCATTAAGCTCTCATCCTTGGAAGTTTCACATATGGTGGAAGTATTACCTCATGATTCCAGAAACCCTATAGTTAGCTATGAAGAAGATGCAAGTGGGTTCTGGATGATTGGCAGATATGGGAAAGAGGTACATACTTTTACTACTCTTATGTATTTGTTTGCTAGCTTGGATAGGGAAGACTTGGCAGAACTTTGGAGGTTACTACAGGCCAAGTATGAGACTAAAGCACCTACTTCAGTCAATGGAATAAAGATCTGGCCAACATTAAAGAAAATGTGTGCACCAGATGAAGAAGATCCTGTTTGGAAGGATCTTGATGATGATATCAGTGGACTTCAATGGCGTCTATATTCAGCAGCTGGTGTGTATCATTTGAGTACTACAAAGTTTTCTGAGTATCCTCTTGTGGATGCTGAGTATCCTATGTCTAAAGAAGTTTTGGAGAAAATGATGACAACACAGCTGGAAATTGACTACTCAAGTGACGTGACCAAAGATTTGATTAGATATATTTATTTCCAATATAATGCAATTTGTAAGAATCTTCCTAGTTCTTAGTTTTTATTCAGAAACTTGATTACTAGAGTAGATATCAAGTTTAGGGGAGGATTGTTGGGAATAAAATGTAGTCAAGACACTTGGACGCTGACAAGAGCAATTTGGACGTTGATAAGAAGAAATCAAGCGTTGACAGGACATGCGTTGACAGGAAGAAGTCAAGCGTCGATAAGAAGAAGTCAAGAACTGATAGAAGACTTAGTCTACACGTTTTATGTTTCTAGTAAAGATATGTTCGACAATGTATTTGCTATGTTTATCCTTACCATGAATAGCTGATATGTAGACTCTTGTACAAGGTTCCTTAATCTATAAGAGGAGGCCTTTAGGTTTTAGTTTAATATACGTTTTTACACTTTCATTGTACGCAGGTTCGATTAATCAATCAGAGTGAAAGTTTGGTTTATCTTGTTTGTGTGTTCTTCTTTGAGTATTAATTCTGCATAATACTTGAATTGTTTCTTATTCAACAAAGTTTCTCTACGTGTTTAACTTGATTTAATCTCGTTTACACAAGCTAATTCGATCTAAGTTTGGGATCAACAGAGCTTGGTAGAATAAAAGACTTTTCCGACAACTCTCATAGTTGTACGGTAATCCTTTTAATTCAGATGGTGTTGACGTACATTGCACATGCCATAGGTGCAGCACCGGGAATATAATCAATACCAAATTTAGCTTGCCTTAATGGGGAAAGTCTAGGTAATTTACCAGCAAATACCTCCTAAAGTTTCAGATAATAGAAACATCTTTTAATAAATTTACTTTAAGTTCTTTCTAGATTACAATATCTATGCTAGTTCATAACCATTCATGGTATAATTTCAAGTCTAAATGCAGGATATGGTCATCCATCAAGAATTAATTAGATCACTTTTGAGAATCAACATCTTATCTTTTAGGGTATTTCTACTCGAGTTTCCATCAATTAAGACAATGACATTATGTCATAGTCAATCAATCCATTCTACTAGCACTATCAACTTTCCAGTTTCATTACCGTTGATAAGATGTGAACTTCTCAAATGACTAATAATAACTCATAATCCTTTCACAAAATCAAGGATATCAGGAGACATAACTAACCTTAAAAGAGTAAGGTCAACGCAAAATCTACGCGAGAGAATTTCAAATCAGATACAGACGAAAACACTAACGAATATAAATATATCCCATGTTTTCATGATTTGAGTACGCATTCGAAAGCTCCTCGGATCGTTACCCAGGTCATTCAAATGAAATCTAATCAAAAGAAATGATAGGAACGTCGATACACCCAGTCGGGTATTAGTACTCGATAATTAGATACTTTTTCAAAGAATCTCACCACTGGAGAATTGGACAAGGAGAGGATATCAATTTTCAATTAAGACAATTTCCACAGATCATTAAATTTGATTCAGAAGAATAAATGGTACGGGCACATATGTAGGTGTCTCTAAAAATATGTCCCTATTTTGCACTTCTTGCAGATCTCATAAAATTTAATCTTACATAACTTCAAAGAAAATGTAGTGTTTATTAACAATTCCATGGTGACTACTAATCAGCCTTGCATGGTCCCTTCAAAATTTTATGCAGGCGCACAACTATATACAATTTTAGGATTAACGATGCAATACTCAGTTCTTCAAAATTTTATCATCATGTTTAAAATAAAAATATTTTCATTCTTAATTCTTGAATAAGAATCAAAATGAATTAAGTTTTCCAAAGCCTTTCATAAACAAATTCATTTCGATAACGATTACTTATAAATCTCACTTTGAATAATCCTTATAGTGATGAAAATTAAATTTTCTCAAAGGATAATGTTTTAATTTTGTAAAAACAATGAGTGATCTGCAAAAGAGTGATGAGAAGTTGTTCACCAAGAACTAACTACAATATCATAGAAAATGAGCTTAGCCAATTAATCATGAGGTTCATGACCTCGATGGCACTCAAAAAGAATAATCCACAACGTAACTCAAATCGAGATGAGTACTTGTTCAATGGTTGCATCACTAATGCGAATCACTAGGAAGAAGTAAGAAAAGATAGATAACATCAATACATGTAGGATTTAGCAATCAAAGGTAGTCTTTTCATTAATCACAAACAAGTCAAAATTGTACCGTAACACATTACGTGTCATTATGTCATACAATTCCAAGAACTCGTCCTACCAACTGATGTCTTAGTTAAATTAGGGATTTTAAAAGATGCTACAATGAATACTAATCTACAAGAGTCATTAGGTGTTCCACCTGTCCCAGAAGATCCATCGGTCCCAATTCAGAAGAAGATTTCTTTAATTTATTTCTTGGACACTGGGCATCCTCGTCATTGGACAATGGCCTAAACCCTTAACACGAACCAACAATCATTTAAAACCTAATAATTCAATCAGAGAACTTAGTGACTTCCTCTTAACAATCTCATATTCCATACGGGTTAAATTTTTACTTCATTCAAGTTTCAACCAAATCATACTCAATGCGATATCCTACCTCATTATCCAATACTTTCAACCTTATTCTTAGATCTTAAAAGGGCAATAAAAGCTCGATATGATCATCACTTAATTTCAAATCCTGTAGCTCTTACAAGAATAGTTATCAAATGAGTCACTAGTATGAAATGACTCACACATTCAATTAGACTTCTCAGAAAGGTACTAGTGGCATGAGGCTTTTGGGTAAAGGCTCCAATGACAGCCTCAAGTGCACAATTCACCTTTTCAATTTCAAATTTAAGAATTGGGTAACACCGAATCAGATGACACCTTTCCAGGTGGTAAGGTTTTGTCAAACTCCACTCTATAAGGAAAGATCATCATGAGATCGATGTCAGATTTAATCTCGCCAATTCTTATTTAATATTACAATCAACTAATATCAACATTTTTTTACGAATATCAATCATTTTAATGGGATCATAAATATCCACAACTTGATTTAGATCTAGAATAGCTAGAATTCCTATGGGAATAGCTTCGATTGATTTGCTAGGGGAGTTAGGGTTTCTTGTGACAATCTACGTCGTATAAATACCTCGTATAAGTATTTAAATTAATCATCAAATAATCTTATAATTAAATCACATCATATATATACATAATCCAGGTTATATATATATATATATATATATATATATATATATATATATATATATATATATATATATATATATATATATATATATATATATATATATATATATATATATATATATATATATATATATATATATATATATATATATATATATATATATATATATATATATATATATATATATATATATATATATATATATATATATATATATATATATGTATACTTCTCAGTCTGGCCTTGTCGGTAATTCGGGAATTCTTCAGCACCGTTATAGTCAAAAGATTTTTAGACATTTTGAGAAAAATGTTTATAGTTAAAAGATTTTGAAATGTTTTATTCAAAACCTTGGTTTTAAAAATCTTTCGTTCTCTATAACGATAGCTCTGGTACCAAACTAGAACACCCCCAAATTTACACAATTCAATACAGCGGAAGAGTCGTTGGTGTTACAGGATAGCACATTACTCACATCATAGACAACGCTTAAAAATAGCGTTGTTTAATAATAAAGCATTTTCCATTCATGAATATCAAATTTACATAGGTCCCAAGTCATAGTATTTCATACAAGTTTTACAAAACATTTGAATGGAAATTCTTATTTTTAACACCCTCAAATTACATTGCGCAGCGGAAATACACATTTGGGTGCTAAATACAAACATCGTTATACGAGACACTTTGAACAATCTCAAAAGGATACATTTGAAATATAAAAGAAAATAATTTAACCATTGTCTAAAACTTTCAATCCCAAGTAAAACAATTTTAGAAATATCAGAGTAACATTTAGGTCCCCCAAAGATTTTACCAAATCAACAAACCATTTACCAAAGTACATGACGGTACATATTTATTTTTATGACAAAAGGGAAAGAAATAGGTTTTAAACCAATCACCACAAAAGCAATCCGCAATCCTTATCCAGTAAGCTCCATCAGCAATCCACTTCAATCACCTGAAATACATGCTTAAAATCATCAACACAAAGGTTGAGCGAGTCTATAGGTTTTCCAAATCAACATTTGAACACAAGAGAAAAATCAATCAAGATCATTTAATAGAATTGTCGTGCACACAATCTATTAGTCAGGTATTTAGGCATATAGCAATAGCTATTGAACTGTATTAAGCTCATGACACCGACCCCTTAACTTAGTCACCCACGCCTAAAGCCGGCATGACTAGATGAATTCCAGTGTATCAATTGCAAGTATACCACATTCTCATTCTCGTAAAATTATCCTTCCCAGCGGGTTACTCAGCGTAAAGCCCTGGTCTCAGATAGGGTCGTCAGCCCAATAGCACTATTATTAGAATAAGCAGCTATTCCCAACTCACAACATCAAGTCAGAAGATAGTTAACGGCTCATGAATTGTGGGACTTTTGCAACATAGGTACTTATACAATTCAAATCAACAAAGGCAACAAAGGCAACATTCGGGTCCAAACAATCAATCATGACTTTTGTTCATATTACTTTCAAATAGCATGTATCCCCCTCGCGGGTTTTAAAATCATTCAAAACAATTACAAAAGCGAGGCTATAGACTTACCTTGAGTAATAGTAGTAGCAAGACGATCTTCGATGATAGTTGATGCCCGATAAACAATAAAACCGCAACCTATCAATTAAGGTGCGTTCATTAATAATAAGTCGAATAAAATCCATACTTAATATCATAAAACTTAAAATAATAAAATAACAACCAACAAAAAATAAAAACAATACAAGTGACCTATTACTTACTTCTATATATTTATTCTATTAGTTAATTATTTCGATAAAAATCTACCGGTACACACCAAATGTACGATCTCATTTACCCCACTTAAACACGTCAAATACTTATGATACTACTCAGAGATGTCACTTACTATATATAGAAAGACCTGTTAAAAGCCCATCAAAATATTTTACTTTTAAAGTTCCCTGCCCGACACATCTTTGAACTACAAAAACCGGACAGTTTTACGTCACCGACTCGTACAACCATTTTGACCATTCTAAACAATCCCGTTTACAAATCCGACACTTGAGTTTGAAAATAGACTCACAGCCCTTAGTTTAGAACCAAACATCAGAACTTGAACATTTTTACAACTCATTATATTGTCCCCGAGATTCGATCCAAATATCGACAACAACTTCGGATTGTGTCGATACTCGTCTCCCGGTACACGAATAATCAAAACATCATAACTTCGCGCTCGTTTGGAGCTAGAAGCTCTACCTTATATCAAATCGAAGCTAGAATAATTCTATACAACACTATCCTATTAGTTTAACCATTTTCAAACAGTAAGTTTTCCAAAAATTACCTTTTACCTACTGGTCTAAAATACATGTTTAAAAATCATGTTAAATCAATTTTTCAACCCATTTTAATCATTATCATATGTCTAAAATCATCCTATTATCATCACAAACATATCATCTAACCCATAACACACTTAAATAATCTTTCAAAAATTTACCCACTCAAAAATCCATACATGCAATAATTAAAATATGAATATAACATCACTAACAACATTATACCTTCATAAAAATGGATCAAACCTTCATGGATCATCATCAAAAATTAAATGTTCTTGCATGTTGCTAAAATTTACATCAAGATGATCACCATTGAATTTCTAACATGGGATATTGATTAGTTTTTATGGCTTCAAAGTAAAAGTTTCAAAATCAAATGATTTAGGGTGTGGGGGTGTATGGTTTTTCTAGAGAGAGGGAAGAGAGAAGTGATTTTGTGTTGTATGTGTTATAGGTGAGAGAAAAATCACCTTTTATATGGTGGTGGAGGGACTAGTTTTGCCAATTTGTGATAGTTTTGGTCCAAATTGCAATTAAATAGTTGTAAGGGTAGAAAATATAGATTGTAAATTTTGAAAATATTTACGAGACTCGGGTTTCATAAAAATACTTTTGAAAAGTTAAAACGCACTCAAAATATGATGATAATATGATCCCGGTTCGACTTATTACGAACTTAAAATAAAAACGTCAAAAATATAAACATCGAGACAACAAATGATACAACATAAAATCTCGGGCATCCGTCGATATCGTGGTTACTAATAATCTTTGCTATTAGTAAAAAAGATAAAAATAACACCTCCAACGTCGGTTTTAAATAAAACCATCAACCGTCATTTCATTCAACTCATCAAAAATTTCAAAATAATTCGTAAAAATAATATTATATAATATTAAATAAATGACCTCGGGTTTGGGTTGTGATGAGACTGCTTTTATACATGGTCTCATCGTCCAAATCGGGCTTAAAATGCATAAAATATCATCAAATATACCAAATATATGCTCGTGTTTGTTACTTGTATATTTTTAGGTACGGATATTGAGGAAATGGCAAAAGATCACAAGAATCAATCAATAACGAACACGGGAAACGAAGCCGCACAATGAACCGGGCCCAAGTTTGGATTTTGCAAAAAGACCCTTGAAGAATTGAAGATTGGCAACTTTAGTCCCTCATCTTTGAAGAACTTGTCACAAATGACCCTCCAAATGTCAATTGTACAAGAATGATCCCTAAAGTATGAAGACCATACAAGATCAGTCCTTGGAGAATCAAGAATATGCATTTAAAGCCCTTGGAAAAAGTTTAAAACAAGTTGTGCCAAAAATGACAACTTGTCCAAAGTTGATACATGGAAAATAGGCGTTGATGGCCTTTTATTACAACTTGAACAAAAGAAGAAACCTTGGGGGCTGTTTTTGCCAGACAGCCAAACTCCTTCCCTCCAATCAGTATCTTCCACGTCATCCCCCACTCACCATCCACCAATCACAAGCCTCATCTCCACCACGTCACACTCCACTTAAATTTTTAAAAAACTGATTATAACTAATCAGTTATATTATGGAGGCAAACAATTTTTTAAATCCCATTAAACCCCAAAACAAATCAAACCCCACCCTGTTACTCCCTTAATCCCATAAACCCTAATCCCTTAACTCCCTCAAAACAAAGGGTTTTTACCCAATTGTTTCTAGATTCTTGATTGCACTCTTTCTCACCAAAACCCACATTCCACCTCACCACAAGACACACCCATGTGTCTTGTGGGACCCTCCCCTACAACATCATTTTCACCCAAAACCCAAAACCCTAAACCCGACAAAAGAAACGGTAGGATCACACTCCTTGGCCCCCAAGTTCATTTCAACAGCTAGGATGCATTCAAACATCACTCTCCACAGCTGGCTACAACAACAAGGTCACATGGCACGAATTTGACCATCTTCAGTCAAAGAATCAAGGGCTTTTTAGGAATTCCATTAGCTAGGGTTTTAGTAGTACTAGAAGGTTCCTAGTTAGCTTATAAAAGGAGAATGCAGGTTGTGCATATCCCTCTTGTTCCAGTTTTTAAGCTTTCACATTGTAATTCCTTTTAATGAAGTAAAAGTTTGGTATTTGTCAAAACAATTTAATTCCTTTTTATGTTTGTTAAAGTTGTGTGTGTGTTGAAAGCTTATACTGAGTTCCAAAAAGATTTTGTGTGTTGAATTTTCAATAGGTTTCAAGAAAGTTCAAATTTCAGAAACCCAAAACATCCTTTGAAGTGAAAGTGGATAAGGAGGGTTTGGATTTGTGAGTTTGAAGCTGTTTTTGAAAGGTGTTAAAAAGGTTTCATGGTTTGAGGAAAAGGTTTAATAAGGTTTGATAAAGTTTCAGAAAATCAGAATATTATATTGTGCAAGTGTGTGTTTTCTTGTTTGATTTGCAGGTTTAATTGTTGATGGTTTGTTAAAGGTCCAGCTCAGGCCCCAGCCTGAAGGAGGTGACCTTGCTGTCACTGAGGGACTTGGATGTAAGTCCCTCAAGGTATAAATTCCTTGTTTCTAGTTTTCATTTTCAGAAAATGAGCTTTGAGTGATTCTGTATGAAATAGGTTATTTGTTTGTTTTAGCTGTTGGATTTTGCTTATTTGTTGGTTTCATGCATGTTTGAAGTTGATATAATCAGTTTGGTAGGATTTGAGAAGGATTTGGTTTGTAAAGTTTTGATTTCAGTTTATTAAGGAGTGTTTGGGATAAGAGTTTTATATGGATTAATGCTTTAAATCTTGTGATTTAATCTGTCTTAATCACTCATTAGGTGTTAAATAGGTTATGTGTTGCTTGCTTGTTCAGTTTTGGTGAAGTTTACACACATTTGCATGCTCAAACTTTGAAAAACATAGCATTAATCAGTAACTGTCCATTGTGTCTGATTTTTGTGGAAATTTACCACCAAATCTTGTAAGCTGCTACTTAATAGGCCATAGAAGGATTGTGAATCACTTGTATGCTATTTGGTGTGCTTATTTTCAAGATTTGAGGCCTTGAATTTCACTTTTATGCATGTAAAATTGGTTAAAACTCTCAGACCTACATCTAGTCTTATCAGTAACTTTTTGGCTTAATTGTGCTTGATATTTGTGTTGAATCTGTTTGATTTTGTGCTTGTTTTGACTCCTTGTACTCAAAAGAGTACAAGGGTGCCTGATTTGCCTACAAAAACATCCACAATCATCAAAAATCAAGCCCTCTTGGTCTATTTGCACAAGTGAAAAGGTCACTTGTGTTGATCAGAAACCAGGTGCTCACCTGGGCACGTTTTGCTTTGAATTTGGCTTAATCTTGTTCAAAAGTGGTTTGTGTTTGTGTTTTTGTGCTTAAAGGGGTTACTGTTTGGTTTATAAAAGTTTAAAAAAGAAAAAAAAATAAACATCAAAAAGGACGTGGCCAGGACTCGAACCTGCGCCACTCCTCTCACAACACAACGTGCTAACCATCTGCGCCCTAGGGACTTTGACTGATAGGATTGGTTTCAAATTATACTTAAGGTAGTTTTGTGTTGTGCTTATTTAAATAAGCCGTAGCTTATTTTGGTTATTTCAGCTTATTTATTAAGCTTATTTGGTCTAGCTTATTTTTCCTAGGACTTTATTAAGGTTTTAGACTTTTCTGTTTTAAAAATTTATTTTTCCCTTCATTTATTTATTTATTAGGATTATTTTTAGATTTATTTTTAGAAAGTAAATTAAAAATAGTAAAAAGTATTTTAAAAATCCAAAAAAATAGTTTTTAGGTTTTATTTAAGTAATTTGAGGTTTACATATCATAAAGTTTTCAAAAAGTCTTATTTTTAATTTTATTTGATTTTAGGGTTTTTAGACAACTTTAATATTAAATATAAAATTAATAAAAAGGTTTTAGGAACTTTAAATTGCATTTTTATCTTAGTTAGAATATTTAGGATTTTTGGTAATTTTTTAGAATTTATTTTTAAACTTTTTATTTTTTTGATTATTTTAATATTATTTTATTAGTAAAAATTCAAAGTTTGTTTTTTCCACTTTTTCATTTTTCCTAGATTGTAGACTTTAAATTAGGAACTTTGTCACTTTCCAAATATTTTTTAGGCTTTTCATTTAATTTTTAGAATTAATTTAAATTTTAATAGATTTTAATAGTTTTTAGGAGTTTAAAAATAGTTTAATTTGGTTTTAAAATTTTTAAAAATAGTTTCTAGCTTAATTAGGTCATTTTTGAGGTTTACAAACTATAAAATCTTGTTTAGGGCTTTTTAATAATTATAAGTGAATTTTAGGGCTTTAATTAGCATTAAAAAGTCATTATTTAATTAATTAAAAGGTTTTAGCAAGTTTGGATTTTTTGTAAACTCTTAGAATTTTATTGTGGATTTTTAGTAATTTTTAGGAATTTTTAGGTTAAAATTTTGTAGTTTTACGGTTTTAAGTTTACGCCTTTTTCGTCGTAGTTTTAATTCGTCTTCGTAACCGTCATTTCTTTCCTTTCTTATTTCTTTTCTTTTCTTCTTAATAAAATCATCAATCAAATCAATTCATTACACAACACACGTGCCTCCTCGAGAGAACGATCCCCATTTGGGTCTTAACTTGTGGTTTTCCTAAATCACTCGTTAATACTTACCCTAATTACCTTGTTTTCCTAAACAAGTGTATTTCTACGATTATCATTTTTGGCGCCGCTCCCGGGGAGGCGTGTTGTGTTTTGATTGAACAATTGTTGTTTTTTATATTATCCATAAATAGTATTTGTATTAGTAGCACTCTACTAATACGTATTATCGTTTTTCGGTTTTTGTGTGAATATTATTAATATATTGTATACGTAGAACAATAAATACACAAGTACTCCAAATACGTGAGCAATCACAACCTTGATTCGGGATTTCATCACTCGATCATTGTATTCGAATCTCAAACCAAAGAAAAAAGGCAAAAACAGATAAATACTTTCGTGAAGCTTAATCTTGATAATACAAACTATAAGGTGGGTATAAGGCGGTTGTATTTCACGACCTAAAGGAAAAAGGCTCTTAAGTGCTTCGCGCCGCCTCGTTTCCTCTGCTTGCTTGTGCATATTTGATTTTGAGAGTGAATCGAGGGTTTTGCCGCCCAAAGTATTATTACATATCATATATATATTCTTGGTTTCATTTGATTAAACCCTCTTGAACGATTTGGTGTTCCACCATCGTTCTAAAGTCATCGAAGGCGTTCACTCCACGTGATTGTTTTCATTCCTTGAGGCTTCTTTAATCAAGAGATTTGATTAAGGAGGAGATTTGTGGACTATTGTCTACTTAATACATTTCACCAATTTCCAAAAAAGGTTAATACAATCAAAAACCACAAAAAAAATTGAAAAACACAAAATACCAAAAAGAATCTTCTTTGCTCGTCTCCACGTTGTACGTGACGTTTATGCTCACTCGTAATCAAGCAAAACGTGCACGTAGACGAAAGAACAAAACTCCCACTCCAACTCATTCTAGTGAGGAGTCTTCTATTGACGAACCCATTGTACGAGAAGAACCAACCATGGCAAATCGAACTATGATGGAGTTACTTCAAGCACCCACCGAGGGTTATGGAGAAGCTATTGTGATTCCCGCAATCCTTGCGGAGAATTTTGAGGTGAAAACGGGTTTGTTGTCGATGATCCAAAACAACAAATTCCGTGGTGATGAGAAGGACAATCCCCACAACCATATCCGCCAATTCAATCGTCTTACCGCCACGTGCAAATTCAAGGATGTCTCGAATGACTCGATTAAGATGATGCTTTTTCCGTATTCCTTAGCGGGGCCCGCTAAAATTTGGTTAGAGAAAGAGCCACCCAATTCTATATTGACGTGGAAGGATCTCGTTTCAAAATTTGTGAACCAATTTTTTCCGCCCTCTAAGACTACGCATTTGAAAAATGAGATTTCTAAATTTTCACAAGAATCAAATGAAAGTTTTTCTACGGCTTGGAATAGGTTTAAGGAGATGTTACATGAATGTCCTCATCACGGTTTTTCCGACTTGCACCACATAGACACGTTTTACAATGGACTTAATGATCATGAAAGAGACTATTTAAATGCCGCCGCGGGTGGTAATTTTTTGTGTAAAACGGTTGAAGAAGCTTTGGTCATAATTGAGAATAGGTCTAAGGTTTATAGCCCTCCTCACACACCGAGTGTTGCCAAAATGGGCTCATCATCGTCTCGTTCCATTAATGCCTTGAAAGATGAAGCTAATGAGGAAAATCAGTTTTTCGATAGGTTTTCGACCCTTATGTCCCATTGGAAAGCTCAAGAAGCTTCCAATTCCGCTTTGGTTAAAGCGGTTTCTAAGAGTTGTTTGTCGTGTGGGGGAGCTCATGATCTTTTCGAGTGCATTACCGCGGATGGTAACACTTCGAATGCTTTTGTAGCCACGGGAACTTATAACCAAATCGGTCAAGGTTCCCGCCAAAATCAAGCTCCACCAAATCAAAATGCTAATAACTATCGCAACAACAACCAAGGTGGAAATTACCAAGGAAATCAAAGGAACTATAACAAGGGTAATTATCAAAGTGGTAATGGGCAAATTTCTAACCAAAACCAAAACCGTGATTTTCAAAACAATGCCAAGGTTTTCAAAACGATCACACCAAAAATCTTCAAGGAGAATTTTTGAATTATGCAAAGGCTAATGATGCTAAGTTTGACAATATGCAACATGAAATGGTTAGCTTAAGGTCCGAGTTGAAAAACGAGCTTAAAAACGAACTTGCTAATGAACTTAAAACTCATGCTAATAAAATGGAAGGAAATGTCACACGTCTCCAACAAAATCAACAAAAAATGGAGCAAGGACAACATGAGATTAAGCAAGAGTTGTTAAAAGCGGATGCTAGGCAATCTAAGTTTGAAGACCGTATGGCTAAAATGTTTGAAGCTATCATGTGTAAGCCTTCTTCTTCGGGTCGTCTTCCTAGTGATACCATCGTGAACCCGAAGGGAGAATTGAAGGTTATTACTACTCGTAGTGGTAAAACTTTCAAAGAACCCATTTCTCGTCCAAGTACTTCTATGGAGAAGGAAAAAGAGAAAGAACCCAAGGTTGTGGTTGAAAAGGAGCAAATTACAAGCCCACGAAGTACCGCTCAAACCACACCTACGGTTGAACCCACCCCAATCATGGAACCCGAGATTCCAAGGCCGATGCCTATGCCTACTTTGCCCCAACCCACACCACCTTTACCCTACCCTTCAAGACGAGACAAGGAAAAGGCACAAGAACGAAATAATTATCAATTTGAACTCTTTATGAAAATGTTCCGTGACTTGCATTTCAATATAAGTTTTGCCGACGCCTTAGTCATGATGCCTCTATTTGCCGCGAACTTCAAAAGTATGTTGAATAACAAAGAGAAATTGCAAAAATCGTCTAGTTGTTCTTCGGTTTTTCTAAGCCGCATACCTCAAAAAGTCGGTGATCCTGGAAAGTTTTTAATCCCATGTGCTATCCAAGACATGGAAGAATGCTACGCCTTGCCCGATCTTGGTGCTAGTATTAATTTGATGCCTCTTGAGATTTTTAAATCGCTCAATCTTCCAAATCTCACTCCTTCAAGAATGTCAATCGAAATGGCCGATCATTCTACGATTCTAGCTTGTGGAGTTGCCGAGGACGTCTTTGTGAAAGTTGGAAAGTTCTACTATCCTATAGACTTTATTGTTGTTGACATTCCCATCGATCCTAAAGTTCCGTTAATTTTAGGTCGATCTTTTTTGGATACCTCGAGAGCACTTATCGACGTGCATGCAAGAAAAATCACTCTTTGTTTCAATGAGGAAGAACTCGTCATTAATGCAACCCAAAACTCCACTCTTTCTCATGTGTATTCTATCACATCTTTGTACAATGTCAATCCCATCAAAAGCATTTGCAAAAAGATTTCCAATAGAGTTTTAGGAGTTGTTGATAAAAATGAAGTTCCGTTCCCTCCGCCGGTGGTGGTTAAGAGTGTTAAGCCTACGTTTCCAATCTCGAGTGATTCTTCGGATGATGAATACGTTGATCCCGATGGGGAGGTTTTCTTTATTGACAAAAGATTTGAAAACTTACCACCACCCAAACCAAAAAGATTTCAAAATTTGAGAATTTTTAGTGTGACTAACATTGCTTTAGATACACCAAATATTTTTGACATAATTAAATCGGGTTTTCACAAGGAGAGTGTAAAAGATGAAAAAGGAAAAGATTTTATCATGGATTTAAAAGATTTTTCTACAATTCTAACTCCGTCATCACCGCGTGTATTGAGTACAACAAGCTCGTCTTCTCCTTTTGACGATGCTTTGTGTGGACTTAGTGTGGGGGAAGCCCCTTATGTTCCCTTCCCTTTCTCCACCGAGGACGAGATATTTGATCCTGGAATTGCTTATATAGGGAAATCTCGGTCTTCCACCGATGCAATAAATGGAAAATCTTTTCATTTGATTGGTGCGAGTCTACCTCGAGTAGCTCATGTTTTTAGAGACTTACCCATTGTCCCACCCTTCTATTTCTTCTCTCCTATTTTCTTCTACCCCATTGGGGTTTGTGTTGAAGTAGCGTTGTTCCGTCTTTCATCCGAAAACGAGGACGCTATCTTTGACCCCGGTATACGTTTATCGGGTTTTTAAAGTACTCCACGTACTTTTGGGCCTTGTTTATCATGTAAGCCCCACCAAAAATTTACCATACCATGATTATCCCTAAATGATCACATTTATGGGGATTCGAGTCGAGCTTTTGACTCGGTTATCAAAAACAAGGTGCCTCGTGGGGGAGACCCATGCTTATCCATGTACATATTATTGCTTTCTAATGTAGTTTAATGTGAGGGGATTTGTGCCCTTCCAACCTTTGTTCCGTGGTTGTTTGTGAATTGTGTTTTTAGATCATGATCTTCACGATTGGAGCCTCTCGTGTTTCCTTTTATGGGAGCACTCGATCGTTTGCTTTGAATACCTTTCCCAATATCCATATGATATATCCTTTTATGTTCTAACCTTAGGTTTATAGCACACTTCATAAACGGCTTTAAATTTAATGGTTACACCCTTTCCATGCTAGATTAGGCATTCGACTACGTCTCTAGTATGGGGGTGTTTGCACCCCTAGACTCGAAACATTGAGGACAATGTTTAACTTTAGTATGGGGGGGTAAATAGATACTTGCCTTGCCAAACATTCACGCTTTCCAAAGTTTATCATTTTGTTTATTGTTTTGTTGCAAAATAAGGCTAAAAATGGCCAAATTTTAAAATTTTCTCATGATTCATAAGTGTTTGAAGACACGAATGTAGGTTTTCCGATGGCGAGAATAAGAGTAATTTTTGACTCGACCGTGCGTGTTGAGCACTTAGCTTTGATTCTTTAACTTATATTAGGCTAAGTCTCTTAAATGAGGACGAGAAGTGATAGAGTTAATTATAAGTTACTATGCTAAACGTAGAGTACTCGTATTCTTTCAAAAACTCATGTGTTCTCGTTGTTTGCTTATTCTCCCTTCGCTTGTAAATATTTTTTGCTTAATAAATATTGACTTAGCGGTTTACTTAGGATTGTTGGGTTTCTAGTCTTTTCTAGTAGCTTCCGTGTAACTAAATTGGGAAGATAAGGTATCGCCAGCATCACGGTTTTGAAGTATTGGCACCCCAATAATCGAAAGCTTCACCCAATAATAAGATTTCAAGTGCTCACCTAAATCTAGCAAACAATTTGAAGCCACACAAGGCCTAAAATCTATGCAAAATTGAAAGTGAATCAAGCCTTAATCTTCGAAGCTTTAAAGATCCAAAATTCGCTTTAGCGTGAGGATATACGTCTTTGGCTAATAAAACCACCGATGATGGCGGATAATAAAAGGCAAGGCAAGACCGAAGTCATAATAAAAGCTTCATGGCGAAGTTGAATAAAAGATGGAGGTAAACCAAAGATAATAAGGCCTTTCCGTTAGGGGGCGTATAAAAGTCTTGGTAATAAGTCTCATGTTCAAAACCGTTATAAAACCGTGTTTATCGATTCTTCTTGTCAACTTAATTTTTTGACATCGTTGTCTATTAGGAAGGGTTATTAATTTGATGGTCTTAGTTACACCGTTAGGACTCTATTTTTAGACCTAAATCTCTATTATCGCATAAGTCAATGATGTATCCTCGTGATCATTAAGACATAATAAAATATAAGAGATACAACTTAGGAATAATGGGAGAATAAGTACGTGATTAGGGCATATGAGTAGTGTTAGCATTACTAACTTATAATGACAATGATCTCGTTGCACGCTTGGCATGGAATTAAGGTGAAAATCGAGGATGATGAAATTATTTCTAACGAAGCATTCACGTGTTCTTATTCTATGAACCTAAACGTCCCATTGTGCGATGAAAATCATACATTATGTCTAAAACGCAAGTAGTAATAGTAGTAGTGTAGCTAGTTTATCATTTCAATAAAGTGAAATAAATTGAATTTTGGAGATGCTACGATACTTTATTCTAGCATTGCGTGAGGGCACGGCAATGGTTTAGTATGGGGGAGTTATGAGACTGATTTTATACATGGTCTCATCGTCCAAATCGGGCTTAAAATGCATAAAATATCATCAAATATACCAAATATATGCTCGTGTTTGTTACTTGTATATTTTTAGGTACGGATATTGAGGAAATGGCAAAAGATCACAAGAATCAATCAATAACGAACACGGGAAACGAAGCCGCACAATGAACCGGGCCCAAGTTTGGATTTTGCAAAAAGACCCTTGAAGAATTGAAGATTGGCAACTTTAGTCCCTCATCTTTGAAGAACTTGTCACAAATGACCCTCCAAATGTCAATTGTACAAGAATGATCCCTAAAGTATGAAGACCATACAAGATCAGTCCTTGGAGAATCAAGAATATGCATTTAAAGCCCTTGGAAAAAGTTTAAAACAAGTTGTGCCAAAAATGACAACTTGTCCAAAGTTGATACATGGAAAATAGGCGTTGATGGCCTTTTATTACAACTTGAACAAAAGAAGAAACCTTGGGGGCTGTTTTTGCCAGACAGCCAAACTCCTTCCCTCCAATCAGTATCTTCCACGTCATCCCCCACTTACCATCCACCAATCACAAGCCTCATCTCCACCACGTCACACTCCACTTAAATTTATAAAAAAACTCATTATAACTAATCAGTTATATTATGGAGGCAAACAATTTTTTAAATCCCATTAAACCCCAAAACAAATCAAACCCCACCCTACTACTCCCTTAATCCCATAAACCCTAATCCCTTAACTCCCTCAAAACAAAGGGTTTTTACCCAATTGTTTCCAGATTCTTGATTGCACTCTTTCTCACCAAAACCCACATTCCACCTCACCACAAGACACACCCATGTGTCTTGTGGGACCCTCCCCTGCAACATCATTTTCACCCAAAACCCTAAACCCGACAAAAGAAACGGTAGGATCACACTCCTTGGCCCCCAAGTTCATTTCAACAGCTAGGATGCATTCAAACATCACTCTCCACAGCTGGCTACAACAACAAGGTCACATGGCACGAATTTGACCATCTTCAGTCAAAGAATCAAGGGCTTTTTAGGAATTCCATTAGCTAGGGTTTTAGTAGTACTAGAAGGTTCCTAGTTAGCTTATAAAAGGAGAATGCAGGTTGTGCATATCCCTCTTGTTCCAGTTTTTAAGCTTTCACATTGTAATTCCTTTTAATGAAGTAAAAGTTTGGTATTTGTCAAAACAATTTAATTCCTTTTTATGTTTGTTAAAGTTGTATGTGTGTTGAAAGCTTATACTGAGTTCCAAAAAGATTTTGTGTGTTGAATTTTCAATAGGTTTCAAGAAAGTTCAAATTTCAGAAACCCAAAACATCCTTTGAAGTGAAAGTGGATAAGGAGGGTTTGGATTTGTGAGTTTGAAGCTGTTTTTGAAAGGTGTTAAAAAGGTTTCATGGTTTGAGGAAAAGGTTTAATAAGGTTTGATAAAGTTTCAGAAAATCATAATATTATATTGTGCAAGTGTGTGTTTTCTTGTTTGATTTGCAGGTTTAATTATTGATGGTTTGTAAAAGGTCCAGCTCAGGCCCCAGCCTGAAGGAGGTGACCTTGCTGTCACTGAGGGACTTGGATGTAAGTCCCTCAAGGTATAAATTCCTTGTTTCTAGTTTTCATTTTCAGAAAAATGAGCTTTGAGTGATTCTGCATGAAATAGGTTATTTGTTTGTTTTAGCTGTTGGATTTTGCTTATTTGTTGGTTTCATGCATGTTTGAAGTTGATATAATCAGTTTGGTAGGATTTGAGAAGGATTTGGTTTGTAAATTTTTGATTTCAGTTTATTAAGGAGTGTTTGGGATAAGAGTTTTATATGGATTAATGCTTTAAATCTTGTGATTTAATCTGTCTTAATCACTCATTAGGTGTTAAATAGGTTGTGTGTTGCTTGCTTGTTCAGTTTTGGTGAAGTTTACACACATTTGCATGCTCAAACTTTCAAAAACATAGCATTAATCAATAACTGTCCATTGTGTCTGATTTTTGTGGAAATTTACCACCAAATCTTGTAAGCTGCTAGTTAATAGGCCATAGAAGGATTGTGAATCACTTGTATGCTATTTGGTGTGCTTATTTTCAAGATTTGAGGCCTTGAATTTCACTTTTATGCATGTAAAATTGGTTAAAACTCTCAGACCTACATCTAGTCTTATCAGTAACTTTTTGGCTTAATTGTGCTTGATATTTGTGTTGAATTTGTTTGATTTTGTGCTTGTTTTGACTCCTTGTACTCCAAAGAGTACAAGGGTGCCTGATTTGCCTACAAAAACATCCACAATCATCAAAAACCAAGCCCTCTTGGTCTATTTGCACAAGTGAAAAGGTCACTTGTGTTCATCAGAAACCAAGTGCTCACCTGGGCAAGTTTTGCTTTGAATTTGGCTTAATCTTGTTCAAAAGTGGTTTGTGTTTGTGTTTTTGTGCTTAAAGGGGTTACTGTTTGGTTTATAAAAGTTTAAAAAAGAAAAAAAAATAAACATCAAAAAGGACGTGGCCAGGACTCGAACCTGCGCCACTCCTCTCACAACACAACGTGCTAACCATCTGTGCCCTAGGGACTTTGACTGATAGGAATGGTTTCAAATTATACTTAAGGTAGTTTTGTGTTGTGCTTATTTAAATAAGCCGTAGCTTATTTTGGTTATTTCAGCTTATTTATTAAGCTTATTTGGTCTAGCTTATTTTTCCTAGGACTTTATTAAGGTTTTAGACTTTTCTGTTTTAAAAATTTATTTTTCCCTTTATTTATTTATTTATTAGGATTATTTTTAGATTTATTTTTAGAAAGTAAATTAAAAATAGTAAAAAGTATTTTAAAAATCCAAAAAAAAAGTATTTAGGTTTTATTTAAGTAATTTGAGGTTTACATATCATAAAGTTTTCAAAAAGTCTTATTTTTAATTTTATTTGATTTTAGGGTTTTTAGACAACTTTAATATTAAATATAAAATTAATAAAAAGGTTTTAGGAACTTTAATTTGCATTTTTATCTTAGTTAGAATATTTAGGATTTTTGGTAATTTTTTAGAATTTATTTTTAAACATTTTATTTTTTTGATTATTTTAATATTATTTTATTAGTAAAAATTCAAAGTTTATTTTTTCCACTTTTTTCATTTTTCCTAGATTGTAGACTTTAAATTAGGAACTTTGTCACTTTCCAAATATTTTTTAGGCTTTTCATTTAATTTTTAGAATTAATTTAAGTTTTAATAGATTTTAATAGTTTTTAGGAGTTTAAAAATAGTTTGATTTGGTTTAAAAATTTTTAAAAATAGTTTTTAGCTTAATTAGGTCATTTTTGAGGTTTGCAAACTATAAAATCTTGTTTAGGGCTTTTTAATAATTATAAGTGATTTTTAGGGCTTTAATTAGCATTAAAAAGTCATTATTTAATTAATTAAAAGGTTTTAGCAAGTTTGGATTTTTTGTAAACTCTTAGAATTTTATTGTGGATTTTTAGTAATTTTTAGGAATTTTTAGGTTAAAATTTTGTAGTTTTACGGTTTTACGTTTACGCCTTTTTCGTCGTAGTTTTAATTCGTCTTCGTAACCGTCATTTCTTTCCTTTCTTATTTCTTTTCTTTTCTTCTTAATAAAATCATCAATCAAATCAATTCATTACACAACACACGTGCCTCCTCGAGAGAACGATCCCCATTTGGGTCTTAACTTGTGGTTTTCCTAAATCACTCGTTAATACTTACCCTAATTACCTTGTTTTCCTAAACAAGTGTATTTCTACGATTATCAGGTTGTCACATCCTACCCTCCTAAAAGAGAGCAATGTCCCGGTGCTCGGCCCTTGTTATATTCACATTCTATACCTTCAGAACAAAAGAGAACTCTTTTCCTTAAAGAAATCCTCTTGCTTCCTTCACAATTTCAAATCCATTCCTAGAATTCTTGTATCTTCACAATATAATCCTTACTATGTTTCGACCTCATAAGAACTCTTCAAAGTTCTTTCTTTGAAGAGAAACTTATCTTCAAGTTGAATTCTTTCCTTGTTGTTCTCAAAACAAATTTCACTTGTCATAATGACACCTTAAGCATAACCACATTTCCCAATTTCAAACTCCATCGATTTCCTTCGATTGCCAACATAACTCTTCTGATGACTGCTTGTTACTAATGAACGGTCCTTAACCTATACAATCTTATCAATATTTTCCGACATCAGTTATTGTTCAGTCATTCAATTCCACCTTCATTTCTGCAATACACCAAAAACCTAGCTTATGTCCATAACTCACGATCTTTAACCTTCACGAATTGAATTTCTTTCTGTACCTTCAAATAGTACAACCCCTACTAGCATGACAATCATTCTTTCACTCTGTCCATCATTCTCTGTATAACACACAATACTCAACTAAACTTTCACTTTTACTCAAACCAAAATGTGTCGATTACTTGACTTGTGAGATTCCTTCATCACTAAGTCTTACTCTCTCAACTTAGGTATGTTAGGAGTGCTCAATATACCATGCCTAACTTGGCGTTACAACAAAATCCTTTCCATAAGTTTGACAAAATGTTGAAATCACTTATCTTGACCTCCTTCTCAAATCAGACCACTAACATAAAATTTCATATCCTTGCTATCAAGCCCACACTTCTTGTCATTACCAAAACTCAAACCTTAGAAGATTTTTTCCTTTTTCTTCCTGATAAGTGCATCAGCTACCACATTCGCCTTCCCCAGATGGCGGCGAATATCGTAGTCATAATCACTCACAATCATAACCACCAACATACTCAAATACTCAAAATATATAACTAGTAATCCTCTACTCATCTCCTTTAACATCGCATGAAATTAATTATGGAGCAACTTCTATGGTCCTTTATCACTACACACTTGATTCCATACAAGTAATATTTCTACAATCTCAAAGCAAACACCACAACTACATAACCCTTACGAAACACATCACAACAAACTATAAGTCCTTCAAATTCTTCCAACAGTAACAACATCGGTGCTGAACACAACCTACCCTTCAGTGTTCAGAATACAGTTTCCCCATCTGATAAGGATCAGATCTCGAAACTTACAATTGAGATGTATAAGTGGGACTCAAACATCTAATTCTTCTTAGTCAGCTTTAACCAATGGTTTAACAATCAGTGAAAACCTTTCGATAAACCTCCGATTATTCCCAGCTTAGACTAAGGAATTAACAGATTTCCGTCGGCGTCGTTGGTACCGACCAATCCGTAATCGTTTCAATCTTGGTAAGATCTTCACGAATACCTTTGTTGTCAATCAACTATCTTAAAACGTAATTATTTCAACTAACATTCACACATAGGAAACTTTACATACAGTTTCTCTTTTTCCAACCATCCCAAAAATTATCCTCATATGTTACTTATGTTCCTCCTTTCCTCTTGGAATAAAATAGAATATCTTTAATAGATATAATGAAGAACTCATCCTAGCACATCTTACACACAAGATTCACCCAATGCATGAATATGGCAGACACGTTCGTCAATTCTAAAAAAAGCATCACTTGCTACTTAAAGTACCTACATCAAGTACGAAAAACAACTATAGGAACATCTTCTTCTCTAACTCTCAGTTTATGATAACCAAAACTCAAAGCGATCTTTGAGTACACACTGGATCCAGACAAGTTGCAAGGATCAAACGAAGCATCAATCCTCGGTAATGGACATCGATTCTTGGCTGTCAATTTGTTAAGCTCTCGATAATCAATACACGTCCGAAACAATCCATCCTTCTTTGACAAACAACACAGACGATCATCACTGTAACGAAACTTAATCTAATATATCCTTTATCCATCACTTCTCGCAGTTGACCGGATAACTCATTCCATTCTAACGGTGCCGAATGATAAGGCATACAATTACTACTCAACAAAACGCAGAAGGACTACACAACGAAATGCAGAAGCACTACACCTATCGCTTAAAAATCGAAACGAATCCCTCTTCACAAGACGACAGCAACTCTGCAAAACTTCAGGAAAAACCTCAGAATACTCTCGAGTCATTAACTGATCTCCCAAGTTCTCCTCAACTACCCTATCACTAATTACCTGAGCTAGGAATACATCATATCCTTCTTCTGGATACTTCCTTGTTTCCAAACAAGATACTTTTTCAAACATAATGTTCACTCATCTCTTCTCATAGTCAACACTCAATTCTCAGCAAAATCTAAATCAGCAGCAATCAATTTATGGTGAAGTTCGGTTCAATTCTCAAGCATCAGCACTACGCACAACTAACCAATTCATACCAAAAATCTACATCTAAAAGTTCCAACTCTTTGAGCATCAAGTCGATATTAAACACCTACCTTCCTAAATTCAAGGAACACACTCTTAGTGTAAAACCAACACTAGTAACCTTTCCATCGGTTAAATTCTACATCATAGTTAATTGTCAATCTTATTGACTCTCCGTTGATAAATCAACTTAATCTTTACATTTCTACAGTTTCTACCCGATCAGAAATCAAACAACATACTGACATAAAAAATTTCAAGTAAGAATATACCATTTACAACATTCAGACCTTAAGGTTTGTCAGCATCATTCAAACGTAAGCCGGAGCGGCAGCATTCCTATCTTGTCAATTTCCTTTCCTTGGAAAATTCCTCTGTTTGTGTCCTTCCTCGCCACGGCTAAATCATATCACAACTTCAGGGATACTAATTCCATTAACTAGTCCTCTTGTTCTGTACTTAGAAGCTTTATGACCAGATTGTCATAACTATAGTCGCTAGTGTGTAAAATCATCTACATGGTATAGAATACAACAAACACACTTGAGATATATTTTGTCACTTCTAGACACAGTGGCAGCACGAATCCCATCATTCCTTCCATGGTTTAAATACTGGTTTCGGTTCTGTCTTTTGTTATTGTTATTATTGTATTCCCCACGATTCTAACCTCGATTCTGGTTGGACGTAGCAAATTCCCACTTTCTCTTATTGTTTTCAACAATGCTATATTTCCTATCTTGCACTTTCATGTCCATTAAATCATGCGCCATCTGAACAACTTCATCGAAAGATTTAGGTCTCGAAGAAGTAATCTCACCCTTGATATCACTAGACAATCCTCTAATGTACTGCTTCCTTGCCTTACGGTCAATCACAAAAGTATCAGGACATAGCAAATATAGCTCACAAAATTTCCCAATATAAGTAGTAATAAAATCATTCCTTAGCACTAACTGCCTTAATTCGGATTCCAACTGTCCTAGTTCCTACTCAGGACAAAACCTATCAATCCATAGTCCTTTCATCACGGTCCGTGTCTTACCATTAGCCACAACCAATCCTACAGTAGTCACTTGGTTATTCCACCATCTTAGTGTACCATCCTGAAATGTAGCAGCAGCAGATTTCACCTTATTAATTTCTGAACATCCAATAATCTCAAAAGTACTCTCTTTCTTATCAATCCAACTATGCAATTCTAATGCACCACTAATACCACAAAATTGCGTAGAACCCCACTTCTGAAAACTAACATATATATATATATTCTTTCAAACATGCATAACAACAGCAATACTATCATCTAGATCAGCAGCGTCATCATTATTCTCAGCAACATCATCATTATTCTCAACAGCATCATCATTATTCTCAGCAGCATCAACTGCAGCACCATTACCTCCAGCACAACTAACTCCAGCATCTTGATTCCTTGCAGCACAACCAGCTCCAAATGCTCTAGCAATAACTTGTTCGATCATGGTGTTCACAGTAGCAGTCATTAGTTTTGGCAACATATTTAAAGACACTTAGTCACTTGGTTACGTGGTCACGTGGATACCCACTAATGACAAAAATATGATTCCCCTACTCCTTCTTCCATCATCACAGAAGAAAGAAACATGATAAGTATACATATCAAGATAAAAGAAGAATTCTTTATCAGGACATCTCATGAATACTACATGCACAAACAACATAAACTACAATGGTTCATCAACCAAAACTCAAAATAGTTAATAAAGCCATATCATAGATCATGAGGGTAATTTAGATTGTGTTGAGCATTCAACAGGATAGTGGCACTGTCTATCACTACAATCATTTACTGTACAAACTTAAAAGATAATAAGTTCCATCACAATGCCATGACATAAAGGTTTAAATAAGTTCGATCACAAAAAGAAAATAAGATACAAAGAAATCTATTACGCGATTAGTTCCTTAGACGTCAGCTCCTCATCCTCCTTAACATTGTTGTCAGCTTCTTCACACTCGTCTATTTCCCCTTTTCGCACTTTAAAATCGAATCCCTAACATGATGGCAGCTCATTCTCAAAATTCAAATACTCACTCATACATGGCAGATTAATCACAAGGCAAATCTCAATATGACTTTCAACATTCCTAAACTTCCAAACTCTAGTCAGAATTGATCTCACATGAGACTCCCACTCACTCATCCTTTCAAAACTTACCTGCTTCTCTTTAAACCATTCAATTCAAACACACCAATTCATCACAATCGACCCAAGACTAGCAATCTCATCCATCTTCCAAGTCCTAACAAACTCAAATCTCCACATACCAAATACAAACTTTAAAACCACTTTGCTTTCACATCAACCACCTAATCACACCAGTTTTCAACCACATATCTATCATAAATCAACTAATCAAATTTCCTCATACTCGATACAAGTCGCAAGCAATCAGTTGTAAAATCGTTCACCATCTGGTCTACTGTCCTAGACCCTTGAGAGTATATAAGATCATTATTTAAAATTATATACATATGGATTACATAAAGAAAATTACGATAACATGTACTCAACGTACTTTTAACAACATCAATACATCATCATAGTATTTACTTAATAAATACTCTAAAATCAGTTCAATTTTAAGGGATAAATCTAAGTATAAAACAATACAAAACAAATAATCTTACCGGAGCCTTGCGGAGAAGTTGCGTGCTTTTGTAAAATATTTTCGACACCAAAGTTATAGTTTAGGACATTTTTCAAAAATGACCTAATTCGCTATAACTAAAAAGCTCTGATTACCAATCTTTAACACCCTCAAATTACATTGCGCAGCGGAAATACACATTTGGGTGCTAAATACAAACATCGTTATACAAGACACTTTGAACAATCTCAAAAGGATACATTTGAAATATAAAAGAAAATAATTTAACCATTATCTTAAACTTTCAATCCCAAGTAAAACAATTTTAGAAATATTAGAGTAACATTTAGGTCCCCCAAAGATTTTACCAAATCAACAAACCATTTACCAAAGTACATGACCATACATATTTATCTTTATGACAAAAAGGGAAAAAAAATTGTTTTAGACCAATCACCACAAAAGCAATCCGCAATACTTCTCCAGCAAGCTCCATCAGCAATCCACTTCAATCACCTGAAATACATGCTTAAAATCATCAACACAACGGTTGAGCGAGTCTATAGGTTTTCCAAATCAACATTTGAACACAAGAGAAAAATCAATCAAGATCATTTAATAGAATTGTCGTGCACACAATCTATTAGTCAGACATTCAGGCATATAGCAATAGCTATTGAATTGTATTAAGCTCATGACACCGACCCCTTAACTTAGTCACCTACGCCTAAAGCCGACATGACTAGATGAATTCCTGTGCCCCTACTAGGGTATCAGTTGCAAGTATACCACATTCTCATTCTCGTAAAATTATCCTTCCCAGCGGGTTACTCAGCGTAAAGCCCTGGTCTTAGATAGGGTCGTCAGCCCAATAGTACTATTATTAGAATAAGCGGCTATTCCCAACTCACAACATCAAGTCAGAAGATAGTTAACGGCTCATGAATTTAGGGACTTTTGCAACATAGATAATTATACAATTCAAATCAACAAAGGCAACAAAAGCAACATTCGGGTCCAAACAATCAATCATGACTTGTGTTCATTTTACTTTGAAATAGCATGTATCCCCTTCGCGGGTTTTAAAATCATTCAAAACAATTACAAAAGCGAGGCTATGGACTCACGTTGAGTAATAGCAGTAGCAAGACGACCTTCGACGATAGTTGATGCCCGATAAGCAATAAAACCGCAACCTATCAATTAAGGTGCATTCGTTAATAATAACTCGAATAAAATCCATACTTAATATCATCGAACTCAAAATAATAAAATAACAACCAATCCAAAATGAAAACAATACAAGTGACCTATTACTTCCTTCTATATGTTTATTCTATTAGTTAATTCTTTCGATAAAAATCTGCCGGTACACACCAAATGTACGAGCTTATTTACCCCACTTAAACACGTCAAATACTTATGATACTACTCAGAGATGTCACTTATTATATATAGAAAGACCTGTTAAAAGCCCATCAAAATATTTTACTTTTAAAGTTCCCTGCCCGACACATCTTTCAACTACAAAAACCGGACAGTTTTACGTCACCGACTCGTACAACCATTTTGACCATTCTAAACAATCCCGTTTACAAATCCGACACTTGTGTTTGAAAATAGACTCACAACCCTTAGTATAGAACCAAACATCAGAACTTGACCATTTTTACAACTCATTCGATAGTCCCCGAGATTCGATCCAAATATCGACAACAACTTCAGATTGTGTCGATACTCGTCTCCCAGTACACGAATAATCAAAACATCATAACTTCGCGCTCGTTTGGAGCTAGAAGCTCTACCTTATATCAAATCGAAGCTAAAAGAATATTATACAATACTATCCTATTAGTTTAACCATTTTCAAACATTAAGTTTTCCAAAAATTACCTTTTACCTACTGGTCTAAAATACATGTTTAAAAATCATGTTAAATCAATTTTTCAACCCATTTTAATCATTATCATATGTCTAAAATCATCCTATTATCATCACAAACATATCATCTAACCCATAACACACTTAAATAATCATTCAAAAATTTACCCACTAAAAAATCCATACATGCAATAATTAAAATATGAATATAACATCACTAACAACAATATACCATCATAAAAATGGATCAAGCCTTCATGGATCTTCATCAAAAATTAAATGTTCTTGCATGTTGCTAAAAGTTACATCAAAATGATCACCATTGAATTTCTAACATGGGATATTGATTAGCTTTTATGGATTCAAAGTAAATTTTTTAAAATCAAATGATTTTGTGTTGTATGTGTTGTAGGTGAGAGAAAAATCACCTTTTATATGGTGGTGGAGGGACTAGTTTTGCCAATTTGTGATAGTTTTGGTCCAAATTGCAATTAAATAGTTGTAAGGGTAGAAAATGTAAACTGTAAATTTTGAAAATATTTACGAGACTCGGGTTTCTTAAAAATACCTTTCAAAAGTTAAAACGCACTCAAAATATGATGATAATATGATCCCGGTTCGACTTAATACGAACTTAAAATAAAAACGTCAAAAATATAAACATCGAGACAACAAATGATACAACATAAAATCTCGGGCATCTGTCGATATGGTGGTCACTAATAATCCTCGCTATTAGTAAAAAGGATAAAAATAACACCTCCAACGTCGGTTTTAAATAAAACCATCAACCTTCATTTCATTCAAATCATCAAAAATTTCAAAATTATTCGTAAAAATAATATTATATAATATTAAATAAATTACCTCAGGTTTGGGTTGTCACATTATTTAAGTGCGGGCCATTAATTCTTGTCGTCTTCCTGAGAATTACCTTCAAGTACCTGAGATAGAACATGTTAAAAGAAAAGGTCAGCGAAAACGCCGAGTGAATTCATAGAGTTTAATAAAACCATTAATATATCATCGTTATATATTTATTACCGAAAATCATTTTGTACAAATCCTTGTAGTAGGCCATAAAATAGGCTAAAAACATTTTTATACAAATCTTTGTTGTAGATCATACTATAGGCTTTTTCCTTCAAAACCATTATACGAACCAATGTCGTAAAAACATCATACAATACGTCTTATAACGCTTTATAGAGATAAATAAAAACCGTTATATGAATATGGTTATGTAAAACCAAAACATGAACATAATATCAATAATAAGACCCCGTATTGCTAGTCAGGCAATATATTGTAATTCAATGCGTACAACAGTATTTTCGTTATTTGGATTATTATAAGCCGCATGACATTTCTACCTTACTATAACAAACAACGGGTAGCTAACCCGAAATTCATTTGCCCATCTAAAATAGCGTGTCGTCACAATAATCACACGTATATAAATCTTCTCATACATAAATTCGCTTACCAATCAATGTGGCATGACGGGGATCAACCGTGAAGGCGCGAACTGGGGTGATCTTCCCCAAATTGTACTATTATATGCATAAGCGTCTACCAAATCTCGGTAGTTCACAATTCATGCTAATGGGACTTTTAGCGACATAACCTAACTGATAATAATCCATTTCTTTTCATACATCGAGTCATAGAATCATTCGTCGGGTCATACAATCATTCAGGTCCAAATCAATAAACAAACAATCGGGACAACTGGTGTCCTATTTAATTAAAACTAACACGTTATCTCCCTCACGGGTTTATAAAACATTTCATAAAACATATAAAAGAGTGTGAGGCTATGAACTCACGTTTATGTGGGAAGGCTGGTTATCGACGATTTGGATGTACTGTACGTGCTTCAATCACGGAAACCTAGACAAATAATACTCGTCTTAGACTCTTGTCCAATGACTTTATAAAAACAATAACTATGTATATATATGATTATTTTATAAATATGATGATGATGAAGTGGGATTGTACATCTTTATTCACTCATTATAGTGTCATGTGTTGGTAAATTTTTATACTAGTTTCCTAGTTTAACTTATTTACATGTCAAGGCCCAATAAGCCCATTACAAGCCCATTACATTCTATTAGTCCAATTTTATACTTTTAACCTCAGCCTTATGCTTACATGTTGGGCCCAAGTGGGTTAACCCAATGAATAAGTCAATTAGTGTTTAGCCAAATTAGTTGGATTAATAGTCCAATAAGGCTAATTTGGCCCGTTAATGTCCATATTTTCTAAAGCTCGGGTTTTATCGGTTTTTACTTGTTATATAAGTTTACACATCAGTATGTGTGTTTATAAAAAGTTTACATTAGACAGGTCCGACCGTCTAAGTTTTATTTAACCAAAACGTTAATCTTTCGATTTTAGCCGAAAAGACGTAAAACTTATGTATATAGTTTTTATAACTTGAAAAACATATCAAATGTGTAATTTTTATAACATGTCACATTTAAGTATCATAGTACATAACTTATTTATAAATATTATTAGTAGTTAGTGGGTTTTTATATATATACATTTTATAATAACATTATTTGAGTGCTTATATTATATACTTTTTATTTTTACAAATCTGATTGTTAATATTCAGTCTACTAAAATGATCATATCTAGAATCAGACTCTATGTATTTTTATAGCAGAAACTACATGATATGTGCTTCATTTAACTCTTTTATAGCTACTGATGAATCAACCTCTATGTATTTTAATAAATTCGTCCAAAACAGACTACTCAGATTTGTACTTCAACATTGTTTTGATCATATCTCACTCATTATAAAGATTCAATCGATTGGCCAACTCTCACATATGTAAAAGTCTCAATACTTACTGTATATCAATTTATCTATACCATTTTATCAGTTTAACATATGGTTGTTTACTGTTTTTATACAGTCTAATAATTTAAGCAAGATTTACTACTTTTACATATAGTTTTCCATCTTTTTATCCAAGTTTATCAACACATGATCCCCACACAATATTTTTATCATCATATATCAGCATATACATATACATAAATAAAGAAAATAGAAGATTACATATTCAAAATAACAAAAGGATAGGAAGAACAATCTCTATACCAACATAATGATGGAGACCTTTAATCTTAGTGAAGAATCAAAGAGATGATTACACCAATTAGGTCATCCTTGTTGAACCTTCATATTCATAGATCCACCCTAGATTTAGCCATGCATGAACCCATTGATCTAAGCTCCAATCTCAGCCCTAGAACTCTAAGAAAACTTCTTTCTACAAGTTGAAATCACCTCCAATCATCATCTTTTTGTGTAGTTATCAACATAAGTTGATTATATCTTATGTTTGTGGTTAAAATTTGATGAATATGATGATTTGTTGATGGTTATGGACGGACAAGGAGAGGAGAGGGAAAGATATTTGCTAAAGCTTCTTGGTTACACATTGCATGTGTGTGGGATGTGTGTAAAGTGGAGGTTTAAGTGTATTAAACACTTATGAGACAAGTGTATCATGTGTGTTATAAAATTGACACCCAAGAGGTGTGGTAGCTTAGTTATATCCGCCCCTATTAGGGGTGGGACAAGTGTTAAACTTGTCTCATCCCTAATATTTTACGGGTACTCGTTGATTCTAGTTTTCCTTGATTTGCGTGCCCTCGGGTCGTTTTATGAAAAAAGTTTTTATAAATTACGAATCAACGGCACAAAACAAATATAATAAAAATTGTCTCATAAAAAACGGAGTTCAAAAACATAATTACGTAAACCTAGGGTTTCCGGTTTAGTCGTAAAGGACGTTAAATCATGCACGTAAGACCTAATCTCTTCTCGTAAATTTATGAGTTTATGAACCAACGCAAACTTAAAATCCAAAAATAATATTCACGGATAAATTTATTTCCTGAAATGTAGGACTGTCACCAAAAACGGTGTATGTAAACGTAAGCACGTAACGTAGAGTCCTCCGGTTTAGACGTAGTCGATGCTACTTCAAGACGTAAAACAAAAATTCTTCCCAAGATAAGTGAGTTCATAATATAACATTAAAATAATGTTTTTAAATAATACTTAAGAATAAAATATCAATCATAAATTCACGGAGTGTCACAACATTTACACCTAAACAGGATCTTTGTCCTCAAAGATCGATTTATCTTACTACTCGCTTCTTATAGAGTTAGAGCCATGTGGGTATTTCCTCCACATTCGGTCTTTCCTCACAAGTGTAATTCATTACAATACGCGAGTTTCATCAAACATAACTACGGGAATACGATCAGGGTTAATGTTGACTTACTTTCTCTATCCATGATGTTCACGGGTTTTTGATGAATGCAACTTTTCGCCGATCCAAACTTCATCAAGAAGTAATCAGATTTTCACTTGATAGACATTTTATCAAGTTTGATATACGAAATATAATTCACGCAACCCTTGAAGTCCTAGGGTAGATCCAGCTTATATGCCTTTCAAACCAACTTTTACATTATCTCAATGGTCCCATTCAACGGGGACTTATTTCCCATGATCTTTAAGATCATCATTTCATTTATTTTTCCAAGGTGAATTTTTTTTTGGCATAACTTCGCTACCTATCCTGCACTTCAAGATCTACATTTCATATTCACATAACCTCCTACCCACTACCGGCAGTCAATAATCAGATCCTAATTTCAACAATCATTTCAGGTCTCGCGGGTCAGGTATTTTGTAAGGTTAGGTTTGTCATCATAGGCAGCCTTAAACCTAAAAGACATGTCCAACTCACAATGGGTGTATGTCGGGTGTCTTCATCCCAACTCCTGCTTACAGATGCTCTCATATTTAGATCCTAACAAGATTCAATCTCGATCTTAACACGATAATTATCAATGATAATCTATCCAAAGGAAAGTGATTATACGGTTTATTACCAAGGGTCAATCATTCAAGCATAAAACAACACTTCTAGTATTTTGTATCGTTACTTTACCTCGTGCCTTCGATTGGGGTGGTAAACAGTACTCTCATCAAGGTTCGTTCCCCAATGACTTCTGAGCAAACCTCAACAAATTCGATGCGAAGCGAGGATCTTGATAGAGATGATCGATACAAGCACACTATGTTTACACAACTCCTTTAAATACAAAAGAGTCAATTTCTTCATCGATAATTTATCATTAACGGGAATGATTTTAGTAGATTTGGTCAGTTTGTCGACGATGACCCAAATCGAATCAAATTCAGATAATAACCTTTGCAATAGTTAAACATTTACTAATGTATGAGGCGATGTCTGCCTTCATAACTTGCCATCAGTACAACTTCTTCAGATAAAGATACATTTAGTCAGAAATGACATGAATAGAATACTTAATCTCATGAGATTCCAACATGACTAAATCTCGAAATCCTCCATATGTAGGCAACCACAAGCGGCCTTTTAGACATTTAACGCCATCGGCTTCTCAGTTCTAATGGTTCACATTAGCCGCAAACCCCTTTTTACTATCCATATTATCCTTCTTACAAGCATCAGTTATTTTAAATTGCTCGGAAATTTATTTTGCACAGTCATTACTAAGGAACACATCCTAATTGATTCTTTATCCTTTCTATATAATGTGTCAGTATCTACATTCACCTTTCTTGATGAAATAATTATCATGACCACAATTCACTCAGAAATTCTTTCTTCATATTTTCTAAGTTTTAGTTTCGTCTCAACTATCATTTTCATCAGTTTTTGCTCAATTTGACGTTTAAAGCGTCGATAATTATTACAAGTAATTAAATAATAAATATTTAATTTTTATTAAACGTAAGCGTAAAAATTTTAAATATTTTAGTTCGACCAATTATATAAAAACTGTTCAAAATAAATTTGAATTTAATTAACACGATTTTTGTTGATTTATCGAAAATAATTAACAAGATTTGCAAATGTTTGAAAAATCTTTGTTTATACTTTGGTCAAAATTTTCTTAATTGACAAGCAAAAATTGTCGTTTCAAATTTCAAGTCATGGTTTAAATGGTTTCCTCAATTACTCTTAGGTTGACTTGACGTATGCACAAACATTTACCCCTAAAGGAGTTTAGTTAAATGATTTGGGGTATAAAGGAATGATTCCTTAAAAATCCTTCGTTAAAACATTTGTCAAAACACATTTGCGCTTTCTTTTTGGTAAAACCCAAAGCCTTAATGGTTCTAATCTTTGAAGAGTCAATATATATTCTATTATTTATTAATCACACGGTCATATAATGTAAAGGATTAAGCCTTTAATCATAGGTTAAATATTTAAGGCACAAGTTTTCACTACTCGGCCAACATAGGGCAGTCTATAAATGATATTAACTCCTTCCTATTCTTATACACAAACAGATGGTTTTTAATGATCTCAAGCATGAATCTATCAAATTACAGCCTACACACGTGATTCACCATATTTATGGATGCTACATGTGCATTGGTCAATCCAAACAACATAAAATGAAACTCATAATGTTCATTACGAGTCCCGAATGTAGTGATTGGAATAGATAATCTTCTTCGCGGACGCGAAGTTGATAATAACCATGTCGTGGATCAAATCTTTTAAAACATACGCTAGAACCTTGTAAATGATCGAACAAATCTATCATCTTGGGTAGTGGATATAGATTTTGATCATCAATTTACCTACTTCACGGTAAATCAACAAATATAAGGAATAATAACACCATAGCTCTTCATGATGACGAGCTTGCTGGGAATAAAATGTAGTCAAGACACTTGGACGCTGACAAGAGCAATTTGGACGTAGAAAAGAAGAAATCAAGCATTGACAGGAAGAAGTCAAGCGTTGATAAGAAGAAGTCAGGCACTGATAGAAGACTTAGACTACATGTTTTATGTTTCTAGTAAAGATATGTTCGACAATGTATTTCCTATGTTTATCTTTACCATGAATAGTTGATACGTAGACTCTTGTATAAGGTTCCTTAATCTATAAAAGGAGGCCTTTAGGTTTTAGTTTAATATACGTTTTTACACTTTCATTGTACGTAAGTTCGATTTATCAATCAAAGTGAAAGTTTGGTTTTTCTTGTTTGTGTGTTATTGTTTGAGTATTAATTCCGCAAAATACTTGAATTGTTTCATATACAACAAAGTTTCTCTACGTGTTTAACTTGATTTAATCTCGTTTACACAAGCTAAATCGATCTATGTTTGGGATCAACAAGTGGTATCAGAGCTTGTTGAGAAACTTTGATCTAAAGAACACAAAACCCTAAATCGCCAAAAACCCTAATTTTCAAGAAACCCTAAAATTCAAACAACATGACTACTCTAGAGTTAACCTCCTCCTCCTCAAGCCCTAACATCAAGATTCCTATGCTAGACTCAGACAACTTTGAGCTGTGGAAGTTTAACTTTGAGCAGTATCTTCAAATTCATGATTACACCCTATGGGAAATTATTAAATATGGAAACACATTCAATAAGGCTGGAAAGAATGTAGCTGCTATCTTGGCAAGATCAACTCCAGGCTCTACTAAAAAGGATCGAAAAGAAAAGCCTGAAGATGGAAGAGCTGTCTCAGCCGAGGACATAGCAAAAAGGAGGAATGACATGAAAACCCTAAGCATCCTCAAACTCTCTTTGGGACAAGCCAATCAGCACAAGTATAGAGGATATAATTCTGAAAAAGATCTTTGGGAAGCCCTTGAAGTTGCTTATGGTGGTAATGCTGATACTGTACAAGAGAAAAAGAAGCAACTCTTGCATGAGTATGCTGTGTTTAAAGCTCAACCCAATGAAAAGCTAAGTGGAGTGAGAAGCAGACTTCTTGACATTGCAAGCAAGTTGTCCTTTATAGGAACAGTGCATGATGATGTTGATATCATCACCACTTTTCTTAAAAGTCTTGATGATGCATGGAAGATTGAAGCAAGGTCTATGATTGCAAATAATACTCACACAAGTTCTACCTTTGATGATGTTCATAACAAACTGAGGCTTGTAGAAAGTGAAATCCTTTTGGATCAAGGAAGTAAGTCTACCAATGGTAATATGGCCTTCTTCTCACATAGTGAAGGTAAATTTGATCAAGGGAGTCTTACATGCACCCTGTTACTGGATCACCTTGTGTAAACGCTGGATCAAGCTTTGTCAGCGCTTCATATTCAAACGCTGACACATACAATGTTTACTCACCAAGAGTAAAACCTGCTGGTATTGATCTAGATATTGTGTGGGCATACATTGCTTAATTTCCCAATGGTTCAGTGATTACATATGAGGACCTTGTGCAAATTAGTGATGAGCATTTGGAGGAGATGTATATAAAGTGGAATATGGCTCTTGCAAGTATAAGGGCAAATAGATGGAATCGAAGATTCAAGAAGAAGATGACTTTTAATGCTAAGGACACTGCTGGATTTGATAAATCCAAGGTTGAGTGTTATAATTTTCATCAAATGGGACACTTTATGAGAGAGTGCAGATCTCCAAGAAGATCTGATGCTAGAAAACCCTCAAGCCAAATCGTCAAGGTTCAAGATCCCAAAGCTATGGTTGCTATGCAAGACATTGATGCTGTTGGCTGGGATTGGAGCTATTTGACCAAGGATGAGGAAGAGAACAAGGCTTTGGTTGTAGAAAAGGAGGAAGAGGAGCATGTTCACTATGCTCTTATGGCACATTCTTCATCTTCATCAGACAATGAGGTATATGATGATGCATTTTGTAGTGAGGGTTGTCGTCTAAATACTGAAAAGCTTCACAAAGAAGTCTTAAAACTAACAACAAATGTTGTTAATGAAATACGCAAGTTATCTAATTATCAACTTGCTCTTACTCAAACTGAAAAGACTGTGGCTGAATATAAGAAAATGCAGTTTGACCTAAAAGATCAAATCAATATTTTAACTCATGATTTAAATGCTAGTGTTGAGGTTAGAAATATTTTGGAGAGAGCCAATGGTGTTTTACAAGATAAGTTAGACGAGGCTATCAAAAACAAAGATAATGTAGATCTTAAAATTCAAAAGTTTGATAAAGCTTCACTGTGACAACCCTGGTTTTGAGGTTCGTCACTTAGTTTTATTTTGTGCTAGTTACGTGTCTTTACGTGTTTATGTGCTTATTGGTGTGTATAGATTGTGGTTTGGATATCGTTTCCGGTACGGGGTACCTTGTGAATGAAACGGTGTGTGATGATTTCATGTTCATGAGCTCACATGGTAGTGACTATGAAATGAGATGGTGTTATTTAGTGGTTTTACGTATACGTATATGTATTATAGAAAATCGTATTTTTACGATTTACGGTTTAGCATTTAAAGGTCTCGGATGAGGTGTTTAGTCATATGAATATTTTTCAGGATGATTTTAAGTCATGTAGGACTTAGTTATAAAGTTTATTTCAAAATTTGAGATTTTTTATAAAAGTGTATATTTTACGACTTTTACGGTAAAACGCGTAAATTTGACTAGTTTTACGGTTTTGAGGTTTTGGAGGCTTTAGGAGCTGAAATAAATTAAGGAAAATTAAGGTAATATTATTGATACATATATTAATAATAAAAAGAAGGAAAAAACGAATTTCAAGGGGTTTGGGTCGGTTTGTTTTGGACGCAAGAAGAAAAAAAGGAAAAAAAAAAGGAAAAAAGGAACCGGCCTTTTGTATTTGAGCTAGGACTGGTTAAGATTAATTATATAAGGTTTTTATTTATCAAAACACTTCATAAAATACCTGGATATCAATAAGGAGTCGAAATATACAAGGGAGGAATTAGGGTTTTCATAAAAATCTTGGTTTTTCATAAATCAAAGGTAAATCTTTATAACCCTTTTTAATTAGAGTGTTTTAATTCTTTCTCAATCATCTTATGATGGATTTAGGTTAGGGTTTAATTTGAAAAACAGTAAATTAATGTTGAATTAATCATTATATGATGATCACATAAATTAGGGCTTGTAATTAGAGGGATTAAGGTTAATTAATGAGGTTGATTTTGTTAAACCCGTTTTTAAAAACTGGGCAGAATTTTGAGTCAATTGTTTTAATCATATCGGGAGTTCTAGGAACATTCAAGATGCGATCCAAGTATCCCTGAAAAGGTAATTGAAGTGGCTTTCCAATGCAAGAAAAGAGAACTAAATTGGAGGTAGGGAAGTGGGTCAAAAACAGGTTACAACAGTCGGAGGTCAAAACAGTTTTGTAATCAGCATGTTTTCTTTTTAAGTTTTGGGTTGTTTGGGGTACTTAGGGTTGCATTGGGATCTTCTCACGAACATGAGAGATGGTTTATATATTATAGTAAGTATCTGAACTTGGGCTAAGATTGTGGTTTAGGGTAAGACCCTCTAATCGTAATGAACTTTTCATACGTTTAAAATCAGTGAATTCTGGATGGGTAGCAATATATACACATATATCGGGGCCTTAACAGTAGCTTTAAGGTTAGGTCAAGTGGGAGGTTTTAGCTAACATATGTAAAAGTATAAATATTCCTTTTACAGAGATCATGGGTATGTTTAAGGGGGAGATCGACCCATAGTTTAAGGTATCAAAAACGGGACTGTTTTGGGTAAAATGTTAACGTGACGGGTTATGAAGTAAAAGGGGTTAAGGGCTTTATAGAGGGGTGTAATGAGATGCTTAGAGCGTATAAATGAGGTATTTATATAGGAGGAGGCTAGATGTCCATCATAGGTTGATGAGCCGTTTTAGTGATTGGTTCATGTTTTGATTATGTGTTTTTGGTTTGTTAGCTTTTTGCTAGTGCGAGGACATTTGGAGAAGCTCAATCAGGTGAGTTTCATAGTCCCATGTCTTTTAATGATTTTGACTTCCAGATGGGATGGAAGAGACATTGTTTGGTTTTATAACTTACGCTGTGAATGTTTTATGATTGGTAATAGACTTTTGTGTGCACTTATGTGATTAACTGATATGTGATTCTTGATTGTGTTTATGATTTGGATCGGGGGGCACGTACCGTCTCAGTTATTGTGGTTTGACAAGGTAGTGGCCTTGAGGTTTGACAAGGTAGTGGCCTTGTGGTTTGACAAGGTAGTGGCCTTGGGATAGGTACATAGTGTGATCATCTATGGTACCATGTTGTTTGGCAAGGCAGGAGCCTTGGATCTTGAATGCTAGTTGTTAATACATAATTGTAGCACATTGTCCATATGTTCTTTTGTTGATGATTGTTATTCACATCTTGTAACTGATTTAGCGTTGGAGTCTAAACCTATGCCTCTCACCAACTTTATGTTGACGTGTTTTAGTGTCTCTTTCAGGTGTGAATGTGTTTAAGCTTGAGGATAGAAGTGGCTAGACTTGGATGCCTTAGGATTGCATATAGAAGGAGATCCCCGATCCTTCTTAGTTTCTTTTGTTTGTTTAATAAGTGATATTGTTGGCACCTATATGTTTGTTTTGTTTGTGATATTTGATTGTCTTGGGTAAGAGGTAGGACTGTTACCTACTTACCTAGACTCTTGCATGTTGAGATATTGTCATGACATATGTGTTGCCATTTATGACATTTCTTATTTCATTTAGTTATCTCTATAGAAACGACATGTTGTGATGATATCCATACGTCGCGCCCCATATTCCGCCATGGTGGGGTGTGACAGAATGGTATTAGAGACAATGGTTATAGAGAATTAAGTTGCCTAGTCGCGTAGCCTAGTCTATAGCTTAAGGGTCCCTGCATATAGGCGTCATAGGAGTATGTGTGCATTTTATATTAATTGATGTGTTTGGATGTTATTTATTGCGATATTTTGACTAGTATGAATTGAACCGTAGTATGTTCATACTTAGTCACGTGTTATTTCTTTTCGGGTTTGTGACTAGTGCGGGTTGAACCATAATCGTCCACGCTAGTCACTATTTGTATTTTGCTTAAATGGTACATTATAGTACATAATTTAGTACAAGGTAGTTTTTATCTTTTATCGAGTTATTCTACATACCTGAGGTATGTTATTTTTCTTTTGATGTTTAAGTCATGTTCCCTAAGAACCTTGTGGTGGTTCGAGTTACTAGGAGTAGGTGGATAGGAAGGTTTTTAAGCTGTTTCCACTCTTACGGGCGACATGACTTATAACTGATTATGTTTTCGTTTTGGACTTAGTCTAGGCTGTTTTAGCTAGACTATGGATTTCTGTATTCCGAGAGTTTGTCTATGTTATTTTAATAATTGGAGTTTTGAACCTTTGTTATGTGGTTATGAGCTTATGCGAGTAGATGGATTTATGTGTTATGTGTTGTATTGATTCTTATAAGTGTCATCATAGGAGGGAGTGCATTGGGGAAAGGGTAATTGTATAAGTAAGGTGGCCAACATAGTTATACAAGTACCACAACTTCAATGGGTTCCTAAGTATGATTGCATGAAAGAGGGTTAGTACATGCTTGTATATGATGAGATGTGGATTTTGGGTATATTTATAATATATGGGTTTTGTGCCTTGTTGTGGCATGGTGAGATGGTGAAAAGGTGATTACTCGTATGGAAAAACGAGTGTATGACGCGATCGACTTGATATGTATGATAACAAGTATGTTTTGGGAGATTTAATAGGTATATATATGCGGATGTATATATACTACTACGTGTTAGGTTATGGTATATGGTCGTTCACTAGTTATTATAACTTGAACGTACCTTGTGTTTGTTCGTGTTTTATGGTGCTAGAGTTTGTTGGAGTTCCAACGACGTTTTGAATCTTTTGAAGTGTGTCTTGTAGCGTATTCTTTGAGTTTCGTATTTAACGTGTACGTTTTAAAATGGTGTTTTTGGTTTCAAGTCTATTGAAATAACTTGGGGTTTCTTTTGAGATAATGAAATCTTTTGTGTTGGGTCTTACATTTCTTTTGGTCGGTATATATTGAGAAAAAGGGGGACTTGGAAATCTATTATAGGGTTAGATAGTTGGTTGTACTCGTTAAAATAAGGGTAAGGTGTTGGAGTCGTGTTTGAAACAAGGTGCAACATAAGATTTCTTTTTAATCAACACTTATTTATTTCAAATTCTAAAAGACTTTCTTTAAAATAGAGCGAAGTAAAATTTCTTTCTACTTACATAGTTTATATAATTGGGTTTAACCGATTCACGTCATTTATAATTATTAATACGAGGTTAAATTGAGTTTATGAAGGTTACACATACAATTATATCTGTCATTTAAAAGAGGTATATTAATCACTAAGTATATTCTTTAGTTTTTTTTAAACAACTAGTATAAAACTGATTTGGTCATAACTTGTTCGTTTTTAGAGCCTTTTGAGTGATTCAAAAGCCAAAAACTATGTCCTCGGAACGTACTTTTCAAATATTCAGAATATATAGTCATGGGAGGTCAGTATCTTGGCCGAAATTTTTGTACAAGTGTCGGGTTAAAGGTTGAGTTTGAATGGTAGTTTATTTTTATGATTTGGGATGCACGGGATACCTAGTTTTCGAGTTGAGTTTTGAGTTCGTCAAGAGGGTTGTTTGTAGATTGTTTGAGTCACATAGATGTGGGAGGTAATAATAAAAAATAGATATATATTCTTTTGGAAAAATGTCGATCTTTTGCACGGTTTAAATAATATGTCGCAGGGCGTAATATGTTTTGGTTGCCATTGGGTGTTTCTTGGATTATTTTTCGTTGTCATGGGTCATTTTGAAATGATACACATTTTGGGTTTGAGTTTTCTTTTGAGTCTCGTGGTTTTTGACTTGTTTTAACTGGTGCACGTGAAATGTCGTTAGTTATCCGTGGGTTGATTCGTTGATCGTATCTGATGGATTCAGGATGTAGTTTTGGTTTCGTATTGTTCGGGAGCGTTGAGGTAGTCATATGAAGACTTGGTAGCGCCTACACGCGTAAGTAGGTGACCATGAGAGAACGGTCGGAATACCCTTAGTGGGGAGGAAAGAAGTTCGTAGACGAACTAATGTGGTCATGAGGTCTCTTAGGAGTACCAAGGAGATGAATAGAGATTTGTGAAATGTATGGATATTGGCACAAGTAACGTGCCATAGAGAGTGTTGGAAGAGGATATTGCTCGTAAGGCATGTATCTTTTCTGAAAAAAAAAAATCCTGAAATTTAGTAGGTTTGCTTATCATTTTGAGATAGAACCATGAATAGAGCAAGTAGGAGAAGTGAGAGGAGTTGGAGTTAGTGCCTTGCCAAGGAAATTGTTGATGGAATGATTTCAAGAACAAGAGTTGATGGAAATTTGCAACGGATGCAAGGTAAAAGTCGAGTTTCTTAGTAGTAGATTGTATGAGGAAAGCGGTTGAGTGGTCTGATAAGAGGAAGCATTGGTCTTTTAAAATGCGTGTAGAATTTTGCAAATAGAACGAAGTAGGAATTTATTCGTATTGCCGCTGAGAGGGGGTGCAAGGAGGACATAGTTGAAACTGCTAAGGATGTTGTATGAACGCTTTGGGTTTATGGTTATGCATTTGGCTTCGCCAAAGCACTAGCGGTTTTCACGGTGTCAATGAGCCAAGTGTGCATGAACGTGTATAAACGAGTTGTCATCGGGAGCATCGACGACATCTTGATATACTCAAATCTGAGAAGGAGAGTGAGGAGAATTATGTGTTGGTTTTAGAGTGGAGTTATACGTGATATTTTCGAGTGTGAGTTTTAGTAATAAGTTTACCATGATGAGTAGTTAGAGATGATGACATATCATGGAACCAGCAAGGGACGAAGTGAAGAAGGATGAGGAAGCATTTTGGAGGCTGAAGAAGTGGATTGGATAATGAGCCGATCTTGGCATTATCGGAAGGACTGGATGAATTCGCGAAGCATGACGATACGTGGAGCAAGGATTTGGACGCATACGAGGACGATAAAGAAAGGCGATCACTTATACGTTGCAGGAACTGAAGATTTGGAAGAACTGGATAGACTTAGTTAGTAGAGCTGGACTGTTATATCTACCTAGAATGCTAGAGGCATTTGGTGTACGAGACGTGGAGAATGATCTATACGGATCATGAACGTCTCCAACACATATTCAATCATCTTGATTGAACATTTGGCAAAGAGGATGGGTGGAGTTAATTGATGGAAGAAAATTGCAAGGCCAAGTACCATCTGGGAAAGGCAAGCATGGTTGATGAGACATGGAATAAGAAGAATGAAGTGAAGCTGAGAAGGACTTGAACTATATGGATGACATATTAGGATGGTTTGGATGAAAGATGTAGGTTGCACGAGTTGAGTTCTCTAAAGCAGAGAACGCGTCAACATGTATGTTGCGTGGCTTGGACAATCATATGGAGAAAGGGACGTAGACTATACTTCCTACATAGATAGGAGTAGCTTAGAAAGGGGCGATGTAAGGACGAAGTTGGGGGAAGGGATACATAATGCAGTGGAGGATTAAGTACGATGAGAGTTGAGTGATAGTCGATAGACTGACTAATTCATCACCTATTTCAAGAGGAATGAGAACTCACGTAGTTGGGAAGTTGGATGAATTGCGTACGGATGTGAGGGAATCAAGGGTTTTGCGTAAAGGTTAGCCTAATATGTATGGAGTTCCTTATGAAGGACGCTGGCGAGGGAAGAAACGAGGGGAAGCATCACATCGTAATGTATGGTAGGGAGTTAGGAAACTCATTAGCGATGGTTGAGTTTTCATATAGTGATCGTTATTATACTAGAAGTCGATAAATGCCATTTGAGGAACTATATGAAAGGATAGGGTGAGTTGTCCCCAATGTGGACTAGAATTGGTAAAAGAGGCCACTAATGTGGTAATGATGTTGTGGAAAGGATGAGAGCAACAAGGGATGCTATGTACAAAAGGAGGAAACCACTAGAGTTAGTGACAAAGTTGTGTATGAAGTTTCACCCATAGTAACGGGTGGTACGTTTCGGTAAAATGGAAGAGTTGATGTAGAGTTTTGTAGGTCCATTTATGATCTTTGGAAAGATCGGACCATTAGCTTATGAGCATAGAATTACCTGGGGGAAATTGAGTGGTATACATGATATATTTCATGTATTATGATTGGTAAATGTTGTTGAGAATGCATATTTGCATGTTCGGTTATTCAGGACTTGTGTTAATAAGAGTCTTTGTTTTATCAAAGAGCCATTTGTGAGATTTATTGTCTGTGAGGTCAAGAGTTTGGCAATGAGTTTAATTATTTTTGGTTTGTATATGTGGTATTTTGAAACTTGAACTAAAGTTCACGTGGAAATGAGAGGAGTTCGTTTAGAACAAGTATACTCATGTGATTTGTTGTTTGTGTGTTTGATCCTAAGGAGTAAATCTCGGGACGAGATTTTTATTAGGAGGGAGTGATGTGACAACCCTGGTTTTGAGGTTCATCACTTAGTTTTATTTTGTGCTAGTTACGTGTCTTTACGTGTTTATGTGCTTATTGGTGTGTATAGATTGTGGTTTGGATATCGTTTCCGGTACGGGGTACCTTGTGAATGAAACGATGTGTGATGATTTCATGTTCATGATCTCACATGGTAGTGACTATGAAATGAGATGGTGTTATTTAGTGGTTTTACGTATACGTATATGTATTATAGAAAATCGTATTTTTACGATTTACGGTTTAGCATTTAGAGGTGTCGGATGAGGTGTTTAGTCATATGAATATTTTTTGGGATGGTTTTAAGTCATTTAGGAATAAGTTATAAAGTTTATTTCAAAATTTGAGATTTTTTATAAAAGTGTATATTTTACGACTTTTACGGTAAAACGCGTAAATTTGACTAGTTTTACGGTTTTGAGGTTTTGGAGGCTTAGGAGCTGAAATAAATTAAGGAAATTTAAGGTAATATTATTAATACGTATATTAATAATAAAAAGAAGGAAAAAACGAATTTCAAGGGGTTTGGGTCGGTTTGTTTTGGACGCAAGAAGAAAAAAAGGAAAAAGGGAACCGTCTTTTGTATTTGGGCTAGGACTGGTTAGGATTAATTATATAAGGTTTTTATTTATCAAAACACTTCATAAAATCCCTGGATATCAATAAGGAGTCGAAATATACGAGGGAGGAATTAGGGTTTTCATAAAAATCTTGGTTTTTCATAAATCAAAGATAAATCTTTATAACCCTTTTTAATTAAAATGTTTTAATTCTTTCTCAATCATCTTATGATGGATTTAGGTTAGGGTTTAATTTGAAAAACAGTAAATTAATGTTGAATTAATCATTATATGATGATCACATAAATTAGGGCTTGTAATTAGAGGGATTAGGGTTAATTAATGAGGTTGATTTTGTTAAACCCGTTTTTAAAAACTGGGCAGAATTTTGAGTCAATTGTTTTGATCATATCGGGAGTTCTAGGAACATTCAAGATGCGATCCAAGTATCCCTGAAAAGGTAATTGAAGTGGCTTTCCAATGCAAGAAACGAGAACTAAATTGGAGGTAGGGAACTGGGTCAAAAACAGGATACAACAGTCAGAGGTCAAAACAGTTTTGTAATCAGCCTGTTTTCTTTTTAAGTTTTGGGTTGTTTGGGGTACTTAGGGTTGCATTGGGATCTTCTCACGAACATGAGAGATTGTTTATATATTTTAGTAAGTATCTACACTTGGGATAAGATTGTGGTTTAGGGTAAGACCCTCTAATCGTAATGAACTTTTCATACGTTTAAAATCAGTGAATTCTGGATGGGTAGCAATATATACACATATATCGGGGCCTTAACAGTAGCTTTAAGGTTAGGGGAAGTGGGAGGTTTTAGCTAACATATGTAAAAATATGAATATTCCTTTTACAGAGATCATGGGTATGTTTAAGGGGTAGATCGACCCATAGTTTAAGGTATGAAAAACGGGACTGTTTTGGGTAAAATGTTAACAGGACGGGTTATGAAGTAAAAGGGGTTAAGGGCTTTATAGAGGGGTGTAATGAGATACTTAGAGCGTATAAATGAGGTATTTATATAGGAGGAGGCTAGATGTCCATCATAGGTTGATGAGCCGTTTTAGTGATTGGTTCATGTTTTGATTATGTGTTTTTGGTTTATTAGCTTTTTGCTAGTGCGAGGACATTTGGAGAAGCTCAATCAGGTGAGTTTCATAGTCCCATGTCTTTTAATGATTTTGACTTCCAGATGGGATGGAAGAGACACTTTTTGGTTTTATAACTTATGCTGTGAATGTTTATGATTGGTAATGGACTTTTGTGTGCACTTATGTGATTAACTGCTATGTGATTCTTGATTGTGTTTATGATTTGGATCAGGGGACACGTACCGTCTCAGTTATTATGGTTTGACAAGGTAGTGGCCTTGAGGTTTGACAAGGTAGTGGCCTTGTGGTTTGATAAGGTAGTGGCCTTGGGATATGTACATAGTGTGATCATCTATGGTACCATGTTGTTTGGCAAGGTAGGAGCCTTGGATTTTGGTTTGGAATGATTGATCTTGAATGCTAGTTGTTAATACATAATTGTAGCACATTGTCCATATGTTCTTTTGTTGATGATTGTTATTCACAGCTTGTAACTGATTTAGCGTTGGAGTCTAAACCTATGAATCTCACCAACTTTATGTTGACGTGTTTTAGTGTCTCTTTCAGGTGTGAATGTGTTTAAGCTTGAGGATAGAAGTGGCTAGACTTGGATGCCTTAGGATTGCATATAGAAGGAGATCCCCGATCCTTCATAGTTTCTTTTGTTTCTTTAATAAGTGATATTGTTGGCACCTATATGTTTGTTTTGTTTGTGATATTTGATTGTCTTGGGTAAGAGGTAGGACTGTTACCTACTTACATAGACTCCTGCATGTTGAGATATTGTCATGACATATATGTCGCCATTTATGACATTTCTTATTTCATTTAGTTATCTCTATAGACACGACATGTTGTGATGATATCCATACGTCGCGCCCCATATTCCGCCATGGTGGGGTGTGACATTCACAAACCCTAGAAAAATATGTTAGTGAACAAAGGGATTCTAGGAATAGGAGTGGAATTGGGATGTAAGAGTATGCTGATGTTTCACCACCTACTGGGAACTTTTATGGTGTCCTTAGAAAGGATTTGTCTTGGACTGGTATACCAGAACTCCAAGAAGATGAAATTATTCCTCCACCAAGAGTTCTTTCCCCAGTAGAGGAATACAAGCAGAAATTGATTGATTTGGACCAATGGAAGAAGGCCAACCCTACTTTGTTTGTTAAGGGTGGCATGCTTAGTGATAGCCTAAATGAGTCAACACCCATAAAAGTGACCAGTCCTACTACTGCCAAGACTGTTGACCTTGGTTTAAACATTGATAGAAAACCTAGTATTAAATATGCAGAAATGTATAGAAAACCTAGATCACCATAACGTCAAATCAATGATAATGGGACAGGTTTCTTTTCATCTAGACCTAGAGCTATGTCTAGAAAAGCTTGTTACACTTGTGGAAGTTTTTCACATTTAGCTTATAAGTGTGTCAATGCTTCAAAGGTCAACGTTGATAGAAAGTCAACCATGGTCAAACCCAAACACTTTGTCCAGCAAAATCCACAAGTTGTTAGACCAGCCCCATTCTTTACTAAAGGGTCTAATACTTATGGACAAAGACCTTTCCAGAAGAACAATACGTGGTCTAACAGACAATGGGTTCCTGTAGCAAACCCTAGGTTCAACGCTGATAAGGGTAATTTCAGTGTTGACAAGAACAAATTAAACGCTGACAGGAACGTTGCTAGACCAAGTAAATATTTTCAACCAAAGGGAAAGGGGTCTAAAGCTTAATATAGCTTGACATGGAGACCTAAACAAGACCAAAACCCTAATTCAGATGGGATTTCTATGACCTGTAACAGATTTCATTATATTTCAAAGGTCATAAGTAAATCAATTGGGGTTAACTAGGCGTTTCATCCAAAAAGGGATGAACAAGGGGTTGTCATAAGGACTAAGTATGTTCTTGTTGAACAACCAAATGAATCCAAGTCTACTCGAGCTTGGGTTCCCAAAGAAAACTAATTTGTTTTCTTTATGTGCAGGGCATTCAAAAGTAGGTTAATGATTATGGCTATTGGGATAGTGGATGCTCTAGGCACATGACAGGGAAGGAATACTACTTAATAAACTTCACTCCCATTAAAGATGGTGACAAAGTGTACTTTGGAGGCAGATATGGGACTATCACTGGAAAAGGCACTCTTATCACCAACAATTTGCATTTTTAGAACGTGTTTCTGGTAAAAGAACTTGACTATAATCTATTTAGTGTATCACATGTGTGTGATAACAAAAATAAGGTTCTTTTCACTTATACTGAATGCTTGGTGTTGAGCAAAGATTTTAAAATACCAAATGAGAACTTCATTGATTATAGAACACCTAGGCATAAGGACATTTATAATGTGAATCTTAATGGTATTAGGATGAATAATAATTTGTCATGTCTATATGCTAAGGCTTTAGTTGATGAGAGTAATCTTTGGCATAGAAGATTAGGGCACATTAATTTTAAAAATATAAATAGACTTGTAAGACATGGTTTGGTTGATGGTTTGCCTGAAAAGGCTGTCCACAATGACCACTCTTGTGTTGCATGCCTTAAAGGCAAACAGCACAAGGTCTCATTTAAGTCTAAATCTGTGCACTCTACTTCTAAACCTCTTCACTTACTGCATATGGACTAGTTTGGTCCAACTAATATAGAAATCTTAAATGGTAAATCCTACTGTTTTGTCATCACTGATGATTTTCCTAGATTTACTTGGACTTTCTTCTTAGCTTTGAAAAGTGACACCGCTGATAATTTGATTAAATTTATTACCCAAATTGAAAAGAAGTCTCGTAATAAGGTTAAGATGCTTAGAAGTGATAATGATGGTGAGTTTAGAAATAAGTTGTTAGATGACTTTTGTGCCAAGAAATGGATTACTAGATAGTTTAGTGTAGCTAGAACCCCACAACAAAATGGGGTAGCTGAGAGAAAGAATAAAACACTCATAGAAGCAGCTAGGACTATGTTGGCTGATGCTCACTTTCCCATAGCATTTTGGGCTGAGGCTGTGAATACAACTTGTTATGTTCAAAATATGGCATTAATCAACAAGATCCATAACAAGACACCTTATGAGCTATTTTTGGGCAGAAAACCTAATATTGGTTTTCTTAAACCTTTTGGATGTCATGTAGTTGTTTTTGACACTAGTGATGCCCTAGGTAAGTTTAGTGATGAAGGTGATGAAGGCTACTTTATGGGTTATTTTGTGCAGAGTAGAGGATATAGAGTTTAAATTAAGAAATAAAAGCGTATACTTGAAAAGGTACATGTTAGGTTTTAGAAAGTAAACCTAGTGATCCTGAGAGTGGTCCAAATTGGTTATTTGACTTGGAACCTCTATCTAGTACACTGAATTATATGCCTGTTACTAATCCAGACATTGTGAAGGTAACTTCAAATGTTGTGGAAGAACCAGTTGTTGAAATTTCAGGTACACAGGTTGATAAAGAGGTTGGATCACAAGCAGACAAATCAGCACCCATACTTGACTATGTTACCATTCCCATATGGACAGATGCATTTGTTGCTGATGCTGCTGCTGGAAATGAAAAAGGTGGTGCACAAGTATCACCAGTTGAAAAAATACACGAGTCTTAAAACGCTGACAAAGGAAAATCTGGCGCTGACAAGACAAATTCAGGCGTTGATGGTTCAAACGTTGACAACCCTAATTCAGGCGTTGACAACTCTTTTGACCATTTATTCTCTTCCAATAATTTTGAACAAGGTGAACCTTCAAATAGAAATGGAGAGGTGCATTCAGATGATGATGGAAGAGCATTTAAAGAAGATATTGGCAATATGGATAATGAAATTGATGATAACACAATCATTTAAGGAGGAGTACTTACATCTACCATGAAGAATCATCCTTCTTCGTTGATCATAGGTGATGTGATGACAACTGTACAAACTAGAAGGTCTCATCAGAATCATGGAGGATTTATTGCCAATATTAACAAGAAGCTTGATACCCCTCTTGTTCAAGCTAGTTTGTTTGCCTGTTTTCTGTCACAACAGGAACCCAAGAAGATTTTTGATGCTCTCAAAGAACCAAGTTGGGTGGAAGCAATGCAAGATGAGCTTCACCAATTTGCTATTCAGGCTGTTTGGGAGTTAGTTGATTGTCCCAGACATGTCAGACCTATTGGGACAAGATGGGTTCTTAGAAACAAAAAGGATGAGAGAGGCATTGTGGTTAGAAACAAGGAACGTTTAGTTGCTCAAGGATATACACAAGAGGAAGGGATAGACTATGAGGAGGTCTTTGCACCTGTTGCAAGGATTGAGGCAATAAGGATTTTTTAGCCTATGCTTCCTACATGGGATTTACAATCTATCAAATGTATGTGAAGAGTGCTTTTCTTTTTGGAACAATTGTAGAGGAGGTTTATGTAATGCAGCCTCCTGGTTTTGAAATTCAGAACATCCAGACAAGGTGTATAGAGTGAAGAAAGCTATGTATGGACTTCATCAAGCCCCAAGAGCATGGTATGGCACATTGTCCACCTATCTGGTGGAAAATGGATTCAAAAGGGGAACCATAGACCAGACCTTGTTTACAAAGAATACTAGTAAGGATTTCTTACTTGTACAGGTCTATGTGGATGATATCATCTTTGGCTCTTCTAGTCCAAAGATGAGTGAAAACTTTTCCAAACTCATGACAGACAAGTTCAAGATGAGTGCAATGGGGGTGATGAACTTCTTTCTAGGGTTACAAGTACAGCAGAAATAAGATGGTATCTTCTTCTCTCAAGAAAAATATGTAGCAGAAATTTGAAGAAGTTTGGCTTTTCTCCACATGAGAAACGGGCTAGCACACCCATGGATAGGGAACACCCTTGGGGAAAAGTTGGAGATGGAAAAGAGGTGGATGTCAGGCATTATAGGTCAATGATTGGTTCATTGATGTATCTCACAACTTCAAGACCTAACATTATGTTTGTTGTGTCTGCATGTGCACGTCATCAAGTGACTCCCAAAGAGTGTCATCTTCATGCTGTCAAGAGGATTTTTAGGTATCTTAGGTGTTATCCAGACTTAGGATTATGGTATCCAAAATATTCTCCATTGGAGCTTATTGCTGTTGGGTCAAAAGTTGATGAGTCAAATCACCATGGAAACTAGAAGGACCAAATATGGCATTAGGAAAGAGTTCAAGCTGGTGGAGGAAATACAAGAGAGTTACCCCTGCTAGTACAAGATCCCACTGCTTGAAGATTCCCCTGTTGGAGTTCCCACTACTGGAGTTCCCCTTGCCATATATAATAAAAGATGGAGATTTGGTCAAAGTAGTGATAAGAATGAATATTTCTGTTTTGATTTAGTCATTATTATCTTATTTAGTTTCCATGTATTCCTGGTTTCCTTAATCTATAAAAGGAACCACCAAACGTAGGTTTTATTTATCAGTTCCAACACACAAAATGTAACCTACTGCTATTATGATCTCTAGGTGTGGGATTCAATGTATACACACCTAGAGTGATTTGTGTTAATGATTAATACAAATCCTTTTGGGAATTATTCATCTTTGTTAAACATCTTATTCATGATCATTGTTCTAATTCCGCTATGTTATCATATGAATGATGATCAACCTAGATAAAACGGTTTCGACTGTTTGAGTCTAACGATCTTGGATTCAACATGTGGTATCAGAGCGGGTGGCTCTTGATATCTAGGAGAATCGAGATGTTTTTCGAATTGTTGCTGTGAATAAATTAGTGATTGCTCGAAGCTGTTGTGGTGTACGGATAAAAATTACTTATGTGCTTTGGAGTCAGACGCATTAAAGATCACATGGGACAGGTTCTATCGTGTTAATTAAATAGGTCATTTGATATGCTATATGCATCCATCGCTTGTTTAATTAATTGGTGTTAATACCCATGTGTGAAAAGAAGTGATGCAGCAAAAGTACTAATTGGTAGGAGTATTAATGGCTTTGACCATGTGAACATGTATATTTAAAGTTTTAATCTGCGTATATACAAACGAAAAGGAGTTTTATACGAAAAACTACTCCTTTTGTTTTATTGGTCTTCACGTGATGAATAGGTGATTGTGACGTGATGTATTAATTGGTTCGAGGGTATGCAGATATAGGGACACGTGAAGGATATAAATTGTTCACATGACTTTTTGATGAAAAAGTTACTAGTGGGACAGGAGGAATATACGACAAAATGATCCACTGCAATATAATTGTTGTGTGGTCATTTGTTTACACAGGTCGCAGGTCACTTGTATTGATACACAGGGCACGTGGGTGACAGAAAAGTCACAAAGCAAAGGACTGGTGGGGTTCACGTTATTATCCAATGAGTGAAAAGGTTCACTTGAAGTTTTAAATGCCCACAACAAAGAATGTTCTTTAAAGGCCCTTGTTTGTATGTGGCGTTATTAATGGATTTTGATGTCTGCTGGATTTACGTGATTGGCTGCACAAGATGAGGTCACAGGACGTAACAGTAGACTTGGGTTTACATATTATTGGAGCTCTCATCAGATGTTATTTTAGTCATCTACAAATGAAGGTATTTACTAACAATGAGAACTTTTTCACAGCAGATAATTCTTAATTCTCTGTTTTTGTTATTTATGCCCACTGTTATAAATTCATTCCCACATTGTGTGGGTTTGGCACAGTTAATAACAAAAACAGGGGCATTAAAAGTTCCCCTGCTTTTGAAAAATATTCCCCCTGCTTTCATTAAAAGAAGCCCCTGCTACGATCCCCTGCCTTCAATAGATCCCCCTGCTTTCATTAATAGATTCCCACTGTTTTTGAAAGTTCCCCCTGCTGTCAGATATGATTTTTGGGACAGCAGTGTTTTTGGAGTTTGGCATATTCACAACAACTGGTATAATGGTATAAAGGCTTGATTTATTTTCATGATTGTGAAGAATAATTTTTGTGATGATATTGACGTTTGAGGTAGATTTTCGCGAATTGGTGTTCTATTATATCTTCTACTTAGCAGGGCATGAAGATAACTTATAGGTGTTTTTAAGTTGTGATAAAGACGTGATAAAAAGGTAGTTGGGTACGAGATCATTCTTAAGACGCTATATGCTCGTATTTGCTATTATATGTGTCTCATTTACAAGGGTGAGGACACATCTTATCACGAGGATTCTACTCATTATTGCCGTGAGTTTTGTGGCCTACTCATTATAGCCGTGAGTTTTGGAGTCACATGGTTAGTACAAGACATGGAACACGAGGTTGGGTTATTCTACTTCAGCATCAAGATTTTTATAATTATTTTTCTTCGTGATCATTATACATAGCCTACTGAATTAGAAGATTCATAAATGACTAGCACACTTTAAGGGGAAGCTCATTTGATAAAGTGTTAGTCATTTACATACGACGTCAAGGTGAAGATTTTTGCTACTTCTCATTGGCATTACTACAACTAGTGTGAGTATCTACTACTCAAAATCATTTTTTATCCCCTATGTGCTTCATGGATGGTATTTTGAAAAGTAGAAAACTTGGGTTAGAAGTATGGTATTGGTTGGGAGTTGATGAAAATCAAGGTTGTTTACATAGAAGACCCCTATTTGATCATGTCAAAAAGGGGAAGTTGTCTACAGAGAGTGTTCAACCTGTTGATCTTTGGTGTTGTATGTTTAAGGGGAAGTGTTTTGACATCATCAACTAGGGGAAGATTGTTGGGTCAAAAGTTGATGACTCAAATCACCATGGAAACTAGAAGGACCAAATATGGCATTAGGAAAGAGTTCAAGCTGGTGGAGGAAATACAAGAGAGTTACCCCTGCTAGTACAAGATCCCACTGCTTGAAGATTCCCCTGCTGGAGTTCCCACTGCTGGAGTTCCCCCTGCCATATATAATAAAAGATGGAGATTTGGTCAAAGTAGTGATAAGAATGAATATTTCTGTTTTGATTTAGTCATTATTATCTTATTTAGTTTCCATGTATTCCTGGTTTCCTTAATCTATAAAAGGAACCACCAGACGTAGGTTTTATTTATCAGTTCCAACACACAAAATGTAACCTACTGCTATTATGATATCTAGGTGTGGGATTCAATGTATACACACCTAGAGTGATTTGTGTTAATGATTAATACAAATCCTTTTAGGAATTATTCATCTTTGTTAAACATCTTATTCATGATCATTGTTCTAATTCCGCTATGTTATCATATGAATGATGATCAACCTAGATAAAACGGTTTCGACTGTTTGAGTCTAACGATCTTGGATTCAACAATTGCATATTCAGACAGTGATTATGGTGGTGACAAATTTGATAGAAAATCCACAACGGGTGGATTCCAATTTCTTGGGAGTAGGTTGATATCTTGGCAATGCAAGAAACAAACAGTGGTGGCCAATTCTACAACTGAAGCAGAATATGTTGCTGCAGCTGCTTGTTGTGGACAAGTCTTATGGATTCAGAACCAGCTGTTGGATTATGGGTATAATTTCATGCATACCAAGATTTTTGTAGACGATAACAGTACTTTATGCATTATTAAAAATCATGTACATCACTCTAAAACAAAACATATAGAAATCAGGGATCATTTTATAAGAGATTGTTTTGAAAAATGTTTAATACAACAAGATAGGGTTGACACAGAGGAAAATGTGGCTGATTTATTAACTAAACCTTTTGATACTGGAAGATTTCAATACTTGCTAACACGTATTGGAATGATCAATCTTACTTAATATGTGTTTTGGGAACTTCTTGTGAAAGTATGTACAGGATATACATTTGTTATTGGTCTTTGTACAAAATTCGATTTTTCACTTTATTTGTCTAACGCTGACAAAGGTTATTTTAACGCTGACAAGTGTTAAATTGGCGTTTTCAGCAACATGTTATTTTTGTGGTTTTTGATCTAATTATGCAGGCGTTATTAGCATTGTACAATTGGATACAGAGTTGCTTATGGATTCTTGGTGCATTATTGGAGCATGTTTTAGTTTATGGATGATGGTTGGAATATTTATATTCCTGTCTTGACATAAAATTTTTATTACATGCATTTTATTTGGCAACTTATGTATCATAATTAAAGGGGAGGTTTAGGATCCCTTTTAGGACTTTTTGGGTATTCATATAATACTCTTATCACAATTCTAGATTGTTTCCACTGGTGAGTATGATTTAGCTTACTAACTCATGCGACACTATAGCATGCAAAGTTAATATACTATGCACGCTGCCAAGACTTTTTGGCCTAGAATTGGATGTGGTCTATTGGGAGACTTGGGTATGATTTTTATTGGGTTTACCTGGGAAGTTACAAAGGATTTTATGAGATAACTTCACTGTTAAGAACATTGGTTAGCAAGAGACACTTGAGGACTGTTATGTCTATCTTGCTTAAGCAAGTGTGCATGATTGGACAATGCTTGCCACCCTATTGTAATTTTCAGTTTATAGGTTATCTTCACTAGGATAAATCACTTTGTTAAGGTCCTTTTTCATTTTTATTATTTTTATTTTTGGACATTGAAAGATTTATTTCCAAACGTTGTTAGGACCAATTTAGACGTTGACATGGCTTTTTCAAACGTTTACAAGAATATAGCCGTTGGGCGTTTATAGGTTATTTTTGACCGTTGACACTCATTGGGTCCTACCCAGTTGTTATTTTTGACGAAAATTTGGGCCGTAATTTTGAGAGTTGGTAACTTTTTATTAATGCACAAGATAAGTTTTTTTTTCAAGATTTTCATCATTATATTTTGAAAATAACTGCCTAATTTTTGACCAATCACATGTGCCTACCTCTCCTATATATTTGGCTCGTTATTTTGAAATAGGGTAACTGCTTATTCTTGTCTAACTAAAATTTCACACATATTCATCTTTCATAATCTTTCACACAACTTTCTACATCAATGGCGCCTACATTTAAACCGAGTGATTTGGTATTGGGATTCAGAAGTCAGCATAATATGATTGCCTATTTGGAGGCTGATGACCATTGCAATGTCCTCATGCAATGCATTAGTTACAAAGCACGATTTACATTTTCCATCATAATCAATCCATATTGGCCTTTATTAAAGAGATAGAAAAGTATAAATCATTCAAAAGAAGAAAATAAGTAAAGAAATCAAAAACATACCTTAGGGTTTTGAAAATGTCATGAATGCTTATCATCCTCAAGTTTTCACGTTCCCCAAACCAAGCTTAAAAACGAGATCATTGTTATTATAAGTTAGCAGACTAACACGAACTCATGTGGGCCAATTATTTACTTGGACTCCCTTATTCCTAGGTGTATCTCTTATATTTTATTATTGTCTTGAATGCTCACGAGGATGCATTGTTGACTTATTTTGATAGTTATTAGACTGGAAATAAAGTAGGACGATTTAACCAATAGTTAGCTAAAGGACAAAATCTTTTAAAAATGCTTCTCGGGACCTCATAAAGTTCATATCTTGGCATAACTCACTTCACGATTTGAGACCTTTCTCGGACCGATATTTGGCAGTGAATTCATACTTCAAATCTTGAGAGACGTTCATGAAATAATGGTCTTCTCTTCATAATAGGAATTTCTTCACTTGAAGTTTTGAGAGATTCTTCATATTTGGACCACGACTTCTTCATTTTTCTCCAATCTTTATTTGGGATTTTGATATACAACGACCCGCCTCCTTTTAGGACTTGGATCTATTTATCCTCATACCTTGTTAGGGCCTTTTTAGATAGACTTCTCCATGATATTTACGGGAGTATTTGCTTTTCGTCGTGTGTCTCGATCCTTCATATTGATTTTTGATAAATGATTCTTCACATCACTTTGGGTCTTTAGCAGCAAAATGTATCCCTCATGCCTTGTTAGGGCCTTTTCGGACTCGCCAATCTTCGCATCCCGCTTCAATAAGTTATGCCTTGGTTATGAACTCTAATCCATACCGAGCAACTTTTAAACGATCTTGGGCTAGAAGCTAAGTAATTTTTCAAATCGTACAACCTTATTTATTGCAGATAAATTTATTAGCAAGCGATGGGAGAATAGGCTTATAATCAAGTCACATAAATTCATGAAAGAATACCAAACTTATAACTGACACTATCATCTCTCGTTCTCCACAATTTAAAATCTCAAGGAATGAGACTCGTGGATGCTTAGCCAATTAAATCAAAGTTTTGGGTTTTCGAGTCATCTATAGGATCTTGCAAATTCTTAGACTTTTTCAAGTTTAGAAATCACATTTTAAAGTTCCCTTGATAAACGACTCTCTAGGATCAATTATAGGAACTTGCGAAAAGTTCTTGTTCTTAACCCCTGAGAGTTAAGACTTTCGCGTTTTAAAGCTCCCTATATAAAAGCCTAGCAAAACTTGACTTAAACACGTTAAGGATACTAGCTAGAGAAAACTTAGATAAGTAAACTCGGGTTGAGTCAAAAGATTCACAACGTTGAAAAATAAAACCACTTTATTAAAATTTATTCTAGTAAAGAAAGAAAATAACTATACAAAGGTAAAACTACTAGGCCAAAATAGATCAAAATTTTTGAAAAATGTCAAAAAATTGATTTTCCGGTTAAAATGAGGACAAATACAAGGAAAAGGCCACTTAACTTCGATAGAAGTCCCCCCTACACTTGATATAAACATTGTCCTCAATGTTTAAGCATGTGGGAGTAAACTCCCCTACACTTAGGACATTGTGCACGTTGTTTAAATCTTGCTAAGGAAAAGACAACTAACGAGATTCCTATTTTAATTTTGGAAAATATAAAATAGTAAATCGAAAAGAGTTCAGGATAGAACCGGGAAGACAGAAACACGGAATCACGGGTCGTCAAAAATCACCAAGAGTGGATCATTGAACGCTCGAATCCCTGAATATGAGAAGAGAGGAAATAGCAAACACCGATGGGTCCCCCCTACACTTAGAATAAAGATAGCTAAAAGATAGATACTTGGGTTGCCTCCCAAGAAGCGCTTGATTTTTGTTCACCGAGTCGTGAGCCTGAATCGACCTTGATTATCATGGAAAGAAGCTTTAAAACATCCACCGAGATCAAATACATAGTTTTCGTCCATCAAATAGCACAAGCTTAACAAGGCAAGCCAAAGAAGAGTAGGAAAGGATCCCTTATGCAAAGATGGAGCATGGTGGTAGCAAGGGTGAAGAGGTGCAAGCATATCTTCATAAGTTCCAAAGATTTTTCCTTTTATTTCATCAGATGGATACTGAGATGGCTTGAAAAGTGCAATACCGGGGTCGAACACCTTTTCCTTTAGGGGAAAATAACACTGAGGCTCAGCAGAATTTGAAGAACATCCGCTAAGAAAATGCACAACCTCGTCCTCAGAAGGTGGACAAAGAGGTGTCAAAACATACGTGCTGCGAATGTTGGTGTCTTCCGGTTTCTTCTCATTTGAAAGAATTTTCTTCAAATCCGTAGAAGGATGAAGACCATAATCATCAAAGTCCAAAGGAGGTGCATCACTCTCATGAGGGAAGTATGTATTGAGAAAAGTAGAAAAGTCTTCCTCAAATGAGTAGTCATCCAAAGTAGGATTAAGCATGGTTGGCGGAGGATCTTCATCATGAGAAGAATAACTCGAGAGAGTATCGGCCTCATCAAAATCGTCATAAGTGGGCATGTCGGGATTCTCGGAAGGAAAATCATCATAATCATCTCCATCGAAACTAGAATCATCATCATAAGCATCATAGATCGGTGGAGAATCATTTATGAGTGGAGGTTTCAAATTGGAGAGAGAATCATCCACATCATCTTGAAACAGTGGGTTATCATTGCAAGAATCGAATAGAGGATTGTTGTAGACGACAAAATCATCAAGCACATTAATCATATTCGCTGATTCTCTTCCATAGGATTTACTTGTAAGCTTCCCCATTTCAAAAACCTGTGCATCATCCCCGACTGTTAAGATGAGTTCACACTTATCCACATCTATTAAAGCTCGACCGGTTCTCAAAAATGGGCGTCCAAGTATTAACGGAATACGAGGGTCCATTTCATAGTCAACAACGACGAAGTCGACCGGAAAACTGAATGTGCCAACTTTAATGAACACATCGTCGACAATACCAACGGGGTAAGCAAGAGTGCGATTTGCAAGCTCAAGAGTCATCTTGGTGGGTGTAAGGTCGGGCAATGATAACTTTTTCCAAACGCTGAAAGGCATCAAATTTATACTTTCCCCGAGATCGGCTAAGGCAGTAAATTTGTCGGTTTGGTTAAAAGTACAAGGTAGCACAAAACGACCGGGATCTCCAAGTTTTTCCGGAAGTTCATTAAGAAGGATTGCAGAGGAATTTTTATTCAAGCGAGTATTAACAAACTCGACCATCTTCTCCTTCTTACTAAGCAATTCCTTAAACATCTTGACAAATTGTGGCATTTGGGCAAGAGCTTCAACAAGAGTAAAGGTGACTTTCATGCCGGCAACCTTTTCCAAAAAGTTAGCGACTATAATGTCATTCTTAGTCAAAATTCTAGCCTTGTTGAGTCGAGAAGGGTAAGAAATGCTGGGGTTGGGTAGTGGAGGTGTAGAAGGTGAAGGTTGAGATGTTGAAGGGTAAAAGGTAGAAGGTAGGGTTAGGGGAGGATTCTTCTTGGGTACATCATCATGACGAGGTGGAGGAGGTAGTGGTGAACTAATACTAGGTGTGGGAGTAGTAGGGATAAATGGTGGTGGAGGAGGTATAGATGGTGTAACTGGGGGTGGGATAGATGGTCCTACTAAAGCAACTCCACTACGGGTAGTAATAGCACTTACATTCGCTCTCGGGTTGGTGACGGTGTTTGAAGGTAGAGAGCCCGAAGTAGAGGGTTGAGTGGTGGGTAAGAAACTAGCCAGCATATTCTTTAAATCATTCGTTTGATTGCGGAAGGAGGATTGTATATCATTTCGAAGCTCGGACCTAATGTCATTCCCTTGCTTAGTAATATCCCCTTTCAAATTGATAATTTGGCTCTGCAGATTCTTAATTTGCTCTCCTTGGGTTCTCATTAAGGCTTCAACATCTTGATTAATGGGTGGGGTTTGTTGAGTGGGTGGGTGATAAGGATTAGAAGCTCGAGGTGGGATTTGGTTGCTTCTATTGTAATTGGTGTTGGGGTTGTGGTTTTGAGGAGACAACCCGGGTGAAAGGTAGTTGTTCGACCGGTAACTTAGCAAATGTCGATCTCCTTGAGGTCGGGCTTGGTAATTTTCCGGTGAATAATTACCATAAGCCGCATACACGTTTTCTAGATTGCCTTGAGTAGAAGGACAATCAGTGTATGAGTGAGGACCACCGCATGTCTCACAAGGATTGGCTATCGCTTTAACTTGTTTTTGTTGGTTTGAAGCGATGAGCAAGATATTTTTGTTCATTTCGGCCATCATGCGGGTGAATTCGGTCATGTCGGGGTTTGCTGAAGTAGAAGAAACATTGACTCTCGGGTTGTTCCTTGAAGAAGCGGAGGAATCCCAATTTTTGTGATGAGTAGTCATGTTCTCAATAAGCTCTCTACACTCCTCGGGTCTTCTTTTCATAAATGTGCCACCGGCGGCAGCATTAATCGTATCACGATCACGAAAAGTCAAACCGTTGTAGAAAGTATCGATTAAGGTAACGGGGAGCATGTTGTGGTTTGGACATCGATCGATCAAAACATTATATTTTTCCCAAGCATCAAAAAGAGATTCATCGGGTTCTTGTATGAAACCGCTGATTTGATTTCGAAGGCTCGTGACCATGGATGGTGGAAAGTAGCGCGACAAAAATCGTTGAGTCATGTCGTCCCAAGTATGAATGGTGATGAGACTGCTTTTATACATAGTCTCATCGTCCAAATCGGGCTTAAAATGCATTAAATATAATTAAAACTGCCAAATATATGCTCGTGTTTGTTGCTTGTGTATTTTAGGTACGGATATTGAGGAAATGGCAAAAAGATCACAAGAATCATACAAAAACGAACACGGGAAACGAAGCCGCACAATGAACCGGACCCAAATCTAGAATTTCCAAATTTGACCTTGAAGAATTGAAGATTGGCAACATTGGTCCCTCATTTTTGAAGACTTGTCAATTTATACCCTTGCAAAACTCATAAAATGCATTGAGGTCCCTAAATTATCAAGATGTTACATGAACAGCCCTTGAAGATTGAAGAAATTACATTTGAAGTCCTTGATACAAGCTTACAAAATTGATGTGCCAAAAATGACAAGTGGGTGAAACTTATTTACAAAGGATATAGAAGTTGTTGCTGTTTATTACAAAGTGAAGGAGTTAAGAACCTTGGGGGGCCAATTCTTCCCAGACACTACAAGTATCCCCCACCAATCATCTTGCCACATCACCCCAACCCTCCACTCATAACAAACCACCTCACCCTCCACCTCCACGTCTGAAACCCACTCACAGGTTTATTAATAAACCTGGTCAAATGAAGTCAAACCCCTAATCTATTCCCACCAAACACGTTTTTAAATAAAACTTTCCCCCAAAACTGATTAAACACACACTAATCACCCCCATAAACCCTAAATTCCCCAGCTTCAATCCAACTAAAAACAAGGGGGTTTTTGTTTAACTTTTCCAGATCCCTAATTTACATCTTTGTCATCCCATCCCACACAAAAACCATGACCCCAACACACCCATGTGTTGGGTAGGACCACCCCTGCACCCATCACTATCCCCAAACCCCAATACCCGACCAAATGAACGACTGGATTGATTTTCTTGGTCCCCAAGAGTAAATAAACGTTCAAGATCAAATACCAACAGCTAGCCACTTCAAGATTCCATTTTCAGAAATCACATGGACGATTTTTGACCAATTTCAAGATGAAGACCAAGGGCATGTTAGGAAATTCACCCATTAGGGTTTTAGTCTCTAGATTATTCTACTAGTGTGTATAAATGGGACGACTTGTGTCTCATTTTTCCTTGTTCCAGATTTTTACTCAAAAAAATTGTAATCCCTTTTTAATTAATATAAAGTTGGTGTTTGTTTAATGTAATTCCTTTTATGATTTTTTAAAAGTTGGTATATGTTTGAGTAGAATCTGAGTTCCATTAATATTTTTTCAAACATTTTGTGTTTGAATTTTCAGAAAAAGGTTTCTGAAAAATTGATTTTCTTGGTGAAATCTTGTTTCCAAATTTGGTTTTCCAGATTGTGAGTGTTTTGTGTAAGTGTTTTGAAAGGAATTTCTTTGAGAAGATTATTTGAGAAAGATTTAAAAGTAAGAAAAAAAAAACAGATTGTTGGTATTGTGTTTCTGCATTTGTTGATCGTAGCAGGTTTCATTGAGAGCTTGATTTGTCCAAGGATCTGCACAGACCCGAGTCTGTTTGGAGATGGCAAAGCAGCCATTGTGGGACCTGGATGTGGGTCCCACAAGGTAGTCCCTTGTGTCCTTATTTTTAAGTTTTCAGTTTTATGTGATTGGGTATGAAAGTTGTGAAATCTGCTTAAGTGTTCATTAAATCTGTTGGTTCTTGGTTGTTTTGATGAATTATGCATGCTAGATTAGTTTTAAGTCAGTTTGGTTAGGTTATGAGTAGGGTTGCTTTGTAATCTTCATTTTCAGTAATTTAAAGGGGTGTTTGGGTTTGCATGTTAACTGAGATATTTAAAGATTTTTGGGTTAAAAATCAGTTTGACACACTCAATAGGGTATTGTTAGGTTGTATGTTAGTTTTCTTTTAACTTTGGTAGGGTTCATAACAAGTTGCATGCTAAAAAATTTGGAAAAGTGGTCAAAAAACAGTCAAGTCCTCTATCTACCTAATTTGTAAGAATTTGCTCATCAAATTTTAAAAGCTGCTAGATATAAGGTCTACTGAGGTTTGTGAATTGCTCATATGTGATTTGGGTAGCTTATGTTCAAGTTTTAAGCCATTGAAATTCGTTTTTGTGCATGTAGCATAGTTACTGTTCATCAGAAACAAGGTAGCATTCATCAGTAACTTTGTGTGCCTTTTGTGAAGATTTTTGTGAAGTGACTTGCTGATTTTTGTGCATTATCTGACTCCCCAAAACTCAATTGGTGTGGGGGTGCCTTATTGTCCAAAATAAGCACTCACAATAAGCTTTCCTAAGCTTATTGCTTTCTGACCAAAAAAAATACACAAGCAGTGGGAAAAAGGTTCCCACTGATAGCACACAAGTTAGTACTGCTATACAAAAGGACAAAAGTCCCAACATGTCACTATCAGCTTTTTAGAAATTTTGTCTTTTGTGGTCTAAACTTGGAATTAGGACTTAAAAATAGTTTTGTAATTTTTCTAATTTTATTTTTGATTTTTCTGTTTAATTAGTTTTTAATTTACTGTTCATTTAGTATTTTTAGATTAAATAGTCATTTTTAATTACTTTTAAGTTTATGTTTTTTGTCCTTTAGTGCAAAAAATTAACATTCTTAGATTTCAAAATTTTTGTTAGATTCAGAAAAACATTTTAAGATTTTTAGTATAAAAAGTTTTCACTGTTCACTTTTAAATTATTTTTTAGAATTAATTTAAGTTAATTAGGGTTTTATTTATAACTGTTTTTGTCTTCTAGTGAAAAATTTTATATTTTTCAAACTTTTTCATTTTTCTACCGTTCATTAGAGTAATTTAGGATTTTTAAAATTGTCCAATTATTTTTGGCATTATTTTATTATTTTTTATAATTGTTTTAGTTTAAAAATAGTTTTTAGTGATTTAAAAATAGAAAAATAGTTTTGAAAATTTAGGAAAAATACTTTTTAGTCTTTAGATAATATAAGTAAGTTATTTGTTCAATAAAATAATATTTTGGACATTTTGATTAATTATATTTAATTTTAGGGCTTTAATTAGCATTTAAAATTGAATATTTTATTAATAAAAGGTTTTAAAATATTTTTATTCGATTTTTATTCCTATCTATATTACTTTAGACTACTTTTAGCTTTTAATTAATTTTTTAGGTTTAAAATTTTTAATTTTGTAGTTTTTACGGTTTTACGTGAACCCCTTTTCGTCTTAGCTCGATCCGTCTTCGTAACCGTCATTCTCTTCTCATCCCATTTCTATTATTTCTTTTTATCAATATAATCACAAACATTAATCAGTTCATTACACAACGCACGTGTCTCCTCGAGAACGATCCCCACTTTGGGTCATAAGTGTTTACGTTTTCCTAAACGTACGCTTAATACTTACCGCTTTTACCTCATTTTCCTAAACGAGTGTGATTTTACAACTATCATTTTTGGCGCCGCTACCGGGGAGGCGTGTTGTGTTTTGATTGAACAATTGTTGTTTTTTATATAACCATAATTAGTATTTGTATTAGTAGCACTCTACTAATACGTATTATCGGTTTTTGGTTTTTGTGTGAATACTATTACTATATTGTATACGTAGAACAAAAAATTCACAAGTACTCCAAATACGTGATAAATCACAACCTTGACTTGGGAGGTCATTACCCAATCATTGTATTCGAATCTCAAACCAAAGAAAAAAGGCAAAAATAGATAAATACTTTCGTGAAGCTCGATTTTGGAAAATACAAACTATAAGGTGGGTATAAGGCGGTTGTATTTCACGACCTAAAGGAAAAAGGCTCTTAAGTGCTTCGCGCTGCCTCGTTTCCTCCGCTTGCTTGTGAGTATTTGATTTTGAGAGCTAATCGAGGGTTTTGCCGCCCAAAGTATTATTACATATCATATATATTTTCTTGGTTTCATTTGATTAAACCCTCTTGAACGATTTGGTGTTCCACCATCGTTCTAAAGTCATCGAAGGCGTTCACTTCACGTGATCGTTTTCATTTCTTGAGGCTTCTTTAATCGAGAGATTTGATTAAGGAGGAGATTTGTAGATTTGTGTCTACTTAATACATTCCACAAATCAAAAAAAGTTAATACCATCAAAAAACCACAAAAAATTTGAAAAATACAAAACACCAAAAAGAATCTTCTTTGCTCGTCCCCTCGTTGTACGTGACGTTTATGCAAACTCGCTCCAAAGCAAGACGTGCTCGTAAACGAAGAAACAAATCAACCACTCCTTCTAGTGAGGAGTCTCCTATTGACGAACCCATCGTAGTGAAAGAAGCACCTATGGCTAATCGAACTATGATGGAGTTGCTTCAAGCACCCACCGAGGGTTATGGAGAAGCGATTGTGATTCCCGCTATCCTTGCGGAGAATTTTGAGGTTAAGACAGGTTTGTTGTCCATGATTCAAAACAACAAGTTTCGAGGTGACGAAAAGGACAACCCTCATAAACACATTCGCCAATTTAATCGTCTCACCGCCACTTGCAAGTTTAAGGACGTCTCTAACGACTCGATTAAGATGATGCTTTTTCCGTATTCCTTAGCGGGGCACGCAAAAATTTGGTTAGAGTTCTATATTGACGTGGAAGGATCTCGTTTCTAAGTTTGTGAACCAATTTTTTCCGCCCTCTAAGACTACGCATTTGAAAAACGATATTTCAAAGTTTTCACAAGAATCAAATGAATGTTTTTCAACGGCTTGGAATAGGTTTAAGGAAATGTTACATGAATGTCCTCATCACGGTTTTTCCGACTTGCATCAAATCGACACGTTTTACAATGGACTTAATGATCATGAAAGAGATTATTTAAATGCCGCCGTGGGTGGTAATTTTTTGTGTAAAACGGTTGAGGAAGCTTTGGTGATAATTGAAAATAGGTCTAAGGTTTATAGCCCTCATAACACACCGAGTGTTACCAAATTAGGTTCATCATCGTCACCATCGTCTCGTAGCATTAATACCTTGCAAGATGAGGCAAATGAGGAGAATCGGTTTTCTATAGGTTTTCGACTCTTATGTCCCATTGGAAAGCTCAAGAAGCTTCGAATTCCGCTTCGGTTAAAGCGGTTGCTAAGAGTTGTTTGTCGTGTGGAGGAGCTCATGATCTTTCCGAGTGCATTACCGCGGATGGTAACACTTTGAGTGCTTATATAGCCACGAGAACTTATAACCAAAACGGTCAAGGTTTCCGCCAAAATCAAGCTCCACCAAATCAAAATGCTAATAACTATCGAAACAACAACCAAGGTGGTAATTATCAAGGCAATCAACGTAATTACAACAAGGTAATTATCAAAGTGGAAATGGGCAAATTTCAAACCAAAACCAAAATCGTGATTTTCAAACTACCACACAAGGTTTTCAAAATGATCACACCAAAAATCTTCAAGGAGAGTTTTTGAATTATGCAAAAGCAAACGATGCTAAGTTTGACAATATGCAACGTGAAATGGTTAGCTTAAGACCCGAGTTGAAAAACGAGCTTAAAAACGAACTTGCTAATGAACTTAAAATTCATGCTAATAAAATGGAAGGAAATGTTCAACGACTCCAACAAAATCAACAAAAAATGGAGCAAGGTCAACATGAGATTAAGCAAGAGTTATTAGAAGCGGATGCTAGGCAATCTAAGTTTAAAGACCGAATGGGAAAAATGTTTGAAGCTATCATGTGTAAACCTTCTTCTTCGAGTAGTCTTCCTAGTGATACAATCGTAAACCCAAAAGGAGAGATGAAAGTGATTACCACACGTAGTGGTAAGACACTTAAGGAACCGACTCCTCAACCAATTGCTCCTACGGAGGAAGCAATTGAGGAAGAACCCGAGGTGGTGGTCGAAAAGGAGCATATCTTAATTCCACGAAGTACCGCTCATGCCACACCTACGGTTGACCCATTACCATCATTGGAACCCGAGATTCCAAAGGCTATGCCTACTATGCCTCAACCCACACCACCTTTACCCTATCCATCGAGACTTAGGAAGGAGAAACGTCAAGAGCGCGACAATTATCAATTTGAGATTTTTATGAAAATGTTTCGTGATTTGCACCTTAATGTGAGTTTCGCCGACGCTTTGGTCATGATGCCTTGATTTGCCGCTAACTTTAAGAGTATGTTGAACAACAAGGAGAAATTGCACCAATTGTCTAGTTGTTCGTCGGTTTATCTTAATCGCATACCTCAAAAAGTCGGTGATCCCGGTAAATTTTTGATCCCTTGTGCAATCCAAGATATGGAAGAATGCTATGCCTTGGCCGATCTTGGTGCTAGCATTAACTTGATGCCACTTGCAATCATCGAGTCGCTCAATCTTCCAAATCTTACTCCTTCACTAATGTCTATCGAGTTGGCCGACCATTCCACGATTCGTGCATGTGGATTGGCGGAAGACGTTTTTGTGAAAGTGGGGAAGTTCTACTATCCCGTAGACTTTATCGTTGTCGATATCCCCACGGATCCTCAAGTTCCTCTCATTTTAGGTCGTTCGTTTTTAGATATGTCTATGGCTTTGATCGACGTCCATGCTAGAAAGATCACCTTACGTTTCAACGACGAGGAACTTGTTATAAACGCGACTCAAAATTCTCAACTTTCTCATGTTTATTCCGTTGCTACCATAAACCTCGTTGATATGATCGACGTGGTTTGCGAGGAATTTTCACAAGAAGTTCTAGGATTTGGTGATGAAGAAACTAGTGGCAATTCCACTATGTTAGATCCAATTCTTGATAATTCGACACCAACCTTCACTCCATTTGAAGGCTGTGGTTTAACGTTGGAAGAATTCAATATTCCACGTACTTATGACGAAGACCTCGACAACGATGAGGACTTCTCGATTATCAAGGATTTTCTTAACGATTTCCCATTTCCTCCACCCGAGGAGGTTATGAGTATCGAGCCCAAATCTTCACTTGAGGAACCACCTATCCTCGAGTTGAAAGATTTACCTCCTCATCTCGAATATTTCTATTTGGAGGAGGGTGACAAGTTGCCGGTTATTATTGCGAAGGAACTTTCGAATGATGAAAAAACCGCACTTGTCAATGTTCTAAAGGACCACAAAGGGGCAATTGCGTGGAAGTTATCCGACATTAAGGGAATCAATCCCAAGTTTTGTACTCACAAAATATTAATGGAGGAGGATTAGAAGCCCGCAATCCAAAGTCAAAGGAGGGTGAACCCCAAAATTCACGACGTCATCAAAAAGGAGGTCCTTAAACTCCTTGACGCGGGAATGATTTACCCTATTTCCGATAGCCCTTGGGTGAGTCCTATTCATTGTGTCCCTAAAAAGGGAGGGATGACCGTTGTGCCAAACGATGCCAACGAGTTAATTCCCACTAGACTCGTGACCGGATGGAGAGTGTGCATTGACTATCGTAAGTTGAATGAAGCTACTCGAAAATACCATTTTCCCTAGCCCTTCATGGACCAAATGTTGGAGCGTCTTGCGGGAAACGATTTCTATTGCTTTTTAGATGGTTTTTCCGGTTACTTCCAAATTCCCATCGATCCTCGTGATCAAGAAAAAACTACGTTTACGTGTCCATATGGAACGTTTGCCTATCGTAGAATGCCATTCGGACTTTGCAATGCACCGGGAACCTTTCAAAGGTGCATGATGGCTATTTTTCATGATATGATCGAGAAGACGATGGAAGTCTTCATGGATGACTTTTCCGTGTTTGGTAATTCGTTCACTTCGTGTTTGTCGAACCTTGAGAGAATGTTAAAATGTTGTGAGGAAACCAACCTTGTGCTCAATTGGGAAAAATGTCATTTTATGGTTAAGAGTGGAATCGTCTTAGGGCACAAGGTCTCGAAAGCGGGGATTGAGGTAGATCAAGCTAAGGTAGACGTCATCGCCAAATTACCTCATCCCAAAACCGTTAAGGGAGTTAGGAGTTTCCTAGGCCACGCGGGCTTTTATCGTCGATTCATCAAGGATTTATCGAAGATTTCTCGACCCATTACACATCTTCTTGAAAAAGAGGCACGTTTTGTCTTTGACGAAGATTGTGTACGAGCCTTTGAGATCCTTAAGAGGAAACTTACCGAAGCTCCCATTCTTGTTGCTCCTAATTGGAACCTCCCCTTTGAGCTCATGTGTGATGCTAGTGATTACGCTATTGGGGCCGTTTTGGGGCAACGTCATGATAAGCACTTCTTGCCCATTCACTATGCTAGCAAGACGATGAACGAGGCTCAACTAAAATACACTACAACGGAGAAGGAGTTCCTTGCCGTGGTGTATGCATTTGAGAAGTTCCGACCTTACCTCGTCTTAGCTAAATGCATAGTGTATACGGACCATTCGGCTATCAAGTATCTCATGGCAAAGCAAGATGCTAAGCCTAGATTACTTCGTTGGATTCTCCTCCTTCAAGAATTTGATCACATAATCGTTGACAAAAAAGGAGCTGAGAATCTAGCGGCCGATCATCTTTCTCGTTTGGAAGATCCTCACCAAAGTGTTTACGAGCCCAAGGAAATCACCGAAACATTTCCGCTCGAGACACTTGGTGTAGTGAATTCTAAACTTGATCCTTCCACCCCATGGTTTGCGGATTTTGCAAATTACCATGCGGGTAACTTCATCATTAAGGGTATGACGACTCAAGAAAAACGAAAATTCTTTCGTGATGTCAAGTTCTACTTTTGGAACGACCCTTACTTGTTTCGAACTTGTGCGGATCAAATCATCTGACGTTGTGTATTTGGCACCGAATCTTCTAACATCCTTAGAGCTTTCCATGAGGGACCCACGGGTGGTCACCACGGTGCTAATCTCACGGCTAAAAAGGTGTTTGATGCCGGCTTCTTTTGGCCTACTATTTACCGAGATGCACAAGATCTTGTGAAGTCGTGTGATGCATGCCAACGACAAGGAAAAGCCTCACAAAAAGATGAAATGCCACAAAATATCATCCAAGTGTGTGAGATCTTTGACGTTTGGGGTATAGACTTTATGGGGCCGTTCCCATCATCTCGTGGTAATAAGTACATTCTCGTTGCGGTTGACTACCTATCTAAGTGGGTGGAGGCCAAAGCCTTGCCCACCAATGATGCTCGTGTGGTAGTTAAGTTCTTGAAAATCATGTTCTATCGGTTTGGAACCCCTCGTGCTATCATAAGCGATCGTGGAACCCATTTTTGTAACGACCAATTCGAAAGGGTCCTAAGGAAATATGGGGTTACACATCGGCTTTCTACGGCTTATCACCCACAAACGATTGGGCAAGTTGAGGTTTCAAACCGAGCGTTGAAGAGGATCTTGGAGAGATCCGTTGGGGAAAACCGACAATCATGGTCGGATAAGTTGGACGATGCTTTATGGGCCTTTAGGACCGCTCATAAGACACCCATTGGGTGCACTCCTTATAAGCTTGTGTATGGAAAGAATTGTCATTTGCCTATCGAATTAGAACACAAGGCTTATTGGGCCCTAAAGCATTGTAATGATGATATGGAGACCGCGGGAAAACATCAGAAAATGCAATTAAATGAATTGGATGAATTGAGAGACATTGCTTACGAAAATTCATTGATTTATAAAGAAAAAAACTAAAAAGTTGCATGATTCTAAAATTAAAAACCGGGTTTTTAACATTAGGGATCAAGTTTTGCTTTTTAATTCAAGATTAAAAATCTTTTCCGGTAAGTTGAAATCCCGTTGGTCCGGTCCATTCACCGTGACTCAAGTGTTTCCGTATGGGACCATCGAGCTAGCTCAAGATGATGGTCCTAACTTCAAGGTGAATGAACATAGGTTGAAGCACTACTTTGGCGGGGAAGTTCCATCCTTGAACTACCTCGACCAAGTCACCTTCCCCAATGATAATTAGTATTGAGGGGATCGAGTCGAGCTCATGACTCGGTAATCAAAAACGAGGTGCCTCGTGGGGGAATCCCATGCTTATCCATGTACATATTATTGCTTTCTAATTAGTTAATGTGAGGGGATTTGTGCCCTTCCAACCTTTATTCCGTGGTTGTTTATGCATTGTGGTTTTTAGATCATGATCTTCACGATTGGAGCCTCTCATGTTCGTATTATGGGAGCTCTCAATCGTTTGCTTTGAATACTTTCTCAATATCCAAATGATATATCCTTTTGATGTTCTAACCTTAGGTTATTAGCACACTTCATAAACGGCTATTAATTTATTGGTTACACCCTTTCCATGCTAGATTAGGCATTCGACTACGTCTCTAGTGTGGGGGTGTTTACACCCCTAGACTCAAAACATTGAGGACAATGTTTAACTTTAGTATGGGGGGTGAATAGATACTCGCCTTGCCAAACCTTCATGCTTTCTAAAGTTTATATTTGTTATCATTTTTGTTATCATTTTTGTTGCAAAATAAGGCTAAAAATGGCCAAATTTTAAAATTTTTCTCATGTTTTATAAGTGTTTGAAGACACGAATGTAGGTTTTCCGATGGCGAGAATAAGAGTAATTTTTGACTCGACCGTGCGTGTTGAGCACTTAGCTTTGATTCCTTAACTACACATTAGGCTAAGTCTCTTAAATGAGGACGAGAAATGATAGAGTTAATTATAAGTTACTATGCTAAACGTAGAGTACTCGTATTCTTTCAAAAACTCATGTGTTCTCGTTGTTTGCTTATTCTCCCTTCGCTTGTAAATATTTTTTGCTTAATAAATATTGACTTAGCGGTTTAGTTAGGATTGTTGGGTTTCTAGTCTTTTCTAGTAGCTTCCGTGTATTTAAATTGGGAAGACATTAAGGTATCGCCAGCGTCACGGTTTTGAAGTATTGGCAACCCGAATAATCGAAAGCTTCACCCAATAATAAGATTTCAAGTGCTCACCTAAATCTAGCAAACAATTTGAAGCCCCACAAGGCCGAAAAATCTATGCAAAATTGAAAGTGAATCAAGCCTTAATCTTCGAAGCTTTAAAGATCCAAAATTCGCTTTAGCGTGAGGATATACGTCTTTGGCTAATAAAACCACCGATGAGGCGGATAATAAAAGGCAAGGCAAGACCGAAGTCATAATAAAAGCTTCATGGCGAAGTTGAATAAAAGATGGACGTAAACCAAAGATAATAAGGCCCTTCCGTTAGGGGGCGTATAAAAATCTTGGTAATAAGTCTCATGTTCAAAACCGTTATAAAACCGTGTTTATCGATTCTTCTTGTCAACTTAATTTTTTAACATCGTTATCTATTAGGAGGGGTTATTGATTTGATGGTCTTAGTTACACCGTTAGGACTCTATTTTTAGACCTAAATCTCTATTATCGCATAAGTCAAACAATGTATCCTCGTGAAACATTCAAGACAAAATATTATATAAGAGATACAACTTAGGAATAATGGGAGGATAAGTACGTGATTAGAGCATATGAGTAGTGTTAGCATTACTAACTTATAATAACAATGATCTCCTTACACGCTTAGCATGGAATTAAGGCGAAAATCGAGGACGATGAAATTATTTCTAACGAAGCATTCTCGTGTTCTTATTCTATGAACCTAAATGTCCCATTTTGCGATGAAAATCATACATTATGTCTAAAACACAAGTAGTAGTAATAGTAGTAGTGTAGCTAGTTTATCTTTCAATAAAGTGAATAAAAATAAATTTTGGAGGTGCTACGATACTTTCTAGCATTGCGTAAGGGCACGGTAATGGTTTAGTATGGGGAGTGATGAGACTGCTTTTATACATAGTCTCATCGTCCAAATCGGGCTTAAAATGCATTAAATATCATTAAAACTGCCAAATATATGCTCGTGTTTGTTGCTTGTGTATTTTAGGTACGGATATTTAGGAAATGGCAAAAAGATCACAAGAATCATTCAAAAACGAACACGGGAAACGAAGCCGCACAATGAACCGGACCCAAATCTGGAATTTCCAAATTTGACCTTGAAGAATTGAAGATTGGCAACATTGGTCCCTCATTTTTGAAGACTTGGAAATTTATACCCTTGCAAAACTCATAAAATGCATTGAGGTCCCTAAATTATCAAGATGTTACATGAACAGCCCTTGAAGATTGAAGAAATTACATTTGAAGTCCTTGATACAAGCTTACAAAATTGATGTGCCAAAAATGACAAGTAGGTGAAACTTATTTACAAAGGATATAGAAGTTGTTGCTGTTTATTACAAAGTGAAGGAGTTAAGAACATTGGGGGGCCAATTCTGCCCAGACACTACAAGTATCCCCCACCAATCATCTTGCCACATCACCCCAACCCTCCACTCACAACACACCACCTCACCCTCCACCTCCACGTCTGAAACCCACTCAAAGGTTTATTAATAAACCTGGTCAAATGAAGTCAAACCCCTAATCTATTCCCACCAAACACGTTTTTAAATAAAACTTTCCCCCAAAACTGATTAAACACACACTAATCACCCCCATAAACCCTAAATTCCCCAGCTTCAATCCAACTAAAAACAAGGGGGTTTTTGTTTAACTTTTCCAGATCCCTAATCTACATTTTGTATCCCATCCCACACAAAAACCATGACTCCAACACACCCATGTGTTGGGTAGGACCACCCCTGCACCCATCACTATCCCCAAACCCCAATACCCGACCAAATGAACGACTGGATTGATTTTCTTGGTCCCCAAGAGCAAATAAACGTTCAAGATCAAATACCAACAGCTAGCCACTTCAAGATTCCATTTTCAGAAATCACATGGACGATTTTTGACCAATTTCAAGATGAAGACCAAGGGCATGTTAGGAAATTCACCCATTAGAGTTTTAGTCTCTAGATTATTCTACTAGTGTGTATAAATGGGACGGCTTGTGTCCCATTTTTCCTTGTTCCAGATTTTTACTCAAAAAAATGGTAATCCCTAATATAAAGTTGGTGTTTGTTTAATGTAATTCCTTTTATGATTTTTTAAAAGTTGGTATATGTTTGAGTAGAATCTGAGTTCTATTAATATTTTTTCAAACATTTTGTGTTTGAATTTTCAGAAAAAGGTTTCTGAAAATTTTATTTTCTTGGTGAAATCTTGTTTCCAAATTTGGTTTTCCAGATTGTGAGTGTTTTGTGTAAGTGTTTTGAAAGGAATTTCTTTGAGAAGATTATTTGAGAAAGATTTAAAAGTAAGAAAAAAAACAGATTGTTGGTATTGTGTTTCTGCATTTGTTGATCTTAGGAGGTTTCATTGAGAGCTTTATTTGTCCAAGGATCTGCACAAACCCGAGTTTGTTTGGAGATGGCAAAGCATCCATTGTGGGACTTGGATGTGGGTCCCACAAGGTAGTCCCTTGTGTCCTTATTTTTAAGTTTTCAGTTTTATGTGATTGGGTATGAAAGTTGTGAAATCTGGTTAAGTGTTCATTAAATCTGTTGGTTCTTGGTTGTTTTGATGAATTATGCATGCTAGATTAGTTTTAAGTCAGTTTGGTTAGGTTTTGAGTAGGGTTGCTTTGTAATCTTCATTTTCAGTAATTTAAAGGGGTGTTTGGATTTGCATGTTAACTGAGATATTTGAAAGATTTTTGGGTTAAAAATCAGTTTGACACACTCAATAGGGTATTGTTAGGTTGTATGTTAGTTTGGTTTTAACTTTGGTAGGGTTCATAATAAGTTGCATGCTAAAAAATTTGGAAAAGTGGTCAAAAAACAGTCAAGTCCTCTATCTACCTGATTTGTAAGAATTTGCTCATCAAATTTTAAAAGCTGCTAGATATAAGGTCTACTGAGGTTTGTGAATTGCTCATATGTGATTTGGGTAGCTTATGTTCAAGTTTTAAGCCATTTAAATTCGTTTTTGTGCATGTAGCATAGTTACTGTTCATCAGAAACAAGGTAGCATTCATCAGTAACTTTGTGTGCCTTTTGTGACGATTTTTGTGAAGTGACTTGCTGATTTTTGTGCATTATCTGACTCCCCACAACCCAATTGGTGTGGGGGTGCCTTATTGTCCAAAATAAGCACTCACAATAAGCTTTCCTAAGCTTATTGCTTTCTGACCAAAAAAAATATACTAGCAGTGGGAAAAAGGTTCCCACTGATAGCACACAAGTTAGTACTTCTATACAAAAGGACAAAAGTCCCAACATGTCACTATCAGCTTTTTAGAAATTTTGTCTTTTGTGGTCTAAACTTGGAATTAGGACTTAAAATAGTTTTGTAATTTTTCTAATTTTATTTTTGATTTTTCCGGTTTAATTAGTTTTTAATTTACTGTTCATTTAGTATTTTTTAGATTAAATAGTCATTTTTAATTACTTTTAAGTTTCTGTTTTTTGTCCTTTAGTGCAAAAAATTAACATTTTTAGATTTCAAAAATTTTGTTAGATTCAGAAAAACATTTTAAGATTTTTAGTATAAAAAGTTTTCACTTTTCACTTTTAAATTATTTTTTAGAATTAATTTAAGTTAATTAGGGTTTTATTTATAACTGTTTTTGTCTTCTAGTGAAAAATTTTATATTTTTCAAACTTTTTCATTTTTCTACTGTTCATTAGAGTAATTTAGGATTTTTAAAATTGTCCAATTATTTTTGGCATTATTTTATTATTTTTTATAATTGTTTTAGTTTAAAAATAGTTTTTAGTGATTTAAAAATAGAAAAATAGTTTTGAAAATTTAGGAAAATACTTTTTAGTCTTTAGATAATATAAGTAAGTTATTTGTTCAATAAAATAATATTTTGGACATTTTGATTAATTATATATAATTTTAGGGCTTTAATTAGCATTTAAAATTGAATATTTAATTAATAAAAGGTTTTAAAATATTTTTATTCGATTTTTATTCTTATTTATATTATTTTAGACTACTTTAGCTTTTAATTAATTTTTTAGGTTTAAAATTTTTAATTTAGCTTTTAATTTTTTACTTTAGCTTTGGGTAATAGTAATGAATTTGTCGAGGTGTTTGTTGGCATCATCATCCGGTATTCCGCGAAATGGATTAGTTTGCACTTGTTGGATCATGTGATGCTTCAACGAAAACTCTGGAGCCATGATTTGTATCGGCGCAATCGGTCCTCCTCGTCCAAACATTGTGGGTTGACAAAGCTCCTCCATTGTCCGAAGGTCGGGCTGTGGAAGAACATTGTTGTTGTTATTGTTGAGGTGCGGTGGATTATTGTTGTTTTTCACACCTGGCATAGCTAAATCTTCACGAGTCTCGGGCTCTAGATAAGTAGAAGATCTAGTACGCATACACCTGCAAAAGCAAAAGGAAAAGATACCAAAGACAAAGAGAATATATATACACTATAAAGAAAATAAAATCTTTTTGGATTTTTTTGAAAATTTTTAATTTTTATGGATTTTTAACAATTTTTATTTTTATGGTTTTTTGAAATTTTTTAAGCAAGAAAATAACGCTCACGAATGAACGGATCCCAAAAAGCAACGCGTCTCTCAAAGAAAACCGTTAATCTTTACGAAAAGAGCCGACAGCGGCGCCATTTAATACAACTGGGGTTCTGCCTAGTATAAATATTAAAGTTCGTTGTGGTGGTCTAATCGAATTGATCTCTGGATTGACGTGCGACTCAGCTGTCTTTTGGTGAAAATAAAGGTTTGTCGTTGTAGTGTGATTAAAATGCAAGACTTAAAAGTAAATGACGGTAATTTAAATCTAAAACAAATTAAACGTAAATGGTGCAATGTTAAAAACGTTGAAAAGAAAGTTAATTAAATGACAAAAATTAAAGCGTGACGAAAATTAAACTTTGGCGAAAATAGAATTTGACAATGTAATAAAATTTGAAAACATAAAAATAAATCAAGTAAAAATGCGGGAAAACAAAATTTAAAATAAAAACAAAAACAAAACAAGAACACGAGTCTGATCGCACTACGATCGCAACCAACTAATGTGGTTGGATCGTACCCGGATCGTAGCTTGATCGCAGCCTAGATCGCACTTGGTGATTGCAGCACCCGATCGTACTCAATGCGATGGAAACAAAGGGATCGTACTCTATAACAGAGTCTAGATCGCAACCTGCGACCGTACTCTATGATCGAACTCCACCACGATCGCACTTGTGGATCGCAGTAGAGATCGTGACCACGATCGTACCAACAGATCGCACTCTATGATCGTACCCACGATCGCAATGAGTGATCGTGGTGTGGATTATGGAGTGTGATCGTGGTATGATCTTTGTCCTTGATCGCAACACTGGATCGCAAGTAGAAACCCTAAGGGTTTATGCGATCGCACTTGTTGGATCGTAACAAACAGAAACCTTAAAGATCGGAACAATGGAAACCAGTAAGCCAATAAGCTAAACTAAATAAGCTGACTTCGACAATAAGCACAAATCTAAACATTACCAAAACAATAATAAGACGAATACAATAAGCAAAAATTTAAAGACTTTTGCAAAACACGAATTAAGTAAACACAATAAGCAAACTTTTAGAAAATTGAAACTTTTTAAAAAACTAAGAAACGTAAATAAGCTAAGTACAAAACAAGCCAATAAAATTGTCAAACTTATAGCTCATCTCATACAAAAACTTAGATGAAAGTAAAAAGGTAAACTTTTTAGTAAAATAAGCAAAGAGATTAAGCAATTTCTTGCTTAATCCGAAATTTAAAATAAACCAAAAACAAGAAAAGCAGAAGGAGAATGATAAAAGAAAACTTGATTGGAAGTAAATAAAGATTAAACAACAAAATAAAGAACACTTACTTGAATTAAAGGCAAGAATTTAAAGGTACAAAACAAGGTAGTTAAAATGACAATTTAAAGAAATGACATGAAAATAAGGTGCATGTAAATGAAAATGGAAGAACTAGTGTCACTCTAGCCAACACCTCAAATGAAGAGGTGTGACGTCTATATATAGGGAGAGGGGAGCATGTGTTGCTTCCTTCTTTCATTCTTTCTTTTCGTCTTATTTATTTTTCGACTTTTTTCGACGTTGTCTCGGGATTAATTAAACTCGTCTTGAAAATTCTTCATTAATAAGACTTGAGTTCCTCGGCTTTATTAAACTTCCATCTTAGACTTGTTCTTCGATAAATCTTCAGAATAGGTCTTGGACTTCCGTTCTTTTTCCACTCTTGATTTCCTGACTTCGTATTTTGTCTTTTTCTTCGATAAAAGCCCGTGAAAGCTCGTGTTTTCTCCCCTTTTCACATTTTCGTCCTAAATCACAACAAAAACACAAACCACGCATAATTCCGACATTTACGACATAGAATACATGTTTGGGCTTGGTTATTATTGTAATTAAGTGGTAAAAGGATGGGTGTTTTCACACCTATCACTGACACAAGTGTCAGACCTCTTCATGTAAATTATTAAATTCATAATAATGAAATAACAAAACAAAATGAAATAAATGGAACCAGAAAACGTATGTCAACGCTATAAGATATTGGCTTCGGGTGGGTCTGAAAACCGTAGGCAATAAAGTTAACACAAAACAACCAAACTTCAAGCTATCACGCTTGATCACAACGCTAATCTATCCTTAAAACGCATCTTTAAATTCGAGTAGAATGGTAAACAACGATTAAATGGCAACACGCCTCAACCACGTTTTATAATATAAACATATGATTCGTCGCTACGATGTATGCATCGTTGATTATACTTCGGCTATATTATAGTTACACGAACTAATATATCAAACTCATAAGAATAAGGGACATAAAATAGTACGTTAGTAATTTACGCTTCAAAAAGTATATGTCCTAAAATGACACATCATGGTGCGATAACGACAATCGGGATCAATCTAGTCGATATACAATATGTTACGAAGCATTATTTACCTATCTAGAGTATCAAACGTGGTTCACACTCGGTTATTTGAACAATAAATTAATTATCATGATCCATGATTGGCGATGAGGCCAAATTATAAACAAAATCGCATTATAAAATGTACGATAATCACGCAAGGACCATTGCTTCACGTGCAATGCCTTTAAATACCATAGTATATACATACCTATACATAAAATCATTCCCATATACACATAGGATCACAACGCAGTGTTGCCATGTGATGCAATGTAGCCCATATGCCAATTACATGCAACCTATATGATATTCACGCAACTGCTTGCAAAACTACGATGATAAGTACTAAACGTACACAAAGATATATCTCAATATATTATCATAGTATATATTTACTAAATACTAGGGAACTCATATCAGTTTTGATGGATACATCTAAATCATAAGTCAATGCTATAGAAATCTTATCGGAGCCATGCAAAGAAGTTACGTGCTTTAAAACTTATTACGACACACCAAAAGTTATAGTTTAGGTTTTTCAAAAATCGACCTAGTTCTCTATAACTTGTGGCTCTGATACCAATCTATAACACCCCCGATTTACCACACAGGGGAATACCACTTTGGGCGTTATTTCATAGCACATCACACACAATCACAGAAGATGACCTCGAAAGAGACGTTTAAGATAAACATAAAAGATTATTTATAACTATTGTCTAAAATATTTCCAACCCAAAATAAAATTTTTCATTAGAGTAGAGTTACTTGTCCCCAAAGATCTCAACCAAATCACAACATTATTTTGACCAAGACATGACAATGAATAATTGATAAAAAGGGAAGGAATCTAATATTTTAGACCAATAAAGCACAAACTCCCCGGCAGCGGCGCCATTTGATAAAATCGTTTTCGTACACCCGAAGGTAATCGTAGTTCCGGCGAAGTGTGAATGGAAATCCGCATTTATGTCTCAAGTTTGATGCTCGAATAAAAATGGTTTTGATTTTTATATTTAAAACTTTTAATATTTTTAACAAAATATAAAACAATAAAAATGACAATTATACTAAGGATATTAAGCTAAAAGTATTTAAAATAAAACTAAGAACAATAACCAAGGCAAACTAAACGAGCATGATAAATACTACTATAATCCCGACATTAAAGGTAAACATGAACGAGACAACAATAATAATCATATAGAAGCTAATTAAATAACGACAAGAAAATTGATAGAGAATCGAACCCGAGCGAATAACCGGAGATGCCGAGCTAACATAAAACATAAAATGGTTAACGACAATAAAGCTAAACGACATTTTATGACAATTATAAAAATTATTTTTAATTAAATCTAAATTTATTAAACTATTTAAAAACGATTATAATTTTGATGGTATAAACAATATCCTACATAAACTATAATTAAACAATGTTAATGAAAACTAAACGCATGGCCCCTTATTTAATTGTTAACTACTGGAACATAAATAACCAAACAGAAAGCCAAAAATGAAGATCTAAAGTGACTAAACCTACGCAGCTTTAAAAAAAAGCAGAAAAAAATAGATTTTATATTTACAGCTAAATAAATAGATGCAGGTAAATAAAGAACCTTACTCCTACTAGACAGGGAAAAGTAAAACAACCGTAGATGTAAATAAAAAAACGAAATCTAAGAATAACGCAAGGGGAAATTGCAACAAAATAAAGTGAGGATTTGATTTCAAAAATAAAAATGGAATATTAATCTATCTAAAATAGAACACAGCAAATAAAATAAAAAAAAACATACAGCAAATCAAGAAAATAGAAATTGAATGTATCAAATTAAAAATAAGACAGGAAAAATAATGCTTACATCTCACAGGAATAAAATTCAGTATAGGAAAGGAATGTTTTAAAATCTATCTCTAATCTCATCTTATCTAAAAATATAAAGAAAAAAGAACAGATGAAAAAAAATAAAATGAGGCGCGATCTCTTTTTTATCCTCCCACGCAGCCCCCCTTTTGTTTACTCTTTTTTATCAATCTGATCTACCCCTCTATAAAAAAAATGGTGCGTTTCTTCTTTTTTTTCTGGGCTGTATGGGCTTTTGGGCCTGTCATTAGTCTACTGGGCCTTTCTTACATATTTGGGCCTGTGTTATGATGGGCTGGCAGGCTGTTGGGCCTGTGAGGCTTTTGTTAGGTTAAAGATGTAATAATGGGTCGGCTCGACCCATTTAAGTGGTGTCGGGTCGACCCAATAAAACATGAAGGCACCGTTGAACTCGATTTTCCGTGCTCTTTTCACTTCTCGTGTCCATTTTGGCTCTTTAGCTTCGTTTTAGCTCTTTTTCTTTAATATTCGTACCTACAATAACAAATAACACATATAAACGATAAATGCACTAAAAAAAACCCGTTTTGCTATTTATTATACCAAAAATGAAGGGATTAAACACTAAAAATCATGACTAATTCCGTGTTTAACAATGACCTCGAAAGAGACGTTTAAGATAAACATAAAATATTATTTATAACTATTGTCTAAAATATTACCAACCGAAAATATAAATTTTCATTAGAGTAGAGTTACTTGTCCCCAAAGATCTCAACCAAATCACAACATTATTTTGACCAAGACATGACAATAAATAATTGATAAAAAGGGAAGGAATCTAATATTTTAGACCAATAAAGCACAAACTCCCTCCATGCATGCTCTGCTGCTTTCAATCTTGATTACCTGAAACACATGCTTAAAATCGTCAACACAACGGTTTAGCGAATCTATAGGTTTTTCAAATCATAAGTTGAACATAAGTATTAAAACCAATCATGACAATTCAATAGCATTGTCGTACTCACAATCTATTATTCAAGGATATTATCTTTAGCAATAGCTAATAATTGTGTTTAAGCTCGCGACACTAATCCGTTAACTCAATCACCCGGGTACATTTACCGGCATGATTAAGATGAAACCAGTGCCCCTTCTAAAGGCATCAGTTGTAATTATACATTATTTCTTATCACAAGTTATCCGTCCGCAGAGGATACTCAACGTACTAGCTCTCGTCTCGGATAGGATCGTCAACCCATTGTACTATCAATTGTATAAGCGGCTATCTCCAACCCACAAAAGGGCAAGACAATAGTTAATAGTTCACGAATTTAGGGACTTTTGCAACTGGGTACTTAACACAATTCAAGGCAACATTCGGGTCCAACAATCATTCATGACTTATGTTCATTTTCATTTAAATAGCATGTATCTCCCTCGCGGGTAAAAACATTTGAAATAAGTAAAGAGTGAGGCTATAGACTCACCTTAAGTAGTAACGATAGTAGTATTAGCAAGACGTAGACGAAGACAATCACCGACGATGAGGATGTCCCGGGAAATCAAATACAACACCTAACGAATAAACACGTAATGAATAAACTCCTTCAAGTACCATCAAGTACTGTATATAAATAATTAAAGTCACTCAAAGTTGTATAAACTCACGCCAAAAATCCAAACAAGTGATATTTGACATGTTCATTTTTATACTTTATTAAGACTATTGCTCATCTTATAATTTTGCCGGTACATACCAAATATACGGGTTGTTTTCCCCAACTTACACATCATCAAAAATTATGAAAAAATTTGTAAAATTCACTTACAACCTATAGAAAGTCTATGTTAAATTTCATAAAAAGTTCTCACTTCTAAGTCCCACTTCTCGTCACATTACTAAACTCCAAATTCCGGACAGTTTTGTACCTTCACATTGTAAAACCATTTTGACCTTCTTAATCAATACCATTTAAAAATTCGACTCTTGATTATGAAAGTAGACTCAAAATGCTAAGTTTAGGGCCTGAGAACAGCCTCTAATCATTTTTAAAACTCAACTTATAGTCCCCGAGATTTGACCTAAAATCGAACATAATTTCGGATTACGTCGACTTTCATCTCCTGGTACACGAAAACATCGAAGTATCATAACTTTTGACCCGCTTGGAGTTAAAAGCTCTATCTTATACCAAAACGAAGCTAGAAAAAAGCTCTACAACAATATCCCATCATCTTAACCTTAGCACAGACCTAAACCCACGAAAATTAGCCCTAAAGTTTCTGACCTAAAAGACCCTTTTCAAAATCACATCAAAACATCTTTTTGACCAATTTTAATCATTCCTATACCCCTAACATCACCTACTAAACATCCTAAACCAATCCTATATCACCTAATCACTTGTATGAACAAACTTCATCAAAACCTATTTCATAAATAAACCATACAATATAATTAAATTAATTAATAAATGAAGTAAACATGGACATAGAACCATACCCACAAGAAATAAGATCAAATAATTACCAAAACCAGAAACCCGTTTGGGTTGTGGGTTTTTGGATCAAGAACACCAACCAAATCTTTTCCAAAAGCTTTAATATTCCAAATGTAGGCTCCCAAACACATTTAAACACAAACCCAATGATTGAATTAGATCAAATCATGGTATTTTTCAAAATCTATAAAAATTAGATCTAAAAAAAAGTTGTTGCATGTTGGATTTTTGTGGTGGGATTTACTTACAATGATGTTTTAAGGATGGGTTATTGCTTAGATTTTACAAAAATCAAATTTTGGTGGTGGATTCATGGTGGTGGTGTTTGGCCGTGATTTAGAGAGAAGAAAAAGGGGAGGAGAAAAAAATTGCTATTGAAAAATGAGAGTGTATGAAAAAATATGGCTTATATATAGTGGAGGGAGGATCAAATGTGTAAATAAGGATATCTTTTGGCCTTGTTTGCAAACTAGTTAGCAAAGAGCGGGAAATGGTAACTAGTCGGTTTTTAAAAATTTACGGGAGTCGGGTTTCGTCCCGGCTACCTCAAAATACTTTTAAATGGTTCAAACGCACACAAAAAGAATATTCATATTTTTCCGACTCGACTTAAAACGTAATAAAAATAAAAACTTCGAAAAATTCAAATATCAATCAGTCGATAGTAAAAGATAAATTTTGGGCATCCGTCGGTATCGTAGTCGTTATCGGTTCTTCTTAAATCGTCAAACATAAAAATTAAGCCTCATTTATTGGTTTCAAATTAAACCGTCAAATATATAACAAATGAATTTTCTTAAAAATTTCAAAAATATACGTAAATTAGGGTAAAATAAATGACATTGGGTTCGGGGTATCACATCCTCAAGTGAGTCACAACTTAAGAGAGATGCCCATACTGAATAGCTCTTGAGACAATAACTTAGCACCATACGGCACATTCACCTTGATCACAGTAGAACTTAAATTACACTATCTGATCACCAAAATCAAACTACAATCTAACTAGTCACACTCTTAGTTCAGCAATTAGAGGTTACACTAAGTATTTAGCATGCAAGACTGCTATGGTGAACAAAAACAAGGAATTAGGCACTTTTTAGCTTTGAAGCCTCCGTTGATGGAATAATAAGCGCTGAGCTTATTAGTGTCTACAAAACCACCATGAATCAACAACCAATCAACATCAATTCATCACCATTATCTGCTACAATCATCAATCTGCTATACTGCTTCAAATGGACTGAAAAGGCTATGAAATGAATTCTGAACCAGCTACAAGTATTCAAAGCATCAATAAACTTCCATTGATCATGGATGATCAATAGAACAACACAGTATACTAGGAGTATGATTATGAGAGTATGTGAATGAGATTGAGTAAAAGTGAAGGTTTTAATTTCATTAATGGTAAAAATTCAGTTATAAATCTGTTACTAACTGGCTAACTAACTCTTAGGTGGTTGTCAAACACCTAAGAGTAGTATCTAACTAATTTGAATAACTGGAAACGAGAGGAAATTTTGAAGTGTGTGTTTACACACCTACAAGCTACATACATCAAAATTAAGTGATAATAGGGTATTTATAGAGTGAGAATGAGAGTTTGTTGGGGATGATGACGTGTTGCAGCCAATAACTGAGCTCCACGTGTACTAATTTGGTTAATTGCAAATCCCAGCTCATGAACACATTTGGGGATTTTTTATTGAATCACTTTCAGTTCAAATAACTTGTTGGGTTGAATTCCTTGTTTGATTCCCAGCACTTTTCATGTTTACATCTTCCTTTGATATGCAGTGTAGCAAAATCCCGTTCCTGGACTTGTGATTGTTTGAAGATGACACGTGGCAGTGTTTTATTGGTAGATATAAGAAGACGGGGATCATTATCCACTTTTGGATATATTAAACATTGCATGGCTAGTTCTCACTGGTGGAAATAAGGCTGAGTGCGTTTTACTGCGGATTCGCTTATTAATGACTAGCGATTGTGAGTGGGTATATGTGGGAATCCTTGTCACCCACTTTCTTTGTTCTCATTGGTTCATTTCATTTCACATGGATTAAGCCCCAAAAGTAGTTTCAAACTTGGCAGATTTAGCCCCTAAACTTAGCAGATTCTTCATTTGAGTTTGGAACTTCATTTCTTTGACATATTTGATCCTTCAACTTTCATCTTGAACATAAATTACCCATTGACTTGTTGACTTGAATATTGACCAGATTTGACTTTGATCTTGAGTTTCTCAAAATTGCACTTTAGTCCTTCATCTTTTGAATGTTGTCAAGATAGGTCCTTTTCTTTGCAAGGTTTGTCACTTTTGATCCTTCTCTTGGCTTTTATTCATCTTTAAAGCTTGATTTCACTTGTTTGCTCCAAATTTGTATCCTTGTTACCTAAACAAGCACAAACACAAAACATACCCCATAATACTGCTTTTATGTATAAAAGTTAGGTATTTGTTATGTGTTTTAGGGTGATTTGTGATACTATTGATATGAGATTTTGCTCATATCACCTCCTATGCCATAAATTAGACTCATAACTAGAATTTAGCTATCAAACATCTAATACTACCTGTTGGAGTAATAGTGTGAATATTAAAGGTATACATATTTTCTTGCCTGGGTACTTGAGCAGTATTTGAGACTCCTTAGGTATCTCAAAATCTGAAAAGAGCACCATACAATCCGTATTTATGAAAAGTACCTTGTTCTTTTTATCACACATTTGTAATACTAAGAAACGATTGAATTCATTCAACTCTTTGACAAAGAATACTTCTTCAAACACCAACCGTCCTGTATCGATTTTTCCTTTGCCAGTAATTCTGCCTTTACTTCCACCAAAGGCTACTAGTCCACCTCTGAATTCTTCAAACTCAGCAAGGTAGTCTTTGTTCCCTGTCATGTGCCTTGAGCATCCACTATCAACTATTCCTTTGTCCTTCAATTTATTGATTAGATGCTCCTGCACATGTAAAAACCAAATTGGTTTTTAACAGGGACTCAAGCCTCATTAGGTTGGATCTTGTGGGGCCAACATACTCAAGTGTTTGATAAGTAGTTTTTCCTGTAAGACTACAAACGCTCTTGTATTTCATGGTTCCAGTTATATAGTCAAATAAATAAGTAGGTTCATTGATTTTAGACCTTTTTTTACTTATGTACCGTTTTAGCAGTACTTGGTTGAACACATGATTTTGTCCCTCGGGAACCCACATTTGCATTGGCTTTGCATAAGGATTATTTCTAGGTGACCTAGTAATCTCCAATCGACTCCTATAAGGTGTGTGGGACTTTGGTTTTCTAGACTTTTAACTAGCGGTACTTGTATTTGGTCTAGCAGTACTGATAACTAGGTTTTAGTTAGGAAAATTGTTCGTTGATGTATGTCTAATCGAATTGATAACTGGTTAACTATGCGACTCAGTTGTCTTTGGTGAAACAAAAGTTGTGTCGTTGTAGTAAAATTAAAGTTGCAAAAACTTTTAAAGTAAAAGGCGGTAATTTAAATCTAAATCTAATTGAAATAAATGGCGAGAATTTAAAAGCGTGACAAAAATTAAAAGGCACTTAAAGTAAATGACGCAAACTTAAAACTATCTAAGGCAAACTTAAAACACAACTAAAACTTAAACTAAGCCAAGGCTAAAATAAATCTAAGGCAATTATACTTAAAGTGCAACTAAGGAAAAAAGGGGGAAAAATAAAGCTTGAAAATTAAAAATCAAAAACAGAAACTTAAAATAACCTGAAAATAGCTCATCCGAAATAAACCTTCGTTCGGAATAATTACTCGTTCGGAATGTCACCTTTGTTTGGAATAATTGTTCTTCACTCGGAATATTTACCAAAACCCTTGATCCGGAATAAAATGCTCACTCGGAATAATGGTTCATCCGGAATATGTCACTTATCCGGAATATTCATTATTCCGAATGAACACCTTTGATTCGGAAGAAATTGTTGATCCGGAATAAATCCTCACACACTTCGTTCGGAATGTTCTGAATGAACACACTTTGATCCGGAATATAAGCTTGATTCGGAATATTTCACAACTCCTTTATCCGGAATGTTCCGAATGAACAGCTGATACGGAGTATCAGTTATTCCGAATGAACCTTTGCTCCAGAATGTTCTGAATGAACACCCTTCGTTCGGAATAACTTGGATGTTCCGTATGTACTCCTTTATCCGGAATATTAGATGTTCCGAATGAACACCCTTTGATTCGGAACAAATGCTTGGTTCGGAATGTTTCTTTGGTTCGGAACAATCACAACACCCCTTTGATTTGGAACAACCTGCTTGATTCGGAACAGTCAACAAAATACCTTCACTCGGAATATTTGGCTTTTGATCCGGAATAAACCTGGGAAACAGAAACGAAGAACACGGGACAAAAAAGAAATACAGATCTACCAAAACTAATCAAAATCAACCACGAGATTAAATCAAACTAATCACAAATAATCTAATAACAAATACTAATCAAACCAAATCAAAAACACTAACAATAATAATCAAAATAATAAAAACCCACTTTAGTCAAATCAATAAAACATCAAAAACATAAACATGAACAATAAAGCATAAAGATTTAATGATCAAATAAGAAAGGAAGATAGGAGATCAAACAATAAAAGTAAAGATTGACAATAATTAAAAGGAAACTTACTTGAAATTAAAGGTATTTAAGGTGCAAGACAATTAATTAAATGACATGTAATTAAAGTGCAAGGTAATTAAAATGGTGGAAGATTTAGTGTCACTCTAGCCAAGAAAATGAAATGTAAATCCTAATGATCTATTTATAGGAGGATTAGGGAGGTGCTTAGAAAGCTTCCTCCCCTCTATCTTCTTTCTTTAATTGCATGATTAAGTCTTTGTCTTCTTAATTCTTTGACTTTAATGACTTTGTCTCGGGATTTCTTTAAACTCGTCTTTTAATTCTTCAATAAATTAGACTTGAGTTCTTCGGCTTTTAGTAAACTTCCGTCTTTTGAGTTTTTCTTCGATAAATCTTCATAATTGGTCTTGGACTTCCGTTCTTTTTACGCTCTTGATTTCTTGACTTCGTCTTTTGTCTTTTTCTTTGATAAAGCCCGTGAATGCCCGTGTTTTCTCCCCTTTTCACAATTTCGTCCTAAATCACAACAAAAACACAAACCACGCATAATTCCGACATTTACGACATAAAATACACGTTTTGGCTCGGTTATTATTGTAATTAAGTGGTAAAAAGGATGGGTGTTTGCTCACCTATCAAATCCCCTACACTTGACCATTGCAATGTCCTCATGCAATGCATTAGTTACAAAAGGTTTACACTTTTCATCACAATCAATCCACCTTGGCCCTTATTAAAGAGGTAAAAAAATTATAAACATTCAAAGTAATGAAATAAAAAATATACCTTAGGGTTTTGGAAATGTTATGAATGATCATCATCCTTAAGTTTTCACTTTCTCCAAACCAAGCTTAAATATGAGATCATTGTTATTATAAGTTAGCAAACTAACACGAACTCATGTGGGCCAATTATTTACTTAGACTCCCTTATTCCTAGGTGTATCTCTTATATTTTATTGTTGTCTTGAATGATCACGAGGATGCATTGTTGACTTATTTCGATAGTTTATTAGGCTGAAAATAAAGTGGGACGATTTAATCAATAGTTAGCTAAAGGACAAAATCTTTTAAAACTGCTTCTCGGGACCTCATAAAGTTCATATCTTGGCATAACTCGCTTCGCGATTTGAGACCTTTCTCGGACCGATATTTGGCAGCGACTTCATACTTCAAATCTTTGAGAGACGTTCTTGAAATTATGGTCTTCTCTATCATAATAGGAATTTCTTCACTTGAAGTTTTCAGAGATTCTTCATCTCTGGACCACGACTTCTTCATTTTTCTCCAATCTTTATTTTGGACTTTGATATACAACGATCCGCCTCCTTTTAGGACTTGGATCTATTTATCCTCATACCTTGCCAGGGTCTTTTCGGATAGACTTCTCCATGATCTTTTGGGGAGTTCTTGCTTTTCGTCGTGTGTCTCGATCCTTCATATTGATTTTCGATAAATGATTCTTCACATCACTTTTGGATCTTTAGAAACAAAATGTAGCCCTCATGCCTTGTTAGGACCTTTTTGGACTCTCCAATCTTCGCATCCCGCTTCAATAAGTTATGCCTTGGCTATGAACTATAATTTGTACCGAGCAACTTTTAAACGATCTTGGGCTAGAAGCTAAGTAACTTTTCAAATCGTACAACCTTATTTATTGCAGATAAATTTATTAGCAAGCGATGGGAGAATAGGCTTATAATTAACTCACATATATTCACGAAAGAATAAGAAACTTATAATTGACTCTATCATCTCTCGTTCTCCACAGTTAAAAATTCTCAAGGAATGAGACTCGTGGATGCTTGCCTATTAAATCAAAGTTTTGGGTTTTCGAGTCGTCTATAGGATCTTGCAAACTCTTAGACTTTTTCAAGTTTAGAAATCGCATTTTAAAGTTCCCTTGATAAACAACTCTCTAGGATCAATTATAGGAACTTGCGAAAAGTTCTTGTTCTTAACCCGTGAGAGTTATGACTTTCGCATTTTATAGCTCCCTATATAAAAGCCTAGCAAAACTTGACTTAAACACGTCAAGGATACTAGCTAGAGTAAACTTAGATAAGTAAACTCGGGTTGAGTCAAAAGATTCACAACGTTTGAAAATTAAAACCACTTTATTTAAAATTTATTCTAGTAAAGAAAGAAAATAACAATACAAAGGTAAAAACTAATAGGCCAAAATAGATCAAAAATTTTGAAAAATGTCGAAAAATTGATTTTCCGGTTAAAATGAGGACAAATACAAGGAAAAGACCACATAACTTCGATAGAAGTCCCCCCTACACTTGATATAAACATTATCCTCAATGTTTAAGCATGTGGGAGTAACCTCCCCTACACTTAGGAGATTGTGCACGTTGTTTAAATCTTGCTAAGGAAGAGACAACTAACGAGATTCCTATTTTAATATTGGGAAATATAAAATAGTGAATCGAAAAGAGTTTAGGATAGAACCGGGAAGAAGGGAACAGGGAATCACGGGTCGTCAAAAATCATCAAGAGTGGATCATTGAGCGCTCGAATCCCTGAATAGTAGAAGAGAGGAAATGAAATAGCAAACACCAACGGGTCTCCCCTACACTTAGGATAAAGAAAGCTAAAAGATAGATACATGGGTTGCCTCCCAAGAAGCGCTTGATTTTTTATTACCGAGTCGTGAGCCTGACTCGACCTTGATTAGCATAGGAAGAAGCATGAAACATATCCACCGGGATCAAAGACATAGTTTTCGTCCATCAAATAACACAAGCTTAAGGCGAACAAGGCAAGCTAAAGAAGAGTAGGCAAGGTTCCTTAAGCAAAGATGGAGCACGGTGGAAGCAAGGGTGAAGAGGTGCAAGCATATCTTCAAAAGTTCCAAAGATTTTTCCTTTTATCTCATCAGATGGATACTGAGATGGCTGAAGAATATCAATACCGGGGTCGAACACCTTTTCCTTTAGGGGAAAATAGCACTCAGGCTCAACAGAATTTGAAGATGATCCGCGAAGTAAATGCACAACCTCGTCCGTAGAAGGTGGACAAAGAGGTGTCAAATCATACGTGCTGTGGATGTTGGTGTCGTCCGGTTGCTTCTCCTTTGAAATATATTTCTTCAAATCCGAAGTAGGATCAAGACCATAATCATCAAAGTCTAAAGGAGGAGCATCACTCTCATGAGGGAAGTAAGTATTGAGAAAAGTTGAAAAGTCTTCCTGAAATGAGTAGTCATCCAAAGTAGGATCAAGTGATGTAGGAGGAGGATCTTCATTAGGAGAAGAATCACTCGAAAGAGTATCAACCTCATCAAAATCGTCATAAGTGGGCATTTCGGGATACTCGGAAGTAAAGTCATCATAATCATCTCCATCGAAGCTAGAATCATCATCATAAGTATCATAGATCGGTGGAGAATCATATATGGGTGAAGGTTCCAAATTGGAGAGAGAATTATCCACACCATGTTGAAACAGTGGATTATCAATGCAAGAATCGAATAGAGGATTGTTGTAGACGACAAAATCATCAAGCACATTAATCATATTCGCGGATTCTCTTCCATAGGATTTGCTTGTAAGCTTCCCCATTTCAAAGACTTGTGCATCATCCCCGAATCTTAAGATGAGCTCACACTTATCCACATCTATTAAAGCTCTACCGGTTCTCAAAAATGGCCGCCAAAGTATTAACGGAATACGAGGGTCCATTTCATAATCAACAACGAAAAAGTCGACCGGAAAAGTGAATGTGCCAACTTTAATGAACACATCTTCGGCAATACCAACGGGGTAAGCGAGAGTACGATTGGCTAGCTCAAGATTCATTTTGGTGGGTGTAAGGTCGGGCAATGATAACTTTTTCCAAACACTTAAAGGCATTAAATTAATATTGGCCCCGAGATCGGCTAAGGCAGTAAATTTGTCAGTTTGGTTAAAAGTGCAAGGTAGCACAAAACGACCGCGATCTCCAAGTTTCTCCGGAAGTTCTTTAAGAAGGACGACAGAACAATTTTCATTCAATCGAGTATTAACAAACTCGGCCATCTTCTCCTTCTTGCTAAGCAATTCCTTTAACATCTTGACAAATTGTGGCATTTGAGGAAGAGCTTCAACAAGGGTAAAGGTGATTTTCATGCCGGCAATCTTTTCCAAAAAGTTAGCGACTTGAAGGTCATTCTTTGTCAAAACTCTAGCCTTGTTGAGTCGAGAAGGGTAAGGAATGCTGGGTTTGGGTGGTGGAGGCGTAGAAGGTGAAGGTTGAGATGTTGAAGGGTTCTTCTTGGGCACTTCGTCATGACGAGGTGGAGACGGTAATGGTGTACTAATACTAGGTGTGGGAGGAGTAGGGATAAATGGTGGTGGAGGAGGTGTAGATAATGGGGGCGGGGTAGGTGGTCCTACTATGGTTACTCCACTACGGGTAGTAATAGCACTCACATTCGCTCGCGGATTGGTGACGGTGTTTGAAGGTAGAGAACTCGAAGTAGAGGGTTGAGTGGTGGGCAAGAAACTAGCCAGCATATTCTTCAAATCATTCGTTTGATTGCTGAAGGAGGATTCTATATTATCTCGAAGCTCGGATCTTATGTCATTCCCTTGCTTGGTGATATCCCCTTTCAAATTGATAATTTGGCTTTGTAGATTCTTGATTTGCTCTCCTTGGGTTCGCATCAAAGCTTCAACATCTTGATTAATGGGTGGGGCTTGTTGGGCGGGTGGGTGATAAGGATTAGAAGCTCTAGGTGGGATTTGGTTGATTCTATTGTAGTTGTTGTTGGGGTTTTGGTTTTGAGGAGAAAAACCGGGTGAAAGATAGTTGTTGGACCGGTAACTTAGCAAATTTCTATCCCCTTGAGGTCGGTCTTGGTAATTTTCCGGTGAATAATTACCATAAGCTGCATACACGTTTTCTGAATTTCCTTGAGTAGAAGGACAATCAGTGTATGAGTGAGGACCGTCGCATGTCTCACAAGGATTGGCTACCGCTTTAACTTGTTGTTGGTTTGTAGCGAGAAGCAAGATATTTTTGTTCATTTCGGCCATCATGCGGGTGAATTCGGTCAAGTCGGGGTTTGCTGAAGTAGAAGAAACATTGACTCTCGGGTTGTTCCTTGAAGAAGCAGAGGAATCCCATTTTTTGTGATGAGTAGTCATGTTCTCAATAAGCTCTCTACACTCCTCGGGTCTTCTTTTCATAAATGTGCCACCGGCGGCTGCATTAATCGTATCACGATCACGAAAAGTCAAACCGTTGTAGAAAGTATCAATTAAGGTCACAGGGAGCATGTTGTGGTTTGGACAACGATCGATCAAAACATTATATCTTTCCCAAGCATCAAAGAGAGATTCATCGGGGTCTTGCATGAAACCGCTGATTTAATTGCGAAGGCTCGTGACCATGGATGGTGGAAAGTAGCGCGACAAAAAGCGTTGAGTCATGTCATCCCAAGTATGAATTGAATTCTCCGGGAGATGATCAAACCATTTCTCGGCGTGCTGTGATAAAGTATGTGGAAAGAGTTGAAGGCGAAGAACATCCATTGTGGCACCGGGCGACTTCATGCTTTGAGTGATTGTAATGAATTTGTCGAGGTGTTTGTTGGCATCATCATCAGGCATTCCTCGAAAAGGATTAGTTTGCACTTGCTGGATCATATGATGCTTCAACGAAAACTCTGGAGCCGTGATTTGCATCGGCGCAATCGGTCCTCCTCGTCCAAACATGGTGGGTTGACAAAGCTCCTCCATTGTCCGAAGATCGGGCTGTGGAAGAACATTGTTGTTATTGTTGAGGTGCGGTGGATTATTGTTGTTTTTCACACCTGCCATATCTAAATCTTCGCGAGTCTCGGGCTCTTGATAATTAGAAGATCTAGTACGCATACTCCTGCGAAAGCAAAAGAAAACACTACCAAACACAAATAGAATATATATACACAATAAAAATAAAATCTTTTTGGATTTTTGAAATTTTTTAAATTTAATTGATTGTTAACAATTTTAATTTTTATGGATTTTTGGAAATTTTTTAGCAAGAAAAATAAAGTTCACAAGTGAACGGATCCCAAAAAGCAAGGCATCTCTCACAGAAAACCGTTAATATTTACGAAAAGAGCCTGCAGCGGCGCCATTTGATAACTAGGTTTTACTTAGGAAAATTGTTCGTTGATGTATGTCTAATCGAATTGATAACTGGTTAACTATGCGACTCAGCTGTCTTTGGTGAAACAAAAGTTGTGTCGTTGTAGTAAAATTAAAGGTGCAAAAACTTTTAAAGTAAAAGGCGGTAATTTAAATCTAAATCTAATTGAAATAAATGGCGAGAATTTAAAAGCGTGACAAAAATTAAAAGTCACTTAAAGTAAATGACGCAAACTTAAAACTATCTAAGGCAAACTTAAAACGCAACTAAAACTTAAACTAAGGCAAGGCTAAAATAAATCTAAGGCAATTAAACTTAAAGTGCAACTAAGGAAAAAAGCGGGAAAAATAAAGCTTGAAAATTAAAAATTAAAAACAGAAACTTAAAATAACCTGAAAACAGCTCATCAAGAATAAACCTTCGTTCGGAATAATTACTCGTTCGGAATGTCACCTTCGTTCGGAATAATTGTTCTTCACTCGGAATATTTACCAAAACCCTTGATCCAGAATAAAATGCTCACTCGGAATAATGGTTCATCCGGAATATGTCACTTATCCGGAATATTCATTATTCCGAATGAACACCTTTGATTCGGAAGCAATTGTTGATCCGGAATAAATCCTCACACCCTTCGTTCGGAATGTTCCGAATGAACACACTTTGATGCGGAATATAAGCTTGATTCGGAATATTTCACAACTCCTTTATCCGGAATGTTCCGAATGAACAGCTGATCCGTAATATCAATTATTCCGAATGAACCTTTGCTCCAGAATGTTCCGAATGAACACCCTTCGTTCGGAATAACTTGGATGTTCCGAATGAAATCCTTTATCCGGAATATTGGATGTTCCGAATGAACACCCTTTGATTCGGAACAAATGCTTGGTTCGGAATGTTTCTTTGGTTCGGAACAATCACAACACCCCTTTGATTCGGAACAACCTGCTTGATTCGGAACAACCTGCTTGATTCGGAAAAGTCAACAAAATACCTTCACTCGGAATATTTGGCTTTTGATCCGGAATAAACCTGGGAAACAAAAACGAAGAACACGGGCCAAAAAAGAAATACGGATCTACCAAAAGTAATCAAAATCAACCACGAGATTAAATCAAACTAATCATAAATAATCTAATAACAAATACTAATCAAACCAAATCAAAAACACTAACAATAATAATCAAAATAATCAAAACCCACTTTAATCAAATCAATAAAACATCAAAAACATAAACATGAACAATAAAGCATAAAGATTTAATGATCAAACAAGAAAGGAAGATAGGAGATCAAACAATAAAAGTAAAGATTGACAATAATTAAAAGGAAACTTACTTGAAATTAAAGGTATTTAAGGTGCAAGACAATTAATAAAATGACATGTAATTAAAGTGCAAGGTAATTAAAATGGTGGAAGAACTAGTGTCACTCTAGCCAACAAAATGAAATGTAAATCCTAATGATCTATCGATAGGAGGATTAGGGAGGTGCTTAGGAAGCTTCCTCCCCTCTTTCTTCTTTCTTTAATTGCATGATTAAGTCCTTGTCTTCTTAATTCTTTGACTTTAATGACTTTCTCTCAGGATTTCTTTAATCTCGTCTTGTAATTCTTCAATAAATTAGACTTGAGTTCTTCGGCTTTTAGTAAACTTCCGTCTTTTGAATTTTTCTTCGATAAATCTTCAGAATTGGTCTTGGACTTCCGTTATTTTTGCACTCTTGATTTCTTGACTTTGTCTTTTGTCTTTTTCTTCGATAAAAGCCCGTGAATGCCCGTGTTTTCTCCCCTTTTCACAATTTCGTCCTAAATCACAACAAAAACACAAACCACGCATAATTCCGACATTTCTGACATAAAATACACGTTTTGGCTCGGTTATTATTGTAATTAAGTGGTAAAAAGGATGGGTGTTTACACACCTATCAAGTACTTGCAGGTTTTGGTCTGTCGGTACTTGAAGAACTTGACTTTAAAGGTACTAGACTTTGTTTCATAAGTATTGCTCTGGGTATAAAGTCTTTGTTGGTTTGAGGGTGACTTACTTTGTTCGTCTTGTTTTGCATATTCACCCCCTGAGCATAACCCCACTTAGATTTAACAACATGTGGTTCCATGTTTCCTTTTTCTTGTATATCCTTAGCTTGTGCACTTTTCTCATGATTTATAATGACCTTTTTAGCAGCCTTTTCTCTAACAATTTTATCTTCATGCACAGTACAGTCTTTGATAAAATGACTTAAGCTACCACATACAAAACATCCTCTTCTTTTCAAAGAACATCCAAAAGGTAAGTCTGTCCCAGTGTTCTCAAAACCTAGCCTACCCCTTTTGATACTACCATGATCTTTTTCATTACTATCCATTGCCTTCCTTGGAGGTTTCACCTGCTTAGAAGCAGAACTAGGTGTAGGCATATATCCTTCAGCCACAAAGGTGTTGTGGATAGACAACCTTTTTAGTCACTATAGGTTCACAATGGGTCAAAATCTAATGTCAGAGGTGCAATCAGTGTAGTTGCTAGAATCTGAATCAGAACCATTTGACTTTTTACCATAGACAGCTTTTGACTCATCCAATTCTACACTTTTATCATTATTTGGGGGCATGTATATTCCTGATAATGATGGAGGAACTGCCTTCATTCCTTAAGCATACCGAGTATTTTCAGAATCACTAGTACTATTAAAAATTCCTTTTGATAAGTCCTTATCAGTCAGAGTTATCCTAGGTTGGTACTCAATATATCCTAGGCCAGTTTTATCATAGTACCCTGTTAGGAATTATTTTTTAAGTGTCAAGTACCGTTAGTGTTATTGAAGTACTGTTTGTTATCTTCCAAGTACCGTTAGTGTTAATGTGGTACATAGTAAGTACTGCTACGTCTAAAGTAAGTACTGCTATATTGATTAGGACGAATATATCTTTATATAAGATATGTCATAGTTGTAGTTAGAGTATATCTTATGTGATATACTTAAATAGTTAGAATATTGATAATATATCGTTTGTGATATAGTTATCTTTGTAGAATATTCTAAGATTTCTAGGGTTCCTTACTCTATAAAAGGAACGTAGGTACGATGACATTCATGTACCTCATTCAACTCGATTAATAAGAGAATTGAATAGTTAAAAGTAATTATGTTCTTCTGTGCTTTATAAGTTAGATTCCGCATAACTTATTTAGCTTGAGTAAGAGTTCTCAAAGTGTTTTAGTTTGATTACAAACTAATATACTAGTTCTTAACGAAATATAGATCCAATCAAAGGGATCAACAAGTGGTATTAGAGCTTGTTGAGAAACTCTTAAAAAGAAGAACACAACCCTAAAAACACCACTCACACTAAAACTCAATGTCTCAACCTGGTGATGACCCTCACTTGGAAGATATTCCAGATCCTGATCCAATACCACAGGGACAGCCTTAAGTTGTGCATCATGCACCACCACATGGTGTTCAAGCCATAGATGTTGTTGTTACTTCTACAACTACAACACCTTTCCATACTCTTTCTACTGTCAAACTCCCAGTTCTCAAGGGTGTTAATTATGAGACATAGGCTATGCAGATGGAACATTACTTGAATCACATAGATCATACTCTGTGGCAAGTTATCAAGAATGGGAATACACCTAAGAAGCTACACTAGCTGCCTAATGGTACATGCTATGCTTTACCTGCTGTGACTGCTGAGGAGGTATACGCAGAGATCAGAGAATGAAAGGCCAGAACTGCTTTGGCTATGGCACTTTCAGAGGACATATTACCTAGCTTTCATCACTATAATAATGCAAAGGCTATGTGGGATGTCATCAAACTTAGATTTGGAGGTAATGACAAATATAAGAAGATGAAAAATATTGTTTTGAAACAAGAGTTTGAAAACTTCTCAATTTCTAGTATAGAAGGAATCCATGGTGGCTATGGAAGTTTCAGTAAGCTGCTTATTTAATTGGCAGTTTATGGACAAATATTTCCTAATGAAGAAGCTAATCTGAAATACTTAAGAAGTGTTCCACAGGAGTGGAAAGCAATGACTATGCACTTCATCACTGGGGATGATCTAGATACAATTCCTTTTGATCATCTCTACAACAATTTTAGAGCTTATGAGATGGATATTAAAGGCGTTGAGGTGACCAAGGCAGCAGCAACAACAAAGTCTAACTTGGCTTTTGTGTCAGAAGGTAATAGCGGTACTTACTTACTTCCATAATACCGCTAGTGGATCAAGCAGCGGTACTTACTTCACAAATACCGCTGGGGACTTACAAGTGGTACTTACCCACAAAGTACTAAAGGCAGCCCTATAGTCTCTCAAAATACACAAGGAAGATCTTCACCATTGTTTAGTGACAGTGATGCCTTCTCATTCTTTGTTGGAAAAGACAACAGGCCAAGACTGACACTCAATGACTTGTTCCAAACGGATGATGCTGATGTTGAAGAGATGGATCTCAAATGGAAAGCTGCTATGGTTTCTGTGAGATCTAATATGTTCTTCAAGAAGACTGGAAGGAAGATGACTGTTGATCCTAATGAGCCATTAGGATATGACAAGTCTAAAGTTAAATGCTATAACTTTGGAAGGAATGGACATTTTGCAAAGGAGTGCACTAGAGACAAGGCTAAGAGCAGCAGCCAAAAGTCCAAAAACAGCTATAGAAACAATCCAAGAATTATTGAAAGGTTTCTAAAAGGAAACAACAGGAGTCCCAAAGGAACAAAAGCATTGGTGACTGTAGAAGGAGTGGTGAACTGGGCTGAAGATGAGGAAGAAGAAGAGCTTGGTTTGATGGCTCTCTTACATGAACATACTGAGGGGCATCTAATTGATGAATTAAAAGAAAAGGTATAGTAGATAGTGGATGCTCATGACACATGACAGGGAATAAATATTTCCTTGCTGAATTTGAAGAATTCATAGGTGGACCAGTAGCCTTTAGAGGTAGCAAAGGTAGAATCACTGGCAAAGGGAAAATCAACACAAGAAACTTGGAATTTGAAGATTTATTCTTTGTAGAATAATTGAATGAATTCAATCTCTTTTCTGTATCACAAATATGTGATAAGAAGAACAAGGTGTTGTTTACAGATACAGACTACTTGGTGCTCTCCAAAGACTTTGAGATGCCTAAAGAATCTCAAGTACTGCTTAAGGTACCCAGGCAAGAAAACATGTACACCTTTAATCTTCATACTATTACTCCAACAGGGGGTATTACATGTTTGCTAGCTAAGGCTTCTAATGATGAGTCTAACTTATGGCATAGGAGGTTAGGTCATGTGAATTTCAAGAATCTTAACAGATTAGTGAATAGAAATTTGGTTAGAGGGTTACCTAACAAATCTTTTCACAATGATTTCACACGTACTGCTTGTCAAAAAGGAAAACAACATAGTACCTCTTGTAAGACCTAGACTGTCAATACCGTGAAAAAGCCTTTGCAACTTTTGCATATGGATTTGTTTGGTCCAGTTTCTATAAGGAGCATTAGTCATAAGACCTTTTGTCAAGTCATAACTGATGATTATAGTAGATTCAGTTAGGTTTTCTTTTTAGCTCTTAAGAGTGAAACCCATGAATTACTTAAGGATTTTATCACCTTAGTTGAAAAGCAGTTCACTAAACAAGTCTTAATCATTGGTACAAATAATGGGACAAAATTCAAGAATGCTGAATTGAATGAATTTTGTAGGTCTAAAGGCAATAAGAGACAATTTAGTAATCCTAGGACTCTACAACAAAATGAAGTAGCTTAAAGGAAGAATATGACACTAATTGAGGCTTCTAGAACTATGCTGGCTGATTCTCTTGTGCCAAATACATTTTGGGCAGAAGCAATCAATACTGCATATTATGTGTTAAACAAAGTCTTAGTGATCAAGCCTCAAAACAAAACACCTTATGAATTTTTGACTTGTATTAAGCCAACCATAAGTCATTTAAGACCTTTTGGCTGTCATGTGTCTATACTAAATGCTCTTGATCATTTGGGGAAGTTTGATGGAAAATCTGATCCAGGATATCTGGTAGGATATTCATTGCAAAGTAAAGCATACAGGGTTTTCAATTTGGCATCTAAAAAGGTTGAATAAAATGCCCATGTTAATTTATTAGAGAATAAACCCAATGTCCCAGGAATAGGTTATGCATGGATATTTGATTTAGATTATCTAACTAATTCCATGGATTACTATTTTATGCAAAAGGATTGTCAAACTAACAATGCAGGTGAGGAATCTGGTACAACTAAGTCAGGTACTCAAGGAGAATCTTCTTCATCAGACTCTCAGGATGAGGATGTTCACATCTATATACCTAGTATACCTACTGTTACTCCCATAATTACTACTCCCTAGAAGCAAACTGTCCCATCAACTGATGATCATGCCTCCCAAGAGCTTCAGAGGATTCAAGATCAAGAAAGAATGCTACATCTGCTAATAAGCATTTAGGAGAAGAATCTTTTGAGTCACAACACTCACCAGTACATACTACACCTAGTGGTACTTCATCTACAAGTACTGCTAAGTCAAAATCTGCAAAGTCTGTTGATTCATTAGAAGATATTTTGTAAGCTATGGACGATGAAGATGTTTATGCTAGTCCAGCTGAAGGAATCTTCTCTAAAGCTTCCTATGATGAGCAGGGTGCAGTAACTGATTTCAATAATTTAGAAACTGAAATTCCAGTCAGTTCTATTCCCACTCATAAAGTCAACAACAACCATCCTACTACTCAGATTATTGGAAATCCCAAGTCTGTTGTGCAAACCAGAAGACAACTTCAAGCCAATACTGAAACTCATGCACTTGTGATTTATGTCAAACAACAACAGAGAACAAATCATAAGGATACTCAGCATTATTTGTTTGCCTGTTTCTTATCACAAGTAGAGCCCAAGAATATTTCTCAAGCTCTTGATGAAGAAAGCTTGGTAGATGCCATGCAAGAAGAATTAACACAATTTGAGCTACAAAAGGTTTGAATTCTTATGGATATTCCCTCAAGAAAAAGAGTTATTGGTACTAGATGGGTTTTCAGGAACAAGAAGAATCAAAGAGGAGTTGTTGTGAGGAACAAGGAAAGGCTTGTTGCTCAAGGCTATAGTCATGAAGAAGGGATAAACTATGATGAGGTTTTTGCACCAGTGGCAAGGATAGAAGCCATTAGGTTATTTTTTCCTTTGCATCATATATGGGTTTTATAGTCTATCAGATGGATGTGAAAAGTGCCTTTCTTTATGGTACTATTTAAGAGGAGGTATATGTTTCACAACCACTAGGTTTTGTAGATCCTAAGTTCCACAATAGAGTCTACAAGGTTATCAAAGCACTTTATGGTCTGCATCAAGCTCCAAGGGCTCGGTATGCAACTTTATCCAATTTTCTATTAGAACATTGATATAGGAGAGGGACCATTGACAAAACTCTGTTCATAAAAAAGAATGCTAAGGATATCATTCTAGTGCAAGTCTATGTTGATGACATTATTTTTGGTTCTACCAAAAAATCATTGGTGTGAAGAGTTTGAGGCTTTGATGAAAGGAAGATTTTAAATGAGTTCTATGAGAGAACTTACTTTCTTTTTGGGACTACAAGTCAAACAAAGGAAAGATGGAACATTTATAAGTCAAGATAAATATGTTGCTGAAATCTTGAAAAAAATTTCATGTATGGATTTAAGGAGTACAAGCACACCTTTTGAAGGTAAGAAGTCTTTATCAAAATATGAACATGGTGAAAATGTTGATATTCATCTATACAGGTCAATGATTGGTTCATTGATGTATCTTACTACTTTAAGACCAGACATCAGGTTTGTTGTATGTGCATGTTCAAGGTTTCAAGTCAATCCATATCTATCACATCTACATGCTGTGAAGAGGAGTTTTAAGTATATTAAAAGTCAACCTAATTTCGGATTATGGTATCCTAGAGATTCAAACTTTGAATTGGAAGCTTACTCAGACAGTGATTATGCTAGAGCTAATCATGATAGGAAATCCACAACAAGAGGTTGTCAATTCCTAGGCAGAAGACTCATATCATGGTAGTGTAAGAAGCAAACAATTGTTGCTAATTCTACAACTGAAGTTGAATATGTAGCTGCTGCTCATTGTTGTGGACAAGTACTTTGGATTCAAAATCAATTGTTAGACTATGGTTTCAACTTCATGAACACAAAAATTTACATTGATAATGAAAGTACTATATGCATTTTCAAGAATCCAATATTTCACTCCAAGACCAAACATATTGAAATAAGACATCACTTCATCAGAGATGCCTATGACAAGAAGCTTATTCAAGTCTTGAAGATTCACACAAAAAACAATGTAGCTTATTTGTTGACCAAGGCATTTGATACAAAAAGATTTGAATTCTTGGTGACACATTTTGGTATGCTCAACCAATAGACTGCTGCATATGTTGAGGGGAGGTAATAACTGTACATCTTTTATGCTAATTTTTATTATATAGTGTATGTTTTTGTATTTTTGATGTGATTGCAGGTTGATAGAATAAGATAAAAGAGGTTATAATGATAGTAGAATGCATGAACTGGTCAAAATTATGAGGTACCGTTATGGATCTAAGTACCGCTAGCACAAATCTAAGTACCGAGTATGTTCCATGTACCGCTACATGTCCGTTGTACCATTAAGGGTCTCTTTTATAAATTTGGCGGTTTCTTCGCGCTTGGGTTTGTTAATTACATAAATACTTACTCCAATTATACAATTGATTCACCTAATCTTTTATTCTTATTTCTTAAGTCTTTAACCTTCTCTCTAATTTTTTTTCGATCATCAAAAATACTAATGGCTGCTTTACAAGTGATCTCTAAGCATAATTTGGTTGCGAGTATTTCTCTTAATGATGACTCTCTTGGTTTCCATGAGATTCTTGGATTTTTATCTCGAAGTTATATTCGTTTCGCACTCACTGTAAGTCCCATTGTCTTTATTCCTATTGTGGAACAATTTTGGAATACTCTTGTATTAGGTACACGCTTTGATCAACCTTGAATTAAGGCTAGGGTAAATCATAGAAATATATATGTAACTGAGGTACTGCTAAGGGCAAGTTTGAGACTAAATGATGAAAATGGACTTAGTATGCTTAATAACACAGAGATACATGATGGCCTTACAGCCATGGGTTCTGAGGGTGGTAGGGAAAGTCTTACTTTCTTTAAAGCTTTGTTTTAACCACAATAGCAATTGTTTTTTCATGCCATTATTCATTGTTTAAGCTTCAAAAGTACTTCTTTTGATCAAATTCCTGCTGCATTGGCATCAACTGGTATTTGTCTAGCAAATAACAGAGTTTTCAATTTTTCAAGATCAATTTTTGAACTCATGACTAGGAATTCAGAAGGTGCTAAGAAGTTTTTGATGTATCCTAGATTCATTCAGACCTTAGTTAATGACCAAATACCTAACCTACCAGAACTAACAAATACATGGGATGTTCCTACATTCACAAAGAGAACTTTCTCTTTCTTGACCAAACAAGGCAATGCCTTCATAGAAACTGTTACACCATTATTTGCTCATATGTTTGCCTAACCTTCCAACCAAGAACGTGAGGAACCTAGCAATGCTAGTGCTTCTCAGCAAACTCCTTTTAACCAGAGTTCCTACTCCTCAGAAGATTCTTAATCTTCTTCTCATACTATTGGTATTCAACCAAATACTGATGAGATAATCCATACACCTGCTGCTTCTATTACTGTTAGTGGTTCACCACAAGCACAGGCACCAGAGGTGGTGGATGTTGCAAATTTAACTACTTTGTGCACTAGCTTGTTCCAACAGGTACAAGTATTGCAAAAGGAAAATCTTGTTCAAGGCAAGAAAACTGTTGAATTTGAGGCCAGCTTAATCAAGTTAAGGAATAAAGTATCCCCTTGGATGAGGCAGAATATGTCTATTCAGAAAGCTGCTCTTAAGAAGAAAAGATTCAGAAACCTCAAGAAAAGGAAACTGAATGCAACCAAACAGGGTAGGAATGATGAAGAACCACAACCTTCTTCTGATATTCAAACAAGGTTCTCTAGAAATGACATCATTTTTGAATTAGATGATGATTTCATTGGGAATTATGAAGATGGCAATGGTTTAGAGACTAGTGTGGAAGAACCTACTAACATGGAGTTCAACAAGAAGAACCACAACCTACTCATGAGAAACCACTAATTGAAGAAACGTTGGTAACTCAGCTAGAGCCACAAACTCAATCACCACAACTTCAAGTGAACTAGAGTAATTTCTATGAGAAGCTGGAGGAGATTTATGTTCAATTTCCTATATCTTCAACTCCACCACAAAGACAATTCTGGTTCCACAAGAAACAGTCTTTACAAGTACTGTCAAGATCAAGAGTAAGCTATGGATCAGACAATCCTGAGGAGTTACAAGTTGAGAAGATAACTTCAATGGAAGAAAAGGTATCTGGAAATACTCTTATGATTGAAGAAACAAGTGTGTCTTACACTGGTGAAGTCAACATTGTTGAAGATCCAAATACTGCTAAGCCAACTAAGCCGACTGCAAGTACTGCTGATATTATTGAAGACCCAAGTACTGCTAAGCCAACTAAGCTGACTGCAAGTAACGCTGGTGATCAACCTTCACTAGAAAGTAAAACTCCTTTTGGAGAGGATGAGACTTTAGCCCAAATACTGCTTGATTTAAGAGAAAATAGTTCAGCTGAAAAAACAAAACAAGCAGAGCTTGAGAAGAAGACAGAACAAGAAGTTCTTGCCAAAAATGATCAAACTAAAGGTAAGAAAGTTCAAGCTTCACATCCCACTAAAGGTATAGTTATTCAACAGCAAGCTGATGAGGAAAGAACTTCCAAGCTGAAGAAGAATTTACCAAAGATTAATCTGAAGGATAAGGGAAAGAAGCAATTACAATCAGAATCTGAAAATGAAAGTGATTCAGATGATGATATCAGCAAAGTCATGTATAGATTTAATCAACTAGACCATGATGAGGAGTATGCTTTCAGGATGCAAGCTCAAATTCGTGATGAAGAATTACAAGAGGAACTTGCAGCAAAGCAACAATTGCTAGAGGCTATGAGAATATAGCAAGAATGGAACATACAAGAGTATGGTAGGATTCAAGATGAATTACAAGTGTGATAACCCGAAACCGAGGTCATTGCTTAATCTTATTTTACAATTATTTTGAAATTTTTGATGAGTTTAAATGATATATATTTTTGGAAGTTTAAGTTTAAACCGATGTTGAGAGGCTTATATTTTATATTTAATAAGTATAAGGAGAATTAGCAAGCGTGATGTCGATGGATGCCAAATATTTTACGTTTTATTGTCGGCTGTTCGATGTTTGTCATTTTGATGTTTTCTTTTAAATGACGTGTTAAGTCGAGTCGGGAGTTGATATTATTATATTTTAGGTACGTTTTAAATTTTTAAAAGTATCTTTATGAAACCCGAGCCCCGTAGATATTTTCAAAATTGACTAATAGTTATTTCCCGTTTTTTAGCTAACTATTTTCATTTTGAGCTATAACTATTGCAAAATTACAACAATGGTCCCTCAACCACTATATATAAGCTTAAAATTTTCACACACAACACATACAAAATCACCAACTCCAAAAATTTCTCTCTCTCCTCTCTTCTCTTAACAAACCGTCACCCCCCCCCCCTTGTCATTTGATCGGTTTTTACTCAATTTCTATTATGATCTAAGCTAAACTAACACAAGTCCTATCTCTATAATTGTAAGGAGATCATTTTGATCTAAAATTTGGGTACGTGCAAGAAGTTTTATTTTTTTCAAGTTGGTAGGTCGGAATTATGCTCATGCATGTTGTTTTTGTGATGATCAAGAGATGTTCTTGCTAAAGTTTTGTTAAAAACTTGATTTTGATTTGAAGGTTTTGATTTTTATGATGATTTAAGTGTTATAGTTGATATATGTTAGTGTTAGGGTTATGGGATGATCCTAGCTATGGTTGGTTATTACTAAAAACATGATTTTATACAAGTTTTAGAAAGGTATTTTACAATAGTAGGTAAACTGTATATTTGAGAATTTTATGTTGTGATAATGATTTAACTAATAGCCTAGGGTTGTAGAGCATTCGATTGGCTTCTATTTGATATTAAATAGAGCTTCTAGCTCCAAACGAGCGCGAAGTTATGATGTTTTGATTATTCGTGTACCGAGAGACGAGTATCGACACTACATATAGTTGTCGTCGATATTTGGATCGAATCTCGAGGACTATAAATTTAAGTTTTGAAATGAGTCACATACTGATAATGAAGTGTAAACCCTAGTGGGTGAGTTTATTTTCAAACCCAAGTGTCGGTTTTGTAAATGGAGTCGTTTAAAAAAGTTAAAACGGTTGTATGAATTGTTAACGTAAAACTGTCCGGATTTTGTAGTTTGAAGATGAGTTGAGTAAAGAACTTTAAAAGTAATTTCATTTGATAAACTTGTTGGAGTAATTTCTATATATAGTAAGTTATTTTCTCGAGTCGTTTCATAAACGTTTGACGAGTCTAAAAGGTGTAAATAAGCTAGTACATGTAGTATGTGCCGGCGGATTTTGTCGAAAGTGTTGAATGGTAAAGTAAATATATAGAAGAGTGTAATAGAGTTATTTGTATCGTTTTCTTTCGAGTTTATCATGATTTTATGAGTTTGAGTTTGATATTGTTATGTATGATTTATTTCTCGAGTCATTACTAATGAACGCGCCTTATTTGATAGGTAGCGGTTCTCGTGTTTGAAAGGCATCCTCTATCATCGACGATCATCTCGCTAGATCTCTTATACTAAGGTGAGTCTATAGCCTCGCTTTTCATGCTAGCTACTAAATGTTTTATTTCCCGCGAGGGGGATACATGCTATTTGAAAATAAATAAACACAAGTCATGAGTAATTATTGGACCCGAATGTTGCCTAAGTTGTTTACATTGTATTGAGTACCTTGTTGCTAAAGACCCTAAATTCATGAGTCGTTAACTATATTCTGACTTGATGTTGTGAGTCGGGAATAACCACTTATTCTAATGATAGTACTATTGGGTTGACCACCCTATCTAAGACCAGGGCATTACACTGATTAACCTCTAGGAAGGATAATTTACGGGAATAAGAATGTGGTATTCTAGAAACTGATACCCTATAGGGGCAATGGTTTTATTCTAGTCATGCTGGCATTTAGCGTGGGTGACTATTTGGTTAAGGGGTCGGTGTCATGAGCTTAAATACAATGTATTGCCTTGAAATAGATTGTGTGTACGACAATTCTATAAATGATTATGATTGATTTTGTTCTTGTGTTCAAATGTTATTTGATAAACCTATGGACTCGCTCAACATTAATGTTGACTCGTTTTAGCATGTGTTTCAGGTAATAGGAAGTGATAGAAGACGGAGCTTTGCTGTGGAGGTTGTGGGTTGACTTTTGGAAGAATGTTGGTCTAAAAACTATTTCTATCCTTTTACTGTTGAACAATTAGTTAAATGTTTGTGTACTGTACTAAACTTGTTGGTTGTCGGTCGAGATCCATGGGGACTAAACGCTTTACTCTGGTGTCATTTTAGTACAATATGGGATGAAATTATGTTTTATACCTATTATGAAAATCTTGCTTATATTTTATGTGTAAACGTCTCTCTTTTGAGTCGTTCAATATACTTTGTGTGATGATGCTTGTGTCTAGTACCCAATTGTGTATTTCTGTTGCGCAATGTAAATTGGGAGTGTTAGAGATTGGTAATCAGAGCTACAAGTTATAGAGAACTGGGTCGATTTTGAAAATGGTCCTAAACTAAAACTTTGGTGTCGAAAGTATTTATTCTTCAAAATCACACAACTCCTCTACAACGCTCTGGTATGATCACTTTTAGTTTTGTTTTGTATTATAGATGTATCCCTCGTAACTGAAATGAATTTCCGAGTATTTATTAAGTAAATACTACGATATTGTATTGGAAATATTGAAAGTACGCTGAGTGCTTGTCAGTATCATTTTTTTTGCGAGCATTGCATAAACATCATTTGCATTGTGTTGCATAGCATGGATTACGTATAACATTTGCATATGTATTGCATACTAATTTTTGTTTTGTTAACAATGACCTTATGTATCCTTGAACCCATATAATTGTAGAAAATGGCTGGTGTACCTCGTGAGAATGGATGGATTGATATGACTGATGTATTAGACGGTGAGGAAGTAGATAACTTTGGTGCTAGTGACGATCAGGAGAATTATGAGTATTTAGATGACGGAATTGCTCCTACTGCAGTTGGACAGACCAAGCCTAAAGTGATTCAAGGTAGTTATGTTCCAAGAGCTAATATTGTGCCACAGATTGTTCCGGACTATCAACGACCTGTTGTACGTTTTTTGACGCCTACTTGTGATGCTTATATGAGCAGTTTGGCTGGGATGGCATTTGCTAGGGGTGATGTTCCTTTTGAGTCGAGTAATGCTGCTAGTGCTCGATCTACTCATGATGGCATATCTGAGGTTTATTGTCCAGGTCCTAGGTCTTATGATGATATTTTCTGGTTTCTTAAAAAGTTTGATAGATCTTTGTTTGAAAGGTACTTAGTTGAAACCCGTATGATTAGAAGGTTTGAGCAGAATGAGAAGTGGTTTGACAGGTTTGTTAATAGTGTGAAGAGATCAGAGTTTGTTAGGGCAAGGGAAATGGATGAAGTTGTTAGATTAAGATCTATGGTGTTGAATTTGACTGGGCAAATTGAAAGGTTTCGTGAGGAGCAAGAAAGGAATGCAAGGTTGAATGCATAGGGTTTGCCTATGAGATCTTTTCCTAGGCGAGGTGTGGTGATTCGTGATGTGCCAAGTCAGGTTGAAGCTCAAGTGTTGGTGAAGCCAAGTGACGGAGGAAGTCGAAAGGGAAAGGAAAAAGTGGAGGAAGATTCTGAGGAAGATGATTGCAGCAGTGATGATGAGCCGATGTACAAGAAGTTGCGGGGATCAAATGTTTAGTTCTCTTATGTTGTTTTTAATTAGCCTTGTTGTAATAGAACTTATGTAGACTGGTACTGTAGTATATGATAAAACTTAATGATTTTTAAGTTTACCGTGATGAAGGGTGGTAGTGACATTACTTGTCACAATTTTGTGGAAATTTTCCAATGCAATCCAAATTACCTTCATGACTTATGATTTGTCTTATTAGTTCTTTTGTGAATTGGTTAATGATTCATTATGGACTGTGTTGTTGGTGCATGTAGTATCCATGTTATATCTTGATAGAGAAATCCTTCTTCTTATCTTGATATGAATACTTACTTGTTCTTTTTCTTATGTGTCATCACAGGAATGAAGGAGTTGGGAGGCATTTTTCTGACTTACTAAATTGTTGTTTGGTTAGTTTCCTAAAAACATGCGACCTAAATTGACAATTGTTACTGTTAATACCATGATTGAGCAAGCTATTACTAGAGTAATGGAAACTGAACGTGCTGCGAGGAACCAAGAGACTGAGAATAGGAATACTGCTGGTCAGGTTGGAGGGAATGTTGCAAATCCGGTTGCAGGTAATACTGATTAACCAGCAGGAGGAAATGCTGCAGGACAAGTTGGAGGTAATGTTACTTTTCAACAGATTCAGAAGGAATGTTCTTATGCTAGTTTCATGAAATGTGACCTATCCAATTTCGTGGTACTGGTAGTTCTTTGGAATTAAGGAGGTGGATTGAAAAGATTGAAAGTACTTTTGAAATCAGTGGATGTTCAGAAGCTAGTAAAGTGAAATTTGATGCAGCTACTTTTCAGGATGATGCATTAAGATGGTGGAATAGTCAGGTAGCTACTATGGGTTTAGTTGAAGCTAATGCTAGAACATGGACTGTGACCAAGGGACTGCTAACTGCTAAGTTTTGTCCTGAGGAAGAGTTAGGTCAGTTAGAGGATGAGTTGAGGCATTTAGTGTAACACCCCCAAATTTATATGATTCAATACAGCGGAAGACTAGTTAGTGTTACGGGATAACACATTACTCACATCATAGACAACGCATAAAAATCGCGTCGTTTATTAATAAAGCATTTCCATTCATAAATATCAAAGTTACATAGGTCCCAAGTCATTATATTTCATACAAAGTTTTACAAAGTATTTGAATGTAAAATATTGTTTGAGTGCGGGCCATGAATTCTTGTTGTCTTCTCGAGAATTACCTTCAAGTACCTGAGATAAGACATGTTAAAAGAAAATGTCAGCGATAACGCCGAGTGAATTCATAGAGTTTGATAAAATCCATCAATATAATATCAGTATAAAATTATTACTGAAAATCATTTTGTACAAATCATTTTAATAGGCCATAAAATAGCCAAAGTCATTTTATACAAATCTTCATCAAAATCATAATATAGGCGTTTTCCTTAAAAATCATTATACGAGCCAATGTCGTAAAAACATCATACAATACGTCTTATGACGTTGTATGAAAATAAAATCCGTTATATGAATATGGTTATGAAAACCAAAACACGAACATAATATCAATAGTATGACCCTGTATTGCTAGTCAGGCAATACATCGTAATTCGGTGCGTCTATTAGTATTTCGGTAATTGGATTATTATAAGCCGCATGACATTGTTACCTTACTAAACCAACAACGGGTAGCTAACCCGATACTCAATTTGCCCATCTAAAGTAGCGTGTCGTCACAAAGGTCACGCTATGGAAATCTTCTCATACATAAATTCGCTTACCAATCAATGTGGCACGATGGGGATCAACCGTCAAGGCGCGAACTGGGGTGATCGTCCCCAAATAGTACTATTAAATGCATAAGCGTCTACCAAATCCCGGTAGTTCACAATTCATGCTAATGAGACTTTTAGTGACATAACCTAACTTTAATAATCCATTTAATTTCATCTATCGGGTCCTTTAATCATTTATCGGGTCATACAATCGGGTCATACAATCATTCGGGTCCAAATCAATAAACAAACAATCGGGACAAATGGTGTCCTATTTTATAAAAACTAACATGTTATATCCCTCGCGGGTTTATAAAACATTTCATAAAAACATTTAAAAGAGTGCGAGGCTATGAACTCACGTTGATGTGGGAAGGCGGGTTATCGGCAATTCGGACGTACGGTACGTGCTTCAATCACGGAAACCTAGACAAATAATACTCGTCTTTGACTCATGTCCAATGACTTTATAAAAATAACAATTATGTATACATATGATGATTATATATATATGATGATCAAATGGGTTTACATATTCTGTTTTACTCATTTTAGTGTTTACGTGTTGGTAACTTCTTACTAGTTTACTAGTTTTACCTATTTACGTGTTTTAAGTCCAATAAGCTTATTATAAGTTCTTTAACTTGTTTTAATCCATTTTATACTTATATTATCAGTATCTACACTTTACAAGTTGGGCCTAAATGGGTTAAGCCCAATAAATATGTTTATAAGTGTTTTAGTCCATTTTGTTGTATTATTAGTCAATAACGTTAACTTAGCCCGTTAATGTCCGTATGTTATATTGTTCGGGTTTTATCGGTTTTTACTTGTTATATATGTTTATATATCAGTATATGAGTTTTATAAAGTTTACATTAGACGGGTTTGATCGTCTAAGTTTTTATTGGTGAAAAACGTTAATTTTACGGTAATAGCCGAAAAAGTCGTAAAAATCATGTTTATAGTTTTATAACTTATAAAACTTAACAAGTTACCATTTTTATAAAATATCCACTTATTTAACATTGTACATATTTATATAAATGTATTATATAAGTTAGTGGGTTTTAATTTATATTTTATACTATTAAATTTTGAGTGCTTATATAATAATATTATACTTTAATTTTAAAAATCTAATTTTTATTTTCATCTTCACCACAACTGCCATATCTAGAGTTCTATATGGAGATAGAAGCTCAAATTTTTATCACATAAACTACATGATATGTGCTCAATTTAATTATCGTATAGCTACTGTTGAATCATCCTCTAAGTATTTTCTAAAAATTGTCCAAAGCAGTAAACTCAGATTTGTACCCTAAACTTGTTTTGATCATATCTCACTCATTACAATGATTCCATTGCATGGCCAACTCTCACATGTGTACAAGACCCATAGCTTACTGTATATTAATTCTACTTCATCATTTTATCAGTTAATGACATGTTTCTTTACTGTTTTATACAGCCATCATTTTTAAGCAAGATTTTAGCCTTGTTCTTTATGGTTTTTCACCTTTTTAAGCATGTTTATCAACACCAAATCCCCACACAATATTTTTATCATCATATAATCATCATATACATATACAATAGGAAATAAAATACATGATTACATAATCAAAATAACAAGAAGATGAGGAGGACAATCTTTATACCACCAAGTTGATGTAGGTTATGATTTGGACATGGATTTTGGATGGATAAACTTGTGGATAACCATGACCATCTTCAAGATCACCATTCTTCATGAACACCTTGTGGAAATCAGCCCTAATACTTCATGGAAACTCCTCCTTGGATGTTAAAACTTGCACCAATCTTCCTCTTTTTGAATGGAGATTAACATATGTTAATTATAACATATGTTTGTGGTTAAAAATTGGATGATGGTGGTGTTTTGGGTTGAAATGGGACGGCAATATGAGAGCCAAGAGAGAGATTTTGAGATTGTTTTGCATGTTAGAAACGGTGGTATGTGAAGTGGCTAGTGGTTTTGAGTTGTTGTAAGCTTACTTTGTAAGCAAAAGGGACAAGTGTTAAGTTAGCAACCTCAAAATGACACCTCAAGGGTGTGTGGCTAGTTAGGACCAGTTTTTGAGTGGGGTGGGACAAGTGTCCCACTTGTCTCATCCCAATTTATTTACGGGTACTCCTCGATTCTAGTTTCCTCGATTTGCGTGCCCTCGGGTCGTTTTACGAAAAACCTTTTTATAAATTATGAATCAACGGCACAAAACGAATCTAATAAAAATTGTCTCATCAAAAACGGAGTTCGAAAACGTAAATACGTAATCCTAGGGTTTCCGGTTTTGTCGTAAAAGACGTTAAAATAAAATCGTAAGTCCTAATCTCTTCTCGTAAATTTGTGAGTTTATGAACCAACACAAATTTAAAACTCCAAAATAATATTCACGGATAAATTTATTTTCTGAAATGTCGGTCTGTCACCAAAGATGGTGTATGTAAACGTAAGCACGTAACGTTGAATCCTCCGGTTTAGACGTAGTCGACGCTACTTCAAGACGTAAATCCAAATTTCTTCCCAAAAATATGTGAGTTCATATAGTAACATTAAAATAATGTTTTCAAATAAATATTGAGAATAAAATATCAATCATAAATTGACGGATTGTCACAGCATTTACCCCTAAACAGGATCTTTGTCCTCAAAGATCATCTTACCTTACTACTCGCTTCTTATAGAGTTAAAGCCATGTGTGTATTTCCTCCACATTTGGTCTTTTCTCACAAGTGCAATTCATTACAGTACGCGAGTTTCGTCAAACATAACTACGGGAATAAGATCAGGCTTAATGTTGACTTACTTTCTCTATCCATGATGCTCACGGGTTTTTGATGAATGCAACTTTTCGCCGATCTAAGCTTTACTAAGGAATAGTCAGATTTTCACTTGATAGGCATTTTATCAAGTTCGATATACGATACCTAATTCACGCAGCTCTTGAAGTCCTAGGGTAGATCCAGCTTATATGCCTTTCAAACCAATCTTTTACATCATCTCAATGGTCCCATACAACGGGGACTTATATCCCATGATTTGTCAGATCATGAATTCATTTTTCCAAGGTTAAAAATTGTGGCATAACTTCGCTACCAATTTGGCACTTCAAGATCTACATTTCATATTCACATAACCTCTTGCCCACTAGCGGCTGTCAATTCCTAATTTCAACAATCATTTCAGATCTCGCGGGTCGGGTATTTTGTAAGGTTAGGTTCGCCATCATAGGAAACCTTAAACCTAAAAGACATGTCCAACTCACAATGGGTGTATGTCGGGTGTCTTCATCTCAACTTCTGCTTACAGATGCTCTAATATAGATCCTAACAAGATTCGATCTCGATCCTAATACGATAATTATCAATGATAATCTCTCCAAAGGAAAACGATTATACGGTCTATTATCAAAGGTCAATCATTCAAACATAGAACAGCGCTTATAGTATTTTGTATCGTTACTTTACCTCGTCCCTTCGATTGGGGTGGTACATAGTACTCTCATCAAGATTCGTTCTCAATGACTTCTGAGCAAATCTCTAGAAATTCGATGCGAAGCGAGGATCTTGATAGAGATGATCGATACAGGCACACCTTGTTTACATAACTCTTTTGCATTTATCATTAACGGGAATGATATTAGCAGATTTGGTCAGTCTGTCGGTGATGACCCAAATCGAATCAAATTCAGATGATGACCTTTGCAATAGCTAAACGTTTACTAATGTATGAGGCGATGTCTGCCTTCATAATTGCCATCAGTACAACTTCTTCAGACAAAGATACTTTTTGTCATAAATGACATAAATAGAATACTTATACTTACAAATTCCAACATAACTATATCTCACAATCTCCATATTTAGGCAACCACAAGTGGCCTTTAAAACATTTAACGCTATTGGCTTCTAAATTTTTAGTGGTTCATATTAGTCGCGAACCCCTTTTTATTATCTATATTATCTCTTTTCACAAACATCAGTTATTTTTAAATTGTTCGGAAATTTATTTTGCACCTTCATTATTAAGAAACATGTCCTAATTGGTTCTTTATCTTTTATACATAATGTGTTAGTAATTACGTTCACTTTCCTGATGAAATAAATATCATAACCGTATTTATTCAAAATTCTTTCCTTATATTTTCTAAGTTTTAGTTTCGTCTCAACTATCATTTTTATCCGTTTTGCTTAATTTGACGTCTAAAGCGTCGATAATTATTACAACTAAATAAATAATAAACATTTAATTTTTATGAAACGTAAACATAAAGATTTTTAAATTTCTTAGTTCGACCAATTATGTAAAATGTTCAAAATAAATTTGAATTTAATTAACAAGATTTTTGTTGATTTATCGAAAATATTTAATAAGATTCATAAATGTTCGAAAAACCTTTGTTTATACTTTGGTCAAAGTTTTCTTAGTTTGAAAAGCAAAAATTATCGTTTCAGATTTCGAGTCATGGTTTAAATGTTTCCTCAATCCCTCTTAGGTTGTCTTAAGGTATGCAAAAATATTTACCCCTAAACAAAAGTTTAGTTAAATGTTTTGGTTATAAGGGAATAATCCCTCAAAAGTTATTTGTTAAAACATTTGTCAAAACACACTTGCGCTTTCTTTTTGGTAAAGCCAAAAGTCTTAAAAGGGCTCTTAATTTTTGAAGAGTCAATATATTCCATTATCTATTAATCACACGGTTAAATCATGTAAAGGATTAAGTCTTAAGTCACATGTTAAATATTCAAAGTACAGGTTTTTATCGTTCGGCTAATTCAGGGCAATCTATAAATAATTATTAACTCATTCTTATTCTTATAAACAAATAAATGGTCCTTATTGATCACGAGCATGAATTTATCAAATTACAGCCTTCACACATGATTCACCAAATTTATGAATTCTACATGTGCATCGATCAATCCAAACGACATCACGTGAAACTCATAATGTTCATTACGAGTACAGAATGTAGTGATTGGAATACATAATCTTTTCCGCAGATGCGAAGTTGATGATAACCATGCCGTGGATCAAATCTTTAAAACATACGCTAGAACCTTGTAAATGATCGAACAAATCTTCCATTTCTAGTTATGGATTTCGTTTTCGATTGTCAATTTACTCAGTCATAGTAATCTATAAATATAAGGAATGATAAAACCATAGCTCTTCATGATGACGAGCTCGGTAGAATAAAATCTTTCTCCGACAACTCTTTCAGTTGTACGGTAATTCCTTTAATTAAGATGGTGCTGACGTACAGTGCACATGCCACAGGTGCAACACCGGGAATATAATCAACACCAATTTCAATCTGCCTTAATGGCGAAAGTCTAGGTAATTTATCGACAAATACTTCCTAAAGTTTCAGATAACGAATACATCTTTTAATAAATTCATATTAGGTTCTTCTAGATTACAATATCTATAACTAGTTCACAACCATTCACGGTATAATTTCAAGTCTAAATGCAGGATATGGTCATCCACCAAGAATTATTTAGATCATTTTTGATAATCAACATCTTATCATTTAGGGGAATTCTACTCGAGTTCCCATCAATTAAGACAAGGTCGTCATGTCATAATCAATCAATCCATTCTACGGGCTCTATCAACTTTCCAGTTGCATTGCCGTCGATAAGATGTGAACTTCTCAAAAAAAAAAAATAATTCATAATCCTTCACAATTTCAAGGATATATGGAGACACAACTTTCATTTAAAGAGTAAGGTCAACGCAAAATCTATGCGAGAGAATTTCAAATCAGATACTGACGAAAACATTTAATGAATATGAATATATCCCATGTTTTCATAATATGAGTACGCATTCGAAAGCTCCTCGGATCGTTACCCAGGTCATTCAAATGAAATCAAATCAAAAGAAATGATAGGAACGTCGATACATCCAGTCGGGTATCAACACTCGATAATCAGATACTTTTCCTAAGAATCTCACCACTGGAGAATTAGACAAGAAAGAATTGTCAATTGTCAAAATAGACAATTTCCACAGATGAGTAAATTCGACTCAGAAGAATAGATGCTACAAGCACATATGTAGGTGTCCCTAACACTATGTCCCTATTTTTCACTTCTTGCAGATCTCATAAAATTAATCTTTCACAATCTTTAAAGAAAATGTAGTGTATATTAATCAGTTTTATGGTGACTACTAATCAGCCTTGCATGGTCCATTCCAAATTGTATGTAGGCGCGCAACTATATACAATTTCAAGATTAACGATGCAATACTCAGTTCGTCAAAATTTTATCATCATGTTTATAATAAAAACATTTTCATGCTTAATTCTTAAATAAGAATCAAAAATATATTTACAAATGTTTTCTTTGTTATGGAATTAATTAAGTTTCCAAAGCGTCTCATAAACAACTTCATTTTGATATCAATCACTTATAAATCTCACTTTGAATAATCCTTATTGTGATGAAAATTAAATTTTCTCAAAGGATACTGTTTCAACTTTGTAAAAACAATGTGTGATCTACAAAAGAGTGATGAAGAGTTGTTCACCAAGAACTTAACTACAATACAATAGGAAATGAGCTTAGCCAATTAATCATGAGGTTCATGATCTCGATGGCACTCAAAAGAATAATTCACAACGTAACTCGATTCAAGATCAGTACTTGTTCAACGGTTGCATCACTAATGCGAACATTAGGATGAAGCAATAAAAGATAGATAACATCAATACATGTAGAATTTAGCAATCACAGGCAGTCTTTTCATTAATCACAAACAAGTCAAATTGTACCGTAACACATTGCGTGTCACTATGTCATACAATTTCCAAAACACATCCTACCAACTGATATCTTAGTTAAGTTAGGTATTTTTAAAAGATACCACAATGAATACTAATCTACAAGAGTCATTAGGTGTTCCACATGTCCTGAAAGATCCATCGGTCCCAATTCAGAAGAAGATTTCTTCAATTTATTTCTTGGACACTGGGCATCCTCATTAGTGGACAATGGCCTAGGAACAACCCTTAACACGAACTAACAATCAATTAAAACCTTATAATCTAATCACATAACTTAACGACTTCCTCTTATCAATCTCTTATTCTATACGGGCTAAATTTTACTTTATTCAAGTTCCAACCAATTTTATACTCAATTCGATATCCTACCTCATTCTCCAATACTTTCATCCTTATTCTTACACCTTAATAGGGCAATAAAAGCTCGATATGATCAAAACTTAATTTCCAATCCTATTAGCTCTTACAACAACAATTATCAAATGAGTCACTAGCATGAGATGACTCACACATTCAATTAGACTTCTCGGAAAGGTATTAGTGGCATGAGGCTTTTGGGTACTGGTTCCAATGACAGCCTCAAGTGCAACATTCACCCTTTCGATTTCAATTTAAGAATTGGATGACAACGAATCAGATGACACCTTTCCAGGTGATAACGTTTTGTCAAACTTCACTCTATAAGGAAAGATCGTCATGACATCGATATCAGATTTAATCTCGCCAATTCTTCTTTAATATCACCATCAACTAATATCTACATTTCTACGAATATCAACCATTTGTTGGGATCATAAACATCCACAACTTGGTTTAGATCTAGGATAGCTAGAATTCCTATGGGAATGTCTTCGATTAATTTACTAGGGGATTTAGGGTTTCTTGTGACAATCTACGTCGCATAAATACCTCGTATAAATATTAAAATAATCATCAAATAATCATGAAATCAAATTACATCATATATATATATAATCCAAGTTATATATATATTAAAATAACACTTCTCAGTTTGGCCTTTTCGGTAACTCGGGAATTCTTCGGAACCGTTATAGTCAAAAGATTTTTAGACATTTTTAGAAAAATGTTTGTAGTTAAAAGATTGTGATATGTTTTATTCAAAACCTTAATTTTAAAAATCTTTCGTTCTCTATAACGAGAGCTCTGGTACCAAACTGTAACACCCCCAAATTTATATGATTCAATACAGCGGAAGACTAGTTGGTGTTACGGGATAGCACATTACTCACATCATAGACAACGCATAAAAATCGCGTCGTTTATTAATAAAGCATTTCCATTCATAAATATCAAAGTTACATAGGTCCCAAGTCATTATATTTCATACAAAGTTTTACAAAGTATTTGAATAGAAAATATTGTTTGAGTGCGGGCCATGAATTCTTGTTGTCTTCCTGAGAATTACCTCCAAGTACATGAGATAAGACATGTTAAAAGAAAAGGTCAGCGATAACGCCGAGTGAATTCATAGAGTTTGATAAAATCCATCAATATAATATCAGTATAAAATTATTACTGAAAATCATTTTGTACAAATCATTTTAATATGCCATAAAATAGCCAAAGTCATTTTATACAAATCTTCATCAAAATCATAATATATGCGTTTTCCTTAAAAATCATTATATGAGCCAATGTCGTAAAAACATCATACAATACGTCTTATGACGTTGTATGAAAATAAAATCCGTTATATGAATATGGTTATGAAAACCAAAACACGAACATAATATCAATAGTATGACCCTGTATTGCTAGTCAGGCAATACATCGTAATTCGGTGCGTCTATTAGTATTTCGGTAATTGGATTATTATAAGCTTCATGACATTGTTACCTTACTAAACCAACAACGGGTAGCTAACCCGATGCTCAATTTGCCCATCTAAAGTAGCGTGTCGTCACAAAGGTCACGCTATGGAAATTGATGAGATGGCATTTATACATGATCTCATCGTTCTTTTCGGGCTTTAAATGCATAAAAATGTCATAAAATACCATATATATGCTTGTGTTTGTTTACTTGTGTATTTTAGGTATGGATATCGTGAAAAAGACAAAAGATCACAAGTTACAAGGAAAAACGGACACGAGAAACGAAGCCGTACAAAGAACCGGGCCCTAATCATGGAAAATTCAACAAATACCCTTGAAGACTTGAAGACAAACAAGATTGATCCTCATTTATTGAAGAATTGCCACTTAAAACCCTTGTATATTAATAATTACAAGTTTGGTCCCTTAAGTTTGTCAAAATTACACAAAAGGTCCTTCAACTTTGAAGAAATGGCAAGATTAGTCCCTCAACAAATCAAAATTGCCAATAATGGTTCCTCATGAAGTCAAAGATACAATGAAGACCTTTGAAGATCAAGAATGTCCAAGATCAGCCCTTGAAATATGCAAAAGTGTCAAAATTAACCCTTGATAACCTTTTTCCAAAGTTTGTGCCAAAAGTGACAAATGGTGAAAGTTATTAACAAAGGAAATACGTTTTTAGGGCTGAAATGCTTTGTTTACCAAAAATACCAAAACACAAGGGCCAAAGGTGTCTATTTGAAACATTCAAACTGAAAATACGCCAAACAAACACCTTTCCCCCAAAATCGGATCAAAATCCTTACTGTTTACCATTCATCCCACCCAGAATTACCTTCACTTAAACAAAGGGTAAATTCCAATTACCATGGCACATGTGTGATTCACACATGCAAAAACACATCCCACACACAAAACCCTCATCTCCACTCACCAATAGGCCCTACCATTCAACACGTCAACCAATGAAATTGCAACTTTCTCTCCAAGCAATCTGATGTGTCAAGATCAACAGCCAAGGTTCCTTGCTTCACCCCAAAGCTATTATAAACGGTTTGGATGCATTTGGACAGCTCATTCCATCAAATGATCTAGAAGAACTCAAGGGCATTTTAGAGAATTCACTTCTAGGGTTTGTGAATAGTGTAGCCAGGCATTTGCCTATAAAAGGAGACCTCAAGATGTGAGAGTCCCTTTGTTCCAGTTTTAGGCTATCAATCTTTGTAATTCCTTTTTAAGTTAAATAAAATTTGAATTTCTGAAATTTTGAAATCTCTTTTTGATTTAGTTAAAAGTTTGGTGTTTGAGTAGCCTAATTCTGAGTTCCATTTGATTGTTTAGACCTTCCTTAACCTTGTGGTTAAGGCAAGTCTAGGTTTGAAAGGTTTTCAAGGTTCAAAAGCCTTGAATTCCTTGTTTCTAAATTTGGCTATTATTTGTGTACTAACCCTTAGCCTTAAGCCTTGAGTTCTTTCAAGCTTGTTGACACCAAGCCTGAGAAGATTATAAGCCTTTGGTTGAGTTTGTTTGTTGCTTGTGTTGAAGAAATATCATAATCAAAGCCTTGTTCTGCTTTGAACATCAGCAGGCTTTGATCATCTTTGTTGAAGTACCTTGGTCTTGTTCTAGTTGTTGAACAAGGTCCAAGGAGCATTGTTGGCCTTCCTAGGATGTTGTGGAAGGCAGGTATAATCTCTTGGTTAAGATTCCCTAAAAATTTCATGTTTATGGCTGTTTTGAATTTGGTGCTTTGATTTTGAGTATTGGTGTTTGTGCTGGTGATTTTTGAGTTTGATTGTGTTAGTTGCTATTGTTTAAGTGTTTTTGATCATTAAAATCAGTAGGTTATTAGTTAAAATCACAAGTTTCTTTGTTAAGTGGTAGATTAAGGAGTGTTTGGGTCTACTGCATACTTTGGATTTGTGGTTTGCTAAGAGTTTGTTTTGTGTAACCAAGTATTGATATATGTTTGTTAGGTGCTTTTGTTCATCTGTTTGCAGGTTTTGAGGTTTTGATCACATAGATTCATTATTTGGCTATAAAATCTTTAAAACTTGGTTAAATTGGCTAGGATTTTGAGGACACCTAGATCTAAGCATAGGCTAGGGCTAACAAGTGCTAAATCATAGTTAATTACACCAGGGAAGAAGGATTTAAGGCTTGAAATTGGATCAAGTGTCAAGTGTATCAGCAAACTTGTTTCTACATATGTTCATTGTTCATCAATAACTTTTTGTGCTTTGATCTTGTTGATTACTTTGATTCAGTGTTTGATTCTTGTTGCTTTGTGTTTATTCTTAGTTTATATAGCTTGTGTATGCATCCTGTTAGGTTTGGTTGGCTTATTGTGGCTAAATCTGCTTATTAAGTGCTTAACTGCTTATTTGCATATCTGGTGCATATCTGGTGACTGTTTGGCTTATTGTGGCTTATTGCGGCTTATTGTGTGAACCATTTTGTGATTTTATTATTGCTATTGACTCTTTGTGATTCACTGATCACAAGGGTGCCTTTGTTTCCAATTTAATCAAACCAGAACTCTCATTTAAGCTTGGTCAAATAGTCAAAGCAGTGGGAACTCCTTTCCCCTGCTGGTTGCCACTAATAGTGTAAATTTGGTGTCAGCTTATCAATAAGCTATAATAGCTTATTCCAACCTGCAACAACTTTGTTTTTGTAATAGGTGCTCATATTTTGACCCATTTGTGCATACTGGAGCATTTGGGGTGTTGACTTTAGGGTTTGACTAGAAAACCAACTCCTTTGACTTTTACATAAGTTCATTTGTGCTTATTCTGGCTTATTGGTTGTGCTTATTGGATTTTTGTTGATTGATATTGCTTATTGAGTCCATTTGAAAGCTTTTTCAAGTTGAATCAAGTCCTAACGTGCATTATTTCTCAAAAACGACCATTATGTCGTTTTGTGGATTTTTGCTTTTCTAATTTCTGGCTTATTGAGTGTGCTTTTTGGAATATTCTTTTGACAGATCTCTTAAGCATCCTAAAAGAGGGTTGTGTGTCAAATTAGAGCTTATGGCATTAGCTTATGGCTTAATGGGCTGAAAAGCCCAATAAGAATAAGCTTTGTGTTTAATAAGTTGTGATAAGCTCATATTCAGCTTTTGGGCTTTTAGAGTTTTGTTCTTAGAATTGAATTTTAAGTCAGATAGGGCTTTTCCAAGTCAATTGGGCCAAGTTTGACTTTTTGGGCCCAAAAGCCCATTTGTGTTGACTGATTTTGGATTTGGCCCATTTGAGGGCCCATTAGGGGTATTTTGGTAATTTCACTTTGTTTTCTGATTAATTAGGTTAAAATAAACTAGTTTGCAAGTTTTTAGAATTTTTTATAATTTTTGGATTTTTAATATTATTTTATTATTATTTTATTATTATTTTTGAAATTTCACATTTTCCAACTTTTTACATTTTTCTTAGGTTTAATACATTAAAATAGGAATTTAGCAACTTTTAGAATAATTTTATCTCTTTTAGATTAATTTTTATAATTATTTTATGTTTTAATAGTTTTTAAATAATTTTAAATAGTTTTTATTAGTTTAAAAATTTCTAAAAATAGTTTTTAATCTTTTTAGGTCATTTTAGAGGTTTACCAATTGAAAAATCTTTATTTGGGCTTTTTGATAATTTATTTGATTTTTAGGGCTTTAATTAGCATTTAAAAATTGAATATTTAATTATTTAAAAGGTTTGAAAAAAGTTTTGATCATTGGTAAACTCTTAGTTTATTATTTTTGATTTTTGGTGAATTTTTGGTAATTTTTAGAATTCATTTTTATTTTTGTGGTTTTTAAGGTTCTACGTTTTAACTTTCTAGTAGTGATTTTTTTTGTTAATTTTTATTTTTACGTCTTCGTCATCTTCTTTTCTAATCCCCTTCTAAACCAATCATTAACCACAAACATTTAACAAATTTCTCACACACATATACCTCCTTGGGAAACGAACTTTCACACCATCAAGGGTCATTAGTGTTGATTTTCCTAAATCATCACTCAATACTTACCGCTTTTACGCCTTTTCCCTAAAAGGTCGAATTTTACTACAATCATTTTGGCGCCGCTGCCGGGGAGGTGTGTCGTGATTAATTTGCATTGTTGTTTTTAATATTAACCATAAATAGTATTTGTATTAGTAGAACACTACTAATACGTATTATCGGTTTTCTTGGTTTTTCTTGTACAAATATTATTACTATATTGTATTAAGTATCACAATAAATTCACAATATCTCCAAAAGTGTGAAAACACAGCCTTAATTGGGATTTCATCACTCAATTATTGTATTCGAATCTCAAACAAAAAGAAAAAGGCAAAAATAGATAAATACTTTCGTGAAGCTCGATTTTGAAAGATACAAACTATAAGGTGGGTATAAGGCGGGTATTATAAAATATACCCTAAGGAAAAAGGCTCTTAAGTGCTTCCCGCCGCCTCGTTTCCCCGCTTGCTTGTGAGTATTTTGAGATTGAAGGCTAATCGAGGGTTTTACCGCCCAAAGTATTACGTATAATATATTTGCTTGGTTTCTTTGTGATTAAAACCTCTTGAACAATTTGGTTTTCACCAAAGTTCTAAAGTCATTCGAAGGCGTTCACTCCACGTGATCGTTTTCATTCCTTTGAGGCTTCTTTAATCAAGAGTTTGATTCGAGGAGAGATTTTGTAGATTGTTGTCTACGAAGATACACCAAAATCCAAAAAAATTAAATATCATCAAAAACACAAAAAAATTGAAAATTCACAAAACACCCAAAAAGAATCTTCTTTGCTCACCTCCCATTATTCGTGAAGTTTATGATCACTCGTAATCAAGCAAAACGAGCTCGTAAACGACTTCAAAAGTAAGCAAATCAAGAGACGTTGATTGTTGAACAACCTCCAACTGTTGAACCTATTGTAGAACAAGAAGTCGTCATGGCTAATCGTACTATGATGGAGTTGCTACAAGCACCCACCGAGGGTTTTGGAGAGGCTATTGTTATTCCCGCCATCCTTGCGGAGAATTTCGAGATTAAGACGGGTTTTATGTCGATGTTGCAAGCAAATAAGTTTAGAGGTCATGAGAAAGACAACCCGCATTACCACATTAGGAATTTTAACCGTCTCACCGCCACTAGCAAATTTAAGGATGTTCCACATGACGCCATTAAATGATGTTGTTTCCATACTCGTTGGATGGACCCGCAAAAATTTGGCTCGAGAAAGAACCGCCAAATTCAATTTTGACATGGGCCGATCTCGTTTCTAAGTTTGTGAACAAGTTTTTTCCACCATCTAAAACAACACACTTGAAAAATGAGATTTCACGATTTGTGCAAAGAAATAATGAAAGTTTTTCAATGGCATGGGAACGATTTAAAGAGATGTTACATGAATGTCCACACCATGATTTTACGGAATTGCATCAAGTGGATACTTTTTATAATGGGCTTAATGATCATGAACGAGATTATTTGAACGCCGCCGCGGGTGGTAATTTTTTGTGCAAGACGACAAATGAGGCTTTACAAATCATTGAGAATAGATCTAAGGTTTATAACCCTCGTAACACACCGAGTGTTGCCAATATGGGTTCGTCATCTTCGTCACAATCGTCTCGTAGCATTAACGCCTTACATGATGAAGCTAATGAGGAAAATCGGTTTTTGATAGATTTGCTAATCTAATGTCCCATTGGAAGGCTCAAGAAGCTTCCAATTCCGCTTCGGTTAAAGCGGTTGCTAAGAGTTGTTTATCTTGTTGGGGAGCTCATGATCTTTCCGAGTGCATTACCGCGGATGGTAACACTTCGAGTGCTTATGTAGCAACGGGAACTTACAACCAAAACGGTCAAGGTTCCCGCCAAAATCAAGCTCCACCAAACCAAAATGTTAATAAAAATTATCGAAACAATAACCAAGGTAATTACCAAGGCAATTCACGCAATTACAACAAGGGGAATTATCAAAGTGGGAATGGACAGATTTCTAATCAAAACCAAAACCGTGATTTTCAAAACACTACACAAGGTTTTCAAAATGCTCACACTAAAAATTTGCAAGGAGAATTTTTGGATTATGCTAAAGCAAATGATGCTAAATTTGATAACATGCAACGTGAGATGATTAGCTTAAGATCCGAGTTGAAAAACGAGCTTAAAAATGAACTTGCTAATGAACTTAAAACTCATGCAAACAAAATGGAAGGAAATGTCCAACGTCTTCAACAAAATCAACAAAAGATGGAATTAGGACAACATGAGATTAAGCAAGAGTTATTAAAAGCGGATGCTAGGCAATCAAAATTTGAGGACCGAATGGCTAAGATGTTTGAAGCAATCATGTGTAAACCCTCTTCCTCGGGTGGTCTTCCTAGTGATACCATTGCAAACCCGAAGGGAGAAATGAAGGTTATTACTACACGAAGTGGTAAAACTTTCAAGGAACAAATCTCTCGTCCAAGTACTTCTACGGAGAAGGAAATCAAGAAAGAACCTGAGGTGATGGTCGAAAAGGAGCACATTACAATCCCATGAAGTACCGCTCATACCACACCGACGGTTGAACCAATACCTATTGCGGAACCCGAGTTTCCAAGGCCATTGCCTAATGTCCAACCCACACCACCTTTACCCTACCCTTCGAGACGAAACAAAGAGAAGTTGCAAGAACGTAACAAACAACAAATCGAGCTTTTTATAAAAATGTTTCAACAAGTGCATTTTGATGTGAGTTTAGCCGACGCGTTGTTATATATGCCTCGTTTCGCTTCCACTTTTAAAAGTATGATGAGCGATAAAGAAAAGCTTTCAAAGCTTGCTAATTGTTCTTCGGTTTATCTTAACTGCATATCGGAAAAAGTTGGTGATCCCGGAAAGTTTCTCATTCCTTGTGACATACAAGATATGACAGAATGCCTCGCCTTGGCCGATCTTGGTGCGAGCATTAATTTGATGCCATTTTCCATTTGGAAATCGCTTTCGCTTCCGGCTCTCATTCCTTCGAACATGTCCATCGAGATGGCCGATCATTCTACGATTATGGCATGTGGAGTAGCCGAAGATGTTTTCGTGAAAGTGGGGAAGTTCTACTATCCCGTTGATTTTATAGTAGTTTACATCCCCGCGGATCCTCAAGTTCCTCTAATTTTAGGTCGATCATTTTAGACACTTCGAGATCGCTTATCGATGTTCATGCGAGAACTATCACTTTGAGATTCAACAAAGAGGAACTTGTTATAAACGCTACTCAAAACTCGAAACCTTCTCATGTTTATGCAATCGCTACCATCAATCACATTGACATCGTTGATGTGGTTTGCAATGAGTTTTCACAAGAAGTGTTAGGTTTTTCCGATAGCTCGTCAAGTGGCAATCCCACTATTTTGGATCCGATTCTTGCTAATTCCACACCAAATCTCACTCCATTCCAAAGAGGCAATTTCACTTCAAATGAAATCGACAATGAAGATGAGGTGTTGATTAATGATGAAATTTCTATTCCACCATTTCTTTCGCCGATGGAAGTTATGAGTGTTGAACCAAAATCTTCAATCGAGGAACCACCTATCCTTGAATTGAAAGATCTTTCTTCTCACCTTGAATACGCATTCTTGGAAGGTGATGACAAGTTGCCGGTTATTATTGCAAAAGGTCTTGCTAATAATGAAAAAACCGAGCTCTTGAAAGTTCTTAAGGCTCACAAAGGGGCAATTGCGTGGAAAATATCCGACATTAAGGGTATTTACCCAAAATTTTGTAGTCACAAGATTTTAATGGAGGAGGACTACAAACCCGAAATTCAAAGTCAAAGAAGGGTAAATCCCAAAATTCACGATGTCATTAAAAAGGAGGTTCTTAAACTCCTTGACGCAGGAATGATTTATCCTATATCCGATAGCCCATGGGTGAGCCCAATCCATTGTGTCCCTAAAAAGTGAGGAATGACCGTTGTACCTAATGAAAACAACGAGTTAATTCCCACTCGTGTTGTGACCGGTTGGAGGGTGTGTATTGACTACCGAAAGTTAAATGACGCCACTCGTAAAGACCACTTTCCTTTGCCCTTCATGGATCAAATGTTGGAGCGACTTGCGGGAAATGAATTCTATTTCTTTTTAGATGGTTTTTCCGGTTACTTTCAAATCCCTATCGACCCTCGTGATCAAGAGAAGACTACGTTTACGTGTCCTTATGGAACGTTCGCTTATCGTAGGATGCCTTTCGGACTTTGTAATGCACCTGGTACGTTTCAACGGTGTATGATGGCAATTTTTCACGATATGATTGAGAAGTCGATGGAAGTGTTTATAGATGACTTCTCAGTGTTTGGTAATTCGTTCACGTCATGTTTATCTAATCTCGAGCAAATGTTAAAACGTTGTGAAGAAACCAATCTTGTGCTTAATTGGGAGAAATGTAATTTTATGTGTAAACAAGGAATCGTCTTAGGACATAAGGTGTCGAAGGTGGGGATTGAGGTCGATAAAGCTAAGGTAGACGTCATCGCCAAGTTACCTCATCCCAAAACCGTTAAGGGAGTTAGGAGTTTCCTAGGTCACGCGGGCTTTTATCGTCGTTTCATCAAGTACTTTTCAAAAATCTCTCGTCCTATGACACACCTTCTCGAGAAGGATGCTCCTTTTAACTTTAATGAAGATTGTGTTAAGGCTTTCGAAACTATCAAAAGGAAACTTACCGAAGCTCCCATTCTTGTTGCTCCTAATTGGGAATTACCCTTTGAAATCATGTGCGATGCAAGTGATTATGCTATAGGGGCCGTCTTAGGGCAACGTTATGACAAGCATTTCCGTCCTATCCACTATGCTAGTAAGACGATGACCGAGGCTCAATTAAAGTACACCACAACAGAAAAGGAATTCCTTGCCGTGGTCTATGCTTTTGAGAAATTCCGACCTTATCTCGTCTTGACTAAAAAGCATCGTGTATACCGACCATTCGGCTATCAAGTATCTCTTAGCTAAGCAAGATGCTAAGCCGAGATTGCTTCGTTGGATGCTCCTCCTCCAAGAATTTGATGTCACCGTGCTTGACAAAAAAGGAGCCGAGAATCTAGCGGCCGATCATCTCTCTCGTCTAGAAGATCCTCACAAAGATGTTTTCGAGAACAAGGAAATCACCAAAACATTTCCTCTTGAGACTCTCGGTGTAGTGAATTCTAAAGACACCACCCCATGGTTTGCCGACATTGCAAATTACCATGCGGGCAATTTCATAATCAAGGGTATGACGACACAACAAAAACGAAAATTCTTTCGTGATGTCAAGTTCTATTTTTGGGACGACCCTTATCTCTTTCGGATTTGTGCAGATCAACTCGTTCGACGTTGTGTGTTTGGTGCCGAAGCTTCTAATATCCTTAGAGCTTGTCACGAGGGACCCACGGGTGGTCACCACGGTGCTAATCTCACGGCTAAGAAAGTGTTCGATGCCGGTTTCTTTTGGCCTTCTATCTATCGTGATGCACACGCACTTGTGAAGTCGTGTGATTCGTGTCAACGTCAAGGAAAATCGTCTCAACGTGATGAAATGCCGCAAAATATAATTCAAGTATGTGAGATTTTCGACATATGGGGAATAGACTTTATGGGGCCGTTCCCATCGTCTCATGGCAACAAATATATCCTCGTCGCGGTGGACTACCTTTCTAAGTGGGTGGAAGCTAAGGCTTTGCCTACTAATGATGCTCGTGTGGTAGTGAAGTTTTTGAAGCAACTATTCTCTCGGTTCAGAACCCCTCGTGCTATTATAAGCGATCGTGGAACCCATTTTTGTAATGACCAATTCGAAAAGGTTCTAAATAAATATGGAGTTACTCATCGTCTTTCTACGGCTTATCACCCGCAAACGAGTGGGCAAGTCGAGGTTTCGAACCGAGCTTTGAAGAGGATTTTAGAGAGGTCAATTGGAGAAAACCGTGCTTCATGGTTCGACAAACTCGATGACGCTTTATGGGCCTTTAGGACCGCTTATAAGACACCTATCGGTTGCACCCCTTATAAGTTAGTCTATGGGAACATTTGTCATTTGCCCATTGAGTTGGAGCATAAGGCATATTGGGCCCTTAAGCATGCTAATTTTGACTTGAAGACCGCGGGAGATCACCAGAAAATACAATTGAATGAATTGGATGAATTAAGGGATAATGCTTATGAAAATTCATTAATTTTTAAAGAAAAGACTAAAAAGTTTCATGATTCGAAGATTAAAAACCGGATTTTTAACGTTGGTGATCAAGTGTTGCTTTTTAACTCTCGTCTTAAGATATTTTCCGGGAAATTGAAATCTCGTTGGTCGGGTCCGTTCACCATTACACAAGTGTTTCCATATGGGACCATTGAGCTAGCTCAAGATGATGGTCCTAATTTCAAGGTGAATGGACATAGGCTTAAGCACTACTTTGGTGGGGAAATTCCTTCAATGGTTACCCTCGACCAAGTCACCTTCCCCAATGACAATTAGCATTGAGGGGATCGAGTCGAGCTCATGACTCGGTAATAAAAAACGAGGTGCCTCGTGGGGGAGATCCCATGCTTATCTTTTATGCTCACTATTCACTAATAAGGGGACTTGTACCCTTTCAACTCGTTGTCTCGTGGTTGTTTGTGATTGTGTTATCTAGATCATCATCATCTACGATTGAAGACTCTCGTGTTCTTTTACGTGAGCCTCCATCGTTCGTTTGAAGAAGTTTTTCACGAATCCATGACATATCCTTTATTGTTCTAACAATTATCTTTTAGCATACTTAATAAACGGCTTTAGATATATTGTTAATCACCCTTTCCATGCTAGATCCTAAGCATTCGACTCTTCGTCTCTAGTATGGGGGTGTTCCACCTTTAGACTCGAAACATTGAGGATAATGTTTACTTTTAGTATGGGGGGGTGAATAGGTACTTGCTTTGTTACGCCCTCACGCTTTCTAATTTTCAATGTTTTTTTTTGCTAATAAGGCTAAAAATGGCCAAATTTTAAAAATTTTCTCATATTTCATAAGTGTTTTTAAGACACGAATGTATATTTTCCGATGGGTAGAATAAGAGTTAATTTTTGACTTGATGGGCATTTGGAGCCATTTACATTCCTTAACCCACTCAATTCAAGTTTTGCTAGACTTTTATATAGGGAGCTTTAAAACGCGAAAGTTTTAATTCATACGAGTTAAGAACAAGAACTTTTCGCAAGTTCCTATAATTGATTCTAGAAAGTAACTTATCAAAGGAACTATAAAACGCATTCTCTAAGCTTGAAAAAGTCCAAGAAAGTGCAAGATCCTATAGGTGGCTTGAAAACCCAAAACTTTGATTTGATATAGTCTTAATGAAAGCTAATCCAAATTTGGCTTAATTTTGACTTGCATGGCTAAGTATTCATGAGTCTCTTTAATTAGAGGTCTTTATATAGTGAAGAACGAGAAATGATAGAGTTAGACAAGTGATCATGCTAAACGTAGAACATGAAAATGTTCTTTCAAAAACTCATATATTTTTAATTGTGGCTTTTTCTTCCCATAAGATCAATGCATTAGGAATAAATCATAATTACAATAAGTAAGGTCATACGATTTGAAAGGTTACTTAGCCTCTAGCGCAAGATCGTTTAAAAGTTGCTCGGGGTTGAATAGAGTTCATAGCCAAGGCATAACTTATTGAAGCGGGACGCGAAGATTGGCAATTATCCAAAAAGGCCCTAACAAGGCATGAGGAGCTCTATTTTTGCTAAAGATCCAAAGATGATGTGAAGTATCATTATTCCTAAATCAATATGAAGGATCGAGACACACGACGAGAAGCAATTACTCCCCAAAAGATCATGGAGAAAGTCTATCCAAAAAGACCCTAACAAGGTATGAGGATAAATATATCCAAGTCCGAAAAGGAGGCGGATCATTGTATATCAAAATCCGAAGTAAAGATTGAAGAAAAATGATGAAGTCGTGGTCCGATATGAAGAATCTCTCAAAAACGTCAAGTGAAGAAATTCCAAATATATGAAGAGAAGACCATAATTTCGAGAACGTCTTCCCAAGATTTGAAGTATGAAGTACATGCCTAATATCGGTCCGAGAAAGGTCTCAAATCGTGAAATGATTTATGCCAAGATATGAACTTAAGGAGATACACGAGAAGCCGTTTTAAAAGATTTTGTCCTTCGGCTAACTATTGATCAAATCGTGCTACTTTGCTTTAGGACTAATAACTACTCAAATAAGTCAATATGAATCACTTGTGATCCAGACAAATAGATAAAAAATGCTAGTAACCCATTTCCTTTTATAATAACTAGGATTGCAGGGAGAAAAAGTATTACTCAATTTGGACGTATGAGTAGTGTTAGCATTGTGACTTGTACCAACAATGATCTCGTTTTTGCACTTAGCATGGAATGTATGAAAATCAAGGATGACGAAGTTTACTCTAAGGGACATTTACTTGTTTCTATTCTTTGACCCTAAAAGTCACTTTTCGTGATGAAAATCATACATTATGTCTTTACACATCTTCGTAGTATGTTGCAAGTCTTTTACTCTTCAATAAAGGTTAATAAAATTAAACTTTGGTGATGCTTAGATACTTTATTCTAGCATTTCGTGAGGGCACGGCAATGGCTTAGTATGGGGGAGGGTGAATAGGTACTTGCTTGGCTACGCCCTCACGCTTTCCAATTTTCAATGTTTTATTTTGCTAATAAGGCTAAAAATGGCCAAATTGTAAAAATTTTCTCATATTTCATAAGTGTTTTTAAGACACGAATGTATATTTTCCGATGGGTAGAATAACAGTTAATTTTTGACTTGATGGCCATTTGGAGCCATTTACATTCCTTAACCCGCTCAATTCAAGTTTTGCTAGACTTTTATATAGGGAGCTTTAAAACGCGAAAGTTTTAATTCATACGAGTTAAGAACAAGAACTTTTCGCAAGTTCCTATAATTGATTCTAGAAAGTCACTTATCAAGGGAACTATAAAACGCATTCTCTAAGCTTGAAAAAGTCCAAGAAAGTGCAAGATCCTATAGGTGGCTTGAAAACCCAAAACTTTGATTCGATATAGTCTTAATGAAAGCTAATCCAAATTTGGCTTAATTTTGACTTGCATGGCTAAGTATTCACGAGTCTCTTTAATTAGAGGTCTTTATATAGTGAAGAACGAGAAATGATAGAGTTAGACAAGTGATCATGCTAAACTTAAAACATGAAAATGTTTTTTCAAAAACTCATATGTTTTTAATTGTGGCTTTTTCTTCCCATAAGATCAATACATTAGGAATAAATCATAATTGCAATAAGTAAGGTCGTACGATTTGAAAAGATACTTAGCCTCTAGCGCAAGATCGTTTAAAAGTTGATCGGGGTTGAATAGAGTTCATAGCCAAGGCATAACTTATTGAAGCGGGACGCGAAGATTGGCAATTATCCAAAAAGGCCCTAACAAGGCATGAGGAGCTCTATTTTTGCTAAAGATCCAAAGATGATGTGAAGTATCATTATTCCTAAATCAATATGAAGGATCGAGACACACGACGAGAGCAATTACTCCCCTAAAGATGATGGAGAAAGTCTATCCAAAAAGACCCTAACAAGGTATGAGGATAAATATATCCAAGTCCGAAAAGGAGGCGGATCGTTGTATATCAAAATCCAAAGTAAAGATTGAAGAAAAATGATGAAGTCGTGGTCCAATATGAAGAATCTCTCAAAAACGTCAAGTGAAGAAATTCCAAATATATGAAGAGAAGACCATAATTTTGAGAACGTCTTCCCAAGATTTGAAGTATGAAGTACATGCCAAATATCGGTCCGAGAAAGGTCTCAAATCGTGAAACGAGTTATGCCAAGATATGAACTTAAGGAGATACACGAGAAGCCGTTTTAAAAGATTTTGTCCTTCAGCTAACTATTGATCAAATCGTGCTACTTTGCTTTCGGACTAATAACTACTCAAATAAGTCAATATGAATCACTTGTGATCCATGACAAATAGATAAAAAATGCTAGTAACCCATTTCCTTTTATAATAACTAGGATTGCGGGGAGAAAAAGTATTACACAATTTGGACGTATGAGTAGTGTTAGCATTGTGACTTGTACCAACAATGATCTCGTTTTTGCACTTAGCATGGAATGTATGACAATCAAGGATGACGAAGTTTACTCTAAGGGACATTTACTTGTTTCTATTCTTTGACCCTAAAAGTCACTTTTCGTGATGAAAATCATACATTATGTCTTTACACATCTTCGTAGTATGTTGCAAGTCTTTTACTCTTCAATAAAGGTTAATAAAATTGAACTTTGGTGATGCTTAGATACTTTATTCTAGCATTGTGTGAGGGCACGACAATGGCTTAGTATGGGGGAGTGATGAGATGGCATTTATACATGATCTCATCGTTCTTTTCGGGCTTTAAATGCATAAAAATGTCATAAAATACCATATATATGCTTGTGTTTGTTTACTTGTGTATTTTAGGTATGGATATCGTGAAAAAGACAAAAGATCACAGGTTACAAGGAAAAACGGACACGAGAAACGAAGCCGTATAAAGAACCGGGCCCTAATCATGGAAAATTCAACAAATACCCTTGAAGACTTGAAGACAAACAAGATTGATCCTCATTTATTGAATAATTGACACTTAAAACCCTTGTATATTAATAATCACAAGTTTGGTCCCTTAAGTTTGTCAAAATTACACAAAAGGTCCTTCAACTTTGAAGAAATGGCAAGATTAGTCCCTCAACAAATCAAAATTGCCAATAATGGTCCCTCATGAAGTCAAAGATACAATGAAGACCTTTGAAGATCAAGAATGTCCAAGATCAGCCCTTGAAATATGCAAAAGTGTCAAAATTAACCCTTGATAACCTTTTTCCAAAGTTTGTGACAAATGGTGAAAGTTATTAACAAAGGAAATACGTTTTTAGGGCTGAAATGCTTTGTTTACCAAAAATACCAAAACACAAGGGCCAAAGGTGTTTATTTTAAACATTCAAACTGAAAATGCGCCAAACAAACACCTTTCCCCCAAAATCGGATCAAAATCCTTACTGTTTACCATTCATCCCACCCAGAATTACCTTCACTTAAACAAAGGGTAAATTCTAATTACCATGGCACATGTGTGATTCACACATGCATAAACACATCCCACACACAAAACCCTCATCTCCACTCACCAATAGGCCCCACCATTCAACACGTCAACCAATGAAATTGCAACTTTCTCTCCAAGCAATCTGATGTGTCAAGATCAACAGCCAAGGTTCCTTGCTTCACCCTAAAGCTATTATAAACGGTTTGGATGCATTTGGACAGCTCATTCCATCAAATGATCTAGAAGAACTCAAGGGCATTTTAGAGAATTCACTTCTAGGGTTTGTGAATAGTGTAGCCAGGCATTAGCCTATAAAAGGAGACCTCAACATGTGAGAGTCCCTTTGTTCCAGTTTTAGGCTATCAATCTTTGTAATTCCTTTTTAAGTTAAATAAAATTTGAATTTCTGAAATTTTGAAATCTCTTTTAGTTAAAAGTTTGGTGTTTGAGTAGCCTAATTCTGAGTTCCATTTGATTGTTTAGACCTTCCTTAACCTTGTGGTTAAGGCAAGTCTAGGTTTGAAAGGTTTTCAAGGTTCAAAAGCCTTGAAGTCCTTGTTTTTGAATTTGGCTATTATTTGTATACTAACCCTTAGCCTTAAGCCTTGAGTTCTTTCAAGCTTGTTGACACCAAGCCTGAGAAGGATTCTAAGCCTTTGGTTGAGTTTGTTTGTTGCTTGTGTTGAAGAAATATCATAATCAAAGCCTTGTTCTGCTTTGAACATCAGCAGGCTTTGATCATCTTTGTTGAAGTACCTTGGTCTTGTTCTAGTTGTTGAACAAGGTCCAAGGAGCATTGCTGGCCTTCCTAGGATGCTGTGGAAGGCAGGTATAATCTCTTGGTTAAGATTCCCCTAAAAATTTCATGTTTATGGCTGTTTTGAATTTGGTGCTTTGATTTTGAGTATTGGTGTTTGTGCTGGTGATTTTTGAGTTTGATTGTGTTAGTTGCTATTATTTAAGTGTTTTTGATCATTAAAATCAGTAGGTTATTAGTTAAAATCACAAGTTTCTTTGTTAAGTGGTAGATTAAGGAGTGTTTGGGTCTACTACATACTTTGGATTTGTGGTTTGCTAAAAGTTTGTTTTGTGTAAGCAAGTATTGATATCTGTTTGTTAGGTGCTTTTGTTCATCTGTTTGCAGGTTTTGAGGTTTTGATCACATAGATTCATTATTTGGCTATAAAATCTTAAAAACTTGGTTAAATTGGCTAGGATTTTGAGGACTCCTAGATCTAAGCATAGGCTAGGGCTAACAAGTGCTAAATAATAGTTAATCACACCAGGGAAGAAGGATTTGAGGCTTGAAATTGGATCAAGTGTCAAGTATATCAGCAAACTTGTTTCTGCATATGTTCATTGTTCATCAGTAACTTTTTGTGCTTTGATCTTGTTGATTACTTTGATTCAGTGTTTGATTCTTGTTGCTTTGTGTTTATTCTTAGTTTATATAGCTTGTGTATGCATCCTGTTAAGTTTGGTTGGCTTATTGTGGCTAAATCTGCTTATTAAGTGCTTAACTGCTTATTTGCATATCTGGTGCATATCTGGTGACTGTTTGGCTTATTGTGGCTTATTGTGTGAACCATTTTGTGATTTTATTATTTCTATTGACTCCTTGTGATTCACTGATCACAAGGGTGCCTTTGTTTCCAATTGAATCAAACCAGAACTCTCATTTAAGCTTGGTCAAATAGTCAAAGCAGTGGGAACTCCTTTCCCCTGCTGGTTGCCACTGATAGTGTAAATTTGGTGTCAGCTTATCAATAAGCTATAATAGCTTATTCGAACCTGCAACAACTTTGTTTTTGTAATAGGTGCTCATATTTTGACCCATTTGTTCATACTGGAGCATTTAGGGTTTGACTAGAAAACCAACTCCTTTGACTTTTACATAAGTTCATTTGTGCTTATTCTGGCTTATTGGTTGTGCATATTGGATTTTTGTTGATTGATATTGCTTATTGAGTCCAGTTGAAAGCTTTTGCAAGTTGAATCAAGTCCTGAGGTGGATTATTTCTCAAAAACGACCATTTTGTCGTTTTGTGGATTTTTGCTTTTCTATTTTCTGGTTTATTGAGTGTGCTTTTTGGAAATTTCTTTTGACAGATCTCTTAAGCATCCTAAAAGAGGGTTGTGTGTCAAATTAGAGCTTATGGCATTAGCTTATGGCTTAATGGGCTGAAAAGCCCAATAAGAATAAGCTTTGTGTTTAATAAGCTGTGATAAGCTCATATTCAGCTTTTGGGCCTTTAGAGTTTTGTTCTTAGAATTGAATTTTAAGTCAGATAGGGCTTTTCCATGTTAATTGGGCCAAGTTTGACTTTTTGGGCCCAAAAGCCCATTTGTGTTGACTGATTTTGGATTTGGCCCATTTGAGGGGCCATTAGGGGTATTTTGGTACTTTCACTTTGATTTTCTGATTAATTAGGTTAAAATAAACTAGTTTGAAAGTTTTTAGAATTTTTTATAATTTTTGGATTCTTAATATTATTTTATTATTATTTTTGAAATTTCACATTTTCCAACTTTTTACATTTTTCTTAGGTTTAATACATTAAAATAGGAATTTAGCAACTTTTAGAATAATTTTATCTCTTTTAGATTATTTTTTATAATTATTTTAAGTTTTAATAGTTTTTAAATCATTTTAAATAGTTTTTATTAGTTTAAAAATTTCTAAAAATAGTTTTTAATCTCTTTAGGTCATTTTAGAGGTTTACCAATTAAAAAATCTTTATTTGGGCTTTTTGATAATTTATTTGATTTTTAGGGCTTTAATTAGCATTTAAAAATTGAATATTTAATTATTTAAAAGGTTTGAAAAAAGTTTTGATCATTGGTAAACTCTTAGTTTATTATTTTTGATTTTTGGTGAATTTTTGGTAATTTTTAGAATTCATTTTTATTTTTGTGGTTTTTAAGGTTCTACGTTTTAACTTTCTAGTAGTGATTTTTTTTGTTAATTTTTATTTTTACATCTTCGTCATCTTCTTTTCTAATCCCCTTCTAAACCAATCATTAATCACAAACATTTAACAAATTTCTCACACACATATACCTCCTTGGGAAACGAACTTTCACACCATCAAGGGTCATTAGTGTTGATTTTCCTAAATCATCACTCAATACTTACCGCTTTTACGCCTTCTCCCTAAAAGGTCGAATTTTACTACAATCAGAAATCTTCTCATACATAAATTCGCTTACCAATCAACGTGGCACGACGGGGATCAACTGTCAAGGCGCGAACTGGGGTGATCGTCCCCAAATAGTACTATTAAATGCATAAGCGTCTACCAAATCCCGGTAGTTCACAATTCATGCTAATGGGACTTTTAGTGACATAACCTATCTTTAATAATCCATTTAATTTCATCTATCGGGTCCTTTAATCATTTATCGGGTCATACAATCATTCGGGTTCAAATCAATAAACAAACAATCGGGACAAATGGTGTCCTATTTTATAAAAACTAACATGTTATATCCCTCGCGGGTTTATAAAACATTTCATAAAAACATTTAAAAGAGTGCGAGGCTATGAACTCACGTTGATGTGGGAAGGCGGGTTATCGGCAATTCGGACGTACGGTACGTGCTTCAATCACGGAAACCTAGACAAATAATACTCGTCTTAGACTCATGTCCAATGACTTTATAAAAATAACAAATATGTATACATATGATGATTATATATATATGATGATCAAGTGGGTTTACTGATAACTAGATTTTACTCAGGTTAAAAATTATTGTTCGTTGTGTGTGTCTAATCGAATTGATCTAGGTTCTCTATGTCACTCAGTTGAATTTTGGTGAAAAAGAATATTTTTGGTTGGTTTTTAATTTAAATGTACGAGACTTAAAGTTAAATGTCGTTAAAGTAAAGGGAAAGTATTAAAAGAGCGTGAAAATAAATCTAAGTCTAATTTAAAATTAAATGTGCAATATTTAAAATTTGACGGAAAGTAAATTAATTAAATGACTTAAAATAAAAGCGTGACGGAAATTAAAATTAGACAAGTATTAAAATGATGACGTAAAAATTAAACAAGACAAAGTATGGAAAAATATCCCAGATCGGAATATATTCCGATCGGGCTCACCTTAACCTGATCGGAATGATGTCGTCAGAATAGACAATCGGAATATGTAGTGGATACCTGACCGGAATAGCTGTCACTCAACTCTGATCGGAATATCAATAGACCACTCTGATCGAAATACCAAACCACCTCCAATCGGAATAACGGCTTACCTTGATATTTTAAATCTCGCTAAGGGAAAGACAACTAAAGAGATTCCTATTTTAATATTGAGAAAATATAAAATAGTGAATCGAAAAGAGTTTAGGATAGAACCGGGAAGAAGTAGAACACGGAATCACGGGTCGTCAAGAATCATCAAGAGTGGATCGTTGAAGCTCGAATCCCTGATTAGTAGAAGATAGGAGAGAGCAAACCAAAGGGTCCCCCCTACACTTATGATAAAGAAAGCAAAAAGATAGATGCATGGGTTGCCTCCCAAGAAGCGCTAGATTTTTGTTAACCGAGTCATTAGTGACTCGACCTTGATCATCAACGGAAGAAGAATAAGACATATCCACCAGGATCAAAGACATAGTTTTCATCGAGCAAATAGCATAGGCTTAAGGCGAACAAGGCAAGCCAAAGAAGAGAAGGCAAGGTTCCCTTAAGCAGCAATGGAGCACGGTGGAAGCAAGGTTGAAGTGGTGCAAGCAGATTTCCATAAGTTCCAAAGATATTTCCTTTTATTTCATTAGGTGGATACTGAGATGGCCGTAGAATTTCAATACCAGGGTCGAACACCTTTTCCTTTAAGGGAAAATAGCACTGAGGCTCAGCCGAGTGTGAAGAAGATCCGCAAAGAAGCACAACCTCGTCCTCAGAAGGGGGACAAAGAGGTGTCAAATCATATGTGCAACGGATTTCGGTGTCGACCGGTTTCTTCTCCTTTGACCAAGTTTTCTTCAAATCCAAAGTAGGATCAATACGATAATCTTCAAAGTCCAAAGGAGGTGCATCACTTTCATGAGGGAAGTAAGTGTTGAGAAATTCAGAGAAATCTTCCTCAAATGAGTAATCGTCCAATGTAGGATCGAGTGATGGCGGAGGATCTTCATCGTGTGAAGAATCGCTCGAAAGAGTATCGGCCTCATCAAAATCATCATATGTGGGCAGCTCGGGATACTCAGAAGTACAATCATCAAAATCATCCGAATCTGAGCTAGAATCATCATCATCATAAGCATCAAAGACCGGTGGAGAATCATAAATGGGAGAAGCTTCGAAAGTAGGGAGAGAATCATCCACATCATCATGAAAAAGTGGATTATCGATGCAAGAGTCGAATAGAGGATTGTCGTAGACGGTAAAGTCATCGAGCACATTAATCATATTCACTGATTCTCGGCCTCCAAAAGTTGTACTAGTAAGCTTCCCCATTTTGAAAACTTGTGCATCATCCCCGACTCTTAAGATTAACTCACCTTCGGCAAAATCCACTAACGCTCGTCCGGTTCTCAAGAATGGCCGACCAAGTATTAAAGGAATACGAGGGTCCATTTCATAATCAACTACGACAAAATCGACCAGGAAAGTAAATGCGCCAACTTTAATAAACACGTCTTCGGCTATACCAACAGGGTAAGCGAGAGTGCGATTTGCAAGTTCAAGAGTCATCTTTGTTGGAGTGAGGTCGGGCAATGATAGTGTTTTCCAAACACTCAAAGGCATCAAATTAATACTAGCCCCGAGATCAGCAAGGGTAGTAAATTATTGTTCGTTGTGTGTGTCTAATCGAATTGATCTAGGTTCTCTATGTGACTCAGTTGAATTTTGGTGAAAAAGAATATTTTTGGTTGGTTTTTAATTTAAATGTACGAGACTTAAAGTTAAATGTCGTTAAAGTAAAGGGCAAGTATTAAAAGAGCGTGAAAATAAATCTAAGTCTAATTTAAAATTAAATGTGCAATATTTAAAACTTGACGGAAAGTAAATTAATTAAATGACTTAAAATAAAAGCGTGACGGAAATTAAAATTAGACAAGTATTAAAATGATGACGTAAAAATTAAACAAGACAAAGTATGGAAAAATACCCCAGATCGAAATATATTCCGATCGGGCTCACCTTAACCTGATCGGAATGATGTCGTCGGAATAGACAATCAGAATATGTAGTGGATACCTGACCGGAATAGCTGTCACTCAACTCTGATCGGAATATCACTAGACCACTCTGATCGGAATACCAAACCACCTCCAATCGGAATAACGGCTTACCTTGATTGGAATATGGGTGACCTGGTTAGAATGAAGATCGGAACACCAAATCGGAATATCTCACTTTACACGATCGGAGTATCCAAACTTGCACCTCAATCGGAATGTTATACTGAACTACAATCGGAATGCTGTCACACTTACCCAATCGGAATGTCCAGAAAACACTCTGATCGGAATACCAGAGCCCCCACCAATCGGAATACAGAAACCCTTATCCGATCACACAGATCGGAAAGTAAAACCCTTTTCCGATTGACCCAATCGGAATACGAAGAAAAGTACCAAAAATAAGCTTAACAATTAAGCTAAAATCCTAAATAAGCACTATACGAAATCCTAAGTTAAACCGTGTGAAAATAAGCTAACAAACTGAAATTTAACAACTTTTAAAGACACGAAAAAGATAAGCTTTACTAAATACAACTTTTATATAAAAATAACTTTTATAAAAACTATATAAACTTGAAAATAAACCAAATAAGCTATAAAAATAAAGGATTTAAAACAATCAAGAACATAAAAATCAAATCTTTAAACAAATTAACAAGATAAAAACGTGTAAATCAGAGATCAAAGAAAGGTAGAAGAAGATTAACAAGATAAAGTAAAGGTGCAAGTAATTTAAAGAGACACTTACTTGAAATTAAAAGGTAATTAAGGTGCATAACATGTATTTAAATGTGCAAGTAATTAAAGGTGCATAAAATAAAGGTGGAAGAACTAGTTTGTCAATCTAGCCAACAAGAAAAGATAATGACTATCCTAATCTATATATAGGGGAGGATTAAGGAAGCTTCCTCCCCTCTTTCCTTTTCTCTTAACTGCGTCATTAGGTCCCTCCTTCTTTTAGTCTTCATTAATTGCATCATTAGTCCTTCTTTCTTTTAATCTTCATTAAACTTGGACTTTAAGAACTTTTGGCTTCGGGATTTCTTTGAACTCGTCTTCAATAAAATAGACTTGAATTCTTCGGCTTTTGATAAACTTCCGTCTTTTGACTTTTTCTTCGATAAATCTTCAGAATTGGTCTTGGACTTCCGTTCTTTTTCCACTCTTGACTTCTCGACTTCGTCTTTCATCTTTTTCTTCAATATAAGCCGTGAATGCCCGTGAATTCCCGTGTTTTCTCCACTTTTCACCTTTTCGTCCTAAATCACAACAAAAACACAAACCACGCATAATTCCGACATAAAAGACATAAAATACACGTTTTGGTCCGGTTATTATTGTAATTAAGTGGTAGAAAAGATGTGTGTTTTCACACATATCAAATCCCCTACACTTGACCATTGCAATGTCCTCATGCAATGCATTAGTTACAAAGCACGTTTACATTTTTCATCATAATTAATCCATGTTGGCCTTTATTAAAGACATAGAAAATTACAAAAATTCACAGCACAGAAATTAAAACGCATACCTTGGGTTTTGGAAATGTCATGAATAATCATCATCCTCAACTTTTCACTTTCTCCAAACCAAGCTTAAAAACGAGATCATTGTTATTATAAGTTAGTAAACTAACACGAACTCATGTGGGCCAATTATTCACTTAGACTCCCTTATTCCTAGGGGTATCTCTTATATTTTATTGTTGTCTTGAATGATCACGAGGATGCATTGTTTGACTTATTTCGATAGTTATTTAGTCTGAAGAACGATTTAATCAATAGTTAGCTAAAGGACCAAATCTTTTAAAACTGCTTCTCGGGACCTCATAAAGTTCATATCTTGGCATAACTCGCTTCGCGATTTGAGACCTTTCTCAGACCGATATTTGGCAGCGACTTCATACTTCAAATCTTGAGAGACGTTCATGAAATAATGTTCTTCTCTTCATAATTGGAATTTCTTCACTTGAACTTTTTGAGAGATTCATACTTGGACCACGACTTCTTCATTTTTCTCCAATCTTTATTTTGGACTTTGATATACAACGATCCGCCTCCTTTTGTGACTTGGATCTATTTATCCTCATACCTTGTTAGGGTCTTTTCGGATACACTTCTCCATGACTTTTGGGGAGTATTTGCTTTTCGTCCTAAATCACAACAAAAACACAAACCACACATAATTCCGACATAAAAGACATAAAATACACGTTTTGGTCCGGTTATTATTGTAATTAAGAGGTAGAAAAGATGTGTGTTTTCACACATATCATTTACATATTCCCTTTTACTCATTTTAGTGTTTACGTGTTGGTAACTTCTTACTAGTTTACTAGTTTTACCTATTTACGTGTTTTAAGTCCAATAAGCTTATTATAAGTTCTTTAACTTGTTTTAATCCATTTTATACTTATATTATCAGTATCTACACTTTACAAGTTGGGCCTAAATGGGTTAAGCCCAATAAATAAGTTTATAAGTGTTTTAGTCCATTTTGTTGTATTATTAGTCCAATAACGTTAACTTAGCCCGTTAATGTCCGTATGTTATATAGTTCGGGTTTTATCGGTTTTTACTTGTTATATATGTTTATATATCAGTATATGAGTTTTATAAATTTTACATTAGACGGGTTTGATCGTCTAAGTTTTTATTGGCGAAAAACGTTAATTTTACGGTAATAGTCGAAAAAGTCGTAAAAATCATGTTTATAGTTTTATAACTTATAAAACTTAACAAGTTACCATTTTTATAAAATATCCACGTATTTAACATTGTACATATTTATATAAATGTATTATATAAGTTAGTGGGTTTTAATTTATATTTTATACTATTAAATTTTGAGTGCTTATATAATAATATTATACTTTAATTTTCAAAATCTGATTTTTATTTTCATCTTCACCAAAACTGCCATATCTAGAGTTCTATATGGAGATAGAAGTTCAAATTTTTATCACATAAACTACATGATATGTGTTCCATTTAACTCTTTTATAGCTACTGTTGAATCATCCTCTAAGTATTTTCTAAAAATCGCCAAAACAGTAAACTCAGATTTGTACCCTAAACTTGTTTTGATCATATCTCACTCATTACAATGATTCCATTGCATGGCCAACTCTCACATGTGTACAAGAACAATAGCTTACTGTATATTAATTCTACTTCATTATTTTATCAGTTCATGACATGTTGCTTTACTGTTTTATACAGCCATCATTTTTAAGCAAGATTTTAGCCTTGTTCTTTATAGTTTTTCACCTTTTTAAGCATGTTTATCAACACCAAATCCCCACACAATATTTTTATCATCATATAATCATCATGTACATATACAATAGGAAATAAAATACATGATTACATAATCAAAATAACAAGAAGATGAGGAGGACAATCTTTATACCACCAAGTTGATGTAGGTTATGATTTGGACATGGATTTTGGATGGAGAAACTTGTGGATAACCATGACCATCTTCAAGATCACCATTCTTCATGAACACCTTGTGGAAACCAGCCCTAATACTCCATGGAAACTCCTCCTTGGATGTTAAAACTTGCACCAATCTTCCTCTTTTTGAATGGAGATTAACATATATTAATTATAACATATGTTTGTGGTTAAAAATTGGATGATGGTGGTGTTTTGGGTTGAAATGGGACGGCAATATGAGAGCCAAGAGAGAGATTTTGAGATTGTTTTGCATGTTAGAAATGGTGGTATGTGAAGTGGCTAGTGGTTTTGAGTTGTTGTAAGCTTACTTTGTAAGCAAAAGGGACAAGTGTTAAGTTAGCAACCTCAAAATGACACCTCAAGGGTGTGTAGCTAGTTAGGACCGGTTTTTGAGTGGGGGTGGGACAAGTGTCCCACTTGTCTCATCACCATTTATTTACGGGTACTCCTCGATTCTAGTTTCCTCGATTTGCGTGCCCTCGGGTCGTTTTACGAAAAACGTTTTTATAAATTATGAATCAACGACACAAAACGAATCTAATAAAAATTGTCTCATCAAAAACGGAGTTCGAAAACGTAAATACGTAATCCTAGGGTTTCCGGTTTAGTCGTAAAAGACGTTAAAATAAAATCGTAAGTCCTAATCTCTTCTCGTAAATTTGTGAGTTTATGAACCAACACAAATTTAAAACTCCAAAATAATATTCACGGATAAATTTATTTTCTGAAATGTCGGACTGTCACCAAAGATGGTGTATGTAAACGTAAGCACCTAACGTTGAATCCTACGGTTTAGACGTAGTCGACGCTACTTCAAGACGTAAATCCAAATTTCTTCCCAAAAATATGTGAGTTCATATTGTAACATTAAAATAATGTTTTCAAATAAATATTGAGAATAAAATATCAATCATAAATTGACGGATTGTCACATTTAGTGCTGAGGAACAATGATATTGTGGCTTATACAAGGAGATTCTCTGATTTATGTTTGTTGTGTCCTGATGCTTTTGCTGATGACCGTAGGAAGATGAAGCAGTATATCAGAGGTTTATCTAATAATATCAAGGGAGAGACTACTTCGTCGAAACCTAAGTCATTTGATGAAGCTGTTCAGATGGCTCATGCTTTAATGGATGTAAAGTTGTATGATCGAAAGGATTGTATTGGTGAGGGGAATAAGAGAAAGTGGGAAGCTGCACACTCAAACCAAGGACAAAATTGTAGTGTTTATCATAACAACAATAACCAAGGACCAAATAGGAATCAGGAATACAATTTGAGGAGGAATGATGGTGTTCGTGCTGCCACTAGAACTCAAGGTAACAAGGTGAATTTGAAGAGTGGTCGATGTAATCTGTATCATGTTGGAAATTTTCCACCTGCTTGCAACAAGTGTGGGAAGGCCAGACATAAGATGGCAGATTGTAGAAACAAGGGTGTGGCCACTAGAGCCAATGCTGTTAAGGTAGTTAACTGTTCTGGATGTGGAGGCCGTGGACATAAGCAAGGGAACTGTCCGAGGGTTGGCACTCGACAAGGAGGCAATGCTGATGTTGTTGCTGCTGGGACTACTTCTCCATCCTATGTCGTGGGAGATGCTGACAAACCTTAAGGGCCAAATGTGGTGACTGGTACGTTCTTACTTGATGCTTGTTATGCTAGTGTGTTATTTGATTCTTGATCCGATAGAAGTTTCGTATATGTTAGATTCAGTCAGCTATTGGATAGAGAACCAGTGAGATTGGCAACTAGTTATAAGGTGGAGTTAGCTGATGGTAAGGTTGTAAGCACAAGTTCTATACTAAAAGGTTGTTCCTTGAAGTTAGGTAATTATGTGTTTAGTATTGATTTGATACCCATAGAATTAGGATCTTTCGACGTGATTGTTGGAATGGACTGGTTAGTTGGTAATGGTGAAGTGGTTGTTTGTAGAGAAAGATTAGTCCAAATACAGCTAAGGAATAGGATATTGACTGTGAAACGTGATGGTTTGAGAGTTGTTTCTTGTTTGAAGATGATGAGGTATATAGAAGCAGGTTGTGATGTGTTTCTTGCACAGATAAGTAATGACGGTGTGAATGAAAGGAAATTGGAGGATGTGCCTGTGATTAGAGAGTATCCTGAGGTTTTCCCTGAAGATTTTCCAGGATTATCGCCGCATCGTGAAATGGAGTTTCATATTGATTTAGTGCCGGGAGTTGCGCCAGTTGCTCGTACACCGTATCGTTTAGCTCCATCTGAGATGAAAGAATTATCTGATCAATTGAAGGAATTGATGGATAAGGGATTTATTAGACTGAGTTCATCGCCGTGGGTGCTCCTGTTTTGTTTGTTAGGAAGAAAGATGGTTCTTTTAGAATGTGGATTGATTATCGAGAGCTTAACAAATTGACTGTCAAGAATCGGTATCCATTGCCGAGGATTGATGATTTGTTTGAGTAGTTGCAAGGCTCAAGTGTATACTCGAAGATCGATTTGAGGTCTGGGTATCATCAACTAAGAGTTAGGGAAGAAGATGTTCCTATAACATTTTTCCGTACTCGATATGGACATTTTGAATTTCATGTGATGCCTTTTGGGTTAACGAATGCGCCTGCTGTATTCATGGATCTAATGAATCGTGTATGCAAGCCTGATAGGTGTGTAAACACCCATCCTTTTTACCACTTAATTACAATAATAACCGAGCCAAAACATGTATTTTATGTCATTTATGTCGGCATTATGCGTGGTTTGTGTTTTTGTTGTGATTTAGGACGAAAAGGTGAAAAGTGGAGAAAACACAGGCATTCACGGGCTTTTATCGAAGAAAAAGACGAAAGACGAAGTCAAGAAGTCAAGAGTGCAAAAAGAACGGAAGTCCAAGACCAATTCTGAAGATTTATCGAAGAAAAAGTCAAAAGACGGAAGTTTACTAAAAGCCGAAAAACTCAAGTCTAATTTATTGAAGAATTACAAGACGAGTTCAAAGAAATCATGAGACAAAGTCATTAAGGTCCAAGTATTAAGAAGATTAACAAAGGATTAAGAAGATCAAGGATTTAAGTGTGCAATTAAGGAAAGATGAAAGAGGGGAGGAAGCTTCCTAAGCACTCCCTAATCCTCCCTTATAAATAGTCATTAGTGTATTCATTTTCATTTTGTTGGATAGCTTGACAAACTATTTCTTCCATTTTAATTACCTTGCACATTTAATTACCTTGTCATTTAATTTCATGTCCATTTAAATACCTTGTCTTGCACCTTAAATACATTTAATTTCAAGTAAGTTTTCTTTTAATTCTTGTCAATATTTATTTTTATTGTTCATCTCCTATCTACCTTTCTTTAATCTTTGATCTTTATGTTTATTTGTTCATGTTCATGTTCTTATTTTTTTGATTTGATTTAAAGTGGGTTTTGATTATTTTGGTTATATTTGTTAGTTTGATTGTTTTGGATTGTTTGTTTATGGTTAGTAGATGTTTATTGATTAGTTTGATTTAATCTTGTGGTTCATTTTGATTATATTTGTTTAGATCCGTAGCTTTCTCCTTGTTCCTTGTTCTTCGCTGTAGTTTCTGTTTCCCAGGAGTATTCTGGATCAAGAACAAAATATTCCGAGTGAAGGTTTGTGAAGAAAATATTCCGACTCAAAGGCTTCCATCCGGAATAAGTGACATATTCCGGATCAAGTGGATATTCCGGATCAGCTTCAACATTCCGGATCAAGTTTTTGTGAAGAAACATTCCGGATCAAGACTATATTCCGGATCAGTGGAAAAGTTGGTTCATTCGGAATATTTGATATTCTGGATCAAATCTTTATTCCGGATCAAGGAAGATATTCCGGATCAAGGAGTTTCATCCGGAATCTTCAACATTCCAGATCAAGGAAATATTCCAGATCAAGGAGTTTATCCGGAATAATTAATTATTCCGGATCAAGGTCGTTCATCCGGAATATTTCACATTCCGGATCAGCAACGTTCCGAATCAAGACAAGTATTCCGGATCAAGAAATTATTCCGGATAAGTGACATATTCCGGATAAAGGATTTATTCCGGATCAAGGGTTTTGGTGAATATTCCGAGGAAAGAAGAATCATTCCGAACGAAGGTGACATTCCAGATGAGTGATTATTCCGAACGAAGGTATATTCCGGATGAGCTGTTTTCAGGTTATTTTTAGTTTTTGTTTTTTTTTAATTCTTTAATTTTCAAGCTTTACTTTTCCCGCCTTTTTACTTAGTTGCACTTTAAGTTTATTTGCCTTAGATTTATTTTAGCCTTGCCTTAGTTTTAAGTTTTAGTTGCATTTTAAGTTTACCTTAGTTAGATTTAAGTTTGCGTTATTTATTTTAAGTGCCTTTTAATTCTCGTCACGCTTTTAATTACTTGTCATTTACTTTAAAATTAGATTTAGATTTACTTTAACGTCATTTTACTTTCAAGTCTTTGCACCTTTTTAATTACTACAACGACACAACTATTTGTTTCACCAAAGAACGACTGAGTCGCATAGTTAACTCATTTTTCAATTCGAAGAGACACACGACAAAGAACTTTTTACACAGACAAAATCCATGTATCAAAGCCTTATTTTGATGAGTTTTTTATCGTATTCATTGATGATATTCTCATTTACTCTAAGAGTGAAAAAGAATATGAGAAGCATTTGAGAATAGTTTTAGAATTGATGAAGAAAGAGAAGCTGTATGCGAAGTTCTCTAAGTGTGAATCCGTGTTGAAATCAGTGCAATTTCTGGGGCACGTGATTGATAGTGAAGGTGTTCGTGTGGATCCTGCTAAGATTGAGGCAATCAATGATTGGTCAGTACCAACGACGCCGACTGAAGTTCGCCAATTTCTTGGTCTAGCTGGGTGTTATAGAAGGTTTATCGAGAAGTTTTCACTAATTGCTAAACCGTTGACCAAGCTTACTGAAAAGAATCGAGTGTTTGAATGGGGATTGGAAGAGGAATCTGCATTTAGTACGTTGAAGGATAAGCTGTGTAATGCGCCGATTTTGTCTTTGCCAGAAGGATCTAAGGATTTTGTATTGTATTGTGACGCGTCTCATAAAGGATTTGGAGTTGTGATGATGCATAGGGAGAAAGTTATATCATATGCATCGAGACAATTGAGGAAGCATGAAAAGAATTACACTACTTATGATTTAGAACTTGGGGCTGTAATTTTTGCTTTAAAGTTGTGGAGACACTACTTGTATGGAACCAAGTGTGTGGTTTTCACTGATCATAAGAGTCTGCAATATATTTTGGATAAAAAGGAATTGAATATGAGGCAAAGGATATGGGTTGAGTTGCTGAGTGATTATGACTGCGAGATTCGTTACCATCCTGGTAAAGCGAATGTGGTAGCTGATGCCCTTAGTAGAAAGGAAAGAGATAAGCCTATAAGAGTTAGAGCTTTGGCAATGATGGAAAGTGTTGATTTGACAGAAACGATATTGAAAGCCCAAACTAATGGTTTGAAGGAAGAGAATATTGAGGCAAAAAATGTGGGTAGAATGTTAAAACCTTTGTTTGAAGTAAGGTCAAATGGATTGAGGTGCTTTGAGAATAGGATTTGGTTACCAATGTGTCCGTTTGAGGAAGGTTCTTTAGGAGTGCGAGATTTAGTGATGAATGAATCTCATAAGTCGAAGTATTCAATACATCCTGGATCAGACAAGATGTATCAAGATCTTAAGAATGTTTATTGGTGGTCGAATATGAAGGCAGATATAGCACAGTATGTTAATAAGTGTTTAACTTGTGCGAAATTGAAAGCTGAACATAAGAAACCGTCTAGATTATTAGTGCAACCTGAGATTCCTGAGTGAAAATGGGAGAAGATTACTATGGATTTTGTGACAGGTTTGCCAAGGACCGTTAATGGTTGTGATATGATATGGGTGATCGTAGATAGATTGACTAAGTCTACTCACTTTTTGCCAATGAAGAAGACAGATAGTATGGAGAGGTTAACAACAGTGTATGTGAAGGAGATTGTTTGTCAACATGTTGTGCCTTTTGCGATAATTTCTTATCATGATAGTAGGTTTACTTCAGAATTTTGGAAATCTTTTGCAGAAAGCGATGGGAACGGAGTTATATTTGAGTACAACATATCATCCGGAAACTGATGGACAAAGTGAAAGAACGATTCAGACGTTATAGGATATGCTTCATGCGTGTGTGATTGACTTTGGAAATGGTTGGGATAAACATTTGCCATTGGTTTAATTTTCATATAATAACAATTATCATGCTAGTATTAAAGTCGCACCATTTGAAGCTTTGTATGAATGTAAGTGTAGATCTCCAGTGTGTTGGAGTGAAGTAGGAGAAAGTCAATTGACTGGACCAGATATGATATTTGAGATGACTGAAAAGATTGTGCAAATTAAGAAGCTTTTTTTATCTGCCAGAAGTAGACAAAAGAGTTATGCTGATAACCGAAGGAAACCGTTGGAATTTGAAGTAGGAGACATGGTTATGTTAAAGGTATCTCCATGGAAAGGAGTGATTCATTTTTGAAATAGAGGAAAGTTGAGCCCGAGATATATTGGACCATTTAAGATTATGCAAAGGATTGGATTGGTTGCTTATAAGTTAGAATTCCTGATGAACTTAAGCTATTCATAATACTTTTCATGTGTCTAATCTGAAGAAGTGTTTAGCTGAAAGGGATGTGGTGATTCCATTAGAGGAAATTCAACTTGATGATAAGTTGCATTTTATAGAGGAACCTGTAGAGATTATGGATAGGGAAGTTAAGAAATTGAAGCATAGTAGGATTCCGATTGTAAAAGTGAGACAGAACTCTAGACGTGGACCAGAGTTTACCTGGGAACGTGAGGATTTCTTTAAGGATAGTATCCTCATTTGTTTAGGAAGGATTAAGCGCCACAGAAGTCGCTCTTTTTAAGAAGGAGGGGATGTGATAACCCGAAACTGAGGTCATTGCTTAATCTTATTTTACAGTTATTTTTGAAATTTTTGTTGAGTTTGAATGATATTTATTTTTGGAGGTTTAAGTTTAAACCGATGTTGAAAGTCTTATATTTTATATTTAATAAGTATAAGGAGTATTAGCAAGCGTGATGTCGATGGATGCCAAATATTTTACGTTTTATTGTCGGTTTTTCGATGTTTGTCATTTTGACGTTTTCTTTTAAATGACGTGTTAAGTCGAGTCGGGAGTCGATATTATTATATTTGGCTACGTTTTAAATTTTTAAAAGTATCTTTATGAAACCCGGGCCCCGTAAATATTTTAAAAATTGACTAATAGTTATTTCCAGCTTTTTAGCTAACTATTTTCATTTTGAGCCATAACTATTGCAAAATTACAACAATGGTCCCTCAACCACTATATATAAGCTTAAAATTTTCACACACAACACATACAAAATCACCAACTCCAAAAATTTCTCTCTCTCCTCTCTTCTCTAAACAAACCGTCCCCCCCCCCTGTCATTTGGTCAATTTTTACTCAATTTCTATTATGATCTAAGCTAAACTAACACAAGTCCCATCTCTATAATTGTAAATAGATCATTTTGGTATAAAATTTGGGTACATGCAAGAAGTTTTATTTTTTTCAAGTTGGTAGGTGAGAATTATGCTCATGCATGTTGTTTTTGTGATGATCAAGAGATGTTCTTGCTAAAGTTTTGTTAAAAACTTGATTTTGATTTGAAGGTTTTGATTCTTATGATGATTTAAGTGTTATAGTTGATATATGTCAGTGTTAGGGTTATGGGATGATCCTAACTATGGTTGGTTTTTACTAAAAAACATGATTTTATACAAGTTTTAGAAAGGTATTTTACAACAGTAGGTAAACTGTATTTTTGAGAATTTTATGTAATGGTAATGGTTTAACTAATAGCCTAGGGTTGTAGAGAATTCGATTGGCTTCAATTTGATATAAAGTAGAGCTTGTAGCTCCATACGAGCGCAAAGTTATGATGTTTTGATTATTCGTGTACCGGGAGACGAGTATCGACACTACATATAGTTGTTGTCGATATTTAGATCGAATCTCGGGGACTATAAATTGAAGTTTTGAAATGAGTAACATACTGATAATGAAGTGTATACCCTAGAGGGTGATGTTATTTTCAAACCCAAGTGTCGGTTTTATAAATGGAGTCGTTTAAAGAAGTTAAAACGGTTGTATGAATTGTTAACGTAAAACTGTCCGGATTTTGTAGTTTGAAGATGAGTCGGGTAAAGAACATTAAAAGTAATTTCATTTGATAAACTTTTTGGAGGACTTTCTATATATAGTAATTTAGTTTCTCGGTTCGTTTCATAAACGATTGACGAGTCTAAAAGGGGTAAATAAGCTAGTACATGTAGTACGTGCCGGCGGATTTTGTCGAAAGTGTAGAATGGTAAAGTAAATATATAGAAGAGTGTAATAGAGTTATTTGTATCGTTTTCTTTAGAGTTTATCATGATTTTATGAGTTTGAGTTTGAAATTGTTATGTATGATTTATTTCTCGAGTCATTATTAATGAACGCTCCTTATTTGATAGGTAGCGGTTCTCGTGTTTGAAAGGCATCCTCTATCATCGACGATCATCTCGCTAGATCTCTTATACTAAGGTGAGTCTGTAACCTCACTTTTCATGCTAGCTACTAAATGTTTTATTACCTGAGAGGGGGATACATGCTATTGGAAAATAAATGAACACAAGTCATGAGTAATTGTTGGACCCGAATGTTGCCTAAGTTGTTTACATTGTACTGAGTACCTTGTTGCTAAAGACCCTAAATTCATGAGCCGTTAACTATATTCTGACTTGATGTTGTGAGTAAGGAATAGCAGCTTATTATAATGATAATACTATTGGGTTGGCCACCCTATCTGAGACCAGGGCATTACGCTGAGTAACCTCTAGGAAGGATAATTTACGGGAATAAGAATGTGGTATTCTAGCAACTGATACCCTAGAGGGGCAATGGTTTTATTTTAGTCATGCTGGCATTTGGCGTGGGTGACTATTTGGTTAAGGTGTCGTGTCATGAGCTTAAATACAATGTATTGCCTTGAAATAGATTGTGTGTACGATAATTCTATAAATGATTATGATTGATTTTATTCTTGTGTTCAAATGTGATTTGATAAACCTATGGACTCGCTCAACATAATTGTTGACTCGTTTTAGCATGTGTTTCAGGTAATAGGAAGTGATGGAAGACGGAGCTTTGCTGTGGAGGTTGTGGGTTGACTTTTGGAAGAATGTTGGTCTAAAAACTATTTCTATCCTTTTACTGTTGAACAATTAGTTAAATGTTTGTGTACTGTACTAAACTTGTTGGTTGTTGGTCGAGATCCATGGGGACTAAACTCTTTACTCTGGTGTTGTTTTAGTACAATATGGGATGAAATTATGTTTTAGATGTATTATGAAAATCTAGCTTATATTGTATGTGTAAACGTCTCTCTTTTGAGTCGTTCAATATACCTTGTGTGATGATGCTTGTGTCTAGCACCCAATTGTGTATTTCCGCTGCGCGATGTAAATTGGGGGTGTTAGAACAAGCAAGTGAGCTTCTTACAGACTCTTTGATAGCTGAAGAAAGAGATGCTTATGATGAAGAAGAGAAAGAAAAGTTGATTGATGATCTGTTAAGGGAGCAACAAAGATTCTTTGCTGAGAAAAGAAGAAGAGAAAAGATTAAGCCTCCAACTACCATGCCGATTAGGAATCAAATGATGACACTTCTCAAGAAAGTTAAGCATTCCACTCATGCTCATTTGGTCAAGAAGAGTTTTGAGGAAATCAAGGCTTTGTATGAACAACACAAAACAGCTGAATTGAATTTTGTTGATATTGGATCTGAAGCAGATAGGATAGCTGTTGAAGACGCTAGAAGACGTCTGTAACAACAAAGGCAATTTGGAAGTGCTCCTAGATTTGAGTCAAGTACTGTTGAACCTACAAACACATCTCCACCTATCAAGACTACATATGTGAGGAAAAATAGAAAGGAGAAGGTGAGTTCAAAAGAAACAGAGACTGCTCAAAGCATAAATGAAGGAGATAAAGCTCAAGATGTGGATAAGACTGAAAATGTACAAGCAGTACATACACAGTTAATAGTACATACTAAAGGAATGGTACATACAAACTGGGAAGAAGATTCAATGGAATATAAAGGAATCTCCAAGGGTGTTAAGAGGAAAAGATCAACAAAGAAGAAGCTAGAAGCCAAGAAAAGGCTAAGTCAACAACATAAGATAGTGATGATGATGAGAGCTTGAGAAGGTACTTGAAGATAGTAAAGTTTGAAGATCAATGTATTGATACAAAGATATTTGGAAAGAGGTCATCTGTTGCTAGATGGATATACACTATGGATCAAGGACTAGAAGCTCATGGAATATAAAGAATTGATGGCACAACAAGAATGTTCAGACTTTTGGGAGACATTCTTCATATTCTTGATATACAAGATATTCAAGATCTTTTCAGGTTAGCTCAAGAAGCCAGTGCATGTAAAATTGAGGTATCACTATTATACAATGAATTATTATTCATGTATGAACCACACAAATGTGATCAGAAAATGTTGAACGAATTAGAGAATCAGGTTCCTAGTTACTGGAGATATTATAGATCATGTGGACTGCATATTTTAGATATAGATGATGTTACTTATTATATGCTACAAGAAAAGAAATATCCATTTGAGAGAAGATTGTGGGAAAGGACGTTGGAACAACCATTGGAAGTCTTAGAAGAATTTGTTGGTGCTTTTGAGTTGATCAGAATGGTTAAACAACAATTCAAGGATTTGAAGCAAAAGGAAGAACCTGAGAAAGAGCCTTAAGTGTTTGACTTTCAGTCACACTTCACAAATGGTTCTCAGTTAACCATGTCAAACACACATAAGAACTGGCTAGTCCATAAGCAAACGTTTTATGGTAAAGACTTCTCAAACCCGTTGAAAGCTTGTAGTTTGCTAAAAACTATATGGTTCTAACTCACCTTGTTTCGAGACAAAGAGTTGGCTAGTCCTAGACAAACGGTACTATGTAGAGACTTAATCAAATCCGTTGATGGTTGACAATTTACCAAAAATTGTAGGGTTATCATTATACCTTATTATTTATGAATAAATTATTGGCTATTCCAGAGGTTACGGCCAACTGGTAAAGAATATATCAAATCCGTTCATAGCTGATTATTTGCTAAAAATCATGAAGCCAATACAGATTGGTTTTTGTTGTTATCTGTTTTATTTCAGGTACGAAGTTGCAAGCAAAGAAGTATCAAAGAAAAGATACTTAGAAGGTTTTAGCTCATCAAATCAAGACAGGAGTTCATGATTCAGAGTTCCTATATTTACCTCAAGAAGGCAATTACTGTTGTTGCAAAGACAAATGAATGTTTACAAGACACAAGAAGATCATAGCTTGAAGACAAAGATGATGTACATGATGTTTGAAGGTTGTCTTATCAGAAGAAGATCTACATTGAAGTGTTTGGCTACATTCAGTTGGATACAAATACAAATTACCAAGTTCAATCCAAGGTTGAAGAGAAGACTAAATACATGTATTCTAAATACATTCAGTACAAAGAGAAACAAGCAGACAACAAGTTATCATTCTTGTTTAGGGGAGGATTGTTGGGAATTATTTGTTAAGTGTCAAGTAACGTTAGTGTTATTGAAGTACTGTTAGTTATCTTTCAAGTACCGTTATTGTTAACGCGGTACATAGTAAGTACTGCTACTTATAAAGTAAGTACTGCTATATTGATTAGGACGAATATATCTTTGTATAAGATATGTCATAGTTATAGTTAGAGTATATCTTATGTGATATACTTAAATCGTTAGAATATTGATAATATATCGTTTGTGATATAGTTATCTTTATAGAATATTCTAAGTTTTCTAGGGTTCCTCACTCTATAAACGGAACATAGGTATGATGACATTCATGTACCTCATTCGAGTCGATTAATAAGAGAATCGAATAGTTAAAAGTAATTCTGTTCTTCTGTGCTTTATAAGTTAGATTCCGCATAACTTATTTAGCTTGAGTAAGTGTTCTCAAAGTGTTTTAGTTTGATTACAAACTATTATACTAGTTCTTAACAGAATATAGATCCAATCAAAGGGATCAAGATACCCCATTTGAGAATTAATCAGCATACCAATTCCTTTTGAAGATTTTTGCTAGTGATTAATTACTTCTCTTTCATTATATAAACTAGTTGTTAAAACTTCATTATCTGCTGTAATTTTTAAAAGTTCATTTTTAAAGGCCTGGATAGTTATATCTTTTTCTCTCATTTGAAGAGTCATAATCCTAATTTTCTCTTCATAGTTTTGCTGACCCTTTTGATACAAAACTATATTTGCTTCTAACTTAGCAACAATTTTTTTAAAAGCATATACCTCTATAGTACATGTATTAAACTTTTGATATTGTTCTTATAGTTCTACTTTAAGACTATTAAACTTAAGAACACAATCTTTAGAACATGGATGTACCTTAGTGTCTACATGAGAAAGAGCCATTAGACCATGCTCTTCTTCTTCATATACTTGAGCCCAGTTGACCACTCCATCTACTATAACCAAAGCTTTAGAGCCTTTTGGAGTCCATGGACTTCTGTTTTCTCGTTTGGGACACTTTTAGAGATTCTAGGGCTGGATCTGTTGTTGTTCTTGGACATTTGGTTGCTTCCTTCAGCTTTTTGTCTCTTGCATTCTCTAGAAAGTGTCCAAGATTTCCATAGTTGTAACATTCAACCTTTGACTTTTCATATCCTAATGGTTCATTAGATCAACAGTCATCTTCCTTCCAGTCCTTTTATAGAGTCTTCTAGATCTAACAGAGATCATAGCAGTTTGCCACTTTATATCCATCTCTTTTGCAAGTACCTAATCAATACTAGAAACACTAAACTTAACTAATCAACACAAGTAAATACTTTTCAAACGTAAAACTTATTATTGTATAATAAAGAATTACAAGTGTTATGGATAACACCGTTTGATGACAATGTGTTGTGCACACTTTGGACAACTAAATAACCTAACTTATGAATACAGTCACTGCTGTTTGATTCAATAATATCTAAGCATTAATGTGTGAATATTCTCAAAGTGTTAACATTAATGCTGGGCTACACATCCTATTTATAGTGATACGAGGTTGACCTAAGTACTAGTTGATGGTGACTACACAAGACATTCAATTTTCAGATATCTGTCACAAGATGCTCTTCTATTCTTGGTAGTCTACCATAATGCTTTAGGAAAACAGATCTTGAAATAGTTTCCCTTTTCTTCATAGTCTCGTACACACAAATGGCATGTCCAAAGTGTGTCGAGTGTTAACAGGGTATTGCCACCCCTGTTAACCCTCAACCCCTCAGAGTCCCTGATACATCTTTGCTGTTATCCATCACAGCCAATGAGTATGTCTTCAATTAATCTTCGACTTCCTTGAGAATGTCTCTGACATGGACTCCTCTGAGGTTGCTCACAGAGACTTGGATCTCTGTGAGTCTTGCGATACTTCTTGCCTCCTAGGCACAGGTAAGTGACTCTAACAGCTTAATTTGTGTTTAAATCTATGATGCACGAAATCTTACAAACTTAGATTCCCAACAATCTCCCCCTATTTAAACATAAATATAGCTAGATCTATCTAACTTAAGATAAGTGAGATAACAGCTTCTTCTTACTCATAACAGATCTAAACAAACATACCTCATGATTTTATTCATACTTAAAGAAAATTACAAGTACATTACAAAAGTGAAATAAAATGTGAAGGTAAAATTGAGCTGTGAAATTCTTCAATAGTCATCATTTTTGATCTTTTCTTCAGCTTCAACTATGTCTGTTCTAGTATCTAATTCTGCCTGTAAAGCTTGTGCAAAAACCTTGGAATACTCTAAGTTAATCTTGAGCCCCTTTTTGAGACAAAGAAGCTGAATTGTTGATGCTAAGCCAAGCTCATCTTCTCTTGGGAATGCATACTGGCAAGCTCTGTTCATGAAGGCCATACCTCTTTCAGGCTCTGTGTAGGTCTGACCATCAACAGGACCAACGATTCCATTTGGTAGTATCAGATCCCTGTGCATTCCATCCACTTGGACATCATTTGTGACGAAGGTCTCCTTAACAAGTTGAGTCACCCTTCTTCTTTTCTTGCCAGACTTTGGGGGTTCTTGTTCAAACAGCTGTGGTGGGGGATCTATTTTGAGCTTGGCTGCTGTTTCTTTGATCCAGGTGAACTTAGCCTTAAGGGTCTTAAGAAGAATGAAATTTGTCTGACCAGTTCTTTTAGCAGCCAAGACTTCAAGTTCAAACCATTCAGATAACCCAAGTTTCTTTAACCTGAAGTCCTCAAAGACATCCATATTACCCTGTTCGTTATCTCTCTATAAAATCATTTGTGGTGTATTGGTGGACTTGTGAATTGTGTATTTGAACTTGGTTATCTTGCCAGGTGTACACCTATTGTTAACGCAGGCATCATAATCATCTTTTACCTTTCTTAGTGCCTCTGCGCGTTTAGCCTCCATTTCCCTCAACCTTTGTCTCTACTTCTCCCTTTCAGGTGGAGTCATCTTCCTCAGAGTTTCCTCATTAAGCTCCTTGGCTTTCTTGATTTCATTGAGTCTCTTGAATTCCTCAGCTTGTTTCTCTATCTCTTCAGGTGTTAAGGGATTCTCATTAGAAGGTGTAAAGGTTGAAAATTGAGAAAGCTCTATGGTGGATCCTCCTGTCTCTAGCATCGCAGCTATCTTCTTTAGTTTGGTGTCTGTGTCAACCAAAACTATTTCCTTTCCTTTCTTCGAGACAAAGGATTCCATACTCATGTTTTTTCAGCTCCTCAGCTCTTTTGTTGAACGCTGACTGAGCTTGAGTTTGTATTGCCTTGGGTAGGGAGCTAACAGTGAACTTTAGCTTCTTGGCAGTTGGTTCACCCTCATCCCCAGACTCGCTGGTGTTAACCAAAGTCAGGGACTTTGATGAATCAACTCCATTATTATTCTGTTTCTCCCCCTTAGTTTCATCCTCATCATAGGGTACGATTATAGGTGTGATGACTTGGAGGGGGACAAGTGAATAAATGGTGTTATCAGCAGAGGTTGAGCCATGTTTTGCAGATTCAAGGTTAAGTATCTTTTCCTTCTCCCCCTCACGTTCAGCCTGTCTCTTCAGACGTTTGGATGAACGTGCCTGAGAGTGCCTTGCAATCTGGTCAACAGAGGCAACCATATCACGTTGCCTGGTCCTTGAAGCTCTGGCAATCTTTAGCAGGAGGTTGCAATTTCCATTGGTGTTGCGATGAACACGATCAACGATAAAGTTTGTGTGACGATATTGCCTGCTACGAACAGCTTCAAACTCTCTGTGCATTGTTAATTCATGATCATGAAGGAGAGCATGAACCTCTATGACAATGGTATCCTTGATTCTTGTAGAAAAATGACTAAGTCCTTGTGATACTCCTTTTCTTGCACCATCGTTGATGGGTTCAGTGACTGCATCCCTAACCGCCTGACTAATGATCCCTGGAAATGTGACAGTGAAGTTATGCATCTCAGACTTGATAACATCCAGCTTTCTTGATAGGCGTTCCATATCTGATTAATGATGAACAGGCTGAAGATAATGGATGTTCAGGCTTTGTTGTGCATAATCATCCCCTTTGGCAAAAGATCAAAGTTTGTTTGGGCAGGATGATCAAACATAAGGAATTCAGTAGTTGGATCATAAGCAGGTCTTTAGAAGACTGTTATGGTGGAGGTAGCAGAGGTGGGAGTGACAACAACTTCTTTGGGAGGAGGAGTGGTATTATCAGCTGGTTTGGACACAGCTATTTCCTTGGGAGGAGACACAGATTGTTGATCATCTTCTTCTTCATCTTCCTCCTCCTCAAACATCCCCTCGGGGAGTATTTCGTCCTCAGGCATCGATTCAGGTTAAGAGAAATCATCAACTAATGAGAGCACTTCATCTTCAATATCAAGCAGGGGCTCTTCTTCGTTAGGTTGATCCTAAATGATTGTATCAGCTTCTTTGTCTTGTTGTTCCAGGGATTCTGTGTTTGGCTATACAATATCAGCCTGCAAATTGTTTCAGATTAGTAACAGGGAAATAAGGAAGGGGAATGGTCGCCATGTCGCTGTCCCAAAGAGGCTAAGGGTGATTACTCAGCCACTCCAAAGGATAAATCCTTGGGATTCTTTTAAGGGTGAAAAGTATAAGGTTAATGATCGCCATTCGCTGCCCCTAGGAAAGCTGAGTGTGATTATTCAGCCCCCCAAAAGGTTAAAACCTTTGGGACTCTTTTGATTGTGAAACATATGTTGTTAAGGATCGCCATTCGCTGCCCCTAGGAAAGCTGAGGGTGATTATTCAGCCCCCCCCCCAAAAGGTTAAGAAACCTTTGGGACTCTTTTAATGATGAAACATATGTGGTTGAAGATCGCCTGTTACGCTGTACCTAGGAGAGATGAGGGTGATGATTCAGCTCCCCCTGAAAAGGATAAATCCTTTGGGATTCTTTTTCTGAGGAGACAAGAGGCTGTGTGAGGTACGGCTGGTCAAGGTCGAGACATATATGTAAGTAGGTTGTTGTTTGCCTGAATACTGTCTAGGGGGTGCAGGGTCATTGAGGTGCTTTATAAACACAAATGAATCATTCCTTGGTGCAAAGACAGGGTGTACAAAAGTCTTAAAGAGTTCTAAGTGCATATACCGACTTCTATGGGTCGAGGATTACCCTAACTTCACCAATCTCACCTACACACATTTTGAGAGTGGTTGCTTGTGGACCTCTAAAAATTTACACAGATTACCTGTGTGATATCAGCAGAATTCGGTTGGTTCCCTGTTGTCTCGGCTGACATTGAGATACTAGACCCTTGTTGTTGGTCAGAAGAAGTCTCTGATTCCACAGGAGTCTCTGGAACATAGGAGGTTTCGAGGTTCACATTCTTCTTTCCCCTGGCCTTTGCAACAGTTTTGTGTGGGAAGAAGATGGGTTTTTCTTCTTCTTAGGCTGTTGGCCAGTTGTTGCCTTGGACGTCGTAGTGAGCTGCCCAGAGGTCAAAGACATAGACTTTCCAGACACACCAGAGGTATTCACCTTCTCAGAGGAAGGGAGCAAGGACTTCTCAGCAGATGGTTGTTTGTTTGCTATGTTCATCATGTGAGAGGTGACAGGGATATCTTCAGCTCCAATTTCCTTGTAAATGGCACCAGTGATGCGATAGGGCTTCAGAGAAGTGAGTGCAGAGTTGTGATAGCTGTCACCCAACAGGCTTTCGAATATCAGAGATAGAAAGCGAACGTAGCATATGTTTTTCTCCCTGACCTGGTTACGTCCTTTCAGTTGTTCTACAAGGTTGGAGAAAAGGATACTTCTTACATTAACATCTGTGCCCTAGATCAGACCATATGCAATAGATTGGTGGTTGAAGGACATCTGATCTTGGGATCCCTGCATTCCACCTAGGGATTTGACTATGTGGGTGAAGAGGACACGCCACATAGGGGAAAAATACTTGTTCTTCAAAGGAGACTTGGAGAGGACCTCAACGGGTGTAAGAGCAGGGTTTACATCATGAAAGGGTTTTAGTGTGGCAAGGGCGTCCTTAACAGCCTTTTTGTCAATCACCTTCAGGCATTCATCACCATGTCTTATCCCAGCCACACTAGCAAAGTCTTTTAGAGAGAAGGCAAATGGGTGTTCGTTGCATGAGAGGCTAAAGGTAATGGTGTCATCAACGACTTCAACAGAGTACCAGAATTCCCTAAGGTATTCTTGGTAGAAGGTGGTTGGGGATTTTGTGAATGCTTCACTTGCATCACAATTTTTCATGAAGTTTACCATATCTGAGTAGGATTCGTTTGGAGCCTTGAGCCATCCAATGGAGTTGTTCGATGCAAGAATGCTTTCGTTAAGTTCAAAGTTGACGTTTGCTGCCTTGGGAACTGGGAATGCCATGGATTCAAGGTTGAAGAAGAGCGAAAATGGAGGATGGGTTTAGAGAGAGAAAGCTGATACAAAAGATTTTGTATGTATAAAATTAAAGTTCGTGTTCTCGGTATCTTAACGAATTGATCTAGGTTCTATGTGTGACTCTATTGTTTTTGGTGAAACAAATATTTTGGGTATTTTTAAAATAGAAGTGCAAAACTTTAAAGTAAAAGGGCAGATAAAGTAAATCTAAGTCTAATTAAAAGTAAATGATAAGTTTTTAAAAGCGTGACTAAAATTAAAGGGCACTAAATGTAAATAACGCAAACTGAAAACTAACTAAGGGAAACTTAAAACGCAACTAAAACTAAAACTTAAACTAAGGCAAGGCTAAAATAAATCTAAGGCAAATAAACGTAAAGTGCGACTAAGGAAAAAGGCGGGAAAAATAAAGCTCGAAATTAAAAAGCAGAAAATTAAAAACTTAAATTAAAGAAACCTGAAAATTAGCTCATCCGGAATAATACCCTTTTTCGGAATAAACATTCATCCGGAATGTCACCTTCGTTCAGAATGTTATTCTTCACTCGGAATATTTTCCCAAAACTTTGATCCGGAATAAATGGCTTACTCCAAGGGCGTGGTACTATATGGACTCAAGCAAGCTCCAAGGGCGTGGTACGACGAGCTCTCGAAATTTCTTGTCTCCAAAGGTTTCTCAAAAGGTTCCATTGATTTAACTTTGTTCATTTATAAATATGGGGATGACATTTTGCTTGTGCAAATTTATGTTGATGACATTATTTTCGGGTCTACAAACCCAAAACTTTCAAAATGGTTTGAAAAAGTAATGCACAACAGATTTGAAATGTCTATGATGGGCGAACTAAAATTCTTTCTAGGAATTCAAGTTCACCAATCCCCAAGTGGTATCTTTATTAACCAAGCTAAGTATTGTCAAGAGATAATCACAAAGCATGGTATGACATCATGTGACCCCGTTGGGACACCATTATCAACCACATCCCTAGATGCTGATTTGGCGGGATTACCCATAGATGAAACGAGATATCGTTCCATGATCGGGTCCCTCATGTACTTGACAACAAGCAGACCTGATATTCATCATGCTACATGTTATTGTGTACGATATCAAGCACGACCCACTGAAAAGCACCTCAAGGAGGTTAAACGGATCTTTCGGTACCTTAAGAATACCATTCACATGGGACTCTGGTATCCGAGGGAAACCGGTTTCTTTCTAACGGCCTATTCAGATTCTGATCATGTAGGGTGTCTTGATACACGTAAAAGTACTTCTGGTGGTGCACAATTTCAAGTTCAAGACAAGCTTGTGGGATGGTCTTCCAAGAAACAGGATTGCACGTCACTTTTCAGCCGAACCGGAGTATGTGTCTCTATCTACGTGTTATGCTCAAGTTCTTTGGATGCGAACACAACTCACGGATTATGGATTCTACTTTGATAAAGTACCTATGTACTGTGACTCAAAGTTCACCATAGCTATCTCCTGCAATCCGGTACAGCATTCCCGCACGAAGCACATTGATGTCAGATACCACTTCATAAAGGAACAAGTTGAAAGAGGTATCGTTGAACTATACTTTGTTGGAACGGATTACCAATTAGCTGACTTGTTTACAAAAGCTCTTTCGAAAGAGAGGTTTGCGTATCTAGTTAGGCAAATTGGTATGAGATGTTTGACTCCAGCAGAACTGGAGGTTCTGGCAAAGAAGCCTGCTTGATTCATCTATCAAACACCTATCTTGTAAATATTAATAAAAAAAAGTAAAATACAAAATTAAAAAATCTTTGATAATCCAAAAATATTCTTCTCGACATGTCTTTCAGTATCGATAATATGGACGTACCTAGAATTGTCGCTCAATAACGACACGGGTGTGTACATAAAGCTCGAATGAAGTTGTAAATATTTTTCAAAACATGTCATTTCTATCTTTACAAAAGGAAATTGTCTATTTTGGACAATATTTCCAACAATGGGTAGAGCAACCTATCTTGGGTTGAGCTTGTCACAAAACATTCAACGTTTTGAGCTCAACACAATGGCTTGTAATCACTTTCAGATTGCAACCCGGATCTAAATTCACGGGGGAGTGTACGCTTTTGTACTCTTACCCTTAACAAAAGAAGTTAAATCTTCTTACACTTGAGTGGATTCGTCAAGACATTCAAAGTCTATGAACTCAAGTTTATGCTTTAGAAAAACCTTTTCGTCAAAAAGAATTGATTTTTCAAAAAGCGTTGAACACAATTTTTTCAAGAATTTCTCAATGATATTCAAAATCTTTCAAAAATTGTGTGTTCAACAACTCCTATCCTCAAAAGTTTAATGTGGATCAAATCCTCGTCATGACAATTCCATTGGATCAATTTTTGAGGGGGAGCAATTCAACTTCATGCAAAAGATTAACACATCTTTCTCCCGAAGATTTTCAAGACTATTTTTCAAAATATATTTTAATCAAATTTGGTATCTCTAATATCAAAAGATTTTATATATTAGAGATAGGGGAGAAAATGTGATTAAAATGTGATCTTACATAAAACTTAAGCACTTTAACTCTTACCTACATGTGCGAAACACTTTCGATTATCGATGCACATGTGAAGGGGGAGGAATTCTGAAACGACAAAACTAGCAAGGTGTTAAATGCTTTTCAAACACTTTGTTAGAATTTAAAGTGGTTTTTTATGGTTACGATCAAATACCCACAACATCTTTAATTCACGACGTTATTGGTGTCAAAAGGGTGGTTAGGTTTAAGTACTATGATCCAACCAGAACCGGAGGGATCTTCCCAGGGACAATCCAATAGATTATTAGAAGTCCTTAGGAAAGATGGAGTAGAATGTGAACGTAGCTGAATGCCGACTAAGTACTGATGATAGCACTGGAAAAATCACAACAAGGTGCTATTAATGATGTCTTGGTAAGCATTGAAGGGGTTGAAGAATGAAAAAGAAATGTAAGGATAAAGGGTCTAAAGAAAGAATCCCTCCATACAACTTAGGCAGAAATCGGGTCAACACATCATGAAGACAACTCATCATGGACCCAGTGATGTGAAGCACAATCCTTTCCTAGCTACTCAGGCTTCTCTCAAAAGAAGTTTGTTTTATTGTCACAGAGATCAACACGACTTCTATTGACTTTCTCACTCTGAGATAGTTGATATTGAATAGGTGGCATCTGCTCCAGCCTCCGACCACTAAAAGTGCACAAATCGTCTAGAGCCAAGAGATCAATCAAATCTCGTTAGGACACACGGATGAAGATCAAGAGAGTCCTACGCTATATCCTTGTGATATTGCTAGAACACTAAGAGTGATACTACTTAGTATTCACAATGATGAGTGGAAATCCTTCCAGTGTTAACATCAAACAGCACTACGGTAGGTCATATGCAAGATTCTTTATGAATTGAACATATGTAAAACTGAAAAGCAACAGTGGTTTGATTCTGAATTGATTCAAACTCATTTCAGGTTTCTACGCAATATCTTTATGGTCTTGCCAGAACATTCAGAGTGATATTCATTAATATTCACAGTGACGAATGGAAATCCTTCTAGCGTCAACATCAAACAGCGCTACGGTAGGTGACTTGTGAGATTCTCATGAATCAAACTTGTGTCAACTGGAAAGAAACAATGGTAAGATTCTTAATGAATCAAACTTGTTCCAGGAATTTGAATTGACGACTTTAATCAAGCGGATATTTATCCAATTGATTCACTCTTTATGTTCGCAGTCTTGCTTTGAGACGGTCGAGTAAAGAGAACGGCTAGAACAGCCGCGAAACCCTGTCAAGGAGATTCTTAATTGAATCTACCTAATCATAGGTACGGTATTTAATATCGTATAACGGTCTTCACGGAACGGAGGTAAAACGCTACCGATTGATCTAGGTTCTATGTGTGACTCTATTGTTTTTGGTGAAACAAATATTTTGGGTATTTTTAAAATAAAAGTGCAAAACTTTAAAGTAAAAGGGCAGATAAAGTAAATCTAAGTCTAATTAAAAGTAAATGACAAGTATTTAAAAGCGTGACTAAAATTAAAGGGCAGTAAATGCAAATAACGCAAACTTAAAACTAACTAATCAAACTTAAAACGCAACTAAAACTAAAACATAAACAAAGGCAAGGCTAAAATAAATCTAAGGCAAATAAACGTAAAGTGCGACTAAGGAAAAAGGCGGGAAAAATAAAGCTCGAAATTAAAAAGCAGAAAATTAAAAACTGAAATTAAAGAAACCTGAAAATTAGCTCATCCGGAATAATACCCTTATTCGGAATAAACATTCATCCGGAATGTCACTTTCGTTCGGAATGTTATTCTTCATGTTGGATTGAATCACACGACTATATATGATATAGAAAAGTGTAGATGAAGATTAAACCAAAAAAGAAAGATTAGATTAGATGAAGGAAAAGAGAAAAACAAAAGATGTGAATTCCTAGTGAGAGAAACACAAACGTTTCTCTCTCTACAAAACAAATGAAATGGAAGACACACACACAAATGAGGCTTAGGAGGCCTTTTATACTAAGTAGTAAGTGTTTAGGAGGCCTTCCTCATTTGTGTGTTCGGGACTAATTCCCGTTACATAAACATTAATAACTAAGAACTCTCGACACCGTTGAATAGTATTTTTCACGAGCTTCGCAACGGTATATTATATGACCATCACTTTAAATACGGCTAACAATCTCCCCCTAAGGGGTGGTCATGTAATATGTGACTTCACTTCGTTGGTGTTGCAGACTTTGAAGCTCGTTGTCTTGAGAGTTCTTTCATAGTTCCTTTCATGACTTGTGTTCTTGGATCTTTGATCTTTGCCTTGACTTGATCTTGTAACTTTTCCAGCTTGTGTTCTTGTGTCTTTACCCACATACTCATGTTTTGAGTTGACATGAAAGCTTGTTAACAATCTCCCTTGATCATCAGAGTAGCGGAAGTCTTTGTCTTTAGATGTTCTTGAGCCTTCTTCAATAATCCTGAATATGTGGCCTTGAATTGCGACTCTTGAGATAACGCCACCGTTTGCATTCCACCGGTTTCCCGTTATACAGTACGAATACTGTACCTGTGATCAGGTAAGTTCAAAGAACTTCCTTGACAGGATTTCCAGCTGTGGTAGCCGTTCTCAATACTTGAATATATCGAAAGATAATTCACAGTAAGGAGTGAATCATGCAGTTCCATTCTGCTGATTAGGTCGTCAATTCACTTTCCTGGAACAAGTCTGAATCAATTAAGAATCAAACCATCGTTGCTTTCCAGTTGACACAAGTTTGATTCATATAGAATCGCCCAAGTTACCTACCGCAGTGCTGTTTGATGATGACACTGGAAGGATTTCCATTCGTCACTGTAAATACTGAAAAGTATTACTCTGAATGTTCTGGCAAGATCATAAAGATATTGCGTCGAGACCTGGAACGAGTTTGAATCAATTAAGAATCAAACCACTGTTGCTTTCCAGTTAGCATATGGTTAATTCAAGTGAATCTTACATATGACCTACCGCAGTGCTGTTTGATGTTAACACTAGAAGGATTTCAATTCATCACTGTGAATACTAAAGAGTATCACTCTGAATGTTCTAGCAATACCACAAGGATAGAGCGTAGGACTCTGTAAATCATCGCTTGTGTTCTAATGATGAACAACAATTGATCTATGGAATAAGTGTCCTAATGAGATTTTTGATGAATCTCGTTGGCTCTAGACTCTATAAGTGCACGTTTATTTGGTGATCGGAGGCTGGAGCAGACTGCCACCTATTCAATATCTACTATCTCGGAGTGAGAAAGTTGATAGAAATGAGTTGAACTCCGTGACAATAAAACAAACTTCTTTTGAGAGAAGCTTGAGTAGGCTGGGAAGGGTTGTGCATTGCATCACTGGGTCCATGATGCTTTGTCTTCAGTATCAGAAATCATCAAAGTGATTCTGATAATAGATGTACTGACCCGGTTTCTGCCTAAGTTGTATGGAGGGCTTCTTTCTTTACACCCTTTATCCTTACATTTCTTTTTCATTCTTCGACCCCTTCAATGCTTACCAAGACGTCATAACTAGCACCTTGTTGTGATTGTTCCAGTGCTAGCTTAAGTCATTAGTCGGCATTATTCCCGTACACTCAACTACTCCATCTTTCCTAAGGACTTCTAAGTTCTAATGGATTGTCCCTGGGAAGATCCCTCCGGTTCTGGTTGGATCATAGGACGAATACCTAACCACCTTTTGACACCAATACCATCGTGAATTTATGTGTTGAAAGGTATAGATATCATAACCAGAAAAAACATTTGAAAATGCAGTCAAGGTGTTGATGAAATCAATGTTTACACCTTGAAAGTTTTCTATATCACCAAAAACGCTCCCCCTACATATGTGCATCATAAAAGGAGAGATTTTTGCACATATTAGGAAGAGAAAGCACTTATATCAAAGATCTTATTCAAGATAACACATTTTAATCACTATTCTCCCCCTCAAAAATTGCATGAAATTGAAATTTTTGTGAAATTAGTGAAGAAACATGGAGAGAATAATGTGTCATGAAATTTTGGAACAAATGTTTATGAAATCATTATACTCCCCCTTGAAAAGAGATTCTATTTAAATAGGGGAGTATATGAGCACATTGTTTTGAAATACCTTGAAAAATTGTGCTCAAAAGTCCGTGAAAATTGGGTTCATGAGCTTAAAACTTTGAATGTTTTGATAAAAGCTCATGACCGAGAAAAGCGAATTTCTCGTTGTTGAGGATAAGTCAACGACTTTCCTTTCTTTTGGGGACCGGGTTATAGTCTGACATGTGACTATAAGCCATTATGAGAAGAAAAGTAGAAAAGACATGTTTTGAAAACATTTAAACTCTCATTCGAACTTTATGTACGTACCCGTGTCGTTATTGAACAACATTTCTAAGCACGTCCATATTATCGATGCTGAGAGACATGTCGGAGAAGAATATTTTTGGTATTTTTTGAAAGGTTTTCTCATTTTTTATTTTGTTTTTATAGGTTTTATATTTTTGTATTTTGATTTTCTGATAAATATATACAAGATTACTGCGAATGTGCAAGACGTTCAAGTTCATCAGGAGTGAAACTACGCATACCAAGTCGACGAACCAAGAATTCAAATCTGTCTTGAGGAAGAGCTTTGGTGAAGATGTCGGCTAGTTGGTAGTCCGTCTTGACAAAGAACAGTTCGATCGTTCCTTTTTCCACATGCTCCTTAATGAAATGGAATCGGACAGCTATGTGCTTGGTCTTGGAATGTTGGACCGGGTTGCAGGATATGGCTATGGCTGATTGTGAATCACAATAAATAGGGACTTTGTTAAAGTAAAAGCCATAATCCGTGAGTTGTGTTCTCATCCAAAGGACTTGAGCACTACACACGGATAGAGACACATATTCTTCTTCCGCGGTTGACAACACCGTACAGTTTTGTTTCCTTGATGACCAGCTCACTAGCTTCTCGCCTAAGAATTGTGCTCCACCGGAAGTGCTCTTGAATGTATCTTGACACCCTGCATGATCGGCATCTGAAAAACCAGTGAGATTAAAACCAGAATCCTTCGTATACCAGAGACCCATGTTAATGGTTCCCCGGAGATAACGAAAGATCCTTTTAACCTCCTTGAGGTGTTTCTCGGTTGGCTGAGCCTGGTACCGAGCACATAAACAAGTAGCATGCACAATGTCCGGTCTGCTTGAGGTTAAGTACATGAGGGACCCGATCATACTTCGGTATTTTGTAGCATCTACAAATGTCCCTTTCTTATCCAAATCAAGCTTGTGTTTAGTGTCCATTGGAGTACCAATAGGATCACAGTTATCTATACCAAATTTCGTTAGAATCTCAAGCACATACTTGGACTGATTTATGAAAATACCACGGGGGGATTGGTGAACTTGGAGACCAAGAAAAAACGTCATTTCCCCCATCATGGACATTTCGAATCGACTTTTCATAAGGTCGGCAAATAATATGGAATATTTTGGGTTAGTAGAACCAAATATAATATCATCTACATAGACCTGAGCCACCAAGATGTCGTTTGCTGAAGTGATTTTGTAGAAGAAATGATGATAATTCGTCGTACCATGCCCTCGGTGCTTGTTTCAAAACATAAATTGCCTTTTTCAACTTGTAGACATGGCTTGGATGTTCAGTATTGATGAAACCTTCAGGTTGACATACATACACATCTTCTTTTAACGGCCCATGCAAAAAAGCCGTCTTCACGTCCATTTGATACACTGTGAATGATTTGTGTGCAGCGTATGCCAAGAAAATCCTAATAGCTTCCATCCTAGCAACCGGGGCGAAGGATTCTGCGAAGTCAATTCCCTCCTTTTGTTTATAACCTCTCACAACTAACCGAGTTTTGTTCCTAATGACCGTTTGCTCCTCATCCATCTTGTTTTTGAATAACCATTTCAGAGTGAGGGGATCGATATTGTCTGGTCGAGGTACTAACTCCCATACATCAAGCCAGATGAACTGATTGAGTTCTTCTTGCATAGACTCAATCCATGATGCATCGGTCATTGCTTCTTTCACACTTGCTGGTTCCATTGTGCTGACTGATAGTGCATAGATACACATATCACCATCGGTACGCAGCTGATTTCGTGTTGAGACCGGTCGTGAGAGATTGCCAATCACTTGAACCAAAGGATGATTCTTAGTCCATTTGTGTTCATGTGGAAGTGTATGAGAAACTTGATGCGAGCTCGACGGATCCACATAGGGTGTTGAAGGCTGAGTAGTACTTGTGGAAGCCGCAAATGGATTAACAAACTCGTGTTCGTTGAGCATCGCATTGTTTGCATTTTCAGCAACTATTTCATTCTGAAGATGAACATGAGTAGGAATTTGCTGAGAATGTTGTTGAGTTGCGTCAGCAATCGGAGAAGTGGTTGGAATGTTTTGAGTCACGATGGTAGAGGTTGACGTAGTTGGTGCAGAAGTAGATGCCGATGGTGTAGATGCAGTCGGAGGTTCTGGAACTACCGTAGCAGGTGCAGCCGGGGCATTTTGAGGAACACCAAATGACGAAGAACCCTCCATATATTCATCATAAATAGGCCCAAATAAAACTTCCAAGTCATGTTCCGAAGGTTGTAACGATGAGATTGCTGACGGCGCAAATTGAAGCGCGAGTCCTGAACTTACGTGTCCAGAAGTCTGACCTTGAAGCTCGGGATGTGAACTTCTATGCTGAGAGGCCATACCCGAGAGTTCATAAAAGGTAACGTTCATAGTCTCCATTACCTTTCTTGTCCTTCGATTATAAACCCTGTAAGCACAAGCAGTTGAAGAATAACCAATGAAAAAGCCAATATCACCTTTAGGTTCAAGTTTACCGATATCTTCACGATCATTCTTCGGATAACATAATGCACCGAAGACATGTAAAAATGAAATATCCGGTTTTCTTCCATTAATGATCTCATAAGGTGTTTTGTTGAAACGGGTGTGAATAATGGAGCGGTTTTGAGTATAACATGCAGTTGCTATAGCGTCGGCCCAAAGGAATAACGGTGCACTAGAGGAGAGAAGCATCGTTCGAGCAGCTTCAACTAACGTACGATTCCTCCATTCCACAACTCCATTCTGCTCTGGAGTTCTTACAGCCGAAGTTTGAAGAGAAATCCCAACTTCGTCAAAATAAGCTTTCAATTTCTGATTTGTGAATTCTGTACCGTTATCCGTTCTCACAATAATGACAAGGGCTTGCAGTAGAACTGATGTTTTCTTCAAGAAGTTAATAATTACATCAGGGGTTTTATCTTTTGAAGCAAGAAAATGAACCCATGTGTAGCGAGAATAGTCATCCACAATGACAAGGACATACCGCTTTCCATTAATACTTTTGATTCTCATTGGGCCACACAAATCCATATGTAGGAGATGTAACCTATTCGTTGAGTTGGGAACAGGTTTGGGTTTGTGAGGCTTCTTCTTACTTTTACCTTGCTCACATGAAGGACAAAGATGGTCTTTTGTATATTTGAACTTTGCAAGACCGGTAACGAGATCATCTTTCGCGAGATGGGTGATGGCATCGAAATTGAGATGAGATAACCTTTGATGCCATAACCACGACTTTGTTGATGTGGCTCGGGCCATGAGACAAATTGGAGAAGCAGCAGACATTTGAAAAAGATCAATGGTGTAAAGGTTGGTGGTACGATTTCCTTTCAACAGATCAATTCCTTCAAGATCTCTTACAAAACATGTATGACTTCTGAAAGCGACCTCCAAGTCTGAGTCACAAAATTGCCCAACCGAGAACAAGTTATGTCCCAAGCCATCAACAAAAGAGACTCTGGTGATGATTATATTTCCCCAATGAAGATCACCATAGCCTAGAATTGCTGCAACATGATCATTTCCAAATCGAACAGTTCCCATGAAACGCCATACAAAGTTCTTGAGAAGGCTTCGATTCCCAGTCATATGTTTGGAACAGCCCGAGTCCACGCACCAGAGACAAATTTCAACAGCCTGCCAATGATAAGAGAAACAAATATTTTGGCAACCGAAGAAATAGGTTCCTGTAGGGTTAGAAGATAATTAAGCCGTATCACATACCGACGTTTCACTGTCAGTATGAGATCTACTAGTGTCGATAATTTTGCCACTACAGTCAAAATTTCTACCAGTAGGCAACCATTTAGAGGTGAGTCTAGGGCTACTAGGCTTAGCAAGACTTTCTGTGGACCCTACATGCGTACTTTTTGGAACATACACCTTAGCCTTAGGAGTGCGTTGTTGTTCACTGACTGACAGCTTGTCAATTCGAGTGTAACCACCATAATTCAAACCATTCATAGTCAAACCACAAGCATCATGACTAAAAGTAAAGAAACATTTATTACATTTAGCACAAATAACTTCAGATTTTTCATTCCGAATAGCAAGCTTAAAGTCATTACATTCAGATGAATTAGGTTTCTGATTATGATTAAAAAGCGGTAAATTCCTAGGGTGTTCTTCTACTTCCACATTATTGATCTTGGGGCGACTACTTCTAGAGGCAAAAAGGACCCTATCATTCCTTGTATTGCTCGTAGGCTGTGGCCTTCTGCTCTTAGTGTAGTTGTTTATTCCTGTAGAAGAAGACACGCGTCTATTAGAATTAGCACTTTTTAAATCAATAACTTGTGGTTGAGTTATAGTGATCGGTTTTGTCCTAACGCTTGCTGTACGTTGTTTGCTAGGCACAGAGGGAGAACTAACGCGAAACATTCCTGGGGCAATCACAGCAGTTTTCGTTCCAGCAACCTTGGGAAAAGGTGTCACAGCAATACGAGTGGGTCCCGAGGTTGCTGGTTTTTGGATCATCGTATCCACAATCGAGCTATGTTCAGAAGTCTTATCTTTTAACAAGGCCTTTAACTTACAGTTCTCACAGATTTTATCAATAAGTTTCTGATAGACAGACTTACTTTGTTCAACAGCCCGCTTATATGAAACAACAACATATTCTAAATCTGCAATCTTAGCCTTAAGCTTCTGAACATTACCACCACTAGCACTCTCTAACCCTGACGAGGCCAAATTCGTTTCCGAAACCCCTCCTAACTGAGCCTGCAACCGTGTGATAGTTTGTTGCATTTCTTTGTGAGCTTTTTCATACGAAATCTTGTCATATTTGCATTCATCACATTTTTTGACAAATTTATTCCAAAGATCGGTGAATTCTTTATCCTTTTTAATGACATAAGATTCCATCTTCTCTTTCATAAGATCAAGCTCAGTTTGGAGGTTTTCATTATGCGACATAGAGGTACCTAACTCAACAGGGCTACTATCAGTACAATCACGAGCTTTAGAGAGGCGTCCAAGATCGTTTTCCAAAACTTTAATTTTATCAAGAGATTCATCAGCTTCCTTCGTCAATGATTTAAAGTCTTCAACAAAGTTGGCTAATTCTTTTAGAAAAGCGTTTTCCAAATTTCCTAACCGAGCATCAACTTGATTAATAATTGGATTAATATCGTTTTGAAGAATTTTTTGAACCTCAATCTGAACAGGTGATGTAAAATTACCTCCAGTTATTTTTGAATTAACAACCCGTTTAAGGATGACAAAGTTATCTTTAAGCTCGTTTAGAAATCGGCGAGTGATACTCGGTTTAGGAAGGTCATCAGACAATTCCTCACTTGGTAGCAAAAGCATTTCAGTACTCGTTTTAGACCGAACAAAAACAGTTGGAGGATTAACTTTCGGATAATAAACGGGTATCACTTCTTTATCAAGCTTTTTCATTCTTAAACGAGACTCTACAGCGAGTTCAGTAGTTTCCTCGGAATCATGCACACTAGGAGGATCATGCTCATCAGACAATAGCACACTACCATTATATAAAGTTTCATTAGTGGCCTGAACTTTCTTAAGGTATCCTGGATTAGGGGGAAGAGGACAACCTAAAGCTATTTTGTATCGAGTGTAATTTATCTCATTCACTTTTGGTGCGAGCATATTTATCGTCTGCATAGTTTGGCCACGTTTTACTAAAAGGTTGTCTAATTCTCTAATCCTATCCTGCGCTTTGCAAAAATCCTCAAGAAGCCCATCTTCTCGAACTTTGAAATCATGTTTCAGCTGTTTTCTTTCTTCTTTTAAATCAGAAACAATAGATTTTTCAGTTGAAAGCTGTTTATTAAGAGAAGTGATTTCATCATTCAATTCGCTTATCTTTTTAGCACTACTTAAGTGTAAGGCATTTAACTTCTTAGTGGTGCATTTTTCTTGATAAACCGATGTAGCATGAGCTTGTTCAAGTTCCTTGATTTTTTCATGATGAATCTCAAAACTTTTCTCCCGTTCCTTATATCCCGCAAGCTCAGTGGTCAATTTGGCATTAGTTTCTCTAAACTTATTATTAACCACCGTAGCATGATCTACATCCTTAGCAAGCTTATCAAATAGAGATTTATAATACGCATGTGTCTCATCAGGAAGGGTTGTAGGCTGGGCAACTTGATCTACACTAAGGTCCACACTAGGCTCATTTGAGATAATATTACTAGTATTCGTTTGATCCTCGTGTGTCTCAATGTAGGGCTCAAGCATCTCAGTATACTCTTCCTCCTGATTAGACATATTATATATATCATTATCATCAAAACTTGGGTGTACCTCAGAGGGACCGTCTGCATCATAAACGGGAGCTCTGTCATCATGCATTCCTGAGGTTGATGCTTGCTGTAAGTTTGCCATCAAGATGTAGTTGGCATTCACCTCTTCTTCCTCGTCATATTCTGCAGCAGAAGCCATAAGATCAAATTCCTTAGCTTGAAGTGGGATTCCTGCCTCTTCTTTTTGTGCTATGAGAAGCTGAGTCTGAAGATAAGCAGCATCCCTCTTCTTTTTGGCTGTGTAATCACGAGCATAATGACCAAATCCCCTGCAGTTGTAGCACTGAACCTGACGATTGTTGTTTCCATTTCCCGTACCAGTATTCTCAGCCCTTGCAGCCACAATGTTTCCCATCTGGTTACCAACCGCTGGCACAACAATTAACCCATTCTGATTACCCGCATTCGGAACACCCGGATTTTGACCACGGTTTTGACCATACTGATTTCCTGCATTGCCAACGGTCTGCCCAGCATTCTGACCATATTGTTGAAACTGAGTCCCCGTGTTTCCAGCAACTACCAATTGGCGATCTTGATTCGCATTCATGAAAGGTTGAGCAATCTGCCTATTTCTAGTGTTCGAGGAGATTCTCTGATTGTTGTTGGTGGGGTTAATGGTGAATTTGAATGCCTTAGCAAGAAGGGCAAGACCAGTATTAATAGCATGAGTAGGATCGGTAATGTCATCAAAACAGGCAATGGGTTGTTGTAAGTAATTCATAGCAGCAGGATGTTGATATCCATAAGCAGTGAGTTGTTGTTGTTGTTGTTGTTGTGGCATGAAGTTACTAGATGAGGGTTGATGGTAGGGTACCATGGGATATGACATAGATGATGGAGAGTTTGCCATAAAAGCCAATGGATCTTGTGTCTTGGCACGTCTTTCTGCCCTAACTTCGTTAGCTTCATCTTGATTCATCTTCAAATAGTCATAAACTTGAGTGTAGTCCACAACATGAAGATCCTTGGTTTGATTGACCAGAGTGACATATCGTGACCATTCAGAAGGAAGATTATCAAGAAATTTAATGTTGGCAGCAATTTGTGCAGGTTCATGTTTGTTTCTTCTAAGATGGTTCATGAGGGTTGAAAACCGATGATAATAAGGTTCAATTTGTTCCCCTTCAGTAGACGTAAATTTCTCCCATTCACGAAGCAACTTAGTTTCCTTTTCTTGTAAACCGATTTCACTGCCCTTCATCATTTTCTGAATCCTAAGCCACATCTCGTGTGCGGTTTCACAACTATCGTCAGCAGCATAAACATCTTCAGGAAGTCCCATAAGAATGACTTGAATTGCTTGATCATCAGCGTCGAGTTGTTTGGATTCAGCTTCAGTTAATTCTTCATCTGTTTGCTCATGACTTGAATCAGCTACTGGGTTAGCATTCGTAGGGTCCCCAGGCACAATGATTGTTCTTCTAACATACGGACCCTTTTGAATCGAGTTGACAATCAACTTTCCCAGAGGTTTACATTTTGCATAACGAAGGAGACGACTAGCCCATGTAGTGTAGTTCTCCTTGGTAAGCATGGGTGGACGATTCTCAGTACCCGCAGCATAGATATCTTGTTGAGACGTCATCGTAGAAGTCGTGTGAACAACAGGATCTCAATTCGTAGAAAGCGTGAGGTGATGTTGAAATTTCGAAACTTCCGATTTTTTTCTCAGTCCGACAATAAATTCCTCAGTCCGACAAAACGGTAAGCTGAAAAAATTGTGTATCGCCAAATTTTGAAATTGAGTTCGAGATAGCCAAAAACTAGTAGGGAAAAAATTTGATTCTACTTGACCTAAAAATTTTAACTCTTTTTTTTTTTTTTTTTTTTTTTTTGATCTTCGTGTAAACTATGTTCTGAGACTAGTCTAGATGGTGGCTAAGACTAAAAATTACTCAAACAAAATTTCCATCGGAATGCCCATCGGAATATTCTATCGGAATGTTCTATCGGAATGTCCTTCTATCGGAATGTCCTACGATCGGAAAGTCCTTCTATCGGAATCTTAGATCACAATGATGATCTGTCGGAATGCTAGATCGCAATGATGATCTGTCGGAATATGTTCAGATCGTAATATGTTCAGATCGGAATACTTCAGATCGGAATACTTCAGATCGGAATGCTGACAAAATTTAGGCAGAGTAACGTTTCAAGATTGCCTTAAATCCGTCGCAATCCAGATCGCAATAACGATCGGAATGTTCAGATCGGAAAAAGGGGCTATCGCAATACTGATCGCAAAGTAAAACCCTAGGGTTATTGCGATCGAAACCGTACTTACCTTTCCGAAATTCAAGCTGTCGCAATAAGGGGCCTTGTTTTTCCAACTTTTTAGGCAACGATTTTAGCAACTTTGAGGCAACAAATTCGCAACTTTGAGGCAACAAATTCGTGTTTTTGAGCAAACCAAAATACCCACAACACGAAAACTTGGAATAACAAAGAAAACACGAAAAATTTTTGATCTTTAGTAAAAAAAATCAAAAGAACCCACGGAATAAGCAAGAAACAAGGACAACACCAAAGAGCTATCCACGAATCCCTTGGCGAATGATACCACTTGTTGGATTGAATCACACGACTATATATGATATAGAAAAGTGTAGATGAAGATTAAACCAAAAAAGAAAGATTAGATTAGATGAAGGAAAAGAGAAAAACAAAAGATGTGAATTCCTAGTGAGAGAAACACAAACGTTTCTCTCTCTACAAAACAAATGAAATGGAAGACACACACACAAATGAGGCTTAGGAGGCCTTTTATACTAAGTAGTAAGTGTTTAGGAGGCCTTCCTCATTTGTGTGTTCGGGACTAATTCCCGTTACATAAACATTAATAACTAAGAACTCTCGACACCGTTGAATAGTATTTTTCACGAGCTTCGCAACGGTATATTATATGACCATCACTTTAAATACGGCTAACACTTCACTCAGAATATTTCCCCAAACTTTGATCCGGAATAAATGGCTTACTCGGAATATGTCAACTATCCGGAATAAACACCTCTATTCGGAATAATGGTCTTGATCCGGAATGTTGCTTGATCCGGAATATTATTCCGAATAGGACTTCTTACTCGGAATATGTCACTTATTCCGGATGGAAGCTCCTTATCCGGAATATCTCCATGATCCGGAATGTTTGGTCTATCAGGAATGTTCTGTCTATTCGAAATGTTATGTCTATTCGGAATAATTCCCTTATCCGGAATATTGGATATTCCGGATGAACCACCTTGGCTAAAACCTTGATCTGGAATGTTTGAAGATTCCGAATAGAGCACTTTAATCCGGAATAAATAATTATTCCGGATGGATGACTTTGATACGGAATATTTTCCACAACTACCTTCACTCGGAATAACTTTTGGCTTGGCTGTTTCCTGGGAATCCCAGTAACAAACAGGCGAAGAACAAGGAGAACAAGAAACACACAGATCTAAACAAATCTAAACAAAATCTACCTCAAGATTAAATCAAACTAACAACAAAACATGTATTAATCATAAACAATCAATCCAAAACAACAAAACTAACAAAACTAATCAAGATAATCAAAATCCACTTAAATAAATCAATAAAAATCAAGAACATGAACATAAACAAATCAACATAAAGATTAAAGAAAGGAAGAAAGAGATCAAACAATAAAGATAAAGATTAACAAGAATTAAAAGAACACTTACTTGAAATTAAATGGTAATTAAGGTGCAAGACAATTAATGTAAATGGACATGAAATTAAATGTGCATAAATTTAAAATGGAAGAAATGGTTTGTCAATCCACCCAACAAATACTAACTAATGACATCCTAATCTATATATAGGGGAGGTTAAGGAATGCTTAGGAAGCTTCCTCCCCTCTTTCCTTTCTCCTTAATTGCATGCTTAGTCCTTCTCTTCTTAATCTTTTGTTAATTGCACCATTAGTCCTTAAGCCTTTAATGTTTTGTTAATCTTCTTAATACTTGGACTTTGTCTTGGGATTTCTTTAACTCGTCTTGAATTTCTTCAATAAATTAGACTTGAGTTTTTTGGCTTTTAGTAAACTTCCGTCTTTTGACTTTTTCTTCGATAAATCTTCAGAATTGGTCTTGGACTTCCGTTCTTTTTGCACTCTCGACTTCTTGACTTCGTCTTTCATCTTTTTCTTCAATAAAAGCCCGTAAATGCCCGTGTTTTCTCCACTTTTCACCTTTTCGTCCTAAATCACAACAAAAACACAAACCACGCGTAATTCCGACATAAAAGACATAAAATACACGTTTTGGCTCGGTTATTATTGTAATTAAGTGGTAAAAGGGATGGGTGTTTACACACCTATCAAATCCCCTACACTTGACCATTGCAATGTCCTCATGCAATGCATTAATTACAAAGCACGTTTACATTTTTCATCATAATTAATCCACGTTGGCCTTTATTAAAGAGATAGAAAACTATAAACATTCAAAGTAAAGAAATCAAAAATCATACCTTGGGTTTTGGAAATGTTATGAATAATCATCATCCTCAAGTTTTCACTTTCTCCAAACCAAGCTTAAAAACAAGATCATTGTTATTATAAGTTAGCAAACTAACACGAACTCATGTGGGCCAATTATTCACTTAGACTCCCTTATTCCTAGGGGTATCTCTTATATTTTATTATTGTCTTGAATGATCACGAGAATACATTGTTGACTTATTTCGATAGTTATTTAGGACGAAAATAAAGTGAACGATTTAATCAATAGTTAGCTAAAGGACAAAATCTTTTAAAACTGCTTCTCGGGACCTCAAAAAGTTCATATCTTGGCATAACTCGCTTCGCGATTTGAGACCTTTCTCGGACCGATATTTGGCAGCGACTTCATACTTCAAACCTTGAGAGACGTTCATGAAATAATGGTCTTTTCTTCATATAGGAATTTCTTCACTTGAAGTTTTGAGAGTTTCATACTTGGACCACGACTTCTTCATTTTTCTCCAATCTTTATTTTGGACTTTGATATACAACGATCCGCCTCCTTTTTGACTTGGATCTACTTATCCTCATACCTTGCTAGGGTCTTTTCGGATACACTTCTCCATGACTTTTGGGGAGTTTTTGCTTTTCGTCGTGTGTCTCGATTCTTCATATTGATGTTTGATAAATGATTCTTCACATCACTTGGGATCTTTAGCAACAAAATATAGCCCTCATGTCTTGTTAGGACCTTTTTGGACTCGCCAATCTTCGCATCCCGCTTCAATAAGTTATGCCTTGGCTATGAACTCTAATCCATACCGAGCAACTTTTAAACGATCTTGGGCTAGAAGCTAAGTAACTTTTCAAATCGTACAACCTTATTTATTGCAGATTAATTTTTTAGCAAGCGATGGGAGAATAGGCTTATAATTAACTCACATAAATTCACGAAAGAATACCAAACTTATAATTGACTCTATCATCTCTCGTTCTCCACAGTTTAAAATCGCAAGGAATGTGTCACACCCCACCATGGCGGAATATGGGGCACGACGTATAGATATCATCACAACAACAGCGTGTCTATAGAGAGAACTAAATGAAATTGAAATATCATAAATGGCGACACAAATGTCGTAACAATATCTCAACAATGCAGGCGTCTAGGTAAGTAGGTAACAGGCCTATCTTACCAAAGACATATAAATGAACAAACATCAAACATATAGGTACCATAAAGTTCACTTAATCAAGACACGAAATAAAATCTAAGAGGAAAGGGAATCCTCCTAATGCAATCCTAGCAGCCTCTACACTCTAGCCACTTCTAACATCATCCTCCTCAACTACCTCACCTGAAAATGACACTAATATCTGTCAACATAAAGTTGGTGAGAACATAGGTTTAAGTTATCTAGAACATCATAAGAAACCTTTACATCCGCTGCAAATAAGTTGAAGGAAAACAATTTATAGTAATGGACCATAATGTGATAATCATGTTACATGCATCCACAACAAAACATAAACCAAGTACCGATCACATCTACAATTCACAAAGCACACTATAACAATCAAGAAGTATCCCGTCACACACACAAGAACACACACCACACTATCCGGATCTTTCCCACACCACCTGTGGAAGATGAACTATATCCCCGTCGAGATATCTTGCCTCCAAAGAGATGATGCACAAGTACTCAGGACGGATCGTGCCCCACGAACCAAGAACTCAGGGCGGATCGTGTCCCACGAACCAAGAACTCAGAACCAAGAACTCAGGACGGATCGTGCCCCACGCTCCACACACATCACAATTGGTCCCATAGACGCCCATACATCTACGTACCAATCCCAATCATAACCCAATCAAGATTCACATATCAGAACACATATCAAAGCACATATGAGAACACATAAGCACGCAAGTCACACAATATCACATGTATGTCCACACATTTTAAAACATAGTACTAAATCATGTTAAAGAACATTGCAAGTGTCATCTCCATCCCATACTAGAAAAACATTTAAAAACGTAGCAAAACGGGACTATGAACTCACCTGATAGCACAGCAAGCTAGCACTCCTGCAAACCTATAAAATCATACACGACACCCTTAGCTCAGGTCTTAACACCCAAGTTAAGTAACAATCAAGGAGATGAATCTAATCCCCCAATCCCCACTATCTAGTTCTCCCACTACAAGCTACTCTATACGTAAAATTCCAGTTTTTCCCCGGTACGGTTTACTAGTCACAAAACTATCACATGAAGTGAACTTAACACCACACTTGACTCCTACCCTACTGGAGTTATGTTGTTATATGATCTAAGAACTTCAAAAACCAATTTTACTTTCTAATTACACGTTTAACCCTTTCGTTTAGTCTCTACGCCAAAAGTCGTTTTCACCAAAACTGATTTTTCGTACATGCTAAATGTTTGACACCAAAACCCCGACCTAAACACCATAAATTTTATTGAAAACCTCCAGTCCTTTTATATACAATTAGGACTTTTAAATGGTAATTATCCTATTTTTATTAATTTAATTATTAAAATTAAGGCTATGGGACCCACAAATTCGACTCCTCTCCGTGTTTTATCATATTTACACTCTCCCCCTTCTATTTTATGTTTACTTATACTCCTATACACTTTCGGGACCAAACCGGGTACCCTTTTGCTATTTTTTCGAGTTTTTACGCGATTTTTGAACTAGCCTTCATTTCTAAATGTTTCTAAATATAGAAAGTAACTATAAAACTTATCCTAACCATATTATATATACTTAATACATACATACAACATACGATACGTACACGAAACCTTATCAAAACGATACCCGAACTTTTCTGCAGTTCATTTCTGAACTCATTTCATTTCGTTTCATTTCCAACTTATACCATGATTTATACATTCATATGAACTCATGAGCACGAACCAACCCCATCACATCATCATATAACGTACCATGTACTACATACACAATGTCTAACATCATGATAAAGTCTCAAATATGAGCACATAACACATAAACGCACACCAAGCACATGATCAACATCAAACAGTCAAAAGTGAAAAATCCAAAATCTAGGGTTGTCACATCACTCCCTCCTAATAGAAATCTCGTCCCGAGATTTACTCCATAAGCTCAAAAAACTTCATTTCACAACCAACTCGCTATCTCTCTCATAAGAACGTAACCGGATCATCCGTATGACTACAACAACTCCCTCAATGAATATAAGCTCAAGACAAATTTTAGGACCCCAACTTCGGATAAACGATCAAGCTCATGGACAACTAACGGACGTTTACGTGGAAGAATTTAAAAATATGAAACAAAACCTGAGACTCTAAAAGATACTCAACATAAAACATGTATCGACTCCCAACGAACCATGAAAACGGACCAATGACACAAGAAGCACCCAGTGACAACCGAAACGTATTACGAGCGGTGACATACTATTAAAACCTTGTGCAAAACCAAATTTTACCCCAGAATGGATTTTGTACCTTAATGTATATTAGTTGTTCTAAAACCATGGTATCACATTAGTAATTTATGTAATCATTTGACGAAAAAAATCTATAGTCTCTTCATGAACGATCAATTGTCTAAAGCACACAACACAATATCACGCGTCAACATTGACTCCGGAACCCACATTCTTCATTAATGTAACAATCTCTATGATGGATACATCTAAAATCCTATCCCAAAGCAGCCCTATGTTAGCCTTCTAAGTGTCCACTATCCCAAAATACCCAAAACACGAGTTTAAACCATATTGTCCGAAAATTAATCTTGAAGTCGACAGTTGTACAATTAATTCGACCAAGATACTGACTTCCATTGACAATACGTTCTAAATATTTGAAAACTACGCTCCGAGTACATAACTTTAGGCTTTTGAATCACCCAAAAATCTTTAAAAACGAATAAGTTATAACCAAAACGATTTTTACCTAGAATCTGCCCAGACATTAGCGACAGTTTCTGGCAGTTTAGCGATGAATTCTGACAATTTAGCGACAGTTTCTGCCTACTCCGATATATAACAAAAAAAAAACGATTTGAAACCCTAAAACCCCTCATTAATTACCAAATTCAAGACCTAATTTATTTTAATTCCAGAAAATTAGAAACCCTAACCCATCATATGAGTAATTACATGATTTTAACATATTTAATTAAATAAGAACAAGAATTTAACTAAAGATCATTAGCTTTAGGTGATCAAAACCAATTTTAGTTTTTTTTTTAAAATAATAATAATAAACAAGCCATATTTATGTTAAAAAAAATATATATCCCATCTTATTTCAAACACGCTTACGACACTTAACCCTTATTTCACCGACTACCAACAACTATTTTAACTATTTACAAATTCCATTTCTTTTACCACATAAGATACAAACTAAAAGGTACCGTGATCCCAAAAAGAATTCTCCACCCTCTCAATAGCCTCTACACCAAAAGTACCGTACAAACAAATACGTGAAATGAGGACTCGATGAATGCACTACTACAGAAGTTGAACATCCCAAAGAATGAAGAGCTATAAAACCATCCTAAGAATACAACCGATAAGTAGAAGGGATATATACATATATATAGGCATACACGTACATACACTCAAGTCCATACAACATATACAATACAAGCATGTATTAACCCTCTTTCATGCAACCATACTTAGGAATCCACTGATGTCGTGGTACTTGTATAACTATGTTGGCCACCATACTTATACCAGTCCCCCTTCACTAATGCACTCCTTCCTATGATGACACTTATAATAATTAATACTACACATAACACATCAGTCTACCAACTCAAATAATCACATAGATCCTACAACTCATATAAGCACATAATCCACAACATAAACGGTTCACGATTTATAGGGACTTTTCACTGGCAATAAGCAACTTAGCCTTACTAATAGTGGCTCATTACCTATACAATCAACGCTTGTGTTCATTTTCTAAAATCATTCATATAAACGTATTTACATTTATTAACAACAGCTTGTATTCGTTCAAAGCATATATTCTAACAACGAATGTTTATTCACAATCATGTATCCTTTCAAAAGGATACAACACGTATGCTTATTTACCAAGAGCATGTATTCCCCCTCGCGGGTTTATAAACACATATAAAGCAGTAAAAGCGAGGCTATGAACTCACCTGTATAGCTATCACATGTTTATCGAGGAACAAACATCCAATAGTCGATACACGACTTCACGAGATATCAATCCTTCTTGGATCAAGAACAAAATGCCCAATAGTCAACACGCTACTTCATAATATAACAATCAATTGTTGATCGAGAGCGAGATTCCCAACGGTCGGCATATGACCGAGTGAGACCTAACATGACGGGACGCGTCTAAGGCTCGAGACGATAAATAAATCACATTATAATGTGTAAATAACATCTTAGTATATTTTGGACATTATATAAGTTTTATAAACTTTTTAGAATACTAACGATAAAAATTCATCGTTTTCAAAGTATTATACAATTTTTGACAAATAAGCCCATCATTAGCCCACTAATGGCCCATTACAAGTTTATATGATCTAAGTCCATATCAAAATCAATATTAAATTTATTATAAATCTTAAGTCCAATAATGTCTCAATAGCCATTATAAGTGTATGTTGGGCTTTTGTGGCCCAAATCCACTTTATATGCTTTTCGGGTCCTAAAACGCCTCCAAACAATGTCCACTTAATGTCCACGATGGTCGGGTCTTGGGTATTCTAGTTATCAATAAATAAACGAGTCTATATTTACTAAAAACCGGCTCATACCATTTTGGCGTTTATAAAAATCATCACGTTTTACGTTAATTGAATATAACCCAATTCTTATAATTTACCCGACATGTCTTGCTATATAGATCAAATCGCCTGAACTGTAAATCATCTAGGCGAGCTATTTATATCAAAATTATTATTAACGTATATACTTTACTGATTATAAGTTTAATTACCCCTAAAATCTACTTATCATAGCTCAACTGCTCATTTTCTCACTTAGAAGAGTTGGCTGTTTTTCGCACCCAACTTCAGTTTCACCGTTTTGGCCGGCATTTCCAAACCCTTTATCCGTAGAAAACTATCCGATTCGTGTGTGTTCTACATAAGTTTATCTACAACCCATAGTTTTACCTTTTTCAAAGGTTCTGGGTTGTAAAATGAGTTCTCAGTCTGTTCATTCAGCATGTTCAGAATCGACACTTTTTACAGTTTTGGCCATATCTAATTCATCGGGTGTCGTCACGAGATGGGCCACCCGACAAAATCACCACATAACATGGGCCTATATCCTTATATTTTTATCTAACCCTCATTATTTACTTAATGTCCATAGACCATACGTTTAGCCACTAACCTTAACAAGAATTTACAACAATCAAATAAGGCTTGTCTAGGCTAGTTTTTATACCTTCAAAATCGTATATAATGTCCAAATTTCATCAAATTATACATGATGCATACAATCTCAGTAGTTAAACAATAATTACATATACAAAATAAATTTCAATAATAATAAAAAAAATAGTACCCTTACAATGGAAAGAAGATATTTCAACTACAACAAACCAACCAAGAAAATCCTTGCATCAAGTTACCATCATAATTTCTCATTATAATTGTTAACCAAGTTTTAAACCCTTCTATTAATACTCACAGTTCTGACCTAAATCTCTTTAAAATAATATGAATGATAATTGTTGATGACTATAATGATTTATTTTTGATGTGGGGTTGTACGGCAAGAGAAATGAAAAGAAGAAAGATGCTTCTTTAATTTACTATGTAGAAACGTTGATGATACAAAGTATCATACAAATTAGAAATGATATTTTCACTTGGTGAACCATGAAACTGACACGTATGTTGAAGAGTAAGACGTGTAAGAATAATAAGTTGGGTGATATTTAATTAAAAAATTTCTCCAGAATTTGTAAAAGTGGGTATTATCAAAATCCGATATTTTAAAAGTTACACGATTTAAAAGATACATGTTGAACACAAAAAATAAACGCTCAATATGAAATAAAAATATCTACATTCGAATAACATTTATATTTCAATAAATAAATGAGGACTTATAATTTAATAAACGTTAACGCGTCGCCTAAACGAATAACGCCTAAAGGTTTAACGTAAATTATCAAGAATTCTCATAAAATGAGAAATTAAAATGACGACAATAGAAAATATTTCTATGTCATAATTAAAATGTTCACGGTCGATGACGAACATAAACTTTGTCGATAAATAATAAATGACACATATTCGATATGTTAAAGCCTTAACCTTGTCGGTTAGCCGATTAATCAACATTATTCGTAGAATGAATATGACGAATGAAAGTCGGGTAATAAATATTGATCCGACTACTAGGAATAAGATTAGATATCAGTCTAAATGTTTATTTTAAAGTTCAGCTTATTACAAACCGATCCGTCAATTCTGGCATGATAACCTAAGATTTGCAGTTTTATTTGTTTCACACCTCGAGACACATGTCAAGACATCAGTCAAGACACATGTCTCACATATATTTTCTGAAAACACATGTCAAGACACCAGTCAAGACACATGTCATACGTATATTTCGCAAGACACGAGTCAAGACACATGACTCACGTCCATTTCTAGAACATCCCTAAGAAATTCAGGGTACCCTCCAAGGGGTATATATATATTGCGGTGCCATGTATAAATCAGGCCACAAGAATTTCGATACCATCACCGGCGTATTATACGCGTTTGGACACGCAAGACTCGTTCTGCGTGGGACAGGCAAAACACATTCAATAAGATCTGTCACATTTACTTCATGACACTTTCATTTCTTGACTTGATATTTCATATATCCATGACCATAAAGGACGCCATTCGTATAGCATATTTATACGAAGGTTTTCCTTTAGTCTAATTATAAGATTCAATCTGCTAAAGTACTTCCCTAGGAAAGATGCAAGTTAAATATAATTCTGATTTTGGACTATGAAACAACACACCATTCTACGACTGGTCACCATTTATATCATATTATGTATAGTGATGTTCAGGCTCCTGAATTCATTCAGCATGGTGTTCCATCATGAGAATCTATACAAATTATTTATGCTTTACAAGCACGTGTTTGTTCTTCCATGTCTGCAAAGATTTTCAACTATTATTGATGACACAACTTTTGAAGTTCCTTTTATTCATAAACAGCCGATTATTTTAGAATTTTCTGATATAAATTCCAGAAGAACCTTCAAAGAGGAGGACGGTAAAATGAGATTATCTGTTGACTACCGTCGATCTAAACAAATCACAATTCATAACATTTATCCTCCTCCACGTATTGACAAGGTGTCCAATCGACTTTAGGGTGTTAAGCACTTTTCCAAGATCGGATTACGATCATGATGCCAATAGTGGCAAGTGAAAGAGCAGGACATTTCCATGACTGCTACTCGTACACGATTTGGTCATGCTAAATTCATGATTTTGTTTTAGTCTCACGAGTGCACCAACAACATTTATGGACTTGATGGATGGAGTTTTTTCCCGAACTCATGATAAAATTCGTATTGTTCTCAATATCTTACAAATTCTACGACAGGAGAAATTTCACACTTAAAATTTCTGATGTGAATTCTGGTTGATTACAGTGACACGCTGACTCACATTGGATCTCACGGTTAATCTTAACATGACTCAACTTATGTGTAAAGGTGAGAACCCTACACTACATTAGGTGTCCCCGAAAATGCTACGCTAAGAGAAGTCTAATTTCGGAGACTCATAGTTTTGTAAACTCCTATGTATCAAGTTTCTATGAATAAAGATACAGTTACGTTCATATCTAAGTACCTGACATACCAACAGACTAAGATAGAACACCAACAGACTAGGATGTTATTCCATGTGACAATCCGTCAATTTATGATTGATATTTTATTCTCAGATATTATTTAAAAACATTATTTTAATGTTATATTATGAACTCACTTATTTTTGGGAAGTAATTTGGATTTACGTCTTGAAGTAGCATCGACTACGTCTAAATCGGAGGATTCAACGTTACGTGCTTACGTTTACATATACCGTTTTGGTGACAGTCCGACATTTCAGAAAATAAATTTATCCGTAAATATTATTTTGGGATTTTAATTTTGAGTTGGTTCATAAACTCACAAATTTACGAGAAGAGATTAGGACTTACGATTTTATTTTAACGTCCTTTACGACTAAACCGGAAACCTTAGGATTACGTATTTACGTTTCCGAACTCCGTTTTTGATGAGACAATTTTTATTAGATTCGTTTTGTGTCGTTGATTCATAATTTATAAAAACGTTTTTCGTAAAACGACCCGAGGGCACGCAAATCGAGGAAAATAGAATCGAGGAGTACCCGTAAATAATTGGGGATGAGACAAAACAAGTTTTGCCCCACCCCCAATATGGGACGGCTAAACAAAGCTAACAACACCATGTGGTGTCAAGCTTACAAAATAAGCTAAGACACATCTCTTAGTTTACTTGTAAACTAGCAACCAACATCAAAACCACCACCTCAAACCATTTTCATTCATTTCAACACATGCAAACCACTAAACACTCTCCTCCCTCTCTCTAAAATTCGTCCCATACTACCCATAAACAACCCATTTGATCTAAATTTAACCACAAACTATTGTTATAACTTACATATATTAATCTCCATTCAAAGAGATGAAGATTGGTGTAAGCTTTAACATCCAAGGAGAAGTTTCTATGGAGTCTAAGGGCTGATTTTCCACAAGGTGTTCATGAAGAATGGTGGTCTTGAAGATGGTCTTGGTTATTCACAAGTTTCTCCATCAAAATCTATGTATTGATCACAACCTACATCATCATGGTGGTATAAAGATAGTTCTTCCCATCCTCTTATTAATTTTGATTATGTAATCATGTATTTTATTCTTAAATGTATATATGTATGATGATATATGATGATAAAAATATTGTGTGGGGATTTGGTGTTGATAATCATGGGTAAAAAGATGAAAAACTATAAGAAACAAGGCTAAAATCTTGTTTAAATTTTTGGCTATATAAAACAGTAAAGAATCATATGATGAACTGATAAAAATGGCATAGATTAATGGATATACAGTAAGTAATATTTCTTGTACACATGTGAGAGTTGATCATGCAATGGAAACACTAGGATGAGTGAGATATGATCAAAACAAGTTTAGAGTACAAATCTGAGTTCACTGTTTTGGACGATTTTTAGAAAATACTTAGAGGCTGATTCAACAGTAGCTAAAGTAGCGTTAAATGGAGAACATAGCATGTAGTTTATGTCATAAAAATTTGAGCTTCTATCTCCATATAGAACTCTAGATATGGCAGTTTTGGTGAACATGAAAATAAAAATCAGATTTTGGAAATTAAAGTATAATAGTATTATATAAGCACTCAAATAAAAATAGTATAAAATGTGAATTAAAATCCAATAACTTATATAATACATTTATATAAATATTTATAAGGATAAATAAATGGACATTTTATAAAAATGGTAGTTTGATAAGTTTTATAAGTTATAAAACTATAAACGTGATTTTTACGACTTTTTCGGCTATTACCGTAAAATTAACGTTTTTGCTAAATAAAACTTAGACGGTTAGACCCTAACTATAAAACATACAAACATTAACGGGCTAAGTTAACGTTATTGGACTAATAATACAACAAAATGGGCTAAAACACTTATAAACTTATTTATTGGGCTTAACCCATTTGGGCCCAACATGTAAAGTGTGATACTGATAATAAAAGTATAATTGGGCTAATATCATACATTGGGCTTGTAATGGGCCTATTGGGCCTAAAACATGTAAATAGGTAAAACTAGTAAACTAGTAAGAAGTTACCAATACATAAATACTAAAATGAGTAAAAGAGAATATGTAAACCCACTTGATCATCATATATATATAATCATCATATGTATACATAATTGTTATTTTTATAAAGTCACTGGACAAGAGGCTAAGACAAGTATTATTTGTCTAGGTTTCCGTGATTGAAGCACGCACCGTACATCCAAATTACCGATAACCCGCCTTCCCACATCAACGTGAGTTCATAGCCTCGCACTCTTTTAAATGTTTTTATGAAATATTATATAAACCCGCGAGGGAGATAACATGTTAGTTTTTATAAAATAGGACACCATTTGTCCCGATTGTTTGTTTATTGATTTGGACCCGAACGATTGTTTGACCCGATTGTATGACCCGATAAATGATTAAATGACCCGATAGATGAAACTAAATGGATTATTAAAGTTAGGTTATGTCACTAAAAGTCCCATTAGAATGAATTGTGAACTACCGGGATTTGGTAGACGCTTATGCATATAATAATACTATTTGGGGACGATCACCCCAGTTCGCACCTTGACGGTTGTTCCCCGTCGTGCCACATTGATTGGTAAGCGAACTTATGTATGAGAAGATTTCCATAGCGTGACATTTGTGACGACACGCTAATTTAGATGGGCAAATTGAGTATCGGGTTAGCTACCTGTTGTTTGGTTTAGTAAGGTAACAATTTCATGCGGCTTATAATAATCCAATTAACGAAATATTGCTATACGCACCGAATTATGATGTATTGCCTGACTAGCAATACGGGGTCATACTATTGATATTATGTTCATGTTTTGGTTTTATATAACCATATTCATATAACGGTTTTTATTTAACTTTATACAACGACATAAGACGTATTCTATGATGTTTTTACGACATTGGTTCGTATAATGATTTTTAAGGCAAATGCCTATATTATGATTTTCGATAAGGATTTGTATAAAAATGACTTTGGCTATTTTATGGCCTATTACAATGATTTGTACGAAATGATTTTTGGTAATAATTTTATACCAAAATTATATTGATGGAATTTATTAAACTCTATAAATTCACTCGGCGTTATCGCTGACCTTTTCTTTTAACATGTTTTATCTCAGGTACTTGAAGGTAATTCTCGGGAAGACAACAAGAATTCATGGCCCGCACTTAAATAATAATTTCCATTCAAATGGTTTGTAAAACCTGTATGAAATACATTGACTTGGGACCTATGTAAATTTGATATTTATGAATGGAAATGCTTTTATTATTAAACGACGCAATTTTTATGCGTTGTCTATGATGTGAGTAATGTGCTATCCCGTAACACCAACGAGTCTTCCGCTGTATTGAGTTGTATAAATTTGGGGGTGTTACAGTTTGGTATCAGAGCTCTCGTTATACAGAACGAAAGATTTTTAAAACCAAGGTTTTGAATAAAACATTTCAAAATCTTTTAACTATAAACATTTTTCTAAAAATCTTTTGACTATAACGGTGCCGAAGAATTCCCGAGTTACCGACAAGGCCAGACTGAGAAGTGTTATTTTAATATATATATAACTTGGATTATATATGTATGATATAACTTGATTACATGATTGTTTGATGATTATTTCGATATTTATACGAGGTATTTATACGACGTAGATTGTCACAAGGAACCCTAAAATCCCCTAGTAAATTAATCGAAGCTATTCTCGTAGAAATTCTAGCTATCCTAGATCTAAACCAAGTTGTAGATATTTATGATCCCAACAAATGGCTGATATTCGTAAAAATGTTGATATTAGTTGATTGTGATATTGAAAAAGAATTAGCGAGATTAAATCTGATATCGATGCCATGACGATCTTTCCTTATAAAGTGGAATTTGACAAAACGTTACCACCTAGAAAGATGTCATCTGATTCTTTGTCATCCAATTCTTAAATTGAAATCGAAAGGGTGAATGTTGCACTTGAGGCTGTTATTGGAACCATTACCCAAAAGCCTCATGCCACTAGTACCTTTCTGAAAAGTCTAATTGAATGATCGAGTCATTTCATACTAGTGACTTATTTGATAATTATTGTTGTAAGAGATATAGGATTGGAAATTAAGTGTTGTTCATATCGAGCTTTTATTGCCCTATTAAGGTCTAAAAATAAGATTAAAAAGTATTGGAGAATGAGGTAGGATATCGAATTGAGAATAAGTTGGTTAAGATTTGAAGAAAGTAAAATTAACTTGTATGGAATATGAAATTGTTAAGAGGAAGTCGTTAATTTCTGTGATTGAATTATAAGGTTTTAAATGATTGTTTGTTTGTGTTAAGGGTTGTTCCTAGGCCATTGTCCAATGAAGAGGATTCCCAGTGTCCAATAAATAAATTGAAGAAATCTTCTTCTGAATTGGGACCGATGGATCTTCCGGGACAGGTGGGACACCAAATGACTCTTGTAGATTAGTATTCATTGTGGTATCTTTTAAAAATACCTAACTTAACTGAGACATCAGTTGGTAGGATGAGTTCTGAGAATTGTATGACATAGTGACATGTAATGTGTTACGGTACAATTTTGACTTGTTTGTGATTAATGAAAAAGACTACCTTTGATTGCTAAATTCTACATGTATCGATGTTATCTATCCTTTATTACTTCATCCTAATGTTCGCATTAGTGATGCAACATTTGAACAAGTACCCATCTTGAATTGAGTTACGTTGTGGATTATTCTCTTTGTATTCCTGAGTGCCATCGAGGTCATGAACCTCATGATTAATTGGCTAAGCTCATTTCCTATTATATTGTAATTAGTTATTGATGAACAACTCTTGATCACTCTTTTGCAGATCACTCATTGTTTTTATAAGATAAAACAGTATCCTTTGAGAACATTGAATTTTCATCACTATAAGGATTTTTCAAAGCGAGATTGATAAGTGATCGTTAATGAAATGAAGTTGTTTATAAAACACCTTGGAAAACTTAATTGTTTTCGTAACAAAGAAAAACTTTGTAAATTTACTTTTGATTCTTATTTAAGAATTAAGCATGAAAATGTTTTTATTATAAACATGATGATAAAATTTTGAAGAACTGAGTATTGCATCGTTAATCTTGAAATTGTATATAGTTGCGCGCCTACATACAATTTGGAATGGACCATGCAAGGTTGATTAGTAGTCACCACAAAACTTATTAATAAACACTAAATTTTGTTTGAAGATTGTGAAAGATTAAAATTTATGAGATCTGCAAGAAGTGAAAAATAAGTACATAGTGTTAGGGACACCTACATATGTGCCTGTAACATCTATTCTTCTGAGTCGAATTTACTCATTTGTGGAACTTGTCTTATTTGACAATTGATATTCCCTTCTTGTCCAATTCTCCCGTAGTGAGATTCTTAGGAAAAGTATCTGATTACCGAGTGTTGATACCCGAATGGATGTATCGACGTTCCTATCATTTCTTTTGATTTGGTTTCATTTGAATGACCTGGGTAACGATCGGAGAGCTTTCGAATGCGTAATCAAATTATGAAAACATGGGATATATTCTTATTCATTAAATGTTTTCGTCTGTATCTGATTTGAAATTCTCTCGCGTAGATTATGCGTTGACCTTACTCATTTATGGTTAGTTACGTCTTCAGATATCCTTGAATTGTGAAGGATTATGTGTTATTATTAGTATTTTGAGAAGTTCACATCTTATCGACGGAAATAAAACTGGAAAGTTGGTAGTGCCAGTAGAATGGATTGATTGATTATGACATGACGACATTGTCTTAATTGATGGGAACTCGGGTAGAATTCCCCTAAATGATAAGATGCTGATTATATAAAGTGATTTAAATAATTCCCGATAGGTGGCTGTATCCTGCTTTTAGACTTAAAATTATACCGTGAATAGTTATGAACTAGTCATAAATCTTGCAATCTAGAAAGAACCTAATATGAATTTATTAAAAGATGTTCCTACTATCGGAAAGTTTAGGAGGTATTTGTTGGTGAATTACCTAGACTTTTCCCATTAAGGCAAGTTGAATTTGGTATAGATTATATTCCCGATGCTGAACCTGTGGCTTGTGCACTGTACGACAGCACCATCTGAATTAAAAGATTTACCGTACAACTGAGAGAGTTGTCGGAGAAAGATTTTATTCTACCAAGCTCGTCATTATGAAGAGCTATGGTGTTATCATTCCTTATATTCATAGATTACTGTGAGCTGAGTAAATTGACAATCGAAAACGATATCCATGACTCGAAATGGAAGATTTGTTCGATCATTTACAATGTTCTAGCGCATATTTAAAGATTTGATCCATGGCATGGTTATCATCAACTTCGCGTCCGCGAAAAAGATTATCTATTCCAATCATTACATCCAGAACTTGTAATGAACGTTATGAGTTTCACGTGAGGTCGTTTGGATTGACTAATACACATGTAGCATTCATAAATTTGGTGAATCACGTGTGTAGGCTGTAATTTGATAAATTCATGCTTGTGATCATTAAGGACCATTTATTTGTTTATAAGAATAAGAACGAGTTAATAATTATTTATAGATTGCCCTGAATTGGCCGAACGATAAAAACCTGTACCTTAAATATTTAACATGTGATTAAAGACTAAATCCTTTATATTTGACCGTGTGAGTAATAGAAAATGGAATATATTGACTCTTTAAAAATTAACAGCCCTTTTAAGACTTTGGGTTTTACCAAAAGTGAAGATGTCGTTGAGAAGAAAACCATTGGAGTTTAACGTGGGAGATAAGGTTATGCTAAAGGTATCACCATGGAAAGGTGTTGTACGATTTGGAAAACGTGGGAAGTTAAGTCCTCGTTATATCGGACCATTCAAGGTTACATCTAGAGTAGGACCTGTGGCATACCAACTCGAACTACCACAAGAACTGTATGGGATTCATAACACTTTTCACGTGTCGAATCTGAAGAAGTGTTTATCCGATGAAGAACTCATTATACCGTTAGACGAGGTTAAGGTTGATAAGAAGTTGCATTTTATTGAAGAACCGGTCGAGATCATGGATCGCGAGGTCAAGCAACTGAAGCAAAGCCGAATACCTATCGTCAAAGTTCGATGGAACTCTCGAAGAGGACCGGAGTTTACTTGGGAACGAGAAGACCAAATGTGGAAGAATTACCCTCATCTCTTTGATTTCAACAAGCGATCGGGCAAGAACGCAAGTTGATCTTCGAGGGCGAAGATCCTAATTTGGTGGGGATGATGTGACAACCCGTCAATTTCAGGTCGTTATTTTAATCTCGACTATTACGTATTACGTGTTCGCTTTAATGAGAATTTTAATTTATCGACTAACCGAGAAGGTTATGACTTGAAACTAGCGTAAGAATGTCGATTAGATGAAAACCGACAAGGAATATGTTAGGTATCGATATTATATTCTCAAATAATCATAAAAATGATTTTTATTATATTTAATCTTTATTTCTCGTATTTTACGTTTTAACGAATGACGATAACTATTAGTGATCGCGATACCGACGGATGCCCAAAAATTTACGTTTCATTATCGAATGTCTCGATATTTTATATTTTCGACGTTTTCGATTTAATTACGTTTTAAGTCGTGTCGAAGCTTTACTATTATTTTTATGAAGCGTTTTAACTTTCGAAAAGTATTTTTACGAAACCCGAGTCCCGTAAATATTTTTAAAATGTACAATTTACATTTCCTACCTTGTAAACTATTTACTTGCACTTTTGGGCCAAAAGTTTTGCCAAATTGCACTTTGGTCCTCACCCCACTAACTAATTAAATTTTAAAAATAACCACACACACACACACTTTTTCACTTCCAAAAAGTTTTCTCTCTCTCTCCTTCTTCCCCATTTTGCCGTCCACCCCTAAGCCACAATCCATCAAATTATTTTGATTTCTAGCTTGAATCTAAAGAAACTAAAACAAGACCCATCTTGGAAATTTCATAAGCTTTCTATTGGTATAATTTTCTTCTACATGCATTCACTAAATTTTTATTTCAATTTTTGATGATGAACACCATGTTTGATCCATTTTTATGGTGATATATGGTGTTAATAATATAATATTCATAGTGGGTTTTGGTTGCATGTAAGATTTTTATATATTTAATTTTTGTAAGATTAAATTTGAGGATGATATGAGTTAGTTAGATGTGTTAGTATGATATTAGGATCATATTAGGACTATAGGAATTGTTGGAATGGGTTGAAAAATTGTTTTGGTATGATTTTTAGATAGTCTATTTTAGGCAGTAACTTTAAGGCCATTTTTGAAATTGTTACTGTAGTAAACTTGGTAAACTAATAAGATAGGGTCGTAGAGAATTTCATTAGCTTCGATTTGAGCTAAAGTAGAGCTTCTAACTCATTACGAGCGAAAAGTTATGCTACTTTTAGTATTTGTGTACCGGGAGACGGGTATCGGCACAATCCGAAAATTGTTGTCGATATATGGAACGAATCTCGGGGACTATAAAATGAGTTTTAAAAATGTTCAAGGGCTGTTGTAAGTTGATAAACCTCAGGTCATGAGTCTATTTTCAAACCCGAGTGTCGGTTTTGCAAACGGAAATGTTTAGATAAGTCAAAATGGTTTTACAAGTCAAAGGCGTAAAACTGTCCGGTTTTTGCAACACGAAGGTGTGTCGGGCAGAAGGTCTTAGAAGTAATATTTTTGAATGAAATTTAAACTGAGTTTTATTCATATTATGTGTGAGTTTGTCACCAAGTTTCGTCGAAATCGGACATGTCTAGATAGGTTAGATTGGTGTGTACATTTGGAGTGTACATGCTGAGTGGTATTTTGGACACGTAGTTCAATACTTGTATGGCGTGAGTTGAGTATTCACTATTGGACATAGTGACTTACTCGAGTGTTAAGTCATTATATAAACGACTTAGCTACTGGTCCGAGGGAAGTAAAAATGATGGTTTGACTTGCGTTGACTTGGCGTCTTATGACGGGTCAATGTCGAGGGTGTAAGCTTTTAAATGAATAAGTGTTGAACAAAAGGGGTATAGTAGTACACTTATATTTTTGTTATTTTTTGGGATTTTCATGGTCATTTGAAATTGACTTTCATATTATTTAAGTATTAAATATACTTGAGTCGTTTATTAACGAACGCGCCTTATTTGGTAGGTTGCGGTCTTCGTGTTTAAAAGGGCATCACAAATCGTCGGCGATCGTCACGTCACTACTATCGTACCAAGGTGAGTCTATAGCCTCGCTTTACATGTTTACTTGTTTTATAAAACCCGCGAGGGGGATAACATGCTTGTTTTATTAAAATTAGAGGGGTACGACGAGAAGTTGTGGAAACCCTTATTATTGGAAAAACATTATATAAATGAAGGGTACAACGAGAAGTTGTGGTAAACCCTCATTCTTTTAAAAATTGAACACAAAGGACCCGATTGTATGCTTAGATGAAAGTTGTTATATAAGTTTGTTTAGCCTCAAAGACCCATGAATCGTGAATTGTTAATCGAAAGGAACGCTAATACTATGGATAGATCTATCGGGGTGACGCCCAGTCCGGTCGCGACTAGCTATCGCGTGGTGTTGTGATGCACCAGTAATGAAACATCGGATGCAAATTTTAAAATAGACAACCTTTATATTCTTTTCACCAAGAACAGCTGAGTCACACTTCCAACTGTAATCAATTAGAATAGAGTCGAGACGATAACTTTTTATACTAGGAAAAACTTTGTATTAGTCCACTCTTTTCATTTTCAAATGAGTCAACTCTTGTTCCAACCTTATAATCACACTACGAGCACAAAACTCCTATGTCATCCACTTTTTAATTTCATCCCATGTAGTAGCATTAGCAACATCAATGCCCATAGAAGCAATCCTCCCATTCCACCAAGTCAATGCACGGCCTCTAAGAGTAGCCATAGCAAAAGTCACCTTATCTTCCTCCTTACACTTACTGATGCGAACCATAGACTCAATCTTTTCGATCCAATGACTTAATCCTACCGCACCTTCAGTTCCATTAAAAGGGAGTGGGTCACATTTCATGAATGCCACATAAGTACAACCACCGACTTCGGGTGCATTAATTCCAGGTCCTCCAACATTTCCTCCACCATTAACATTCACACCATTATCGGCTCCATTGCCAGCTCCATTACCGCCAGCTCCACTACCGCCAGCTCCACTATCGCCAGCTCCTCTACCACCAGCTCCACTACCGCCACCTCAACTTCTAGCATTTGCCATAAACTCAGACATATATACGGCAACTTGCTCCGCAATGATCCTGCGCACTTCTTCCTCAGTCACGGTTTTCTTGGGTGGCATGATTCTATTATCGCATAATTCAAAGTATGATAAGCATTCACTCAATGATGGATTTAAATAAAATGGTCGAATTGATAATCAAGGAAGCAAAATATAAAAATAAGGCACGACATGGAATTTAAGACAAAAGATACATATTTCATTAGATCATAAACAACTACATCGTCTTAGTTAACTTTTCACATCAAAATCCTAGCACTATACAAGCACAAAATTTGTGCTAGATCTACTAACCGACATAACAGTTTATTTAAAGTTTTACAAAAGATACAAAGATACTACTAAGGATAAACTAGTCTACTGAGAACTGCTAGAGGGTCCATCATCATTCTTCTTCTTTGATATCTTCCTCGAACGATGACAAGACTCATCATCATCAGTTGGGCGCCTAGGAATCACTCCTCTCTCAACCATCTCAGCATAAAACCTACTGTTCCAACCAACAGACACCTGTAACTCTCTTTCCGCCTTCTCGCGCATTGCGCAAGCCACATTCAACTGAATCTCCATCGGGTTCACCTTTTTCTTCAGCTCCGCAAATTCACCACTTTCCAACACAGACAATCTCCTAAACACTTCATTCAAACTACGCTCCACATCACTCAAACCCAAATCATGCAACTCGCTCTTTCTCACCAATCTTTGTTTTCGACTCCAATAAAGCAACATGAGTCTGAACAACACCTAAACCAATCTCTGTCATACTACCTTGGACACGGGAAGCATCTAAATCATGTCTTAAGGCCCAAGGTGCAAGTCCATCAATATGAGTCGCTTCTCGAACCCTCGACGACTCTCCTATCACATGTACACTCCTCTTAAAGTCATCCATATCAATCGGCCTTCGGGTAGTAGTCCCATTAGTGCCATCAGGTGCATCATCAACCTCATCATCCTCTAACTCAGACTCAAACGATTCATCACTAGGTAACTCTAAATCAGAATCAAACCACTCAACTAGAGGGGGGTAAAATCTCACCATCTGCCTCATCATCATCAATCTCATCACCTATATCTACCTCCTCCTAGACATCCTCATCGTCATCCTCATTACCTATATCATCTATATCAACCTCATCATCTTCCTCGACACCAACATTACCATCCTCTACTATATCAACCTATGGGGCAATCTGATCTCCTATTCCTATTTGGGGCTCAAGATCCTCGAATGGTTCCTCCTCTTCTTCCTCCATATCTTCTTCTACATTATAATCCACTAAGTCTAGGTAAGGGTTATCATCTAGGTTAGGTTCAGGAATAGCGGGGTTCTCTACGGGAATGTTAGGGTCTGCCATGACAAATTTGCATTATATAATATATCTCGTATTAGCGTAAAATAATTATTAAACAGTTATATACTGAAATCACGACATATATAATTTAGATTATAAATCCAAAAATATATCTTCTCAATAAGGCTTGTTGGTAACATCAGAGATCTTCGGCACCGTTATAGTCAAAAGATTTTTAAATATTTTACTCAAAATATTTATTTAAAAATATTAATAGTTAAAAGATTTTTGAAATGTTTTATTCAAAACCTTGGTTTTAAAAATCTTTCGTTCTCTATAACGAGAGCTCTAGTACCAAACTGTAACACTCTCAATTTTCGTATCGGATCAGCGGAAGGGTCAATAGAGTATTACGGATTAGCACAACAACTCAAATAATAGACAACGCATAAAAAGGGTTGTACAAAGCCAAACATACATTCATCCGAATAAAAGTTTAAAGTTTACACAAGGTCCCCAGTTTTTATAGTCTTAAAGTTACAAAACATCTTACGAACAAATATTATTATTAAGTGGGCCATCAAAGTCGATCTCCGTCGAAGTTACCTTCAAGCACCTGAGATAAAACATGCGAAAATAAATCAGCGAATGTCGAGTGAATTCACAGATTTTAGTAAAAAGCGTTATATAAGAACAGTTATAGAAAGCAGAACACAAGCATAATATCAGTAATAAGACCCTATATTGCTAGTCAGGAAATATATTATAATTCAATTCATATATCATACACTATTCCTGAGACCGCAACCTCAGTATTACCATTATTGGTATTATTATCGGATTATTATAAGCCGCATGACATTGTTGCCATTCTATAATATACAACAGGTCGCGAGCCCGACAATTATTTGCCCATTTAAATCAGCGCGTCATCACTAAATCACGCTATATAAACCTTCTCATACATAAATTCGCTTGCCAATCAATGTGGCATGACGGGGATCAACCGTCAAGACGCGAACTGGGGTGATCTTCCCCAAATAGTACTATTATATGCATAAGTGTCTACTGATTGTGGTAAAATACGACCTTTTAGGAAAAAGGCGTAAAAGCGGTAAGTATTAAGTGATGATTTAGGAAAATCAAGTACAAATGACCCTAATGAAATGAAAGTTCGTTTCCCAAGAAGGTATATGTGTGTGAGTAATTCATAATTGGTTTGAGATTAATATTTGAAAGAAGGGGATGAGAAACGAGAATGACGAAGACGTGAAATTAATTACTACGATGACTAAACGTAAAACCGTAAAAAGTACAAAAATAAAAATTAATTCTAAAAATTCCCAAAAATTTACCAAAAATCAAAATAAATAAACTAAGAGTTTACCAATGATCAAAACTTTTTCAAACCTTCTAATTAATTAAATATTAATTTTTAAATGCTAATTAAAGCCCTAAAAAATCAAATTAATTATCAAAAAGCCCAAATAAAGATTTTTCAATTGGTAAACCTCTAAAATGACCTAAAAAGATTAAAAACTATTTTTATAAATTTTTAAACTAAGAAAAACTATTTAAAATTATTTAAAAACTATTAAAACTTAAAATAATTATAAAAATTAATCTAAAGATGATAAAATTAATCTAAGAGTTGCAAAAATCCCATTTTCATGTATTTAAGCTAAGAAAAATATAAAAAGTGCAAAAATGTGAAATTTGAAAAATGATAATAAAATAATATTAAAAATCCAAAATTTATAAAAAAATTCTAAAAACTTGCAAACTAGTTTATTTTATCCTAAATAAACAGAAAATGAAAGTGAAATGACCAAAATACCCCTATTGGGCCCCCAAATGGGCTAAAAGCAAAATCAGTCACCTTAATGGGCTTTTTAGCCCAAAAAGTCAAAATAAGCCCAAATGACTTGGAAAAGCCCTATCTGACTCAAAATTCAATTCTAAACACAAAACTCTGAAGGACCAAAATCTGAAAATGAGCTTATCATAGCTTAATGAACACACAGCTTATTCTTATTGGGCCAATAAGCCAATTAAGCAATAAGCCAATGCCATAAGCTCTAATTTGACACACAACCTTCTTTTGGGATACTAAAGAGATCTGTAAAAAGAACTTTTGAAAAAGCACACTCGATAAGCCAGAAATAAGCTAAGAACAATTCCACAAAACGACAAAATAGTCGGGATAGAGTTCTAGGGCACCTCGGGACTTGATTCAACTTGCAAAAGGTTACAAATGACTTCAATAAGCCAAATCAATCAACCAAAATCCAATAAGCAAAACCAATAAGCTGGAATAAGCCAATAAGCACATATGAAAAAGTCAATTAAGTTGGTTTTCTAGTCAAACCCTAAAGTCAACCCACCAAATGCTCCAGTATGAACAAATGGGTCAAATAATGAGCACCTATTACAAAATCAAAGTTGTTGCTGGTTAAAATAAGCTAGAATAGCTTATTAATAAGCTGATGTCCAATTAACACTAGTAGGGGGAAATTTTAGTAGGAACTGGTTCCCAATGCTTTGACTATTTGACCTTTGATTTTAGAGAGATTCTGTATGTTTTGTTGGAAGACAAGGGCACCCAAGTGATCAGTTAATCACAAGGAGTCACAATCAAGCACAATAACACACTTTAGTATCACCAATTAGCACAGAAAAATCAAAAGATGCTCAGATCTAGCACATACATGGATATTAAGCTGTTATGAACACTTAAGCAGTTTGAGCAAGAATAAGCACACCAAATACAACCAGATGCATACACAAGCTATACAAAATGTTATTAAGCACAAACAAACTTAAATCAATCACTAAATCAAAGTATGGAACAAGATCAAAGCAGATTCAACTTGCTGATATGAACTTAAAGAACAAATGCACACTTTGTTGATATAAATGACCAAAGATCCAATTTTAACACTTCAATCCTACTTCCCTGATGTAACTAACTAGGATTTATCACTTGTTAACCCTAGTCTATGATTAGAACTAGGTGTCCTTCAAACCTCAGCCAGTTTCAACAAGTATTCAAGATTTTAGAGCCTATTGTTGATTCGAGGTGTTTATATGCACAAAGCTTGCAGATAAATGTCACTTAGCACCATGTAAACAGATACCAAACCAAAAGAAAAAAAAACAACAACAAAGGAAGGGTCAAATCCATTTGAATCAGTTAACCCAAACACCCCTTTAGAATCTGATTTTTCAATATTCCAAAGGATTGTTGTGTTTTAACCTATCAAACAAGATCTAATCCACCCTAACAACTTCTAATAAATCTCAGAAACACAAATCAAGCCTCAAAACACAGATTAACAATATAACATGCAAAATCACCAAAAATCAAATGAATTTCAGAAAAATGAGAAGGGAGAGGGATGCAAACCTCCAAGACTTACATCCAAGCCTTGGATTGTTTGAGCTGAGGTACTAGCAAAAAAAGTACCAGCTTCCTTGTACCTGCTAAGAACAACAAACCACAATGATGAACAAATAACAAGAGCTTTCTGATTTTTGAAACACAAGTTTTATTGTTTAAAACCTTGCCTAAAAAACCTTCAAACATGAATAAGGAACTCAGACTTTAGCTTATCAGATACCAAACTTTTATAAAACACAAAGGGAAATCATAAAATTTCAGAAAATCCAACTTTTATTTAATAAAAAGGAATTACAAAGATTTAAAGCTAAAATCTAGAACAAGGGACTCTCACAAGTTGAGGTCTCCTTATATAGGCCTAATAGATGATTCTAGAATGCTAAAAACCCTAGCTATGAATTTCCAGGAATACCCTTGAGTGCTTGATGTCGTTTGATGTTGGTGAGCTGTCCAACATGATCAAAACCGTTCATTTTAGCTTGCTAGTTAAGCAGTGAGTCTTGGTTGTTGATTTGGCCACGTGTCTTTACTTGGAGAGGAGGGTGTGATGTGATTGGGTAAAGGGTTGGGGTGTGGGGTCCTTTGGTGAGTGGAGAAGAAGGATTTAATGTTTGGATGGGTTTTAAGTGAGGTGAATCACACGGGGGAACTTTCAATTTCATTTTACCCTTTGTTGGTAAAAAGTAAAATCTGGGTTCATACGTGCTACAGTAACTCTTTTTTATCCGTTTTCAGGGGAAGGTTATTGTTTGGCGCGTGTTTAGGAGTTTAAACTTCTAACTTGGCAGCTTTGGTCCTTGGGAAAAAGGTGTATAAGAAAGAATTTTAGCCCATCAAACTTACTTTCCTTTGTTAATAAACTTTCCAAGTTTATAGTTTTGCCACAAAACTTTGGTGAAAGGGTTTCAAGGGTTGTTTTTGCCATTTTTCCATATTTGAAGGACTGATCTTTGACATTCTTGATCTTCAAAGGTCTTCATAGTATCTTTGACTTCATGAGGGACCATATTTGACAAATTAGAATTGATGAGGGACTAATCTTGCCATTTCTTCAAAGTTGAAGGACCATTTTGTAATTTTGACAAACTTAAGGGACCAAACTTGTAATTATGAATATACAAGGGTTTTAAGTGTCATTTCTTCATATTTTGAGGATCAATCTTGTACATCTTCAAGTCTTCAAGGGTTAATCTTGAATAAATCATGAACTAGGGCCCGGTTCTTTGTACGGCTTCGTTTCTCGTGTCCGTTGTTCCTTGTTTCTTGTGATCTTTTGTCTTTTTCACGATATCCATACCTAAAACACACAAGTAAACAAACACAAGCATATATATGGTATTTTATGACATTTTAATGCATTTAAAGCCCGAAAAGAACGATGAGATCATGTATAAATGCCATCTCATCACTCCCCTATACTAAGCGATTGTCGTGCCCTCACGTAATGCTTGAATAAAGTATCTAAGCATCACCAAGATTCAATTTTATTAACCTTTATTGAAAAGTAAAATACTTGCAACAATACTACGAAGATGTGTAAAGACATAATGTATGATTTTCATCACGAATGTGACTTTTAGGGTCAAAGAATAGAAACAAGTAAATGTCCCTTAGAGTAAATTTCGTCATCCTTGATTGTCATACATTCCATGCTAAGTGCAAAAACGAGATCATTGTTGGTACAAGTCACAATGCTAACACTTCTCATACGTCCAAATTGTGTAATACTTTTTCTCCCCGCAATCCTAGTTATTATAAAAGGAAATGGGTTACTAGATTTTTTAACTATTTGTCATGGATCACAAGTGATTCATATTGACTTATTTAAGTATTTATTAGTCCGAAAGCAAAGTATCATGATTTAATCGATAGTTAGCCGAAGGACAAAATTTTTTAAAACGACTTCTCGTGTATCTCCTTAAGTTCATATCTTGGCATAACTCGTTTCACGATTTGAGACCTTTCTCGGACCGATATTTGGCATGTACTTCATACTTCAAATCTTGGGAAGACGTTCTTGAAATTATGGTCTTCTCTTCATATTTTGGAATTTCTTCACTTGATGTTTTTAAGAGATTCTTCATATTTGGACCACGACTTCATCATGTTTCTTTAATCTTTATTTTGGACTTTGATATACAACGATCCGCCTCCTTTTTGGATTTGGATATATTTATCCTCATACCTTGTAAGGGTCTTTTTGGATAGACTTTTTCCATGATCATTAGGGGAGTAATTGCTATTCGTCGTGTGTCTCGATCCTTCATATTGATTTAGGAATAATGATACTTCACATCATCTTGGATCTTTAGCAAAAATAGAGCTCCTCATGCCTTGTTAGGGCCTTTTTGGATCTTCAACAATCTTCGCGTCCCGCTTCAATAAGTTATGACTTGGCTATGAACTCTATTCAACCCCGAGCAACTTTTAAACGATCTTGGGCTAGAAGCTAAGTAACCTTTTAAATCGTACGACCTTACATATTGCAATTATTTTTATTCCTAATGCATTGATCTTATGGGAAGAAAAAGCCACAATTAAAAACATATGAGTTTTTGAAAGAACATTTTCATGTTCTACGTTTAGCATGATCACTTGTCTAACTCCATCACTTCTCGTTCTTCACTATATAAAGACCTCTAATTAAAGAGACTCGTGAATACTTAGCCATGCAAGTCAAAATTAAGCCAAATTTGGATTAGCTTTCATTAAGACTATACCAAATCAACTTTTTGGGTTTTCAAGCCACCTATAGGATCTTTGCACTTTCTTGGACTTTTTCAAGTTTATAGAATGCATTTTATAGTTCCCCTTATAAGTGACTTTCTAGGATCAATTATAGGAACTTGCGAAAAGTTCTTGTTCTTAACCCGAATGAGCTAAGACTTTCGCGTTTTAAAGTTCCCTATATAAAAGTCTAGCAAAACTTGAATTGACCGGGTTAATGAATGTAAAGGGCTCCAAATGCCCATCAAGTCAAAAATTATCTCTTATTCTACCTATCGGAAAATATACATTCGTGTCTTAAAAACACTTATAAAAACTAAGAAAAATTTTAAAATTTGGCCATTTTTAGCCTTATTAGCAACAAAACAAAACATTGAAGATTGGAAAGCGTGAGGGCGTAGCAATGCAAGTACCTATTCACCCCCATACTAAAAGTAAACATTGTCCTCAATGTTTCGAGTCTAAAGGTAGAGGATCCCCATACTAGAGACGAAGAATCGAATGCTTAGGATCTAGCATGGAAAGGGTGATCAACAATATATCTAAAGCCGTTTATTAAGTAGGCTAAAAGATAATTGTTAGAACAATAAAGGATATGTCATGGATTCGTGAAAAACTTCTTCAAGCAAACGATGGAGTCTCACGTAAACGAACACGAGAGTCTTCAATCGTAGATGATGATGATGATCTAGATAACACAATCACAAACAACCACGAGACAACGAGTTGGAAGGGCACAAATCCCCTCTCATTATTTATTAGAAAGCATAAAAGGATAAGCATGGGATCTCCCCCACGAGGCACCTCGTTTTTTATTACCGAGTCATGAGCTCGACTCGATCCCCTCAATGCTAATTATCATTGGGGAAGGTGACTTGGTCGAGGTCAACCATTGAAGGAATTTCCCCTCCAAAGTAGTGTTTAAGCCTATGTCCATTCACCTTGAAGTTAGGTCCATCATCTTGAGCTAGCTCGATGGTCCCATAAGGAAACACTTGTGTAACGGTGAAAGGACCCGACCAACGAGATTTCAATTTCCCGGAAAATATCTTAAGTCTAGAGTTAAAAAGTAACACTTGATCACCAACGTTAATAACCCGGTTTTTAATCTTTGCATCATGAAACTTTTTAGTATTTTCTTTGAAAATCAATGAATTTTCATAAGCATTGTCTCGTAGTTAATCCAATTCATTCAATTGTATTTTCTGGTGATCTCCCGCGGTCTTTAAGTCAAAGTTTGCATGCTTAAGGGCCCAATATGCCTTGTGCTCCAACTCAATGGGCAAATGACAATTCTTCCCATAGACTAACTTATAAGGAGTACAACCAATAGGTGTCTTATAAGAGGTCCTAAAGGCCCATAAAGCGTCATCGAGTTTGTCGGACCTTGAAGCACGGTTTTCTCCAATCGACCTCTCTAAAATCCTCTTCAAATCTCAGTTCGAAACCTCGACTTGCCCACTCGTTTGCGGGTGATAAGCAGTAGAAAGACGATGAGTAACTCCATATTTCTTTAAGACCTTCTCAAATTGGTCATTACAAAAATGGATTCCACGATCACTTATAATAGCACGAGGGGTTCCGAACCGAGAGAATAGTTGTTTCAAAAACTTCACTACCACACGAGCATCATTAGTAGGTAAAGCCTTAGCTTCCACCCACTTAGAAAGGTAGTCGATCGCGACGAGGATATACTTGTTACCATGAGACTATGGGAACGGCCCCATAAAGTCTATAACCCAAATGTCGAAAATCTCACGCACTTGAATTATGTTTTGCGGCATTTCATCACGTTGAGACAATTTTCCTTGAAATTGGCACGAATCACACGACTTCACAAGTGCGTGTGCATAACGATAGATAGAAGGCCAAAAGAAGCCGGCATCGAACACTTTCTTAGCCGTGAGATTAGCACCGTGGTGACTACCCGTGGGTCCCTCGTGACAAGCTCTAAGGATGTTAGAAGCTTCGGCACCAAAAACACAACGTCGAACGAGTTGATCCGCACAAACCCGAAAGAGATAAGGGTCGTCCCAAAAATAGAACTTGACGTCACGAAAGAATTTTCGCTTTTGTTGTGTCGTCATACCCTTGATTATGAAATTGCCCGCATGGTAATTTTCAATGTCGGCAAACCATGGGGTGGTGTATTTAGAATTCACTACACCGAGACTCTCGAGAGGAATTTTTCGGTGATTTCCTTGTTCTCGAAAACATCTTTGTGAGGATCTTCTAGACGAGAAAGATGATCGGCCGCTAGATTCTCGGCTCCTTTTTTGTCAAGCACGGTGACATCAAATTCTTGGAGGAGGAGCATCCAACAAAGCAATCTCGGCTTAGCATCTTGCTTAGCTAAGAGATACTTGATAACCGAATGGTCGGTGTACACGATGCTTTTAGTTAAGACGAGATAAGGTCGGAGTTTCTCAAAAGCATAGACCACGACAAGGAATTCCTTTTCCGTTGTGGTGTACTTTAATTAAGCCTCGGTCATCGTCTTACTAGCATAATGGATAGGACGGAAATGCTTTTTATAGCGTTGCCCTAAGACGGCCCCTATAGCATAATCACTTGCATCGCACATGATTTCAAAGGGTAGTTTCCAATTAGGAGCAACAAGAATGGGAGCTTCGGTAAGTTTCCTTTTAAGAGTTTCGAAAGCTCTATCACAATCCTCATTGAAATTAAAAGGAGCATCCTTCTCGAGAAGGTGTGTCATAGGTCGAGAGATTTTCGAAAAGTCTTTGATGAAACGACGACAAAAGACCGCGTGGCCTAGGAAACTCTTAACTCCCTTAACGGTTTTGGGATGAGGTAACTTGGCGATGACGTCTACCTTAGCTTTATCGACCTCAATCCCCGCTTTCGAGACCTTATGTCCTAAGACGATTCCTTGTTTACACATGAAATGAAATTTTTCCCAATTAAGCACAAGATTGGTTTCTTCACAACGTTTTAACATTTGCTCGAGATTAGATAAACACGACGTGAACGAATTTCCAAACACCGAAAAGTCATCCATAAACACTTCTATCGACTTCTTGATCATATCGTGAAAAATGGCCATCATACACCGTTGAAACATACCCGGTGCATTAAAAAGTCTGAAAGGCATCCTACGATAAGCAAACGTTCCATAAGGACACGTAAACGTAGTCTTCTCTTGATCATGAGGGTCGATAGGGATTTGAATGTAACCGGAAAAACCATCTAAAAAGCAATATAATTCATTTCCCGCAAGTCGCTCCAACATTTGATCCCTAAAGGGCAAAGGAAAGTGGTCTTTACGAGTTGCGTCATTTAACTTTCGGTAGTCAATACACACCCTCCAACCAATCACAACACGAGTGGGAATTAACTCGTTGTTTTCATTAGGCACAACGGTCATCCTCCCTTTTTAGGGACACAATGGATTGGGCTCACCCATGGGCTATCAGAGATAGGATAAATCATTCCCGCGTCAAGGAGTTTTAAAACATCCTTTTTAATGACATCGTGAATTTTGGGGTTTACCCTTCTTTGACTTTGAATTGCGGGTTTATAGTCCTCCTCCATTAAAATCTTGTGAGTACAAAATTTTGGGTCAATACCCTTAATGTCAGAAATTTTCCACGCAATTGCCCCTTTATGAGCTTTAATAACTTTCAAGAGCTCGATTTTTTCATCATTAGCAAGACCTCTTGCAATAATAACCGGCAACTTGTCATCACCTTCCAAAAATGCGTATTCAAGGTGAGATGAAAGATCTTTCAATTCATGGATAGGTGGTTCCTCGATTGAAGATTTTTTCTCAACACTCATAACTTCCATCGGCGGAAGAAATGGTGGAATAGAAGTATCATCACTAATAACACACCTCATCTTCATTGTTAATTTCATTTGAAGTAAAATCGCCTCCTTGGAATGGAGTGAGATTTGGTGTAGAATTAGCAAGAATCGGATCCAAAATAGTAGGATTGCCACTTGACAAGCTATCGGAAAAACCTAACACTTCTTGTGAAAACTCATCGCAAACCACATTAACTAATTTGATGTGATTGATGGTAGCGATTGCATAAACATGAGAAGGTTTTGAGTTTTGAGTTTTGAGTAGCGTTTATAACAAGTTCCTCTTCGTTGAATCTCAAAGTGATAGTTCTTGCATGAACGTCGATAAGCGATCTCGAGGTGTCTAAAAATGGACGACCTAAAATTAGAGGAACTTGAGGATCCGCGGGGATGTCAACTACTATAAAATCAACGGGATAGTAGAACTTCCCCACTTTCACGAAAACATCTTCGGCTAATCTACATGCTAAAATCATAGAATGATCGGCCATCTCGATAGACATGTTCGAAGGAGTAAGAGCCGGAAGCGAAAGCGATTTCCATATGGAAAATGGCATCAAATTAATGCTCGCACCAAGATCGGCCAAGGCGAGGCATTCTTTCATATCTTGTATGTCTAAAGGAATGAGAAACTTTCCGGGGTCACCAACGTTTTCCGGTATGCGGTTAAGATAAACCGAAGAACAATTAGCAAGCTTTGAAAGCTTTTCCTTATCGCTCATCATACTTTTAAAAGTGGAAGCGAAACGAGGCATGTATAACAACGCGTCGGCTAAACTCACATCAAAATGCACTTGTTGAAACATTTTTATAAAAAGCTCGATTTGTTGTTTGTTACGTTCTTGCAATTTCTCTTTGTTTCGTCTCGAAGGGTAAGGTAAGGGTGGTGTGGGTTAGACATTAGGCAACGGCCTTGGAATCTCGGGTTCCACAATTGGTATTGGTTCAACCGTAGGTGTGGTATGAGCGGTACTTCGTGGGCTTGTGATATGCTCCTTTTTTACCATCACCTCTGGCTCTTTCTCGATTTCCTTCTCCGTAGATGTACCTGGACGAGAGATTGGTTCCTTGAAAGTTTTACCACTTCGTGTAGTAATAACCTTCATTTCTCCCTTCGGGTTTGCAATGGTATCACTAGGAAGACCACCCGAGGAAGAGGGTTTACACATGATTGCTTCAAACATTTTTTCCATTCGGTCTTCAAATTTTGATTGCCTTAAATCCGCTTTTAACAATTCTTGCTTAATCTCATGTTCTCCTTGTTCCATATTTTGTTGATTTTTTGAAGACGTTGGACATTTCCCTCCATTTTATTAGCATGAGTTTTAAGTTCATTAGCAAGTTCGTTTTAAGCTCGTTTTTCAACTCGGATCTTAAGCTAATCATCTCACGTTGCATGTTATCAAACTTAGCATCGTTTGCTTTAGCATAATCCAAAAATTCTCCTTGAAGATTTTTAGTGTGAGCATTTTGAAAACCTTGTCTAGTGTTCTGAAAATCACGGTTTTGGTTTTGATTAGTAACTTGTCCATTCCCACTTTGATAATTCCCTTTGTTGTAGTTACGTGAATTTCCTTGATAATTACCACCTTGATTGTTGTTTCGATAGTTATTAGCATTTTGATTTGGTGGAGCTTGATTTGGGCAGGAACCTTGGCCGTTTTGGTTATAAGTTCCCGTTGCTACGTAAGCACTCGAAGTGTTACCACCGGTGGTAATGCACTCGGAAAGATCATGAGCTCCACCACAAGACAAACAACTATTTTCAACCGCTTTAACCGAAGCGGTATTTAAAGCCTCTTGTGCTTTCCAATGAGTCATAAGATTAGCAAATCTATCAAAAAACCGATTTTCCTCATTAGTTTCATCATTTAAGGCATTAATGCTACGAGACGATGATGACGATGACGAACCCATATTGGCAACACTCGGTGTGTTAAGAGGGCTATAAACCTTAGATCTATTCTCGATAATCTTTAAAGCTTCATCGGTAGTTTTGCACAAAAAATTACCACCCGCGGCGGCATTCAAGTAATCTCGTTCATGATCATTAAGCCCATTATAAAAAGTATCAACTTGATGTAATTCCGAAAAATCATGGTGTGGACATTCATGTAACATTTCTTTAAATCGTTCCCATGCCATTGAAAACTTTCATTATTTCGTTGTACAAATCTTGAAATCTCATTTTTCAAATGTGTTGTCTTAGATGGTCGAAAAAATTTGTTCACAAACTTAGAAACGAGATCACCCCATGTCAAAATTGAATTTGGTGGTTCTTTCTCAAGCCAAATTTTAGTGGGTCCATCTAACGAGTATGGAAACAACATCATTTTAATGGCGTCATGTGGAACATCCTTAAACTTGCAAGTTGCGGTGAGACGATTAAAATTCCTTATGTGGTAATGCGGGTTGTCTTTCACATGACCTCTAAACTTATTAGCTTGCAATATCGACATTAAACCCGTCTTAATCTCGAAAATCTCTGCAAGGATAGCGGGAATCACAATGGCCTCTCCAAAACCCTCGGTGGGTGCTTGTAGCAACTCCATCATAGTACGATTAGCCATGACGACTTCTTGTTCTACAATAGGTTCAACAATTGGAGTTTGTTCTTCAATCAACGTCTCTTGATTTGCTTGCTTTTGAAGACGTTTACGAGCTCGTTTGCTTGATTACGAGTGATCATAAACTTCACGAAGAATGGGAGGTGAGCAAAGAAGATTCTTTTTGGGTGTTATGTGAATTTTCAATTTTTTTGTGTTTTTGATTGTTTTTAATTTTTCTTTTTTGGATTTTGGTGTATCTTCGTAGACAACAATCTACCAAATCTCTCCTCGAATCAAACTCTTGATTAAAGAAGCCTCAAAAGAATGAAAACGATCACGTGGAGTGAACGCCTTCGAATGACTTTAGAACTTTGGTGAAACCCAAATTGTTCAAGAGGGTTTAATCACAAAGAAAACCAATCAAATATATTATACGTAATGATACTTTGGGCGGCAAAACCCTCGATTAGCCTTCAATCTCAAAATACTCACAAGCAAGCGGGGAAACGAGGCGGCGCGAAGCACTTAAGAGCCTTTTTCCTTAGGGTATATTTTATAATACCCGCCTTATACCCACCTTATAGTTTGTATTTTTAAAAATCAAGCTTCACGAAAGTATTTATCTATTTTTGCCTTTTTCTTTTGTTCGAGATTCGAATACAATAATTAGGAGATCAAATCCCAATTAAGGTTGTGTTTTCACACTTTTGGAGATATTTTGTATTGATTGTGATACTTAATACAATATAGTAATAATAATTTCACAATAAAAAAAAAACCGATAATACGTATTATTAGATTTCTACTAATACAAATACTATTTATGGTTAATATTAAAAACAACAAGATAAATTAATCACGACACATCTCCCCGGCAGCGGCGCTAAAATGATTGTGGTAAAATACGACCTTTTAGGAAAAAGGCATAAAAGCGGTAAGTATTAAGTGATGATTTAGGAAAATCAAGTACAAATGACCCTAATGAAATGAAAGTTCGTTTCCCAAGGAGGTATATGTGTGTGAGTAATTCATAATTGGTTTAAGATTAATAGTTGAAAGAAGGGGATGAGAAAAGAGAATGACGAAGACGTGAAATTAATTACTACGATGACTAAACGTAAAACCGTAAAAAGTACAAAAATAAAAATTAATTCTAAAAATTCCCAAAAATTTATTAAAAATCAAAATAAATAAACTAAGAGTTTACCAATAATCAAAACTTTTTCAAACCTTTTAATTAATTAAATATTAATTTTTAAATGCTAATTAAAGCCCTAAAAATCAAATTAATTATCAAAAAGCCCAAATAAAGATTTTTCAATTGGTAAACCTCTAAAATGACCTAAAAAGATTAAAAACTATTTTTATAAATTTTTAAACTAAGAAAAACTATTTAAAATGATTTAAAAACTATTAAAACTTAAAATAATTATAAAAATTAATCTAAAGATGATAAAATTAATCAAAGAGTTGCAAAAATCCTATTTTAATGTATTTAAGCTAAGAAAAATATAAAAAGTGAAAAAATGTGAAATTTGAAAAATGATAATAAAATGATATTAAAATAATATTAAAATCCAAAATTATAAAAAAATTCAAAAAATTTGTAAACTAGTTTATTTTATCCTAAATAAACAGAAAATGGAAGTGAAATGACCAAAATAACCATATTGGGCCCCCAAATGGGCTAAAAGCAAAATCAGTCAACCTTAATGGGCTTTTTAGCCCAAAAAGTCCAAATAAGCCCAAATGACTTGGAAAAGCCCTATCTGACTCAAAATTCAATTCTAAACATAAAACTCTGAAGGCCCAAAAGCTGAAAATGAGCTTATCACAGCTTAATGAACACACAGCTTATTCTTATTGGGCCAATAAGCCCATTAAGCAATAAGCCAATGCCATAAGCTCTAATTTGACACACAATCTTCTTTTGGGATACTAAAGAGATCTGTGAAAAGAAATTTTGAAAAAGCACACTCAATAAGCCAGAAATAAGCCAAGAACAATTCCACAAAACGACAAAATAGTCGGGATAGAGTTCTAGGGCACCTCAGGACTTGATTCAACTTGCAAAAGGTTACAAATGACTTCAATAAGCCAAATCAATCAACCAAAATCCAATAAGCAAAACCAATAAGCTGGAATAAGCCAATAAGCACTTATGAAAAAGTCAATTAAGTTGGCTTTCTAGTTAAACCCTAAAGTCAACCCACCAAATGCTCCAGTATGAACAAATGGGTCAAATAATGAGCACCTATTACAAAATCAAAGTTGTTGATGGTTAAAATAAGCTAGAATAGCTTATTAATAAGCTGATGTCCAATTAACACTAGCAGGGGGAACTTTTAGTAGGAACTGGTTCCCACTTCTTTGACTATTTGACCTTTGATTTTAGAGAGATTCTGTATGTTTTGTTGGAAGACAAGGGCACCCAAGTGATCAATTAATCACAAGGAGTCACAATCAAGCACAATAACACACTTCAGTATCACCAATTAGCACCAAAAAAATCAAAAGAGGCTCAGATCTAGCACAGACATGGATATTAAGCTGTTATGAACACTTAAGCAGTTTGAGCAAGAATAAGCACACCAAATACAACCAGATGCATACACAAGCTATACAAACTGTTATTAAGCACAAACAAACTTAAATTAATCACTAAATCAAAGTATGGAACAAGATCAAAGCAGATTCAACTTGCTGATATGAACTTCAAGAACAAATGCACACTTTGCTGATATAAATGACCAAAGATCCAATTTCAACACTTCAATCCTACTTCCCTGATGTAACTAACTAGGATTTATCACTTGTTAACCCTAGTCTATGTGTAGAACTAGGTGTCCTTCAAACCTCAGCCAGTTTCAACAAGTATTCAAGATTTAGAACATATTGTTGATTCTAGGTGTTTATATGCACAAAGCTTGCAGATAAATGTCACTTAGCACCAAGTAAACAGATACCAAACCAAAAGAAACAAAAACAACAACAAAGGAAGGGTCAAATCCCTTTGAATTAGTTAACCCAAACACCCCTTTGGAATCAGATTTTTCAATCTTCCAAAGGATTGTTGTGTTTTAACCTATCAAACAAGATCTAATCCACCCTAACAACTTCTAATCAATCTCAGAAACACAAATCAAGCCTCAAAACACAGATTAACAATATAACATGCAAAATCAACAAAAATCAAATGAAAATCAGAAAAATGAGAAGGGAGAGGGATGTAAACCTCCAAGACTTACATCCAAGCCTTGGATTGTTTGAGCTGAGGTACTAGCAAAACAAGTACCAGCTTCCTTGTACCTGCTAAGAACAACAAACCACAATGATGAACAAATAACAAGAACTTTCTGATTTTTGAAACACAAGTTTTATTGTTTAAAACCTTGCCTCAAAAACCTTCAAACATGAATAAAGAATTCAGACTTTAGCTTATCAGATACCAAACTTTTATAAAACACAAAGGGAAATCATAAATTTTCAAAAAATCTAACTTTTATTTAATAAAAAGGAATTACAAAGATTTAAAGCTAAAATCTGGAACAAGGGACTCTCACAAGTTGAGGTCTCCTTATATTGGCCTAATAGATGATTCTAGAATGCTAAAAACCCTAGCTATGAATTTACAGGAATGCCCTTGAGTGCTTGATGCCGTTTGATGTTGGTGAGCTGTCCAAGATGATCAAAACCGTTCATTTTAGCTTGCTAGTTAAGCAGTGAGTCTTGGCTGTTGATTTGGCCACGTGTCTTTACTTGGAGAGGAGGGTGTGATGTGATTGGGTAACGGGTTGGGGTGTGGGGTACTTTGGTGAGTGGAGAAGAAGGATTTAATGTTGGGATGGGTTTTAAGTGAGGTGAATCACACGGGGGAACTTTCAATTTCATTTTATCATTTGTTGGTAAAAAGTAAAATCTGGGTTCATACGTGCTACAATAACTCTTTTTGATCCGTTTTTAGGGGAAGGTTATTGTTTGGCGCGTGTTTAGGAGTTTAAACTCCTGACTTGGCAGCTTTGGTTCTTGTTCTTTGGCAAAAGGTTTATAAGAAGAATTTCAGCCCATCAAACTTACTTTCCTTTGTTAATAAACTTTCCAAGTTTATAGTTTTGCCATAAAACTTTGGTGAAAGGGTTTCAAGGGTTGTTTTTGCCATTTTTCCATATTTGAAGGACTGATCTTGGACTTTCTTGATCTTCAAAGGTCTTCATAGTATCTTTGACTTCATGAGGGACCATATTTGATAAATTAGAATTGATGAGGGACTAATCTTGCCATTTCTTCAAAGTTGAAGGACCATTTTGTAATTTTGACAAACTTAAGGGACCAAACTTGTAATTATGAATATACAAGGGTTTTAAGTGTCACTTCATCATATTTTGAGGATCAATCTTGTACATCTTCAAGTCTTCAAGGGTTAATCTTGAATAAATCATGAACTAGGGCCCGGTTCTTTGTACGGCTTCGTTTCTTGTGTCCGTTTTTCCTTGTTTCTTGTGATCTTTTGTCTTTTTCACGATAACCATACCTAAACACACAAGTAAACACAAGCCTATATATGGTATTTTGTGACATTTTGATGCATTTAAAGCCCGAAAAGAACGATGAGATCATGTATAAATGTCATCACATCATCTACCAACTCCCGGTAGTTCAGAATTCATGCTAATGGGAATTACAGTGACATAACCTAACTAATAATAATTCATTTCAATCATTCATTGGGTCATCAAATCAATCGGATCCATATCAATAAGCATACAATTGGGACCACTTGTGTTCTATTTTTATTAGAACTAGCATGTTATCTCCCTCGCGGGTTTATAAAACAATTCATAAAACATTTAAAAGAGTGTGAGGCTATGAACTCACGTTGGTTTGGAAAGACAGGTTATCCGCAATTAAGGCGTACGGTGTGCGTCGCGATCACGGGATACCTAACAAATAATACTCGATCTTAGACTATGTCGAATAATATTTATAAAAATTTGTTATGTATATGTAATCAAGTCATAAACATGATGATCAAGTGGGATTTTATCACTTTACACAACACTATTAGTTGTTAAGCATCTAGTTAACTTAGTCCAATTACACTAATTTTAGCTCATTTATGTGTTATGGCCCAATAGGCCCAATAAGAGTCCAATATTTTTTATTAGCCCATTTATCCATTTAGGACCAGGCCTCTACTCATATGTTGGGCCCAAGTGGGTTGATCCCATGAGCATGTCCAATAGTGCTAAACTAAACTAGTCGGGCCTAGTGGTCCAACAAGGCTAATTTGGTCCATTACGGGTCCATAAGTTACAAAGCTCGGTTTTGTCGGTTTTTGCTTGTTAAATGTGTTTATATATCAGATGCGGTAACACCAAACGCTATAAGATGAGACGTGCAATGTGACGTGAAACGTCTGTCTGAGAATAGAGAGTTATACTATACTTGAGTCTGATATCTCAAGTTCTTGCAAACTTCCCAGAACGAAAATTAACGTCAAATCGTAAGCCAGGATACGATCATGAACGTGAATAGTGTCATGAACGTGAGCGAGAAAACAAATCGTGAAATTAGAATAAGGACGTAGACGTAATAAGGAGCACAATTGCGAACCCTTGTCTGACCCGATAGCTGACGGATTACCAAGTGATCGGATGAGCCTTAGCTGGAACATGTCCGATCAATCTGTTTGTTCTGAAATCCTTGCGGATGTAAGGATTCCGAAGACTTGATCAACTGTTGGCAATAACCCTGATAGCATCATGCTTCTTCTGAGTTTGCGTTAATCTGGTAACCAAAATCCATGGAGATCTTGTCCCATTTCTGTGCACAATTCTGATGATGGAAAACATCCTAGTCTGTTGGTGTTCTACCTTAGCCTGTTGGTATCATAGGTATGTAGATATGAACGTAACTGTATCTTGCTTTATAGAACTTGATACATAGGAGTTTGCGAAACTCTGAGTCTCTGAATCTAGACTTCCCTTAGCGTAGGATTTTCTAGAACACCTAATGTAGTGTAGGGTTCTCTCCTTTACGCATAAGTTGAGTCATGGTAAGATTACAAGTTATTAAAGCTTTTTTTTTGAGTTTTTGGGGGGATTCAGTAAGTTCTTGAGAGTAGTCAAATTAGTAGCCTTTTTTATATAAAATAACATATTGGCCTATTTTTTTGTGTTTTGATACCTAGATGGTGTTAACAAGTTAGGATTGTTTGTTGTGATGGATTGATGATGTGAGAAGGGTCACACAGACATTGGGTTTGTGGGCTTAAACAATTGAGGTTTTGGCTGATTAAGAGCCAATGCGAAGAGGCCAACTGATATTTGTGTTGCCGTCTTCCGTGTGTTGAAAGAGTTTATTTTCAGATTGGAGTTGTTTAATTGACTGTTCGCGATGAGTAGTTGTATATTTCTGTGATTATGTCGGCTATGATGAATTTAAATACGTGTAGGTAAAGAGAAGGTGGCTGGGATCTTGGCGGGGGTGACCTTTGAAGGTTACAGCCATGTCGGTTAACAACTCTTTGTACCAAATTGCGCCTTAGATGTTCTATAAAAATATTACATTAGATGGGTCCGACCATCTAAGGTTTATTTGGCGAAAACGCCATCTTTTCGGTTTTAGCCGAAAATACGTAAAAGTCATGTATATAGTTTGTAGTTAGAAAACTATTTGAGCTTTATCTTTATAAAATGTGATATTTATTTATTATAGTATATAAACGTATTTTTTAGTAGTTATTATCAATTATTCACCTTTACATATTTATTTATATATCATTTTACCTCATGTTGTCTTTTAATATTAAATATCTTATTGTGAAATTTGATGTAAAAAGTCATGTTCACCATTTTTAGCACATTTTAAGTTCTATAATGACTTAGAACCCCAAATTTTTTTGGTAGAAACTACAGAATATGCTCTACAAATTATTCTTCAATGGCTCCTTCTCAAACAGCCTCTATATATAAGTTTTAATTCGTCCAAAACAGATCACTCAGATTAGTTCATCAAAAGTATTTTGGCCATATCATGCTCATTTTAAACATTCCATTGTGTGGACAATTAACCACTTGGGTAAAAATCATTTATCTATCATTATATAAAATAGTCCAATCCATTTAATCAACTAAAATGTTGAAACTTACTGTTTTTCACAGCCTACTTATCTAGTTAAGATTTTATCATCTTTTACTTGTAGATTTAGCCTTATTAACTTATTTTAATGACACAAAATCCCCATAAACACTTTGATCATCATTCATAAATATCACACATATACATTTGGAAGTAAATAGACAAGTATATTTACAAAAAAAATAGGATGATAGAAAGAAACAATCTTTATACCAACCAAATGATGGAAAATGATGAGATTTGGACGAACAAGGCTTGACTTTGTACCCGAATCTTTAACTTTTCAAAACAACCTTTTGTGATCTTCAAATATATAAACTTCTCTTGAGAAATCAGCCCAAAAACTCCATAGAAACTTCCTTACACAAGTTTAAATCACCTCAAATAATCCTTCTTTTATGTGGTTTTCATCATAAGTTGAATATAGTTTAAGTTGTAGGTTGAAATTTTATGAAAATGGTGGTGTAGTGGTGATGGTGGACGGCTACAAGAGGGAGATAGGGAGAGATTGATAAATTTTTCAAGTCAACACATGCAAGTATGTGTTGTGTGTGAGAAGATTGGGGTTTTGTACGTTGAAAACTTATGAGACATGTGTCTCATAGTTATGCTAGAAAATTGACACCACAGGGGGTTTCACCTTGATGAATCCGCCCCTATTAAGGGTGGGACAAGTGTTATACTTGTCTCATCCCTAATATTTTACGGGTATTCCTCGATTATAGTTTCCTCGATTTACGTTCACTCGGTTCGATTTACGAAAAATGTTTTTGCAAAATATGAAACTACGACACAAAACGATTCTAATAAAAATTGTCTCATAAAAAAAGGAGCACAAAAGGGTAAATACGTAAACCTGGGGTTTCCGGTTTAAACGTAAAAGACGTTAAATTATGCACATAAGCCCTAATTTATTCCCATAATTATATGAGTTCATGAACCAACACAAAAATAAAATATAAAAATTGTATAAGAGAATGAATTTACTACCTGAAAATGTCAGATTGTCACAAATACTTGTAACGAGAGTATTACACTCTTCGATTCTTGGAGGAACGATACAATCATGACACTTGTGTACTCATTCATTCGATCAAATCTAAGTATGATGTCTATTACTCATTTCCATTTGTTACTTTGATTACTATGCTAGTCTAAGCTATTTGTGACTATATGGGTATGTGACTATGATTAGTGATGATGCAATGATATGATCCCTTATAAATTGATTTCAAGTTAATGTTGTAGAACCATTTTACCACCTTGTTATATAAACCATATTTTATATAGAGTTGGTTTGTTACGATAGCTTGGCGTTGAGAAACGCAAATTGTTATAATAAGTTTTTAAAGACTTGTCTATAGTTTTGAATCTTTGGTTGGAGAGATCCACTTAGAAACCTTGATAAAATATTGAACTCGTTGTAAATTTTTTTTTAGCCTAGTCGCTTGAATAAACATAAGTCTTGAATCATCCTAAAGTAAATTCTGCAAACTCCATTTGGACGGAAAAGGATTATCACTCTTTACCTACATAAACATATCTCGGTCATTATTATCATCATCATGAACTCATACGAACTATCTCATATTAGTCATATTTGTTACTATTGTTATCATATCAATCATTTCTTTCTTTAATTATTATATTGATTACAAAAACGAAACTAAGTCTCACCGAATGATCCTGGCTTACCACTACAAGCTATATTACGAACGAAAGGGTATACTTGCACGTGTTTGTATTCTAGTCCCTTTATTTGTCTAAACCTTGTAACATAAATTTAAGACTTGCGAAATGAACATCATGTTTTGGCGCCACTGTCGGGGACTTATAATCCTGTTTTGTAACCAAAACTTTCGTAATCTTTGAGGAATTGAACCATTTCCCACCCAAACAAAACCAAAATTTTTTCTGCAGTACTGAAAGGATGCCGCACAATTTAAAAAGTGCGCCGCACTTCCTGTAGCGAACCAAAGTGCGTCGCATAATCCAAAAAGTGTGACACACATTTCTTCTGTAAACACAAAACCTTTGTTGGATGCACACCCTTTCATTCGAGACTCCACCATTATCACCGTTATCCGAACCTGATCGTACCCTTAACCTAAGGTTACGTAGACTTTACCTTCGTGTAACTTTTGATAGGAAACACGAGCAACCTCACCCTCGCGAAATCAAACAAAGTTTCGACAACCTTTCTCAATTCCTATTTCTCACCAAACTCATCAACCGTTACGATCCAATGTCGGACACCGATGATGAACCAATGTGGTCAGACAATAGAGTTGTAGCACCAACTCCTGGATCCGCAATCGTTTTAACTGAAATTGCGGATGCTTTTGCAATCAAAGGAAACCACTTGACACTTTTCAAAAACCACCAATTTTATTGTCGAATAAAAAATGATCCTCACAAACACATCCATGAATTTAGCAGAATATGCAAAATATTTAACTATGGAGAAGGACAAGCTGAAGCCGTTCAACTCATGATGTTTCCATCATCCCTCACTGGAGAAGCCAAGTCATGGCTCGACAAACTTAGTGAAGGAACCGTTCGAACATGGGAAGGTAATAGAACCGCTTTCATTAGCCAATTCTTTCCTCCTGCCATATTTGAAAAACTCCTCGGAGAAATCCGAACCTTTTCTCAACAAGATCGAGAAACTCTCACTGACGCGTGGTTAAGAATGAAAGAATTACTCAGAAACTGTCATGGTCGTGGACTAAAAAAGGAAGGAATAATCAAGATTTTCTATCATGGTCTTGATGATGCTAACCAAGATGCATTGAACGTAGCAGCGGGAGGTATTTTCCTTTACAAAACCCCTAAACAAGCCTACCAGTTGTTTTATGACAAAGTCTTACTCAAGCTTGATTGGTCCAAAAATAAAAAAAAAACCCAGAAAAAACCGTAGCTTTTTCTGAAGAAAGCAACAACCCAACCGACACTGAAAAAATTATGGCTCGTATGGACACCATGTCTCTCAAAATAGACACTCAATATAAAGAGATGAAAAACAAAAGTCGTGAAACTTGCAAACACTGTGGAGGAAACCATCCTTCTAGTGAATGTGATGACGGTGACACTCCTATGACAAAGGAAGAAAAAGCCAATTTCATGAACACCTTTCGTCGAACTCAATTTTGTAACGATTATCGTAATCGTGACCGTGATAATAGGAGATCTAGCGATAAACCAAGTTACGTTCGTGACGAAAAGAAACCAAACCAAACCGAATACCAAAACCAACCTCGAAACCAAGCTCGATAATTTTATTGAATCCCAAAGAAAAACTAACCTTTTCGTGCGAGATACATTCACTAACCTCAAAAAAAAGTTTGAGACTTCAAACAAAAACCACCAATCTTCCATTCAAAACCTTGAAGCTAAGTTTGATCGTTTTGTCGATAAACAATCGAATCGCGCTTCTGGTTCTTTACCAAGCAACACCAACCCAAACCCCAAAAACAACAACAAATATAAACCACCGCAAGCTCGTAATGAACATGTGAATGCCGTATTCACGCGGAGTGGTTTTTCCTACGAATCACCTACCAAACCTACCCAAGGCACACCAATCGAAAACCCACTCGATAGTGACCATGAGGATGAAGCCCAACCAACCAAAACCAAACCCACTGAAAACTCAAACCCAACACCAAAACCTTATAAACCAACAGTACCATACCCCCAACGCTTACGCAAGCAAAAGATGCAAGCTAAGTATGTTAATATCCTCGACTTAATCTAAGAAGTTTGAATCAACATGCCTTTAGTCGATGTTATGGCTGGAATGCCAAACTATGGCAAATTTCTCAAAGAACTTATCAAAAGCAAACATAAGTTTGAAGATGTATCTTTATATTTTCTAAATAATGAATGTTTTGCCATTATCCAAAACAATGTACCAACAAAACTTGGAGATCCTAGAAGTTTTCTAATTCCATGTACATTCTATCACTCATACTCTTGTAACGCCTTGGCCGATCTTAGCGTTAGTATCAACCTCATGCCATACTCCTTGTATGCTAAACTCTCGAAAGACGTTCTCAAAACCACAAAAATGAGCGTTCGCCTCGCGGACCGTTCTTTTCAATACCAAATGGGAATAGACGATAACATGCTCGTTGGAGTTGGATAATTCATTTTTCCTGTAGACTTTGTAATCCTAGAGATGGAAGAAGATAGCAAGGTAACACTTATCCTTGGTAGACCTTTCTTGCATACAACTGACGATGTGATTCGTGTAAAACAAAAACAACTAAACCTTGGAGTTGGAGAAGATAGAATTTATTTTCTATCGATGAAGAAATGAAACAATCTTATTCTAATTAGGATACACGCTTTAGTATTGATGTCATTGACGAATTCGATGAAGCCGATTTCGACGCTCTTCTTGATGAAGTAAGCGAAATTTTATATTCTATCGAAGGAACCATCCCGAAGAAGAACTTTTTGCTGAATTTGACGCCTTCATAGCCGTTACTCCTGACGAACCTATAGAAACACCTAAAGAAGAAAAAGAAACACCATTTCAAACCATAACTTTCGAAACCGATTTCAATGTTAAGAAATCTGTGGAAGAACCCCTACAGATTTAGAACTTAAACCTCTTCCTGAACATCTGGAATATACGTTTCTTCACGAAGAAAATTACTGCCTGTAATTATTTCATCCCAACTTTCGGAAGAACACAAAAACAATCTAATTGAAGTTCTCAAGAAGCATAGATACGCTTTTGCTTGGAAAACTTTTGATATGTCTGGCATATGTCCATCGTTCTGTTAACACAAAATCCAACTTTTGGATAACAAGAAACTGATTGATAAAAAACAACGAAGATTCAATCTTAACATGAAGGACGTTGTTAACAAAGAGATCCTTAAACTCCTCGATTATGGAATAATATACCCAATCAGAGATAGCCCCTGGGTTAGCCCTATTAATTTTATACCTAAAAAGGGAGGTATCACTGTAGTAACTAACGAGAACAATGAGTTAGTACCAACACGAACCATCACCAGATGGAGAGTTTGTATTGACTATCCAAAATTAAATGACGCGACTACGAAAGATCAGTTTCCCTTACCCTTTATGGATCAAATGTTAGAAAGACTCACAGGGAATGAATACTTTTGTTTCCTCGATGGTTTTTCTTGATATTTTCAAATCCCAATCAACCCTATGGACCAAGAGAAAACCACATTTACTTGTCTATTTGGAACTTACGCATATAGGCGCATGCCTTTTGGCCTATGCAATGCACCTACTACTTTTCAGAGGTGTATGATTGCAATTTTTTACGATATGATTGAAGAATCAGTCAAAGTCTTCATGGACGATTTATCCGCCTTTGGAAATTCTTTCGACACATGTCTTAACTATCTTGATAAAATGTTAGCATGATGTGAAGAAGCAAATCATGTGCTAAACTGGGAAAAATGTCACTTTATGGTTATAAAATGAATTGTTCTTGGACACAAAGTGTCTAGCGCAGGCTTAGAAGTTGACAAATCGAAAATAAACGTAATCTCAAAACTCCGACCACCTACTAATGTGAAAGGCATTATAAGTTTTTTAGGTCATGCCGGATTTTACCGAAGATTTATTAAAGACATTGCGAAGATCGCAAGACCTTTAACTCAACTTCTAGAAAAAGAAAGAACATTCGATTTTCATAACGAAAACTTTATAGCTTTTGAAACTCTTAAATCAAAGCTTACATGAACACTAATAATTGCAAGCCCTAATTAGAACCTTCTATTTGGGCTTATGTGTGATGCAAGTGAACATGCCCTTGGAGCCGTCCTTAGACAAAAAGATGGAAAACAATTTCACCCTATCTACTTTGCTAGTAGAACTCTAAACGCAGCCCACCAAAATTACACCATCACGGAAAAAGAACTCATTAATGTAGTTTATGCGTTTGACAAATTTCGATAATATCTCGTATTGTCAAAAACAATAGTTTACACCGATCACTCAGCCTTAAAGTACTTGTTTAAAAAGAATGATGCCAAACCTCGTCTCATAAGATGGATATTGCTTTTATAAGAATTTGATTTAGAAATTAAAGATTAAAAAGGAGCTGAGAATGTTGCTGCCGATCATTTATCTCGCATAGTGAATGATGATTCTAGCGATGATGAAATCAACGATTTTCCCGAAGAACACATAATGCAAATAAATACTAACATTACACCATGGTTCACAAACTTTGCAAACTATTTGGCTGTAGGTATTTTACGAAAGGGAATGACATATCAACAAAAGAAAAGATTCTTTTCTGAACATTAAAAATACTTTTGGGACGATCCTCACCTGTTTAGAATCTAAACCGATGGAATGACCCGACGTTGTATTTCTGGATCCGAATCTTGAAAAATTCTCGATGAATGTCACTACGGACCGACCGGAGGACATTATGCAGCGAACACCACCGCTAAAAAAGTGTTCGACGCTGGCTTTTACTGGCCAATGATTATTCGTGAAGCTCATACCTTAGTACGATTATGCGAAGCATGTCAAAGGACTGGACATCTGATTGTAGCTTTTTGCAACCCTTTAGGAAAAGGAAGGCAAAATAGTGGTAAGCGTTAAGTGTACGTTTAGGAAAACGTAAACACTTATGACCAAATAAGTCCAAGTTCGTTTCCCAAGGAGGCAAGTGCGTTGTGTAATGAATTGATTTTTGATTTGTGATTATATGATTGAGAAGAAAGAAAGAAACGAGATTAGAAGAGAAAGACGGTTACGAAAACGAATTAAACTAAGACGAAAAAGGCGATCACGCAAAACCGTAAATAGTGCAAAAATTAAAATTTTAACCTAAAAATTCCTAAAAATTACTAAAAATCCCCAATAATATTCTAAGAGTTTACAAAAAATCCAAACTTGTTAAAACCTTTTAATTAATTAGATAATGACTTTTTAATGCAAATTAAAGCCCTAAAAATCACAATTAATTATTAAAAAGCCCTAAACAAAATCTTAAAGTTTGTAAACCTCAAAAATAACCTAATTAAGCTAAAAAGTATTTTTTTAAATTTTAAAACCAAATTAAACTATTTTTAAACACTTAAAAACTGTTAAAATCAATTAAAACTTAAATTAATTCTAGAAAATAATTGAAAAGTCCTAAAATATTTAGAAAGTGACAAAACTCCTAATTAAGTGTCTTTAACCTAGGAAAAATGTAAAAACCTAAAAAATCAAACTTCAATTTTTAATAATAAAATAATATTAAAATATTCAAAAAAAATTCAAAGTTCATAAAAAAATCTAAAAAATTACCAAAAATCTTAAATAATGTAACTAAGACAGAAATGCAATTAAAAGTTTCTAAAACCTATTTAATAATTTTATATTAAATTTTAAAGTTGGTTTAAAACTCTAAAATCCTATAAAATCAAAAATGAGACTTTTTGAAAACTTTTTGTGATGTAAACCTCAAATTACTTTAATAAAACCTAAAAATATTTTTTATAAAAATTAAAAACTATTTATCTATTTTTTAACTAATTTAATAAATACGGGTAAATAAAAAATAATAAAAAATAAATAAAGCAAGAGAAAAATGGAGACTTAAGCCAGAAAAATCCTAAGAGGTATACTAATCCTAGGAAAAATGTAAACTTGGTAAAAAGCTAAGCCAATAAGCCTGGAATGGCTTATTTAGCTACGACTTATTTTAGATAAGCCCAAACAACAACCCTTTAAATATATATTGATTTGAGTCTTTATCAGTAAAAGACCCAAGGGCGTAATGGTATGTGTGTTGTGTTGTGAGGAGGATGGCGCAGGTTCGAGTCCTGGCCAGTCCTTTTTGAAAAAAACTTTTTTCTTTTTTTTTAAACTTTAAAACTCAAAAGCAGTAACACTTACTTACTCTAAACACAAATCAAATTCCAAATTACACCAAGATTAATCCCATAGAATATAAAAACGTCCCCAGATAGAAAAATGATGAACACAAGTAAAAAGTGATTCTTCACTTGTGCAGATATGAATCAAGAGGACTTGATCCTTGATTTTGTTGGTTGTTGATGGACAATTGGGCACTCCCACAACCAGTTGGGTTGTGGGAAGTCAAGAACAACAAGAAACACACAAGACTTAACCAAAAATTACACAAACAAGCACACAAGGTTACTGATATGCATATGGGTTGTCTGATGAACAATGACCCCCTTTTACTTGCACAAGAATGAAATACAATGGCCAAATATTTGAACAATACTCAACCAAATGACATGTAACCAGTACACAATCCTTAAATACCCTATAAACTAACAGACTTCCAAATTTGAGGCACAATTTCACACCAAATCAAACACAAGGGCAGTTTACTAATTTTAACTAGTATTATCAAAAAATAAGCATCCAAATCTGATTTCCAACTCCCAAAATGAAAACTAAGCAAGCATACAACCTAAATACTACTTAGTGAATGAATTAAACAGGATTTCAAGCAAGTTTCAAAACATTTAACCCTACTAAATCCCTAATCCAAACACCCCTTAGAATTTCTGAATTTGATTTTTTCAAACCAAATCAATACAAAACTTATCCAAACTGATTTAAACTACTTATAACATGTATACAACACCAAATACTCTCAAATCAAACCATTTAAACACACCTAAACAACTTTCATGCAATAATCACATAAACACCAAATAACTGAAAAATGAAAATGGAAAAAGATTTTTTACCAAGAGGGACCTACATCCAGGTCCCTCAGTGGTTGCTTAACCACCTCCAAACAGGCCCGGGCCTGTGCAGATCACTTGGACAATAAGCAACAAGCAAAACCTGTTAAGAAAGAAAGAAGAACACAAGCAAATATCCAATTTCTGATTTTTTATAAAACCTTTCAAATCTTTTCAAAAACTTCTCAAATAAACTTCTTTAAACACACTTAAACAATCCCTTAATAGAACTGGAAATCCAACTTTGAAACAAGATTTCACCAAAAGAAATCAAAGTTTCAGAAACTTTTGAAAACAAAACTGAATTTTAAAAAAAGAACTTCAAAAAGTAAACAAGCAGTAAATGAGTCACAATCAATAAGCAGAAAGTAAAATGGATCTTTGTTTCTCATCAACATCTCAACGCCATTTTTCATTCATTCATAAAAAACTGGATTTACAGGGAAGTGACAAAGGAGAAAGAAAGAACAAGCATAAATGAAAACCTATACATCCTTATATAGTGGACTACAGAACTATCTAGAATGTGAAAACCCTAGCTCTTGATTTCCCTGAAATGCCCTTAGTTTGAACTTTGAATTTTCAGTCAAAAATATGCCATGTGAATGATTCTTGTTCTCTAGTGATGGCCAGCTGCTTTGGAGTGATCTAGGACGTTAAAATGAGCTTGGGGACCAAGTACTTCCATCTAACCATTCATTTTGTCTGGTATTGGGTTTTGTGGGAAAGAGACGTGTAATGGGGAATCTTGGGGGGTCACATGGGTTGAGTGGTGATTGTTTTAGGATGTGGGTTTTAGTGACAATAACCTTAATTAATGATCTGGAGTCATTCAACCAAAAACCCTTTGAAATTAGTTTAATTGTACTTGGGAATTTTTAGGGTTTAAGGGTGATTAAGGGGTGGTTTAATCCGGTTTGGGGTGTATTAGATTTTAAAAAATCTGTTTTGGTGGGAAATTAGATTAGGTTATTTAATTGGGTTGGGTGGAAGTCTGACGTGGGAGGGGAAGTGAGGTGGAGAAATGTGAGTGGTGGAATGGGGTGATGTGGCAAGATGATTGGTGGGGAGTGGCTAGTGTGTTTGACAGAAATGGTCCCCCAAGTATCACTTTTCCTTCACTTTGTATATAAACAGCAACAAACTCTTTTCCTTTGTAAACATCTTTGACAACTTGGCAATTTTGGCACAAAATGTTTTCTAAACTTGAAACAAGGGTTTAAAATGCAATTTCTTCATATTTGAAGGACTGATTTTGGCATTTTCTTCATTCTTCAAGGTTTGACTTGTTTGTTGACTTCTTGGAGGACCAATATTGACAATTTAGTTTTGTTGAGGGACTAAATTTGCCAATTCTTCAAAGTTAAGGGTCCTTTTGTAATTTTGATAAATTTTAGGGACCAAAATTGTAATTATGAAGATACAAGGGTATAAAGTGTCAATTCTTCCATATTGGAGGACCAATCTTCATAATTCTTCAAATTTTCAAGGGTTTTCTTTGGAAAATTCTTCATTAGGGCTTGGTTCATCGTGCGGCTTCGTTTCCCGTGTTCGTTTTTTACTGATTCTTGTGATCTTTTGTCATTTTCTCAATATCCGTACCTAAAATACACAAGCAACAAACACAAGCATATATTTGGGTATTTTGATGATTTTTAATGCATTTTAAGCCCTTGTTTGGACGATGAGACTATGTATAAAAACAGTCTCATCAACATCTTACAAAAAGAGATGAAATGCCTCTAAATAATATCCAAGTCTGCGAAATCTATGACGTGTGGGGTATCGACTTCATGGGAACATTTCCTAAATTTTATAAATGTGAATACATTTTAGTCACCGTCGACTATGTATCGAAATGGGCCGATGCTCAAGCCTTGCAAACTAAGGATGTAAGAGTTGTTATAGCATTCTTAAAGAAATTATTCTATCATTTTGGAATTCCAAAAGCACAAATAAGCAACAGAGGAAATCATTTCTGTAACAAACTCATGGAAAAATTATGGAAAGATATGGTGTGACAATCTGTCAATTTATGGTTGATATTCTATTCTCAACTATTATTCAAAAACATTATTTTAATGTTATATTATAAACTCACTCATTTTAGGGAAGAAATTTGGGTTTACATCTTAAAGTAGCATCGACTACGTCTAAACTGGAGGACTCCAAGTTATGTGCTTACGTTTACATACACCGTTTTTGGTAACAGTCTGACATTCAGAAAATAAATTTATTCTCGAATATTATTTTGGGATTTCAATTTGTGTTGGTTCATAAACTCACAAATTTACGAGAAGAAATTAGAGCCTACGTGAACAATTTAACGTCTTTTACGCTTAAACCGGAAACCCTAGGTTTACGTATTTACGTTTTTGAACTCTGTTTTTTATGAGACAATTTTTATTAGATTCGTTTTGTGCCGTTGATTCATAATTCATAAATTGGTTTTTCGAAAAACGACCCTAGGGCACAAAAATCGAGGAGACTAGAATCGAGGAGTACCCGTAAATTAATAAAGGGATGAAACAAGTTATACTTGTCCCACCCCCTAACCATGTGGTGGCAAGATAAACCACCAACACCCTTTGGGGTCATTTTCTTAGTCAAGTTAGGACACTTGTCCTTCACACTTTCTGTTCAAAACCACTCAAAACTTAAAACTAGCAACTAAACCATTTACTTCCATTTCACACATGTAAAACAACCATAAACTCTCTCTTGGCTCTCCCATGGCCGTCCTATATAACACTACCACCACCATTCATCAAAAGTTCTAGCCATGAACTTCAACTATACTTCACATATGTTGAATGCTAGTTGAAGTTATGAAGATTGGAGGTGATTTTAACAACTAAAAAGGAGTTTATATAGATTTCAAGGCCTGATTTCATGGAGGTGTTCATCCATTTGAAGGACCCAAGAATTTGTCTTGAAAGGTTGAAGATTTGGTGCAAGATCATGCTTTATTCATCCAATATCTCATCCTTTCCATCATATAGATTGGTATAAAGATCAATTTCTTTCTATCACCCTATTGTTTTAAATATGTAATCTTGTATTTTCTTATTGTATGTATATGTATATGATGATGAATGATGATCAAAATATTATGTGGGGATTTGGTGTTGATAGATTTGATTAAAAAGATTAAAATCTAAATGTAAAGATGTTGAAATCATGACTAAAATTATAGGCTATATAAAACAGTAAAGAAGCATATGATAACCTGATAGGATGACTTGGATTATTGAATATACAGTAAGGTATTTGATTTTTACATATGTGGAGAGTTGGCCACTCAATGGAATCAATAAAATGAGCAAGATATGATCAAAACATTATTAAGGTTCAAATCTGTATAGTCTGTTTTGCACGAATTTTGAGGGACACTTAGAGGATGAATGATCAGTAGCTAAAATGGAGTTAATTGTAGCACATATTATGTAGTTTGTGCTGCCCAAAATTGAGCTTCTATCTCCTTGTATAACTGAAGATATGGCAAAAATGGTGAAAGTTAGTTTCATAATCAGGTTTGGAAATAAAACTATATATTATAAAATAAGCACTCAAGTAATACTATTATAAAATACAAATGAAAAACACACTAACTTATGACAACAATTATAAAATAAGTTTATACTTGATAAATAAGTATAACATTTTATAAAATTACAAATTGATATGTTCTCTACGTTCTAAAACTATATATATATTAGTTTTACGTCTTTTCGGCTAATACAGAAAGATTAACGTTTTTGTCAAATACAACTTAGACGGTCGGGCCCGTCTAATGTAACATTTTTATAACTCATCTACTAATATGTAAGTATATTTTACAAGAAAAAACAGATAAAACCCGAGCTTTATAACATATAGACATTAACGGGACAAAGTAGCCTTATTGGACTATTAACCCAACTATTTGGTTAAACACTAATGGACTTACTCATGGGCTTAACCTAATTGGGCCCAACATATGAGTATAGGTCTGATATTAAAAGTATAAAATGCACTAATATAATGTATTGGGCTTTTAATGGGCTTATTGGACCTTCATGTGTAAACAAGTTAAAACTAGTGTACCTAGTCTAAAAATTTGACTAACACATAACACTATAATGTGTATGAAGAGATAAAATCCCACTTGATCATTATCATACTTATAAAGTCATCATATATACATATCCACTGTTTTTATAAAGTCATTGGACAATAGTCTAAGACCGAGTATTATTTGTCTAGGTTTCCGTGATTGAAGCACGTACATCCAAATCGCCGATAACCCGCCTTTCCTAATCAACGTGAGTTTATAGCCTCACACTCTTTTAAATGTTTTATGAAATATTTTATAAACCCGCGATGGAGATAACATGCTATTTTAATAAAATAAATAGGACACCAGTTGTCCCAATTATTTGGTTATTGATATGGACCCAAAGGATAATATGACCCGATGAATGATTATATCACCCGATGAATGAAATGAAATGGATTATTATTAGTTAGGTTATGTCACTAAAAGTCCCATTAGCATTGTTAGGACCATTGGAATAGTTAATTGTAATAGGTAGACTAGGAGGTATGTAGTTCCTCCTGGTCATAGTAGTAGTAGGAGCAAGTAGTGCTCCTGGTCTTAGTTAAAGTCAAACTTTATTATTTAGTTATTATTCTGTTAGGATATACATGAGATATGTTAGGAAATGATATGCATATCAGTTTTACACGTTTTTTTTAATGATGTATTAGGGTTTCCTTGTAGTATAAAAGGAACCTTAGGCAGAAGGGTTAGACACACCTTGATCAAACGTAATTCTAGTTATCATTAATATTAGAAATCCTTAGAAAAGGATCAAGTCATTATAGTTATTCTGTTCTTCTTTATAGTATTTGTATTCCGCACTTATATTGTGTATAGAGTCTCTTTGTGAATAGACTTGTGATTACAGAAGTCGTTCACCGTTCCTGACAGGCTGCAAGATCCACATCTAGTGGACCCAACAAGTGGTATCAGAGCCTAGGAGAGTCTCTGTACAAGAAGAATCAACTTTTCTCATTACTAACATTTTTGTTTAATCATGTCTGCCTCAAGTTCTACTCAAACAGGAGAAGATAGTACTCCTAAAACTCTGCAACCTCAGCAGATCGTTGCTACGGTTTCCAACACAAATGGTAAGTTTCCTCTTCTGAAAAAGGACGAGTATGATAGTTAGGCAATGAAGATGGAATGGTGGATCACCAACACTGATCAAGACCTTTGGAAGATTATTCTGAATGGGAACAGCAGGAACTTGACTGGAAGAGACAAGAATGGTAATATATACTCTTCTTGACCCTAAAACTCATGAAGAAATAACAACCATTCAGAAGGAGGTCAAAGCAAAAACTATTTTTCTTCAATCCCTTCCTGATGATCACATGGGTGACTTCTACCATTTGGATGATGCTAGAGAGATATGGAATGGAATAAAAGCAAGGTTTGGTGGGAATGAGGAGTCAAAGAAAATGCGAAGTTCCATGTTGAGAGATGAATTCACAGAATTCAAGATCTCAGAAACTGAAGATATCCATCAAGGGTATGACAGGTTCCAAAAGATATTGAGCCAGTTAAATCAACTTCGGTCGAAACCTGACGATGGTGATATTAATGCAAGATTTCTTAGAGCCTTACCCTACTCATGGAATCAGGTGGTAATCTCTCTCAAAGCAAAAGGTGGGCTTGACTATCTCAATTTTGATGATTTATTTCATATGCTCAAAACTTTTGAGCCTCATGTGAGGGGATATTCAAGTGATTCTTTTCCCACTCCTGCTAATTCTGCCTTTGTGAGTTCTATAGGATCCAGTCCCATGTCTTATGCTAGTATCCCAAGCAATACTGTGTATTCTCAACATACTTTTCAGCATACTTCTGCTCCTGAACCAACAGCCAAGTCTGGTAGCATGGTAGAAGCTGTTCTTCATTCTTTTGTTGCTGACGTTGATGCTCAACAACAACTTGCTTTTGATGACTTCAAACAGGTTGATAAACTTGACCTGGATGAAATGGATCTCAAATGGTAGATGGACATGCTCACTCTTAGGGTTCACAAGTTTGAGAAGAAAGCCGGTCGAAAGTTTAATTACAACCCTAGAGAGCCAGCAAGGTTTGACAGAAGCAAGGTGCGATGCTATAACTGCCAGCAGCAAGGTCACTTTGCAAGGGAATGCCCTAACAAGAATGACCAGGAGAAGAGCAGATATTCAGCTTTTAAGTTTAAGGAGGTAAAGGATGACAAGAAGGCATTGGTGTCTGTTGACTCTATGGTCAACTGGAATGATCATCAGACCACTACACTGGAATCAGCTGAGCCCTCTACTGACGTGTTTGCAATTATTGATGGGAATCTATGTGATGCAGAGGAAGCAGACGAGTTTCCTCTTATGGGCATCTCACCTCAGGTACAACATTGTCCTCTTGGTTGTCATGATAAATATTCAGAATTGTTGTCCCAATATAATAACTTAAATAATCAGAATGATAAGTATTTTTTAGAGGTTCAAGCCTATAAGTCTTCTTTAAACACATTGGAACAAAAAAAGAGGTGGCTTCAAGATACTCAACGTGAGTATGAGGATAAAATTAGGATACTGAACATTGATTTAGAAAACACAACAAATATGCTTAAATACACAGAAAAGGTAAAAGATGACAGTATCAAAGAAAAACAAGAGATGAAAGAAATATTAGATGCTACACTTTTGAGATTTGAAAAATGGCAAAAGGCACCTAAAAATCTTTCAAAATAAATCAATAGTAGCATGTCTGGTAGGACTAAAAGAGGGTTAGGATTTGATAAATATATTGATTCAGAATATGTGTTTGATTTATCTTTTTCGAGTGTCTTTGATCCCGACAAAGAGGAAGAGGGAGAACCTAGTTACAATAGGTTTAAACCAGCAACAGAAATGCATGCTGTCCCTCCACCTCTTACTGGAACTTTCATGCCCACTTCTAGGCATAATGACTTGGATGGATCACAGATGCATGAGTCCCCAAAAAGTTCTACTAATTCTAATGACTTTGTCTCGTGTACTTTCAGTGACAAAGCCAGTGACTCTGCATCAAGTGGTTCAAGTGAAGAGTCGAGACCTACAAGTTCCAAGTCGAATGATCATGCTGCTACTGGTGCTAGGAAGTGTGAAGAGAGAGTTGCTTTTAATTCAACTGTGTCTAGTCCTGGTTTATTTATTCCTAGGAAGATTGATTCTCCTAGAATTGTGTGTGTAACACCCCCAAATTTATACAACTCAATACAGCGGAAGACTAGTTGGTGTTACGGGATAGCACATTACTCACATCATAGACAACGCTTAAAAATCGCGTCGTTGAATAATAAAGCATTTCCATTCATAAATATCAATATTACATAGGTCCCAAGTCATAATCATTTCATACAATTTTACAAAAGATTTGAACGGAAATTATTGTTTAAGTGCGGGCCATGAATTCTTGTTGTCTTCCCGAGAATTACCTTCAAGTACCTGAGATAAAACATGTTAAAAGAAAAGGTCAGCGATAACGCCGAGTGAATTCATAGAGTTTAATAAAATCCATCAATATAACACCGGTATAAAATTATTACCAAAAATCATTTTCTACAAATCTTTGTAATAGGCCATAAAATATCCAAAATCATTTTTATACAAATCCTTATCGAAAATCATAATATAGGCATTTGCCTTAAAAATCATTATACGAGCCAATGTCGTAAAAGCATCATACAATACGTCTCATGACGTTGTATAAAGTTATATAAAAACCGTTATATGAATATGGTTATATAAAACCAAAACACGAACATAATATCAATAGTATGACCCCGTATTGCTAGTCAGGCAATAGATCGTAATTCGGTGCGTATAGCAGTATTTCGTTAATTGGATTATTATAAGCCGCATGACATTGTTACCTTACTAAACCAAACAACGGGTAGCTAACACGATACTCAATTTGCCCATCTAAGTTAGCGTGTCGTCACAAAGGTCACGCTATGGAAATTTTCTCATACATAAATTCGCTTACCAATCAATGTGGCACGACGGGGATCAACCGTCAAGGCGCGAACTGGGGTGATCGTCCCCAAATAGTACTATTATATGCATAAGCGTCAACCAAATCCGGTAGTTCACAATTCATGCTAATGGGACTTTTAGTGACATAACCTAACTTTAATAATCCATTTAATTTCATCCATCGGGTCATTTAATCATTTATCGGGTCATACAGTCGGGTCATACAATCATTCGGGTCCAAATCAATTAAACAAACAATCGGGACAAATGCTGACCTATTTTAGTAAAACTAACATGTTATCTCCCTCGCGGGTTTATAAAATATTTCATAAAAACATTTAAAAGAGTGCGAGGCTATGAACTCACGTTGATGTGGGAAGGGGGGTTATCGGCAATTCGGACGTACGACAAGTGCTTCAATCTCGGAAACCTAGACAAATAATACTCGTCTTAGACTCATGTCCAATGACTTTATAAAAATAACAATTATGTATACATATGATGATTTTATATATATGATGATCAAGTGGGTTTACATATTCTCATTTACTCGTTTTAGTGTTATGTGTCGATAACTTTTATACTAGTTTTACCTATTTACATAATTTAAGTCCAATAAACTTATTATAAGTTCTTTAACTTGTATTAATCTATGTTATACTTGTATTATCAGTACTTATACTTTACATGTTGGGCCCAAATGGGTTAAGCCCAATAAATAAGTTTATAAGTGTTTTAGCCCATTTTGTTGTATTATTAATCCAATAACGTTAACTTAGCCCGTTAATGTCCGTATGTTATATAGTTCGGGTTTTATCGGGTTTTTTTTACTTGTTATATATGTTTATATATCAGTATATAAGTTTACAAAAGTTTACATTAGACGGGTCCAACCGTCTAAGTTTTATTTAACAAAAACGTTAATTTTTACGGTAATAGCCGAAAAAGTCGTAAAAATCATGTTTATAGTTTTATAACTTATAAAACTTAACAAGTTACCATTTTTATAAAATTTCCACTTATTTATCCTTGTACATATTTATATAAATGTATTATATAAGTTAGTGGGTTTTAATTTACATTTTATACTATTTTTATTTGAGTGCCTATATAATACTATTATACTTTAATTTCCCAAAATCTGATTTTTACTTTCATGTTCACCAAAACTGCCATATCTAGAGTTCTATATGGAGATAGAAGCTCAAAATTTTATGACATAAACTAATAATATGTGATCCATTTAACTCTTTTATAGCTACTGTTGAATCAGCCTTTAAGTATTTTCTAAAAATCGTCCAAAACAGTGAACTCAGATTTGTACTCTAAACTTGTTTTGATAATATCTCACTCATCCTAATGATTCTATTGCATGGCCAACTCTCACATGTGAACACGACATATTACTTACTGTATATCCATTAATATATGCCATTTTTATCAGTTCATCATATTATTCTTTACTGTTTTATACAGCCAAAAATTTAAACAAGATTTTAGCCTTGTTTTTAATAGTTTTTCATCTTTTTAACCATGTTTATCAACATCAAATCCCAACACAATATTTTTAATCATCATTCATCATCATATACATATACATAAGTAAAAGAAATACAAGATTACATAATCAAAAATAACAAGAGGATGAGAAGACTATCTTTATACCACCATGATGATGTAGGTTGTGATCAAGACATGGATTTTGATGGAGAAACTTGTGAATAACCAAGACCATCTTCAAGACCACCATTCTTCATGAACACCTTGTGGAAAATCAGCCCCAAGACTCCATGGAAACTCCTCCTTGGATGTTATAATCACCACCACTCAATAGGGTTTCAAAAGGGCTTCAACATGTGTGTAAATAACATTAGATTTCATGGTTGATTTTGATCAATGATGGTGTTTGATGGGTGAGATGGGACGGCAAAAGGGAGAAAGATGGGAGAGTTTGGTAGTTTGCATGAGTTGCAAATGAGATGGCTAGTAGTTTTGTGGTTTTTGGTGGGTGGAACTAAGCTTAAGTGGTAAGCTAACACACAAGTGTATGCTACTAGTGTGTATGGATGCCACATCTTTGATGTGGTGTCCTAGCTTGGGTCGTCCCATGTGTGGGGTGAGACAAAACTTGTTTTTGTCTCATCCTACTAATTTACGGGTATTCCTCGATTCTAGTTTCCTCGATTTGCGTGCCCTCGGGTCGTTTTACGAAAAACGTTTTTATAAATTATGAATCAACGTCACAAAACGAATCTAATAAAATTTGTCTCATAAAAAACAGAGTTCGAAAACGTAAATACGTAATCCTAAGGTTTCTGGTTTGGTCGTAAAGGACGTTAAATTAAAATCATAAGTCCTAATCTCTTCTCGTAATTTTGTGAGTTTATGAACCAACTAAAAATTAAAATCCCAAAATAATATTCACGGATAAATTTATTTTCTGAAATGTTGGACTGTCACCAAAACGGTGTATGTAAACGTAAGCACGTAACGTAGAATCCTCCGGTTTGGACGTAGTCGATGCTACTTCAAGACGTAAATCCAAATTACTTCCTAAAAATAAGTGAGTTCATAATATAACATTAAAATAATGTTTTTAAATAATATCTGAGAATAAAATATCAACCATAAATTGACGGATTGTCACAGTGTGTAATAAAGTTAGCAGTATGAAACAATGTCATTCTAATAAAAGGTCGTTTAAAACATGTTTTGTTTGTGGGAGTGCATTTCATTTGATTAAAGATTGTGATTTTTATGACAAACATTCTTCTGTTCATCAAGCATTTCATGCTCTTGGTCCACCAGGAGTTGTTCCATATTCTTCTAGAAGACTAAACCCAAGTGCTCAATCGTTTTCTTCTTCTAGAAGGACCTCTCCATTAGCTTCTGATCATTGGAGAAACATTGGATTAACATTAAATAGACCAACCAGTAACTATTTTCAGAATTTTAATCCAAATTATGCACATAATTTTGACCACATGTATTTTGGATTGGGAAATTTGGGAACTGCTGTTAAGCCCTCAACAGGTTGTTCTTGGTCAAACAATAATACCAATATGATGAATAGGCAACCAAAGAACAACGGTGGATCTCATCAATCTTCTTGGCTATCTACTAAAGATCCACAAGGCAGGCTCAAACCTGAAAAGGTTTGGGTCCCCTTAAGACACTAACTTTTGCATCTTTATTATCTTGTTGTAGGTTACTCCATACCAAGATCCTACTCTAGGAATTGTTGATAGTGGATGCTCTAGGAGCATGACAGGAAATAAAAGTCTTCTATCTAACTTTGTACCATTTGAAGGCGGAAAGGTCTATTTTGGTGGAGGTGAAGGCAGAATCAGTAGCAAAGGAACGATTCAGACGCTCAATCTCAATTTTGAGCAGGTCTACTATGTTGAAGCACTTTAACACTTCAACTTGATATCCGTCTCTCATATTTGTGACAAAAAGCAGTTTGTCCTCTTTACGGATACTGATGCACTTGTGCTATCCAAAGACTTTAAACTTCCGGAGGACTCACAAGTTCTACTCAGAATCCCTAGAAGACACAATCTCTATAGTATCAAGCTGAATGAAGTCAAACCTACTGGTCAACTAGCATGTTTGGTTGCGAAAGCCTCAGAAGATGAAGCCACTCAATGGCACAGAAGGATGGGACATGTGAACTTCAAGACAATTCACAAACTAGCAAATATGAACCTTGTCTCTGGTTTACCTCCCAAGTCATTTAGAAATGATATTAATTGTCTTGCTTGCAGCAAAGGCAAACAACATAAAGCATCCTTCAAGGCCATTACTGCACTGAACCATTGTAGCTACTACACATGGATTTATTTGGTCCTACCTCTATTAGGAGCATTGACCACAAACAATTCTGTCTGGTGGTAACTGATGGATATAGCAGGTTTACGTGGGTTTTCTTCATGGCTGCCAAGAGTGAGACCTACTCAATTCTAAAAGATTTTATTACACTTATAGAGAATCAGTTGTCCAAGAAGGTTAAAGGTATTCAATGTGATAATGGAACCGAATTCAAAATGCAGACCTCATAGCACTTTGTAATTCTAAAGGCATCAAAATAGATTATAGTGCAGCAAGAACTCCTCAACAGAATGGCGTGGCAAAAAGAAAGAACATGACTCTAATAGAAGCAGCAAGAACAATGCTTGCCGATTCCAAGCTTCCAACCATGTTCTGGACAGAAGCTGTTAATACTGCAAGTTATGTTTTGAATAGATTTTCTATTACAAATCCTCACAAGAAGACTCCTTATGAGCTCCTAACAGCCAAAGTTCCAAATATTGCTCATTTGAAAGCATTTGGGTGTCCTGTCACCATTCTAAATACTAGTGACTATTTGAAGAAATTTGATGGAAAGGCAGATGAAGGATACATTGTGGGATATTCAGCTTACTCTCGGGCTTATCGTGTCTACAATCTCCAAGCGAAGCGAGTAATTGAAACTATAAATCTCAGGTATTTGAGGAGAAGCCAAACATCCAAGGCAAGGGTCCTAAATGGTATTTTGATCTTGATTATCTTAGTGATTCATTAGGATATTTTCGTTTCAAAACTAACCATGATGCAGGTCGACAAGTGTTTGCAACTTCTAGTACAGGTGCTCACTCTAGTCTTTTCGACTCAGATGACGAGGATGATATTTTTGTTGTTCCATCCTATTCCACCACAGTCTCTCCTACTCCTCCTAGTGATGCAACTCCATTGGATGTATTGGATTCATAAGTAGCTCTTGACACATTACTCAAACAACAAGAAGCTACTACAGCAGCTGCTCAAGGTGGCTTTGAGTTTCCCTTGAATACGCCTACTGACATAGCTGCTCATAGTACTCCAACTCTTACTACTAGTGCTTGTTTAACACCTATTGGTAGTCCGGCTAGTGATTCTCCTTCCCATACTAGATTCTCAAGTCCTTCTGACCTGGGGAACCATCAACAGAAGTCTTCTACCAAGCTGGATGATATTCATAAACAACCAATAGATGGCATTTTCAACGCTGCTTCATATGATGATGACTTTGTTGGGGATCTTAATAACTTGTCACCAGAAGTTGAGGTAGCTTCCCATCCAGTGTTGCAATCACACAAAGATCATCCTACTACTCAAATCATTGGAGATCCTGGTTCTACTGTCAAGACACGCAGAATGCATCAGAAGGCCACGTCTGATCATCATGCTCTTGTGAGCTATATTGAAGATCAAAAGCGTAATAATCATACGGACTTTCAACACTGTTTATTTGCTTGTTTTCTTTCACAGGTGGAACCTAGATCAGTCTCTCATGCTCTTGAGGATCAAAGTTGGGTGGAGGCTATGCAGGAGGAAATGCATCAATTTTTGTTTCAGAATGTTTGGATCCTAGTTGACTTGTCGGATGGACAGACAGCCATTGGTACCAAATGGATTCTCAAAAACAAGAAAGATGCACGGGGTATTGTGGTGAGAAATAAGGCGAGGTTGGTTGCACAATGTCATACACAACTTGAAGGCATTGACAACACTGAAGTTTTTGCTCCTGTTGCTAGGATTGAGGCCATTCGTCTGTTTTTGGCTTTTGCTTCCTATATGGGCTTTATAGTTTTTCAGATGGATGTCAAGAGTGCATTTCTCTATGGCAAGATTGATGAGGAAGTTTATGTCACTCAACCTAAGGGCTTTGTAGATCCACTTCATCCCAAGAACATTTACAAGGTGGTCAAGGCTCTTTATGGACTACATTAGGCTCCTAGAGCTTGGTATGAGCGTCTCTCAACTTTCTTGTTGAAACATGGCTATAGAAGAGGCACAATTGACAAAACACTATTTCTTAAGAGGAACACCAAGGACATTATCCTTGTTCAGGTGTATGTGGACGATATTATTTTTGGTTCTACTAAAAAGGAATGGTGAGATGAGTTTGAACAACTGATGAAGGGTGAATTTCAGATGAGTGATATGGGAGAGCTTACATTTTTCCTTGGTCTTCAAGTCAAGCAACAATCGGATGGGATCTTAATAAGTCAAGATAAGTATGTTCATGAGATCCTTCAGAAGTTTGATATGGATCCTCTTAGACCAGCAACAACACCTTATAAAGTTGCTAAAGTAAAGCTCAAGAATGAGCCAGATCCTCCGGTAAATGTTCACATGTACAGGGTTATGATTGGCTCACTCATGTATTTGACTGTATCACGTCCGGATATCATGTTTGCAGTAAGTGCCTGTTTGGCTCCAACGGTTTCTAAATTGAATGCAGTCAAGAAGATTTTCAAGAACATCAAGGCTCAACCCAAGCTCGGCTTGTGGTATCCTAAAGAATCACCTTTTGTTCTTGAAGCATATAGTGATAGTGACTATGCAGGTGCTAATAATGACAGAAAATCTACTACTGGTGGTTGTCTATTTTTGGGTCGAAGACTTATTTCATGGCAATGCAAGAAACAGACGATCGTAGCTACTTCTTCAACAGAAGCTGAATACGTTGCTGCTGCTAGCTGTTGTGGACAATTTTTGTGGATCCAAAATCAGATGCTGGATTATGGGTTCAATTTTATGAACACCAAAATTTTCATTGACAACCAAAGCACTATCTGCATTGTGAAGAATCCTGTTTTTCATCAACGTACAAAGCATATTGAAATTCGGCACCATTTTATACGGGATGCCAATGAGAAGAAGTTGATACAGGTTCTTAAGGTTCATACGGATGATAATGTTGATGATCTGTTGACTAAAGCCTTTGATGGTCCTCGGTTCAACCACTTGGTGGTTCACATTGGGATGGTCAATCCTTGAGACCTAGGATTGAGGGGAGGCTAAGCCTTAGGGGACGCTTAGTGTACATATTTGTTTGCACAGACTAACATATTAGTAGATTTTAACAACAAATTGAATGGGTTCTTGTGGTGTGTGTTACTCCTAGTGGAGGTTTTTGCTCACTTCTGATGGTTGTCTTCATTAATGACTGGCTTCTAGTCCTTAATGGTTAGCTTCTAGTCGTTCATGGTTGGCTTCTAGTGGATAAAAATCCTTCTTTGTCGAGTGATGGTTGGCTTCTAGTCTTGGTTTGGGACACTGTTCACTTTGTTGACTTCTGTTGACCACATTATGCTTCTAGTGTTGACCATTGTGTGCTTTGACTTTTAGTCAACGCATGCAAATTCTGGTATATATCCTCTTATTTAACTTTGGTAAATTGGGATTTGCAAATAATGTTATAAGGGGCAAGTGGTTACTTTACATTAACTGCCTAATTTGAAAGGGCAACCCCCATTATTAGGGGTCAATGAACAGTTACTAGACCATTATTTATGGTCAATTAACCCCCTTGACTCATTCGTCACAATCATAACACACACACATCCGCTCCTACTCTCTCAAACCCTAACAAATCATCTTCCATTCCTTCTGATCAACATCTATGGCTGCTTTCATCTACCAACCCGCTCACAAAAAGGTTGCTTATCTAGGAGATGGTCCTAAACGTGATGACTTCACAGAGATTCTGGAGTTTATTGAGGCTTCTAACCTCAGGTATGCTTTTACTGTGTGCCCCATTGTTTATGATAGTGTGATCCGTCAGTTTTGGGATTCTGCTACACTTGTGGCTGTGGTTTGTCGTCCACGTGAACTCCATGCTACCATTGATGGACATTCTTATGTGGTTACTGAAGCTTCTATTAGGAGTTCCCCTCATCTTCAAGATGAAGGTGGTGTTGTTTCCATCCCCAATGCTGAGGTTTTGGAGGGGATGGCTGCTATTGGGTACAATCATGGGGGAAATTTTAACTTCCAAAAGAATAGGTTTTCCCCCCAATGGAAGCTTCTAGTGCACTTTTTAATTCATTGTTTAAGCCCCAAGTCTGGGAGTTGGGATGCTTTTCCTACTCCTTTGGCTGCTGGTCTAATCTGCATAGCACAAGGTAGGGTGTTTAATTTCACTCGCTATTTGTTTCATGGGATGGTTAGCAATCTGTCTAGTACTGGTTCTAGGAAGAAATTTTTAATGTATCCTAGGTTTTTACAGCAGATACTTGTGTGTTTACCTCAGGATAGGGAGGAGTATGAGACTCCTAAGCTTACTGCTAAAGTGTACTATAATATGGCTCATGGGTTTAGAGGGGAGTGGAGGCCCCTTATTGATGCAATGTTGGGCCTTGCTCAAGGTCCTCCGGATGTTGTTCCTCCGGTTGACCAAGCCGAGGAGGAACCTCAATTAGGTGATGACCCAATGGAGGAGGAGCATCCTGCTGGTGGTGCACCTAATGTGATTGTGGAAGAGCCGGTTGAGGAGGTGGTGGTTGAAAGGCCATCCACTTCCAAGGCTGCTCCCTCTTCGATGCCACATTCGTCTCCATTTGTGGATACCCCCCTCCTAGCCCTGTCCCTCTTTCTTCTGATAAGCCTTCTGGTTCTCGTGCTCATACAGCTGACCCCTTTATTGCTTCTGGTTCCAATGAAGCCTTCCCAGACCCAAGTCCTCTTGGTGGGGAAGCGGAGGAGCCTATTACACTTACTTCTTTGCTTGATCTCATGCACAGGTACCATGAACGCATTATTTTTTTGGAAGCGGATTTGAATCAACATCGTAAGCTTACCAAGGAATTTGTTCTTCCCATGGCTGACCGGATTAAAGCTGTGGAGACACAACAGAGGCGAAGGAAGAAGCATGTGGTTCAGTCTGATTCTGATGAGGAGGTTGAAGATATTGTGGAGGATGGCTTGAATTTGTTGGCGAAGGCTGCGTTTGCTGATAAGCTATATGATGATCTGCCGATTCCTCCTACTTTTTCAAGCATCCCTCCTGATGCTGCTCCCTCTACACCTTAGGAAGATGTTGCTGGTACTACTGATGGTTCAACTGCTGGACCATCTCATGATCCAAAGGGGAAAGCCCCTATGATTGATGCTCCCTCACCCCCTCGCAAGTGTACACGCAGATAACTTGAGGAGGATAGATTGGGTGAGGAGGCTGCACAAAGGATGCAAGCAGAGATTCACCAAGCTGCTCGGGCTGAGGAGGAAGGTCTTCAGAAGCAGAGACGTGAACAGTTGCAGCATGATGCTATGCATTGGGATGATAGCGATTTGATGCGGGTGCTTACTATTCTTACCTCAGATTATTCACAGTTTACTGATCTCTTGGGTTCTGATGTGAATGAGCATAATTTTATTTCTCGAGCTATGGTGTTAATGCGTAAGCAACAATCGCTTGCTGCTCAACTTCATGAAAAACGTAAGAACAGGCCTTTGACGAAAACCGAGGAGAAAAAGTTGATGTAGCGGTATGTCAAGTATCAGACGGCTGCTTATTTCACTGTTGGTTGGACATGGGAACGGGTTCGGGCATTGTCTTTTGATGAGCTTAAGGCGCTATATGAACGAATGATCAAGCATCAGAGCACACCTGTTCCGGAGCGTTTCATCTATCGTCCTCCTCCACGAGTGGTTCCTACTTCTCAACCTGCTGTTGCTCCTTGTTCTACATCTGATGCTCCTCTTGGTTCTCCTGCTATTCCATCGGTTGTTGATGTTTCTACTGTTAGTACCACCCCTACACCTTCGGTTGCTCCTCATGTTTCATCTCTAGGTCCTACTACCACCACCACCTATGCTACCACTACCACCACTACTGCTACTCCGGCTATGGCACCACCATCACCACCCGTGACTGGTCCTCAACCTATTCCTTCTTCTGGTGTAGCTCCTGTTGTTCCTTTGGTTGGGTAAGGTATTGATTATACTTCTGCTGATCCTACTCCTACTGCAAAGGTAAATGTAAAGGTTGAACACTCGCCTGGTGCTCCCACTCCTCGCCGTTCCATCCGCAAGCAGTTGGCTGGACGTGCTAGACGTGGCAAGTCTGTTCCCTATGAGAAGCGTGCTCCCGAAAATCTTATTGATGCAGCTTCCGATAGTGACTCAGAATTTCCATTGGGTAATGGATCTCTTACAGGTTGGACGGTTAAGCCTTCCACGACTCTACCTGGTACTGTCTCCTATAGGATTACCATTAGTGATGGTTATGTTCGGTATGCTTCGGGTTTGCAAGGTATTTTGTCCTGGGCGGATCGTAAAGATCTTATGGCATTGTATAGGTTTGTGGATGCTGGTATGCCTGTTCATCCTAGTGATGTGCCCTCCTGGCCTAGTCTGAGAATGTGGGCTGATTTGAAAATGATGCTTGATTCCCCTCCACATGCTCCCCTTTCTGGTGTCTGGAAGGACCAATCAACATGGGATATCACGAGATGGAAGTTATATGCTGGATATGGTGTGCATGTCTTGTATTTGGAGTCTGGTGCTATGGTGTTCATGCTCATGGATTTGGATTATCCGTTGACGATTGCTTCGATGGAGGCCATGCTTGCTTGTCACTTGCATATTTCCAATGCCCCTTCCGGGAATGAGTCTTCTATGGCAACTACACTGGTGGAAGGGATCCAAGCTCGATTGCAAGCTGAGAAGGTGGCTGCGTCTGGTCTGTGGTGTGGTTGGTTTGTAAGTTTTTATGTTTTGTGTTTTATGTTCATCTGTTAATACTGCAATTCTTTTCACCAATATGTAAAGTGATTGGTGACTTTCATTCATTATATTAAAAAATAAATAATTAAATAAATAAATACTTTTTATATAATATCTGCTTATACTTTAACCAAATCATGGATTTTACACTTGTGAATAATATACCATCTGCTTATACTGTTTCACAAATTTGGGTTTCTGTTGCTGATTCACACTTGTGCTGGTTGGATGTTTCATCTGGTGTTGGACTTGGTCCACACAACAAATGGTCCTCAACTCACCATGTCTCACCGACAAGAAAGATTTGATTCACCTTGAGGGTATGACTCCTGCTGTGATTCTCAAATCCGTTGATGGTTGCCAGGTTACCCAAAACTGGATGGTTTTCACTTGCCATGGTCCTAGACTGAAATGTGGCTAATCCAAGGGGGTACGACTCTTGGTAAAGATTTTATTAAATCCGTTGATAGCTGTAATAGCTTGCTTAAAGCTATAGGGTTTTCAACTCACCGATGCTTCATTACTAAGAGTTGGCGAGTCCAGAAGGGTACGGCTTCTGGTAAAGACATATCAAATCCGTTTACGGCTGTGATGGTTTGCCTAAAATCATCAGGGTACCCCCACTCACCATTGATTCACGTTCTAAGAGTTAGGCTGGGTTCTGGTCTCCCAGGGTGATGCTTATTCCACCAGAAAGACTGGCTAGCCCAAGAGCGAGCAGCTACTTGGTAAAGGCTCATCAAATCTGCTCATGTTGCTGTAAAGATTCAACACGATGCTGATTTGTTTCAAGCTTTGGAGAAGCTTCTAGTGTTCCATGTTACGGAGGTTCTTATGTTTCTTATCTTGCTGATGCTGCTGTTTCTTTGATGTTTCAATCCTCAAGCTTTATTGCACATTTTCCGGGAAACTTGAACTCAACAGGTCAAATTCAAGTTTAGGGGAGGATTGTTAGTACCATTGGAATAGTTAATTGTAATAGGTAGACTAGGAGGTATGTAGTTCCTCCTGGTCATAGTAGTAGTCGGAGCAAGTCGTGCTCCTGGTCTTAGTTAAAGTCAAAATTTATTATTTAGTTATTATTCTGTTAGGATATGCATGAGATATGTTAGGAAAGGATATGCATATCAGTTTTACACGTTTTGTTTAATGATGTATTAGAGTTTCCTTGTAGTATAAAAGGAACCTTAGGCAGAAGGGTTAGACACACCTTGATCAAACGTAATTCTAGTTATCATTAATATTAGAAATCCTTAGAAAAGGATCAAGTCATTATAGTTATTCTGTTCTTCTTTATAGTATTTGTATTCCGCACTTATATTATGTATAGAGTCTCTTTGTGAATAGACTTGTGATTACAGAAGTCGTTCACCGTTCCTGACAGGCTGCAAGATCCACATCTAGTGTACCCAACAAGCATGAATTGTGAACTACCGGGATTTGGTAGACGCTTATGCATATAATAGTACTATTTGGGGAAGATCACCTCAGTTCGCGCCTTGATGGTTGTGATACCCGTGAATGTGCCATATGATGCTAAGCTATTGTCTCAAGAGCTGTTCAGTATGAGCATCCCTCATAAGTTGCGACTCACTTGAGGATGTGATATCCCGAGCCCAACGTCATTTATTTAATCCTATTTTACGAATATTTTTGAAATTTTTAAGAAATTTCATTTGCTATATATTTGACGGTTCAAGTTGAAACCAACGTTTAAGGTCGTAATTTTAACATTTGACGATTTAAGAAGAACCGATGACGACTACGATACCGACGGATGCCCAAAATTTACTTTTTATTATCGATTGATCGATATTTGAGTTTTTCGAGATTTTATTTTTATTACGTGTTAACTCGAGTCGGAACCATGTGTATATTTGTTTTGTGTGCGTTTGAACCATTTAAAAGTATTTTCAAGTGTTCAGGGCAAAACCCGACTCTCGTAAATTTTTAAAACCAACTACTAGTCACAATCCCGCTCTTTAAAAATAGATTTGCCACTAAGGCCAAAAGAAAACCAAAATGACCAAACAAGCCCCTCCCATTTTTTTATACACAAACACACACTCAAAAATCAAACCCCTCCCCCTCTCTCTTTGAAACCCACGGCCAAAACCCAAAACCACCACCACCATATTCTTGGGTTTTTGGAAAAAGTAAGCAAAGACCACCTCCTATTTCATCATTGTAAGTCATTCTATCCATTAAAATCAAACATGCAACAACTTGATTTTTCCAAGAATCAAAGATTTTTCAAAAATATGTTTTGATGTAATTAAATTATTAATTCGTTTAATTGGTGATTGGGTAATGTTAAATAATCTATAAAACAAGATGGGGTTTATGATTTTTGTTTTCTACAGCCCCTAAACCCACGAATTTATGGGGGTTTTGTGGGTTCATGGTGTTTTATGATTTTGCTTGTGGGTTTGTGTTTAGATTGATGTTTTAGGTGTGTTTGAATTAGTTAAACATGTTGCATGCTTGATTTGGTAAATGGGTTTTTAAGTGTATTTCATATCCTAGGTGTTAGGGACTGATTAAGGTGTTTAGGAATGGTCATGAGTGGTTAAGTTAGGGCTAGGTGTCGTTAGAAGGGATTGGAAACAAGTTTTGGAATGATTTTGGAAGGGTGATTTTAGACCAGATTGTTCAAGCATGTTTTTCGTGGGTTTAACTTGGTAAGCATGCCATAAACATAGGATAGAGTTGTAGAGCTTTGTCTTAGCTTCGTTTTGGTATAAGGTAGAGCTTACGACTCCAAACGAGTCAAAAGTTATGATATTTTGAAAGTTTGTGTACCGGGAGATGAGAATCAACACAATCCGAAATTGTGTTTGGTTTTGGGTCAAATCCCGAGGACAATAGATAGAGTTTGGTAAATGATTGAAAGTTAATTTTTGGTTTCAAACCTGCATTTGTGAGTCTATTTTTAGACTTAGGTGTCGGATTGGTCAATGGTATATTTTAAATGGGTCAAACAAGTTCAACATGGTCAACGTGCAAAATCAGTCCTAAAAGTGTATGTTTAGAAATGTGATGTGTAACGAGTCATAGAAGTGAAAACTTTTCATGGGAATAAATATGGGTTTTATACAGGTCATGAGGTATTTTTTTGAATTTTCTTGAATTTTATACAAGTGCTTAAGTCGTAGAAAACAACCCGTACTTTTGGTAAGTATCGGCAAATTTATAAAATGAGAATCACTTTAAATACGTAGGTAAATGGTATAAGTCTAGTAACAACTACTTGTTTGGATTTGGAGTGAGTTTTCATAAGCATTAAGTGTTTTGATTTGCGTGTGTTTACTACAATTATGTACGCGGTGTATTGATTTGGTTTTCATACTTTGACTTTTAGGTCAAGTGTTTGATTTTCCCGGGCATCCACGTCGTCGGTGACATTTCTCGTTACGTCTTCACTAGAACCACTACTACTACGCCAGGTGAGTCTATAGCCTCGCTCTTTAACTTATTTCAAACGTTTTTACCCGCGACGGGGATGCATGCTATTTAAATGAAAAGAACATAAGTCATGAATGATTGTTGGACCCGAATGTTGCCTTGAATTGTGTTAAGTACCTAGTTGTAAAAGTCCCTAAATTCGTGAAATATTAACTATTGTCTTGCCCTTGTGTGGGTTGGAGATAGTCGCTTATAAAATTGATAGTACTATGGGGTTGACGACCCTATCCGAGACGAAGCTAGTACGTTGAGTACCCTCTACGGACGGATAACTTGTGATAAGAAATAAGGTGTTGGGTCTATTAGATATAGATCTTGCAGCCTGTCAGGACCGGTGAATGACTTCTGTAATCACAAGTCAAATCACAAAGAGACTCTATACACAATATGAATGTAGAATATAAATATAAACAAGAGAAACAGAATAACTATGAAGACTTGATCCTTTCTAAGGATTTCTAATATTAATAAAGACTAGAACTACGTTTTGTGAAGGTCTATGTAACCCTTCTGCCTAAGGTTCCTTTTATACTACAAGGAAACCCTAATACAGCATACAAGAAAACGTATAAAACTGATATGCATATCTTCTCCTAATATAACTCATGCATATCCTAACAGAATATTAAGTAACTAATAATGTTTGACTTTGACTAGGACCAGGAGCAGGACTTGCTCCTACTACGACTAGGACCAGGAGGAACTACATACCTCCTAGTCTACCTATTACATATAACTATTACAATGGTCCTAACAATCCTCCCCTAAACTTGAATTTGACCTGTTGAGTTCAAGTTTCCTGGAAAACGTGCAAAGAAAGCCCGAGGATTGTATCAGCAAAACAAATAGCAGCAGCAACAAGATAAGAACCAGAAGAACAGCCGCACGAAACACTAGAAGCTTCTCCAAAGCTTGTAACAAATCAGCATCAGGTTGAATCTTTCAGCAACATGAGCAGATTTGATGAGCCTTTACCAAGTAGCTGCTCGCTCTTGGGCTAGCTAGTCATTATGGTGGAATAAGCATCACCCTGGGAGACTAGAACCCAACCCAACTATTAGAACGTGAATCAATGGTGAGTGGGAGTACCCTGATGATTTTAGGCAAACCATCACAGCCATCAACGGATTTGATGCGTCTTTACCAGAAGCCGTACCCCTCTGGACTCGCCAACTCTTAGCAATTAAGCATCGGTGAGTTGAACACCCTATAGCTTTAAGCAAGCTATTACAGCTGTCAACGGATTTGATAAGATCTTTACCAAGAGCCGTACCCCCTTGGATTAGCCACTTTCCAGTCCAATACTATGGCAAGTGAAAACCATCCAGTTTTAGGTAACCTGGCAACCATCAACGGATTTGATAATCGCACCAGGAGCCGTACCCTCAAGGTGAATCAACTTTTTCTTGTCGATGAGACATGGTAAGTTGAGAACCATTTGTTGTGTGGACCACGTCCAACACCAAGTGAAACCAAGTACCAGAACCACCGAAAACCAGGAACCACATTTCGAACCATCCAAGGGATATTATGTACAATTATAAAAGCTAAACTGTGTTAAAGTATAAGCAGATATTATATAAAATGTATATTTTTTTTCTTTTTTTTTTTTTAATTTTTAGTTTTTTTTTTTTTTTTTTTTTTTTTAACTATAAAGAATAAAAGTCACCAATCACTATACATATTGGTGAAAAGAATCAAAATAAGAACAAAAATCAAAGTATAATTACTTACAACCCATTCACCTTACACACCAGAAGCTGCCTTCTTATCCGCCAACAACCGTGCTTGAATACCCTCGACCAAAGATGTGGCCATACTCGATTCATTCCCAGAAGGAGCAGTAGAAATCTGCAAATGACTTGCCAACATTGCTTCCATGGAAGAAATAGTCAAAGGATACACAACATTCGTCAACATAAACGCCACATGACCAGAACCTAACTCCAACACATGTACTCCACATCCAGCATAGAGCTTCCAGCGAACAATCTCCCATTGCATTTGATCCTGCCATACACCCAAAGGAGTAGCAGATGGAGGAGGATTCAACATAAGCTTGAGATCAGCCCAAAGACGAATACCAGGCCAGGAAGACACTGCCATCGGGTCAAATGGCATACTAGAATCAACAAGCCCAAACAATGCCATAAGATCCATCCGGTCAGCCCATGATAACACACCCTGCAAACTCGTGACCAATCGCACAGTCCCATCACTCAAAGTAATCCGATGGGAGACGCCACCAGGAAGTGTTGTAGACCTCTCAACCGTATAACCCGTAATACTTCCATTGCCTAAAGGTAAGTCAGAATCACTCTCCGAAGCTGCATCAATTAAGTTTTCAGGATCACGCTTCTCAAAAGGAACTGATTTACCGCGGCGAACACGACGAGTAAGTTTCTGGCGAGTGGAACGTCGAGGCGTGGGAGCCGAAGGAGTGGATTCAACCTTCACCTGAACTTCAGCAACAGCAGGAGAAGCAGTAGAAGAAGACTCATGAATATGTTCACCCAAAGAACCACTAGGTGCTGCATCAGAAGTAGGATTAGGTTGTGTGGCAGGAACTTGTGGTGAGGAAGATGGCACATCAGATGGAACAGCAGCAGGTATGGTGGAATCAACAAAAGTGCTTGCAGGAACAGGAGTGGTGGAAGTACCAGGTGTGGTGGGGGAAGCATGAGTGGTGGTGGTGGTCACAAAGATAGTAGTAGCAGGACCAGTAGTAGAGCCAATAGGAGCAACCAAGGGTGTAGTAGAAGGACCAACAGAAACAGCACCAGAACCAGAAGAACTACCATTTGAACCAGGAATGGACACAGACGGAGAAACAGTAGAAGCAGCAGGCATCGAAGCAGTCACACCACGAGGATGGTAAACAAATTTTTCCGGTATAGGTTGACTCGCACGCCTCACCATATTCTCATAAAGTTTCTTGAGCTCATCAAAAGTCAAAGCCCGCACCCGAGCCCAAGTCCAAGGAGCATTGAAATGAGCAGCAGATTGAAATTTGACATAACGTTGCATCTGCTGGCGCTGCTCAGCCTGAGAAAGAGGTCTGTTCCTACGCTGTTTCTTGAGTTCCTCAGCAAGAGTCAACTGATGCTTACGCATCATTACCATAGCACGCGGAATGCAGTTGTGTTCATCAACATCATCACCCAACAAATCTTTAAACTGAGCATAATCCCGAGTGAGAACAGTTAACACTTGCATCCATTCGCCATCAGTCCAGTGCATAGCATCATGCTGAATTTGCGCACGCCGTCGCTCACGGAGCTCTTCCTCAGCAGCATTGTCCTCCGCATCAAGCTCAGCCTGAACTCGACGAGCAGCCTCTTCACCAAGTCTGTCTTCTTCAAGCTGGCGACGAGAGCGCTTGCGGATGGGAGATGGAGGATCAGTCATTGGAGCTTTGCCCTTTGGATCATGTGAGGGATCAGCATGAGAACTAGCAGCAGCATCAGAAGCACCACCCATAGAAGGGGGAACAGTACTGGAAGAAGGAGCATTGGAGGACATTGGAGGACCAGGCAGATCATCATAAACTTTATCAGCAAAGGCAGCCTTTTCCAGCAATGTCAAGCCATCCTCAACATTCTCCGAACCCTCATCCTCAGACTCGGAAAGAACCACATGCTTCTTTCGACGACGCTGTTGATTCTCCAATACCTTAATACGATCGGCCAGGGGAAGAACAAATTCCCGTGTGAGCTTCCGATGTTGGTTCAAGTCAGCTTCCAAGCAAATCATCCTCCCATGGTACCTGTGCATAAGATCTAGCAAAGATGTCAGAGTAGTAGGCTCCTCTGCTTGCCCACCAAGAGAACTTGGATCAGGGAAAGCATCACGGGAGCCCGAAGCAACATTGGGGTCAACGTGTGGAGAACTAGCAGTAAAGGGGATATCATTCGAGTGTGGGGCAGGGCTAGGAGGTGGAGTCTCCAAAAATGGAGATCTTTGTGGAGCCGAGGAAGGACTAGCCTTGGGAGGGGATGGTTGTTCAACCACCACCTCCTCAACTAGCTCCTCCTCTACCACAGGAGTGGCATCACCAGCAGGAGCCTCCTCCTCCTCCATGGGGCATCATCTAACACAACCAACTCAGGAGCCTCCTCTTCCTGACCTATAGGACCCTGAGCCAAACCCATCATGGCTTCAGTAGGGGCCTCCAATACCCAGTAAACCCATGCATCATGTTGTAATACACTTTTGCTGTCAGTTTAGATGGTACATGCTCAGCCCTATCACGTGGAATGCAAACAAGTATTTCTTGAAGAAACCTAGGGTACATAAGAAATTTCTTCCTAGAACCCGCAGTGGACAAATTACTAGCCATCCCCTCAAATAAATAATGTGAAAAGTTAAACACTCTACCCTGGGCTAAACATATAAGACCAGTAGCCAACGGAGTAGGAAACGCATCCCAACTCCCCGACTTGGGACTCAAACAATGGATTAAATAATGAACCAGAAGCTTCCACTGAGGGGAAAACCTATTCTTTTGGAAGTTAAACTTCCCCCCATGTTCATAACCTATGGCAGCCATACCCTCTAATACTTCCGAATTTGGAAGTGATACAACACCCCCCCTCATCCTGAAGATGAAGAGAAGAGCGAATAGATGCTTCAGTGACCACATAAGCACGTCCATCTATGGTAGCATGGATTGCTCGTGGACGTCCAGCCACATTCACAAGTTCAGCAGACGCCCAAAATTGACGTACCACACTATCATATATGGTAGGACAAACAGTAAATGCATACCTTAAGTTTGAAGCTTCAATAAACTCCAAGATATCAGCAAAATGTTCACTATTAGGACCATCACCCAGATAAGCAACACGATTATGAGCAGGTTGATAAGCAAGAGCAGCCATGGATCTTGATGAATGGATTGAAGAAGGATTTAGATTGGGATGAGAGGAGTAGAAGCGGTTTTTGTGTGTGTTTTAATTGTAATGAGTGTATGTTGACCATATAGGAAGAAAATAGTAACTGTTCATTGACCCCTATTAATGGGGGGTTGCCCTTTCAAATTAAGCCATAATGGCATACTAACCACTTGCCCTTTTTAACATAATAACTTACCCCTAATTTATTTGATGAATTCAAACTTGTAAATATCAGTATTGGAAGCGTTGACCAAAAGTCAAAGTGCACAATAGTCGGACCAGGAGCAAAACGTGATTAATAAAGGACAAAAGGAGTGAACAGTAGCCAGACCAGTACCAGTACCCATAGCCAAACACCACTAGACTTGGAAGGATTTGAGACTACCAGAAGACATCCAATCATGACTAGAAGCTGACCAAATAGGACCAGAAGCCAGTCATGTAAGGCCTTATTCATCAGAAGAGAGCAAAAATCCGCTACCAGAAACACCACACACCACCATAACCAAGAAATTATGTTGTTAAATCCTACGAATACGTTAGACGGTCCTAATATATACACAAAGCCTCCCCTTAGGCTTTGCCTCCCCTCAATCCTAGACTTCAAGGATTGACCATCCCAATATGAACCACCAAGTGGTTAAACCGAGGACCATCAAAAGCTTTAGTCAGCAGATCAGCAACATTGTCATCCGTATGAACTTTAAGAACCTGTATCAGCTTCTTCTCATTGGCATCGCGTATAAAATGATGCCGAATCTCAATATGTTTCGTCTGCTGATGAAATACAGGATTCTTTACAATAAAAATAGTGCTTTGATTGTCAATAAAAATTTTGGTATTCATAAAATTGAACCCATAGTCCAACATCTGATTTTGGATCCATAAAACTTGACCACAACAACTAGCAGCAGCCACATATTCAGCTTCTGTTGAAGAAGTAGCTACTATTGTCTTTTTCTTACATTGCCATGAAATAAGCCGACGACCCAAAAATTGACAACCACCAGTAGTAGACTTCCTATCATTATTAGCACCAGCATAATCACTATCACTGTATGCCTCAAGTACAAAGGGGGATTCTCTAGGATACCATAGACCCAATTTAGGTTGAGCCTTGATATACTTGAAAATTTTCTTCACTGCATTTAAGTTCGAAACTGTTGGAGTCACCTGGTGTCTAGAACAAGCACTTACTGCAAACATAATATCCGGACGTGATGCAGTCAAATACATGAGAGAGCCAATCATAGACCTGTACATATGAACATTTACGGGTGGATCTGGCTCATTCTTAAGTTTGATTTTAGCAACTTCATAAGGAGTTGCTGCTGGTCGAAGAGGATCCATGTCAAACTTTTGAAGAATCTCATGAACATACTTATCTTGACTGATGAAAATCCCATCCAATTGTTGCTTGACCTGAAGACCAAGGAAAAAGGACAGTTCTCCCATGGCACTCATCTGAAATTCGCCTTTCATCAAGTGTTCAAACTCATCACACCACTCCTTCCTAGTAGAACCAAAGATAATGTCGTCCACATAAACCTGAACAAGAATAATATCCTTGGAATTCCGCCGAAGAAATAGTGTTTTGTAAATTGTACCTCTTCTATAGCCATTCTTTAACAAGAAAGTGGAGAGACGCTCATACCAAGCTCTAGGAGCCTGATGTAACCCATAAAGAGCCTTGACCACCTTGTAAACTTTCTTTGGATGAAGTGGATCAACAAACCCCTTAGGTTGAGTAACATACACTTCTTCGTCAATTTTTCCATAGAGAAATGCACTCTTGACATCCATCTGGAACACTGTAAAGCCAACATACGAAGCAAAGGCCAAAAACAGACGAATGGCCTCAATCCTTGCAACAGGCGCAAAGAATTCAGTATAATCAATGCCCTCAATTTGAGTGTGTCCTTGTGCGACAAGCCTATATTTATTCCTGACAACAATTCCCCGTGCATCCTTCTTGTTTTTGAGAATCCATTTGGTGTTGATAGCTGTCTTCCCATCCGGTAAGTCAACCAGAACCCAAACATTCTGAAACAGGAATTGCTGCATTTCCTCCTGGATCGCCTCCACCCAACTTTGATCCTCAAGAGCATGAGAAACAGACCTAGGTTCCACCTGTGAAAGAAAACAAGCAAACAAACAGTGTTGAAAGTCCGTATGATTATTACGCTTTTGATCCTCAATATAACCCACAAGAGCGTGATGATCGGACGAGGCCTTCTGCTGCATTCTGCGTGTCTTGACGGTAGAAGCAGGATCTCCAATAATTTGAGTGGTAGGATGGTCTTTATGTGATTGCAAGACTGGATTGGAAGAAACCTCCACTTCTGGTGCCAAGTTATTGAGATCACCAACAAAATCAGCATCATATGAAGCGTTTTGGAAAATCCCGTCTACTGGTTGTTTATGTATATCATCCAGCTTGGTAGAAGACTTCTTCTCATGGTTCCCCAAATCAGAAGGACTGGAGAAACGTGTATTGGAAGCAGACTCACTAGCCGGAGTACCAGTAGGTGAGTGACTAGCACTAGGAGCAGAAGCTGGAGTACCAGGAGCAACTTTATCAGAATGCTCAACCAATGGAAACTCAAAACTACCTTGAGCAGCTGCCTTAGTAGCTTCTTGTTGTTGCTTGAGAAGAGTGTCAAGAGCTGCTTGGGAATCCTGTACATCCAATGGAGTTGCATCACTAGGAGGAGTAGGAGAAACCGTGGTGGAATAGGATGGAACCACAAAAATGTCATCCTCATCATCTGAATCAGAAAGACTAGAAGGAACACCAGTACTAGAAGTTGCAAACACTTGTGGTCCTGCATCATGGTTAGTTTTGAAACGAAAATATCCTAACGAATCACTAAGATAATCAAGATCAAAATACCATTCTGGACCTGTTCCTTGTATGTTTGTCTTCTCCTCAAAATACCTGAGATTAATAGTTTCAACTATCCGTTTGGCTTGAAGATTGTAGACACGATACGCCCGAGAATGAGCTGAATATCCCACAATATATCCTTCATCAGCCTTGCCATCAAACTTCCCCAAATAGTCATTAGTATTCAGAATGGTGACTGGACACCCAAACGGCTTCAAATGAGCAATATTGGGAACTTTGCCCGTGAGCAGCTCATAAGGTGTTTTCTTGTGTGGATTGGTAATAGACACCCTATTCAAAACATAACTGGCCGTATTAACAGCTTCTGTCCAAAACATGGTCGGAAGCTTGGAATCGGCAAGCATAGTCCTTGCTGCTTCTATTAGTGTCCGGTTCTTTCTTTCTGCCACACCATTCTGTTGAGGAGTCCGAGCAGCACTATAATCTCTTTTGATGCCCTTAGCATTGCAAAGTGCGATGAGGTCTCTATTTTTAAACTCGGTTCCATTGTCGCATCGAATACCTTTAACTTTCTTGGACAACTGATTCTCTATCAAGGTAAGAAAATCTCGAAGAATTGAGTAGGTCTCACTTTTGGTAGCCATGAAAAACACCCACGCAAACCTGCTATAACCATCAGTCACCACCAAACAGAATTGCTTGTGGTCTATGCTTCTGATGGAAGTAGGACCAAATAAGTCCATGTGTAGAAGCTGCAATGGTTCAGTAATGAGACTTAAAGCAGTAATGGCCTTGAAGGATGCTTTGTGTTGTTTGCCTTTGCTGCAGGCAACACAATTTATGTCATTTCTAAACGTCTTGGGAGGTAAACCAGAGACCAGATTCAAATTGGCAAGTTTGTGAATGGTCTTGAAGTTCACATGTCCCATCCTTCGGTGCCATTTTGTGGCTTCATCTTCCGAGGCTTTTGCAACCAGACATGCTAGTTGACCAGTAGGGTTGACTTCATTCAACTTGATGCTATAGAGATTGTGTCTTCTAGGGATTCTGAGTAAAACTTGTGAGTCATCCGGAAGCTTAAAATCTTTGGAGAGCACAAGTGCATCAGTATCGGTGAAGAGTACAAACTGCTTCTTGTCACAAATCTGAGAGACCGATATCAAGTTAAAGTGTTGAAGTGCTTCCACATAGTAGACCTGCTCAAAATTGAGATTTGGAGTCTTTATCGTTCCCTTGCCAGTGATTCTGCCTTCACCTCCACCAAAGTAGACCTTGCCCCCATAAAATGGTACAAAGTTAGAGAGAAGGCCTTTATTGCCAGTCATGCTCCTGGAGCAGCCACTATCAACAATGCCTAGACTAGGATCCTGGTATGGAGTAACCTACAACAACAAGATAATCACAATGTAAAAGTTAGTGTCTTAAGGGGACCCAAACCTTTTCAGGTTTGAGCCTGCCTTGTGGATCATTAGAAGAATGCCAAGAAGATTGATGAGATCCACCATTGTTCCTTGGTTGCCTATTCATCATAAGGGTATTATTATTTGACCAGGAACAACCTGCTGAGGGCTTAACAGCAGTTCCCAAATTTCCCAAACCAAAATACGTGTGGTCAAAATGATGCGCATAGTTTGGATTATAATTTGGAAAATAATTACTAGTTGTCTGGAATCCATTTTCTCTCCAATAATCAGACATGAAAGGAGAAGATACTCTAGAAGTATGAAACATTGGAGCACTAGGATTAAGTCTTCTAGTAGCATATGGAGCAGCTCCTGGTGAACCAGGAGCAAGTAAAGCATGATTAACAGATGCATGTGTGTCATAATAATCACAATCTTTAATTAAATGAGAGGGACTGCCACAAACAAAACATGTTTTGAAAGACCTTTTATTAGAATGAGACTGTTTCATACTGCCTACTTTATTACACACAGTTCTAGAAAAAACATTCTTCCTAGGACTCAATAAACAAGGACCAGACACACTTGACTTGACAGCGACTTTTTCTTCACACTTCCTAGCACCAGTAGCAGCATGTTCATTCGACTTGGAACTCGTAGGTCTTGACTCTTCACTTGAACCAGTAGATGCAGAGTCACCGGCTTTGTCACTGAAAGTACATGAGACAAAGTCGTTAGTATTAGTAGAACTGGTTGGGGACTCAAGCATCTGTGATCCATCCGAGTCATTATGCCATGAGGTGGGCATGAAAGTTCCAGTAAGAGGAGGAGGAACAGCATGCATTTCTGCTGCTGGTTTAAACCTATTGTAACTAGGTTTGCCCTCATCCTCTTTGTCGGCATCAAAGACGCTTGAGAAAGATAAATCAAATACATCTTCAAAATCAATATATTTTTCAAATCCTAAGCCTCTTTTTGTTCTGCCAGACATGCTACTATCAATTAATTTTGAAAGATTTTTAGGTGCCTTCTGCCATTTGTCAAATCTTAACATTGTAGCATCTAATTTAGCTTGCATCTCCTCTTTTTCTTTGATACTAGCATCTCTTTCAGTTTCTATATATTTAAGCATATTTGTAGTGTTTTCTAAATCAATGCTTAGTATCCTGATTTTATCCTCATATGCACGTTGTGTATCTTGTAACCACTTCTTTTGTTGTTCCAATGTGTTTAATGAAGCTTTATAGGCTTGTACCTCTAAGTAATACTTATCATTTTGTTCATTTACTTCATTAAATTGGGACAACAGTTCTGTGTATTTATCATGACAACCAAGAGGACAATGTTGTACCTGAGGTGAGATGCCCATAAGAGCAAACTCTTCTGCTTCTTCTGCATCAGAGAGATTCCCAGCAATCATTGCCAACACATCAGTCGTTGATTCCGCTGATTCCAGAGTAGAAGCCTGATGATCATTCCAGTTGACCATAGAGTCAACAGATACCAATGCTTTCTTGTCATCTTTAACCTCCTGAACTTTGAAAGCGGAGTACCTGCTCTTCTCCTGATCATTCTTGCTAGGGCACTCTCTAGCAAAGTGACCCTGTTGCTGGCAGTTATAGCACCGTACCTTGCTTCTATCGAATCTTGCTGGCTCCCGAGGGTTGTAATTAAACTTCCTTCCTGCTTTCTTCTCAAACTTGTGAACCCTCAGAGTAAGCATGGCCATTTGCCATTTAAGATCTATCTCATCCAGATCCAGCTTATCGATCTGTTTGAAGTCATCAAACGCAAGTTGTTGTTCAGCAGTAACATCAGCAACAAAAGAATGAAGAATAGCTTCTACCATACTACCAGACTTGGCAGGAGGATCAGAAGCAGAAGACATGGGACTAGATGCATATGACATGGGACCAGTATGCTGAATAGTATGCTGGATAGTATGCTGGGGAGACACATTATTGCTCTGGCTACTTGCATATGTCATGGGACTAGATGCCATAGAGCTCACAAAGGCTGAATTAGCAGGAGTGGGAAAAGAGTCACTCGGATATCCTCTCACATGAGGTTCGAATGTTCTGAGCCTATGAAACAAATCATCAAAACTGAGATAATCAAGCCCACCTTTGGCTTTAAGAGAGATTACCACCTGGTTCCAAGAGTAGGGTAAGGCTTTGAGAAACCTTGCATTGACATCACCATCATCAGGCTTGGACCGAAGTTGATTCAACTGGCTCAATATCTTCTGGAACCTATCATACCCTTGATTCAGGCCTTCAGTTTCTGAGATTTTGAACTCTGTGAATTCATCTCTCAGCATGGACCTTCGCATTTTCTTTGACTCCTCATTCCCTCCAAACCTTGCTTTTATGCCATTCCAGATTTCTCTGGCATCATCCAAATGGTAGAAGTCACCCATGTGATCTTCAGGAAGAGATTGAAGCAAAATTGTTTTTGCTTTTACCTCCTTCTGAATAGCGATGATTTCCTCATGAGTTTTAGGGTCAAGAAGAGTAATATTACCGTTCTTGTCTCGTCCAGTGAGCTTTCTGTTGTTTCCATTCAGAATGATCTTCCAAAGATCTTGATCAGTGTTGGTGATCCACCATTCCATCTTCATTGCCCAGTTATCATATTCACCTTTCTTCAGAAGAGGGAATTTTCCATTCGTGTTGGAAACCGTAGCCAGGATCTGCTGAGGTTGCACAATTTTAGGAGTGCCTTCTTCTCCTGTTTGAGTAGAAGTTGAGGCAGACATGATAAACAGATTGTTAGTAATAAGAGACCTTGATTCTGCTTGTATAGAGACCCTCCCAGGCTCTGACACCACTTGTTGGGTCTATTAGATATAGATCTTGCAGCCTGTCAGGACCGGTGAATGACTTCTGTAATCACAAGTCAAATCACAAAGAGACTCTATACACAATATGAATGTAGAATATAAATATAAACAAGAGAAACAGAATAACTATGAAGACTTGATCCTTTCTAAGGATTTCTAATATTAATAAAGACTAGAACTACGTTTTGTGAAGGTCTATGTAACCCTTCTGCCTAAGGTTCCTTTTATACTACAAGGAAACCCTAATACATCATACAAGAAAACGTGTAAAACTGATATGCATATCTTCTCCTAATATAACTCATGCATATCCTAACAGAATATTAAGTAACTAATAATGTTTGACTTTGACTAGGACCAGGAGCAGGACTTGCTCCTACTACGACTAGGACCAGGAGGAACTATATACCTCCTAGTCTACCTATTACATATAACTATTACAATGGTCCTAACATAAGGTATAATTACAACTAATGCCTTTAGAAGGGGCACTGGTTTCACTTAAATCATGTCGGTCTTTGTACGCGGGTGATTGAGTTAACGTATTAGTGTCACGAGCTTAAACACAATTATTAGCTGTTGCTAAAGATAATATCCTTGAATAATAGATTGTGTATACGACAATGCTATTGAATGATCATGATTGGTTTTAATACTTATGTTCAACCTATGATTTGATAAACCTATAGATTCGCTCAACCTTTGTGTTGACAGTTTTAAGCATGTGTTTCAGGTAACCAAGATTGATAGCAGCGGAGCATGCGAGGATGGAAGTTGTTGTGGCTTGGTGGTCTACTTTGTTTTTCCTCCCCTTTAAACACTTAAATATTTATTATTATTTCATGTGAACTAAAATGTACTTTTGGGTTGAGATTCAATGGGGACCAAAACGCAAACTCTGTTTTGTATTATCTTGGGATTTGGAAAACTGTAGACTTTGATGTTTTAATCAATCTTTAATTTATGTTTAAACTTTTACGTCTCTTGAGTCGTTTAATATAGCTTATGTGTGATGATAACTACGTAGCACCCAAGTGTTGTAGTTCCGCTGCGCATAACATTTATGGGGGTGTTATAACGGTTGATCCCCGTCTTGCCACATTAATTGGTAAGCGAATTTATGTATGAGAACATTTATTTAAGCATGATTATTGTGACGACACGCTGTTTTATATGGGCAAATGAATTTCGGGTTAGCTACCCGTTGTTTGTTATAGTAAGGTAGCAATGTCATGCGGCTTATAATAATCCAATAACGAAAATACTTATGTATGAATTGAATTATAATATATTGCTTGACTAGCAATACGGGGTCTTATTATTGATATTATGTTCGTGTTTTGATTTTACATAACCATTATCATATAACGGTTTTTTATTAAACTTTATCAACATTATAAAACGTATTGTATGATGTTTTTACGACAATGGTTCGTATAATGGTTACGAAGGCAGAAGCCTATATTATGATTTACGACTAAGAGTTGTATAAAAGGTCTTTGGCCTATTTTATGGCTTATTAAAAATATTTGTACAAAATGATTTTCGGTTATAATTATATACCGATGATATACTAATGGTTTTTATTAAACTCTATGAATTCACTCGGCGTTTTCGCTGACCTTTTTAACATGTTTTATCTCAGGTACTTGAAGGTAATTCTCTGGAACACAACAAGAATTTATGGCCCGCATTCAAATCAATTTCCATTCAAAGTTTTATAAAATTTTATGAAATACTGTGACTTGGGACCTATATAATTTGATATTTATGAATGGAAAATGATTTATTATTTAACGACGCGATTTTTAAGCGTTGTCTATGATTTGAGTAATGTTGTATCCCGTAACACCAACGACTCTTCCGCTAAACTAAAGTATGAATATTTGGGGGTGTTACATTTTGGTACCAGAGCTCTCGTTATAGAGAACGAAAGATTTTTAAAACTAAGGTTTTGAATAAAACATTTCAAAATATTTTAACCATAAATATTTTTAAATTAATATTTGGAGTAAATGTTTAAAAATCTTTTGACTATAACGGTGCCGAAAAATTCTCGAGTTACCAACATGGCTAGACTGAAAAGTGTTATTTTAATATATATATAACTTGGATTATATATATGTTGTAATTTGATTATATGATTGTTTGATGATTATTTTAACAGTTATACGAGGTATTTATACGACGTAGATTGTTACAAGAAACCCTAACTCCCCTAGCAAATCAATCGAAGCTATTCCCGTAGGAATTCTAGCTATTCTAGATCTAAACCAATTTGTGGATATTTATGATCCCAACAAAATGGTAGATACTCGTAGAAATATTGATAGTACTTGATTATAATATTAAAGAAGAATTGGCGAGATTAAATCTGATATCGATGTCATGACGATCCTCCTTATAGAGTGGAGTTTGACAAAACCTTACCACCTAGAAAGGTGTCATCGATTATGTGTCACCCAATTCTTAAAATTTGAAATCGAAAAGGTGAATGTTGCACTTGAGGCTTTCATTGGAGCCTTTACCCAAAAGCCTCATGCCACTAGTATCTTTCCGAGAAGTCTAATTGAATGTGTGAGTCATTTCATACTAGTGACTCATTTGATAACTATTGTTGTAAGAGCTATAGTATTAGAAATTAAGTGTTGTTCAGATCGAGCTTTTATTGCCCTTTCAAGGTCTAGGAATAAGGTTGAAAGTATTGGAGAATGACGTAGGATGTCGCATTGAGTATAAGTTGATTGAAACTTGAATAAAATCAAATTTAACTCGTATGGAATATGAGATTGTTAAGAGGAAGTCGTTGAGTCCCGTGATTGAATTATAAGGTTTTAAATGGTTGTTGGTTTGTGTTAAGGGTTGTTCCTAGGTCATTGTCCAATGACGAGGATGCCCAGTGTCCAAGAAATAAATTGAAGAAATCTTCTTCTAAATAGGGACCTATGTATCTTCCGGGACAGGTGGAACCCCTAATGACTCTTGTAGATTAGTATTCACTATGGTATCTTTTAAAATCCCTAACTTAACTTAGACATCAGTTGGTAGGATGAGTCCTTGGAATTGTATGACATGGCGACACGTAATGTGTTACGGTACAATTTTTGACTTGTTTGTGATTAATGAAAAGACTACCTTTGATTGCTAAATCCTACATGTATCAATGTTATCTATCTTTTATTGCTTAATCCTAATGTTCGCATTAGTGATGCAACCATTGAACAAGTACACATCTCGATTTGAGTTACGTTGTGGATTATTCTTTTTGAGCTCCATCGAGGTCATGAACCTCATGATTAATTGGCTAAGCTCATTTCCAATTATATTATAGTTAGTTCTTGGTGAACAACTTTTCATCACTCTTTTGGAGATCACTCATTGTTTTTATAAAGTTAAAACAATATCTCTTGATAAAAATTGAATTTCGTCACCATATGGATTATTCAAAGTGAGATTTATGAGTAATCGTTATCGAAATAAAGTTGTTTATGAAACACTTTGGAAAACTTAATTGTTTCCATAACAAAGAATATATCTGTAAATTCATTTTGAAGTACGCATGAATATATATATTTCAAAAATGATGGCAAAGTTTTGACGAACTGAGTTTTGCATCATTAATCCTAAAATTGTATATAGTTGCGCGCCTACATACAACTTGGAAGGGACCATGCAAGGCTGAATAGTAGTCACCATGAAATTATTAATAAACACTAAATTTTCTTTGAAGATTGTGAAAGATTAAATTTTATGAGATCTGCATGAAGTGTAATAATAGGGACATATTGTTAAAGACACCTACATATGTGCCCGTACCATTTATTTTTCTGAACTGAATTTACTCATCTATGAATTTGTCTTATTTGACAATTGGTATCCCTTTCTTGTCCAATTCTTTCATGGAAAGATTCTTTGGAAACTTTACTAATTATCGATTATTAATACCCGACTAGGTGTATCGATGTTCCTATCATTTCTTTTGATTAGATTTGTTACAATCCGTCAATTTATGATTGATATTTTTATTCTCAGATATTATTTAAAAACATTATTTTAATGTTATAATATGAACTCGCTTATTTTTGGGAAGTAATTTGGATTTACGTCTTGAAGTAGCATCGACTACGTCTAAACCGGAGGATTCAACGTTACGTGCTCACGTTTACATACACCATTTTTGGTGACAGTCCGACATTTCAGAAAATAAATTTATCCGTGAATATTATTTTAGAGTTTTAAATTTGTGTTAGTTCATAAACTCACAAATTTACGAGAAGAGATTAGGACTTACGATTTTAATTTAACGTCCTTTACGACTAAACCGGAAACCTTAGGATTACGTATTTACGTTTTCGAACTCCGTTTTTGATGAGACAATTTTTATTAGATTCGTTTTGTGCCGTTGATTCATAATTTATAAAAACGTTTTTCGTAAAACGACCCGAGGGCACGCAAATCGAGGAAACTAGAATCGAGGAGTACCTGTAAATAAATGGGGATGAGACAAGTGGGACACTTGTCCCACCCCCACTCAAAACCGGCTACAAAACAACACCACAACAATTTGGTGTCAAGTTTTCACTCTTGTAGCTAACACAGGTCCAAAGCTTACACATTAAGCTACTTCAAACCTCAAAACCACAAACCAAAACCATTTGTTCATTCTCACCATGCAAAACAAGTTAGAAACTCTCTCATCTCTCCCATATGTGTCGTCCATATCTCACCCTAAACATCCATTTTGATCAATATTTACCATGAAATCTCATGTTATTCATACATATGTTGAAGCCCTTTTGAAACCCTATTGATTGGTGGTGATTATAACATCCAAGAAGGAGTTTACATGGAGTCTTGGGGCTGATTTTCCACAAGGAGTTTATGAAGATTGGTGGTCTTGAAGATGGTCATGGTTATCCACGAGTTTCTCCATCAAAAACCATGTCCAAATCACAACCTACATCAACTTGGTGGTATAAAGATTGTCCTCCTCATCCTCTTGTTATTTTTGATTATGTAATCTTGTATTTCTTTTACTTATGTATATGTATATGATGATGAATGATGATTGAAAATATTGTGTGGGGATTTGGTGTTGATAAACATGCTTAAAAAATGAAAAACTATAAGAAACAAGGTTAAAATCTTGTTTAAATTTGTTGGCTGTATAAAACAGTAAAGACTCATATGATAAACTGATAAAATGGCTTAAATAGATTAATATACAGTAAGCTATGGGTCTTGTACACATGTGAGAGTTGGACATGCAATGGAATCATTGTAATGAGTGAGATATGATCAAAACAAGTTTAAAGTACAAATCTGAGTTCACTGTTTTGGACGATTTTTAGAAAATACTTAGAGGCTGATTCAACAGTAGCTATAGAAGAGTTAAATGAAGCGCATATCATGTAGTTTATGTGATAAAAATTTGAGCTTCTATCTCCATATATAACTCTAGATATGGCAGTTTTGGTGAAGATGAAAATAAAAATCAGATTTTGAGAATTAATGTTTATTATTATTATATAAGCACTCAAAATTATATTGTATAAAATGTAAAATAAAAACCCACTAACTTATGGATTTTATTTATATAAATATGTAAAAGGTTAAATAAGTGTATAAATTATAAAAAGGGTAGTGGAATAATACTTATAAGTAATAAAAACTATAAACTTGATTTTTACGACTTTTTCGGCTATTACCGTAAAACTAACGTTTTTCGCCAATTAAAACTTAGACGATCAAACCTGTCTAATGTAAAGTTTTTAAAAGTCATATACTGATATATAAGTAACTAATACAAGTAAAAACCGATAAAACCCGAATTATAGGACATACGGACATTAACGAGCTAACTAAGCATATTGGACTAATAATACAACAAAATGGACTAAAACACTTATAAACTTATTTATTGGGCTTAACTCATTTAGGCCCAACTTGTAAAGTATAGATACTGATAATATAAGCATGACATGGATTAATACAAGTTAAAGAACTTATAATAAGTTAATTGGACTTAAAACACATAAATAGGTAAAACTAGTAAACTAGTATAAAAGTTATCGACATATAACATTAAAATGAGTAAACGAGAATATGTAAACCCACTTGATCATCATATATATATAATCATCATATGTATACATAATTGTTATTTTTATAAAGTCATTGGACATGAGTCTAAGACGAGTATTATTTGTCTAGGTTTCCGTGATTGAAGCACGTACCGTACATCCAAATCGCCGATAACCGCCTTCCCACATCAACGTGAGTTCATAGCCTCGCACTCTTTTAAATGTTTTTATGAAATGTTTTATAAACCCGCGAGGGAGATAACATGTTAGTTTTTAATAAAATAGGACACCATTTGTCCCGATTGTTTGTTTATTGATTTGGACCCGAATGATTGTATGACCCTATTGTATGACCCGATAAATGATTAAAGGACCCGATAGATGAAATTAAATGGATTATTAAAGTTAGGTTATGTCACTAAAAGTCCCATTAGCATGAATTGTGAACTACCGGGATTTGGTAGACGCTTGTGCATATAATAGTACTATTTGGGGACGATCACCCCAGTTCGCGCCTTGACGGTTGATCCCCATCGTGCCACATTGATTGGTAAGCGAATTTATGTATAAGAAGATTTCCATAGCGTGACCTTTGTGACGACACGCTACTTTAGATGGGCAAATTGAGTATCGGGTTAGCTACCCGTTGTTGGTTTAGTAAGGTAACAATGTCATGCGGCTTATAATAATCCAACTAACAAAATACTACTAGACACACCGAATTACGATGTATTGCCTGACTAGCAATACAAGGTCATAATATTGATATTATGTTCGTGTTTTGGTTTTATATAACCATATTCATATAACGGTTTTTATTTAATCTATACAACGTTGCAAAACGTATTGTATGGTGTTTTTAACGACAATGATTCGTATAATGGTTTTTAAGGCAAATGCCTATACTATGATTTGATAAAATTGTATAAATTGATTTTGGCTATTTTATGGCCTATTACAATGATTTGTACAAAATGATTTTCGGTAATAATTTTATACCGATGTTATATTGATGGAGGAAGTGCACAAAAGGGTTGATGATTGACAGTGTAATGTGGGGGCTCAAAGTTATAAACACTGGGATGATAGCACGGAACTTTCTCAAAGACCTTCGACGGATCACAAGAAGAAGCATCATGAGGGCCCCCACAAATATAGCACCACGGGTATGGAGAAAAACCCGGTGCATCTTGAGGATAGGGATTGTCATAGACGGGAGATGGTGGGAAAGTATTGTAAGAGGAGAAGTATGAATTTGTTGAATTGCAAAATGGACAAAATCCAAATTGTGTATCATCGATATCAAAACCGCACCACTCACAAGTACATCATTGACATGTTTGAAAACCATGCCATGGTCTCCCACATCGTCCGTAAGACGAATCCATGAAGAATTATAAACAAGAGGGGGAAAGAAAAGAAGTAAACATAATAGAGGATAAAGAGGAATATTTTTGGTGCAAAACTTTGAAAAAGAAATGCTTTTTATGATTTTTCAAATGTTTTTGGGAGTTTTTGAAAATTTTTGACACAAAAAATAACGTTCACGAGTGAACGGATCCTAAAAAACAACGCATCTCTCACAGAAAACCGTTAATCTTTACGAAAAGATCCGGAAGCGGCGCCATTTTAATGTAGAGATTTTACTAGGTTCAATTGTTCGTTTCTCGGTATCTTAACGAATTGATTTCCGGTTCAAAGTACGACTTAGTTGATTTTGGTGAAACAAATATTTTTGGTTGTTTTTAAAATAAATGTGCAAAACAATTAAAGTAAAATGACATTAAAGTAAATCCAAGTCTAATTTAAATTAAATGGCAAGTATTTAAAAGCGTTACGGAAATTAAAAGGCACTAAAAGTAAATAATGCAAAATTAAATCTATCTAAGGCAAACTTAAAACGCAACTAAAACTAAAAACTAAGGCAAGGCTAAAATAAATATAAGGCAATTAATCTTAAAGTGCGACTAAGTAAAAGGAGGGAAAAGTAAAGCTTTAAAATTAAAAACAAAAAATTAAAAACAGAAACTTAAAAGAACATGAAAATTAGCTCATCCGGAATAAACCTCATTCGGAATAAACATTCATCCGGAATGTCACCTTCGTTCGGAATGTTCTTCTTTACTCGGAATATTCACCAAATCCCTTGATCCAGAATAAATCCTTTATCCGGAATATGTCACCTATCCGGAATAAACTTCTTTATTCGGAATAATAGTCTCTGATGCGGAATGTTGCTGATCCGAAATAATATTCCGAATAGAACTCCTTGATCCGGAATATGTCACTTATTCCGGATGGAAGCCCTTGATTCGGAATAATGCCTTGATCCGGAATATCTTGATTCGGAATGTTCAGTTGATCCGGAATGTTCTGTTGCTCAGGAATATTCTGTTGATCCGGAATAATTTCCTTGATCCGGAATATTTGTTATTCCGGATGAACCTTTTGCTAACCCTTGATCCGGAATATTAGGTTATTCCGAATAGAACACTTTGATCCGGAATAATAAATTATTCCGGATGAACTTGCTGATCCGGAATATACTTGCACAAAATCCTTCACTCGGAATAACTGGGGAAGAACAGAACCTGGGAATACAGTAACAGACACACGAAGAACAAGGAACAAGATATACACGAATCTAATAAAAAATAAACAAAATCAACCACAAGATTAAATCAAACTAATGAATAAACATCTATTAAGCATAAACAATCAATCCAAAACAATCAAACTAACAAAACTAATCAAAATAATCAAAACCCACTTTAATCAAAATAAAAACACAAGAACATGAACATGAACATAAACATAAAGATAAAAGAAAGGAAGATAGGAGATCAACAATAAAAATAAAGATTGACAAGAATTAAAAGGAAACTTACTTGAAATTAAAGGTATTTAAGGTGCAAGACATGTATTTAAATTTGACAATAAAGTAAATGACATGAATTTAAATGTGCAAAAATTAATGTGGAAGAGCATAGTTTGTCAAACTAGCCAACAAAATGAAAATGAATCTAGTCTAATCTATATATAGGGGAGATTAAGGAGTGCTTAGGAAGCTTCCTCCTTCTTTCATCTTTTCCTTAATTGCACACTTAAGTCCTTTTCTTCTTAATCTTTTGTTAATCTTGGACTTAAATGGCTTTGTCTCGGGATTTCTTTGAACTCGTCTCGATATTTCTTCATAAATAAGACTTGAGTTCTTCGGGTTTTTAGTAAACTTCCGTCTTTTGACTTTTTCTTCGATAAATCTTCAGAATTGGTCTTGGATTTCCGTTCCTTTTGCACTCTTGACTTCTTGACTTCGTCTTTCGTCTTTTTCTTCGATAAAAACCCGTAAATGCCCGTGTTTTCACCACTTTTCACCTTTTCGTCCTAAATCACAACAAAAACACAAACCACGCATAATTCCGACATAAATGACATAAAATACACGTTTTGGCTCGGTTATTATTATAATTAAGTGGTAAAAAGGATGGGTGTTTACACACCTATCACCTCATCACAACAAATCTACTAAGATCCGTAAATCCATTCACAATCATTAACCATGTCGAACAATAACAGTGCTACTTATAATCAAATTCGTTTGGAACAAGGTGGCAATGATAATCTACCAGTGTTGACAGCCAGTTGCTACATTCAGTGGAGATCTTGTTTCCTTAGATTTCTAGACACAAAAGAGAACCGAATTGCTTGTCGTCACCGCCTTGAAAATGCACCTCCCGTTTTTGAATTCAGACCAATTACCACACAGGCAGAGGATGGTACTTCATCAACTACAAGAGCTATGGAGAATTTCGACACATGTCCTGTTGAGAAAAAGAAACTTCTCCAAGCTAAAGCTGATGCTGTGAACTACATACTCACTGGAGTTAATAACGATATCTATTCCATAGTTGATACATGTCCTAATGCTAGGGAAATGTAGAATGTAATTCATCGATTGAAGCAAGGTGAGTCGATCAATGTTCAAGATCTCGAGACTAATCTACTTTGGGTGATCGGAAAATTTACATCCGAAGATGGTGAATCGATTGACTCATATTACTCGAGATTCTACAAAATGATGAATGAGCTTATCAGAAATCAGTGCACCATCTCCAATCACCATGCCAATGTTCAGATTTTACTTCAACTCAAACCAGAATGACAAAGGTTTGTGACTTTGGTTAAACAAAGGAAATATATCAAGACAATCTCTTATCACAAACTTTCTGATATCTTGAAACAACATCAGAATGAAATGAATGAACTTAGGGTTGAAAAGGAATAACAGTCCGCTAACTCTGTTGCTTTTATGGCTGCTGATATGAGTGAAATCTCATATCAATAATAACAAATCAAACTCTAAAACACAAAGAAAATACCAAGTTTAATGTGAAAAAGCAGAATTATGTGGTATTCTTGGTTATTTGTGATTTTGTAGGTAAAATGATACGATTTGGTGCAAACACGGATTTCAAGGCATAATTATCAAGAAAAAGATAAAAGAAGGACTCATTTTGACAAGTCTCCAAAGTTCAAGGACCTTTCATGACAATCTGCCAAAGATAAAGGACTTAAAGTGGCATATCAAAAAAGTAAAAGTGCTTATGATGAAAGTCAACCAAAGTCAAAGGGTCAAAGTTGTTCAAAATCCAAGTCAAAGGGCTGAAGATATCAAGCTTATAAAGTTTTCATGCTAAAACAATAATTTGCCGAAGTAGAGGGTTTAAATCTACTAAAAGGGAAACTTAATCCATAATTCAATCTGTGTGATACACTTATCAACCAATGAGAAGCAAGTATGGAGTAACCACGGATTTCCAGCTACCAACTCATTTATGATGAGAGATAAAAATCTCCACCATATTCCCACTCACTTAAAACAACCAATCATATTTCATGTTTTGGATAACAATCGTTGTGCTCTCTTAATATCCAATACAATCACGCCACGTGGCCAAATCATCACAAGGTCATGGATTTAGCTAGAGGCCATCTCATAAGAAGCTTTCAACATGAAAAGTGATCGCAAAGGAGTGACGAACATAACCCATCAACTTAATTAACTTGATATCAAGAGAAGCAAATTCCCCCAAACATGATCAAGAACAGATTACCATAAATCGACACGTGGAGGAATGCCATTGGAGGAGACATGTCATCATACCTCACCTCAACTTTACTCTTGTCTATAAATACTAGATCATAGCTCATTTGTAAATGTGTAACAAGTGTGTGAAAAACACATACTTAGTAGATTTCTCTCAGATTACTTTCCTTTCAGTTCTTAGCAACTTAAGAGTGATTGACAACCACTCTTAAGTTTGTTAAAGTAGTTCTAACAAAATTACCTAATTTTCATCCATTAATAAACCTTACATTCACATTTCATTCACTCTTCATTCTACTTTACTATCCTACTGTGATCTCTAAGATTCCATGGAATTTGTTGTTCATATTTGAATAACTGAATCAGTTGAGTGTTTTGGAAGCTTGTTTTCATGATAAGACCTTGTTGCAGCACAAATTACTACCATTTCTAGCCATTAGCCAAGATTAGACATTAGTAGATTGATGATGATGAATCATGGTGTTTGATGTTGATTGGTTGATTGATGTTAACTAATAAGGTGTTGAATAAGATCAAAAGAGAGTTCAACACTCTCTTTTCCATCAAAGGGGGATTCATATCTAAAAAGTACTTGATTCTGTTTTCAATTCCACTAAACTGTCAAATGCATGCTCAATTATTAGAACTAGTGTAAACCTGCTTGATTTTGCTTGCTACTTGTTCTCTGTAATCCATCTGATATGATTTGATAGTTTGTAGTTTGATTGTGTTATCTTAATCTGTTTACATTGCTTAAAATCCTGTTTCAGTCCATAAAGTGGTGTTTGGTACAAGCTTCAATTGATAATTCAGAAAGTGGATTTGAGTTAAACTGGTTTGCATTCATTCAATAACTGGTAAATAACTAATGTGCAAAGTTTTAAAGTCAAACAAGCAAATGACCCTAAAACTCTTTGGGTCAGCCTTTCATGATTAAATAGCCTACATTAAAACAATCACTACTATCTCAATTCTTGGAGTTAGAGCTTGAATTTTGGCTCATTGGATAGCTTAACATACAAGCTTTTAGAACCTAGCCAGCTTATAGATTGTAGTTTATTGTAGAAAAAGTTGTTGCTTAAAAGTCTCTGTGAAGAATAAGCATATCTGTCAAGAGCTATATTCATTTCCCATTGATTCATTTCATAAAAGTTGTCATTTTATTGCACAAATCAATTACAAAAGTGATAAGAATGATATTTGGACTTGGTCAAACTTTGTCAACGGAAGTCAAACTTGGTGAACATAAGCCAGTTTGAGCTTATTTCATTTTTTGGCTTATTTTGTGGATGAAATTCAAGATTTCTTGGACAGGTGTCATTATTTTGAGCTTATAAATGTTGCTTGTGAGTTTCAGATGAAGTGCTTATCTAGAAGTGCTTATCTCTTAAACTTGGATTATTTGAAATAACTTATTTGAGATTAAGACTTTCCCAGCTTATGTCCTTGATATTGACTAGCTAATTTTGAATTCTAAATCTAATGAAACTTGTTCCAGCTTATTTGGTCAAGTAAAATTTCTTATCTAGCTCATTAGTCTCACTAGCTCGTTTTTAGTTTTGTACTTTTGGAAATTGCAAAATAGTCCCTTGAATTTGTTAGGTTGATTATTTTTAGTTACAAGTTTGGTAATGTTGTTATATTTGGCATCTAGTTTACACATTTTACAATTTCAGTCCTTATACTTTTCAAATTTACAGTTTTAGCACTTATACTTTTATGAACTCTACATTTTAGCATTTAATTCTTGTTGTGCATTGTTGAATTGTACATTGTGCTTACTAAGTGGTATGTGCAATTTGTTTTTAGCATAGTACGGTTACGTAGGTGATAATAATTTTACCTTTTTGACGGTTTTGTGGAAAGTAGAAATAGAATACCAAAATATTTACAATCAATTACCAAGAACAATTAAGTGACATGATTGATATCGATTAATCAATTCGTAAAGATACTGAGAGAAAAACGAACCTTGAAAAAGTTAAATATTAGCTGCTACTTCAACAAAAAACGTTCACCGTCAAGAAGAAACTTCTCATTCATCAAGGGCCTCAAGCTCATCCACCAAACCTCAAGCTACATCTAGAAACAAAGCAAAAGAAATTGTCCCAACTCCACCTCCAAAGTATGACACCGAGTCATATGGAGACAATGACGATGAACAAACTTCAAGGGACAAAGAAGATTGAGGAACTCATGTCTTTACTCACCACAACATATAATAAGATCTACAAACCTACCAAAAACAACCTTAGATCATCCTCCAATTCTCGATATTAGGAAGTCGACAGTACTCTAAGGTATGATCGTAATGCATGGTATGATAACCAGAGGTTTCCAAATCCGGTTCGGGCTAGAGAAAATGTAGCCACTCCGGTTGTACAGAAGACCGGGATTTAATGCTTCAACTACAAGGAATTTGGACATATGACTAGAGAATGTGATGTATGTATTTTTACCCCTTTAGGAAAAGGAAGGTAATTAGGGTAAGTATTAACGAGTAGTTTAGGAAAACCACAAGTTAAGACCCAAATGAAGTGAGTTCGTTCTCGAGGAGGCACGTGTGTTGTGTGATGAATTGATTTTGATTGATGATTTTATTAAGAAGAAAAGAAAATAGAAATGAGCAAGAAAGAAATGACGGTTACGAAGACGGATTAAACTAAGACGAAAAAGCGATAACGTAAAACCGTAAATAGTGCAAAAATTAAAATTTTAACCTAAAAATTCCTAAAAATTATTAAAAATCCACAATATTATTCTAAGAGTTTAAAAAAATCCAAACTTGCTAAAACCTTTTAATAAAATAGATAATGACTTTTTAATGCTAATTAAAGCCCTAAAAATCACAATTAATTATTAAAAAGCCCTAAACAAGATCTTAAAGTTTGTAAACCTCAAAAATAACCTAATTAAGCTAAAAAAGTATTTTTTAAAATTTTAAAACCTAATAAAACTATTTTTAAACACTTAAAAACTATTAAAATCTATTAAAACTTAAATTAATTCTAGAAAATAATTGAAAAGCCTAAAAAATATTTGGAAAGTGACAAAACTCCTAATTATGTGTCTACAATCTAGGAAAAATGAAAAAACTAGAAAAAACAAACTTTCAATTTTAAATAATAAAATAATATTAAAATATTACCAAAAATCCTAAATAATGTAACAAGAACAGAAATACAATCAAAAGTTTCTAAAACCTATTTAATAATTTTATATTAAATTTTAAAGTTAGCTAAAAACCCTAAAATCAAATAAAATCAAAAATAAGACTTTTTGAAAACTTTTTGGGCTGTAAACCTCAAGGATATAAATAAAAACCTAAAAATTATTTTTTTTTGATTTTTAAAATGCTTTTTCCTATTTTTAACTTACTTTCTAAAATTTAAACTAAAAATAATCCTAAAAAACTAATTAAAAACGGAAAAATAATATTTTTGAACTGAAAAATCCTAAACCCTAACTAGAATACAAGAAAAATACTAAACAGCAAAAACCTAAAGAAAATAAGCTTAAAAGAGCTTATAAATAAGCTGTTAGCTAAATAAGCCCAAAATCAAACACTCCTTATATATTAAACGTTGCAAAGTCTTAACAGTCAAAGACACTAGGGCATGATGGTTAACGCGTTTGGTTGTGGGAGGAGTGGCGCAGGTTCGAGTCCTGGCCACGTCCTTTTTACTTTTTATTTTTTTTTCTTTTTTTATACTTAAAAACACAAACCAGTTGATCCTTAACTCACAAAAACACAAACACAAATCAAATTTTATCAAGATTAAATCACTCTAGAAACAAAAACGTGCTCTGGTCAAGATTTCAAGAACACAAGCAATAAGGTTTCTTCACATGTGCAGTTATGGAACAAGAGGGCTTGTCCCTTGGATTTGTGGATGTTTTGATGGACAAATAGGGCACCCTTATACTCAGTTGAGTATAGGGAGTCCGAAAATGCACAAAACCAGCAATATCAAACACAATATCAAGCACAAAATAGCAACCCAAGTTTCTGATAAGCTAAATGCAGGTCTGGGGGGTACTTTGCTGATGCAGTTAGCACACAAGTGGGATTCAATGCTCAAAATCTTGCACACAATGACACCAACTAGCATACAAACAATCAAAGACCCTAAAATGACCTAATATCTAGCAGATTATCAATCTTGAAGGCAAAATTTCACACAAATGCAGTCACAAAGCAGTTTCTGATTTTTGCTATATTTTCCAAATTCTTGACATACAAATGGCTTTTAAACCTACCAAACTGAAATACAAATGCTACTATCACCTACTACTAACCTAGTGAATGTATCTAGCCAAATTTTAACCCTAAAACTTTTACCAATCTCAAATAAACAACATATTCAAACACCCCTTAATGTTTCTGAAATCAAGATTTTTACAAAGCAAATCAATTTAAAACTTTACCAAATGGATTCTAATCAATCCTAACATGCATATAACAACAAGTAAACTCAATTTAACACTTAAACTAACATTTAACCACTTAGCATGCAAATCACACAAAATGCATAAAATTTTCAGAAAACTAAAAATTGAAATGGGAAACAAGAAATTACCTTAAGGGACCTACATCCAGGTCCCTTAGTGGCTGCTTAGCCACCTCCAAATAGGTTGGGGCCTATGCAGAACCTTGAACAAACAATTCTCAATAACCTTCTAAGATCAACACACAAACAAAATATAACCAACTTCTGATTTTTATCACACCTTTTTAAAACCTTTCTCACAACTTTGAACCAATGAACTAGGAACACTTTTGAAAACAAGTTCAATTTCAGAAAAACAAGGATGCTACTCCACTTTCACTTCATAACATCTTGAATTTGTGAAATCAACAAACCTTTTTTTGAAACCTTTTTGAAAAACAACAACTTCAAACACACAAGAAATATGGAACTCAGATTAATTACTCAACAAACATATATCAATTTTTAAAACTCATAAAAGGAATTACACTTTCTAACCAAAAACACCTACTTTATAAATATTTAAAAAGATTACAATTTTTGAGTAAAATCTGGAACAAAACGTATGAGTGACAGGCCACTCATATTTATACTAGCTATTGGAATAAACTAGAAGCCTAAACCCTAATTCTTGAATTTCCATCCTTGCCCTTGGAATGTTGACTGAAATTTTGGTCTTGTTTGGCTTCATGTGATCTTTCTGCCATATCATGTGCTTCCAGCTGTTGTGAGGTGATCACAGACGTCCAATTGTGCTTGGGGTCAAAGGATTTAAGCTGGGTCGTTGGTTTGGTCGGGTGTAGGGTTTTGAGGGAAAGGGACGGGGCAGGGGAGGGTCCCACAAGACACATGGGTGTGTCTTGTGTTGGTTTGAGGTGTGGGTTTAAGTGAGAAAATGGTTAATCATCAAATCTGGAAAGTCTTAACCCAAAACCCTTTGATATGAATTCAATTGAGTCTGGGTGGGTTTAGGGTTTATGGGGGATTAGAGTGAGTGTTTAATCAATTTTGGGTAAAAAGTTATTTAAAAAGGGTGTTAGGGAGGGAAAGTGGGAAAGGGTTGACTGGGGTTTGACCCAGTATTTAAATAAAACCGGTTGGGTTTGGGTGGGTATTGGGTTGGTTTAGTGGGTAGGGTCGGGTTGTGTGGTGAGGTGTCATGATTTGGTTGGTGGTGAGAGTTCGGCTGTTTGACAGTATTGGCCCCCAAGCTTCTTTGTTTCTTTAATGTTGTAATAATCAGCTAACAAACTTCATTCCCTTTGAAATTAACTTTGCCATCTTGTCAATTTTGGCACATTTAAGTTTTCAATCTTAAATTAAGGACTTCAAATGTAATCAATGCAATCTTCAAGGGCCAAACTTGTAATATCTTCAAAAATGGAGGACTTGTGTTGCCAAATGATGATTTCTTCAAGGTCTAATCTTGCCAAGTCTTCAAAATTGAGGGACTAAAGTTGCCAATCTTCAATTCTTCAAGGTCAATTTTGGAAATTCCAGATTTGGTTCCATTGTGCGGCTTCGTTTCCCGTGTTCGTTTTTGAATGATTCTTGTGATCTTTTGCCATTTCCTCAATATCCGTACCTAAAAATACACAAGTAACAAACACGAGCATATATCTGGTATATTCAATGATATTTTATGCATTTTAAGCCCGATTTGGACGATGAGACTATGTATAAAAGCAGTCTCATCACTCCCCCATACTAAACCATTGTCGTGCCCTCACGCAATGCTAGAATAAAGTATCATAACACTTCCAAAATTCATTTTATTCACTTATTGAAATGATAAACTAGCTACACTACTACTATTACTACTACTTGCGTTTTAGACATAATGTATGATTTTCATCGCAAAATGGGACGTTTAGGTTCATAGAATAAGAACCCGTGAATGCTTCGTTAGAAATAATTTCATCGTCCTCGATTTTCACTTTAATTCCATCCCAAGCGTGTAACGAGATCATTGTCATATAAGTTAGTAATGCTAACACTACTCATATGCCCTAATCACGTACTTATTCTCCCATTATTCCTAACTTGTATCTCTTATATTTTATTATGTCTTGAATTTTTCACGAGGATACATTGGTGACTTATGCGATAATAGAGATTTAGGTCTAAAAATAGAGTCCTAACGGTGTAACTAAAACCATCAAATAAATAATCCTTCCTAATAGACAACGATGTTAAAAAATTAAGTCGACAAGAAGGATCGATAAACACGGTTTTATAACAGTTTTGAACATGAGACTTATTACCAAGACTTTTATATGCCCCCTAACGGAAGGTCCTTATTATCTTTGGTTTACCTCCATCTTTTATTCAACTTCGCCATGAAGCTTTTATTATGACTTCGGTCTTGCCTTGCCTTTTATTATCCGCCTCATCAGTGGTTTTATTAGCCAAAGACGTATATCCTCACGCTAAAGCGAATTTTGGATCTTTAAAGCTTCGAAGATTAAGGCTTCATTCACTTTCAGTTTTGCATAGATTTTAGGCCTTGTGGGGCTTCAAATTGTTTGCTAGATTTAGGTGAGCACTTGAAATCTTATTATTGGGTGAAGCTTTCGATTATTCGGGTGCTAATACTTCAAAACCGTGACGCTGGCGATACCTTAATGTCTTCCCAATTTAATTACACGGAAGCTACTAGAAAAGACTAGAAACCCAACAATCCTAACTAAACCGCTAAGTCAATATTTATTAAGCAAAAAATATTTACAAGCGAAGGGAGAATAAGCAAACAACGAGAACACATGAGTTTTTGAAAGAATACGAGTACTCTACGTTTAGCATAGTAACTTATAATTAACTCTATCATTTCTCGTCCTCATTTAAGAGACTTAGCCTAATGTGTAGTTAAGGAATCAAAGCTAAGTGCTCAACACGCACGGTCGAGTCAAAAATTACTCTTATTCTCGCCATCGGAAAATCTACATTCGTGTCTTCAAACACTTATAAAACATGAGAAAAATTTGGCCATTTTTAGCCTTATTTTGCTACAAAACGATAATCAAAATGATAAACTTTAGAAAGCGTGAAGGTTTGGCAAGGCAAGTATCTATTCACCCCCCATACTAAAGTTAAACATTGTCCTCAATGTTTCGAGTCTAGGGGTGCAAACACCCCCATACCAGAGACATAGTCGAATGCCTAATCTAGCATGGAAAGGGTGTAACCAATAAATTAATAGCCGTTTATGAAGTGTGCTAAAAACCTAAGGTTAGAACAATCAAGGATATATCATTTGGATATTGAGAAAGTCTTCAAAGCAAACGATCGAGTGCTCCCATAAAACGAACACGAGAGGCTCCAATCGTGAAGATCATGATCTAAAAACCACAATGCACAAACAACCACGGAACAAAGGTTGGAAGGGTACAAATCCCCTCACATTAACTAATTAGAAAGCAATAATATGTACATGGATAAGCATGGGACTCCCCCACGAGGCACCTTGTTTTTTATAACCGAGTCAAAAGCTCGACTCGAATCCCCATAAATGTGATCATTTACGGATTATCATGGTGTGGTCAATTTTTTGGTGGGGCTTACATGATACACAAGCCCCAAAAACAACCGGTATAAAGGACTAAGTCCTTTGATGGTGCAAAATACCAGGATCGAAGATGGCGTTCTCATTTTCATTGGAAAAACAAATCAACGCCACTTCATCAATAGTCAACAAAAACTCAAAGAGTTTCAAGAAAATAGGATAGAAGAAATAGAAGGGTGGGACAATGGGTAAGTCATGAAAACATTGAGCTACTCGAGGTAGACTCGCACCAATCAAATGAAAAGATTTTCCATTTATTGCATCGGTGGAAGACCGAGATTTCCCTATATAAGCAATTCCAGGATCAAATATCTCGTCCTCGGTGGAGAAAGGGAAGGGAACATATGGGGCTTCCCCCACACTAAGTCCACACAAAGCATCGTCAAAAGGAGAAGACGAGCTTGTAGTACTCAAAACACGTGGTGATGACGAAATTAGAGTTGTAGAAAAATCTTTTAAATTCAATTTAAAGTCTTTTCCTTTTTCATCTTTTAAACTCTCCTTGTGAAAACCCAATTTGATTATGTCAAAAATATTTGGTGTATCTAAAGCGATGTTAGTCACACTAAAAATTCTCACATTTGAAAACCGTTTTGGCAAAGGTAGTGGTAAGTTTTCAAATCTTTTGTCCACAAAGAAAACTTCCGCATCGGGATCAACGTATTCATCATCCGAAGAATCACTCGAGATTGGAATCGTAGGCTTAACACTCTTAACCTCCACCGGCGGAGGGGACGGAACTTCATTTTTCTCAACAACTCCTAAAACTTTATTTGAAATCTTTTTGCAAATGCTTTTGATGGCATTGACATTGTACAAAGACGTGATCGAATACACATGAGAAAGAGTGGAGTTTTGGGTTGCATTAATGACGAGTTCTTCCTCATTGAAACGAAGAGTGATTTTTCTTGCATGCACATCGATAAGTGCTCTCGAGGTATCCAAAAAAGATCGACCTAAAATTAACGGAACTTTAGGATCGATAGGAATGTCAACAACAATAAAGTCTACGGGGTAGTAGAACTTTCCAACTTTCACAAAGACGTCCTCGGCAACTCCACAAGCTAGAATCGTAGAATGATCGGCCATCTCGATTGACATTCTTGAAGGAGTGAGATTGGGAAGATTGAGCGATTTAAAAATCTCGAGAGGCATCAAATTAATACTAGCACCAAGATCGGCCAAGGCGTAGCATTCTTCCATGTCTTGTATATCACATGGGATTAAAAACATTCCAGGATCACCGACTTTTTGAGGTATGCGGCTTAGAAAAACCGATGAACAACTAGACGATTTTTGCAATTTTTCTTTGTTGTTTAGCATACTTTTGAAGTTTGCGGCAAATCGAGGCATCATGACTAAGGCGTCGGCAAAACTTATATTGAAATGGAAGTCACGAAACATTTTCATAAAAAGTTCAAATTGATAATTATTTCGTTCTTGTGCCTTTTCCTTGTCTCGTCTTGAAGGGTAGGGTAAAGGTGGTGTGGGTTGGGGCATAGTAGGCATAGGCATCGGCCTTGGAATCTCGGGTTCCATGATTGGTGTGGGTTCAACCGTAGGTGTGGTTTGAGTGGTACTTCGTGGACTTGTAATTTGCTCCTTTTCTACCAACACCTCGGGTTCTTTCTCTTTTTCCTTCTCCATAGAAGTACTTGGACGAGAAATGGGTTCTTTGAAAGTTTTACCACTACGAGTAGTAATAACCTTCAACTCTCCTTTCGGGTTCACGATGGTATCACTAGGAAGACCACCCGAAGAAGAGGGCTTACAGATGATAGCTTCAAACATTTTAGCCATACGGTCTTCAAACTTAGATTGCCTAGCATCCGCTTTTAACAATTCTTGCTTAATCTCATGTTGTCCTTGCTCCATTTTTTGTTGATTTGGTTGGAGACGTGTGACATTTCCTTCCATTTTATTATCATGAGTTTTAAGTTCATTAGCAAGTTCGTTTTTAAGCTCGTTTTTCAACTCGGATCTTAAGCTAACCATTTCACGTTGCATATTATCAAACTTAGCATCATTAGCCTTTGCATAATTCAAAAATTCTCCTTGAAGATTTTTGGTGTGATCATTTTGAAAACCTTGAGTAGAAGTTTGAAAATCACGGTTTTGGTTTTGATTTGAAATTTGCCCATTTCCACTTTGATAATTACCCTTGTTATAATTCCTTTGATTTCCTTGGTAATTTCCTTGGTTGTTGTTTCGATAGTTATTAGCATTTTGATTTGGTGGAGCTTGATTTTGGCGGGAACCTTGACCGATTTGGTTATAAGTTCCCGTGGCTACATAAGCACTCGAAGTGTTACCATCCGCGGTAATGCACTCGGAAAGATCATGAGCTCCACCACACGACAAACAACTCTTAGAAACCGCTTTAACCGAAGCGGAATTTGAAGCTTCTTGAGCTTTCCAATGGGACATAAGGGTTGAAAACCTATCGAAAAACCGATTCTCCTCATTTGCTTCATCTTGCAAGGCATTGATACTACGAGACGATGATGAGCCCATTTTGGCAACACTCGGTGTGTTACGAGGGCTATAAACCTTAGACCTATTCTCAATTATGACCAAAGCTTCTTCAACTGTTTTACACAAAAAATTACTACCCGCGGCGGCATTAAAATAATCTCTTTCATGATCATTAAGTCCATTGTAAAACGTGTCGATTTGGTGTAAGTCGGAAAAACCGTGATGAGGACATTCATGTAACATCTCCTTAAACCTATTCCAAGCCGTTGAAAAACTTTCATTTGATTCTTGTGAAAATTTAGAAATCTCATTTTTCAAATGCGTAGTCTTAGAGGGCGGAAAAAATTGGTTCACGAACTTTGAAACGAGATCCTTCCACGTCAAAATAGAATTGGGTGGCTCTTTCTCTAACCAAATTTTAGCGGGCCCCAATAAGGAATACGGAAAAAGCATCATCTTAATTTAGTCATTCGAGACATCCTTAAATTTGCACGTGGCGGTAAGACGATTAAATTGGCGGATATTGTTGTGTGGATTGTCCTTCTCATCACCACGGAATTTGTTGTTTTGGATCATCGACAACAAACCCGTTTTCACCTCAAAATTCTCCGCAAGGATAGCGGGAATCACAATAGCTTCTCCATAACCCTCGGTGGGTGCTTGAAGTAACTCCATCATAGTTCGATTCGCCATGGTAGGTGCTTCTCGTACAATGGGTTCGTCAATAGGAGACTCCTTACTAGAATGAGTTGGAGTGGGAGTTTTGTTCTTTCGTCTACGTGCACGTTTTGCTTGATTACGAGTTAGCATAAACGTCACGTACAACGAGGAGACGAGCAAAGAAGATTCTTTTTGGTGTTTTGTATTTTTCAATTTTTTTGTGGTTTTGATGGTATTAACTTTTTTTTGAAATTGGTGAAATGTATTAGGTAGACAAAAATCTACAAATCGCCTCCTTAATCAAATCTCTCGATTAAAGAAGCCTCAAGGAATGAAAACGATCACGTGAAGTGAACGCCTTCGATGACTTTAGAACGATGGTGGAACACCAAATCGTTCAAGAGGGTTTAATCAATAGAAACCAAGAAAATATATATGATATGTAATAATACTTTGGGCGGCAAAACCCTCGATTTACTCTCAAAATCAAATACGCACAAGCAAGCGGAGGAAACGAGGCGGCGCGAAGCACTTAAGAGCCTTTTTCCTTTAGGTCGTGAAATACAACCGCCTTATACCCACCTTATAGTTTGTATTTTCAAAATCGAGCTTCACGAAAGTATTTATCTATTTTTGCCTTTTTCTTTGGTTTGAGATTCGAATACAATGATTGGGTAATGACCTCCCAAGTCAAGGTTGTGATTTCTCGCGTATTTGGAGTACTTGTGAATTTATTGTTCTATGTATACAATATAGTAATAATATTCACACAAAAACCAAAAAACGATAATACGTATTAGTAGAGTGCTACTAATACAAATACTAATTATGGCTAATATAAAAACAACAATGGTTCAATCAAAACACAACACGCCTCCCCGGCAGCGGCGCCAAAATTGATGTATGTTTTTTACCCCTTTAGGAAAAGGAAGGTAATTAGGGTAAGTATTAACGAGTAGTTTAGGAAAACCACAAGTTAAGACCCAAATGAAGTGAGTTCGTTCTCGAGGAGGCACGTGTGTTGTGTGATGAATTGATTTTGATTGATGATTTTATTAAGAAGAAAAGAAAATAGAAATGAGAAAGAAAGAAATGACCGTTACGAAGACGGATTAAACTAAGACGAAAAAGCGATAACGTAAAACGGTAAATAGTGCAAAAATTAAAATTTTAACCTAAAAATTCCTAAAAATTACTAAAAATCCACAATATTATTCTAAGAGTGTACAAAAAATCCAAACTTGCTAAAACCTTTTAATAAAATAGATAATGACTTTTTAATGCTAATTAAAGCCCTAAACGAGATCTTAAAGTTTGTAAACCTCAAAAATAACCTAATTAAGCTAAAAAGTATCTTTTTTAAATTTTAAAACCTAATAAAACTATTTTTAAACACTTAAAAACTATTAAAATCTATTAAAACTTAAATTAATTCTAGAAAATAATTGAAAAGCCTAAAAAATATTTGGAAAGTGAAAAAACTCCTAATTATGTGTCTACAATCTAGGAAAAATGAAAAAACTAGAAAAAATAAACTTTCAATTTTTAATAATAAAATAATATTAAAATATTCAAAAAAAATTCAAAGTTTACTAAAAAATTCTAAAAAAATTACCAAAAATCCTAAATAATGTAACTAGAACAGAAATGCAATCAAAAGTTTCTAAAACCTATTTAATAATTTTATATTAAATTTTAAAGTTAGCTAAAAACCCTAAAATCAAATAAAATAAAAAATAAGACTTTTTGAAAACTTTTTGGGCTGTAAACCTCAAGGATATAAATAAAAACCTAAAAAATATTTTTTTGGATTTTTAAAATGCTTTTGCCTATTTTTAACTTACTTTCTAAAATTTAAACTAAAAATAATCCTAAAAAACTAATTAAAAACAGGAAAATAATATTTTTGAACTGAAAAATCCTAAACCCAAACTAGAATACAAGAAAAATACTAAACATCAAAAACCTAAAGAAAATAAGCTTAAAAGAGCTTATAAATAAGCGGTTAGCTAAATAAGCCCAAAATCAAACACTCCTTATATATTAAAGGTTGCAAAGACTTAACAGTCACAAACCCTAGGGCATGATGGTTAACGCGTTTGGTTGTGGGAGGAGTGGCGCAGGTTCGAGTCCTGGCCACGTCCTTTTTACTTTTTTATTTTTTTTTATTTTTTTAAACTTAAAAACACAAACTAGTTGATCCTTAACTCACAAAAACACAAACACAAATCAAATTTTATCAAGATTAAGTCACTCTAGAAACAAAAACGTGCTCTGGTCAAGATTTCAAGAACACAAGCAATAAGGTTTCTTCACATGTGCAGTTATGGAACAAGAGGGCTTGTCCCTTGGATTTGTGGATGTTTTGATGGACAAATAGGGCACCCCTATACTTAGTTGAGTATAGGGAGTAAGAAAATGCACAAAACCAGCAAGATCAAACACAATATCAAGCACAAAATAGCAACCCAAGTTTCTGATAAGCTAAATGCAGGTCTGGGGGGTACTTTGCTGATGTAGTTAGCACACAAGTGGGATTCAATGCTCAAAATCTTGCACACAATGACACCAACTAGCATACAAACAATCAAAGACCCTAAAATGACCTAATATCTAGCAGATTATCAATCTTGAAGACAAAATTTCACACAAATGCAGTCACAAAAGTAGTTTCTGATTTTTGCTATATTTTCCAAATTCTTGACATACAAATGGCTTTTAAACCTACCAAACTGAAATACAAATGCTACTATCACCTACTACTAACCTAGTGAATGTATCTAGCCAAATTTTAACCCTAAAACTTTTACCAATCTCAAATAAACAACATATCCAAACACCCCTTAATGTTTCTAAAATCAAGATTTTTACAAAGCAAATCAATTTAAAACTTTACCAAATGGATTCTAATCAATCCTAACATGCATATAACAACAAGTAAACTCAATTTAACACTTAAACTAACATTTAACCACTTAGCATGCAAATCACACAAAATGCATAAAATTTTTAGAAAACTAAAAATTGAAATGAGAAACAAGAAATTACCTTAAGGGACCTACATCCAGGTCCCTTAGTGGCTGCTTAGCCACCTCCAAATAGGCTGGGGCCTATGTAGAACCTTGAACAAACAATTCTCAATAACCTGCTAAGATCAACACACAAACAAAATATAACCAACTTCTGATTTTTATCACACCTTTTTAAAACCTTTCTCACAACTTTGAACCAATGAACTAGGAACACTTTTGAAAACAAGTTCATTTTCAGAAAAACAAGGATGTTACTCCACTTTCACTTCATAACATCTTGAATTTCTGAAATCAACAAACCTTTTTTGAAACCTTTTTGAAAAACAACAACTTCAAACACACAAGAAATATGGAACTCAGATTAATTACTCAACAAACATATATCAATTTTTAAAACTCATAAAAGGAATTACACTTTCTAACCAAAAACACCAACTTTACAAATATTTAAAAAGATTACAATTTTTGAGTAAAATCTGGAACAAAACGTATGAGTGACAGGCCAGTCATATTTATACTAGCTATTGGAATAAACTAGAAGCCTAAACCCTACTTCTTGAATTTCCATCCTTGCCCTTGGAATGTTGACTGAAATTTTGGTCTTGTTTGGCTTCATGTGATCTTTCTTCCATATCATGTGCTTCCAGCTGTTGTGAGGTGATCACAGACGTCCAATTGTGCTTGGGGTCAAAGGATTTAAGCTGGGTCGTTGGTTTGGTCGGATGTAGGGTTTTGAGGGAAAGGGACGGGGCAGGGGAGGGTCCCACAAGACACATGGGTGTGTCTTGTGTTGGTTTGAGGTGTGGGTTTAAGTGAGAAAATGGTTAATCATCAATCTGGAAAGTCTTAACCCAAAACCCTTTGATATGAATTCAATTGAGTCTGGGTGGGTTTAGGGTTTATGGGGGATTAGAGTGAGTGTTTAATCCATTTTGGGTAAAAAGTTATTTAAAAAGGGTGTTAGGGAGGGAAAGTGGGAAAGGGTTGACTGGGGTTTGACCCAGTATTTAAATAAAACCGGTTGGGTTTGGGTGGGTATTGGGTTGGTTTAGTGGGTAGGGTCGGGTTGTGTGGTGAGGTGTCATGATTTGGTTGGTGGTGAGAGTTCGGCTGTTTGGCAGTATTGGCCCCCAAGCTTCTTTGTTTCTTTCATGTTGTAATAATCAGCTAACAAACTTCATTCCCTTTGAAATTAACTTTGCCATCTTGTCAATTTTGGCACATTTAAGTTTTCAATCTTAAATTAAGGACTTCAAATGTAATCAATGCAATCTTCAAGGGCCAAACTTGTAATATCTTCAAAAATGGAGGACTTGTGTTGCCAAATGATGATTTCTTCAAGGTCTAATCTTGCCAAGTCTTCAAAATTGAGGGACTAAAGTTGCCAATCTTCAATTCTTCAAGGTCCATTTTGGAAATTCCAGATTTTGGTCCGGTTCATTATGCGGCTTCGTTTCCCGTGTTCGTTTTTGAATGATTCTTGTGATCTTTTGCCATTTCCTCAATATCCGTACCTAAAAATACACAAGTAACAAACATGAGCATATATTTGGTATATTCAATGATATTTTATGCATTTTAAGCCCGATTTGGACGATGAGACTATGTATAAAAGCAGTCTCATCACTCCCCCATACTAAACCATTGTCGTGCCCTCACGCAATGCTAGAATAAAGTATCATAGCACTTCAAAAATTCATTTTATTCACTTATTGAAATGATAAACTAGCTACACTACTACTATTACTACTACTTGCGTTTTAGACATAATGTATGATTTTCATCGCAAAATGGGACGTTTAGGTTCATAGAATAAGAACCCGTGAATGCTTCGTTAGAAATAATTTCATCGTCCTCGATTTTCACCCTAATTCCATGCCAAGCGTGCAACGAGATCATTGTCATTATAAGTTAGTAATGCTAACACTACTCATATGCCCTAATCACGTACTTATTCTCCCATTATTCCTAAGTTGTATCTCTTATATTTTATTATGTCTTGAATTTTTCACGAGGATACATTGTTGACTTATGCGATAATAGAGATTTAGGTCTAAAAATAAAGTCCTAACGGTGTAACTAAAACCATCAAATAAATAATCCTTCCTAATAGACAACGATGTTAAAAATTAAGTCGACAAGAAGGATCGATAAACACGGTTTTATAACGGTTTTGAACATGAGACTTATTACCAAGACTTTTATATGCCCCCTAACGGAAGGGCCTTATTATCTTTGGTTTACCTCCATCTTTTATTCAACTTCGCCATGAAGCTTTTATTATGACTTCGGTCTTGCCTTGCCTTTTATTATCCGCCTCATCGGTGGTTTTATTAGCCAAAGACGTATATCCTCACGCTAAAGCGAATTTTGGATCTTTAAAGCTTCGAAGATTAAGGCTTCATTCACTTTCAAGTTTGCATAGATTTTAGGCCTTGTGGGGCTTCAAATTGTTTGCTAGATTTAGGTGAGCACTTGAAATCTTATTATTGGATGAAGCTTTCGATTATTCGGGTGCCAATACTTCAAAACCGTGACGCTGGCGATACCTTAATGTCTTCCCAATTTAATTACACGGAAGCTACTAGAAAAGACTAGAAACCCAACAATCCTAACTAAACCGCTAAGTCAATATTTATTAAGCAAAAAATATTTACAAGCGAAGGGAGAATAAGCAAACAACGAGAACACATGAGTTTTTGAAAGAATACGAGTACTATACGTTTAGCATAGTAACTTATAATTAACTCTATCATTTCTCGTCCTCATTTAAGAGACTTAGCCTAATGTGTAGTTAAGGAATCAAAGCTAAGTGCTCAGCACGCACGGTCGAGTCAAAAATTACTCTTATTCTCGCCATCGGAAAATCTACATTCGTGTCTTCAAACACTTATAAAACATGAGAAAAATTTGGCCATTTTTAGCCTTATTTTGCAACAAAACGATAATCAAAATGATAAACTTTGGAAAGCGTGAAGGTTTGGCAAGGCAAGTATATATTCACCCCCATACTAAAGTTAAACATTGTCCTCAATGTTTCGAGTCTAGGGGTGCAAACACCCCCATAATAGAGACGTAGTCGAATGCCTAATCTAGCATGGAAAGGGTGTAACCAATAAATTAATAGCCGTTTATGAAGTGTGCTAAAAACCTAAGGTTAGAACAATCAAGGATATATCATTTGGATATTGAGAAAGTCTTCAAAGCAAACGATCGAGTGCTCCCATAAAACGAACACGAGAGGCTCCAATCGTGAAGATCATGATCTAAAAACCATAATGCACAAACAACCACGGAACAAAGGTTGGAAGGGCACAAATCCCCTCACATTAACTAATTAGAAAGCAATAATATGTACATGGATAAAGGGCACCTTGTTTTTGATAACCGAGTCAAAAGCTCGACTCGAATCCCCATAAATGTAATCATTTAGGGATTATCATGGTGTGGTCAATTTTTTGGTGGGGCTTACATGATACACAAGGCCCAAAAACAACCGGTATAAAGGACTAAGTCCTTTGATGGTGCAAAATACCGGGATCGATGGCGTTCTCATTTTCATTGGAAAAACAAATCAACTCCACTTCATCAATAGTAAAAAAACTCAAAGAGTTTCAAGAAAGTAGGAGAGAAGAAATAGAAGGGTGGGACAATGGGTAAGTCATGAAAACATTGAGCTACTCGAGGTAGACTCGCACCAATCAAATGAAAAGATTTTCCATTTATTGCATCGGTGGAAGACCGAGATTTCCCTATATAAGCAATTCCAGGATCAAATATCTCGTCCTCGGTGGAGAAAGGGGAGGGAACATATGGGGCTTCCCCTACACTAAGTCCACACAAAGCATCGTCAAAAGGAGAAGACGAGCTTGTAGTACTCAAAACACGTGGTGATGACGGAATTAAAGTTGTAGAAAAATCTTTTAAATTCAATTTAAAGTCTTTTCCTTTTTCATCTTTTAAACTCTCCTTGTGAAAACCCGATTTGATTATGTCAAAAATATTTGGTGTATCTAAAGCGATGTTAGTCACACTAAAAATTCTCACATTTGAAAACCGTTTTGGCAAAGGTAGTGGTATGTTTTCAAATCTTTTGTCCACAAAGAAAACTTCCCCATCGGGATCAACATATTCATCATCCGAAGAATCACTCGAGATTGGAATCGTAGGCTTAACACTCTTAACCTCCACCGGCGGAGGGGACGGAACTTCATTTTTCTCAACAACTCCTAAAACTTTATTTGATATCTTTTTGCAAATGCTTTTGATGGGATTGACATTGTACAAAGACGTGATCGAATACACATGAGAAAGAGTGGAGTTTTGGGTTGCATTAATGACGAGTTATTCCTCATTGAAACGAAGAGTGATTTTTCTTGCATGCACATCGATAAGTGCTCTCGAGGTATCCAAAAAAGATCGACCTAAAATTAACGGAACTTTAGGATCGATAGGAATGTCAACAATAATAAAGTCTACGGGGTAGTAGGACTTTCCAACTTTCACAAAGACGTCCTCGGCAACTCCACAAGATAGAATCGTAGAATGATCGGCCATCTCGATTGACATTCTTGAAGGAGTGAGATTGGGAAGATTGAGCGATTTAAAAATCTCGAGAGGCATCAAATTAATACTAGCACCAAGATCGGCCAAGGCGTAGCATTCTTCCATGTCTTGTATATCACATGGGATTAAAAACATTCCAGGATCACAGACTTTTTGAGGTATGCGGCTTAGAAAAACCGATGAACAACAAGACGATTTTTGCAATTTCTCTTTGTTGTTTAGCATACTTTTGAAGTTTGCGGCAAATCGAGGCATCATGACTAAGGCGTCGGCAAAACTTATATTGAAATGCAAGTCACGAAACATTTTCATAAAAAGTTCAAATTGATAATTATTTCGTTCTTGTGCCTTTTCCTTGTCTCGTCTTGAAGGGTAGGGTAAAGGTGGTGTGGGTTGGGGCATAGTAGGCATAGGCATCGGCCTTGGAATCTCGGGTTCCATGATTGGTGTGGGTTCAACCATAGGTGTGGTTTGAGTGGTACTTCGTGGGCTTGTAATTTGCTCCTTTTCTACCAACACCTCGGGTTCTTTCTCTTTTTCCTTCTCCATAGAAGTACTTGGACGAGAAATGGGTTCTTTGAAAGTTTTACCACTACGAGTAGTAATAACCTTCAACTCTCCTTTCGGGTTCACGATGGTATCACTAGGAAGACCACCCGAAGAAGAGGGCTTACACATGATAGCTTCAAACATTTTAGCCATACGGTCTTCAAACTTAGATTGCCTAGCATCCGCTTTTAACAATTCTTGCTTAATCTCATGTTGTCCTTGCTCCATTTTTTGTTGATTTTGTTGGAGACGTGTGACATTTCCTTCCATTTTATTAGCATGAGTTTTAAGTTCATTAGCAAGTTCGTTTTAAGCTCGTTTTTCAACTCGGATCTTAAGCTAACCATTTCACGTTACATATTATCAAACTTAGCATCATTAGCCTTTGCATAATTCAAAAATTCTCCTTGAAGATTTTTGGTGTGATCATTTTGAAAACCTTGAGTAGAAGTTTGAAAATCACGGTTTTGGTTTTGATTTGAAATTTGCCCATTTCCACTTTGATAATTACCCTTGTTATAATTCCTTTGATTTCCTTGGTAATTTCCTTGGTTGTTGTTTTGATAGTTATTAGCATTTTGATTTGGTGGAGCTTGATTTTGGCGGGAACCTTGACCGATTTGTTTATAAGTTCCCGTGGCTACATAAGCACTCGAAGTGTTACCATCCGCGGTAATGCACTCGGAAAGATCATGAGCTCCACCACACGATAAACAACTCTTAGAAACCGCTTTGACCGAAGCGGAATTTGAAGCTTCTTGAGCTTTCCAATGGGACATAAGGGTTGAAAACCTATCGATAAACCGATTCTCCTCATTTGCTTCATCTTGCAAGGCATTGATACTACGAGACGATGATGAGCCCATATTGGCAACACTCGGTGTGTTACGAGGGCTATAAACCTTAGACCTATTCTCAATTATGACCAAAGCTTCTTCAACCGTTTTACACAAAAAATTACCACCCGCGGCGGCATTCAAATAATCTCTTTCATGATCATTAAGTCCATTGTAAAACGTGTCGATTTGGTGTAAGTCGGAAAAACCGTGATGAGGACATTCATGTAACATCTCCTTAAACCTATTCCAAGCCGATGAAAAACTTTCATTTGATTCTTGTGAAAATTTAGAAATCTCATTTTTCAAATGCGTAGTCTTAGAGGGCGGAAAAAATTGGTTCACGAACTTTGAAACGAGATCCTTCCACGTCAATATAGAATTGGGTGGCTCTTTCTCTAACCAAATTTTAGCGGGCCCCACTAAGGAATACGGAAAAAGCATCATCTTAATCGAGTCATTCGAGACATCCTTAAATTTGCACGTGGCGGTAAGACGATTAAATTGGCGGATATGGTTGTGTGGATTGTCCTTCTCCTCACCACGGAATTTGTTGTTTTGGATCATCGACAACAAACCCGTTTTCACCTCAAAATTCTCCGCAAGGATAGCGGGAATCACAATAGCTTCTCCATAACCCTCGGTGGGTGCTTGAAGTAACTCCATCATAGTTCGATTCGCCATGGTAGGTGCTTTTCGTACAATGGGTTCGTCAATAGGAGACTCCTTACTAGAATGAGTTGGAGTGGGAGTTTTGTTCTTTCGTCTACGTGCACGTTTTGCTTGATTACGAGTTAGCATAAACGTCACGTACAACGAGGAGACGAGCAAAGAAGATTCTTTTTGGTGTTTTGTATTTTTCAATTTTTTTGTGGTTTTGATGGTATTAACTTTTTTTTGAAATTGGTGAAATGTATTAGGTAGACAAAAATCTACAAATCGCCTCCTTAATCAAATCTCTCGATTAAAGAAGCCTCAAGGAATGAAAACGATCACGTGAAGTGAACGCCTTCGATGACTTTAGAACGATGGTGGAACACCAAATCGTTCAAGAGGGTTTAATCAATAGAAACCAAGAAAATATATATGATATGTAATAATACTTTGGGCGGCAAAACCCTCGATTCACTCTCAAAATCAAATACGCACAAGCAAGCGGAGGAAACGAGGCGGCGCGAAGCACTTAAGAGCCTTTTTCCTTTAGGTCGTGAAATACAACCGCCTTATACCCACCTTATAGTTTGTATTTTCAAAATCGAGCTTCACGAAAGTATTTATCTATTTTTGCCTTTTTCTTTGGTTTGAGATTCGAATACAATGATTGGGTAATGACCTCCCAAGTCAAGGTTGTGATTTCTCGCGTATTTGGAGTACTTGTGAATTTATTGTTCTACGTATACAATATAGTAATAATATTCACACAAAAACCAAAAAACGATAATACGTATTAGTAGAGTGCTACTAATACAAATACTAATTATGGGTAATATGAAAACAACAATCGTTCAATCAAAACACAACACGCCTCCCTGGCAGCGGCGCCAAAATTGATGTATGTATTTTTACCCCTTTAGGAAAAGGAAGGTAATTAGGGTAAGTATTAACGAGTAGTTTAGGAAAACCACAAGTTAAGACCCAAATGAAGTGAGTTTGTTCTCGAGGAGGCACGTGCGTTGTGTGATGAATTGATTTTGATTGATGATTTTATTAAGAAGAAAAGAAAATAGAAATGAGAAAGAAAGAAATGACCGTTACGAAGACGGATTAAACTAAGACGAAAAAGCGATAACGTAAAACCGTAAATAGTGCAAAAATTAAAATTTTAACCTAAAAATTCCTAAAAATTACTAAAAATCCACAATATTATTCTAAGAGTTTACAAAAAATCCAAACTTGCTAAAACCTTTTAATAAATTAGATAATGACTTTTTAATGCTAATTAAAGCCCTAAAAATCACAATTAATTATTAAAAAGCCCTAAACAAGATCTTAAAGTTTGTAAACCTCAAAAATAACCTAATTAAGCTAAAAAGTATTTTTTAAAATTTTAAAACCTAATAAAACTATTTTTAAACACTTAAAATCTATTAAAACTTAAATTAATTATAGAAAATAATTGAAAAGCCTAGAAAATATTTGGAAAGTGACAAAACTCCTAATTATGTGTCTACAATCTAGGAAAAATGAAAAAACTAGAAAAAACAAACTTTCAATTTTTAATAATAAAATAATATTAAAATATTAAAAAAAATTCAAAGTTTACTAAAAAATTCTAAAAAACTACCAAAAATCCTAAATAATGTAACTAGAACAGAAATGCAATCAAAAGTTTCTAAAACCTATTTAATAATTTTATATTAAATTTTAAAGTTAGCTAAAAACCCTAAAATCAAATAAAATCAAAAATAAGACTTTTTGAAAACTTTTTGGGCCGTAAACCTCAAGGATATAAATAAAAACCTTAAAACTATTTTTTTGGATTATTAAAACGCTTTTTCCTATTTTTAACTTACTTTCTAAAATTTAAACTAAAAATAATCCTAAAAAACTAATTAAAAACGGGAAAAATAATATTTTTGAACTGAAAAATCCTAAACCCTAACTAGAATACAAGAAAAATACTAAACAGCAAAAACCTAAAGAAAATAAGCTTAAAAGAGCTTATAAATAAGCTGTTAGCTAAATAAGCCCAAAATCAAACACTCCTTATATATTAAACGTTGCAAAGACTTAACAGTCAAAGACCCTAGGGCATGATGGTTAACGTGTTTTGTTGTGGGAGGAGTGGCACAGGTTCGAGTCCTGGCCACGTCCTTTTTACTTTTTATTTTTTTTCTTTTTTTAAACTTAAAAACATAAACCAGTTGATCCTTAACTCACAAAAACACAAACACAAATCAAATTTTATCAAGATTAAATCACTCTAGAAACAAAAACGTGCTCTGGTCAAGATTTCAAGAACATAAGCAATAAGGTTTCTTCACATGTGCAGTTATGGAACAAGAGGGCTTGTCCCTTGGATTTGTGGATGTTTTTATGGACAAATAGGGCACCCCTATACTCAGTTGAGTATAGGGAGTCCGAAAATGCACAAAACCAGCAAGATCAAACACAATATCAAGCACAAAATAGCAACCCAAGTTTCTGATAAGCTAAATGCAGGTATGGGGGGTACTTTGCTGATGCAGTTAGCACACAAGTGGGATTCAATGCTCAAAATCTTGCACACAATGACACCAACTAGCATACAAACAATCAAAGACCCTAAAATGACCTAATATCTAGCAGATTATCAATCTTGAAGGCAAAATTTCACACAAATGCAGTCACAAAAGCAGTTTCTGATTTTTGCTATATTTTTCAAATTCTTGACATACAAATGGCTTTTAAACCTACCAAACTGAAATACAAATGCTACTATCACCTACTACTAACCTAGTGAATGTATCTAGCCAAATTTTAACCCTAAAACTTTTACCAATCTCAAATAAACAACATATCCAAACACCCCTTAATGTTTCTAAAATCAAGATTTTTACAAAGCAAATCAATTTAAAACTTTACCAAATGGATTCTAATCAATCCTAACATGCATATAACAACAAGTAAACTCAATTCAACACTTAAACTAACATTTAACCACTTAGCATGCAAATCACACAAAATGCATAAAATTTTCAGAAAACTAAAAATTGAAATAGGAAACAAGAAATTACCTTAAGGGACCTACATCCAGGTCCCTTAGTGGCTGCTTAGCCACCTCCAAATAGGCTGGGGCCTATGCAGAACCTTGAACAAACAATTCTCAATAACCTGCTAAGATCAACACACAAACAAAATATAACCAACTTCTGGTTTTTATCACACCTTTTTAAAACCTTTCTCACAACTTTGAACCAATGAACTAGGAACACTTTTGATAACAAGTTCAATTTCAGAAAAACAAGGATGTTACTCCACTTTCACTTCATAACATCTTGAATTTCTGAAATCAACAAACCTTTTCTTGAAACCTTTTTGAAAAACAACAACTTCAAACACACAAGAAATATGGAACTCAGATTAATTACTCAACAAACATATATCAATATTTAAAACTCATAAAAGGAATTACACTTTCTAACCAAAAACACCAACTTTATAAATATTTAAAAAGATTACAATTTTTGAATAAAATCTGGAACAAAACGTATGAGTGACAGGCCACTCATATTTATACTAGCTATTGGAATAAACTAGAAGCCTAAACCCTAATTCTTGAATTTCCATCCTTGCCCTTGGAATGTTGACTGAAATTTTGGTCTTGTTTGGCTTCATGTGAACTTTCTACCATATCATGTGCTTCCAGCTGTTGTGAGGTGATCACGGACGTCCAATTGTGCTTGGGGTCAAAGGATTTAAGCTGGGTCGTTGGTTTGGTCGGGTGTAGGGTTTTGAGGGAAAGGGACGGGGCAGGGGAGGGTCCCACAAGACACATGGGTGTGTCTTGTGTTGGTTTGAGGTGTGGGTTTAAGTGAGAAAATGGTTAATCATCAATCTGGAAAGTCTTAACCCAAAACCCTTTGATATGAATTCAATTGAGTCTGGGTGGGTTTAGGGTTTATGGGGGATTAGAGTGAGTGTTTAATCCATTTTGGGTAAAAAGTTATTTAAAAAGGGTGTTAGGGAGGGAAAGTGGGAAAGGGTTGACTGGGGTTTGACCCAGTATTTAAATAAAGCCGGTTGGGTTTGGGTGGGTATTGGGTTGGTTTAGTGGGTAGGGTCGGGTTGTGTGGTGAGGTGTCATGATTTGGTTGGTGGTGAGAGTTCGGCTGTTTGGCAGTATTGGCCCCCAAGCTTCTTTGTTTCTTTCATGTTGTAATAATCAGCTAACAAACTTCATTCCCTTTGAAATTAACTTTGCCATCTTGTCAATTTTGGCACATTTAAGTTTTCAATCTTAAATTAAGGACTTCAAATGTAATCAATGCAATCTTCAAGGGCCAAACTTGTAATATCTTCAAAAATGGAGGACTTGTGTTGCCAAATGATGATTTCTTCAAGGTCTAATCTTGCCAAGTCTTCAAAATTGAGGGACTAAAGTTGCCAATCTTCAATTCTTCAAGGTCCATTTTGGAAATTCCAGATTTTGGTCCGGTTCATTATGCGGCTTCGTTTCCCGTGTTCGTTTTTGAATGATTCTTGTGATCTTTTGCCATTTCCTCAATATCCGTACCTAAAAATACACAAGTAACACACACGAGCATATATTTGGTATATTCAATGATATTTTATGCATTTTAAGCCCGATTTGGACGATGAGACTATGTATAAAAGCAGTCTCATCACTCCCCCATACTAAATCATTGCCGTGCCCTCACGTAATGCTAGAATAAAGTATCATAGCACTTCAAAAATTCATTTTATTCACTTATTGAAATGATAAACTAGCTACACTACTACTATTACTACTACTTGCGTTTTAGACATAATGTATGATTTTCATCGCAAAATGGGACGTTTAGGTTCATAGAATAAGAACCCGTGAATGCTTCGTTAGAAATAATTTCATCGTCCTCGATTTTCACCCTAATTCCATGCCAAGCGTGCAACGAGATCATTGTCATTATAAGTTAGTAATGCTAACACTACTCATATGCCCTAATCACGTACTTATTCTCCCATTATTCCTAAGTTGTATCTCTTATATTTTATTATGTCTTGAATTTTTCACGAGGATACATTGTTGACTTATGCGATAATAGAGATTTAGGTCTAAAAATAAAGTCCTAACGGTGTAACTAAAACCATCAAATAAATAATCCTTCCTAATAGACAACGATGTTAAAAATTAAGTCGACAAGAAGGATCGATAAACACGGTTTTATAACAGTTTTGAACATGAGACTTATTACCAAGACTTTTATAAGCCCCCTAACGGAAGGGCCTTATTATCTTTGGTTTACCTCCATCTTTTATTCAACTTCGCCATGAAGCTTTTATTATGACTTCGGTCTTGCCTTGCCTTTTATTATCCGCCTCATCGGTGGTTTTATTAGCCAAAGACGTATATCCTCAGGCTAAAGCGAATTTTGGATCTTTAAAGCTTCGAAGATTAAGGCTTCATTAACTTTCAATTTTGCATAGATTTTAGGCCTTGTGTGGCTTCAAATTGTTTGCTAGATTTAGGTGAGCACTTGAAATCTTATTATTGGGTGAAGCTTTCGATTATTCGGGTGCCAATACTTCAAAACCGTGACGCTGGCGATACCTTAATGTCTTCCCAATTTAATTACACGGAAGCTACTAGAAAAGACTAGAAACCCAACAATCCTAACTAAACCGCTAAGTCAATATTTATTAAGCAAAAAATATTTACAAGCGAAGGGAGAATAAGCAAACAACGAGAACACATGAGTTTTTGAAAGAATACGAGTACTCTACGTTTAGCATAGTAACTTATAATTAACTCTATCATTTCTCGTCCTCATTTAAGAGACATAGCCTAATGTGTAGTTAAGGAATCAAAGCTAAGTGCTCAGCACGCACGGTCGAGTCAAAAATTACTCTTATTCTCGCCATCGGAAAATCTACATTCGCGTCTTCAAAAACTTATAAAACATGAGAAAAATTTGGCCATTTTTAGCCTTATTTTGCAACAAAACGATAATCAAAATGATAAACTTTGGAAAGCGTGAAGGTTTGGCAAGGCAAGTATCTATTCACCCCCATACTAAAGTTAAACATTGTCCTCAATGTTTCGAGTCTAGGGGTGCAAACACCCCCATAATAGAGACGTAGTCGAATGCCTAATCTAGCATGGAAAGGGTGTAACCAATAAATTAATAGCCGTTTATGAAGTGTGCTAAAAACCTAAGGTTAGAACAATCAAGGATATATCATTTGGATATTGAGAAAGTCTTCAAAGCAAACGATCGAGTGCTCCCATAAAACGAACACGAGAGGCTCCAATCGTGAAGATCATGATCTAAAAACCACAATGCACAAACAACCACGGAACAAAGGTTGGAAGGGCACAAATCCCCTCACATTAACTAATTAGAAAGCAATAATATGTACATGGATAAGCATGGAATCCCCCACGAGGCACCTTGTTTTTGATAACCGAGTCAAAAGCTCGACTCGAATCCCCATAAATGTGATCATTTAGGGATTATCATGGTTTGGTCAATTTTTTGGTGGGGCTTACATGATACACAAGGCCCAAAAACAACCGGTATAAAGGACTAAGTCCTTTGATGGTGCAAAATACCGGGATCGATGGCGTTCTCATTTTCATTGGAAAAACAAATCAACGCCACTTCATCAATAGTAAAAAAAAACTCAAAGAGTTTCAAGAAAATAGGAGAGAAGAAATAGAAGGATGGGACAATGGGTAAGTCATGAAAACATTGAGCTACTCGAGGTAGACTCGCACCAATCAAATGAAAAGATTTTCCATTTATTGCATCGGTGGAAGACCGAGATTTCCCTATATAAGCAATTCCAGGATCAAATATCTCGTCCTCGGTGGAGAAAGGGGAGGGAACATATGGGGCTTCCCCCACACTAAGTCCACACAAAGCATCGTCAAAAGGAGAAGACGAGCTTGTAGTACTCAAAACATGTGGTGATGACGGAATTAGAGTTGTAGAAAAATCTTTTAAATTCAATTTAAAGTCTTTTCCTTTTTCATCTTTTAAACTCTCCTTGTGAAAACCCGATTTGATTATGTCAAAAATATTTGGTGTATCTAAAGCGATGTTAGTCACACTAAAAATTCTCACATTTGAAAACCGTTTTGGCAAAGGTAGTGGTAAGTTTTCAAATCTTTTGTCCACAAAGAAAACTTCCCCATCGGGATCAACATATTCATCATCCGAAGAATCACTCGAGATTGGAATCGTAGGCTTAACACTCTTAACCTCCACCGGCGGAGGGGACGGAACTTCATTTTTCTCAACAACTCCTAAAACTTTATTTGATATCTTTTTGCAAATGCTTTTGATGGGATTGACATTGTACAAAGACGTGATCGAATACACATGAGAAAGAGTGGAGTTTTGGGTTGCATTAATGACGAGTTCTTCCTCATTGAAACGAAGAGTGATTTTTCTTGCATGCACATCGATAAGTGCTCTCGAGGTATCCAAAAAAGATCGACCTAAAATTAACGGAACTTTAGGATCGATAGGAATGTCAACAACAATAAAGTCTACGGGGTAGTAGGACTTTCCAACTTTCACAAAGACGTCATCGGCAACTCCACAAGATAGAATCGTAGAATGATCGGCCATCTCGATTGACATTCTTGAAGGAGTGAGATTGGGAAGATTGAGCGATTTGAAAATCTCGAGAGGCATCAAATTAATACTAGCACCAAGATCGGCCAAGGCGTAGCATTCTTCCATGTCTTGTATATCACATGGGATTAAAAACATTCCAGGATCACCGACTTTTTGAGGTATGCGGCTTAGAAAAACCGATGAACAACTAGACGATTTTTGCAATTTCTCTTTGTTGTTTAGCATACTTTTGAAGTTTGCGGCAAATAGAGGCATCATGACTAAGGCGTCGGCAAAACTTATATTGAAATGCAAGTCACGAAACATTTTCATAAAAAGTTCAAATTGATAATTATTTCGTTCTTGTGCCTTTTCCTTGTCTCGTCTTGAAGGGTAGGGTAAAGGTGGTGTGGGTTGGGGCATAGTAGGCATAGGCATCGGCCTTGGAATCTCGGGTTCCATGATTGGTGTGGGTTCAACCATAGGTGTGGTTTGAGTGGTACTTCGTGGGCTTGTAATTTGCTCCTTTTCTACCAACACCTCGGGTTCTTTCTCTTTTTCCTTCTCCGTAGAAGTACTTGGACGAGAAATGGGTTCTTTGAAAGTTTTACCACTACGAGTAGTAATAACCTTCAACTCTCCTTTCGGGTTCACGATGGTATCACTAGGAAGACCACCCGAAGAAGAGGGCTTACACATGATAGCTTCAAACATTTTAGCCATACGGTCTTCAAACTTAGATTGCCTAGCATCCGCTTTTAACAATTCTTGCTTAATCTCATGTTGTCCTTGCTCCATTTTTTGTTGATTTTGTTGGAGACGTGTGACATTTCCTTCCATTTTATTAGCATGAGTTTTAAGTTCATTAGCAAGTTCGTTTTAAGCTCGTTTTTCAACTCGGATCTTAAGCTAACCATTTCACGTTACATATTATCAAACTTAGCATCATTAGCCTTTGCATAATTCAAAAATTCTCCTTGAAGATTTTTGGTGTGATCATTTTGAAAACCTTGAGTAGAAGTTTGAAAATCACGGTTTTGGTTTTGATTTGAAATTTGCCCATTTCCACTTTGATAATTACCCTTGTTATAATTCCTTTGATTTCCTTGGTAATTTCCTTGGTTGTTGTTTTGATAGTTATTAGCATTTTGATTTGGTGGAGCTTGATTTTGGCGGGAACCTTGACCGATTTGTTTATAAGTTCCCGTGGCTACATAAGCACTCGAAGTGTTACCATCCGCGGTAATGCACTCGGAAAGATCATGAGCTCCACCACACGACAAACAACTCTTAGAAACCGCTTTGACCGAAGCGGAATTTGAAGCTTCTTGAGCTTTCCAATGGGACATAAGGGTTGAAAACCTATCGAAAAACCGATTCTCCTCATTTGCTTCATCTTGCAAGGCATTGATACTACGAGACGATGATGAGCCCATATTGGCAACACTCGGTGTGTTACGAGGGCTATAAACCTTAGACCTATTCTCAATTATGACCAAAGCTTCTTCAACCGTTTTACACAAAAAATTACCACCCGCGGCGGCATTCAAATAATCTCTTTCATGATCATTAAGTCCATTGTAAAACGTGTCGATTTGGTGTAAGTCGGAAAAACCGTGATGAGGACATTCATGTAACATCTCCTTAAACCTATTCCAAGCCGATGAAAAACTTTCATTTGATTCTTGTGAAAATTTAGAAATCTCATTTTTCAAATGCGTAGTCTTAGAGGGCGGAAAAAATTGGTTCACGAACTTTGAAACGAGATCCTTCCACGTCAATATAGAATTGGGTGGCTCTTTCTCTAACCAAATTTTAGCGGGCCCCACTAAGGAATACGGAAAAAGCATCATCTTAATCGAGTCATTCGAGACATCCTTAAATTTGCACGTGGCGGTAAGACGATTAAATTGGCGGATATGGTTGTGTGGATTGTCCTTCTCATCACCACGAAATTTGTTGTTTTGGATCATCGACAACAAACCCGTTTTCACCTCAAAATTCTCCGCAAGGATAGCGGGAATCACAATAGCTTCTCCATAACCCTCGGTGGGTGCTTGAAGTAACTCCATCATAGTTCGATTCGCCATGGTAGGTGCTTTTCGTACAATGGGTTCGTCAATAGGAGACTCCTTACTAGAATGAGTTGGAGTGGGAGTTTTGTTCTTTCGTCTACGTGCACGTTTTGCTTGATTACGAGTTAGCATAAATGTCACGTACAACGAGGAGACGAGCAAAGAAGATTCTTTTTGGTGTTTTGTATTTTTCAATTTTTTTGTGGTTTTGATGGTATTAACTTTTTTTTGAAATTGGTGAAATGTATTAGGTAGACAAAAATCTACAAATCGCCTCCTTAATCAAATCTCTCGATTAAAGAAGCCTCAAGGAATGAAAACGATCACGTGAAGTGAACGCCTTCGATGACTTTAGAACGATGGTGGAACACCAAATCGTTCAAGAGGGTTTAATCAATAGAAACCAAGAAAATATATATGATATGTAATAATACTTTGGGCGGCAAAACCCTCGATTCACTCTCAAAATCAAATACGCACAAGCAAGCGGAGGAAACAAGGCGGCGCGAAGCACTTAAGAGCCTTTTTCCTTTAGGTCGTGAAATACAACCGCCTTATACCCACCTTATAGTTTGTATTTTCAAAATCGAGCTTCACGAAAGTATTTATCTATTTTTGCCTTTTTCTTTGGTTTGAGATTCGAATACAATGATTGGGTAATGACCTCCCAAGTCAAGGTTGTGATTTCTCGCGTATTTGGAGTACTTGTGAATTTATTGTTCTACGTATACAATATAGTAATAATATTCACACAAAAACCGAAAAACGATAATACGTATTAGTAGAGTGCTACTAATACAAATACTAATTATGGATAATATGAAAACAACAATGGTTCAATCAAAACACAACACGCCTCCCTGGCAGCGGCGCCAAAATTGATGTATGTATTTTTACCCCTTTAGGAAAAGGAAGGTAATTAGGGTAAGTATTAACGAGTAGTTTAGGAAAACCACAAGTTAAGACCGAAATGAAGTGAGTTTGTTCTCGAGGAGGCACGTGTGTTGTGTGATGAATTGATTTTGATTGATGATTTTATTAAGAAGAAAAGAAAATAGAAATGAGAAAGAAAGAAATGACGGTTACGAAGACGGATTAAACTAAGACGAAAAAGCGATAACGTAAAACCGTAAATAGTGCAAAAATTAAAATTTTAACCTAAAAATTCCTAAAAATTACTAAAAATCCACAATATTATTCTAAGAGTTTACAAAAAATCCAAACATGCTAAAACCTTTTAATAAATTAGATAATGACTTTTTAATGCTAATTAAAGCCCTAAAAATCACAATTAATTATTAAAAAGCCCTAAACAAGATCTTAAAGTTTGTAAACCTCAAAAATAACCTAATTAAGCTAAAAAGTATTTTTTAAAATTTTAAAACCTAATAAAACTATTTTTAAACACTTAAAATCTATTAAAACTTAAATTAATTATAGAAAATAATTGAAAAGCCTAAAAAATATTTGGAAAGTGACAAAACTCCTAATTATGTGTCTAAAATCTAGGAAAAATGAAAAAACTAGAAAAAACAAACTTTCAATTTTTAATAATAAAATAATATTAAAATATTCAAAAAAATTCAAAGTTTACTAAAAAATTCTAAAAAATTACCAAAAATCCTAAATAATGTAACTAGAACAGAAATGCAATCAAAAGTTTCTAAAACCTATTTAGTAATTTTATATTAAATTTTAAAGTTAGCTAAAAACCCTAAAATCAAATAAAATCAAAAATAAGACTTTTTGAAAACTTTTTGGGCCGTAAACCTCAAGGATATAAATAAAAACCTAAAAACTATTTTTTTGGATTATTAAAATGCTTTTTCCTATTTTTAACTTACTTTCTAAAATTTAAACTAAAAATAATCCTAAAAAACTAATTAAAAACGGGAAAAATAATATTTTTGAACTGAAAAATCCTAAACCCTAACTAGAATACAAGAAAAATACTAAACAGCAAAAACCTAAAGAAAATAAGCTTAAAAGAGCTTATAAATAAGCTGTTAGCTAAATAAGCCCAAAATCAAACACTCCTTATATATTAAACGTTGCAAAGACTTAACAGTCAAAGACCCTAGGGCATGATGGTTAACGCGTTTTGTTGTAGGAGGAGTGGCGCAGGTTCGAGTCCTGGCCACGTCCTTTTTACTTTTTATTTTTTTTTCTTTTTTTAAACTTAAAAACATAAACCAGTTGATCCTTAACTCACAAAAACACAAACACAAATCAAATTTTATCTAGATTAAATCACTCTAGAAACAAAAACGTGCTCTGGTCAAGATTTCAAGAACACAAGCAATAAGGTTTCTTCACATGTGCAGTTATGGAACAAGAGGGCTTGTCCCTTGGATTTGTGGATGTTTTTATGGACAAATAGGGGACCCCTATACTCAGTTGAGTATAGGGAGTCAGAAAATGCACAAAACCAACAAGATCAAACACAATATCAAGCACAAAATAGCAACCCAAGTTTCTGATAAGCTAAATGCAGGTATGGGGGGTACTTTGCTGATGCAGTTAGCACACAAGTGGGATTCAATGCTCAAAATCTTGCACAATGACACCAACTAGCATACAAACAATCAAAGACCCTAAAATGACCTAATATCTAGCAGATTATCAATCTTGAAGGCAAAATTTCACACAAATGCAGTCACAAAAGCAGTTTCTGATTTTTGCTATATTTTTCAAATTCTTGACATACAAATGGCTTTTAAACCTACCAAACTGAAATACAAATGCTACTATCACCTACTACTAACCTAGTGAATGTATCTAGCCAAATTTTAACCCTAAAACTTTTACCAATCTCAAATAAACAACATATCCAAACACCCCTTAATGGTTCTAAAATCAAGATTTTTACAAAGCAAATCAATTTAAAACTTTACCAAATGGATTCTAATCAATCCTAACATGCATATAACAACAAGTAAACTCAATTCAACACTTAAACTAACATTTAACCACTTAGCATGCAAATCACACAAAATGCATAAAATTTTCAAAAAACTAAAAATTGAAATAGGAAACAAGAAATTACCTTAAGGGACCTACATCCAGGTCCCTTAGTGGCTGCTTAGCCACCTCCAAATAGGCTGGGGCCTATGCAGAACCTTGAACAAACAATTCTCAATAACCTGCTAAGATCAACACACAAACAAAATATAACCAACTTCTGATTTTTATCACACCTTTTTAAAACCTTTCTGACAACTTTGAACCAATGAACTAGGAACACTTTTGATAACAAGTTCAATTTCAGAAAAACAAGGATGTTACTCCACTTTCACTTCATAACATCTTGAATTTCTGAAATCAACAAACCTTTTCTTGAAACCTTTTTGAAAAACAACAACTTCAAACACACAAGAAATATGGAACTCAGATTAATTACTCAACAAACATATATCAATATTTAAAACTCATAAAAGGAATTACACTTTCTAACCAAAAACACCAACTTTATAAATATTTAAAAAGATTACAATTTTTGAATAAAATCTGGAACAAAACGTATGAGTGACAGGCCACTCATATTTATACTAGCTATTGGAATAAACTAGAAGCCTAAACCCTAATTCTTGAATTTCCATCCTTGCCCTTGGAATGTTGACTGAAATTTTGGTCTTGTTTGGCTTCATGTGATCTTTCTACCATATCATGTGCTTCCAGCTGTTGTGAGGTGATCACAGACGTCCAATTGTGCTTGGGGTCAAAGGATTTAAGCTGGGTCGTTGGTTTGGTCGGGTGTAGGGTTTTAAGGGAAAGGGACGGGGCAGGGGAGGGTCCCACAAGACACATGGGTGTGTCTTGTGTTGGTTTGTGGTGTGGGTTTAAGTGAGAAAATGGTTAATCATCAATCTGGAAAGTCTTAACCCAAAACCCTTTGATATGAATTCAATTTAGTCTGGGTGGGTTTACGGTTTATGGGGGATTAGAGTGAGTGTTTAATCCATTTTGGGTAAAAAGTTATTTAAAAAGGGTGTTAGGGAGGGAAAGTGGGAAAGGGTTGACTGGGGTTTGACCCAGTATTTAAATAAAACCGGTTGGGTTTGGGTGGGTATTGGGTTGGTTTAGTGGGTAGGGTCGGGTTGTGTGGTGAGGTGTCATGATTTGGTTGGTGGTGAGAGTTTGGCTGTTTGGCAGTATTGGCCCCCAAGCTTCTTTGTTTCTTTCATGTTGTAATAATCAGCTAACAAACTTCATTCCCTTTGAAATTAACTTTGCCATCTTGTCAATTTTGGCACATTTAAGTTTTAAATCTTAAATTAAGGACTTCAAATGTAATCAATGCAATCTTCAATGGCCAAACTTGTAATATCTTCAAAAATGGAGGACTTGTGTTGCCAAATGATGATTTCTTCAAGGTCTAATCTTTCCAAGTCTTCAAAATTGAGGGACTAAAGTTGCTAATCTTCAATTCTTCAAGGTCCATTTTGGAAATTCTAGATTTGCGTCCGGTTCATTGTGCGGCTTCGTTTCCCGTGTTCGTTTTTGAATGATTCTTGTGATCTTTTTCCATTTCCTCAATATCCGTACCTAAAAATACACAAGTAACAAACACGAGCATATATTTGGTATATTCAATGATATTTTATGCATTTTAAGCCCGATTTGGACGATGAGACTATGTATAAAAGCAGTCTCATCAGAATGCAAGAAGCCAAAATGGGCTAAGGATTCTGCATATCACAAGGAAAATATGTTGATGTGTAAAAAGAAGAAGCAGGGATTCCGCTTACAGCAGATGAAGTTGATTGGTGATAACGACCAAAACATACATATTCAACCCGTTATTATAATGCCACTTTGTGTTATAAATAAGAGCTTTCGATACTTAATATATTGCGTTTTACATGCAGGTATGAGGGGTCCTTATTGTTCAATTTAGCCAACCTATTGAAAGAAGATTCTGGAACCCACAAAAGTGCGGCGCACATTGTCATAAGTGTGACCCACATTCCCACATCCAAAGTGCGGCGCACTTTCGGATAATTGCGACTCACATTTCCTCTCAGTCAGCACTATAAATAGGAGCCACTTTTACTCATTTGACATATATCTCATCTTTCAACTACTACTCTAATCCAAGTATTCTTAGCATCTTAGTAGTATTGTCAGTATTATCCACTTTTGGGAAATACTGCAACACTCTCAATTTTGTACCGGATCAGCGGAAGGGTCAATAGAGTGTTACGGATTATCACAATAACTCAAATAATAGACAACGCATAAAAAGGGTTGTACAAATCCAGACATACATTCATTCGAATAAAAGTTTAAAGTTTACACAAGGTCCCCAGTTTTTACGGTCTTAAAGTTACAAAACATATTTCGAATGAATATTATTATTAAGTGGGCCATCAGATTCGCTCTTCGTCCAAGTCACCTTCAAGCACCTGAGATAAAACATGCGAAAAGAAATCAGCGAATGTCGAGTGAATGCATAGAGTTTAGTAAAAACTTTTATATACGAACAGTTATAGAAAGCAGAACACAAGAATAATATCAGTAATAAGATCCCATATTGCTAGTCAGGCAATATATTATAATTCAAATCATATGTCATACGCTATTCCTGAGACCGCAGCCTCAGTATTACCATTATCGGTATTATTATCAGATTATTATAAGCCGCATGACATTTTTGCCTTTCTATAATATACAACGGGTCGCGAGCCCGACAAATATTTACCCATTTAAATCCGCGTGTTGTCACTAAAATTACGCTATATAAACCTTATCATATATAAATTTTCTCTTGCCAATCAATGTGGCACGACGGGGATCAACCGTCAAGCCGCGAACTGGGGTGATCTTCCCCAAATAGTACTATGATATACATAAGCGTCTACCAACTCCCGGTAGTTAGAATTCATGCTAATGGGACTTATAGTGACATAACCTAACTAATAATAATCCATTTCAATCATTCATTGGGTGATCAAATCAATCGGGTCCATATCAATAAGCATACAATCAGGACCACTTGTGTTCTATTTTTATTAAAACTAGCATGTTATCTCCGTCACGGGTTTATAAAACAATTCGTAAAATATTTAACAGAGTGTGAGGCTATGAACTCAAGTTGGTTTGGAAAGGCGGGTTATCGAAAATTAAGGCGTACGGTGTGCGCCGCGATCACGAGATACCTAACAAATAATACTCCATCTTAGACTATGTCGAATAATATTTATAAAAAGTTGTTATGTATATGTAATCAAGTCATAAACATGATGATCAAGTGGGATTTTATCACTTTACACAACACTATTAGTTATTAAGCATCTAGTTTACTTAGTCCAGTTACACTAATTTTAGCCCATTTATATGTTAAGGCCTAATAGGCCCAATAAGAGTCCAATATGTTTTATTAGCCCATTTATCCAATTATGACCAGGCCTCTACTCATATGTTGGGCCCAAGTGGGTTGAGCCCATGAGCAAGTCCAATAGTGCTAAACCAAACTAGTTGGGCCTAGTGGTGCAACAAGGCTAATTTGGTCCATTACAGGTCCATAAGTTACAAAGCTCGGGTTTGTCGGTTTTTGCTTGTTAAATGTGTTTATATATCAGTAGATGTTCTATAAAAATATTACATTAGATGGGTCCGACCATCTAAGTATTATTTAGCGAAAACGCCATCTTTTCAGTTTTAGCCAAAAAGACGTAAAAGTCATGTATATAGTTTGTAGTTAGAAAACTATTTGAGTTTTATTTTTATAAAATGTGATATTTATTTATTATAGTATATAAACATTTTTTTATAGTAGTTATTATCAATTATTCACTTTTACATATTCATTTATATATCATTTTACCTCATATTGTCTTTTAATATTAAATATCTTGAGTTCTATAATGAGTTAGAACCCCAAATTTTTGTTGTAGAAACTACATAATATGCTCTACAATTTACACTTTTATGGCTCCTTCTCAAAAAGCCTCTAAATATAACTTTTAATTCGTCCAAAACAGATCAGTCAGATTAGTACATCAAAAGTATTTTGGCCATATCTTGCTCATTTTTAACATTCCATTGTGTGGCCAATTAACCATTTGTGTAAAAACCATTTATCTATCATTATATCAAATAATCCAATACATTTAATCAACTAAAAATGTTGAAATTTACTGTTTTTCACAGCCTACTTATCTAGTTAAGATTTTATCATCTTTTACTTGTAGATTTAGCCTTATTAACTTATTCTAATGACACAAAATCCCCATACAACACTTTGGTCATAATTCATAGCTATCATACATACACATTTGGAAGTAAATAAACAAGTACATTTAAAAAAATAATAGGATGATAGAAAGAAACAACCTTTATACCAACCAAATGATGGAAAATGATGGAAAATAATGGAAAAAAATGATGGAAAATGATGGAAAAAAATGATGGAAACTGATGAGATTTGGATGAACAAGGCTTGATCTTTGTACCCAAATACTTAAATTTTCAAAACAACCTTTTGTGATCTTCAAATGTATAAACTTCTATTGAGAAATCAGCCCAAAAACTCCATAGAAGCTTCCTTTCACAAGTTGAAATCACCTCAAATCATCCTTCTTTTATGTGGTTTTCATCATAAGTTGAATATAGTTTGAGTTGTAGGTTGAAATTTTATGAAAATGGTGGTGTAGTGGTGATGGTGGACGGCTACAAGAGGGAGAGAGGGAGAGATTGATAAATTTTTCTAGTCAACACATGCAAGTATGTGTTGTGTGTGAGAAAATTGGGTTTTTTTACTTTGATAACTTATGAGACATTTGTCTCATAGTTATGCTAGAAAATTGAAAACCAAAGGGGGTTTCCCCTTGATGGATCCACCCCTATTAGGGGTGGGACCAGTGTTATACTTGTCTCATCCCTAATATTTTACGGGTAATCCTTGATTCTAGTTTCCTCGAATTACGTGCCCTCGTGTCGGTTTATGAAAAACATTTTTGCAAAATATGAAACTACGACACAAAACAATTCTAGTAAAAATTGTCTCATAAAAAACGGAGCACAAAAGCATAAATACGTAAACCTAGGGTTTCCGTTTTAAACGTAAAAGACGTTAAATTATGCACGTAACCCCTAATTTCTTCCCGTAATTATGTGAGTTCATGAACCAACACAAAAATAAAATATAAAAATAGTATACAAGACTAAATTTACTACCTGAAAATGTCAGATTGTCACAACATTTCCTCCTAAAAAGGGATCTACGTCCTCGTAGATCCGTTTCATGTCGATGCCCGTTTCTTATTGAAGTCAAAGAGGTGTGGGTATTTCTTCCACATTTCATCCTCTCGTTCCCAAGTAAATTCTGGCCCATGATTTGAATTCCATCGAACCTTAACGATAGCTATTCGACTTTGCTTAAGTTGCTTTACTTCACGATCCATAACCTCTACGGGTTCTTTGATAAAATGCAACTTCTCATCAATTCTGACCTCATCCAACAAAATTTTCTCGTCACACTTAACTAATCACTTCTTCATATTAGATACATGGATTGTATTGTGGACACCATGAAGTTCTTGGGGTAACTCTAATTTATAAGCCAATGGACCAACTCTAGATAAAATCTTGAATGGTCCGATATAGCGGGGATTCAATTTCCCACGCTTTCTAAATCTTATGACGTCTTTCCATGGCGACACTTTCAACATCACACGGTCCCCCACTTCGTACTCCATCGGTTTCCGCCGCGCATCCGGGTACCTTTTCTGTCTACTTTGGGCTGTCAACAACCGTTTCTTAATCTGAACTATCATCTCCATAGTCTCCCGAATCAATTCCGGTTCGTTAAGCTGGGTATCTCCAGCTTCACTCCAACATACAGGAGACCTACACTTTCTCCCATAAATAGCTTCGAACGGTGCAACCTTAATACTAGCATGATAACTGTTATTATATGAAAATTATGCCAATGGCAAATGTTTATCCCAATCCTTACCAAAATAAATCACACATGCTCTTAACATATCCTCTAGTGTCTGTATCGTCCTTTCACCCTGCCCATCAGTTTGGGGTAGATAAGCAGTGATCATATCAAGATTCGTTCCCAAAGATCTTTGGAGGGATCTCCAAAAATTCGATGTGAATCGAGAGTCTCGATCAGAAATAATCGATACAGGCACTCCGTGCTTACATACAATCTCCTTAAGATAAAGATGAGTCAGCCTCTCTAGTGAGAACTGCTCTTTAATAGGAATGAAATGAGCTAATTTGGTCAGTTTATCGACAATGACCCAAATCGAGTTATTTCCAGAAGATGTTCTAGGTAGCTTACTGATGAAATCCATCGTGATTCGTTCCCACTTCCATTCAGGAATTTCGGGTTGTTAAAGTAGTCCTGATGGCTTTTGATGTTCAGCTTTGACTTTTGCACATGTCAAACATTAAGGAACATACATTGCAATATCGGCTTTCATATTCGGCCACCAGTATAACTTCTTCAGGTCAAGATACATTTTTTAGAACCAGGATGAATGAGATATTTAGATTTATGGGATTCGAACATGATTAAGTCCCTTAAACCTCCATACTTAGGTAACCACATACGACCTCTTAAGCATTTCACTCTGTCTACTCTAACCTCTAAAGGACTCCTTCATCTTGAAACCCTTCATTATCAAAATTTTCTTTCTTACAAGCTTCTATTTGTGCATTTCTAACTTGATCAGGCAAATTATTATGCACAGTCATGACTAGAGAACGCACCCTGATCGGTTCTCTATCCTTTCTACTTAATGCATCGGCAACATAATTTGCCTTTCCTGGGTGATACTTTATCTCACAATCATAATCAATTAACAATTCTATCCATCTATGGTGCCTCATGTTTAGTTCTTTTTGGTCAAGGATATACTGTAGGCTTTTATGATCGATGAATACCGTACATTTGGTGCCATACAGATAATGTCTCCACAACCTAAGAGAAAAGACTACAGCTCCTAACTCTAGATCATGAGTAGTATAATTTTCCTCATTTTTCCTTAATTGCCTAGAAGCATAAGCTATCACCTTTTCTCGCTGCATTAAGACAGCTCCAAAACCTTTAAGAGACACATCACAAAATACCACAAAATCTTCACTACCTTCGGGTAATGATAATGTAAAACCCGCATGCTTTTACCATGAATAGTACCATTTAGATCGTACGTATTAGATTAAAACTTTCCTTTTATAGTATCATTACGTTCACGTATTAGAACTTTGAGTATTACGTACGTGTTTAAACACGACAAGTATTTATTACGTATGAACACACAATAATTATTCAAACATGCGATCATGATATCATGAACGTAATTTAATCACGAGCTAATATGAATTACGTATATATATTTATTACGAACACGAATAAATATATTAAGTCACAGTTAATATTTAACGAGATCACATAAAACATGAACACGATAAAACACGAACGAACAATAAAATAATTAGACTCTGAAAAAGGTACGGGTACCCCATGTGGGGCCCCCTGCTCGCGGCTACACCAAGGGGATGGGCCAAGCCCATCAAACTTTTACTAACAAGGGGTTATGGTAAAAACCTTTAGTCATTTTTCACATTACAGTAAAATAACAAAAACCCTAAAAAGATTTTCTCCTTCTCCTTGTTCTCTCTTTGGCCGCCGGATATAAAGACACAAAAGGGGGTGTTCGTTTGATTTTTGATCTTGAATTTTGTGCAAGTATTCGTGTGTGTTCATCCTCGTTTGATCCACGCATTCGGTATACCTTTTTAATCCTTTTCTTTTATGTTTTGATTTAATAAATTAAATAAGATCATGATGTTTTTAAAAAGCTAATTAAAAAAATAAATTAAACATGTAAATGGTTATGGGGTAAATCAAAACAAGGGATTTAGGGGTGTTTGATGTGGTCGGCGCCTAAACTGAACCCCCAAGGGGTCTCGGTTTGGCTTGTGAACTACCACCGAGACCTCATAGTCTCGGTTTGGTGGTATGGGTCCCGCGACAGCAGCAAATAGGGGGAAACTCCAAAGAGGTTCGGGGTATGGTGTTGATTACGGGTCCAGTTCATGGTTTCTAGTCACGATCCGGTTCATTGTTTATGTTAAGGTTTATGATTTTAATAATCATATGTAAACAATCAAATTAATAAAGCATGACATAATTAATTTAATAAACATGACTTAGGTTATAATTTAATTATTATATCATGAAATTTTAACCTAAGTATTTATATTTTCTAGACTTTATAATTAATTAATTATTAAAAATCATGACTATAATTAATTAATTAACATGACTTAGGTTATATTATTAATAATTAATAATACATATTTTAACCTAAGTATTTAACTCTATTTAAATAAAAACATGATATATTTAATTAAATACTTTTAACCTATAGTTTATTTAAATTACATGTAATAATTAATAAACTATACCTTATATCAATATAACATAGAAAAATAATCAGAAAACACTTAAGCTTATATAATTAGCTTATTTAACCAGCTTATATCTAATAATGGAAACTTTCTATTTTTAGAAACTTATTTAATTAAGGCAACTAATCTATTTATGAAAACTTTCTATTTTTAGAAACTTATCTATTTTAAGCAGTTGTTCTATTTTTGGAAACTTTCTATTTTTGGAAACTTTCTATTTTTGGAAACTTTCTATTTTTGGAAACATTCTATTTTTGGAAACTTTCTATTTTTAGTAACTTTCTATTTTTGGAAACTTTCTATTTTAGGAAACATGCTATTTTTAGAAATTTACTTATTATACACAGTAAGTATAATAATACATGAAATACAAGTAATACTTAGTTAGAATAGACAGAATATAAGATAGACACAGTTTAAAGCTTAAAACAGTAAAACATGACATGAACGTATAAAATAAGCTAAGACAAGACATAAAACCAGTTACGTATTTAGTAATCAGATACTTATACACGCATGTATTTATGTAGCATTAGTAATACCGAAGTAGGACTCTCTTCCGTTCGTCTTCTCCGTTCACTGGACATAAGGTACGGATTCCTGTCCTTTCAGTATGGACATTCTTTCCTTATTAGGATTTCCCGTATGCAGCCAACTGTTTTCCCGTAGTATAAGTTTATATGTTTGATTTGCTTATGTTTAATTTAGAATACCTATAGCCATATACATGCATGACTAATTTCACCTAGTTATAGAGGTACCATAACCATAACACTAGAGGCACTGGTGTTATGACTTCCCCACGGCGGAGTGATTGCTCGTGGCGTCCCTTCAGCTTTTGGCAATATTAGTATATTTATCATGTGGGGCGTATGGGTGCATCCTAGTTGCATATTTTCAGTAGATTACTCAGTGTGAATGTGGTGTGTGCCTTGCATCCTTCACAAGGAGCTGATCCCTCCTACCCAAACCAGTATATTAAATTAGAGGCAGCCCCTCTAATTTGCATGATGAGGTCACCCCTCCTAGTATTCATGCATGGTGGATTTTCATGACCTATATTGGCTAATGGTAGAATATGCTAAACAATTTTTATAAGATAAACATAAGGCTTTTCAAACTATAAAACCAGTTTTACCAAGACATAGCCGGGTAATTTGGGACTTAGTTTCTTCCGCTGTTATATGCTTATATGCTTATATTATTCATGCTTTATTGTACATTCGTGCACTGAGCGTATTGCTTAGCCGTTTTCCTTTTCTATGTTCCCAAAACGGCAGGTACTCAGGGACGCTCGTAGACTTTAAGCATACGTGCATATGGACTGGAAGCTTTCTAGCCTTTCTTTACTTTATGCATTATCTTTGCTTTGATACTCTTACCATGGACATTGTTTATTCCTTTCCTTACAGTACTTATGTTTTTGTGTGATGTTTGATTCCGGTATTTTCCTTTTATGGTCATGTAATGTTTATACATTTTTCCTTGTACGCTTTGATGACACGCCATAATTACGCGTGACATTCCATTAACAAAATGAGGTGTTACAATTATGGTATCAGAGACAAGGCTTCGACCTGTAGGATCTCAAAATATGACCTGTGATTAGTGGGTAGTCACTATGGTCTTCCTAGAACTGACAATCGTTTTCATGCATTCATCATTTTTATGCATACATCTATATGTCATTGTCGTAGGTTTCTGACTAAGTAATGGTTGGTACAGGGCTGACCCTATTTAGTCGCATGTGTTTTATCGAAACTTTTAAATTTGGGATCGACCCATAGACGTTCCCTCGTCGTGTCTTTTATTTTGGGTGAACTGACCAAAGGCGTTCACTCTCGAGCATACAGAAGTTTTCATAAAAGTGCATCATGCATTCATACACAAATTTTCTTGCATAAAATTTTTCTCTGGATTTATTGGTATAATTTTTTTTTCATGTATATATATTTTATGTTTTGACCTGTTTAATCATATGTTTTATGTTATACTGTCAGATGGTTTTAACACGCGAACAGGAACAACTCCATGTAGCAATCCAAGCTGCAATGCAAGCTTTGCTTCCTCAACTAAGGAATAACATCAGGGCTGAGGTTCAAGCTTCCAACAATCAGCAGCATAACCAAGCACCTCCTCCTCCTCCTCTAGTGACATTGGCAGTATGGCTGGAGAGATTCAACAAGCTCCGTCCTCGAGCATTCGAGAAAACAGATAGCCCAGTGACGCTGAAAGCTGGTTGGCTCACATTGAGAAGATTTTCAATGCTATGGGTTGTGACCCCGTGTTCAAGGCGAGGTTGGCATGCTACCGATTTGAAGGCGATAAGTTAAATTGGTGGTTAGCATTGATGCAGTCTGAGGGAGGTGACGATTGGGTGGCTGGTTTGACATGGGCTCAGTTTAAAGATAGGGTGATGGAGCAGTTCTTTCCCAAGGCTGAGCAAGACAAGCTCAAGAGGGAGTACCATGGGATCCGACAGAGAGATGGGGAGAATAGAAATGAGTTTATGCAACGCTTTCTTCGCTTAGCTGGTTTCCTTGGTACAACAGCAGGTACTCCTAAAGAGCAGGCACACCACTTTAGGGGGGCTCTTCGCACATCGGTCGCAAACAATCTGGTGTGTGCTATGTTCAACATTGTAGCACAAGTGGCCGATGCGGCACGTAAGATGGAGATGCTGCACGAGAGAGATGAGTTCGGGGAAGCTGAGAAACCCGACAAGAGGTAAACATTCGTAGTCAAGCGGTGACCAATCCGTATTCTTTCTATATATGTCAATTATTCATCTCTTAATTTGTATCTTCCAGGCAGAAAATTGGGGACCGATCTCAGCCGGCTACTCAGCAGCAGCCTCATCAACCCAAGGGAAACGGTTAGACTAACGACCATTCTGCTATGGATAGGCGTGGCGGTAATGATAATTACCGTAACAACGCAAGACACTCCAACGGCAGCAGGTCCTAATACTTACGCATTTTCTTATGATTTCATGGTATAACTCATATTCTGACACTCTAGCAAATCTTCTTCCAGGAACCATGGAAACGGTAGGGACCAGAACCAGAGAGGTTCACAGCCTAGCCGTCCAGCTATCACTGGTATTCAATCTTACGCTTATTCGCATTGTCCTTTGTACCCTATTATCATGTCTCATGTAAAATGTTTTATCAGGTCCTCAGCCAGCCAGAGCACCTGCTAGAGGATATACTCATCCTCTTTGCTCTACTTGCCATCGTAGGCACCCAGGGCCATGTCGTCGTAACAATGACGCATGCTTCAAGTGTGGTCTTCCTGGCCATATCATGAAGGATTGCCGTAAGGGCGAGATGGAGGGCACATCGGGACATGCTGATACCAAGCCGCCTCCTACCACTGGACGTGTCTACACGACATCCCGAGACCAGGCCAACAAGTCTACAGGTACCATCACTAGAATCTTGTATATGTATGGTCAAGCTGCGTGTGTTCTTTTCGATACGGGTGCTACTCACTCGGTCATTTCTACTGCCTATGCTAAGAACATTAGGATACTCCCCATGCCACTAGAGAATAGACTTACTATTTCCACGCCTTTGAGGGACTCTGTATTAATCACCCATGTATACAAGAGTCCTACCCTAGAATTTGACGATAAGATTCGTCCTGTTGACGCACTTCCGCTGGACATGAATGACTTTGACATGATTTTGGGCATGGATTGGCTATCCAAGCATCATGCTACCATAGATTGCCATTCATATCGAGTTATCTTCGGTGATGTTAATGCACCAGAGTACATTCATAACGGGTTCATACTCGGACGGTCTGTACAAATCATATCTACCCTACAAGCGCATGCACTACTGTCACATGGCTGCAACACTTATCTAGCTACGGTTCACGACATGGATGTTGAATCTCCATCAATTTAGGATCAACCAATAGTGTCGGAATTCCAAGATGTATTTCCAGCAGAACTTCCGGGCATACCACCTGCATGAGAAGTGGAATTCAATATTGAGCTTATTCCAGGAGCTGAGCTGATCTCCAAGGCTCCTTATCGCATGGCTCCCATAGAGTTAAAGGAGCTGAAGGATCAACTGCAAGAACTTCTAGAACGAGGTTTCATTCGACCGAGCGCATCTCCATGGGGCGCACCGGTATTATTTGTTAAGAAGAGGACGACATCATGCGTCTTTGCATAGACTATTACGAGCTCAGCAAGATTACTATCCGGAATAGGTATCCACTGTCGTGTATAGACGATCTGTTTGACCAACTCCAAGGGGCCAAACACTTCTCCACGATTGATCTTAAGTCAGGCTATCATCAGCTACGGGTTAAGGAGAAGGACATCGCCAAGACTGCTTTCCGTACCCGATATGGCCACTACGAATTTGTAGTTATGCCATTCGGCCTGACCAATGCTCCAGCAGTGTTCATGGATTTGATGAACAAAATCTTCCATGAATTTCTGGACAAGTTCTTCATTGTCTTCATCGATGACATCCTGATTTTCTCAAAGTCCAAGGAGGAATACGAAGACCATCTTCGTACGATACTACAGATTCTTTGCCAGAAGCAGCTGTATGCTAAATTCTCCAAATGTGAGTTTTGGTTAGACAAGGTGGCATTCTTAGGTCACATTGTATCAGTAGAAGGAATCACTATGGATCCAACGAAGGTTGAGGACATTACTAAGTGGCTGATGCCGACATCAGCGATGGAAGTCCGCAGTTTCATAGGCTTAACTTGCTATTACCGTAGGTTCGTGGAGAAATTTTCCCGCTTAGCACTACCATTGACCAAACTGATGCGGAAATGGGAGAAATTCGTCTGGACTGAAGAACGAGAGAAGAGCTTTGAAGACCTGAAGCAGAAGCTAGTATCTGCACCTATTCTTACTCTCCCATCTGGTACGGGTGGATTTCAAATCTACGGTGATGCATCGGGGAAGGGACTTGGCTGTATTCTCATGCAACATGGGAAAGTGATCACGTACGCTTCACGACAGCTTAAGCCTTATGAAGAAAACTACCCTACGCATGACTTGGAACTAGCGGCATTCGTGTTTGCGTTGAAGATATGGAGGCACTACTTATATGGAGAATCATGTGACATTTTTACGGACCACAAGAGCTTGAAGTATATCTTCACTCAACGTGAATTGAACATGAGGCAGAGGAAGTGGTTAGAGTTGTTGAAGGATTATGACATTAATCTACAGTATCATCTCGGAAAGGCGAATGAAGTAGCAGATGCACTTAGCAGGAAGTCCGGAATGGTCAACGACATTAAAATTGAGGAGGAAATCATAAGAGACTTGGAGCGACTAGACATCGAGATCATGGTACGTGGACAGCACGGTTACTGGGCTAATCTTAGAGTTGAACCCGAGTTACTCTCTAAGATCAAGGAAGTTTAGAAAGATGATGGAGAAATCTGGGCGATAATTCAGAATTTGGAGAAACAGACGGAATTCAGAGTAGACGCAGATGGTATCGTATGGCAGGGCACGAGACTTTGTGTTCCTGATGATCAATAACTCCAGGAAGCCTTGTTAGTTGAAGCTCATAGCTCCCCATTCTCTATACATCCTGGTTCGACTAAGATGTACTATGACATCAAGCAGTACTTTTGGTGGAGTGGTATGAAACAGGATGTGGCCATATACGTCTCCAAATGTCTTACCTGCCAGTAGGTTAAGATCGAGCATCAGCGATCTGGCAGTCTCCTTCAACCGTTAGATATTCCAGAGTGGAAGTGGGAAAAAATCACCATGGATTTTGTTACTGGTCTTCCGCCTACCAAGAGGAAGCACGATGCAATTTGGGTTATCGTAGATCGACTTACCAAATCAGCTCATTTCTTACCGATCCGCAAGGAAGATCCGGTAAGTAAACTCGTCGATATGTATAGAAGAGAGATCATGAGACTCCACGGTGCTCCATCCAACATCGTCTCAGACAGAGTTCCTCGTTTCACTTCGCGATTTTGGAAGAGTTTGCAGAAAGCTTGGGGTACACAACTTAAGCTTAGAACGGCTTTTCATCCTCAAACAGATGGACAGTCGGAGCGAACGATCAAACATTGGAAGACATGCTGAGGTCATGTGCGTTGGAATGGACGGGTGATTGGGAAGATTACATCTGTTTGCTGGTGTTTGCATACAACAACAGTTGGCACGCAAGTATCAGAAATCATAGAGATGACCAATGAAAGGATAACAGTAGATAAGCAGAAACTTCAGGAAGCACGGTCACGTCAGAAGAGTTACGCGGATAAGCATCGTAGGGACATACATTTTAACGTAGGAGATCACGTCTTCCTTAAGGTTTCGTCGGCACATGGTGTTAGACGCTTCGGGATTAAAGGGAAGCTCAGTCCTCGTTTCATCGGACCGTTTGATAACATTGAACGAGTCAGTGAAGTATCTTACTGGTTAGCGTTACCTCCGCGGCTTTCGCATGTACACAATGTGTTTCATGTGTCCTTACTCAGAGGGTACCAGTATCATCCCCTTCACATGGTTCAGTATCCAATGTAACAGATACGTGAAGATCTCACTTTCATAGAAGAACCCGAACGAGTTCTTGACAGACAAGAACGAGTCATGAGAAGGAAGACGATTCCATTCGTCAAAATCATTTGGAGGGATAATACCGAGCGGGAAGCCACTTGGGAAACAGAGGAGTCTATCCGGGCTTCTTACCCTCATTTTATATTTTGAATTCGGGTATGTTCTTCTTTTCCAGTTTACTTTATCTATTATTCGGGTAGGAATTATTCTTTTTAGGGGGAAGAGTTGTAAAACCCGCATGCTTTTACCACAAATAGTACCCTTTAGATCGTACGTACTAGATTAAAACTTTCCTTTTATAGTATGATTACGTTCACGTATTAGAACTTTAAGTATTACGTACGTGTTAGAACACGACAAGTATTTATTACGTATGAACACACAATAATTATTCAAACAATAATTAATCACGAACATGCGATAATGAAATCATGAACGTAATTTAATCACGAGCTAATATCAATTACGTATATATATTTATTAAGAACACGAATAAATATATTAAGTCACGGTTAATATTTAACGAGATCACATAAAACACGAACACGATAAAACACGAACGAACACTAAAATAATTAGACTCGGAAAAAGGTACGGGTATCCTATGTGGGGCCCCTACCCGCGGCTACACCAAGGGGATGGGCCAAGCCCATCAAACTTTTACTAACAAGGGGTTATGGTAAAAACCTTTAGTCATTTTTCACATTACAATAAAATAACAAAAACCCTAAAAAAAATTTCTCCTTCTCCTTGTTCTCTCTTTGGCCGCCGGATAATGAATTTCGTGGGTGTTCGTTTGATTTTTGATCTTGAATTTCGTGCAAGTATTCGTGTGTGTTCATCCTCGTTTGATCCACGCATTTGGTATACCTTTTTAATCCTTTTCTTTTATGTTTTAATTTAATAAATTAAATAAGATCATGATGTTTTTAAAAAGCAAATTAAAAACATAAATTAAACATGTAAATGATTATGGGGTAAATCAAAACAAGGGATTTAGGGGTGTTTGATGTGGCCGGCGCCTAAACCGAACCCCCAAGGGGTCTCGGTTTGGCTTGTGAACCACCAGCGAGACCTCACCAGCAGCAAACAGGGGGAAACCCCGAAGTGGTTCGGGGTATGGTGTTGATTACTGGTGCGGTTCATGGTTTCTAGTCACGATGCGGTTCATTGTTTATGTTAAGGTTTATGATTTTAATAATCATATGTTAACAATTAAATTAATAAAGCATGACATAATTAATTTAATAAACATTACTTAGGTTATAATTTAATTATTAGATCATGAAATTTTAACCTAAGTATTTATATTTTCTAGACTTTATAATTATATAATTATTAAAAACTATGACTATAATTAATTAATTAACATGACTTAGGTTATATTATTAATAATTAATAATACATGTTTTACCCTAAGTATTTAACTTTATTTAATTAAAAACATGATATATTTAATTAAATACTTTTAACCTATAGTTTATTTAAATTACATGTAATAATTAATAAACTATACCTTATATCAATATGACTTAGAAAAATAATCAGAAAACACTTAAGCTTATATAATTAGCTTATTTAACCAGCTTATATCTAATTATGGAAACTTTCTATTTTTAGAAACTTATTTAATTAAGGGCAACTAATCTATTTATGGAAACTTTCTATTTTTAGAAACTTATCTATTTTAAGCAGTTGTTCTATTTTTGGAAACTTTCTATTTTTGGAAACTTCCTATTTTTGGAAACATTCTATTTTAGGAAACCTGCTATTTTTAGAAAGTTACTTATTATTACAAAGTAAGTATAATAATACATGAAATAAAAGTAATACTTAATCAGAATAGACAGAATATAAGATAGACACAGTTTAAAGCTTAAAACAGTAAAACATGACATGAACGTATAAAATAAGCTAAGACAAGACATAAAAACAGTTACTTATTTAATAATCAGATACTTATACACGTATGTATTTATGTAGCATTAGTGATACCGAAGTAGGACTCTCTTCCGTTCGTCTTCTTCGTTCACTGGACATAAGGTACAGATTCACGTCCTTTTAGTATGGACATTCTTTCCTTATTAGGATTTCCCGTATGCAGCCAACTGTTTTCCCGTAGTATAAGTTTATCTGTTTGATTTGCTTATGTTTAATTTGGAATACCTATAGCCATATACATGCATGACCAGCTTCACCTAGTTATGGAGGTACCATAACCATAACACTAGAGGTACTGGTGTTATGACTTCCCCACGGCAGAGTGATTGCTCGTGGCGTCCCTTCAGCTTTTGGCCATATTATTATATTTATCATGTGGGGCGTATGGGTGCATCCTAGATACATGTTTTCAGTAGATTACTCAGTGTGAATGTGGTGTGTGCCTTGCATCCTTCACAAGGAGCTGATCCCTCCTACCCAAACCAGTATATTAAATTAGAGGCAGCCCCTCTAATTTGCATGATGAGGTCGCCCCTCCAAGTATTCATGCATGATGGAATTTTATGACCTATATTGTCTAATGGTAGAATATGTTAAACAATTTTTATAAGATAAACATAAGGCTATTCAAACTATAAAACCAGTTTTACCAAGACTTAACCGGGTTATTCGGGACTTAGTTTCTTCCGCTGTTATATGCTTATATGCTTATATTATTCATGCTTTATTGTACATCCGTGCACTGAGCGTATTGCTCAGTCGTTTTCTTTTTCTACGTTCCCAAAACGGCAGGTACTCAGGGACGCTCGTAGACTTTAAGCGTACATGCATATGGACGGGAAGATTTCTAGCCTTTCTTTACTTTATGCCTTATCTTTACTTTGATACTCTTGCCATGGACATTATTTAGTCCTTTCCTTTACAGTACTTATGTTTGTGTGTGATGAGCTTTACTTTTGGACTACCGATGTTTGATTCCGGTATTTTCCTTTTATGGTCATGTAATGTTTAGACATTTTTCCTTGTATGCTTTGATGACATGCCATAATTACGCGTGACATTCCATTATCAAAATGGGGTGTTACAGATAATATAGGTGCACTACATAATATTTGCTTCAATACCTGAAATGCTCCATCTTCTTCACTTCCCCATACAAAAGGTTTATTTTTTTGAGTAAGCTTGGTCAGGGGTTTAGCTATTAAAGAAAATTCTTTAATGAATCGTCTATAATAGCCAGCCAATCTTAAGAATTGTCGCACCTCCGTTGGCGTTATCGGTGCAGACCAAATCTTAATGGCTTCAATCTTTGCCGGATCAACATGAATTCCATCTTTGTCAATCACATGACCAAGAAATTGAAAAAAGTCCAACCAAAAATCACATTTCAAAAACTTTGCATACAACTTTTCATCCTTTAACAAATTCAAGATAGTCCTTAAGTGTTCTCCATGCTCTTCTTTATTATTGGAATAGATTAGAATGTCGTCAATGAACACGATCACGAATTTATCCAAATAGGGTTTGCACACTCTATTCATTAGATCCATGAATACTGCCGGTGCGTTAGTTAACCCAAATGGCATTACATGAAATTCGTAGTGTCCATAACGAGTTCTAAATGCAGTGATAGGAATATCTTCTTCACGGATGCGAAGTTGATGATATCCAGACCGCATATCGATCTTAGAATATACACTAAATCCTTGTATTTGATCAAATAGATCATCAATCCTTGGTAAAGGATATCGATTATTAATCATCAACTTGTTTAGCTCACAAAAATCGATGCACATACGGAAAGAACCATCTTTGTTTTTAACGAACAAGACCGGAGCTCCCCAGGTTGACGAGCTCGGTCGAATAAAACCCTTATCAGACAACTCTTTGAGTTGTTTGGATAATTCTTTTAATTCGGATGGTGTTAGTCGGTAAGGCGCACGCGCCATCGGTGCAGCACCAAAAACAAGATCGATTCGAAACTCAACTTGCCTTATCGGCGGAAGTCCGGGTAAATCATTGGGAAATACCTTAGGAAAATCATAGGTAATAGGAACGTCTTCCAATCGTTTCTCCTTAGACTCTTTCGCGGTCACTTGAGCTAAGAATAGCTCGCAATCGTTCCTGATGTACTTTTGGACTTTAATACATGAAATGATTTTCAGACGGGATTCACCTCGATTACCATCAATTACTAACGTCCTATTCTTAAGGGTAATTTTAACCTTCTTTTCTCCATATAAAATTGCAGCATCATTCAAGGATAACCAATCCATTCCAATAATAATGTCAAAATTACCTAGTTCGATTAACATCAAATCAATCGGGAAGGAATGGTTCAAGAGATTTAGAGAGCATCCTTGCAATCACTTATTAGTTCTTACCAATTTACCATCAGCCAATTCTACTTCGTAACTGGTATCTATCTCGACACGTTCAATATCAATAAGGGCACTAAATTTGGTAGATACAAAGCTCCTATCAGCACCCGAATCAAATAGAGCAACAACATAATGATTGTTGAGTAAAAACGTACCAGTAACGACATTCGGGTCCTTCTTAACATCAACCATCCCAAGTTGATAAGCACCACCCTGGTTATTTCTTTCTTGACCATTCTTTTTCAACTTTGGACAAACTGGTTTCTTATGGCCCTCTTCTCCATAATTGTAACAAACGACTCCCCTCTTACACTTTCCCACTTTGTGTCCTAGGTTTCCACAATTTTTCACTTCCAGCAATCACCAGCATGGCTCAAATTACCACACTGACACTTTTCATCATTACGCGGTGTGTTGTTGGTCAGAGTGTTTGTATTTCCCCTTCTTTGATTTTGACGGCGATTGAAACTTTGCCTATTGTCACCTCGACCTCCACGATCGCCTTCACCCTTTCTATTCTCACCAACAGACGCTTCATCCTTCTTATCCTGAATGATTTGTCGAATGAGCTGATAAGCCATTCGCACTGCATCATCAATTGTCGATGGATTTGACGATGTCACATCCCCTAGGATATTCTTAGTCAACCCTTTAATGTATTGCTCAATTCTTATCTCCTCAGGTTCAACCAACCGATGACACAACAAAGCCAACTCATGGAATCGATTGGAGTATCCATCAATGTCCATAATAGGTGTGAAAATACCCATCCTTTTACCACTTAATTATAATAATAACCAACCCAAAACGTGTATTTAATGTCGTAAAAGTCGGAATTATGCGTGGTTTGTGTTTTTGTTGTGATTTAGGACCAAAATGTGAAAAGTGAAGAAAACACGGGCTTTTATCGAAGAAAAAGACAAAAGACGAAGTCAAAAGATCAAGAGTGAAAAAAGAACGGAAGTCAAAGGCCTATTCTGAATATTTATCGAAGAAAAAGTCTAAAGACAGAAGTTTAATGAAGTCGAAGAACCAAATCTAATAAAAGAATAAAATTAGAAGACGAGTTAATTTCATATCGACAAATCCCGAGACAACGTCGAGAAAGACGAAGAATTAAAAAGACGAAAAGACGAAAAGAAAGAAGAAAGCATCAACACATTTCCTCCTCCTATATATAGTTCTTAATACTTCATTTAGAAGGAGTAGATTTTAGTTTAATTTTTGTAAGGTAACTAGGAGTAGATTCAATTACTTTCTCTCTCTAGCTTTTCTTTAATATTCTTAAGCTTTTTACATTAATCTTGTATTTGAATCTTTAATCTTAATCTTAATTGAAGATTTTCATTTAATCATTCTCATTCTAGCTTTCTTACTTTTAATCTTATGTTTTGATTTGGTTAACCATGTAGTTTGCTTAATCTTTATGCTTATTGTTTTGATTGATATGTTTGATTGATTGTGCTTATTGATTTTGATGTGTTTGATTTTTTTAGCTTATTGTGTTTAGTGCTTATTGGGTTATTTTTCTTATTTTTAATTAAGTGTTTTTAATAGTATATTTTTATAAAAAGTTGATTTTAAATATTTAGATTATTTAGTGTTTTTAAAGTTTTAAAATTTTGGCTTATTTTCTTTTTCTTAAAGTTGATTTGGTTAAAGTTTTAGTAAAGTGCTTATTAGTTTTTAGCTTATTTTTACTTTTTGAAAATTTGTGTTTCCGGGTTTCCTAAACCCTGCATTCCGAATAGCTAGCATAATTTATTATTCTGAATAGGGAGTGTGCACAAGATTCCGGATAGTAAGTATATTAGAGGATTCAGGATATGAACTTGTTTCATTCCGGATTGTAGCCAATTTGGGGTATTCCGGATAAGGATTGGAAGCGAGTATTCCGGATAAGAGACAACATAGATTCCGGATAAGCCATTCGTTATTCCGGATTAACTAACAAACTGAATTCCAAATAACCTAAGAATCAAAGATTCCGGATTACAGTCAAAAGAAGGATTCCTGATAGCCGGAGGATCTTGTATTCCGGATAAGAGATAGAACTCATATTCTGGATTGCTTAGTATTTTGTTATTCCGGATTGTACCAGGTTTTGTGTATTCCGGATTGTGTGAAGTTTTGGTATTCCGGATTGTGACAGGATCTTGGATTCCGAATTACTTTCAAGCATTTATTTTTCTCGCCAATTTTCTTTAGTTTAATTTTAAACTTGTTTTATCTTTGATTTAATTAAAGTTTGCTTTTTATAAAGTCTTAACTTTTCAAATTTACTTTTTAAGTTTTAATATTTCGTCATCTATTTTTAAGTCTTAATTTTTAGTTTAAATTTTAAAGCTTTCATTTTTATCTTTACTCAATGACATTTTCACTTTTATTTTAAAATAGACGACCTTTATTTTCTTTTCACCAAGAAAAACTGAGTCACACTTTCAACTGTAATCAATTCGAATAGAATTAGACGATAACTTTTTATACAAGAATAACCTTTTTATTAAATGGCGCCACTGCCGGCAGTTTTCGTGAACATTAACGGTTTTTTGTGAGAGACGCGTCGGATTTTGGGATCCGTTCACTCTTGAACGTTATTTTTCGTGTCAAAAATTTTCAAAAATCCATAAAAATTAAAATTTCAAAAATCCTAAAACATTTAATAATCATAAAAAGCATTTCTTTTTCAAACTTTTGCACCAAAAATATTTTCTTTTCACGTTAACTTTATTTCTTCCATTTCTTTGCTATTCTTTTCTTTTGTAGGTGTATGCGTACCCGTTCACGCAAAAGGAAATCCATTCAAGCCGCTACTATTGAACCTCCTGTTGTAGAGCCTCCCGTTGTCAACACATTTGAGAACCGTCCAATGATCGAGCTCTTGCAATCACACGTCGAAGGCAACGGTGATGCGATTGTGGTGCCGGCTATTGACGCCAACAACTTGGAGCTCAAGTCTGGTATCATTCAAATGGTTTCCGCAACACCTTCCTTAGGTCGGACTCATGATGATCCTCACGATCACATCAAGAGGTTCGTACACTTATCCAATACTATTAAATACAATGGGGTTTCACAAGAGGCAATTCGTTTGCTCCTCTTTCCTTTCTCCCTCGAGGAACAAGCCCGAGGAAAAGTTCATGGACGGACATTGAGGAAAAGTTCATAAAATATTTCTTTCCACCCTCACGTACTACCGCGTTGCGGAATGACATTATCAACTTTGAACAAAAGTACGGTGAGACATTTAGTGAATCTTGGGATCATTTTAAGGAAATTTTAAGAAAGTGTCCACAACACGGTTTTACAAAGGTACATCAAATTAATACTTTTTATAATGTTTTAACTTTGAATGACCAAGATTCACTAACTAGTGCCTCAGGGGGTAATATTCTTGTCAAAACTATGAATGAGGCTTGCGCAATTATTGAGAACAAAGCCAAAGTCCAAACCAAGAGTGTTAGGGATACTATGGCTAGTGCTAGTGATAGTGAGACGGCTACTCAACTGAAGGAACTTACTTCAGCAATAAAACAACTTGTTTTAAGAGATAACCCTCCTAATCAACATGCCCATGCTCGCAATATTACTTGTTAAACTTGTGGTGTGCCACACTCTTATGTTAATTGTAATAAAGCTTATGATCAATCACACGGGGAAGTGTATGCTTACAACAACACGGAGAGAGTTCATTTTAAGCCGAATGTCGATGTTAATCACTTGTCTTATAACTCGACAAATTACTTGGCTCCACCCAGTTTTCAACAAAGACCACACCCACCCACCCATAACAACCAATGACCACTAAGAGCAAATGTTCATCAAAATGAAAATGTGAGGGGCTACAATGGAAACCAAGGAAATTATCAAATGCAAAACCAAGGCTTTCAAAACCAAGGTTTCAATCCTCAAGGTTTTCAACTATATAACCAATACCCAAACCAAGGTTTTCAACAACAAGGGTCCAATTTACCTCATCCGCCAATGGACTTGGTTCTGCAAAAATTGACTCAACATGAGAAAATGATGCAAGCAATGCAAGAATCGACAAGAGCGATCAAGAGTCCACAGATAGGAAATTCGTTCAAATGTTTCAAACCTTTCAATCCCTTCGTCCCCAAGGTGCTCTTCCTTCTACAGCTGAAACAAACCCTAGTGCGAATGTGAGTGCTATTACTACACGCAGTGGAGCAAATTTAGTAGGACCATCTATCCCTTCCCTAGTTACTCCATCTACACCTCCTCCACCCCCATTTATCCCTCCTAATCCCACGCCTAGTACTAGTTCTACATTACCGTCTCCTCCTCCTACGGAAGAAGTACCCAAGATGTGACAATCCGTCGATTTAAGATCGATATTTTATTCTCAAGTATTATTTAAAATCATTATTTTATTGTTAATTTATGAACTCACTCACGTTTGGGAAGAAATAAGGGTTTCTTCTTAAAGTAGCATCGACTACGTCTAAAACCGAAGAACTCTACATTACGTGCTTACGTTTACATACTCTATTTATGTGACAGTCCGACATTTCAGAAAATAAATTTATTCTCGAATATTTTTTTCGAATTTAAATTTGTGTTGGTTCATAAATTCACAAATTTACGAGAAGAGATTAGGACTTACGTGCATAATTTAGCGTCTTTTACGATTAAACCGGAAACCCTAGGTTTACGTATTTACGTCTTGAACTCCGTTTTTTATGAGACAATTTTTATTATATTCGTTTTGTGCCGTAGATTCATAATTAATAAAAACGTTTTTCGTAAAACGACCCGATGGCACGTAAATCGAGGGAACTAGAATCGAGGAGTACCCGTAAATTAGTGGAGATGAGACAAGTTTAAACTTGCCTCACCCCCACTATGGGTGGCCAAAACTTAGCAAACACACCACATTTGGTGGCAAGCTAACAAAGATACAAAGGATACTTCTCCTTAATATCTTACAAAACCATCCAACACAACAACCAAAACCATTTCCTTGTTAATACTTACATGCAAAACCTCTCAAACTCTCTCACTATTGCTCCCATTAACGTCCCATAATCATCACCACCACCACCATTCATCAAAAATTTCTACCATAAATCTTATGTATAACTTACATAAGATGATAACACATTGAAGACATGGTGATTTGAGATGATCATAACAACTAAAAAGGAGTTTCCAAGGAGGTTTAGGGCTGATTTCCATGAATGTGTTCATCCATTTGAAGAACTCAAAAGTTCATTTGCCAAGATTAAAGATTTGGTGACAAGAACCAAGCCTTGTTCATCCAAAATCTCAACCTTTTCATCACTTTGGTGGTATAGATATTGTTTCTTCCAATCATCTTGTTAATTTTTAAAAGTAATCATGTATTTTATTTATAAATGTATATGTATATGATTATGAATGATGATCAAAATATTATGTGGGGATTTGGTGTTAATAGATTTGGTTATAAATACTAGAATCAACAAGTAAAGATGTTAAAATCTTGGTTAGATTCATAGGCTGTATAAAACAGTAAGTATCAATATGATCTCTTGGTAAAATAGCTTGGATTATTAAATATACAGTTAGATATATGATTTATACATATTTGGTGAGTTGGCCACTCAATGGAAACATTAAAATGATCAAGATATGATCAAAATACTATTGAGGTACAAATATGTATAGTCTGTTTTGGACAAATTATTTAAAATACTTAGAGGATGATTCAGCAGTAGGTATACAGGAGTTATTTGTAGCACATATCATGTAGTTTGTGCTACCCAAAATTGAGCTTCTATCTCCTTGTATAACTTAAGATATAAAAAAAATGGTGGAATGGACTTTAATAATCAGATTTGTAAATAATCTATATAGTATAAAAAGAGCACTCAAGTAAATATTATTATAAAATCAATATATAAAACCCACTAACTAATAATAATTATTATAAAATGAGTTGTATACTAAAATAAATAAGTATGGTTTTTTTATAAATGTAAAAACTCAAATGTTTTCTAAAGTTATAAAACTATATATAAGTTTTACGTCTTTTCGGCTAAAACCGAAAGATTAACGTTTTCGCCAAATAAAACTTAGGCGGTCGGACACGTCTAATGTAACATTTTTATAACTCATATACTGATATGTGAATATATTTGACAATTAAAAATCGATAAACTTGAGCTTTATAACTTATGGACCTTAACGGGCCAAAGTAGCCTTATTTGATCATTAGCCCAACTAGTTTGGCTAAACACTAATGGACTTACTCATGGACTTAACCCACTTGGTCCCAACATATGAGTATAGGCATGGTACTAAAATTATAAATGTGCTAATATAATGAATTGAACTCTTAATGGGCTTATTGGGCCTTAATATGTAATGGGTTAAAACTAGTATAACTAGTCTAAATTGACAAATACATAAAAAACTATAATGTTATATGAAGAGATAAAATTCCACTTGATCATCATCATAATTATGATATCATCATATATACATAACCATTATTTTTATAAAGTCATTGGATAAGATTCTAAGACCGAGTATTATTTGTCTAGGTTTCCGTGATTAAAGCACGTACCGTACATCCAAATCGCCGATAACCCACCTTCCCACACCAATGTGAGTTCATAGCCTCGCACTCTTTAAAATGTTTTATGAAATATTTTATAAACCCGCGAGGGAGATAACATGCTAGTTTTAATAAAATAGGACCCTAGTTGTCCCGATTGTTTTCTTATTGATATGGACCCGAATGATTATACGACCCGATGAATGAAATGAAATGGATTATTATTAGTTAGGTTATGTCACTAAAAGTCTCGTTAGCATGAATTGTGAACTACCGGGATTTGATAGACGCTTATTCATATAATAGTACTATTTGGGGAAGATCACCCCAGTTCGCGCCTTGTCGGGTGATACCCGTCGTGCATATTGATTGGTAAGCGAACTTATGTATGAGAAGATTTATATAAGCGTGATTATTGTGACGACATGCCGTTTTAGATGAGCAAAGGAATTACGGGTTAGCTACCCGTTGTTTGTTATAGTAAGGTAGCAATGTCAAGCGGCTTATAATAATCCAATAACGAAAATACTGGTACACGCATTGAATTATAATATATTGCCTGACTAGCAATACGGGGTCTTATTACGGATACTATGTTCGTGTTTTGGTTTTACTGAACCATTTTCATATAACGGTTTCTATTTAACTCTATACAATGTTATAAAACGTATTGTATGATGTTTTTGCGACAATGGTTCGTATAATGGTTTTAAAGGCAAAAGCCTATATTATGATTTATGAAAAAGATTTGTATAAAATGTCTTTGGCCTATTTTATAGCCTACGACAAAGATTTGTACAAAATGATTTTCGGTAATAATTATATACCGGTGATATATTAACGGTTTTTATTAAACTCTATGAATTCACTCGGCGTGTCGCTGAGTTTTTAATATGTTTTATCTCAGGTACTTGAAGGTAATTCTCGGGAAGACGACAAGAATTTACGGCCCGCATTCAAATAAAATTTTCATTCAAATGTTTCGTAAATTTGTATGACATATTATGACCTGAGGTCCTATGTAAATTTGATATTCATGAATGGAAAATGCCTTATTATTAAACAACACGATTTTTAAGCGTTGTCTATGATTTGAGTAATGTGCTATCCCGTAACACCAGCGACTCTTCCGCTGCTTTGAAATGTGAATATTTGGGGGTGTTACAGTTTGGTACCAGAGCTCTTGTTATAGAGAACGAAAAATTTTTAAAACCAAGGTTTTGAATAAAATATTTCAAAATCTTTTAACCATAAATATTTTTAAATAAATATTTTGAGTAAAATATTTAAATTTATTTTGACTATAACGGTGCCAAAGAATTTCCGAGTTACCGACAAGGCCAGACCGAGAAGTGTTATTTTAATATATATATAACTTGAATTATATATATATATATATATATATATATATATATATATATATATATATATATATATATATATATATATGTTGTAATTAGATTACATGATTGTTTGGTGATTATTTTAATACTTATACGAGGTATTTATACGACGTAGATTGTCACAAGAAACCCTAACTCCCCTAGCAAATCAATCGAAGCTATTCCCGTAGGAATTCTAGCTATTCCAAATCTAAACCAAGATGTGGATATTTATGATCCCAACAAAATTGTTGATATTCGTAGAAATGTTGGTATTAGTTGATTATGATATTAAAGAAGAATTGGCGAGATTAAATCTGATATCGATGTCATGACGATCTTTCCTTATAGAGTGGATTTTGACAAAACCTTACCACCTAGAAAGGTGTCATCTGATTCGGTGTCACCCAATTCTTAAATTTGAAATCGAAAAGGTAAATGTTGCACTTGAGGCTGTCATTGGAACCATTACCCAAAAGCCTCATTCCACTAGTATCTTTCCGAGAAGTCTAATTAAATTTGTGAGTCATTTCATACTAGTGACTCATTTGATAACTATTGTTGTAAGAGCTATAGGATTGGAAATTAAGTGTTGTTCATGTCGAACTTTTATTTCCCTTTCAAGGTCTATGAATAAGGTTGAAAGTATTGGAGAATGAGGTAGGATATCGCATTGAGTATAAGTTGGTTGAAACTTGAATAAAGTCAAATTTAACTCGTATGGAATACGAGATTGTTAAGAGGAAGTTGTTAAGTCCTGTGGTTGAATTATAAGGTTTTAAATGATTGTTGGTCCGTGTTAAGGGTTGTTCCTAGACCATTGTCCAATGACGAGGATGCCAAGTGTCCAAGAAATAAATCAAAGAAATCTTCTTCTGAAATTGGGATCGATGGATTTTTGGGACATGTGGAACACTTAATGACTCATGTAGATTAGTATTCATTGTATTATCTTTTAAAATCCCTAACTTAACTGAGACATCAGTTGGTAGGATGAGTCGTTGGAATTGTATGACATGGCGACACGTAATGTGTTACGGTACAATTTTTGACTTGTTTCTGATTAATGAAAAGACTACCTTTGGTTGCTAAATTTTACATGTATCGATGTTATCTATCTTTTCTTTCTTCTTCCTAATGTTTGCATTAGTGATGCAACTATTGAACAAGTACTCATCTCGATTTGAGTTACGTTGTAGATTCTTCTCTTTGTATTCCTGAGTACCATCGAGGTCGTGAACCTCATGATTAATTGGCTAAGCTCATTTCCTATTATATTGTAGTTAGTTCTTGGTGAACAACTTTTCATCACTCTTTTGCAGATCACTCATTGTTTTTATAAAGTTAAAATAGTATCCCTTGATAAAAACTGAAATTTCGTCACCATATGGATTATTATAAGTGAGATTTATGAGAAATCGTTATCGAAATAAAGTTGTTTATGAAACAATTTGGAAAACTTAATTGATTCCATAACAAAGAACATCTTTGTAAATTCATTTTGATTCTTATTCCAGAATTAAGCATGAAAACATAAATTATTTTAAACATGATGACAAAATTTTGACGAACTGAGTATTGCATCGTTAATCCTAAAATTGTATATAGTTGCGCGCCTACGTACAATTTAGAAGGGACCATGCAAGGCTGATTAGTAGTCACCATGAAACTGTTAATAAACATTACATTTTTCTTTGTAATTGTGAAAGATTGAATTTTTATGAGATCTGTAAGAATTGAAAAATAGGGACATATTGGTAGGGACACCTACATATGTGCTCGTACCATTTATTTTTCTGAATCGAATTTACTCATCTGTGGATATTGTCTTAATTGACAATTGATATCCCCTTCTTGTCCAATTCTTTCATGGAAAGATTCTTGAGAAACTTTACTAATTATCGAGTATTAATACCCGACTGGGTGTATCGGTGTTCCTGTCATTTCTTTGATTAGATTTCATTTGAATGACATGGGTAACGATCTGAAATGATTTCGAATGCGTACTTAAATCATGAAAACATGGGATATATTGATATTCGTTAATTTTTTCGTCTTTATCTGATTTGAAATTCTCTCGCGTAAATCATGCGTTGACCTTACTCTTTTGATGTTAGCTTTGTCTCCAGATATCCTTGAATCTGTGAAGGGTTATGAGTTATTAGTAGTCTTTTGAGAAGTTCACATCTTATCAACGACAATAAAACTGAAAAGTTGGTAGTGCCATTAGAATGGATTGGTTGATTATGACATGATGTCATTATCTAAATTGATGGCAACTCGAGTAGAATTCCCCTAAAAGATAATATGTTGATTTTCAAAAGTGATCTAAATAATTCTTGATGGATGACCATATCCTGCATTTAGACTTGAAATTTTACCATGAATGGTTATGAACTAGTCATAGATCTTGTAATATAGAAAGAACCTAAGGTGGATTAATTAAAAGATGTTTCTGTTATCTGAAACTTTCGGAGGTGTTTGCTGGTGAATTACCTAGACTTTTGCCATTAAGGCAAGTTGAATTTTGTATTGATTATATTCCTGGTGCTGCACCTTTGTCTTGTGCACCATACTTCAGCACCATCTGAATCGAAAGAGTTACCGTGCAACTGAAAGAGTTGTTAGAGAAAGCTTTTATTCTACCGAGCTCGTCATCATGAAGATCTATGGTGTTATCATTCCTTATATTTATTGATTACTGTGAACTGAATAAATTAACGATAAAAATTCATATCCATTACCCAAGATGAAAGATTTGTTCGATCATTAACAAGGTTCTAGCATATATTCAAAAAATTGATCCACTGCATGGTTACCGTCAACTTCGCGTCCGCAAAGAAGATTATCCATTCCTACATTCAGAACTTGTAATGAATATTATGAGTTTCATGTGATGTCATTTGGATTGACCAATGCACATGTAGCATTCATAAATTTGGTGAATCACGTGTGTAGGCTGTAATTTGATAAATTCATGCTTGTGATCATTAAGGACCATCTGTTTGTTTCAAAGAATAGGACGGAGTTAATAATCATTTATAGGCTGCCCTGAGTTGGCCAAGCAATGAAAACCTGTACCTTGAGTATTTAATGTGTGATTTAAGGCTTGATCCTTTTCATTATTTGACCGTGTGAGTAATGGTAATGGAATCTATATTGACTCTTCAAAGATTAGAGCCATTAAGGCATTGGGTTATACCAAACAGAAAGAGCAAAAACGTTTTGACAAATATTTTATCAAAGGATTATTACGGGATTATTCCCTCATACCCAGATCATTTAACTAAACTCCTTTAGGAGTAAATGTTTGCGTATACCTCAAGACAACCTAAGAGGGATTGAGGAAACCATTTAAACCATGACTTGGAATTTGAAACGACAATTTTTGCTTTTCAACTAAGAAAGTTTTGACCAAAGTATAAACAAATATTTTTTTCGAACATTTATGGATCTTATTAATTATTTTCGATAAAACAACAAATGTCATGTTAACTAAATTCAAATTTTAATTTTGAACATTTTTCTATAATTGGACGAACTAAGAAATTTAGAACTTTTTACGTTACGTCTCATAAAATTAAATATTTATTATTTAATTACTAGTAATATTTATCGACGCTTTAAACGTCGCATTGGGCAAAACTAATAAAGATAATAGTTGAGACGAAACTAAAACTTAGAAAATATGAAGAAAGAATTTTTGAGTGAATTATGGTCATGATAATTATGTCATCACGGAAGGTGAATGTAGATACTGACACATTATTTAGAAAGGATGAAGAATCAATTAGGATGTGTTCCTTAGTAATGACTATGCCCGAACAATTTAAAAATAGCTAATGCTTGTAAGAAGGATAATATAGATAATAAAGAGTTTTGCGGCTAATGAAAACCATTAGAAATGAGAGCGCATGGCGTTAAATATTTAAAAGGCCGCTTGTGGTTGCCTAAGTATGGAGGATTTCGAGATTTAGTCATGTTGGAATCTCATAAGCTAAAGTATTTTATTCATGCCATTTTTGATAAAATATTTCTTTATCTGAAGAAGTTGTACTGATGGCAAATTATGAAGGCAGACATCGCCACATACATTAGTAAACATCTAACTATTGCAAAGGTCAAGGCTGAACACCAACATCCGTAAGGATTGATTCTACAACTTATTATTCCTATTTGGAAATAGAATAGGTTCCCCATGGATTCTTATCACAAATCTTCCAAGGTCATCATCTGAATTTGATTCGATTTGGGTCATCGTCGACAGACTGACCAAATCTGCTAATATCATTCCTTGATTAGAGTACTGATTACCACCCCCAATTGAAGGGACAAGGTAAAGTAACGATACAAACACTAGAAGTCTTGTTTTATGATTGCGTAATTGACCTTTGGTAATGAATGGGATAATCATTTTCCTTTAGAGAGATTATCATTGATAATTATCGTATTAGGATCGAGATCGAATATTGTGAGGATCTAAATATAAGAGCATCTGTAGGCAGGAGTTGGGATGAAGATACCCGACCCATGAGACCTGAAATAATTGTGGAAATTATGATCTGATTATTGACAGTCAGTAGTGGGCAGGAGGTTATGTGAATATGAAATGTAGATCTTGAAGTGCAGGATGGGTTTCAAAGCTATGCCGAAAATATTTGATCATGGAAAAATGAATGGATGATCTGAAAGATCGTGGGAATCTAAGTCCCTGTTGTATGGGACCATCGAGATAATGTAAAGATTTGGTTTGAAAGGCATATAAGCTAGATCTACCCTAGGACTTCAAGGGCTACATGAATTATGTTTCGTATAACGAACTTGATAAAATGCATATCAAGTGAAAATCTGATTATTTCTTAATGAAGTTTGGATCGGCGAAAAGTTGCATTCATCAAAAACCCGTGAACATCATGGATAGAGAAACTAAGTCAACTTAAGCCTGATCATATTCCCGTAGTTATGTTTGATGAAACTCGCGTATTGTAATGAATTACACTTGAGAGAAAAGACCGAATGTGGAGGAAATACCCACATGGCTTTAGCTCTATAAGAAGCGAGTAGTAAGATGAATTGATCTTTGAGGAGAAAGATCCTCTTTATGGGTAACTGCTGTGAAAATCCATCAATTTAAGATCGATATTTTAATCTCAAGTATTATTTAAAATCATTATTTTATTGTTAATTTATGAACTCAGTCACTTTTGGGAAGAAATAAGGGTTTATGTCTTAAAGTAGCATCGAACACGTCTAAAACCGGAGAACTCTACGTTTCGTGCTTACGTTTACATACTCTTTTTATGTGACAGTCCGACATTTCAGAAAATAAAATTATTCTCGAATATTATTTTCAAATTTTAATTTGTGTTGGTTCATAAACTCACAAATTTACGAGAAGAGATTAGGACTTACGTGCATAATTTAGCGTCTTTTATGATTAAACCGGAAACCCTAGGTTTATGTATTTACGTTTTGAACTCCGTTTTTGATGAGACAATTCTATTAGATTCGTTTTGTGCCGTAGATTCATAATTTATAAAAACATTTTACGTAAAATGACCCGAGGGCACATAAATTTAGGGAACTAGAATCTACGAGTACCCGTAAATTAGTGGAGATGAGACAAATTTACACTTGCCTCACCCCACTATGGGTGGCCAAGACTTAGCCAACACACCACATTTAGTGGCAAGCTAACAAAGATACAAAGGACACTTGTCCTTAATATCTTACAAAACCATCCAACACAACAACCACAACCATTTCCTTGTTAATACTTACATGCAAAACCTTTCAAACTCTCTTACTCTTGCTCCCATTTCCGTCCCATAATCATCACCACCACCACCATTCATCATAAATTTCTACCATAAATCTTATGTATAACTTACATAAGATGATAACCCATTGAAGACATGGTGATTTGAGGTGTTCCTAACAACTAAAAGGAGTTTCCAATGAGGTTTAGGACTGATTTCCATGAAGGTGTTCATCCATTTGAAGAACTCAAAAGTTTATTTGCCAAGATTAAAGATTTGGTGACAAGAACCAAGAGTTGTTCATCCAAAATCTCAACCTTTTCATCACTTTGGTGGTATAGAGATTGTTTCTTCCTATCATCTTGTTATTTTGTAAAAGTAATCATGTATTTTATTTATAAATGTATATGTATATGATGATTAATGATGAAAAATATATTATGTGGAGATTTGGTGTTAATAGATTTGGTCAAATAGACTAAAATCAACAAGTAAAGATGTTAAAATCTTGGTAAGATTCATAGGCTGTATAAACAGTAAGTATAAATATGATCACTTAGTAAAATAGTTTGGATTATTAAATATACAGTTATATATATGGTTTTTACATATGTAGTGAGTTGGCCACTCAATGAAATCATTAAAATGAGCAAGATATGATAAAAATACTATTGAGGTACAAATCTGTATAGTCTGTTTTGGGGAGAATTATTTAAAATACTTAGAGGATGATTGAGCAGTATCTATAAGAAGTTATTTGTAGCACATATAATGTAGTTTGTGCTTCCCAAATTTGAGCTTCTATCTCCTTGTAGAACTCAAGATATGACAAAAATGGTGGAATGGACTTTAATAATCAGATTTGTAAATAATCTATATAGTATAAAAAGAGCACTCAAGTAAATATTATTATAAAATATATATATATAACCCACTAACTAATAATAATAATTATAAAATAGGTTGTATAATAAATAAATAATTTTTTCTAAAGTTATAAAACTATATATAAGTTTTACGTCTTTTTGGCTAAAACCGAAAGATTAACGTTTTCGCCAAATAAAACTTAGACGGTCTGACCCGTCTAATGTAACATTTTTATAACTCATATACTGATATGTGAATATATTTGACAAGTAAAAATCGATAAACCAGAGATTTATAACTTATGGACCTTAACGGGCCAACGTAGCCTTATTGGACCATTAGCCCAACTAGTTTGGCTAAACACTAATGGACTTACTCATGGGCTTAACCCACTTGGGCCCAACATATGAGTATAGGACTGGTATTAAAAGTAAAAATGTTCTAATATAATGAATTGAACTCTTAATGGACTTATTGGGTCTTAATATGTGATGGGTTAAAACTAGTATAACTAGTCTAAATTGACTAATACATAACAACTATTATCTTATATGAAGAGATAAAATCCTACTTGATCATCATCATACTTATGATATCATCATATATACATAACCATTATTTTATAAACCCGAGAGGGAGATAACATGCTAGTTTTAATAAAATAGGACCCTGGTTGTCCCGATTGTTTGCTTATTCATATGGACCCGAATGATTATATGACCCGATGAATGAAATGAAATGGATTATTATTAGTTAGGTTATGTCACTAAAAGTCCCATTAGCATGAATTTTGAACTACCGGGATTTGGTAGACGCTTATGCATATAATAGTACTATTTGGGGAAGATCACCCCAGTTCGCGCCTTGACGGTTGATCCCCGTCGTGCCACATTAATTGGTACGCGAATTTATGTATGAGAAGATTTATATAAGCATGATTATTGTGACGACAGGCTGTTTTAGATGGGCAAAGGAATTACGGGTTAGCTACCCGTTGTTTGTTATAGTAAGGTAGCAATGTCATGCGGCTTATAATAATCCAATAATGAAAATACTGGTATACACATTGAATTATAATATATTGCCTGACTAGCAATACGTGGTCTTATTACGCATACTATGTTCGTGTTTTGGTTTTACATAACCATTGTCATGTAACGGTTTTTATTTAATTCTATACAACGGTATAAAACGTATTGTATGATATTTTTGAGACAATGGTTCGTATAATGGTTTTAATGGCAAAAGCCTATATTATGATTTACGACAAAGATTTGTATAAAATGTCTTTGGCCTATTTTATAACCTACGACAAAGATTTGTACAAAATTATTTTCGGTAATAATTATATACCCGGTGATATATTAATGGTTTTTATTAAACTCTATGAATTCAGTCGGCGTTTCACTGACTTTTTTACATGTTTTATCTCAGGTACTTGAAGGTAATTCTCGGGAAGATGACAAGAATTTATGGCCCGCATTCAAAAAAAATTTCCATTCAAATGTTTTGTAAACTTGTATGACATATTATGACCTGAGGACCGATGTAAATTTGATATTCATGAATGGAAAATGCTTTATTATTAAACGACGTGATTTTTAAGCGCTGTCTATGATTTGAGTAATGTGCTATCCCGTAACACCAACGACTCTTCCGCTGATTTGAAATGTGAATATTTGGGGGTGTTACAAAACCCTTCACCATCTCAAACTTAAACATCTCAACCTTCACCTTCTACATCTGCACCACCTAAACCCAATATTCCTTATCCTTCAAGATTAGACAAGTGGAAAGTGCTCACTAAGGAGGATTCTCAAATCACTACCTATTTGAAGATGATCTCCCAAATGAATTTCAACATCAGCCTTGTTGAAGCACTTGTACCAATGCTGAAATTTGTCAAAGCATTTAAGGAATTGCTTATTAAGAAGGAGAAGATGTCTGATTTTGTTAACACACGCTTAAATAAAAATTGTTATGTTGTCATTCTTAAAGAAATTCTAGAAAAACTTGGAGATCTTGGTCGTTTTGTGCTACCTTGCATTTTTAACAAAGTTGAAGAATTTACTGCCTTAGCCAACCTCAGGGAAAGTATAAATTTAATGCCATTAAGTGTTTGGAAAAACTTATCATTACCCGACCTTACTCTAACACCCCACCAAATGCTATGCGCAGCGGAACTACAACATTTGGGTGCTAGGCAGTTATCATCGCACACAAGATATATCGAACAACTCCAAAGAGACGTCGAATTTAAACTTAGATTAAAAATTGTTAAAAAGTTACATGTCTACGGTTTTCCAACCCCAAATGATACAACAGAGTTTTGCGTTTCGGTCCCCATGAATCTCAACCCCAAAAGTTACAGTTTTCACAACAACATGACATAAAGTTTAAAAATGTTCAAGTAATACTGGGCGGAAAAACAAGTAGACTCCAAGCTCCACACACAACATCCATCCAATGCACGCTCCACGCTACACTTCAGCGGTTACCTGAAACACATGCTAAATTTGGTCAACGAAAACGTTTAGTGGAATTCATAGGTTTTACAATTCATTTTTGAACATATGTGTAGTAAAAACCATTCACGATCATTCATAGACTTGTCGATCAAACAATCTATATTCAAGGTACTGACAATTGTGTTTAAGCTCATGACACTAAACCGTTAACTCAATCACCCGCGTAATAATTACCGACGTGATTCAGATGAAACCAGTGCCCCTACTAAGGCATCAGTTGCAATTATACCTTATCTCTTATCACAAATTATCCGTCCGCAGGGGGTATCAACATACTAGCCCTCGTCTCGGATAGGGTAGTCAACCCCATAGTACTATCACTTTGTATAAGCGGCTATTTCTAATCCACGCTAGGACTAAACAATAGTTAATAGTTCATGAAATTAGGGCCTTTTGCAACTAGGTACTCAACATAATTTCAAAGGCAACATTCGGGTCCAACAATCATTCATGACATATGTTCATTTTTAAAACTAACATGCATTTCCTTCGCGGGTAAAACAATCTGAAATAATAATAAGCGAGGCTATAAATTCACACCTTATATAACAAGTAGTCGATAGTTCGAGTGACGGTCACTGACGACGATGAGGATGCCCGGGTAAATCAACACCTATCAAACCAATAACGCGTAATGAGTAATCTCATTTATAACCTTATGGTACTGTATATAATACATATATGTTAGTCACTTATGATAATTTCAACTCACACCAAAACAAAACAATCAAGTGTTACTCGTTTTATACCATTTGTCCATATTATTAACGTTATACATTTTTACGCATTTTTCGCCGATACTTACCAAAAGTACGGACTGTTTTACTAGACTTAAACCTTTTTACAAAGTTTAAGAAAATTCTCAAAAATACCTTAAGTCCTGTAGAAAACACATATTTAATCCCATTAAAAGTTTTCGCTTTTACAACCCGTTACTCAACACTTTTCCAAAACTACGTTTTTCGGACTGAAATTATACTTTGACCAAGTCGGACTCATTTGACCCGTTTAAAATACTCCATTGACCCATTTGACACCTAAGTCTTATAATAGACTCAAATATGCAGGTTTGAGACCAAAAATCAACCTTTGACCATTTACCAAACTAAACCTATAGTCCCCGGGATTTGACCTAAAACCAAGCATAATTTCGGATTATGACGGTTTTCATCTCCCGGTACACGAATTTCAAAACGTCGTAACTTTTGACTCGTTAGGAGTCGTAAGCTCTATCTTATACCAAATCGAAGCTAAGAAGATGCTCTACAACTCTATCCTAACCACAAGACCTGTTTACAAAATAATTTTTACGAAAACACCTCAAACTTTCTGCCTAAAATCAACTATACCAAAATCATACCAACGCTCGTTTTCAAACCCTTTATCGACATTAGACATCTTCCTAAGTACTCCTAATCATACCCAAACATCATAATCAGTACTAAACCCCTATTAATCAATATCCTCATAAAACCCAATCAAAAAAATAAACATACAAATGGATTTACCCATCCAAAAACATGTAAACATAAGATTAAACACATAATCTAACATCAAAACAACAACCACCATGATCCCCCAAACACCCCCCTTGTGCCGTGGGGTTTGGGGTGATCAAAACCCATCAACCAAATTGATTTTGGTTGATTTGTTTGGTGATTTAACATCATTCACCCATGAATTAAACATGCAAATACCCAATTAACATCAAAATAAACTTTTGAAAAATCTTTAAATTTTGGAAAAATTTATGTTAATGCATGTTAAATTAAACCATGGATTAACACTTACAAAAGGTTTTTAGGAAGTGGTCTTTAATTGGAATTAATCAAAAACCAAGAAAAATTGAAGGTGGTGGTGGTTTGGTGATGTTGGTCGTCGGCCTAGAGAGAGCAAAAGGGAAGGGTGGGTTTTTTTTCTTTGAAATGTTAAGTGTGTGTGATTATTTCCATTTTGTGTATTTGGGAGGGACCTTGGTGCAATTTAGGCTTTCTATTGTCCTTAAACAAAAACGACCCTATAAGTTTACGGGATTGACTCACTAGTCATTTTAAAAAATTTTACGGGAGTCGGGAATCATCCCAAACACTCCAAAATACTTTTAGGACACTTTAAATGTACCCGGAAAGCGATAAAACTCACCCGACTCGACTTAACACGAACCGTAAGTAAAATTCTCGAAAAATTACAATATCGATAAAACGACAATAATTATAGAAATTTGGGCATCCATCGGGATCGTATTCGTCATCGTCCTTCTTAAATCGTCAATCGTCAAAATTATAACCTCGAATATCGGTTTCAACCAAAATAATAAAATATATAGCAAATAAAATTTATTAAAAATTTCAAAAATAAGCGTAATTTAGGGTGACGTAAGTGACCTCGGTTCTAGGGTATCACATCCACCCCTCCTTAAAGAGAGCGACGTACCGGCGCTCTCCTCTTCTTATACTCACATTTCGTGCCGCTGGAGCAGATGAGGATACCTTTCCTTGAAAAAGTCCTCACGTTCCCAAGTGTATTCCGGTCCATGCCTAGAATTCCATCGAACCTTCACAATGGGAATTCTACTACGCTTCAGCCTCTTGACCTCTCGGTCCATAATTTCCACGGGTTCTTCCACAAAATGCATTTTGTCGTCCAGATGAATCTCGTCCAAAGGAATCACCAATTCCTTATCCGCTAAACTCTTCTTCAAGTTCGATACGTGAAACGTGTCGTGAATAGAACTAAGCTCGCTCGGCAACTCTAATTTATACGCTACTGGTCCAATTCGTTTAACGATCTTAAATGGTCCAATGTACCTCGGACTCAACTTTCCTTTCTTCCCAAAACGAATTACACCCTTCCATGGCGAAACCTTAAGCATAACCATATCTCCGACTTTAAATTCCAACGGTTTTCTTCTGTTATCGGCATAACTCTTCTGCCGGCTTCTCGCAGCAAGTAGTCGGTTCTTGATTTGCACAATGTTCTCTGTCGTCTCTAAAACCATTTCGGGTCCAGTCAATTGACTTTCTCCTACTTCACTCCAACAAACAGGCGATCTACACTTCCTTCCATACAACACTTCGAATGGTGCAGCCTTGATGCTCGCATGATAACTATTATTATACGAAAACTCCACTAAAGGCAAGTGGCGTTCCCAACTTCCTCCAAAACCAATCACGCATGCTCGGAGCATGTCCTCCATCGTCTGAATAGTTCGTTCACTCTGGTCGTCAGTCTCCGGGTGATAAGCCGTGCTCAAACTCAATTCAGTGCCCATCGCACGTTGAAGCGATTTCCAAAATTTCGAAGTAAACCTACTATCGCGATCCGAAATGATCGATAAAGGTACTCCATGTCTGCAAACGATCTCCTTCACGTACATACTGGCCAGCTTTTCCATACTGTCCGTCTTCTTCATAGGTAAGAAATGAGCAGATTTTGTCAATCTATCCACTATTACCCAAATCATATCACATCCACTAGGAGTTCTGGGTAAACCCGTCACGTAATCCATAGCGATTTTCTCCCATTTCCATTATGGGATCTCTGGTTGTACCAACAACCCAGACGGCTTCTTTTGTTCGCTTTAACCTTCGCACAAGTCAAACACTTACTAACGTAACGAGCAATATCCGCCTTCATATTCGGCCACCAATAGACTTTCTTCAGATCATGATACATTTTATCCGATCCAGGATGTATCGAGTACTTCGACTTATGAGACTCGTTCATAACCAAATCTCATACTCCAGGCTTTCCTTCCTCGGATGGACACAACGGTAACCAAATCTGATTCTCGAAATATCTCAGTCCGTCTGACCTAATCACAAAAAGAGGTTTCAACATTCTTCCCAAGTTCTCAGTATCAACATTCTCTTTCATTAATCCCCTCTCTTAAGGCTTCAGTATTATTTCAGTTAAATCAACACTCTCAGTCATCACTAAAGCTCTGACTCTCAAAGGTTTTTCTCGATCCTTCCTACTAAGTGCATCCGCTACAACATTCGCCTTACCAGGATGGTAGCGAATTTCATAGTCATAGTCACTCAGTAATTCTACCCATCGTCTCTGTCTCATGTTCAACTCCTTTTGATCTAAAATGTGCTGCAAACTCTTGTGGTCAGTGAATACAACACACTTCGTCCCATACAAATAGTGTCTCCACAATTTCAACGCAAAAACTACAGCTCCTAATTCCAAATCGTGTGTCGTGTAGTTCTCTTCATTCTTCCTCAGTTGTCTCGACGCGTAAGCAATCACCTTCTCACGCTGCATCAACACAGCTCCATAACCCTTACGAGATGCGTCACAATACACTACAAAGTCTTCGGTTCCTTCAGGTAATGACAATATCGGCACGGAACATAACTTGTCCTTGAGCGTTCTGAAAGCGAATTCTTCCTCATCTCCCCATTCATACACCCTATTCTTCTCGGTAAGCTTTGTCAATGGCTTCGCAATCAACAAAAATCCTTCAATGAATATCTGATAATACCAAGCTAAACCAAGGAATTGTCGAACTTCAGTCGGTGTTGTCGGTGCCGACCATTCCCTGATCGCTTCGACCTTGGCAGGATCCACGCGAACTCCTTTACTATCAATTACGTGACCAAGGAATTGCACAGACTCTAACCAAAACTCACACTTCGAGAACTTCGCATACAGCTTCTCTCTCTTCAAATGATCCAATATCTTTCTCAGGTGCTTCCCGTGCTCCTCCTTACTCTTAGAGTAAATAAGAATATCATCAATAAAAACAATGACAAACTTATCTAGATACGGCTTGCATACTCGATTCATAAGGTCCATGAATACAGCAGGCGCGTTTGTCAACCCAAACGACATCACTCGAAATTCGAAGTGTCCATACCGCGTACGAAAGGCAGTTATAGGAATATCCTCCTCTCTCACACGCAGTTGATGATACCCTGACCTCAAGTCGATCTTTGAGTATACACAGGAACAGATCAATTACAAGGTTCAATTAAGTCGATATCAAAAGCGTAATTTCCTAACTTCAAGGTACACCCTTTCAGTATAGAATTTGTACTAACCATCTTCCCATCGGCTAATTCTACGTTATAACTAGTCGTTAACAATACCGGTTTTCTATCGATATGACGACTAAATTTAACATCTACGAAACTCTTGTCGGAACCAGAATCAAACAATATACTAGCATAACAAGCGTCTAGCAAAAACGTACCGGTAACCACGTTAGGACCCTGTGGTTTATCAACCGTCCCTACTTGATACACGGCAGCAGCATTGTTACCTCCTTGCTTGTTTCCTGCCTTCGGGCAATTTCCTTGCTTGTGTCCTCTTTCTCCACATCCAAAACAACCCATCACTCTCGTAGCATTCGCCCCAGTGGCTACCCCTTTGTTCGGCAATCAGACATCCTATGGCCCGCTTTTCCACATTTGCTGCACGCAGGTGGGCAACTCCCTACATGGTACAAGTTGCATCGACCACAGTGGGGATTCACCTTCGCTCCTCTGGGTTTGTAACAGCTCTCATCCCGTCATTCCTTCACTGGTTGAACTGCTGATTGCGGTTCCGACCATTGTTGTTACGATTTCCACCTCGGCTTTGACCCTAAGATTGATTGCTCTGTGCCGCCTCTCACTTCCTCTTATTTCCTTCAGCAATGAAGTTCTTCTTGTCTTGGAGTTTGACATCCATCAACGCGTGAGCCATCTGGACCGCTTCATCAAACGACCCAGGTTTAGACGAAGTCGTCTCACCCTTGATATTACTGGACAGACCTTTGATGTACTGTTTCATCTTCTTGCTATCATCGGCAAAGGTATCGGGACACAAAAGGCTTAATTCATTAAACCTCCTGGTGTAAGCAGTGATATCATTGTTTCTCAAAGTCAGGTGCCTCAACTCATCTTCCAATTGAACTAGCTCCTCTTCAGGACAGAACTTCTTGGTCAAAAGAGCTTTAGTTGCAGTCCATTTTCTTGCATTCGCTACTGCTAACCCAACAGTGGCTACTTGGGTGTTCCACCAACTCAATGCGTCGTCAAGAAAAGTAGCAGCCGCAAACTTGACCTTGTTCGCTTCTGAACAACCACTAATCTCGAAAGTACTCTCGACCTTTTCTAACCATCTCCTGAGTTCTAGAGCTCCACCAGTTCCACGAAATTGCGTGGGACCACATTTTATAAAGCTAGAGTAAGTACATTCTCTTGGGGCTTGCTGTCTCCCCACATTTCTGCCTTGGTCTGGGTTCCTCCCTGCTCGATCTGCTTCTAGCGCATTTGCAATGGCTTCCTGAATCATCGTGTTCACACGGGTTGCTGTTAGCTTTGGAGGCATGGTGAGTTCTCAAATACACCTCTCTGCAAAGACAGGGAAAATAGAAAAACAATGTAAGTATATACATCAAGATTAAGATGGATTTCTCTTTCAAGACATAATATAAATACAATGACACATCACTACAAGGTTACTAATATTCATCAATTCACATCACAAAAGAGCAAATTAAAGACATATCACAGATCATGAAAGGTAAACATGGATTGTATTGATAAATCAACCAAAATTGTGACAAGTATTGCCACTACAACCATTCACCATAAAACTTAAGTCCTCAAGTTTTTCGTCACAATGCCAATACAAAAGTCTAAAATAGTTCTATTACAACGATCAAATATAAAGTACAATACAAGCAACTAGTCATGTGGTGATCCACACGACCTCTTGGATGGCGGTTCATCTTCATCCTCCTCGGGTTCTTTGTCGCTGTCTTCCTCGTCCTCTTCATCCATCTTCCTCTTTCCTTTGTCGTTCGGCCCACATTTAGTCGCCTTCTTCGTCCCAGACGTAGACCCACACTCAACTGCTACATGATTTCCTACAGTGATACAAACACCTCTAGCAGGTGGCTGGATCATGAAGTCATTAGCTTCCATTTCCAAGTCGTCCACAAATCTCCAATTTGGGGGCAAGGATGCTCTCACTCGATGCTCCCAACTCTGCATCCTAGTCAATCACGCTTGATCTTCCCTAACTCGATCAAGGCTGGCGCTCATGTTCGTGATCATCGATCTTAGACTGTTGATATCACTCTTGTTTGCATTTCCATCATACTCAATCCTTGAAGTTCTTGCCAATAATCTTTGGTGTTCCCTCTCATTCTTATCAAACCTCTTAATTACCCTGGTCTCCACCACAAACCGCTCATACATCAACCTATCCATCCTCCTCAAACGACCCTCGGGGTCCCAATAGTGTCTTGGTCTCGGAAAATAGACCCTCGCGATATTCTCATGAATAGATTGTGATTTAGATTAATTGATGGATTCTGCACCGCTCCCATTACTTACTCGAACAAACCCTGGCACTGTCCTCAGGTAGTCCTTACAATTGTCCATCGGGCGACGAAAGGGTTGCTGCTCATATCGGTCGGTCGGAGGCACTTCATAACCCTTTGTCGAATTTGGAGATTGAAATAAATCAGGTTCGGTCTGACCGACAGCATTCTCGGGGATTCCATCATCCACTGGTTCCTCGGGCTCTTCCTCAGAATCCTCACTACCATCGCTACTGATACTGAAGTTGTCCACGTCACTTTTGTCACTGTCATTTCCCGGCTCTACCGCTTCTTCTGGAGCGATCCATCCATTGTCATTATTCGGCGGGTTCGGAGGAAACGGTCCCCCTTCGTGACCTAGGACATAATCATCTCCATTTCCGTTAGGCGGTACCTCGGCCATTCCTGCAATAACAGATAATTTTGGAGGGTACGTAAGATAACTATTCAATATTTATAAATACATGCATGCAAATGCAATGCAAAGGTGGTACACATGCCCAAAATTCGATAATATGATGCTCATGCATAAGTAATACAAGAATTACGGTATCGGGTATTCCACGTATAATTTTAACGTTTACATATAGTAGTTCAATATCTACGTAATAAATACCCACATATATACTTCAACTCAAAAGTATACGTCAAATGCCATGAATACAAAAATAAACCTTACCGGAGCCATGCAGGATAGTTGTGTGCGCTTGGACAATTTCTTACGACACCAAAAGTTATAGTTTAGGAATTTTCAAAACGACCTAGTTCTCTATAACTCATGGCTCTGATTACCAATCTCTAACACCCCACCAAATGCTATGCGCAGCGGAACTACAATATTTGGGTGCTAGGCAGTTATCATCGCACACAAGATATATCGAACGACTCCAAAGAGACGTCAAATTTAAACTTAGATTAAAAATTGTTAAAAAGTTACATGTCTACGGTTTTCCAACCCCAAATGATACAACAGAGTTTTGCGTTTCGGTCCCCATGAATCTCAACCCCAAAAGTTACAGTTTTCACAACAACATGACATAAAGTTTAAAAATGTTCAAGTAATACTTGGCGGAAAAACAAGTAGACCCCAAGCTCCACACACAACATCCATCCAATGCACGCTCCACGCTACACTTCAGCGGTTACCTGAAACACATGCTAAATTTGGTCAACGAAAACGTTGAGTGGAATTCATAGGTTTTACAATTCATTTTTGAACATATGTGTAGTAAAAACCATTCACGATCATTCATAGACTTGTCGATCAAACAATCTATATTCAAGGTACTGACAATTGTGTTTAAGCTCATGACACTAAACCGTTAACTCAATCACCCGCATAATAATTACCGGCGTGATTCAGATGAAACCAGTGCCCCTACTAAGGCATCAGTTGCAATTATACCTTATCTCTTATCACAAATTATCCATCCGCAGGGGGTATCAACGTACTAGCCCTCGTCTCGGATAGGGTAGTCAACCCCATAGTACTATCACTTTGTATAAGCGGCTATTTCTAATCCACGCTAGGACTAAACAATAGTTAATATTTCATGAAATTAGGGCCTTTTGCAACTAGGTACTCAACACAATTTCAAAGGCAACATTCGGGTCCAACAATCATTCATGACATATGTTCATTTTTAAAACTAGCATGCATTTCCCTCGCGGGTAAAACAATTTGAAATAATAATAAGAGAGGCTATAAATTCACACCTTATATAACAAGTAGTCGATAGTTCGAGTGACGGTCACTGACGACGATGAGGATGCCCGGGTAAATCAACACCTATCAAACCAATAACGCGTAAGGAGTAATCTCATTTATAACCTTATGGTATTGTATATAATACATATATATTAGTCACTTATGATAATTTCAACTCACGCCAAAACAAAACAATCAAGTGTTACTCGTTTTATACCATTTGTCCATATTATTAACGTTATACATTTTTACGCATTTTTCGCCGATACTTACCAAAAGTACGGACTGTTTTACTAGACTTAAACCTTTTTACAAAATTTAAGAAAATTCTCAAAAATACGTTAAGTCCTGTAGAAAACACATATTTAATCCCATTAAAATTTTTCGCTTTTACGACCCGTTACTCAACACTTTTCCAAAACTACGTTTTTCGGACTGAAATTGTACTTTGACCAAGTCGGACTCATTTGACCCGTTTAAAATACTCCATTGATCCATTTGACACCTAAGTCTTATAATAGACTCAAATATGCAGGTTTGAGACCAAAAATCAACCTTTGACCATTTACCAAACTAAACCTATAGTCCCCGGGATTTGACCTAAAACCAAGCATAATTTCGGATTATGACGGTTTTCATCTCCCGGTACACGAATTTCAAAATGTCGTAACTTTTGACTCGTTAGGAGTTGTAAGCTCTATCTTATACCAAATCGAAGCTAAGAAGATTCTCTACAACTCTATCCTAACCACAAGACCTGTTTACAAAATAATTTTTACGAAAACACCTCAATCTTTCTGCCTAAAATCAACTATACCAAAATCATACCAACGCTCATTTTCAAACCTATTTATCGACATTAGACATCATCCTAAGTACTCCTAATCATACACAAACATCATAATCAGTCCTAAACCCCTATTAATCAATATCCTCATAAAACCCAATCAAAAAAATAAACATGCAAATGGATTTACCCATCCAAAAACATGTAAACATAGGATTAAACACATAATCTAACATCAAAACAACAACCACCATGATCCCCCAAACACCCCCCTTGTGCCGTGGGGTTTGGGATGATCAAAACCCATCAACCAAATTGATTTTAGTTGATTTTTTTGGTGATTTAACATCATTCACCCATGAATTAAACATGCAAATGCCCAATTAACATCAAAATAAACTTTTGAAAAATCTTTAATTTTTGGAAAAATTTATGTTAATGCATGTTAAATTAAACCATGGATTAACACTTACAAAAGGTTTTTAGGAAGTGGTCTTTAATTGGAATTAATCAAAAACCAAGAAAAATTGAAGGTGGTGGTGGTTTGGTGATGTTGGCCGTCGGCCTAGAGAGAGCAAAAGGGAAGGGTGGGTTTTTTTCTTTGAAATGATACTCATCGGTATTTTGTTATTGTTGTACCATAAGCATATTTTGTATGATCTTAAGTAGAACTACTTCAGACTTAAATGCTACTGCAAGTTACAATCTAAAAAGATTCAAGTAGTACCTAACCACAATCGTCAACCGGAGTACCAAACGATAGCCCAGAAAATCAAAATACTATTGTTTGAAACCAGAAAAGAGAAAACCCAAGCAAGAAGACTGTCGATCAGTTCCTGATTAATAAATTATTAATATGAGAGGACATAAAATTAGAGGAGATTTTCATCCAATGAGCCAATCTTAATACGAAGTCATCAGTTCCTATCAGCTGATGTCTTGTTTGCCTGTTGAATTTCTTCCTTAGCAAATTCTTCTAGTGTAGCACGTTGACGACCATTCACTACCCTATAATACAAACACAAGAACAACTTATCAAAACAGCACTCCTGGAAATCACCAATGGCATCTCGATACTCTATTTATTGAAATCTGGCACTATTCATAGGTGATTGTCGTTTTATCTAAAAAGAGCAAGTAATACCATGGTAAACGACCGGGGTGTTTAAAATTTTCCACTACAGAAACAATTTACGGGGTGTTTGGTCCGTGTACTCCATGTTATCGGGTATAGTTGCTGCAACTACATTTATATGGGTGTTCGAATATCTTACTTACAAATGTGGAGCTCTAAGGGGTTTGTAGTTTGTACTCAAGTGAGGCACAGATCTGTGAATAACCAAGTGTTAGCAAACACCCGATATGGATGCCACCACAATATGGTGTCCCGGCCCTGCCAAGATCATCAAGAACCCCTCGTAACTAATTTTTGATGCCACATCATCAGGAATTCCTCCGCCATGGTTTTCTAAATTGGGGTCTGCCACCAAATTTGGATTCGCCACAGCAGATAGCAAAGATGCCATGTACCTTCTCCAGCAAGTGGATATTTAATCAATTCAAATGTGTATCAAGAATATTTTGGGGGTGTTTGGGTTAGCTTATGTAAAGGTGCTTGTGCCTTTTAGCTTATCAGCTCACCCCCTATATAATACCTCTAAAAGTTTCATCTTGGTTTCTTTAAGAGAATTTATTTAGTTCATAAAAGATAAGCTAAAAAGTATTTGGGAAAAAGGAGTGGCTTATGGTATCTTGATAATACGGTATCCAATTGAGCTGAGCAACACACCCCAATAATGTAACAGACTTAGACTAATGATTTTTATGTGTTTGATTAAATTTTATTAATCGTAGAATGGCTATGTAAGCAATTTACAAATTTGACCTATTAAGGTGACTTAACTGTGAAAATGACAAAGGCCGTGATAATGAGCAGCAGAATGGAGAGTTGTCCATCCAAATTTACCACGAAAATTAATCGGTAATCCTGGCCACGATTTGGGATTCTTTGTACCCTTGAGCTGATGATTTAGAAAGAGTCTTCACAACAACTTGGATACCCCCAATAGATCCACAGAACACGGCTCCAAATTGTCCTTTCCGAATAACCATTGTGGGGTTGTTACTAATACTCTATACCTAAAAATATGTATAAAGACAACTTAAAAGTTGTATTTTATAATAACTATTGTGTTTCCAGATTCATTTTGGGTAATTTTTTGTAACCCTTGGTCTCCAATTTGACCACCAGCATCTGCAAAAATAGTGTTTTATCCGGTAAAACTTCGACATCATTTGAATAAAGGGAATCATAACCTAGAACTCGGTTTCTCGAAGTAGTTCCAATGTGACAGTTCAGCTGCACACGTTCCTTACAATTCCCCTATTGGATGTTGGTCAAGTTGACTGAATGGCCTGATGAGTTCTTTTAGGTTGATTCGACCGTGAAGAAGTAGCCTGGTTGAAATCCCCTGTAATACCAAAAAGAAGCTACAAAGAATGACAACAATAACCAATAACTACTGAAACATAAGACGCGTTGATTATGAAAAGAGCGTGTGACCCCAACGCTACTGGCATTAGGAGCCTTTGCACCATTTGCAGTAGCTCATGGTCTTACATTTTGTGCAGCAAGATTAGAAAAACATCTGAAGCAACATCTGGGTGTAACATGCGTTTGCCACAAATTGAAGCAATTCCTTGTAATGTCTGACCCTGTTCCTGAAATAGTTAGCAGCCTCAAAGAAACCGTTAATTCAGAAAAAGAGCTAGCCAATATTAATGATTGAAAAACCAATAGATCTCAAATACCTATTAAGGTTTCAGAACGTGTGCACATCTGAATGACCTGTTCATATCTCCGAAACTGTAAAATCAGATAAGATCACTCAATGGCTTTGTGATATGTGTGAAAACACACATCTTTTCTACCACTTAATTACAATAATAACCGGACCAAAACGTGTATTTTATGTCTTTTATGTCGGAATTATGCGTGGTTTGTGTTTTTATTGTGATTTAGGACGAAAAGGTGAAAAGTGGAGAAAACACGGGAATTCACGGGCATTTACGGGCTTTTATTGAAGAAAAGGATGAAAGACGAAGTCAAAAAGTCGAGAGTGCAAAAAGAACGGAATTCCAAGACCAATTCTGAAGATTTATCGAAGAAAAAGTCAAAAGACGGAAGTTCAGTTAAAGTCGAGGAACTCAAGTCTTATTTATCGTAGAATTAAAAGACGAGTCCAAAGAAATCCCGAGCCAAAAGTCATCACATTCCAAGATTAACAAAAAGATTAAGAAGGAAGGACTTAATGGGCAATTAAGAAGAAAAGGAAGGAGGGGAGGAAGCTTCCTCTAACCACTCTCCTAATCACCTATAAATACCCCTCTTATTCATTCATTTACTCTTGTTGGCTAACTTGACAAATTAGCTCTTCCACTTTTATTTTATGCACCTTTAATTACTTGTCATTTAAATACATGTTATGCACCTTAATTACCTTTTAATTTCAAGTAAGTGTTCTTTAATTTTCTTGTCTTAAATTTGTCATTCTACCTTCCTTTTTTTAATCTTTGATTTACACGTTTTTATCTTGTTAAGTTGTTTAAAGATTTCATTTTTATGCTTTTGATTGTTTTAAATCTCTTATTTTCATAGCTTATTTGATTTATTTTCAAGTTTATATAGTTTTTGCAAAAGTTATTTTCGTATTAAAAGTTGTTTTTAGTAAAGCTTATCTTTTTCGTGTCTTAAAAGTTTTTAACTTTCAGTTTAGTAGCTTATTTTTACACGGTTTACCTTAAGGATTTGGTCTTGTGCTTATTAGGATTATAGCTTATTTACTTAGCTTATTTTTGGTTCTTTCCTACGTATTCCGATTGGTCAAGATCTGAAAGGGGTTTTACATTCCGATTGGTATAATCGGAAAAGGGTTTGTATATTCCGATTGGGGTTGTACTTGGGTATTCCGATCAGAAGTGTAAGAGATATTCCGATTGGAACAAGTGACAGATATTCCGATTGAGGGTTTTCTTTGCCACATTCCGATTGAGGTGCGAACTTGGATATTCTGATCGAGTGTAGTGACAGTATTCCGATTATAGGGGTTCCGATTAGTATTCCGACCAGGTCACCATATTCCGATCAGGTAGGTTCATCATTCCGATCTGAGGGTCGTGGGTTATTCCGATTGGTGTAAGTGACATATTCCGATTGGACAACCTTGACATTCCGACAGGTTTGGTTTGATATTCCGATCAAGGTGTGATCGGAATATATTCTGATTGGAGGTTGTTTTCTCTTATTTTGTCTCGTTTAATTTTTAGTTATGTTTTTAATACCTTGTCTAATTTTAATTTCCGTCACGCTTTAGTTTTAGTCATTTATTCATTTTACTTCCCGTCACGTTTTTTTAATATCGCACCTTTATTTTAAGTAGACTTAGATTTAATTTCACGTTCTTTTAATACTTGCCCTTTACTTTAACGACATTTACATTTAAGTCTTTGCACATTTTATTTAAAAACAACCAAAAATATTTGTTTTCACCAAAGAACAATAGAGTCACATAGAGAACCTAGATCAATTCGATTAGACATACAACAACGAACATAATCTTAATTTTTATACGGGGTGTCAAAAGCCTTGTATCAAATGGCGCCGCTGCCGGCTCTTTTTGTTAAGATTGACGGTTTTCTATGAGAGACACGTTGCTTTTTGGGATCCGTTCACTTGTGAGCGTTACTTTTCTGGCATAAAAAATTCAAAAAACCATAAAAATTAAAAAATTGATAAAAATCCATAAAAATTAAAAATTTCAAAAATCCAAAAAGATTTTATCTTTCTTGTGTATATATATTGTCTTTGTGTTTGGTTTTTTTTTTTTTTTGTCTTTGTAGGTGCATGCGTACTAGATCTTCTAATTATCAAGAGCCCGAGCCTCAAGAAGATTTAGTTATGTCAGGTGTTAACAACAATAATCCATCGCACCCTAATAATAACAACAATGCTCTTCCACAGCCCGATCTTCGGACCATGGAGGAACTTTGTCAACCTACCATGTTTGGACGAGGAGGACCGATTGCGCCGATGCAAATCAACGCTCCTGAGTTTTCGTTGAAGCACCACATGATTCAGCAAGTACAAACAAACCCATTTCGTGGATTGCCTGATGATGATGCCAACAAACACCTCGACAAGTTCATTACAATCACCCAAAGCATGAAGTTGGCTGGTGCCACAATGGATGAACTTCGCCTACAACTCTTTCCACACACTTTATTACATCATGCCGAGAAATGGTTTGATCGTCTCCCGAAGAATTCTATTCACACTTGGGATGACATGACTCAACGCTTTTTGTCGCGCTACTTTCCACCATCCATGGTCACGAGCCTTCGCAATCAAATCAGCGGTTTCATGCAAGACCCTGATGAATCTCTTTTTGACGCTTGGGAGCGATATAATGTCTTGATCGATAGATGTCCAAACCACAACATGCTCCCTGTGACCTTAATAGATACTTTCTACAATGGTTTGACTTTTCGAGATCGTGATACGATCAATGCAGCCGCCGGTGGCACATTCATGAAAAGGAGACCCGAGGAGTGTAGAGAGCTTATTGAGAACATGACTACTCACCACAAAAACTGGGATTCCTCTGCTTCTTCAAGGAACAACCCGAGAGTCAATGTTTCCTCCACCTCAGCAAACCCTGATATGACCGAACTCACCCGTGTGCTGACTGAAATGAGCAGAAGTATGCAACTCTTGGCCTCAAACCAACAACAACAACAAGTTAAAGCTGTTGCTACTCTTTGTGAAACATGCGGCGGTCCTCACTCATACACCGATTGTCCTTCGACACAAGGAAATTCGGAAAATGTGTATGCAGCTTACGGTAATTATTCACTGGAAAATTACCAAGCTCGACAAGGGGATAGAAATCTGCTGAGTTACCGATCCAACAATTACCTTTCACCCGGTTTTTCACCTCAAAACCAAAACCCCGCCAACAACTACAATAGAAGCAACCAAATCCCACCAAGAGCTTCTAATCCTTATCACCCACCCGCCCAACAAACCCCACCCATTAACCCCGATGTTGAAGCCATCATGAGAACCCAAGGTGAGCAAACCAAGAACCTGCAGAGCCAAATTATCAATCTCAAAGGAGATATCACAAAGCAAGGAAATGAGATAAGATCCGAGCTTCGAGATAATATTCAATCCTCCTTCGGCAGTCAAACAAATGATTTGAAGAATATGCTTGCTAGTTTCTTGCCCTCTACTCAACCTTCTTCTTCGAGTTCTCTACCTTCAAACACCGTCACTAATCCGCGAGCCAATGTGAGTGCTATTACTACCCGTAGTGGAGTCACCATCGTAGGACCACCAACCCCACCCCCATCATCTACACCTCCTCCACCACCATTTATCCCTACTCCTCCTACACCTAGTATTAGTGCACCATTACCGTCTCCGCCTCATCATGACGATTTACCTAGGAAGGACCCTTCAACATCCCAACCTTTACCTACACCTGCACCTTCCCCACCTAAACCCAATATCCCTTATCCCTCTCGTTTAGGCAAGACCAAAATGCTAACCAAGGAGGACTCCGAAGTGTCACGCTATGTGAAGATGATTTCTCAAATGAACTTCAACATTAGCTTTCTTGAAGCACTTGTCCACATGCCCAAATTTGTTAAAGCATTTAGGGAATTGCTTAACAAGAAGGAGAAGCTGATTGAACTCGCCAACACTCGATTAAACGAAAACTGCTCTGCAGTCATTCTTAAAGAACTTCCGGAAAAACTTGGAGATCCCGGTCGTTTCGTGTTGCCTTGCGTGTTCAACAAAACTGAAGAATTTACTGCCCTTGCTGATCTCGGGGCTAGTATTAATTTGATGCCTTTGAGTGTTTGGGAAACACTATCATTGCCCGACCTCACTCCAACAAAGATGACTCTTGAACTTTCAAATCGCACTCTCGCTTACCCCGTTGGTATAGCCGAAGACGTGTTTATTAAAGTTGGCACATTTACTTTCCCGGTCGATTTTGTCGTAGTTGATTATGAAATGGACCCTCGTATTCCTTTAATACTTGGTCGGCCATTCTTGAGAACCGGACGTGCTTTAGTGGATGTGGCCGAAGGTGAGTTAATCTTAAGAGTCGGGGATGATGCACAGGTTTTCAAAATGGGGAAGCTTACAAGTACAACCTTTGCAGGCCGAGAATCAGTGAATATGATTAATGTGCTCGATGACTTTACCGTCTACGATAATCCTCTATTCGACTCTTGCATCGATAATCCACTTTTTCAAGATGATGTGGATGATTCTCTCCCTACTTTCGAAGCTTCTCCCATTTATGATTCTCCACCGGTCTTTGATGCTTATGATGATGATGATTCTAGCTCAGATTCGGATGATTTTGATTGTACTTCTGAGTATCCCGAGCTGCCCACATATGATGATTTTGATGAGGCTGATACTCTCTCGAGCGATTCTTCACATGATGAAGATCCTCCGCCATCACTCGATCCTACTTTGGACGATTACTCATTTGAGGAAGATTTCTCTGAATTTCTCAACACTTACTTCCCTCATGAGAGTGATGCACCTCCTTTGGACTTTGAAGATTATCGTCTTGATCCTACTTTGGATTTGAAGAAAATTTTGTCAAAGGAGAAGAAACCGGTCGACACCGAAATCCGTTGCACATATGATTTGACACCTCTTTGTCCCCCTTCTGAGGACGAGGTTGTGCTTCTTTGCGGATCTTCTTCACATTCGGCTGAGCCTGAGTGCTATTTTCCCTTAAAGGAAAAGGTGTTCGACCCTGGTATTGAAATTCTGCAGCCATCTCAGTATCCACCTGATAAAATAAAAGGAAATATCTTTCGAACTTATGGAAATCTGCTTGCACCACTTCAACCTTGCTTCCACCGTGCTCCATCGCTGCTTAAGGGAACCCTGCCACTTCTTATTTGGCTTGCCTTGTTCGCCTTAAGCTTGTGCTTATTGATGGACGAAAACTATGTCTTTGATCCTGGTGGATATGTTTCACGCTTCTTCCGTTGATGATCAAGGTCGAGTCAGGCTAATGACTCGGTTAACAAAAATCAAGCGCTTCTTGGGAGGCAACCCATGCATCTATCTTTTTGCTTTCTTTATCATAAGTGTAGGGGGACCCTTTGGTTTGCTCTCTCCTCTCTTCTACTAATCAGGGATTCGATCTTCAATGATCCACTCTTGATGATTCTTGACGACCCGTGATTCTGTGTTCTACTTCTTCCCGGTTCTATCCTAAACTCTTTTCGATTCACTATTTTATATTTTCTCAATATTAAAATAGGAATCTCTTTAGTTGTCTTTTCCTTAGCAAGATTTAAACAAAGTGCACAATGTCCTAAGTGTAGGGGAGTTTACTCCCACATGCTTAAACATTGAGGACAATGTTTATCTTAAGTGTAGGGGGGACTTCTATCGAAGTTAAGTGGTCTTTTCCTTGTATTTGTCCTCATTTTAACCGGAAAATCAATTTTTCGACATTTTTCAAAATTTTTGATCTATTTTGGCCTATTAGTTTTTATCTTTGTATAGTTATTTTCTTTCTTTGCTAGAATAAATGTTTAATAAGTGGTTTTAATTTTCAAACGTTGTGAATCTTTTGACTCAACCCGAGTTTACTCTAGCTAGTATCCTTAACGTGTTTAATTCAAGTTTTGCTAGGCTTTTATATAGGGAGCTATAAAACACGAAAGTCTTAACTCTCACGGGTTAAGAACAAGAACTTTTCGCAAGTTCCTATAATTGATCCTAGAGAGTCGTTTATCAAGGGAACTTTAAAACGCGATTTCTAAACATGAAAAAGTCTAAGAATTTGCAAGATCCTATAGGCGACTCGAAAACCCAAAACTTTGATATAATAGGCTAAGTATCCACGAGTCTCATTACTTGAGATTTTAAACTGTGGAGAACGAGAGATGATAGAGCCAATTATAAGTTCGGTATTCTTTCGTGAATTTATGTGAGTTAATTATAAGCCTATTCTCCCATCGCCTGCTAATAATTTATCTGCTAATAAGTAAGGTTGTACGATTTGAAAAGTTACTTAGCTTCTAGCCCCAGATCGTTTAAAAGTTGCTCGGTATGGATCAGAGTTCATAGCCAAGGCATAACTTATTGAAGCGGGATGCGAGGATTGGCGAGTCCGAAAAGGCCCTAACAAGGCATGAGGGCTATATTTTGTTGCTAAAGATCCAAAAGTGATGTGAAGAATCATTTATCGAAAATCAATATTAAGGATCGAGACACACGACGAAAAGCAAAAACTCCCCAAAAGTCATGGAGAAGTGTATCCGAAAAGACCCTAACAAGGTATGAGGATAAATAGATCCAAGTCATAAAAGGAGGCGGATCGCTGTATATCAAAGTCCAAAATAAAGATTGGAGAAAAATGAAGAAGTCGTGGTCCAAGTATGATTCTCTCAAAAAGTTCAAGTGAAGAAATTCCAATTATGAAGAGAAGACCATTATTTCATGAACGTCTCTCAAGATTTGAAGTATGAAGTCGCTGCCAAATATCGGTCCGAGAAAGGTCTCAAATCGCGAAACGAGTTATGCCAAGATATGAACTTTATAAGGTCCCGAGAAGCAGTTTTAAAAGATTTGGTCCTTTAGCTAACTATTGATTAAATCGTTCACTTTATTTTCAGACTTAATAACTATCGAAATAATTCAAACAATGCATCCTCGTGATCATTCAAGACAAATAATAAAATATAAGAGATACCCCTAGGAATAAGGGTGTCTAAGTGAATAATTGGCCCACATGAGTTCGTGTTAGTTTACTAACTTATAATAACAATGATCTCGTTTTTAAGCTTGGTTTGGAGAAAGTGAAAAGTTGAGGATGATGATTATTCATGACATTTCCAAAACCCAAGGTATGCTTTTTAATTTCTTTGCTTTGAATTTTTGTAATTTTCTATCTCTTTAATAAAGGCCAACATGGATTAATTATGATGAAAAATGTAAACGTGCTTTGTAACTAATGCATTGCATGAGGACATTGCAATGGTCAAGTGTAGGGGATTTGATATGTGTGAAAACACACATCTTTTCTACCACTTAATTACAATAATAACCGGACCAAAACGTGTATTTTATGTCTTTTATGTCGGAATTATGCGTGGTTTGTGTTTTTATTGTGATTTAGGACGAAAAGGTGAAAAGTGGAGAAAACACGGGAATTCACGGGCATTTACGGGCTTTTATTGAAGAAAAAGGATGAAAGACGAAGTCAAAAAGTCGAGAGTGCAAAAAGAACGGAAGTCCAAGACCAATTCTGAAGATTTATCGAAGAAAAAGTCAAAAGACGGAAGTTCAGTTAAAGTCGAGGAACTCAAGTCTTATTTATCGTAGAATTAAAAGACGAGTCCAAAGAAATCCCGAGCCAAAAGTCATCACATTCCAAGATTAACAAAAAGATTAAGAAGGAAGGACTTAATGGGCAATTAAGAAGAAAAGGAAGGAGGGGAGGAAGCTTCCTCTAACCACTCTCCTAATCACCTATAAATACCCCTCTTATTCATTCATTTACTCTTGTTGGCTAACTTGACAAATTAGCTCTTCCACTTTTATTTTATGCACCTTTAATTACTTGTCAATTAAATACATGTTATGCACCTTAATTACCTTTTAATTTCAAGTAAGTGTTCTTTAATTTTCTTGTCTTAAATTTGTCATTCTAGCTTCCTTTTTTTAATCTTTGATTTACACGTTTTTATCTTGTTAAGTTGTTTAAAGATTTCATTTTTATGCTTTTGATTGTTTTAAATCTCTTATTTTCATAGCTTATTTTATTTATTTTCAAGTTTATATAGTTTTTGCAAAAGTTATTTTCGTATTAAAAGTTGTTTTTAGTAAAGCTTATCTTTTTCGTGTCTTAAAAGTTTTTAACTTTCAGTTTAGTAGCTTATTTTTACACGGTTTACCTTAAGGATTTGGTCTTGTGCTTATTAGGATTATAGCTTATTTACTTAGCTTATTTTTGGTTCTTTCCTACGTATTCCGATTGGTCAAGATCTGAAAGGGGTTTTACATTCCGATTGGTATAATCGGAAAAGGGTTTGTATATTCCGATTGGGGTTGTACTTGGGTATTCCGATCAGAAGTGTAAGAGATATTCCGATTGGAACAAGTGACAGATATTCCGATTGAGGGTTTTCTTTGCCACATTCCGATTGAGGTGCGAACTTGGATATTCCGATCGAGTGTAGTGACAGTATTCCGATTATAGGGGTTCCGATTAGTATTCTGACCAGGTCACCATATTCTGATCAGGTAGGTTCATCATTCCGATCCGAGGGTCGTGGGTTATTCCGATTGGTGTAAGTGACATATTCCGATTGGACAACCTTGACATTCCGACAAGTTTGGTTTGATATTCCGATCAAGGTGTGATCGGAATATATTCCGATTGGAGGTTGTTTTCTCTTATTTTGTCTCGTTTAATTTTTAGTTATGTTTTTAATACCTTGTCTAATTTTAATTTCCGTCACGCTTTAGTTTTAGTCATTTAATCATTTTACTTCCCGTCACGTTTTTTTAATATCGCACCTTTATTTTAAGTAGACTTAGATTTAATTTCACGTTCTTTTAATACTTTCCCTTTACTTTAACGACATTTACATTTAAGTCTTTGCACATTTTATTTAAAAACAACCAAAAATATTTGTTTTCACCAAAGAACAATAGAGTCACATAGAGAACCTAGATCAATTCGATTAGACATACAACAACGAACTTAATCTTAATTTTTATACGGGGTGTCAAAAGCCTTGTATCACTTTGCTATTTAGCTCATGAGTTCATAAAAACATCTACTTGACCAGAATCAAACAGATTTAAGAATAAGTGGCAAACATTTTTCACTTTTGCTTTCTATCACACTAATTTTCATCATTGATAGAGAAAAGCTATTTGGAGATGCTATCCGAAGATATAACCTGTAATGAATGATGTGCATGATCTCAGATGGTTGCCTTTTTGACCGAATTCCCAAGTGGCTTGTTGTTCAAGTTAAGTTAACCATTGCGATATGTCCAATCCCATCCAAGATAGATCTATAACAATAACCTAAAAAAGAGCCCCATGTAGTACGCTTAATAAATTACCTTCATATTTGGTTCCTTTGGTGCAGCAGGGTCAAAAGTTCATTGACACACACACCTGCAAGCAACTCCATATTTTGAATGATTTATGGTTCAAAATAAAATTCTGATCCACGCACCTGCAAATTCGATCAAATATCAAAGCCCAATGTAGATATAAAACTTCAGAAATTATACACCTAAAAAAATGGATAATAACATAATATATAAGAGTCTGACATAAGCACCACAGGCTGTGCATTACTAAATAGAGTAATGTTTTAAACCACATCTTATTACTGATTAATAATCTAAAGTTCATAAGCTCAAGTCGGTAAGCGCATTGGCCTAAAAATATGAACTCGCCAGATTTTTAAAAGTTGAAAAAAGCTGAATGCTGGCGAAATAAGCATAAACAAACACCACCTTAACCACCTCAACATAAAGAGGTAAATAACATATTACCTTCTTTCCCCTAGAAACCGTGACAGAACCAGAAAGGATGTCTTACACTTACCATGAAATCAAGATTTTGGCTTCAAGCTTATCAGGTAGCTTTGATTAATCCGAGTGAACCTTGATACTTGCTCAAAGTTTCCACATAACCGTCGTCTTAGGAGCTTAGGGTCGCAAACCTACAAAATGGGTTACATCTCAATCAGTTACATCAAAATAAACACTAAACTTTAGGGTTTCAAAAAAAAGGCGCTGGTTTTTGTTGATTTTAGGGTTGGGAATGATATCAGGGGTTTGGAAAAAAGGAGACCCCGTAATATGTAATTTTAAAGTATATTCTGATGTATATGAATAGTATTTATTTTTTTTATAATTTATTAATATTGTTCTGGATATAAAATCATCAATAGTAGTTTGGCTTAGTGGTAAACCTAGTTAATTGTGAACCATAAGTCATGAGTTCAAATCTTGCATTTAACACTTTTTTACACAATTTCCGAAAATCTTTACCAAAAATGCGTTCCAAAATGCGTTTTCAAAACTACGTTTCCAAAACGTGATTATAAAAAATCTGCGATTTCAAATCACCAAAAATGTGGAAAATGGAGAGTTTTTAGGGATTTCTGAAATATTATTGGCTAATAGGTGCCATGTCATATATGACTGGGATTAAGGGTGTGGTTTCAAATCATACTTATACCTATATATAATATATATATATATATATATATATATATATATATATATATATATATATATATATATATATATATATATATATATATATATATATATATATATATATATATATATATATATATATATATATATATATATATATATATATATATATATATATATATATATATATATATATATATATATATATATATATATATATATATATATATATATATATATATATATATATATATATATATATATATATATATATATATATATATATATATATATATATATATATATATATATATATCTATATCTATATAGGGGAGAGTTAAAATAAAAAGACTTTTTTTTTAGAAGGATAAGAAGGATTTTCAGTCATTGATTTAAAATCAATGGATGAGATCAATTCATATTTCTAACTAACTAACTAACTAACTAACTAATTAACAAACTAACCATATAAACATGATTTTAAAAAAGTTCTCAAAAAATTCTGAAAAAATTCCATAATATCGGATATGTTGTTGCATAAAAAAGTTGTGAAGAAAGTTTTCTTAATTTTGAGTTTTTGCGTTTTTTTAATGCACAAAAATTGAAATTTGATGCACAAAAAGATGAAATTTTGTGTACAAATTATTTTCATGCACAAAATATTTAAGTTGTTTTAGTTTGATGCGACATCAAATTTTAAAACAAAAAGTCAAAAGAAGTTGGGTATAAAAATGAATTCTTGATGCATAAAAAACGTAAAAAGCCTAAAAATTATCGTTTTTGTGCATCAAAATTTCGTTTTTGTGCATTAAAAAATACGTAAAAATCTTCGAATTAAAAAAACTTTTTTCACAAAAGTTTTTTGCACCAAGATACCCGATCTACTCGAATTTTTTTAGAGTTTTTGAAAAACTTTTTAAAATCTACCGTGAATTCTACTCCCACTTTACCGATGAGGGATTCTGCCGCAAGTTCGAATTACCCCTACCTTAAAGGTCACGCTTTATTTTTGGATCAGACCGCTCTTGGTCTTCGAACTAGTCATTAATGGTCGGCTTCATTGGTACCCTTTCGGTATGCGTTGCGAACACTTTCATTTTGAGTGTCTCATCTTCTCTATAGAAGCAAAACTCGAACGCATAGAACAGATGGTCCAACTACATAACTTTTTCTTTTTCATTACTTCCATGGTCGTGCCTCGTGGCACGGCAGCACCCGTACTATTGATATGGTTCGTCAGCAGAGATGTTCCCACAGGTGCCCCTTCTTCTAATGGTTCATAGTCCACACGGGGTTCTGGTCTTGTTACTTTATGTTCCGGATAAAATGGATCCTTCGATCAAGTCCTAACTAGAAATCTCTTAAGAAAAGACGAGAAATCGTTTGGATTGGAGGCGAAAGCCTTCCCCGCCGTTACGGGGTTATTCTGCTCTAATCTCGGAAATCGAAGGACTTCATACGGGCTGAGGACTTAGTATTGATGAATGGTTAGTTAGTTAGTTGGTTAGTTAGTTAGGATTATGGTTTAATCTCATCCATTGATTTTAAAATCAATGGCTGAAAATCCTTCTTATCCTTCTCACCAAAAAAAGTCTTTTTATTTTATCTCTCCCCTATCTATATATATATATATATATATATATATATATATATATATATATATATATATATATATATATATAAATATATATATATATATAGGTATATATATATATATATATATATATATATATATATATATATATATATATATATATATATATATATATATATATATATAATATATATATATATATATATATAAGTATATATATATATATATATATATATATATATATATATATATATATATATATATATATATATATATATATATATATCTATATATATATATATATATATATATATATATATATATATATATATATATATATATATATATATATATATATATATATATATATATATATATATATATATATATATATATATATATATATATATATATATATACTAGTTTCGTAACCCGCCCAACGGGCGGGTTCGATTCGTAAATCTTTTCCGAAACAACCTTGTTCAATCCGTTAAATTGTTTGGCAGTTGGACATATAAGGTTTTGTTTGTTCAAACGTTTTTGTTAAAAGGAAACTAAAATTTGATTGTGTTCACCTAACGAACGAACTCTATCCTATGTTTGGAGAGGGGCTTCGGTTCGATTCTCTTAGCTTATGTCATCAGTTCTTTATTCGTGGGCTCTTCTTTTGTAGCTTTAACATGTATGGATTCTTCAACTTCAACCATGTTTGTCGATTACTTATTGTCCTGTTTGTGTTAATAGTGAATCTTTGTTCTTTTGTTGTGTTTTTTTTCAAAGTGACCCAACCTTTGATATTACCTCCAGCTGACTCAGCCAACTAACGGGTTTGGTTCGTAAATCTTCATTTGAAATAGCGTGTAATGTTGTGTGTCCTTTGCTCATTCAACGGGCGTGTTTGTTTGTAAATGTTTTTTAGACAACCGTTTGTGTATATTTTAATGTTTTTTTTGTTTTAGTAAGATCATTGTAACTTAGTTTCGTTAGTTTTTTTTATTTTTGTTCGTGTGACATAATTCTTCATGTATGAGTATTGGTTTCTATATACGATTGTGTAACTTTTAATTATTTTTTATTATTGTTGCCCACTTGATATGCTAATAATTTTTTTTGTGAAGTATAAAATTTGGTTCATAATTTAATTTTATTTCGTTTTATTTTTCTTTTCATATTTCATAAAAGTGGTGTTTTTTTTTACTTTACCCAAATTTCCAATATAGTCATAATTCTTCATGTATGAGTATTGGTTTCTATATACGATTGTGTAACTTTTAATTATTTTTTATTATTGTTGCCCACTTGATATGCTAATAATTGTTTTTGTGAAGTATAAAATTTGGTTCATAATTTAATTTTATTTCGTTTTATTTTTCTTTTCATATTTCATAAAAGTAGTGTTTTTTTTACTTTACCCAAATTTCCAATATAGTCATTAATAATAATAACAATAATAATAATAATAATAATAATAAGGATAGTGTATATCGACCCCTAAAAGAGAGATACTTTACAAGTTAGTTCTTTCGAAAAAACCATTCAAGTTCCGTCCCTCCCTTAATTCCCTTTCTATAGCTGCATCAAAAGAACTCAAAACATATTTAAAAATTAGTTGTGGATATAATTAGTAGCGTTACCCTTTTTCTTTAGCCTGATTTAGTTTATATATTT